>OX621236.1:5050000-10050000 GCA_951640165.1 Pseudoips prasinana
GATATTATTAATATTAGAAGGCTAAATATTTAGTCTTAACGTTAAAAGAATCAACATAATTTCATTGTATTATTATTTCAGCATAAAATTGAACCGTCGTGAAACGCAAGTATCTTCCAACCACGCCAACCAGCCTGGTCTGTCTAAAATCTCGTTATTTGATATTTCATCATATCAGCCGAAAGACGTCCACTGCTGGACAAAGGCCTTCCGCAAAGATCTCCACAATTGCCGGTCTTGCGCTATCCGCATCCAGTGATTTCCAGTGACCCTCACAAGATCATCGATTTCATTTCACAATTTCCATTACTCTTTGGGTGACCTTGAGCCGCCTGATAAAGACCATAGTGAGCGACCACGTCTCTGTTCCGTAAGTCATCACTGATTGAAGACTGTAGACTTGAGACACTGCGGTATTTGGGACGAGAAGGTATTATGTACCTTCCCAAACGCTGCCCAGCCGATTAGATATTTATTGTATAGTTAACATCAAAAATCAATGATCACATTCATATTTTCAAATCAGTTAACACAATATTAGCTAGCATAGCTAAATAGTTCAACATGATAAGCGCCAGAATTAGATGATTATTTATCATATAAGGTTTATAGTAGATGACCATCAAAATTGCTTAACAAATTTACTATACTCGTAATCGTATTAGCATTTCATACACATAACACTGTACACTGACAGACATATCAAATAAATACAAAGTTAGGCATGCGAACCCCGCAGCGTCTTTTATCAATGACGACATGAAAGTTGCAGTTCGCCTACTACACAACTAAACGCATAAATAGTCCAAGAGCTGGCACGCATTTTTGGGTAGGTATTTGAGGCAAGCTGAAAACTTGTCCTATAGCTCACTGGCGGGTAGCGGGTCTAAACCAACCCCTAAATTTTTGATTTTTTTTTTATCAAAAAAATGTATTTGAGGCTAGCTGAAATTTTGATATGTTGTAGTTTAATGTTTATACAATACATAAATAACATTCTGTCAAAATTTCAAGTAGCCTCAAATACATTTTTTCGATTTTTTTGCAAAATATTTTTGCACACGCCTGGCAGTGCTAAAGACTCGACAGAATCGCCTGTCTTTTTTTTGTATTGTATAAACATTAAACTACAACATATCAAAATTTCAGCTTGCCTCAAATACATTATTTGGTTAAAAAAAAATAAAACAAAAATTTAGAGGTTGGTTTAGACCCGCTACCCGCCTGCCAGGTCTGCAGTTCCGTGTTGGGGTGTGTCTGAAGAGTTATAGGACAAGTTTTCAGCTTGCCTCAAATACCTACCCAAAAATGCGTGCCAGCTCTCCTACTAAAAGGCAAGACGCCTTTATGCGAACTGCAACTTTTGGGACAAAATGGAGATTAAGAATCGATATGATGGATTAATGGAATCGATTAAATTAATGCATGAATAATGTGATCCGTTGAATAATGTGATACGATGAATCAATTGTGATTATGAGCATTAATTGTTATTTATATTATTATTTTTGTTAGTAATAAGTTTTCTTTCTTTATTGTTGTGTTAATTTTTATGTTCTACATTTCATCATAATAATAATCTTAATGTGTACCTATAATGTAAGTATGATAATGTAAATTCGTCTGGTATCACGCTTCCAGTACCTACATACTGGCCCTATCGGAAGATCAGCACTACAGAATTGTAGTACTAGCTGAGATAGGGCCATTTTTCATACCAGTACGAATAAAATTAGAAATATTTAAAATGTATACCACAATTGAATGTATTTTCCGTATTTGTTATGAGAATAAAATTATTTCTTTCATTCTTTTTAATCGATAAACTATGAAACTGATCATTGAAAATTTAGTGCTCAGCTAATACTGGTGCTGGTGTCATGTTAAACCATTTTGGGTATGGTGTATGGTGAAAATTTTTAAAATCTCAATTTGTATATTTATATATTTGATTTTTAAGCGAAAACATAGGTACTTAATAATGTTTTGAGGTCACATGTGCGCATGGCAGCAGATTGAACGAATAATTTAGTAATTTTTAACCTTCATCTATTTGAACGCCGATCACGATCACGATGACTTAGGCTGTATTTCCCCAGTAACAAACTATGAAACCTTTTAGAAAGAGCTACGTTTAAACTCGGCTCAAAAATAAATATTTGAAACGTATTAATTCAAAAACAAAACGTCCATAAACTTCGCCCAAACGTCGATCTACTTCAAAACCCTTTGAAGCTCAACTATGAAACGGATTTCACTAATCTGTGTCAATTTACCGAAGTCAATGAATATAAGATTAATTGGGGTACTATCTCGACGATCACGGTGCCTCTTTTGAATAATTAATAGGGAGGATGTCCGTCTCACTCTACCATATAGTCCTTTGCTTTTCCCTCCCTTTAATTGGATGAAGAACAGGTACGAAGCTATGTTTTTAATACTTTAAATAACGTTGGAGGATATCGATTTTTAGTAGCTGTTCGGATTTAAATGGCTGACAGATTTTATTTCTCCTTGAGTTATTTTAGGGTACAAAATTGCTATTTTTAACGCACAGGGTTACAAATTGACACTAACCATTTACAAAACTTGGTTACGCAGGCAATTGTCAAGTTTTATATAAATAAGTCAGTAAGTTTTTATACATGGAAGGCATGAATGTGACTTAGGTACACTTGGGATGTTTTTTATTGTTCTTTTTTTATCATCATCATCATATCAGCCGAAAGACGCTCACTGCTGGACAAAGATCTCCACAGTTGCCGGCTTTACGTTATCCGCATCCAGCGACTTCCAGCGACCCTCACAAGATCATCGGTCCATCTTGTAGGGGGCCTGCCCACGCTGCGTCTTCCGGTTCTTTTATATAAATAAATAAGGATCTTGGGACAACTAAAATACTGCCAATGCACGCAAGTGATAAACATACTTATATATTTCTACATATATACATATTATTAAGCACTCGTAGGTTCTGCACATTAAAACTCCGAGGTATTTTCCACACACAAAATTTAATCGAACAGAGTAACGAGTAACTGTCTCTTCTACCGTCGTACAAAGAATGCCTCTTTAATTTCTCCTACCCTATTTATATTTTTATCAGTGACAACCATTTCAAAGTCTACTATCGATTATTAATAGTTTTAAGATGTAAAATTATTATAAAATTATTATAGTAATTAATAAAATGATAATCACTATTCAAATAAATAATCACAGTGTAAAAATAGTATTATAACATAGCAGCTACGTAATAACCGTTGCGCGGCTATTGAGTACTTGATAACAATATATTCCACAAAGATATAGAGCAAATAATCGTGCTCATCATCCAAAGGTTTGTCCTGGATGGGGCTTCAATCCACTACCTCTAACTAAGCAGTCAGGGTCACAAGTCCTGGACCAACAGGCCAATCAAATATCATAAGGTAAGGATACTTAGTTTTCATACCAATTTTTGTTTGTTGTAAGTATATATCTTCGACTTCAACTGTCACAATGATCCAACACCCCTCTATGGAAAAAAAAAACCAACGATAAAGAATAAGACGACAGAGATGCTGACGTCACTCTTTTTAAAAACCAACAATGTTCCTGCCTCCTCGTCATATAATACCTACTCGGAATCTGATGACGGATAGATTCTTATGTGACCGCCAAAAACCTCTCAACCTTTCTATGAATGCTTGGGTAAGTCTACACTTTTTCCGTAAATTTTATACCGATATTGAATATTGACTTACAAAATATACATTATGCTCGAGTTTTAGCCCTGTAGCAGAGGGACACTAATGTTTTATTCACTACTTGAGTATGTAAGGGTTCATATTTTCTCCATATTTTTGTGCCTAGATCGTTCTTTTACATTATTGAGTTAGGATTTGTACTTCATTTCGTTTGCATTTCATATAGGTGGTAGATTTTCTTATTTTAGAGTAAACTAGCTGTGCCCGTGGTTTTACCCGCGTTAAACTTTATAAAGTATCACAGCTCCTTCCCCGTATGTGATAGCGTGATAATATGTAGCCTATATGTTGACCCGACCTCTTAGTAATATTCATGCAAAATTTTAGGTAAATCTATGCACTGTACTTTTTGAGTTTAGCCCGGACATACATACAGACAAACAGATAAACAGACAAAAATTCTAAAAACTATATTTTTGGCTTTGATATCGATAGAATATCACACCCCAAGTATCCTTTTTAAAAAATATTCAATGTACAGTTTTGACTTTCCTACGATTTTATTATATGTATAGATTAAGCCGCCCAAAGAATTGCCAAATTGAAGTGGCAGTGGGTGGGGCATATAGCACGTGGAACAAACGGCTGCTGGGGCAGTAAGGTTCTCGAGTGGCAACCACGAACCGAAAGGCGCAGCGTGGGCATACCCCTTACAAGGACAGCTGGATGTAGGCAGGACAAAACCGGCCGTTGTGGAAATCCTTGGGGAGGCCTTTGTCCGGCAGTGGACGTATTTCAGGCTGAAACAATGGTTATGATGAAGCCACAAGTTAGCATTTTGAGACGGTGAACAGTTACTCCACGAAAATCAATAGGCTTGCATCCACGTGCAATAGAAGCGAAATCATATAATTACTTTATAAGTATGAGATTTGCGGCGGTACATAGATAATGTGCGTGTATGAACAAATTCATTAGGCCAAGAATATTTTTTTTATTAACAAAAACATATATTTCTATCTTTCTTTTTAATTATTTTATTATTTGGGTATTTGCATACACTTGCAAGAATTACAATGAATCTGAGCAACACATAACATACTTATTGAAAACTAAAAATAATCTTTTTAAACTCTAACTATATTAATTAAATTAAAACTTGGGGAACGTGCCCAGAAGGCTGACAGCATTGCCTTACTGATGCTTGACTAAAATAGATGTCAACCTTTTGGTCACGTGCAGTGTCAATAATTATCAATTTTGCGACATCCCGAAAGAGGATGCGCGCACTTGGACCCCGTGTGGGTCATAATTTATTGATTTTTGCTTTTATCAAAATTAGACCTTCTCCCTACCATACTTTGCATTGCGAATAATTCTATAAAAATATCTAGTCTCATATATAGTATATGATCGTTCATATTATGTAACTATGAAAATATAATTTCTAGAAAACAAGCCCGATGGATAACATACGAACATCTTCCGAAAGGGTGTTAGAAAAGAAATCCTAAATTTGTTTTGCCAGTGTATATCGTTCGTAGCTTTACACTGAGCGCCTACCCCAGATTGGCAAAGGGTGCTGGTTTGAGACCCACCGGATGGTTGAATTTGTGTTGTAGATCAATACAAATGTAACCTTCCGGTGGGGCATGTTCTTTTTATAAAACCTAAAATATATTCATTGCTGGACAAAGGTCTCCCCCAAGGATCTTCACAATGCAAAAATGACAAGTCTTGCGCGTCCCACAAGAAGCGGCTTCCCGTAATCGTTGTGGGGACATCGCCCCGCCTAGTGTTGTATTTTGTTATGTTTCACCCCGTATTTTTGATGTGTTTAGTTTTCTATTCACTCTATTATGATAGCTTATTCGGCACTTGATAGTTTATACTCGCTAGACTACAACTAGGCTTTAGTATTATGCGATAAACCTGTGTTTGTCAGCCTCTTAAAATATGTTTTTGTTCGGGCTATTTTTCGTTATCATAAGAGCAAAGTATTACACGTTCTCTAGGTTTTATTATATTGCTAAAAAATTAAGTTCAGTATTTTTTGTGAATACTGTATAGGTATCCTAAATACACAAACCTTTTCCAGTTGAAGTAGAATAAAATAATATTGTGTTTCCAATTTCCAATAAGGCAAAAAAGATTCTTTTTCCTCAGGCATCCAGAACATAGCATACCAACTTAATAAAACAAGACCAACATATTTTAACGCTAGTTTAGTGTCCTCTCGGCTCAGACGTGGCCATATTTATTTTAGCGTGCCTTGCATCCTTTGATCCTATGTTGGTACCTACCCTCAAAGGAGTGAAACCAACGATTTGAAAGTACAAGCTACCTCTAGCCACCTTTATTTTACATGGAATTTTGTGTAGTAAACAAAAACATGCTTTGAGAGGAGTAGCAAAAACGGTTTCGTCAGCATTGAACTAAATTAAGAGAGATATCCTTAGGGACGACGTAAGTATATCTAATATCTTTTGTATTGCAGATCAAGGTGGAGGCATAAGCGGATTTTACAAAAGCTTTAGTAATTTCGGATCTACGCTTTAGCGCATTGCACGTGACCTCGTGTTTTGAGAATAGTCTGTCTGATAGTAATAAATACTTTTATATTGCAGATGGAGTAAGCCTGAAATGGTAGTTTCTTTAATATTGTATTAATTTTTACTAAGAGCTTGACAAGTACAAGTATATGTGAATACTGAAATGTTAAATAAATTTCATTAAGAACGAATAATAATATCTTCCAAAATTTGAAATTGAAGTTCTTTCCATGAAAATTCTGAATTCTAGCTAAGGCATTAAATCTCTGTGGAGAGCAACCATCAGCGTTCACACATACTCATAAGTATTTTAAGTGCTCTTTGAGGCACGAGCGTCTATCACCGTCAACTTACTGACCCCAGACTGCTACTGGGTCCCTCCGTTACAGTCGTACCATCATTGGGACGAACAGTTTGACGGAAGGAGAGTTGAACCGCACAGTGCGGTGACTTGGTTTCTGGCTGAAACACCGCTCTCGGCATATCATAGTATCAGCTGAAGACGCCCACTGGTGGACAAAGGCCTCCCCCAGAGATCTCCAAAATTGCCGATCTTGAGCTATCCACATCCAACGACCCTCACAAGGTCATTGGTCCATCCTGTAGAGGGCCTGCCCACGCCGCATTTTCCGGTTCGTGGTCGCCACTCGAGAAACCTCGAGTCGGCTCTAAGAGCTATGTGCCCTTCCCACTGCCACTTCAGCTAGGTTTTTTTTTTACACAGATCATCCTAGCCCAAAACTAAGCAAAGCTTATACTATGGGTACCAGGCGACGATATACATACTTATATAGATAGATAAATACTTAAATACATAGAAAACATCCATAACTCAGAAACAAATATTCGTGCTCATCACACAAATATTTGCACTTACCGGGATTCGAACCCAGGACCACCAGCTTCGTAGGCAGCAGCACTACCAACTTGGCTACGGTAACCGTATTCGTCGGACTGTGTCGGTTATTTTGGTTTGACACGACATATATATGCCCCGAATGCCCTTTTTTACGTGGGGTAATCCTTTAGGACGTGACGATGAAGTGACGGGGTGTGTCAGACTCCCAGCCAGATGGTAGGGCTGGGTTTACACACTAAAACCTCACGGTGTTCCTCAGCCACCTTTATTCCGAATTCACAACCGGGTTCGCTCGCGCATTCACCGCAATCTGGACAGTTGCTGACTTTTGCCTCTATCCCAAGAGAGGCGCGCGCGGTACACGACGCGCCACCGTCTCGGGCCTATTTTGGTTGGGTGATGGACTGCATGCCACGAATGCCCTAGATCATTCGCATTTAACTTTAGATAATTATCTAGAGTTGAATACGCTACCGCTAGCTCGGTAGTCATTATCTTATACATTGTACTCAACCCACAACACAAGGTAAAGTCTCCCTTTGACTGCGGGTCACTCCCAGGGGCCAAGCCCAATGTTTTATGATAATCGCCTTGTTTAATTTATGTAGGCTGGTTATAATTGACGTAAACTAATTACGGGTATACGTGTGATGAAATTTCATGTATACAAAATAGAAACAACTTTGGAAGATGTTTAGAATATACTAAGACTCTTAATCGTAGTAATAGCCGCTTGTAACCTTTCACTATTAATACATTAAGTTAGTTTAGATACTTTTGTGTGTGGATCTCTGAGTCAGAGTGGTACCGGGATTTTATTGTCATGTTTGTGTCAATATCCACTTAAGAATTTTAAAGTTGCAATGTTAATTGATTCCACAGGGTGGTGGTGCGTGGTATAAAGTTTCAAGTGAAACGCACGGTGGTAAATGAGAGTATCTAGGTGATATGGATGAAATTTCTTCTTCTGGTGAGACGATCTGTAGTGGAATTTTGCAGCATATATAAGTCTGATCTTTGTGTAATATTGAATATTTGTTTGAGGGTCTGGACCCTGAACCATATCTTCATTTTTTTTTTCTTTCTACGTTTATCGGATAGGACCGCCGTCAACTATTGGCATAAAAGTTTTAAAAAAAAGTGACTATTAGTTTAATGGGTTTCGAGTTCTAGTAGCTAGCCGATTCATAAAGTAATTTAAAAAACGCTTATAGTCTTCTTTATGGACATGAAAAGAGCACGCGAAAAGAGTTTAGGCACGTTTTACATTAATATTGGTGAGGCATTCCATAATCATACTGCTTGAACTGAAAATATTGTAGCGAGTTGCGAGCTCCTTATTGGTTTTAATGGTTTATTAAAAACACTGATTTAATGGTTAAACACTATTGTATTCAAAACTAAGATTTAATGGTTAACACTGGTAGTACACGGGTAATATAAACTAAAATGGTCAATTAATACTATTATAAATGTTAGATAATAATTAAATGGTTTATGGTAAATTATGGTTAAATGGTAAAGTGGTAATTGAGCTCGGTCGCTGGCGGATTGCGAACTGACTTAAAAGTCTAATAAAATTATAAATTAGCTGCGTACCAATTGTGCATGCAATGCATAAATGGAAAACGCTGAGCTGTTCGGTTTCATAACTCCGAACAAATATATATTAACATTTTCCATCAGTAGTTCGAAAAATTGCGCCTAGATTACTAACAGATATTATTATTATTCCTTTCACGTGCCTAGGAACTGGTCTCAAACGTAACCGCAATCTTAAACCTTATTTGCTCTACAATAAGTTGTAAAATCAGAGCATTTTTAACTTTGAAGTTCTCAAACGGTTAAGAAGCTGGATAAAGGCCGAGGTGGAGAATAGGTATTAGACTTTATGTCAAAAGTTTCTTTAACTAAAATATACGCAACTTCTTGACAGGGTCATCGTTTATTTCAATTGTCCATTTAGTTTCGAGGGTCCGGGAACTGTCGTTACCAGAAATCAAAATGTCATAATTTCGATTGTTAATATTGTGCTGTCAATTTAAGGAAAATCGAGGTGAATTTTCAATGGCCATCAGCTCTTAATTGAACTTTATTAAATTCAAATATGATGTTGGTTTCACAAGCCTAATGCTTTATAAAAACATCGGAACCTCTTAATAAAGGTTTCTATTTTTACTTGTAGTAGAAGTAAGCCACCAAGTATACAAGCCCATGATAAGCGGATACCGTAATCAACGATGTTACTTAGCATAACACACCGTTACCAACTAGTCCACCGTTACCAATCTAGTGACTTTACTCATAATACTCATAAACAACATTTCCGCAATAATTCTTATTCAGGGAGTAATAATTGAAGACCACCGACTGGATTTAAACCTGCCATATCTGGGTTAAATATCGTAATGTTTTGCCATTTAATTAAATAAAATACCTTTATGTAAATATTACCGTATCTTCTTTTAGGATGTAAATTTTTTTAGTTTATTTTTGTAACATTTCACGTGGACTAAAACGAAAAATAAATATTTTTTTTAAATTTAGTTTTGCTACAGTCATTAAATGCCATTGATTTTATATTAATGAAATCCTCATCTCTTGTGGGGAGTGATGTGATATGGGGCTGGTTATTGGCTGCAATAGAAACCATGGACGCATCCTTGACCACCAACTCATCATAAAGTGTTTGTTTCTGCGAGGTGATTAAGTTTACGTCTAATGTATTCTGTATGTGCACGTTTAAAGGATGCAGCAGGTAGTTGTAGTACTAGCCATCTAACTGCGGTCACCATTCGGTCAGGTTTAAGATGAGGTTAAGCTACTAGGCTCACGGTCAGTCTATAGATGGGTCACCATACAAAGTAGTTTAATTTCAGAGGCAAGTTTAGCTGCCGATCCCGGTAGCTATGTGACACTACGTAGTCATACGATAAATAAGTAGTATTACTATGACTGCCTCGTTGCTCTAGCGGTAGCATGTTCAACCGCAGAAAATGAGGTCCTGGGTTCAAATCCCGGGTCGGGCCAAAAAGTGATTTTGGGATTTTTTTGTAAAAAGAAATTTCTCAGTATCATCCCGAAGTCTGGAACTTGGCGGTATTACACCCCCGTGCATTGGAGAGCACGTAAAGCCGTCGGTCCTGTACCTGACCTCTTTCCGGTCGTGTCGCTAGGCGTCCCATCGGATCATGAGAGTGATGGAATAGAAAGTGCTCCTGTGTGCGCACACTCTTGAGCACAATAATAAGTCCTGCGCAGATGGCTAATCTCTGTTGAGACTGGCCGCCGTGGGCGAAATTCGGCTAGGAGGACATTATTATTATTATTACTACGATCTTGATCCCACAAGAATTTAAACTAAAAATGTTCTTTAATATGAAGGAATAATGCCTTACTCTCTATTTATATTGATGAAGAACCATATTATACAAAAGAAAATTAACTTACCCAATATCCGGACACAACAAACCGTAACCGTTCCATTCCAAAACTATAAAAACCCCATCAGTAAAATGTAAGACATTTTCTCTAACCACTTTACGTCTAAAGTACCATTCTGAAACAAAAATATCACGTTCTAATAGCTGGGTTCTACCATCATCCGAACAAGTATGCTCATAACAAAAACTTACATAAATTGTCCGATCACAAACAAAAGTTGGTGTTAAAACTCGCCAAAGTGTGATTGTGAATCTGTGGCTAAGCACCAATGTGTAACACGGAGGATTAAGTTGTCGAATCAATCATTGATAGTATTGTTGAAACGAGCAGCATGATGTTACTTGAGTGCGATTCAATATAATGTTTTCATCAACAGCGTATTCTTTAACAACGCCAATTAAATAATTGTACCAAAGTAATTGTAAAGTACAAAAATTGGTTGTTCTACAATTTTTGTACTTTACAATTACTTATTCACGTAAAGTTCAGTTATTTGGTCGTTGTTTGTGCAAGAAAATTTAAAATAATAAATATCTTGGGACAATTAACACACTGTTATCTGATCATCAACTAGGCAGAGCCTGTTGTTCAGGCTCTGCATAGTTCTAGCAACCAGGCAACTAATAAACTTACTTATGTATTCATAAATATTATAGTTAAACATATTATAAAAGGGAATTACATGGCGGTTGTGTTTGAAAATTATTAATTACCAGTATGTAATATTATAATCCTCTCTTAGTTAAGTAAGTTTAAGTAACGACTTAAAGGAAGAAACTCATTAAATCCAGGACTTAATGGATCATCGTAGAATGTTCGGCTTCGTTTTTATTATTAAGTAGCATAAGAAAAGTTTTGTTTTTGCTTAATATTTTTTTGTAAGACATTTATTATATTTATATATTTTATAAAGGGTCCATATTCGTTCATTCGTATTTTAGCATGTCACTTTGTAAATGAAACGAAAACGAAACATTAATTATTGATGTTTTAGCCAATGTTAAGTTTTCATACGTATAAATGTGACACATTGCCTACCATCCCTAGCAGATATTGCTATGAGACTATCAGTATAAAGTCCAGATAACCTGGAAAAAAATATGCCACCTTACCAAAGCAGCTGCGGCATGATTCTATTTAGGATTCGAGCAGAATACGTGTCCCATTTGATATGATGTTGCTGAATATGAGGTCTCAGCCAAAGCTGTAACCAGTTGATCACCCAACAAGCTCGCACATTCCACCTCCGGTGTACCACATAACGGTAACCATCCATCCCGTTTTGAAAGTTAGCAACTTAACTTTAATCCTGACTAACGTAATTGCTAAAGTTTGAATACAAAACCTTGTTCACGGTGCGCGATTTAGTGTCAGACATTTTGTAATTGATGTAGCGGCCTTTGCTCTGCTGTGTTGCGAGCGAAAAACGCGATAAATGCAACCTCAGTGCGAAACTACTCTTGCTATATTCTTTTAAGAAACCGCACTAGAATATACATATACTATCTAGAAAATGCTCGCTACTTTTTATGCGCTATGAAGTAACGTTTCCGCTTTCTGCGGAAATTGCTAAAATTCACACACTCAAACAGGAGCGATAAAATTTGTAAGTTTAAGCTAATAAAGGAATTTTAAGCGCTTGGTAAGTATTAGGTAAAATTAATTAAGCTGTACCGCAAAATTTAGTTCAGTATTTCATTAAAATAAGAAATGATAACGTAACGGATACATTTTAAATTAAATATAAAGGTTTTTATTCACGTAGACTTTATAAAAGTGCTTTTAAATGGTCAGAACATGTTTGTAGTAATATAGTTGTATATATTATTATTTCTAGTAACATAGATATTCAGGTACACATTGTATTGATTGTATGAAAACATTTATAAAATTTATTTTATAATTGCTAGCTCTTATCAAGTTACTGTCAAGAATATCAGATAAGAATAAGAAAATAAAACATTATATATTATGTATTATAAAAAGGGTTCCAATCCTAGTTCAAGAAAGTCTGTTACTTAGTTGGCTGTGATACACTTGCGTGCCTCCACGAACACGTAAAACCGTCGGCCCTGTACCTAATATTTTCCTTTTCGTTTATCGTCCCTTTAGATCATGAGACTAAGGCTATAGAAAGTGGCATCATGGCTGAAATTCGGCCAAGAGGAGATTATTATTATTACTATTTGACTGACAAGGTAGGCAAATAGGTAACTACACTTAGTAACTAAACTAATAGAAACTTACTACGAATCCAGTATCTAGGAGTAGAACAGTAAAGTTTGCAATAACCATAGATATAAGATTAGAGATATATCTACTGGAAGGGCTATGATTTTATAGATCAAGGTTTTATTTGAAAGAAATTAAAAAGGATAGTTTACTTTACATTTCACGTCAGTAACAAATAAAGTTTTTATTTTCATATGGCATTAACACATTTATATTTGTATTACTAATGATATTGTTGGGGTTAAGGATAAAAATACATTGACTCTATGATCGCACTACTTACTAGACCGTGGTAATGCAATGATTTGCTTACATCGATCCGTAGGTGATCTAGAAATGCGGTCATTTCGTAGATGGGTCAAAATCTAGTCATTAAGCAATGTCGGAGATCTAATACGCAGCTTGAACAACTGTGAAACTAGAAGTTACTCTAGTTTACTTTCCAAACGATATAAAAAACTGTAAAATCACCATTTATTAGAAGCTGAAAGACAGTTGAAGTTATTTTAGCTAATATGATGACGAAGATTTTACAGATTGTTTATTTTTTATCGCTGCTGGACAAAAGCCTTTGCAAAGGATCTCCACAATGCCCAAACTTGCCCTGTCGGCATCTAGCGGCTTCAAATATTTTAGAGTAATAGTAAGGGATTGTAAGTAATTATAAAGTTTTTATTAGTAAATTACTAACATCAAGTCAACTTTGAAGACAGTTTTAGTACAAGTACGCGAGTCAAGGTCGCACTTAGACGGATTTTTGTAAATATCGCCTAGACCGCTATACGTTATTTTACTTTAATGACTAATTTATTTAGGGTAGTCAAAAGTATCATTTAAATACTATCGATGATGACAGTAATATGTGATAGCCAACCCGTTTTCCCAGCCTGGCTATTATTAGATAGGCACAACCCCACTGTGGAAATCTCTTGAAGAGGCCTTTGTCTACCAGTTAACGTCATTCGGCTGACATGATTTAAACTAATTATTTAATTTTGTTGTCCAAGGAGTGTACCCTAAGGCTGATTTCAGAGTGACGCGCGCGGCACGCGCCGGAGGCCAGCGCGTCTCAACAGCCTTTTTAAGTGTACGCAACGCCGCGTGCGGGACGCGTCACTCTGAAACGCTAGCGTCCAGTAGAGGAGCTCGGGCAGCGCTGGCCGACGGCGCGCGTGTCACCGGCAGCGCGTTTGAACTGCGTGACTATGAAACGCAACAACTATCTAGTGTAATTGTAAGCGCGCGCGTTTGGACGGCGCCGCTCGCCGGCGCGACTCTGAAATCAGCCTAAAAGGAATGAAACTTTGTACCTATTATAATTATTATAAGGTCCTCTACAAGACTTTTATTTGCACAGAATCATACTAATATTATAAACGCGAAATTTTGTAAGTATGGATGGATGGATGGATGTTTGTCACTCGTTTATGTAAAAACTACTGAATGGATTTTAATGAAACTTTGCAATAATATAGCTTATAAATCAGAATAACACATAGGCCAGAATAATTTATAAAGATATTGTGTGAATTGTCCAAAATATGACGATAAGATACCATCTGCGAGCTATTCACAACATCTTACTAATGCGAAAGTTTGTGAATATAGATGAATGAATGTATGTTTGTTACTCATTTACACCAAAACTACTATAACGCGGGTGAAGCATAGCATAGCTAGTAAATAATAAAAGTGATGTAGGTGTTGCGTGATTTAAACTATCACCACATCTATATCTTCTATATCTGTGGTAGTGAGATATTTCAACTACAATTGACCACGACTTGTTGGCTAAGAACAAAACCACAATTCCGAGGATATCTTGTCGAGAAGATATTATTGTAACCTATCAATTTTGGCCTTATAATATTCAACTTAGGTCTTATTACTTTTAATCCTCTGACATTTAACGTCGATTGTAATATAAGTTTGAAATTATGTATGTCGGTGTGTCTGTGGCATCTTAACTCCAAAACATTTGATATAAATTTTCTTTAGAATAGTGAAAAGTTCTTCTCGTACTTATTACCCTTATTGTAAAGCATGTTATTGACTGTATATAATAATAATCACAATTCTTTATTACAAAACTACATAAGCTCCACTGTGATAGCAACAAATTGTCTTAAAATATGTTAGTAGCTTAATTATAAGCAAATTTTAGTAAGTTAGTAATATTATGTTAATACTTATAATCGAATGCTAACATACTTATGTATATAACAATTTCTCAGTTCAGTTGAGCTAGTTTCTCCAGTTAGTCGCTAAACTCTCCATTCTTTCTGCAAATACAACGAGCATTTTGTCCCGCCACCTGCGCACCGGGGAGGCAATATTTTAACGCATTATATTACGTATAATTTACATTTATTGTACATGTATGTATATATATATGTGATAAATGTATATATATAATAATAATAATATCTGGAGACAATGTCACACAGATCATCCTAGCCCCAAACTAAGCAAAGCTTGTACTATTGGTACCAGGCGACGATATACATAATATAATATAATTATAAAAATATATAATCTTATTTATATTTTTTTTTATAATATCCCGAGACATTATTCACACACGGTCATCTGATCCCAAACTAAGCAGAGCTTGTACTATGGAAACCAGATAACTGATATACTACTTTTCTTTTGTACACTTTTGTTGTTTTGCACGTGTGGTACAGCAGTTAAGACAATCGCCATGCCACTTCGTGTCCCGGGTTCCATTCCCGCGCAGAACGACTATTTGTGTTACCCATAAATAGTTGTTCTGAGTCTGGATGTAATTTGTGCCCGTCAATTGTATGTTTGTATAGTACCCCGCGATACAGGGATTCATTTCCTTAGTGCGGGTGTTGTCTTATTATACAAAACAAAAGAGGAACTTACAGCTTTACGTGCCCTTAAAAATACGGAGACGATAAAAATTAAACACCCAACTATCAATTGACCTCTCGCCTAAGTGCTTAACCTCAGCCATCGATATCGGACTGGTATCAAAATACAACTAAACAGTAAATTACTGCTGTTGGCATATTTTGAAATAATAATAATAATATAATATAATATTATAATAATATCTTGGGACATTATTCACACATGGTCATCTGATGCCAAACTAAGCAGAGCTTGTACTATGGAAACCAGATAACTGATATACCACATATACTATTTTTTTTTTGTAAATACATACTTATATAGATAATTTACGCCCAGACTCAGGACAAACAGACATGTTCATGTACACAAATATTTGTCCCGGGTGGGAATCGAACCCACGACCTCCGGCGTGAAAGCGTATCTACCAACCACGCCAACAGGCCAGGCAGTGCCAGAAATGCTTGGCACTTTACACTTTTTTGTGCTCTAGAGACAAACAATAAAATATTACGACACCAGCGGGGTTCCAGTTTTTAAAAGAATTCAATCGACACAACACACTAGGTTTATCCTGCCTTTTTTGTGAGCGCACGAGCAATTTGTGAAAACTAGACTGGAATTTTGAATAGCCCAGTTGGTTCCGCTGCGCTGGTGCTCCGATGTGTAAAGTTAGAGTGAATTTTTAACGTATTTTTCATTTAAAGGTGAGGTAGGTATTATTTGTTTTTGAAACTTTGTTTCGGGTTTCATTTTCATGCGCCATTTAAAGGGTCAAATTAATGGTAATAGAGCAAAATATCATTAAGAGTAAGGTAAGAGTGAAACTGACTTCTCAGAAGACTTGCACTACAAAAACATTTTTTTTTTCAGTTTTCAGTATTCTTTATTTTGTAAACATAGGTAAATTATCTACCTTGCTTATGTAATTATTTCAGATTTTACCAAAAACCTGTATACTGTTAGTATCTAATAATTTTAAACTATGTTAGTGATATTATTAAATCAAGTAATAAATACGGTATTATTATTAAAAATAATAATTGCGTACGCTGACACTGCCATTGTCGTGGTTGTTAAACACTTGACTTTCACGCCGCAGGTTGTTTTCTTCGATTTCCACCTAGGACAGATATTTGTGTGCACGAGCATGTCTGAATGTCCTGAGTCTGGGTGTAATTATCTATATGAGTATGTATTTACAAAAGAATAGTAATATATGTATGTAGTATATCAGTTATCTGATTTCCACGCTAGAAGCTCTGCATGTACTATGGCAACCAGAGAAATGTACTGGTACCTATACTATGCTTGCACTATATTCTCTTACTCTTGTGATAATATTCCTATATGACAACAGGGGTGTACCATCATCAATTTCCCGACAGTAGAGACGTAATAAAGTAAAAAAAAAACAATAAACCTCTATTGCCCGACTCGGGATTAGTATCAATGAATTCATTATATACCCTTTCGGAGGCATCACGTAGAGACACAGCCTGACAGTAATTTACTTTAGTGCTACGACGTAGTAGTGCTACGACGTAGTAGTGCTACGACGTAGTAGTGCTACGACGTAGTAGTGCTACGACGTAGTAGTGCTACGACGTAGTAGTGCTACGACGTAGTAGTGCTACGACGTATTAGTGCTACAGCATAGTAGTTCTACGGCGAGTAGTGTTACGAGATCACAATGTGAAACATAAATTTGTAAGGTCTTAGGATTAGTTGACTAAATTACTTTGACTTATTTGAAATCATATATTTTTAAATGATTTTTTAATTGTTATGATTGTTTTATATTACTTACAGTCGCTCGCTATAAGTCGAAATATGCAGACAAACTAAAATAACCAATATAGCCCGAAAAATTGCAAAGCTGAAGTGGCACGGCTCGTAACTCGTAGAACCGACGGCGCTTAGGTAGAAAGTGACGACCTCGAAACGGGATATGCAGCGTGGGTAGGCCCCTTATAAATTGCCTGATGATCTTGTGAGTGTTGCTCAACAACATTAACAAAATTATGATTCCAAATTCGAGTACCTCAAAGAAGGAATATACGCATAGTTCTATTTCACTACAATACATTGCATATTCTACATTTGCGAAAAAATTATTACCACCGTGCACCACCGCTGCTTAATGATTAATACTACGCATGTAGCAAACTGTGAAAAAACTTTGAGCAGTTAGATCCAGGCACATTCTGAAGCACAACAGTCTTAGATGCTGGAAAGATTTTAATCATAAATGCTTGTTCAAAAACGACAACAGAACTTCAATTAAAGAATTAGGTTAGGGTTATCCTTAACTTATTATATAATTGCAGTATAGTATTGAATATAATAATTAAAATATTATAAAGGCAGTCAAATAACATACGTAACTGAAGTCCAAAATGTTAACAATAAACCCGGCGTTAAAATCGTAAAAAAATTGAGGCAAATATTTTGAACAGAATTGATGATATGTCTGCGCCCGTGGCATGTGTTACTCTGATTATGCGGTTTCAATCCCACATCGCTGTTCTTTATTTAATATTTGAGTAACGATATTTTTGTCCGTGAAATTTGTTAAGGATTTATGGCTGTTAATTTTTTTTAGTTTGCAATCCGTATACTATTTCGCTGCTGTTTTAATCACTTTTTCAGTTTGTGTTATTTACTACATGGTGCTAAAATGCATTACAGGTGTGTTCTATCGTCTATACAATGGGATGTGTTCAGAGGAATTATTTAATTTGATGCCCACGGCGACGTTCTACCATCGTACCTCTCACCACAGACAGGGAGTTCATCCTCACATCCTCGAACCTTTTCAATCACGTACGGTTCGCTTTCAGCGAAATTCCTCCCACGTACGTTGAGGTTGTGGAATGAACTCTGTTATGGTTTTCCCAAGAGACTACAGCATGGGGCCTTTCAAAAAGGGATTTATAAGGGTTTTAAAGAGTCGGCAACGTACTAATGATGCCCCTGGTGTTACAGGCGTTCATAGGCTACGGTGACCATTTACCATCAGGTAGGCCGTATGCTTGTTTGCCAACGTAGTTGTATAAAAAAGGTACTAAACTGTCATTGTGAGCATGACTTAAGACGCTGACATGATCTGAATCAATCCCGTTTGGATAAGCTAACAAGTACGGGTTAAATAAGAGTGAATAGGAAAAAATGAAGAGTAAAACAAATTGACTGTTGGTCTAGTGGTTAATGAGTCTGGCGGTCGTGGGTTCAAAACCCTATCCAAGACATATCTATGTGTGATGTTATTATAATATTAGTATATTTATGTATGTATTTAGTAATATTTAAGTCTGGTTGCTATAGTACAGGCTCTGTCTATTTATTTATTTAAAGGTACACCAACAGCTTCTGTATATAACATTTCAAATAATTATTGGTACCAAGTTATGGTCTTATACAGTTGCCAATAACAGTTGGTTCACAACACTCACAAATAGAAATGATAACCTAAGCTAAAACAAAGTGTAGTAAAATTAAAGTGATAATAAACTATATAAACAAAAATATAACAAACAGTTATTAAACTTAACTAAACCAATTTATTAAATAGAAATTAAACCAAATTATACTTATACTTAAAACCAAAAAAACAAAAATATTTCTAATTTGGGATAAGATTTCAGATAACAGTGTGATTAGACGTCCCAAGATATGTAGCTACTTAAAGAAATGATTCTACAAAATCAGTAATAAAATATAACTAGTGGATTTATTCATTATAAGTCATATTAACGAAGAAATCTACGAGTTATGTTTTAAAAACGTAAAAATCATGCTGTTTAAATTTTGAAATTTTAAAGCTGGGCAAATTTAGGTTTACCTTGAAAAATGTCTGAATTGATTCAGACGTTTTTCACGATAAACCTAAATTTATAAGGTCTTAGGATTAGATGACTAATATATTTCAAATCAAGCTATATTTTTTTTTTAATGATTTTTTAATTGTTATGATTGTTTTATATTACATACGCTCGCTCACTATAAGCCTCAACAGAAGGCTCAGGGTCATCCAAAGAGCAATGGAGAGGGCAATGCTCGGAGATTTCCTGTGAGATCGAATCAGAAGTGTCGAAATCTGCAGACAAACTAAAATAACCAACATAGCCCGAAGAATCAAAACAAAATTTCTAGATGCCCTACGCGTTACAACTCCAATATAATAATATTTTTACTATGCCGTTGGGAACGCCTCGTTTTTATAGTAGCTCGTAGATGTTTGCGGAAGTTCTCACGGATAGCTTTTTTGCCATTATTCGCAATAACTGCATCTATTCTTAAGCGAGTAAGAAACTGGTCCAACAGCATTGTGAAAACTGTGGCGACCTATTGGCACAATATTTAAATGGGTTTATTGATTAAAAAAAGTTGCACAACAACGGATAAATCGAGTCACAAATATCCAAAAACAAATACAATGGACTGAATTGCCTCCTTTTTTGAAATCGTTTATAATATTAAGGCGTATAAAAAATGCGATGCGATCCAATAATACTTAGTTGTATTATTTATAATATTGATTGTAGAGCTAGATAAAACCGTAATAAGTAATATTTTATATAATAGTAATATAATATAGATATATAATAAATATGTAGATACATAATAAATAGATATATGATTCATTCGACACACATATATACATCATAAAAAAGAAATGGAACAACTTAGAAATAATATTGTAAAACTCACATAAAAAACCAACCAAACTAGAACAAAAAATTCAGTAAGTATATAAATAAATAAATAAAATATAATTTATTAGCAGTCCAGTTTTTACAAGTAGTTTATACAGTGATAGTCTCACTAGGCAATGCCTGTATCGAGGCTATCGATGTGATTCGTTCGATACGATTACAAGCTAGGACTTTAATTAAATGGAAAAGACATCAAATTTTAATTATAACAATAATAATTAAATTCAACTAAATAGGTAGGTACAATGGATTAAATAATAACTTAAATAAATTCATTTAGAAATAACCGAAGTGTGAGGATATGTTACTGTATGTGTGTATCTGTGTGTGTATGTGTGTGTTGAAGTATGTGTGAATATTATGCCATGGTCGAATAGACTGACGGAAAGGGTGTTAAATTAATGTTCTAAGGAGGTGCTCAGTCTCATTATAGTTTAGGTTTGCGATGTAGTTTTTTACCTTTATTTGAGCTTCTCGCAGTGTACTTAATTTTATGTCACATTTAGCAACAAGTTTATTGTATAGGTAATAGAACATGTGCTTTTGAAATCGTTTCGCAAACGAAGTCTTAGTTTTGAATGCAGTTACTTTAAAAACTCTGAGTATACCTGTACCTATATACCTGTACCCCCTATGTATATCACACTACTATTGTAAAGGCGAAAGTTTGTGAGTGTGTATGTTTGTTACTTCTTCACGTCTAAACGACTGGTACGATTTTAATAAAATTTGGAATGGAGTTAGCTGACACCCTAGATTAACACATAGGCAATTTATAAAGTTTAACGCGTGTAAAACCGCGAGGTACAGCTAGTAGTACATAAATGCTCCCGCGGTGTGATATTGTGTGCCAAAAAGGCAGCAGCGCTGTTATGCTGCAGTTAGGGAGATACCAACCCACAGCCCGATTTTCTTACATTGTTTGAAAAACTCGTAGAGAAACAAAGAAAGATGAAGAAATAATTTTATTTCTGGAATTTATTCTACATTCTCCTAGCAAATACACTGCGATAATAGAGAGAGGTATCACTAATTTCTTTACAAGCTTCGAGTTAAAAATATCTTTACCTGAGACATCAATACCTACATCAACAAACATTCCCTTTGTTTTACAGAAATTTCTAACTGTGTCCAAACAAAAAAGATTAAAATTTTCACTTCATTCGTGAATTACAGAACGTACCATTCCACAGTGTTTTGTGTTTTATGGTAATCATAACTCGTAGGAACAATACAGGCCAAATAGTCGTGCGGAGTGGGACGGAGTAAATCATTTTGGAACAAAGTGTGTCCGCCGCGAAGGTGATTTGTCAAAGGACTGCAAGCTGTATGTAGATGTAGACGGTGGAGGTCTGGGATTTGTTGGGAAATTTGACTTATCTTCAACCAATGTTATTTGTGCTTGATTAACAATGAACTGTAAAGTCTGACTAGTGTAAAAAGTTATAAAACGAATTAATATCTTGACAACCAACACACTGCCATCTGAACCTAAACAAGGGGGAGCCGTTGTAGTACTTTATTTATTTACTTATTTGTAGTTAAATGAAACGGTTAGTAACCAATTACATTTATAAATTGACATATTTTTCTTTTTTTTTATGTCAGAGGGCGACAAACGAGCAAGTGGGTCACCTGATGGTAAGTGATCACCACCGCCCACGGGCACTCGCGATCCGAGAGGAGTGCGGGTGCGGGTGCGTTGCCGGCTTTTAAGAGTCAGCAAACAAGTGCTGCTGACCCTTTCCCCCACCCTAATGAGCTCTGGTGACCTTACTCAAACTCGGAAACACATAATTAAAATTATTAATGTTATTATTAAGGAATGTCTTCTGTAAGGTGGAGGTTTATCCCCAGTCAGGCTGCTCTTTGAGCGAATGAACGCTATGCTATATTATATTTCTATTCTATAAAAGAGGTATCTCTTATAGAATAGAAACAATTACATAATTTATTTTTAAGGTTACATACAAAATTCAATACAAAATCCTGGATATCCTTGCATACTTTCTTTCGCAGAAAACCAAACATATTCGCCTAATGTCTGTCCATCTACCGGCAAACACATCGCATTCAGGATAGGCAATCAGGAGGGCATTTAGCACATCTAGGGTTCGACATACTGGAGACTTGACTCTAGCGACAGTATGATGCAGTAATATATAATTATATATCCGAATAACACAAAGGCTATAGTTTATACGGTTTAACTAGGGTAAAAGGTTTGTTGATTTAGTGTTTGCCCTGACTGCCTGAAGCCAGAGGTCGTGGGTTCGACTCCCACCCGGGACAAATCTTTGTGCGATGAACACGATAATATGACCTGTGTCTAGTCACAGAAAAAAATATCGTGTTATAATTTGTCTATAATATGTATGTATTTAGAAATGTATAAATATGTTTATCAGTTGTTTGGATGCCATAATACAGGCTCTGTCTAGTTTTAAATCAGATGGCAGTGTGTTATTTGGCCCAATATTTAAGATATATACAAATATATGACATGTTAAAACTAGTCTATATTTTGTAGACGACAAAGTCCAACTGCCTTTCATAGTGAAATAATTCGCTTTTAGCCATTCAAGTAACCTGCGAGAAGTTTAGATTATAAATATTTGTTATCGTAAAGTTCAATATATTTTAATCAACTAAGGGGCTGTTCACAATGTACGAATAATGTGTCGTATAGCTAACTAACAAATAAATAAACTGACAGATATAAGTACTGGATAAAACACATGGCGTTTTACCAAATTAAATTAAATTATTTGCCAGATAGCTATTCGGCAGTTACTAATTTGTCGGTTTGGCAACCTCGCAATTTGGCGTTACGTCTTACGTAACATACAACCTATACAAACATTTCTTATTATAAACACACCTAAACATATCTTTACTGTACATTTTACACATATTTTATGTTTAACATTTTCAGGTTTGCATAAATATTTTCAAATTTATCTTCTAACTATTATTTTATCAAACAAAAATACATACATAAATTGATTTTTTTGTGTGAAACTAAACGTACTAAATTTAACGGGAAGGTGATGGTGAAACGCTATATCTGTCAGTTTATTTATTTGTTAGTTAGCTATCCGGTAGTTTATTCATACATTGTGAAACAGACCCTTAGAATTATTTCTATAATTTTATTTCAATAAACTTATGAACCTTAAATACCTTATATAAAAAATTAACTGCCTTTCATTTGTTTTCCGGCTATAAGATGTCAATGTCTCACATTATCAGTCAGTTGGCTAGTCTCCATTGTGATTGGTTGATATGAGTGGATTTCAACTAGGTGAACATACATTTTTCTTGTCACTAGTCCGTATAATTTTGCCATTATGTTCCTTAAAAATTATATGTGCGAAATGAAATAATGTCAAACAAAGTTTTATGGATGATATCCTGTTGGTGTTTGTGCCATTCAGAGCCAGTTAGGTTGCTAATTGTTGACCATCAATCACAAACTTTAAATGGTTATAACTCACGACAAAAACATCACGTCCTATCTATAATATGTTTTCATAAAATACAGTACTCTTTATTGTTCTTCAAATTATTAAATGTGCAGAATAGAAGTGGAAATTATATAAATAATTAAAACATTATATTTTATGCATTACTGTAGTTTTCTTAGCTTGCGATGTTCCATCTTCCTCGAATGCTTCTTTAGCTTCTTTACTTCATAATAATTATTAATATTTATTTATAGTATACTAGCTATGCCCCGCGGTGTTACTCGCGTTTAATTTTATAAATTTTCTTTGCTATAAACCTCACTGAGCCCGAGACCTTTCCAACGAATGCAAAACCGTGGAAATCGGTTCGTGCGTTCTGGAGTTATAGCGTCAGGAAGGAAAACCCGACTCATTTTTATATAGTAGAAGATTAAAAAGTTCGCAGTATAATTCTAATAGTTCACAGAGAGACGCTGCTGCCCGTTGTCTAGTCCCTCCCTACCCACCTCTGCAAAGCCAGGATCAACAGAGGCATACAATTAAATTATACTAAGTGACGAGCCTCAGACATATCCTGAGGAATTACTTCGACTGTCTTGGATCCCGCAATAAATTTAATCAGAAATAAATTTAATCAGAAATTTCTCTGGGTGATAGTCCCTCGGATAGGGTCAACTTCTACGCCCCCCACGGAATGAGATGCGGCGATGATATTCTTGGTTTTTAGACACACAGACTCCGAGTTACTACTAGGTTTAGTTATTGCCAGAAATATCCAACATGCGAGACTTTATTACCTGGTGTTGACTAAGTTATCGGTCAGTCAACGAGTCAGCACATTTAGTGCAATAGTTTGGCTAATACAAACACTGTTAACAGAACTATTTTGCCTATTCAAACTTCTCTTGTTACAAATTAGTTCGCACAAGTGAATCCGTATAATTAACATAGATTTTCATTAATATCAAATATCTTGCGTCAGCGTGTTCAGTAATTAATTTATTACGGCGGTTTCCGTAATGTATTTGCGGTGGTATGGCAAATAGGATGTTACATCGACTCAATGTGTTTGTGTACTAGTTGTGCCACATGACTTTGGTATATTGACTTTATTTGTTAGTGCATCAGGTTTAGGGTCGTTAACAAATATAAAAAAACCAGCCAAGTGCGAGTCGGACGAGCCCATGAAGGGTTCCGCAGCAAGTATTTCAGTTGATTAAATGAAAGCAAATTGCGGTTTACGATTAATGACGTATTAAAAAAAAACTACTTTCTAGATCTCGTTGAAACCAGTTTTCGTTCTTAGTTTGCATGGTAATGTACATCATATATTTTATTTAGTTTTATCATTCTTTTATTTTAGAAGTTACAGGGGGGGACACTCATTTTACCACTTTGGAAATGTCTCTCGCGCAAACTATTCAGCTTAGAAAAAAATTATATTTGTAACCTCAATATCATTTTTGAAGACATATCCATAGACACCCTACATGTATGGGTACGATAAAAAAATGTTTGAGTTTCAGTTCTATGTATGGGGACCCCGCAATTATTGTTCTTTTTCTATTTTTGTGTAAAAATCTTAATGCGGTTCACCGAATACATCTACTTACCAAGTTTCAACAGTACAGCTTCGGCTGTGACATACGGACGGATAGACAGACAGACATGACGAATCTATAAGGGTTCCGTTTTTTGCCATTTGGCTACGGAACCCTAAAAATGGTGGTGTCAAAATTCCCACAAAAAAACCGGAACGAACAAGTCTTATAATTGTTTCAAAAGCCAAGACCGGTAACCACGAAATGAGGCAAGCAGCAGTACTGCGAAGATTTTTGATACTTGAGACTGAAATAAAAAACGATAATAATTCATTTGAATTAATATTAATTAAATTAATTGTAGTCTAGTCGTTAAGCAAGTCAGGTCGTGGGTTCAATTCTCATCCGGGTCAAATCTTTATGTGATGAACACGATTATTTGTTCTGGGTCTGGGTGTAATTTATATATACTACTGGCTGTGCCCCGCGGTTTTACCCGCGTTAAATTTTATAAATTATTACAGCTCCTCCCTAGCAGGTGATAGCGTGATGATATGTAGCCTATATGTTGACCCGACCTCTTAGTAATATGCATACAAAATTTGAAGTAAATCCATGCAGTACTTTTTGAATTTAGCCCGGACATACATACAGACAAACCTACAAAAAATCTAAAAACTATATTTTGGCTTCGATATCGATTGTAGATCACGCCCCAAGTATCCTTTTTTAAAAATATTCAATGTACAGTTTTGACTTTCCAACGATTTTATTATATGTATAGAATAGATAGATGAATGTATTTAGAAATATATGAGTATAGATAGATTAACTCTTTATTGTACACCAGTAGTAAAATCGCACAGTGCATGAGCATAATAATTAAGTTATGTACAATTGGCGGTCTTATTAATAACCTGTACTATTGCAACCACGCACCTGGCTTGGTTGCAATAGTACAGACGCCAGCACATCCATCTTCCCCAATCTGTCAATTTTTTTTTTATAGATTTTCAACTTTATCACAAAAGCATAAGTTTCACTTTCAATTGGGGAAATTTGACAGATTGGGGTAGTTTAATGTGCTGGCGACTGTACAGGCTCTATCTAGTTTGGGATTCGGTGGCAGCGTATTAATTTTGCCAAGATATTTATTATTAGTGCTCAGTTTTAAGTAACAAGCGAAGTGAAAGTTTCAAGCTATTTAACAAAACTAATTAATTTAAAAAGATAATATAGGATTACATCAGGCGAATACTAATTAATATGTAGTAAAAAAATAAGAATATGAAATCTTATTAGAAAAGAATACCATAGGAACGATATGAATGTATCGCGTTCAGGGTAATGAAACTAGAGGGCGCGCGTGAAGTGCAGTAAGTATGAGTTGCAACCATGTATATATGTATATAACGGCTGCATTCCTGTAGATAAGTAAAGCAAAATGTTACGGGCGCACTGTTATAGCTAAGTAAACAGGAAAATGTGTTCCGATTTTTTCTGTTATATATTATTTCCATACATAATTACAGGCCTTAACAGCTAATAATAAACACCCCTTCGTAATTGTAACATTATTATTGATAAAAACCGGTAATCATATTCAGCTTGATTTACATATAACTCGTGAAAATAACTTTATTTTCTAAAATCTTATTTATTTATTTTTTTTCAATTTTCATTCTAATTCTTTGGAATGAAGTTATTTCAATCATTTTAGATAATTTAATAATTGCTCGCTGGAAAATTTGAGTTTTAATTGTATAGTGCTTGTGGCCAAATTTCGGCTAGGGCGGTTCAACCTATCGGAGACAGGCCAACTACGCAGTGCTTACTTATTGAAGTGCAGTTGAGTTTACGTAGCAAGAAAGAAAATAGGTATATTCCGAACAAACACAGATAATCCTTAACTTAACCTTAAATAGATAGTACTTTACGGTTTTGACGTCGCAGGTGGGTTAAATTCACATCCAGGAAAATATTTGTATGTTTGAACTTGATTGTTGGTCCTGAGTCTGGGTGTAATTATCTTTATAATTATGTAGTAGTATATGGAGTATATCAGTTATCTGGTTTTCATGGCACAAGCTGTGCTTGGTTTCGGATAAAATTTTCGGGGGGAATAATATCTGAGAATATTATTTTATAGGTGTTGCATGCAACATTATCCTTACAGACGAAGAAAAGGCTCCTACCTCAGTTAATAATTACTGTAACGCTGATCTTCCTTAGCCCCAAAAGACGATGACTATGAGTGATTGTGAATTAGAATATTCTTACCTGTGCGTAGGTACTTATAGTAGCGGTAAGTTACAATGATAATTATTATTAGTGTCAATGTTCAAGGTATAAAATATAACGAAAAATATGAGTGCGGGCAGTTATAAAAGCGATGGCTATGCGTTAAGTGACATTTACGGGAAGTAATTACTATGGAGTGGCTGGCGGCGTGCGTAAGCTTAGTAAGTTACATATTACAATTACATTTGTTTTGTTTTTTGTATCGCTAATTATCTGTGTGGTGACGGCTGAGAATATCATCACCCCATCTCTTCCCATGGGGGGACGTAGAAATCGACCCGAGGGAATACCTACCAGAGAACGGGCTGCAGCGTTTTTCTGTGAATTATGACCATCAAACTGCGATCGCCAACCCGCCCGCCAAGCGTGGCGATTATGGCATATCACCCCAGTATTTAGGAAGGCTTTTATCCAGCAGTGGACGTGATCTCGTTGACATGATATTTTTAATAAACCTGTCTTAAAATTTATACGTATAACACATGAGCACTCTCTTTATCCAGTAGTATGGGCTACGCAACACGTCCGGGAATATATCAGACGTAAGTTGGACAGCTTTACGTTCTCTTTGAGGCACGGGCGTACAGACGCCAGCACGTCAACCTACCCCAATCTGTCAAATTTCCCCAATTGAAGTGAACCTTATGCTTTTGTGATAAAGTTGAAATCTATAAAAGAAATTTAACAGATTGGGGTAGCTGGATGTGCTGGCGTCTGTAAAACGCCGAAGAATTCGAGACTGCAACTGCTACAGGATGTTTTCTTTACCGGAAAATATTCAATAACACGTTTTGGCTCGATCAGGGGTTTGAACTCAGGATCTTTGAACCCATGACCTGCGGTTGATCATGTTACCGCTAGACCAACGAGGCATTCAAACTAATTGGATTTAAACACGTTGGACGGATGTTTTAGTTTATTGGCACTGATAAACAAACTAACTGAAAAGCTTGTGTAGTATTAATAGATAATGGGCTCTCGTCGATGGTAGTTATTATATATATATTAAAGGAAGGAAACTAAACACTGGTTCGGGAATTATTACATAACGTTAACTTCCTCTAGGAAGGGGAAGGGAAGGACTAGGTTTGTTCAAGTGGTGGTTTACAAGTTTATTATATTGTGGGTATCTATCGTAAACCTCATTTGACTTTGACTACCTCGTACGTCTAGCGATAGTTCAACCGCACAAAATGAGGTCCTGGGTTCAAATTCCTTTTTTTTTTGATAAGGCAGGGGGAATGCCTTCCAAACCTGCCTGCCGTGGACTTCAGTATTACAGACTTATAGTAGCAGTTATCTAGTTTGCATAGTAGATACAAGCTAAGCTTATTTTGGAATCAAATGGCCGTGTGAGAATAAGAACCCAGGATATTATTATTAAGAGCAGTGAGACCAGCTGTCTCAAAAATGGAAAAATGTTGAAATGTTATTATTTTATTTATTATATAATATATAAAGTTTCATCATCATCAGCCTGATATCGACCAACGCTGGACGTAGAATTCCTCTAAAGATTTCCACAACGTTGCCCTTTGGAG
Source organism: Pseudoips prasinana (assembly GCA_951640165.1). Lineage (NCBI taxonomy): Eukaryota > Metazoa > Arthropoda > Insecta > Lepidoptera > Nolidae > Pseudoips > Pseudoips prasinana. The sequence goes on from OX621236.1 coordinate 5,079,225, forward strand.
GGGTTTGCCGTAGTCACCGCGCTTGGCATGCGAGTTGGCGACATCAGTTCGTTGGTAGTAAGTACACAGGTGACGCTACTGCCTGACCCTTAGTCACCCTTTACGACACCCACGGGATGTGAAAGAGTGGCCCTGTTATTCTTTCTGTGCAGGGAACCCATAGCTAAAATAATGAAATGGAATGAAATGAAAAATGATTATTTTTGACAAATAAGAAATCTTACCATATATCGCTAAATTAATATAATAAATTTGGTTGTCAAAAAAGGCCCCTATCTCAGCATTAGCTACGGCAACACAGGTGTATTACTGCAGCGCTGATCTTCCGATAGAGGCTGATATAAGCCATTTAACTTAAAATTAATACATAACAAAGCATAGAACAAATAAATAATTTAAAACATATTATAAAATTAAGGATAGGCAACTAAAATAATCTAAATAAAAACAATTCACTGATAACATTACACTACTTATTTATTTATTTATTTTTAACTTAACACTAATAACGAACGAAAGAACCTATAATTATCAGATTTAACTTTTTTGTTGTGATAGTAAATATTTTTTATAGCGCATACCGAAAGAGTTGACAGATTTCAAAGTTTGAAAAGGTGGCGGCGGAAATACAAAGACAACGGCCGCAAAAGGGAATCTAATCCCTGTGTCGCGAGATACTTTAACAAGCATATAATAGACGGACACAAATTACATCCAAACTCAGAACAACTATTCATGGTTCACACAAATAAGGCCGGCGCAGGACTGGAACCTGCGACACGAGGCGGCGAGGCGACTGTTTTAGCCGCTGCGCCACACGTGCAGTCACTTTAACTGTACACATTTTGCTGACTGGAACATAAATGAATATAACTCCAAAAGATTGTCAGATCGTTTTACTCAAATTAAACACCATTCAATCAGTAAAAATATAATCAAACATCAATTTATATGTTCCATAAAATTTACAACGGAGCCCCAATCCCCAAATCAATCGGGATTTAACGATAACGATACAAGTTCGTTGTTCGATCGTTATGGTATGATAGATCGTTCCCATGACAAATCCACTAATAAAAGTAATTTATCATGAAACGTCAAACGCAGAGATGTCTTGTCTTTATGAAAGATTTGGTGTTGATGAGGGAAACTCACGGACGAGGTGAGGAAAATCTGCTATCTCATGTTTTTTATATTAATTTTCTTATATGGATTGGTGTTATGCTGTGTGGTGATGGCGCGCGAATATCAGACAGAATATCATCACCCCATCTCATCCCGTGGGGGGCATAGAAGTCGACCTGAGGGAGTGACTGCCAGAGGGCAGCAGCGTCTCTCTGAGTACCATTACCATGATACTGCGATCACCAACACGTCTGCCAAGCGTGGCGTTTATGGAATACCCCCCCCCCCCCCCCAAGAGAATTCTAGGGGGAGGTTTTTCTCCAGCAGTTATGATGATGATATCAATTGGCGTGGTTGGTAGATACTTGCCTTTCATGTTGCAGGTCGTGGGTTCGATTTCTATTTAGGACTGTGTCTGTCTGTATTGTGGTAAGATTGTAATATTAACGGAACTTGTGTATAGCGGCCGCGCTTCAGTGCTACCACCGAAATCAATGTCCCCAACTGAGTAGACCCAGCGAAAAATCTCAGCGAGTTCTGCATCTACAATCAGTTTCAACACGGCCCAGTCGAGACGTTCCGCGTGAAACATACTCGAGTGGACATTTTATTTGATGAAGTGACAATTACTAAGTGTGAGGTGTGTAAAGTGACAATACTATTCAGGTTGAAACCTTGGTCGTGTAAAAGAATTTACTTTCTAAATATGAGGAAAGAATTCCTGCATAGCAATTACCAATTTCGCACTTCTTATTACAGATGATTGGGTATTAAAATGTATGGCCTTTTAAATACTCTGCTATATTTATATATTTTTTTAAATGTCTTCAAAAGTAGGACTGTATGGATTTTGTTTTCCCCAACGTATGCAATATTTCCTATGTTTAAAAACCAATTTTAAAAATCTTTGTTTTGATAGTGCTTTTGAAAGCGTTGTTAAGAAAAATCTAAGTGGGTTCTATGTGTGACTATAGATAGGTATTTGATGAAGTTATTGGCATAAATAAGTAGAGGAACTGTTAACTTTTTTTTTTTTTGGTATCACAGGCATTATTTAACTCATATTATTTCGTGTCTACTTCAAATCTGTGGAGATAGATTAAGAAAATAATCAATTAAAATATAGTATTCTATTCTAACTAATAACTATTCATGTAGTAATGATATTCCCTCGTAATGTATTGCGATTTTAAACTGGATATGACTTTAGTTTACTCCAACACAGTCAATTAAAGTGGCGAATTAAAAGAAAATGGCAGAATTCGTATCGCTTACTTCCTTTGTTGTTCAGCTATATAATTTGTACCACTTGTTAAGACAACTAAGGTATTGATTTTAATGTAAGTATAATATTTTTAGAACTTGGGATTAATTAATTAAATCAAAAAGAATATTTCAATTATTTTCAATAAATAAACGTAATGAAATCGTAAACTAAACGCAGTTACGTTTACAGAAATTGCCATGTGTAAAATAATCGAAATTATAATTAATTATTTATAAATGGGAACAACATTACATATAAATCATTTAATTATAGACTTATTGATTATATCTAAGTAAGCACAGTAGTTGCATTATAACGAAATAATAAATGATTTTGAATAGGAACGATTTTCGTCGTCAATATTTTTTATCTTCATGGCAATTATTTATTGACAGGCAAAGACAATCTGTCAGGTATTTATTGCAGTAGTTTTGATACATGTCATCAATTTAGAAATTATCTTGCAGATATTATGTGAGTTCAGCATCAGTTCCTCCGTGCTATAATATATATCTGTTGACAGTGGATTCACGAAAGGACGCTTTATCATTTAATTAAAATGACTAGTTTGCAATGGGTTCTTTGCAACATTCGCTTGCCCCGACTAAGAAGACAAGCATTATTCGAAGAGAGTGAAGTTCTCAATAAACCCAATGTTGCTTTGTGCTATGTGATAATTATTGTTTGGTACTTATATGAAGATATTCTTAGATGAAGTAATGATGATGTCTTCCCGGCCGAATTTCGGCCACGGCGGCCATTCTCAATGAAGATTAGCCAATTGCGCAGGACATATTATAGTGCACAAGTGTGTGCGCAAACACAGGGGCACTTTCTATTCCATCACTCTCATGATCCGATGGGACGACTACCGACACACCGGAAAGAGGTCAGGTACAGGACCGACGCCTTTACGTGCTCTCCGAGGCACGAGGGTGTATTACCTCCAACTTCCAGACTTCGGGATGATTCTGAGAATTTTCTTTTTACGGAAAAATCCCAAAATCACTTTTTGGTCCGACCTGGGATTTGACCCCAGGACCTCATTTCACCTCTGCGGTTGAACACGCTACCGCTAGACCAACGAGGCAGTCAACGATGAAGTAATACTATGGGTACATTAAAATAATATCAATTAAATTATTGTAGTTACAAAAAACAAAGAATCTATTGTTTTATTTACCTCCACTCAAAACCTCATACCCCTCGCATCCTCACACAAATGTACACTGGGTTGTGAACTATGGAATTAATGGAAATAAAGAACTTTTCATTATGTCAACAAATAAGTTTTTTGTTTCTTCTCCTACCACGCGACCCGGTTAGGGTTTTCGGGGCAGGTTCGGAATAAATCCATTTAAAAGACTATAAAAAGAGCTACAACATTTGCTTTATCACCATAACAATGTTTATGTAAATATAATATGCAACAATCTTCATTGGTACACTAGTTAACACTAGCATTTCATTGCCACATCAGTAGACACTCTTTGATATTTACAGTATCTTTATTACTTAGGCAGTAAGAGTGATTTTTAAACTGCAATGTTTCCACAGTCATGGGGTTGACCCACAGATTACCAAACATAACCTTAAAATAAAACTGGCTATAACTTTTATATCCCAAGTTCTAAAAATCTAAGAAATTATAAATGCCTTTTCTATTACATTAACCACCAATTAAAACATAAAATATCCCGTAACACGAAATTTTACTAGCGGTACAAAAGTCCCATACATTCTTGCCGTTTGCCTTTAACAGTTAACAAACATCTCCTTTTCTATCAGACTCCAATAAAAACTAAAGAACCAATGGGATTTTAAAGCTTTTATACGAATCATGAACTAGGTAACTACATAGTATAAAAGCTTTAAAATCACATTCGCTCTTTAGTTTTTATTGGAGACTGATTTCAGATACACTCTTATTTCATAATAAGGCGCTCATAGCTAGATGCTCTCACCGGTCCGTGGGTGATCGGCGAGGTTAAGCAACTAGGCTCGCGGTCAGTTCATAGATGGGTGACCGCCAAAGTGGTTTAATTCCTGAGCGTCTCCGTGCTTCGGAGGGCACGTTAAGTTGTCGGTCCCGGTTGTAGTCATTAGACAACAGTCGTTAAGCCATGTCAGAGGCCTACTGGGCGGCTTGAACAACTCTGACACTAGGGTAACCACTGCCCATACGATAAGTAAGTAATTTCATAATTATATATTTTCATTTAATATATAATAAAGTGTGAATTAAAAAAATTGAGTAATATAAGTTTGTATTAAAATAAAATTCTGCCTTCATAATAATAAGTAAACCAACAACAATATTATCGGTTCACAAGCCCATATTAAGTTAAAAACACCATCGAAAAGCCAAATTAAACCCTTATCATGGTCACCTCGCGAAACTTCGGCACATAAATTCCCAAACTTAAACGATCGAATAAAATTTTATTGTTGCCTATCTTGTCGAGGTTGACCGGGGCAATTAGCCATTGTTATGCTTGGCTTTATGGACAAATACCCGGGTACGTGGCACTTTGGCCAGGGCATGATTTATCGGCTTACGTGCCCTCATTCTGGCCTAACCAATATTTCCCGGAAATTCCGATTCGATATTTCGAATTAGACGGAGTGATGTAAGTTGTATTTGTGGCACATTTGTCACGCAGTTAGGGAATCAAATGATTTATTGAGTGTTTTTCTAAATTGTTTGTAAACAGAAAAAAACTTTTTTTAAAAGACTACTCGCAGTAGAGAATTTAATCCCTGTGTTGTTGTTATAAACATAATAATATAATTGACGGATACAAAGTGCATTCAGACTAGTGTTGAAAATGACTAAAGTAACTGAATTAGACTGACTGCCATTTACGGTCAAATTGGTCAAAAATGGTCATTAACTGTCAAAAATGGTCATTTTCAGTCAATTTGATTTCAGTAATATTTTTGTAACTTTTAAGTTTTTGTCGTTAATAAAAGTCTACAACTTCTAAATTGAAACAAAAAAGTGGATTTTATGACTTATTGTATTATTATATAGAGTTAATAATTTTACATTTCTAATCATGCGTACATTTAAGACAAAATGGCAACGTCACATCCCCTCGCGCATCGAATTTGATGTCGTCTTATCCTCTCATGATATAATAGAAAATAAAACATTGCTTCATTTAAAGTTGCATATAAATTGGGTACCTAAACAAATAAATAATTGGGTGATAGTCGAGAATAGACAATCATATTTGAGTCAAATTGACTGAATTTTTTTCCAAGATTTTTGAGAGATACATACATAACTGTTTATATGAGTATCTAGAACTAAATAATATATTAAACCATTGTCAAGTGGGCTTTCGTAAAAACAAAAATATTAACCTGGCTATTTTTAATTTTCTTAACAAGATCATGACCAATTTAGATAAGAAGAAACCAGTGAGTGCTTTATATATGGATTTGACAAAAGCTTTCGATTTCGTAGATCATGACATTCTATTGAGAAAACTATACGTATATGGGGTTAGAGGTAATTGTATTAATTTAATAAAGTCTTATTTAAAGGACAGAAGTCAAGTTACTCAGATTAGTAAAATATGCCCAAACACTAAAATAAAAATAAAGTACATGTCTGATAGTAGAAAAGTGGAATACGGGGTCCCGCAAGGGAGTGTGCTGGGGCCGTTATTATTTATCATCTACATAAATGACTTCCCACACTCAATTGACCAACCCATGATATTGTTTGCAGATGACAGTACGGTAGTATTTTCTCAAAAAAATGAATCTAATTTGCAAGTAGATATAAATAATGGCTTAATAAAAATAATAGAATGGTTGACATTAAATAATTTAATTCTAAACATTGACAAGACATATATTATGACATTTAAAAATAATTATAGGACGCAGAGTAAAACTTATGATATTGACATAAAACACAAAAATAAGCCTATTATGACTAAACATGAAAACAAATTTCTAGGATTAATAATAGATCAAAATATTAATTGGAAATCACACATTGACTACATATGTAATAAATTGAGTAGGTTTTCATATGCCCTTTTTATGTTATCCAAGGTTGTGAATCAAGACGCTGTCCTTACTTCTTATCATGCATACGTCACTTCTGTTCTTAGGTACGGGGTAATGTTCTGGGGAAACTCAACCGAGAAAGATAGAGCTTTCAGGGCCCAGAAGAAATGTGTCAGGGCAGTATTTCATATGCAGCAAACAGATTCCTGCAAACCGCATTTTATTAAATATAAGATTTTGACTTTTCCTTGTTTGTATATGTATGAAACAGTTCTTTTCGTCAATACAAACAAGGAACTATTTATTTCTTTAAAGAGTAAAAGACATGAAAATAAAGTGTGCATGCCATTACATAAGACAGCTCTTTTTAATAAGAGTGTTTTCTGTATGGCGCCCAGGATTTATAATAAGATTCCAAGAAATATAACAGGTATCCAAGACTCAAAAATATTTAAGAAAAATCTGTATGATTTTTTTAATTAAACAAGCCTACTATACAGTTGATGAATATTTAAATGATAAGTTATGATTAAGATGACATTATTAAGTAGGAATCCATAATTGTAAAATATAAAATGTAAACAAATGAATAATGTGTAATTATATAAGTGTATTAATAAAATGGGCAAATTAAATAATTTATTAAATTTGATTAGTTATGAAATTGGTAAATACCTATATGACAATATTTGCACGCCGAAAGGCTAATATGGATTGTACGCTGTATTATTTTTAAGATCTTTTATAACCCATATTTAAGCAAATAAAATATTTGAGTTTGAGTTTGAGTTTGAATTTGACTGTAAATGACCGGTCACTTAAGGTTTATGACAATTGTGACTAGTCATATTCAGTCATTTGACATCTCTTATCCAGACTCAGAAAAACTATTAATGGGTCACACAAATAGTTATCCTGCGTGGGAATCGAACCCGGGACACGAAGTAGCGAGGCGACTGTATTAACCACTGCACCACACGTCTAGTCAGTAAATTATTTAACCTAAGATTTTTATATAATACTAGCTGTGCCCGCGACTTCGTCCGCGTGTTAATTAGTTTATTTCGTTTTTTTAGTAAAATAAAAACTTTTTCCAAAATAAAAGTAGCCTAAGTTACTCCTTATTACATCAGCTACCTGCCAATAAAAGTCCCGTCAAAATCGCTCCAGCCATTTCAGAGATTAGCCGGAACAAACAGACAGACAGACAGACAAAAATTGTAAAAAAAAATATTTTGGTGTATGTACCGTATGTATATTCATATTTATGTAGTGTAAACCGGTTATTTCAATATTACAAACAGACACTCCAATTTTATTTATTTGTATAGAGTATACTCTATACATCTATAGATGTATAGATTAGAACTTTATAGCTAAGAAAAATCTATTTTGATTTATAGATAAAATTGGATTATACTCAGCTATTCTACCATGAACACTTGTGTATCTTGACAGATTAAATTTTATAGCATTATTCGCGATCAAAAACGTATTTCTTACCTCGAAAAGGGAAAATCATTATTTAAAACTTCCGATGGGTTTCGAACCGGTACTAGCAGGAGGCATCCGCCGTTAAGCTGCGAATTATACACACTACTGTATTCATTTATAATTCTCTTGGTAACATCGTTCCTGAGGTTTCCTATCTTTAGTTAATATTTAAAGATAATTGGGATAGTTTATAAAAAAATCACGTATATTTCTACAAAATTATTAACGGCGAAATAGCTGATCGTAATCCAATTTTACTTCGAAACCAAAACAGATTTTTCTGAGGTATATATTATTTAATTGCTTTCAAACGAAATAAGCTTAAATATAAAGTCAGTGCGCTTTTTAAAACACACAGTAATTGTATTTAACAACCTCCGTGTTCGCGCAGGTAAGCCGTCACGTCAGACCTTTACAAAGATTTGTTATGAGGTTAGTTACGGCGGCACCTTAAGCCGCATGTTGGCCTCGATTGTAATAAGAACATTAAATTTAACCATTCCAAAATATTAACTTCAAGGCCAGAAGTCAGATTCTTGTAAAATTCTTGTAAAAAGCTTACCATCTCAATCTCAACAAAAAGAAATTACTGAAGAAGATATTAATTTGACCAATCGCCTCAGTATTAGGAAATTAGGGCAATACTTGAAGGTTAAACAAACTTACCTTAAGTGAAGTTTGACCATAATTATATGAGTCGCTGCATCCTCGAGATTTTCATATTACACAGTAGTACACTCTTCAATGTGCTGGACATCGAACACTTTTTAGAGCTTGCAACATTAAAAAAGACAAAATGTCAACGTCATGTTGCCGCCGCCATTTGGATGTCATCTCATTCTTTTCAGAGTACCTCAGCATCTCCTTAAGATTTCACTAAAGGGGCATTTCACGTGAAGTGGACAGGAAAAAAAAAGTGAGGTTCTGAAAATCGATCATATTTGGCCCATTTATACTTCTAGTAGGTATGAATGTGAATACAAAATATTTTTTTTTGTATAATGTATATTTCACAAGTTATGCGTTTCTAAAGAATTGTCGTGATTGTAATATCAATTTTATGAAAGTGGTTTTCCGAATCTAACAAATTTAGAATAAAATATTTAATATAGCGATATGTATTGTAAAAATACTGTTCTTTTTAAAAATATAATAAAATTAAAAAAATTAAAAAAAAATCATGTCCAAAACCGGAAGTAAACTGTTCAAACCTGAATTTCAGTCACTTCGACCAATTTTTTTTTCTTTTTTTTTTCTTCAAAATATAGCTTAAAGTATATTAAAAATACACAAGAAAATTCAAAATGGGATCTCCATTTGTTTAGGAGTTAGATGAATTAATGTACATACGCGTCACAATGAGCGTGATATCTGGCGCTAGCTTAGATCGGTTGGTGTACGCGAAACAACATGTCTTCTATAATTTCTGCGGTATAATAATTATAACATAATAAAACAACATTGTAACAACACAAGAACTATTTTATTTTGTAATTTTTACAACTTTACAATGGGAATCTATGCTAGAACTGGTCCTTTTCACAAGAAGGCCACTGGTCGTTGGAATAAAGCTGTGAAACTTTTTGGTTCCTGGAATTGTGACTGTAGACGCAAACCGAGGTTGCAAAAAAATTCTCTGGCGGTCTATATCGTCTTTACAACAGAAGTAAATGGCTGTTTGTATTAAAGATGATTTTGCCCAATCGTACAATCGTATTGGTGTTACAATTGCTTTACTTGAAGGTAACTGTAAACTTGCACGCGCAGCTAAACGTTTGAGATTCCCTCCTATACCATCGCATGGCCCCTTTCCGTGAGACGTTGCATGGAAATGCAACTCTGCATCTGCATTAAATCTTCTTTGTAATAAAATAGATTCACAAAGTTGAATCTGTTTTTAAAATGTTGGGAAGTCCCGTCGGTTATGTATATAATTTTAGATCCAACTATTGATTTTTCTAAAAGATGCTTGTGTAGTACCTTTTGAAAAGCATAGAAAGTTGATGTGTCATGTTTCAAGTCGTCAGAAATCATAACAACGCTGCCGTGCTTTACTTCGCTACCGTCTCTGTAGTAAAAGACCGACGTTAGAAGCGTTGCCTGTGCGTTATTCCAATGAAATGATTGAGCAGCATCTTGGACAACAAAACTATAATTTTCTGCAAAATCACATTGTACGAGAATTTGACCTTCATCGATAGTCTCTTTAAAAGTTTTAAAATAAAGCGCCTGTTCCTCTGCAATGTAAGCATGAGGTTTCAAAAGGTCTAAAGCGTCGCATAACTCATCTACAAAATTATCAGAAGTTGAAAGTTGAGTAGATATCGTGAAGCGGTCTGTGCCAATCTATTTTTCATACTGCACGTCTGTCACTTGATTGTTATCAAATATGATTTTTAAATGTTCTCGAATTGCACTTAAGCCCGGACAAGAATTACAACGTTCGTTTGGCGGTGTATTTGTAGTCATTAAATGACACGACAGTGTTGGATTGGGACACGTCATCTTGCGAAGGCAATCCTTATATGATGAAAGTTGCATGGCAGTTCCAGCTGTAAGATTGGCAATGTCTCCTCCATTCAACATCAACTTTACGTTTTGATGGTAAGTACAAACACATACCATATGAGTTCCAGAGTCGCCTGCGAGGATACATTGTTTGGGTCTTAGTGTAAAAAACTTTGTTAAGCCTACCTTGGCGTTCGGATATTCATCTTTGAACCTCTGATAAAGTTCATCAATGTTACAGAGCAGAAGCTGTTTTTGTATGTGCGTTCTTTTTCCATCATCTAATTTAAGTGATATAAAGTCTTTTTTACCGGGCATTATTCGGCTAATGTCTTCTCGTAGATAAAAATCTTTCACCAAGTTTTCGGTCTCGGCTGGTAGTTTACGGCCACCACGTGGGTTAGGAGATGACAAGATGCCGAACTGATTGACAAGTTGTTTTGCTTTTCTCGCTTGCCGCCTGGAGGTACCAAATTCTTCCGCAAGTTTATTTTCACTCCATGATGTAGGTGCTATTGTTAATATCATAGTCTTCATAGAAGTAGAAGTAGAGGGATCATTAAATTTATCTTTTAGCTGCTTCAAAATCTCTTGGTTTTCTATGGTTGTGTCGGTTTGGGTTGAATTATGCTTAAACTTATCTTCGGGAAGGAACGGCTCATCTTGAATGTTTTGCGAAGGTTCACTAGATGTTTGACTGCATTGCACAATGTCTTCATTAGCTACTGGAGGTGTTTCATTTGAAAGTCGTTTCCTACAGGAGGCACAAACGTAAATATCTCCTGAAAAGCCCCACTTTTGAGCTAAACATTCAGATATTTTCCTTAAATTTTTATATTTTCGATGAAATACCAAACGAAATGGGTTAAAACATCGATCACCGTACGGCGCCATTATAATAACAACTATCTTAAAATGCGCACAAGTCACCGAGAGGTTAAAGCAACACTAACATACGAAACCGCGCCAAGCGGTCCGCTTGGCGTCATATTTCTATCTCTTTCTTGTACAAAGTGTGTCTCTATTTGAAGACTAAGTATACTTCACACTGCGAACTGATGGCGTTATTAGTCACGTTTCAAAAATAATAAAACTTTTGTACTGCTTCCTTTAAAGTGTTTTTGTTCTTTATAATATTTTATTAATTCATATTTGGGTTAAGTATTATTAATATTATAAACCTATTATAATCCTACTAATATTATAAACGCAAAAATGTGTGAGAATGTATGGATGTATGTTTGTTACTCTTTCATGCAAAAACTACTGAATGGATTTTAATGAAACTTTGCATTAATGTAGCCTAAGACATCAGAATAAAACATATAGGCTATAATTTATAAAGATTGGACGTACCGGGCGGGCAAAAGCTAGTATATTATATTAATAATACTTATCCTACATCCTTGTAAGAGCTTACCTATGCAAGCAAGATATCACGCACATCGCGACGCGTATGTACATTAATTCATTTAACTCCTAAACAAATAGAGATCCCACTTTGAATTTTCTTGTGTATTTTTAATATACTTTAAGCTATATTTTGAAGAAAAAAGAAAAAAAAAATGGTCGAAGTGATTGAAATTCAGGTTTGAACAGTTTACTTCCGGTTTTGGACATGTTTTTTTTTTTATTTTATTATATTTTTAAAAAGAACAGTATTTTTACAATACGTATCGCTATGTTAAATATTTTATTCTAAATTTGTTAGATTCGGAAAACCACTTTCATAAAATTGATATTACAATCACGACAATTCTTTAGAAACCTATAACTTGTGAAATATACATTATACAAAAAAAATATTATGTATTCACATTCATACCTACTAGAAGTATAAATGGGCCAAATATGATCGATTTTCAGAACATCACTTGTTTTTCCTGTCCACTTCACGTGAAATGCCCCTAAAGGCAAAGCATTAAAAACAAATAACGGGAAAAAAGTATTCACAAGAATACTTTATGGGAGGGAGGGATCGAAAATCTCTTCGGATGCAGCGACTCATATAATTATGGTCAAACTTCACTTAAGGTAAGTTTGTTTAACCTTCAATTATATTTCGTCGCTGCATCCTCGAGATTTTCATATTACACAGTAGATGTTCAGAGCTTTAGGGAAATCGTTAGTAAGAGTATTGAACCAATACCCATAAACAAATTGATACATGTAATAATTTGTTTTATCTTATTAACTTAATCATTTTTAACCATATTTAACCATAATTAACTGGCAATTTTAAATACAGGATCATTATTCTATCTGTCAGAAAATTTACTAAATACGTGGGAATTTCATGATCATCCTGCTGCCTTCCTAATCACTTCAATGGAAACGCATCGACGGACGTCTCTGCGTCGCGAGCGCTATGCGCAGAGTATACGCTTGCGGCAGTATCCGCTTTCTTGCAATACTTGCTGGATACAGCGGCTGATTGTGGACGCGGTTGCGTTGTGGTATAATTTTTTATTGGTCAGAATTAACCTTTTGGCGTTAGACGTGCCTCTAAACGGTCCTATTAGTTCTATGTATGCTATCAGGGTTTTCCCTGGGCATATCTCCTTCTAATTGTGATAAAAGAATTAGATGCGATTAAGGCCTCGTTTACAAGAAGACTTCAAATATTGGAATCGTTATTTCTAGTATTTGAAACAACGTCTCTTATCTTAGGTTCAAAAATGTCAACTTTAATTTTTGATACATTTAAGGCATTCCAAAAAGCCTGCGGCCAAAGCTCAGGTGCTGAAAGTTCATTTCATCTTTATTAGATTATTTGGTCGGGGTAGCAATATCAGCGGTAGGATCGACAACATTATCAAGTATGTGTAATCTTTTCAAGTCCGTGTAATTCAGCGACAATGGAGCGTATACCCTAATGTGCTAAAAATGAATGCTCAGATGCATTATTCACATAAAATTAAATATACATTATGTGAGTAAGTGACCGTAATCGCATCACGGTTCAGAAATCATATTGTTATGGTGTTTGTATATTTGGTCGTAATCTAATCAAGATTCTTTAATTTTATGCGAATTAGCCTTGATACGACGGAACGTATTCCAAGATTGAATGAAATGAATGCTCAGATACATTATCTGCATCAGAAAATAAATACATATTAATATGCGAGTAAATGACCATAATCGCATCATGGTTCAATAATTATATTGGGTATTGTGTTCGTATATTCGGCCATAATCAAATCACGACTCTTTAATTTTATAGGTGTTAGCCTTGATCAACAGTATCAATACGACGGAGCCTATTCCAAGATTTAATGAAAATGAATACTCAGATAAATTATCTGCATAAGAAAAAAAAAATCACATGTGAGTAAATGACCGTAATAGCTTCACGGTTCATAAATAATATTGGTATGGTGTTCGTATATTCAGTCGTAATCGCATCGCAACTATTTAATATTATCCGCATTAGCTTTAACCAACCATACGGAGGAGGGACTGGCGGAGCGTATTCACTGATTGAATAAATACGAATGTTCAGATTCATTATCTGTATCAGGAAAAATACATATTATTATGCGAGTAAGTGACCGTAATCACATCACGGTTCAGAAATAATATTGATATTGTGTTCGTATATTTGGTAACCAACTGGTAATTTGGTAACCAAATGTCTCTTTAGTTTTATGGATATTAACCTTGACCAACGGTATCGATTTGACGGAGGTTATTCACAGACTTGATGAAAATGAAAGCTCAGATTCATTATCTGCATCAAATACAATACATATATGAGTAAATGACCGTAATCGCATCACGGTTCAATAAGTATATTGGTATGGTATTCGTATATTCGGTCGTAATCACATCACGACTCTTTAAAATATACATTGTTAGACGCCAGAAAAACCCTAATACTCTGCGTCAGATAAAACACATACATATGTGAGTAAATGACCGTAATCGCATCACGGTTCAATAATTATATTGGTATGGTATTCGTATATTCGGTCGTAACCGCATCAAGACTCTTTAAAATATAGATTTTTAGACGCCCGTTTAGACTACTAATCTGCCTCAGATAAAATACATATGTGAGTAAATTACCGTAATCGTGTCACAGCTCAATAATGATATTGGCATGGTATTCGTATATTTAGTCATAATCGCATCACTACTCTTTAAAATAAATATTTTTAGACGTCAGCTTAGGCTAAAATACATATGAGTAAATGACTGTAATGGCATCATGGTTCAATAATTATATTGGTATGGTATTCGTATATTCGGTCGTAATCACATCACGACTCTTTAAAATATACATTATAATAAAGTCCAAGTCAACGATTTATTTGCAAATAAATATGGTTTTAGAAGTGAATGTAAGAACATTGGTATTGTATGGTATTGGTATTGTATTGGTACCACAACAGGTACTTTTTTTTTTTTTTGCTGCAAGAACCCTTTACAGTACAGAAAAAAGTCCAAGTTAACCTTTTACGTAAAGCCTTTTTGAATGGGACCATTGGAAGTATCTTAATTTGGTCAGGAATTTTGTTATAAATCCAGTTTATCTGTACTCGTTGTGCAGAGAACGTAAGTAGACATGTCAATATATATATATTTATGTATCAATGGTATCCCTTCGTTTGGGAACCATCTACTCACAAAACAAGTACCACAGTATTGATTTTTGTACATGCCTTTAAGCCATATCCTGATATTAGCATCTGAACGAAATCGTTTCCTCAATATGAGAGAGAGTGCTGAGCGGAATGTGTTTTTAGGTGAGAAATTAGCTCCTAACCTGAACTGTTATGTAATGAAGTTTAATGCAACAGGATATTTTTTTTTGTTATTTATTTATTTATTTTTTTTTTTTAAGAAATCATCAATGTTATGGCCAAATTTCCATAATTTTTACACGCTGTGTCGTTATTGCTTTAATGTGTTGTGAGACAGAGATGCAATCATTAATTCAATTGTCTCCATTTTGAGTGATTGTTACGAAAAGCCTCCCTATTGGCTTCGCCACACTATTTTGTTGCATTCACGTGTCACTAGGTCAGTGGGGAACGACAATAATATCTATTGCCAGGTTGTCTATTATCTTGCATAAGCATTTCAAAATAGGTGAAAAACGGAGGAAACAAGCAAGAGAAAAGTATTTCCAATTAAGGGTAAACATTTACATCGAAAGCGTTAGGGTCCTTCTTCCAGTAAATATACCAAGGTCATTTTTCATTTTAAAAAGTAGGCCTGAACTTGTTGTATAGATCTGGGGAGCCCGATCTCTCTGCTAAACATAGCATACTAAATAGAAGTAAATATATGTATGCATCTAATTATACGAGTACCCGTATCAAAATAAGGAAACTATACGATAATCTTAAATTTAATTTTAATATTGACCTGTAATGGTTCATTTTAATATTCCTGACTGCTAAGCCATACGGTGTGGGTTCGATCCCCACTCGGGATAAATATTTGTTTGATTAGCACGATTATTAGTTCCGTACCGGGGTGTAATTTATCTATAATTTGTATGTATTTACTAATATACAAGTATATTTATCAGTTGTCTGTTGGCCACACTATGGCAATAGTACTGGCTCTGTCCAGTCTGGGACGAGATGGCAAGACATTTATTTATTGTCATTATGTATATAATATACTGTATAATAAACTTACAATATTCATATTAATGGATCGAATATTTACAGATACTTAGTAACGTAGTAAATAACTAATACCATTTCAAATTAATGGACAAACAATGAAGAACATTTTCTCTTATACTTGATATCAAACAAAACTAATACACGTTAACCATATACAAATTCTATTTACCACAGGTTTTTTACAACAATAACAGTCAATTAAACTGGAAAAACCATGTCTGCAAAACTAGCAAATAAATCACATGTTCGCTAAACTGGTAACCCATGTTACTAACTGTTCTAGAAGTCGACGGGATCAACATCGGGACTTGTACTTGACTTGTACGTGTACTTGGTCAATCAAATATAATAAAAGCAGACTAGCTATGTGCGTCCATTTCTGTTACCTAATAATCTAAATACAAACCATATTGCAGATTATTTAGAATTAAGCTATTTGAATGGTTGAACGAAAATAACCTCTTTAGCATTAATGAATTGAACTGGAACTGAAAAATTTATATTTCAGGATTCAGTTCTGTATTCTCCTTACTAAGTGCATCCATCATGATTTGATCCCATTGTTCAGAGAACACGTGGCAGATATCTTGATTAGTTGTGTAAGTAAAGTAATCAGGTTGTAAATAATAAATCATCACAACTCCATATGATTTTTACCCAAACATTGCCCCAGGGCATTGTAATTATTAAGTATGTACCTGTTGTAAAAACAGGGCTTGTACTATCTGACACAAAGGGCAGGTCTTATTCCATAGAATGGCTAACTGTAAAAATAGGTTAGAATAACCTGATAAAGCCCGAAAATATTCAGCTAGTAAAAACTAAAATCTAATTATACATAGACTCACGCCTGTTTGCTTGGGGTGTGTAATGTAATCATAATTGGTAATAAAATAAAATGATTGTACCGTTGTAACAGTCGGTCACCTCAATATGTATTATAATAAAACATTAATTAAAAACATATTTGCTGGGGGGTATGTACTTACATTTTTGCTGACACTCGGCATTTTGCGTAGATTCAATCGGCATTCTAAGCGCCTAATTTTTCTTCATATTCCTTCTTTGTGCACTTAAACCAGCCCATTTTTATAGGCCAATACAGTAATTCGGATTAAATGTCACTATAATATTATTATAACACTTGTTTACTGAAAATAAAATAAAAATAATAGGTGTTTCGATGCCGAACACTAAAAGTGAATGAGATGACATCCCGGTGGCGGCGGCAACATGACGTTGACATTTTGTCTTTTTTAATGTTGCAAGCTCTAAAAAGTGTTCGATGTCCAGCACATTGAAGAGTGTACTACTGTGTAATATGAAAATCTCGAGGATGCAGCGACGAAATATAATGACATTAACAGATCCGTGAATCAGAAGGCACTTCCCGCTCGTTCTCGTTAAAACCAGTCAGACCACCAACCTGAGTCGTCAAACCATGGCAGAAGCTTGCTGGGTGGCTCGAACAACTTTCATGATCATCATATCAGCTGAAAGACGCCCACTACTGGACAAAGGCCTCCCCCAAGGATCTCCACAATAGCCGGTCCTGCGCTGCCCGCGGTGGACCGACGATCTTGTGAGGGTCGCGGGAAGCCGCTGGATGCGGGCAGCGCAAGACCGAACAACTTATTTTTTTTATCACTATATTATGTTTTTTATAGTAAGGGAAGAGTAGACAATCCAGTAGTAATTCTACTAATATGTCAACTAAAAAGGATGAAGTTTTAAATTGGATTATATATAGATACATATCATTTTTTTTAAGACAATGCCGCACTTGATAAACTAATCCCTGCGTCGCGGGGTACTTTACAAACATATCATTAACGGACACAAATTACAACCAGACTCAGAACAACTATTTATAGGTCACACAAATAGTTGTCCAGCGAACCCGCGACACCAATCGGGGAGGCTGTCTTTAGCCGTTGCGCCACACGTGCATATATTATATTGCACGATTTTGATATTTATTATGTATTTTGGAAGTTGCCACTTTATTATTTTTATTCTGTCTTAACCTAGCTGTGCCACACGCACAGACGCCTGCACATCAAGCTACATCAATCTGTCAAATTTCCCCAATTGAATGTAAACCTTATGCTTAAGTGATAAAGTTGAAAATCTATAAGAGAAATTGAATGTGGAAGCTCAATGTGCTGGTGTCTGTACAATCAGTTTGTGCCGGTTCCGTTAAGGCAAATTTAATAAGAATAAAAAAAATATAAGTAGTACAACTTTATAGTATATAGAAATTGTTCTTCAAATTTAATATATTATTATATTAGGTCTTTACCTATGAAATTGCCGTTCTGCAGTACTGGCCATTTCAAATCAAAATAATTTTTGTTTGGCTAAGAATTCTAATTTCAAATTAATTTTATTTTAAAAACATGGATTCTTTTTTCCAAAAGTAGTCATTTCTTTATTGATTAGTGTTACATTTTCATCGCATTTCAATCTTTTTCGTCATCATGGATACGTTAAAAATTCGAGTAATTATGGAGTATGAGTACCGTCGTGGCAGCAACGCGGCACAAGCGGCACGCAACATCAACGACGTTTACGGAGCTAACACTACAAACCAAAGCACCACCTGTTATTGGTTTGCTCGCTTCCGTTCTGGAAATTTCGACCTGAAAAATGAACCTCGCGGTCGTCCGAAGACTTTGGTCGACAATGACGAATTAAAGGCGGTTGTGGAAGCTGATGATACACAATCTACGGCTGAATTAGCAGCAGCTTTCGACGTTAGCGTCAAAACAATATTGGTCCATTTGCGTCAAATTGGCAAGGTAAAAAAGCTTGACAAATGGGTGCCCCACGAACTCAATGATCGCCAGCGCGAAGTACGCGTCGAGACGTGCCTTGCACTGCTCAACAGACACACAAATGAAGGAATTTTGAACCGCATTGTTACCTGCGATGAAAAATGGATTCTGTTTGATAACAGCAAGCGCTCAGCAAGTTGGTTGGATCCTGGTTCAGCACCTAAACAATGCCCTAAACGAAAACTTACCCCTAGAAAAGTGATGGTCACTGTTTGGTGGTCTAGCGCCGGTGTGATTCATCACAGCTTCTTACCAAATGGGGTGAGCATTACTGCAGATGTGTACTGTGAAGAACTGAGCACAATGATGGAGAAGCTGGCGCATCTCCAACCAGCATTGGTCAATCGCTCGTCTCCGCTGCTCCTGCACGACAACGCGCGACCTCATACTGCACAGCAGACGGTCTCCAAGTTGCAAGAACTGGGGTTGGAAGCTCTCCGTCATCCGCCCTACTCACCAGACCTTGCGCCTACAGACTACTACTTTTTCCAGAATTTGGATAACTTCTTGGCGGGAAAAAAAATCAATACCCGAGAGGCAGTACAAAATGCCTTTGAAGAATTTGTTGCCTCCCGTCCAGCTGATTTCTTTAAGAAGGGCATCAATAAACTGCCACTGCGATGGCAAAGATGCATTGATTGCATGGGTGATTACTTCGATTAATACAAATAAAAAAATTCATGAAAAAAATTCGTTTAAATTTTTTCATACAAAACGGCAATTTCATAGGTAAAGACCTATTATTTAATATTATGTTGTTAAATAGAAACAAGGATTAAGGTGTAAATTAAAGATTAGTGTAATAGCATCTACGTTTATTTCTTTTATTTCTTACAATGTAACATTTCATATACTTGTCTTCTAACTTTCAAGTCCATGACGGTAGTTTATACTGTCAGCTTACACTATTTTAAATACTTTACTCTTTACTCATTCTAGTAAACCATTATATAAATCTCATGTCATCCAATTATTTTTAAAAATCTCTATAAATTTTAAAGCAAATCGCCTATTACAAAAATAATATTCTAATTGGCATAAAGGCACACGACGTCTACTACTACTATAAAGACATAATATTATGTAGATTAACATTACATTAAAAGCAGATATGAAACATTTTGGCTAATTAGTATTCATGTTATATAAAGTAGTATTAATATAAAGTAAACATTTTATTCCATTCTAATATTTAGAACATAATAAAAACTAAAATTTAAAAGCAATACTTCAGATTTTACTTAGTGGAAATCCGCTACAGTTAAAATACAAAATTAGAATTTAGTATGATTCCAAAAAATATTAGTTAATTTTAATTTACACATCCCTCCAGCCCGAAAAAATGCACATTTTGTGGTATTCAAGCAAATTACACGCACCAGAATTATATTTATAGTATCCTTTTTGAATGTGCTTATTTTTGAGGGTGCACATTTCATTCCAGGTTTATTAAACTAATATGAACTGTAATTATTAATACATTTTCATTTTTGTTGTTGAAAATGTTTCTTATTTTATTTTATTCTAAAGTAGATGAAAATAATACACTATATAACACAATGGAATTATTCACAAACAATATTTTTGTAAGGATTTTAAATATTAAACATAATTTCATATTATGTTTGATACAATATGGAAACTCCCTGTAGGACAGGCCGTTCTACAATTTTAATTAAGCTTATAGTAATTTTAATAGCTGTATGTATTATATAAGATTAACTAAATGCATTATTCATCCGCAGAATAAGTTCTACGACAGCTTAAACAACAACTAGTCTGGCATTTGCTTCACCTTTTACCTATTTTACCCTTATTCTGAAAAAACATATCCATTGTATTACTCTGGTTAAAGAATATTGTATTTATATAAGAGAATTTCGTTCAAGCATACATACATTATTGTATTGACATTTCTTTTTCTTTTATAACAATAGAAATACTTATATGATAAAAATATAAAAAATTAAATAGTAATAACAGACTTCACTTGTGCAAATAAGACGAGGGTATGGAAGCTATAAATGTTAAAAGCCACTTTACTCTTGTCTGCCGGCTTTGTAACTAAATGTCAAAACTCTTTAGGATAGAAGAAACCACATATTTTTAATAACAATATATAAAACGTGGTTTTGTATCTAAAGGTCGACATGAAAAGATGATGATGAAGAGACATGAATGATTTTAAAACATCAATAATGTTTAAAGACTGTAAATACTAGCCAGTTGTTAGCCAGACTCGCTCATGAATGCTTCCTTGCCATTAAAAAAATCAAAATTTGGAAAGCATGGAAAAAAGCACGGCCCTATTTATTTATTATTATTTTTCGTTATAGCATCAATACAAAAAAAAACGCAACATGAAAATGTTACTAGCTACCTATTTCGTATTATATATAGATAGCGTAAAGATATAACCCGCTGTCAGGCGGACGGATGGATGCCTTAATAATACAGTTCTGTTCAAAACCTTTGGGTTCGGAAACCTAAAAAATACAATACGGTATTCCATGAACTAGAGTCGTACGCGCTACTGTGCACTGATTAGACTTTAACAAAGACGTAAAAAGTAACATACTTTTTTAGCGTTCCGTACCCAAAAGGTAAAACGGGACCCTATTACTAAGACTTCGCTGTCTGTCTATCCGTCTGTCTATCTGTCCATCTGTCACCAGGCTGTATCTCATGAACCGTGATAGTTAGACAGTTAAAATTTTCACAGATGATGTATTTCTGTTGCCGCTATGACAACAAATATAAAAAAATGAAATAAATAAAAAGGGGGCTCCCATATAACAAACGTAAATTTTTTGCTCGTTTTTATAGATAATCGTACGGACCTTCGTGCGCGAGTCTGACTCGCACTCGGCCGGTTTTTTTAAGTCACATATCCGTCATATTTGTTTGATACAACATTTGAAGCGAAAGTTCTCTGTCTATAGTAACATATAAGATAACAATAACTATCCCGAAAACTAGTACGATATACCCAGAATAAAGTTCCACTAGAAATGTGGTCGCGGAGCTTGAAGTAACAATGCCGTACCCGCTCGTTAGAAACATTTTTCTATGAAAGTTTATATAAAATATTTCAATGAGAAATAAACTAATTACTGATGGAGGTTAAAGTTATACGGCAGTCATTGCATCTATGCGACCACGAGGCAATGAGAAATAGAGACATGTTAGTGTATGAAATAATTCCTGCTGTGCGACCGCTCTTTAGAAGTTAGTATTTAATTCAGTTAATGTAGTTACTTTAAAGAAAATAACCCCTTTTCCAGGTTACTTGTTATGAGTTACGGATTTTAAATTTGTGTTATATATGTATACATATTTGGAATCCGTTTCAATATTACATTACTATATTTTTTAAAGCCACACTATCACTACTCGTATTCTTAAAATAATAAGCAGGCACTACAAATGAAAATTGACGTAATCTAGGTCATCGTACAGCAGAAGAGAAGCAATTAGAGCGAAACTTTTTCTGCACTTCACTTCGGCTCGCCAACATAAGGTGCGGATCCGTTCCAAGTAATTTTTGCGTCTTGCCATCTGTAAAATAATAAAAATTTACTTAAAAGCTTTCCAAGAACTACGACATAAATTGCGACGCTAATGTTTGTCGTTAAATTAAGTGTTGCTTTAACACTGGCGCGACGATTTTTTGCTAACGTAAAGTTCAATGACATTTACAAGATTATTATAACGTTTTAATATAAAAAAGCACTCATAGCCAGACGCTCTCACCGGTCCGTAAGTGATTGGCGAGGTTAAGCAACTAGGTTCGCGGTCAGTCCATAGATGGGTGACCGCCAAATTGATTTAATTTTGAGCGTCTCCGTGCTTCGAAGGGAACGTTAAGCTGTCGGTCCTGGTTCTAGCCATTAGGCAACAGTCGTTAGCCATGTCAGATGCCTAAACTGCGGCTTGAACAACTCTGACACTAGGGTAACCACTGCCCGTACGCTAAGTAAGTAAGTAATATCTATAATTAGAGTCTCATTTCTCATGTAGAAAATACCTTGAAATTCAAGTTGAAACTGTTACTGTATTTAGTCATTGGCATGTAAAAACCAGAGCCCAAAAGTTTATTAATAAGATACGATATTTAATTGTGAAAAAGGTTTTTTTGGAACGAAGTTCCTTATCGCGCGTTGTGAAAGGGGGCTAGACGGAAAAAAATCTTACGAAAAGTTGTCACGACACTTTTTGCAGCTGTGCGGCGTGCGCATGTTTCTCTGTCTGCCTCTCTCTCTCTCTATCTCTCTTATAGAAAGAAGCCAGATATTTTCATTTCTATTTCGCATTGAACAGTGTGGTGTCGCGACGATTAATTTTGTTGAGTGTATACAGGTTTTTTGTACATAATAAATATTAAGAAATAACTTCGTTCCATCCGGGTGTCCCTTGACACCTCTCAAGTTCTTTTGTTATAAGATGGAAAACGAGCAAGTGGGTCACCTGATGATAAGCGATTAACGCCGCCCATGGACGGTCGCAACACCATAGGAGCCGCAAGTGCGTTGCCGGCCTTTAAGAAAGGAATACGCTCACTACTTGAATGTTGTCATGGCATACTGGATTTGAAATACATACGTTAAATTGATTCTGCGAATGAGACTGCGCAGGCAGTTAATTGATTCCACAGAGTGTGTAGTTCAAATTGCGCCCCATGTGCAGTAAAAGTTACATTTTAACATTTCAAGAACAAATTATACGCTCAATACATTTCTGCCTTCTCTGGGCTTGTAACATACCAAGTCAAGTTTAACAAATTGCATGCGAAGAATTCTGCTGTGTCATGTGAGAAAATTATGGATTGCATTACTTCGTAAAATATCGTTACACGTTTACTCTCTCCCTGGAAGATTTTCTACTGTCACTCAGACATTGTTCTAAGAATAAAAATAGAAAGTTCTTGGAAAATCAATCACTGTGTTGCAAATATTTTAAGATGTGGTCGTCAATACATGAACTCTATATTTTTTAGTTTTTATTATTATTTTATTTTTATTATTTCTGTATATATCAGCAGTTAATTTTTTTTTATTATACTGATGACTAGCTGTGCCCGCGACTTCGTCCGCGTGTTAATTAGTTTATTTTGTATTTTTATCCAAAAATAAAGTGTTTTCTAAAATAAAAGTAGCCTAAGTTACTCCTTATTACATCAGCTACCTGCCAATAAAAGTCTCGTCAAAATCGGTCCAGCCATTTCAGAGATTAGCCGGAACAAACAGACAGACAGACAGACAAAAATTGTAAAAAAATATATTTTGGAGTATGTATATATATTCATATGCATGTAGTAAAGTATGATGGTCATAATACTCAGAAGGAAGCTGCTGCTCGTCTTCTGGTAGATATTCCCTGGGATCAACTCCTACGCCCCCCACGGGATGAGACAGGGGTGCTGATTGCTGCCATCACACAGCAACGTCGGGTGTAATTTATGTACAATATGTATGTTTTTCGAAATAAGTCCATAAATTATCGGCGAGGCAAAGCACCTATGCACACACTCAGTCTACTGGGGGACCGTCAAAGTGTTATAATTTCTGAGTATCTCCATGCTTCGGAGAACACGTTACGCTCTCGGTCCCGGTTGTTGTCGTTAAGCCTCGTCATTGGCCTACTGAGCGGCTTTAACAACTCTGACACCAAGGTATCTGCCCATACGATAGAGAAAGAAAAAGACCTATTAACCACACCTGGAAAAATCTATTGCAAATATTTCCAAATGTCTTTATTTATTTATTTACATCAGGTTTACCCACAGCTTGAGCATACAATATATATCTTATGAATATTTTTTTAACAAATTAGACTTACACACTAGCAATCGGCACTTGAGATTATTTAGGCTATAGAACAATGAAATACCTACGACGAGTTAACAGTAGTTTTGAGTGACTTCAAGATTTTGGACTTGAAACAATTTAAGTCTTAATTTAATGTCTTTGCCAATAAAATAAGACACACATATTTGTGAGATACCTACCCTGGTTAATCTAAGTGTACCCATGCGTAACTTATTTTGAAATCTATTGTAATGAAAATTCGGTTTTCATTCATCTGCTTTCAATATAAAATCTTCAAAGGTTTTTTTACCTTTGAAAATAACAAAAAAGAGAAAAATATCTTCTATGAAATTTCAACCGAAAGCACCCAAATTACATTTCTTGAATACATAAAACTTACTTCGTATGAATGAGCTTCTCTAGCGGCGTGGCACTAATATCGTCGGTACGCAATGTGCCTCCTACATCATGAGCTCGGGTGTCAACGTTAAGCAAAACGTGACAACCACCACACGTGTAGTAATGAATATCGAACCTTAAACAAAAAAGCATTAGGTTAATTTCATTTTGTAATATTCAGATACCTTTTTGAATATTTAAAGAGTACCTAATTGCAAAAGGTTTTTACGTACACGTGGCAATCTGATTGAGTATGTATCGAATTAAAGGGACGGGCTTTGTTACATTTTCATGATTCAATGGAAATAACAGATTACGGACCGATGTCGTAAGTACTCTTTATTCTGTGCCAATGTTTAGTATAAGAGCCTCGTTGGTCTAGCGGTAGCGTGTTCACCTGCAGATAACGAGGTCCTGGGTTCAAATCCCGGGTCGGGCCAAAAGTGATTTTGGGACTTTTCTGTAAAAAGAAAAATTTTTCAGCAACATCCCGAAGTCTAGGAGTTGGCGTTATTATACCCCCGTGCCTCGGAGAGCACGTAAAGCCGTCGCCGTGTCGGTCCTGTGCCTGACCTCGTCGGTCGTGTCGCTAGGCGTCTCATCGGATCATGAGAGTGATGTGCTTCTGTGTTTGCGCACACACTTGAGCACTATAATATGTCCCGCGCAGATGGCTAATCTCTGTTGAGACTGGCCACCGTGGCCGAAATTTGGCTAGGAGGACATAATTATTATAAGATAAATTACATAACATTGGGCTTATTTATCGGTCTGATTGATCCCCACTAAGAACAAATCTTTGTGTGGTGAGCCCAGTTATATTATTATGTATTATGTCTGGGTGTCATCATCATCCTAACAGCCGTAAGAAGTTCACTGCGAGACAAAAGCCTCCCCCAAGAACCATTTGGGGGGATACGAGCCAGTTGGCGTGGTTGGTAGATACACTGCCTTTCACGCCGCAGGTCGTGGGTTCGATTCCCACCCGGGACAGATATTTGTGTGCATGAACATGTCTTTTTGTCCTGAGTCTGGGTGTAAATTATCTATATAGTAAGTATGTATTTACAAAAGAAAAATAGTATATGTAGTATATCAGTTATCTGGTTTCCATAGTACAACTTCTGCTTAGTTTGGAATCAGATGGCCGTGTGTGAATAATGTCCCAGGATATTATTATTATATATGCCATAATCACCACGCTTGTGTAAGATAAATTCATATAACGTTAGACTTATTGATCGGTATCTTCCCGACATCACCACTCGATAATTTCTAAATTCCAGATATTTCTCTCAAGTATTTTATTTCATAAATTACATAACGTTAGACTTTTTATTCGTAATGTTCCCGACGTCGACAGCCGATAATTTCTAAATTCGTGATATTTCTCTTGAGTCTTACATTTCATAAATATTTTTATAACATTCATTACTCACATGATTAGAAATGTACATTGAATCTAGCTATATACTTGTTTACAACTAAAAAAGAAATAAACTATAACATAAATAACTTCAAAAATAAAATGAAACTTAAACTATAGAGGTCGAAAAAACTTCCTCATCGTTGTTGACTGTACTCAGAAGGCTGGTTACACCACTTTTTCTATAGCTAGACCAATCAAGTGGTACTAATATGAGACCCAATACTTGAGAAGAAATCCAATTTGATTTGCAAGCTGCAAAACTAGAGTAAAACCTATAAAGGGTATTTAAAAAAATAATTGTCAAGAAATATCAAACTTTTAAAGTTATGAATTCTTTTTTGTTATTATTAACATTTCCTTTTTCTTTGAGATAAATTTAAAAAAACGGCCATGTGCGAGATAGACCCGCCCATGAAGGGTTCCGTAGCAGCAAGTATTTCAGTTGATTAAATGAAAGGTAAATTGCGGTTTACGATTTATGACGTATTAAAAAATAACTACTTACAAGATCTAATTCAAACCAATTTTCGGTGGAAGTTTGCATGGTAATGTACATCATATATTTTTTTAATTTTAGCATTCTCTTATTTTAGAAGTTACAGGGGAGGGGGGGCTCATTTTACCACTTGGAAGTGTTTCTTGCGCAAAATATTCAGTTTAGAAAAAAATTATATGAGAAACCTCAATACCATCACCCCACATGTATGGATGGATACGATGAAAAAAAAATGAGTTTCAGCTCTATGTATGGGGAACTCCCCTTCTTTTTCTATTTTTGTGTAAAAATCTTAATGCGGTTCACACAATACATCTACATACCAAGTTTCAACAGTCCAGCTCTTATAGTTTCGAAAAAAAGAGGCTGTGACATACGGACGGACAGACAGACAGACAGACATGACAAATCCATAAGGGTTCTGTTATTTGCCATTTGGCTACGGAACCCCAAAAATTAAGTTAATTTAATTAATAAAAGGTAAAGACGTCGTGGTATGAAAACACTTATTGACTAAGAATAAGAATTGTTCGGCGTGTGAAAACCTATCGAGGGACATGTTTCAGGTGGCAATAAAAGAATAGTCGCTACGACTACGTGAAACTCACAACACATTAAGCCCTGACCTATTCACGATCCCAAACGTTAAGTTTCGAATTCCTTGTTTCTTTCTAATTAAATTCGTTGCGGGATCCAAGACAGTTAAAGCGATCCCCCGAGGCCTGCCTGAGCCTCACCTGTCATTTCATTGTGTGCCACTGTTGATCCTGGCTTACAGAGAGATTAGTTCCAATAAAAAAATAAGTAAATACTATTACAGTAAATAGTAAAGTTTACAACTTGTAGTTATATTTATACCCATGGGATTACAGGGACTACAGTTCACCCTCTAAACATAATGTAATGAATCAATAATTCCGTCCTTATTGATGTGAAAATATGATCAAAATGGGGTTATTTCGTTTTAAATATACATATATTTGGTTGTCTGGAAGAGATCACATTTTAGTGATAAGACCGCCAATTGTATACATTTTAATTATATGCTCCTGTACTGTATGATTTTAATATTGGTGTACCATAAAGAGGTAATCTATCTATCTATCTATCTATATATTGTCTAGTATAAGGCAAAATCGAAACTTCGTACAAAAAGTGACACTTCAAAAATGAATGGTTTAAGAAAGTAATGAAAAAGATACATTAAATTAAATTGAATAGTCCATACCTTCGTTCAGCGTGATAATTCCGTAGCAGCTCTCGATTTGTGTTGAAAAGGACTCCATAATGTCCGGAGCAGCTGGTGACCTGTTATTATAGGAATTAAAAGTTTCCATTAACTTAAACTCATGCGTAATATACCAGCTTTAAAATAGTTTTATTTGTTTAGGCACCCTGTCGAGTTCTGCAAGAACATGAAACCTATAATCTAACCACACGCCAAGGTGCTCAAACCCACCTCACAAATTAATAGAGTACAAGACACTCTAAACTTATACCAGTAGTAAGTGTTCTTTGTTCCTTAAATACCGGCTAAAGTTAACTCAAACATACAAAATCATAAATTAGTGCCTAAGATGTGCTTCATTTAATTCTTGCTAACTAATGAAGGCTCAACTTAAATTGTCTAGCATGAAGTGTTTGTTATTCGGAGGGGCAAATACATTGTTTTAAACAAGTCTTAGGCTTTTGTAGAAGTACCAGCTAGCCTACGTCAGCAAAAGGACTTTGTCTAAGTTTATTAGGTCAACAGCGACACAATTTCGGTATGTGTTTCTTTCACTTATATAAACAGAAACATTGTATTTTTGTTTATAAAAGTGCTGAGCAATTTCATGTTATGAATTATGAGAATTATTTTGTTAGTTGTGCTGTATTATTGATGTGAAACATCTATAGCCGCACGTAAAACAGATTTCTGGCGTGGCGACGCATGCCGTGACGCATGCGCAATCGACTTTTTATTTTATCATTATGACATATTTAGTTCCTATCACAATATGTTCTTTTCTGCATATTACTTTTACAAATAATGTCGATGTTTCACATCTGCCAGGCGTCCCGTAACGACTCACATTTTTTTGTAAATGAAATAAGTATTTGGAAATAAAGTTAGAGGAAACTTCGCTATTTTGGACCTACGCCCTGATGCCACCATTTTTGTTTTTTAAAAGGCGCATATTTTTAAATTTTATTTATTTTCCAATAAACATATGTATATCTAAAGACTTTTATTCTACAAATATATCTTCAAGTTAAATATGGATTAAACAATGACACTTGATAAAGAAAATTATGTCCTTGTGGTTAAATTCCGGTAACGGTGGGCAGTCCCAATGAAGATTAGCCATCTTATACGCATGTTATTGTGTGAAAACACTTTCTAACTCATGATCTGATGGGACGACTAGGAACATTGGACAGAGGTCAGGTACAGTATCGACGGCTTTACGCGCTCTCCGTCGCCCGGAGCTGTAAATATGACCTGGGACCTGGGATTTGAACCCAGGATCTAATTTCTGCGGTTGAAAACGCTATCGAATCGAATCGCTAGACCAACAAGGCAGTCAAATAGAAAGAAAAATAAAAACTGACAGAATGTTTAAATAGGATTGTGATAAATTGTGGAGTACACTGATATTTTAATCTATACATATAATAAAATCGTAGGAAAGTCAAAACTGTACATTGGATATGTTTTTAAAGGGATACTTGGGGCTTGTACTACAATCGATATCGAAGCCAAAAATATAGTTTTTAGAATTTTTGTCCGTTTATCTGTATGTATGTCCGGGCTAAACTCAAAAAGTACTGCATGTATTTACTTCAAATTGCATGAATATTACTAAGAGGTCGGGTCAACATATAGGCTACATATTATCACGCTATCACCTACGGGGGTGCAGCTGTGATAAATATTAATAAAGTTTAACGCGGGTAAAACCGCGGGTTAAATTTAGATGAATTAACATAATTAAAACCTATTTTATAAAATTTCATTAAAACTATACTACAGAATGAATAGCTATGATAAAACGATTAACCCAAATGGGCAGTGCAGGTGTCTTCAGTCTGGAGCCAGGATATTGCTTGTTGATATTATTCTTAGCGTTCTCATCACCACCGTAGAAGACGAGAAGACCGACGGGACTGCGAGCTAATATGCCAAATTGTGGCATAGCCTGAAACACGATTTTTATAATATTATTCGAGTTACAGTAAGTCAAATTTACCCAATTGAAACTGAACCTTATGCTTAGGTGACAAAGTTGAAAATCTATAAAATAAATTTGACAGATTGGTGTAGCTTGATGTGCTGGCGTCTGTACATGTCAAATTTGTAATCGAAGTTTTTGGTTTACTGGACCGATCTATTTCAAACTTGATGTTTTAACTGATATATGAAACTGTATTACCTTTATCAAGGAAACTTCCGTATAGACTAAATTACACAGTATTTTTTTTATTTAGACACTAGATTCAATGACATTATTGAATTTAAACCATAATAAAAATCATGACAAATCTTTTGATGTTCTTTTTACGAAATAACCGGGTATGAAATATTTTAAAGTTGGGTATGCAATATTTTTATTCTTTCAGGAAAAAATTATCTCTTCTAAAGTTAGCATATCCCATTGACTTCTTTTTGTGAAATTTAAATAAACTACTAAACATTAATAAGATAAGACGCAGGCAGCTACAATTAAAGCTCTGAGGGGGGGGGGGGGGGGGGATTACATCGATACGAATGCAAACTAAGGTTCATGAATCATCTCTGCTTACCATTTAACAAGACAACGACCAAACATATTCAGGTATCAATAAAAATGCTCTCTTCGCTATATGTTACGTCCACGCGTAAATCCAGTGTCAGAACGTCAACAAAAATAGTTGCTCTGAACCATTGATGGTATTTAAAAACCCCATTCAGACAATTTTTTTTTTAATATATCAGAGGGCGACAAACGAGCAACCTGATGATAAGTGATCACCAACGCCCATGGACACTCACAACACCAGAGGAGTCGCGAGTGTGTTGCCGGCCTTTAAGAGTCAGCAAACAAGTGTTGCTGGCCCAATGAGCTCTGGCGACCATACTCACACGCAGAAACACAACATTAAAATTATTACTGTTATTATTAAGGAATGTCTTCTGTATTTGCTAGAATTAGTGTGATCTATTTTAAACCTTACGACAAATGTATTTGAGTTTATTTTTACAAACTAACATAGTGGTCTTCGTCGCCAACATAAAGTACGCCGTTGTGTAGATAAGGTGTAGCCCTCCCTGTGAGCAACAAAGTCACGACATTGATAGACCCTTCCACGTGTGCAGACACCAGGTGAGTCAGCTTGCCGTCCAAGTCCTTTCTAATCCTGTTAAAGAACATAAGATGACGTCATACATTCTATTAAGTAACATTTTCACAAAGAGTGGTGTCTTCCTGGCTGAATTTCGGCCACGGCAGCCGTTCTCAATGGAGATTAGCCAATTGCGCAGGACATATTATAGTGCACAAGTGTGTGCGCAAACACAGGGGCACTTTCTATTCCATCACTCTCATGATCCGATGGGACGACTAGCGACACGACCGGAAAGAGGTCAGGTACAGGACCGCCGGCTTTACGTGCTCTCCGAGGCACTGGGGTGTAATACCGCCAACTTTTAGACTTCGGGCTGATACTGAGAAATTTCTTTTTACGGAATAATCCCAAAATCACTTTTTTACCGACCCGGGATTTGAACCCAGGACCTAATTTTCTGCGGTTGAACACGCTACCACCTACCAACGAGGCAGTCGTTCCAACCAACGATAGATTGTGAAATTCATGATTTACGGGACGGTTGGCGTGGTACATATACGTGGGTTCGATTCCCATCCAGGACAAATATCTGTCTGCATAACATGTCTGTTTGTCCTGAGTATGGCTGTAATTATCGATATAAGTATGTATTTACAAAAGATAAGTAGTATATCAGTTATCTGATTTCCCAAGTACAAGCTCTGCTTAGTTTGGGATTAGATGGCCGTGTGTAAATAATGTCTCAGGTTATTATTATTGTAAGAAACTATAGCAATTTTGGCTGTATTTCTTTTACGCCTACTAGAATAAAAATAAGAATATCTTTATTTCAGTAAAGCTTTATGGAGTATAACAATAACTTTGGTCCCAAACTAGACATTGTGCCTATATCTTGGGTACCGATCACATTGGTGGTACTTATTATGGTATAGGTTTTATGAGCAAGAGTCATAAATAAAGAAAAATAAACAAACATAGTTCAATACTTATTATCATAGCATCATAGTAAGGCGTTCATTGATAGCCAGATGCTTTCACCGGTCCGTAACTGATCGACAAGGTTAAGCAACTAGGCTCGCGGTCAGGCCATAGATGGGTGACCGCCAAAGTGGTTTAATTTCTGAGCATCTCCGTGTTTCGGAGGGCACGTTAAGCTGTCGGTCCCCGTTGTAGCCATTTAGGCAACAGTCGTTAAGACATGTCGGAGGCCTACTGGGCGGCTTGAACAACTCTGACACCAGGGTAACCACTGCCCATACGATAAGTAAGTATGATAGTGATCAAAATTTCTTAACAAATCTTCTAATAAACTCTTGATAAATGGGGAAGCTAATTAGTATAAAACATGTAGAAACCATTTCATTTATATAAACTACTAGCTGTGCCCCGCGGTTTTACCCGCGTTAAACTTTATAAAATATGGCCTGTGTGTTATCCTAACTATAAAAATTAGCCTATGTTCTTTCTCAGGGTCTAGACCATCTGTATACCAAATTTCATTCAAATCCGTTCAGTAGTTTTGGCGTGAAAGAGTAACAGACAAACAGAGTTACTTTCGCATTTATAATATTAGTTAGGATTATTAAATAAATATAACTATTAATAGTAACAGTTTAAGTGTAGCAAAAATAAGAAAGAAAGAGAGAAGTACTTGTCTCTACTTGTTGTATCTGTAGTTTGTATGTACTTTGCGTCCGTGAATTATTTATTTATTTAAACGTTAGTACCCAAACTGTACAAAGGCGGACTTAATGCCAAAGGCATTCTCTACCAGTCGACCTTTGGGTGCTGCAGAGATAATATGGAAGGTGTACGAATGAACGTAATTATTTGTTTGTAAAGTGACATAGGGATTAATTTGCCTAAAAAGTCATTATAAAGTAATAATAACAATATCCTGGTAATTACTCACACACGGCCATTTACTATGGAAACCTGATAACTTATATACTACATATACTACTTTTCTTTTGTAAATACTCTTAAATATTTATATTTTTGATATGTTTATTATTGTTACTGTTCATACCAAAGGGAAGCGGACTGTTGTTCCTTACTACAGGTTAGTAATTAACCTATCAAGGATAGCAGAACTACCCCCACAAGATTGTATAAAAAATAGTTGTAAGAACTGCCATGTGAAACTATTAGTTGTAACTACAATCACTTTTTGTGAAAATAAAGATATTATTATTATATAGACAGTTATATCCGGACTCAAGACAAACAGATATGTTCATGCATGCAAATAACTGTCCTGGGTGGGAACCCACGATCTGCGGCGTGAAAACCAAGGAACTAACCGCGCCGCGTTCAATTATCGCTCCCCTAATGGTAAAGAAATATGAATATATTAATAATAATAATAAAAATATCTAGGAACAATATCACACAGATCATCCTAGCCCCAAAGTAAGCAAAGCTTGTACTATGGGTACCAGGCGACGATATACATACTTATATAGATAGATAAATAGTTATATACATAGAAAACATCCATGACTCAGAAACAAATATTCGTGCTCATCACACAAATATTTGCACTTACCGGGATTCAAACCCAGGACCACCAGCTTCGTAGGCAGGAGCACTACTAACTAGGCTACGGTGACATAAATACATAAATTATTTTCTACTTACTCTTCACATCCTCTTGATAAAACGCATGCGTATAGTAACAGCAAAGCGCCCGAACATTCATCGGTTTGATACTGTGAAATTAAAAAAAAAAATGTAGACAATAAGGCACACAGCTATGGAAATTACTGGCCATGGTACAATTTGTTTTTGTACAGACGCCAGCACATCAAGCTACCCCAATCTGTAGAATTTCCCCAATTGAAAGTGAACCTTATGCTCTTGTGATAAAATTGAATATAAAAGAAATTTGACAGATTGGGGTAACTGGTGGTAAATTGCGGTTAACGATTTATGACGTATTAAAAAAAAACTACTCGTTCAAACCAATTTTCGTTGTCAGTTTGCATGGTACATCATATATTTTTTATTGTATTATCATTCTCTTATTTTAGAAGTTACAGGGGGGACACTCATTTTACCACTTTGGAAGTGTCTCTCGTGCAAACTATTCAGTTTAGCAAAACATTATATTAGGAACCTCAATATCATTTTTTAAGACCTATCCAATGACACCCCACAAGTATGGACACGATGAAAAAAAAATTTTTGAATTTCAGTTCTATGTATGGGTATTGGGTAACCCCCGCGGTTCTTCGGTAATGCGGTTCACCGAATATACATCTACTTACCAAGTTTCAAAAAAGTGGCTGTGACATACGGACGGACAGACAGACAGACATGACGAATCTATAAGGGTTCCGTTTTTTGGCTACGGAACCCTAAAAACAAATAAAAGTCCACAATAATTGCTAGCCTTAACTAAGTTGTGATTGAAGATTTTAAAAATCAACGTTGGAATGTCTATTCTACCTATTTAGAATACTCGTCGGACGAATATGTTAATACTAACTGTCATTGGGCTTATAATCAATGTTACGAAGCATTTTGAAGTAAAACTTCTTTACTCACGCTTGACTTGAGAAATAAACTCGTGAATGCGTGACGAGAGCGTTTCAAAAAGTGTGATCTGCTGAGGCGAACGGAGGTTAATAGAAAGAGATAGAGAGATAGTCACGTTTCGTATACTTACGTTACTGACGGGGCAAGAGAGAATGGTTCGAGCTCACATTTTGTCCAGAACCGATTTACAACGTTTCATTTTTAATGTTAGTAATTATTTTTAACCTTCGTCTATTTGAACGCCGATTGCGATCACGATAACCAGTGAATTAGACGGTAGGCCCAAAGGTGGAATAGAAAAGAAGAGAAAATAAGAAAAGAAAACAAAAGAAAACAAAAGAAAAGAAAAGAAAAGAAAAGAAAAGAAAAGAAAACAAAAGAAAAGAAAAGAAAAGAAAAGAAAAGAAAAAAAGAAAAGAAAAGAAAAGAAAAGAAAAGAAAAGAAAAGAAAAGAAAAGAAAAGAAAAGAAAAGAAAAGAAAAGAAAAGAAAAGAAAAGAAAAGAAAAGAAAAGAAAAGAAAAGAAAAGAAAAGAAAAGAAAAGAAAATTTATTGCTAACATTGAAAGACACACTTTACACATAAATACATATACGTCTTGTCAATAAAAAAAAATGTTAATATTCAAGTGGGTGCATGTGTCTGTCAATTGCAGCAAGTAGGTATCCAGTGCAGCATTAGCCAACCCAGGGGCGTGGCACTGATTTTCAACTGGACCCTCTTATGTCTAAAAAATAAAATAGAAAAATTGTATTATATCGTTAGGTATTAGGTATGTTTACTTTACATTCTATCACTACTAATTCCTAGATGCAGGGATGGTACTGTGAGTTTTGCATTCCAGAAAATGCCGTTAACACTACTGTATACCCGGGATTTGAACTCGGGATTTCAATAATTGCAATTGAATACGCAAGAACTATGAGGCCGACAAAGTCAAAGTTAACTTACCAAATACAAATAACGCTTCAAAAATATTTGGAGATCTTCCAGATTCATGAACTCGAAGATATGCAGCTTGTAAAACAAGTTTTGAGATTAAATATCTGTAAACATACACTTTAGATTCTATCAGTTATTTATAAACATCCCTTATGAAAACATAAATCCAAAATTTTTTATTATTACTAGCACATTGAGGCGCTCTTATCCAGATCTCACCGGGCTGTAACTGATTGGCGAGGTCAAGCAACTAGACTCGCGGTCAGTCCAAAGTGGATTAATTTCTGAGCGTATTCGTGCTTCGAAGGGCATGTTAAGCTGTCAGTCTCGGATGTAGCCATTAGGCAACAGTCGATAAGACATGTCAGAAGCCTAATGGGCGGCTTGAACAACTCTGACACTAGGGTAACCACTTCCCACACGATATGTAGTACATATAACCTGCTTTTTCCCGGTAACTAAATAACCTTAAAGGTCTTTTACAGACGGAAAATTGATAAGTGGAAAACAACTGGTAAGCCATTTGTTTGGAATCTTTCTTCTTTGTGAAATGAAATTTATTCAGCACTTGGGTATTAACATACACTTGTACTTGTCAAGCTCACAATACAGTAGGTACATAAGCATAGTGGATAGTATAAAAGTTACAAAAAAATAATTAGTCCGTCTGTGTGGTTTGTTTAATCGCATATATTTTCTGAATTCCTTAAATAAATAACAAGTTACTAATCTATTATTTTGAAATTTAGTTCTACTATATTAAAATTAAAGAATGGAAGACTAAAGCAAAAAGACGAAATTCTAAATGAGGGTGTGATCACATGCACGGGATCACCGATCACGCGTTAAGGGGCCAACGCGATCCTCGCTCGCCTGATATTGTATGAGCAGTAGATATTTAAGACCAGTAGGCCTACGACATGGCTTAAAAGCTCTTGTCCGATGACTACAAACTCGGAGAGCTTAAAATACGCTTAGATATATTAACGGTCACCCATCTAAAGACAGACCGCGTGACTAGGTGCTTTACGTCACCAATCACTATAAGACCGGGTCAGAAAATGCAAAATTACGACACATAATACTACAAACATAATTATAACACTCGACATAGGCACATGCTACGTACAAATGAACATAAACTTTGCAAGTAACGGCTATTGTAATTGGACCTGGCGTTTATAACCGGCTGCCAAGTGTGATCAGAGATGCAGTTTCCACCATGATATTAAAAAGCAGGCTCAAAATCTGGCTGATAGATAAAGAACTTTACGATATCGACTCAGAGTTTATGAATCTACTGATGACTTCATTTAATTTTAGTATAATATTACAAAATTTGGGTGGGTCGTGTTTGTGAAACTGTATATAGAGGTGAAGTCGAACCCTTTTATAATTGTTAACATTAATTTATTGTTCTCAAGTAAGTGACATTTGTGTATGTTTTATTGAGAATAAAGTTTCTTTAAACATAAATTTATATTTATTATTTTACTAGTTATTTATAAAATTATTGAAATTATGAATCGTAAGTTGTAATGTTGTAACGTGTTACTATTAGATACCTTCATACATAGACTCACGCCTGTTTGCCGGAGGGTTAGGCAGAGACAACGGACTTCCATTCGTCGCAATCCTTGCACACCTCTTTCGTCTCATTTACTGTAATGACAGTAAATGAGACGAAAGAGGTGTGCAAGGATCTCAAGAAAGGTCAGGTCAAAAGTACCCTTAAATGGCGAGCATGTATGAAGAATATAATGTATTCTTCATACATGCTCGCCATTTAAGGGTACTTTTGACCTGACCTTTCTTGAGAAACTTGGTACATTTTTATCAACAAATAAATGAAATGAAATGTTATTCTTTCTTGGCTGGGATCCACACGGCTATACGATACACGTCTGTACGGTATAGCGATTTCCACCGCCCATTACAATTCAGCATATCAAGGGACGAAAGGCGTCGTCGTTACGACTATAGCTTACCTTCTCAGTAATCCCATCTTGATAATACTGCGAGCTATGTTGCACGTAGATATGCTCGCTGGGTATAACGACTACCGCCTTTGGTTTCACTCCAGCTTGTTGAGAATAGCCCCCGCCGCAGCGCCAGATAACCTCGCTGCAGGCTTGCCAGAGAGCTTGCTCTTGGCGTTCTTCTGTCGGGCGAAGATACCTGTACAAAAGCAAATCTTAACCCGATGGATATTAATCTATACATATAATAAAATCGTAGGAAAGTCAAAACTGTACATTGAATATTTTTTTTAAAGGATACTTGGGATCTACAATCGATATCGAAGCCCAAAATATAGTTTTTAGAATTTTTGTCTGTTTCTCTGTATGTATGTCTGTAGTTTGTCTGTTTGTATGTAGTGAGTTAAGCTCACCCTTGTACATTAATTTACAAATACATATGTATAAAATGTTTATTTTCTGTGTACAATAAAGAATAAGAATATGTCCGGGCTAAATTCAAAAAGTACTGCATGCATTTACTTCAAATTTTGCATGAATATTACTAAGAGGTCTGGTCAACATATAGGGTACATATTATCACGCTATCGCCTACGGGGGAAGAGCTGTGATAACTTATAAAGTTTAACGCGGGTAAAACCGCGGGGCACAGCTAATGTTCAATAAAAACGTACAAATGACCGAATGGAACCACATTTATATAGGACCAATTTGAAATGTTTCCCCATCAAATAAAAAGGGTGGGGATTCTTTTTTTAATTTATTTCGTTATACTTTTTTAAAGACTACTATAAACATATAATAGACGGACACAAATTACATCCAGACTCAAAACAACTATTTATGGGTCACACAAATAGTTGTCCGGCGAGGGACTCGTACCTGCGACAGGAAGCGGCGAGGCGACCGTCTTAGCCGCTGCGCCACACGTGCAGTCTAAATTGCGTAACACTAGGTACCATAAAACTTTACTAAAATTACATCATCATTAAAAGATACTACTAGAGTTACTATGTAATATTTTTAACCAACTTCAGAATAAAGAGGTTCAAATGTATGTAACTTTTTTGTTTTTTTTTATGTTAGTTATTTTTGTATATTATTGGAAATGGGTTCTGTATATAATTTATTTATCATTTTAATGTTCTCCCGGCCGAATTTCGACCACCGCGGCCAATATCAATGGAGACTAGTCAACTGCGCAGGACTTAGTATAGTACACAAGTGTGCGCGCAAATGCAGGGGCACTTTCTATTCCATCACTCTCATGACACGACCGGAAAGAGGTAGGGTATAGGACCGCGACGACCTAAAGTGTTCTACAAGGCACGGGGGTGTAATATCGCCAACTCCGAGACTTCGGGCTGATACTGAGAAATTTTCTTTATTGGCATCACTTTATTGGCCTGAACCGGGATTTAAACCCACGACATCACTATCTACGGTTGAACACGCTACCGCTAGACAAACGAAGCATTGTATTACTTTATTGATAGTATAACTATGTAATGTATACCTTTCAGAGAGAAGAATAAAATGTTATTTTTATGCGTGGTACCATTTTAACGTTTTTATAAAGATAAGTTAAAGTCGGTTATAGGTTTTTAAACAATATATTTCATTTTATTAATGACCTTAGCTGCCGTTACTCCATACATATTCATTCCTCTTTTTAACTCGTGGGCTTTAGATACACCAATATATTTTTAATATACATCTTAACCGCGTTTTTTTTTGTCATTGAACCTATTTTGTACCAAAAATAAAAATGCTTACTTCGGACTATAGTTAATTAACCTGGTAGCAAGAAACAAAAAATAATGAATTTACTGATTTCCGAGTAATTTCGTTGTAAATTTTAAAATTGAATAAACACGCTAAACACAGTTTTGCTACCATTACAACATGATTGTGGTGACACAGGCGCTGGTGCAAAAATGACAAGCATTCTCGCCTGCAGTCATGCTTGCGTTTAATAAACGATGTCAAGCTGTTCTAAAGTTCTCCCCGAGCGGTTACTCGAATGATCGAGATGAAATCGGAAATCGTTTATTAGCTTCATACCGTCTATGAAGTTATTAATATATACAGGTAGAATTGAATAAGGTAACTCAAAAAGTAAGAAATGTGGCAACCTCGTCAATACGTATAGCAACCTCGTCAAAACAATGTAGAGACAAAATTCAAACTGAAAAATCTACGTACTTATTGAGAAAGAAAAAATAATCTAATAATCTCTCCGAACAACCTACAGTAAACAAAATATTCACAACAATTTTGTTCCTATGTCAACAATATTATATTACTCGTAACAATGATGTCCTGATGTATAATATCTCTGTTGAGGCTGGCGGCCGTGGCCGAAATTCGTCTAGGAGGACATTATATTGTGCTATTTATAATTATTAGCCGTCAAAATTCCTTTTAGATAAAACAGTCAATTTATCAATACCGGTCTAATTAAATTACTGTACTAATTAATTTCAAACAGTACAAAGCAAATACTATGTCAGCGTGTGGAAAATGACATGGACAAATATGGGGGCTTTATATTAGCATTTTGTGTATTAATATTGTTGTTTACTACAGCATTTCCAACAATATTAAAGCTTGATTAACATCATGTATAATATTATTATTAAATTCAAATTAATATTTAGTGTTAATCCTGCTAATTGTCAGTTTAATCAAGCCGGGATAGAATATGCACCGCCCTCCCGCCCGCAAAAAATATGCACATGCAAGAAGAACAATATAAAAATGCAAGTTACATGCGCCGGTACCGGTATCCAACACGTGTTTCAGTCCTCCACGGACCAATATCTTGGGATGCTAACTCTTTGCTACTCTAATGCGACTAAAACGAGTTTTTAACCGCATTCGAGCTCACGACGAGTTAAAATGGAATGGAATGGAATGTTATGGATGTTATGTTATTCCGCAAAGTAATGCCTGATTCCATTGCTCATTATAAATAAATCTGACATTAAGAGCAAATGTCATGAAAATAGTAGTTATAAAGCAGTAAAGTAAAAGTCTCTTCAGGAAACCATTTTCAGGGCGAATGGTGGACTGGACGCGATGTTATGTGGATTACATACGTGGCCTGAAGAGGATCTTTTGACGTCCAGTAAATGAATAAAATAATGGCCCAAATCCGTATTATTATTCAAAACCCGTCATTTTAATAATAATAATAATAATTGGATGGACTGCATAATTTCTGGCTAAAGTAGTTGCGAAGCTCGCATGGGT
Source organism: Pseudoips prasinana (assembly GCA_951640165.1). Classification (NCBI taxonomy): domain Eukaryota; kingdom Metazoa; phylum Arthropoda; class Insecta; order Lepidoptera; family Nolidae; genus Pseudoips; species Pseudoips prasinana. The sequence goes on from OX621236.1 coordinate 5,120,281, forward strand.
GCTTAGCTACTCAATTCCAAGCAGCTTTTATGACAAACGGTATCACTTTTCTGCTCCATAAAACTGGTAGTACCACGGATCCAAAGAATTATCGACCCATCACGTGCTTACCTACTATATATAAGCTCCTTACATCTATTCTGGTGTCAAAATTAAATGAGCATTTGTATGCCAATCACGTTTTAGATCCTGCTCAGAATGGATATAGGGTTGGGTATCGTGGTACTAAGGAGCTCCTCCTCATAGACATGGCCGTTAGCCAACAGGTTGGCAAAGGCCGAAGGAGTCTCTCCGCTGCCTGGATTGACTATAAGAAGGCATATGATTCGGTGCCCCATACATGGTCAAGACGGGTACTAGAGTTGTATAAAGTTGATGCAGCTCTATGCGCCTTTCTTACCTCGTGTATGGGACAGTGTACCACGGCTCTCCGTCTTTCAGGAAGCGAGGCATATTTCAGGGTGACAGTTTGAGTCCTTTGTGGTTTTGCCTGGCCTTGAATCCTCTGAGCGCTGTGCTGAGGGATTCCGGGTTAGGCTATCGGTTGCGGAGAGGGAGTGAGACCATTTCTCATCTTCTGTATCTGGATGACCTCAAGTTATATGCTCCGAATAAACCAAACCTGATATCCCTACTAAACCTCACAGAAAGACTTAGCAGTGATATTGGAATGGAATTCGGTGTAGATAAATGTGCGGTCATACATGTAAAGAGGGGCAGAGTTGTAAATTCTGATAATTTATATTTCACCGAGAGTTTCATTTCACAGAGAGGGATCTGAGAGTCATAACTCTCAGATCCCTCTCTGTAACCGAAACCTATAAATACCTTAGTATGTCTGAGTGTTTAAATATCCCAGATGGGGACATTAAGCAGTTGGTGAAGGAACGCTTCTTTAACCGCTTGACAAAAGTACTGAAAAGTCTATTGTCAGGTGGTAATAAAGTGCGTGTTTTCAACGGCTGGGTAATGCCTCTACTGGTTTACACCTTCGGCATACTAAGGTGGACTCAAACTGAGTTAGATGCCCTGGATCGAAAAGTCCGGAAACGCCTACCGACGTACCGTATGCACCATCCACACTTTTCACTAATGACATTGTATATCCCACGGAAGTGTGGGGGTCGAGGCTTCCTCAATGCCAAGAACCTACACAACCGTGATGTGTGCAATCTCAGGGAATATTTCCTTGGTTTTGAGTGTGGGATGCATCGAGACGTCGCCGCCGTTGACAACGGACTCACGCCGCTGTCCTTGGCTAAAGAACACTGGAGAAAGCCGGTCGTACTTAGCACTTGGGATCGAATTGACGTATGGAAGAGCAAGGTGCTTCATGGTAGGTTCCACCAGGCCCTACATAGTGCTCATGTGGACTTACAAGCATCTGTGGCCTGGCTACGTTTTGGTGACCTATTTGGGGAAACTGAAGGTTTTGCTTGTGCAATTGCTGATGAAGTTGTCAAGACGAGGAACTATCGGAAGCACATCTTCAAGGACGGTACCACCGACATTTGTCGGGCGTGTCACCGTCCCGGAGAGTCCATCAGACACATTGTTTCCGGTTGTTCCTATCTTGCCAACGGCGAGTACTTGCACAGGCATAACCAAGTTGCCAGGATTATCCACCAGCAGCTTGCTCTTCGGTATGGTCTTGTAGACTCCGAAGTGCCGTACTACAAGTACGTACCGGAACCAGTTCTCGAAAGCGGTTGTGCCAAACTCTACTGGGACCGGTCTATCATTACAGACAGGACTATTGTTGCCAATAAGCCTGATATCGTTTTGGTAGACCGGTTGGAGCGCCGGGCATTTATTGTTGATATCACTGTCCCATTTGTTGAGAACCTCGTAAAAGCCGAGACTGACAAGTTGTCAAAATACTTATATTTGGTTCACGAGGTTACCGCCATGTGGGATGTGGACTCAACAATAATTGTCCCGATAGTCGTCTCCGTAAACGGTCTCATAGCGAAGAGCCTCGACCAACATCTTTAGAGGCTTTCGCTAGATCACTGGGTCAAGGGTCGGATACAAAAGGCGGCAATAATGGGAACGGTACGCATTGTAAGGAGGTACCTTACTCTGTCGCCCTGACTACCGGCGGCCTAGGGCGTCAAACGTCGCCGCTGGAGGACCTCTATTTTTTTCATATTTATTTATATATTATTGTTTTCTTTTTTTGTTTCAATCTTATAGATATAAATATGTTTAAAATAAGAACTTTAAATAAGTAATTTGGAATAATAATAATATCTAGGGATAATGTCACACAGATCATCCTAGCCCCAAACTAAGCAAAGCTTGTACTATGGGTACCACGCGACGGTATACATACTTATATAGATAGACTAGCTGGTGCCCGCGACTTTGTCCGCGACAATTTTGAATGATGACCAATGTAACTACTTTCTTCTAGCTTAATCTAAAAAATATAACTTTTGAAACAAATAAGCAATATAAATTGAATAAAACCTAACCTATAAATAACCTTACTAAGAAATAAATGAAAGACTACTTTGCTACTGTTATTTACAAAAAGGACCCGATATCATCAAGCAAAAATCAAAGAATACATATCAATTGTCCTTAAGTATAGTCAGTAAGTTAAATAAAGTAAAATAATAATCAACGATGCATTAATCACAAAGGTTAACATTTTGTGAACGAAACCATAGCGCGAACTCAAACGATGATTACGCCATCTACTAACAAAAATATAAACTTGTAAAGCGGTAAAATTAAGATGTGTGTATATATTTTGGGTGAGATTTAGGCGATCATCTATTGATTCAGTTTTGGACTACTTTTTATTTAAAGCATTTATTTATTTCAACCGATATACCAATTAAGTTCCGTGATCTGAAACGATATTAACGCCATCTAGTTACAAAATTGTGAACTTGTAGATCAGTAAAATTAAGATGATATTTTTTGGGTGCGATCATCTCGACACCAACAATTTATACAACGCTAACTCAAATTTTAGATAAATTCGTTTTTTATCCCAATTTGATTAAAATGTCGTTATTTTAATTTGTTATACAATTTACCAAAAAAAAGGACGTTACAAAACTTGTAAAACGCTAAATCTTTACTTAGACGACAACGACCACGACATTTTGAGCTACTTGGCATAAGAAACTATTTTTTTAAAATTTGAGTTTGCTTAAATTGTTGGTGGCGATCTATTGAATCAGTTTTGGATTACGTTTTTTTAACAACAAATTATTCCCTGGATTGCTTTATTTTTAACTGAAAGACCAAACACCAATTTTCATGGGTTTAACTTCAAAAATGTCGCATTTTTCATCCAAACTTACATCCCCTATTTTACGCCCTAAGGGGTGGAATTCCCAAAAATTCTGAAATATATATTTTTAATTTTTAACTATGCTAAGTACCAATTTTCATGCGTTTAACTTCAAGTCGCAGTTTACATAGAAACTTACGTACCCTACTTTACGCACTTAGGGAGGGAATTCTCAAATATTCTGAAATATATATTTTAATTTTTTTACTGAAATGCCAAATAACAATTTTCATGCGTTTAACTTAAAACGTTTCAGATTTTTCATACAAACTTACATCCCCAATTTTACGCCCTTGGGGGTGGAATTTTCAAAAATCCTGGATTACATATTTTTATTTTTAACTGAAAGGCCAAATACCAATTTTCATGGGTTTAATTTCAAAAAAGTTGCATTTTTCATACAAACTTACATGCCCTATTTTACGCCTTAAGGGGTGGAATTCCCAAAAATCCTGAAATATATATTTTTAATTTTTAACTGAAATGCTTAATACCAATTTTCATGCGTTTAACTTAAAAATTGTCACATTTTTCATACAAACTTACACCCCCTATTTTACGCTCTTGAGGCTGGAATTTCCAAAAATGCTGAAATATATATTTTTTATTTTTAACTGGAAGGCCAAATCCCAATTTTTATGCCTTAAACTTCAAAAACGGCAAAGTTTCATACTAACTTAGCGCCCCTGTTTTACCCCCTTAGGGGTTGAATTTCGAAAAATCCTTCCTTATTCCTTGTCTACATTATAAAGCAAACATTTGTGCAAAATTTCAGCTTTCTAGGTCAAAGGGTTTGGGCTGGGCGTTGATGAGTCAGTCAGTCAGTCAGGACTTGTCTTTTTATTTATATAGATAAATACTTAAATACATAGAAAACAAATATTCGTACTCATCACACAAATATTTGCACTTACCGGGATTCGAACCCAGGACCACCAGCTTCGTAGGCAGGAGCACTACCAACTAGGCTACGGTGACCGTCAGATATATGTGTGTGAAAATATAGATAATGACTCTGGTATTAACACTTTTAATATTTCTGTACCTAAATAACGCGTGCGAACTATTATCCAGTAGAATCTGGTTGGACAGATCGCACTAATTACCCATACAAGTTATAACAATATTATTCAAGAATATTATCGTTTCAATATCGTTTTTCATAATAGAGTAAAGCTTCAAAATTCCGATCATAATTCTCTAGAAACACCACGTGCTTTAGCATAAATCTGCACAATGCATTGGCGTACGATATTTTAGTTCAAATGGTCGACTTTATGGTCAGTTGTAGTAATTATTTATACGGCTTGATAAAAGGATGATAAACTATTTATTTTAAAACCGTTTTAGTTTATACAAGCTGTGCCCTGTGGTTTTACCCGCGTTAAACTTTATAAATTATCACAGCGTAGGTGTAAGCGTGATAATATGTAGGTATCCTTTTGCCTGCCTCGTTGGTCTAGCGGTAGCGTGTTCACCCGCAGAGAACGAGGTCCTGGGTTTAAATCCTGGGTCAGGTCAAAAATGATTTTGGGACTTTTCTGTAAAAAGAAAAATTCTCAGCATCAGCCCGAAGTCTGGATGTTAGCGGTATTATACCCCATGCCGAGGCCGAAGAGCACGTAAAGCCGTCGGTCCTGTACCTGACCTCTTTCCCGTCATGTCGCTAGGCGTCCCATCGGATCATGAGAGCGATGGAATAGAAAGTGCTTCTGTGTTTGCGCACACACTTGAGCACTATAATATGTCCCGCGCAGATGGCTATTCTCTGTTGACACTGGCGGCCGTGGCCGGAATTCGGCTAGGAGGACATTATTATGTAGCCTGTATGTTGATCCGACCTCTTAGTAATTGTTCATGCAGAAGATTGAAGTAAATCCATGTAGTACTTTTTGAGTTTAGCCCGGACATACATACAGACAAACAGACAAAAATTCTAAAAACTATATTTTTGGCTTCGATATCGATTGTAGATCACGCCCTAAGTATCCTTTAAAAAAATATTCAATGTACAGTTTTGACTTACCTACGACTTTATTATATGTATAGATGTACAGTGAAACATAGATTTAATAATACCATTTACGATACGAACCTACGTATAAAATATTACTTTACTGTACTGTGTATTTTTCTGCTCTCCCTTTGTGTATATTTCAGTATATCCCTTGGGTACAATACTTTTTCCTGGGTGAAGGGTAGGTAGTTAGTAGGTAGGGTTCTTTTTGTATCCACGTGTATCCACGATAATTACGGGTGTGTAAAATTTCAACATGATCGATCTTCGACCATGAGGTGCCAGTCGATCATTGCACAAGACAAATATTTGTGTTCAAGAACATGTTCATTTGTCTTGGTTTGAGTATTTTTGTTTGTAGATACGTAAAAAAATTATGTAATTAAGTATTTGTATCCGTCGTCTATTATCCATAATACAAGGTTCACTTAGTTTGTACTAGATGGCACTTTATGATATGTCCAAGATATATATTTGAAAATAAATGATCGGTTGAATAGACAAGGCGTGAAAGCGTAACAAATAAACTGATATTCGCATTTATGACCTTAATAAATTGTACATAAAAATGTAATGTGAAAATATAGTTAATATTTATACATATTTTGCTATACAACATGTAACGTAATTAACGCACACCCTCAGACACACTGATTAGAATAATATGTTGTAATCATTATACATACACTGAATTTTTAATTTAACATGTATATGTATTGTTATTTACTGAATTACTTTCTTGGAATAAAGTTTATTTTTCTTTATTTTGTATTGAATGATGGAATTTGTATAAATAAAAATAAAACTGCGATTTTAAAAGTCTTATTACTTTGATTTACGGTCCATATCAATTTGTTTTGACTGTACAGGACTAATATGGCAATAATTTCCGTAATTTCAGTAAACGATTCTGAACAAACTATTTTCAGGATGTGCGTTAATTAAGTTACCTACATGTTGTATATACATATGTAAACATACCAAGTATTTGGTATGCCACCTTACATTATTATAAACGTCATTATATATTTATATATGCATGTTTTTATACGGCTTCTCTACTTAAGTTGTTGCTCAACTACTACTTTAAATATTTAGAGCTCCTATCCAGCCAATGGTCGTCTAAAAGAAATCTCTTAATGCGATAAGACTGCCCATTGTACATTATTGTGTAATTATTTTGTCTGTTATGTAAATAAGAATAAGAATAATTTATTTTCCACAAAAAAGTGCACAATTTACACATTTACACAGCTTTTAAATAGTGACAAAAAATTGAATTGAACTGTGGTATCCATGATAAGATTTAACTTGAGTTATGGGTACCAGGGCTCCCACACATAGTTTAAGCTAAAAGTAAACGTAGATAATAGATTTAACAAACGTAGCCAGTAGCAAAAATTTAACCTAGGAGCCTCGACATCTGTACATAATAGAGATAAATATATGTGATTTTAAATTTGTAGTGTATTAGTACGTGTATATGTAGTGTAGGATTCATGATCGTGTAGTGTTTATTTATGTTTCTGTCAAATATCTACTTTGAGTGTGTACAATCAAGAGTTTTCTATTCTAAATATTCAATTCTATACGAAACTTACACAAATATATAGCTCTATTAATCGCTTTGATTAACAGAACATATAAACTTACGTATCTGGGGGAACGTCACACTTATTATCCTTAGTCTGGGGCCTGGAATCAAACAGCAGCCACTTAATCATGTGAGCTTGCAGAGCTGACAGCAAAGATCTTGTCCCGTTCCTCGGAGCAGCCAAACCATAGCTCAGAGTCTGGTCTGGAGGCCTCATGATTAGGGGGGTTCGAATCCATTCTCCTCGAGGCGGACAGCTTGCTGAACTGAAGCATGTTACGCGGAGATCCTAAGAACAAATACAGGAACATTTTAATTTGTAATTAGAATGAAAACTAGTAATTATCAAATGAATGAGGGAACAGTTATTGAACAGACGCCAGCACAACCAACTACCCCAATCTGTCAAATTTCTTTAATAGATTTTCAACTTTATCACATAAACATGAGGTTCACTTAAAATTGGGGAAATTTGACAGATTGGGGTAGCTTGATGTGCTGGCGTCGGTACATTGCACGACAGTCGATATTATATTTGACTGCAATATTTTCCACGTAACATTGAGATGGACAAGAATACTAAGCAATACAAAATGTGTAGTATGGAATTGTTACAAGTACCTAGTGAAATAATAAAATATATACTTAAATAATTTACAAGTGAATTACTACACAATTATTTACGATAGTATGTTTAATTATTTTTTCGGAAAACCAACAGCTATTCTACATATTACAGTATTTAAAATACAAAACGGGAAACCTATTACAGGCTTTCATTACAGTTTATAGGTTTAAGTAACCAATTGTCGGGAACCATCTTAGAAGTCTTTAGGTCTTACTACGGCCGGTGTAAATTATATCAACTTGATAATCTTAGTCCATAACATTAGAAAAATAATAATTTGAAAGAACACGATATTAAAACATTCTCCGACCCCTTAGAAAACCATGTTGAAAGGGGCTCATAGAATGTTTGGGGTCTTGTAGACAATTCGCTCTAAGATTTTTGATAGAATGCAGAGTTTAGAAAAAGGTTTAATACGTCAGTTTAAGATCATTTTCTAAGAATAGGCTTATGTCCAAATTTAAGGCATTTTATATGAAGATAAAGATTTTTCAAATATTAACAATTGTGGCAGCTTTAGAATTTATTTTAAATAAATATGCTTATAATAATTAATTTGCTTTTGATATCAAAACACCAGAAGAGCATAAATGTTGATAAATACTTACAATCGCTAGTGGTTCAGTGATCGGCTTGCCACCGGCTACAGCAGGTCTTGCACCAAGCAAAAGCTTGTTCCTAGCGTATAACACGCGCTCTGAAAATTAAAAAATATGAGCTTTATACATTAGGCTTTTGAATTAGAGCTTTTTTTATCGGGACTGGTCCGTCCCTCTTACCCACCACTGCAACTCCTGTAAGCCAGGATCAACAGTGGCACACAATGAAATGATACTGAGCGGTGAGGCTCAGGCATGTCCAGGGGAATCGTTTTAACTGTCTTGGATCCCGCAACGAATTTAATCAGAAAGAAATAAAAGGAGGTGTTAGAAAATGAATTGTTTCACTTCCCTCCAGAGCAAAGCGGGAGATAGAATGATGTAAAGAGGCTATAGCCTCATAAAACGAGAGAATTGCAACTAGAGAAGCCAGCTGCAAAAGCACCGAGGATCAATTTAAGGGTCCTAAGTGAGCTGTTATATTTGATTCCAATAGTAGGTATGGCAAAAGCGCTTAAACGCACGGAAGTTGTTCCTTGTTGCTACAAGATCCGTATAATAAACTACTCCAGATATTGGTTGCAAGCTGTTTGACATAATATTACGCTGATTTTGCCAGAGATCACACTCCCAAAGGATATGGTGAGCAGTTTGTTCATATTCGTTACTGGAAGTTGAGCACAGACAGATTAAGAATTAAAGCTTATAGTTAGAGCTAGAAGTTATTATTAATTTGCTAAAAGATAAAATAAAACCTACATTCTTAAATAATATTAGTTCTTTTGACGACGTTCCTACTAGACGCAAGCCGTAACAGACGCTGTCTTAAAATTAAGGGGCATAAAAAGATTCCTAGAATCATTTAAAATTGTAATAAACATAAAATATTATTGAAAACCGCAAAATGTAGGCAAAGCGGAAATTAAATATTAGTTTCCAGGAAATTTCGGTATTTCGTTTTATTTAACTTTTTGTGAGCTTTATTCAATACTCAGAAACGTGAATCTGGATAAGAACGTTATTAAATTCATATCAAAATAATAAAGGCCCAATGATGTGCAAAAAATATATAATGATATAGGTATTCGTGTTGAATGATATCTTCATGATTTTCATATTATTTGAATCTATTCATCTACATATCAAAGAAACTTACTATACACCTGTTACATGAAACTAATTCGCAACAATATCGCACATTTTAGAGGTAGAAAAGAATTCAAGATCACATTTTTCTTTCGAATATCCGTCCAACAAATCCTTACTTTCTCGTATAAATGGACCCCCCTTTGAATCCCGTTAGCTCGACCATTGTTGAGATCACAATACATTCCAATTACGCAGGTCTCGTACCAGAATTTCTTGATGCCGTAACTCTGGTCGGATATAGTAAAAAAATAAAGAACATCGTGGTATTACATTTACGTTCGATTTTGTACTTCGAAATTATTATACGTTACAACTACTAAACTTCACCGGCGCACATGCTCTCACTGCTCCGTTAGTGATCGGCGAGATTAAGCTACTGGGCTCGCGGTCAGTCCATGGATGGGTGACCACAAATTGGTTTATTTTCTGAGCGTTTCCGTGCTTTGGAGGGCACGTTGATTTGTCGTTCCTAGTTATACTTATTAGACAACAATCGTTAAACCACGTCAGAGGCCTTCTGGAGGCTTAAACAACTCTGACACTAGGGTAAATACTGCCCATATGATGTAAGTAAACTTTACCCGCAGTTTTAAGGTTTTAGTTAAATTTTACTCTTTATTCCGCGACAACAGTACATTTTTTGTGAGCACAGGTACTTTATCTCTATTTCTATACCCCTCAAATGTGTGTGCAAAAGAAGTTCGTGATTATTGTTAACGATTTTTTATACTTTATTTTAGATTTTTGTTCTGTTCTGCTATGTGTTGACGGGCCTGTTGGCGTGGTTGGCAAATGCTTGCTTTTCACGCCGGAGGTCGTGGGTTTGATTCCCACCCAGGACAGATATTTGTGTGCATGAACATGTCTGTTTGTCCTGAATCTGGATGTAATTATCTATAAAAGTATGTATTTACAAAAGAAAAGTAGTATATGTATTATATGAGTTATCTGGTTTCCATAGTACAAGCTCTGCTTAGTTTGGGATCAGATGGCCGTGTGTTAATAGTGTCCCAGAATATTATTATTTACTTATTTATTATTATTATTTAAAGATAATTTATTATATATTTTAACAATCGATGAGGTAAAAAATTGGTGGCAATATACATTTCGTTCAACTGTTGATTTTTTTAACATTGGTTGAGGAGAAAAGGCGATGGGAGCTAGATTGAATTGAAACTGGCTATATCATCATGCTAGCCGAATGCCTTCCACTGCTGGAGAAGCTTTCCCCAGGAATGGCGGGTGTTGGATCTTAGCTCAGTAGAATCGGAATAAAAACTTTGTGGACTGTATAAATAGCTGGTATATTGAAATCACTTGGAGATGTACCTACTACAATTTTAGAACAACAACTTACTTACTTTTCGTATGGTTACTCTAGTATCAGAATTGTTCAAGCCGCCCAGTAGGCTTCTGAAATGGCTTAGCTTAGCTATGAAATGGCTACAACCGGGACCGACAGCTTAATGTGCCCTCCCAAGCACAGAGACGCTTAAAAATTGTTGATTATGGTTGATTGTAGCATAGATAATAATAATAATAATATTTAGGGACAATGTCACACAGATCATCCTAGCCTCAAACTAAGCAAAGCTTGTACTATGGGTACCAGGCGACGATATACATACTTATATAGATAGATAAATACTTATATACATAGAAAACAAATATTTGCACTTACCGGGATTCGAACCCAGGACCACCAGCTTCGTAGGCAGGAGCACGACCAACTAGGCTACGGTATATATGAGTTGGAATAAAAATTAAATCACTTTAATGGTCACCCGTCTAAGAACTGACCGCAAGCCTGCTTAACCTCGCCGTTCACTTACGGATTGGTGAGAGCTTCTTGCTGAACTAAAGCTAAGAATTGGCGAGAACCGTTGGCGCCCGTATTTCAACGGAGTGGACGCCCGCACCAAAGACGCGCACGCGGCAGCGCCTCTCTTAGGACCGTTTTAGTGTTTGAACAGTGGGTTATTTTTTTTATTTTTTTTATTCACCTAGATTTTAAAAAAGCGCTTGTAAATAGTCAGAACATGTTTGTAGTAATACAGTTATTATTTCTAGTTGCTTAGTACAGATATTTAGGTACACGGAATGTTAAAACATTTATACAATTTATTTTATAATAGTAGTGATATTTAGGTAGCTTGTATTAAGTTATTGTCAAGGAGATTATGTTTAATGATTGAAATTTATATTTTACTACATATTGTCTGAATGTTTCTGTCTATAATAAGTAATGAATTCAGTATTATTATTATAACGGACCTTGTGTTTAAAACGACGGTCGCGCTTATATGCTACCACCGGATCCAATGCGCCCCAACTGAGAAGACCCAGCTAAACAAACTCAGCAGGTTCATCTACTACCGGTTTTAACACGGCCCAGTTGAGACAGTCCGGCGAAACATACTCAAGCGGGCATGAACATTTGGTCCACTTAAAGTAATTATTTAGTAGGCAAACACAATATCTGCTCGATCGGTTGTCTGAATGAATAATAATTTAGATTATATTTAGGAAAAAAAAGAAAAAACATCTAAACAATAACATTATTCATTTTGAGACAGAGTCAATAAATTTAAATTTAGTATATGTTATGATAATATCAATGCTTATCAGAAGCGTTGGCGATCTCACTCAGAGTAATAGTTCACTTGTTCTCTGCGTAAATATTCCCTAGTGATGACTTCCATAACCCCCAAGGCATAAAATTAACTCCAATAATTCATGATTTATGCACGAATATCTACTATTTATAGAGTATTCATTAACTATAAATGGATTGAAAAATCTCAGTGCTTTCAGTAAAGTTTAGCAAAGTAACGCTCTGGATAATCCCCTATTTTCCCCAAAAACGGAAACCCAATTTTTGTCTTATTAATAACAATGACAATACAAAAAGTATAGTAAAGAATTTAAATGATCGCACTTATTGAACGTCTAAATTGGACCCAATCGAATTTAAATTACACCAATTTGTCTTCATTTGTTTTGATCTAAAATATATAAAATGTAAGGAAAAGCTTAATGAAAACTGAACATTACAAACGTTTTTTTTTCCTAAATAGTGATTGTTTGAGATTATGAATAAGAGATTTCTATTGCAATAAGCAGTACCTATATTTGTGCAATGTTTTCCTTTTTTTTGTAATTTATTGTTATTTTGCTTTTTGCTGTATGTACAAATTATTAAATACATAATCTAAATCAATAAACACGGTATTTTATATTTATTTGAGTACGTATATTCTATTCTATTATATACATATAATAGTATTATTTCGACTAGACTGTTACTTACCTAACTTAACTCGTATATTTTTGCTAGAATATAAATTAAATAAACTATTTTTTTTTCATACCTTGTGTTTGTTTTTATTTTAATGCCAGTTTTATCGTTCTGAGTATATCTCGCAGCCTAGTGGAAGCTTTTAAAGACTTGAGTAAAAATGCAAAATATACAAGTAAAGGTGGATTGCAAGGCATTGTTTTCGAGTACCTTAATAGCGGAACCTTAAATATCTATTGTGAACCGCGGGAAACCTGCAGGTGGTATGTTTTTCTTTCATTTTGAATTTACTGCGGAAATTATGATGCCCAAATTCATTAACATTTTTTGTATTATGAAAAACTGACATGGGAAACAAAAGGATTATTAATTATGGTACCTTTGGATTTTGATATATTATTTTATGTTACATAATATCAGAATTGGTATCTTATATATTTACTACAGGTAAGAATTTATAATATATTAAAAATTTTAAATAAACTAAAATAAATAAAGCTTATTAAAAGGGCTTGTACGTCAGAACATGGACTTCATTGTTGTATTGAAAGTTACTAATATATATATAGACAGATTAGGGTAGCTTGATGTGTCGGCGTCTGTACATACTTGATCATATAGAATTATAATAATTTACTACGTTTTACTTAATGGTTCTGTCTATATTGAGGAAAGAATTCAATATCATTATTATGACGAACCTTGTGTGTAAAGCGACGGTCACGTTAATACTACCATCGGATCCATTGCGCCATAATTGAGAAGACCCAGTGAAACAAACTATATGGGTTTATTTCCTACTAATTGTGGCCCGCGGTTTTACCTCCGTTAAACTTTATAAATTATAGCATATGTGTTAATCCAGGGTGTCAGCTATCTCCATACCAAATTTTATTAAATTCGCTCCAGCCGATTAGCCGTCAAGAATTAACAAACATACACACTCACAAACTTTCGCCTTTATAATATTAGTGTGATTATCTTAAACACAGCTCCGTTGAGACGGTCTTGCGACACATACTAAAGTGCGTGAAAGGGTAACAAACATACACTACACACCTCACAAACTCTGGCGTTTATAATATTAGTAGGATTATTTCATCTAATTCGCAACAATATGTGTTAAAAAGTAAATAATTAGAGCTTAGAATATTTGCCTGTAGAGTAAATTACAATTGTGTTCCGTTTTGGACAAACTAAATTAAAAATGTAGAACTAGCATTCACTCGGTAACTCCTATGCCACTTTCTGTTCTGTCGCGCCACGCCTCTCTCAGGACCGGTTTTTCCCCCCAAGGGATAAAATTAACTCCAATAATCCAAAACAAGCATTCAGCCCACGACTTCACTCGGTAACATCTATGCCCCTTTCTGTTCTGTGTAGTCTAGGTAAACGAAGAAACGAACAAACTCACATCGGTTTTTATAATATGTTACAATGAAAATTCCATAAATCATAAATCAGTATTTCCCCATAATGAGTATCGCCCTTAAATCTGATGAGTTGAGTATTCTTGTCAAAACTTATTTTAACATGACCCTGTCAATAACAGGTATAATTTACGTATCAGAGAGTTTTATGATGTAACAGTCTTATAACAAATTTCCTGTTCGTTTATTGTCAGTAAAGATTTTAAACTTTTACACACACTAATAACTTTAATAGAATCACTAATTACAATGTACTAATTTAAAATGTAACCTGCATATATGCTCACTGGCCAGTTGGTCTAATGATTAGCGATCCTGACTGTTAAGGCTGAGGTCGTAGGTTCGAATACCGTATATACTGCCGTACAATTGACCGATTCAAATCCCGGGTTAACAGAATTGGTTGGTTTTCTCTTTAAGCGGACTTAAGCTTTTTTTTAGCTTAAAGAGAAAACTTAATTAATATATAATATGAAATAAGTTATAATAATTAAGTGATAATAAGACTGCACGTGTGGCGCAGCGGCTAAGAAAGCCGCCTCGCCGTTTCGTGTTGCGGGTTCGAGTCCCGCGCTGGACCACTATTTGTGTGACCCATAAATAGTTGTTCTGAGTCTGGATGTGATTTATGTCCGTCTATTATATGTTTGTAAAGTACCCCGCGACACAGGGATTAAATTCCCTAATGCGGGCGTTTATATTTATAAAAAAAAATAATAGATATATTATGTAAGAGGAAAGTCATTCCGAATAAATATAATAATGACATACTATACTCATACCGTAATATTCCTCTTGCGACGTTCCCAAAACATTCTTCCTCAATTTGCTGTCCGTATGATAACGGAGGTACAGGAAGTGTTGTAAGACACTCATATGTTCCCCGGTGACCAGCCGTAACGATTCTCAACAACTTGGAGCGCACTTCCACCTAACGAGCGCAACGAGATACCACTCTAACACTTGAAGTCCGATGAAATTGGACGCAACTTTACTATATGCTAAGTGTATAGAATACTTGTAGGTGACAATACGAGATGTTCTAAAGTTTGAACAACTGGCTTGTTTTGTTTGAGTGGTTTAAAGGAAGAACAGGTACTCAAAATTACACCTATAAGTTTGAGTTACCGGGAAGATCAAAAGGTTTCAGCTCTCTATGCAATTATAGTATATGACTTTACTCATAAAAAAGATGAGTAATTTATTAGGTTACGAATCTCATTTCAAAATTAAACCATATTTTGATTTTGATGTGATCTAAAAGTTGAAAAGGATAATATTCATAAGAATTTTAAGATCTCTATACAATTAGATTAGATGACTTTACTCATAAAAACGATGAGAAATTTATTAGGTTAGTACTTTCATTCGAAAATTCTCATCTAGATATATTCAACCAGTATTAGTTCCGATTTCATTTTCATAACATGATTTTTAATGTTATCTAAATGTTGAAATGGTTGAAATTCACAAGAATTTTAAGATCTCTATACAACTAGATTAGATGACTTTACTCATAAAAAAAATGAGTAATTTATTAGGTTAGTTATTTCATTCCAAATTTCTCATCTAAATATTTTAATTTCATAAAATGATTTCTAATGTGATCTAATAAACTAGTTTCCTGGAATTATAAGCCAATAAGTAGAATACTGAATAGTTTGCTTGAATATCGAATGTTTGAAGTTGTCGATACTGAGAGGGTATTTGAGTGGCTGATATTATAACACCCATAAGTTCGTGTTCGTGTTCGTTCGTTAACGAGTAGTGGAAAAGGTTACATTTCGTAACGATTTCAGATTAATTTACAAGATTTAATAACTTTACTCATAAGATAGATAAGAAATTTATTCGTCTAGAAATTTTAATTTCATACAACGATTTTAACTGTTCTTAGTATCAACCACTCAGACATTCCTGTTGTCACTATCAACCACTCCAAACATTTTTGTATATAATTTCGCGATATTATTAATATACTAATTTCGCAGAAACATGACCCAATTAGTTGAACGCTTAATAATTTGCTTGGATATTTACAAATCGTGTGATTACAATTGTATCCGCTACCACCTCTAAGATTCAGATTCAGTTTTATACTAATAATAGAAACAATATGTTTCTCCACGTATATTATTACTTCTAACACATTACAATGGCTTAGATATTGTTGGGTCTTATTTTTATTATTTTTCCTATTTTTCTTATGTGAATTTTGTGTATTATATTTCACTAGTTTTACGAGTATACGAGACTCGTACCGACTCCGTACAGGACAAAGAAAACAGAGCAATTGAATGGAACGGACGACACACTGGTATATAAGTGTGAAATGGTTTGGTGTAATTGTATCGTGCCACACGACTGTTCAAGGGCGAGACATGGCAATGTATCGGCTGCATATTGGATATTGAAGGCTGTTAAGTTGAAATACGATTATATGCGGAAGTGATTTCTTTCAATTCAATTTCACATCAAATTGATACATCAATATTGTATATTTTTATGACCAGTGATTTTGAAGTAAAACCAATTTAAACATGTTTTACCAAAAGTGTGATCTAGCGAGGGGAACGGAAGAGTTACGTTTCGTATATAACAGTACAACAAAAACATATACATATTTTTTTCATGTATTGAGCTATGTCCAAACTCGTACAAAGTTGTTGCTTATGACGTTACCTACCAAATCCTGCGAGGTAGTTGGTGTTTTACAAGTAGCAAGTTTAATAGCAAGGAAAACTATAGAATAGGTCACCTGAGATTAAGAGATCACCGCCGCAATAGGACACGTGAAACACCGGAGGTGCCGCAAGAACGTTGCCGCCTTTTAAGACTTGATAAGATTATATTATATACTTTCCGATTTGAGTGCCTCGATAGTCAAGTGGCAGTATATTTAAGTTCAGTTAAGTCTTAGGTTAAAATCTTCGGTCGAGTCAAAGTTTCAGATTTTTCTGTCACTGTAGAGTGTCTACAGTGTCAGAAAAATCCAGTGGAACTTATTTGGGTGTTGGCAGGGGAATCTTAAATTTGATCTGCCAGTGTATGTCGTTCGTAGCCTAACGCAGAGCGCCTACCTCGGATTGGTAAATGGTGCAGGTTCGAGACTCGCCGGACGATTAAATTTATGATTTCCCATTTTTGAGATTAGATTAACGCTTTGTATTGCGAATAATGCTATAAAATTCAAATTTAATACATATAAATGTGTGATACTATTTTTTTAAGGAGTACTCCCGCATTTTTTAAATCAATCCCTTCGTCGCGGGTTTTTTACAATCATATAATTTACGGACACAGAGTAATTCCACACCCAGAACAACCCTTCCTGCACGGTAATCGAACCTGGGACACGAAGTGGTTTGGCAGCTGTCTTAACCGCTGCGCCACACGTGCAGTTGTTTGTAGTATATATAGCATATTTTGACTGCCCTGCGTCTATAAGGATGAATGCTGCTATCCTTCTTGTTTAGGACGCATAGATTCATCACGTTTAAGACATCAAAGTCGGCCTTGTTCACATTGCCAAAAGTCAATTTTGTTTCACTACGTAAAACTGAGGTAAAATGTGCAACGCGTCAATTATACTTTTAAAAGTATAATTTTGAGACATCATCGTCATCATATCCACTGTTGGACAAAGACCTCCTCCAAAGATCGCCACAACTGCTGTTCTTGCGCTATCCGCATCCAGCGATTTCCAGCGGCCCTCTTAAGATCGTAGTTCCATCTTGAAGTGAACCTGCCCACACAGCGTCTTCCGGTTCGTGGTCGTCACTCCAGAACCTTTCTACCCCAACAGTCAACGGTTCTTCTAGGTATGTTCCCAATTCACTGCCATTTAAGCTTTACAATTCTTCGGGGTATTTCGGTAACTTTGATTCGCCTATGGATTTCGATATTTTTTAATAATAATATTAAATTATATTTAGGGACAATGTCACACAGATCATCTTAACCCCAAACTAAGCAAAGCTTGTACTATGGGTACCAGGCGACGATATACATATTTATATAGATAAATAAATACTTATATACATAGAAAACATCCATGACTCAGAAACAAATATTCGTGCTCATCACACAAATATTTGCACTTACCGGGATTCGAACCCAGGACAAAAACACAGGATTCAACACCAGCTTCGTAGGCAGGAGCACTACCAACTAGGCTACGGTAACCGTCACCGTATTTTTGATTCAATATCGCAGGGAAACTCCAAGCATAGCCCTCTCCATTGCTCTTCGGGTGGCTTTGAGTATTTCCTTTCACGTAGATTTTTTTTCATAATAATGAAATAGATTTCATGAACACAACAGTCTAGTTGCTTTTATTATTAGAGCGTGACCTAATAAAAATTGATAGCATACTATCAACTGCAGCTGTTTTAATATAGCGTCCACCCATTGGTTGTCTCGAAGAAAAGACTACTATGCGATAAGAATACATTATTATGAAAATAAACACGGATATTAGTTTCTTAATGCACTAGAGATGACTTAACTACCTGATACATCATCAGCCTGATATCTTCTATAGCTTGACAAAGGCCTCCCCCAAGGTTTCTATAAAATTTCCATCTGAAGGTGTTTGCCTTAGCCACCACGCTTGGCATGGGAGTGTGCCGACTGCAGCTAGCTGGTAGTTAGTAGTAGAGATGTAAAATGACTGAATATGACTAGTCACAATTGTCATAAACCTTAAATAACCGGTCATTTACTGTCAAATTCAGTCAATAAGACTCAAATATTATTGTCTATTCTCGACTACCACCCAATTATTTATTTATTTAGGTACCCAATTTATATGCAAGTTTAAATGAAGCAACGTTTTATTTTCTGTTATATCATGAGACGACATCAAAGTCGACGCGCGAGGTGATGCGATTTTTTTGTTTCAATTTAGAAATTGTAGACTTTTATCAACGACTCCTCTTTTTTTCTGTTTCTGATTAAATTCGTTGCGGGATCCAAGACAGTTAAAGCAATTCCCCGGGACATGCCTGAGCTTCACCGCTCAGTGTCATTTCATTGTGTGCCATTGTTGATCCTGGCTTACAGGAGTTGCAGTGGTGGGCAAGAGAGAGGGACTAGTCCCGACAAAAAAAAAAAAATACGATCAACGACAAAAACTTAAAAGGTACTAAAATATTACTGAAATCAAATTGACTGAAAATGACAATTTTTGACCAATTTGACCGTAAATGACAGTCAGTCTAATTCAGTCACTTTAGTCATTTTCAACACTAGTTACACACAGGTGGCGCTGCTGCCTAGTGTATCCCATAGGCGCCTTTTACGACACCCGCGGGATTGTATTTAATGGCCCTGTTATTCTTTCTAAGGCCGAAAATCATGCCGGCTATAACAGGTAGCCGAAATTGTTCAATCTATACAAATAAATAAAATTGAAGTGTCTGTTTGTAATATAGAAATAACCGGTTTTTACTACATTAATATGAATATATATACGGTACATACACCAAAATAACATTTTTACAATTTTTGTCTGTCTGTCTGTCTGTTTGTTCCGGCTAATCTCTGAAATGGCTAAACCGATTTTGACGGGACTTTTATTGGCAGGTAGCTGATGTAATAAGGAGTAACTTAGGCTACTTTTATTTCAGAAAAAGTCTTTTATTTTCAAGAAAAACTAATTAACACGCGGACGAAGTCGCGGGCACAGCTAGTTCTTAATAAAATTCTAATGCATAACATCCTTAAAACGTTTACGTTTTTTAATTATGAATTTGGTTCTAAACTAATAATAACAATGTCACTTTTGGAACGAAGTTCCTTATCGCGCGTTGTGAAAGGGGGCTAGACGGAAAAAATTCTTATGAAAAGTTGTCACGACACTTTTTGCAGCTGTGCGGCGTGCGCATGTTTCTCGGTCTGTCTCTCTCTCTCTCTCTCTCTTATAGAAAGCAAGCCAGATATTTTCATTTCTATTTCGCATTGAACAGTGTGGTGTCGCGACGATTATTTTTGTTGAGTGTATACATATCGATATATATACAGAGTGTGTATATATTTTGTACATAATAAATAATAAGAAATAACTTCGTTCCATCCGGGTGTCCCTTGACACCTCTCAAGTTTTTTTTTTTCACATGTAAACAACTCAAGAATAATACATCTATACCATATTTATCCAATAAATGAGCCTATCCAAGTACAATAACACACATTATAGCTTTACGCGAAAGCCAATAGGGACGCTTAATTAAGTGCCAATCAGTGTCGTTACTACGTGACATCTGATAGTTTCTACGGCAAATGTATATAGTACATAATTAGCTTTAGTCGGGAGCTACATCTGCGTGGCATTATTTATTTTCTTGAAATCCTCCGTACAAAAAACAAACAAACTGGTAAAGTGCGAGTTGGACTTGGAAATGAGGGTTCCGTCCTTAAGCGTACAAATTAAGCTCTGACAACCTTAAATCTTATCATAATAATGACTTCCTGGTCGAATTTGGCCATGGCCAGTCTCAATGGAGACTAGTTATCTGCAAAGGTCATATTATAGTGCACAGGTTTTTGCGCAAATACATTTTTTTTTATGTCCGAGGTCGACAAACGAGCAAGTGGGTCACCCGATGGTAAGTGATCACCGCCGCCCATGGACACTCGCATCGCCAGAGGAGTCGCGGGTGCGTTGCCGGCCTTTAAAGGTCAGCAAACAAGTCTTGTTGACCCTTCCCCCCGCCCGATGAGCTCTGGCGACCTTACTCACACTCAAAAACACAATATTAAATTATTAATGTTATTATTAAGGAATGTCTTCTGTAAGGTGGAGGTACTTCCCCAGTCGGGCTGCTCTTCGAGTGAATGAACGCTGTGCCCTACCTCTCTTTGTGTCTTTGTTGTGCTCTGTTTATTCCCTCACTCTTATAATCCGATAACTAGCCTGCACGACCGAAAAAGATTACATACAGGACTGACAGTTTAACGTGCTCTCTGAGGTATCGGAGTGTAACCGGCCAACTTCTAAACTTCCGGCTGATACTGATATTTTTTTCACAAAAACACTTTTTTGTCGTGACCCGGAATTTGAACCCCGGACTTCATTTTCTGTGGTTTGACACAGTAACGCTGGACCAACAAAAATTAATTACCTGAAGTATATTTTATTAAGTAGAGATCCTGGTCTTATCAAAATAAAGCATAAAAGCTATATACTTTAACTCTCTAAACATACAATGGTTCTTTTCAAAACCAACTAATTGTCTTTATAAGTGTAATTGTCTATATAAGTATGTATTAACAAAAGAAAAGTAGTATTTCAGTTAACTGGTTTCCATAGTACGAGCTCTGGTTAGTTTGGGATCAGATGTCCGTTTGTGACTAATGTCCCAGGATATTATTATTATTATATATTTTTAAAGTATAGTCGTCAATTTCAATAGTAGCACGAGCGCAGATTAATTCTCTATTCTCTTACTCATTTGCGATAAAAGTGCTATACGACAACAGGGGAGTAACACCGGCAATTTCCTGACACTAGTGACGTAACAAAGTAAAAATATTCAGTAGACTTCTATTACGGGGATCCATGAATTCATTATTTACGCTTTCGGAGGCATCAGGCATCATTTACTTCTGTAGAACCAACACAGAGTGCTACGGCGTAGTAGTGCTACGAATACGTATAAAGCAGCTAAATTGATTAGGTTTTAGGATTGGTTGACTAGAATATATCATGTTATTTAAATGTATTTTTTATTGTTGTGATTGTTTTTTTTTCGTACTATTTATCAATGGAGAGGGTGATTAAGTATGACTTACGTTACAAAACCCATAAAAGTTGACTAAGCTCATTTATAAAATCAAAAACAGAATTAGAAAAACACGACAATTTGAAAATTCGTTCTATTTTAAACTGTTATTATATAAGATTTTAAGAAAAAAATCGGAAACATAATGATTTTTTATAATAAGTCGAGAACAACAAAAAAGCCTTTTACATGATATCCCACTTGGCCCATACTTTCTAATACTGACTTCGGTTCCTTTTTCAAAGAAAATAAAAATATTTCAATATTTTCGTTTACTGTAAAGCCCTTCGTTATACCCCTGTGATAGATGAATAAAATACAGAAAGCATAAGCGTTTATTTTTATAATACATACATACATACATCCATAGACTCACGCCTGTTTCCCAGAGGGGTAGGCAGAGACAACGGACTTCCATTTGTCACGATCTTTGCATACCTCCTTCGCCTCGATCACTGTCATCATATTCTTCATACATGCTCGCCGGTTTACGGTACTTCTGACCTGCCCTTTCTTGAGAACATCTCCAATTTGGTCAGAGAATGTTCGACGTGGTCTTCCCCTTCCGGTTGTCCCATTCACACAGGCCAGGTATACTTCTTTTGTCAATCTTCTTTCATTCATCCTTTCTAAATGGCCAAACCATCTCAGCATGCCTTTTTCAATCTTTGTGACTACATCCTCTTTCACACCTCAACGCTCTCTTACATCAGTATTTCGAATTCTGTCTCTCAAAGTATTTTTATAATTTTGGCACAATTTAGCTTATATTGGGGAAATACCCAACTATAATGTCATTTGTGTTGCAAGCTTCATAGGCTACAGTAACCACGGTTTATCAGGTACGCTGCAATTTTTATTGCAGAATTAGTTGTAAAAATAAATTACTTATTTTGTACATATAATAATTTAAATTGTAATTAAATGAATGATTATTTGAGCTGAGTGTAATCGAAGCTCTTTCTAATACGACTCGTGTACTCTAGTTTGTCTTTGATCGTACTCCTAATGAACGGATGGACCGATCTTCTTCAAATCAACCGCACTTTTGAGTGCATATTATTGTATTCATAAAAATCAAATATGCCACGGAGGAATAATCACCAAAAAAATGTTCCATTGTTGTGGTCCTGGGTTCGAATCCCGGTAAGTGCAAATATTTGTGTGATGAGCAAGAATATTTGTTTCTGAGTCATGGATGTTTGCTATGTATATAAGTATTTATCTATCTATATAAGTATGTATATAGTCGCCTGGTACCATAGTACAAGCTTTGCTTAGTTTGGGGCTAGGATGATCTGTGTGACATTTCCCCGAGATATTATTATTATTATATATAATAGGCGGACACAGCACACTTTTACTCAGAAAAACTACAATGGGCCACAAAAAGGGGCTACTATCTTAACCACAGTACTACACGTGCGTACAGTATGCTACCAAAGCAAATGAAAGGCATTAAAAGATAAAAAAAGTCATGGTCAAAATGATTGAGGTGTACCTCGCTACTCACCACGCAACATGCAAACCAGCAAGTTATTATTTAACAATAGGACATGGTCAAAACGGGTGTAATCTTTGCTTAAATCTCTAATTTCTGATCGTGCAATGTGCAAACAAGCATGGTTATATTTAACATGGTAAACGACATGTCATGGTCAAAATTAGTAAAATATTTTGCTTGTATATCCACTTGCTGACCGCACAACTAGCAAAAAACGTGGTATTATTTAATATAATAAACGAAATGTCATGGTCAACATTAGTGAGATCTTTCCTTAAATTTCTAATTGATGATCAAGCAACGTGCAAACAAGCACGGTATTATTTAACATTATAAACTATACGTTATGAACAAAATAAATTAGATGTTTTGCTTGACTCTCCACTCGCAGGCCCCACAACGTTCAAACGAGCATGTTACTATTTAACGTGATAAGCGATATGTCATGGTCAAAATGAGTCAGATGTTTTGCTTGATTTTCCACTTGCTGATCACGCAACGAGCAAGCAAGAATTGGTTATTATTTAACATGATAAACTGAATGTAATGGTGAAAATCAGCGATATAATTTCCCACAGCAGCTGTGCACGCTATACCACCTAAAATGTACATCACGTTCTTTTTTTTTAGTTACCTTCAAAGCCTACGGCTGGTCCCTCACGCGTCGTACGATGCATTATTCTTAAATTATAAAAGAAAAACAATATTGACATGTTCATCATACCTTTATGTTTTTAGATAATAATCATTATCTATGTGGTACATCATATTATTTATGTGGAGGATGGTCAACACATTTTTAACATTATATAAA
Source organism: Pseudoips prasinana (assembly GCA_951640165.1). Taxonomy (NCBI): domain Eukaryota; kingdom Metazoa; phylum Arthropoda; class Insecta; order Lepidoptera; family Nolidae; genus Pseudoips; species Pseudoips prasinana. The sequence goes on from OX621236.1 coordinate 5,144,411, forward strand.
TATAACTGTATCCGAAAATTTCAAATCCAATTCGAATACAGACATGCAATTATTAAGTCCATCCGTTCGGGAGGCAGAATACAACAGACATACATAAGCCTCAAACTATTACACCCCACCTTTGAATCGGGGATTAACAACATGAAATATATTTTGGACATTCAATTTCACCGATGGAACCTATTATCCACAAACTAGAAATCTATATGCGACGATCATCGCTCGTTATGATGTCAGCCAATCAAATTGCACAAAATCACAATAGACCACAATCAGAATCTACGAACTCACCTTTGTGCGAGCCAATATAGTTCTTACAGCAACGGAATAAAGCTCACTGAGATAGATGCGATGATGCAGAAATAATGCACGTCAAACCAGCGTAGGTGATTGTTTGGAAATGGTTGAATTTGCTTCACGCCGTTCCCTTGTACATAATAATGTAGATAAGCTTGGGTTGCAGCTACGTGTGAAATAAAACTGCAATGTGGATAAGGCAGTTTGAATAATTTATAGGGAAAATGGAGTGAATATTATTTTGTGCACGTCATGATGTTAAACATTGGTGTTGATAAGCTTTTGTATAAGTATAGTCTCCTAGTCTAATATTAATCTTGGCCTGCCATGTGCCTGGATTTGGTACACAGGTACATGAGATAGTACTGGAGAGAACAAAGACTTACGACCGCCGTATGTACTAATTTTCTTTAATTGTTTGTAAACACCACATTTACCTACCTGTAATCCTAACTAATATTATAAATGCGAAAGTAACTCTGTCTGTCTGTCTGTCTGTTACTCTTTCACGCCAAAACTACTGAACGGATTTGAATGAAATTTGGTATACAGATGGTCTAGACCCTGAGAAAGAACATAGGCTAATTTTTATAGTTAGGATAACACATAGGCATATTTTATACGCGGGTAAAACTGCGGGGCACAGCTAGTAAGCAATAAATAAATTTGATTTAATTTGTATCTTTTGTACTCTTTCTTTTGTACTTTTCAAAAATACAATTGACTGACACAATGTATACAGATTCAGAGCAACTATTTATTGGTCACACAAATAGTTGTTCGCACGGGAATCGGACCTGGTACGAAGTGTTTTAACTACTCATTTTTTCTCATAATTTTACTCATAACGTTTTGTTACAAAAATTTCAATTCCAATTAATTGTGCCGAGGTGAAAATCGTTTCCTTAAATCTGATAGTTTGATTAGCTCCTTATGATTAAACTGGAGCATTATTAAAAATAAATATTTATGTTTGTAACTATAATTTTTTAGTATATTGAAATATAATGGACCATATTACATTAAAAACCTGTGCTCTTCATTGATTATAAATTTAAAAAACCTTTACCTCTTTTGATAAGATTAATGTTTAGTATGTTTGCTGCAGACCACCAAGTGTTGTGCATTGCAGGTTATATAAAATTATATTAATATAACTTTAAGTGGTCCATTAAATTAGTATTCTCATTATTAGTAGATAAATTCAAAGTTCAGATGGTTTATGAAGCTATTAAATGAGAATATTCATTATATGAAACGACGGATTATAGAACGATTGATTATAAAAATGGATAGGCAAAAACACGAGTGTGATTTGCACATGACTGTAACAATGGCAATGAGAAAAGGAAAAAGAAGATAATGTAAGAGGTAGGTGAGAGCACTCTCACCTACCTCTCTAGTAATAAACGAAACGTTTCTCTCGCTCTCTCTTTCTATCTTTACTAACTTATATCTCCCTCTTAACTATCGTTCGCCTCACTCGATCACACTTTTCGTAACACTTTCGTCACACATTCCTCAGGTTTATCGCCAAGTCAAGCGTGCGTTAAAATTTTACTTAAAAATGTAGCATTATTTTAAATGTTGTTTGGGGCAGACAACAAATTTGTGTATCATTTTTAATTACACATAAAATGTTCTAAATCTATCTATATCTATATATATATATATATCAATGCCACTTTTCGTTGTAATGTTATAACTTAACAACGCCTTTACCGATTTGGCTAATTTTGGTCTTGCATTATTCGTGGAAGTCCAGGGAAGGGTTTGTATGTAGAGAAAATTTTAAAAAAGTCTTGAAAAAGTGTAAAATCAACATCATTTAGCAATTAAAAATATTTTTTGTTTGAATAAATGAACTTAATAATCATTTTTTTTTATTACTATGCCTTATAAATTGTTATAAATTGTTGTTACTGAATAAATAAATATACGTAGCGAAGCACGTACCGGGCCGCTAGTATAATATACTTTAAAAAAGTAGATCAATTTATTGATTGATTCTTAATGCTTATAAATCATATAATATATGAAAGGAAACGAGATTTTTTTTAAAGTATTATCTGTATTGTTTATAGTTTGATATAATGCTAATTGGAACATTAAATTTTGTATACACAATATTCTGTTTCTAGGTAGGTTAATTCAAAGTTTGAATTCTTAATGTACCTCATAAATAGTAAAACTGGTGTTATAAAACCATGAGCTATAAATCAATTGATAGTAAAAAGAAAAGGAGAAAAAAATATCGAAGTTACCAAGTTCAACAGACCGCATATTCTGGAAACTTTAAAGTTACTAAAACTTATCACATCGTGGGTGAAACTTGGTTTGAATCACCGTACATCACTATTTCCGATTAGTATCATGCCACCTACCGACCTTATAGGAAATTAATATTTTATTTTTAGAGCCAATATTGGATCGACGTGTGTTCGTGTATCCGAGCAATAATATGCCTTGCCCATATTTCAAAATGGCGTCGGATGCGATTTTAAAAAAGTACCTTTTATTTTGTATGGGATTTTAGCATTGTTTCCATTTTGATTTATGACAGTGCAGTTTTTATTTTCCACTTACATGTGGATATGTGGTGTTTTTAAAAGTTGGGTTTTTATAAATATACAACGTGTAACTTAATAAGAAAGCACGTTTTTTATGACTAGATACAAAATATCGTACTAATATTATAAACGCGAAAGTTTGTAAGTAAGTATGGATGTTTGTGACTCTTTTACGTAAAATCTACTAAATGTATATAAATGAAACTTTAAAATAATATAGCAGATACAGCAGAATAAGATATAGGCTACAATGTATAAAGATATTGCGTGAATTGTCGAAAATGTGACGATAAGTGTCAAGTAAGTCGGAAAAGTCTACCATCTGCGAGCTTCCGGCGTACACTGCCAAAACCGCTAGAGGTACACATCCTATTAATATTATAAATGCGAAAGCTTGTGAGTATAGATGTATGGATGTGTTACTCTTTTACGCCAAAACTACTTTAACCCAGGTGAAACCGCGGGGCATAGTTAGTAGTTTTATAATTTTAATAGAATATGCTGTGTGGCTGACGGCTTACAATACCGCCACCCCATATCATCCCGTGGGGGGCGTAAAAGTCGACCCTTGTGGGAAAATCCTTTATGGATCGTCCCGCCGCTGGGGAAGCGACGGGGTATGTCGGTCTCCCAGCCAGATGGTAGTGCTGGGTTTACCGACTAAAACCCCACGGTGTTCCTCAGCCACCTATAGTCGAGACCACGGGATTCGCTCGTGCATTCACCGCAGTCTGGACAGGCGCTGGCCCACTTTTCAGTGAGCCCCATTTCCGTTGGGGGCACTTTTGCCCCCCTCCTCAAGAGAGGCGCGCGTGGAACACGGCGCGCCACCGTCTCAGGCCTATTCTGGTCGGACGGAGGACTGCCCCAGGTCCACCACCCGCATGAAGGCCGGAGATTGGCGATAAGTCCAGACAACGGGCAGCAGTGTTTCTCTGTGTACTACGACCACCATACTGCGATCGCCAACCCGTCCGCCAAGCGTGGCGATTATTGTACATCCCTCCAAATTATGGACACAATTCCATCGTGGAAATCTTTTTGGGAGACCTTTTTTCAGCAGTGAACGTCATAAGACTGACATAATGATTATGATGATGATGAATTCAATATACTTGCATTCAATTAAAATTTTAAAACTTTGAATTACTTAAATTGCTTTACTTGATTATTTAAATAAGAAAAATATGTTTATGTCTTATTAATTATACATTACTTGCGGTGCCCCGCGGTCTTACCCGCGTTAAATTTTATAAATTATCACAGCCCCTCACCCGTAGGTGATAGCGTGATATTATGTAGCCTATATGTTGACCCGACCTCTTAGTAATATTCAAGCAAAATTTGAAGTAAATCCATGCAGTACTTTTTGAGTTTACCCCGGACATACATACAGACAAACAGACACACAGACAAAAATTCTAAAAACTATATTTTTGGCTTCGATATCGATTGTAGATCACGCCCCAACTATCCTTTTAAAAAATATTCAAAGTACAGTTTTTAGTTTCCTACGATTTTATTATATGTATAGATTGTATTATTTATACGTATACGTATACCTATCTAATTTACACATATATTATTTATACGTATAGGTTTACGGCTAGCTATGACAAGCATATTGTATAGTTCAATTAAAAATAACAATTTCCTTAATGCTTTTTTTATATAAAGAAAGCATCATAAACATATTCTGTCACACAAACGAACGTAACACGTTTCGCCTAAATTAAATTAGTGTAATGAAAACCGTGACTTTAATTAAAACATCAAGAAAACAATGACAAAGCGACCTCATTGTTACTTTGTGTATGTAAAATTATTATTATTTCGGAGAAACTCTGCCTAAAGTAAAACTAAAAGTTAAATATGCTCCATCGTTTGTGTAGTCTGTTTTGACAATAAGTGTCATAAGTTCATATTCAGAAGGTATAAAGTGCCTCCTAGGTATTTAATTCAATGACGTTTAAAGTGCAGCCGCTCTACTGCAGAGGTGCAGGAGTTAATAACAATAATAATAGTAATATCGTGGCACATTATTCACACACGGTCATCTGATCTCAAACTTAGCAGTTTGTATTATGGCAACCAGATAACTGATATACTACATATACAACTTTTTTTTATACATACATATATAGATAAATTACACCCAGACTCATGACAAACAGATATGTTCATGCACACACATATCTGTCCTGGGCGGGAATCGGGAAAGGCAACGAGGGGCTCTACCGGCTAATGCCCGGTTCCTTTATTTTACGATCCGTCATTGGACCAACGTTACCATCCGTAATTCAGCTACCGATACCGATGCAAAACTAGTGTTCCACAATGCCCTACCTGCGACGAACATCCGTAGTTTAAACCACCTACGACTCGTTCGGCGATGAACCTCTCGCTCCTCTTCACGATTAGTTATAACAAAACGTCGTACGTCAATTATGCAACTAAAATCATTTATTATTCTGTAATATTATGTGAGTAATAGTACAAATTACTGTACTTATAGTTACAGTAATAATTTAATTTGCGTTTAGGTTTAAAATATTTATAAATCATTAGTATTGAAAATTTGATGTTACGAGTGCATGGTGTGAACAAAACGCGTAACAGGAAAGCGCATGGCGCATGCGTCTGTCGTCTGACGTCTGTCCAAGAGTATTTCATGGTTTCTAAAGAAGTTTTTAAATTGAGTATTTAATCTAAGGTTTGTGGTTATGAAATCTTAGAAGATAGAAAAATAATCAACCCTTTCTAACGGAAAACAAAGCCATGAATTCTCTATCAGTTTCAGAGCTAGACATCACGGAAATCTCCTCAAACACTATGATAACTACCAAAATCAAATACAAACGACTGGTATACCGACCGAATTCGACTAGTAATCAAAGCAGTAACGCCTCGTTATTTTGACAGTTCCGTGACAGTAGAAAATATTTATAGGAACACTTTCGAACGCATCTCCATACAATAAGCTTACTAACGACCTCCCATCCGTTAGTAACCAGACGTTGGTTATTTGGATAACGACTAGTATTTTATAGGAACGGTTTTGCGTTACGGCTGGTAGAAATTCTAACTATTCGTAGTAGAAACGATTCGTTTTTGGAATATAGGAACCGGGCGTAAGTCACCGAACATCGATTTCTTAAAGGGCGTTCAAATAAATAAATGTTAAAATGACTTATTCATAATAAATGTTAAAATGTTAAAATGACGTTTAAATTTCATTTTTAACAAAAAAGGCTTACTACTCGGTTAATGATTATTTGAATGATAACGACGCTTGGTGTTTACCAAGCCGAAATAACAAAATTATAATATTGACATTTTGTGACATTTAATATTAATATTTATTATAGTAAATAACGTAGAATTTTTTAATGGATGTTTTTAAATTTTATTGCATTTGTGATATTGTGAATATATAATAATATTATGTTATGTACCTACCTATCTTCTATTTTAAGTTTTAATTTATTTTCCGTATTGTGTATAATTTTAATTATTGACGTGCATAAGTGTACCATGTGTTCCTAAGTGCAATAAATATTTCTGATTCTGATTCTGATTCATGCATACTTGCTTCGATGAATAGAAATACACAAGCTAAACAAAAGTCATTACGGCATGCGAATGCCCTGCTGAGATTATATTCGTCCATGTTAACCCGTTACACAAAAATATGTAAACAGGACATATGAGAAGGCTTCGATTGGTCCCCTTTTTTTGTCTATGATTATAAATATCTGATACACTAACTAATACACGCTCGAATTTCGGTAATTACGGCTATTTTCCCTTACTTATGATACGAGATACAATGATTTTATTTATACGCTCATGTAATTTTTATTTATTTATTGCTGTTCCGGCACCGTAATAACTGGCTTCTAATAGAAATAACATAAAAATTGTACTTAATAAGTAGAATTCGTAATTAATTTAAATACTGTAAACTGTAGCAAAATAAACAGGAGTAATTTGGAGACACCCCATAAAAATGTTTGAAGATTTTTAGCGTATAACTTGACCCGGGGCTTCACTTAATAATTTTGCCAAAGAACAATAAAATTTGTATTGCCAAAGTAAACCGGCTAAGTGCGAAACGGACTTGTACACGAAGGTACCGTGCCATTATCTATAAAAAAGCAAAAAAATCACGTTTATTGTACGGAGTTCCCATATAACAAACGTGATTTTTTACCTTAAATATTTATTTTATTTTTTAGTATTTGTTGTTATAGCAGCTACAGAAAAATATTTTTTCAGTTCTTCTGTCTTACTATCACGGTTCATGAGATAAAGATTGTTTACAGATGGACAGACAGACACACAGTAACACAGACAGACAGCGGAATTTTAGTAGTAGAGTACCCTTTGGGTACGGAATCCAAAAAAAAACATTGAATTGAAATATTGATGGATGATGGAAATAGTCTCGTCGGATCCCATACTATTAGTACAAAAACTGCTATAAGATAATCATAATATTAAACATATTGGGTATTATTGTACACGAGTAAATGTCCAAATATTTTCTTTTATGAGTCTAAGGAGTAATACGAAAGGTTGTTTTTATCCGGCTACAATGATTATGGCCGAATATTTTTTTTACCTTACACGAACTATATGAGTTAACGATGAAAATATTTTGGGGAGAAAATATGATTTCTTTGTAATGATTTTGTTTAGTGAAGCCGATGTAATGGAGGTTACCATTATGCTATCTGTTACTAGGCTGACTAAAAACACGTCTTCCTTAACGAGGAGGCAGGTGTAGTTATATTGATATTTTGTGGTGTTAAGATAAATAAATCAATACTTCAATCGGAAAAACAGGGATGAATCAATTTAGTGCATGATTTTTTTTAAATATGTTCTACTTTGAAACATCTAATTATTACGGTATTAGTTCTTGATATTTCAAAAACATTTGTGGAAATAACTCAATTTTAATATTTTTTCACTCATCCCCTTTTGCCTTGATACCACAGATTTTAAATGGCCCTGTCCAGACCTTTTCAGATCACAATGTTACGAGTCTGCCATATTTATTACTTACTTATCGTATGGGAAATGGTCACCCTAGTGTCAGAGTTGTTCAAGCCGCCCAGTAGGCCTCTGACATGGCTTAACGACTGTTGCCTAGTGACTACAACCAGGACCGATAGCTTAACGTGCCCTCCGAAGCACGGAGACGCTCAGTAATTGAACCTATAATTAATTGTATTGTTATATTTTGATACTTATAAAATATAAAAATTTGGTTTATTGTTCATTAGTTGTTTTTTTCATAAATATTAATGTAATTTTATATAAAAATTAAATTTGTTATTTATTAATTTGTGTTCATAAATTGTTACGTGAGAACAAATTATAATCTAGCAATTCTTTATTGTTGATCATGTCCGCAGAAATACGTCCACTGCTGTAAAAATAGAAGGGGGTTCCAGAGCAAAATACATACTTCGTTTTGCACCAAAATGGGCAACATTCGCGGAAAATATAAACAATAAAACGTTTTGATTTAAAAATAAACAAAGGGAAGGGGCTACAATATGCTATAAATCAACCAACTTTTTAGCAAATTGTAGTCTAATTCATTTGTTTAAAAATGTCGTACAAACCTATTGCACATTTTTTGTACTGTTCACATTTTAAACAAATGCCGATCCTTGTATAAAAAGACAAATGTATTTTGCAGCCTATTCAATGCCCGTAATGAATTTGACCATAAAAGTGATTATTGGATAATTCAATTCACTCAATAAGTGCTAGTGACAATCGTCTGTCATTTCACAAATCAGAGCGCCTTGATAAGTTTACTAGTCTAGTCATCATCATGTCAGCCGAAGTACGTCCACTGCTGGACAAAAGCCTCCCCAAAGAATGAGAGGATATGACATAATCGCCACGTTTGACAGACGGGTTGGCGATCGCAGTTTAATGGTCATAGTTTACAAAAAAAACGCTGCTACCCGTTCTTTGGTAGGTATTCCCTCGGTCGATTTCAAGGCCCCCACGGGATGAGATGGTGTGATGATATTCTATGCCATCACCACACAGCAGATAATATCAAATTAATAAAAGTAGTCTAGTACTAGTCATATTACCCACTTTAGTATTACTTAGTTTAATTTCGTTTAATTTGTTTTAGTTCAGGTAATTTAATTTATTAAGTTTAATATGGTCTTTTTTATTTATAACTTTTAGTTAGTAAGTTACGACAACATTTTGTGTGCATGCTGAGTTTACCTTTAAGTGTTTGTTACGCTTTAATCCGATAAGTTACTTCTATTTCATTTGATTGTACCAGTGAATACAATTGTCAGTAAACCAAATAAAATAATTTCCACCATTCGAAGGCGCCGAAAATGTTATTGTTACATAGTTTTGTTTGATTACTATTACGTACCTTTCTGATCCCTCTTTGCTGGCTTTAGCATGTTCTTGCTTATCTTTCAGCACAATTTCCAAGCAACTAGAAGCAGTGTCTTAGACGGCAATTAACTAACTAAACCGATGACTTCACTACCGAAAATGTAAACTTGTGGGGCTTAAGTTATAAAAGAAAGTGTTTGATGTTTATATAATAAATATAATATCCTGGGATATTATTTACACACGGCCATCTGATCCCAAACTAAGCAAAGCTTTTACTATGGAAACCAGGTAACTGATATACTACATAAAATACTACTTTTTTTTGTAGACACATACTTCACACTAATACTATAAGGGCGAAAGTTAATGAGTGTGTAAATGTGTTACTTCTTCACGTCTAAACGACTAGAGCGATTTTAATAAAATTTGGTATGGAGTTAGTTAATACCCTAGATTAACACAAAGACTATAATTTTTAAAGTTTAAGACAGGTAAAACCGCGGGGCACAGCTAGTATACAGACAATTACACTCAGATTCAGGACAAACAGACATGTTCATGCACACAAATATCTGTTCTGGGTGGAAATCAAAGCCACGACCTCGGGCGTGAAAAGCAAGCATTTGCCAACCACACCAACAGGCCCGTAAAATACAATACATGTGTAATGCAATAAATGCAGTAAACGCTAAATGCAATAACTAGTTCCGTAAATGTAGCTAAAATATGGTTAGTCATCATATCAACCGAAAAACGTCCACTGATGGAAAAAGGCCCTCCCAAAAATTTACACAATAATCGGTATTGCACTACCCGCATTAAGCAGATTCTGGCGACCCTCACCAAATCATCGGTCCATCTTATAGGGCGTCTGCCCACGCTACGTCTTCCGGGTCGTGGTCGCCACTCGAATTGCTAAACTGAATTGGCAGTGAGCTGCAGGACACATAGCTCGTCGAACCGACGGCTGATGGGGCAGAAAGGTTCTCGAGTGGCGACCACAAACCGGAAGACGCAGTGTGGGCAGGCCCCCTACAAGATGGCCCGACGATCTTGCAAGGTTCGCGGGAAGCCGTTGGACGCGGGCAGCGCAGGACCGGCTATTGTGGTGATCCTTGAGAGAGGCCTTTGTTCAGCAGTGGACGTCTTTCGGCTGATATGATGATGATGAACCGGTGACGTCATCGATGTAGTTAGTAGATGACAATAGCACAGCGTAAATACTGAAATTTTTTTCCCAGAAATCAAAGAATCTTTTTTTACGTTCAATTAGCACAGCGTAAATATTAATTAGTTATTTTCCAGAACCATCTTCTTCCATTCCAAAAATTATAATTTCTCTCACGGGACGGGAATTATATCTTCTTCTTAGCGAATCGGAGAGTATATTATATTGGTATATTATTTTTATTGATGATTTTATTGTTAATGCAAAACCGCTAACTTCCATATATTTAACCAAATCATATCTACAAAGTGCGCTGTTATGCATTCATCAAACTAATCGACAAGATAAGCATAAGCTCGTAGCTTTTGTGCCGAACGATCTTGAGTCGCTCACTGCCTTTGTTTGACTTACTTTAGCAGTTGAAATGTTGGTGTATTAGGCATTATAATATGTCTTTTACGACACATGGCCTTATATATATATATATATATATATATATATATATATATATATATATATATATATATATATATATATATATATTTTGAGTTAGTGGTGAGTTATTAATATATATGTTATATTAATAACTCACCAGTTTAATTTATGAAACACAATGTTGACAAAATAAATACAAGCTGGCTAAATAATGATATTTAGCTAGCTTGTATTTTTTTAGTCAAACATAAAAATAAATAAATAAAATAAATAAAAAAGGTTTTTATTCACGTAGACTTTAAAAAAGCGCTTGTAAATAGTCAGAACATGTTTGTAGTAATATAGTTGTATACATTAGATATTATTTCTAGTAACATAGATATTTAGGTACATCTTGTATGAAAACATTTATAAAATTTATTTTATTACAGAAATGATATTTAGCTAGCTCGTATCAAGTTATTGTCAAGAGATTATGTTTAATTATCTAGTTTAAGTCTAATATTTTTACTACATATTGTCAATGGTTCTGTCTATATTAAAGGTATTATTATTATGACGGACCTTGTGTTAATAACGACGGTCGCGCTTTAATGCTACCACCGGATCCAATGCGCCCCAACTGAGAAGACCCAGCGAAACAAACTCAGTGGGTTCATCTACCACCGGTTTCAACACGACCCAGTTGAGACGGTCCGGCGAAACATACTCAAGCGGGCATGAACACGGGATTTGGTCCAATTAGAGTAATTATTTAGTAGGCAAACACAATATATGCTCGATCGGTTGTCTGAATGCTTATTATTTTAGATTATATTTAGGTATACAAAAGAAAAACTTCGAAACAATAACATTATTCATTTTGAGACAGAGTCAATAATTTTAAATTAAGTATATGATAGCAATCATTTACAGATAGTTCACGTAACACAGCAGATCAGTCATGTCTATATGGCTACAAGATCTCCAGCGAGCAATGTGCAGGTAGGAAGTGAGAGCCAGACGTCTTTGTCATCGATGTACTCTTTAGTGGTGTAATAACCCCTAGCCATAAGTATACGTTTAATATGTGTTTTAAAACTTGTGTCAGGCAGATCAGTAATTTGAGTAGGAAGCTTGTTATAAAACCTAATACAATTTCCTAAAAATGATTTATTAGTTTTGCTTACTCTAAAGCCTGGCATGGCTAGTTTGTTTTTATTCCTAGTATTTATATTATGCAGTTCACTTTTCTTTTTATAATTATGAATATTTTTTCTTACAAACATTATAACATACATGTTTATAATAGCAATGATGCTATTATATAATAAATTTTATAAATGTTTTCATACAAACCGTGCACCTAAATATGTATCTATGTAACTAGAAATAATAATGTATACTTAATCATATTACTAGAAACATGTTCGTACTATTTACAAGCGGTTTTTAAAGTCTACGTGAATAAAAACCTTTTTTTTATATTTTTTTTATTATACTCAAGTGAAACCATTTTTTTAATATTTTACATTATGGTGAGAGCAAAGAATTTTATAAAAATTTAAGTATCCACTTTCCAATTACAACCCCAAAATAAAACATCAATAAAATCAAGTATCAAAACCGTTCGTCGCTGAGCCGATAAACGACGTTAACCACAGAAACGCTTTGAAGGTTATTTACAGTATTAATACCCTGAAACACCTTACTATGCTTGATATGCTTTCAATGGATTGTATACAAACCAAGTGATGGAGTTCACAGTTAAGTATTGTTAAGTGCATCTTTAATCAAAGTGTTAAAAGAAAGCACTATAAAAGCATAATGGCACTTATATTTATTTACTAAACGTTATTGTGATCAAATGTTTTATTACCATACGTAGCGTGATAATACTAAACCGCTCATACCTAAGATAAATAGCTCTGGAAAATACTTTTAACCAACATAAAACGAGTGTGCTTTAGATCACACGGTTAAAGTAAGACTTAGATATACGAAACGTAACTGATCATGAGAAAAAGAGATAGAAAATCTGTGTTCCCACCTCTCTCTCTTGTCCCTATAGTAATATACGAAATGTTACTCTCCATCTATTTGTATATTACTTATAATCGGCTCTCCCGATCACACTTTTTTTAACGCTCTCGTCACTCTTTTAGCAGCTTACACTCCAAGTCAAGCGTGCATTAACACGCTCGACGCTGGTGTATCATTTTTGATACACACTGTTCAATCATGTGTATCATTTTTGATACGCAAGTAACTTTTTAGTTTTATCTTATTTCTTTTTCACAGGCCACGTGTATCGAAAATGATACACATCGAAAAAGAGGGGAAGGACCACACGGGGAGGGATAAAAATAGGAATAGTGCATCTTAACATAAAAAAAGCAAAAATAACAAAAAATAAGGTTCGGTTTAAATTTAAAGAAAATGGCTAATATGGCTTGGCGCTGAGCGTGTTAAGAAGTTTTATTTCAAAAATCTATAATCATAGAGCATGTACTATGGAACATATACTACTTTCCTTTTGTAAATATGTATTTACAAAAGAAAAGTAGTATATGTTCCATAGTACATGCTCTATGGAACATGTCTGTTTGTCCTGAAACTGGGTGTATTTATCTATATAAGTATGTACTTATATAGATAAATACACCCAGTTTCAGGACAAACAGACATGTTCATGCACAAAAATATTTATCCTGTGTGGGAATCTAACCCACGACCTCCAGCGTTAAAAGCAAGTATTTGCCACAAGCCCGTCAAACTTTATAATGGTAACATGTATTACTAATTTTTATGAATCTAAATCAGGCAACAGTCCCTCACAGAAAAGGTTGTTTACCCTAATTATAACAATATTCCATGAGTAACCCACTGAACACCGTTGTGGCCCAACTGGAATAGAATAAAAAATATAAAATTCAAATTCATACTTCGTGTCCAAAATTGCCACGAACATTACTGCCTTTTTGCCGCCCCTGGATAGTCTCGGGTATATATTTTTTTGTCATGACGATTGTAAGCAATATTTAATATTTTGTTATAAGATAATAAATATATTGTATTATTATTGTAATGAAACCTTTTTTAGATGCGTAGAGCACTTTTGGGTGAACATAAACCATGGAACTCACATCATCATCACCAAACGCTTTCCATGAGCTCTTTTTTTATGTATGTATGTGTATACTGTGTATGTATGTGTACTTTTTGTGTGAACAAAATATATGACACTCGCATCATCATCACCGAACGCTTCCTATGAGCTATTGGATGCCAGCCAAAAGACGTACACTGCTGTAGAAAAACGTCCCTGAAAGATCTACACAAGTGCTGGTCTCGCACTACCCAACATCCAGCAGTTTCTAGCGACTCTCACAATAGCATCGTACCGTCTTGTAGGGGCCTGCTCCTGTTGCGTCTTCCTATTCGTAGGCGCCACTCGAGAACCTTTCTGCTCCAAAGGCTGCGAGTTATGTGCCCCTCCCACTGAATGTCTAGCTTGTTTGGTTTGATTCTTTCGGCTGTCGTGATGATAATGAAATATAAAGCTGCATTTTATTATAATGACCTTTGATAAATTTGCGTTAAGGAATCGTACTTTTATTTAATGGAAAATAATGCAGGTCTATAATACATATAAGTACATTAGATATTGTACTTATATGTATTAGTATACATATAAATACAGACGCCAGCACATCCAGCTACCTCAATCTGTCAAATTTCTTTTAAAGATTTTCAACTTTATCACATAAGCATAAGGTTCACTTTCAATTGGAGAAATTGGACAGATTGTGGTAACTTGATGTGCTGGCGTCTGTACAATAGACTTTAGATATTGTACTTATATGTATTAGTATACATAAGTACAAGGGTGAATTTCAACAAGTCATTTTTATTTATCATTTCGGTGGAATTTTTTGATTTCAATGTTATTTACATATTTTTAGTGATAAATTAAACTTTAGCCTATTTTATAACATTGTGTGTGAGTGGACACCAAATATCATAAAAACTCACATAAATATTTAAGGATGAATTTTTAAGAGTCCACTGAAATGAAAAGTGTCTAGCGAAATGATAAAAATGACCACCGAAATGTTAGACTGTGCACCGGAATGAAATAAATCCACTGAAATGATACAGCTAAGAACAACGTGCTGGGCAGCCAGGGTTCCGTACTTTGTTAGGTTTGATATCCACAAATTTTAGATAAATACTGAGCCAGGACAGTACACAGGTATTTTAATATCATTATTGATATACAGATATTACATTTAGTATTACCATATATCATTCTTTGAGGTTACAATATCCCCAAAATATGATATCAAAGTAATGTTTATTACGATATGAATGAATTGTTTCTTCACATAAATAACCTTTGGTATTTTTTCTGGTTGTTGTTGGGTGAAAATGTTGGAAAACTTTATCGTAACTGCTGATAACCATACATAAATATTTTTATATGTTTAATGTGTTTTGAACTAATACTAATTTACTTAATATATTTTCAAAAGAGTTAACGAAGTGCGATTAGGAAGTTTAAAGTTTCTGATTAATATTATGGCTGCATTTGTAAGTTTTGTCATTAATTAATTAGTAATACATAATGTCTACCTATTGCACTTAGAGAAAAATGCTAGGTATAATTTAGTTAAATTGGTATCTAGACGAGAATAGTGTTTCTACAGGTATATAAGTAAAACACAATAAATGAATAAGAAACAATATAAACATATCTAAGTAGTAATAGCTTAGTACTTTTAATCCTTTTACATAAACGTATGAAACATAACAGAAACCAAATTGAGATCACGTTATTCTTAATTTACTACAACAATAGAGAAACGTATATATATTAAAAGAACGAAAACCAAAAGTTTTGTTCCACATAATTACTTATACATAATTGCGAAAGTATGTAGCTTAAAGAGATTGATTTTTCATCATGTTACTTTAAATCACACAATAATTTCTCAAATTCACTAATCAGCTTCTTTTTATGAGTGTAAATATAGGTTTTTAATTTATATATGTACCTACTTAACAAGTCTTCTTTAATAATTAGACCACAACACGTCTTTACTATAATTATTATAAACATCAGTCTTTTTTAATAAGTTTAATTATAGATTTATTTGTTATACCTTGTAAAATTTTGAAATTTTATAAAACTAGCTGTGCCCCGCGGTTTTACCCGCGTTAAATGTTATAAATTATCACAGCTCCTCCCCTGTAGGTGATAGCGTGATAATATGTAGCCTATATGTTGACCCGACCTCTTAGTAATATTCACGCAAAATTTTAAGTAAATCCATGCAGTACTTTTTGAGTTTAGCCCGGACATACATACAGACAAACAGACAAAAATTCTAAATACTATATTTTTGGTTTCGATATCGATTGTAGATCACGCCACAAGTATCGTTTTAAAAAATATTCAATGTACAGTTTTGACTTTCCTACTACCATTTTAATATATGTATAAATATTATTTACTCATAATAAATGACATAAAAATAAAGGTAAGTAACTTACTTAAAATGAAGGTAAACCCTCGAAATTATTATTATGTAGACAATTAGTAGGTACTAGCTGTGCCCCGCGGTTTTACCCGCGTTAAACTTTATAAATAATCACAGCTCCTCCCCCGTACGTGAAAGCGTGATAATATGTAGCCTATATGTTGACCCGACCTCTTAGTAATATTCATGCAAAAATTCAAGTAAATCCATGCAGTACTTTTTGAGTTTAGCCCGGACATACATACAGACAAACAGACAAAAATTCTAAAAACTATATCTTTGGCTTCGATATTGAGTGTAGATCACGCCCCAAGTATTCTTTCTAAAAAATATTCAATGTACAGTTTTGACTTTCCTACGATTTTATTATATGTATAGATAAGGTGGTGACTCACACACTCATCACATTATCGTTGAGCCGAACAAATGTGTTTGTAAAGTAAGTATATACATGTACTTACTACATAAATATGTGTATACATTATATATCGTAAACACAAATATTACACAACAAATACACCCGAATAATCAAATCTACACTCTAGGTAAAATTACATTACAAAACTATGACCTTTTATTTGACACAAGGATCTCTAAAACTATATGGTTTTATCATTTCGGAGATACATTTCATTACGGTGGACTGTAATTGTTATAACAGTCCACCGAATCCTCTGAAATGATAACACTGAGATGATAAAATACAGGTTAGTTGTACATTTAACTCCGAAATAAATTGATTAAAAATATATGAACACTACTCAAACAAAACAGTACTTACGGCGAATTTAATACATAATTTTGAAAGAAATTAAACGAATCTAGCACGAGTTATAACAGCCACCGAAATGAAACAATTTTTGACCCCATATCACTTAAATGATAAACTTACTTTTTTGGTGGAAAACCGCAAGACATTGGGATCAGTGCGTTCATGCCGAGATCTTGAGCCGGACGGATCCGAAGTGAGGAAATTTGACACAGGCTTAACAACGCAATCTTGACGTGGCTATTCTACTAAAACTTACTGTCCTCTGAAATGATAACTTTTTTCCGGACAAAAGTTGAATGACTGTCAAATCCATGAGAAAGAAGATAAACAAACAAAGAAAGTTTTATTTGATCGAAAATATTATAATTTAATGATATCAAAATCGATTTAAATCCATATTACGAATGTATTTACAGGGGAAGGTATTTTATGAGAGGAATCGGGTTCAGGACAGGCCACCGTGATGATAAAATAACACTTTGTAATTTTTTTTTTCGGTCTATTAGTGGGTAGAAATGAATGATTTTTTTTTCCAAGGTAGAGAAGTACATTCGCTATTTAGAAAAAATGTGTAAAATTAAAAATCGGCACATTGCACTACCGTTCTCAGGTATGCCGTTTATTTTTTTGGGTTGGGCAATTCACCCACAATAGACCTGCATACTTTGTTGGTTTATCATTAATTTGTAAAGTTATTTCAGCGCAGCATATGTGTCTCTTTTACATAATTATGATATTATGTCGCTATAGTTATGAGCGCCTCAAATTAATGATTTAATTGCTTGTAGCACCTTTTAAAAACATGTTTCGGGAAATAAATTATATTTCTTTATCGTTACGGCTTTTATTATCATAGTGATTGTATTATATTACTAAATTAGCAATGAATTTAGGAAGAGAGAATAAAAATATTGAAAGTTAAATTTTTTACCATTTAGTATTGTAAGTAACCGTTTCAAAAGCTAAAAACTAAACTAAATATAACTGTCATCGTAGCGTTTCCAGCCAGTTGTTCTTATCGGCCCGTAATTCATCTGCGAGGTTAAGCATTTAGGCACGCGGTCAGTCTATAGATAGGTAACCGTAATAACCTTTAACATGTATTTTGCGACATAATTCTAATTGCGCAGATTAATTCTCTGCAGGTAAAATCGAATCTCCTTGCAGTCAATATAGATCGCCTCTATGCCCCAAAGAGTGACTTTGGATAAATTTGGGAGCTCCAAATTTGAACGTAGAACATTGTTCCTGGATTTTCCTTTTGGATGTAGTGGCACATGACAAAATGCACTATTCTAGTGCCATTTGTTAGTACGTCGAAGTTAAGTGTCAGTGCCAATGCAGTAATTTACGGACACGTAAATCTAGTTTCCAGCGAGTCATGAACGGTGTATTTTGGATGTCGTGGAAAGAATTTAGCATGATAAGTTAGACTAAACTGCACTTGAATTTATGAACTATTTAGTTATATTTAGTTTATACTAAACACTCTAGGTGGCACTATTGTGTTAATGTTTTAGCCGTAAGAGACGCACATTATTCCAATGAATCTAGAAAACTGAAACGGAATGTAATTATGAGGTGGTATTTATATAATGATAATGTGATAGAGTATACATCTAAATGAAACTTTCCTTACCATAATTACTAAGTCAGCAAATAAACAATCCTTGCCCTTAAATGGGACGGTAACAGGCTGCATCATTATCACATCTAATAAATAATGTATAACTAAGCTGAAAAATAATGTAATATTGCTCATAATAAGGATCTTCCGAGGCCTTCTAAAACCCTTGAAATTTTAAATTATATATAAACTTAACAATTGTAAACTAAGAAAGAAATAATAATGAGAACTTGAATAAACATACAAGTCAAGCTCATACTGCAGTACATATTTTTTTTGAACTCGTCCGTCAGTGCGATTGAGTGATGATGATAATGATGGATACGAAATCATTAAATACATGTTCCTATTTTTAAATTTAGTACTACTATATTAAAAAATTAACACACAGAGTAGTTGGCAAATAAAAAAGGCTTTCAAACAGTAGCTTAACTTAAGCGACAAATACCTGAAATTACCCTTGGCTCAGGGGGCCAGTAAAATACGGAATTCTAAAAGAGGATTCTAAAACCACTCACAGAACAGGTGCCATCTAGTTCATTAAAATGATTTTAAAGTAATAAACAGTAACATTAAATTTAAGCATTAACAATAACCTCTTGCATGACAAACAAACGTTGGGTGCATCAGCGCACGTTTACAAAATTTATACGAAGTAACTAAGAATACCCCAACAGCAAGTTGGCTAGTTACCATAAGCAGCACCCGTTCACGAGTATGGCGTGAGGGCCAACCATCGCCTCCCTCTCCATATTAGATGGAAGGAAATGACCCGAGCCAGATCACAACCGCTAGCATTAACACACAATGGGGACATAACGAGTTTAGAGCTGGGAAGTTTATAGTAAAGTCGTTAACAGGTTTCCAAACAACAGAGTTTGACATGTTCAAGATATACTTTTTCATAATAGGTACATATACGTCTCTAAAAATCCATAAAGTTAAATTATTCTTATAGTAATTTCTAGACTCAATTGAGTAAAGTATACATGAATGTCCTTAATGTAACATTATGAGGTTGTTCGTGTTCAGCCAAGCAAGCAGCTGTTTTATTAAACGTAAACTCAACATATTTGTTTTAGGCTAAAAGGTTTATTATATTTAAGCTATCGGTAACTAAATTTGTCCTGGCCAAACATGAAAACAACATGGCCAATCAATGATGTATTTGTACCGAATGCAAAGTCTAGTTTATACAGTAATGCAGAGATGAACAAGTTAATGATAACAATATAACATTCAGTCTTACCTTCATACATTCTCTCAAGATCTGGCGATCGAAGAAGTATTCGCTTGTTAATAAGTCCATTGTCTTCCTTCTTTTCTCTGTCATTCTCTTTCTTCTGCGCTTTGATTGTGTCATAGTCCATCGAGTTATGTGTTTTAGGTGTTTTATTGTACACTAGATATTTTGTTAATTGGTCCATTTTATTTTTTATTTATATATTCGTGATTGTATTCACACTTTCACCAAAGACTATTACTGAGGACTGATTGTGGGAAATTATGACGTTAGATTTATTTGTTATTTTGGTATAATTTTAAATATTCAATTATTCATATTTACACTATTACAACAAAATATTACTGTAGACTGTTAAATCAATGCTGATTTTGAAGACCTTTTTATTAGAATAATTTTTATAGCTCAATTGCAAGAAACGGCGAGCGTTTTTCGTTAAATGTAGATGTCAAAGAAACAGTCTGAAGTTGGAAATAAAACCCTATATATAATCAAGCTTATTTTAATTCAGTTCATTCAGCTAGCTTTAAACTTAATAATATTATGGACAGTAAAGTTAATGATTTTTAGCAGTATCCTCTTAAAACCTCGCAAGCGTTGCTAATATTCTATCACTCACTGCTAGTTCACAATTTAAACTAAATCAACTGAGCCCACTGTCAGCATTCGCGTCAACCTATGCTTATGCTAATCAAGGTACACATTAAACAGATAGATGGGTGCCGCTTATCGTGTGAAGACTGCTAATCTCACTGAAAATTCCTCGGTATTGCTCATTGCAGAAGTATTTGGGTTAAAAGGGTTAAGGCTACCGTTTTAATGCTATTGTTACTGATTTTGTTGAAACTAAATAAGCTTTAGATTAACACAAGCCGACTAAATTAAGATATATTATACGGCAAAAGGATTTCCAGTAACTTAATACGTAATTTTTTGAATATTATAATTAATCATCATAATATTTATTTATGTTAACATTGGTATGAAGTTACAATTGATGATAATAAATATAAATATAGGGGTTCACTTTGATTTATAAATAAATTGCAAACAAAGAAATATATTAAATAAATGGAATGGAATAAAAATAAATTCTAAAAGGGTTACGGTTAGCGATGTTACTGATTTGGTGAAAATTAAACAAATCTCTTGAGATAGTAAATTACAGTGAAATAAAAAATGTCTGTCACCAAAACTCCTCCCGCATTACAGAAATTAATCCCTGTGTCGCGAAGTACTTTGCAAACATATAATTAACGGACACAATGTATACCCAGACTCAGCACAACTACTTAATTTAGTGTTCTGTGCGGGAAGAGAACCTTGGATATTAAGTGGCGAGGTGTTTGTCTTAACCGCTGAGCCACACTTGCAGTTTTTATCATAGTATTCTTAAAGTATCAAATCAAAAAATAATATGTCATACTTTTAATATTTTTACAACTATACTAAGGTTGTAAAAATATTAAAAGTATGACATATTATTTTTTGATTTGATACTTTAAGCGCTGATTGCCAGGTTCTCTCACCAATTGGTAAGTTGGTAAGTGATCGGCGTTGTCAAGCACCGAAGCACTCTCATAGTCTATAAATGGATGACCACTGAAGACGTTTAATTTATTTGCATCTCTGCATTTCACATCCATCCCGTTTGTAATATTATAATAAGACAACAGTTGTTAATGTAATATCAAAAGCCTAGTGAGTCACTTTAACTGTTCTTACATCAGGTAATCTACTGCCAAAAATAAAGTTTTTGTTTATAACCAACCTAAATTATAGCTATAATAATAGTGTCCTTTATTATATATATTTTCAAGATAAATTTTAATCAATAAATATTAATTCATAGTTATTTTTTTACATATAAGAGCGTGACAAACAAGCTGGTAGGTCACCTGATGGTAAGTGATCACCGCCGCCCATGGACACTCGCAACACCAAAGTAGTTGCAGGTGCGTTGCCGGCTTTTAAGAGTCAGCAAACCAGTGTTGCTGACCCTTCCCCCCACCCCGATGAGCTCCGGCAACCTTACTCACACGCAGAAACACAACATTAAGTTATTAATGTTATTATTAAGGAATGTCTTATGTAAGGTGGCAGTACTTTCCCAGTCGGGCTGCTCTTTGAGCGAATCAATGCTGTGGCCTACCTCTCTTATTTATAATATTTAAAATTATTAATGAACGTAAATCTAAATTGATAGGAATCCATTAAAAGTATCATGGTCCAGTTAGGAAATCGTAGATTTGGACATCAAGTTTAGGTAAAGCCATAGCGTCTGCCCTGGTTAAGCAGAAGCAGTTTTGAATCAAGGATTCAATATAAATTTCAATTCAATTGCTGTAATTTTAACACAATATTGTTGTAGCTAAATCAACTGCAACGCCCGTACTACCCGCATAAAGAGTATAGGTAGCCTTATAATTGTTAATAGGGTGATTTTGTATGTAAAGTAAGCACCTGCATTGCTCGCTTATCGCTGCTAGGCTTTTGACAGTGATGGGTTTGTACGTCGACGCTATAGTGTTGATACTTGTATTAAATAATATTTTTATTTTCAATTATTGATAGTATACTGTTTTATTTGATAAAAACACGTTTACATACCAAATACCTGGTAGCCGTCTTCAATTCTGATAATTTAAATTTTTGTGTGTGTTAGAGTTTTAAATTTTATTCCACACACAAATTAACTCGTCACTTGATTGTCTATAGAGAATGTATGTATGTATTACGAGACCCCGCTCTTCCATATCAATTTTATGTTTGCGTGCTTACAATTTACAATATATATATTTCTTAACAATAAATAAAATATAGTTAAAATAAAGGATTGCTCGTGTGTGTGTGTGTGTGTGTGTATGTGTGTGTGTGTGTGTGTGTGTGTGTGTGTGTGTGTGTGTGTGTGTGTGGTGTATGTGGTGTGTTGTGTTCGTATTGATGTGATTTTTGTTCACTCGCTATTTTCTAGTAGTGCCTCTGTGTCCTCGTAGGTAAGTAATTTTAACCAACTTGTTAGGCTTTTTTTGCACTCGTAGTAATTTTTGTCAAATATATATATTTCTTTATTAATTTTGTTATATAGCTGAGCAGAGCGTTTATTAAGCTGCCTGCTAGCAAATGTGGTTTTAGTTCGTGGAACTTGCGCAACGATATCCTTTCTCCTTTTGCATAGTATCGTTTTGTTGTAGGGTAGGTTTTTATGTTGTTTGAGCGTAGTTTGGGTTATGTACAATTTTCTAACCGAAAGTAAGCCACTAATTTCATACAATCTTTCAGTCGTCGTGAATATTGTATAATTTTCGTGGAGATTGTTAATATTCTATCTGGTTTATTCATTTATAGTAGATATTTTATACTTTATCCAGTAAAACTTATGTTTCCGTTTGTCACAGTCAGTCTGTATGATTTTAGGCTTATTTTCAGATACGCAAAACGAAATGTACATGAATTATGAATAATAATATAATATAAATAGTATATATCGGCGCAACAACATTAATTAACCAAAAACAAATGCGTCATAGGAGTAGTTTTAAGTCTTTGTTTAAATTACTCATAAATAGTTAGTTACACTTAATGAATTTAGTGTTAAAAATCAAGTTAAGATTTATAAACCATCTTAACATTTGTACAATTGATGATTTCAATAGTTTAATTTACATTCGTTCATCGAACAAAGAGAATACGTAACATGTTTGTCGCCGCACATTTCGTATAAATACGGCCGACGTGTCGAGTACAAATCCCACCAGCGTCCTCCATGACCCTTAGTTTGCATATCGTACCGATAAAAAGCCCCCCTCAACGCGGACGGGGGGCCGCGTCATGTCATTAACGTAGAGCGAAAGTTGCACTAAACTCCCTAAAAACCATGATCTTGCCCTCTCCCCGTCAGTATCCGCCCAGAGCCGAGGTTCGAACCCCACAGGGGGTGCCCTCCGGCGCGGGTACTTAGTTTGTAGTCTATAT
Source organism: Pseudoips prasinana (assembly GCA_951640165.1). Taxonomy (NCBI): domain Eukaryota; kingdom Metazoa; phylum Arthropoda; class Insecta; order Lepidoptera; family Nolidae; genus Pseudoips; species Pseudoips prasinana. Next base: position 5,168,413 of record OX621236.1, read on the forward strand.
TTGCTAGGCCGGTTAGAGCCCACGCTCACCCCTACTGCCCGGTGAAGCAGTAAAAGCCGTAAGGCTAACTGCACGCGTCACGTTAAAAAAAAAAAAAAAAAAAAAAAAAAAAAAAGAGTACAAATCACTTTCGCTCGAGCCGTTGGACCGTACGGATCACCTTGTATCGAAGATTGTTATGGAATAAAACTTCACGAAGCATATTTTGGGTTTTACTATCGCCATGAGTAAACAACCTTCAGTGGATAACCAATGAGCAGATAATAGTGACGTCAGTCTTGCTGACGTCATCATGACTAAAGACAACGATACCCCCGTTTCTCCGTTATATACATACATTACAAGAAATGGTAAACTTGTAAAGTAATATTGTACTTATTTTTCAAGATAAATTTTAATCAATAAATATTAATTCACGTAAAAATAAATGAAAAAATATTTTAATTCAAGCTGACGATAAGAAATAGCATTAATTTCGTCATAATTTTACCTTCAAGGAAACCCTACCCAAGTTAATTGGTTGAAGTATTAAGATTGTTTCTTCGATTGCGCCGTCTTAAACTAGAATGATTTGTAATTAGTTTATACGGTATACGGTAGAGTATACCCTCACTTTTGTTCGCACATTATATGATGCAAATTTTTTTTATGCATTTACTCGTGGAGTCACCATAGTTTGCTTAGATTGGCTAGTGTTTCTTTTATTACATCTCACCATTACCTCTACCACACACAAATTTTATTTTAATTTTTATTATGTATTTACAATTTATTATTTATTTTAAAGCTACACGCGTTACATAGGGATTTCCCTACGGAAAGTGTTCTAGATTTTTTATAACATGTGATACTCACCTTCTTTGAAAGATCTGTGTGTACACATTTTTTTTATAATACAAAAAGTATAAAAACCTTTAAGAAAACATAATAATAATATTCTTTTTAGAATTCCATGCAATTAAAACAAAAAAGCAAAGGAAGATATATTCTTGTTACCGTCACCTGCGACCTTTTCGTAAGTAATTAAGGTTAAATTAATGTCATTAATTAATTCATGGACTATAATAACAAAGATGTATTTATAAGACTGAAACACAAGATGGCCGCAGGCAACAGTTTTGGTTCAAGTATATATTTTCTTAAATGGCTGAATTCGTTAGAAAAATGTTATTTTTATTATTGTTATATTTAATTACGAAAACTGCTATCTGCGACTTTCTTGTACTTTCAAAATCACTTACAAGACTCAATAATTTGGGAGACATAAAGATCAGTTTAGAAATGTAATATTTTTCTCAACCAAATTAAAAAGCCTAGATCCTGGTCTAAGGCCTTCTACCCACTATGCGGTTAGCTGGAATGCGGTCAGCCGTCAGCAATCAATATTGCTGACCGGCTGCAGCATCACAGTGCGAATAAAAATTACTTTCTCGTACGAATATCTGACTACGGTCAGCTGCACGGCATTGCGGCTAGCCGCATAGTGCTTAAAGCAGGTATCAGATTTTAAAAGCCATCTGACTACCTGAAATCATTGTTATTAATTTGGTTGAAAACTCTAATTCTAGTGACTACCAGGAGCAGCAATAGCTTAACATGCTCTTCAAGGCACAAACCTAATAGTTCCTTAACCAATCAGAACCATAAATTAATTGTGATTATAATAAATTCGTACTATTCCTCCATGCTTTTTTTCTACCTTCTATTGGGGTTGGATCTCAGCCTAATTCATTGCCTACTAATTAAACTAATGACTACCGTCTGACCTTGAAACCAATTGGAAACCAGTAATCAACGTGATAAGACCAATTGTTAGATTCTATATGGCTTTCTATAACCTAACTAAATACATCCGTAAGCTAAGAGGCTAGGCTTAAAGACTTCTTTATCTAAATCAACCAGAATCAATTTAAAATATCTGCTTTTACACAAAGATTTTTTATTTTTTTACGTAATAGGAAGGAACACAAGCAAGCGGTTCACCTGATGGTAACTAATCACCACCGTCCAAGGACACCTGCAACACTAAAGGGGCTGCAAAAGACGCCAGCACATCAAGCTACCCTAATCTGTCAAATTACTTTTATAGATTTACAACTTTATCACATAAGCATCAATACTTTCAATTGGGGAAATTTGACAGATTGGGGTAGCTTGTAGTGCTGGCGTCTGTACGTTGCCGACCTTTGAGAAAGGAGTACGCTCGCTTCTTAAAGATTAAGATGGTATTCTGGATCGGAAATACCTCCGTAGTGAATTGATTCTATACCATTTTATATGTGCGCGGTAATAAGTATTTTGTGAAACGCACGATCTTAAAATATATTCGGTAGCTTTAAGCTAGTGTTCTAAATGTTTAAGCTATCGAATAACGTCTTCCCATACGAATAAATAAATAAAATAGAAAGTTTTAGCAAATCGGCTGTTGTATTCGACTTTTCGAAGTTTCTACAATTCTCAGGTTCTTGACACATCACTAACAACTCGTTGAAAGTTTTTTCCCATTCACACAAATTGTAATGTTTATGTTACTCCAATACACGCCACATTTTTTCAGGCGAAAAAAAAAACAGAATCATTCAAACCAAGGTTCTGTTATGATACGCCGATTATACTAAGCTTTCAAATTTATAAATGGACTTTTACATTGTATTACGTAAACGTACGTTTATTCAAGGTAATTTCTAATAAATTGATCATTCAGTAATGTTTTCCTTGTATCCACTTCATTAAGCTTTGTATTTTTCTAACATAAATTCTAAATCGATGACAGAATTCGCTGATGTTATGAAAGCGGCGATAGCTAAGCTTAACATCACGGTCAGCAAAATATTATTTTGAATTTGCTTGTTCAGCCACCTTAAAAGTGTCTCTTTAGACAGTGTGCCATTAATCGTCCGTGATTGACGCGAAGACAAACATACACTAATAAATGGTTTAATAACTAACCAAAGTTCATAACAAAATTTGGTTTCATAGCAAAACCATTAATGTATTATATTTATTTAAATTAGTAATTAAAAAATTCTAAGTACTGAACTCACCGTTGTCTTTAAAGGCAGCCATATCTGGTGTCGTCAAATCCATTTCAGGATCTAAAGTGGTAGGTCCAGACATTTTTACTATTTTTTTTGTGTTAATGTCTTCCATGGAAACGAATTTTAGTAATACTTGTGCGCGACCACACTCGACTATCGTGCGTCGCGTTCTAACACCATTAGGTCTAATAACCATATAATATCATATGTCTAGGAAATTTTAGACGCAAAGAAAAAGTTTTAAAGACACCTTTATTGGTAGAATTTAAACTATAAACTGGAGAATTATTGTGATTGTTAAAAGCGAAAGTTTAAGTTTTGGATTAATATAGTTAAGTAGGGGCATTATACAAGATAGGAGTTCTGATATGGGTTTTTAAGTAGTTTCGTTTCGAACTTAATTGTATGTTAGAAGTATTGCCTCTAAGTTTAACTATCTAAAGTTGTGAATCATCAACGTTTACTACAAATTTAAATAATTTTTAACTATATCTTGGATAAATAAAAGGTAATCTTATATGGAAGACTAGGCAGAAGGAGGTGAAGAAAATTGAATTAAAATGAAGCTTGACGTCTTTCATAACAAAAAACATTGTCCAATAAACCTCCATTTTAGTGAAAAAGGAACTACTCCATTGAAATCAACATGTTGGAATAAAAATTACTTCAAATTCTAGTCGATTCCGTGAAACAGAAGTTTGATTTGATTCATGAATGATATTACATCTTGTTCTATAAACTTTAAGGAATACAAAATATCAAAAACTTATACATTGGCCACAGTTGAAAATCAGCGCTACAGTCATCTGTGGCAGAATGCTGAACTGTGGCCTTTTAGTCACAAAGGAGCTTAGTATCTTAGTACCACATCGAATAGGTGCGTAAAATTATGTTATAGAAAAATGTATTAATTATTTATGTGTTATTTATAAGTATCAAAAAAGATTTTTTTTTATGTATTCTTCTGTGTGTTGTTGTTTTACTTAATTTATACTAATGTACTTTGTGTCTAATAATAAATATATTTCAAATATATAAATATATATATATTCATACTGTTTTTTTTTATTTTATTTATTTAGATAGGAAAACCAACAGCTATTAAACATAAAATTAAATATACAGCAACAGTGAAACAATAACAGGTTTTCACGAATTGCAACAGACATATCAGTGCCTAAGTAGTGCTAAATAATTACAACAAACTAAATAAAATATTACAAAATTTAAATACTAAATTACAGAAAAATGATTTAAGTTAAAAATATTCCTTGCCGTACGATGAATGACACCTTATAAATTAACAGTATATAGTCTTCATTAGAAAATATTTATGCTTGCGGCATTAGGTTGCATCTCACTCAATATAAATACTAGATGTAAGCATAATCTTCACAATTTTCTTTTTCATAAAAAGACAAACCTCGTACTAATGAATCTAATCCGTGTTGCTGGGTACTTTACAAACATATAATTAGACGGACACAAATTACATCCAGACTCAGGACAACTATTTATGGGTCACACAAATAATTGTCCGGTGCGGGACTCGAAGCGGCGAGGCGGTTGTCTTAGCCGCTATGCCACACGTCCAGTCATTAACTCTTTTATGGGCATTATATAAGGTTCTATAACAAAATGCGCAATAATATTAGAGAATTGTCTACAAATGAGTTTAAGAGATTTATTAAATGCAAATTGTTTAGCAAAACTTTTTGAGTATTTGAGTAACAAAAGTGCTTTGGATTGAGTTGTTCTAAGTAATTTAAAAAAGCTAATTCTGAGTTTTCTCGCGGTATTTCTCAGGAGCGGCCACGGCATGCACTGCAAGGTAGGGTAAAAAATATCAATATCATATATATGTAACATTTTTGCAGTATACATAAATTTTGAATTAGAATTTATTAGGAAAGAAATACTGGTACTGAAGGTTCAACTCAAATATACATACATAGAAACAATAAGAAATAAAAACTAGTAAAAATAAAATTCCTATTTCGTAACGATTTAATATGTCACAAGATCCACTAAGGTTTTTAGAGAAAAACTACTTGGGTTTGTCTTGGTCCGTCCAGCAGATTTGGATAAAATTTGCTATTAAAAGCAGAAGACACGCCTACACTTAAAATAAATTTGATTTAAGTAAAGTTAAAGTATATGGAATACAATAATAATATGTTCAAATCTGCTTGAATATAGTTCAAATAAAAGTTCAATAACACGCAACTTTTACAAGGTTTCCAATATTATGTCTGTATAAGGCTTCTAGATTGTATTCAACCAACTACCACCGCACAGACAGTCTGAGGTAACCAATAAATAAAAATAAAGCTTAAGCTCAAACCCTCCTTATGACTTTTTTATGTCTCAAACCATAAACGAAAACTTTTTAACTGTGTTATGTAAGACTTGTTACGTGACAAACTACAAATTCATTTTGTTTTAATTGTTTATATTGTTAGGGCAATACTCAGTTTTTGTAGCAGTTGTATGTATCAGTTTTTTTACCCAAAGAACTGATGGATGAACATTATCTAGTTTACCTACTGGGACGCCGTCACTTCGGGAAAACCCGTTTGCATGTTAACCACCTGATATACGGTATTGAGTCTTGCAAGTGATTCAAAACTACATTAAAATCTCACCTTTATCTTTCGACAAGTTAACAATTTTCGTTAAAGTTTCATTCTCTTCTTTTTTCTCTGATGTATCTTGAGTTTTAGCTTTAACAGTTTTCCAACGATCAGCCAAACTTTTATTCATTTTTAATAATTATATTATTATTATATTTAAAGGACACTGAACCAACTGAACTGCTCAAGGATATGTTTGAAGAAAGTCTGATTCTTCAACGAGAATTTTTGCATCACGATTATATTTTAGTGTATTTTTATTATTATTTTCGCGGTGTGATCGTGTTACAAGTAGCGTTACGACCGCCGTGTATGTGAGTTTATTTGAAAGTGTTAAGCGATTTTGTTACGGTAGTTGAATGGAATAGTTTTGATACTTTAAGTGAAAAATTATCTATTTTGTTGTTGATCCTAGTTTCTTGATTGTATTATAATTGTTTTTAGTGACGGAGACGTTTTCTCAAGTGTTTGTTATGAATCATTCTCTCTTGTTTTAGATATTTTTCTGTAATCGTTATTGTAATTAAATGCAATAAATAAAGCCTTATTTATTGCATATAATTACAATAACGATTTACTTAAAAAGCCAGTTACTTAATTAAGTGCATAGAAGTCTTTTACTCAACTACGGATGTAAGTAATTCTACATTATTTTTAAAGAAACCAGCATTAGGAAATTTAATCAATGTCGTGGAGTACTTTAGGAACATATGACGGACACGAAGTACCTGCACGAGAATCGAACCCGAGACACAAAGTGGCGAGGTGACTGTCTAAGCCGCTGTGCCACAGGCGCAGTCAATACATTAAAGAGTACACTCCGAGTAATCGCATTACAAAGTTGATATATCTTCATAGGTTTAGTTCATTCGGAGTGCAAGTATTACATTAAAGAAATGGCTATTATATCTTCTAAACGTTATCAAGATTCTTCATCAAACACAAAATGACACCCGTACTTCATTTTGTAAAATAATTATAATTTTTATCGTTTGTTACGTAAAATAATTATCATTTCAACTGTTTTTATTATCAAAACACTGGAGTCTTCGTTTTTATTTTACTTTATAGTAAACATATATTTGCGCTATAACTGCTATTAGAAAATATGAAATTGACTAAATTTCTTTTTTAGTTTTTTTAATCATACATCACATGTATCTACCAAATTAATAAAAACTAAAATCAATGTGATTAATTAGATAATTAGCATGCTATGTGCTTAATTCCAAATACTTATTCGTAAAACTGACTTGTAAATTATGAATGATATTTTATTAAGAATATATGTATACTCTCTTCAATGCCTATGAATTTATTTAGGATGCAAATAAACAGGTTATTTTAAAATTGACTGAGATTGTTAGTAAAATTATTAAGAATAATATCAAGCAATCAGAGATTTTGTGCACAAACTCAAAGTACCAAGAACGTTTACGATTCTATAAATCGATGTTATTACAGTACAAAAGGATGTATTGTTGCACTGTAGCCTTTTATTTCCAGTAAAATGTATGCATAGGGACATTCAGAAAACTATTATATGGAATACAATCATTACGGATTCTTTAGAAAAAGTGTTGGAATAAACGGTTTTAGGTGACTTGCGATTCCGTAGGTTTAATTTGTAAAATGCCATTGTGTTTTTGATTTTTGCACGTAGTATGTGTGATCGATGTTTGGCAGTGCGGTTATGTTTAACTGCCAGCTTTACAATTGTGTATTTTGTGTAAGCTTCGAAAACCACGGACTAAAAAGCTGTCATTGATTAATTTCGAAAATATATAATGTTCATGTCAAAAAGTAAAACATGGCGCCTATCAAAAATATTTGTTGTGCATTAATTTTGATAGGCGCCATGTTTTACATTTCATTGGACATAAGTCATGTTTGTGAAGAACAAAGTAAAGCCGTAGGTCCTGTCGCTCGTCATCCCATCGTATCATGAGAGTGATGAAATAGAGAGTTCATCTGGGTTTGCGCATCTATATAATAAAATCGTAGAAAATTCAAAACTGTACATTATTAATAATAATAATATCTGGGGACTATGTCACACAGATCATCCTAGCCCCAAACTAAGCAAAGCTTGTACTATGGGTACCAGGCGACGATATACATACTTATATAGATAGATAAATCGACTCATCCGTAGAACAAAGTCCGATCTGCTGGGGTGATAGTTTTCAGTAGAGGCTAGAGAAGTTGTTGACATGTGTAACTCTTGAACGGTGAGATTTGACATTTAGATTTTTTGGTATGTTGTTATAACACCCCAGCCTAGTTAAATGGTATACAGATTATATTTCTTATGCTTTTATTTCACGTCATAATGAGTTCCATATCAACATAGGACATTTTATGGCGGAAGAGCGTGGGTCCGTAGTGGACATTATACGTTTTTTTATGGAGACGTTTGAATTAAATGACGTTCTATATAAATATGGGGCATTATTTATTGGAATTATTCATCTATCGAGAGTCCTTTATAAATAACCACCTCAAAATATTTAAAGATTACGTTGTATTCGAAGGTATTCATAAGACTACCTTTGAATACAACTAAATAATAAACTAAAACTGACGTCTAATATCGTTTATTAATTAAAAATAAACTTAAAATAGCTAACAAAAGCATTGGATGGCATCACTTTGAATAGCAATCATATTATTACTTTTAATTTACGTACTTTTTACGTACTTTAAATTAGTATTGTCCTGTGAAGTGGTGAAAGCCTTCTAGGCTGATTGTCAAGGTCATGTAAAATTAGCATAGTCTACAACTGACAGATCTATGTACCTATTAGAACAATGCAGGAGACGCGCATGAAGCAATTTAAACTTCGTATTAATTATAAATAACATACATATATTTTCAACAATAACATATTTTTTCGAAATACCATTTAGTTTTTATTATTTTACCAATGAGAAGCATCGTGACCTAGATGAAGTTCTATGCTAAGGAATAATTTTAAACTGTATACCTGAATTGTCTTGGTAGCTTGTAATAGTCAAAACTTAAAATAGTAATTAAATGGCATATCGTATCACAGCTTGGTCACTAGGTAACCTAAACGATTACGACTTGGACTTAAATAGCAGTCTTGAATTTACATAAATATTTATTATAATTACGGAAAATATTATTTACTATATAATTATATATTAATTACTTAATGCAAAATAAATCATAACAATCAGTCTTTATAATATTAGCAATTAATATCATGACCAGGCCAATGTGCACATACTTTATAGTAATGAAAACGTACGTAGACAAACTTTTTTTTATAAATTTGAGTATTTACCAGAATTAGCATTGCTTGGTTGTTAAATTATTAGCATAGAATACAGGAATATTGATTATACTCTAAAGGAAATACTTCTGAGCGACACATATCCTTTAACTCTTTTCTAGCTGGAGGAACGATAACACGTCCAGAATATGCAGGGTTTAGTTCAGTTTCTCGTGTTACCACAAAAATATATAATAAGGATGAGTCAGGTTCTATTTATAAAACAATTTGTTGGGATTACTACCATCTGAATAAACTTCTGAAATTGAACTGCAGTAAAACTTTTTGCCCGTAATATCTTCATCCTAGCCTTATTATTAAAAGATATTTAAAGTCAAACATATCATTCAAGGTTACGTTGCGGACAACATAGGCTTCTCCTTCATTCTTGGCCAATCTTACTAATAAACGATATTCATAAGGGGTATATTATATAGTTTTGGTTTGAGAAGCTCCCTCGATGACAGAATGGACACTGTCCCTTCATTTTATGTATGTCTCTTCTGAAAAAGTGGCATATATCTACAATGAAAATACGATTACAATTTTGACTGACAATTTTGTCTGAACAAAAGCGAAACTCTTTGGCCGCTTGGTCTACATTAGCCTGGGTAAAATTTAACAGGCAACTGCTGACCTAAATTGGGTCAAGTTTTGCCACAGTTTCATCCCATATATAACAAACGGTCTTTCTTTTAGCCACATCAAAAACCGTAACGCTTAAATAGCTTTCTAGTAATATATGTAAGATGGGTTCACAGTACTATATGTTTATATTGCAACGAGGACACTGCAATACTTTTTCAAAATCCGATACAGCAGTATATTTCACTATGATGAGTAGGTTTCCGTTGGACTCCTCAGCGTCCTTTTAAATCTTTAAGTATGAAAAAATAGTGGTAATGATAACAGATCGAATGGACATTAATAAGACACGGCATAGGAGTTTTCACTGAATGTTAGAAACTAACCGGGCTAGTTCTTTTGAAGTGAAATTTGAATACTTTGAAAGCTCACCGTCAAGCTTTAAAATAATAATATTATTCTATTCATAAGAACTTGCTTCATATGAAGAGAAGATTATCTTATTTTATTTCAAATTATATTTTTATTTACTGTGTTATTTAATATACATAATGATTCTCACTTCTATCATTCTACTTTATTGTGTGTAATGTATTTATATGCGTACAAAATTGTAAAAATAATTTGTGGACAACGGCTGGTTCCACTGTTCGTTACTTATTATAAGTTATTTATTATACCCTCAGTGTAAGTGTTTGTTGTCCTATACAATAATAATAATAAGAAAGATCTGTGGTGAGAAACTTCTAACAGTTTCTCGGTCTGTTTACGAAACTAGAAGGTATTTACAACAAAAATATATTTGGTTGATAGCTGTAAACATCAATGGCAGACGGATGAGACATAATAATCGGTATTCTGTCACAGATATTTTTTTGATTTCCCCATTCTCACGCTGAACTTCTTCCCACATATCAATACCTGACAGATTCCTTCTGAACCAGAAGGCAAAGATTTGTTGTATCATGTCAACGTCATCAACATTCACAGATACAAAAACTAAAGTAAAAAAAAATGTGTTACTTTTATTATAGATATTCATAAAATACTCTTGATAATTATCTAGCAACTATTAAACAAATTTTTAGTAAATATCTAACGATATTTTTAAATGAACAACGTCCTAACTGATTTCATTAACCGAGTATCAAGGTCTCATGTTTATATCGAACCAACAAATCGTATCACAGATTTCGTAGAATTACGTCTAATATTCACATGAAATCCTTAGAAGTTCAAAAGTGTTCGAACAAAATCGTCCTAATATTTTATAAGACCTCAACTTTTTACTGTTTATTATTACAGAATAAATTATTCACCTGTAAATATGTATTATGCCTATCTTATTATTATACTAAAATTGCGTTTGTATGCCTCTCCATCAATAAACGTCCTATGTAAAAATCGATCGCCCACAACTATTTACTGACCCAAAAAGCAATATAGAGACAATTTTTCTTAATTTTAAACTTAATAGTATGTAATCACCAAATAGTACAACTCAAATCGTCAATTTACCGGCATTTACACTTTTCTTTATATAAATAACAGAAACATTTGAAAATAATGAAACAAGCTAAGGCCTTTAAATATATTTTTTAAGCATATCCAACATTTACCGTGATCGTAAATTCTCTAAAAATATGACTTTTCATATAAAACACTTATAAAACTTATCATTTTCGTAAATCTGAGAAAAAGTTAAGCGCATGACACAAAACTGCCCTCACTCCAACAAACAGCGGCCGTACTGCTGACCGGACGGGGCGCCCGCCCCGCACCCGCTCTCCCGGCGCCGTCGCTTGATCACTTCGGGCGTTTATATGCGGAGCTAATGTCAGATAGAACGTTATTCGATTCTATATTTCCGAAACTAAATGAGATACAAAAATTTTAAAAACGTACGATTGTAGAGTTTGTAGTTCTAATCTCGTTTATCTATTTTACTCGTTTTCGCTCTATGATCACATCGGACTCTGTTCTACGGATAAGTCGAAATACTTATATACATAATAAACATCCATGACTCAGAAACAAATATTCGTGCTCATCACACAAATATTTGCACTTACCGGGATTCGAACCCAGGACCACCAGCTTCGTAGGCAGGAGCACTACCAACTAGGCTACGGTGACTATTGAATATTTTTTTAAAAGGAAACTTGGAGCGTGATCTGCAATCGATATGAAAGTCCGAAATATAGGTGTTAGAATATTTGTCTGCGTGTCTGTTTGTCTGTATGTATGTCCGGGCTTAACTCAAAAAGTACTGCATGGATTAACTTAAAATTTTGCATGAATATTTCTAAGAGGTCGGGTCAACATATAGGCTACATATTATCACGCTATCACCTACGGGGGAGGAGCTGTGATACGTAATTTATAAAATTTAACGCGGGTAAAACCACGGGGCACAGCTAGTATACAATACTCTTCATTGTACACTAAATTAATGACAAAATAGAACTTAAATAGTAGCATAATGTACAAAGGGCGGTCTTATCGCTAGCTGCGATTTCTTACAGACGACCTTAGGATGGACAGGAGTTGTATGAAATGAAAACGGGTAAAAGGTGTAACAAGTTCAGTAAAAGGAAAAAGATTAAAAAGAAACAGAAAAGGTAGGTATCAAATATTAAGTAGGATAGGACCTACACTTTGTAGGTTAATATATAATTATCTAAAATACTATACTTGTGAACTATAATACCTATACATAATCGCTATTAGTGAACTATAATATATATATTGGCTTGTCTCCATTGGAACTAGCTGCCATAGGCGAAATGCAACCGGGAGGACATTATCACCATACAATTAAAAAGATACACCCATTATTAAGTTGAGCAAAAACAAACATTAATTGTATGGGGTCCTCCTTTTATTGATTTGAACTAAGCAACCCATTATCTTTTTTATATTATGCCAAAGTAAACAAACATAAGGGACACCTGATGGTATGTGATTACCACCACCCATGAACACTAGCAATTCCAGTTAAACACGCTATCGTTAGATCATAAAATAAAACATAACCAACAAACACCAAATGGAACAACGCTTTGAGTAAATAATAATAATATCCTGGGACATTCATAGACGGCCATCTGAGCTCAAACTAAGCAGAGCTTGTACTATGGAAACCAGATAACTGATATACTACTTTTCTTTTGTAAATCCATACTTATATAGATAGTTGCACCCACACTCAGGAAATACAGACATAATATTCATGCACACAAATATCTATCATGGGTGGGAATCGAACCCACGACCTGGACGTGCAAAGCAAGCATTTACCAATCACGCCACGGGCTCGCTAAATCGTTAGACCATGAAGCCAATCAAAACATAAGCCACAAACACCAAATAGAACAACGCCTCAAGTAAATGGATTCACACATGTTTTTTTTTGTTTTTATATCAATGGGCGACAAACGAGCAAGTGGGTCACCTGATGGTAAGTGATCACCGCCGCCCATGGACACTCGCAACACCAGAGGTGTCGCGGGTGCGATGTCGGGCTTCAAAAGTCAGCAAAGAAATGTTGCTGACCCTTCCCCCCGCCCCGATGAGCTCGGGCGACCTTACTCACACTCGGAAACACGACATCAAAATTATTAATGTTATTATTAAGCAATGTCTTCTGTAAGGTGGAGGTACTCACTCAGATGTTTTGAATGCGTTGAAATAAATCATCACCTTATAAAGAGGTCATGTTAACACATTGTTGATACATTCGATAAAATATGAGCTGCCTCGTAGCTGAAGCACAATGATTACTCATGACTCAGGAGTCAATACACGTCGATATAGGCTACCTATTCAGTAAGTTCGAGTGAGTGAGTACGCGATTTTCTGAGTAAAGGTAATGACCTCGGCGTTTATTAAAGCGAGCTGAAGGTTAAAGGTAGAAGTTTAACTTAGCGAGGTTAAGTTTCTGCATGTTTTCGTAGCAACACATCAATCTTATTTATAACTAGCTGTGCCCAGCGGTTTTACCCGCGTTAAACCTTATAAATTATCACAGCTCCTCCCCCGTAGGTGATAGCGTGATAATATGTAGCCTATATGTTGACCCGACCTCTTAGTAATATTCATGCAAAATTTGAAGTTAATCCATGCAGTACTTTTTGAGTTTAGCCCGGACATACATACAGACAAATAGACAAAAATTCTAAAAACTATATTTTTGGCCTCAATATCGATGGTAGATCACGCCCCAAGTATCCTATTTAAAAAATATTCAATGTACAGTTTTGACTTTCCTACGATTTTATTATATGTATCGATGAAAAGTATTTATTAAGTCCTTCTGTTTGAACTACATACATATATTCATCATGATCATGATAACAGCTGCAAAAAGTCCACGGCTGCACAATTGCCTTCCCAAAGAATCATGTTGGGGATATGCCATAATCGCCACGCTTGGCAGACGGGTTGGCGATGCCAGCAAGATAGTCATAGTAAACAGAAGAAAGGTACTGCCCTGCACCTCCTACCTACGCCTTGCTCTAACTTAGCAGTCAATAACAGTATTATTCTTAGATTCTGAATCCAGAATTCTGAATAAGAATTCTGTATTAGATACTTCTGGAGGACCTTTCATTGCTTTACCAGTTTAAGGTGCTACTGAAACAAGTTCACTTCTCGACTTAGTTAAGTTGTGATAACAAATACCTTAACATTGGATGCGACGTTGATTGAGCTCGTACATTTATCCGGCAGTCGAACCTACTTCGTTCACATAATATCTAGTTTATTAACCTTTGTGAAGTATTGTGCTGCCGGATTTAGATTGTGATTACGTACGTGAGGTACATTTTTTTCAGATTACCGGGTGATGTTTCATTTGGACCTCTATTATTGATCCTACATCAGCCGCCTCTGTCACTGGGTTACATCTATCAAGCTGCTCAAAGATCGTAAGCTGTCGGTACCGGTTGCCATGGCCACATCGACGACAATTGTTTCATTAGTCGATATCTAAATAGAATATACCTAACCTACTTCATCTAAGTCTAAAGATACGTGCTTAGTTATATTCGTAACTAACCGGAACAGGCTGGCTTGTGAGTTAATCCCAATAGAAATGGGATAAAAGAAATAAGAAGTTGAAATAGATATTGTAATTATAAAACTATGGATGGGTGTCTAGTTCTGATCGTCTTACTTATAAGTGTTTCCAAGGACCATATATATATAACAAACTTAATAAAATCCTAACTATCTACCCCCTATCAAAGACTAACTGTAAGTTAATTACAAGCAGGTTTCTTAAATCTCTAAACTACGATGAGACTGAAAGTCTTCTGCGTCCTATATCTTGATCGTCCTATATACTAGAGTATCTTATAAGGTCTCTTACTACCTCATTGGTGCAGTGGTAGCGTTCAACAACAAATAATGATTCCCTGGGTTTAATCCCGAGTATGGTCAAAACAAAAACACTTAGTAGAATACAATAAAATAGAATATAGTTTATTACTTAGTTAAGAATATTAACACTTAAGAAAATTAATTTTACATAGTGTTTATGGTGTTTTGTTATAAGCGCATTTTGTGCTATGGGGGATCTTTTGCAACCTATACCTAATCTTCCCTCACTTTACATTTTGTAAATATAATGAAGAAGTAAGGTTTGTGGATTTATGATCCCAGTAGGTTTATATCTGCATATACTTATATTTAAGCGTGAATCTACGAGGCAGAGCCTGCGTTGTCAATGGAGGGATGTTCGCTTGTGAAACGGTTTATGTCTCCCCTTTTTATTTAGGTATTCAATTTCACCTATACTATGAGTAAAAAGGGCTAGGTTAAAGTGGCCGTATCGCGTGTATTCAGGACCTGGATCTTCTAGACCGGTAATCGCGAGCTGTTGAAGTTTATCGATCACGTCGCGATTTAGGTCATGGGCTCTGATGTGCCAAGGGTCTTGCTGCAGCATTTCCCATAGTATATCTGTATCTAATCGTCAGTCGAATCATCCAGCTGCTTTTAGTAACAGACCGGAATCTAAAATTAAACGATGTTATACCCCCGTGCCTGTACTCTAATAGGTGATGATGATGTCCTCCCAGACGTATCCGTTTACGGCGACACCCTTAGCTTGTCTTAGCCTTGGCCCTTACATGGGCGCGAGCATGACTAGCAAAGCCAAACTTGGTTTTGGAAGTCCTGTTGCAGGAAGCACAGTAAAGAGACCCACTTGAGTCGTATGTATAATTGTAGGAGGGCTTAGGCTGGGTTTTCCGGAACTGGCGTTTGGCATCAAGAGTTATCTCTTGACTCTAATAGGATTAAGCTGTTGGCCCTACAGCTCATCTTTCGTCGGTCGTGTCGAATACTTCTTCAATTGGATTATGGGTGTGACAAAAGAGTTTTGACTAAGTGAGTCATTTAATATTTTGTAATTTACACATATACATTTATAAAATATGCGCACTAAATTTATATAATTAGTTTTATGTATGACTAAGTGCACCGACGATCTATGTAAAATTATTGTTGGAAAATTCCCAAATACTATTCTACAATCAATGGCCTGTTAGTCTAGTTTGAAGTGACGCTGAATGCTATGAGTCTTGAATATATAATAATAATCAATTCATACATAACCCAATAATCTATATATTCATAACCCAACACAAGTTTTTTTACAAAGACAATAATAATAAAGATGAACATAAATATATAATTATTATTGTTCATCATCATCATCATACTATCAGCCGAAAGACGTCCACTGCTGGAAAAATACATTCCATTAAAGAAACACCCAAATCTCTCACTATACTTCCATGTCACGTTGTCTTTCAAATCTTTGTAAACTTTTGAGTTTATACAAGGGTAGCCCACTGAGTTTAATCTGTGCTAAATAACAATTAAACCACAGTTATATTGCCACTAGTTATGCCGCTCAGATACAGAGGACGTCTACAGTAGTTAAACTAAATATTTAAATGTCCTAAGTAACATTCTATTACCTAGAAAGGCAATTGAAAATAATTTTGCACCAAATTCCAATCAAGGCACATAAATGTGCCCAATTTGCAGTTAGTGAGATTATTTTCAATTCACACAGACATTAGTACTAGCTGAAATGGCTTTAGAAATTGGAATAATACACATTTGCACCTAGGTCGTGTGCTATTAAACTTAGATTATGGTGAAGAGAATTTAAATTGTATAAAGTTCTTACTTGCTGTGTGGCTGATGGCAAAGAATATCACCACCCCATCTCATCCCATTGGGGACGTAGAATTCATCCAAAGACCGGACAGCAGCGTCTCTCTGTGTATAATGACCATCATACTGCGATTGTCAACCCGTCTCCCAAGTGTGGTGATTATGGCAAATACCTCCAAATTATGGATAATAAAATAAATAAAAATAAAAAAGGTTTTTATTCACGTAGACTTTAAAAAAGTGCTTGTAAATAGTCAGAACATGTTCGCAGTAATATATAATTAATTTATAATTATTTCTAGGTACATACAGATATTTAGGTACACGGATTATAGGAAATATTATACGATAAGATTTATTGTATAACAGTAACGATATTTAGCTAACTTAAATTAAGTTATTGTCAAGAAGGTAGGTTTAATTATCTAACTTTTAGCTATATTTTTACTACATATTGTCTGAATGGTTCTGTCTATATTAAGGTACGAATTAAATGTTAGGATATAATGTCATTGAGGAAATCTTTTGGGGAGGTCCACGTCCAGCTGTGGAATTCATTTGGTTAAAGTGAAATTTATGTACACAATCGTTCCCTAGATTTACCTACAAAAAAAAAATATAAAAAGTTAATTGATTGTATATTCATCCTGTTTGAGGGTGTACAATAAGGAATATTATTATTCTAATATTATTTCTCATTTAATACACTTTTTAATATTAAATATATGTCGGAGAATAATAAATAATCTATGCACGATTCTATAAGAATTAAGTGGCAACACTAGAAAATCATGGATATCATAATAATGGAGTGGCAACACTGTTGTACGTGTCATCGTGATTTGAAGGGTTGACATTTGACGTTGTCAATGCACTAATATCTGTCAGTAGTGCGATTGGACTTGACACTTGTTCTAGTACCGTCGCCTGCGCCGGGTGTGCGCACTGATCGATTTTAAAAATACAACATGGCGGACACGGACCTCGTGGACGTTGATTCTAATCCATCTGAATCTGCGATATACATATAAATACTCATTTAAAATGTAAAAAATGGGATTTGCAAACGTCGCGTCAGCATGAACAAGGCGTATTTTACCCGAGGTTACAACTATACAGACAGGAACCTCCTAACAATGCCAGCCGTAATTTTTGAAAGAAAGGGTCAAAAAGTGACTGTAAGATTTATTTCTAAAGGAAAACTTCTCAGCATTTACCCGGATTCTGGAAGTTGGCGAAGTTTATAGCCCCTTGCCTCAAAGAGCACATAAAGCCGTCGGTGCTGTTCCTAAATTCATGGATCATGAGTATATGGATATATTTTTTATTTTGATTGTTTAACTTTAAAAACAATACAACCATTGAGTATGTTTCGCCGGAGCGTCTCAACTGGGCCGTGTTGAAACCGGTAGTAGAGACACCCGCTGAGTTTGTTTCGCTGGGTCTTCTCAGTTGGGGCGCATTGGATCCGGTGGAAGCATTAAAGCGCGACCGTCGTTAAACACAAGGTCCGCCATAATGATAACATTTAATTCGTACCTTAATATAGACAGAACCATTCAGACAATATGTAGTAAAAATACAGCTAAAATTTAGATAATTAAACCTACACATGATCCTTGAAAATAACTTAATTTTAGTTAAATATCGTTGCTGTTAAAAAATAAATCTTATTGTAAATTATTTCCTACAATCCATGTACCTAAATATCTATATGTACCTACAAATAATTATAAATTAATTATATATCACTGCGAACATGTTCTGACTATTTACGAGCGCTTTTTTAAAGTCTACGTGAATAAAAACCTTTTTTATTTTGTTTTTTATTTTATTTTACATTATATTCAATTTTTTTCACACTTTATGTATCTGCCAAACTGCAGTACAGTTTTTCGGCAGTATTCTCGCGGGTTCACATCTTAATTTCTAATAACTAAAAATTAAATAGTTAACAATTACTACTACATATATTATATAAACAAATTACAGTTCCATCATCCAACGCGACCAACCAACAGCTTGTCGCGGAGAGCAAGTAACTTTACTTGCTATCCGCGACAAACCGCGGCCGTTGGTTTGTTTACGGACAAAATGATAGCTAATGTATTACAAGCACCTTTTTAGGGTTCCGTATCCAAATGGCAAAACCCTTATACCCTAGACCAGAACCCTTATAGATTCGTCATGTCTGTCTGTCTATCTGTCTATCCGTCCGTATGTCACAACCACTTTTTCCGAAACTATTAGAGCTGTACTGCTGAAACTTAGTAAGTAGGTGTATTCTGCAAACCGCATTAAGATTTTTACTGACTTTTGGGGGGTGGCCATACATGGAACTGAAACTCAATTTTTGTTTTCATCGTACCCATACATGTGGGTTGTCTATGAAAAGGTCTTCAAAAATCCTATTGAGGTTCCTAATATCGTTTTTGTCTAAACTGAATAGTTTGCGCGAGAGACACTTCCAAAGTGGTAAAATGAGTGCCCCCCCCCCCCCCCCTGTAACTTCTAAAATAAGAGAATGATAAAACTAAAAAAAATATATGATATATATTACCATAGAAACTAACAACGGAAATTGATTTGAACGAGATCTAGGTAGTAGTTTTTTTTTAATACGTTATAAACTGCAATTTGCATTCCCTTCATGGGCGAGTCTGACTCGCACTTGGCCGGTCTTTTAATACTCTTTTCGACACATTTTCATTTTACATAAAAGTTATAGTTTTTTTTTAACAATGATTTTCTTTCTATATTTTGCTTTCCGAGCTGGTTGGTTATGGATTTTAACAATTTTATGTTCATTATATATGAGTAAACAGAAAGTTCCCCTGTGTTTGCCCATTCTTCTGCAATAATGTATGTCCCGCATATGGCTAACCTCCATTGAAACTAACCACCATGGCTGAATTTGCGACCAAGAGGACATTATTGATATTTTTCCCAATTTCAATTCAAAGATTTCGATCTCATTTCGTTATTATTTATCAAAATAATTGAAATAGATTCGAGATTATTTCTTATAAGGAATATAATATTGTTTTTGTCCCAGTATTATTACGTAGCGTTATGACTAGCCTGGATTCGGGTAATTGTTTTCATCTGAGCAGATTGCGTCCTTATATTTGGAGGTCATATCTTTAGGGTCAGTTGTAGATAATGGGAAATAATTTTATAAATTGATTCAGATTTATTTAAGGGATTGTTCCAACGTCTTGTTTTTGTTATATAGGGAAGAGTCAGTGAAATCGTATCGGCGTTTTACCTGTACAGACGCCAGCATATCCAGCTACCCCAATATGTCAAATTTCTTTTATAGATTTTCAACTTTATCACATAAGCATAAGGTTCACTTTCAATTGGGGAAATTTGACAGATTGGTGTAGCTTGTATTATTTTATAGGCTTTGTACCAATCTTAAACTGCATACCAAAAATTTAGCTTCAAAAGACTACTTTGATTTATTTTATGCTTAAGAATACAAACAGCGTACTATAACTGACCAAATATTAGGAATATATAACTGTTATAGGTCTCCACGAACAAGCATATAATATGACGAATTATATCGATGACGAGCCCGTTAGCGGGTTCGGTAGCTCAAGTATCTTTCATGCAGGTCGTGAGTTCGATTCCCACCCAGGAAATATATTTGTGTGCATGAACATGGCTGTTTGTCCTAAGTCTGGGCGTAATTATCTATGTATGTATTTCAAAAAGAAAAGAAGTATACATATATTATATCAGTTCTCTGGTCCCCATAGTACAAGCTCTGCTTACTTTGGGTTCAGAATGCTGTGTTTGGATAATGTCCCAGGATATTATTATAAATGTACAGTGTTGGCCTATCGGAACCAAAAAATTATGTTTTGATGATTATCGGTTAGATAGTGAGTCAAGTCGTTCATTATTACAGCATATCAGTCTACTATACTCCAATGCGAGCTAAATGTGTATCATCAGTATTATTAAACTCCCTTATTTTGTCTCAACGCCAGAGAAATCTTGGCGTTCACCTAAGTGAAAAATAAGTGCAAGACAAATCCACGCCGTGCGCTCCTAGAATTCAGGAAAAGACAACGAAACCTTCAAGGCGGCAGTACATTCTTATAAATAATGATCACACTTCACTAAATTGTTTAGCCAGGTACAAATGTTCCGAATAATGTATTCACTTAGGTGCTTGCTTCTATTTGTAAATTATAAATACATGATATTTTAGTTTTGTGTGGCGTTCTTTAGAGGCATATTGAAACTTTATTTAGAAATCAATATTAATTCGGAGCCGTGCTCAACTCCCCACTTGGATTATTTATTCAGATTCATGTACTTTCATAGCATTATGTCGTATGGCATTCTGCTGTGGGGTTCGGCGGCTGACATAGGTACTATTTTTGTATTGCAGAAAAGAGCAGTCAGAGCCATTTATGGTTTAGGCAGTCGCGATTCTTTGCGAAATTTGTTTAAAGAAATAAATATACTTACTGTGCCATCGGAATATATATATCAGAATATAATGTTTGTTAGAAAAAATATTCATAATTATAAAAAGAAAAGTGAACTGCATAATATAAATACTAGGAATAAAAACAAACTAGCCATGCCAGGCTTTAGAGTAAGCAAAACTAATAAATCATTTTTAGGAAATTGTATTAGGTTTTATAACAAGCTTCCTACTCAAATTACTGATCTGCCTGACACAAGTTTTAAAACACATATTAAACGTATACTTATGGCTAGGGGTTATTACACCACTAAAGAGTACATCGATGACAAAGACGTCTGGCTCTTACTTCCTACCTGCACATTGCTCGCTGGAGATCTTGTAGCCATATAGACATGACTGATCTGCTAAGTTACGTGAACTATCTGTGAATGATTGCTATCATATACTTAATTTAAAATTATTGACTCTGTCTCAAAATGAATAATGTTATTGTTTCGAAGTTTTTCTTTTGTATACCTAAATATAATCTAAAATAATAAGCATTCAGACAACCGATCGAGCATATATTGTGTTTGCCTACTAAATAATTACTCTAATTGGACCAAATCCCGTGTTCATGCCCGCTTGAGTATGTTTCGCCGGACCGTCTCAACTGGGTCGTGTTGAAACCGGTAGTAGATGAACCCACTGAGTTTGTTTCGCTGGGTCTTCTCAGTTGGGGCGCATTGGATCCGGTGGTAGCATTAAAGCGCGACCGTCGTTATTAACACAAGGTCCGTCATAATAATAATACCTTTAATATAGACAGAACCATTGACAATATGTAGTAAAAATATTAGACTTAAACTAGATAATTAAACATAATCTCTTGACAATAACTTGATACGAGCTAGCTAAATATCATTTCTGTAATAAAATAAATTTTATAAATGTTTTCATACAAGATGTACCTAAATATCTATGTTACTAGAAATAATATCTAATGTATACAACTATATTACTACAAACATGTTCTGACTATTTACAAGCGCTTTTTTAAAGTCTACGTGAATAAAAACCTTTTTTATTTTTATTTATTTATTTAGATTTCAGAACAAGTCTGTAGTTAATGCTGGCTCCGAGTAGAGATTCAGTTTTTAATATAGATATCACTGATTAAATTATGGTGGAGAAAGTAATTATTTTAAGTCAAGAAGTTAGTTTATGTTCAAGAAATTGCATCCAACTCAGATAATGTTTTATAAAAACGAATAGAGCCTGAATAGTCTTAAGGGTTAACTGAGGTCAACGCTACACTCTATTATTGTCAATCCTTTTGGAGAAAATTTCCTTTTTTCCTTCTTCAAAGAATTGACTGATTGTGACCAACTCTATAACCTTACTTACCTAGACCACAACGCTTTTATTACTGTAACACAGTGGACAATCCTTATACTTATGATGTGACTCCTATTGAAAAAACTACTTCGTTGGTCTAGCGGTAGCATTCAACCGCAGATAATGAGGTCCTGGGTTCAAATCCCCCGGTTTCTCAGAATTTGGGTTTTTCTGCTAATTAAATTTCTTAGTATCAGCCCAAAGTCAGGGAGTTAGTGGTATTACACCCTCGTGCCTTGGAGAGCACGTAAATCTGTTCTTGTTCTTTCCGGTCGTTTCGACATTTGTTCCTTCAGATCATGAGAGTGATGGAATTGAAAGTTCTCCTGTGTTTGCGCACACACCCCTGCACTATAATATGTCTCATCGTGGCCGTTATTTGACCAGCACGACATTATTATTTAAAACACGTAGCACTGAAGTTAATCGATTTTATAAAGCTCATCTATATTTTTTATTTCGATCTGCTAATATATGTATTTACTGTAGTCAGTTTATTTTTTCCTGCATAAAAGAAACCATCCCTACACGTCCATTGTTAATGATCTAGGTCAGTCATAGCAATTAATTAGCGTGGTACTTTTATGGAGTGGCGACTTTTACCTATTGACTTAGATTGCACCTTAGAGTGGCTTTTTGGTCTATTGGACAGGCCTGTTGGAATGTTGGCAAATGCTTTTCATGCCGGTGGTCGTGGGTTCGATTCCCATTGAGCATGAACATGTCTGTTGGTCCTGAGTCTGGGTTTAATTATCTATATAAATATATATTTACAAAAGAAAAATGGTATAATATGTCGTATATCAATTATCTGGTTTCCTTAGTACAAGCTCTGCTTCGTTTGGGATCAGATGGCCGTGTGTAAATAATGACCCAGGTTATTATTATTATTGTTGGTTTGTGGCCCTGACTGTTCAGCATAAGGTCTTGAGATGAGCAAGGTTATCCGTTCTGTGTCTGCATGTAATTTATTATTTATACGTATGTTTATAAGTTGTGTGTTTGCCAATGTATATGCGCCCGCACATCCAGCTACCCCAATCTGTCAAATTTATTTTATAGATTTTCAATTTTATCACATAAGCATAAGGTTCATTTTCAAATTTGACAGATTGGGGTAGCTTGATGTGCTGGGGTCTGTACCTGTTACCATGGTTGGGCTTCTTTTATAATTTATATCGTAATAACAAATTGCAGTATAAATATAGAGTAGCACTTATAGCTGAATTGCAGAGACCAAAATTAAGCTATTTTTAATTATTGTAAATAAGTTCAAAGTTTTGAACTTATTCACAATAATTAAAAATATGGCAACATTTTTAAGGCAAGGGGAATGCTAATGCATGCCACCCGCAAAAAGTGTCTGCGGGTGGGTATATCGGACTTGCACCGACTAAACCTAACCTGCCGTGGACTTCTTCTGGCGCCTGATACGGGGAGCCCCGGGAACGTGGGTATGCTGCTCCGGTGCTCCCCTTTTGCGCCGTGTCCCAGATGGTCGGGACACGCACCCGGGGAACTAAGGATAATGAAGCCTGCATTATTCTTAAATTTTTAGAAAGAGGATAGAAAATTTAGGATCTAGTACTTGATTATGTAGGTATTTGGATCTTTAACTAAGCGCTCCATCAGGATTAGATATCGAATTATTTACCCAATGACTTAATATATATTTTCGACCCCATCTTTTAACTACGGAAGGCAATTCAGTGCGTTCTCTAATAGTTAACAGTGTAACAAACACATAAATAAATAAATAGTATTGGTATCTGTGCTCAAATTTACATTAAATCGTATGCGAATGTAAGCGAGTTGCGAGTAAATTCAGAATACGATTTATAATATTCACCACAAGACGTTAATAAAGGTTACTAGAAATGAATTCGTTAGAAGTATAAATTTGTGTATCCAAGAAAATGAAGCCCATTTCGAGCCACTAATTAGTTTCCCATTTTTTGTATAATTAAAATAATTTAAGGTTTCATGACTTTCCTTTCATTAAGTTTATCAAGTTTTTAGAGTTTCATTTCTAAATTCCACCTTGTACACACGGCTACATATCTAGCTATCCAATTCCAGTATAAGCTGATCCCGCGTCGTATAGGATTTCAATACAATGTGGGGTCAGCTTATATTGGAAATGTTTACCTTGATATGTGGCCGTGTGACATAATATATATACAGGGTCACAAAATGTTTTCTGAATGGAATGATATCCTAGAAGGTGGCCCAAAGTAATAAGAGCTGCTTGATTTCATTTTGGCTATTACTTACTAACATAGGGTATAAAACCACTTACTAACAAAAAAACTTGCGAGGTGTCAAAGGACACCCGGATGGAACGAAGTTATTTCTTATTATTTATTATGTACAAAAAACCTGTATACACTCAACAAAAATAATCGTCGCGACACCACACTGTCCAATGCAAAATAGAAATGCAAATATCTGGCTTGCTTTCTATAAGAGAGAGAAAAAGACAGACAGAGAAACATGCGCACGCCGCACAGCTGCAAAAAGTGTCGTGACAACTTTTCGTAAGATTTTTTTTCGTCTAGCCCTCTTTCACAACGCGCGATAATGAACTTCGTTCCAAAATATGGATTTATGTCTGAAATAAATGTCTTCTCATATAAATGTGTTAAGTAGCTAGAGACCTTAAGAAAAGGGAAAAGAGTAGTCAAGACGCAAGTTACTATATGTGTTACTAATATGCTTGTTTGCAGAATTGGTACTATTAAAACTGGCCAAGTGCGAGGCGGACTCACGCACGAAGGGTTCCGTACGATTATCTATAATAACGGGCAAAAACTTCACGTTTCTTGTATGGGAGCTCCCTTAAATATTTATTTTGTTTTGTTTTTTGGTATATTTTGTTATAGCGGCAACAGAAATACATCATCTGTATAATGGTTCATGAGATACAACCTGGTGACAGACGGACAGATAGACCGACAGACAGACAGCGAAGTCTTAGTAATAGGGTCCCGTTTTACCCTTTGGGTACGGAACCCTAAAAACACATTCTCACATATCCATGGCAAATTACCTATTGGTCATTTAAACAATAGTTACGAGTTTAATTGCAGTTAGTTACTACCGTCTCCCACACGCGACTGCAAATAAAAATGCACCACAAATTGTATTACTATTCCGAACAATTCCAGATGTCGGTTTAAAATGCAGAACATGAATGCAGGTGAATGTGTGATTGTACATTTGCGAGAGCCGCTAAATGCATTATGAAACACTGCATAGTTATTTTTGAACGTTTGCATAGAACACTAATTTGCACGCTTTTATAAAGTTGCTCTTAACGATTTCAACAGGTTTAAAGGTAAAATAATTTAGGATGCAGTATTTTCAGTAATTTACTTTTATAAAAAACCGGCCAAGTGCGAGTCGGACTCGCACATGAAGGGTTCCATAGCAGCAAGTATTTCAGTTGATTAAATGAATGCAAATTGCGATTTATGACGTATTAAAAAAAACTACTTGCTAGATCTCGTTCAAACCAATTTTCGTTGTTAGTTTACATGGTAATATACATCATATATATTTTTTTAGTTTTATCATTCTCTTATTTTAGAAGTTAAAGGGGAGAGGGGACCATTTTACCATTTTGGAAGTGTCTCTCGCGCAAACTATTCAGTTTAGAAAAAAAATGATATTAGAAACCTCAATCTCATTTTTGAAGACCTATCCATAGATACCCCACATGTATGGGTACAATGAAAAAAAATAATTTGAGTTTCAGTTCTATGTATGGCGAACCCCCAAAATAATTGTTCTTTTTCTATTTTTGTGTAAAAATCTTAATGCGGTTCACAGAATACATCTACTTACCAAGTTTCAGTAGTACGGCTCTTATAGTTTCGGAAAACAGTGGCTGTGTCATACGGACGGACAGACAGACAGACATGACGAATCTATAAGGGTTCCGTTTTTTGCCATTTGGCTACGGAACCCTAAAAAACGGCACATTCCTGTTATACTTAATGACTTATCGAATGGCCAGTGGTTAGGTATACACACTAACACACGATTGTAGTCAATAGACAATTGTCGTTAAGCTATGTCAGAAGCCTTCTGGGCGGTTTTAAGAGGTGTTCAAACCGCCCAGCATGCTTCTGACATAGCTTAACGACAATTGTCTATTGACTACAATTGGGACCTAAAGCTTAACGTCCTCTCCAAAGCACGGAGACGCTCAGAAATTTAAGTTAGTTACTTATCCTCAACTATCACTTACAGACCAGTGAGAGCATCTGGCTTTGCAGACTGTATCTGGCCTCGTTGTTTTCTTTTATAAATGAAATTAAATGAAATGAAAAAATGTTTATTTTTGACAAAAAAGAAATCTTACCATTCATCGCTAAATTAATATAGTAAATTTGGTTGTCAAAAAAGGCCCCTATCTCAGCATTAGCTACGGCAACACAGGTGTATTACCGCAGCGCTGATCTTCTTTTTCTTCATCGTTTTTGTTTTCTTGTTGTTATGACGACGAATTTCTGTTTTTGATTATTTCTTATAATTACTAGCTAATAACTAGCTGTGCCCCGCGAATTTACCCGCGTTACACTTTATAAATTATCACAGCTCCTGCCCCGTGGCTGACAGCAGCGTGACAATATGTAGCCTATATGTTGGCCCGACCTCTTAGTAATATTCATGCAAAATTTTAAGTAAATCCATGCAGTACCTACTTTACTTGAACTACCTTTTTGAGTTTAGCCCGGACATACAAACAGACAAAAATTCTAAAAACTATATTTTTGGCTTCGATATCGATGGTAGATCACGCCGCAAGAATCCTTTAAAAAAATATTCAATGTACAGTTATGACTTTCCTACGATTTTATTATATGTACATATACCGGGTGTCCCAAAACTCAACGTCAAGCCGAAACGGGGTGACAGGATTGATCATAACCATCACGAGAAAAATCTGAAAAAAAATCTATCCCATGCAGTTTGAAAATTATGGGCATTTTAAGAAAAACCTAGAAATTTGATCAAACTGTACCATTTTTCGGTTATTGTGGTTATTATTTTTTATTTTTGTTCATTTGAACTTTAGAAACGTAATCCTAAATAACATTTCTAGAATCCCAATAAAAAATAATGACACAATTGCCTTAAGTTCCCGAGAATTGAGACTATTTGTTAAACTACGAATTTAAAATTTTCAAGATTCGTCGACTTTGACAGGCCCTCCTATAAAAAAAATGTACTAGAGTGCCTTGGCAAGTAGCATTAAAAGTTGGCGCATTTAATCAGAATTCTAAAATGGTACAATACTTGTTAGTTCCATACAATAGAAAAGAGTAAAAAAATTAAAACCTCAAGTAACCCGATTTTTGCTATCAGATTTTACTCAGTTAAAATGTTTTTAATTCGCACAAGCTCTAGGTAGGTTCTTAATTTTAAGGCAAAATGATGAGAGAGATGGATAATGGGTATGTTTGCCATGAGTGGACGTACCACTAGCAGATCTTCGCGACATGTGGTTTCAACAAGATGGCTGCCCAGCGCATTTCGCAGTGCAAGTAAGAGATTTCCTTGACCAGGAATATCCGGGAAGGTGGATTGGACGTTCGGGCACTATCTCGTGGCCCGCCCGTTCACCAGATTTAAATCCCCTGGATTTTTTCTATTGGGGAGTTCTCAAAGAAAAAGTTTACTCAAAGCCCATTGAGAACGTAGCCGACCTGCGTGAACGCATTTCTCAAGCAGCTGAGGCGATCAACTCTCGAAGATATGCCCGACTAATAAGTAGATCTTTTTTAAGAAGATGTAGGGCTTGTATTGAGGCTGATGGTAAACAATTTGAACATTTATTTTAATAAAAAACGTTATTTCTCTATCATCTGACTTTTATTCCAACAAACCTAATTATTTTACTAATTTTACTAACTTTTTTTCACTTTGGTAAAAGTGGCGTCACTATCTGTCTCGCTCACTCATGGCGAACATACCCATTATCCATCTCTCTCATCATTTTGTCTTAAAATTAAGAACCTACCTAGAGCTTGTGTGAATTAAAAACATTTTAACTGAGTAAAATGAGATAGCAAAAATCGGGTTACTTGAGGTTTTAATTTTTTTACTCTTTTCTATTGTATGGAACTAACAAGTATTGTACCATTTTAGAATTCTGATTAAATGCGCCAACTTTTAATGCCACTTGCCAAGGCACTCTAGTACATTTTTTTTATAGGAGGGCCTGTCAAAGTCGACGAATCTTAAAAATTTTAAATTCGTAGTTTAACAAATAGTCTCAATTCTCGGAAACTTGAGGCAATTGTGTCATTATTTTTTATTGGGATTCTAGAAATGTTATTTAGAATTACGTTTCCAAAGTTCAAATGAACAAAAATAAAAAAGAATAACCACAATAACCGAAAAATGGTACAGTTTGATCAAATTTCTAGGTTTTTCTTAAAATGCCCATAATTTTTAAACTGCATGGGATAGATTTTTTTTCAGATTTTTCTCGTGATGGTTATGATCAATCCTGTCACCCCGTTTCGGCTTGACGTTGAGTTTTGGGACACCCTGTATAGATCATTAATTTAAAAAGTCTAATAATATGAATTAAATTGTCCTTCCGTCTAATCAAATGTAATGTTAAAACTATTTGTACAACAATATTTCAACTTATGCAGAAATTGATTTTTCTTCTAGCGTTGCAGTACAAGCCTAAATAAATAAGGTTGGCTCGTATTGCGCCCCAAAACTAATATCAGTCTTGTGTAAACATGGTGGCCCAGAATTTCTGAGATTGCGCCTGGGGTGATACTTTTGGCAGTGAGTTGAGTGTACATGAAAAATGTTATACGTAATAGTTTCTTGATTTTTTTAGTTCTAAAATACACTCCGTTTTTTTTAATTTATTGCAGTACAGAAATGAAACCATTGTGTCAGGGTACTTTACAAATATATAATTGACGGACACAAAGTACACCCAGACTCAGAAAAACTATTTATGGGTAACACGAATAGTTCTAATGTGCAGTCTTAACCGAAGCGCCACACGTGCAAGTCATTTACATCATTAAATCAAATTTTTAACACAATCATTCACATCATTAAATCGCATTTTTAACACAATAATTTATATCATTAAATCAATTTTTTATAGTGGATGACTCAGTTTAAATCATAAATATTAATATTAACCTGTATCTAGAATTAACGATAAAACTTGTAATATTACGAAAATGTAGCGACTTTCACAGGCAATATTTGTTTAAATTATATGTGAATAAAATTTGTTACATTTATTTTATTATAACTATATTACTTACTTTATGGTTATCTGGAAAGTCAAATTAAGGTTAAATCAACAATGCTATTTTAAAGCGCTTTTTTAAAGTCTACGTGAATAAAAACCTGTTTTATTTTATTTATTTAATGGGACTCAACCCCCAGGTCTTCTTCTGTTGTGTTTAAGTCTAATTAAATATAGTCGGGTGACCAAGAAATTCGGTTTGTACGCCAACGACAATAGCCCAAGACCAAGTACTTGATTGATCTGATAAATCAGAAATGTTATACCATTTGTCTAGGGGTTCGTGTGTATTTAAACAGAATCATACGTTGGACCTGCACTTTAAAAAAATACTACGCATTTGCATCTTCCTGTGTGATACGAATGCTGTGATTGACGGGGCCATGATAAATATTTATGGGAGGGAGTGATCTGTCCGAATTTTGTATGAATTATAATATAAATTAAGTGTCATGACAGCCAATTAAGGCGACATGACTGACGCCTGTTGTATGTATTTTGTTGATTGAATTCTGATTGTTTACTTCCATGTTGGTAAACGTATAACAATCATATCTGGAAATGGAAAATGTCTGGAAGAAATTGCAATTAGCGATATGACCGCCCTTTGTACATAATTATAATAACTATTTATGTAATTATTATTTATTTGAATAGATTTATTTAATAGATTTTGTACACACAGAAATTACAAAAATAATTTAATGAAGAAGAGACAGGTAGTCCATGGGTGCTGCTTATTTCAAAAGAAATTTCTTCCATTTATTTATTTCTGGTGAACAATAAAGAGTTTTGTATTGAATTGTAATATAATAAATATAGACTTTGTAAATTCGCCCCCTGTTCTACCCCCCTGTTCTAAATTCTTTTTATTTTTTTGATGTTCCCTAACGCTATACCTGGTCATCCTAACTAACAGGATACAATTTAGTATCTAACTGAACCTAACTCTTATGTGTCTAATAAGGAATACTCCTTGATACTATTATGATCCTAAATTTTCTTAACTTAAACCATGAATTTATATTCCTGCTGGATTTGATTGAAACAAGTTGATTAAAATTGGCCAGTGATTCGTCTAGTATGGTAAGAACCTATGTTGCATATAGTAATCCAAGAACTTTTTGAAAAGGAGAACAAACCAATCAATCCTAAATTAACTTTATTCTAATCATAAATAACCTTTCTAACTCATGTAATTGTATACAGATTAACAGAACTAATGAAGCCTAGTTTACCCTAAATTAATTACCATAATGTTATCTAAAATCTTATTAGAACTTTATTTCAATATACACAACCATAAATATGTTGGTTTAATTCTATAATTTCTCTAATAAACATAAAGCTTTCATACTACTTCTTATTGGATTATAACTTATTTTCTTAAGAAGATAATATGTTATTTGAGAAGTCCTATTGGATGAATGTTTTGTTGATAGTGTCTTATTAGAATATATTTATGTTTCCTAAATGAATTGTTTGTTTTAATTCACACATCTTGAAAGATAATAGTTTAACTCATAGTATATGTTTTCCTTAAAATATTATTGAGATTGACTTTATATCTTTTCTAGATTATTCTAGCTAGTTTGTAGATTATACTAGAATATCATAATATTCAATATTATTTTATTTGCGGCTATGGTACTCGCTCAAAGCAACCCCGCGAAGTACAGTAGCCCTCGACATCCAATTGGGCAGGGCTCCCTCCGCCTTTGGACGACAAATGTCCTTAATATGGGTACTCTTTTATTCTAATTACAGAAAGGTCTGTGTGGGTTGTTAGTCATAGTCAATGCCCTTTGAAAACAAGAGACATGAGAGGGCTTATTCTTTTGACTACCCTAACCTTCACTTATTTATTACAAAAATATATATGACTCTAGTTCATAATATATATATATATATTATATCAAGGAAAACATTTATATATGGATAATATTTATAATTAACACACATACACAGAAACCTTAATTTTTCATAAGTAACTTCTTGAATTCTCCAATGTTGTAATATCTCCAATACATTCGGAGAACTTATTCATTATAAGCAAGTTAATTCCAGAATGGTTCTAATCGCAACCGCTGGTTTGACTGTTAACAAAGTCAACCCATAATAATACTTCATCATTGTATTATTATTATTTGAGTAATTTGCTCAAGGAACTTCACATTCCTGTCAAGGTTCAATAATTCTTGAACTTCAACATCAATTGTATAAGTAATACTATCTTGTATCACTTATGAAGATTTAGTTCTTTGTATTCAGTACCCAATAGAATCGTTCTAGCATCTAGACTCAACTAAAATTACCGAGCATTCGTAATAATGTAATACTTTAAATAAAAGTAACAAAGCCTCACCTGTGTTCAAAGCTTACCAACACGAGATGACGCTTCCTTCATTATCTCTCCTTTAAAACAAATGATACAACCAATATTCAGCAGATCCTCCACTCTAATTACACCAGAAACGACGCTCGCTTCTAAATCTTCTATAGGACTCCTGAAACCACACTTCAAAACTTCTAAAACCTTTTTCTTTCGTTAGCGTCTGGCGCGAAGCGCCGCCATTCTCTGTCAGTTCTCCATATTGCCAAAATGCGTCGTCAATAATGCCACATCCGGTCAGTCTCATTAATTAAATAAATGTAATCTGCATAATCACATAAAAATAAATAGTTAATCTTCTATCAAAACGACAGTTGGTATTATATTACACAAATAAATTTATTAATACATTACCCATTATTGTATATGAATAATAAGTAGCTGTTTTGTGAAACAATCATTTTTCCCGGTAATCCTATAACTGTTCCCATTGGTCGATTTCAAGATTAGAGAAGGGACTAATCTTTATAGTATCTAGTGATGTCCCTATATGTAAATTATTACGATAATTGAACTAATGTTAAGCGTGCTCCACACATATATGCATCGATTAGTCTAAATTTGATAATCAGGCATAATACGAATTAAAATACTATAAATCAGTTGTTATATTTTGTTTCATTTAAAAGATATTTTGCAACACGCCAGCTAAATTATAGTACGATTAGCTGGACGAAGGACACGCGAACAATCTCAACGTGACGAGCCAGTATGGTTAGTTACAAGGTTACATTGGTCATCATTCAAAGTTGTCGCAAACGAATTCGCGGGTAACAGCTAGAATAGTAAGTAAATTTGTAATTTCAGTATTAATAATAATGTCCTCCTAGCCGAATTGCGGCCACGGCGGCCAGTCTCAATATAGATTAGCCATCTGCGCGGGACATATTATAGTGCTCAAGTGTATGCGCAAACACAGGAGCACTTTCTATTCCATCACTCTCATGATCCGATGGGACGCTTAGCGACACCACCGGAAAGAGTTTAGGTACAGGACCGACGGCTTTACGTGCTCTCCGAGGCACAGGGGTATAATACCGCCAACTCCCAGACTTTGGGCTGATGCTGAGAAATTTTTCTTTTCACAGAAAAGTCCCAAAATCACTTTTGGCCCGACCCAGGATTTGAACCCAGGACCTCGTTCTCTGCGGGTGAACACCCCCAGCTACCGCTAGACCAACGAGGCAGTTATTTCAGTATTGTAGTTTGATGCGAATGTTTAATTTACACAAATGTTTATTTTAGCCTAGCTAGCTAGTGAAATACTGCGTGTGATTGCTGAGTGGCATATGGAATATCATCACCCTATCTCAACCCGTGGGGGGCGTAGAAGTCGACCCGAGGGAATAACTACCAGAGGACGGACAGCAGCTTCTTTCTGAGTACTATGACCATCAAACTGACACCAAAGCCTAGTTGGTAGTGCTCCTGCCTACGAAACTGGTGGTCCTGGGTTCGAATCCCGGTAATTGCAAATATTTATGTGATGAGCACGAACATTTGTTTTTGCGTCATGGATGTTTTCTATGTATATAAGTATTTATCTATCTATATAAGTATGTATATCGTCGCCTGGTACCCATAGTACAAGCTTTGCTTAGTTTGGGGCTAGGATGAACTGTGTGACATTGTCCCCAGATATTATAATATTTTATTATATCGCGAAACCGCCTATCAAGAGAGGCATATCCCCCATGATGGATTATTGGAGGCTTTTATTCAGCAGTGGACTACTTACAGCTGTTATGATGACGGTATGTGGTATAAGTTAACCACATATTGGTTTCAACGGGAAACAATACGTAAAAAAAATTTAATTGTCCTTTATCACATAACCTTTAGAGTTAATATTTTTTGGATAATCATCATCAATCATCATCATCAATCATCAATCATCATCATCTTCATCATATCAGCCGAAAGACGTCCACTGCTGGACAATGGCCTCCCCCAAGGATCTCCACAATTGCCGGTCCTGCGCTGCCCGCATCCAGCGGCTTCCCGCGACCCGCACAAGATCGTCGGTCCACCGTGTAGGAGGCCTGGTCACGCTGCGTCTTCCGGTTCGTGGTCGCCACTCGAGAACCTCCTTTCTGCCCCATCGGCCGTCAGTTCTACGAGCTATGTGCCCTGCCCACTGCCACTTCAGTTTGGCAATTCTTTGGGCTATGTCGGCTATTTCGGTTCGCCTGCGGATCACAGCATTTCTGTTTTATTTTGGATACTTCGAATTAATCAACACTCCGTAACAAAATCCTAACGGTGCAGTAATCATCTTAACATTCCAACATATCATTAAACCAAGAAAATATATTTCATAAAAGTCACTGAAAAGCAGGTGCCAAGACAAATTTCATTACGACATTTCATAAGTTAGAAAACTCATAAATGATGAAGAATTTATGAGTTTTGTTGTAAGTTGAATGTCACTGTACAGTAATTCTCCAATAAACTCAAAAGGCGTTAATTTTTTTATCTAGATACCTATCACATAACAGCTCTAATAAGTCCACAGCTGGACAAGCCTACCCCAAAAATCACCTTGGGGCGATATGCCATAATCTCCACGCTTGGCAGACGGGTTGGCTATCGCAGTAAGATAGTCATAGTACTCAGAAAAATGCTGCTGACCGTTCTCTGATAAATATTCCCTTAGATAAGATGCTGATATTCTGATATTTGACGGTCACCGTAGCCTAGTTGGTAGTGCTCCTGCCTACAAGGCTGGTGGTCCTGGGTTCGAATCCCGGTAAGACAAGTGCAAATATTTGTGTGATGACCACGAATATTTGATTCTGAGTCATGGATGTTTTCTATGTATACATATAAGTATTTATCTATATATATAAGTATGTATATCGTCGCCTGGTACCCATAGTACAAGTTTTGCTTAGTTTGGGGCTAGGATGAGCTGTGTGACATTGTCCCTAGATATTAAAAATATTAAAGATATTAAATTTACACAAATGTTTATTAGGGCCTAGACGGCAAGTGAAATACTGCGTGTGATTGCTGAGTGGCATATGGAATATCATCACCCCATCTCAACCCGGGGGGGCGTAGAAGTCGACCCGAGGGAATAACTACCAGAGGACGGACAGCAGCTTCTTTCTGAGTACTATGACCATCAAACTGATATATCATCATCTTGGGGCGATATGCCATAATCACCACGCTTGGCAGACGGGTTGGCTATCGCAGTAAGATGGTCATAGTAGAAAGACGATGCTGTCAGTCCTCTGATAAATATTCCCTAAGATAAGATGCTGATATTCTGATATTTGACGGTCACCGTAGCCTAGTTGGTAGTGCTCCTGCCTACAAAGCTGGTGGTGGTAAATATTTGATTCTGAGTCATTGATGTTTTCTATGTATACATATAAATATTTATCTATCTATATAAGTATGAATATCGTCGCCTGGTACCCATAGTACAAGCTTTGCTTAGTTTGGGGCTAGGATGATCTGTGTGACATTGTCCCAATATATCATTATTATTATTATTCACCGCCGTCACCACAGCCATAGCTATCTGGTAAATATTAAAAGACAATTCTATCGCCGATGAGTTCATAACGGTAACAGATTTTTTTTACCCTGTCCCTTACAAGGTATACATACCTACGTGCTACACGCTAGTTTCCCAGAGGGTTACGTAGAGACAACGGATTTCCATTTGTCACGATCCTTGGTATGTAAGGATGATTTGCTTCATTTGCTCTCATTATATGCTTCATACATGCTCGTCGGTGTTGAATACTTTTGGGCTGGCCTTTCTTAAGAAAATCTCCAATTTAGTCAAAGAATGTTCGACGAAGTCTTCCCTTTCTAAGTTTAAGGCGTGAAAGCCAAACAAACAAACGAATAAACATTTATATAGCAGGAGAGAGTTCCCAATATACTGACTTATAATAAAATCGTAGGAAAGTCAAAACTGTACATTGAATATTTTTTTAAAGGATACTTAGGGCGTGATCTGCACCCGGTATCGAAGTCAAAAATATCGTTTTTAGAATTTTTGTCTGCATGTCTGTTTGTCTGTATGTATGCCCGGGCTAAACTCAAAAAGTACTACATGAATTTACTTCAAACTTTGCATGAATATTACTAAGAGGTCGGGTCAACGTATAGGCTACATATTATCACGCTATCACATACGGGGGAGGAACTATGATAAGTTATAAAATTTAACGCGGGTAAAACCGCGGGGCACAGCTAGTACTGACTTATATAAATAAGTAGCAAATTAAGTAACAAGTGGTTGCTAGGTACATGCCTTTCACGCCACAGGTCGTGGGTATGATTCCCATGAATATGTCTGTTTGTCCTCAGTCTGGGTGTAAACATCTATATAAAAGTATGTATTTACGAAAGGTAAGTAGTATATCAATTACCTGGTTGCCATAGTACAAGTACTGCTTAGGTTTGGATCAGATGGCCTTGTTTATATAATGTCCGACGATATATTATTATTGAATCTTTTGCACAATTTTTGAGGCAATAAACACGTATACAAAATGTAACTTAATTAACGCACATCCTGAAAATAGTTTGTTCAGAATCGTTTACTGAATCGATTTATATTATTTTTAATATAGGTAATTTTTTTATCCAAAATAATTAAAACTACGAAAATTATTGCCGTATTAACCCTGTACAGTCAAAACAAATTGAAATGGACCGTAAGTCAATGTAATAAGACTTCTAAAATCACAGTTTTATTTGTATTCATACAAACTCCATCATTCAATACAAAATAAAGAAAAATAAACTTTATTCCAAGATACTAATTTAGTAAATAACAATGCATATACATGTTAAATTAAAAATTCAGTGTATGTATTATGATTACAACATAATATTCTAATTGGGGTGTTTGAGGGTGTGCGTTAATTACGTTACATGTTGTACGTACATAGAATAAAAAAGAAAATTATTCTGAAAGTGTACGGAAGTGGAGTGGCTGCGTATTGCTGAATGAATAACGAATGATCACGTCGCGTTTGCTTCTAACGTTTTCAAAAGAGGACACGATGCTCATAATTACTTACGACTGAATTGAAATGTAACGCACGGACACACAAACCATCTAGACTGAGAACAACTATAGAATAGAATATAGTTTATTACTTGGTTAAGAATATTTTACATGTCACTTAAGAAAATAAAATTTACATAGTGTTATGGTGTTTTGTTATAAGCGCATTTTGTCCTATGGGGGATCTTTTGCAACCTATTACTATAATCTTCCCTTACTTTACATTTCGTAAATCCAATGAAGAAGTAAGGTTTGTCGATTTATGATCCCAGCAGGTTTATACCTGCATTTACTTATATTTAAGCGTGACTCTACGAATCAGAGCCTGCACTGTCGATGGATGGACGTGCGCTTGTGGAGCGGCTTCTGTCTCTCCTTTTTATTTAGGTATTCAATTTCGCCTATTCTATGAGCAAAAAGGGCTGGGTTAAAGTGGCCGTATCGCGTGTATTCGGGACCTGGATCTTCTAGACCGGTGATCGCCAGTTGTTGAAGTTTATCGATCATGTCGCGATTTAGGTCGTGGGCTCTGATGTGCCAAGGGTCTTGTTGCAGCATCTCCCATAGTATATCAGTATCTAATCGTCTGTCGAAACCTCCAGCTGCTTTTAGCGCCATTCTGTATTGGCGCTCGATTTTCAGTAAATTACTTTTGCTATACCGTGGTAGTAATTGCACGACACCATAGTCCAGAATTGGGAGCAAACATGCTTGTATAACAAGTATCTTAGTTTCCACACTAATTTTGGATCTGAATCCTATGATGGAGTGGAGTGCACCTCTTACTCGTTTCAACTTTT
Source organism: Pseudoips prasinana (assembly GCA_951640165.1). NCBI lineage: Eukaryota > Metazoa > Arthropoda > Insecta > Lepidoptera > Nolidae > Pseudoips > Pseudoips prasinana. The sequence continues at coordinate 5,206,513 of OX621236.1, forward strand.
CAACAACTTCTTTTGTTTGATGATTCATTGAAAGGTTTTTATCTAGTGTAACGCCTAGGTATTTAACCTGTTTCTTGTATTCGATACACTCTCCCTTCAATCGGATGTGATTTCTGTAACCAGTGTTTGAATTTCTTCCTCTCGGTTTCTTGCTGGAGAACATAATGCATTCAGTCTTTTCAACATTACATTGCAATCCCCATTGCTTATAATAGTTGATTATTTCGTCCGCTGCCCATTCTGCTCGTGTCGTAGCGTGGTCAGGACGTTCTGCTGCGTTAAGTATACATAGGTCATCTGCATATTGCGAGAGCATTTGACCTGCTATACGTTGTTTTGGTATATCTGAAACATATAAGTTAAATAAGACTGGACCGAGAATCGAACCTTGGGGCACCCCGTGAGGGACTAGTTTTATTGTTCCGGTGGTTGTACGGAATCTACCTCTCGTGGTTCTGTGTAAGAGATAGTTTTCTATAATCTTAATGATATTGTTGCGCGCTCCTGCGTCGTAAAGTTTCTTAATAAGACCTTTATGATTAATAGAGTCAAAGGCTTTTGAGAGGTCAGTCGATATCATCGCCACACTATGCCGTTTACTGAGGGCGTCTGCGATATACTTTCCTGTTCTCAGTATTTGTGTAGCAGTGCCTCGATGACGAACGAACCCGTGTTGGTGCTCTGGTATTATCTCATTGCATTCCTTCATTAGTCGTGTGAGGATTATTCTCTCTGCCCATTTGCCCATAATATTGAGTAAGCTAATAGGTCGGTAAGATTTTGGAAGTGTAATCTTTGCCTTGTTTGTGTAGAAAAATACATGTGCTTTCTTTCCATCGTTTTGGGAAATAACCTGTCTTAATGATGTGATCCATTACGCGTTTGAAAATTGAAATGATTGTGTCGCCACCCAGCTTCAGAATGTCAGCTTGAATTCCATCAGGGCCTGGAGATTTGTGATTTTTGAAATTTCTTAATGCTTGTTTCAACTCCGTTTTGGATGTTGAGTCCAGTGGTTGAAATGGCGTGAGTGTTTCTGAGCTTTCATCGATCTCATTAATATCTGAATTTGAGACAATTGCTGTGTTGACAAGTGCATCGATGATTTCCAATTCTGTTTTACAGTTTGGTAACATCGGTAGTCGCGGGGGTGGTTTTTTCATGGCTCTTTGTATGCTCCACATCTTTTTTCTATTATTTTCTCGATTATCTAGGATTTTAGTCCATTTTTGTTCTTGGTTTTCAATTATTTTCTTAGCTAGGTTACTTTTAATTGAGTTATAGGTCGCGCGTAGCCTTTGGTACCTGTCGGTAAAGCGTAGACGCCACGCTTTCTGTTTAGCCGAGTTTCTGTCTTTGATCATGTTTTTAATTTCTACGGGGAGACTTTCTTTCATATCCAGTGGTTTTAGTGGGGCGAATGAATCCAGTGTTTCAATCAAAGCTTGTTCAATTTGCTTTATATAGCTTTCACAATCTGTATCCGTTGTTATTTCGATGGTAGGATCGATTTTGGAGGCTATCATGCATTCAAATAGCTCACGTTTCTCCTTAGTGGATTTTATGTCTTTCAGGTTACGTGTCATTTCGATTTCATAGTCATTTTCTAGGTTGAGCGTAAGCAGCCACGGTGCGTGATCAGAAGAGATCAAATCAATTTGTTTGCATGATTTCACCTCTATATCCATATGATCGTAGGTAAGTACTGCTATGTCTAAGATGTTGTTACCTTGGTTGGTCGGACGAGATGGAAGATTTGTGTGGATTATTCTACAGTCCCCTTCGTTATGTATGTCCCTCAGTAATATGCCTAGGGCTCTGTCTTGCGAGTGACCAAGTGCTTTCATACGGAGATTCATATCTCCAACCACAATAGCGCTTTCTTCTCTCAGTAGTTGTTCAAACTCATCGGCACAGTCTGCTTGATTTGGAATGGGAACATATATTCCTTTGGGGGTTATGTATTCACCTGTGGTGTGGTTAGTGACAATACGCAGTGCACATCCTTCTATGTTGCGTTCGTCATCATCAATTGATTCGATGAGTTGAATTTGAGACCATTTCAGACCTCTTTTGATATAGATCGTGGTGCCTAGGTGATTTGCTTTTCTTTCAAATATTTTATCATATCCTAGTATGTTGAATTTCTCTTTTGTGAGATTTATTTTTATTTCATTCAGTACTGCAATGTCTGGATTATATTTCTGGGTAAGGTATTTTATTTCTTGAAATTTCTTCCGCATACCTTGTACATTTGCATGCAAGATCTTCAGTTGATTTTTAACTCGCCTATTTTTAAAATACATCGGCAAGTTTTTCAGAGAACAACTATGACGTCTTGATGTCCTCCTGGTCGCTGTCGGCCATATGATAGCGGCCAGTCTCAACGCAGACTAGCCATCTTCGCGGGAAATTATTTATTTATTTACAAAAACATAATTATCTTTACATTTTTGCACCCAATACGACAATTAGCCAACAAAAACATGAGATTAATTTTTTTGTGAAACCTAAAACTAGGTACATAGTTACAATTTAATAAATTCTTTTACATATATAGTTTCAATAAACATAAATGAACAAATTAATATTCTATAAAATACAACACAGAAAAGAAGCATATAAAAAACATACTCATAATGACGTAAAGTACTCACCCTTTCGAATTCCGCCAATGTACAAGTGAAAATGTCTAAATTTTGAGAGACGCTGTTAAGGAGTCCTAAGGATGTGCTCATTGGTGAATATATTAGGATGTTAGTACGAGCCGCCAAAACTTTAAACAGCCAATTCCTCGGCCCTTGTAGGAACCAACAATTTCAAATTATAGTGTACAAGTGTGTGCGCCAACACAGGAGCACTTTCTATGGTCCGATGGGTCGGCTAGCGACTCGACTGGCAAGGGCTCAGGTACAGGACCGACGGCTTTACGTGCTCTTCCGAGGCACGGAGGTGTGATACCACCAACTCCCAGACTCCGGGCTGAGATTTGAACCCACGACCTCATTATCCGCGGTTGAACATGCTACCACTAGACCAACGAAGCAGTCATAGTGTTTTAAAATTGAGCTATTGATGAAAATTCCATGAAAAGTAAAAATTATCTACTTAGTTTTAAACCTGGGGCTTTACCGGCTAAGTCGCCGAACATCGTTTCCGTGAATGGCGTTCAAATAAATAAAGGTTAAAAATGATTTAATCAATCGTTAAATCGGCTTCCATGAGCACATGTGACGTCATAAATGGTCCGGAATCTATTGTCAACGTTGAAGCCGATTTAACTATTGATTAAGTAATTTTTAACCTTTATTTATTTGAACGCCATTTAAGAAGCCATTCAGTTCAGTGACTTAGCCGGTAGAGCCCCTGAATTATGTTAAAACTGACCATTTAGCAAACATTTCAAATGTCTAGCTATCGTGGGTTCTTGGGTTATATACCGACTTTTTAAATTCTATGTATAGTTCAGAGTTTACTTCATAATAATAGTTATTTCCAAGTCCATGCTAAAGTGGCAAAGAGACTATTAACACAATTTTTCTTGGCTCGATTTTAATAGAAACAGTCACTTACATAATGTTGGTTTGTTATTGGCGTAGATTAAACCATGTAATGTTTTGTTTACACCATTTCTATGCAAATCCGACCCCAGCAAGACTGCGACCGAGTTGGCCACAATGCATTCCTCAACTATTGAACTGCTTTGCCTTAAAGTACAATTTAAGCTTACAGACATCTTGCTCGACCATTTAGATGTTAAACCTCAAATGTTCGAGCGAGATGTCTATAAAATAGTTGTTGTGCTTCAAAATGTGTTTCATGTTCATGTTTCATCATATTCGTTTTTCAGGGTTCCGTTGCCAAATGGCAAAAAACGGAACCCTTAAAAATCCTCATGTCTGTCTGTGTGTCTGTTTGTCCGTCTGTATGTCACAGCCAGTTTTTTCCGAAACTATAAGAGCTGCACTGTTGAAACGGTTGAAAGGCGCTCATAGCTAGATGCTCTCACCGGTCCGTAAGTGATCGGCGAGGTTAAGCAACTAGTCTCGCGGTCAGTCCATAGATGGGTGACCGCCAAAGTGGTTTAATTTCTGAGCGTCTCCGTGCTTCGGAGGGCACGTTAAGCTGTCGGTCCCGGTTGTAGTCATCAGACAACAGTCGTTAAGCCATGTCAGAGGCCTACTGGGCGGCTTGAGCAACTCTGACACTAGGGTTACCACTACCCATACGATAAGCAAGCAAGCAACTGTTGAAACTTGGTATGTAGATGTATTATGTGAACCGCATTAAGATTTTTACACAAAAATTAAAAAGAACAATAAATTTGGGGGGTCGCCATACATAGAATAATAAATAAGAGAATGCTAAAACTAAAAAAAAATATGATGTACATTACTTGCACAAGCTTGCACTTCCACCGAAAATTTATTTGAACGAGATCTAGTAAGTAGTTATTTTTTTATACGTCATAAATCTTAAACCGCAATTTACCTTTCATTTAATCAACTGAAATATTTGCTGCTGCGAAACCCTTCATGGGCGAGTCCGACTCGCACTTGGCCAGTTTTTATCTGACTGCGTGTGTGGCGCAGCGGATGAGGCAGTCGCCTCACCATTACATGTCCTGGGTTCGATTTCTGACCCATAAATAGTTGTTAAGTCTGGATGTTCTTTTTGTCCGTCAATTATATGTAAAGTAAAGTAAAGTAAAATACTCTTTATTGTACACCAATACATAGCATAATAATTGAACATAAAGTTATTAAAGTACAATGGGCGGTCTTATCGCTGCTGCGATTTCTTCCAGACAACCTTAAACGGAATATAATCCAAGGATCTAAAAATAAACTGGGTAGTGAAGGTGTTTGAATAAATTAAACTTAACCTAACTTAAACTAACAAAAGTCAACAGATATAAAATACATACATAAATAAATAAATAAACTAATATCCCTATAATATATAATAATAAATATTTATATTAAGAATACCTTTGTAATTAACAACAGATTCCTATAAACCTAATGTAAAAGGTAGCAGAAATTGCGTAACTATGAAAAAGAAACAATAAATAAATGATAACGACATTAACACTAGTTTAGGAAACTAATTTGGAAACATAATACTTCTTCACCTCTCCTTTAAAAGTCGCTAAAGATTGCGCACGTCTTGTAGTAATAGTAATTCATTCCAGGGGCGGACAGCTTGCGCATTAAAAGATTTTGAATAATAGTTAGTTACCTGTGTAGGTGTTTTTAGAATTAAGTTCTCCGAAGACCGTAAACATCTAGAGTGTGTGTCATGTAAGAACTCGAAACGTTCTTTGAGGTAATTTGGTGAGGACGGAATGAACAATATGTTATAGAGAAGAGTTAAAATATGAGTATTACGGCGAAGGCGGATCGGAAGCCACTTGAGTTTAGTGCGATAATTAGAAACATGGTCAAATATAAACCTTATGCAGACATTTTGAAGGCGCTCAAGTTTATTAAGTTGTGCTTCAGTGAGGTCAAGATAGCTGGTATCGGCGTAGTCAAGAACTGGAAGAAGGAGAGACTGTGCTAGCGCAATTTTTGTGGTAGTGGGAAGGAAATTACAGAGTCTTCGTAGAGAACCAGCAGAAGCAAATAGCTTTCGACTGACCTCTTGTAGCTGCGGTACCCAGGATAAAGTTTTATCAATGATGATTCCCAGGTTCTTTACTGTGTCACTATAGGGAATAGGAATACCATCGAGCACTACCGGTGGTAGGAGCTGAAAATCTAACTTTGAAATCATCCTAGGGCTGCCAACTATTATTGCCTGGGTCTTATTAGGATTAACTTTTAACCCATAGACCTTACTCCATTCGCAAATTTGTCTTAAATCTTCATTAATGCTGACGATAGTACGAGGTAAATTTTCTACATCAGTCTGTCTATTTATAATGTACCCCACGATACAGGGTTGAATTTCCTTAATGGTTTAAAAATATCAAAAAAAAGTACTACTCATATCAAAACAAACTACTGTAACAAATGTAAAACTGAAAATAAACGGTTTTAGAGGAAATTGGGAATAAACAGAGGTTATATCTTCAATTAACAAATGTTTTAAAATTGTTTAAAATCGCGGAGACGAGCTAGTCATATATTAAATACTACTTCTGATGATGTCTTCCCGGCCGAATTTCGACCACGGCGGCCATTCTCAATGGAGACGACTAGCGACACGACCGGAAACAGGTCAGGTACATGACCGACAGCTTTACGTGGTCTCCGAGGCACGGGATATATATATAAATAAATACTACTTCTACCTAACCACTAACAAAATTACACTCCAGCGAAACAAAAATTATTTCAATACTCCGAAATTGCTTCGGCGCGAATTTCCCAACCTTCTTCACAGGCCATTTGTTCAAAAACAAAGAACCCGCATCTCGTTTCGCGTGTTGTTACCGAACAGAAGTGAGTAAGCGTTTCTTGATGTGGTATAAAGGTATGCTTTATTTTAGCTTTTGTGCATCATTAGTGTTTATTTTGAATTTTGTTTTTGTAATCTAAAGAAAACCATTAGAATATCATCACCCCATCTCATCCCGTGGGGGGCGTAGAAGGGACCAAAGGGAATATCTACGGGGGGCAGCTTCTTTCTGTGCCCATCTTCCTGCGATCGCCAAGTCATCTACCAAGCTTGGTGATTATGATATATCCCCCCAAGATGATTGTTGGGGGAGGCATTTGTAGAGTCATCATCATCATCATATCAGCCGAAAAACGTCCACTGCTAGACAAAGGCCTCCCCCAAAGATCTCCACAATTGCCGGTCTTGCGCTATTCGCATCCATCTGTTTCCAGCGTCCCGCACAAGATCATCGGTCCATCTTGTAGGGGGCCTGCCCACGCTGCGTCTTCCGATTCGTGGTCGCCACTCAAGAACCTTTCTGTCCCAACGGCCTTTGGTTCTACGAGCTATGTGCCCCGCCCACTGCCACTTCAGTTTTGCAATTCTTCGGGCTATGTCGGTGACTTTGGTTCGCCTGCGGATTTCGACATTTTTGATACGATTCCGCAGGGAAACTCCGAGCATAGCCCTCTCCATGGTTCTTTGGGTGACATTGAGCCGCCTGATAAGGCCCATAGTGAGCGACCACGTCTCTGTTCCATGAGTCATCACTGGCAACACACACTGGTCGGAGACTTTCGACTTGAGACACTGCGGTATTTTAAACGAGAAGATGTTACGTAGCTTCCCGAACGCTGCCCAGCCGAGTTAGATTCTACGATTGACCTCCTTCTCGAAGTTGGACCTACTAGGTATTTGATATTTGACTATTTGTAGAGTAGTGGACTTCTAAAAGCTGTTATATATATGATGATGATGAACCTAAACGTATAGAATAAAATAGAATAGAGTACACTTGATTGTACCAGAAAACACAGTATATAATCTCAATATAAGTAAATACGGGTACAATCGGCGGCTTATCGATGTAGAGATCTCTTTCAGACAACCTTTGGGTGGACAAGGAAAAAATATAAATAGATTGAAATGAAAGTACAAGTTACATAAAAATACCGCGTAAAACCGCGGGGCACAGCTAGCTAGCTATATAAAAATCTTTAGTGGAGGCCTTTGACTAGCTTTGGACATTTATCGGCAGTTCTGATGATGATGATAATATTAAATTGAGCAATTTAAATTTCCACCCGGTATTGAATGTGGTATTGAATTTTTACCGTATCTCCTAGTACATTGACTTATAAACATATATATATATATTTTTTTATATCTTGGGATATATATATCACACAGATCGTCCTAGCCCCAAACTAAGCAAAGCTTGTACTATAAGTACCAGGCGACGATATACATACTTATATAGATAGATAAATACTTATATACATAGAAAACATCCATGACTCAGAAAAAAATATTCGTGCTCATCACACAAATATTTGCACTTACCGGGATTCAAACCCAGGACCACCAGCTTCGTAGGCAGGAGCACTACCAACTAGGGTACGGTGACCGTCATGTCACCGTAGCCGTCGGTATTGAATGTGGTATTGAATTTTTACCCTATTTCCTAGTACATTGACTTATAAACATATTTTGGCAGTCGTAAACATAACTTTTCAGCAAAATTGTTGAAACGATCCATCAGGCAAACTTGCGTACTTAGTGGTAGTAAGACAGTTAAACTTTTGGACCCAGCCGTTATTGGTTGCCGGTCCCTAATATTCTTCCTATGAATGGCAGTTGGTGCCATAGACTTACGATTAAGTTCAAGAACACGTGTAGGCGGGATTGTTTTGAGTTTTGTTAGAATTTCTATGTACGGTATACAAGATTTAGTGAACATCAGACTGACTGGCTAAAATGACCGATCAGCTTTAAAATATTACTAAAATCTAATACCTATTTGCTACTATTTGATACCTTTGTTTAAATAATTGGTACCTAATTAATAACAGAGAAAATTAATTTAAAATTGGCCAGTCAGTCTGACGTCAGGATGACTGCCCACATTTAGAATCTCCCCGTAAGGGCTCCAAAATTTCAATTCGCCTTTACAAAAAATTAGTACCTATTACATACTTAAATATAGGTTTTTTTCCAGATTTTTGAGCAAATAATAAAAAAAGTAATAGAAGTTTTTTGTTTACTATTAATACAGAATAATGAGATTGACTTATGATTCTAAAGTATTAAATCTCACCTCATTAAATAAGATAATAACTCTTACTCATTTACCAAAAACAATGTTAAATGTCAAAAGGTGCTGAATACAAAATTTTGTCTGTAAAAGACTTTGTACCTTCACTCAGTTCTAACTGTATTGCACATTATAAATCTCATTGTCACAGGGGCACAAAATGGCAATGCTTTGACGATTGGTCCACCAGAATAACAAAAAGCAATAGAAACTTCTACGCACATATATTTGCAAGAAAAGATTAATCTGCTTTATTTCCATTGTGTTATTTTATGCGAATTTCTGTATTAGTAGTAAACAAAAATCTTCTTTATTTTTATTTATTCTTTGCTATAAAAATTTAGATTAAATATATGTTTAGGTATGGAATAGGTACTAAACTTTTGTTAAGGCGAATTGGAATTTTGGAGCCCTTACGTGGAGATTCTAAATATGGGCAGTCATCCTGACGTCAGAATGCCTGGCCAATTTTTAAATTAATTTTCTCTGTTATTAATTAGGTACCAATTATTTAAACAAAGGTATCAAATAGTAGCAAATAGTTATTAGATTTTAGTAATATTTTAAAGCTGATCGGTCATATTGGCCAGTTATTCTGATGTTCACAAGATTTAAGACCAATAATAAGAATATCTGACAACAATTGACAGATTGCTTTCGGATCTCAAACTAGACAGAGCCTGTACTATGGCAACCAGACAACTGATAAGCATCCTACTAATAGTATAAATGCGAAAGTTTGTGAGTATGGATGGATGTATGGATGTTTGAAACTCTTTCACGCACAAACTATCCAAGGAATGTTGATGAAACTTTGTAGTAATATTTGACATCAAAATAACACATACGCTATATAATTTATAAATTTTAACGCGGGTAAAACCGCGGGACTCGGTTATTACTTACATGTTTCGAAATACATACATCACACTAATATTATAAAGGCGAAAGTTTCTGAGTGTGTGAGTGAGGTATATTAATATATGTAAAACATGGACTTAATTTTGAAGCTCAAACAGTGCGAACTGCTACCCTGGAAATGATCCATGGACAATGAAAACAAAATCAAGAAATACACCTATAATTGCTGTATATAGACCACCTAACACAAATAAATCCCAATTTGTGGACGAGTTGGAAACTACCCTAAAATCAGTCTCAGCCAATGATAACGTTCTTGTGATTGGCGACACCAATATAGACATCTCGTATGCCACCGAAAACCCAAGTACTAGAAAATACAAAAACACCTTGTGTAGTTACGGCCTACAGTGTGCTATACCGAGTTCAGAGATAACACGAGAAGCGATCGTGGACGGCCGGCTTGAAACATCAACATTGGATCACGTATGGGTGAGAGCGGGATGCAGCGAGTTTGGCGCCTTGTCGTACGTACTGGAAACACACATCTCTGATCATCACGCCGTTGGAATAGTGCTAGACTTGCGAGGAAGTTATTATAGCACAGATACAAAACGGGACAGCTGTAGCTGTATGAGAGAAATTATAAGAGACGAGAAAGTTAAACAGAAACTTCATGCTTATGACTGGACGCAACTGCTTGAAATAGCGTGCCCGTTAACTTTGTTTCAGACATTATGTACAGTGTTCAACGAGATATATAAGGAAAGTACCGTTGTGGTCAAAAAGAAAAATAAAAGGAAAAAAGAGCCATGGATAGATAATTATCTGTTCAGAATGTTAAACCGTAGGGATTATTTATTTAGAATATGGAGATCCGACCCAAAGAATATGAACAAACGATTAGAATACACAAAATTTAGAAATAAGATTAATAAGCTAGTAAACGAGGCGAAAAATAAATATAGACAATTACAAATAAAAGAATGTAATGGAGATTTTAGGAAAATTTGGTCAAATATTAATATGTGGCTGGGTCACAACAAAACTAGTCTTGATAATGTGATACTTAGATATTTAGGTAAAACGGAAAGTATTAGTCAAATTTGTACAAATTTTTCAAAAACTTTTACTGAAGAAATACAAAGTATTAAACATACATGTAGCGTTAAATTTCTAGACAGACATAATTATGTGAAGCCAAGTAATGTTTCCTTCAGATATAAATCAGTAACGCCAGTGGAAATAGAAAAAAATATTAATCTGCTATCATGTGAAAAAGCACCTGGATTCGATGGGATAAGGGTAAAAGATATTAAATACGTGCGAAAACAATTAAGTCCTATTATATCAAAATTCATGAATATGTGCCTAACCAACGGCTTATATCCCAATGAATTAAAAATCGCACTAATACGCCCCCTTTATAAGTCTGGTAGTCACTTAGAATATGTCAATTACAGGCCGATAGCCATTCTATCGGTTATTGATAAAATTATAGAAAAAAATATTGTAGGCCAAATTAGTAAATTTTTAGAGAGTAATAATATTCTTTCAGACAGTCAGCATGGCTTTCGGAAAGGACGTAGTACTGTCTCGGCTTTGACGGACTTTGCGGACTATGTTAATGAATCATTAGACTCTGGTAAACAACTGATCTCACTTTTTATTGATTACAAAAAAGCATTTGACACACTGGATCACGACACATTATTACAGGCTATGGATGAATGTGGGATACGTGGACCCACTAATAACTGGTTCAAAAACTACCTGTTTAATAGGAAAATACGTACGACCATTGCAGGAGAGACTGGCGACGCGGCATCTGTGCAGTTAGGTGTGCCGACCGGTTCAGTGTTCGGGCCGGTCGGTTACGTGATGCATGTGAACAGTGTGTCAAATATTGTAAATAAGTGTCGGGTGTATGTATATGCAGACGATATTTTAATAGTATACGGCTCAAGGAATATATCGGAAGTAAAAAAAAATATAGAGGAAGATTTTGAAAATATCACCAAATGGGCCCACGACAACGGGATCATATTAAACCTGTCAAAAACTAAGTGCATGCATATACACTCGCCATATAACCATCGAGCTAAGAGTACTCAAAAAGAGGACCTGACAGTAATTAGCCATACATACGAGTGTCTTCATAATAATAAAATCAGCTGCACCTGTAGTGAGATAGAATATGTTGAAACATTTAAATACCTTGGCCTTACTATTGACACAAACTTTAATTGGAAAATTCACGTCGCACATACTTGTAACCGACTAAGGTCCGTATTAGGGAAATTTTACCAACTGAACCGAATATTAAATAAACATACGTTGCGAGTCGTATATTACGCATTGGCCGAATCACTTATAAGTTACTGTTTAATTGTTTATGGAAGAACATTCAAACCATATTTAAATGAGATAAAAAATTTACAGTTAAGATTAATTAAATTCCTAGTTAGTAATAAAGTAAAACAAAAATGTAATCAGGACTACGACAAATTATTCCCTATTTGTAAACTATTGCCAGTAGATACTAAAATAAATTATTTGATAGCATTAGAATATTATTATAGCGAGACGTATAAAACTCCTGTTGAAAATAAATATAATACAAGGAGAGTTATAAATAAAAATCTCGTTCAACCAAAGGTGACCAATTATTATGGAAAACGAACTTCAAAATTTTTAATACCACATATTTTCAATAAATTACCGATATTGAGACAAACACCTAAAATAAGTATTAGTAGTTTAAAATTAATGTTGAGGGATTTACTTCTCGATGGTGGAGAGGGGTCATCGAGACCTGAGGCATTGTTCATGCCTACAGACGATGGGTCTGTCAAATGTACCTAGCCTTAAGTATGTCCTAAATATGTAAAATTAAAATGTAGATGTATGTAGGTTAAGATTTATTGTACTACAAGAGCGCGTTACTCGCCATTAAACGTAACAGTTTGGCGAGATTACTTATATGTTATACAATTGTAAAAAAATATATGTAAATAAAAAAAAAAAATTAAAATAAAAAAAAGTGTATGCTTGTTTACTTCTTCACGTCTAAACGGCTGGAGCGATTTCAATAAAATTTGGCAATGAGTTAGCTGACATCCTAGATTAACATAAAGGCTATACCTAGTTAAACGCGGGTAAAACTGCGGGACATAGCTTGTATTACATAAATTTCAACCAGACAAGTACGTACAGATTGTATGGCAAACTAGCAATGACTCTTATGAAACTCTTAGTTCAAAATTTAAACTTTCACTCATAATTGTTTTTCTGCTTAAAACAAATTTAATATAATAATAATAATATATAATAATAATATTCTGGGACACTATTAACACACGGCCATCTGATCCCAAACTAAGCAGAGCTTGTACTATGGAAACCAGATAACTGATATAATACATATACTACTTTTCTTTTGTAAATACATACTTATATAGATAATTACACCCAGACTCAGGACAAATAGACATGTTCATGCACACAAATATCTGTCCTGGGTGGGAATCGAACCCACGACCTCCGGCGTGAAAAGCAAGCATTTGCCAACCACGCCAACAGGCCCGTCAAAATTTAAAAGTTATACAATATACTTTCACCCAAGCTTCAAAAGTAATTGATTTGTAACGTCTATATTTCTCTGGATTCTATGGTGCTTAACGTTTTATCTCCTAAATTACGGTCTAAAGGCTTCCTTAGCCTAAAATATTTCTAGACTAGACAAAATGGATGGCGTTACTTGAAGTACGGCTTCATATGTTTTGCTTAAAGAAGCGGTGGTAAAATTGTGGTTTGGACCCTTGAAAATCAAGATATGGCTTAAAATAAGTATAGTGAAAATATTATAAAATCGATTGCATTGTACATATCTATACATATAATAAAATCGTAGGAAAGTCAAAACTGTACATTGAATATTTTTTTAAAAGGATACTTGGGGCGTGATATATAATGGATATCGAAGCCAAAAATATCTCAAAAATTACTGCATGGATTTACTTAAAATTTTGCATAAATATTACTAAGAGGTCGGGTCAACATATAGGCTACATATTTTCACGCTATTACCTACGAGGGAGGAGCTGTGATAACTTATAAAGTTTAACGGGGGTAAAACCGCGGGGCACAGCTAGTTGATACATAAAGTAGTGGTTAATGATTATGACTGCTAAACTTGGGGTCGTGGGTTCGATCCCCGCTCTGGACTAATATTTGTATGAAGAGAACGATTATTTGTTCGATGTTTCGGTAGTAGTAATTTATAGTTAACATGTATATTTATCTGTGTGGTGACGACCGCGAATATCAGAATACCATCACCTCATCTCACCCAGTAGGGGGCGTAGAATTCGATGTGATTAGGGTTACCATATGATAGGCGGTAGCCGCATTTGACAGGCATTTTAAGGTTTAGACAGGCGTGCGGCCGGCATTGGTCTAAGACAGGCATTTTCGCAGGGTCTTGTCAACGCCTACTGGAGTAAAGACAGTAATCGGGTGACAATTGAATCAGTAAAAGCAATATTGATAACACAGGAAAATTACAAAACTGTATCTTGTGAAGTATTTTACATATATAATAAATATCCTTCTTCATACTGTTCTTCATTATTATCTGTAGGCTTTTACTTATTATCTACAGCGTTTTGCTTCAGACAGACATTTATCTGAAAAATCTGGCATTTTAGGTACCATAGACAGGCATCCTTTATTAAAATAAAATAAAAAAGGTTTTTATTCACGTAGACTTTAAAAAGCGCTTGTAAATAGTCAGAACATGTTCGCAGTAATATATAATTAATTTATAATTATTTCTAGGTACATATAGATATTTTGGTACAAGGATTGTAGGAAATAATTTACAATAAGATTTATCTTATAACAGTAACGATATTTAGCTAACTAAAATTAAGTTATTGTCAAGGATCATGTGTAGGTTTTATTTATATATGGTAACCCTAGATGCGAGGGAATATCTACCAGAGGACGCGCAGTATCTTCTTTCTGAGTACCTTTGACCTTATGACCATCCTACTGTGGTCGCCACCCCGTTGACCCCCGTCACTGGCAAACGTGGTGATAATGCCTTATCTCCCCGAGATGTTTCTTTGGGAGGCTTGTCCAGCAGTGAACTTCTTACAACTGTTGTGATTATGAATGTATTTCGAAATAATAGAGCTGTATAAATATGGCGGCGAATATCAGAATATCATAAATATATATATTATTAATATATTTATATATATATATTTAGTCTATGTATTTGAGTATCTATTTTAATGGAATTTTAAGTTATTTTACAGTACATTTCTAGCCACTTTTCTCAATTGCTAATCTTGTCCATCCAACCGTTGTCTGGAAGAAATCGCTCTTATGCGATAGGACCGCCAATTGTACATAAATTGAAACTATGTCTATTCATCTAAATTTTATTCTGTGATGTGCAATAAAGTGAACCTACCTATCTATCTAATACGTAGAATTCAACGCGACGGAAATCTACCAGAGAACGGGCAATAGCTTCTTTCTCTGTACTATGACCATCTTACTGCAATCGCCAACCCGTCTGCAAAGCGTGGCTATTTTACACAACAGCTTGTGATTGAGCCGCTCTGAATTAACACAATAAAATATAATGTAATTTTATGTTAAGAAATTAATATATTAAAAAGGGATCCCTATTGATTTCTGGCAGTGTTTTTCAGTAGCTGCCACGTCATGAACTGCATGGTAAGATAAAAAAGTTACGATTCCACACAAATGTAATATTTTTACGGAATAAATGAATTTTGAATTTGAATTTGGCATATCCCTTCTCCCGAAGATGATTATTGGTGGGGGTGCTTGTCCAGCAGTGGATTTCTTTCAGGTGATATGATAATGATGATGATTTAGAATATATAAGTACATTCATCAGTCTTAGTTAACCCACTATATTTATATCCATATTAACGAATAAATTTATGTTATTCTAAACCACATCCGACGTTTCCTACATGCGGTTACCTAAACACAAAAGTTCAGCGACACAATGATTTAACATTGCCTTGAGACGTACCGCTTTAACAATGCACCGCAATTCAGTTTAATGTTAAAATATCACACTATGCATGAATCGCGAGACGGAGTTGTGCAATATTTATGTAAGCTACGTACCTAGTACTTATGAGTTTTGAAGTAAATAATGTTTGAATAACTTGTGGGCCTCCTGGTGTGTAACGTAAATTTTAGTGCCTTAAGTCTCTTATAATGCACAGCAGTTTCTGCTGCATAAATAGATAAGAGGCTGACATTACCAATTTTGTAGTTTAACGCCTATAGGCCAGAAAGGTTCACTGTCGCTGGTCAAAAAAGAGTGAATAGATAACTATCAAATGAGTAAAAACGGGATGAAATTGTACAAAAATTATTAATGAATCAATATGATTCTAGCAAAAATATTTGTTCTGAAATTTTTGTGCATGTTTAATTTCAGGTTTAAATTCAAATCATACATCTTAAAAATTAATAAAGTAGAATTTAAAAATTGAATTTGTCGTAATTTAATTTGCAACACAAGACTGAAGAAAACACAAAACTGAGACTTGCGACTCAGATGGAGGTTTAAGGGGCCCAAACCTAGATGGAGGTTGATGGAGTCGCAAGTCTCAGTTTCCGCACGGTGAATCCATGGGTTGCTAAGAATTAGGTCTTCTTATAACGTTGTATGCGCTTTAATGATATTACAGCTCGATTCTAGGACTTTATGTAGTACGTAGTCAGTTCTTTAAATACAAAATTCCATCGGTATCACCATATATTTGCAGCCCGATTTACAGGTAAATAATGGATTAAAGTCCACCAGAGTCCGAACCTTAGGTAATTAAGATAGTTATAAGTAAAATATAAGCATTTTAATTTATTTATATTGAATATTATTGTAAATGTATATTTATATTGTAATTTAATCCTATGTAGGTAATTGTTTTTTTTAATTGGGACTTAGTGCCTGACAAAATAAACTTTTATTATTATATTATTATTATATATATTGTTTTATGCGGATTTTAAGTACCTATTTAAATGTATGTTTGAACTAATATTATAGACATAGTTCACACGTATATTTTAATAGGTAGAACAACATTTTTTCGGATTTGTTTATTGTAATGGATTAACTTCAGTTCTACCTACCTATTTTAAAAATTATTTCACTTATAGTAAGCTACATTATCAGCGAGGAACACGAACTATATTAAAAAAAATAGAGATCCCGTAGAAAATCACAATGATGTAACTCAAGGTGTCATAAAGGACATAAATTTACCCACGAAAAAATCAATGAGGTTATTTCAGTAACTTTTATTGTTACGTCTTCATAACCGATTTTTTTTCGAAAAGTTAAACTGCACGAGTAATATCGAAAGATATTTAACCAACGAAAAAAGTACAAATTTATCGTAATACCTATACATGCAAAGCTAGGGCGGGCTGTAGGTAAGATAAACTCTCTATATCGGATAAAAATTCGAATCAGTCGTGACCAAAATAATAATATCCTAGGACATTATTCACATACGGCCATCTGATCCCAAACTAAGCAGAGCTTGTGTGTACTATGGAAACCAGATAACTTATATACTACATATGTATACCACTTTTTTGTAAATACATAAGGAATGCCTAATACCTAAGCTTACTATTCGTAAAAAGGGTCTGCGATAGGGTATGTCAGATCCTGTGTATAAAGTCGCCTTTGACCAAAGTTGTAATCAAAAGCGACTAAAAATCGATAAATTTAAAGAGAGATCTTCAAACATTTTTGGTAATGTCATATATGTCACCAGCGTAATAAGCTAAGGTGTATTATAGAGATATATATAGCGATAACTACACTCATACTCAGGACCAACCGACATGTTCACGCACACAAATATCTGTCCTGGACCCACCCAGGATACCCACGAACCCACGACCTACGGCGAGAAAAGCAAGAATCTGCCAACCACGCCAAACCGTCCGTCTAAAATAATTTCTTCCATGAAAATGTAGGCACTTGTTTGTTAAACATTCAGAGTTCAGAAAAAGTATCTCAAGAAAAAATAGTACTTGATAAGAAAATAAACATTCTGTGTTTACTTCACTGTCTCGATATAAAAACATGAATGTTATTTTTAAAACGTTAATTCTTTCAACCTTAAGGTTATTTTGAAATGTTTGAATGAATACAAATAACAAATAATTCAATTCAGTTCAAGATATTTGTTTAGTTTTCTCCTCACAAAGAAATATATATTTAAACTAATAGGTAATTTATAGGGTCCTAGCACGTATTATGCCGTATTTTGCCATGCAATAATAAGATAAGAATTTTGATAATTACGGACGTGACATAATTAAATAAAGTTGTAGAGCTGTTCTCAAGTGCTAGATGTTATCAAGTACTCAATAGCCGCGCAACGGTAATAATAATATTTTTACACTGTGATTATTTATTTGATTAGTGATTACCATTTTATTAATTACTGTAATAATTCTTTAATAATTTTACATCTTAAAATATTAATAATCGATATTATACTTTCAAATGGTTGTCACTGATAAAAGTATAAATAGGGTAGGAGAATTATTAAGGAGGCATTCTTTGTACGACGGTAGATAAGAACGTTACTCTGTTCGATTAAATACAATATTTGTGTGTAGTGTGGAAAATATCTCGGAGTTTTAATGTGCAGAACCTACGAGTGCGTAATATAGACTATATATTATATGGAAAGCTAAACTACTTATATATTTTAAACAATCCTCATACAAGGCTAGAGGGTGCTCCTATGAAGGTTGGTAGCGATTAGATCAAAAGATTATTTATTAATTATTCGTAATATTTTCTTTTACGCGGAATTGCACCGCATTCCTGGTAAAGTTAATAAAGATTTGTATTTTACTCTCGTCAAGTTTGACTGAACTGAAACTACTTAAGAACTTTTACACTATTTTTATGTTTTCCTCATTGGAAACATATCACGTTTTATACAAATTAAATAAATGTTTCATAAATGTCAGTTTTAACGTGTTTGTGAATTATGAGCTGCTACCAAATGATAATCTTTAATAAATGCGGCAATAGATATTTATTAATACAAATTAACGTTATAATCAAGTATTTGTTAAAGAATAAGTGGGTGGTGTGTGATGAGTTCGATTATTTATTCTGTGACTGGGTATAATATATCTATAAGTTTTTAGCTAAATATAAAAAAATATCAGTTGTCTGGTGGTCATAGAACAGTCAACGGTAAAAATCGATCAAACCGGATATTCAATACAAATTGATTAGATATTAAATCATCATCATCATCATCATATCAGCCAAATTAAGTCCATAGCTAGTCAAAGGCCTCCCACAAGGATCTCCACTATGGCCAGTCTTACGTTGCCCGCATCTCGCGACCCTTCCACGAGCGTCAGTCCACCTTGTAGGGGGCCTGCCCACGCTGCGTTTTCCGGTTCGTGGTCGTCACTCGAGCACCTTTTTGCCCCAGCGGCCGTCGGTTCTATTAGCTATGTGCCCCGCCCACTACAACCTCAGTTTTTACATTACGTATAAAGATATTTGTACATTATACGTTATGGTATATGTAAAATAAGTATGTGTTTTGTAAAACATTCATATTTCCCGGTAATTCTGCAACTGTTGCCATTGGTCGATGTGAAGAATAGACAAGGAACTAATCTTCCTAGTATTTAGTGATGTTCCTATGTGTTAACTATTACGGTATTTGAACTAATGTTAAGCTTGTTCCACAGCATACTTGTATCGATTTGTTTCCTTTGATAATCAAGCATAATACGAATTATAATAATATAAATCAGTGGTCACATTTTTATTTAATTTAAAAGATATTTTGCAACACGCCGGCTTACATTTTGGTACAATTAGCTGGACGAAGGATATTCGAATAATCTCAGAGTGACGAGCCAGTATTGTTAGTCACATAATATGTCGGCTACTTTGATTCGCCTGTGGATTTCAACTTTTCTGATTCGATCGCGCAGGGATACTCCGATCATAGCCCTCTTTATTACTTTTTGTGTGACTTTGAGCCTTATTATGAGGCCACGTCTATGTACTACGAGCTTTGGTTTATGATTTTGATCATTTAAATAGTTGTGTGTGACAGTACAGGCTCTGCCTAGTTTGGGTTCGGATGGCAGTGTGTTAGTTATCCCATAATAATTTTATATATTTACCTATTTATTTAATTTTATTCAAGTTCAAGCAACCGCAACTCTTTCTGTACAAATGGAAAAGAGAATTTATCATTTTAAAATAAAAATAATTATAATATATAGGGACAATGTCACACAGATTATCCTAGCCCCAAACTAAGCAAAGCTTGTACTATGGGTACCAGGCGACGATATACATACATACTTATATAGATAGGTAAATACTTAAATACATAGAAAACTAATATTCGTGCTCATCACACAAATATTTCCACTTACCGGGATTCGAACCCGGGACCACCAGCTTCGTAGGCAGAAGCACTACCAACTAGCCAGTATTGATTGGTAGGTACTGTGGCGATCTTCATGGTCGTGGACCTTCGTTCGTCTAATAAGAATAGAATTGTTATGTACTAGTAATTACCTAATTATGATGTAATTAAAGGAATTTAAAGTGAATATATTTTTGTTTAAAACATGAAGGTACTAACCATTAATAATTATAATAAATAGAGTCGGTAGTTATTAAAACGTGCCATGAGACATATTATGTCCTAAGTGAAAAACATAATAGCCACAGCAATGAAACATATTCAAAGCAACTTGGAGGTCGAAACTGTCGTAACTAAGACGTTTGACATAATTTACCATGCATATATGGATCAAGATCGCAAACTTTCCGCTCGGTTCCAAACTACGTCCATTCCAAGCTAATAACAGTCTATTACGCGACCCAAAACTTTAAAATCTAACTCCATCAAAGTAACACATACACAAAAAGCTCCTGTCTTTACAAAGACTATTCGCCCTGAAGGTGGTGCAAGGCTTTCGTACCCTCAACACCCCAACTGCGATCTGTCTAGCCAACCTAACACCATTACCTGCGAAGATTCTCGAGTTCGCAGATAATGAGCTGACCAAACTCCGCGGCTATTCCGCTCATCTACCACCTGATTGCCCCATCGAAAGCCTTGCACCTGCTTCCGAGCTCCTTCACCCTTCGCAGAGAACCGGCATAAGATTCACATCCGCCCTCACCTCTGAGGATGTGAACTCCATGATCACTGACGACACCGTCCAACTGTATACAGACGGCAGCAAACATGATGGTGGGGTAGGGGCGGCTGTAGTTATACTGCGGCCGAACTCCCCCTCCATCATTAAGAAGCTGAAATTGCATGATTGTTGCTCAGTATTTCAGGCAGAAATGCTCGCCATAGAGCATGCCTGCAGATGGATACTGGACAACAATTCGCGACGGAACCTCATTTTGTCAGATTGCCGGTCGGGATTGACGGAGCTCGAGAACCCCAATAGCGCCAACCACTTCGCCACCAAAATTCACCGATACCTGCACGACGCACTGTCTGCCGGTATTGACATTCGATTCGGATGGATTAAGTCCCATGTCGGAATTCCCGGCAATGAAATGGCAGACTCTGCCGCCAAATCTGCTGCGGAATTACACCGAACCCCGGACTATTTCTCCATCCCAATCAGCCACATCAAACACACCAACTCAAACACCTCCTCCGCCTCACTGGCAGAACTCTACGACCACACGACATATATCAAAACACTTCTACCTACACATGACGACTTGATATTCTATATCAAGCTCGTACAACCTAACTTCGCGGTAACACAATTCCTCTCCAACCATGGTTACCACAAGGCATACTTGCACAGGTTTAAAATAACCGACAACGATGTCTGTCCTTGTGATAACCAAACAGCCCAAACCCTCAACCACTTAATCGTAGACTGCCCACGCTTTCTGGCTACCAGAACCGACCACCTTCTGGCTACGGATAGCCCTGACCCCTTCAACTTACGTACTGTACTTGACCACCCCACCACCATAGAAACATTCCACAAACACATACACTACATTATCAAAACACTCAAAACTTTCAACTCAACATAACATTCGACAAACACGAACACAAATTCCGCTGGTATATGGTATGACTTATAGGACCGTCCCTGAGTTATAATATATACCAGTTCATGGGTTGGCGCGCGGGTCGGTTTACGGGGTGCCCTTCAGGCATCCTATTTGCCGGTCCGCGCGTCAACTCTACATTTAGTTTATATTTTTATTATATATTAGCATGTACATAATATATATAAATACATATTTACTTTAATTTTTCTTTTTCCGTTGGTTCATTCCACACCTCTATCACATATGCGAGGGGGTGTGGAATGAAGCATTTAAATTCATATATTATTATATCTTTTATAAGATACCCCTTTTGGCCAGTCCCAAAGTGCGGCTCGGCCTTATAGCGAGGTCGTGCCGCATGGCGGAACATCTAAAATCCAATATATTATACTAATATTCAGATTTTATTATATCTTTTATTAAATACCTATTTGGCCAGTTCCTAAGTGCGGCTCGGTCTCACTGCGAGGCCTTGCCGCATGGCGGAACATCAAAATTTATTATATTCATATATCAGTATATCTTCTATAAGATACCTATTTGGCCAGTTCCTAAGTGCGGCTCGGTCTCATTGCGAGGCCGTGCCGCATGGCGGAACATCAAAATTTATTATATTCAATTATATATCTCTCCTTCCCTCTCCCTACGAATGATTGCATTCAACCCCACACCCTGCTCTCAAATCTAAAACCCAATTTTACTTTACTTCAAATGGCGGCAGACGTATCACTCGCGTTACCCCATTTATTTCCATATAGTATAAAAAAAAAAAAAAAAAAAAAAAAAACTCCATCAAAGTTCCGGAATATTAATAACCCAATCACAGTGGATCGTTTTCACTATAGATTCATTGATTCTAGCGTAGGGCTTACAGATGATATTGGATACAGAGAGATTGGTGGCCAAGTCAATATGATTACGATTATCTATAAATATAGTCATTCCAAATATCTATACATATAATAAAATTGTAGGAAAGTCAAAACTGTACATTGAATAATTTTTAAAAAGGATATATTAGATAATAGATGTTATTAGAAAAGTGTGTGTTTGTGTGTGTGTGTGTGTGTGTGTGTGTGAGTGTGTGTGTGTGTGTGTGTGTGTGTGTGTGTGTGTGAGTATGTACGTATGTGAGTGGGTGTGGGTGTGGGTGTGTGCGCGGTATTAGAAAACTTGCTGTAATAATTGTTCTGTATATTATGAAAGAGAAAAGAAAAACCCAGCCATGTGTGTGATAAGCCAGTATTGAATGGTACTGTGACGATCTTTATGGTCGTGGACCTTCGTTCGTCTAATTAGAAGATATTTGTTACAAAAAATAAATGTTTAAAAATAAAGAAATAATTTTAAAATATTCAAACGTAGGAAACTGATTCGATTTACCTGTCTTGTGAGACCAAAACGAAACGAAGAACGGAGAGAAGTGTCCTCTACTGATGTCAATTGCTAGCAGCTCCGGGAAGACAACGATCTATTTGTGGGGCAGTCGATGTGCGGGACTGGCAGGAGTCAGCAAATAGGAGTGACATGGCGCAAAAGGGGGGCACTGGAACATCATACCCGCGTTCCCGGGGCTCCGCTCATCAAGCGCCAAGTGAAGTCCATGGAAGGTACGTTTAGTCGGTGCGCGTCCGACATACTTATCCGTAGATACTTTTTGCGGGTGCCACGCGTATCCCCACTGTTTTATCAAAAAAAAGGTATCATAACCAGACAACGGACAAACATACTTATATATTTCTAAATAGACAATATAGATAAATTACATCCAGACACGTGTCCATCGCACAAAGATGACGGGCTGGTTGGCGTGGTTGGTAAATGCTTGCCTTTCACTTCGCAGACCGTGGGTTCGATTCCCGCCCACGACAGATATTTTTGTGCATGAAAATGTCTTTTTGTCCTGAGTCTGGTTGTAATTATCTGTATAAGTATGTATTTACAAAAGAGAAGTAGTATATGTAATGTTTCAGTAATCTGGTTTCCATAGAACAAGCTCTGTTTAATTTGGGATCAGATTGCCGTGTGTGAATAATGTCGTAAGTTATTGTTTAGCAGTCATGGTCACTAACCACCAGAATATAAGGTATAAAATAGAGAAATTTCAAAGCATTAAAATTCATCGATAACACGGTGATATAGTGCATAACCAGTGCATTTACCAGCACTTGCTTTCATAATGCCAAGTCAAGCGCATGCTCAGACAGTTAGTGCGTAAAAGGAAGATTTGCGATGTAAATCAAGATACAAGAACACTCCAAATGAATGTTTGTGGAACCTCTTTATTTATTCCATTCTCTGTGACATTGAAGTGCACTTAGACAATGTTTTCGATTCCCTCTATTGTGCGAACTTCTCTCCTTGTGCATTTAAAATACAAGGGTGCAGTATTGAATTGCGTAAGATAATCTAGTTAAGGGTAGTGCTTAAAGCACAACAATAATTGTGACGTCACGATGACGCGAGTTTCACGGTTTTTGTTCACCAAAAAAGTACAAATATTATATACATAGTCAACATGATATTAATAATTATTATGTCCTCCCAGCCCCATTTCGGCCACGGCGGCCAGTGAAGATTAGCCAACTGCGCAGGACATATTATAGTGCACATATCTGTGCGCAAACACAGGGACACTTTCTATTCAATCACTGTCATGATCCGATGGGATGACTACCGACGTGACCAGAAAGAGTAGAGGATCGACGGCTGTAAAACTGCCAACTCCCAGAGACTTCGGGCAGTACTGAGAAATTTATTTTTACGAAAAAATTCTTTATTCTCTTTTTGACCCGACCCGAATACGCTACCGCTTGACCAACGGGGCAGTCACATATCACAGGATACATATATAGCTCATGGGATGCATGATTTGACGATGACGCGAGTTTCACGTTTTCTGTTCAACCAAAAAGTGTGCAACGAGCCTAAAGAAGTTTTCAATTTACAAACAAGATTGGAAAGCCAAAGCCAAAGAAACATGATGTTCTGCCCTGTAATACAAATTATCCTCTGTGTTTGGTTTGCTGTAAGAAAACTCATTATTGAGTTAAGCTCGCCTATGTACAGACGCCTGCACATCCAGCTATCCCAATCTGTCAAATTTCTTTTATAGATTTTCAACTTTATAACATAAGTATAAGGTTAACTTTCAATTGAGGAAATTTGACAGATTGGAGTAGCTTGAAGTGCTGGCGTCTGTACATGTCTTTCTATCATAAATTGTATTTCTTTTTATTGTTTTCTGTGTGCAATAAAATAATAAAGAATAAATTTAGCAAATCAGAAGCTTCGTTCCCTTCCAGAGTTCGAATTCATTCATACCTTTTGTATTTGGTGACTTGCAATTAACAAGACTTGTAATACAATAACAAGACTTGTTATTAGTTCACGAGATACTTTCTCGGGAACTAATAACACTCACTCTTTCAAAAAAAGTCACTTGTTGTCAAAGTGTGTATTTTTGCGACGGCCAATCTTGTACGATGGTACGAAAACCTGCAAATCTGCTACTCGCATGTAATAAATAAGTATCTTGAGACAACTTACACACTGCCATCTGATCCAAACTAGGCAGAGCATGTACAAACAAAAAAAAATCCTTTCTGCTAATTATGCCAACAAATACCCAAATGCCTTTTCTTTACTCCTGGTCCATTCAACGGATGCCTGGAAGAGATCGCACTTAGTGATAAGGCCGCCATTTGTACAATCTTAACATACTCACAGTTCTTTTTATGTATTATTTTTTGGTGTACAATAAAGAGTTACTTACCACCACACTAGATCTGACAAAATTTTCTTTTCTAACTCTTCTTTTTTTATACTATATTTACTTTAGTCCTATAAGAAATCTATCACACATGATAGGAGTCAAACTTGATGAAAGAGTCAGTTTCTTAAGGAAACATGGTGATTGAAAAAAGTGCTGGTAATCATTTTTAATCTTTTCGTTTTAAAAAGACAACGCCCGCATCAGGGAATTTAATCCCTGTGTCGCGGGGTACTTTACAAACATATAATAAACGGACACAAATTACATCCAGACTCAGAACAACTATTTATGGGTCACACAAATAGTATTCCGGCGCGGGACTCGAACCCGCGACACGAAGCGGCGAGGCGACTGCCTAAGCCGCTGCGCCACACGTGCAGTCAATTTTGTGCTCTGCTAGAGTTTAAAGTTATACCATTTCATGAATCACGTGACATATGGGGCCCATTGTGTAGACATAATTATGGCACAAACTTATGTTTTGGAGTCCATCTTTGCCATAGATACTGTTTACTTAAAATAGCTGCTTAATATTTCCTACAATACTCATATATTAAAATGTCCAATGTAAATAGTAGGTTACAAAACTACATGTAGGCCTGGCTTTACTAAGTTTTGCTGATGATAATACATACATTCTGAAGAAATAGAGGGTGAATATATTTTAACAACTGCATACATACATTCATATTAATGCAACTGACTGAACGTTCAATAACGAACATGGGATATTGAGTACACACATACATATAACTGTATAACTTCATATAACAATAATGTTGTGGGATGTACAAACATCGTATTTCTATTAGTTGATAGGTATTTACCCTACCTGTACTAGCGGGTGTACTTCCGGTTGATCTTGAGGTTCAAAGACGAGCAGCGATGTATTATTCTACGCGAGAAATTTTAAATAATGATTTCTTATCATTACGCGACCGTGCTAAAATATCCAGGCTATTTATGCCAATTGCTAACTTAAATGACGAACTGCTAAATGAATGGCAATGTAAATGGAATACCTCAACCAAGGGTCGCCATCTGCACCAGTTCTTTCCAGACGTACGCGAACGGTTAAATAAAACTTGGCTAATCATAGACCATTGTGTTGCACAATTTCTTACCAGACACGGCAATTTTAAACGTAAATTGTTTAGTTTCAAATTAGTATCTTTACCAATCTGTCTGTGCTCCTGTAACGAATATGAACAAACCGTTCACCACATACTTTGGGAATGTGATCTCTGGCAAAATCAGCGTGATATTGTGTTAAATAGCTTGCAACCAATATCTGGAGTAGTTTATTATACGGATCTTGTAGCAACAAGGAACAACTTCCGTGCGTTTAAGCGCTTTTGCCATACCTACTATTGGAATCAAATATAACAGCTCACTCAGGACCCTTAAATTGATCCTCTGTGATTTTGCAGCTTCTCTAGTTTGCAATTCTCTCGTTTAATGAGGCTATAGCCTCTTTATATCATTCTGTCTCCCGCTTTGCTCCGGAGGGAAGTGGAACTATTCATTTCTAACTCCTCCTTTTTTTTAGGCAGTAGAAAATATGTTGATTTGCTTTAATGATAATAATTTGAATTTGTTTTTTTTTTAATTTTATTTTATCATTCATTTGTCCGTGATTTACTTTTATTTGTATACTTATTTGTATAATAATAATTGTATTTGTATAGTTAATGTTCCGTGAAAGTCACTCGGCACCATCACAATTACCAGCGCTAGAACAATAAAATGTTCTAGCAAATGCTGAGGTGGTGCCATTTCAGACTTGCACGGACAACAAGTGCCTTTGTTTTTATTTTTATGTTATCTTTCGGTTTGATTGTTTATTATATATTTTTGTTGTCTGTGTAATGTTTATGAATAAATCTTTTTCTTTCTTTCTTTAAAAAGCAAAATTTCTCAGTATTAACCCGAAGTCTGGGAGTTCGCGGTATTATACCCCCGTGCCTCGGAAAGCACTTCTTTCCGGTCGTGTCGCTAGATGTCCCATCGAATCATGAGAGTGATGGAATAGAAAGGGGCCCTGTGTTTGCGCACACACTTGGGCACTAAAATGCGTCCCACGCAGATGACTAATCTCCATTGAGATGTCGTGGCCGAAATTTGGCAAGGAGGAAATTATTATTTTTCTTCTTCTTATCGTGTCGATGGTAAAAATTAGATTTTATCTTCCCAAAATTGAGCAACGCTGATCGCTTTAGCTGAAGCGTCATACAAGTCCTGAAGGGAACAAGAGACTGGACAAGAAGGACAATCAATTATTATTAATGAAAAAGAATTATTACTGTGCACACAAATAAAAAGAAATTTAAAAATATTGGTATAGTCGTAATTTATTTAATTTCAAAAGAATTAGGAGGAATTCGTCTGTATGGGAAACTTGCAAACATCTCCAGTTCCGTTCTTGTAAGTCATTGGCAATAGCAACTAAATTTAAACCAGTCATAACAGTTAAAAGTTTACAGCAGTTTAATCTGAGTTGTTTCCGCAGTGTAGCACAAACCTTGTCTCATTTGATATCGTGCCTTGCATACCTTAGCAACCACAAACAAGTAGATTTAATAGCCCCCTTCATGAACGCAGTAGTAGGGATAATGTTATAGGCTGATACGTTTAAAAAAAACCGGCCAAGTGCGAGTCGGACTCGCCCATGAAGGGTTCCGCACCAGCAAGTACTTCAGTTTATTAATTGAAAGGTAAATTGCGGTTTACGATTTATGACGAATTAAAAAAAAAACTACTTACTAGATATCGTTTAAACCAATTTTCCTTGTTAGTTTACATGGTAATGTACATCATATATTTTTTTAGTTCTATCATTCTCTTATTTTAGAAGTTACCGGGGGGGCGGACACTCATTTTTCCACTTTGAGAAAAAAATTATATCTGGAACCTTAGTATCATTTTTGAATACCTATCCATAGATACCCCCCATGTATGGGTACGATGAGAAAAAAAATTTTTGAGGTTCAGTTCTATGTATGGGGAACCCCCAAAATTATTATTCTTTTTATATTTTTGTGTTAAAATCTTAATGCGGTTCACAGAATACATCTACTTACCAAGTTTCAACAGCACAGCTCTTATAGTTTCGGAAAAAAGTGGCTTAGAGATACGGACGGACGGACAGACAGACAGACATGACGAATCTATAAGGGTTCCGTTTTTTGCCATTTGGCTACGGAACCCTAAAAATAAGAACCGCTCAAAAGATGCAAATTATTCTTTCATAATATTCCTGAAAAGGCATTTTTGTAGGTAAGTTTTATTCTTACACCTGAGCAACTAAATTTACTGAAATCAATTTCTTAATTTAACATAAGGTAAATCGAAGTAACTTATGTCAAATACACAGATTACCCCCCATAGAAACCGCATCACGGGATTCAAACTTTGTTCTGTTTCAAACTCACCAAAATTAGAGGAAGGCACGGGTTGCGGGGATTGGAACAAATGCGTTTTGATTGGCTAGTTCAAGATCGTAACCAAAAGCATTCTAGCCGTAAGGATGGGGTAGGCCTTAAACTTTATATTAAGTATACATATCGATAATGACTCGCTACGTATGTCGATAAACATTTCCATACTTGTACATATTATGCAAAAACGCTTGAGTTAGTGGCATTAATATATTTAAAACGGTTTGCCCCCTATTACGTGGGACTAAGAATATACTTTCTTGCAAAATGTAGTTCTACTAAAACAAATGTATGTAAAATTAAAAAAAAAACTATATGTTTGGCTCCGATATCTATTGTAAATCACGCCACAAGTATCCTTTTTAAAAAAATATTCAATGTACAGTTTTGACTTATGTATTATATGCATAGATTTCTATTTCCGTTTTATAAGAACTTGAGTTTTCTAAATTATACGGTAGAAATATCGATAGATACCCAACACCCAACACTAACTTAGACGACGATTTCTCGTTGGACAAGGATAAGTATTGCACTTAGCGTAATGAGTGAAAAAGACTAGAGTGATATGAACCAGTATAAACAGAAACACAGTGTTTGGCATGTATTATGTTGAAAACAACAAAAAAATGACTTACCGATGAAACGTTATGCCATGCTTTTTCTAACTTGAAGTTTTGGCTGACTTTCCACACCGTTTGCACATGAAGCCATTTTAAACGAATTTTCACTATTAAAATCACAATGAACTCGCACTCCCGCATGGTTCTCACGGTTGGTCGAGACTAAAGTTGGAATTGGGGACGTGTCTGTTTATAATAGTTAAATCAAGAATGTGTTGTGACTGTATCATGCCTTGTAAGCGGTTTCTATGGGGGGTAATCTGTGGTCAAATACTTTGTTTAGATAATCAACATTAATAAAAAAAATAAACAAAAAATTTAAATAGTGTGAGAATACTCGTATAAGCCAGAAGCGTCCCTTAAAAAAATATTATATATATATACATAATACATATTATTATATTATCACTAATTTCAAGGTTGAAAGTATTATATTACAGATATAATGTTTTGTCCTCATAAATAAAACTTTTACCAATATCGTTCTAATCATCTGTCCAGAATATCAAACCAATCCTAAAACCGTTTCCATCAAACAATATAAAACAAAATTTTCCGCTGCCGGTCTGGAAACTTGCAAGGTTCCAAGCTATCCAATAAAATAAGCGTGGATTGTCTACCATATTTCATTATACTGTCGCATCAGCGATAGTGTCTTGGAAAACGAAATGGACACTGATATTAAAGTGTTAGATGATTTATATAATATCTGTTTAGTTTTATGGTCCATTTTATGCTTTGTAGATATCGATAGAGAAACGTGATTATAGCCGATTACCCCGAGCGGTGATGGGTGACCGCCAATGTATTTAATTATCTATATAAGAATGTATTTACAAAAGAAAAGTAGTAGGTATGTGTAAATATATCAGTTATCTGGTTTCCATTAGTAAAGCTCTGCTTAGTTTGAGATCAGATGGCCGTGTGTAAATAATGTCCCAGGATATTATTATTATTAATGCAGTTTAATTTTTGAGCGTCTCCGTGATTTGGATGGCACCTTAAGCTATCGCTCCAGTTGTAATTATTAGACAGTCTTTGAGTCGTGTCTGAAGCTTAATTAACGACTACAACAAAAAAATTACCACTTCTCCCACGAGGAATAAAATAATTAGTAATGAGTAACATTTAGTTAAGTGTTAAAGATGAACAAGAAACGGTAAACGATGATAGGAAACCGGAGTGATGAAAGCATTAAGTTAAAAAACTGTATGTCAATTTAATTAACCGTCTTGGGACGTTATTCAAACACGGCCATCATAAACTAAGCAGAGCTTTTGCTATGGGAATGATATACTACATATACTACTTTTCTTTTTTAAATACATACTATATGGATGTTTATGGTGATTAATAGTAAATAGTTTTAGTTTACTTAATTATGTCTTATATATTATACCATATAACAATAATAGAGTATTTGCTTTCTTTTATTTAATAGCAAGCAAATGTTTGATTAGTACAAGCTGTTCTCGCATTTTAACTACATCGCCAATTAAAATCATGGCATTAAGATTGTTTATTGCTTAAAAAAACATCAGGACGCGAGATCAGACTTGAACTTGTACTACAAAAAGTTGAACAAATAAAAAAATGGAACAGAGCATGTTATGCCGACTTACCTCGCCAAATTCCCTCTAAACATATAGGTAAACCTACAAACACGTAAAGTTAAATAAAACTTCGTGTAAAGTTCCCACACTCTTCACATATATTGCATTTCCTCTAACTTCTCCACGGGAATAAACACTGAGTATTAGAAATTCCACACACCTCTTAAACATTTACAGTAACAAATATCTTGAACTACACTTCCAGTTCCGGTTTGTAGTTAGCCAATATAAAATTCTTGAAAGTCAAGACTGGTACGAGCACTGAATCAGGGGGAACGCTGTGTAGTTACTATGTTTTAAGTTCTTAAAGGTTTTCTATTGACATAGGTTGTTGGTTTTGGGATTGGTGGCGTTAAAAAAATGTGATCTTAAATCTTACCAAATAGTTTAATATAGGTTTACTTATTTTATTTTATTGGTACAGAAACAGATTACAGATTCTATGAAGTTCTACATATTTTATGTTATAAGCAAAATTTTAACCTGTACTCCAATTATAACTGTACACAGCACTTATATTATAGCTTCATATATATTTTTAATATTCTAGATAATTGAAATTAAAGTACACACACAATCATTATACATAATACACAATAATTGGCATGCTAAAATTATTACGTGCTCTTACTCTCATACCTACTTTAACCTAAATACACACACATACACTCACACAATAATACATATTAGTTTTAAATAAAAAATAAAATAAAATAAAATGGTTTTTATTCACGTAGACTTTAAAAAAGCGCTTGTATATAGTCAGAACATGTTTGTAGTAATACAGTTATTATTTCTAGTTACTTATTACAGATATTTAGGTACACGGAATGTTAAAATATTTATACAATTTATTTTATAATGGTAGTGACATTTAGCTAGCTTGTATTAAGTTATTGTCAAGGAGATTATGTTTAGTTGAAGTTTTTAATATTATGTATTGAAATTTAAATTTTACTACATATTGTCTGAATGGTTCTGTCTATATTAAGGTATGAATTCAGTAGTTATTATAACGGACCTTGTGTTTAAAACGACGGTCGCGCTTTAATGCTACCACCGGATCCAATGCGCCCCAACTGAGAAGACCCAGCGAAACAAACTCAGCACGTTCATCTACTACCGGTTTCAACACGGCCCAGTTGAGACGGTCCGGCGAAACATACTCAAGCGGGCATGAACACGGAATTTGGTGCACTTAAAGTAATTATTTAGTAGGCAAACACAATATCTGCTCAA
This sequence comes from Pseudoips prasinana, assembly GCA_951640165.1. Taxonomy (NCBI): domain Eukaryota; kingdom Metazoa; phylum Arthropoda; class Insecta; order Lepidoptera; family Nolidae; genus Pseudoips; species Pseudoips prasinana. Next base: position 5,238,940 of record OX621236.1, read on the forward strand.
TCGGTGGTCTGAATGAATATTAATTTAGATTATATTAGGTCTTTACCTATGAAATTGCCGTTCTGCAGTACTGGCCATTTCAAATCAAAATAATTTTTGTTTGGCTAAGAATTCTAATTTCAAATTAATTTTATTTTAAAAACATGGATTCTTTTTTCCAAAAGTAGTCATTTCTTTATTGATTAGTGTTACATTTTCATCGCATTACAATCTTTTTCGTCATCATGGATACGTTAAAAATTCGAGTAATTATGGAATATGAGTACCGTCGTGGCAGCAACGCGGCACAAGCGGCACGCAACATCAACGACGTTTACGGAGCTAACACTACAAACCAACGCACCACCTGTTATTGGTTTGCTCGCTTCCGTTCTGGAAATTTCGACCTGAAAAATGAACCTCGCGGTCGTCCGAAGACTTTGGTCGACAATGACGAATTAAAGGCGGTTGTGGAAGCTGATGATACACAATCTACGGCTGAATTAGCAGCAGCTTTCGACGTTAGCGTCAAAACAATATTGGTCCATTTGCGTCAAATTGGCAAGGTAAAAAAGCTTGACAAATGGGTGCCCCACGAACTCAATGATCGCCAGCGCGAAGTACGCGTCGAGACGTGCCTTGCACTGCTCAACAGACACACAAATGAAGGAATTTTGAACCGCATTGTTACCTGCGATGAAAAATGGATTCTGTTTGATAACCGCAAGCGCTCAGCAAGTTGGTTGGATCCTGGTTCAGCACCTAAACAATGCCCTAAACGAAAACTTACCCCTAGAAAAGTGATGGTCACTGTTTGGTGGTCTAGCGCCGGTGTGATTCATCACAGCTTCTTACCAAACGGGGTGAGCATTACTGCAGATGTGTACTGTGAAGAACTGAGCACAATGATGGAGAAGCTGGCGCATCTCCAACCAGCATTGGTCAATCGCTCGTCTCCGCTGCTCCTGCACGACAACGCGCGACCTCATACTGCACAGCAGACGGTCTCCAAGTTGCAAGAACTGGGGTTGGCAGCTCTCCGTCATCCGCCCTACTCACCAGACCTTGCGCCTACAGACTACTACTTTTTCCAGAATTTGGATAACTTCTTGGCGGGAAAAAAATTCAATACCCGAGAGGCAGTACAAAATGCCTTTGAAGAATTTGTTGCCTCCCGTCCAGCTGATTTCTTTAAGAAGGGCATCAATAAACTGCCACTGCGATGGCAAAGATGCATTGATTGCATGGGTGATTACTTCGATTAATACAAATAAAAAAAATCGTGAAAAAAATTCGTTTAAATTTTTTCATACAAAACGGCAATTTCATAGGTAAAGACCTATTATTTGGGAAACAAAAGAAAAACATCGAAACAAATTTCCGGAGAGTGCCGTGAGTTCTGTAGTACAGGTCTCGACCTAGTTCAGACTCCAGACTCCCACAAGGGCCGATTTATAGCAACGACAATTGAGATCTTTTTTTAAGGTTCCGAACCCAAAGGGTAAAACGGGACCCTATTACTAAGACTTCGCTGTCTGTCTGTTTGGCCGTCTGTCACCAGGCTGTATCTCATGAAACGTGATAGACAGTTGAAATTTTCACGGATTATGTATTTCTGTTGCCGCTAAAACAAAAAAAAAACGAAATAAAATTAATATTTAAGGGGGCTTCCATACAAAAAACGTGAATATTTTATTCGTTTTTATAGATAATAGTACGGAACCTTTCGTGCGCGTATCCGACTCGCACTTGGCCGGTTTTTTTGTAAATTCTTTGTGAGATGTACATATTCAGGAGTATTTGCTAAATTTAATGTAAATAAACATAATCAGGAGTATTTGCTAAATTAATATATAACAGATAATGAATGGTCAACTCTAGGTTTTGTTAAAATGCTCCGTTAGCATCTTATGGTGCATAAATTCCTGTTAATAAGCGCTAGAGCCTCAGTTTGGCAGTAATGACGCTTTATAATCTTCTTAAAACGCTTTAAAGAATTTTAAAATTTGCAAGTGAGTTGATACTTCAATTAGTTATGCTAGTAAACATTAATTTATCATTTTTATTTGACGTTAGTTAAATAAATAATTTGTCAATATGATAACAATAACGAACCAAAGTCACCAACGTAGCCGGCAGAATTGCAAAACTGAAGTGGCAGTGGGCAGGGCACAAAGCTCGTAGACTCGACGGAAAAAACCGGAAGACGCAGCGTGGGCAGGCTCCCTACAAGATGGACTGATGATCTTGTGCGAATAGTTGGAAACTACTGGGTGCGAATAGCGCAAGACCGGCAATTTTGGAGATCTTTGGGGCAGGCCTTTGACCAGCAGTCTTTGCAGCCTTTGACCAGCAGTCAGGACGTCTTTCGGTTGATGATAATAACAATGAAATTAACTAATTTTAATTATTTCTGTTTTAAGATCATTGCACTACTAGAAACTAAATATCCTTAGTTAAAATGTTTTCATTCAATTATAATCAGCAGGTTGTAACAAACACAACCCATTCCACTATAACCGGCTGTCATTTGACCTAATTTATATTATAATACATACAAAATTCGCACAGATCACTCCGTTCTATAAATATTTATCACGACCCACCCTATCACAGTATCTTTATTACACAGTAAGTGAAAAGTAGTTACAAATGCAATTAAAAGTTATAGGCATCCTAATAAAATACATCTAGAATGAGGCCTTTAAAATACGGTCAAAAATCATAGCCAACATGGTATTTAAATAAGTCCAGTCATATTTTTGTTATCAAAGACTTACATGTCAAATTACGATATTGGCGGAGACGATAGAGAAAGCGATACGTTTGTAATACTATACATATAATTATATTAAAATGGTAGTGTTCGAGGCTTGATATCTCAATTAGAACTCGTACTTTAGTTTGGATTTTAGCATGAGTTTTAACGTTTTGTGTAAGTTAACGGATCGATTTAAACTGAACAGAGCTGATATGGGCACAGTCCGGTTTTGTAGAGATTGATGGCTCAATATCTGCCAGACAATCATATTCATGATGTCCCGTTTTAAATGTAGATTTTCGTTTTGCGTTGTAAATAACGCTACAAAAACAAAACTTTGGTAATATTATTCTAGTATTATCATTTAACAATAATACTTGGAAATAAAGGTACTTGACCGTATTGCCTAACTTATGCTTGTCTGATGTAGTTGTCTTTCTGTATAATACAGTATTCTTGAACTAGATCGTGTCAAATGCAAATAAATTCAATTCAGTTACAAACGCATTGGCACCAATGATAATTAAATCTGCTTGGCTGATTGTAATTTAAAATACACTTAATTTTGGCTTGTGTTTGGTTTATCAAATTGATTATTGTATAGTTTTCGTAGTGTTGTTGCATACAATTTTGCTAGTTAACTCTTTGCATAATTAGTATATTATGCTTAAGTATTTTCAAGAATTGGTAGAAACACGTAGTGTTGCAAGGGTCACGAGAAGTCACTGGATGCGGGCAGCACCTTGGTCTTTTTCCACCTCTTAACAGTACTTACGAATACTAATCTATCTATGAAACTATCTTAGCGTCTAATATTTAATTCGGCACCAAAATTCTAGATCTCTGTTTATAACATTTAAATTTCTGTGAACCCTTTACTTAACAATTGCTCGTCTTATTAATATAATAAATTATACGCCCCAATAGTGGTTAAAATCGAAATTAGATCGCCTTAACAAACAAAATAAGTTTCGGTAAAATAATTAATTTTAAGCTTTTCTCTGAAACTCAAGTATTTTCGCTTGACTTTTCAATTATTTACGTTTTTTGTGGCATCTAATTCCGACTAGAATAATAACGTTAAATTCCGATTATCAATAACTACCTGTGACCGCGGGTTTTCCCGTGATAAATTTCATAAATTATAGCCTACATTTTATTCAGGTGTTTAAGCTATATTACTACAAAGTTTTATCAAAATCCGTTCAGTAATATTTGCGTGTAATAGTAACAAACGTCCATTCTCATCAATATTCGCATTATAATATTGGTAGGACTAAATCTTGTACATGTCTATACATATACATAACGTATTCTATTGTCATCACTGAACGTGATAAGAACGTTAAAGTTGAGGTTGATACTCAGCTTAAAGTATTGCTTAACTTTACACTTGAAGAGTCGATTAACTAATTAGATCTTTTTATACCATCAAGTATAAGAACAAGATTAAGGCTCGCCTGATGTTAAGCTGTTACGTAGCATATGACGCTTGTTACACATTTATCCACTGATACGTTGCCACCCCCCCCCCCCCCCCCCCTTCTTCTAGTTTTCATCTCAGCCTAGTTTGGGATCAGATGGCAGTGTGTTACTTATTCCAAACAATTTTTTTAATTAGAATTTATTTTCTTTAGATAGGCTCCTGCAAAACCTATTAAAATCGGCCTTATCCCAGAAATGATCTTTCAAAAAACAACACCCAGATAACTGGAGAAAGGTTTTATTAAGAGGGGTATTTTCTGCGGCAACATACGTATAAATAACTAGCTGCGCCCCGCGGTTCTACCCGCGTTAAACTTTATAAATGATAACCTATGTGTTAATCACCCTGAATTAACACAAACGTTATTATTTTAGACGTGAAGAAGTAACAAACATACACACTCTCAAACTTTCAGTTTTATATTATTAGTGTGATACCAAAAGTTACATAACACAATATGATAGCAGCCTCTCAGTATGAAAATTGGCACCTCCGTATCCTGCCGTTACGATATCCCATTTGACTGTAAGAGAAAAGAAAGTGTATCTGTATTTACCCAGATATTTGAACAGTATAACCTGCCTTAGCTGATTTCTGTTGAAACTGACCGTCAGTTAAAGTCAAGTTTAGTATATTATTTAATATTGTTGCACATTTTTTGTTCTATATTATACTACAATCCCATTAACACGTTCAAAAGTAAGACATTACAGTATGAAGAGAATGGTCGAAATCCAAACATGTTTCAAATCTGTTAATTTACCCCGAGGCTAGCCAAACTGAAACCTTACCAAACAATGGTCAATAAATAATCGAATGTTCATCTAAATTGTTCCCAAGATGATCACAAACTAGAACATTCACATAACACATAAAATATTAACTCGTTTTGTAAACGTTGATTGGGGAGCCTCTAGTATTAATATTTTATTGAGGATAGGTCAGTGATAGAAGGGGCGAATGATTACTACCAAACATTACAATCGCCAAACTCACCAACTGTAATAGAAAATTGTTTACAACTAATATAACTACTAACATTTTTACTTAATACTTATTGAAATAAATTTTGACCAACCCTTACCTCTAGGTAACCCTTACTTCTATGGCTTAAATATCTTAAATCTATTTAAGATATTTAAGCCATAGAAAGCTTCTCTGGTGCCGCAGTGTTGGATATGGAAGAGCGTGACCTTCTGATATCTAATCTTCGAATACCTCTGAGTGCATGCTTAGTAAATGCTTAATTCCACAAAATCTACGACAGTAAAAACTTTTACTATAAGCCAAATCAAAACAAAATTGTCACAAATATACTTCACCAGCATAACTTACATGACTTTTTAATTTTTCCGTATTATCAAAGAGACAGTGATGCCCATTGTATAGGATTTCCAGAGGAATTATATAAATCACGGAATTTGTATTCAAAAGAATGCTACAGATATATTGATAAATATTTCTAAAATACAGAAAGTAAAAATAATTCGACATTATCATTGTATTTATTGTTTATTAATGTGTTCAAACCAAATTTTCGGGGAATTTTAGATACAACTTGAAGGGAAATCTAAACTGTCATCTGCCAATACTGATATACTGTAGTTGATATTGCCGTTCACAGCTGACGAAATAATGTTCCGTTTTTTATAATAAAAATTAATGTCGATTGTTGATCATTAATGAATATATTTGACACACAGAAACGATGCGCACTGTGTTTTATTTATAATTATTACTGTTTTTAATTTTTTTCCAAAGAGTAATTAAGAAGTTAATGCATCAAACGAAATAACAATTGGTGTTTTGACTTTGTCTGTCTTAGCTTATGCTGAGCATAATTTTAACGTCAAAAAGTCTTTAAAAATCAAATCAAAGTATAAGCTTAGCATATACTCAGCAAATTTTTACGTTAGTAACGTTTGAGTAAAGTCTAAGTACGCTCTAAAGATCTCAGCCTCAGTTTGTACCATTATGGTAAAGAAATAAAATATTTTTCATTTTCATATTTCATCACGGGCGAATCGCATAGTAGGTCATAGTAAGTCTAATTTGAATTTTATAGTATTATTCGCAGTGCAAAGCGTTTATCTAATCTCAAAAATGGAAAATCATAAATTTAATCGTCCGGCGGGTCTCTAATCTACACCATCTACCAATCCGGGTTAGGTTAGGCGCTCTGCGTTAAACTACGAACGATACACGCTGGCAGATCAAATTTAGGATTCCCTTGCCAACACCCTTCCGGAGGCTGTAGGTATTATCTATCGGCTTTGTTTTCTAGAAACCTGGCCGACTGATATGTTCACAGTTGCATGTGAAAGATCATATCATATTGATAATACCTTCCAAATTATTAAATTTGAATATTATAGCATTATTCGAAATGCAAATCGTTAATCTAATTTCATAAATGGGAAATCATAAATTTAATCGTCCGGTGGGTCTCGAACCTGCACCATCTACCACCAGTCAGTCGGCCAGGCTTCTAGGAAACAAAGGCGATAGATAATACCTACATCCTCCGCAAGGGTGTTATCAAGGGAATCCTAAATTTGATCTGCCAGCGTGTATCGTTCGTAGCTTAACGCAGAGCGTCTACCCCGGATTGGTAGATGGTGAAGGACGATTAAATTTATCATTTCCCATTTTTTAAATTAACTTATCTAGCTGAAATATAGTATGTTTTTGTCATTCATGAAAAGCCAAAATGAGTATATTTGTAATACGATGGAACCAAAGAGCAGTACAAAATTTGAATCCCAAACCAAGTGTACTGTTTATTCGGTTCACTCAGTTTCTTGTCTCTCGGGACCAGCGAGTTATTAACGTGTCTGCTTCATCAATGAATGGCGATGCTCATATAACACATCCATTCGTTACAGCACAGTACATAAAATCGTCGAATTGAATGTATTAATATAAAATTTTTGCATATGTAATTGACATAGCATAGCATTTGTATATGCAAATGTAATAATTGTAGTTATGTTTATAAAATATTTTAAGTATTTCCTTCAGTATGTGTAATAGAATACATAAACAAACTCCAACTGAGTTAATATAAATGTAATAAACATAAATAAATAAAAAATGGACATTACAGTTTTCAATAAAAAAAACCTAATTCATTTACTAGCCATGAAATTTTTTTTGGACACTAATTATTATGATAAATATACATATTTTGCTCCTAAGTTAGGCTTAATAAATAAAATAGAACATGTAATGCGGCGAACAAATTAGTAGGCGCTCGAACGAAATTATCCATATTATGTATATTGCTAGTCTTAAAAGTCTTGTATTGATTAGTAAATTAAGTATATTAAGTAAGTATATTAGTTTTAGTTATGAGTATTTTTGTTTGGAGACGTTCTCAAGAAAAGGCAGGTCAAATGTACCTACCCTAAACCGGCGAGCATGTATGAAGAATATAATGACAGTAATCGAGGTAAAAGAGGTGTGCAAAGATCGTGACAAATGGAAATCCGTTGTGTGTCTGCCTACCCCTCTGGGAAACAGGCGTGAGTCTATGTATGTGTGTATATATTTTTTTGGGAGGCCAACAAATCTTTCTCTATACAATAAAAGAATAAACATATAAATTGGTTTCTCCGATAAATAAGATAAGATAAATACTCTTTATTGCACACCCATTACAGATAAAAATATAGGAAACATTGAAAGAAAATTGTACAATAGGCGGTCTTATCGCAGTCAGCGATCTCTTCCAGACAACCTTTGGATGGATAAGAAGCAGAAATATAGAAAATCAACACGATAAGGGTAGTGCAAGATAAAATCTAAATCTAAATTCCTGACTGAACGTGAACATACTGATTGCATTGAGAATTTTCTCATTTTTGAAGTTGGTGAAAATTAAGATAACATTTAGTTACAAAGTTATTATTAACTAGCTGCGCACCACGGCTTTACGCTCATTCAAGTTTATAAATTATAGCTTATGCGTTATTTGGATATATAAGCTATGTTACAGTAACAAACATCCAATCATCCTCACATCTATACTCACAAAATTTCGAAGTTATAATATTAGTAGGATGTTTTCGATTATTATTGGACTTAATAATGGAATGGAATGGAAAATGGAATACCTTTTAATGACTCCTTGAAGCTTAATTACAACCATGGCTATAGTAATACTGTAATAACTGCTCGCTTTGGGACGATATGCCAAGTACCTTCATAAGTTGAGTGTTCAGTACCCATTTCCCAACAAATCTGCAACCACCGGTTCATCAAACAGCGGCCTCAAAATTGTTAACAGTGACAAAATTCCGTCTCAGTTACATGTTAATTAAACGGTAACGTCTTGTGCCATTTGCCAAGACCTCAAATGTGTGTGGTGAGTTATGGGTAACGTTGATGACCTGGCACAGGTGGTGTCTGATGTAGGGCTTTTGGCACGTTGTATACGCTGTGATTGCTGGGAATTTGATTATTGCTGGGTACTACAGGAGTGACTAAGTGTGCAGTACCGCGCCAAATAAACTATGCTGAGTACCTATTGATACGTAAGGGTGCCAGAGTTGGACGCTCTAGAAAGTTATTATTGGATGAGTGAGCCACGCTGGCTTATTACGTATCTTGAAGAGTCCTGGAGATTGCTATTTTTGTGCTATTATTGTTATTTGTTTTTAAAGGTAAACGGCAGATATGTATGGAACTTTTGTACCGCTAGTAAAGTTTCGTGTTACGGGATATTTTATGTTTTAATTGGTGGTTAATGTGATAGCAAAGGCATTTTTAATTTCTTAGATTTTTAGAACTTGTGATATAAAAGTTATAGCCAGTTTTATTTTAAGGTTACGTTTGGTGGACTCTGCCCAGCATACGCTGGAGGAGTGCCCGGCCTGGGAGGCCGAGAGACGAGTCCTGGTCGCTGAGATCGGACGGGATCTTTCGCCGCCAGCAGTCGTGTATGCGATGCTGGCTGGCGACTCCACCAAATGGGACGCCGTGGTCTCCTTCTGCGAAGCAGTCATGCTCCAGAAGGAGGCCGCCGAGCGGGATCGGGAGCGAGCCGACCCCGCTCGTAGACGGAGGAGGCGTCGGGGCGGCGGCGGCAGCCGTTAGCCCTACTCCCCTCGGGGTTGCGGTGGCAGTATGAGAAGTGTCCTCTACTGCCGCCATGTGCAAGCAGCCCCGGGAAGACAGCGAACTGTTTGTGGCACAGTCGCTGTGCCGTACTGGCAGGAGTCGGCAAATGGGGTGGGCAACTCACAGTCCTCCCCGGGTGCGTGTCCCGACCATCTGGGACACGGTGCAAAAGGGGGGCACCGGAGCAGCATACCCGCGGTCCCGGGGCTCCCCCCATCAGGCGCCAGAAGAAGTCCACGGCAGGTTAGGTTTAGTCAGTGCGAGTCTGACATACCCACCCGCAGACACTTTTTACGGGTGGTATGCATTAGCATTCCCCCTGCCTTATCAAAAAATAAATAAATATAAAGGTTACGTTTGGTAATCTGTAGGTCAACCCCATGACCGTGGAAACATTGCAGTTCAAAAATCACTCTTACTGCCTAAGTAATAAAGATACTGTAAATATCTAAGTGTGTCTACTGATATGGCAATGAAATGCTAGTGTTAACTAGTGTACCAATGAAGATTGTTACATATTATATTTACATAACAATGTGATGGTGATAAAGTAAATGTTGTCGCTCTTTTTATAGTCTTTTACATGGATTTATTCCGAACCTGCCCCGAAAACCCTAACCGGGTCGCGAGTTAGGTTAGGAAGATGCAAAAAACTATTATTTGTTGAAATAATGAAAAGTATTCCATTAATTACATAGTTCATACCCCAGTGTATATTTGTGTGTGGTTGCGTGGGGTTATTTATGAGGTTTTGAGTGGAGGTAAATAAAACAATAGGTTCTTTGTTTTTTGTAACTACATTAATTTTATTGATATTATTATTAATTTATCCTTAGTATTACTTCATCTAAGAATATCTTCATATAAGTACCAAACATTAATTATCACACAGCACAAAGCAACATTGGGTTTAATGAGAACTTCACTCTCATCGGATAATGCTTGTCTTCTTGGTCGGGGCAGGCAAATGTTGCAATTAACACATTGCAAACTCTTCATTTCAATTAAATGATAAAGCGTCCTTTCGTGAATCCACTGTCAACTCACGTAATATCGGCAAGATAATTGGCTAAATTGATGACATGTATCAAAACAACAGCAATAAATACCTGACAGATTGTCTTTGCCTGTCAATAAATAATTGCCATGAACAAAAAAATATATTGACGACGAAAATCGTTCCTATTCTAAATCATTAATTATTACATTATATAATGCAACTACTGTGCTTTCTTAGGTATAATAAATAAGTCTATAATTATATGATTTATATGTAATGTTTTTCCCATTTATAAATAATTAATTATAATTTCGAGATTTATATTATTTTACACATGGCAATTTCTGTAAGCGTAACTGCGTTTAGTTTACAATTTTATTACGTTTATTTATTGAAAATAATTGAAATATTCTTATTGATTTTATTAATGAATCCCAAGTTCTAAAAATATTATACTTTCATTAAAATCAATACCTTTGTTGTCTTAACAAGTGGTACAAATTATATAGCTGAACAACAAAGGATTTATGCGATACGAATTCTGCCATTCTCTTTTGAACAAGGTGTCTTAGATATTATTATATTTTGCAACTTTCCAATTGGAGAGGATTGCATATTTATGTGCTTTTACGTATTATTACCTAAGTTATCTTACCTCTTTTGAAAGCCATATCACTACTCTTTATGATTTCACATGGCGACCATATTTTTGTACTGTTCCAACTTGTCTAAGGTCTATCTGCATGCCGTTTATATTTATATTTGATAATTAATAATAATAAAATACAGAGACAAATATGTAAAAATTAAGCAGCATAAATTAGTTAAAATATAACAAATTAAGGTGTAGTTGTACTTTTTGTTGTTCCACCGCCAATATAAATGGCGGTTTTTGAATGAACTATTGGATTTGACCACTCTTTGTCATTGCATCTGTCGCCATCGTCAGGGTTTTATTCTCACATCCTAAAATATTTACGATCACCCAAGGTGCGGTTTTAGGAAAACCTCTTCTCACGTACGCTAAGGTGTATGTTTACTGTGTACACAGCAAATATACAATTAGGTACAGGTTTGTTGATTGTAATTATTTTAAGACGCAAGGAATATTAGCCTCACATATTCTTCCCGAGGAGGGCGTAGAAGTCGATCCGAGGTAATATCTCCAGAGAACGGGCAGCAGCATCTCTCAGTGTACCATCATACTGCGTTTGCCAACCCATCCGCCAAGCGTCCCAATTATGGCATATCCCTCCAAATTATGGAAAAGGCTCCATTGTACAGCCGCGGACGACTTAATGCTGACATGATGAAGCTGCAGAATGAGCTGTACGGTCCAACAGACAAATTTAAGTAAGTTTTAATATGTGTTGGCATCCCTCTTCTGATGCGTCGGGTATTGCAAGCGTCCATAGACCGCCGACTATTAGGTGGGCCGTATGCGTGTTTCCTGAATCATACCACGTTGTATAAAATCACTATAGAGCTACCTCTATGTTGCATAAAATAACCCAGATATTACGGAGGGCATGAGCTTTGCTTTAGATAGTCAGCTGTTATTTCACAGAAGTACCTACTAGTAGTAAGCAGGTCAAGCTCTCTTTGACTTTTAAATAACCTAAAGAGAGTCTTCACACTTATAGCCATAAGGTGCATTTTAAAACGTACTCAAATTCACAGTCATATTAGAATAAGATCCTACTAATATTATAAACGCCAGAGTTTGTAAGTATAGATGGATGTTTGATTCTTTCACGTAAAAACTACTAATTGGATTTTAATGAAAATTTATAATAATATAGCTTATACATCAGAATAACACGTAGGCTACAATTTATAAAGATATTGCGTGACTTGTCCAAAATATTACAATAAGTGTCAAGTAAGTACGAAAAAATCTAACATCTGCGAGCTATTCCGGCGTGCACTGCCAAAACCGCTAGAGGTACACATCGTACTAATGTTATAAATGCGAAGTTTGTGGGTATAAATGTCTTTAAGTATATTTGTTACTATAACACTTTTAAACTTTCGCGTATCATAATTATATATGAACATTGTTAATAGGTATTAACGCGACTAACCTTATTTTTAGTTTTCAGTCATCCCGTGACCACGATCAATGCAACTTGGTCGAAACGTCGGGAAAATAAAAATAAGGTTAGTCGCGTTAATACCTGTTAACAATGTTCATATATATTTGTTACTCTTTTACGCCAAAACTACTTAAACACGGGCGAAACCGCGGGGCGCAGCTTAACATTAATATGGTTATTGTTATAGGTTCTGGTGTCAAATATTGTGTGAATGACACAGAGGGTAATTATTAGTTATGATGTATCTGCTCATAGCGTAGCGTGTACAGAATGCAATCAATTCTTTATTTAACAAGCACAATTAATGTTAATGACACTACGTCTCTATCTATTACATGTTCTCTTCTTATAAACATATTTATTGCGTTCAGACAGATAGACAGATTTGCGCGAGGACTTTTTTTATATTATGCGTATATTATTCATCGTCGTATCAGGCAAAAGACGTCCACAGCTGGACAAAGGCCTCACGCTGCGTCTTCTTGTTCGTGAAAGCCATTCGAGAACCTTCCTGTACCAGCGGCCGTCGGTTCTACGAGCTATGTACTACGCCCACTACCACTTCAGTTTTGCAATTCTTCGGGATATATCGATGAATTTGGTTCGCTTGCGGATTTCGACATTTCTTATTCAATCTCTTAGGGCTCGGCTCTAGATTCGGCTTTGTATTATTGTAAGAAACCTAAATAAACCTAAACTACAGAATGAATAAAATACTCAAGAATGGCACAACTGCCATATTTCACTTCAAAATTTCCATGACTACAGTCGTAAAACGAATTTATAATCTTAAACCATTTTCCATTAAAAACTTTGTCTCCAAAGAGATACAGAAGACTGCATAACGTTTATCTGTCCACAAAAGTTTAATTAAGAATAATTTCGTGGTCATTCTAAATGGGACGTAACATTTGTTACTTTTCCGCTAATTTGTTCCCAGTTGTAATGAGATTGTATTTTTTAAATCTTTTACTTCCGCAGTCTGAGTAAGGGGTATTAAAGTTTATAGGCGTTAAACAGCGCAGTACTGGTGGTGAACATCGTATATTTTAAGAAAACTTTCGTAAGGTAGCTGGCAGGTTTTAAATAAGGTTTTTCTTTCTAAAGTGAGTTAGCAATTTAGTACTTGGCTACATTCAGTACTGACTTCATCTGATTAAGCGCAGATGTACTTCAGGGTAGTAATTTTCAGAATAGTTTAGAGCTGCCACCAAACAGGAAATAAGCAACAAGCATATAGTACGCCAGTTACCAAAGTTTCTATTGTCTACAAATTAAAAAAAAAAACAGGGGGTATTTTTTTTTTAATTAGCAAAGCAAAACCCCTTAGAAAGCAGTTGTACCTAGTCAGAATATTTTTGGCGTAATATTGTTAAGTAACCTTAATCAATTCCAGGTACATTTATCTTCATGTTAGACGGTCATCGCAGCCTAGTTGGTAGTGCTCCTGCCTACGAAGCTGGTGGTCCTGGGTTCAAATCCCGGTAAGTGCAAATATTTGTGCGATGAGCACGAATATTTGTTTCTGAGTCATGGATGTTTTCTATGTATTTAAGTATTTATCTATCTATACAAATATGTATTTCGTAACCTGGTACCCATAGTACAAGCTTTGCTTAGTTTTGGGCTAGGATGATCTGTGTGACATTGTCCCTAGATATTATATTATTATTATTATATTATTATGTAACTATAATTAGATATACTAATAAATATGTGCCATAGACTGCTAGCTTACAGAGAGACGCTTGCGACATCTTTAGTATACGGTCAGGATAGATAGATATATATATAAATAAATAATAATTACTCGTCACTGAAATTTATTAGACTAGCCTGTTTGTAACCCTGACTGCCAAGCCAGAGGTCATGGCTTTGATTCCCACAAGTACAAATTTTTGTGTGAACAGCACGAATATTTGTTTTATCATCATCATATCATCCGGAAGAAGTCCTGCTGGACAAAGGCCTCCACCAAGAATCTCCACAATGGCCGGTTTTGCACGTCATTCTTTTTTTTCGGGGTGTAATTTATCCATAAGTTGTATGTATTTAAAATATATGAGTATGTTTGTAGGCAGGCAGGCGAACCAAAGTAGCCGACATAGCCCAAAGAATTGCGAAACTGAAGTGGCAGTGCGCGGGGTGCATAGCTCGTAGAACTGACGGCCGCTGGGGCAGAAAGGTTCTCGAGTGGCGACCACGAACCAGAAGACGCAGCGTGAGTAGGCCTCCTACACGGTGGACCGACGATCTTGTGCGGGTCGCGGGAAGCCGCTGGATGCGGGCAGCGCAGGACCAGCTATTGTGGAGATCCTTGGGGGAGACCTTTGCCCAGCAGTGGACGTCTTTCGGTTGATATGATGAAGTATGACATGATACAGGCTATACCTCGTTTGGGATCATAGGAAAGGGTGTTGAAGAAGAAGAAGGTTGCTTTCCCAGTTCTGCTACTCATAGTGATATTTTCACATGGTATACATAGTGTAAGAGTTTTTTAAGCTGCCGAATAGGCTTCTGATATGCCTTAAATACTGTTATCAAAGTAAAGCAGCCAAGACTAAAAACTAAATAGAACCCTCAAAGGCACGGAGAATCTCATAAATTGAATCACTTATACGGTCACCATCTATAAACTTTTATTCCTTTTTATGCTGAATGGGTTCTTGCTAGACCACGATTTAACCTGATGGTGAATAAAGATGTGGTCGAAAGTGGAACGCGCGTCCCCATAAGATGCCTCTTTACCCCAGCTTCGAATAAACCCATGTTATATGAGCCTGAGAGCATCAGAAACTTACTACATAGCTAGTGGTTACCCTCGGTACCCGAGCAGCAAACCCGCGTTCCCGGGACTTCCCCATCAGGCACCAAGAGAAGTCCACTGCAGGTAGGTTTAGTCGGTGCAAGTCCGACATACCCATCCGCAGACACTTTTTGCGGGTGGCATGCGAAGGCATTTGCCCTGCCTTATCAAAAAAAAAAAAACAAAAAGGTGGTTACCCTCAACGATCCTAAACGGATTGTAGAGAACAATCATTATAGGTCATCGAGATAAAAAACGACTACTTTACTACTATACTTACTATTTACCAACCTTACTTTTAAATATCTATGTCTCGTTATAGTCTTACATACGACAGTATTTTAGTTACTTACTTATCGTATGGGCAGTGGTTACCCTTGTTTCAGAGGCGTTAAAGCCGCCCAGGCCTCTGACATGGCTTAACAACTGTCGTCTAATGACTACAACCGGGACCTAATTAACTTAACATGCCCTCCGAAGCACTGAGAAGCTCCGAAATCGCACCACGTTGGTGGTCACCCACCTATGGACTGACAGCGAGCCTAGTAACTGGATCACTTACGCACTGATGAGAACATCTAGCTATAAGCGCTAGTACATTTAGAAAAGCTTAACTTTGATCAGCAATATAGTTACCAAAAAATAGGCAGCTTTTTCAGATTTATATATATATATATAATATTGGTTTCCGTTACATACCGGATCGGCAATACCTATGCAGTTAATTGTTTCCACAAAGTGGTCCTGCTCGATAAAAAGTTTATTGCGAAACTCACGGTGGTAAACGACCGTTCATCCGGGTGATATGGATGTAATTTCCACTTCTGGAACATGGAGGCAGGTATAAGTTTGATCTCATCCTCAGAACATAAATGAACAGAACTTTTCAAATCTTCCCTAAACTTTTCTATTTCGTTACAATGTTTGCTTCTACATCCGTAGCTTAGGTGCCGAAAACTTTGTGTGCGAAAAAACTAAAAAGAAGCGGAAAACCTGCTTCCTCACCGGCACTTGACCTTAAAAATTCAAACGTATGAAAAACTAAGAAGCCATTTCACCTTGCACATCTCATGTACACTCAGAGCCAAAAATATCAGCCTAACTAAAATTTCAGCAATTCTGGACCAACATGTTTACACAAGACTGATATTAGTTTTTGGGCGCGATACGAGCCAGCAATTTTATTTATTTAGGCTTACGCTGGTGTGCCACAAAGAATATATTTCTGGATAAATTGTGGATGAAGTATTTATATGCAAAGTTGCATTATTTAATATATTCGTATCGAGGCGGATTGTTGGATCATTGGTAAAGAAACTTTTATTATAATATATTATGCCAGGAATAGTGGTGGGTTGTGACTATATATTGTTGTGTGTTGTGAATATTTATTGTTTACCCACAATTTAACTCACCCAACACACTCAGCCCAAATAATAGTGGGCGTAGATACTTTGTACGACTAAAATGAAAGTCTTGGATCAATTTGTAAACCTTTTAGATGTATACACTTTGACACAATAAATAAAACTCAACGAAAAGTGAGACAGTTCCTAGGCAATAGTTTTCTGCTCGGAGCTTTGAAGAGAAATGAGTGCTCGATCACGCAGACATGCCTCGTCGATTCGTACAAACGTCATGCCAGACTCTGTCAAAGCAAGCAAACAAGCGTAGTATGTCGATATTTCGTACTAAAGATCATTCCAATATATATATATATATCATTGATAAATAAATATAATAAATCGGCCTTGCAGACTTTCAATGCTATGCTCATACCAGAGACGCAAGCGTAGGCTATAATATCCGTGATAGAGGGCGCCACCTTTGGAATTCGGACCCCAATTCGCTGCATTCAGTAGATGTATGAAGGAGTCATTTTTAAAAACGATTTGTATATCTGGTGCTAGAGCACAAGATAAACATAGATGTCGATAGTGAAAAAGCGAAGCTCCTCATCCATTTGAGGATCTTACAGGGGATTTAAGTGATACCAATAGAAACTAAAGGTCATGGGGGGAAAAGTGGTCATGGCATGTTTGTTTGTCATGTTGTATTGAGTATGGTGACACAAGGGTTTCTAATAACCTTGACTTCTCTAAGTGAGCCGTAAATTCATTTTTGCTCAATCAGGGAGTATTACAATACCTGAACCACCAAAGGCTATAAGATGATAATATTTGAATTGAAACTTTCAACAGATTGTATGGAATAGTATAAATCAAACTTTTATTATGATTTTGTGTTATCAAAATGGTCCCTTATAAATCTAAGTTAAGTTCTAATTTAAGAAAGTAAGTAAAGAACTTCTATATTCATATCTCTACATACAAGTTTAACTAAAAAAAAAACACAATTTATGCTAAATATACTGTGCTACTTATCTCGACCCTAAGTGTACATTGCAACAAGAAATATACACTCATTTAATGTAATGTGGTTGCAGGTGTATAGTACACTGCCGACCAAATTATTTGTATTATAATTTACTTCACTTTATTGCTTAGTTTGCATTTTTCCACGTTATGCGCACAGAAATTTGCTAAATTTAAATTAGTTTTGAGGAATAAAAGACTAAACAGTTAGAAAGTGAGTTGATTTGAAAATTTATGATAAAAGATTTATTTTTTTGTTAAATAGGGGAGATATTTTTATTAACACTTTCTACTTTGGTTTGAACATTTAAAAACAATAAATGAAAAATATTGCCAAATGAAGGAACCCTGACCTATGGGAATGATAGAATCGGAAGAGGAAGACCTCTTTGAACATTCTCTGACCAACTCGAAGATATTCTCAAGGAAGGCCAGGTCAGAAGCTCTGAGTACTCTAAACTGGCGAGCCATTTTTTTATATTTAAGGGGGATTGCTTACGCATGCCTCCCGCCAAAAGTGCCGGGTGGGTATTTCGGGTTCGCACCGACTGAACCTAACCTGCCGTGGACTTCTCGCCTGATAGGAAGTTTCACTGAAACGCGGGTATGCTGCTTCGGTGTCCCCCTTTTGCGCCATGCCTCAGATCTTGGGGACACGTACCCTATTGCCGACTCCTTCCAGTCCGACACAGCGACTGCACCACATACAGAGCGCTGTCTTCCCGAGCTGCTTGCACGTGGCGGCAGTAGAGGACACTTCTCATACTGCTACCGCAGCCTCGATGGGAGCTGTGCTACCGGCTACCACCGCCGCCCCGACTCCTCCTCCATCTGCGAGTGGGATCGGCTGTTTTTCGAACCCGCTCGTCTCAGTATCAGATCGCAGTTTGGCAGTTGGCGGTGTTAAACCCCCGTGCCTTACAGAGCACGTAAAGCCTTCAATCGTGTACGTTAACTCGTTCCGGTCATGATAGCTAGTATTGCCGTCTGTTCCTGAGGGAGAGAAAATATATAGTGCCTGTGTTTGCGCCCACACTTCTGCAAAATGATATGTCCTACCAAGTTGGCCAGTCTCCATTGAGACTGGCCACTGTAGCCGAAATCAGACCAGAAGGAATTAGAATTTCTGAGCGTCTACCCACGTGCCTTGAATTTTAATTTCTGTACAACAGCCAATAAACGAATAAATCAGTTTTGATTGGATGACGATCACCAAAATAATGACGAAAACAAATTTGTAACTGTATTTATAAAACAAAACTCGTTTATTTTGTTTGTTTCGTTATAGATTTTTCATTGAGTTTTTTTTATTGTTTTTATTGACAACAGAAATAAATTGTTCATTAAAAGGAACATCATCTCGTCCCCATTAAGTATCACCACTTACCTTTACGGCTCTACAATAACTCCACAACAAATTATAGCAACAAAACTGCGCATCAATTGCCCATCAGTGGTTGCAAGTCACGCCGATGATAGATTGCCAAATGCAACAATTTTTCATACCCGGCACACATCTTAAGTTAGAAATAATCTGATATTTGCCCCGTTTACTTTATATCTATCGGCTTTGATGACATATTATTTAGATACAATATCATATTTTTATTATTATAACTATTTTTTTTGATATTACAGTATCAATTATACTTTATATGTATTAGAATCTAGTCTTAGATTTTATGTTGACCTTAACTTCTACATAAACATAAATAATTCTAAGAATCAGTCTACCGACTTTCGTTAGTCATATTTGTTAAGGGGAAGACACTTTGTTCATGTGTTATTTATAATAATATTATTTTAATGACTAATTATTAAGTTCACTAATCGCGACACTAGTTCATAGAGTTGTGTTCTCTTAAGTCGTCTCACTACACTACACACTAGTTCTGTAATATCGAGTAGCTGATGGCCTCGTTCACATGATGTTGAAGCCTATGTTCATGAGCTGTAGCGAAATTTTGAACGATCTCAGCAACGGAGTCCATCTTTAGATCCAGTGTAGATCGTCATTTTTTATATCCCAGGGTGCATTTACGAGATCTCTCTCATACGATATCTCTACTTTATTCTCAAATATTTACAAAAAAAGCATAAGCCATACCCATGTGCAATTACTCACATACCTCTCTCACACGCATGCGTGTGATCACATACACATAGATACTCACACACACACACACACACACATACACAAATAGATTGGATGTTAGTTTAACTTAACTTAAATTCAATAATAATGAATAACTAAATGTAGTGCATCAACATATATAAAATGATGTATATTGATGCAGTACATTCCATACCTCAAGCACAACCGTGGCACGTTTTTACGACTGAACACTGTCTCCCGAAATACAGGCTTTAGCTTAGTTTGGAAAACAGTGTCAGTACGTTTTGTAATTAATCATGACAAAAATCTGTTAACACATCTGTCAACACATTAGTGAATGTATTTTTGTTTTATCTGAGTCCAATAAATTATGATTTTTTATTATTATTATTATTCTGGAATCTTTACCCATATATTCCGATAAAGTGGTACTTGTGGTACACAATTGTGGGTTGGAGCTACAAAAGCAACATTGATATATACGGGCATTAAAGTTTGACTGTATAACAAAAGTTTACTAAGTCCTGCCTACGCGCAACCTTCGGAAGTTCTTCCGAGTAGCCAGAACATGTTTTATATAGCAAATCCAACACTTTTGCTTTTCTGTATGACGTGCGCTTTTCAGCCAGTAATAAAAATGATTTAGGTAATAAATTCTATGTAGGACTCCGCGAACAGTTACGATCTCTTCAGAGTGAATGCCATGCGTCCCGTCTCGCACTTAATTATGTGTGAGCGCAAACACAGACGCACTTTCTATTCCATCACTCTCTGACCCAATGGGACAAATAGCTACACGAACGGAAGGATTATCGTTTATTATTCAGCACGTGAGGCACAGTTAGGTGGTCTATTGTCCATAAAGTCACAGATCTTACTGCGCCTCCTGTTTCATGTTCGATCAATGCACATAACAACTATGTGTATAGCCCATATATAATAACCTTCTAGCCGCATTCCGGCCACAGCGGCCAGTCTCAATAGAGACTAGCACGGGCCATATTATAGTGCACAAGTGTGTGCGCAAACACAGGAGCACTTTCTATTCCATCACTCTCATGATCCGATGGGACACCTAGCGACACGACCGGAAAGAGGTCAGGTAAAGGACCGATGGCTTTACGTGCTCTTCGAGGCACGGGGTATAATACCGCCAACATCCAGACTTCGGGCTGATGCTGAGAATTATTTTTTGTACAGAAAAGCCCCAAAACCAATTTTTTGGCCCGACCCAGGATTTGAAGGACCTCGTTATCTGCGGGTGAACAGCGCTACCGCTAGACTAACGAGGCAGTCTAGCCCATATATATTTTCTGAGTCTGAGTGTCTTCATCATATCAGCCGAAAGGCCTCCCCCAAAGATTTCACACAATTGCAGGTCTTACGCTATCCACATCCAGCGATTTCACGGCCCACGGTGCGTCTTCCGGTTCGTGGTCGCCACTCGAGAACCTTTCTGCCCCAGCGGCCGTCGGCTCTACGAGCTATGTGCCCTGCCCACTGCCAACTTCAGCTTGGCAATTCTTACGGCTATGTCGCTTACTTTGGTTCGCCTGCGGATCTCAACATTTCTGATTCAATCTCGCAGGGAAACTCCAAGCATAGCCCTTTACATTGCTCTTTGAGTGACCTTGAGCCACCTGATAAGGCCCATAGTGAGCGACTATTTCTCTGTTCCGTAAGTCATCACTGGCAACACACTGGGTGTCTTACATGTCAGTTATTAGAATGTTTGTAAAGTGCCTTGCTACACGCGGATTTATTCAACGTGCCTTTAGTCGTATTTTGAACGGATAAATATCTTTACCGTTTCTATAAAAGTTTTTAATAGAAACGGTAAAGATGTTCACTGCACGTGTGGCGCAGCGGCTAAGACAGTCGCCTCGCCTCTCCGTGTCGCGGGTTCGAGTCCCACGCCGGACAACTATTTGTGTGACCCATAAATAGTTGTTCTGAGTCTGGATGTCATTTGTGTCCGTCTATTATATGTGCGGGCGGCGTTGTCTTTAAGAAAGACAAAACATTAACAAAGATTGAAAGAATTATTCTTTTTCGGAATGACGGAATTTTGTTCAAGTTTCTTGGTTTTGAAAACTGAAAACTGAAACTTGGACTGGCATGTTGGTCTAGTGGTAAGTGACCCTGACCGCTAAGGCTCTAGACAGACGGACTGCATTTCAACTGCAATTCAAGCAGTCCAAGTGCAGTTTGAATGCTGTTGACACGGCTGCAATAGAACTGCAAAAAGATACGCGCAGTCCAATTGCAGTCAGCGTGCAGTTGCAGTTGAAATGCGGTCCGTCTGTCTAGAGCCTTAGCCAGAGGTCGTGGATTCAATCCCAGGACAAATATTTGTGTGCTAAGAACGATTATTTGTACGGTGTCTAAGCATAATTTATCCTACCAATATTAGAAATGCGAAAATTTGTGAGTATGGATGTTTGTTACACTATCACGCAAAAACTACCGAATTGATTTTAATGTAACTTTATAGTAATACTAGCTGTGCCCCGCACGTTTGCCCGCGTTAATCTTTATAAATTATAGCCTATGTGTTATTCGGATATATAAGCTATATTACTACAAAGTTTCAGCAAAACCCCTTCGGTAGTTTTAGCGTGAAGACGTAACAAACATACACACTCACAAACTTTCGTCTTTATAAAATTAGTATGATAGCTTTTATATCCGAATAACAGATAGACTATTCATAAAGTTTAACGCGGGTACAACCGCAGTGCACAGCTAGTCTATAATATTTAAGTATGATTTATCAGTTGCCTGGTTACCATATTACAGGCTCTGCCTAGATTGGGATCAGATGGCACTGTTAGTTGTTGCAAAAAATATTATTATTATACAAACATACATACATAGACTCACGCCTGTCTCCCAGAGGGCTAGGCAGAGACAACGGACTTCCATTTGTCACGATCATTGCACACCTCTTTCGCTTCGTTTACTGACATTATATTCTTCATACATGCTCGCCGGTTTAGGGTACTTCTGACCTGACCTTTCTTAAGTACGTCTCCGATTTGATCAGAGAATGTTCTACGAGGTCTTCCCCTTCCGGTTGTACCATTCATACAGGCCAGGTATACTTCTTTATTATTATTATTATTTATTCTCTATTATTATTATTGTATATATTGTAAATAATGATTATTAAGGTCGAAGATTTGCTTATTGAATATTAACTAGATAATAATTATCAAAGAGAAGATACAAGTCTTACAACCATTACATTACACACTAATTAGTTCTATAATACTCATTAATAAATACACCGTGAGCCAAAGAATCTATACATGATACGTTATGTAGAAATTGATATACACCAACAGAAAGCCGTTGGGCAATATAAAAAATATACAAGCTTGCTAGGGTTGTACCACTTTGAGGAATAGGCAATCTTATCGATGTTTCTTTTCTTCTATTAAGACTAAATCCATCTTCTATTTTAAGTTTTGAAGTGTGAATGGGACAATCGTAAGGGGAAGACCACGTCAAACATTCTCTGACCAAATTGGAGATGTTCTCAAGAAAGGGCAGGTCTGAAGTACCCTAAACCGGCGAGCATGTATGAAGAATATAATGACAGTAATCGAGGCAAAAGAAGTATGCAAAGATCGTGCCAAATGGAACTCCATTGTCTCTGCCTACCCCTCTGGGAAACAGGCATGAGTCTATGTATGTATGTACGTATTTTAAGTTTTAATTTATTTTCTGTATTGTGTATAATTTTAATTATTGACGTGCATACGTGTACCATGTTTTCCTAAGTGCAATAAATATTTCTCATTCCGATTCTTATAATAAATTAGAAAGTTTTTGAGAATGTATGTATGGATGATTGTTACTCTTTCATGCAAAAACTATGGAACGGATTTTGATTGAATTTTGTAGTATATCCGAATAAAACATATATGTTATAATTTATTAAATTTAACGCGCGTAAAACTGTGGCGCACAGCTAGTAGGCTTTATTACCACAAAGCTTCGTCAAAATCCGTTCAAAGAATAACTGGGAATGCTATAGTGCTCAAAAAGATAGTTGCCTCTCTGGGAATTATATTTATTGACAATCCGATACCACCTCGCCTATCCTTTCTCGCCTGCAACTGACAGTTTTGTTTTGAGTTTAAAGTCACAATTACATATTTTGGGCGATCCTTGATTTGAAACCGAGACCTTATCATCCTGCGAGATGTTATCAGCTGTAAAGTATGCTACTATTGGATCATATCATCCATCAAAAACATATAGGCTAATAACATATAAAAAATATTATATTTTTTATTTTAAAAATATATTTAAACGGTTTATCCATATGTCACACAAAACCGTGTTACCGGTTTGACTGTAGGATCAAGCCTCCTTTTATCTTTATAACAAAATATTACTCTTTACATTACACGATGAACTAAATTAAATCTATTGGGTGTTTTATTTTAACAAAAAATTAATTTTAACAGTTTCATGCCGGCAGCATTTTATGTCACCCGGCAGACTGTTTAACGCGGGTAAAACAGCGGTTTTACTAGCTAGTTACCAAATACGAATATATATCGAAATATATGTCTAAAATGTGTAAATATATAGACAAAAATGTATAAGCTATAATAAATATTACTCAAGTTTGCAACTAATTGAAAACCTCCACAAATTTTACGATAAAATAATATCGATACCATCGATATTTTTTAACATCCCACCCTACTAAGAAGACATTCCACGTAATCTGTATTTATTTTATTTAGTACTAAGTACGAGTAATGGGGTTGACAGAGCGGGGAGGAGGGTTGGATTATTTTACGACAACGCTACGGATCGGATTTACGCTAGTAGTAACGTTTTGGTTACATTTTAGGCTTGTGTTTATGGTAATTAAAAGTTGTATAGGCACGCATTCGCGTATGTTTTGGTGGAAGGGGATTAATTTGAATTTTGAACAGTGGAGCTTGAGGTTTTATATATTCTGTTGAAATTCCTGTAATTTATCTATCTATATTCAGTGGCTTTGTTCCAGCTTTCTCGCTCAGAGTGGTGCGTGTACTTTAAAATATTTTTGTCGCTCACCGACCAGTAGTACAGTCGACGCCACGTCAGGGTATCCAGTTTAGTAGCACAAGTGTCGTGCCAATGACAGTACTTTGTAAGGTTAATAAATAAATAAACATCTTGACGTTAGTGTGTTAGATACAATCTTCAATCTGATCCCAAACTAGATAGAGCCTGTACTATGGCAACCAGACAACTGATAAACATAGTTTTTTATTTTTTTATAAGATAACACCCGCATTAGGGTATTAATCCCTGTGTCGCGGAGTACTTTTCAAATATATAATAGACGGACACAAATTACAACCAGACTCAGAACAACTATTTATGGGTCACACAAATAGTTGTCCGGTGTGGGACTCGAACCCGGGACACGAAGCGGCGAGGCGACTATCTAAGCCGCTGCACCACTCGTGCAGTCAATTATATATTTATAAATACATACGGGCTGGTTGGCGTGGTTGGCAGATACTTGCCTTTTACGCCGTATAGGTCGTTAGTTCGATTCCCATCCAGGACAGATATTTGTGTGCATGAACATGCCTGTTTGTAGTGAGTCTTGATGTAATTATTTTTAAAGTATGAATTTACATACGATACATATTTTAAGTAAGTAAGTAAGTATTTATTTAGCTTAAAAACGTGGTACATACAGGATGTTTACATAAGGTTTAAATTCACACATTTTGTCTACAGAGACATGCGAATATTTTTATTTACATGTAGTCTTAATAACTATATACTTAATATACTTAATAATTGTAATATAATCTAATACATAATAATAAGAAAAGGCCACCATAAAAATATCTCAATAATTATAATCATGAATTCACTCCTTATGGTCAAAGAATTCAGTAAGGTTGTAGAAGACCTTATCTATAAGCCACTGTTATAAAACTGTTTTCATACGTATCAGTGGCAGTTCAATGATCCTCTTGGGTACCCTATCAGTGTAGCATATCAGTTATCTGGTTTATATAGTACAAGCTCTGCTTGATTTCCGAACAGATGTCCGTGTGTGAATAATGGCCTTGGATATTATTTTACATACAATACGCACAGGCACAGAACAAGTAATCGTGCTCAATACACAAAGATTTGACCTGGGTGCGGATCGAACTCACGACCACAGACTTAGCAGTCAGGGTCACAAACCACTAAACCAACAGGCCAGTCAGCAATCCAAATACATTTTTTAAGCTTTACCTGTATTGTACCTCTATTGTATTGTCATAATTATTATCTTTTAGTTTCTTCCAATTTCTTTTAGATTGCAACTGTTTTTTTTTTTTTTTTATCAAGGGACAATGACACACAGATTATCCTAGCCCCAAACTAAGCAAAGCTTGTACTATGGGTACCAGGCGTCGATATACATGCTTATATAGATAGATAAATACTTATATACATAGAAAACATCCATGACTCAGAAACAAATATTCGTGCTCATCACACAAATATTTTCACTTACCGGGATTCGAACCCAGGACCACCAGCTTCGTAGGCAGGAACACTACCAACTAGGCTACGGTGACCGTAATTATTATCTTGTAGTTTTGTAGCAGCTCATACTTACGTATTGTTATACATACTGGAGGAGCGCACTCGGCCGCGCGCGTACTTACTGAGCTAGCCAAAGTATGGGATGAGAACCGGCCGACCGTATCATCACGCTCGCACAATGTAGGGAGTACGACACACCTACCGACGTTGTCAAATAATGTTAGACTTACGTTTTTGGATGTACCTTATATATTTTTATTATTTTGAACCGATACTGTATATATATGCAGCGCTTCTCAATAAAGGACACAGAACGTTATACGCCGTTTTACTAACCAGAAGCCCCGTAATAGTTTCTTCCCCTTTCTTTTGGATTCTATCTGTAGAGTCAAGCTGGAAGTTATAACCGTTGGTCAGAACACGAAACTTGATCTATCTCTGTCAATTATTGAGTACAGGTAAAGACGTCACTGAGTACTAAATGAGTAGGGAAGGTTAGGTTTAGTCGGTGCGAGCCCGACATACCAGACTCTTTTTGCAGGTGGCATGCGCAACCTACTGGTACAGGTGGATGGTCATCATCATCATTACAGCTAAATAAGTCCACTGCTGGACAAGCCTCCCTCAAGAATCGTCTTGGGGGGATATGCCATAATCGCCACGCTTGGCAGGCGGGTTGGCGATCGCAGTAAGATGGTCATAGTAATCAGAAGGAAGCTGCTGCCCATCCTCTGGTAAATATTCCCTCGGGTCGACTTCTACGCCCCCCACGGGATGAGATGGGGTGATGATATTCTGATTCTGATATTTGTCGCCGTCACCACACAGCACACAGGTGGATGGTAAGGCATTAAATTTCCCCCTGCCTTATAAAAAAAGGTATCAACAACAGAGAGTATTTGAAGAGGTCTCGTGTTATCTGAGGCTTCTATTACTGTTAACGACTGACACAGATATATTCATTAATCACTATGAAAGCGCCATAATAAACTCCAAGGAGCAGAGGACGGTCTTTCGACGAACCTGAGCACGATATCAATCTTTGATTTTATACAATGTTTGGTGTTCAAAGCGAGCCTGTGACCTCCTTGCTGCCAAACCAGATGGCTTAAAAACCCTTTAACACAGGTCATCTTTACTGTCTCGTTAAACCGCAGATAATGAGGTCCTGGGTTCGAATCCACGTTCGGGCCAAAAAGCGATTAGGGATTTCTCCGTAAAAAAAAGTTCTCAGTATCAACCCAAAGTCTGCGAGTTGGCGGTACATACACCTCCGTGCCTCGGAGAGCACTAGAGCCGTCGGTCCTGTACCTGACCTCTTTCCGGTCATGTCATGAGAGTGATGGAATAGAAAGTGTACCTGTGTTTATGCACTACTAGCTGTGCCCCGCGGTTTTACCCGCGTTAAATTCTATAAATTATCACAGCTCCACCCCCATAGGCGATAGCGTGATAATATGTAGCCTATATGTTGACCCGACCTCTTCGTAATCTTCATGTAAAATTTGAAGTAAATCCATGCAGTACTTTTTGAGTTTAGCCCAGACATACATATAGACAAACAGACAAAAATTCTAAAAACTATATTTTTGGCTTCGATATCGATTGTAGATCACGCCCCAAGTATCCTTTTTAAAAAATATTCAATGTACAGTTTTGACTTTCTTACGATTTTATTATATGTATAGATAATATGTCCTACACAGTTGGCTATTAATTTATGTAGTTAATTTAATATGTAAATAAATGTCACATACACCATGTACATTCAGTATTCACCGCTTAGAAGTTATCCCTGAAGCTCCTTCATATCTCTAGAGGGTGTGATTTATTTCTTATCCTGCATCCCGTTTCAGAGGTCGAATGGCTCTTAAGTAACATTTATATTTATTGCTGATGTTTTAGTGAACAAATATGTTTGGAGCTAACTTGGTTTGCTAAGAAGGAAGAAGACTGATTAAAATTTTTTGATTTATATAATATAACAGAGTAGCATTTATCTGAAAACCAAATTTTATTTTTGTTTTAGATAATCAAATCCGTGTCCTAGCCGTAAATATTGTTTCCACGGCAAAATGGTTATCTCAAATAATAAAATGCTAGCAGCAATTTAAGTTAATGTTGCAATAATAAAAGAAAAATAGTGTATTCACTTGAAATTAAATTCTTTTACAAACATGTTAATACCTCTGCCACACTGTACACTGCGCAGTGTGGCAAAAGAAGCTACATCTGATGGGAGCTACATCAGATGTAGCTATTTCACCTACTTCTTACAACAAATACATTATAGAGTTCTAGTGTCTAGGTAATATAAAGAAAAAAATAAACACAAGCGAACTAATATATATATATATATATATATATATATTAGTTCGCTAACTAAATATGGAAAAAACAATTAAAAGTATTAAACAAATTTTAATTGCATTGCTATTTATTAAAAATGGATAATTTGTGGAAATAAATTTGTTTCTTGCACTCGCCGCCGGTACCACGCCACCTTATTTCGCTCACACGGTTCATGCGTTGTATGGCCCCTGTTTAAACCTAACGTAATCTACTCTTCTAGTAGCGAAATAGATTTTCAGGTACGTCGTAGTAAAAATGTTCCTATATGAAAAGACTACAACGTTAAGAAGTAAACAAAAAATTCGTTTTTATTTATTTAAACGACAAAGTAATAAAGAGCCATAAAATATACAACCTTCCCTAAAATAAGAGCCATCTACCCGGGATATTATCTTCTTCTTCTTAGCGAGTCGATGGCAATCTAAATTGTGTCCGCCCAGATCTTGGCCACGAGAATCGCATTATGAGTAGCCTCCATCAGTTCTTTAAGCGTGCAGTTGTAAGGGCACGCGCTACATGATAACAGATGTCCCATTGTCTGTGGGACTACATCACATTTGCCATTGAAGGCGATCATAGATGTATCCTCATCTGAACAAGTTGTCCCTGCTACGACCAACCTGGGTTCAAAGCCTGTTTAATGACTTCCAGGCTAGCCAAGGCAGTTTCCATCCAGGGGCTATTATTGGGATATTATTATAGTGCAAAACAACACTTTCTATTCAATCACTACCATGATCCGATGGGAAGACCAACAGGCTAGTCAAATAAATATTGGTATCTATAGACTTAAAGTTCACATACACATGTACATAAATGAGGAAATTACCGCTATAAATGGCTAGGAATGGGTTTAGTACTCGCACAAAGTTACTATAAGGTTTCGATTTGAAATAACTCCAGAAGCAAGTAGCATAGACGCCAGTGTCAATAGAGTTGGGTAATGGTTGAAACAATTTAGTTAACAAAAACTTTCTAGCCAATTACCAACTGTAATAATATTATCAAGAAGGAACTAAATTACTTACAAGGAATATATATTATCTAGAAGGTTTCGATGGAAAACAACATTTAGTTAGCTAAATTATTTCAGCCGTCTGCAAACTATTGATTCTAAATTAGTTTTGATTCGATAAAAAAAGTATGAGATCGATAGTTTCAGATTTATGTACAACAATTAAAATTTTACATAAACATTTTAAAGTTATGCAATATTCCATAATTATTTGGAAGCCTTTAAAATAATTACAAAATTTCATAACGTGACGTAACGTATATACGAAATTTTCTAATTTTGATGATCTTTAAAATCTTAGAGCTTTTTGTAATAAATAAATAAATAAATAATATCTCGGGACAGTGTCACACAGATCATCCTAGCCCCAAACTAAGCAAAGCTTGTACTATGGGTACCAGGCGACGATATACATACTTATATAGATAGATAAATACTTAAATACATAGAAAACATCCATGACTCAGAAACAAATATTCGTGCTCATCACCCAAATATTTGCACTTACCGGGATTCGAACCCAGGACCACCAGCTTCGTAGGCAGGAGCACTACCAACTAGGCTAATAATTTTGGCCACAACATACAATCTCATTGTAAATTTATCATCTGCCAGGGACATAACTGATGTGTTCTTGCGGCAGAATGGTTACCGTAGCAAATGAAGCTTTACCAATTTACAGAAATGAATTTCTATAAATTTGTTTCCAAGTTGGTAAAGTCTTCGTCCAACCATCTTTATTCCTGTTTTTCTTAAGCTACTCTGTTCCACGTCACTCTTGTCGCTTGTCTGATATCGTCATCCCATCTTTTCTGTAATCTGCCCCTTTTTAGGGTTCCGTAGCCAAATGGCAAAAAACGGAACCCTTATAGATTCGTCATGTCTGTCTGTCCGTCCGAATGTCACAGCCAGTTTTTTCCGAAACTATAAGAGCTGTACTAATTTTGATTTAATTCCCCATACATAGAACTGAAACTCAAAAATGTGGGGTGTCTATGAATAGGTCTTCAAAAATAATATTGAGGTTTCTAATATCATTTTTTTCTAAAATTAATAGTTTGCGCGAGAGACACTTCCAAAGTAGTAAAATGAGTGCCCCCCCCCCCCTGTAACTTCTAAAATAAGAGAATGATAAAACTAAAAAAACATATATTATGTACATTACCATGCAAACTAACAACGAAAATTATTGGATTGAACGAGATCTAGCAAGCAGTTTTTTTTAATACGTCTTAAATCGTAAACCACTATTTGCTTTCTGCTACGGAACCCTTCATGGGCGAGTACGACTCGCACTTGGCCGGTTTTATTTTTCGTTCTGAAGTATATAATTTTTTTTTGTTGGTTTGTATGGAAGTAGAATGGGTAACGCTTAGGATACGTCTGCCCCTTTTCTTTGTGAGGATGGTTGTGAGGTTTGAGGAAGAGATGGTGAGAGTTTGGTGAGGAAAATGGTAAGATGTATCTAGGGTACCATTGTGTTACAATTTTACACCATATGTACGCCGTATGTATACTACGTTAATTATATGTAGTTAGTTTATCTTAGTTAGTGGAACTGGGTTAGCAGAGTTTATCGGGAAGAGGAAAGGACGCAACGCGTGAGTTACCCTTTCTGGCAATTATATATATATATATATATATATATATATATATATATATATATATATAATGTCGCCCATGCGCATGTGACCGCCCGTAATATTCTGAATATTCATGAAAAAATATCGAAAATAAACTTCAAAAGGGGGGGTCTATCTGTAACATTTATCATGTTATTCAATTTTGAATTTTTTAAGTAGAGTTTGTAGACTTGCTTTCTATTTTTTGACACATCTCCGAAGTTTATGGGTCGATTTGTATTTTGTTTATTATTTCCAAAAGCTTATGAGTTATTTTAACAGGTTAATTAACATTTTACTAAAAATTATCGACTACGAAAAAAAAACGGAATCGAAGTAATTTTTTCGGTAAAAAATTGTGTATTTATTTTAAAAAAACTAGTGTAAGTCCATAAATTATCCCCATAGGACCACTTTTTTAATCATTATTTGTAATCTACTACATAACAGCTAAAAATTTACAGAACATTATTAAACCAAACTGTAACTAAATCCAAAGTAAAACTCTAAAACTCTAAGAGTCAAATTTAGGAAAAGAAAATGTGAAAGTCAATTAAATGTCCCCGCTTTTAGCAGTGAGTACTAAAAGGTTAAACTAATAAGGAGGATGATAATGGAAATAAAAACAAACAAGCAATAGCCAGATTTTTACTTAAAAAATAAAAAATACAAGAATTTTAATTAATTAGATTTTCGAAATGGTCCCCACCCTCCTGTAAACAAACTAAAGCTCTCATGGCAACACTTTTTATTGTACGACGTAATTCTTCACGGTTTTCTTTAATTTCCGCAGCAGCAGCAAAAATCCTAGCCGTTAATTGCTCGCGGCTTTCAATGGGCACGGCATACACTTTTTGTTTCATGTTGCCCCAAAGATAAAAATCTAAGGGTGTAAGGTCGGGAGATCGCGGCGGCCAAGCAATGGGACCTCCTCTGCCAATCCATCGCGGATAATTTTGATTTAAATAATCACGAACTAGTCGTGCGAAGTGTGCTGGAGCTCCATCTAATTGCAGATACATCCGCCTTCTTGTTTCCAGCGGTACTTCCTCCAAAAGCAACGGCAACGTATTGACTATAAAATCTAAAAATGCGTGTTGATCTAGTCTGTTTGGTAACACGAAAGGGCCAATAAGTTCACCGTCAATCATTCCAGCCCACACATTTATGGAAAATTGAGTCTGGAAAGTTGTTTCTCTAATGACGTGTGGATTTTCAGTGGCCCACACATGAAGATTGCGATGATTTGTTATACCCGCCCTTGTAAACGTGGCTTCATCTGTCCACAAAATCTTCCTCATAAAATTGAGATTAGCTCTTTGCTGTGCAATTATCCAATTACAAAAAACAGATCTCGCACCGTAATCGACATTTTCCAAATGTTGTGCACGTCGGAAATGATAAGGATGCAGGCCTTCTTTTTTGAGAATTCTCCAAACTCTTATTCTTGGTATACCTACTCTTATCGATAGGAGACGAATGCTTAGCATAGGGTTAGCGCGCACTAATCGTAACACATCCTCTTCCACGTCTACATCAACAATCACGCTGGGCTCATTTTGTTGCGGAAATAATCCTCTTTCGCAAAAAAGACGATGTACGGCAATGAAGGATCGGTACCCAAGTACTGGTCTACTTGGATATCGACGTCTGTACTCTTCGACAGCAGCGCGTGCATTTCCATTACAAACACCGTAAATGAAATGCATGTCAGCCACATGAGACGGCGGTAGATCACGCAATCGTACCATTGCAATGATACGAGTAGTTAACAAACTTTCCTCACAAGATTAAGTAGTGCACAAATCACAAAACACGTAGCGTCACGGGGTCAGTAATCAAGCGACTGAATGAAGTAACGCTAGCCGACAAGGGTGTGCACGTGGTAGGGACGCAATTGTTAAAAAGCTGTTTCTAGGAACCGGTTTCTACCTGAGCGACCCTTTTTATTTGAATAGTTGCAAATGTTCAACAAGTTGTTTGCTGGTTTTTTTTTAGAGATAGGTATTAGTAATGTTCTGTGAATTTTTAGCTGTTATGTAGTAGATTACAAATAATGATTAAAAAAGTGGTCCTATGGGGATAATTTATGGACTTACACTAGTTTTTTTAAAATAAATACACAATTTTTTACCGAAAAAATTACTTCGATTCCGTTTTTTTTTTTCGTAGTCGATAATTTTTAGTAAAATGTTAATTAACCTGTTAAAATAACTCATAAGCTTTTGGAAATAATAAACAAAATACAAATCGACCCATAAACTTCGGAGATGTGTCAAAAAATAGAAAGCAAGTCTACAAACTCTACTTAAAAAATTCAAAATTGAATAACATGATAAATGTTACAGATAGACCCTCCCTTTTGAAGTTTATTTTCGATATTTTTTCATGAATATTCAGAATATTACGGGCGGTCACAAGCGCATGGGCGACATTGTATATATATATATATATATAATATATATATATATATATAATATATATATATAATATATATATATATATATATATATATATATATATATATATATATATATATATATTATATATATTATTATATATTAGTTATAAAAAAATCCCGAAGATTACATACAAAGCATAACCATCTATTTAAATCCAATCCATTTGTAAATTATAAGTGACATTCCTAAATAAAATAAAATTAATTATAATGTATAACGCACTGCCTTTACCGAGTCGGTTATAAGATTTAAAATCGTGGAGCAAACCATAGCAAGTCGTAAACAAAATTGTGCTCCGGTATTTTGTATTCAATAATTGTATAGCTAACGTCATAAAGGTTTTGTCACATGTCACATCGCTAATTACCATCGTTGGTGACTACAATCGGGAACATGACGACTAATTAAACGTGAATTAGGCGGAAATGGTCGCTAAAATAATTTCTCCATTTGAAGCTTGTTCAAATCATCTAATTATGCGATCATTATTATCTAACTACGATACTATATTGCAGGCTGATTATGGTCCTCTTTTAGTGCAGCATTTTGCAGTGCAAATGGCAGACTATTCATTACATAAAAAAACATATCCGTAAGTGATTGGCGAGGTTAAGCAACTAGGCTCACGTTCAGTCAATAGACAGGTGACCGTTATCATCATCATCATCATATCAGCCGAAAGACGTCCACTGCTGGACAAATGCCTCCCCCAAAGATCTCCACAATTGCCGGTCTTGCGCTATTCGCATCCAGCAGTTTCCAGCGACCCGCACAAGATCATCGGTCCATTTTGTAGGGGGCCTGCCCACGCTGCGTCTTCCGGTTCGTGGTCGCCACTCAAGAACCTTTTTCTGCCCCAACGGCCATCGGTTCTACGAGCTATGTGCCCCACCCACTGCCACTTCTGTTTTGCAATTCTTCGGGCTATGTCGGTGACTTTGGTTCGCCTGCGGATTTCGACATTTCTGAGTCGATCCCGTAGGGAAACTCCGAGCATAACCCTCTACATTGTTCTTTGGGTGACCTTGAGCCTTCTAATAAGGCCCATAGTGAGCGACCACGTCTCTGTTCCGTAAGTCATCACAGGCAACACACACTGGTCTAAGACTTTCCACTTGAGACACTGCGGTATTTTAGACGAGAAGATGTTACGTAGCTTGTAGGTGACCGCTAAAGTGGTTTAATTTTCGAGCGTCTTCATGCTTTGGAGGGCACGTTAATCTGACGGACATGGTTGTAGCTATTAGGTAACAGTCGTTAAGCCCTGTCAGAGGCCTACTGGGCGACTGTAACAACTCTGACACTAGAGTAACCACTGCCCATACAATATGTAAGTAAGTCATAAGTGATCCAGGTCAGTCGTAGCAATTAATCAGTCGGTAGTCTTTTTATGAAGTGGGGCATAAATTGATAGACGACGACCTGTACGGATAGTTTTCGGAAAACATACTTCAATTACAGTGCATATAGTCACTTTATACAAAGTAAAAAATTGACTTAAAACTGTTATAAAATATTAATTTTAATGGGTTTATACACCTCTTGGGTGTTAAGGCCCAAACAAGAGTTACACCACTAGGACGCAGAATGTATGGTGCTAACTCCATGCTAAAAGTACCATAAATTTGGCCCCGTGACCATTCTCACTAGGTACCATTATGGAGCCTATGATCGTAACCTCATAGTAACGCGCGAATGAAATAGTGTTTGTCATCTTTATTATGTTTTGCATCGATTCACTTTTAAATTTCAAATTCTTCTTCAACCTCTTAAACAGCACGTACGATTCCATAGAAGACGAAACAAATAGACGAAGTTGAGCTCTTGATAGGAACTAAGCATTGTAGTTAGTTGTTAAAACTTTTCATGCCGTCACGACTGTAATCAATAATAGCGCTGCATAGGTAGCCATTGAAAAACTCGTTCGGATGGTTCTTCAGTACGTTTTATTATCACTCTAAAATCATGAAATTTCAGAACTTGGGTCTAAACATAGACTTGTACTTGTCAAGCTCACGATGCAGTACATTAATATAGTCAAACATAATATAAAAGTAACAAAAAATTTTGAACTAGTCCGTCCTTGTTGTTAGTTTTATCACACAACATTTTGGGAAATCCTTAAATAAATAACATATAACAACTTACTTACTACTTATTTAAATGTAGTACTAATAAATTAAAAATTAAAATTGAAACCTCGAGCAGTTGCCGTACATAGAAGGCTCTCAACCAGTAGCTTAACTTAGAAACCTAAGCCTTATGGCTTTCGAGCCACAGTCAAAGGGCCACTAACGTAAAAGACAGTATTCTAAAAGATGGTGTGATCACTCGAACAGGACCGATCAGGGGTTAAGAGGCCAACACGATCCTCGCCGGCGAGACCCTGCTCTAGCTAATCATTTTCTTTATTATTGGTAGGGCAGCGAAAAGCAAAAAGTGTCTGCGGGTCGATCTCGCTCCGACTTAACCTTACCTTCCGTGGATATCTCTTGGCATCTGATGGGAGAAGCCCCGGGAACTCTAAAGTGTATGATTATTTCTTAATTTAAAAATAAACAGAATCTAAACATTGATTGTATAAGTAATACCTGGTAATACCCGGATTGCAGCTAGAATAAAAATATTTTTGAATTAATTCAACTAAACGTGAATGTCGACTTCAACGAAACAATTGTACCCGCCTTACGCCTATATCACTTATTTTCATTACATTTAACACCACAAACACAACAAAACAGGAATGCCTAGGTATCTTTAACCGTTTATTGTTATTGTAAAACATTTTGCAAATTAACTGCCGACTGCCGGCTAAGATAAAATAGATATTATTCTGGCTACCTCGTCCCATCCTTGGGGTAAAGTTACAACTTCTGAAATTGCGGGTATTTCAATGTTTTGGCTACGTAATGCAAGAGGTTATCCTAATTGCTTCAGTAAAATTGAATGTCTTACGTTTTTAATTATTTTGGTCCACTAGATGACTACGGATCTGTGCGTGCATTAGCCTACATGAGAGCAATTGATATAGTTATCGTTTTTTTTTCATATTCTTTTGTCTTTTTCTTGAAGTTTTTCCTTGTATTTATACATGTGTTATATATATCTGTGCTTTAGACCACATGCCTGAAGTTAAGAAACTTAAACTTATAAGAAACGTAACTAGCGAAGAGAGCAGAAAACAGTATGAAACGTAACAATTTTTATATCTTCAATAACTTATATCTCAACTTCCGTTAGCCTCGCCTGATCACATTTTTCGTAACGCATTCACTAGCTTACTCGCCAAGTCAGGCGTGTGTAAAGAAGTTTCACTTCAAAAATAATCCCACAAGCTTTTTATTGTGCCCCGCGGTTTCATCAGTGTGAAACATTACAAATTATAGTCTTGTTAATAGTCGAAGTAAATAGTCGAAGTAAATAGTTGAAGTAAATAGTCGAAGTAAAGTATTAAATTTACTTGCTTAAACATTTAATAAATTCAAACTATCTGATTAAATTCAGTGATACTTCCTCCCACGTACATTGAGGTTGTGGAATGAACTCCCTGTTACGGTTTTCCCAAGAGACTATAGCATGGGGCCCTTCAAAAAGGGAGTTGTAAGGTTTCTAAACAGTCGGCAACGCGCTACTGATGCCCTTGGCGTTGCAAGCGTTCATAGGCTACGGTGACCACTTACCATCATGTGGGCCGTATGCTTGTTTGGGAACTAAGTTGTATGAAAAAAATCAGTTATTCTTATATAAACATCATATTATCATATTGTATTAGAACTAGTCATTGAATTATGAGCTTAACTTATGTTCAAGTTTATGTTAAAACCCAGTTGCAACGCAAAGCGTAATACTATTCTTTTTTTAAGAATAGATTTAATCATAAATTTAATCGTCCGGGTGGTCTTTGACCAGCATCCTCTACCAACCCGGGGAAGGCGCTTTGCGTTAAGCTACGAACGATATAGTACGCCTACACCCGATTGGATTAGTAGGTTCTCAACTTTTAGGGAATAAATAGGAAGTTCAAAATGAAGCCTTGGAACCTTTACAACTTTACAATTTCGAACCTACAGTATTTAAAGAAGTGGGAGTAATAAGGTTTCTTAACGGTCAGCAATGTGAAAGTGTCATTGCGGGTATTGCAAGGCTCTGTAGCTCATAATGACAGCATAGTATCAGGTATACTTAATAGCTAGCTTAGGTGATGAATATCTATACATATAATAAAATCGTAGGAAAGTCAAAACTGTACATTGAATATTTTTATTAAAACATATTTGGGGCGTGATCTCCAATCGATATCCAAACGAAAAATGGACTTTTTAGAAGTTTTGACTGTGTATCTGTTTTTCTGTATGTATGTCCGGGCTAAACTTAAAAAGTACTGCATGCATTTACTTAAAATTTTGCATGAATATTACTAAGAGGTCGGGTCAACATATTATAGGCTACATAAATCCATGCAGTACTTTTTGAGTTTAGCCCGGACATACATACAGACAAACACATAAACAGACAAAAATTCTAAAATATATATTTTTGGCTTCGATATCGATTGTAGATCACGCCCCAGGTATCCTTTTTAAAAAATATTCAATGTACAGTTTTGACTTTCCTATGATTTTATGATATGTATAGATTTTGCATGTTTATATCGGATCGGTCTGCATGTGCAGTTTGATACACTGACTCACGCAAGATGCCATTACTGTTAGTGTTGTGAATGTTAAATTATGTTTACTGACATAATTTTTAAGATTTATGTTTTACTAACAAAATGGACCTTTGTTATCTGATTAAAATAAATACATCATAAGCAAGAAATTGTTCATTTTTATATGCAAATTAAGCCCCTTAACATCCACTACTTTAAATGTACCTTGAATAAGCAAAAAGTAATACAACAGTGTCTTGAACAAATAAAAAAGAGAAAATTGCACCTAAAATTCCTTTAAATCTGCCATTAAAACGATTGCGAGTGGTGCAAGCATGGTAATAGCGTAACAATTGTATTCTTTACGACAGGAACAAACATTACCGGGACAGGAAGTAGAATTATTGGCCAGTATAAATGGCTCTATTTAATACTGATAAGAGATTTTTTTTTTTTGTCTCGTAACTTGAACCATCTGTGGCTCAAGTTACAAGCTCAAAATATTCACAGATTTTACAATACTGCTTTGTTGGCGGTCAAAGGATGTAGACTAGCCAGTTGCGCATGTCGTATTAGCGCCCTCTCCGGACCTAAACCGGAAGACTGGAAGTCGCGTATTAACGTAAAGCGAAAGTTGCAGAAATCATCCCTCGCCCTCTTGCATCTCCCCGTCAGTAACCGCCCAGAGTTGAGGTTCCCAAAGGGGGTGCCCTCCGGTGCGGATACTTAGTTTGTAGTTTTTATATTTCAAGACGGACTGCACGTGTGGCGCAGCGGCTAAAACAGTCGCCTCGCCGCTTCGTCTCTCGGGTTCAAGTCCCGCGCCAGACAACTATTTGTGTGACCCATAAATAATTGTTCTGGTTATGGATGTAATTAGACGGCCACCGTAGCCTAGTTGGTAGTGCTCCTGCCTACGAAGCTGGTGGTCCTGGGTTCGAATCCCAGTAAGTGCAAATATTTGTGTGATGAGCACGAATGTTTGTTTCTGTGTCATGGATGTTTTCTATGTATTTATCTATCTATATAAGTATGTATATCGTCGCCTGGTACCCACAGTACAAGCTAGGCTTAGTTTGGGGCTAGGATGATCTGTGTGACATTGTCCCCAGATATTATAATTAGTGTCCGTCTGCTAATTAGCTTGCACATTGTTATTATTATAGTTAGGCGTTATGGTTAGGCCAGTACTATATTATAGTCATACTTCTTAGCTTCTCCAGCTCAGACTACTCCATGTTGCTGGAATATGTAGGGCAGTTATTAAAATAGTTGATTGGCTACTACGACACTAAATTCCTTGGTTGGGTATTCATAAAAGAAAATACTGTTTAACGTATGTAAGAAACAGAAAATGCACTTTTGGTCCAGGCACATGAAAAATATCTTAAATAAAGATTTTTTAAAATAAAATAAATAAATAAAATTAAAAAGGTTTATTCACGTAGACTTTAAAAAAGCGCTTGTAAATAGTCAGAACATGTTTGTAGTAATATAGTTGTATATGTATTGTTATATTATTTCTAGTAACATAGATATTTAGGTACCCATTGTATGAAAACATTTATAAAATTTATTTTATTATAGCAATGATATTTAGCTAACTCGTATCAATAGTAATTATTGTCACGAGATTTGTCCCGGTGCGTATATAAAAGTATATAAACATATATTACACATATATAATTTGCGCCTAAAAACCCGTAAAATTTTCCTCTACAGCTGCAGTCAATGGAAAAATAACTGCTACATTTGTATGAATTGTGACGAAAAATAAGTGCTCCTAGTTGTGCTATTTTTTTTAGTCTGAACTAGTCTCTCTCTCCCACCACTGCAACTCCTGTAAGCCAGGATCAACAGTGGCACACAATGAAAGCTGTGGCTCAGCCATGTCCCGGGAAATCTCTTTAACTGTCTTGGATCCCGCAAAGAATACAATCAGAACGAAACAAGGAGTTCAAAAGACTAGTTCCAATTTTCACTAGGTGTGTTATTGCTTTTTGTTCTTCTTTAGATTCAATTTTTCAACAAAATTAAGTAATTATTTATTATTATTTTTTCTTTTATAACAATATAATATTGGTTCTAGAAAAAGATATACTAAATACAATTATACTTAAAATTAAAATACAGTCCAGTTTTTACTTTAAATCAGCTTAAAGAGAATGTTTGAAAAATGGCATGTAAATATGGAGATTTTCCCCATATACATAGTGAGTGAGTATAGACAGTTTGACGTTTAGCTTTTTAACATTATATATATATATATATATATATTATCTGTTACATCCGAAAAAAATATTATGAAATATGTTCTAAATAAAATAAAAGAAAATCAAAACCTAATATATAATCTTTGAAAGTATTTCTATCCCTTTTTTTTTTATTTTAAACATCATGTTTCATAATTTTTTACAACATCTGGCTCGTGCCAGATTTGATGTCGTGATTATGGTCACCTTGCCCAGTAAGTGGCTCCATTTACTGCATTGCAGGAGGCCACCGTGAGATCTTCCAAAGTGCAAATATGGAGCCACGCGAGTGCGTGCGGCATAGACTGTATTACAGTAACATAGCGTCTCATTCTCACCGATCATACCCCACTTATGGACGTTGAGCCAGGAGCAGCCTACTTGCACTCGGAGTCGGTATAGGGTTCGATGTTATTGCTGAACTCGACTGATGAAATGCTAACTAATATGGGAAAGAATTGTTGTTGCTGAGAGAATTACATGCTGTGAAT
Source organism: Pseudoips prasinana (assembly GCA_951640165.1). Taxonomy (NCBI): domain Eukaryota; kingdom Metazoa; phylum Arthropoda; class Insecta; order Lepidoptera; family Nolidae; genus Pseudoips; species Pseudoips prasinana. The sequence continues at coordinate 5,280,095 of OX621236.1, forward strand.
GCCGATTTTAACCAGTTATCTGAGAGAACTGACTTCTTTATAACTTGAATAGATGTTCTAAAGAATTAGAATAACTGGGCACATCTCGCACAAGGCTGATTTATAAATTAGATATATACTTAAATAATCGAGCGAGACAAATATCACAAAATAATATAAAATTATAGCCGAAAATATCACCAATTAAGTTCACCAATCGCTTTCCGCTCATTACTTGTACCAAGAAGTTGATCATTATCTTTTTCTAAATTAGAGTCAAGAGCAGTTAGAAAGGGTTTAGTTTATCTCACCCTTTAATGTGAACAGATGCGGGTACGCCATTGTTTATCCTAGATTCTAGTAAAGAAAATGTTCCTTCGAAGGTTCTAGGGAATTTTGTAAATATCCCTAATCCTTCACACTATTTGCAAGGTTACGTTTCCGTAAGATTAACTAGATTTTATAGATAAATAAATGTAATAGCGTAAGACGCGTGGCTGTTTCTATAGAATGTCAAAGATAAGACGTTTAGGCTCTAGTGCTACTGCTGAGCCAGTATCCCTACATATGACCCCTGGATAGCGCTCAACGGAATGACAATCATTTCGAGTTCCCGGAGCCATTACTAAAAGTATGTAGAGGCTAGGTTGCTGTGGTGGTTTTAGTGGATAAACTTTTGGACTCCCACATACCACGTCGTCTTCCCAAACGCGGGTACCTATAAAAAGTTTGCACCCCGTAAACAAAAAAAAGCGCTCAACGCTAGCAACAATTAAGTCATTACATGCGTAATTATACGACATTAGTTGCGTGAAAAGCTTAAAGGTGTAAAGCGTAGGTCAAACCAAAATTTGGTTGTCATGTGCAGTCTTGATGGATGGCAATTACCAAGGTCACCTCTGTTGGATTACAATCGTCTAGAACATGCTTAAAAGCTTATCGGGGAGGAGGGACCGATCAGTAAAGCTTGAGTGATGCCATGCCTGGTGCAAGCATCATAGGCTACGGTATTAGCTTACCACCAGGTGGCCAACGGGCAAAGTTCCTAAACGATCCGAAGACACTGCAGGAAGTACTCAAGCCAAGCTTTCGAGGCCTCTTGGACTTCTGGATGGAACTAAAATGGTTTGAGTAGCCAAATAAGTTCACGTACAAAGGCCCAATTAGGAGGCTAAGTGCGGAAACCAATCGCCCAACTAACTAACTAACTATCAGGTGGGCCAAATGCTAGTTTGCTGATTAGGCCCACCATGTAACAAATAAAAAAGCAACTTCTTTTATTTCTAACTTAATTAGCATTGGGATGGTAAAAAGCGAGCAAAGAAAAACCATTTGTTTTTATTTTTATATGATAGCAAGGCATACGACCTAGTAGAACACGTGATAGTATCGTCAGTATCAGAATCAGAATCATTTATTTCACAAAAATAGGGTACATATAGGTCTTAATGTAGAAAGTGCATGCTGCCTATCTTGTCTGTAGTAGAAGACATGTGAAATTATATATTATCGCCCATGGATGGTCCAATCCAATCCATGACCCTAACAGCTTGCCCAGCCTGCCCTGCCACATGTTCATGGCAGGATCTTAGAAATGCCACAAGCAGGGCAATCAGTATGGCCACGTTCAGGGCCCCAAAAATTTAACAAGTTTGCCATCGAATCGCTAAGAATAAGCCCATGGACACTCGCAACATCAGAGGAGCTGGCAGCCGTAAGTGCATAACCAGCCTAAAATTCGAGTATTAGTTCTAAATTACTAGTTCCTATAAACAAAACATCCACTCCACTTGGTCAACTTTCGTATTCATACAACAACTTATTTCAAATTATTACCCCCATCGCCATAAGTTACCTAAGAACCCCAAAAAGCGCTACAGAAAATTAAAAATCATATTTACGACTTGTATTTTTAATTCCCAAACTGAAGCAAGAGTGTACGACGTTAAATTATTTAGGTCATTCGTACCCTTGATAAGCAAGTTGTCATATAAATTTTGTGAAGTGTAATCATTATTTATAAAAATTTACTGCCGTTTTGAAGTTTTTGTTTTCTACTTCTGAATTCTAGAAGCGCACGCTGTGAATTTGTCTTGAACTTTGTATTTTTCTGTTGAGCGTGAATTTTTGCCGTCGGATTAAAGTAAAAAGCTTCAAAAACTTTTTTTACTCACACTGGAAATAATATTTATTTATTTCTGTATCTGTAATATGATTGCTAACATATACTAAATTTAAAATTATTAACTCTGCCTTAAATCGAATAATATAATTGTTTTGATGATTTTCTTTTCTCTCCCTAAATATAATCTAAAATAATTCACATTCAGACAACCGATCGAGAAGTTATTGTGTTCGCCTATTAAATAATTGCTTTAATCCCGTGTTTATGGCCGCTTGAGTATATTTCTCCGGACCATCTCAACTGGGTCGTGTCTAAACCGGTAGTAGATGAACCCGCTGGTTTTGTTTCGCTGGGTTTTCTCAGTTAGGACGCATTGGATCCGATGGTGGCATTAAAGCGCGGCCGTCGTTATAAACACAAGTAACTGTGGGTAACCTTCTTCCATACAAACGGATTTAAACAGAATGTAAATGTAGTTATCTCTTCGTTCAAAACAACTGATTTGAACGAAATGTAAATAAAACTATTTCTAAAGCGTTTCCCAGCGAATAAAACAATGATTATTTAAAATGGTTTCCAACAAAGGGGGAGTCGGATAACATAATCTTTCATACAAAAAAGAAACATTCGAATTGACAGTTTTTTGTTGAAGTCAGTTAACAAAGTTAATAATAGGTCTTTACCTATGAAATTGCCGTTTTGTATGAAAAAATTTAAACGAATTTTTTTCATGAATTTTTTTATTTGTATTAATCGAAGTAATCACCCATGCAATCAATGCATCTTTGCCATCGCAGTGGCAGTTTATTGATGCCCTTCTTAAAGAAATCAGCTGGACGGGAGGCAACAAATTCTTCAAAGGCATTTTGTACTGCCTCTCGGGTATTGAATTTTTTTCCCGCCAAGAAGTTATCCAAATTCTGGAAAAAGTAGTAGTCTGTAGGCGCAAGGTCTGGTGAGTAGGGCGGATGACGGAGAGCTTCCAACCCCAGTTCTTGCAACTTGGAGACCGTCTGCTGTGCAGTATGAGGTCGCGCGTTGTCGTGCAGGAGCAGCGGAGACGAGCGATTGACCAATGCTGGTTGGAGATGCGCCAGCTTCTCCATCATTGTGCTCAGTTCTTCACAGTACACATCTGCAGTAATTCTCACCCCGTTTGGTAAGAAGCTGTGATGAATCACACCGGCGCTAGACCACCAAACAGTGACCATCACTTTTCTTGGGGTAAGTTTTCGTTTAGGGCATTGTTTAGGTGCTGAACCAGGATCCAACCAACTTGCTGAGCGCTTGCGGTTATCAAACAGAATCCATTTTTCATCGCAGGTAACAATGCGGTTCAAAATTCCTTCATTTGTGTGTCTGTTGAGCAGTGCAAGGCACGTCTCGACGCGTACTTCGCGCTGGCGATCATTGAGTTCGTGGGGCACCCATTTGTCAAGCTTTTTTACCTTGCCAATTTGACGCAAATGGACCAATATTGTTTTGACGCTAACGTCGAAAGCTGCTGCTAATTCAGCCGTAGATTGTGTATCATCAGCTTCCACAACCGCCTTTAATTCGTCATTGTCGACCAAAGTCTTCGGACGACCGCGAGGTTCATTTTCAGGTCGAAATTTCCAGAACGGAAGCGAGCAAACCAATAACAGGTGGTGCGTTGGTTTGTAGTGTTAGCTCCGTAAACGTCGTTGATGTTGCGTGCCGCTTGTGCCGCGTTGCTGCCACGACGGTACTCATATTCCATAATTACTCGAATTTTTAACGTATCCATGATGACGAAAAAGATTGAAATGCGATGAAAATGTAACACTAATCAATAAAGAAATGACTACTTTTGGAAAAAAGAATCCATGTTTTTAAAATAAAATTAATTTGAAATTAGAATTCTTAGCCAAACAAAAATTATTTTGATTTGAAATGGCCAGTACTGCAGAACGGCAATTTCATAGGTAAAGACCTAATATTTGGAATTACTTATTAAAATAGAGATGACATAAAAAGTATAATAGTACCTACTATATTATAAAAGTTCTAACATTAGTTTTTTGTAATAGAAAATCGGCCTGGTATTAGGTAGTTTAGACACGCCTGTGGCGTTATTGACAACAGGGAAAGTAATACGGAAGTATATGACGGTAATTCTCAATTAAGTCCAATTTTGAACTGAGCCAAGCTCATTTACTACATAGGTGAAATGGTATCAAGTGTTGTGAACATTTCCGTTTCATGCAAAATAGAGACCGCAATGAAATACAGTCCAATGGTTCCGAGTCTAGTGCCAGTCAATTACGGATGGCAGAAATAAGTGCATCGATGAAAATGTATGTAGGTACATAGAAAATTTTGCGTACTGGTTTATGTTGTAAACACTTTTACTTAGTAAGATTGTAGTAGAAAATAAATATCATTATCGCGGGGGGCGCTCGTAACCGTATCGTATCTCATACGAATCGTAACTCATACGAAGTTTTTACCGGTCCGTAAGTGAGTCCATAGATCCGTGACCGCCATAGTGGTTTAATTTCTGAGCGTTTCCGTGCTTCGGAAGCCACGTTAAGCTGTCGGTCCCGGTTCTAACCATGAGGTAACAGTCATTAAGCCATGTCAGAGGCTTACTGGGCGGCTTGAACAACTTTGACATTATGGTAACCATTGCTCATACGATAAGCAGTAATAGTAGTGATATTTACACAAATAACTGACGCTGACGATTTCTAATAGCTTATTTAGTAAGAATAATATTTCTGCATCACCCAAAGGTCGACTGGAAGAGAATGCCTTCGGCATTAAGTCATCCTCTGTACAATCTTGTGCAAAAAATAATAAATAAATAAAATGTATTAAATGTTAATAACCAATTAAAAATAAATTGCTTCAAAAACGTAAAAGTTGTTGATTGTGTAAGTACGTATCTTCGTACTTAAAACAAGTGAAAGGTATGGTAAAGGTATTAAAAGCTTATTTTTAAAAGGTAATTATTAAAAATAAATAAATAAATCGTGTTAAAAATGTTAGTGATTACATTAGTACTTAAAACAAGCGAAAGGTATAAACTCAACATGTAGGTAGGTGTAATTTAATAAGGAACATCTAATCCTATCTTAAGTATTACCCTTGAGATAAGGCTGTGTGGAAGAAATCAAAGCAAACCCCACCCCCGTTAAACGTTATCTAATCGAGCTGTTTTATCTAATTTATAAATCTTTGAAAGTATTCTTGTTTTGTTAAATTTCAGAAAGATTTAACACAAAATCAAATTAAAATATACTTGATACAACAACTCTAAGCTATTTGTCGCTAGAATTTAAAAGTAGGTTGAAAATTATTTCGTTTCTATTCTGGGCACTGAAACCATTGTAGTAAGATTAAAGTAAGTATAAATTAAAAATGATTTCGTTTTGCAATTGCAAACTGAAAATTTATATGAAAGAGTTTTATTGTGTTTTGGTGTAAAGAGACATTAAAATAGAGATTTAATTTAAATATGAACAAAACATTATAATATTGTTCAGGTGTATGCCAACAGATCGCAATTAAAGATTTTCAATTGTTTTATTTGGAGCTACTATTGTAGATATAGAATCCTCTTTTGCGTTGTAAGGGCATATAAAAAGATCAGTCTGTCAATTTTGCATTATCCATAACTAGTCTCTGTCTAGTGATCTTTTTTTAAAATCACGTTTCACACATACTTAGTGTTCCATACTAAATTGAGTCAAAGTATGAGATTCATCCGTGTATTAGAAATTAATTATCTCCCCAAAATGTTCTTGATAGTATGTCAAGTCTACAAAACAAAACAACTAGGCCGGTGGTGGACAATAGCTTATACCTTATAATTGTGATAGGAGGCCCTTTTGATTGCAGTGGGAAGTAATGGGCTGCGATAGTATGGTGCTTCTCACTACATTCAACTCAACTCATCTCATCATCATCATATCAGCCGAAAGACATCCACTGCTGGACAAAGGCCTCCCCCAAAGATCTCCACAATTGCCAGTCTTGCGCTATTCGCATCCAGCAGTTTCCAGCGACCCGCACAAGATCATCGGTCCATCTTGTAGTGGGCCTGCCCACGCTGCGTCTTTCGGTTCGTGGTCGCCACTCGAGAACCTTTCTGCCCCAATGGCTGGGTGGAGACGGCCTCAAAGAATATCGCCATCCCCTCTCAACCCGTGGGGGGACGTAGAAGTCGTCCAGAGGGAATATATACCAGAGAATGGGCAGCAGCATTTCCTAAGTACCATGTCTGTCCTACTGCGATGGCCAACCCGTCTGCCAAGCGTGGCGATTATGGCATACGCTCCCAAATGATGGACACAACTCATCTCAGTGATTATTAATACGCTAACATTGGGTTGGTTCGTGGCGACCACGAACCGGAAGACGCAGCGTGGGCATGTTATATTGGGGGTTCAAGGGTGGTTTCATAAGAGAAACAACCGTATCGATCGAGACTTATTTATTGAATGAATCATATTCTAACACAAAATTAATAGGTAGTATAAATGGTCAGTCAGCATATTGGTAAAACATTGTTAAGGAGCATACTGACTAAATAATATAAAGGAACATACACAATAATATTATGACATACTTAATTATTACACTTCACCTCCCGGGGACAAAAAGAAAAATATATATATTGGTAATATATATAAATTTTTTTTTAAATGACATATTATTACAATAAAACTTAATTAAAACTTATTTCTATACATTGCAATGTTAGTACCTAATTATTACATATTTAATTTAAAATTGATTTTAGTAGCTAAGTCATTGCCAATATGGCCTTGTCCTATTTTTATGTACTAGTTCTATTTTGTTATTTTTATTTATTTTACATTACATCCTAAATCTTCTACAACTAAATAGGGACCTCCATATAAAGCATCTAATTTACGTGTATTTTCATTTTTTAGTAGAATTAAGTCATCTTTTTTATATTTTATTGAATTCATAGTTTTATCATAAATATCTTTTCGTTTATTTTTACTTGTTAACAAATTATTTCTAGCATCGGCATGTGCTAACTGTAATCTATATTTCAGTTGTAATGGATAGTCATCAACATTATACAGTGATTCTACACAATCAGTTATATTACTAGGTATTCGACAGAGTTGACCAAAAACAAGTTCATATGGCGTGTACTTTGTTTCAGTATGAACAGTATTATTGAAACTAAATGACCAAAAGGGTAACCAATAACTCCATGTATCCGTATGATTACCGCATTGAATTCTTAAAAATGCACCCAAATTTTTGTGAGCATTTTCGAGAGCTCCAATGGACTGATGATGGTAGGCAGTCGATGATAATTTTTCAATATTAAGAATTTTACAAACCTGTTCCATTGTAGAAGAGATAAATTCGGCTCCTCGATCTGTTGCTATTGTTTCGGGAACACCAAATTTTAGTATAAATTCTCTAACAAATGCACCTGCAATGGACACCGTTTCTTTATTTTTTAAAGGAATAGCTTGTACAAATTTAGTTAACTCACACTGTATAGTCAATATATAACAATTTCCATTCTCGTCTCTATCTAAAGGTCCTACTACATCTAAGAAAATTTTTTGGAACGACGTAGAAGCCGTAGTTGTAATTTCCATAGGTTCCTTAATGTAACGAAAGTATTTAGACTTCTGACATTTCGTACATTTTTTTACATAATTTTGGACGTCCTTATTTATATTTGGCCAATAATACCGTCTTTTAATCGTGTTAATCATTCTGCGCACCCCCGCATGACCGCTGGATGGCAATAAATGAAAGTCGTTCATAATAATATTTTTTTCGTCATCATCTGTAATTCTTTTCACACCTCTTAATACACATAATCGTGGTCCGGACCAATTACTAAGTGTGGTTATCTCTTCACAAACACTTTTAATAAATTCAATATTAGTGTTATTTTTTATTATACATATTTCGTCTATATGTATCATTTCGCAGAATTCACTTAATTTCTGCACAAATTCGGCTCGCGAAAAGTGTGCCTTAAAATCAAGATTTATATATAAGGTCTTTTTAGACTCTATAAACACAAAACACTCTACTTCTTTAGTTATTAAATATTTTTCTCTGTAATATTTTAGCTTACTGCTCTCAACCAAACACATTTCTACAGAATCACACGGTTTTCCTAATATTTCCACAACTCTTGGGTGATCAGGCCAATCGTTAATGGATTTATTAAGAATCGTTTCATCCCCAACCTTTTTTACTTCATTCATTCTCTTCTTTTGCGCTCTGGTCGTTACAGCCATAACTTGTTCATTCATACTCTTCAACTCATCAGATGTAATACATACTCTGGACAAAGCATCTGCCACGACATTATCTTTACCTTTCACATAAATTATCTTAAAATTATATTCTCCTAGAGTTAATCTGAATTTTAATAGTCTACTAGAGGGATCTCGCATGCCGAACAAATACACTAACGGTTTGTGGTCGGTCATAATGGTAAACCTATTTCCATACAAATAGGGTCTAAAATATTTGACAGACCATACTATGGCTAACAATTCTTTTTGTATGGTAGGATAGTTCATTTCGGCTTTGTTTAATGGTCTACTAGCATAAGCAACTGGTCTTAAATCTTTTTTACACAATACAGATCCGATAGCCGTGCCTGAAGCATCTGTCTGTAAGATAAATTCGTGATTCTCAGAGAAATCGGGATATTGTAAAATAGGTGAAGACATTAGAGCACCTTTTAAAGTTTCAAATGCGTTTTGACATTCTTTTGTCCATAAAAATGGTACGTTTTTACGACATAATTTATTCAAAGGTAGTGCAATATCTGAAAAATACCTAATAAATTTACGGTAATAATTGCAAAAAGCTACAAATCGTTTTATTTCATCGATTGATTTTGGAACTGGGTATTTCTCTAATACTCTTGTCTTTTCCGGATCAGGTAAAACACCTTTTTCAGAGACTATGTGACCCAAATATAAAATTTCCTTCTTTAAAAACTCACATTTCGTTGGATTAAGCTTTAAATTGACTTTTCTGAGTCTTTCCATTATACTTATTAAATTTTGATTATGACTAGACAAGTTTCTTCCAAATACAATTAAATCATCTTGGTACACTAGACATTTTTCGTATGTTAATCCGGACATTGCTACAGACATCATACGGCTAAAGGCGTTAGCACTAGTTTTGAGGCCCATTGGTAGGCGTTTCATTGAAAATTGGCCTGTATTTGTGGTAAAGGCTGTTAATTTACGAGAATTAGGTTCTAAACTTACTTGATAATATCCTTGGTGTAAATCAACGTGAGTAAAATAAATGGCACCGGATAAAGAATCTAATATTTCGTTAATATTTGGTAAGGGAAATTTATCGTTACAAATAACTTCGTTCAATTTTCTATAATCTATGACTAGACGCCATTTATTTTCACTTCCTTTGCTACTTTTCTTAGGCACTAATAAAATTGGACTTGACCATTCACTATTTGTCTCTTCAATAATATCATCTTGTAACATTTTATTAATTTGTCTAGCTATCTCTGGTTTTAATGCCTGTGGTAATCTGTAGGGCTTTACGTAAACTGGTGTTGAATTTGGCTTAATGACTATAGACTGCTCATAAATATTTGTCGTAGTTAATTTGTCGCCATCTAAGTAAAAAACATCTGAATACTTAGCGCATATTGCCTCAATTGACTGTTTCTCCTCTTTGTGTAAATAATTTAAATTTAATTCAGATAATAAAGTTTTAACTCTTGTAACATTCAAGTTATTTTTATTAAATGTACATATATCATAAGTATTCAGTGGTTGTAAAGTAGGGTTAAAGGATTCTAAATCTATATCTCTATCGCTAACATTTAATATCTTAACTAGAATCCTGTTATTTCGTACCTTTGTTATCGTATTTGCCAGAAAAACATCCTTTGTTAGCTCTCTTCCACATACAACTACCTCCTGATTACAGCTTTCATTCACAAAAATAAAATGTATGGATTCAGAACGTGCTGGTACTACAATAGAATTTTTGTTTCTGTCGCTTTCTTCTATAAAATGTAAATAATGTGTTTTTCCGTAACTAGTAAGGGATAAAATATTTGTATCTAAATTTATGTTAGCATGAAATTTCTCTAAAAAATCTAAGCCTATTATTCCATCAGCTTTTAATGGTAATGAGTTAAAAACTAGAAAGTTATGTTTAAATAAGACATTATCGTGTTTTAAAGTTAAATTTACAGAGCCTTGAGAACGGCACTGGCCGCCTATTCCATTAATTAGAGTATATATATAGTTCAGTGAACAACTTTTCTACGTCACCGCCATAGTCCTCTATCGATCTGGAACCCTGATGAACATTTTGTAGCTGGGTTTGCAAGGCTATAAAAGACTTCTTTGGTAAAAGATATTTATTTAAATCGGTAACTAATTCTTTTATTGTGGTATAGGTCCCAGAAATACGTAACTTAGCGTTATCATTAAGCCTACTATTTAAAATGAAAGTGATCAATAGGGCCTTACCTTTATCATCAATCATATCGCCATACATTTCCACGGAATCTATCAATCGCCTAGTCGTCGCGTCGCTACCGTCCATAACTGGAATCAAGCTACACGCTACCTTAAGGTCAAACTCCATCTTTGATAAGTCTAGCCTATCGGGAAAAATACACAATTTATTTATTTCCTCGTACTTCCTTTTTATCTTTTCATAAATTTCTACTACCAATGGTAGGTCGATTTCCTTACTGTTTTTTAATATTAAATACAATTCACAGCATTTTTCAAAAATATTTTTCGATTCTAATAACTTATTTGTAACAATATTACCCTTATACCTAGCTTGCCCCTTCTTAACTAGATAATTTCTAATTCCTACCAAAACATCATAATTTTCTAATAAACTATCAATCATAATTCATATAATCTAAAAATATAACAACATTCTAATTATTACGACACTTAATTGGATCGACAAACAGAAAACATATTGCGAAATGACCAACGCTGCATTTCAGTTTCCGGACGGCCTCACATTACTGAGTCACAATACACGATTTTAGAACAATTAGGTAAACGCTATTTACTAAAAAAATGTATTGGAATGATGTGTGGAATGTAGATACATTACGCTTGGTTAGTAGTACCTTCTTCAGTTCGCCCTCTTATGGAAGCCCTTATCCTTTGAATTGCACGGAGCCCAATTTCCTCCTGTATCCACGCGCGATGACAATTTCGGTAGGCTCGTAGACCAATGTATAGTGCGACGATTGCGAGTATGGCCAAGACGACGTACATCACCACGCTAAGTCTCTCCACGTTGCCACTAATGTCCCTCAATTTGGCATCATTATTTCCGGCTGCATTTTGATTTATGAAAACTTCTTCTTTTTGAATACCCGAGCGACACATTTTAGTATATTATTGCAGCTGAAATTAATGCTGGAAAAAAAAATTATCTAAAAAAAGTATTGATTCTACTTTGAACTGACAACCCCCTAAGCAGACACCTTAAGCAGGGTCGCCATGTTATGTTGGGGGTTCAAGGGTGGTTTCATAAGAGAAACAACCGTATCGATCGAGACTTATTTATTGAATGAATCATATTCTAACACAAAATTAATAGGTAGTATAAATGGTCAGTCAGCATATTGGTAAAACATTGTTAAGGAGCATACTGACTAAATAATATAAAGGAACATACACAATAATATTATGACATACTTAATTATTACACTTCAGGCAGGCCCCCTACAAGATGGGCCGATGATCTTGTGCGGGTCGCTGGAAATCGCTGGATGCGGATAGCGCAAGACCGGCAATTGTGGAGATCTTTGGGGGAGGCCTTTGTCCAGCAGTGGACGTCTTTCGGCTGATATGATGATGATGATGATGATGAACATTGGGTTCAAAACTAAGCCTTTAACCATGAATATGTGTAGGTACATTTTAAATACTTATGAGCTACCTTAAAACTATAATTTTCATAACAAATTTTATTTTATTTTTTAAAAAAGACAACTCCCGAATTAGCGAATATAATCCCCGTGTCGCGGGTTACTTTACAAACATATAATAGACGGACACAAATTACATCCAGACTCAGAAGAACTATTTATGGGTCACACAAATAGTTAACCGGCGTGGGACTCGAACCCGCGACATGAAGCGGCGAGGCGACTGTCTTAGCCGCTGCGCCATAAGTGCAGTCAAATATCAGGGTCATAGGCACATGAACTTGCCTGTCTTTTTCTTCTGGAGTTCTGGTAAAAAGAAGTAGAGTATGCTTTCAATAGATAATATTGACATTAAACGTCCACGAAACGTATCATCAGTGTTTGTGCAATGCATGCATGCATTGCAATGCATATAACAATGCATTGAATGTGTCTTTATTTTAGGGCTTCAATGGCATTAAACGCTTTTCAACTGCTCCGTGTTAGTGATTACAAAATTATCGACACAAAGCGTCCAATGAACATTTTGGAATGTTTAAACTATTGAACTAGGAATAATTAAAATAATCTGTATATTTTAATTATACCGAGCTTAATAGTTACCAACTTAGTGACACCAGAGTCTTAAATTAAAAATTCAACATATAATGGTATCTAAAACTATGAAAAGGCAAATGATGCATTAAAATATATGTAGCTAGTTTTAAATAATTTCTAGAAGCTCTGCGTGTATTCGTTGGTAGAAAAATTCACTAAATATTCGTGCTCGTGAATAGTGTATGCTTCCGCTGCGAATGCCTGTATACTATCGAACTACAAATCGTAATAGTAACAATTTTTGATGGATATTGTTGCCAACAGCATTCAGCTTGCCTTCGAAATGCGTACATTAGTTCTAAAACTATCTTTTATACACATGTTACTATATAAATTCCAAAAAGTGATTTTAGGATTTTTCAGTAAAAAGAAATTACTCAGTATCAACCCGAAGTCTGGAAGTTGGCGGTATTACACCCCCGTGCCTCGGAAAGCACGTAAAGCCGTCAATCCTGTACCTGACCTCTTTCCTGTCGTGTCGCTAGTCATCCCATCGGATCGTGAAAGTGATGGAATAGAAAGTGCCCCTGTGTTTGCGCACACACTTGTGCACTATAATATGACCTGCGCAATAAATTGGCTGGTCTCCATTGAGACTGGCCGCTGTGACTGAAATTCAGTCGCAACGACGTTACGATATAAAATAGCAAACAAAATTCAGTGATTGAACGCTAAAAGTTTTTAATCGTTGCATAGTTGAACGAACTTTGTCACGTACTTGGCGCACTGGCTTTATTCGTAATGATTTTCACGATTCTCAAGTTACGCGTATGTCTCACTTTGAGAAGCGGTGTTGTATTGTGATTATATAAAGAACCTGTGCATTCATACTGACTATTGGACATGATAATGTTTTGCATGTAAGAATATTGTATTTAACCACGGGCAGATACATTATTATTATAATTCCACATCATTTATTTATTACTTACTATCTGTGCCCCACGGTTTTACTCGCGTTAAATTTTATAAATTATCACAGCTCCTCTCCCGTATGTGATAGCGTGATAATATGCAGCCTATATGTTGACCCGACCTCTTAGTAATATTCCTGCAGAATTTATCAGTACTTTTTGAGCTTTAGCTCCAAATTAAACAGAATCACAATAAGCCTACCGGGGAAACCACATTAAAAAAATCGCGCTAATACACTACCTCAAAGGCCTACCTTTATTTATGACGATTACAACTCTTTCAACTTTTTGAATCGTTGTATCTAAATAAAAACCGGCCAAGTGCGAGTCGGACTCGCACATGAAGGGTTCCGTAGCAGCAAGTATTTCAGTTGATTAAATGAAAGCAAATTGCGGTTTATGACGTATTAAAAAATAACTACATCCTAGATCTCGTTCAAACCAATTTTCGTTGTTAGTTTCTATGGTAATGTACAGACGCCAGCACATCAAGCTACCCCAATCTAGCAAAAATCTTTTATAGATTTTCAACTTCATCACAAAACCATAAGGTTCACTTTCAATCGGGGAAATTTGACAGATTGGGGTAGCTTGATGTGCTGGCGTCTGTACATCATAAATATTTTTTTATATTTATCATTCTCTTATTTTACAAGTTAGAGGGGGGGACACTCATTTTACCACTTTGGAAGTGTCTCTCGCGCAAACCATTCAGTTTTGAAAAAATGATATTAGGAACCTCAATATCATTTTTGAAGACCTATCCATAGACATGTATGGGTACGATGAAAAAAATAATTTGAGTTTCAGTTCTATGTATGGCGACCCCCCAAAATAATTGTTCTTTTTCTATGTTTGTGTAAAAATCTTAATGCGGTTCACAGAATAAATCTATTTACCAAGTTTCAGTAGTACAGCTCTTATAGTTTCGGAAAAAAGTGGCTGCGACATACGGACGGACAGACAGACATGACGAATCTATAAGGGTTCCGTTTTTTGCCATTTGGCTACGGAACCCTAAAACAAAAATGATGATCTCTGCCCTCTCCCCGCCAGTAATCGCCCAGAGTCGAGGTTCGAACCCCACAGGGGGTGCCCTCCGGCGCGGGTTACTTAATTTCTAGACGGCTCGAGCCCTCTGCTCGCCTCTATAGTCCGGTGAAGCAGTGAAAGCCTCCTAGGCTAACTGTAGCGTAAAAAAAAAAAGAACCCTAAAACGCCGGCTCTTAGGAAAAAAAAAGAGACAATTTTATAGATAATTATCTAATCTACAATTTTGTCTCAGCTAATTTTATGATAAAACTTACCGTTTTGCTGAAACTCGCAAAAAACCCATTTTTGTGACGTTTGACTCCGAGCATTTTTTTTTGCACGTGCCGGATCGATGAGGACTTTTCAAATTCATATTCAGCCTAGTGGGGTTTATTGTAACCTTCGATGTCTAAATTGACCGGACTAGAGTGCAGTCAAACGTGTTGTTAAAGTAATATAATATATTCAATAATTTCAGGTTATATTCACTAAATTATTTGTTTTCTTTTAAGTGCCATTTTATTTATTAAGTTTTTAAGATACCGCTAACCTTCTCATACCGCAAAATTTAAAGTTTTATCTCTAGGAAGTCCTAGAGATAAAACTTTAATTTAATAAAACATTAAATTTTGCGGCAAGTGGTTTTTCTGTCAATATCATCCATCTGAGCAATGATATTTAACTTATCATTTTTATCATATCAGCTGAAAGACGCCTACAGCTGGACAAAGGCCTCCCCTAAAGATTTCCACAATTGCCTGTCTTGCGCTATCCGCATCCAGCGACTTCTAGCGACCCTCACAAGATCATCGGTCATCTTGTATTGGGCCTGTCCTCGCTGCGTCTTCCGGTTTCTGGTCGCCACTCGAGAACCTATTTTTTCCCAGCGGCCGTTGGCTCTACGAGCTATGTGCCCTGCCCACTGTCACTTCAGCTTGGCAATTCTTCGGGCTATGTCGGTAACTTTGGTTTGTCTGCGGATCTCAGCATTTCTGATATTTACTCAGTTCAACAAAATATAAATATAGAATAATGATTATAGACCCTTTTATTCATTATAACACATTTCTTGCCAACGTCTGTCTGCATAATTAATAGTAGTAGTTTTACCTACTTAACACAAAAGGAAACAGTTGTTATTTCTTTTTCTTCTTTTCATCTTGAAATCGAACTTCCATGGTATTTGGAGTTGACTTTTTGGTAAAGTCGTAGCGGACATCAAGTTTGTACACGTTTGACGCCTTCTTTTCTTGGAAATATCGGCTCAGAAACTTCGGAGCTTCCGATCTAATGTACTGGAACATAAAACAATTTAGAATAGGTACTACAATGACATGCCTGTTTTCGTTGATAAATTCTACTTTAGTTCGGAGTTGTGCAAAAAATGTATTACCAATATCTCTCCCTAAAATAATTTAATGTCCAAAAACGTGCCAATGTGTTTTGTAAGAAATAATGCAACAGTATTGTTCCCTGTCAGAGAGTCATAAAAATAATAAGTAATAAAATTTATTTGTGTGAACACAAAATAAATTAAGTAGTACCTAAAGTGACAAATATTTTGTTGTTATTACATATAATATCTTCATTTTGTTGCTACCTAGCCCATAGCCTAGGCGATTATTAGGTAGGTACTAGAGAACGCATTTGTTCGAAATTCGACCAAAAAGGTTTTATTGCCATTACATTACATTAAAGTCAAATAATATTAATTTCATCTCAAAAAAGATGTATACGATCTATCAATATTAAATCAACAGACTCTTGCAGGCCTCATTTCAAGGAGTTAGCTATACTACCGCTACCATCTACGGTCCATTTTTTCTTACTTGTCTTATTTGGTAAACAAACACTACTCGGCACGAAAATCACTAGTTTCGTCATCAATCACGCACTTTTAGTTAGGTATGAACATCTTGATTGTTGGAAGAAACACATACTATATAAATAACACCAAAAACTGCTTCAAATTAACCATCCAAACACATTAATTCTCTTAAAATCAAAATAATATCAGAATCCATTTTCACAGATTAATAATTATATTGGCAATTTGACATTTCAAAATGCTAGTTTGTCTTCGGAACTTAGAGAAGGGAAAAGTGACTGAATGATTCTTACCAGTGTGAACTGTATAATTTTAATGTAAAAAACTGAATAATAAAGCAGAATGTTTATATATATATATATATATATATATATATATATATATATATATATATCTCAAGTTATATGTGTGTATGGTAATGTAAGGCATTATTTTTAAAAACTAAACTTTTTGTTGTAACTGGTCGTAGACTAAAAGTATTATTTGACAAGTGAAATTTTTTGACTTGACGGGATACGTCCTGTCATTCGTCTCGTCGCCTCGCTTTATGTTGTACGTTACGGGTGCTCTCTGTGTGTGTTTGAAGTGTAACGATTTGGCTTTCTACTGGACTCTGCTGATTTTTTCTGTGATTTATTTGGACGGTTTTATTCCTTAGACTGACGACCTTTGGCTATTCTTCAAGTACATCGATATTGCATACGACTGTGATTTTAGTGCAATTGTTTTGTTTAAACAAGGTAAGTAAATTAATCTTTTTTAATGTTATTTATTCATATTGGGAATTCTATAAACAATCCTGAATAACAATCATAATTGGATATCGGGTCAACGCCACCAAATTTGTCTCGGTAAATAACAGCGCAATTGAGACGTGAGCTCTTATTTTGTTTAGTTCGCTTGAAACACGGCTAATGTAAACACATTTCACAATGCCGTAATGTGGGTTCAAAAGTTGCAAAAATAGTTAAAGAAGGCTTAAGCCAAATTGGTACGATGTCTTGGAATAATTGTATAAACCATATAAAAAAAGAAGAGGATAAAATGATGCAGCTTGACGGACTTTAAGATGCTGCAACAAGTGCACCTACCCAGGGTTTCATTATACACCTGTCAGAATCGGAAGACGCCAGAAGTGAAGATACATGTAGTGAATCAAATGAATAAATAAATTAAAAATAGTGTTGTTTTATTTTTTATATCGGCCAACGATATATTTCAGGAATTATTTCTGTGATTAAGATAATGTGTGATATTCTGGCAGCTTACTACAAAATTATCAACGCTAATTTATTCCCAGGGCCATAACTAAAATTTTATTTGTCAGGAAATCCTACATTACTAATATCATTCGGTTACAGCTGTATGAATTCGTTCAGTCCTTCATTCGATAATTTCCCAACTCTATCAATTGTCGTTGGTTACCAGTACGCCATATTTGTGTACTAAATAAGACAAGTAAAGAAAAATAGACCGTATGTATATTTATGAATGTGCCATTTTTACCAAGTCTAATTGTATTTTATTCAAGTTCAGCAAACGAGCTAGACAAAGATAAAATGAGAGGAGTACAACATAAGACAACTTTATTCCATAAAAGTATATTTTATGTTATCCCTGACATTTATAATAAATTACCCAATAGTATTTTAGGTTTAAGTGACATTTATAATTTTAAAAAAGCATTGTATAAATTTCTTATTGACAAATGTTACTATAGCTTGCAGGAATATCTGAATGATTGTAATTAGTAGGGAAGTGATTTGTGTATTTTTTATTATTAATTTGTATAGTATTCTAACCTATTGTATGCCAATTTGGCGGGTCATAGCGTCACAACTCATTCTGTAACATCTATAACACCTATGTACCACAATAAAATTATTTCATTTCATTTCATTTCATTAGGTATTTCATTTCATTTCATTTCATTTCTGTTCTCAGCGTTGTCACTCAATTTGTCATCTCCTCGGTTTTTCAGTGTGCTAAAGGCATTACATGCTTTTGGCACACCGACAAACTGGGAAAAGATGAGTATGTAATATTTTTATATTAAAATAATTTACTTCTAAAGTCTATTATGTAAAAATGGCTTTCTGAACTCCTTCTCCATACGAACTTTAACGGTTCCAAATTTCATACCCCTCCGTTTACCCATCCACGCATTTTCGCAAAAAGGGGTACAAAGAAGTTATGATGACGATAACCTATCACTGTGAGGCAAATAAATTACTATACAAAAATAGAATACAGAACTAAAACAATTAAATCTAGCATCAACAGCTGCAACTGCAATCTGTGACTAAGGTTGTCAAGCGACCTATAATTTTCTAATCTACTGTTATAATCCAATTTTATTCTATATAGATATAATATATTATAGTATATATTTAAAGTAACTCACAGATTTAGATTCAAACTGTTTTCTTAATTGTCTTAGCGAGAAATCAGTCGGTCCCCAGTTCTGAACTGGACGAAATAAGTGAGTCCAGGGCTGAAAATAATTATATAAAATATATAAAACCTGTATTGTGTTAATAGTTCCTAAAGCTACACAAGACACGGATTATAAAACGCTACAGGCAGTTTCTTCATCATCATTTCAACTGAAAACTGCTGGGCATAATATCTCTCCAAAATACCTCCACAATTACCGGACTGTGCTACCCGCATTCAGCCACTTTCAGTGATCTCAAGATAATCAGTCCATCTTGTAGGGGGCCTGCTACGTCGACGCTACGTCTTCCGGTTTGTGGTCGCCATTTGAAAACCACAAACAAGATTAAAAAAAAATAAACAAAAAAACGTTATTATTCACGTAGACTTTAAAAAAGCGCTTGTAAATAGACAGAACATGTTTGTAGTAATACAGTTATTATTTCTAGTTGCATATTACAGATATTTATATATGGTTATTTTGAATATCAGATTATTATCACCCCATCTCATCCCGTGGGAGGCGTAGAAGTCGACCTGAGGGAATATCTACCAGAGGACGGACAGCAGCTCCTTTCTATGTACTATGACCATCGTACTACGATCGCCAACCCGTCAACTAACCGTGGCCATTATGCTATATATATATATATATATAGGCTTTTGTACAGCAGTTGACTTTTAATAGCTGTCATGATGATGATGATAATTTTGAGAAAAGTTCTCAGTTTCTAAGTAACAATAGTTTAAAAGTTTGTTACCTCGATTGAATTTGTTACTCCATTTTAACTTAGTGCTTGAGCATACAGTATGTTATATACGAGAAGATGGCACGCGTCTAACACGACGCAAACTGACTGAGGACTTGTATGCTCGTAGTTTCCCTGCGAGATCGAATCAGAAATGTCACTGATATAGCCCGAAGAATTGCAAAACTGAAGTGCCATTGGGCGGGGATAGCTCGAAGATCCAACGGCCGTTGGGGCAGAAAGGTTCTCGAGTGGCGACTACGAACTGGAAGACGCCTTGTAGGCAGGCCCCATACAAGATGAACCGATAATCTTGTGCGAACAGCTGAATGCGAATAGCGCAAGATCGGCAATTGTGGAGATCTTTGGAGTGGGCCTTGATCAGCAGTGGATGTCTTTCGGCTGATTATGATGATGACGATGATGAGGATTGGTATTATGGACCAGAAGATATTAAGTGTCTTAATAAATAGATAAAAGCTTACCATTTTGTAACGGATGACATATGTGTACGTTATATATACTGTTCCTAATAGACTGGGCACCAATAACAATACGTAAGACCATTGATAGTATGGTGTTTGCGTTCTTATCGAAATCTTAAGATAAGAAACTGTATCCAATATTTTTATCTGGAATAAAAAACAAAATAATATCTCTGTAGAAGATCAATTATATTAGTCATTTGTTTCACTTTGGGAGATAAATAGTAAAATAAAAAAATACAATACAATTTTTATTTCTTTATATAGACATTCGAAAATCGTTTATAAATAGTCAAGACATTGATTCTAGTGTTACAAGTTAACATAATTATTTCTAAGTGCAAATAAATTATTAGATCTGCGGTTTCTATTTAATGTAATGGTTCAATTTAGTAAAATTATTGTCAAAACGGCTATGCAAAGTTTAAATACGAGTTACTTTATAATATAATACTTTGGACTATTTTTATACAATATATATCTTGTCTGCATGGTCGGTCTTTATTGAGGTAAGCAATTAATGGATTTTTTTAGCGCTGTCTTGCCGGCCTTATACAAGTCCATACGACTTGTATAGCGCCGCTCGGACTTAAATGTCACCACCTGTTCCAATGCACTTCGACTGCGAAGAAACAGCAAAAAGAACTCTTAGGATCCTCTACTATGAGTTACAACACAGCCCAGTTGAGAGAAAACATAGAAAAGGAGAAATTAACGCGAGAGTTGGTCCGGTTCATGCAATTACTTAGTACCAGTTGTGCCCCGTGGTTTTGTGTGACCTACAAGTCAGGATGTAACTTGTGTCCGTCTATTATATCTTTGTAAAGTACCCCGTGATACAGGGAATAGATACCCTAGTGCGGGCGTTGTCTTTAAAAGAGAAAGCGTTCGGTAGTTAATCGTGAAAGAGCAACAAACATCTATACATACAAAGTTTAAAATAAAATAAAAAAGGTTTTTATTCACGAAGACTTTAAAAAAGCGCTTGTAAAGAACATGTTTGTAGTAATATAGTTGTATACATTATTATTTCTAGTAACATAGATATTTAGGTAGGTACACATTGTATGAAAACATTTATAAAATTTATTTTATTATAGCAATGATATTTAGCTAGCTCGTATCAAGTTATTGTCAAGAGATTGTGTTTAATTATCTAGTTTAAGTCTAATATTTTTACTACATATTGTCAATGGTTCTGTCTATATTAAGGTGTTATTATTATGACGGACCTTGTGTTAATAACGACGGTCGCGCTTCAATGCTACCATTTCGCATTTATAATACTAGGATTGGCCATATATTGCGAGAGTTTGTTTCAGTATGCTGGAAAAAATAGTATAACTCATATGTGTCCAAGTTTAAAACTTACCAGAAAATAATACAGTGGAACCAATCGTAGAGTTAAAATTCTCAAATTGGCCATTGGATGTCCATAATGAAACGAAAAATCGTCAACGAGTCTTCCCAGTGGGTACACAAGAAATATGAAGAATATTTCTGTAAATGTTGAGAATACGTTGCAAAATACGCTAAAGATCACGCGGTTCTGAAAATACAAGTTATTTTGATGTGATATTAGTGGTTAACCGATAACCGGTAAGTCTGGTAAGAAGTTAAGAGCACTATTACGTACTGACGCCAGCACATCAAGCTACCCCAATCTGTCAAATTTCACCAATTGAAAGTGAACCTTATGCTTTTGTGATTAAGTCGAAAATCTATGAAAGAAATTTGACAGATTGGGGTAGCTGGATGTGCTGGCGTCCGTACATACATATGTATGTCACGCGGTAGCGTGTAAAGACAAGTTTAAACTAACATTGAATGAATGAACAACTTAAGAGAGTTAAACGGAGACTTCGAAAAAAATTCATAATGGTCGATTGTGAGTTTAGATGAAATTATTTTAGTATCAAGATTATGAGGTGACAAGGATTTAATACGAATTAATTTGAATTAATTACCTTTGGATTAGTTAAAAAGAATATGAGAAATCCGCAGACGATGAATATGACGGTGCATTTCCATCGTTTCAACTTGTGTAACCTCCATTCATACATAATTGTTTCACTCAGGCATCTATACGTAACAGTCTGAAATAATAGTAGTAAATAATAATATCCTGGGACATTATTAACACACGGCCATCTGATCCCAAACTAAGCAGAGCTTGTACTATGGAAACCAGATAACTGATATACTACATAATAATATACCACTTTTCTTTGATAAATACATACTTATTGAGATAATTACACCCAGATTCAGGAAAAACAGACATGTTCATGCACACAAATATCTGTCAAGGGTGGGAATCGAACCCACGACCTCCGGCGTGAAAACCAAGTATTTACCAACCACGCCAACAAGCCCGTCATCATAATTGTATACATGTAAGTAAATAAATGATAAACTATATTTTGAATAGTAGGTACGGTAAGACTTTACTTAGTTTCTGAAATATACGATTATTATTAATTAATTTTGAACTAGTTTTCAGACATCTTCAAAGTGAATTGTATAAATTTAAGTGCGGTGGAAATCGAACCCACAACCACACAGTATCCATGTGTGTAAACCGCACCGCCACCTCACCGTGGTACTGAGACTCAAATTTATACAATCCATTTGAAAGCATCTAACGTAAGCAGAAAGACCAATTTTCATACAGTAAGCCACATTTACATCATATCTGTACGAGTAGTAATTACATTTCATTATAAATTTTAGTTACACGCTTCTTAAATAATAGCCCTTCCGGCTAAGTATTGGCAACTATGGCCGATCTCCACAGAGAGCAGCCAACTACAAAAGACGTATTAGAATTAAAGAATACATTAAAAATGTCCCATTATACCTACACATTCTTAACCAACGTTGTTCTTCAACCATTTGAAGGCCCTCAAATTTTTTTTGGGACTTCTGCTTGGAACTCAAATGGTTCGAGTGCCCAAATAAGTCCACAGACATGGCTCCATTAACAGGATAAGTGCGGAAACCAATCGAGCAACTAATTAATCTATAAGGACGGCAATCCCAAACAATTGACGCGAAATCAGCCGCAAAAGCAGTGGTATTGTGAGTTTTTCGAGACACAGGGATGTACTATCACTATCTTCTAGACTTCGAACTATTGTTGGGATATTTTAATGGTAGAAAAAAACCATAAACGTTATTATGCCGGACCCGAGATTTGAATTGTCTCATAATACAAGTCCTTATATCTGCGTTTGAACAAGCTGAGACACTAATCAAGCAGTCAATCACATCACCATCATGATTATATCATAGTCAATTTTTTTATAGTTAAAACTTTATCCTTACCATGCAGTGCTGCACGTGGCATCTACTGAGAAACACTACCTTAAACTCAGTAGGATTCCTCTTTAAAAAGAAATCAGGATCATCTAATTACAATTTTAATTATCTACGTGCTTTGAATTAAAGCTACTCATACCAAGCAATTTTAAAATATACAATCTGAATAATAAGTAGCCGAAAGACTTCTACTGCTGGATAAAAACCTTCCCCAAGGATCGTCACAATAGCTGGTCTTGCTCTGCCCGTATCCACCGGTATTCCACGGTCCTATAGATTGTGACAAGGTGAACTGCTGACCTTTCGTAGGTCCATCCCCAAGGATCGTCACAATAGCTGGTATTGCTCTGCCCGTATCCAGCGGTATTCCACGGTCCTATATATTGTGGCAAGATGAACTGCCGACCTTTCGTAGGTCCACCCACAAGGATCGTCACAATAGCTGGTATTGCTCTGCCCGTATCCAGCGGTATTCCACGGTCCTATATATTGTGGCAAGATGAACTGCCGACCTTTCGTAGGTCCATCCACAAGGATCATCACAATAGCTGGTCTTGCTCTGCCCGTATCCAGCGGTATTCCACGGTCCTATAGATTTTGGCAAGGTGGACTGCCGACCTTTCATAGGTCCATCCCCAAGGATCGTCACAATAGCTGGTCTTGCTCTGCCCGTATCCAGCGGTATTCCACGGTCCTATAGATTGTGGCAAGGTGGACTGCCGACCTTTCATAGGTCCATCCCCAAGGATCGTCACAATAGCTGGTCTAGCTCTGCCCGTATCCAGCGGTATTCCACGGTCCTATAGATTGTGGCAAGGTGGACGGCCGATAGCGACAATCTATCTAAAACATTTAAACTAAAAATATTATTGCCAATGGATTTCTTACTTACAGCAGTTAATACTAAAGACACGAAGTTGAGTCCAAAAAATAACACGCAGTAAATATTACCCAAGTAGAAAGTCGCATAAAACATTGGCCATAAGTAGAAAAAGTCATGGACATCTAAAAATTATAAATTTATTTAAAATTTGATTTTGACATAAACTTTAACTTTGACTAAGAATAAATGTCTTTAAAAAAATATCTTGGGACAAGAAAGTAACACACTACCATCTGATCCCAAACTAGGCAAAACCTGTATTATAGCAACCAAAAAACTGATAAACCTATATGCGTATATATTTTCTCTCACCTTTTTAAAGTGTAATGCCTAAATTAGTTAATAAGACATTTTCTTTGTAATTTTCTGTGTGAGAGAAGAAATAAATCTATTATTATTATTTCTCAACATATATATATCTGCATCACCCAAAGGTAGACTGGTAGATAATGCGGCTACGGCATTAAGTCCGCCTGTGTACTTAATGTGCATGAAATTTTAAATAAATATATTACAGAAAAATTACACCCAGGTACAGAACAAATAAACATGCTCATCACAAAAATATTGCCCTGTGTGGATATGGATATGGATGATAGAACCCACGACCTCTGGTTTCGCAGGTAAGATCTCTAACCAATTGACCCATCAAACACACTTCACAAATAAAATCTGTTACGTGAAATCGAAATTCTAGCAACTAGTAATCTAAGGATTATTAAATTTATTAGTACCCTATCTTACATGTAACTGGTCTTGTCATATCGACAGCTAACAACTTCAAAACTATTACATTCCAATTAACACACGTGACTACACCAAATTTTATCATATCAGTCTAGTTTAACCCGTATGTATTACCAATTACGGGCCAAAATAGAATGAATAGAAAACTATCAAAATCGTTAACTTCGATAAAGATATAATCTTTATAACGAAGTGTGTGTTAATGACAAAGTGCTTTACAAATTATAATAACAATTAAAGTTGATTTTTAATTATGCGATATTATATAGCTGAGTGCCAATGACGCCCTTTCTTGGGCGACTCATTTAGTTAGTTCTTGATTGTACTCCTCCTAAACAGCTGAAACTTTCTTCTTTAAATGTGACCCAATGGTAGTCCATTGTGTTTTAATGAATTCAGATATATGTACTCATGGTTACTAAACAATGATGACACATATCTGGATTCACTAAAATCGAACACGCCACGGAGGATTAATCACCGAGAAAAGTTAATGTTCCATTGAAATCAATATAAAGGTATAGGTATACATATACATCTGCTTAACAAGATTGCCTTGCAGACCTAGTTATGTTATCTGTGTAAATAGTTGAATCATATTTTAGGATATTTGATGTTCTTCAAAATAAATTTGAATTCTAACCAATATCTTTCTAACCATATAAGCCTCGTAGTGTTGGCTAAAAACTTACAAAAATTCACCATTATACCTTATGTTAGCGCCTTAATAAACAACAGTAAATAGAAGTTATTTATAAAACAATAACAAGTGTAAGTATAAACTCAATACTGTGAAATCATAATTTAAAGGTCGCCGCTATATAACGTGTTTTATCCGGATGGAACGTGACGGTAAGTTTCGGAAATTTCGTTTCATAGAAAATGTAAACAATAGAGCATAAGTCACGTAAGTATGGATCGGACGGGAACGTGGCACGCGTGGGGAGGGTATAATATCGTCTGAAACGACGTTTAGCACGTATCGTCCCGTCGCATCCGAGTTTCCACTGCGTATGCGATGGCATCACGGGTCGTTCCTTCTCTTCGTGACGGCCTTAGCCTCTTCACCATCTAAAGCGATAGCATTTAAAGCCAAGGATGGTTAATACAACGCTGCTGTATCCACTTGGAAATTTACTCTCAACGCATAAAGCAACGCAGTTCCTTAACCTCTTTCAAGAACATTTTTAGACGTTGCGAATTGAATTTAAATCTAAGTTAAAACTGAAATAAATCATACCAAAGTCATGGAACTCAATTTGCGTCCGAAGCACATGGTATTCACAAAATTCTTTCATTGAAGAATTTAATATTCCTTTAAACAGGTAAAGCGCTGCATTTGAAATAATTATGACAGAACTATCTTGACCTGGATAAATCTGGAAACGATAATAATCTGAATTAATTTAAAGGTTGCAATCCAGAAGAAAATAAATCCTGCCAAAAAAGTGTAATGATTAATCTCAAATTAATGTTGTTTGTTTACAAGATGACATTTTCGTTTCGAAAATTGACAGGCCTGTTGGCGTGGTTAGCACATGCTTGCTTTTCACGCCGGAGGATTTTTGTGTGCATGAACATGTCTGTTTGTCCTGAGTCTGGATGTAATTGTCTATATAAAGCATGTATTTAAAAAAGAAAAGTTGTATATATAGTATATCAGTTAGTTGGTTTCCATAGTACAAGCTATGCTTAGGTTAGGATCAAATGGCCGTGTGTAAATAATATCACAGGATATTATATTAAAATTTATTTTACAACAAATGATAACCAAATTTTAATCACCAACTCTACTACCATATAATACGGCATAGAATATTGTCACACCATCTCATCCCGTGGTGTCGTAGAAGTCGTCCCAAGGGAATATCTCCCAGAGACCGTGCAGCAACGTCTCTCTGTGTGCTATGACCATCATACTGCGATCGTCAACCTATCTGCCAATCGTGGCGATTATGGCATAACCCGCTAAATTACAGACACAACTCCATTGTGGAAATCTTTAGGGGAGGACTTTGTCCTGCAGTGGACATAATTAGGCTGACATGATGAAGAGTTAAATAATAATAATGTCCTCCTAGCCAAATTCCGGCCACGGCGGCCAGTCTCAATAGAGATTAGCCATCTGCGCGAGACATATTATAGTGCTCAAGTGTGTGCGCAAACACAGGAGTACTTTCTATTCCATCACTCTCATGATCCGATGGGACGCCAAGCGACACGACTGGAAAGACGTCAGGTACAGGACCGACGGCTTTACGTGCTCTCCGAGGCACGGGGGTATAATACCGCCAACTCCCAGACTTCGGGCTGATGCTGAGAAATTTTTCTTTTTACAGAAAACTCCCAAAATCACTTTTGGCTCAACCCGGGATTTGAACCCAGGACCTCGTTTACTGCAGGTGAACACGCTACCGCTAGACCAACGAGGCAGTCAAGAGTTAAAACGTTACACATTAACTTACCGGTTGAGTACTTCGTGCAGTTAAAACATGTACCACTGGCGGTGCAGTAATTGAATCTCTTATCAATAAATCGAAGATCTGTGGCTGTAATGAAATATAACTTGAGAGTCACATACTATCTCGTGGATGTCATAGAAGGCGACTAAGGGATACACCAGGTAGTCGGCCAGCAGGGCCACCTGTTTATTTGATACCACCTGTGGTCGCCAACTCGCATGCCAAGCGCGGGGACTACGGCAAACTCTTTCAAATGGCCTTTGGGAGGAGGTTTATGTTTAGCAGAAGGTATCAGGCTGATGACGATGTGAATAATGATGACGGTCATCGTAGCCTAGTTGGTAGTGCTCCTGCCTACGAAAGTAGTCCGCTGCTGGACAAAGGCCTTCCCCAAGGATCTCCACATGCCCTGCCCGCTGTCACTTTAGTTTGGAAATTTCTTCGCGCTATGTCGGCTACTTCGACGGTCACCGTAGCCTAGTTGGTAGTGCTCCTGGTGCTGGTGGTCCTGGGTTCGAATCCCGGTAAGTGCAAATATTTGTGTGATGAGCACGAATATTTGTTTCTGAGTGATGTATGTTTTCTATGTACCTATATAAGTATTTATCTATATAAGTATGTATATCGTCGCCTGTTACCCATAGTACAAGCTTTGCTTAGTTTGGGGCTAGGATGATCTGTGTGACATTGTCCCTAAACACTATTATTATTATTATAATGGTTAGAATGATTTGTTTTTGTTTACTATTGCTTTTTAAAAATATGATAAAATCTGACAAGGAAACATTATATAACTAGGTCTTCTAATATTGTCTACTACGACTAATATTGAGCTGAGTGTTGTTAAGCAGATGTCTATACTTTTATATTGATTTATAATAATAATAATAGCCTGGGACATCATTTACACACAGCCATCTGATCCCAAACTAAGCAAAGTTTGTACTATGGAAACCAGATAACTGATATACTACATATAATACTTTTCTTTTGTAAATACATACTTATATAGATAAATTACACGCAGACTCAGGAGAACCAGACATGTTCATGCACACAAATATCTGTCCTGGGTGGGAATCGAACTCACAACCTTCGGCGAGAAAAGCAAGCATTTTGTTCTTTTCGGTGATAGTTCCTCCGTGGCTGTTTTATGAAGTCAGATAGGAACGAACTACATCAGTCACCTAAGTTCTTTATTAAGCTCCGTTTACACTCAGCTCAATAATAAGTTATATCTAATCAACTTCATCTTTCATTAAAAATTCTAGTTTTATCACCATACGCTTACAGAAAACAGCAGCAGCCATACTGAACACATGTAGGATTGTCATAAAATTCTTAGAAATCGATTTCGGGTAGACACACCGTGTCAGCCCGTGTTCTCCTAAAAAGCCGGTAAGTATAAACTGACGTAGCAGCTACTGAGAAACACTGCCAACAACTCAGAAGAATCCGTATTTTTAATCCTGAATTCTTAACAACTACTAACAAATTATCTATTTAAATGCGTTGAATTACACCACACATCCATAAGACTCACTCATAGCTAGATGCTTTCACCGGTCCGTAAGCGATCGGCAAGGATAAGCAACTAGGCACGCGGTCGTTCGATGGGTGACCACCAAAGTAGATAAATTTTTAAGCGTCTCCGTGCTCGGAGGGCACGTTAAGCTGTCGGTCCTTAGGCAGCAGTCGTTACGCCATGTCAGAGGCCCACGGGGCGCGGGCGGCTTGAACAACTCTGACACTAGTAACCTAGTGTCAGTTGCTTATACGATAAGTAAGTAGTACACATTCCCAAGTATTTTGTATTTATAATAAACCTTACACAATTGGGCTTTAATTTTTGTCTAATGTTTGTTGATTGTTGTCTGATGTCATTGGAAAGTTTATTGTAGAAGCGTTTACACTGCCCAATAAAAATGACATTTATTGGGAAATGTATACGCTTCTTATGTCGCAAGGCATATTAAAGATTACGCGAGATGAGTAGCTCTCAAACGGAAAGGCTGACTGTAACTATTGCATTTTTAAAAAGTCTAGAGAAACAAACCCGAAATGTCTTTTCATGATCCACATTGATATAAGTTGCATTAATATAGCGAAAAGGTTTTTTTTCCATATATTTCTTCACCCATAACAAGTATATGTAAGTAATCAGATCTGCTACATTGATGAACCACTGACTCCAATTGAGCATCTGAAAAATAACTTACATAAAGTACTCTATTGTAAGTTCACTAAATCTTTCAACCTACATATTTGCCACTGCTCTAAAAAGATTATGTCTATATGTTTTGTTCGCCTTGAGTTCATTTACAGATTATAAAAAATACAAGAACTTAACTATAGATATACATTTATAATTTTATTTATTTGTTTCAGTTTAAAATAAAGTAAAAGGATGCACTTAATCGTGGTTAGTCTCATCTAATTTACTGAAGAACAGCATGTGAATTGTTTGATAATAACCAGGTCAAGTCTTGATTTAACATTCAATCATATAATCAGTTAAAAAAATAATGGAATACAATGAGTTTTCCAGGAATGACAGTCTTAGATGGTTTTTGAACTTTCCGCTGGAAAATCTTTATGGCCAAAGCGTCTTAAAATGTTTTGAGTCAGGATAGTCTACTAATTTAAATGACATGTTAAATAAAATAGTTTTTGTTTAATGCTGAGTCCATTTAAACCAAGAAAGCGTGATATTTAGTCATTCACCGAGGATTCACCTAAAACCTTAAATTCTAATTCGATTTCTGTTCCAAAAGTTAGTTGGTTTTTCACTAAAATAGACAAAGTTTGGGTAGTGGACGGGGCTCATCGCTCGTATGATGACCAATGGCTGAAAGTTTCTTGAGTGGCGATCACGTATCGCAAGATACAACTTGGGTAACCCCACTGACCGTAGACCGATGAGTATAATAGGTAAGAAAAGAAATGGATGTGACAAGTAAAATACTGGCCATTTTGGAGATTATTGGAGGAGCTTTTTACCATTGTAGCTGACATGATGATGATGAACAACCAGTCCAGTTTCATACCTTAGACTAAAAATGTAAAGTAAAAATATTATTTATTTCTTCTGTAATTTTTACTTTAACATTAATCCATTGGTATTTAAATATACTCTTTTGTAGTTTATTATAAGACACATAATTGTTTCGAAGGGTACGTTAGACACGGTCCCGGTGGTAGTGATTAGATAAAAGTAGTTATTCTATGTCAGAGTCCTTCTGGGCAGCTGGCACTAATCTGACACTAACTGACCACTGACCCTATGATAGTATGAAGTAGTATCTGGATGATGATAGGTTCGATAACCTCGCTAAAATTAATTCATGCATTAAAAAGATATTAGCTTCTGGTCTGGTTGCTTGAAGGAAAAACCTACCTACGGCTTAACGTGCTTCCAGAAGATTATTATAAAACACGTTATTATAAGACACCTAGTGATCGATGATCGATCATAATGGTGGTAGATAAAAGTTTAATATATCTTTTTATATGTC
The DNA here is from genome assembly GCA_951640165.1 of Pseudoips prasinana. Lineage (NCBI taxonomy): Eukaryota > Metazoa > Arthropoda > Insecta > Lepidoptera > Nolidae > Pseudoips > Pseudoips prasinana. Next base: position 5,311,111 of record OX621236.1, read on the forward strand.
CAATAAATGTACAAAACCCGAGCAATACGTAGTAATATAATTATCTTTTTCTCTGTTAACGACCAGACAATCTTACCTAACGATAGGACCTTTTGTCATTATAATTTCAGTTGCATACCTTCCAAAAGTGTTTCTTAATAACTTGATATTCAAGAGCCAAAATCAGCGTCCAAACAATAAAAAAATATACGGAATTACGTATATAATATTCCTTTTTTTGAAATCCATGTTTTCTGGAAATAAAAAATATTACTGTTGTCCAAAGTAAAGATCCAGAGAAAATATAGTTTAATATTCTAATTTTTCTTTCTTTCGAGAGTTAACTATTAACTTTCACTGCTTTACCAGACCATAGTGTTGAGCGGGGTTCAAATCGTCTAAACTATAAGACATTCATATGTGGAGATACATCAGAGGGCTGGTATTCATGGCCGTTCTGTACAACGGCTACGGTGACCAATCTCAATGGCGACTAGCCAGCTGCGCAGGACAATTTATAGTGCACAGTGCTGGAAACTGCTGGATGCGCATAGCGCCAGACCGGCAATTGTGGAGATCTTTTGAGGAGGCCTTTGTCCAGCACTGGACGTCTTTCGGCTAATATGATGATGAACTTTATATATTTACCTGTAATAGTCAATTTGTGCAACTAGAAACGTCTCATTTTCGGAAATATAGGCGAAGTCACTGTATTTCACTGCATTATTCATATTTTTATCCACAAACTTTGATATGTTGTAACAGTGTATTGTAATATTTCTTTCAGCATCGAAACTAACTGCACTATCGCACCTATAAAGGGGATGGATAAGTTAATTTCTTAGGCTAACAAATATATACATAGAATTTAATAATGAGTTACTTACTACTTACTTATCGCATGGGCTGTGGTTACCCTAGTGTCAGAGTTTGTCAAGCCGCCCAGTAGGGCTCTGAAATGGATTAACGACTCGTTCTCTAATGACTCCAACCGGGACCAAAATCTTAACGTGTCTTCCGAAGCGCGGAGATGATCAGAAATGAAATCACTTTGGTGGTCACACATCTATGGACTGACTGCGACCCCCGATCCGTGTGGTAAAGCACCTCACAGATCGCTTACGGGGCAGTGAGAACATTTTTATATCGGGTAAATTGCCAGTTCCAAATCATTCTGAGATTGAAGAAATTATCGATTATAATACCGCTAAAGCGAAGTAACTTGAATAAACGTTGTGGACCATATCTATCCTGAACTGTTTATTTAAAAAATATTATAGGTAACATCTGTTTTACTCAAAATCGCTTGAACAAAATTATAAAAAGACAAACTGAACAGCACAAAAGATAAATTTCATGTCAAATGCAGTCTCTACCCCTTTGAGTGACGCAGCGAAAACTAACATTTTCTTTAGTTTTCGCTGCATCACTCAAAGGGGTAGAGACTGCATTTGACATGAAATTTATCTTTTGTGCTGCGCAGTTTGTCTTTTTATGAATAGTTCAGATCTTGGCATTACTTGGTGGGGGTGCTTGTATTGATAGCAATAGAGCATTTGATGTTGCCTTTCCGTGCTGTATTGATCATCATTTAGCAATAGTTTGAGACTGACTGAAATAATGAGGGACTTGTCTAAGTAAGTTTGATATGTAGTAGTTTACCTGTTCCATGGGTTTTTGTCATAAATACCGACGATGAAATAGTGAAGAAAGCAAATCATTAAATCAATATGGATTAGTAATTGAAATAGAGCTGTTATAACCGATAAGAACTTGGTGCCTGAAAGAATATATTTTAACTTTGATTAATTTGTTTAGAAAGATGGAGTACGATGGGTAGCTATATTACTGCTGTTTAAAATTAAATATGGCTACATTTAATCTGAACAATTGCTTTTTCCTCAATTAACAATGTCCTCCTCCTCGGAGAATGTCGACCATGGTAGCAAGGCTTAATGTAGACTAGCTATCTGCGCGGTAAATATAATATTATACACTATTCCATCACGCTTATGATCCAATGGGACAACTAGCGACACGGCCGGTAAGAGCACAAGTACAGGACGACGACGGTTTTAAGTGCTTTACGAGGCACGGGATGTAATACCGCCAACTCCCAGACGTCGGGCTGATACTGAGAGATATTCTAAACAAAAATGTCCTAAAATCACTTTTGGTAGTCAGGATCTCATTGTCTTCGATTAAATATGCGACCGCTAGACTTACGAGGTAATCATATATTGTTCCAATTCATTCCCACCTGAGGCACCTAGTAGGATACTACTGACCCAGCTAACTAATACACCGTGTTGTGATAGATCGTCATAACAGACGAAAGACGTCCACTGCTGGACGATCTCCCCAAGGATCTCCACAATATAATTATGTCCATTCTTCGAGAAGACATGTACTAACCGCCACCCTTGGGAGACGCGTTGTTGATCACAGTATGAGGCTCGTAGTACAAGAAAGACACAGCTGACTGTTCTCTGCTAGATATTCCTTCGGGTAAATTTCTATACCTCCACATAGGATGAGATGCAGTGGTTTTCTTCTGCGCCGTTAACGAAAAAGCACTGAGATAGGTAGATCAGATACTACTTATTGTACTACAAGATAGCATAACATAAAATGAAAACGTACTTGTTTCAAACTTACCATAAGCAATGGGAACCATTTTGCTTAAAAACAAATGCTGTTTGGGTGCATAAGAAGCTAAGAAAATATGAATGAATGTCTGAGGTAAGCTTTGAAGTATTGTATGGAATAAATAGGCCCATGAAAATCTGTAATAAGATATTTATATTAATCAGTCATCTTTAAAATGGATTGTATAAGTGCGGGTCAAACTCAAATTTACGAATATCGGGGTATCGGCTGAATGTGTCCACTTCATCACCGCAGCTTTCGAACAACAAACAAACAAGCATTTTATGTTTATACATACATGGACTTTCACCTGATTCCTAAAGGAGTGGGCAGAGATAACGGATTTCCATTTGTCACGATCTTTGCATACCTCTATTGCCTCGTTATTTTGCTCCCGGTTTAGGATACTACTGAGCTGGCCTTCCTTGACAACATCTCCGATTTGGTCACAGAATGTTCTACGGTATCTTTTATACAGGCCAGGTATATTTGTTTAGTCAATTTTCTTTAATTCATCCTTTCTAAGAGCTTAAACCACCTCATCCGCTTATCACTCATCAGCTGTCATACTTCATCTATCCAAGTTACCTTCTATTCCTCCACCTTCTTTCAACGTAGCAAAATGGGTCTATATTGGCCAGTTTTCGCCTGTCGCCTATTACGTTCATAACTATATTATATACGCAACTATGTATATACACAACGGCAAGTATTAATATTCTCATCATTTGTTAAACAAAATAAGTAGAACTGTTAGGCGGCTAAACTTGAAAGTATGCATCAGTAAAAGGCTGGTGCGGATTTGCATCATCGTACTACTAGTCATTTTAAACCTTGTTACAAATGCATTGAGTCGATTGTAGTATGGCAATTTGAGGTTGACAAAAAGGTCTTTACATGCAGCGCTCCCACAACCATACTTACACCTGCAAAAGGTTAATAAATTGAAATTAATCAAATGTTTTGGTGTAACTTACGAGTTCATCTTGCTTGAAATATCTGTTTTAAATGATGTCGCCGTATAAGTCCTGTAGTACGAAAGCCTTTGAAATTTAGTTGCCGGTATTATAGAGCGTGAAGGTTTTGTCTGTTTCTGGAATATGAAAGTCATAGATAAAGTTCAGCAATGCTTCAGCGATAAGTTACTGTAACCTTTTAAAATCACACAGACTCTGAAACTCAGAAATCAAGAAATCACACATAGACAGAGTCTGTGACTCTGTCTATGTGTGATAACTTGATTTTTTAAATAAAATGGTACATTTCGCTTATCAGTATGTGAGCAAATTTTTATGTGTACTAACTTTTTGTAACAAATGCAACTGGAACTTAGGGTCTTGGTTATAGAGAATACCAGAATCCAATGACATAGCACTTAACTGGCTTCTAAAAGACTTTCTCGTAGGTTCTCCACTCCTATCTTCAAGAACGTCAGATTCCATCATTTAAGTATTGAGGTGAACACTGCAACAATAGTCTATTTCACTATTAAGACTGCACTGGCATGGCATGAATCCGTACTGGCATGAAAAATGGCCCTATCTCAACGTTAGTAAATTTAGATGGAGGACATTATCTCTGAAAGCACTCATCCAATTAGAGTAATTTTAATAGAGAAACATTTTAATAGATATAGACATAGATAATTTCTAGTTAGTTTTAAAAATATACACTTGTTATATCACAATTTATTATCAGCTGATAGCTAAATGCTGTCCGTCCGGTAAGTAAGTGAACGGCGAGGTTAAGCAACTAGCAACTAGGGTCGTGTGAGCGACTCCGTGCTTCGGAGGCCACGTTAAGCTGTCGGTCCCGGTTGTAGTCAGCAGTCATTTAGCTATGTCTGAGGCCTACTGGGTGGCTTAAACAAATCTGACACTAGCGTAACCACTACCCGTACGATAAGTAAGTAAGTAAGTAACAACTGAACAATATGATATTTGGGATAGTTAATATGTCTTCCATATTAACTATCCTAAATATCTTTTAAAATACCGCCATGAATATCAATTCTCGCTTGACGTAGGCAAAATTGTGTGCTGATCGCGACGAATATCACTATCCTATTTTATCCCGTGGGGAGCATAGAAATCATCCCGCGTAAATACATACCAGAGAACAGGTAGCAATATTTCTCTGTGAATTATGACCATCATTTTGCAATTGCCTGTCTGTCAAGCGTGGCGATTAGCGTGCCAATTCTCGGGAGAGGATTTTCTCCAGAAATGGACGTCATTGAAATAATGATAATTATGATGAAAAGTAGTGAGTGCACAAAGTAAAATCTCATTCAATAAATTAAAATAAATTAAAACTAATAAATTAAAACTTGTAATGGAAGCGTGTATGCGAATAAAAACTTGTAATGCGAAGGTCTTGAATTTATTATGTATAATTAATTAAATGTTACCTTATACTTTCTTTGTAATAGTTATCAATTTTCAATTTGATACTAGAGAATTCTTCTAAAAATAATAAATAATTATTTTACAATATTATTTTTATAATAGGTTATCTAAACTTACAAATATCAGTGTGACATCATGTGTCAAACTTTTATTCAACCGTCTAATGCAGAATAATAAAGGTATCCTCTGTGGTTTTAAGGTCCGTTATTGATTTGGTTATTAGCTTTGAACCTGGCAAAGGAATTCTCAAGTCATTACAAAAGATTTGCGAAAGAGGTCCTATGATTTGATTTGTGCTGAATAGAGTAAAACCTTTTCGTGCTTTGTAGATGCTGAGGTGTTGCGCATAACCTGAGTTCGTTATGGCCATACACATCCAAGTATCAAAGTCTACAAATAAGCAATCGCTATCAGCGTACTTAGAATCATGTCCCTATAGCGTTCAACAATGAAGTATTGAGTTTTGTGTGACGAGAATTAGTCATATATAGCATATGCAGATACATATAATAAGGTAGCCGTGGTTGGTAAATATTTATCTTCCACGCCACAGGTCGTGGGTTCGATTCACACCCAGGACATATAATTGTGTGCATGAACATGTCTACTTTTCCTGAGTCTGGGTGTAATTATCTATATAAGTATGTATTTACAAAAGAATCTGGTTTCCATAGTACAAGCTCTGCTTAGTTTGGGATGAGATGGCTGTGTGTGAATAACGCGACAAGATATTATTATTATTAAAATCCAAGATTCGGCTTTCAGTATTATAGAGCGTATCCATCCTACGCATTTGGCCATCTGGCGTCAGACTTAACACAATTTGTGGTAACGTAACAATAAAACAGCACTTTGCAGATGAACTGCTAATAAAACGCAGATTTTATCACATTCATAATATAAACTTATTTCCCCAAAGACCACTCGCTTCATTTATTAAAATTAAAAACTGTTTTCAACTCACAATTTTGCGGTGGAACAAATGCACGTGAACCAAAAGTTAATAATCATATTAAGGCTATGTAAATGTAAAACATTCACATAGCCTTAATGTTAAGTAATAGCAGAGAACAAAGGATAGTTTTTTTACGATTATGCAATGTTAGCCTTCTTCAACCGAAGAGCATAACGGAAATCTAAGGTAATTCCTCTACTGATTGTTTTCTGACTTTATATGGATCAAAATTTGTCATAATTCTTTAAAAAAAATATTTGCAGATTATTATTCAAAACCAAGAATATTTTTGGGGGATGATCTCGTACCAGAAAGTGTTGGACTTTTTTGGTTTAGTTACTGCTATACCCCCGGTTGGCCTAAAATAATTGGGATTATTGTGCAACGAAACATTTTCTCTTTTAACGTAGGTAATGATGTTGGTGGTATAACACTGTGCGCATGTAAATTTGTCACTTTTGCGGCATACCAATGTATCATGTAGAGTATACATATATGTGACACGGAGATGACCAGCTTTCGATGAGGCTAGCTGCTAGTGCTGAAATTTGACCAGTTTGACCTTCTGGTAAAATTTCAGCAGCATATATTTATTATTATAATCATAATAAGCAGTTTTATTAATCTAAATGAGAAACACTTGACTACAGATTATTAACTTCGCCATATGCATAACTCTTTAGGATTTTTCCCCGAAGTCTTGGAATTGTATTGGTGGTATCACGGGAGTGTACCCCCGAGCTTCAGAGAGCTTGTAAAGTTGCCGGTCCTGTGCCTGATCACTTTTCAGTCGACATTCTAGTCGTCCCATCAGATTATTAGAGTGAGAGAATAGAAGGTGCCTTTATATTTGTGCAGACACTTCTGCACTATAATAAGTCCGCGAAGATTGCGAGTCAGAGTGGCCGAAACGGTATAAACTTGATCAGGAGAACATTACCATAATTTTATTGTAAGTTAAGCTAAATAAGGGCAAATGGCGTAGTATGCTTTACATAATGACATCAGTAACGATAAATATTTCTATATCATCTCCCTACTACCAACAATAGTCATTCTTATAATAAAAGAAATATAATAATTTAAAACGTTTTATAATGTTATCATATCATTCCCGTAATTTAGAAATGAGTATTGAAATGTTGTGTAAACTAGAGCATTCAATACAACAATGGGCATTATTTAACCAGAATAATATGATTTTATCGATATCATAAATAATACATTTTCTTGCTTTCAACGTAAGTGGCATTGTTTTGAGCAATTACCTACATGTCCAAATGTTTGGTAACTTGAATTATAAAGGAAATCAACACCATTCAAATTTGCATATTGCACATGTGGTGCTAAATTCAAGTTTATCTACAGGGTGTTATGAAAACTGGCCCAATGCAAGTTTGACTTATGCTCCATAGGTCTCAAATTTTCTTTTAGATATATTTGAGGCATGATTCATACCGTGTCCAATGACGTCGGCTCTATTGAATGTACACATGGAAATGTATATCTTGACGTGCAACCGGCACGTCAAGATATACATTTCCAGTATAAGCTGCTCCCGCGTTGTATAGGATTTTCATACAATAAGAGGTCAGCTCATATGTGTACACATATGAGCCTTGATAAGGTGAAACGATGGCAATATTTAAGTACCTACTGTCATTAAGTCCATTTCATTTTAAGCACCGCGCTTAAGAATTTTAAGGTCACTTGTGCTAATCAGAGAGGAAGTGAAAGGTATATAGGTCTAGGGCATAAGTGAGTATAATATATGTTATAAGCGTAATAGGCTACTGTAACCTTTTACCAACAGGTGGGCCGTATGCTTGATAGACGATTTGCTCATTACAATAACGGAAGCCAAAGGTATAATATAAGGTTATAGGACAATGTTGCGGCAACCGGCTTCATATCTTCCCGTATTAACGTAGGCAACAGTCATGTTGAAATCTTGTTCGTCTTGAGTTGCGTTTTAGATGCTATATTTTCAACTTGAGTTGACTTTAAACTCTGAGTTAATGTGTTAATATACATTAAAAAACTGTTCCTCATAACGTTTATCTATTTGACCACATGTTTGAAGTTTTATTTAAGATTTTACCACTGATGACGAATATTAATATGGTTTGTTTGTACCAAATTAATGTGGGACTAAGTTTCGAGCAGACAAGGCGGTAAAGAAATAAAAATAATGTATGTTAATTTTTTTCGTTTTATTTTACTTCTGACGATTATGCCTTTGTTTACTTGAAGGACTAACTAACACTATATCCATTGTTTTCACGTGTACTTTATTGGTCATCCTATATTACGTGTATATAAGTTCATTGGTATAAATGAGTATTGATAGTGACTCATCAAACCAGTTGACTTAGAATTGTATTTAAGAGTAGACATCTTCAGAATGTTAGGAAAGTATTTGTGCTTTGTTTTAATTTTCAATGCAGTCTTGTGCAGCAAAAACTTAAATAATGGAGCATCCGTTTCATTAAATGGTGAGAATTTTCAGCATTATTCATATTATATTAGGTACTTGAATAGAATCTATTTATTTTTATTGACACGTAAACATTTATTTAATCATTATAAAGAGTAGTTTTGCTGGGGGCACAGCAAAACTACTCTTTATAATTATTAAATAAATGTTTACGTGTCAATAAAAATAAAAAGATTCATGGCATTGCGAATGTCCATGAGTAGCGGTTACCACTTTCCCTCGGATGGACCGCTAGGTCATCTGCTCCAGAAAGCAATTAAAAATAATTGCTAGAAAAATACAAATCAGTTGGAGCAAGGTCTGTTGAATGTCGTGGAAGACGTAAAGTTTTTAGTTGTTTCTTCTTTATAAAACTAAACTAACGAGGGCTACATTTTAATTTTAAAAATTACATTTTTCCCTATAAATGTTATTATTTGGCTTGCGTAAAAAAATGTATCCTTATAGATACTATTCAACATTAACCAAAGTCAACTATAAGGTTATATGTCTCAAGACTATAGTTGAGTTAAAATAACTGATTTTGTTCACCATATTAGGTGATTTAGTTCCGGAATATGAATTAGTTTTTAGTACAGGAATTATATTACCAAAAAAATATCCTTAGCCAATGGATCTTACGAACTACTTTTCTGCTAATTATTTTGATCATTATATGATAAGTTGTTGAATCGGTGGCCTGTAAGGAAATGTCATACATTGGCTTATACTTGCCTTTCATGTTGCAGGTCGTGGGTACGATTCCCACCCAGGACAGATATTTCTGTGCATAAAAATGTCTGTTTGTCCCATGTTTGTCCTGAGTCTGGGTGTAATTATCTATATAAGTATGTATTTCCAAAAGAAAAAAAAGTAGTATATCAGTTGTTTGGTTTCCATAGCACAAGCCCTGCTTAGTTTGGGATTAGATGGCCGTGTGGGAGTAATGTCCCAGGATATTATTATTAATTATGATTATATTTCTGTACATTAACCTCGTGATTTGGCGACCACTTACCGTCCTACTCCCAATTATATCTTAATTGAAATTGAACCTTACAGCTCTATAATACAGCTCTATAATATGATAAATATGATAGCCCTATAATATATGAAATGGTATAGCGATAGCATCGCCAGATCATTCATTCAAATGGTTTCCATGAGTACATGTGTCGTCATAAATGGTCCGGAATCGAATTTCAACGGTGAAGTTGGTTGAATGAATAATTTAGTAATATTTAACCTTCACCTATTTGAACGGCGATCACGATCACGATGACCAGCGAACTAGCCGATAGCCCCCCAGGGGCTCTACCGGCTAAGTCGCCGAACATCGATTTCTTTAATGGCGTTCAAATAAATAAAGGTTAAAAATGACTTAATCAATTGTTAATTAGGCTTCAACGTGGACAATCGATTCCGGGCCATGTGTGCCGTCACATGTGCTTATGGAAACCGATTTAACGATTGATTAAGTAATTTTTAACCTTTATTTATTTTAAGGCCATTTAAGAAATCGAAGTTCGGTGACTTAGCCGGTAGAGCCCCAGGTCAGGTCAGGCTATCAATCGTTATTGGGAATTTACTTAGGAAGAAAATTGCTCCGTAGCAGTCCAGAGTCTGGAAGTTGTTGGCCCTGCACTTGAATCTTACCTAATCGATTGGATAGCCATTCCATTTCTGCACTTTTATATATCTTGTGACTAGTTTCCGCTGTGTAACCGCCTTAGTCTAAATTTGGTTTATGAGCACTATCACACTAATATTATAAAGGCGAACGTTTGTGAGGGTGTGGGTGTGTATGTTTTTTACTTCTCCAAGTCTAAACGGCTGGAGTGATTTTAATAAAATTTGGTATAGAGTTAGCTGACACCTTGGATTAACACATAGGCTATAATTTATAAAGTTTAACGTGAGTAAAACTGCGGAGCACAGCTAGTACTTTATAAAAACGAATTAAACACCTAAAACCTTGCTCACAAGGTTGCCAGGATGTGGTGCGTAAATTCAACAAGCATTGTTTTCGTAGTCATTTCTGTTAATGGAGTTATAGATAAGAGTCTCGAAGACCATTTAGAGACGTATTCGCCACAAAGCTAAATGAAGGGAGTGATGCAGAAGGAAAGTATGGTCACGGCACATATCATGTGACAGTTCTTCAGTCTGGTGCTCTGACCATTGTTAGATGGATGGAAGAATGGCTGGATGTAAATCTAAAAGTAGTTAAAGTAGGAAGCAATAGAACTAACATACATGTAGTATCAATATTTACGATATTTAATATCTTGCGACAACTTAAAATACTGCCATCTGATCCCAAACCAGGTAGAGCCTGTGCCATGGCAACCAGACAACTGATAAACTTACTTATGTGTTTATATATAATATGTATTTATTTCTAACTACATATTAAGAAACACTCTATATCTATATATCGCCAACCCATCTGCAAAGCGAGGCATATCCCCCTATTCTTGGGGGAGGCTTGTCCAGCACTGGACGTCCTTCGGCTGATATGATATATGTACATATTATAGAAAAATTATGCCCAGACACAGAAAAAATAAACATGCTTATAACTCAAAGATTTGTCCAGGGTAAGGATTGAAGCCACTACCTCTGGCGTCACTAACCAACCAACAGACCAGTCAGATATAGAAACTATTTATGATCTAATGTTATGTTAGTGTTACTATGGTGTATAAATCTAAAGCCATCTGCTGTGTGGTGGCGGCGCGCGAATATCAGACAGAATATCATCACCCCATCTCATCCCGTGGGGGGCGTCGAAGTCGACCCGAGGGAGTGTCTGCCAGAGGAAGGACAGCAGCGTCTCTCTGAGTACTATTACCATCATACTGCGATCGCCAATCCGTCTGCCAAGCGTGGCGATTATGGCATATCCATTTTGAGAGAGGTAGGGCATAGCGTTTAGTCGCTCAAAGAGCAGCCCGACTGGGGAAGTACCTCCACCTTACAGAAGACATTCCTTAATAATAACATTAATAATTTTAATGTTGTGTTTCCGAGTGTGAGTAAGGTCGCCAGAGCTCATTGGGGTGGGGGGAAGGGTCAGCAACACTTGTTTGCTGACTGTTAAAGGCCGGCAACGCACCCGCGACACCTCTGGTGTTGCGAGTGTCTATGGGCGGCGGTGATCACTTACCATCAGGTGACCCACTTGCTCGTTTGTCGCCCTTTGATATATAAAAAAAAACATATCCCCAAGATTACTCTTGGGGGAGGCTTTTGTCCAGCAGTGGACTTTTTACAGTTGTTATATTGATAAATCTAAATAGTTAAATAAGTGTTTGATTTCAGCTGACCAGCCGTTTTTCGAACTGCCCTGTATGGTGGTGGGCGGTGTTTGTGCGCGTATCAATAATTGTCCAGATGGCACTAGTGTGAAGAGTCGGGGCCGATGTCCGGTGCAACAGGATATTGGGATTGAATGCTGCACGTTGGGTAGGTGGATGTATGTATAAAGCCTGAATTAAGATTATAAGCACCCTCTAGTTTCATCACCTCTATGAGTGCTATTTAAAATTATCTGCCAGTTTGATAATAATCAGCCGAAAGACGTTCACTGCTGGACAAAGGCTTTCTTGAGCAATATATAAGACACATCGTCCATTCGCTGAGCAGCCCGGCTGGGAAAGTATCTCCACCTTACAGAAGACAATCCTTTATAATAACATTAATAATTTAATGTTGTGTTTCTGAGTGTAAGTTAGGCTGCCAGAGCTCATCGGGGTGGGGGGGTGCTGAGGGTCAGCAAAACTTATTTGCGGACTCTTTTCAAGGCCGGCAACGCACTCGCGACACCTGGTGTTGCGAGTGTCCATGTAAGGCGGTGAATACTTACCATCAGGTGACCCACTTGCTCGTTTATCGCCCTCTTATATAAAAAAATATGTGGTTTTATTTATATGTGGCATATTTGCCTTTTTTTCTTACCTTTCTATCCTCCTCGATGAGCTTTGGGGGCCTGTCATGCAGGCTATACCCCAGTAAATAAAACAGGAAGACTAATTTTGATTGGCCATCTCTTTTTTATTAATCTGAAATAATTGTAACCTCTTAGCTGTAAGTTTTTGAAATTATAAAATAAAATAAAGCTTCCCATATAGCGAAATAAAATTGTTAGAAATAAAAAAAGATATAAAATCTTACTTTATTTCTAACGATACATTTATAAGACACATAACAAATCGGTACTTCAAATAGAAATTAGCCATTTGGGGTACAACACATAGAAAAAAAGCAAGAAAGAGTAAAAGTAAAAAAGTACATAGATATTAATCGCTCGTGGCGTGGTTGGTAAATACTTGCTTTGCACGCCGCAGGTCGTGGGTTCGATTTCCAACCAGGACAGATATGTATGTATTTGTGTTCATGAACATGCCTGTTTGTCCTAAGATTTTGTATTATCTTTATAAGTATGTATTTACGAAAGAAAAGTAACAATAATATCCTAAAAAAATACCCATGCACACGACTTATCCAATATTTAACCTTCCATATATTCTTTCTCTATATAACTATCTCATTTTAATATTACAAACATCAGTAAAAAGAATAAAAACTATGCGCATTTTTTTGTATGCCTAAATAGTACTTTGGTGTTAGATAACATTTTCGGTATAGTTAATTCGAGAATACGCTAAGACCACATATATTTACAAAAAAATATTAAAACAACACATTTCCAAAGGCTCTACCGAACAATAATAACAAGAAAAAAAAAATGGTAAACAAATTCACACTCAGTGTAAATGCCTCTTAAAATTTGCTCACTTACTTACAACGGACAAAGGGCGTGAGCGCAGCGCGCCGGTTATTATTCACCTCTACCTACACAACTACATTATTTACCAATTGTTAATGGTACGTTGTTTAGCAAATTACTTTATACTATGCGCAGCGTGAACTTTTCAAATTTTCAATTATGTAATATTTATAGTTTAATTATGTATCTTGTTTCTCCTCGAAGTGATTGTAAATCTTTGAGAAATAAAGAAATTCCAACCGGTAAATTTCGTAGAATCGGTCACTAATATAATATAATACCTTAGTCTGTAGTGAAATGAAATGAAATTAAATTTATTCAGCATATGGGTATTAACACACACTTGTACTTGTCAAGCTCACAATGCAGTACACAAACATAGTCGAATACAGTATAAAAACTACAAAAAAAAATAATTTATTAGTCCGTCCGTGCAGTCTGTTTTCTCAGATATATTTCTTAAATCCTTAAATAAATAACAAGTTATTAGGGATCACCGATGACGCGTAAAGGGGCCAAAGCGATCCTCGCCGCTGAGGAACCTACCCTAGTTAGTCTGTAAAGACTCAATTAAAAAAAAAATGATACAGTACAAATGTAGGTAATTGCTTGTTAAATATTAATGTATAGAAAACCCTCGAAATTATTGAACATGTTGATAGATAAATTATACACCGCTATTTTTAACCTTATTTCATTGCAGTAAAGATCCTGTTTTCTTAAAAATGCTCTAACGCCACAAACACGCAGAGACATTTTCACATAGCTTTTTTTGTGCACAGCCAAAAAAATGCTGACGTTTATAGCTAGCTGCAATGCGGCCAGCCGTGTGGCTGACCGTACTCAGATATTTGTACGAGAAAGTCGTTTTTATTCGCACTGTGATGCGGCAGCCGGTCAGCAATATTGATTGCTGATGGCTGACCGCATTCCGGCTAACCGCATAGTTAGTCAGTGAGAATTTATATTAAAATTTATATAGTTCTATAATATTTGGTGGTTGGAGTAGGTAGCGTTTTTCCACGGAATTTAGTAGTCATAGCATAACATGGACTCTCTCTCTCTCTCATCTCATCGCAAAATCCTAGCATCTTAAAGATTTACCTATGATTAATAAATAGTACTGATGTATAATTTACAACGCTACACCAAGTTTTCATTAATAGAACAGTCGTTTTATAATAATCGACAAAACTGCTATAGTGTTCTCACTTAACGATACTCGAACACAAACACAGTGACCATAAGTTTCGCAATTGTGAATTATTTGTACTTACTATTTTTTACAACAAGTCAAAATGGTCTATATTTAGACGAATAGTAGCTTTCTCTCATGGTTTCCCTTACATTGTAATCTCGGAAAAAACCTTCCCGGTGCCTTAAATACATTCAGAGAAAGATACATTTCTTGGAATTCCGGGGTATATCCAGGCTAACATATTGCTCTTGTTATATGTTTACCCTACAGCGACATAAAAATAATAATCAGACATAAACGTACACACACACACACACACACACACACACACACACACACGCACACAACCAAACACACACAGCCACATGCACACACCCACTCACACCACACACATGATTTATCTTTGTTTTATCTAATGTATAATAACTGCCAAAGATTGTACTGATAAATGTAAATTCAAATAAGGGGTTCGGGACTGAAACTCCTTGATACAGGTTAGCTTATAACCTAGCTAGGAGATCAGCACTTCACCCACCTAATCGTAATTATAAGATAGTACAACCCTTTGATGTAAATTATTATTAATGCATTATGTATTACGATTCACCTTTTGTAATAAAGATTTATTATTATTATTAACATAGACCCCAGATAATATCCCAGATATATTGGACAAAGGAGCTTTGCTTCAGCAGTCCTTTTTTAAGTACTCTAGTACCTAAGAGATAAATTGAGCTAAGTTTCTTTAGTGGCCAACAACCTGTTATACTGTTCAAATACATGATTAAACCGTTCTGTGATATCCCAGTTATTACAGATAGAAAAAGCTCTTCTTTAGCTCGTCTGTTCCGTACTTACTTATCGTATGGGCAGTAGTTTCCCTAATCTCAGAGTTGTTCAAGCCGCCCAGTAAGCCTCTGACATGGCTTAATGACTGTTGTCTAACGACTACAACCGGGAACAATAGCTTAACACCAACTTAAACCACTTTGGGGGTCTACCATCTATGGAGTGACCGCGAGCCTAGTTGCTTAGCCTCGCCAATCACTTACAGATCGGTGAAAGCATCTAGCTAGTCTGTTCCGTAAAAAGTATTTTAGTAACGTATGGTTTTAGACCCAGTGGAATAGTTTATTGCCTTGTCAAAAATATATACGCTTGGAATCAAAATACAAAATCAATATTTAGTGTTAATTCCGCTAATTGTCACCAGTACGATACTCAACACGGACCATTCTCAAGGGCTGCTAACTTGTCGAGTGCTCGAAGGAGACTCTCTCTCCTTCGATTCAGTCTACATATTGATTTTGTATTTTGATTGTTATGGATTTCCGCAAAGTAACGCCTGATTCCATTACTTATATACGCTTGGCTGTTTTGCTCAAACATTGAACCGAAAAATTCAAGGTATACTTAGAAATTAACGTGTGTGTAATAAGATAATTAATACAATGCATTGTTTCAGAGCAGCATCGGATAACTTGCAAATTTCTAGAAGATAGATGTGTGCCAAGTTTTTATAGGACCGGATACTATCCACGAACTTGTAAGCCATGCTAAAGGTTGTGCAGTTATTGTAAATAGGACAATTTTTCAAGCCGGACACCAACATGATAGATGGGATAAACTATCATATTATGGTGTATAAGAAACACCTTAACAGATACTGCATCACGTATTTTGTTCATAATCAGGAGGAAAACAATTATATGCATAAGTATTTTGAAAGGAATTAAATATTTTATTATAACAAGCTATTTTATTTTTTCATATTGGTATATTAACAAAATGAATAATTACACATATTATTTTTATTTTCTTCTTCACTATATTAAATTCTTTTTATTTGTATTATTAATATATTTAGTTTATTAAATATCTGTTATTTAATTTTACTATAGTATGTAATGGGAGTTAACTATCCGTGGACCCCAAAGTTAGGCGCTATCAGAATATCAGCGCTATCGCAATATTGCGACGGCCAATGCTGACATTATGTCTTTTCACCTAGAACGGACTAACGAATATTAAGTATAAGATTTTCATTGTTTGTTTTTTTGTTATTGTATAATTTGGTTGTTATGTTTTTCTTTCTTATTTACAAAAGAAAATATCATCTTATCTCATGGGGGGCGTTGAAGTTGTCCCGAGGGGAGAGGGACGAGAAGAGAGGGTATATAAAAATATATTATTACTATTATTAAAAAACTACATCACAGGAACAGTAGTGGCGGCGTCTCTCTGTCTACTAAGACCATCATACTGCGGCCGCCAGTCTGCAGAGTATGGTGGTCATGGTAAACCCTTTTAAATGACTGACATAATTCCGATGTGGAAATATTTCGGATGGGCCTTTAAGAAGGCATTTGTCCAGCTGTGGACGTCATTAGGTAGACATGGTAACAAAAAGAAAACTGAAAATAAAGTAACAATACAATACGCGTTTTCGATATGTCACTAGACTTATTATTGAAGTCTTTGGTGAAAGAATCAGCATTGCCATAAAGCGAAGCAATGCTGCCAGCATTTCTGTACCTCAAGTATTCGGAAAATTGTTAACACCAAGCAGTCAGATTTTGTATTTGAGTTGTAGTCGAAAGAGAGAAAGAAAATTTTTACTCGCACCTCTCTTTCCACTACAGTTATATACGAAATGAGGCGCTCATAGCTGGATGCTCTCATCGGTCCTTAAGTGATTGGCGATGTTAAGCAACTAGGCTCGAGGTCAGTCCATAGATGGGTGAGCACAGTGGTTAAATTTCTGAGTGTCTCCGTGCTTCGGAGGGCACGTTAAGCTATCGGTCCCGGTTGTAGTCGTTAGATAATAGTCATTAAACCAAGTCAGAGACCTACCGGGCGGCTTGAACAACTTTGACACTAGGGTAACCACTGCCCATACTATAATTAAGTAAGTAAGTCGCTACCCACATAAACCGTTAGAGGTTTCTGCGGTTCGCCTTTTAAATGTAATGTGCAATGAAAAAAAAAATGTGAGCCGTCACGGGACGCCTGGCAGATGTGAAACATCGACATTATTTTGTAAAAGTAATATGCAGAAAAGAACATATTGTGATAGGAACTAAATATGTCATAATGATAAAATAAAAAGTCGATTGCGCATGCGCCACGGCATGCGTCGCCACGCCAGAAATCTGTTTTACGTGCGGCTATAGATGTTTCACATCAAAATATAATGAATAAATAAATATAAAAAAAGTAATATACGAAATCTAATCTCTCTCTCAATTTCCATTCGCCTCGCTTTTTGTAACGCTCTCGTCACACATTCACCAGTTTACTCCCCAAGTAAGCGTACGTAAAGAAGTTTTATTTCAACGTAAACCATAAACAATCAAAGATCATAGCCGCCGAAACGTTTCCTAACAAGAATTTTCCATTCGTAACAATTGTAGGCGCACTAACACTAGTGGTTACGACAGATAATTTAAATGAAGCAGAATTCCACGTCGTTAGTTCTGTCCACCCACAGTCGTGGTTGCAGACCGCAAGACCGTAGACACGCGCAGATTGCTTCGATTCGCCGGATAAAACGGAGATTAAGTTTTTGTTCTACGTGCTTAAAGCAATGACTTGGGATTTTGAATGTGGTTTGGTTTTACTTCACTACCCATTTCTTGGGTTCGATTCCGGCATAGTAATAATAATAATA
The DNA here is from genome assembly GCA_951640165.1 of Pseudoips prasinana. NCBI lineage: Eukaryota > Metazoa > Arthropoda > Insecta > Lepidoptera > Nolidae > Pseudoips > Pseudoips prasinana. Next base: position 5,329,238 of record OX621236.1, read on the forward strand.
ATATCTAGGGACAATGTCACACAGATCATTGTTTTATGTAAGAGGTGAGATGGTATCAACATAATAATTATGCCCTATTGGTGTATTCCGGCCGTGGTGCCCAGTCTCTATATAGAATAAATAAATAAAATTGAGCACAGTGTGCTCAATTTCTATTCCATCACCAACTGATGGAATAACTGTCGACATGACCCGAAAGAGCTCAGGTACAGGACTGATGGCTTTATGTGATCTTCGAGGTACGGGGGGTTAATAACACTAACTCCCAGACTACGGGCTGATACTAAGAAATTTTTTCAAGAAACAATTTTTAAAATCATATTTTGACCCCACCCAGAATTTAATAATAATAATATAATATCAATGACACACAGATCATCCTAGCCCCAAACTAAGCAAAGCTTGTACTATGGGTACCAGGCGACGATATACATACTTACCTATATAGATAGATAAATACTTAAATACATAGAAAACATCCATGACTCAGAAACAAATATTCGTGCTCATTACACAAATATTTGCACTTACCGGGATTCGAACCCAGGACCACCAGCTTCGTAGGCAGGAGCACTACCAACTAGGCTACGGTGACCGTCAAACAGTAGTTGTACCGAGTGAATATACTTTGTCTCCATCAATTATATGTTTGTAAATGTCCTAGGTTATAATTATTATAATCCTAATATCACTTTTCGGTCGGACCCGGTATTTGAACCCAGGATCTCTTTATCTGCGGTTGATTACGCTACCGCTAGACAACTTTATAAATTACAATCCATTTGACAGATGACACCTGTAATTGATATAGAAGTGACCAGCAAAGCGATATTTAGTGATTGAATATGGCAGTTTTCGGCAGACTGCACCTTTGAACTCATAAATTTGAATACATACACAACTTTTTTTGGGCTCTGTAATCACTTCGATATTCAAAAATACGTAAATACCTATCTCAATATCCCTAAGATATAAAACAATATTCTTAATAATTCTTTATTGCATTCCACAAAGTATGTATATAAGTTGGCAGGCATAATAAGGTAGGTATCAATTGTGGACCCTGTAGGGTACAGCACAGATTTAGGAAAGAGGAAAAAGAGTGCACTATAAATCATGTTTAAATGTTAGTCACACATATCAAATAAATATTGCGTCAAGATACTGTTATTGGACTTATGATCGCGACAAGACTATACTACATAGCACATGTGTAGACTACTCTCTCTTATTTCCACGTTATCTTTTTCATCCCTTATGATCACTTTAATCGTACTTAAGTTGCGCTTGTCTGGAAGAGATTGCTACATTAGCGATAGGACCGCCCGCCGTTTTAAGGGATAAACGGCGGTCTTATCGCTAATATAAGTAAATTAATGTTTTAATGTTATGTTTTGATTCGGTGCAACAAAGTGTAAATCTATCTATCTCAGTGTCTCCACGGTTGTATCTGTCTCCAAGATATAAACACCATTTCTTGGGTTCGATTCCGGCATAGTAATAATAATAATAATATCTAGGGACAATGTCACACAGATCATTGTTTTATGTAAGAGGTGAGATGGTATCAACATAATAATTATGCCCTATTGGTGTATTCCGGCCGTGGTGCCCAGTCTCTATATAGAATAAATAAATAAAATTGAGCACAGTGTGCTCAATTTCTATTCCATCACCAACTGATGGAATAACTGTCGACATGACCCGAAAGAGCTCAGGTACAGGACTGATGGCTTTATGTGATCTTCGAGGTACGGGGGGTTAATAACACTAACTCCCAGACTACGGGCTGATACTAAGAAATTTTTTCAAGAAACAATTTTTAAAATCATATTTTGACCCCACCCAGAATTTAATAATAATAATATAATATCAATGACACACAGATCATCCTAGCCCCAAACTAAGCAAAGCTTGTACTATGGGTACCAGGCGACGATATACATACTTACCTATATAGATAGATAAATACTTAAATACATAGAAAACATCCATGACTCAGAAACAAATATTCGTGCTCATTACACAAATATTTGCACTTACCGGGATTCGAACCCAGGACCACCAGCTTCGTAGGCAGGAGCACTACCAACTAGGCTACGGTGACCGTCAAACAGTAGTTGTACCGAGTGAATATACTTTGTCTCCATCAATTATATGTTTGTAAATGTCCTAGGTTATAATTATTATAATCCTAATATCACTTTTCGGTCGGACCCGGTATTTGAACCCAGGATCTCTTTATCTGCGGTTGATTACGCTACCGCTAGACAACTTTATAAATTACAATCCATTTGACAGATGACACCTGTAATTGATATAGAAGTGACCAGCAAAGCGATATTTAGTGATTGAATATGGCAGTTTTCGGCAGACTGCACCTTTGAACTCATAAATTTGAATACATACACAACTTTTTTTGGGCTCTGTAATCACTTCGATATTCAAAAATACGTAAATACCTATCTCAATATCCCTAAGATATAAAACAATATTCTTAATAATTCTTTATTGCATTCCACAAAGTATGTATATAAGTTGGCAGGCATAATAAGGTAGGTATCAATTGTGGACCCTGTAGGGTACAGCACAGATTTAGGAAAGAGGAAAAAGAGTGCACTATAAATCATGTTTAAATGTTAGTCACACATATCAAATAAATATTGCGTCAAGATACTGTTATTGGACTTATGATCGCGACAAGACTATACTACATAGCACATGTGTAGACTACTCTCTCTTATTTCCACGTTATCTTTTTCATCCCTTATGATCACTTTAATCGTACTTAAGTTGCGCTTGTCTGGAAGAGATTGCTACATTAGCGATAGGACCGCCCGCCGTTTTAAGGGATAAACGGCGGTCTTATCGCTAATATAAGTAAATTAATGTTTTAATGTTATGTTTTGATTCGGTGCAACAAAGTGTAAATCTATCTATCTCAGTGTCTCCACGGTTGTATCTGTCTCCAAGATATAAACACACATTTTGCTACGCAGTTTTTATTGCCTTCCAAAAACAAATCTAAAAACTAATAACGCCAGCCTTCGTTCGAAGCGACGAAACAAAAAAGATGTTAACACATATCAGCCTTGACTTGTCGTCCACTTTTTTAAACTCGAGCATTCTTTTTATCTACCCAACAACCATTAATCAGACTTCTCTCAGCGTGAAAACTCGTTGGAAACAAGAAAACTTGCCTTTCACTCGAATTAAAATCTTGGGAGAACTGGATAGTGACTCCGCTGTTTTTTTAGCGACGTTTTGATAAACTGCACTTTGTTTCAATTTGTCGATTGCACTAATTGAATTCAATTGGATTGGGGATGTAGATTTTATGTAGTTTTCTATTTTAAAAACAAAAAACTTAGTAAAGACGCCAGCACATCCAGTTACCCCAATCTGACAAATTTCTTTTATAGATTTTCAACTTTATTACATAAGCATAAGGTTCACTTTCAACTGGGGAAATTATGGATTGGGGTAGCTTGATGTACTGGCGTCTATACCTACTTTAAAAGTCTAGGTGTAATTATTTTTATGCATGAAAAGAAGTATTATATAGAATATCAGTTATCTGGTTTCCATAGTACAAGCTCTGCTTAGTTTGGGATCAGATGGCCGTGTGTAAATAATGTCCCGGGATATTTATATCCTAACTTAGAAACTAAATGCTTAATGCTTATAAACAGCACACAACATATCAATTGTCAAAATCTGTAGACTTAGTAAATAATAATATGTAATAAACTATATACTAAGAAGCTACTAGTACATAAAAGCATTAGTGTCTTGTAATTTATATGGATTTACGTAAGAACAATATACAGTTACTACGTTCCGTCACTCAGGCTTATAATGTATAAATTACGTGTATATTTAGTGTTTTGAACACAAAGGAATCTGCAACCTTTGTGTTAGTACAAATGAAGCCTGATAAATTGGGCCGTTTATAAAACTTTGCAGAATAATTTAATGTCTTGAAAATAAAACTGACTTTTTCACGATAATAACTGATGGAATGAATGGAAAAGTGATGTCTTGGTGTTCATGTGATCTGGTTTACATCATACAACATACTGCATTCCATGCAACGTCGGACTTGAGCTTTAAATACATTTAGAAGCTGTTCCTTTATGAAGTACCTACCCACAATTAAATGTGTTTAGTGTAAGTTATTGTTGTCTTCTATTTATCTACATAAAGTTATACTTTTAAACTTTAGTTTATCATTCTATCTGTGTACTCCTGCAAGGTAAAAAGGGTAGGTTAAAAATAAATAATTAAACATATCGTTATATAATAACAATAAAATTATTTTATTTTTGTCTCTCACAATAGATTATTATAGGTCTTACAATTAGAGAACTTTAAATTTCACCTATGCGAGAGACTGGTGCCTGACGTAGTTCACAAACGAAAACAGGTCACCTGTGCCCCCACCCTCGGTTAAAAATAAATAGGTATATTTTAATTTTACCAGACATTGACGCCATAAAAAGGAAAAGTTAAATAATATATTGGGACATTATTTACACACGGCCATCTGATCCTAAACTAAGCAGAGCTTGTGCTATGGAAACCAGATAACTGAAATACTACATATATGTATTACTTTTCTTTTGTAAATACATACTTATATAGATAATTACACCTAGACTCTGGACAAACAGACATGTTGATGCACACAAATATCTGTAATAATAATAATAAAAAAGAAATTTAGATGTAAAATTTAAGCAGAAGTAAGTGTGAATGTTGTGTATAATGTGTGTGGATTGTAAATGAATGGATGGGTGGAAGGATGGGACGGTTGAAGGCAAATGGAACTAACACAGCCTACTTCCAGATTTCGGGCTACTACTAGATGTTTGTGTTTTTCTTGCTTGATTAATGTCAATAACATTGAAAACGAACTTGTACCTGGAATTGTATTAACTGTTATTCAAAATAGTACAATTAGGTTAGGTTTAAAGAACTTTATTTCTCATAAGAACTTTACAGCTCGCTTGAATGAGATACATAGTTATGATATATTAAGGGACATAAACTGGTTACATCTAATTTAACATTTCTTAAATATTTCATTTAAACGTGCACAGTTGACATTACTTTAAAATATGAATATGTAACAAATAACAAAAAATAATCAAAAATCTAAATTAATTAATTCTTAGCATTAAAACTTTAACATTGCAATATAAAATAAATAATTTAAAAATAATCTACCAATCAATTCATAACAATTTAACATAAATTTACAACAAACATTCAGATTATTATGGAAATTATAGTAGGTATTGTCATGCCGGGAACAAGAACGAAAACACCAGAGGCAAGTATAAAAAGTATATAGTTTTTGGTTATTTTTTTTTTTTTTTAACTTTGTCTAGAGGCATATATGTATATGTGCATGTGTAGGTAAGTATATATTTATCACATAATTTTATTTGGAACTTTTTAAGTCAGATTTTAAGATTTTGTATGTGCCTTTTAAGTTTTATTTTATATATATTCAATGTTTTACATTCCTTTAGGTAATTTGGCAAACTATTGTAAAGTCTCCCGCCCTCATATAGGACGTTCTTTTTACCATAATTGGTTCGCGGATGGGTCAGACAATTACACCAACGAAACGGTTAAACATAATAACATATTTCCCTAATCTTGTAAGAGTGGCGTTATACTTTTTCTTTATAATATATTCAGTACATTTTAATAAAGTTAAGTAAAAAATCTATAATTAAAAACAAGGCACAAAAACTCTCTAATTGACGCAATTTTTCATAACTTTGTTAACATTATTCCTACTTATAAATTTCGGGATGTTTGGGGAAGTTCTGAATAAGGAAGATTCTTAAATTAATTGATATCATGCATAAAGATAAGTTGTTTCATCTTGTAACAGAGGAAAATGCCAGTTTTTTATTCTCATCAAGAATGACAAGCTCCACTCACTTTCTTCATTTACTTCAAGTTATTTAATTGATGAGCGTTTAATTGTTACAATTATTCTGTACAAGAGTCACTGAGAATATATACTTGCAAGCGTCAAATATGTAAGTTAACACGTTTGAATTTGAATATTGAATTGAAATGTTCAAATTCTAAACCTATACATATGTAGGCTGCATGGGTCTTTTTGGCGGGAAGTGTATATACATGATCAAATATAATTTAACAAAAAAGGCTTACTATATATACTATTAACGAATATTTGAACGATAACAACGCTTGGTGTTTACCAAGCCAAATAGAACAAATATGAAAATTTTGTGATATTTAATATTAATAATAAATTATACAGTATATTACGTACATTTATAATGGATGATTTTAAATTTTATTTAAGCTTTGATAGGAATGTTATGTTATTTACTAATCTTTTATATACTTCTATTTAAAATTTTCATTATATTTCTACATTGTACATACAATGACTTTTAATCATTGACGTGTTAAAATGCGCCATATTGTGTTGCTATATATTTTTTTTGTTCTGACTATTATATATCAGCAATTTCCAAACCATAACCGTAATAACCATTAATTTTTAATTACTTATTTTCTTGAATCGTCAACCAATACTGATGATTGTCAATAGGTACTATGTCATTTATCGGCATGACGCTATGTCAGCTATTAAACAACATTACCAATAAAAACCATATGAATCCTTTTTTTGTTTTTTATTTGTGTTATTAAATTTTTAACTTAATTGCATTGATTTAAAATAACACAATAGGGTGACTAATGTTTTGTGATAAGTGTTATGTAAACGACACAAATCCAAACATTTAAATACCATTTATCAGAAAAATAAGTTAAAGTTAAAGAAAAAAAGTCATTCATTTTTTGTCCTTAAGTGTACCGCTAATATAATCAAATGGCGTGCTCTCACAATGCGTATCGCAAGCCTGCGCCACAATGTGTTTGTAATTACGCCGCTTATTTTGTGAGTACAAGCAGGAACGTGTAACGGTTACGAATAGAAAGGAGGATTTTGTTTTGATGATGTTAAATTAATGAATGAATGAATTTCTTTGTCATTCACGAACTTCTTAAACTATTGGTATAGAAGTTTTATATAGTATATATACATTTTAACGAGAAAACCATGAAAATTAGCAAGTACACATGAGTCTAAACGCAGTACAGCTGAGTGGTCAAATGTGACAAATATAATGATTTTAGTTATCTTCGCAAACCGATTTTTTTTTTATATAAGAGGTCAACAAACGAGCAAATGGGTCCTGATAGTAAGTGATCCCCGACGCCCATGGACACTCGGAACACAAGAGGAGTCGCGAGTGCGTTGCCGGCCTTTAAAAGGGTCCGCAAACAATTGTTGCTGACCCCCCCCCCCCCCACCCTTCCTTATGAGCTCTGGCGACTCAAAGGTACTTTTTAATACTACTCCCGAAGCAGTACGACGGGTGATTAGCAAATAATTATTTATAAAATATCTATAAAATCCATGTTTTGATGATTTTACAATTTATATAATCGTTATATTATATATTCATCTATTCATGAATAATTTGCTTTTTACAAGTGAGGACCTGTAATTTGCTTTATGAGGCTTAGTAATGTCATTTATATTTGTATGTTCAAGCTTTTGGTCTTCCTATGAAATAAATAAATAAAATAAATAACGGAACTTAAGCCCTGTCGTAGACCTTTTGGTGGTTTGGCTGTGTGGTGTGGTGTCAGAGTTGTTAAAGCCACTAACAACTCTGACACCAGAGAAACCATTGTCCATATTATAAAAAACTAACAAGACATTTATAGTACTAAGGAAAACCGGAGTTACTATTTACTTCAACGAGAAAAGAAAATCAGAGATTTAAAAACAAAACTTCCAGGAAAACTTTATACTGTTGAAAACTCGAAAAAAGACTTGATTTGCATTTGGAAAGCTTGAATAAATAGCTGTCTGAGTTTAGTTAAGAAGTTTCCTTTTTCTGAATTTGAGGTACATTTCTTTATTATTATTATTTTTAAGCAATGAATAACAACCCTTTTCTGTTTCTTCAATAAACTCACGGGTGAAAGAGTAACACAAACACAGTGGTTTATTTATTTCAACTGGCTTGTTAGTATAGTGGGTCTGACTGCTAAGCCAGACGTTGTGGGTTTGATCTCCACTTAGAAAAAATCTTTAATATGTGATAGTTGACAATGTCACACAGATTGTGTGTCTCGGGACAATGTCACACAGATCATCCTAGCCCCAAACTAAGCAAAGCTTGTACTATGGGTACCAGGCGACGATATACATACTTATATAGATAGATAAATACTTATATACATAGAAAACATCCATGACTCAGAAACAAATATTCGTGCTCATCACACAAATATTTGCACTAACCGAGATTTTCGAACCCAGGACCACCAGCTTCGTGGGCAGGAGCACTACCAACTAGGCTACGGCGACCGTCGTACTATAGTATATATGTATTTAGAAATATATGACTATGTTTATCAGTTGTCTGGAAAGTATAGGACAGATACTGCCTGGTTTGAAATATATAACTATGTTTATCAGTTGTCTGGGATGTATAGGACAGATACTGCCTGGTTTGAAATATATAACTATGTTTATCAGTTGTCTGGGATGTATAGGACAGATACTGCCTGGTTTGAAATATATAACTATGTTTATCAGTTGTCTAGGATGTATAGGACAGATACTGCCTGGTTTGAAATATATAACTATGTTTATCAGTTGTCTGGGATGTATAGGACAGATACTGCCTGGCTTGAAATATATAACTATGTTTATCAGTTGCCTGGGATGTATAGGACAGATACTGCCTGTTTTGAAATATATAACTAAGTTTATCAGTTGTCTGGGATGTATAGGACAGATACTGCCTGGTTTGAAATATATAACTATGTTTACCAGTTTTCTGGGATGTATAGGACAGATACTGTCTGGTTTGTAATATATAACTATGTTTATCATTTGTCTGGGATGTATAGGACAGATACTGCCTGGTTTGAAATATATAACTATGTTTATCATTTATCTGGGATGTATAGGACTGATACTGCCTGGTTTGAAATATATAACTATGTTTATCATTTGTCTGGGATGTATAGGACAGATACTGCCTGGTTTGAAATATATAACTATGTTTATCAGTTGCCTGGGATGTATAGGACAGATACTGCCTGGTTTGTAATATATAACTTTGTTTATCAGTTGCCTGGGATGTATAGGAAAGATACTGCCTGGTTTGAAATCAGATGGAAATCTGTTAGTTGTTCCAAGATATTCATTTATTTTTGGGCTCACAGGTTGCTCTTACCAGCCCGTAAGTGATCGGCTAGGTTAAGCTAAGTTAAGCATTTGGGCACACGATCAGTCTATAGATGGGTGACTGCCAAAGTGGTAGAACTTCCGAGTGTCTCCGTGCTACGTAGGGCAAGTTCAGCTGAAGGACTCGGTTGTAGTCGCTAGAGATCAGTAATCCGTGTTGGAGGCCTACTGGGCAGCTTGAACAACTTTGACACTAGGGTAACCGCTGCCCATACGATAAAGTAAAGTATATATTAATAATAATAATAATTTATTTAATTCAAGTAACATGACTCACATTTGTTAGTAACAATAATTCTTAGACCTATATTAGTATTCCTATAACAATACACACACACACAATCACTGCCACCATCCCAACACTGAGGTGGACAGCTTGCAGCAGCGACTCACATACAGACAATCGAGTCTGCTGGCCACACAGCTCATGATAATGTTGGGGCTGACCCGCACGCGGCGCACCAGGGAAGCGCATCGTTTTCTCATAGTTGTATAAAACAATCGACAATATATATATGTATATGGACATCATTTTACATCGTTAAAGATTTATTTATAAATCTTTAACGATGTAAAATTATGTCCATCCAAATCATTACACATGTCTGTTGATTAGTCCCACTGTAGATGTTCAACCAAAAAAAATAAATCAAATCAAGATCAGATATCAGATCGGGCGATAAATAATATTGGGATTTTTCTATGAATAATAATTCATAGAATCATTCTGGAGTCTGGAAGTAGGCAGTGCAACAGACTAGTGCCTCAGGGAGCAACTAAAACCGCCGGTTCTGAATCTGACCTCTGTTTGGTCCCATTGGATCATGAAAATAAGTTAATAGAAAGTACACCTGTATTTGTGCGCCTAACAAAAAAAAAAAAAAAAAAAAATAATATATAATAAAAATAAATAAAAATAAAATAAATAAATAAAATAAATAAATAAAAATAAAATAAAATATCTGTGTTATAAAATAAGCTCGGTAGGCCTCTGTTATAACTTATCCACTGATGACATGACTGCAGTCGGGACCGTCAACTTAAGGCCGGAGGCCAACGCACGGAGACGTTCAGAAATTAAAACACTTTTGCAGTAACCCATTTAGAGTCTCACCGTGTGCCTAGTTCCTTATCCTCGATATTTGTTACCGGACCAGCGAGGGCTATGAGCACCTCATGTAAAATAAAAAGCGCTTTAGTCAGACCATATTTGGCTATACAAAATTAACTCTCGTAAATAGGATTCCATACCCAGCAACCGCGTGTAAAATGTTAAACTACATAACACTTTACACGTGGAAGCAAGGTATAATGAAATTGCTTAGCTTTAAACAACATGAGCAGATAATTTTACAATAATTTCTAATACAGTTGAGGACAAAAATATCACCAAAACCATGATTTTTTTTACAGTTAAACTACTAATTATATATGTTAGTAAAAGATACAGAGTTTGAATTATAATTTTACGTTAATTACTCATTTTCAATATTACTTCATACGATATTTATACAAAATGTTAATTTTATGTTATGAAAACCTTAACTTAGTATTTAAGCTCTTCAGTATATCTTGTGTTTTAATTAGTGAAATTAAAGATGATAAGCAGACATTTCCCTTTACATTAATTAAAGCAATAATAATATTTTGTCTCTATTAGAGAGTTACTTACTAATTAATATAAAGTTCTTTGAAGATGCTCTTTGATGTCGAAAGTTTAACAAAGTCTGAATGTTACATACATTTTTGAAGTCCTAAATATAGTTCATACCTTACTAAAAAGGAACAAGTAAGTTGGTACTGCCATGATGAATTACAGAACCGAGACGTAGTCGCTTACTATGGGACTCATTAGAAGGCGCAAAGCCACTTAAAGAGCAATAGAGAGACGCTGCTGTTCGACTACTTGGTCCCTTAGTCACTTTACGACACCCACGAGAAGAAGTCTCAACTGGGCCGTATTGAAACCGGTAGTAGAGACACACGCTGAGTTTGTTTCGCTGGGTCTTCTTAGTTGGGGCGCATTGGATCCGGTAGTATATAGTAGCATTAACGCGCGACCGTCGTTATAAACACAAGGTCCACCATAATATATCTGGGGACATGTCTGAGGACAATGTCACGCAGATCACCCTAGCCCCAAACTAAGCAAAACTTATACTATGGGTACCAGGCGACGATATACATACTTATATAGATAGATAAATACTTAAATACATAGAAAACATCCATGACTCAGAAACAAATATTCGTGCTCATCACACTAATATTTGCACTTACCGGGATTCGAACCCAGGACCACCAGCTTCGTAGGCAGGACAGTTAGTAACTAACTAGGCTATGGTAACCGTCAAATATATAATAGTAACATTTAAATCGTAACAGAACCATTCAGACAATATGTAGTAAAAATATAGCTAAAATTTAAAATTTCGATAATTAAACCTACACATGATCCTTGACAATAACTTAATTTAAGCTAGCTAAATATCGTTACTATTATAAAATAAATCTTATTGTAAATTATTTCCTGTAATCCGTTTATAGTACTAAGGAAAACCGGAGTTACTATTTACTTCAACGAGAAAAGAAAATCAGAGATTTAAAAACAAAACTTCCAGGAAAACTTTATACTGTTGAAAACTCGAAAAAAGACTTGATTTGCATTTGGAAAGCTTGAATAAATAGCTGTCTGAGTTTAGTTAAGAAGTTTCCTTTTTCTGAATTTGAGGTACATTTCTTTATTATTATTATTTTTAAGCAATGAATAACAACCCTTTTCTGTTTCTTCAATAAACTCACGGGTGAAAGAGTAACACAAACACAGTGGTTTATTTATTTCAACTGGCTTGTTAGTATAGTGGGTCTGACTGCTAAGCCAGACGTTGTGGGTTTGATCTCCACTTAGAAAAAATCTTTAATATGTGATAGTTGACAATGTCACACAGATTGTGTGTCTCGGGACAATGTCACACAGATCATCCTAGCCCCAAACTAAGCAAAGCTTGTACTATGGGTACCAGGCGACGATATACATACTTATATAGATAGATAAATACTTATATACATAGAAAACATCCATGACTCAGAAACAAATATTCGTGCTCATCACACAAATATTTGCACTAACCGAGATTTTCGAACCCAGGACCACCAGCTTCGTGGGCAGGAGCACTACCAACTAGGCTACGGCGACCGTCGTACTATAGTATATATGTATTTAGAAATATATGACTATGTTTATCAGTTGTCTGGAAAGTATAGGACAGATACTGCCTGGTTTGAAATATATAACTATGTTTATCAGTTGTCTGGGATGTATAGGACAGATACTGCCTGGTTTGAAATATATAACTATGTTTATCAGTTGTCTGGGATGTATAGGACAGATACTGCCTGGTTTGAAATATATAACTATGTTTATCAGTTGTCTAGGATGTATAGGACAGATACTGCCTGGTTTGAAATATATAACTATGTTTATCAGTTGTCTGGGATGTATAGGACAGATACTGCCTGGCTTGAAATATATAACTATGTTTATCAGTTGCCTGGGATGTATAGGACAGATACTGCCTGTTTTGAAATATATAACTAAGTTTATCAGTTGTCTGGGATGTATAGGACAGATACTGCCTGGTTTGAAATATATAACTATGTTTACCAGTTTTCTGGGATGTATAGGACAGATACTGTCTGGTTTGTAATATATAACTATGTTTATCATTTGTCTGGGATGTATAGGACAGATACTGCCTGGTTTGAAATATATAACTATGTTTATCATTTATCTGGGATGTATAGGACTGATACTGCCTGGTTTGAAATATATAACTATGTTTATCATTTGTCTGGGATGTATAGGACAGATACTGCCTGGTTTGAAATATATAACTATGTTTATCAGTTGCCTGGGATGTATAGGACAGATACTGCCTGGTTTGTAATATATAACTTTGTTTATCAGTTGCCTGGGATGTATAGGAAAGATACTGCCTGGTTTGAAATCAGATGGAAATCTGTTAGTTGTTCCAAGATATTCATTTATTTTTGGGCTCACAGGTTGCTCTTACCAGCCCGTAAGTGATCGGCTAGGTTAAGCTAAGTTAAGCATTTGGGCACACGATCAGTCTATAGATGGGTGACTGCCAAAGTGGTAGAACTTCCGAGTTTCTCCGTGCTACGTAGGGCAAGTTCAGCTGAAGGACTCGGTTGTAGTCGCTAGAGATCAGTAATCCGTGTTGGAGGCCTACTGGGCAGCTTGAACAACTTTGACACTAGGGTAACCGCTGCCCATACGATAAAGTAAAGTATATATTAATAATAATAATAATTTATTTAATTCAAGTAACATGACTCACATTTGTTAGTAACAATAATTCTTAGACCTATATTAGTATTCCTATAACAATACACACACACACAATCACTGCCACCATCCCAACACTGAGGTGGACAGCTTGCAGCAGCGACTCACATACAGACAATCGAGTCTGCTGGCCACACAGCTCATGATAATGTTGGGGCTGACCCGCACGCGGCGCACCAGGGAAGCGCATCGTTTTCTCATAGTTGTATAAAACAATCGACAATATATATATGTATATGGACATCATTTTACATCGTTAAAGATTTATTTATAAATCTTTAACGATGTAAAATTATGTCCATCCAAATCATTACACATGTCTGTTGATTAGTCCCACTGTAGATGTTCAACCAAAAAAAATAAATCAAATCAAGATCAGATATCAGATCGGGCGATAAATAATATTGGGATTTTTCTATGAATAATAATTCATAGAATCATTCTGGAGTCTGGAAGTAGGCAGTGCAACAGACTAGTGCCTCAGGGAGCAACTAAAACCGCCGGTTCTGAATCTGACCTCTGTTTGGTCCCATTGGATCATGAAAATAAGTTAATAGAAAGTACACCTGTATTTGTGCGCCTAACAAAAAAAAAAAAAAAAAAAAATAATATATAATAAAAATAAATAAAAATAAAATAAATAAATAAAATAAATAAATAAAAATAAAATAAAATATCTGTGTTATAAAATAAGCTCGGTAGGCCTCTGTTATAACTTATCCACTGATGACATGACTGCAGTCGGGACCGTCAACTTAAGGCCGGAGGCCAACGCACGGAGACGTTCAGAAATTAAAACACTTTTGCAGTAACCCATTTAGAGTCTCACCGTGTGCCTAGTTCCTTATCCTCGATATTTGTTACCGGACCAGCGAGGGCTATGAGCACCTCATGTAAAATAAAAAGCGCTTTAGTCAGACCATATTTGGCTATACAAAATTAACTCTCGTAAATAGGATTCCATACCCAGCAACCGCGTGTAAAATGTTAAACTACATAACACTTTACACGTGGAAGCAAGGTATAATGAAATTGCTTAGCTTTAAACAACATGAGCAGATAATTTTACAATAATTTCTAATACAGTTGAGGACAAAAATATCACCAAAACCATGATTTTTTTTACAGTTAAACTACTAATTATATATGTTAGTAAAAGATACAGAGTTTGAATTATAATTTTACGTTAATTACTCATTTTCAATATTACTTCATACGATATTTATACAAAATGTTAATTTTATGTTATGAAAACCTTAACTTAGTATTTAAGCTCTTCAGTATATCTTGTGTTTTAATTAGTGAAATTAAAGATGATAAGCAGACATTTCCCTTTACATTAATTAAAGCAATAATAATATTTTGTCTCTATTAGAGAGTTACTTACTAATTAATATAAAGTTCTTTGAAGATGCTCTTTGATGTCGAAAGTTTAACAAAGTCTGAATGTTACATACATTTTTGAAGTCCTAAATATAGTTCATACCTTACTAAAAAGGAACAAGTAAGTTGGTACTGCCATGATGAATTACAGAACCGAGACGTAGTCGCTTACTATGGGACTCATTAGAAGGCGCAAAGCCACTTAAAGAGCAATAGAGAGACGCTGCTGTTCGACTACTTGGTCCCTTAGTCACTTTACGACACCCACGAGAAGAAGTCTCAACTGGGCCGTATTGAAACCGGTAGTAGAGACACACGCTGAGTTTGTTTCGCTGGGTCTTCTTAGTTGGGGCGCATTGGATCCGGTAGTATATAGTAGCATTAACGCGCGACCGTCGTTATAAACACAAGGTCCACCATAATATATCTGGGGACATGTCTGAGGACAATGTCACGCAGATCACCCTAGCCCCAAACTAAGCAAAACTTATACTATGGGTACCAGGCGACGATATACATACTTATATAGATAGATAAATACTTAAATACATAGAAAACATCCATGACTCAGAAACAAATATTCGTGCTCATCACACTAATATTTGCACTTACCGGGATTCGAACCCAGGACCACCAGCTTCGTAGGCAGGACAGTTAGTAACTAACTAGGCTATGGTAACCGTCAAATATATAATAGTAACATTTAAATCGTAACAGAACCATTCAGACAATATGTAGTAAAAATATAGCTAAAATTTAAAATTTCGATAATTAAACCTACACATGATCCTTGACAATAACTTAATTTAAGCTAGCTAAATATCGTTACTATTATAAAATAAATCTTATTGTAAATTATTTCCTGTAATCCGTGTACCTAAATATCTATATGTACCTAGAAATAATTATAAATTAATTATATTTTACTACAAACATCTTCTGACTATTATCAAGCGCTTTTTTAAAGTCTACGTGAATATAATCCTTTTTTATTTATTTAAATTTGGTGCCCCTATTATTCTTACTAGGTGGGAAACCACAGAGTTATGCAATTCTTTGAAACGGGCTAGTCATTATTATTACCTATTTATTGAGTAATTTGAATATTCAACTCCGATTCAAGCTTCTGCGTTTAAAATAGTTAACTGAACCGGAATTTATTTTTCTTTGCTAACCGACCAATACAGTCTACAACGGTCAAGTCATTAGTTTCTGCGGTCAAACCGTACCGTATTTCTGAGTCCGCAACAAGTGCTAACGTTAAAACGGGTGCTTCAAATACAACACAGAATTTTTGAACTTTTCTTCTATGTATAGAGATCTTAGGGAACTTTAAAGTACAATGTGTAATAGTGTTTAAAACTAAAAAGAAATGTAAAGGAAAAAAGTATTTTTAAACGAAATTAAAAGAACAATGATTGAAATTTGGAGATATTCAAATTTTGTGGGAACAAAATCTCATTACTATTTTTAGCATGTCGAACCCGGGACCGCATTATCTACTGTTAAACAAGTTAAAGTAGTTTAGTGGTAGTACGTTTCATCATCATCATATCAGCCAATAGACGTCTACTGCTGTTTAAAGGGTGTACACCCTTTAAACAGCAGTAGACGTCTATTGGCTGATATGATGATGATGAAACGTACTACCACTAAACTACTTAGAGCCTAAAACCACTCAAAAGTTGACGTAGCCCGAAGAAGAGCTAAGCTTAAATTTTAATTAACACCAAATTATTTTTCAATCAAAATTATTTATTTCTATAAATAATCATGTCAAGCCAAATAACCACTGCTGGAAGCTGAAAAGACTACCACAATGGAGTTATGTCCATAATTTGGGAAGATCATATTGCGTTCACCAACACCGTACATATGTGTATACAGAGTGATACTACTGTCCGTTCTCTGGGGTCCCCTCGGGTCAACATCTATCGGTATGAAATTAGGTGATAATATTCATTGCCGTCATCCACATAACATAATGATTACGAATAATACTTGTTATTATTTGCGGCATAATTATAAACAACCAAATAATTGTCATAACCTCTCGCACAAACCTCATAACATTAATTTACGACATACACAGCCAACATTATAAATCGCGTCAAAGCAATTAACATGATCAAATGAAGTAGGATATGCTTTAGTTAAACAAGCACGTAACCCTTTGCATACATATAATGTTCTAAGCATCTTTATGATTAATAGCACTTTATGTATTGCATATTCATCGAAAACGTGGTGGCTTTTTCATTCGCTATATTTATTTTAGAGTCTTAAGACGCAGTGTGGGCAGGCCCCTACAAGATGGACCGATGATCTTGAGAGGGTTGCTGAAAGTCACTGAATGCGGATAACGCAAGACTGGCAATTGTGCAGATCTTTGGCGGAGACCTTTGTCCAGCAGCGATATTTATTTTACTTATATGATTAGTCCGTCTTAGCGGTAGCTTGACCACCACAGACGTGGTCCAGGGTTTATAGAATAGAATAAAATATAGTTTAATTGTAAGAATATAACACAATAAGTTGTTACATATAAGAATAGACCGGCCTATTGGTCTAGTTGTTAAGCCAGAGGGTGAGGGTTTGATCCCCACCCAGGACAAATCTGTGTGATGAGCATGATTATTTGTTCTGTGTGCGTGTGTATTATTTATCTATGACTAGCTGCCATGGAAAACATTAAACTGGCTTAAAAATCTAAAGCAAACCTCGAATCTCATCTCAGCGCCACCGATCGGGACAATTTGTAAGTCTAGTTCATCGAGGGATCTACTTACTCAAATACACAAAAAACAATAATCAAAATCAGAGAGAATATAAGAGTATAGGCTGTCTACTGTGGCCTAGGGCATTGTTATTACGATACGAATAAAAATGCATTTAAAGCAGTCAATCCGTTTTGCGCGATATCATTCATAAGGGGGAATAATCATATCATATCATTCATAAATCGATCGAATACAAAAATACTTAGCGACTGACGACTTGAGTGGCATGAATTTGAGTTAGCGAATAATTAACTAAACTAACGACGAATATTGATTAATAAATAATGATACCATGACCAATACTGAAATATTGGTTATAATTAATGATTAAACGAACTTACCTGTACGTGAAGTTCTATCATAATTATACGAAGGCTTCGTCCGAAGAGATTAGCATCAATATAACACTTGTAGTACCGCGCAGTATTCGCCGCTTGCAACACTAAATTTGAGGTGACGTATAGAAATTTTGACGTTTACTTGACGTCTGTCTGTTCGCGCCACTTCATTTAGTTCAGAGTTATTATAAGTATGGACATATTTGACGATAGTGGTTTGACATGGGTGGGAGGGATACTAATCTCTTCGGACGAAGCCTTCGTATAATTATGATAGAACTTCACGTACAGGTAAGTTCGTTTAATCATTAATTATACTCGGCTTCGTCCTCTTAGATTAGCATCAATATAACACTTGTAGACTTTTAGAGATTTACATCGTGGAATATGGCTTGCATTCTTGCAAAAAACAGAGGAGAAAGACTTTAAATGAGCTCTTTAATATAATGTGATGTGACCGTCCAATGGTCTGAAGTAGAACCAAAAGAAACCAAAAGAAGCCGTCCAACCAATCGAGGATGTGCGTGCCGGCGTCATCCGTGCCGGCACAGCGGACGTGGCGGCGTGGCGGGCGCTGTGTTCAATCCCACGCAAATAACGCGTTACATTATGTAAAATAACAGTATTCGAGCCACGCATAAGTTGATTGGTTGAGGAGACCCAATTCGGGAGTTCTTTATAAAATCATTAATTTATATTCTCATTTGAGAATATGACCTTGAAATGTTATCTATAATGATTTTAGACAGTGTTTGTACTGTGTGAGCGGTCACTAGTGCGAGCACGGCAAATGTATTGAAATCTCCTCAAGAGACAGAGATTCATCAGGGTAAAGTTTTTCTAATAATTTAACGTCAGAGTGACGTCCCAGGTAGTGTCATCCTTTGCGAGTGGAGGTCCCCAATGGTATATACCTTTAAAAATCTCTTGATGCTCTCATCGAGTTCTACATGTTCCCCTATAACCTGGGCGAAGGCGGAACGACGGAAATTGAGCCCCTTCATTTTTATACAGTTTGACAAAAACATCTTAATATTTGTGGGATGCTAGCATTACGTTGTTGTGTATACAATATAAATATAATTTTTCTAAGTTTATCGAGAGATATACTAACATCACGTCTAACCCCGACGAAAGGATATTCCTTTTGGCTAGTGCCGACTATATAATAATATCGCCGCCAGGGTAACTTGCGAGGGCATATTGCGGATTCTGTAATGAGAGCACTCAGTAGTGACTTAGTTTAAAAAAGAGGCTATGGGAAGATACCAGGCTTTTAAGAGCGGATACCAAGGTTGTGTCGGCCAGACTGGCAAGACCATAATTCTTCTTTATTGTCTTCTAATATTTTCTTTAGTGTTTTAAGTACCATAGAAAATAAAAAAAAGGAGTAGAAATAACATGACGAGCAATCTATTGTAAATGCATTGATTGCTTGCGCATTTGGGTCGCAATGCCAAGATCTTCAAGATATCTTTTGCATTTTTTTATGATCCTACTAGCAATATCTGGAGAGTGTGTTTTATTTAATCCGTCCATCGAATATTGGACGCAAACACATGAATGCTACGACGGTCGCACCACTGCCACCGGGTTTTGGTAACCTTTGTTAATTGTGGTACCGGACACCACTCATGCGATTGATATAAGATATTGTTGTCGCATTATCGATTCGGAGTAAAAGCTGACAGTTGTTTAAATCTGGGGCGAAAATTTTAAAACCAAAAAATGCTGCTAATATTTCTAAATAATTAATAAGCTGGGAGGATTCCTCAGTACTCCATAAACCACTTGCTCTGCTCTCACCACAAGCCACCCCCCATCCCGTTGTTGAGACATCTGAATTGATCTCCAGATCGATGCGGCTCACAGAGAGCCCACTCGTCCTATCCCACCAGTCCAACACTGGAGATTGGCATCGATATTGAAGCCGAAATTAGCCGGATTTATCCAGATATAAGCATCTTTAAAATCGAGTTTAGTCATAAAACAGTCACGAGGAATAGGTTTCAGAGCTGTGTGAAGATCTTATAATTTAAAATATTGTCAGTTTATCAATATGTTTAAAGTTATAGTTTAGGATAAATCTCATTTTACCGTTCGGTTAAATGTGTATTTAGCCCCAATTCAATTCAAAATCTTAACCGAGCGAAGGTCCATTCTTGTCCAAATTATTTAGACAAACACGGATGCGGCTGAAAACCTGAGAATCCACAAATAGAAATTAAATTAGGTCTTTGATTGCGTCCGCAAAGTGGAAGTTTTCTAAACTAGAACAAGTTCTAGGTGGTGAGGACAAAGCTGAACAACTGAACAACAAATACCAATGGGTCTTTCGTGGTGAGTGACCATTGATCAAAAAAATAAGCTAGTCTACCAGCATATTTTACCTCAGTTGTCAGCGGCGCCGCCGCCGAATTTGCGACGTCTTCGATGAGCTGTCTTGCGGTTGGTGCGTCCTCCAGATTTTTGACAATGATGCGGGAATTGCAAACTTTTTGCTTGGGTCAGGTTTAGTGGCAGTAATAATTTTCAATTCTGCTTCAATAATATTCAATTAATTTTAGCGGTTTTTAAACTATCATGAAGTTTATCCCCAAAGAGAAAGTTATCGGCCTCGGCATTCTTCATGTCTTTTTTGATGGAACTAATCACATAGTTAATAAAAATTAAACATTATTTACACACGGCCATCTGATCCCAAACCAAGCAAAGCTTGTACTACGGGAACAAGACAACTGATATACTACTTTTCTTTTGTAAATGAAGTACATAACTACATACATACTTATATAGATAAATACACCAAGACTCAGGACAAACAGACATGTTCATGCACCAAAATATCTGTCCTGGATGGGAATCGAACCCACGACCTCCGGCGTAAAAAGCAAGCATTTGCCAACCACGGCAACAGGCCCGTCAATAGTTATGTCTAGTTAATTTATATACCACTATATTGACATTGCCTCGTTGGTCTAGTGGTAGCGTGTTCAACCGCAGAAAATGAGGTCCTGGGTTCAAATCCCGGGTCGGACCAAAAAGTGATTTTGGGATTTTTCGGCACGGTTTTCGGTAGGGTGGGTGGTGTAAGTCGCATCTGTGACAAACACGTAGAACCCAGTGGCGCGGCATGGTCGCGCGCATAACTTCGTTATTAGAAAATGAATTAAAATAATATCACACTATATCATAGCGCGTGAGTTAAGAAACAGACCTATGTACTATTCACAAAACTTATTATCGCTAGATAAGTAGGTAGATATTGCTCAATCGTCATACGATTGTTTTTGGTGAAGAAATAGCCCTGGTAGCTATCCACAACGCCATAGTTTTGGTAAGAAACAGCCCTAATAGCTGTCCACAATACCATATTGCAATATCTATGAATGATTTAATTTGAAAATGAATTAAAATCATATCAGACTATATCATAGCGCGTGAGTTAAGAAACAGACATATGTACTGTTCACAAAACTTATTATCGCTAGATAAGTAGGTAGATATTGCTCAATCGTCATACGATTGTTTTTGGTGAAGAAATAGCCCTGGTAGCTATCCACAACGCCATAGTTTTGGTAAGAAACAGCCCTAATAGCTGTCCACAATACCATATTGCAATATCTATGAATGATTTTTTATAAAGCTAGTAATTGAGGGTAAATGTCACAAACGTATGTGTAATTTTTCGTTACTAACCATATTTTCCGACAATGATGCTTCACATCCTCCGACGACTCCGAAGAACTGGACAATACCCGCACCCTGCTGTGTTATACAGGTTTTTCACTTCTTTTCTGACGATGGAATTCATCGATCCCCTTCCATTTCTTCAGCTATTGTTCATAATTTTTGTCAGTTATCTTTCTTTTTGACATGTTGACTCAATTACTTCACTTAGTTAAACCATTTTAACACTGAATTTAAATATATTTAACGGAATACATGCAAAGCGGCAAAACACTAGAACGCGAATGAAGTGGCGCGAACAGACAGACGTCAAGTAAACGTCAAAATTTCTATACGTCACCTCAAATTTAGTGTTGCAAGCGGCGAATACTGCGCGGTACTACAAGTGTTATATTGATGCTAATCTAAGAGGACGAAGCCGAGTATAATTAATCCATTTCAGATATAAAAATTCTAGCCGTGTAGCTTGAAGTCCGCCGAACAAGCCTCTGATCTCTCTGATTGGTCAAAGCGAAGAAATATTAGGTCGCTCAAATATTATGAAGCTATTCATTTTGTATTTTAAGTAACTCAAATTAATATTTGTTAGTGCTGTTCTGTTGATTTCTCGTCACTCGCAGTCAGACTCACTTAGTAATACTATAACGTAAATTCATTATTTTTGTCACTTAAAACTTTAATTTACAGTCACTCGTTTAAATACTACCCATGAATAAGTCCCTTTGAACGAATAATTAAAATACTTTTCCGTTGTGTTAGTTGATATTCTGTTAGTTGGCTGCGGGTGGAAACAGATTCAAAACATCGAAGATCATAAACACCGGCTTAGTCGGTGATGTAGTGATATAGTGATATCTACATATTGTAATAATTTTGTACACATATGTACTCTTTAGGAAAACTGAAAGGACTCTCTGTACTAATGGAAATTTTACTTTACTGTTGAGGCAACCCAATCCAGGCGTTTCTCCAGTAAACTGCAATGTCCACAAACAAAGTCCATACTTGAGATCAATTATACAATCATATATATAAGGTCGATATGCATGATAATTTTGTAATTTAATTAGTAGTTTTTTAAGCGCTATCGGAAGATCAGCGTTGCAGTAATTATTATTATTTACTGTAACATTTGCTGAGGTAGACGCCTTTCCTAGCTAGTACTTATAATGTTGCATGCTTCATTAGTATTATATAAACTAAACGTAATTAATTATATTGTCTTAGATTTAAACTAAGTCAAGGATGATCTGTGCTTGTTGGGAATAAACCTTTTTTTATTTTTATTTTATTTTATTTTTTTATATATAAACTTTCATTACCAAACGACCCGTTTCACGGGCTGCCTTTAAATTGTATGCTCTTGCTTGTAATAAAAATTAGTCTTTGTCATGACACTGACACTGCTCTCTTATCCCAAATCAATATAGTTTCCATTGAATACCAGAATTCAAAATTCGGCGCAAACCACAACACGTTCCGCACCACCATTTAATCGAGCGCCATTAAAACGAATACCAACACATGTAAATTTGCAGAACATGTTTGTACATGATTACTGTACGTGTTTCAGTATCACAGCTGATGCCGTTTATTAATAACATTATTATAACATGAGCAATTATGTGAGCACCTGATGTTTGGAGATGGAGTATCTAAGCCTTGGGGGGTGCGCTGCAGGGAGTAAGTAAGTATTTCTTTTGTTATTTAGTTACTCGTTTTGGGTTACGTTGGTACATGAGTGTTGTTGGAGGAGAGTTTTACTTCGGTTACTGTGCAAGGAGTCGACCACATATGGACACTCGTAAAACCAGAAATAAAAGAATTTTTAAAAAGTTTTCAGTCACGTAGACTTTAGAAAAGCACTTGTAAATAGTCAGAATACCCCAATCGCACTAATATTATAAAGGCCAAAGTTTGTGACTGTGTTTGTTACTTCTTCACCTCTAAACGGCTGAAGCGATTTTATTAAAATTTGGTATGGAGTCAGCTGACACCCTAGATTAACACATAGGCTACAATTTATAAAGTATAACGCGGGTAAAACCGCGGGACACAGCTAGTCTGTCATATTTATTTATAGATTTTTAACTTTATCCCAAAAGTATAAGGTTCACTTTCAATTGGGGAAATTTGACAGATTGGGGTAGCTTTATGTGCTGGTGTCTGTACATATTGATATTTAGGTACACGGATGAATAAGATTTATTTTACAATATATTTTGGGACATTATTTACACACGGCCATCTGATCCCAAACTAAATAAAGCTTGTAATATGGAAAATAATAATAGTAATGATATTTAGCTAGCTTTTATTGAGTTATTGACAATGGGATCATTTATAGGTTTAATTATCGAAATTTATAGTTTCAGCTATATTTTACTACATGGTTCTGTCTATATTAAGGTACGAATTCAATATTATTATTATGGAGGACCTTGTGTTTATAAAGTCGGTCGCGTTTTAATGCTACCACCGGATCCAATGCGCCCCAATTGAGAAAACCTAGTGAAATAAACTCAGCGGCTGACTCCACTGACCCAAGTGTGTTGCCGGCCCAAAATAGGAGCATGCTTTTGTTATAGGCCAACAATGCACTTGCAGCTCCTCCGGTGTTGCGAGTGTGCATCGGTGGCGGTGCTAAGTTAACATCAGGTGATCCACTTGTTCTTTTGCCTTATGTAATAAATAAATACATTACATTTGTAAGCAACACCATCAATTTTATACCATGTTTCGTTGTAAATAAATAAAATTATTATTATTATTATTAATAGGTTAATTCACCTGCACGTCACCGTCATCTAGACTGTATCTTGTTACTACGTGTTTAATAAAATAAAAATAAATAAATAAAAATAAATTTATGCAACAAAGACACACAGGAATGAAAACATAAAATACAACAAACTTGAACATAAAACATAGTAAAATTAAACAAGAAGAACCTGCTACTTATATTTCTCCTGCATGCTCTGCCGAAGGGTCACCATCTCAGCATAGGCTAGGTGAGGGTACCTAGCGCTGGTTTTCAGTTGGCAACCGTGTGTGTAACACTTGGACAGAGGTAAAGCCATTTCTAGATCAAGGACAGTCTTTAAAATAATTACTGGGAGTAGGTATTATTAATAAAGAATATTAAATAAGTTAATCTAGTCCTGGCTTTCCATACACCTATATATTTATATAATAATTAATGTTTATTTGTTTATTCTGTATTGGACACAGAAATACATATTTATTTAACATATTAGATATCTCATGTTCACAGGCGAGCTTATAGTCCAAGAGCTGGCACGCATTTTTGGGTAGGTATTTGAGGCAAGCTGAAAACTTGTCCTATAGCTCTTCAGACACACCACACGGAACTGTAGACCTGGCTGGCGGGTAGCGGGTCTAAACCTACCCCTAAATTTCTGAATTTTTTTTTATCCAAAAAATGTATTTGTGGCAAGCTGAAATTTTAATATGTTGTAGTTTAATGTATATAAAATACATAAATAACATTCAAGTTGCCTCAAATACATTTTTGAAATTTTTTGGCAAAATATTTTTGCACACGCCTGGCAGTGCTAAAGACCCGTCAGAATCACCTGTCTTTTTTTTGTATTGTATAAACATTAAACTACAACATATCAAAATTTCAGCTTGCCTCAAATACATTATTTGGTTTAAAAAAAATCAAAAATTTAGAGGTTGGTTTAGACTCGCTACCCGCCTGCCAGGTCTGCAGTTCCGTGTTGGGGTGTGTCTGAAGAGTTATAGGACAAGTTTTCAGCTTGCCTCAAATACCTACCCAAAAATGCGTGCCAGCTCTCCTACTATTAACTCAACTATGAGTTCTCTTCCAGCAAACCTTTACCAGAGTGAGAGCTGCTGTAATGGGTTACAAATAGTGCACAACAATGAACTAAGGAAATGAAAATAATACAAAAATAAAAACAAAACAATGTTTAAAAACAACAACAAAATTAATGTTTGTCTGTATGTCCTTTATAGAATCGTAAACTACGCATTTGATCATGTGATGATCTTCAGAAAAATGTTGTGCATGAGCCCCCAAAGGTTTCTAAGGTAGTACAATCAATCTTCGACAGATGGCGCCAGTATCATTCCAATAAATTTTATATATTGCCATAGCAACGCGCGCAGGTTACAGCTAGTAAATTATATACATACAACATGTAACTTAATTAACGCACGTCCTGAAAATAGTTTGTTCAGAATCGTTTACTGAATCGATTTATATCATTTTTAATATAGGTAATATATTTTTCCCAAATAACAGTACAATCAAAACAAATTGAAATGGACCGTAAGTCAAAATAAATACTTTTAACATCGCAATTTTATTTGTATTCATACAAATTCCATCATTAAATACAATATAAAGAAAAGTACACTTTACTCCAAGAAACTAATTTGGTAAATAAAAATGCATATACATGTTAAATAAAAAATTCAGTGTACCTATATATTATGATTACAACATACTATTCTAATTGGGGTGTTTGAGGGTGTGCGTTAATTTAAATAAATAAAATAAAATATAAAATAATATAATATTTTTAATAAGAATAAATATACATTTCCTACTAGTTTAATACAAGTTTATGTTTCAAGACTGATAATAACAGTTACACGAAGTGACCCACGAAGTAGGAAACAATGTCCAGGGACGCATTTATGGGGTGATCTCGTACAAGTCACTCAATTTGCGGGAAATTTATGAGCTCTAGAGTATTCTTGAGGATGAGATAGCTTTATTAAAATTGGGCCTTGTTTGGGTGTTGTTTTTATTAATCTAAACGAAAGTTTCTACAAAAACAAGAAAGATAAGATAAGATAGAAATGAGATATTTTACGATGTATAGCTATGTCTTTGTTGATAGATGCCGATTACTATTTTTGAAGTAGCCCCTCGTTTTTGATCCCTCAGTGATTGCATAATAATAATAAACTGAAAAATTTATGTACATACGTCTGTACAATTCGGTATGTCTATGGAACTGTATCAAAACTAGTACAGTATAAGTACCTACATACAACTTCGTATTTGAGTATGATTCAATATTGATAGATATAATAATAGACATAGGTTTCTTTATTGCTTGAGCTGTGTTGATTTTGCAGATGTTTGACATTTTTGAAGTATAAAACTTCTCGTTGAGCACTTTTTGAGTGAACAAAAAGCGTGAAACTCACGTCATCGTTACCGCATGCTTCCCATGAGCTATTTGTATACATATATATACCTTCGTGCGTCATTAGTATACATTATAATTATGTATCCAAAGAGTATATCTCAATGTGAAGTGTCAACTATTATATTGTCGAGTAGTTAGATTAGAAATATAAAAAATAGTTTTCAAATCTATCGGCTGTCTTTAAGACCACTAGACACCTCCTTTTACCCTTAGGTAAAACTTTATTAATTACTAGCTGTGCTCCACGGTTTTACCCGCGTTAAAGGAGATCGGCAACCAGCCCATACAAACATGGCCTGGAATGGACATAAATAAAACAATATGCATTTTGAGGGGGTATTAATATTATATCGCCCTTTATATTTATTTTTTATGTAATACATGGGAGTTATGTAATGTAAGGCGTATAAGGTGAACAAGATTTCAATATTGAATGACAGCACGGAACGAATCTTGAAATTCTTTTATTACAAAGATTTGTAGATAATACTACTTTCTAAATATAAATAAGTAAAACAGGTTAATAGAGATGTTTTGGTAAGTTCACACCCATCTAAAAAATAACCGCGGCCATAGTTGCTTAGGACAAAATCAGTAGTCCGAGGTGCGAATAGCAGAGGTAAACCGTAATGCGTAGATCCAAAGTCCAAGAAAATCGGGGTTAGTCGGGAAGGCAAAAACAGAATCCAGAAACAAAGCCAAAGGTCGTCGTAAATACACAAGCCACAAGAAAACATTCACGTCGCGAGTCAAGCAAGCTCAAAATACAATCATTTCAATATGACAGATAAAAACAGTGTTGCCAATTACTATGAAGAAGATTCTTTCATTGGTTTATAAATCAAAATACCATTCATACTATTGATTTATATTATGGCTAATCAGGGTAATATTATGCACGCAAATAATACATATTGTGGAACTGGAAACTTCAGTAGTGGGGATTTTTTATAAAAAGGCGATGCCTCGCCGGCATCGCTCTCTTTTACGACCCAACAGTTGTCGAGGCTGTTACTCTGTCCGATTGTGAATCGATTCGTAGCCTTTGTCTATAATTGTTAGCCTAGGGTAGTTCGGGTGATTTTACTTCTTTTGTTCGTTTTCTTTGTTTGAATTAAAATTATTTGTCTGTTAATATTTTGGTGGTTATTGTTGTCGTAAGTTGTATTAAAATTTGTTTTAAAAAAGCTACTTCTGGTCTTATTCCTTAGATCAGAAGTGGGAATCTTCTTTCGCCCACTTAATTATTTGTGTGTTTTGCAATTATCGGTGAGTTCAGATTTTGTTTTTGTTGTTGTTGTGCAGTTTTATATGGTTAATTGGTTGGCTTTTGTTGTTGTTTAGTGGTATTATTTTGGTTATGTCGAATCGTGAGCGTGGTTATAGTGTGAATCGCCGGGATAGGTATAGTCCTGGGCACGGTAGTCACCACAGTGAGCGTCGCGAGCGATCGCCAGACGAAATTTTTAGGTTATGGCTCGAAATGCAGGCAATGCTTACTCGTCTTAAGGCATTAGAAGATGCGTCTCGGACTTCACCTAGGCCGGGGCGTTCGGGTGTTTGTGATACGAGAGTGTCGGAGGGAAACCCAAGCCGTGTTGAGTCGCTATCTCGGGTTGAGCATGTTTCCCGTACACCTAAGCGCAATACCCTGCGATCGCCGGTTCAAGCAGATTCGCGTGATGCGTGTCGCTCATTTATGAACACGGAGGTTAGTGTCTCGACGCTTAATATAGTGCCGCGACCGAGAGATCAGTTATTGTCGCCTACGACTAAATCACAGACAACGTCCATGCACTCGGTCTCGATCACCACCACGTGGTTCGGAACCCACTCGTAGCAGCGTCCCAGAGCATTTCACAGTCGTGTTTGCCTGAATGAACATTTTTACATTTCCAATTTTGACTCAGAATCTCTGGTAGACCGTGCAGAATCTTTAAATAATTGGAGTGATTTTGAGTACCTCGTTTGTGTGTTTTACTTTTGTATAGTGTCGACAGTGTTCCTGTAAGCAAAATTTATTTGTATTTTGGTATCGGTTGCTTTTAAAAAGTAAGTACCACGTGCTTGTTGTTTTGTTTTTGTGTGCGCCCTAAAGTATAAAACCGTTAGTTAATATCTAAATTGTGATTAGTTCAGTTTCACTGGTGACTAAAGTAAATAGAGCGCACACCACGCAATGATTCGCATAGTTGTCACGATGATAAGTGTGGAGATTATTGTCGTGATACACGAAGTAGATCTAGGCGTCGCGACAGACCGGATAGTTTTGAAAGTTCACGTAAACTTGTTCGTTCGCGGTCAGATTGTCGAAAACAGGACGATCCGTTTATGGTCCTTGAGCGGTAGCAGTTATAATAAGTGCGAACGTGATTGCAATGCCTTCTAAGGCACAAGAAAATCTACACCGCACGTTAGATTCTATCATGAGTAAGTTAGAAACGATCGAAAGTAATTTCAAAATCTACCACTATAAAATGTAAAATTAGGGTATTTTGGTTACTCAGGCAGTTGTTGACACGATTATGTCGATAGTTGAGTCGTGCTAGCCACTATTATGTCCATCTCTTCCGATATACAGTTATAGTGCGACGTGGTCGATCGCCCACAAATACTGAATTATTGTGACGACAAAGAATGTGTAAAAGACTTAGTCTTTACTGGATGTTATAACTGTAAAAAGAGTCTACCGAGTGTATACCTAAACGGAACGAATTTACCCCAGTGTAAATTTATTTTTGTAAATTTTTGTGTTGTGTGATTTACGTAAGTACAATTTTATTGTTTTGTTTGTGAGATACCGCGATGTATTTCACGTGGCTGATCAAGACTTTTCTTGAAAGGTGAATCCCATATCAGGGCGTGAAACCATTTACTTAGTTTGTCGCACGGTAGTTTGCGATGTTCCGGTGAAGCAGTGAAAGCCTCTTAGGCTAACCGATTCGTCATGTGAAAATAAAAGGTAGTTTGCGATGTGTGTTACGAATTACGAACTAAGCTCAATCAGTAGACGTCGTAGTGTTGATAGCTGTCGCCAGCGCCGCTCAGTATCGTGTGCATTGCATGGTAGCCATGGTATATAGCTGTAGGTATTGACCACCGCTGAGGAATGTAACCTCAAACGGTTGACATCACGGTGTTGTATAAAATGTCATGCCGTTGTTTTGCGCCTAATGGTAGTGAGAGGATTGAGTGAGAAGCTGAAAAGCCTATGCTACAAGGTATTGACAAAGCTTACTGAGTAACACTTGATAGTCTTATCATTTTTTCAATTTAATACTCAGTGTGTTATTTGCATTCTACATGTAAATGAGTTGTTATTTAAAACCTAGTAGGTGTAATAACAGTGCACGTTCTCAAGCTACTTCTTAGCAGCGGAGTTATCAACATAAGTTTGAAGTCATCCTCTGAAGTTTGACTGCACGTGTGGCGCAGTGGTTAAGATCATCGCGTTGTCATTCAATGACCCGGGTTCGATTCCCGTAAATTGCGTAAACTATTTGTGTGAACCATGAGAAGATGTTCTGAGTGTGGATGTACTTTGTGTCGGACGATTATATGTTTCGTCATATGTAATGATGTTATGTAAAAGACTTTGTCATATTAAAGGACAAAGGTTACACACAAGGTCTTATTCCTTAGAATATTTTAATACAGTGAAATCATAACGCCTGTGACAATGACAATGTAATAATAACTTCATGACAGGAAAAATAAATATTCGGCTCAAAAGACCGAAGCAGCCAGACTTTAAAAGACAGTTTAAGAAACACGAATGCCGGAATAACATTAATTACTTTTAAGAATTGAAATGATTTTGCCATGTTGTACAAGGAAATGAAATGCATGGAGGGATTTTAAATATTATAATTTCTTTTTTAAATAGTAATAAACTTTTGCCCATCACAGGCCGGGATTTGCCGATGTCCTTTAATAAATTATCACAGCTCCTCCCTCGTAGTTGATAGCGTGATAATAAGTAGCCTATATGTTGACCCGACCTATTAGTAATATTCATGCAAAATTTTAAGTAAATAAATGCAGTACTTTTTGAGTTTAGCCCGGACATACAAACAGACAATAATTCTAAATACTATATTTTTGGCTTCGATATCGACTGTAGATCACGCCCCAAGTAACCTCTAAAAAAAAATTAATGTACAGTTTTGACTTTCCGACAATTTTATTACATGTATAGAGTATATAGATAGCATACATATATGTTAGTCGGATGTATAAGCTATATTACTGTAGTCTGTACTGTCATCAATACTCGTTATGCGGTATTTGCGTGAAAGAGTAACAAACAACCATACATCCATCCTCTTAAATTTTTAATACAGTTAGTAAGATGTTTCTTGCGAATAAAGAAAATTGATTTGTATATGAAGTCTAGTTTTTTTGTATTTTTTAGATATCAAATTACCTTTATAAATTTTTAAAACATTATTGCCAACCCATATTACACAGTCGCCATATTTTAATATCAACATAATGCCTAAAAGCCCTGTCTACCCATTTCTACATGCTTAATGGCGCAATATTTTCTTCCTCAAAATAACAGTAAAACGAACTATTTCTCATACTCGTAGCATTAAAACTTCGAGAGCATCTTGTAGTTCTGCTTATCCAAGTTCGTAATGTCGCGCTAATGCTCCGGAGACTTTGTGAGTAGGCTAGGCATAAGTGGGTATTAGAAGATGGTATTAAGTGTTTTAGTGCCACCTAATGTGAGGAAGTTGGAAGCATATTAGCAGTATTAAGTTTAGTTCGAGACTTGGAGCATGTGATGTTGTGAGGTGTTTAGTAAGAAACTGTTTCCAGCGAAGACATTTTAGGTGTGCTCCATTTATTCGTAGTAGTTAGTGACGCACGTGTTGAAAATATTCAAGCTATACATACGTCCTCTGACATTGCTTAACGACTGTTGTCTAATGACTAATAATATCCTCCCGACCGAATTTCGGCCACGGCGACAAGTCTCAATGGAGAATAGCCAATTGCGCAGGACATATTATAGTTCACAAGTATGTGCGCCAACACAGGGGCACTTTCTATTCCATCACTCTCGTGATCGATGGGACGACTAGCGATACGACCAGAAACAGGTCAGGTACAGGACCGATGTCTTTAAGTGATCTCCGAGGCACGGGGGTATAATACCGCCAACTCCTAGACTTCGGGCTGATACTGATAAATCTCTTTTTACGGAAATATCCCAAAATCACTTATGGCCCGACCCGGAATTTGAACCCAGGTCCTATGATTATCCGCAGTTGAACACGTTACCGCTGGTCCAACGAAGCAGTCGAGTCTAATGACTACAGCCGCGATAGACCGCTTAGTGTTCTTTTGTTAGACATTAAACTACTATTGCGGCACCCATCTATGACCAGAGAGGGCAATAAGTTATGACCGCCTTCTCACGGTGAAGGCACTGGATAAGCTTAGATTATCACGATAAATGATAAAGAAATAAAATCACCTAGAGATTTTGACCCTCAGATGCAGCCACACATTCGGATCAAAGTCGTAATATTTCAACGGAAATTTAATAATGAGATTAAGAGAGGTAGGGCACAGCGTTCTTTCGCTCGAAGGGCAGCCCGACTGGGGAAGTACCTCCACCTTACAGAAGACATTCTTTAATAATAACATTAATAATTTAATGTTGTCTTTCCGAGTGTGAGTAAGGTCGCCAGAGCTCTTCGGGGTGGGGGGGAGGGTCAGCAACACTTGTTTGCTGACTCTTTAAGGCCGGCAACGCACCCGTGACTCCTCTGGTGTTGCGAGTGTCCATGGGCGGCGGTGATCACTTACCATCAGGTGACCCACTTGCTCGTTTGACGACCTCAAATATAAAAAAAATTATGGAATACAATTATGAATATTTGTATTAGTCAGAAATACCAACCGCTACCAAAGCTGTTGCAAGAAATGCATGACCGGTGATTGTAGAAATCGTTGTTCAGTTGGCGATTCTCGGCTGACAGGATGGAAACATATAATACCAGGCATATTGGCGTGGTTAGCAAATGCTTGCCTTTCACGCCGCAGGTCGTGCGTTCGATTCCCACCCAGGACAGATATTTGTGTGCATGAACATGTCTGTTTGTGCTGAGTCTGGGTGAAATTATCTATGTATATAAGTAACTATGCACTTACAAAAGATAACTAGTATATGTATTATATCATTTGCCATAGCTCTGCTTAGTTTGGGATCATATGGCCGTGTGTGAACAATGCCCCAGGATGGTATTTATTTATTTTAAATACGCATGTCATAGAGCTTGTCATTTTTGGTATAATTATGTTAAATCAGTAGTATCAGATGGCAGGGTGTTAATTGTTCCAAGATATTATTATTGTAGTTTATGTTTCAAATGCCTAATATTTAGTTTTTGATTTACGTGTGTGTTTAATTTGACTGGTATGTCGGTCTAGTGGGGAGCGACCCTGACGTAGGTTCGATCCCCAGTCAGGACACGTTTTTGTGTGTTGAGCACGATTATTTATTCTGTGCCTGGTCGTAATTAATCTTTAATAATAGGTATGTATTTAGAAATATATAACTCTGTTTATTAGTTGTATGGTTGCCACGGTACAAGTTCTGCCTAGTTTGGGATCAGATGGCTATATATGGCACCTCCAAGATTATATAATAAAAAAAAATGCAATACTTGAGAAATCCCAACATTCACCCACTTGCTATTACAACACTTTATAACGTCAAAGTCAAAAGTTTATTTGCGACTAAGTGTTGTACAGACCTTATCTAATAATAATATTAGGTACAAATTTCGCTCTTAGTGGCCTTTTGCAGGCATTGCAAGTTTAATTATTAAAATTAGGAATAAATGTCCTTTATCTCAATTATGTCATTTGATTATATAATTCTATTTTTTTAGTGATATAAATATTAGTAATTTAAAGTTTATCTCTATATAATGCAACGATAATCACTATAATTAACAGTTGTCTAAATAATCTAAATATACGTCTAGGGCATAATTCAGCATTAATTATAGGTACTAAATCTAAAACTAAATCTAAAATAATAAAACTAAATCTAAAATAAATTAAATAGGATGTTCATTAAGTTGTATTTTCTCATAGCACCAAGTAAAATGTCAAGATAATTATGAAGTAAATATAGAATTTAAATTGGTTCATACATTTTTATAGAAATAATTATATTAGAATTAGGTATGTCGTTTTTCTAAATATTCTTTGTTTGAGTAAAAGCAGTTTTTTAATAAGAATGTTTTTAATTTTTTACCGAATGCTACACAATGGGTTTCATTTTTTATGTCAGGTGGTAATTTATTAAATATTTTTATCGCCATATAGTGTGGGCTTTCATTTAGCATTTTTATTCTAGATGGTGGAAGATATAGTCTTTTTTTGTGACGTGTGTTTCTCGTATGGGTGTCTTCGACTTTTGTAAATTTGTCCATGTTTTTACGTACAAAGAGGCATATGTCTTGGATGTATATTGATGGTAGAGTCAATATATTGTATTTGATAAAGTAAGGCTTACAGCTTTGGGTGTTGTCTATGTGACTTATGATTCTTACACACTTCTTCTGCATTATAAACAGCTGATTCGCCTCCACACTATTTCCCCACAGCATAATGCCATACCTTAACCAGGAATATGCGTAAGCATAGTAAGCAGACAGGGCGGTGTTTGTATTAGTGTTTTCATTAATTTGGAAGAGTGCGTAAGTAAATTTCGATATTTTGGATTTCATTTCTGTTATATGTGTTTTCCAGTTTATATGTGTGTCGATGTGTAATCCTAGCAGGTTAAATGTTTCAACGGTTTCTAAAGGTGTGTTTTGGTAGATTATGTTTGTGTTGAGGGGTGGTTTCTTGTAAGATCGGAATTGCATAATTTTCGTTTTACTGTAGTTTATTTCCAGGTTGTGTTCTTCTAACCAGGTAGTGACAGTGTCCAATGTTTCTTTTATAAGTGGGATAGGGTCCTCATTATTTTCACATTTTATTAATATTGAAATATCGTCCGCGAAGAGCACCGGTACAGTATTGTCTTTATTAAGTATTTTTGGAAGGTCGTTTATGTAAACTAAAAACAATATGCAGCCCAATACACTGCCCTGTGGAATTGCGCCAGTTAGTTGTATTGTTTTTGAACGTATGTTTACAATTTCATTCTTGCCTGTATCGTAGCTTTCTATTTGTACAATTTGAGTTCTATTTTGTAGATAAGATTTGAACCAATGGTAGGCATGTCCTCTAATTCTCTCCCTCTAAAAAAACAGTTTCACAGAGAGAGGGCGCTACTGTGCCATGTTAAACATCGGATCCGTATATAAAATAATCATAAAATATAAACAAACAATAATTAACATTAAAAACAAGTGCAATGGAACCATAATCAAGTGACTATTGAAATACATTGTGGACAACGTGATAAGACAACGAATAATAAGTAAATATACGTGAAAAATAGTGAAATGAAAAAGTGCTTAGAACTAAACCATTTGTGATATTTTCGACATAAATTATTTAACAGTGCTCTCTAAACAATTCAAGGAAGTGATAAAACGATAATTTGCATTATTCAATCGTAAACTTACAAAAAACAATAAAAAACGATAGATGATTTGCAGTTTCGAACGTTGAAACTACGCCATCTAGTGAAAATACGTAAAACTATAAAGACTGTCACCAATATAATAACTTTCCTGCTCTCTAGTACGAAATCAGACCAATAGAGGGCACTAAAAATACACGAAGCACGCCAATTTTATTGAATTATAATATGCTGTGATAACGTATTAGAAAATGGAAAATATGGAGCGTCGTATGAGTTTTAATAATATTACACTGAGAAAAAAGAAAAATATGGAGCTATCATCTAATGAATCTTTAAACCTTTCATATGAATCAGTGACATCCAACCCCTATTCTAGAAGTCTTCCAGATTTATCAGGAATTAATTTAGAAACAATCGAAGTACTAAAAGAAGAAATTAGAAGATTAAACAGCGAATTACAAAGTGCACACGAGGAAATTGAATTATTGGTTACCGAAAATAGCCAATTGAAACAACAAACAGTAGGACAGCAAAAGAAAATATTGCACTTTAAAGAAGTCTGTTATGGTTCACCAATAGTCAAAACCTCTGCAAAAAAGAATAAACATATGTCAAAAAATCCTACGCAAATTATCCCTTGATAATTTGCGTAGGATTTTTTAATGATGATTGATGATATTGATGATTTTAATGATTTAATGATACCCAAGAAAACTTAGAAAACAATGTTACCATACAGCCGATAGAGGACGCTAGGTGTACTATGAAACTAAAAATAAGTGAAAACCAGGAAGCGCAGCGGCCAATATCTTATCAATCATACCCACAAGAAAAACAAAACATAATCATTTTAGGAGATCAACGAGCCCGTGGCCTTTCCACAATTATGTTAAAATCCAGAGAAAATAAATGGAATGATAAGTATAACATATCTTCCATTATCAAGTCTAACGCTACAACTACACAAATTTTAAACAGCTGTAATGACAACTTTGTACAAAATCTAAAACCTAATGATATCATCATTTTGGTTGTAGGATCAAACGATAATCAACCTTTTAACCTCATTACTGAAATTTGCAATGTTTTATATAAATTACGCTCCCATACAGTCATCTTAACAAATGTTCTATATAATCCATACATAAATGAGAATATGATAAATAATAATTTAGAATTAATTGCCCAGAATTATAAAAATTGTAAGTATCTAAAAATAGAAAGTAGTTATAAATATTATTATAACGATTATTTTCCTACATTAAGCAACCATGAAAAATACCTCATGTATTTAGGTCAAAAGATCAACACAGAGATTGACTATCCATTATACCGCAGTCAGTTTCTTCATAAACTTAAAAATACTATTTCTACATGTACTCAGCCGAACACACATAAAACTATGTCAGTTATACATAAACAAACCAAAATTACAAAATATTTCGAAAGAACTAGTAAATCGGCTCTTGTAAATAAAACTTGTTTATTTCGCTAATATACCACAACAGGAAAATATTACACTAATTCACCAAAATATTGCAGGAGTATTGAATAAATTGGAAATTATCGAAATAGCATTAGCGGAACTTCAAAAAGAAATAGGCAGGATTGACATTATATGTTTTACAGAAACATTTCTCAAGCGTGGTAATGAAACAAACCTTAAAATCAACAATTACAGTTTAGTATCATCATTCTGTCGAAATAATCAACGCCGTGGAGGTTCCTGTATTTTACTTAGAAATGGCTTACACTATAGTGAAATAAAAGGCTTGATTCCACCGATTCCGCTCCAGTTTGAATATTGTGCCATTGAAATAACTAATTTTAATCTCATTATAGTATGTATATATACCAACAGCAAACGCCACTAATTTTATGAATAGCATAGAGCGCCTTGCTAATACACTCTCTAGAAAAAGAAACAAGAAAATAATAATGTGCGGCGACTGGAACATAGATATGATAAAAGCTAATAGCTTATCTCGTGATCTTAATTCCATTCTAACTAATAATAATTTAAAAAACCATATAATCTTACCAACAAGGAGAACCTCTTGCTTGGATTTAATTGTGTCTAACTTAGATAACACGAAATCTGCACTTCACTACCTAGCACTATCGGACCACGAGTCAGCACAATCCCTAACAGTTAAATTAGATGTCATAAAAAAGCTCAAAGTACATTCAGATTTTTGGTTTAAGAGTATTAGAGATTTTAGTGAGGAAAATATCTCCAAATTTAAATACTATATTTCAAGCTTATCATTTTCAGAAATATACAATTGTGAATCAACAGAGGAAGCATTTAACACCTTCCATGACACTATCATGCTTTTCTATAATCTTTGTTTTCCCACTATAAAGGTAAAGTTTACTTTCAAAAATATTAAAAATAGATTCCTTACAAAAAGCATAAAGAAGTGTTGTGTTAAAAAAAGAGTATTATATTTGAAATATCATCTATGTAGAGACAACAAAAAACAGAATAAGTAGAATTATAATAACTATTCCAGGGTTTTGAAGGGATGTATAAACAAAGCACACCAAATAAATAATGTACAATACATAAGCAGCTCCAAAAACAAATGTAAAGCAGCATGGCAACTTATTAATAATAAAAAGAATACAATGTTAAACTCGGAAATTGACTGTGTACAATTTGAAAATAAATTATATGATAATCCCAACAAAATATGTGACCTGTTCAATAATTATTACATATCATTAACAAATAATAATTCACCTAATAATTCTAATTCATATATTCATGACATTCCCCAAAATTCAAAAACTATATTCCTCACTCCAGTGGATAATATTGACATTTACAAAATAATAAATAATTTAAAAAACACTAATTCTACAGGTTACGATAGTTTAAATACCAAAATAATAAAATTATGCGCGATTAGTCTTACTCCTCCCCTAACCCACATAATAAATCTATCTCTTTCAGAAGGTCACTTTCCAAAGCGTTTAAAAAAATCTATCGTTAAACCGCTATACAAAAAAGGAGCTAAAACAGATATGAGCAATTTTCGTCCAGTTACACTGATACCCATCTTATCGAAGATTTTTGAGAGAGTTATGTATTCCAAAATAGAAAACTTCTTGACATCCTGCAATACCCTTAAAAAGGAACAATTTGGCTTTAGGAAAAATAGCTCTACCACTTTGGCTAGTTTTACATTAATTAAACAAGTTACTGAATGTTTAAATTCCAAGAATAAAATCAGTTGTATTTTTTAGATATGACAAAAGCTTTCGACTTCGTTTGTCATAAAACACTTTTATCAAAGCTCTCTTCATACGGGATACGCGGTAATGCTAATAACTGGATTAAGAGCTATCTGGATGAAAGAGACCAATGTGTAGAAATTACGAGGACTATTAAACACGAACAAAAAGTGTTTAGATCAGCCTATAAACAAAATAGTACTGGAACCCCTCAAGGGGGTATTTTATCTCCCCTACTTTTCCTGATCTATATTAATGACCTCCCTGACTCTATAAAAAAAGATTGTATTTTATTCGCTGATGACACCACTATAATTGTTAAAAGTAATAATAAGTCAAATTTAGAAATAGAAATAAGTAAAGCTTTAGACGATGCTATTAAATGGTTAAAACTAAATAATTTAAATCTCAATATGACTAAAACTAATATAATACAATTCCAAACATACAACCTACACACACCAAATTTAGACATCCACTATAAAGACTTTCATCTGAGTACAGTAAATGAATGTGTATTTTTAGGTATAAAGGTAGACGAACATTGCAGTTGGAAACCACACATCCATAAAATAGTGAGTAAATTAGATCGCTTCGTTTTCGTTCTAAAACGAATTAGAATAACCGTCAACCTGAATACAGCACTTATAGCCTATCATGCTTATGTTTCTTCTATTCTCAGATACGGGATTATAATTTGGGGTAATTCGGTAGATATAGATCGAAGCATTCTTAAAAAGATTTTGGAAGTATCTAAATTTGTTAAATTAAACCAAAATCTTTTTAAGAATGCTTCAGACACTAACAATAGGCTTCAAAGAGACATGCACCGATTGTGTATGCTCAAAACTAATACAGCTCTGATGCATAAAAGCATATATCATATGGCTCCAAAAATATTTAATAAACTGCCCAAAAATCTAAAATGTATGGACGACTTATCAACTTTTAAGAAAGAGCTTAAGACCTTGTTGATCAATAAATGCTATTATAATGTAGTGGAGTATTTAAATGGTAAATTATAATTTTTAATTATATTCATTCTTTGATTTAATAATAGCATTATGAAAATTGACAATATTTTTTGACTCTTACACTATGCATTGACCTTATTTTTTTTTTATTCATTATACTTATTTGACATTATTTTGCTACTTTGGACATAATTTTGATAATTTTGTTACTTTTGACATTTTGCTGTTTACTGTTTAATTTAATGAATTGTTATTTTAATGCAATGCAATGCGTGGTTATAATGTGATTCTTGAATACTATTCAAGATAATGTAGAGTCTTTAAAACTCAAAAAAAATGTATGCGAGCGCTGTGTGGGGTGTCCTTCCTAGAAAGCTGCAAACCTTTATTTAAGAAACATAGAATATTAACGGTACCATGTTTATACATATTCGAAATTTGCCTATTTGTTAAAAAGTATCCCAAACTTTTTGAAAAATTTTGTGAACATGAAAATAGTCGCTCCAGGCACAAAAATAGATTACGATTGCCAAACATAA
Source organism: Pseudoips prasinana (assembly GCA_951640165.1). NCBI lineage: Eukaryota > Metazoa > Arthropoda > Insecta > Lepidoptera > Nolidae > Pseudoips > Pseudoips prasinana. The sequence goes on from OX621236.1 coordinate 5,369,652, forward strand.
AATTAGAATTATATAGACGAAATGTATATTGCATGTGTATTCTAATATTCAATCACCTACCGCAAAATTTAATTGACTTACCAAATACATTGTTTAAAAAACGGTTACTTGAGTTGCTAATAGAGAAGGGATATTACGGGGTAAAAGAATACCTAAATGATAAAATTACATATACTATGAATAATAAATAAGTTAATAAGACTGATAATAATTTGTTAATTGTTAAATTGTATAATGTAATAATAATATAATTAAGAACAATAAAATTTGCACGCCATAATTATGTGGCAGAATATGTGAGTATATTAAATTATGTAACATCTATTTTGTACCATGTTCTTGCAAATAAACGATTGATTTGATTTGATTTGATTTAATACCTGATCCGTATAGCTTGTTTAGAAGTATATGATACGAGACTCTATCATATGCCTTTGACATGTCGAGTAGTAACCCTATTGCATGTTTTTTATCGTTTATGCTCTGTAGAGCTGTTTGCACATAGTTGTATACTGCTAAGGTAGTAGATTTTGATTTTCTGAATCCATTTTGTCTGTCATCAAGTATGTTATTTTTTTCTAAGAATTGATTTAGTCTAATGCACATCGCCTTTTCAAAAACTTTTGAGAAGGTGGGCAATAGAGCTATAGGCCTGTAATTGTTAGGTGAACGATCAGCATACAAGTGAAAAGTGAAATCCTGATGATCGTCGAATCTAGATTAATGAATCTGTTCTTGTTGTAAATAAATGTATTGATTGAAGTTTTGTTTGTATGTAAGTCGGGTGACTTCAAAATCCTATACAAAACATTATAATGATCATTTTTTGTGCATATTTGTAGACGCGTTTCTAAAACAGAATTTGTTTTATGGTGTTGAATATTAATAAATTGTAAATAAATTTCTTTCTCTATTCTAGCAATGAATCTGTCTTGAAACATTGGAACTTTATTCTTTAATAACAATGTAAATATTAGTTTAAAAATATGTATTGAATATTACAGGCCATCAGTTTTTGTTAAAAAAGTTCAATTTAAACATGTCTGTCTTGAAACATTGGAACTTTATTCTCTAATAACAATGTAAATATTAGTTTAAAAATTTGAATCGAATATTACAGGCCATCAGTTTTTGTTAGAAAAGTTCAATTTAAATATGATAAAGCTTCTACGTTTCATTTAATATCAATTTCAGATAAGCATAGAATAAATAGACCGTGTAAATTATTCTTTACCACAAAATCATTTTATTTTTATACTAGTTTAAAATATATTTGAAACTCTTATTACCGACTTCAAACCTATCAATGAGTAGCACATACAAATTATAGTATTTTATTAATATTAAAGTTTGCATAAGAGATGTATTAAATTGAATCTTTATTAAGATATTTTTTTTATTCTTTTTAGTTTTTGAAGTCGGTTTTTTTAAACGAAGTATTTTTATTTCTTACTTTTTAGTGTCTAGCTATGGGTAGCACTACGAAAGGTGCCGCGGCCAAAACTATAGGTCCCAACATACGAGAACGGAAAAAGAAAGTCCTCTGAAATGTAAGAAAAATTACATAAAATTACGTTCACTCTAAGAAAACTTGCACAATACGAGTCTAGACTCGCTAAGATTTATGAAAGTCTGAACAACAAGCGCAAAGGTTAGGCCGTATTTATAACCATCTAGCTAAGAAGTCTATGTGCTGAGGGCTTATAGACTAGGTCTTATTAATGATCGAATCGCCATCAAGTCTGCTGAGCAGAAGGCATGAGTCTAAGAAGAATAGGTCTTATTAATGATCGATTAGCCTACGAGTCTTCTGAGCAGAGGGCTCATAGCCTAGGTCTTATTTATGATTGATTAGCTAATGAGTCTGCTGGGCAGAGGGCTGTTAGACTAGGTCTTATTTATTAGCCATCGAGTGTACTGAGAAGAAGGCTCATAGACTAGGTCATATTGATAATTAAGACATTGAGAGTTCGAGTCGGACTCGCCCGTGAAAGGCGGAATGTTTTTTTCCGTAGCAGCAAGTATTTGAGTTGATAGAATGGAAGCTAAACTGCGGTTTACGATTTATGACGTATTAAAAAAACTACTTACTAGATCTTGTTCAAAGCAATTTTCGGTAGAAGTTTGCATGGTTACATCATATATTTTTTTTAGTTTTATTATTCTCTTATTTTAGAAGTTACAAGAGGGGGGGTTACGCCTTTGGAAGTGTCTCTCGCGCAAACTTTTCAGTTATGAAAAAATGATTTTATAAACCTCAATATCATTTTTGAAGACCTATGCATAGATACCCCACATGTATGGGTTTGATGAAAATATATTTTTTTGAATTCAGTTATATTATAAATATGGGAACCCCCAAAATTTATTATTTGTTTTTCCGTTTTTGAGTCAAAATTTTAATGCGGTTTACAGAATACATTTGCTTACCCAGTTTCAACAAAATAGTTCTTATAGTTTCGGAAAAATGTGGCTGTGACATACAGACGGACAGACAGACAACAACATGACGTTCCGTTTTTGGCCATTTGGTTACGGAACTCTAAAAATTGCAGCTATTCCGCATCAAACTAAAGAAGAATCACGTAAATCGATTCATAAACCTCAGCGTAATCGGTGTACGTACATAAAAAATGCGCTAGTGCTAAAATGTGCGCCTACATGCTTTTCCAAAAACGAGCATATACGCGAGTATTAAACGCTAGTCGTCTGAAACTGTTCTTTATGTTCATGCCAAGAAACACTTGAACTGTATGAGTCTAGCTAGACTGGCTAAGTTTTAAAAACGTCTGTGCCAAAGACAATTACATCGTCCATATAAACAAAAAATTTCATACATAAATGTCCATAAAATGAAAACTAATGGGCCAAACTATATAATTCTACTACTATTCCGCATCAAACTAAAAAAGAATCACGTAAATCGAATCATAAATCTTCGAGTAATCGGTGTACATACATAAAAAAAAAAAAAAACCGGTGAACTTGAGAACCTCCTCCTTTTGAAGTCGGTTAATTAATATTTAATAAGACATCTACAATATTTGGAGAAAGTTGTCGAATCTTCTTTAAATTATATGCGTAGATGTCTATTTATAACTATTTTAAGATAAATTATATACCTGAGTGACCTACGAAAAATAGTAGCCCATCAAAAGGTATTTCATGGAGAAGTGGGGAAGGGGCTAGGTGGGTCGTAATACATACATACATACTAATAATAATCTCCTTAATTTTGCACAAAAAATTTAATTAATCCCATGAAAAAAAAATATATTTCAAAATACATAAAAAATATATTAAATATACATCATAAATATATTTTTAATAACAAACTTTTGGCCGATTTTTATATATATTTTATACATTTCAAATATATTTCAGATTTATTCAAAATATATGAAATATACATGAAAATCAGCCAAAATCGTTTTGGCAAACCTCCCACCCACAGAAAGAGCAGCAGAACAACATTGTTACAGGGCATATTATCAGCTTGAAACTTGGTTGGGTAACGAACTAACAGCAACAGATTGGGGCTGGAAGCAATAATCAACGTGGAATTATGCCCAAATTTACACAAAAAGAATTAATTCCGGAAATATTGCTCAAAACTATATGCTGCAGCTGTGAAACTGGATGTAACAGTTTAAAATGTGGTTGCCGAAAACATGGTTTAAAATGCTCAAATTTATGTTCAAACTGTCATGGTTCTGAAAATTGCTCCAATATTGAAGAAGAAATAATGTTGGGGAGGAAGAAGGTGATAGTCATGAAGATTTCGAAGATCTACTAGAATCGGAGATGTTTGACGAATCTAACGATGAAGAAATGCCAAAAAGACAAAAACTAATGGATAAGTGATAAGAATTGAAGATAAGGTAGGTATTTATGAATGATAAGATTAATGTGTTTAAAAATATTGTAATAAATAACGTAATCAGAATAAATTAAAAAAAAATCGAATTCGAGTTTTTTTCAATTTTTTGCATTTTCTGAGAAGATTGACTATAGTAACATATATATATTTTTTCACGTGAAAGTAGAGATTTCAACAAACAGAAAACATACCAACTTTTTGAAAAAAGCTGATATTTTGACGGGTGAGTTTTCGATTGAAAATTAGGGTGTTTTTTCGATATTAATTCAAAATAAGGTGAAAAAATAAATATACTTAATCAAATAAATTACAGCGTATTTGGGACATAAAAAGGTAAGTTTTCACCAAATTTCGTTAAAAAAGAAAAAAAATTGTAAAATATAAAAATAAAAAACCAAAAACTTGGTTTTTTTAATTTTTCACATAATTTTTGAGGTTATGTGAAAAAAGTGTAAATACAAAAGTTTTAGATCTTTTAATTACCTAAAACTTTCCGGAACCGGAACCGGAAATCGAGAAAAACCGTTGCTTACCCTTAAAAACTCACCCCCATCCCCTTCCCGACCTCAGATCGCCCGTAAATTATTTTTCCTTTAATTTTTATAATATTCCCCTCCTTTTATAATGGATTTCATCCTACTATGATTTTATTTCACTTTTTATTATTTTTAAAGGCTTCTACCCCGGTCTACACGTTCCGACTTCGAATTCTATTTCCAGCTAGATTCTATCTTCTAAATCTCCAAAGAGGTTGTATAAGAGGGCAATATGATGTTATATCAGTACAATACACATGAATTAATATTATTAAAAGATATGATTTTCTGTATATTTGTTTCTAATTAATAAACTTCAAATGTGCTTCACTGATTCATAAAAAAATATTTCACATATAAAAAGCTTAATTTTCAGCAAGTAACATGGGCTATATTCCATTATCAAAAAATAAATAAATATATATTACACAAAATATGTAACCCAAGGTTACGGGTTGGGTTACGTTTTTGTAATTTTCTATTTGAATGCAAGTAGCGCCAGACCAGCAGTTTAGTAAATATTAGGAGGTAAGTATTATGAACACTTTTATAATACTTATTATTACCCACAAAAACCCATGAGGTAATTTTTCTAGCTAGTACATGGACACTGGATTTTGTACAGTAAACTAAAAATAAAAACCATTTACCTACTTTTTGTGATGCGGAACCCTATAAAATAATAAGGATCTCGTTGAAACTTAAGTAAGGAATATAATTCTAGTATCTTGATCTTAATATTCTCAGAAAATAGTAATTTTCAGTAATGTATGCATGACCCCAAACATACCGCTACGTATTCTCAGAACCACTTATTGTTCTGGGCTTAAGGGATTGTATGTAGATCTCGCAGACACGTTTGCAGCTCTGAATATAATAATAATCTGATGAGATGAGATGAGTCAACATGACTGAAGATAGATCAGGTTGAGGGCTGATTATTTATTTGACGGCCGGTTGGCATGGTTGGAAGATGATTGCTTTTCACGCTGCAGGTTGGAGGTTCGATTCCCATCTAGGTCCAGTATTTCTGTGCATGAACATGACTATTTGTCTCGTCTCTGGGCGGAATTAACTATATAAGTATGTATTTGCAAGAATAGGGATTATAGGTACATAATAATATTATGTACCTATAATCCCTTTTCTAATAATAATTCCATATTGTACAAAAAGATTAATGTGAAAATAGCTCTTACCATTTGTTGCAAGAAAGTATTAATTCCAAATATGACGTCCTTGAGGAACACGATGCATCCATCTACGTCGACCACTTTTGAGTAACTGAGATAGCACTATATTGAAACAAACGAATGCCGCCACCATGAGCGTGCAAAAACGACATGTGTAGCCACCTAACGGATTCGAGTGAAAGGATCTTTTTGACATTCTAGTACTAAAAAATATACCAATTGAAGAGTATTTTTTTCACATAATCCGAATTAACCGTGTTTTTAAGATATGTCACTCTTGGAATAAACAAGCGAATGTCGTTTATCAGTTATCTGATTTCCATGGTACAGGCTGTACTTAATTTGGGATCAGATGGCCATGTGTGAATAATATTCCAGGATATTATTATTATACCCTCCTAACTTTGAGCTAGTACTGTGAATTTACTTAAGAAAGAAAAAATCTATTATATGTGATATGTGCCCCGCCAACTACCAATTTTTCAATGACAGTACTGTTGAAACTAGCAGCAGGTAAATCTGGTTGTTTGGAAATAAATACAATTTTATAAATAGAATGGGTACTAGCAATTAGGCTTGTTATTCTCATCAATTTTATTCTACGAGCCTATTTAAACTGTGTCTAGTAAAATACTGAGCAGAATTCGTTTTTTTTGTTTGATCCAATAAATCACTAGAAGCCCCTATTGGTTTCTTCATTTCTCTTATAGCAAAAAAAAGCGAGTGTAAATGCCTCTTTAGTCAGGCGGTAGCGTTTTGAATTTCATAAGATCTCGCGTTAAAGTTGGGATTTTAGTGGCAAGAATTACAATACCAGTCTAGGAATCAGGAAGTACATAGTTACAGTAAGTATAGAGAGATAAATGTAAAGTACTCACTTGACCACTATAAGTCTACATTGAATCTGGCCACCATGAATTTTGACTCAAAGGACGACAAATTCGATACGCTCATAAAAAGTCTGAATCATGAATCATATTTTTTTTAAATATTATAAAAGTAAGTGCTACACTGATAAAATATTTCTATCATATTATTATAACAGATAAATCCCTTATCAACTTAATATGCAAGCTGCCTTCGTATACCACTAAAACCTTTCGGAAGAAAGTCTTAAAACCTCTCAAAGTAAAACTAGCACAGTATAAGTTCTTAACACCGATATCATAACGCTAGCAACAAATTGAGTGATGTAGTACGAGATCTCATGAAGGAAAACTGCTTTTACAAAATGCCATTGACGCTGCACTAACTCTAAATTTGGCTACTACAAGTATCTCATAGCCGAATACACTTATGTTATAGCCAACATGCAAATTGGGAGAAATATTCCCAAAATCCATCGGTCGGACCATTGAATTACCATTATACGCAACTGAAAATTAGGTTCCTATAAAAAAGCTAATGTGCAAGATATATGCGGTGGAAGTACGATTTAGAAAATTCGATAACGCCTTCTAGTCTGTAGTCAATAAACAAAAATTTGGATAAACACAAAGACTGTGACTAAAAACATAAAGTCAAGCAGTATAAGAATAATCAGATAAACAAAACCAAGTTTCATGCATAGTTAAAAGAAATTAGCTGACAATGGCAGTTGATTTTAAATACCTACATTCTTTATAAGTGAATAATACAACAAAAAATGTAATAATGTTAAAATTTTATTATGTAATATTATATGATATATGATATTAGGGACAGTTAAAGTTCATACAGAGAAGGACCTCAGAAAGCTAATATATTTATAAATTAGACATTTAAAGTTAATTATTGTAATATGAACACATTGATCTCACACTACCATGCTTTTGATATACTGAGAAACTGAGAAAAAAATAACAAACCTAGTGTCAAAACAGAGAACAGATTAAGATTATTTGTCCAGAACTGTTATATATTCATAACAATTTTACCTTTAAAAATTTCGTCTGTCCGTCTAATCATGTGAGAGCTGGCATTTTAAAGTGCTTTATGACACGGCGTTTGGTTATTTGTACCAAGATCTTCAATAACTTGAAAATCAGGTTATGGTTGTTTACCAATTGCTCCCAGTCCTCCTCCGCACGGGTCGATTTTTGTACAAAAACACCATTTCAATTATAAATACCAAAAATGAACCGTATCGGACGACCAGTTCTGGAGTGATGTGATACATGAGGCTATTGATTCTTATTTCTATAGAATAAAGATTAATTTTAAATACCATTAAATGGACTCGAGTGATATAGAATTTTGAAAAATCTGAAATAGCATATCCAAAATGTTGGAATGTCAGAGTAATTTTTGTCTACGGAAGCTTCTACTACTGAGGACGTGCGGGACCGTTTTCCTCGTTAACCAAAGTGAGTTTCGATGTACCAACAGAGGTTTATGCAACGGTTTATGTTCCTTGGGAATAATTGCGGTTTTTCTGATGCTTTTTCTAAAGGGTTCTGTTGTTGAATGGGTTTATATACCCTTTATACTGGTACATTTTTCAATAATTTGAAGCGTGCTTTGTCGTTTGCCCTAACTAGTAAGCGACCAGTGAGGTTAAGCATCAGGTACGCGGTTAGTGTATAGATAAATGGCCGCTAAAATTGTAAAATTTCGGTCTGTGCCGTTCGTTTTTAGACATCAGGTACTTCAGAGGTATATTTGGCGGCTTAAATAGTTCCACACACACGCGCCACACGCGTAAAAACAAACCTTTCTATTTAATTAAGCGATATACGGGGCTTTATATAGCTTGATACTTTTGTAACGTGTCGTTAGAATGGTTTCGATCGATCGAATAAAACCTTATCTATGTAGCCATTTGGTTACATAGCAACCCAATACACCTAACAATGGTTCAACGGATAAAATGTCCATTTTCCCAATGTTCCAACAAATTTTCCATTCCACGTCATGTCACCGAATCTGTATCCTATAAATATGCTTATCTAAGAATCTCCCTTATGCTGTAAGTATGTAACTTAACGTGTAACAAAAACAGGTAGCTAGTCATTTTTAGAAATTACCGAACTTTATTTATTAAGTGAAAATTATTCAATATGAATACTGTAAATAGTTCTTTTAATTTCTTTCTTTATTGTTAGTCTGTTACGCGTGTTCTCCGATTTTTAAACTCATTTTGTTTTGTTACGTTATAGGTAATTTTTTTGAATTGTTCCTGTATTATATATTTTTAAAGCGGTTGTAAAATAGTATACTTGAAGGCGGTTGTATGTTTTAAGTACACACAATAATTTATCTTATTCCTTATCGTTTAACTTTACTAGTTAAACAATTGTAATAATGAACCTAAAGATATCCTAATAAACTATCTACTAACGTTGAGTTTTAATGACATTGTCTACGCACGCAAACAAATCCAGTACTCAGTATCGGACAGTCCCTTTATTTATTCAGAGAGGCATTTTTAGACACTTCATTTGCGAAGATCGGTCTAGTTACTTTCGAGCAACGCGCAACCATATAAACAAACATACACTATCTATATAAATAAAAAGAGAAGTCCTGACTGACTGACTGACTCATCAACGCCCAGCCCAAACCCTTGGCCCTAGAAAGCTGAAATTTAGCACAGATGTTTTCTTTATAATGTAGACAAGGAATAAGGAAGGATTTTTTGAAATTCAACCCCTAAGGGGGCAAAACGGGGGTGCGAAGTTAGTATGAAACTTTGCCGTTTTTGAAGTTAGAGACATGAAAGTTGGTATTTGGCCTTGCAGTTAAAAACAAAAAATATATGTTTCAGGATTTTTGGAAATTTCACCCCCAAGGGCAAAAAATAGGGGATGTAAGTTTGTACGAAAAAAGTCCCAATTTTTAAGTTAAACGCATGAAAATTAGCATTTGGCTTTTTAGTTAAAAATAAAAAATATATATTTCAGGATTTTTGGAAATTCCACCCCGAAGGTCATAAAATAGGGGATGTAAGTTTGTATGAAAAATGCGATATTTTTGAAGTTAAACGCATGAAAATTAGTATTTGGCCTTTCTGTTAAAAATATATAGCATTTACTTCAGGATTTTTTGAAATTACATCCCCAAGGGCGGAAAATAGGGGATATAATTTTATACTGCCTGACTGACATATCAACGCACAGTCTAAACGGCTGCAGTTAGGACTTGAATTTTGACAGTAGTTACCTTTTATGACGTAGGCATTCACTGAAGAAGGGTTTTTGAAAATACCACCCCTATGGGACTAAAATAAGGGATGAAATATTTTATGAAAGTGCTTAATTTTGATGTTAAAGGCTTTAGTATATAGACTTGCAGTTAAAAATTAAAATATATATTTCAGGATTTTTGAATATTCCACCCCCAAGGTCGTAAAATTGGGGATGAAGTTTATATGAAAAAAGTGCCAACAAGTTTAAGTTAAACGCATGAAAATTGGTATTTAGCATTACAGTTAAAAATTAAAAGTACGTGTTTCAGGATTTCTGAGAATTCTACCACGTAGGGTGACAATAGGGGATGTTTTTATGAAAAATGTGACATTTTTTAAGGAAAACTCATGAAAATTGGTATTTGACCTTTCATTTAAAAATATGTATTTCAAGATTTTTGGGAATTCCAGCCCTTTAGGGTGACAAATAGGGGATGGAAGTTTGTATGAAAAATGTGACATTTTTGAAGGTAAACGCATGAAAATTAGTATTTCGCCTTTCATTTAAACATTATAAATATATCATCAGGACTTTTGGAAATTCCACCCCTAAAGACGACTAAAATAGGGGTTGTAAGTTTGTATGAAAAACTGTTTTTTTTTGGAGTCAAAAGCATGTAAATTGGTATTTCAGTTAAAAATAAAGCCATCAAGGGAATAATTAGTTGTTAAAAAAGGTAATCCATAACTGATTCAATAGGTCAACACCAAAAATGTACGCCAACTTAAATTATAGAGAAATTCGTTTCTTATTGCTTAAAATGTCGTGTTTGTTGTCGTCTAAGTAAAGATTTATCGTTTTATAAGATTTGTAACTTCTTTTTTTTAGGTATTTTTCATAACATATTAAAAAACGTCAATTTAATAAAATTGGGATAAAGTCATTGACCCAAAATTCGAGTTAGCGTAGTATAAATTGTTCGTGTCGAGATGATCGCACCCAAAAAATATCATCTTAATTTTACTGATCTACAAGTTCACAATTTTGTAACTCGATGGCTTTTATATCGTTTCAGACTCATTTGACATATCGGTTAAAATAAATAAATGCTTGAGGTAAAAGGTAGTCCAAAACTGAATCAAAAGATGATCGCCTAAATCTCACCCAAAATATATGCCCACATCTTAATTTTACCGCTTTACAAGGTTATATTTTTGTTAGTAGATGGTGTAATCATCGTTTTAGACCGCGCTATGGTTTCGTTCACAAAATGTGATATTAGACCTATCAATGCCGTGGTCGCAACCTAAGCTAATGGGAGTTACCTTGGTGATTAATGCATCGTTGATTATTATATTACTTTATTTGACTTACTGACTTTACTTAAGGACAATTGATATGTATTCTTTGATATTTTTGGGTTTATGATATCGGGTCTTTTTTTTAAATAACAGTAGCAAAGTAGTCTTTAGTTTATTTCTTACCTCGGTTATTTATAGTTTAGGATTCTTAAATTTATATTGCTTATTTGTTTTAAAAGTATTTTTTTTAGATTAAGCTAGAAGTAAGTAGTTACATTGGTAATCATTCAAAATTGTCGCGGACGAAGTCGCGGGCACCAGCTAGTTAATTATAGTTTTCCATCCTGGTATTCCCGTATTTAGGTATAGGTTATCCCGGTAACTGCCGTAAGTTAAAAAAAAAACAATTTTGTTATGACTACCAATTTCCGATACATAGTGTAGGTGTTAAACTAATCCAACGTAAATTGGTGTTTACAGGATAAGTGTCAGACGTGTTCAGTAATCTCGAGATACCGTCATGGTAAAGTAAACGGATTATTCCGTTATTTTGAATTTGGCTTAGTATCTAACGCGTATATGATATTTAAGGGAGATTTAGGGACTTATTTAAAAATCTCTCAATCTCCCTAATTTATTAACTTGACATTTAACGAGGCAAAAGAGGTGTGCAGAGATCGTGACAAATGGAAATCTGTTGTCTTTGCCTACCCCTCTAGAAAACAGGCGTGAGTCTATGTATGTATTGATTTTAGTCGGAACGCCGAGGGAGAATCGGCGGTCCTGCCCGGCTTCTGCAGAAGCACAAGCCTTGCCTCTTTCCAGCAGGTGGGGAACACGGCACTACGGAGGCAGCTGGTGAACAGTTGCCTCAACCAGTCCCCCAGTACTGCCAGGGCGCAAACCCACGCCCTGCCCGGTATCCCATCCGGGCCAGGGGCGGTATTTCGGGCAAGTCGCCGTACTGCTCGGTCCAGCTCCCCCTCCGTCACCTCCAACCGGTCGTCCCAATCATGGTACGACGGCGACGGAGGGTCGGAGGGACTGTCCTGGACCCTAAGGAAGAGGGTGTCCACCACCCTCCTCAGGAAATCCGGGTCCAGGGTACTCGTCAACGGAGGGACCCATGGTCTGAGCTTACCCAGTACCATTTTGTACGGGCGCCCCCATGGGTCCCTATCCAGTCCCTCGATGAGCTCGTTCCAGGACCAAGCTTTGGCTTCCGCTATCGCGGTGGATAGCGCCTTGACGGCGACTTGATACGCCCTGTGCGTTCCGGCAGTACTTTGGTTCACCTGCAGATTACAAAACCTTTGAATCGATCACGGAGGGAAACTCCACACATACCCCGCTTAATTGATCGTTGGCTGACCTTGAGTCTTCTAACGAGGTTCATAGAAAGCGACCACAACGACAAAATGGACCTATAATGTTGAAAAAACCGCTCAATGCAAATAGCACACACTACAATTTTGGAAAACTTTGGGGAGGCCTGTGCCCGCCAGTGGATTACCTTCGACTTATATAATGGTAATATTTACTTTAGTGTTATGTAGCTTCCCAACCCGTACTTGAATAATATATAAACATAACGTAGGTATGTCACTAAAAATTTGTGATATCTTGTATATCTTATATAAAATATTTACTGCCCGTGAAAACATCGGGTTGTTCAAAAAATATAATAATAAGTAATGGAAATTTTATCATCGGGTAAAATATTGTGTTCTGAACGGTTTTCCTTGTAAGACCATAAATAAGCTGGAATTTTATTTTCATTCCGACTTTCAGACGGTTTTGATATTTTCTTTGTAAAATAATATTTCATACACCAAATCTGGAGATCTATCTATTTTCTATACAATGCCAGTTTGCAAACAACAATTCGCTAGCATAGCTGTGTGAAAACGGCGAAATATATCACATCTACATTTCACCCCGTGGGATGTGTAGAAGACATCCCGAGGGAATACTTACCAGGCGGGCAGTAACTTACCTCTGTGTACTATAAGTATTATAGGGTGCTTTTCCACCAGAGATGTGCTTTATGTCTATGCTGCGAGGATGTAAAAGCTAAGCTACGGAACTATATGACCGTTTCTCTGATGCTAGCGAGGCGAAGTAAGACATAAAAGATGTAAATACCTTATGTATATAATCATAATCTATATAAGTATGTATTATGGTTATCTGGTTTCCATAGTACAAGCTCTGCTTAGTTTGGGATCAGATGACCGTGTGTAAACATTGCCCCGGATATTATTATTATAATCATAATGTCAGCCAAAGTACATACGTCCATTGCTAGACGAAATAATAGGGGGATATGCCATAATCGCCACGCTTGACAGGCGGGTTGGCGATCCAGTTCGATGGACATAGTTCACAGAAAAACGCTGCTGCCCGTTCTCTGGTAGGCATTCCCTCGGTCGATTTCTACGCCCCCCACTGTATGAGATGGGGTGATGATATTGTGTTGGCATATACACGTTCGTTTTTTTTACATTCATACTTAAATGGTAATAAAATCTTCAACATTCTAATTCAATAAAGTATAAACGAAGTGCTTTTTAAACATGTTTTTCATTATTCGAGAATATCAAAATACATACATGTTGATAACGAAAAAATATTCAATCATATAAATTTCTGATTTGGTATCAGATAGCATTTATCTTAACTCAGAATATCGTTCAAGTGTAAAATGTACTTCACATGTATTTTCTCGTTCTTTTCAACAATATTCTTCAAATACTGAAAGAATTTTAGAAAATCTTTGAGATGATAATTTGAGATTGCTTCGACGGTAGGCTGTTTGTTTGTATTTGAAATGCTCTAACGCTTGATTTGCATCATTTTGATTACAAGGCTTGGATTCTACGAAATATCACAGCGGCTTTTATTTTGAGTGCCTTTGTAGTAACAATAGTTATCTGCCTCGTTGGTCTAGCGGTAGCGTGTTCTACTGCAGATAATGAGATCCTGGGTTCAAATCCCGGTTCGGGCCAAAAACTGATTTTGAGATTTTTCCGTAAAAAGAAATTTTTCAGTATCAACCCGACGTCTGGTAGTTGGCGGTATTACACCCCCGTGCCTCGAAGAGCACGTAAAGCCGTTGGTCCTGTGCCTGATCTCTTTCGGGTCGTGTCACTAGTCGTCCCATCGGATCATGAGAGTGATGGAATAGAAAGTGCCTCTGTGTTTGCGCACACACTTGTGCACTATAATATGACCTGCGCAATTGGCTAATCTTCATTTAGAATGGCCGCCGTGGCATCATCATCATCAGTTATCTTGCTTTAATATATAAGAGTAGATATATACTATACAATTAAGACAAAATCTCTAAAAGTCTTTCCACTCTCTGTTAACCGAGGCTGTTGAAACCCTCGTACACCAGATTTGCCTCGCTTCTTAAAGGTTGCCGGAATATATGTTGGAAATACATACGTCTGCTGCAGTTAATTGATTCCATGTTCGGTGGTACACGAAATATACATGCTATTTTACACACAGAACATTCCAACCTGTTTCTATTGTGCTATAGAATAGAATAGAACTTTATTAACCAAGAATTAACACGTTTATACAGAGTTGTTATAATAAAGTATACAAATTTTTACTGCCAATATAAATATGAAAATGCGAAACTCCCTGCACTAGGCTGAGCCTGTCCTGCGGGGAGCTTAGACAAAGTTGTAATGGTGTGAATGTATTTTGATTACACAATACATCTAGTTACAGGTAACCGATATGCTATAATATACTACTTTTCTATTTTATTTTATTAGGGAAGCTAACAGCTACATACAAGTTTTGGTAAGTAAATGCCAATAACAAGCTTCCACAACTAGTTAACTAAATGGATGCATCTCCGGTCTACTTAATTAATTACAGTAATTTTAATTCTACAAATGGTTTTAAAAGATTGAGCCAATAGTGCTAAGATTTATACATTATCAATGAAATATCTAGTTAATTTGGATCTGGTAGAATTATTGCTAGTAGTAAACAGATCAATAAAATCAAAACGACTGTCACCATTTAACTTGTTAAATTCATTGAATACTCTAGGCAGAAAGCTGTTGACTCTAAAATTATTGTAATGTGTATTGTACTATTGTAAATACATACGTATTCAGATAATTACACTCAGACTCAGAACAAACAAATATTTGTCCTGGGTGCAACCCAGGACCTGCAGCCAATTATCTAGCAACCAAGCGAAACGGCCCATCAAACAGGTATATTCGACAGGCTCGCAAAACTTGAAGCCACGCTCAATGACACTGATATTATTTTTGCCCGACTTCAAAAAGGGTTATCATTTCAACCGAGTTTTGCTTTTTTTTTATTTATTTATTTGGTCAGTCTACAATTGTTTACACATTACATTTACAGATTCTTCATTAATAATAATACAATTTTAAGTGCAACAATTACTTACAGACTAACACCACTTGCATAAATTATAGGTAAATATGTAATAAATATTTTATGTGTGTATATACATCTATATATATATGTATATATATATACGAACATAAACTGTAAAAATTAAAATTATGACATAGACTATGAATAATTAATCAATTAAGTGAATAAATAATATAATAAGATGGCGTACAATAAATGAAGTCACACTGACAAATTTGTATTACGCGTGTTCTCCATTGTATATGAACAGATTTACAAAAATATTTAAAAACGATGAGTAATTTTTCCAATCGGTATTCTAAAAGAAAAGTAATAGTCGTTTTTAACATTGTTTTGCAAAAGTGTGGCGCAGCGGTTAAGAGAGTCACCTCGGCACTTCGTGTCCTGGGTTCAATTGCTGCACATGACAACTATTTGTGTGGACCATAAATAGATGTTCTGAGTCTAGGTACACTTTGTGTCAGTTAATTATGTGTTTGTAAAGTACCCCGTGACACAGAGATTAATTATACTAGTGCGCGGTTGTACAAAACAACAGTAATTATCATTATACTACATTTTTTGAAACGAAGTTCCTTATCGCGCGTTGTGAAAGGGGGTTAGACGAAAAAAAATCTTACGAAAAGTTGTCACGACACTTATTGCAGCTGTGCGGCGTGCGAATGTTTCTCTGTCTGTCTCTCTCTCTCTCTCTTATAGAAAGCAAGCCAGGTATTTTCATTTCTATTTCGCATTGAACAGTGTGGTGTCGCGATGATTATTTTTGTTGAGTGTATACAGGTTTTATGTATAATAAATAATAAGAAATAACTTCGTTCCATCCGGGTGTCCCTTGACACCTATCAAGTTTTTTATAACGGGAGTTCACTTCACCTAGTATATGAATAATATAAATAAAAATATTTATTTATTAATATTTATTTTAATATATTATATAAATATATTTATATAATATATTATTTAGAGAGAAAATAAACAAATTATTATTATTTATTATTTTATTTTTATACAGAGAATTAACGCAGACGAAGCTCAACACGACTGTATGCAAAAATATCACGTCCACGTCGATGCTCGCTTTTCCTCTGTTTGTGGAAGTACGAGTAGCAGGCAGTTTTTATCATTTTCTGGTGAATACTGCATAATATGTTGACTATAGCTTCTTTTTCCGGAGAGCTATGTTCACGCCCTAGGTCGTGGGTATTTTTAACCCCTGCCGCAATAAGAGAGGTGGTATAATTTTGGTATAAACAATTTTATTTTTTTATTTTTAGTTTTCCTACTTTAGGAACACACTGCCGTATCCCAAGATATTTAGTTACTTAATTTATCATAATTATAGCTGAAAGTGTTTTCGAGCTTTCGAGTTTTATAACGTTCAGGTTATGGTGAGATTTTAGAGAATATCAATATCTTAAATAATATTGCAACAAAATTTCAATCAAATTAGTATAATTTTCCAGTCCCAAGACTATACTCGTTGCCATTCTTAGATTAACTATAGTTTGTATCCCACAACACGGTAATTCAACTACCGTTCCAGAACTAAGAGGATTTTATAACATTCTAACAAAACCTTCATCTCAGATCGGCATATAAGAGCTTAAACTTTCTTGGAAGCATGCCTCTCTACCCAACGAGCAAAACGTACGTACGACAAATTAATTAATGATTTAATCCTCTTAAAACAATGTGCGCTGTTTAAGTTTGAAGCTGACGCGGAGGTAAAGTATAATAAGTAATTTGGAACTTGTACTGAGAACATCTGAAAGCGCATTGGTAACCAAGTTTATTTCCCAGAAATTATTTCGCACATTGCAAATGAGTTTTTTTTTATCAGTTTTATCAACGATGTATTGTGTATATTTCTAACTAGTTGGGCCCCGCGATTTTACCCGCGTTAGACATTATAAATTATAGCCAACACATAGGATATAATTTATAATGTCTGATCCATCTAATCCAGGGTGTCAGCTAACTCCATACCAAATTTAATTAAAATCGCTCCAGCCGTTTAGACGTGAAGAATTAACAAACATACACACTCACAAACTTTCGCCTTTATAATATGAGTGTGATATAAAAATAGACTAGCCAACGCATGTCATATTACAGTGCAATAGTGTATGCTCAAACACAGGTTTACTCTCTATTGTCTCTCTCTACTCTCATTCTCATAAACGTATAAGATGGCTATCCGACACGACCGACGAGATCAATGAGGCAGTGAATGTAAATACCCAAGAACGGAATAAATATCATTTTTGCAATACTAGCTGTGCCCCGCGGTTTTACCCACGTTAGACATTATAAATTATAGCCTATGTGTTAATCCAGGGTGTCAGCTAACTCCATACCAAATTATATTAAAATACCTCTAGCCGTTTAGACGTGAAGATGTAACAAACATACACATTCACACACTCACAAACTTTCGCCTTTATAATATTAGTGCGATTACTAACATAGTTAATAACTATATTGGAAAGGAATGCAATGATATTGAATTCGTTCATGGGGGCAAAATAAAACTTTTGGAATCATATTGTATTTTACATGTAATATAATTTCAGTAGGTTGATATTGGTTTATATTATACTTGCTGTGTCCGCGACTTCGTCCGCGTGGAATAGTGTCTTTGGGTAGTATTCGAAAAGCAATATTCTCATGCGTGTGGCACAGCTTTACCTTTAGGCATATTTCCCCAACTACACCGCGCCATATTACACCTTAAAAAAAAATTCTAGCTAGTTAAAATCTTCTAGCTCAAATGACGAATGAAAAATGACGATACCAACGTCCATACAACTTTTAATCCCCTTTTCAACCGTTTTTGTATTAAAAAGTTGCCTTTGTCCTTTCTCAGCTTCTAGACTATCTGTGTAACAAATTTCATTTAAATCAGTTCAGTAGTTTTGGCGTGAAAGTACAACAGACAGACAGAGTTACTTTCGCATATATAAGACTAGCTGGGCCCCACGGTTTGCCTGCGTTAATCTTTATAAATTAAAGCCTATGTGTTAATACAGGGTGTTAGCTTACTCCATACCAAATTAGCCGTGAAGAAGTAACAAACATACACACTCACATACTCACAATTTTATGCCTTTATAATATTAGTGTGATTAATACGGATTAATAACAGAAATAAAGATTCCATCTCCTAATCATAAATGATAAGTACAGACGCCAGCACATCAAGCTACCGCAATCTGTAAAAGTTCCCCAATTAAAAGTGAATAGCTTGTGTGATAAAGTTGAAAATGTATAAAAGAAATTTGACAGATTGGGGTAACTGGGTGTGCTGGCGTCTGTACATGGCATCGTTAGTTCTGTTATATTAGTTTTGGCGCAAAAAAAGGTCT
This sequence comes from Pseudoips prasinana, assembly GCA_951640165.1. Taxonomy (NCBI): domain Eukaryota; kingdom Metazoa; phylum Arthropoda; class Insecta; order Lepidoptera; family Nolidae; genus Pseudoips; species Pseudoips prasinana. The sequence continues at coordinate 5,388,470 of OX621236.1, forward strand.
TAAGGTGTCGCTAATTTGTAATCTGTATTTGTAATTGTAAAAATTAGCGTCACCTTACGACCAGTCGACTAATTATGTGCCCATTGCGCGTATAAATACGCAGCTTTAGTTGTTTGTCGGTTCTATGTGTACCTTGGGTTACAAATACAATACTCATTAGCCGCGCAACGGTTATGACGTAGTTGATGATTAACTGTCAAATTATAATTAATTAATTGAAATGAAATAATGAAATTGGGTATTTACATGGGTATTTACATACACTTGTACCTACTTGTCAAGCTCACAATGCAATACATAAACATAGTTACAACAAAATATTTTGAATTAGTCTGTCCGTGCGGTCTGTTACGTCACATATATTCTTATTAAATCCTTAAATAAATAATAAATAGCAAGTTACTAAGATATTATTGTTACATTTAGCAATAGTATATTAAAGAATTGAAAACAAGGAGCTAGCGCAAAAGGCTCTCATGCAGTAGCTTAGTTTAAGCGACTAATACATGAGGGCACCCTTATGGGGTCGGGCCACAGCTCAGGCGGCCGCTGAAGTAAAAAGATGGAATTCGAAATGGCGGCGGTCTGAACACTTGCACGGTATTACCGATCATGTGTTAAGGGACCTACGCTGAGGAACCTACTCTAGCTGCATGCTGCCTGCGGCTAGCCACAAAGAAACTCCGCGCTTGCTTTTTTCGTCTTCTTTTGATTTTTGGTTTCGTTTTTTTTAATATCTTTTTAGGGTTCCGTAGCCAAATGGCAAAAAACGGAACCCTTATAGATTCGTCATGTCTGTCTGTCTGTCCGTCCGTATGTCACAGCCACTTTTTTCCGAAACTATAAGAGCTGTACTACTGAAACTTGGTAAGTATATGTATTCTGTGAACCGCATTAAGATTTTTACAAAAAAATAGAAAATTAACATAAATTTTGGGGGTCGCCATACATAGAACTGAAACTCAATTTTTTTTCCATCATACCCATACGTGGGGGGTCTTCATAAATCATATTGAGGTTCTTACATAATTTTTATCTAAACTGAATAGTTTGCGCGAGAGACACTTCCAAAGTGGTAAAATGAGAGTCCCCCCTGTAACTTCTAAAATAAGAGAATGATAAATCTAAAAAAATATATGATGTAAATTACCATAGAAACTAACAAAGAAAATTGGTTTGAACGAGATCTAGCAAGTAGTTTTTTTTTAATACGTCATAAACCACAATTTGCTTTCATTTAATCAACTGAAATACTTGCTGCTATGGAACCCTTCATGTGCGAGTCCGACTCGCACTTGGCCGGGTTTTTTACATTGTGATTGGCTGGTATGTGGGCTAATGCACGAACAGAACCGATAAAATTTAGTTAATAAAAATAATTGTGAGGTAATAAACAATAACATTCCATTTCATTCGAGTAATTAGAATAACCTCTTGCAAGATGTACAAACGGTAGGTGCATCCGCGCACATTTACAAAATTTACAAGTCACACGGAATCGATTAAATGCGATTACTGTATGAGAAAATAAAAATGAGTACCCCCACAGCAGTTCATGAGTATGACGTGAGAGCCAGCCATCGCCTCCTTCACCATATTAGAGGGAAGGAAACGACGCGACCCACAACGCCACCGCAAAACTATTATTAATCAAAATTACACTCTCAATTTGTCAATCAGTACATCATATCGCTCCTTGAATACAAAAGGGACACAAATCAAAATCCATAAATTTTACAGGACAGCCAAAACAAATTTTTGATACTGTTTTTTTATAATATTTCATATATTTATTAATTAAATATAAGATGTTAATATATCATTAGATGCGTATTTTTTAGCTCTATTTATCTACAATATAAACGTTGTAATAGCTGTTTCCTATTAAGAAAAAAAAAAACATAAAAGTCCCTTTTGCATTCAAAATTTGAACCAATATTATAAAAAATATGTCAAAATTTAAACATAGTTATACAAATAAAAATGGTTTATTGTACCTTTTTGGTAAAAAAACCGTATCAAAAAGTTTAATCTTATTACTAGGTAAAAACATAAGTGAATGGACACCAGGAAAACATTGTATTAAAAAATCTAAACCAAAAAATCTTAACTTATTATTAAGTAATATAATTGAGATCAACTTTGCACGTAACTATTATTCAGTAAAATTAAACATCTCTCTAAAACAATTATATTTGTAAGAATAATAGAAAAAATAAGAGATAAAACTGTAATAATCATAGTCAAAATATACATAAAATAACCATAAAAACTCAAAAAATAATCAACTGACGACACTAATTTGTCTCTCTTTAACATTAATAATTTAAGCAAAACAAAATACGAGATCAGTTCTAAAGGCACATAATTCAGTAGCAAAATATTAAAGCTTATAATGTAATAATACTATTGCACAATTACAATCTAAGTAGTCTTAAAAAATCACAATTATTAACAATTTAAGGCACTTTTTACGTAAAATAGTTTAAGTTACAATTTATAATCGTTATTTATTATTGTTATGTAAATGTTTGTTTGAATTTATAAGTCTTTATTATCAAAAAGAACTTTTAAAATTAACTATTTTAAATATTATCACTATTAGGTATCTATTGTTAAAATTACAAATATTCGTAAAAGCTTTGGTAATACTTAGGAATGATATTTTTCTCAATAAGTTTAAGAATACCCTGTTTTTTAGTTTCAGTTATTTTAAGTTTTTTTTTGTACAGTTTTTTTGGCGCTATAGGATTAGCAGACCTTCTTTTTGTCAGCGTGGCTACCGAGGTAAACTCTTCAGTTTCGTAAGAAGTCTTGAAGAAAAATTTGTTCTCATAATCTCGATGGACTTTAATAGTTTTATATCAGCCGATTTGACTTTTTGATTATGACTGATGGATGGCTGTGTTTCTATATTAGGCGACTGAGTATCTAAATTGACTGGCAGATTATCATTGATGAGTAAGTGATGTTCTACACGAGAAGGGCCCGGTTGGAGTGAAATACAAAATGGTTCGGTAATTACTTTTGACTGTATATCTCCTTCGGAATCAGAAGATCTTTCATGACTAGGTAGAAAGGGGATCTTCAACACTGTCATCTGAAGAAAAATCTGCAATTCATGAACTACTGGATGTTGATGATCGGCTGGAATTGGTATCCGAGTCATTATCAGAGTCGCTTGAACTGATACTCGAGTCACTCTGTTCAACAACTATTTCTGGCCTATTTGTGTTTTTGGTATTCGTAACACAGCTTACTTCACTATCTTCGTCCTCTTATATTGATAGGTTAAGGTCAGGTTGACTGTCTGCTATAGAATTTGTATCTGAAGAATCAATGGGTAACGTGACGGGTAGACCAAGTGCAGCTGGAGTATTAAAGAAAAATTAATTTTTCACATTATTGTGGCCAGGTAATGCTTGAACTTTTTCCGATTCTTGAACGGAGGTTGCCATATTCAACATTTTTCATGCTCTATTAATTTAGTCAATCTGAAAAAAAGCATCTTTAACGTTTTATAACTAAAAAAACATAAAATACACACAATTCTATACATATAATAGGTCTTTACCTATGAAATTGCCGTTTTGTATGAAAAAATTTAAACGAATTTTTTTCATGAATTTTTTTATTTGTATTAATCGAAGTAATCACCCATGCAATCAATGCATCTTTGCCATCGCAGTGGCAGTTTATTGATGCCCTTCTTAAAGAAATCAGCTGGACGGGAGGCAACAAATTCTTCAAAGGCATTTTGTACTGCCTCTCGGGTATTGAATTTTTTTCCCGCCAAGAAGTTATCCAAATTCTGGAAAAAGTAGTAGTCTGTAGGCGCAAGGTCTGGTGAGTAGGGCGGATGACGGAGAGCTGCCAACCCCAGTTCTTGCAACTTGGAGACCGTCTGCTGTGCAGTATGAGGTCGCGCGTTGTCGTGCAGGAGCAGCGGAGACGAGCGATTGACCAATGCTGGTTGGAGATGCGCCAGCTTCTCCATCATTGTGCTCAGTTCTTCACAGTACACATCTGCAGTAATGCTCACCCCGTTTGGTAAGAAGCTGTGATGAATCACACCGGCGCTAGACCACCAAACAGTGACCATCACTTTTCTAGGGGTAGGTTTTCGTTTAGGGCATTGTTTAGGTGCTGAACCAGGATCCAACCAACTTGCTGAGCGCTTGCGGTTATCAAACAGAATCCATTTTTCATCGCAGGTAACAATGCGGTTCAAAATTCCTTCATTTGTGTGTCTGTTGAGCAGTGCAAGGCACGTCTCGACGCGTACTTCGCGCTGGCGATCATTGAGTTCGTGGGGCACCCATTTGTCAAGCTTTTTTACCTTGCCAATTTGACGCAAATGGACCAATATTGTTTTGACGCTAACGTCGAAAGCTGCTGCTAATTCAGCCGTAGATTGTATATCATCAGCTTCCACAACCGCCTTTAATTCGTCATTGTCGACCAAAGTCTTCGGACGACCGCGAGGTTCATTTTTCAGGTCGAAATTTCCAGAACGGAAGCGAGCAAACCAATAACAGGTGGTGCGTTGGTTTGTAGTGTTAGCTCCGTAAACGTCGTTGATGTTGCGTGCCGCTTGTGCCGCGTTGCTGCCACGACGGTACTCATATTCCATAATTACTCGAATTTTTAACGTATCCATGATGACGAAAAAGATTGAAATGCGATGAAAATGTAACACTAATCAATAAAGAAATGACTACTTTTGGAAAAAAGAATCCATGTTTTTAAAATAAAATTAATTTGAAATTAGAATTCTTAGCCAAACAAAAATTATTTTGATTTGAAATGGCCAGTACTGCAGAACGGCAATTTCATAGGTAAAGACCTAATATTATACAGTCCTTAGTACATACACCCAAAACATACATACACTAAAACATTCACACAATCAAATACATAACAATCCTTAATATGACATTTCCAATACTAATTTTCCAGGAATAACACCTTAATTATATTTAACAAGTTTAAGCAACCACCTCATATTTAACATTCAAATTCATAGTCAAATTCACAGAAAATATGGTGCAATGCATCTTAATCACATATTTTTCAACATCTACCCATATTATTATATAGGTCCCTATAAACACTCACAAATATTATTTAAAAAAAATTAAATTAGTGATTTCAATTTAGATTATATTATTAATTTACAAACAAATACATTTGTATGATTTTTAAGTTAAAAACCACTGAAGTAATAAGAATAGAACAAAATTAACATCAAAATGGTAATATTTATTTTTAAAATTGTAACGAAATCTAAAATTATTATCATGCAAAACGGCCATATTTCTGGCCTTCCCATTCTAGCACGCTAAAAATAATTATTTATTCCAATTTAATTTAATGCAAACGGGACGTATTTCAAAATATGCTGCTGTTGTATTATAAAATATAATTATACTTAACTAATATTGGATTACAAAAAGGACGCATTTCAAATATGGCAATTTTGTATTACAAAATATAATAACAAATACTAATGTTAGAATGCAAAACAGACGTTTTCAAAAATATGGCACTTTTGTATTACAAAATATGGTTACAAATACTAATGTTAGAATGCAAAACGGACGTTTTCCAAAATATGGCACTTTTGTATTGTAAAATATAATCACACTTACCTGAAATTTTGAATCCAACACAGACGTATTTTGGATTGTGGCACTTTTTCATGCAACCGACGTGCATTTCCGTTGAATCTCCGGGCGCAACTAACAAAATGGCGGTTTTGCACTGACATTACCTGTCAAAGTGAGCTAATGCAAAAAGGGCGGTAAGTCAGTGCAGCCATAATATAAGCAAAAATGATGGGAGTTTTTTTTTCACAATAAAACATCGTCGGTTCAGGTGTCATTTTTGCAATAAAACGATTTTCATATTTTTTTTAATTGTGGCCCTTTTGTATTCAAGGAGCGATATGAGGCCTTTTTGCCGCCATATTTAACAAATAAATACATTTTATCTATATTTTGCAAGCTGTCGTGTGTAAAGAGCTTGCAAGATTTACATTGTTTATTGAAAGTGATCATCAGAGCATTATGTGAGTTTGCTGGGTAAAAATATTATTTTTACAATATATATAAAAAAAATGTCTTGCAAATTATTTTTCAGTTTTTAATTGTACAGGCGGTAGACCGTAGAACACAAAATAACCAACCAAGTGTTTAAACAAGTGTGTATCAAACTGACTAATGTAAACAAGCAGTTTATTTTTTCTTCAAATATACATTTATAATTTTTATACTTGTATCATTTTAATGATGTGTAAATGATGTATATTTAAATAACGTAGTGCCATTAATTTTATTTTATAAATATAACGGGCTGTTTGGCGTGGTTGGTAGATACTTGCCTTTCACGCCGCATTTCGTGGATTCGATTCCCACCCAGGACAGAATTTTGTGTGCATGAACATATCTGTTTGTCCTGTGACTGGGTGTTGTTATTTACATAGGTATTGTATGTATTTACAAAAGAAACGTAGTATATGTAGTATATCAGTTAACTGGTTTCCATAGTACAGACGCCAGCACATCCAGCTACCCCAATCTGTCAAATTTCTTTAATAGATTTTCAAATTTAACACAAAAGCATAAGGTTTACTTTCAATTGGATAAATTTGACAGATTGGGGTAGCTTGATGTCCTGCCGTCTGTACAAGCTCTGCTTAGTTTAGGATCAGATGACCTTGTGATGGCCCAGGATATTATATAATATGCCGTTAGAGTCATCGTAGGGATACCGCAAGATATATCAACACGTTCCCACTTTAAATGGTTAGGAATAATGACGTTATCTTGCATTTTGATCCTGAAAGTTGCCTTATATGTCAGGGGAAAATTAATTAATTATACTCTCGCTCATCATTGTGGGGTGACGGCGAAGAATATCATCACCCCATCTCATCCCGTGGGGTGGGTAGAAATGCACCCGTGGGAATACCTACCAGAGAACGGGCAGCAGCGTTTTTATGTGAACTATTACCATCAAACAGTGACAACCGTCTGTCAAGAGTGGTGATAATGGCTTGTCCCCCCAATCTTCACTGTTGATTTTTTGTTTTTATAATAAAATTTTCAATTATTGCCAATTTATTGATTTAATCAATATGACATCTTAATTGGTTTAATGCAATACAACTATGAGAAAACGATGCGCTTCCCTGGTGCGCGGCGTACGGGTCAGCCCCAACATTATCATGAGCTGTGTGGCCAGCAGACTCGATTGTCTTTATGTGAGTCGCTGCTGCAAGCTGTCCACCTCAGTGTTGGGAGAATGGCAGTGATTGTGTATGTGTGTGTTGTTATAGGAATACTAATATAGGTGTAAGAATTATTGTTACTAACAAATGTGAGTCATGTTACTTGAAATAAATAAATAATTATTATTAATAAAGTACAATAATTTAACATCATGTAATGTTTATAAAAGTCATCATCACACATCATATCAGCCAAAAGACGTCCACTGCTGGGCAAAGGCTTCCCCAAAGGATCTCTACAATGGCCGGTCCTGCGCTGCCCGCATCCTCATGGTAATGTTATTGTTTCTACTTAACATTAATGCTACATAACATATAATGCCACCTTTTACCCGTTTTCATTTCATACAACTCTTGTCCATCCTAAGGTTGTCTGTAAGAAATCGCAGCTAGTGATAAGACCGCCCTTTGTACATTATCATACTACTATTCATGTTCTATTTTGTTATTTATTTGTTGTACCATAAGTATTCTATTGTATTGTAAAGCCTTGAGTTAAATCTAAGCATTTAGATGTACGCGTCTAAAAATAAAATCTTGATTTTATCTATTTCTCTTTTTTGGAAAAGACATCGCCCGTTCTAAATAAAAAAAAAAAGAACTGTGTCTGATTCTACAGTATTATCCTTTTTTCTATGTTTACTTTATCTAGTTTCAAACTAAACTAAATAAATATTGAAAAGTGTAAAAATTGCTGCACAAAATAAAACCCGAAGTAAAATGAAGTTGTGCTGTCAATACAGTCAGTTCCAGCGAAGAAGAAAGTAATTACTAGTTGAACAAAATCAAAGTGTAAATTAAAAATATAGGAAATAATTTGCTGAATGCTAGGTGTAATACAGAGTTACAAAGCGTTACAGGTGTGGGTTGAACTGTTGAGTTGCAAATATATAAATAATAATAACAGTAATACAATGATTATTTATAATTATATGTGTATGCAACTCCACTTCGGTTGTTCCTTCGTAACCGTTGTTATTTGGTTTTCTGTTAGTTGTTCCTATTTGTACGCTTATCAATGTCAATAAAATGGTATGTTGCCTTTATATTAATTTAATTTTATAGTAATACTAGCTGTGCCCCGCGGTGTTACCCGCGTTAAATTTTATAAATTTTCTTTGCTATAAACCTCACGGAGCCCGAGACCTTTCCAACGAATGCAAAACCGTGGAAATCGGTTTGTGCGTTCTGGAGTTATAGCGTCAGGAAGGAAAAACCCGACTTATTTTTATTTTATAGTAATATTTGCAATACAAATCTCAATGATTTAAAACTGTTGAGTTTTTAAATTCAAGTTGTATTTTTGGAAAAAAAATAACAAAACATGTATTATGCATGCACCGACTCCTAAAATGCTCTTAATATCTAATATTTTTTTAATTTTCATTAGGTATTGCAATAGTATTTATTTACGAGATGTCATTGCGATGTCATTTGTAAGGAAACTTAATCTGCGGTTTGTAGTGAGGAAGCAGCAACATAGTGGGGAGCAGAATTAAAATTCCATAAACGGACAGTTAATTTATTGAATACTAGCTGTGCCCCGCGGTTTTTCCCGCGTTTAACTTTAGAAATTATCACAGCTCCTCCCCCGTAGGTGATAGCGTGATAATATGTAGCTTATATGTGGACCCGACCTCTTAGTAATATTCATGCAAAAAATTAAGTAAATCCATGCAGTACTTTTTGAGTTTAGCCCGAACATACATATCGACAAACAGACAAAAATTCTAAAGCTTTATTTTTGGTTTCGACATCGATTGTAGATCACGCCCCAAGTATCCTTTTTAAAAATATTCAATGTACAGTTTTGACTTTCCTACGATTTTTTTATATGTATTGTATATAAGTGATCTCGTTGGCGTCTATAGTCTAGGAAACGAAGCTGAAGGTTGCCACAATAATCCTCAAGTTTGACGGACAAAATATCATAAATTAAACATATATATCATAATCAACAAAGTCATAATGCAAGTAAAGTATTTTCATCAAAACTATGCGGGCGAATCTGTCTTTATTTTTTAAATAAGACCATTTGAAATTAAAAAATTCTATGAATATCGGCATATTGAACATACGCGAGCCGAAAATTATATTCATACAATTTTATGGGAACATGGTCTTATTTTCAATTGAATAAAAGTGAGGTCTCCATACTAAAACCCGCTTCATTGCCTAGTATAGATGAATGTGACACTGTTATCAGTAAGTTACATTCGCGCGGTGCTGTGGATCTGCTAGTTTAAGATGCTTGAACTTGGATTGACACGCTGCCACGTGTCTAGATTAGCTGTTTTGTTCTAATTATGTTTTCTCTTTGTTGTGTTTTAGTTTAGCATAGATTTAATATTTTAAAATATTTAAGTATATAGTAAAATGTGATATATACCTTTAATATTATATAAACGAGCGCGTCTCGCCAACAAGCTTTGTCGCTTGGCGAGGAACAATTTAATTGTAAAATGTAATTTTCTTTTATAAATAAACGATTTAAAAAATAATTACCATAATGTGCATTTTAGTTAGAGCTTATTTTCTAAATGTATTATTTTATTTTCGTATTAAATAATGTTAATTGCAGTGGTTAAGGTAGTCGGCTCGCTATTATCATCGCGGCCTCGTGTTGCGGGTTCTTTCCGCCATCAGGGCAACTCTTTGTGTGACTTATAAATGGTTGTTCTGAGTCTGCGTGTTTATCTATCTATCCGTTAACCCTTCAACTGGTGTAGCAAGTTTCTAATTGATTGTTTTTGATTCTTATTACCTTGACAATAACTTAATTTTAGTTAGCTAAATATCGTTACTGTTATAAAATAAATCTTATTGTAATTTATTTCCTACAATCCGTGTACCTAAATATGTATATGTACCTAGAAATAATTATAAATTAATTATATATTACTGCGAACATGTTCTGACTATTTACAAGCGCTTTTTTACATGGTCCTATTTTCAATTGAATGAAAGTGAGGTCTCTATACTAAAACCCGCATCATTAATAATGTGCATTTCTGTTAGAGCTTATTTTCTAAATGTATTATATTTTCGTATAAAATAATGTTAAGTGCAGTGGTTAAAGTAGTCGGCTCGCTACTATCATCGCACCCTCGTGTTGCGGGTTCTATCCGCCATCAGGGCAACTCTTTGTGTGACTTTTAATTGGTTGTTCTGAGTCTGCGTGTTTAGGTATCTATCCGTTAACCCTTTAACTGGGGCTCTACCGGCTAAGTCGCCGAACATCGTTTTCGTGAATGGCCTTCAAATAAATAAAGGTTAAAAATGACTTAATCAATTGCTAAATCGGCTTCCATGACCACATGTGACGCCATAAATGGTCCGGAATCGATTGTCAACGTTGAAGTTGATTTAAAAATTGATGAAGTAGTTTTTAACCTTTATTTATTTGAACGCCATTCACGAAAACGATGTTAAGTGACTTAGCCGGTAGAGCCCCTGGTGTAGCAAGTTTCTAATTGATTGTTTTTGATTCTTATTAGAAACTAAGATAGTCTTAAATATAGTGGCTACTATATTTCTACTACCAGTAAACGGGTTGATTCATGTTTGTAAATTGTTCACGATAAATGACAAAGAAAGAAAAGGGTTTGAGTCATGCATTTTAAAGTGTAAAAATTAAGTTCGCTCATTTCTTGTTCTGAAGCCAGTACTATACCTATTACAGGTCATCATCATCATCATCATATCAGCCGAAAGACGTCCACTGCTGGACAAAGGCCTCCCCCAAAGATCTCCACAATAGCCGGTCTTGCGCTATTCGCATCCAGCAGTTTCCAGTTACCCGCACAAGATCATCGGTCCATCTTGTAGGAGGCCTGCCCACGCTGCGTCTTCCGGTTCGTGGTCGCCACTCAAGAACCTTTTTGCCCCAACGGCCATCGGTTCTACGAGCTATATGCCCCGCCCACTGCCTTCACTGAAATGTCGAAATCCGCGGGCGAACGAAAGCGAAACATAGCCCGAAGAATTGCAAAACTATTACAGGTCGTTAGGATTAAATTCAAGTACCAACATTGTTTTGGAGCTCCCTCGATCAATACTTGTTAACATTGTTCACTATAGTAAAATATTTTGACCAGGAATAAAACATTGGACATTCAACTGTGCCCTTATTTATACAGAGTGCGTTGATTTTCATATATTGATCATATATTAACCTCTGTCCTCAATGACATGATGACATTAAATGAGAGCGATGGGCGTCGATCAGAACGAACACGCTTCCCATTTGGTGTTACAGTCACGCTCTTTGTGACGTGACGCTCTAACTGACTTGGAGTTGGTCGGTACTAACTTTTGCACCTCCTGCTTGAATGGTAGATATACTCAAAGGTCATATCTATCTATATATATATAAAAAATCAATGCCACTTTTCGTTGTAATGTTATAACTTAACAACGCCTTTACCGATTTGGCTAATATTGGTCTTGAATTATTCGTGGAAGTCCAGGGAAGGTTTGTACGTAGAGAAAATTTAAAAAAAGTCTTGAATAAGTGTAAAATCAACATTTTTTAGCAATTTAAAATATTTTTTTGTTTGAATAAATGAACTTAATAATCATTTTTTATTACTATGCCTTATACGTAGCGAAGCACGTACCGGGCCACTAGTCTCATATATGATATATGTGATGTATCTCGTATACTCAACGGTCTGTGCATTTGCGTACAATTCAACTACGCATTGTACATTCCAGTATAATAATAATAATATCCTGGGACATTATTTACACACGGCCATCTGATCCTAAACTAAGCAGAGCTTGTACTATGGAAACCAGATAACTGACATACTACATATACTACTTTTCTTTTGTAAATACATACTTATATAGATAACTAGCGGCCCGGTACGTGCTTCGCTACGCTTTTAAGTATTAGTACAAATTGTTTGTATATGGGAATATAGAAAGATGTTGATTTTACATTTTTTCAAGACTTTTTTAAAATTTTCTCTAAGTACAAACTTTCCCTGGACTGCCACAAATAATTCAAGACCAAAATTAACTAAATCGGTAAAGGAGTTGTTGAGTTATAACATTACAACGAAAAGTGGCATTGATTTTTATATATATAGATTACACCCAGACTCAAGACAAACAGTGATGTTCATGCACACAAATATCTGTCCTGGGTGGGAATCGAACCCACTACCTCCGGCGTGAAAAGCAAGCATTTGCCAACCACGCCAACAGACCCGTCAAGTATGGCTGACGGCAAAGAGTATCACCACCCTACGTATACATTCCATGGGGGATGCAGAAGGCCACCCGAGGGAATATCTGTCGGAGAACGACAACAGCGACTGTCTTTGTACTATGACCATAATACTGTGTTTGCCAACTCGTCTGCCAAGCGTAGCGATTATGGCATATCCCACCAAATTATGGAAACAACTCCATTGTGGAAATCTTATGACGAGGACTTTATCCAGCAGTGGACGTTATTCAGCAGACATGATGACAACAATGAGACACCCGCTGAGTTTGTTTCGCTGGGTCTTCTCAGTTGGGCCGCATTGGATCCGGTGGTAGCATTAAAGCGCGACCGTCGTTATAAACACAAGGTCCGCCGTAATAATAATATTTAATTCCTACCTTAATATGAACAGAATCATTCTGACAAAATGTAGGTACGATAGTTAAACCTACGCATGATCCTTGACAATAACTTAATTTAAGTTAGCTAAATATCGCTACTATTATAAAATAAATCTTATTGTAAATTATTTCTTACAACCCGTGTACCTAAATATCTACATGTACCTAGAAATAATTATATATTACTGCAAACATGTTCTGACTCTTTACAAGCGCTTTTTTAAAGTCTACGCGAATAAAAACCTTTTTTATTTTATATTTATTTTATTTAATGCATTCCGGGCACTGGCGTGGCTGCTATTTTTAAATTAGTCGGGAATCTTCAGACAATGTAGAGTGTTTTGATGCAACGATACGTAAAATATGCGGTTCAGCTTACGGTGCTGGCTAGTTAGTATACTAATCATGATTACAAAAATGTTGGAATGCACCTACATAGTCGTTGCTGGTTTTTTGCAGAGATATGTTAATAATAAAGCTATAAATCCTTTATTAAATAAATATTCTATTTTATTATATTTGTCAATTGTTTTGAAGCAGCTCTATAAATTCGAAGTCTATCCCAGAAAAGTACTGGAAGCGAATGAACAGTCCGAGTAATTTATCGATGAGACCGTCTCGAACTCAGCGCCAATTTTGCTCACTATAATCTTGTTATTTAGTAACTCTATTATGTTATATTCTGTGAACTTTGTTGCTAAACTACATTGAACTCTATTGCTCATTACCATTTCAATCTATTGTAGCAAGGTTAGATTGTATTTTGTTGTTTCTATTAAGGTAAGTAATAAAGAGAATTTACACCGAAAAATAATTTGGTTTACCAATAAATTTTAGTATAATCTATTTTACCATCCAATAGTGCCAAAAATATCAAAGTGAGTTATTTATGAACCTAAAATATTAATAATATTACACATTATGTATAGAAAATCATTGTAAATAGCTTCAAATAGCTTTCAGTTTTATGTCAAAAAAATCACAATCACCACTCTTACCTATACACCAAACATATTTACGCTATTAATTTAGTACTGCGTACAATTAAGAATTATTTTATATACTGTGTATGTTATCTACAAATTAATATTAATTAATATTTTTTATTTTATAAGTCTCCATATCCACATTTTTTGTATTTTTATTCGTTGTAAGTAAGATTATTAGTGTTCAGATACTTTTAAAATTGAAATGCGAGCTGTATGTTATTTTTACATGGTTCCATCAGAAAACCAGCGCTGCAACAGTAATGTCGCAGCTAGTGCTGAGATGGGACCAATTCGGACTCGCACAGATAGAAATTAAAAATTTATTTATGTGTACCTATTTATTATTATTATATGTGCTTGTTTACGGAATAAATATATTTACTTTCTTTCAAATTCATCTGTGCCACGCAATCTTGACTTTTTACAATGGATGCGTGTTTCAAAATTATTTACTCGCCAAGGCTATTACCGTCCATTGTTTTTTTCAACATGTTATTTAGAATCTATACAATAATAAAATCGTAGAAAACTGAAAACTGTACATTGAATATTTTTTTAAAAAGATACTTGGGACGTGATCTACCATCGATATCGAAGACAAAAATATAGTTTTTAGAATTTTTGTCTGTTTGTATGTATGTATGTCCGAGCTAAACTCGAAAAGTACCGCATGGATTAAATTCAAATTTTGCATGAATATTACTAAGAGGTCCGGTCAACATATAGGCTACATATTATCACGCTATCATCTACGGGGGAGGAGCTGTGGTAGTTTATAAAATTTAACGCGGGTAAAACCGCGGGGCACAGCTATTAGCTTATAAGACAACAGAGGTGGGAACTCAAACCGTCTAGTTCATAAGACTAAAAATTAGGTACACACTCTGGGGTTCGAACCTCGTCTTATTTACTTACTTGGGCGACTTATTTGACTACTTGATTGAACCGAACATCTGGATGGAACTTCAGAAGTTCAGGAGACAACGAAGGCCTGGATTATGATGTAGTGACTTGAAAATGCACGAGAGGGTGAGTTTTATGTATGTTTTGTGCAAGTGCCAATCTATGTCAATAAAGGAAGAAGCGGCTTTATTTTATCGATATAAATTCAAATGAAGGGTAATGGAAGGCAATGCTGATCGCGGTTTGATCGCAGTCGTACATGCAAGTATGTACGACTGCGTCCGTAACCAAGTAAAACATCAAACACATGCTCATGTGAAGAATTCTAGAACTGATGCTTATTAGATAATTTTGTTTTAAATTTATAATTAAAATTTAATTTAATTATTAAAACAAATATATGCCAATACTTTGAAATATTTCAAAGGTTAACTAAAAAACTAATTGAAACCGATCAATACACTTTTTCGAAATACACTGTCAAGCAGATTCAAAACAATAATAAAGACATTGTTTAAATAAATCTAATAAACGAATAATTAAGAATAAATTATTATGTAACCTATAATATTTCGATCCATTAAATCGATTACGTCGCACGGGGGGGGGGGGGGGGTTAACCTACGTCTGAGGCTGAGATCTATAGAGCGTACTTAGACTTTGCTCAAACTTTACTTACGTAAAACTTTGCTAAGTGTATGCTAAGCTTATACTTTGATTTGGTATTTATAGACTTTTTGACGTTAAGATTATGCTTAGCATAAACTAAGACAGACAAAGTCTAAACACCAATTGTAATTTCGTTACATGCATTAACTTCTGTCTAAGTAAAGTCTGAGCAAAGTCTAAGTACGCTCTATAGATCTTAGCCTGAGTCGCAAGTCTCAGACTCTGTCGAGTGTTTTCTCCTCTACCACGCAATAGGCCTGTTTTGCACACGGTGAATTCCTGGAATGCTAAAAACTAGGTCACTTCACTAATTTAAACTGCCTCAAACTGTTAAAAAGACAATAAACGGATGGATAGTGTAAAGTGGTATAGCACGCCTAGAAGACGTTTGTATTTAACGAAATAAGTACCTATGTACTTACTTATAAATGTAAAAGTGTTACTCGTTTGTGTTTAAAGTGCAGAAAATAAAAAGCTTAAAAAAATATAAGTGAATACTGAAGCCAGAACTCCTTTAATACCAAACTTGTTGGAGTACAAATATATGAATAAGCGACAAACTCTTAACAGCGACAAAGCGACGGGTGACGCTATTTTAAACTTACACGTTTGTTAGATGTCTGTTGGGGAATAGTTGTGATCAAGTGTGAAGTTTGAGATTTTGTTATGATGGGGGCTACGATAAGTTTATATTGTGTTGTGGAACTTTCAATGAAAATACTCTTCTGTTGCAAGCTAAATTATAAGTTTCCCAGCTCAGATACTGTATATACACCTGCGCTATAT
This sequence comes from Pseudoips prasinana, assembly GCA_951640165.1. Taxonomy (NCBI): domain Eukaryota; kingdom Metazoa; phylum Arthropoda; class Insecta; order Lepidoptera; family Nolidae; genus Pseudoips; species Pseudoips prasinana. The sequence goes on from OX621236.1 coordinate 5,404,727, forward strand.
AAAATAATATCTATACATATAATAAAATCGTAGGAAAGTCAAAACTGTACATTGAATATTTTTTTAAAAGGATACTTGGGGCGTGATCTACAATCGATATCGAAGCCAAAAATATAGGTTTTAGAATTTTTGTCTGTGTGTCTGTTTGTCTGTATGTATGTCCGGGCTAAGCTACTAAGAGGTCGAGTCAACATATACGCTACATATAATCACGCTATCACCTTCGGGGGAGGAGCTATGATAATTTATAAAATTTAACAAAAAACCGCGGGGCACAGCTAGTTATATATAAATAAATGTATTGGATAGTTAACACGCTGCTATCTGATCCCCAATTAGACAGAGCATGTACTGTGGCAATCAAACAATTGATAAACAAACTTGTATATTTATAAATATACTAGCTGTGCCACGCGGTTTTACTTTTAAACGCGTTAAACTTTATAAATTATCACAGCTCCACCCCCGTAGGTGATAGCGTGATAATAATATGTACCCTATATATTGACCCGACCTCTAAGTAATATTCATGCAAAATTTGAAGTAAATCCATGCAGTACTTTTAGAGTTTAGCTCGGACATACATACAGACAAACAGACAAAAATTCTAAAAACTATATTTTTGGCTTCGATATCGATTGTAGATCACGCCCCAAGTATCCTTTTTATTAAATATTCAATGTACAGTTTTGACTATCTTACGATTTTATTATATGTATAGATATTTAGTATACAAGGCGTCATATAAATAGTGGACGTAAGTTAAGGAGAGCTATCCAGTGATGAAACACAACAAATTAAAGAAAACATGTTTGTTAAATCTGAAAACACCATCGCTATACGACATGCATCAGCTGACCGTCATTCTTGTTTAAGGAGATTTTAGTTGTTGTTATATTTGCATTTTGATATGCAAATTTAACAAACACGTTTATCAACATTATAATATATATTATTATAATATAATATCTAGGAACAATGTCACACAGATCATCCTAGCCCCAAACTAAGCATAGCTTGTACTATGGGTACCAGGAGACGATATACATACTTATATAGATAGATAAATACTTATATACATAGAAAACATCCATGACTCAGAAACAAATATTCGTGCTCATCACACAAATATTTGCACTTACCGGGATTCGAACCCAGGACCACCAGCTTCGTAGGCAGGAACACTACCAACTAGGCTACGGTGACCGTCGCCTATTATCATTATCATATCAACCGAAAGATGCCCACTGTTGGACAAAGGCGACCCCAATTGAAAGATCTGGTGCTACCCGCATCCGGTGGCTTTCAGCGACCCTCACAAGATCATCGGTCTATCTTGTAGGGGACCTGCCCACGCAGTTCGTGGTCGCGACTCGAGTACCTTTCTGCCTATTCTACGCGATAAATATGTGCCCTGTATTAACAACATACTTTACTATAAAAGTGCATGTATTACAGCTATCCGTGTGTACAATCACCTACCTACAGTTATAAAAGCATTAAACGGGAATGAATTTAAGACAAAACTTAAAAAAATGGTTGATAGATAAAGTTTTTTATGTACTACAAGAATATTTTGGGAAAGAATATATTTAGTTTTAGTTAATTTTAGTTTTTAAGCCGCATTGTTGCGCCTTGTATTGCATATCCGATTTGGGTAGACTGTGAATCTTAACCTAGAAATAAGACCTAACATGTAGGCACCTACACAGTTTGGCAATAAATAAATCTTTATCTTTATCTTTTATCCTGCCCACTGCTACTTCAGCTTGGCAATTCTTTGCAGAAGACGATGAGAAACCTAAAGTCATATCGGCAATAGCAAAGTACTCCGATTTGATTATCTATAACGATCGTCGTTATAGAAAATCAAAACGGAATACTTTGTTTTAAGTTGAAACTAAGCTTGCTTCCATAATATCAATAACCATTGTTCTCTCACTTGACATAATCCCACCAAAGGCCCCAAACAAAAATAGCGCTTCTAAAAGAAACCCATTATAAGCCGAGCTAAAGCCGCCATAATAACACATCCCTCAAACACAATGAAACACCCGTTTTCATCGAAAATGCGGAAGTGTAGCATAAGGAAACTAGTGTCCCTTATCGTGAACATAAATAAGAATTTTAGCGGCTGATGTAATGCAAGAATATCCTTTATGGTATCACATAAGAAGGGATTTATCGCGTTCTGCCTGATCACGATTTACGTAAGGGTCCTAGTTGGGAGATGTAGCGGATTACGTTGAGAAATTAATTGTGGTCTCTTAAAGGGTTTTCATCAAATCGTAAAGATCCTCGGGAGGCTACCGATTAATTCGCCAGTCATCGTGATGGTTGGCGTTCGAATAGATGAAGGTTAAAAATGACTAAATCATTCGTTCAATCACCTTCCATGAGCACATGTAACTTACATAAATGGTCCGGAATCGATTTTTAAGGTTGACGCCGATTTAACAAATGATTTAGTAGTTTTCAAACTTCATCGATTTGAACGCCGATATCGATCACGATAATAATAATAATGTCCTCCTAGCCGAATTTTGGCCACGGCGGCCAGTCTCAACAGAGATTAGCCATCTGCGCGGGACATATTATAGTGCTCAAACACAGGAGCACTTTCTATTCCATCACTCTCATGATCCGATGGGACGCCTAGCGACACAACCGGAAAGAGGTCAGGTACAGGACCGACGGCTTTACGTGCTCTCCGAGGCACGGGGGTATAATACCGGCAACTCGCATACTCCGGGCTGATGCTGAGAAGTTTTCTTTTTACAGAAAAGTCCCAAAATCACTTTTGGCCCGACCCGGGAATTGAAACCAGGAGCTCGTTTTCTGCGGGTAAACACGCTACCGCTAGACCAACGAGGCAGTCTGATAACTAGCGAATGAGGCGGTAGCACCCCATGTTCAAATAATGTCCAATTTCTCAATGGAGAACATTATAGTGCACAAGTTTGTGTCTAATGATACGATGGGATGACACGGTCGGAAACAGGTTAGGTACAGGCCCGAAGGCTTTACGTGCTTTTCGAGGCACGGGGGTTTATAACCGCCAACTATTGTTGGGTCTAGTAAATGTCTAGTGTGTACTATGACCATCATAATGCGATCGCCGACCCGCCTGCCAAGCAGTAGACGTTTTTCAGTTGACATGATGATGATAGGGATATTTATTTATATTTGTTTGTATTAATCTATACATATAATAAAATCGTAGGAAAGTCAAAACTGTACATTGAATATTTTTTTAAAAGGATACTTGGGGCGTGATCTACAATAGATATCGAAGCCAAAAATATAGTTTTTATAATTTTTGTCTGTTTATCTGTTTGTCTGTATGTACCTATGTCCAGGCTAAACTCAAAAAGTACTGCATGGATTAACTTCAAATTTACATATTATCACGCTATCACCTACGGGGGAGGAGCTGTAATCATTTATAAAGTTTAACACGGGTAAAACCGCGGGACACAGCTAGTGTATCTCTAGTATATGTAAATCAGTTACCCAAACATTATTTTTTTGTATTATTATCTCCTGTTGCAGGTCTCAGGAAGAGATTTCTTTTGAAATAAATATATTAGGACTGCTGCCATCTGATCCCAAACTAGGCAAGTCCTGTACTATGGTAACTAGACTACTGATAAACATATAAACATACTAGCTGCGCCCCGCGGTTTTACCCGCGTTAAACTTTATACATTATCACAGCTCCTCCCTCGGTGATAGCGTGATAATATGTAGCCTATATGTTGACCCGACCTCTAAGTAATATTCATGCAAAATTATAAGTAAATCCATGCACTATTTTTTGAGTTCAGCCCGGACATACATGCAGACAAACAGACAAAAATGATAAAAACTATATTTTTGGCTTCGATATCAACTGTAGATCACGCCCCAAGTATCCTTTTATAAAATATTCAATGTACAGTTTTGACTTTCCTTCGATTTTATTATATGTATAGAAGATTTCTAAATAAACACATACATATACATTAAATATATCCAGACACCGAACAATTAAATATGATCATCACACAAAGATTTATCCTGTGTAGGGATCGAAAATACGATTATTTCAGTGCTGCGCAGTCAGTTTCACTAACGAATACACAAACAGGCTATTCAGAAATAAGTCCTTCCTTTGTGCCTTTTACCTGTCTTTATAATATTCCTGGTTCAAAATTGTGACGATAGTAAATTTCAAAAAAAGAATCTATATTTTTCTCAATTTAATTTGATTAATTACAATTATTTTTATCAGTAATCAAATTTAAATGACAAGAAAACATAATATGCCTGGTCGTTTTGTATAAATATCCAATATAGTAATAGTATTATAAGCCAATTTGTCAGTCTGTCTTTGTTACCTAAACTTCAGCGCTGAAGAAATAAATATTTCCGTTTTATACCATCCATTCTCTTCTAACTTAAACCGGTTAATAGAAAAAAATCTAGACACGGAAAAGCGTAAGACACTTTTTGTACTATTTCTTGTATGTTGTGTCCGCTAAATGGTTTCGTTGTTTTTATCTCTTTCGTTCTCATATTTGTTAGTCTTGATGTATTGGTGTGTTCAAATAAACGTTTTTGTTGTACTTAGCTTTGAATTTTCCCCGAAATTCTCTATTACTTATATCTCGTGTGTCGGATACATGCAGCATAACAATTATAAATGCAAAAGCACGATGTTTCTTAAGTTTTTAGGCCTTAATTATTCAACCAATCATTTTATTTTATTGCTTTAGAAAACTTACAGCTAGAATACAAATGACACATAGAATAAAAGATGAAGGCAAATTAAAAGTTTTCACAGATACACAGGTTTAGGAAGAAAAAGTAAAAGTAGGTAGACAAGAAGACAGCTCACAGAAAATAAAGAATAGTACAGCTTCTAATGCACTGAAAAAATAATCCTCAATTTGTTTTTTTTAATGTAAAATATCTTTATAAAATAAAATAGGTCAACATCGATTTTCTGACACACCATGTTGAATGTTCTACTTGCCCTTACCTTGTATGTAACTGTTCTGTCTATATCATAAAATTAGTCAGAGGAGCAGTAAAAGAAACATAGGAACTTTCTTTAAAAAATATATTTACAAAATTTTAGACGACTGAATAATTAACGAAGATAGAACTGCAGAAGTTAGTCCCACAAATCTAGTAGTTTCGAACATTCTAAAAATAACGAAAAGAACAATATAAAATAATGCCAAAAGACTACAGCACTTAGCAGAACACTTCATACAGGGTTTTATAACGGTAATCAAGTAGCTTTTGAATACAAGAACATGTGAAATGTAGCCAACAATTATAGTACTTTACTCAAAGATATAATAGGCAGTCTGTTTTTAATAGTTATTATACTGCTGGAGATTATAACAGTGTGAGGAATGCAGCCAAAGTACTTTGCAAAAACACGTAAAAGTTATCGCGGTGATGATTGATCATCAAGTTCTAAATTTTAAATTATGACAGAGCTCAAGACAAATGCTGGTTTATTTTAACTGACATCAAATTTATTTAAATAGTGAAAATGGAAAATAATAAAAAAGGAGCGATACACATAATGTAAATACTAGATATAAGAATAATCTCATATTGCATACTACCCGTCTCCACAAAATAAGTAACTCTTTTATGGGGCCAATGTATAAGATTTTATAATAAACTTCCCAATGAATTAGAGAATTGACTATGAATAACTTTAAAAGAGTTATTAAAGCCAAATTGTGTAGCAGGGCATAATACAAACTTTCTGATTATTTAAGTGATAAAAGTGCTTGGAATTGAGTTGTGCTGAGTCAATGATTGAAATCAACGAATGATTGTAATTAACGTTAAGTATATTTTATTTTTTAAAAGGATTCCTGACTGACTGAATTTTTGGCAGTGTTTCTTAGTAGCTGCCACGTCATACACTGCACGGTAGGGTAAAAAAATTTACAATTCCACATTAATGTAAAATTGTTACGGAATAAATGATTTTTACTTTGACGTAGTAGTACTTTTTGAGCAGCAATTTTTGATCTTGCTTACAATATTTCAGATCATGACGTGTGGTTACCATTCTAGAAAAAATAACAGAGCCACCCCATACTATCCCGTGGGTTCCGTAAAAAGCAACTAAGGAATACACAAGGTAGTCTGGCAGCAGTGCTACCTAAGTACTAGCTACCACCTTTTTTTTTTTTTGATAAGGCAGGGGGAATGCTAATGCATGCCACCCGCAAAAGTGTCTGCGGGTGGGTATGTCGGACTCGCACCGACTAAACCTAACCTGCCGTGGACTTCTTCTGGCGCCTGATACGGGGAGCCCCGGGAACGCGGGTATGCTGCTCCGGTGCTCCCCTTTTGCGCCGTGTCCCAGATGGTCGGGACACGCACCCGGGGAGAGCTGTGGGTTGCTCTCTCCATTTGCCGACTCCTGCCAGTACGGCACAGCGACTGCGCCACAAACAGTTCGCTGTCTTCCCGGAGCTGCTTGCACGTGGCGGCAGTAGAGGACACTTCTCATACTGCCACCGCAACCCCGAGGGGAGTAGGGCTAACGGCTGCCGCCGCCGCCCCGACGCCTCCTCCGTCTACGAGCGGGATCGGCTCGTTCCCGATCCCGCTCGGCGGCCTCCTTCTGCAGCAAAACTGCCTCACAGAAGGAGACCACGGCGTCCCATTTGGTGGAGTCGCCAGCCAGCATCGCACACACGACTGCTGGCGGCGAAAGATCCCGTCCGATCTCAGCGACCAAGACTCGTCTCTCGGCCTCCCAGGCCGGGCACTCCTCCAGCGTATGCTGGGCAGAGTCCAGGACGCTCCCGCAATGGTGACAATGTGTCGTCGCTTCTCGGCCGATCCGGCACAGATACTCACCGAAACACCCGTGTCCGGTGAGTATCTGTGTCAGTCTGTAGGTGACGTAACCGCCCTTCCTTCCCACCCAGGCCTCGAGGTGAGGCAGGATAGCACCGACGGCACGTTGGCGCGCGTTCAGGCGCAACTCCAGCCGTGCGCGCCACTGTGTAAGTACGCGCCGGTGTGCATCCCGCCTATAGGCAATGAGCGTCTGCTCTGGCGCCTCACCGCTCTCCCGGCGGACGCGGATTTCGGTGAAAACCATCGCGTCGACTGCCGCCAGGAGATCAAACGGCGGGAAGCGCGCCAGGAGTGTCGCCGCCTCAAACGATACCGTCCGTTATCCTCGTGCGATCCGTATGGCCACCACACGCTGCAGGCTATTCAAAATAGCCCTGCAGCGGGAGGCGCCCGTCAGGCGTTCAGACCAGACGGGCGCCCCATAAAGGACCATGGATCGCACGACACCTCCGTAGAGGCGGCGAACAAGTACTAGCTACCACCTAACTGCTACTAGACAAACCCCTCCAAATGGGAACGTTATAGAAACCTTTGGCATATTATTATTTGCAAACGAACAGTATTTTAGTTTAAAAAGTCAAGAGATATAAGTGGCTAATCTTAAAGAGACTATAACACAATATCATAATGCGAGTAATTTATTCCAATTTCGTGGACAAATTATTAAAGTATTTTTATTAAAGATGGGTTTTTAAGAACGTCTACATACTGGCGCTAGTAGCGCTGACTAACGAATCAATGAAGATCTATTTTATATTCATTGGACATTTCTGGGTTCATCATTGATTCCAACCAAACTCACTATTTATTGTGATGAACGACATGACAGTGCACTCTGCGATGCATTTGTTTTATAAATACCCGATCCTATTTGTAAAGACCGTAGTTTTATGTATTGCTATACATTATCAGAACGTGATCAATGAATCCAAAGAACTCTAGCAGTTGGCACAAGGCTTGAGAAACAGCTTGGTTTTAATCATAGAGAATTTGCAGACGTTTCTAGTTCTCTTCAAGTCAATTATTTTAATGGTCTTCAAATTGTTTCACATTATGAGAATGAGAAAACCGTTGAATTTATTGCCTATATTCTCATTTATTTTACCAACACTTGATAGTTACACTAGTTATAATTAGTTCTAACAAGAAATCTATAGATAGTTAATGAGCACGTTTATTTTGATTAGTTCTAAGAGGCGCTAGATATAAAACGCGGTTAAAGACCTTTCTTTTGGGCAATTGTTTGCACTCAGTATCTGATTTATCCAATGTAAACGGCTCCTCATAAAAATTATGTATTTAAAATTATTATTATTATTTATAAAATGTGTATTTTACTTTATTACCGTTTAAGTACATAATAGTGAAATGATATTTTAATGGTTTGGCTTATATAATTATGTAATTTTGTCTATAAGAATGTAATTCAAACACAATGTATTTTGTTATTGAAGTAATAAATGAAATAAATAGCTATTTGCTGCATCGCTAGGTGCTCTCACCGGTCCATAAGTGATCGGCAAGGTTAAGCAACTAGGCTCGCGATCAGTCCACAGATGGGTGACCACCAAAGTGGATTCATTTTTGAGCATCTCCGTGCTTTGAATGGCACGTTAACCACTGCCCGTACGATAAGAAAGTAAGTTCTAGTAGAAACCTAACAGATAGATTCCAGGTAGTTTAGGTAGATGACTTTCAGAGCAATGCTTCGCCCATCACGCGCGGTGTCCCGCAAGAGTCCATATTGGGGCCATTACTGTTCTTGATTGACTCAACATTTGAGATGGAAACTGAGGAGTGTCTATCATACATAATTTCTTAAAAAGGATACATTTTGTATGTTTCGGTGACGATTACCTTTATTAAATTTGACAAATATATTGTTATATTCCCATGTAAGTAGCTCTGTCTTTTATGAGAATAAATTATTTAATACCGAGAAAAATTACGTCTTTCTCTTAAGTTGTATACGATTAAATGTTTTAACTGACTGCCTCATTGGTCCAGCGGTAGCGTGTTCACCTGCAGAAAACGAGGTCCTGGGTTCAAATCCCGGGTCGGGCCAAATTTATAAGTTAATAAACTAATTTATAAGTTGAGTAATACAAACATTTTTATTGTAATTTCTGTGGGTTGTACCTAAAAATAAATCATTCATTCATTCAAAAGTGAGTTTGGGACTTTTCTGTACAAAGAAAAATTTCTCAGCATAAGCCCGAAGTCTGGGAGTTGGCGGTATTATACTCACGTGCCTCGAAGAGCACGTAAAGTCGGTCCTGTACCTGACCTCTTTCCAGTCGGGTCGCTATGCGTCCCATCGGATCATGAGAGTCATGCAATAGAAAGTGCTCCTATGTTTGCGCAAATACTTGAGCACTATAATATGTTCCGCGCAGATGGCTAATCTCTATTGAGACTGGCCGCCGTGGCCGAAATTCAGCTAGGGGGACATTATTATACGAGTAACTAGATAAAAACTGTTTTGTCAACAAATGTGCAACATTTCATTGCGCTATCTTCATTATTAACACTACTTAGCTAGCACCGGACAGTTATTTTAAAAATGTTTCTTGCAGTTCTCTGTTTACTTAATTAATTAAATCTTTGTTGCATTTTTGGTTTACTATGTTAAAATAGCTACTGAAAATTCTCTTCATTTAATTTAAATACAGGATACAATACACTGTGAATTTTTGAATTTATTCTTAATGAAATTGTTGCTGTATGTAAAAGAGACCTGGTGACTGCTGGCACTACTTAGCTGTGGATTTCGTATCGAAGTGAAGATTTTTGCGTTCACAGACTAAATGTTCAGTAAGAAAGTAACAACATTATATGAATTAAGGTTGAAGAACCCTAGGACTAGGGTCCTTTACTGGGGTTTGAATAAAACCAAAAAGACGGAGTGTTGGTTCCACTCTCGTATTCACTGATACGGGAGTGGAACCAACACCCCGTCTGATTTATTTCAATCACCAAAGTTACAGTGCTTATAACTACTGATCACATTGGTTTGGATAACAAGAATTCGCTTATACTATTTCACCACATCTCTTATTAATGGGTGATCTTGTTAACAAAAATATTACTAACTCGAGTCGTCTCACGACCCCTTACGGGGGCGGAGGAATCGGTTTCAGGGCGTTGGCCCTCTGTCCGAAGAGGGCGAGGCCCAGCAGAGGTCGACCTGCGACTCGGTGGCTAGGGAGGGGTGGGAATCTCCTCTAATGATTCATTTGGTGTCTTCATTTTTTGGTCTGACTTTCTAAGTCAGAGATGTCCGCGTGTGGGCGCTGGTTTATTTCCAGTAGGCGATATTCAGCAATTAGGAAGGCCATATGGCTCAGTAGCGTCGGCCAGGGGTTCTCCCCTACCTCAGCTAAGGCCTTGGCTTCCTCTAGTCTGGTGCTGAGATTGATTAGGAGTTCATATTGTTGTGAATGAGGGCGTTCGGTAGGTAAGGTAGTTGACCTATCCCTACATGGTGTTAGGATATCTTGCACTGTGGTTGCTTGCTTATTGCAAGTTGCCTCGGGCGCGTGTTTGGCTGCGGGAGGGGGAGGGTATACCCCCTTCTTCTTTTTGCGCTTCTTCCTAGTTTTCTTGACGTAGGATTAAGGGAATTTAGGCTTCGGTGCGTTTGCTGCGGCCATGAGAGTGGCGCTATGAGCCTCCTCTCTTGGGGTCGGCTCCAGGATGTTTAGTTTAGTGGGGGCGCGAGATATCGCCGAGATGGCGACCGTCCCCGCCTTTTTGTTTCTAGCTTCCTTTTTGAAAGTGGGGCATCTCTTGTTGTTTGCTGTGTAGTCTCCGCCACAATTAGCACAGCAGGGCTTGTCGTGTCTGGGGACCGGGCATTCCCTCGCTGTGTGGGGGCCGCCGCACCGCACACAGGCAAGCGGGCGGTGACACATGTATGAGGAGTGCCGGAACCCTTGGCAGCGGTGGCATTGGGCGGGACCTTTCTTCCCTCGCCAGCCTTCAATGCGGACACCGGGCATACAAAGAATTTCCGTAATCTCATATATGCCCGGCGTGACGTTGGGCGTCTTCTCCAATTGGCAATAGTAGATACAGCCATGTCGGGCCCGTATCTGTTTCACATATTCAGGGACGAAGCCCTTCCTGATGAGTTCATCCGCGATTTCTTTGGGGTCGGTGTCAGTGGGTAGGCCCCTTATGGCTACCTTGACCTTTTGTTCTGTCTTCGTGGAGTATGTGAACCAGGACAGCTCGACCGATTTTTCCAAGTCGGTGAGGTATCGCTGGATAACGTTGTATTCTGTTTTCCCCTGGGGACTGAATCGTACGCCCTGGCCGTAGGCATGGACGTGTGGCGCGTGGCCAAGTGCTTCCCTCAATTGTTTGAGGTGACTAGGCCAGTTTGGAAGTTTCTCCACCACCATAGGTGGGTATCTACGCTCCTTTCTGGGCGGGGCACGGAGGTGGTATTCTATTTCGTGGCTCGGTGATGGACGGGTCGGTACCGCCTGTTGGTAGAGACTCGCCTACTATCTCCGAGTACGTAGCCATTCTTTTACTCGGTTGAAGGTTTGGGGGGTAGTCACCTGTTTTGGGGCGCTTACCCTCCTTTGCAGCTTCCTTGTGTGGGCTTCGTGGTCTTATAGACGCCGAGGTCAACTGAGATGGTTCGTATTCCATTGGGGAGGTCCTGGGATATCTTGGTATGGCCGGTGCTTTTGCTCCGGGAGGCGACTCGACCGGGGTTGAGTACGCCCCGGGGCGCAGGTGACCGGCGGTAATCACGTGCGCCGCGGAGGCACGGAGGGACACGTCGTCCTCCGATTCTTCTCCGTGGGACTCATACTTGTCGAAGTCATGACAGGTGTCGAGATGTGGAGATATTGGGCGCTCTGCGCGTACAGGCGGGGGGCCAAAAGGGGGCCCTGCTGATGCGTGCGCTCCAATTTGTTTCACTGCCCGGGTTGCTGTGGCTCGCGGAGTTGGAGGGGTAGCTGGGGCAGGCAATAGCTTTTCCCTCAGCATTTGGCTTCTTCCGTATAAACTTGGAGTCGGTTGCATAAGGAGTTGGTAAGCGCTATCCGCGATGCTCGACCCTGACTTAGAGGGCCGGGGAGCTACGCGGGAGTCGGCTCGGGGGGAACCGGTTGGCGCGCGGGGTAGTTTAAACTGTCGTGTGAAGAGAGCGCGGGTGTCACGGGGCTTAACCTCCTCGGGGGGGGGGGGGGGGGAGCCGCAGGGCTCGACCCCCTCCGGGGGGAGAGCCGCACCGCGTGGGTTGCGGGAGGGCGAGCGGGCGAGAGTCCGTGTCGCATACCTCTGCGACCCGTCACCGGAACTCAGTCTGGACGTTGATCGGGGTAGGCGTTCGGCAGCAGGTGGCGCGGTAGCTTGACCGTATGACGAGTCAGGCCCGGTGCGACGCTGCTGCGGACTTTTCTTTCTTGGCATCTTGGGTAGAAGTAAGTCTTGGAGTACGTGAACCCCTCGCGACCTCTGGCGGTTTAAACCGGGAGGCAACGGGGGAGGCCCGAGCGAGGCACTACTGTGTGGCACGGTTCACGAGGCTGTCCGTTCGACAAAAAAATATTTACGTTGCTACAGGGACTATTATCTATGGCGGAAAATCTCAATAGCGACTTTTAAAAATTAATCAACGCCATCTAGTGACAAAATGCACGATACAATTTTCCTTTGACTTTAACTGTCACTAATTGGTTGGACAAAGGTAATAATATGTATCATACATAGTATGACATAACTGACTGTGAGCTGACACTTCAATAGTAGTAGACTGCACGTGTGGAGCAGTGGTTAAGACAGTTGCCTCGCCACTTCGTGTTGCCGGTTCGAGTATCGCGCCGGACAACGAATTGAGTGACCGTCTATTTGTAAAGTACCCAGCCACACAGGGATTAGAATCCCTAATGCAGGAGTTGTCTTTAAAAAAATAGTCCGTATGTTATTTATCTTGGCTCCATCATAAAAGCAGCGCTGCAACAGTTAATGTCGCAGCTAGTTCTGAAATGGGACTGGACTCGCACAGATAGTAATTAAGAATGCCTGTATGTGTATTATTATATGTGCTTGTTTACCAAATTTTATTAATTTCATTAAATTATTGCGATTATTTTCATCTTTCTATTGGGATCGGGTCACGCAGCGACGAAGTCCATAATAATAGCATCGCCATTACTCCATCAATGTTGTTTTCATACATATATACTTATTTCAGTTTTATGTCAAAAAGTCACAATCACCACTCTTACTTATACACCAAAGATATTTAAGCTATTAATTTAAATAAGAACCAAAATAATTTGTTGAGCACATAATATAAAGTTATTCAAATTCCACGTCCCTTTTACTTTCATCTGACAGTTGAATCCGAGAGTATATAATTAGGATGACAGACAACACGACTCGATTAGTAACATTGATTAAATAATGAATGTGCTATAGTCGATTTAGTTGTTATTAGTTTGTTTTCGGTGTCTCGAATGAAATGAAAAACGTGTGACAAGAATGTCGACATAATAACAAAATTTTATTTTTGTTTTATTTTTTATACTGTGTATGTTACGTATTTACAAATTAGTGTTAATTTATTAATATTTTTTTATTTAATAAAATAAAAAAATATTAATAAATGTCTTGTAATGTCTTCATATCTACATATTTAGTATTTTAATTGGTTGTATGTAAGATTATTAGTGTTTAGGTACTCTTAAAATTGAAATGTGAGCTGTACTGACACATGAATTGTCCAATTGTTATTTTTACCTGGTTCCATCAGAAAACCAGCGCTGAAACTGTAATGTCGCAGAAAGTGCTGAGATGGGACCAATTCGGACTCTCACAGATAGCAATTAAGAATTTCTTTATGTGTACCTATATATATTTTTATTATCTGTCCTTGTTTACTGAATAAATATAGGTATTTTCTTATTCTTCTTCAAACCAAGGCGCCTTGCGTTAAGCGAATTCATATTGACAGACAAATTTAGGATTTCCTTGCTAAAAACCTTTTGGCATTGCGAATACTAGCTATAAAACTAAAATTTATTTGTATACCTTGGCAAAAAATGAACTTAAGTTAATAACTATTGCAAAATATAGAGAACTACTTAGAATAATAAAAAAGCCTTAAACATTAAAATAGTTTGACTGATGTGTTACTCTAGTAGTTAATAACCCTCACTGCGAAACCAAAGGTCGTGGGTTCGATCTCGACCCAGGACAAATCTTTGTTTAAAGAGCACGATTATCTGCTTTATGTCTGGATGCATACCACTACCTGTATTATGTATTTAGTAATAAATAACTATATTTATCAGTTGTGTGGTTGCTATAACTCTGTATTGATCGAATTGCAGGGTTTTGGTTGTGTGTGTTGTAGAGAAATTTGTTTATTAATATTTATTTATTTACTTTTATATGAACTAAAGCTAAGTTAAATCATAATTTTGACGTACCGTATAATAGTACTTTTATTCTTTAAAAGATTCCTACTGAAACACGTCAGACGTCTACCAACAACAAACACCGTTCTGCGATTGACTTTTACCAAATATCCAGGGACAACGTCACACAGATCCTCCTAGCCGCAAACTAAGCAAAGCTTGTACTATGGGTACCAGGCGACGATATACATACTTATATAGATAGATAAATATTTAAATACATAGAAAACATCCATGACTCAGAAACAAATATTCGTGCTTATCACACAAATATTTGCACTTACCGGGATTCGAACCCAGGACCACCAGCTTCGCAGGCAGGAGCACTACCAACTAGGCTACGGTGACCGTCAAATGAACTAAAGCTAAGTTAAATCATAATTTTGACGTACCGTATAATAGTACTTTTATTCTTTAAAAGATTCCTACTGAAACACGTCAGACGTCTGCCAATAACAAAAAAAAAAAACACCGTTCTGCGATTGACTTTGACCAAATATTCATTATATGACAAAATATGTAGTAATACCTTACTGTAGTAATAATTACCTACGTATTAAATTAGCAAGGAAGCTCGAAAAATAAATAAAATTAAAATGCAGTCACATCGGAAGTTTGAAATAAAATGCTGCATCCAGAGATTCCCGCTGGAGTGAAACTGGATAGTAATATTTATAAGTGGCTTCTACAAATTAACATTTCAGTAATCGCACACTGCTGCATTGTATTTTCGTTCAGTACTTTATATTACTTACTTACTTATCGTATTGGCAGTGGTTAGCCTGGTGTCAAAGTTGTTCAAGCGGCCCAGTAGGCCTCTGACATGGCTTAACGACTGTTATCTAATGACTATAACCGGGACCGACAGCTTAACGTGCCCCCCGAAGCACGGAGACGCTCAGTAATTAAAACCACATTGGCAGTCACCCATCTATGTTCTGACCGCGAGCCTCGTTACTTAACCTCGCTGATCGCTTACGGACCGGTGAGAACATAAAGCTATGAGAGCCTCACTCTTATATTTGTAGTTTATAATTATGACTGGCGTGCTGGTTAGGGACCCTGAACGCTTAGACAGAGGTCGTGGGTTCGATTGCCACCCGGGACAAATCTTTGTGTGAGCCCGATTAATTGATCTGTAATATGTATGTATTTGGAAATATCAGTTGTCTGGTTGCTATTATACAGTCTGTGCCTAGTTTGGGATCTGGGGCTCTACCGGCTAAGTCGCCGAACATCGATTTCTTTAATAGCGTTAAATTAAATAAAGGTTAAAAATTACTTAATCAATCGTTAAATCGGCTTCAACGGACAATTTATGACGTCACATGTGGTCATGGAAGCCGATTTAACGATTGATTAAGTCATTTTTAACCTTTATTTATTTGAACGCCATTCACGAAAATGATGTTCGGCGACTTAGCCGGTAGAGCCCCTGAGGGTGGTGTGTAAGTTTTGGAACTATATTAAGTTATTATTTATTGATTTATATTTAGTTTGAAATTAATTTATTTCTGTTTTATAGAATCCATGATTTTTTAAAATATAAACTATAATAATTAAAAAAATTTGAATATATTTCTATGTTTCTATTCTATTTAATTAATCAATCAATCAAATTTTTAATTATGCAATTATGAAAATGTTATTATTTTATGATTGATGTTTATGTTGTTAGAAGGCCCAAAAGTCATTTATGTGAAACAATACAATAGCAACTTCTGAACTAAATAAAAAAAACATTGTCAAAATTTTTATTTCAGTAATAATTTAAGTTTTATAAGTACTTTAAATATTACAAATACAGTTATAATTATACACAAGCGCTCTTAATGGATTTATGTGAATAAATTTTTTTCATCATCGTCATCATCCTAGGTTATGATGGTACAGACGCCGCCAGCACATCAAGCTATCCCAATCTGTAAAATTTCCCCAATTGAAAGTGATCCTTATCCTTTATATTATAAAGTTAAAAAGCGATAAAAGAAATTTGACAGATTGGGGTAGCTGGATGTGCTGGCGTCTGTACTTAAAACCAAGTTTTATGCCTTCTACTTCAGCCAATTGAATTGTTCAACTATTGTATCTGGTTACAATTTATTTTTCCTAATATGAAACATGCTTAAAAGTCCGTAAAAAATACATTAATGGAAAAAGATATTGAATAAACCTCAGACGAATTATATGAATCTTATTAGCGTTGTTATAAAAATCTTTCAAGAATAAATTTCCAATTACAAGAAAGATTTAATAATGTCTTGAAGACTTATATTGAAGATTTTACTCAATATAATATCGTATTTAATATGCTCATTATATTTTTACCTTAGTAATGAATAAAAAGTACACTCGAGTACATAGATTATATTACAATTAGCCTTACAATATGTTTTTTTTATACTTTCTATGACAAGCTATACAACGTTGCCAAATTAGCATCATGATCTATAATAAATCTTAGCGGCACTTTCATTTTTCAGCTATACACTCATTATTGAAAAGACATAGAGATGTGTTTGTTTTTATTTATAACTAGCAGTGCCCCGCGGTTTTACCCGCGTTAATGTTAATCCAGGGGGATAACTAACTCCATACCAAATTTTATCAAAATGGCTCCAGCCGTTTAGACGTGAAGAACTAACAAACATACACACTCACATAGTCACAAACTTTCGCCTTTATAATATAAGTAGGACTAGCAGTGCCCCGCGGCTATGCCCGCGTAAAATTTTATAAATTATAGCCTATGTGTTAATCCAAGTTGTCAGCTAATTCCACACCAAATTTTATTGAAATCTCTTCAGCCGTTTAGATGTCAAAAGTGATTATAAATGATTATAAGAATAGTCGAATTACATTTAGGTATTTTTGTGATGATATTTTATTGCCAGCAGTGTTAAAATGTGCTGTGTCGATGAAGGCATACGTACCCTTACAGAAAGTGTTTTGTATCAAGTTTGGGCAAAATAATATTTTAGGTAAACCATTTTTATGCTTATCCTGTTAGTTTTGCAACAAATAACATAAATCTTTGAAAGGGACATTTTTTGTATTAATATTAATATAATGCGCTCGTCAAATCTCTTTAATATATGACACATCACGATTCCCTTTCGGAGTCTATAAATGCAAATAGCTTCACTAGATTTACATATATTTCATATATAGATATTTATACATTTTATGGTACAGTCCATACGTCAAATTACGAAACTTTCTGATCACGTGGGACCAAATGACATGATATAATTGCAACGCTTGGCAGATGGGGTGGCTGTTGCACTTCATATCTTCATACATTGAAATGAAACTCAAAAATAAATTGCCAATAAACCCAAGAATTGCCAAGCTGAAGTGGCAGTGGGCAGGGCACATAGCTCGTAGAGCCGACGGCCGTTGGGGCAGAAAGGTTCTCGAGTGGCGACCACGAACCGGAAGACGCAGCGTGGGCAGGCCCCCTACAAGATGGACCGATGATCTTGTGCGGGTCGCTGGAAATCGCTGGATGCGGATAGCGCAAGACCGGCAATTGTGGAGATCTTTGGGGGAGGCCTTTGTCCAGCAGTGGACGTCTTTCGGCTGATATGATGATGATGATGATGATGACCCATACATGTGAGGTATCTATGGATAGGTCTTCAAAAAGGATATTAAGGTTCCTAATATCATTTTCTAAACTGAATAGTTTGTACGAGAGACACTTCCAAAGTAGAAAAATGAGTGCCCCCCCCCCCTGTAACTTCAAAAATAAGAGAATGATAAAACTGAAAAAAAATTATGATGTACATTACCATGTAACCTAACAACGAAAATTGGTTTGAACGAGATCTAGTGAGTAGTTTTTTTTTAATGACTCATAAATCGTAAACCGCATTTTACCTTTCATTTAATCAACTGAAATACATGCTGCTGCGGAACTTTTGACTTTTTTTTTTAAATATTGCAGTGTACGTCCACCGGGAAAACAAATAAATAGATGAATAAAGTAATGGTGTTCGTCACACAAAGATTTGTCCTGGTTGGATCGAACCCACGACCTCTAGCTTATCAGTCAGGATCACTAAACACTAGACCAACAGCGTCTATATTTTCAACCAAACTCAATAGTGTGATAAATTCAAGAAAAAGAAAGCTATTATCGCCAGTTTTCAATTGCCATTACGTACAACAATAATTTTATCTAAAGTACTGAGTAAAACAAGCAATAAAACCGTTCCAGTATAGGAATTTTATTTCCCTCTAAAACTAGAGTAGAATAAATCCATGATACAAGTCAGTACCCAGTTTCCCGAGGAAATGTTGACCTATTTAAAGCTTCGAAAAATACGCCACGTGGGGACAAATGTTTCGAAACATGAAATGTGTTCGGAAAACAAAAGTTTCGTTCGAATAGTGTTACATTTTGCCCATGTTTGAAATAAACTAGGAGTAAACCGTATTTTGTTATGCAAGCGTTCTTATATAGTCTTATTCAAGGATCCGTTGAAGTAAGATGGGGTTGAGTTTTATCTATGATTGCGACTGTGCGTGCCTCTTACCTTTTCAAATATTTTTCTTGGAAACGTAGGTACCAATAAAAAAAAAACAAAAGCTTTTCCAATATAGGTTGAATGACATTTTGTTTTGTTTGTTCTTTATGAAACTGTTAATTGTTTTTCATGGTTATTCTCAAACAAGAAATAGAGCCAGTAGCAGTATTATTTTGGCTGGTTTAAGCAACTCAAAAAAGAAAAAACCGGCCAAGTGCGAGTCGGACTCGCCCATGAAGGGTTCCGTAGCAGCATGTATTTCAGCTGATTAAATGAAAGCAAATTGCGGTTTACGATTTAAAAACGATTACGATAAAAAAAAAACTACTTGCTAGATCTCGTTTAAACCAATTTTCGTTGTTAGTTTGTATGGTAATGTACATCATACATTTTTTTAGTTTTATCATTTTCTTATTTTAGAAGTTACAGGGGGGGACACTCATTTTACCACTTTGGAAGTGTCTCTCGCGCAAAATATTCAGTTTAGAAAGAAATTATATTAAAAATCTCTATATAATTTTGGAAGACCTATCTATAGACACCCTCAAAAAAAATTTTGAGTTTCAGTTCTATGTATGGGAACCCCCCAAAATTATTATTATTTTTCTATTTTTGTGTCAAAATCTTAATGCGGTTTACAGAATACATCTACTTACCAAATTTCAATAGTACAGTTCTTATAGTTTCGGAAAAAAGTTGCTGTGACATACGGACGGACGGACAGACGGACAGACATGACGAATCTATAAGGGTTCCGTTTTTTGCCATTTGGCTACGGAACCCTAAAAAACATGCATGTGAAAAATATTTTGTACACTTCTGCAGTAATCACTTGATGTAGTTAAATTTATTACAAATACCTAAATGTATTACAAACATACATATAATACGTTATTCTTTTAGGCAATAACCAATGTATACTATGCATTCACTCGTTTAAGTTGTCTTTTAAATCTCCTTCCTACCTTTCAAGGAGACTCTGCAAGGAATTAAGCGAATTTGCAATCGGCACTAAATAAACATGAAACTTGTTTCATAAACATTGACTTGAGTGTTCGGATATTATCATTTTTAAAATAATTACGATCCCGGTTAGCTTTAGTGATAGTTGGGCGTCAAACGAATATCGAAAATGTGTGTACACCATCAAAGGAAGTTGTGATTACGGAAACAGCATCAGGTGGAGGAAACATCGTTTCATTGGGGATCTACTTTCCCATTTGAATGATGATGATGTCTACCCGTCCGTATTTCGGCCACGGCGGCCATTAATAAAATTAATAAAAAAGGTTTTTATTCGCGTAGACTCGTGTACAACATGTTCGTAGTATTATATAAGTAATTTATAATTATTTCTAGGTACATATAGATATTTAGGTACACGGATTGAAAGAAATAATTTACAATAAGATTTATTTTATAACAGTAAAGATATTTCACTAACTTAAATTAAGTTATTGTCAAGGATCATGTGTAGGTTTAATTATCTAAATTTTAAATTTTAGCTATATTTTTACTACATATTGTCTGAATGGTTCTGTCTACATTAAGGTGCGAATAAAATGTTATTGGCCTTCTCAATGGAGATTAGCCAATTGCGCAGGATATATTATAGTTCACAAGTGTGTGTGCCAACACAGGGGCACTGTCTATTCATCACTCTCATGATCCGATGGGACGACTAGCGACCGGAAAGAGGTCAGATACAGGACCGATGGCTTAACGTGCTCTCCGAGGCACGGGGGTGTAATACCGCCAACTACCAGACTTCGGGCTGATACTAAGAAATTTCTTTTAATGGAAAAATCCCAAATCACTTTTTTGCCCGCCCCGGGATTTGAGCCCAGAACCTCATTTTCTGCGGTTGAACACGCTACCGGTAGACCAACGAGGCAGTCAAAGTCATTTGTATATAATAATAATATCTAGGGACAATGTCACACAGATCATCCTAGCCCCAAACTAAGCAAAGCTTGTACTATGGGTACCAGGAGACGATATACATACTTATATAGATAGATAAATACTTCAATACATAGAAAACATCCATGACTCAGAAACAAATATTCGTGCTCATCACACAAATATTTGCACTACCGGGATTCGAACCCAGGACCACCAGCTTCGTAGGCGGGACCACTACCAACTAGGCTTCGGTGACCGTCGATATGACGAGTACATTGCTCTTCATCGTTACCCTTTTAGTGTGGGCTTTATCATACTTGACCTATGACCTATGACTACATCCGATAACTAATCGGATGTATCGGAAATACCACTTACGTTGGGTTCGAAAAGAGTTCCAGAATAATACAGGCAGAGGTTCATTCATGCGCCGCCTGCCTAAATTGAAGATTGATGACACTGAAGTCTGAAAAGAAATTTGTGCTCGGTTGATTCGTTTAGTGTTAAGTGTGCCTAAAGTAAAGTTAAATTTTCGCTGAAATGGTTAGTGAGTAAATAATAAGCGGTTATGACGTTTGAGAAGCATGTTTTTGCGGAATGATTGGATATAACTAGAGACTTGATTAGTACATTTAAATAAATAAATTTAATTTAATTAAATACATTTTATTTTACACAAATATTAATTATAATGTACAATGGGCGGTCTTATCGCATAAAGCGATTTCTTCCAGACAACCTTTGGATGGACAGGAATTAAATGTGTATAAATGCCGAGGACGGTGCAACAAAGTGTGGTTTACATAAATAAAAAGAAGAAAAGAGATAATTAAAAAGGTATACTAAAAACTACATTATTATATTAAGGATTAGTTATTTGGATGTCAGTTAGTTGTTGTATGTCAGGACAAAAAAGATTACATTATTATGTTTGTAAGTGGTGTAGTAAAATAATGGCCAGGTGAATGTATTATTTTAATATTACAATTTCTTTTGTGGTTTTGTGCTATATTGATCAACATATTAATGATCTATGGCAGAATTTATCAAAAAAAAAAAAATGACGAGTTATTAATAATACAAACATATTTGATCAATATAGGTCCATCGTCCTAGTATACAAGATAAAATATTGGAAGAAAATTAATTGAGACAGACCTTGAGCAAACTTTTCAATTGATGATATTGGCAAAAATATTTCCAAAATGTTTGTTGATTTAACTATATCACAGTCTAAGACAGTCAGTAATTGTTTCAGTTTCTGAAATAGTTAAATCAACAAAAATTTCGGAAAGTTTCATGCCATAATCATTAATTGACAAAGGCTTACAAAAGATAATGGAAGTAATTGAGAAACAGACTATTCAGCAGTTTAGTGAAGGCTTGCGAAATCGTATAGTATCAGCACAATTATTTCGGCTCAGAAGTTTGATTGTTTAAAATATGCTGTTCAAGCTGCGATAGATGAAGATTGTTTTGCGTCAAGTCAACAGCTAAAATGCTGTCAATGGGACTTATAATAACAAAAAAAAAATAGTCAGACCTCTCTGACTATTTTTTTTTTGAGGTGCATAGAACATTGGGGCGTGGTCCTTGCCGTCGGTCGAAGTTACACGCGGATACTCGACGGTGGTCCCAGCAATCTCGGCGATTTGAGATATCGCCAGCAGTACTACCACACCGTCGAAGTCACTATCGAGGTAACACATTTATCAATGATTTTGAGGAGAAAATATGGATTCCCTCTCGGAAATAATGATGATATCTTCCCGGCCGAATTTCGGCCACGGCGGCCATTTTAAATGGAGATTATCCAGAGAAATTTCTTTTCATGGAAAAATCCCAAAATCGCTTTTTGGCTCTACCCGGGATTTTAACCCAGGACCTCATTTTCTGTGGTTGAAAACGCTACCGCTAGACCAACGAGGCAGTCATCTCTCGGAAATATTCGAATATTAATGGCCCCAGCAATCTCGGCGATTTGAGATATCGCCAGCAGCACTACCACACCGTCGAAGTCACTATCGAGGTAACACATTTATCAATGATTTTAGGAGAAAATATGGATCCTCTCTCGGAAATGATGATGAAATCTTCCCGGTCGAATTACGCTACCGCTAGACCAACGAGGCAGTCATCTCTCGGAAATATTCGAATATTAAACCACCAAAATGATGACTCTAATTGCAACCTAATACGACCTTCAATCATTCTAAGATATTACAGAAAACTCAACTATTATATTAATAATGACAAGTTTCCACTTCCAAATATTACAGACATTTTGAATTCGCTACGTTTATGTTTATTTTCACATTTAGATTTGTATTAAGGTTATTATAATGTCAGCTTAGAACCCAACAGTTGCGAATATACAGCATATTGCTCGGGGCAGTGTAAGACGCATATCCCATGTTGTAAACAATATATTCCATTTGTAGAAAACCGAATGATTTTAATTATAGAATTATGGTAATCTGGAGTATTGTATATATTCAATAGTTCGTTTTAGATTTCTTCATACTAAAGTTTTTAAGATGTCTTAATTCCGTGTTCTACGAGGTCTTCCCCTTCCAATGGTACCATTCACACAGGCCAGGTATACTTCTTTTGTCAATCTTCTTTCATTCTTCCTTTCTAAATGCCCAAACCATCTCAGCATACCTTTGTCAATATTTGTGACTATATAAATTCTGTGACCAAATCGGAGACGTTTTCAAGAAAGGCCAGGTCAGAAGTACCTACCCTAAACCGGCGAACATGTATGAAAAATATAATGACAGTAAATGAGGCGAAAGAGGTGTGCACGGATCGTGACAAATGGAAGTGCGTTGTCTCTGTCTACTCCTTTGAGAAACAGGCGTAAGTCTAAGTATGTATGTATGTTAATTTCGTGTTTAAAAAATATTGCAACGGTATTTCAAAATCTGAAAGTAGATATTGAATGTATGACGACAATACTTAGTTTCAGACTTCCTCTTATTTACCAATAATTTGTATCGTTCAACTCTCTAATACTCTGTATATTTCAAAATAAACACTTTTCTTCTTGCCTGTACTTAATGTTCGTATAACAGCGATGGAATATTCACGCGCTCAGCAAGTGGCAAAACCCAAGAAACCAATTACTTGTGGTTTATATGACCATCCAGCCATTTATAAGAGCTGAATATCTTAGAAAGTACTTAAACAAGGATACAGCCTACCTGATGTTATCCAGTTACCATAGTCTATGACGCTTGCAAAACCCTTGGCATAACCAACCCGATAGGCTCTGACCAATGTACTATTATCATATTAATGCTATTATATTACCTGAGGTATATTTGGTCACGTAGTACGTAGTTTACACAAACAAACAAAGTCCGTAAGTGACGGGTGAGGTAAAGCAACTATAATCGAGGTCAGTCCATAGATGGGTCTGACCATAGACGGACCACCAATATGGCTTAATTTCTGAGCGTCTCCAAGCTTCGAAGGGCATGTTAAGCTGTTAGTTCTGGTTGTTGTTAATAGACACCAATACTGGGCGGCTTGAACATCTCTGGCAGGGGTATGACTCGTGTACCCACCGCCCATATTAAGTAAGTACTATAATGTATTTATAACAATTTAAACAAAATTTATATCAGCCCATTTCAATTGAATAACGAAAGAATTTTCCAAAATCGGTGGACTAACAGCGGATAAATCGAGTAAAATAAAACATTCAGATGAGTTCATAACCTCACACTTCTGAAGTCGGTTTCACAATTCAAATCGGTTCATTAATGCTGGAGCGTACTATTTAAGTACATTTTTTTATATTGTCCAGACGCCAGCACATCCAGCTACCCCAATGTGTCAAATTTATTTTATAGAATTTCAACTTTATCAGAAACGTATAAGGTTCACTTTTAATTTGGGAAATTTGACAGATTGGGGTGGCTTGATGTGCTGGCGTCTGTACATTGTGAACATCTTAAATCTTTTTTTGAACATTCTTGAAGTAGGTTAAACTTTACTTAACGCTTTTCTTCTCACCAGTCCTAGATATTCATACAACAGAGATGGGATATTTCACGTCTCACTCGCTCAGCAAGCGGCTAAGCCTAACAAACCAATTACTCGACGTTACTATGACCATTGAACCATAAACATGTACAACTTACGAATAATGAAGGTTCCTGCTATTTCTATAAGTAAAAACAGTGCTTTTATGTTTTAATTAGAGTCTGTGTTTCTTTGTGAAGAGAAAATAAACGAATTTTGATTTCATTTGATTCTCTCAAAATTACTATTAAATTTGACTGTGTAGTGCAATGGGTAAGACATTTGCCTTGCCAGTTCGCTTCACGGGTTCGATTCCGACAGAGGACAGCTCACAAAACATTTAATTGTTCTTTAGAATTCACTTTCATCATCATCATCATCATATCAGCCGAAAGACGTCCACTGCTGGACAAAGGCCTCCCCCAAAGATCTCCACAATTGCCGGTCTTGTGCTATTCGCATCCAGCAGTTTCCAGCGACCCGCATAAGATCATCGGTCCATCTTGTAGGGGGCCTGCCCACGCTGCGTCTTCCGGTTCGTGGTCGCCACTCAAGAACCTTTCTGCCCCAACGGCCGTCGGCTCTACGAGCTATATGCCCTGCCCACTGCCACTTCAACTTGGCAATTCACTTGGCAATTGCAGGCGAACCAAAGTCACCGACATAGCCCGAAGGCTATGTCGGTGACTTTGGTTCGCCTGCGGATTTCGACATTTCTGATGCGATCCCGCAGGGAAACTCCGAGCATAGCCCTCTCCATTGCTCTTTGGGTGACCTTGAGCCTTCTAATAAGGCCCATAGTGAGCGACCACGTCTCTGTTCCGTATGTCATCACTGGCAACACACACTGGTCGAAGACTTTAGACTTGAGACACTGCGGTATTTTGGACGAGAAGATGTTACGTAGCTTCCCGAACGCTGCCCATCCGAGTTGGATTCTACGATTGACCTCCTTCTCGAAATTGGACCTACCTAGTTGGATGGTCTGTCCTAGGTAAATATAGTTCTCTACAACTTCGAGTGCAGAGTCGCCAACTTTCAATTGAGTTGGTGCAACATGGACGATTGACATGATTTTCGTCTTATCCATGTTCATTTTCAGACCCACTTGTTGAGAGACTCTGCTGAGGTCATCGAGCATTGTACCGAGGTCTTCCATGGTCTCAGCCATGACTACGATATCATCGGCAAATCGAAGGTGAGTGATGTACTCGCCATTGACATTGATGCCAAAGCCTTTCCAGTCCAGAAGCTTGAAGACGTCTTCCAATGCAGCGGTGAACAGTTTCGGAGATATAACATCTCCCTGTCTCACGCCTCGCTGCAAGTGGATAGGTTTCGAGATCTGGTCCTGGAGTCGCACTGACATAGTGGCGTTTTCATACAAACACTTTATCACCTCGATATACCGGTAGTCAATTTGGCACCTTATGAGAGACCTCAGCACGGCCCATGTTTCGATAGAATCAAAGGCTTTCTCATAGTCCACAAACGCTAAGCACAGTGGCTTGTTATACTCTTCGGTCTTCTGTATAACTTGCCGCAGCGTATGTATGTGGTCTATGGTGCTAAAGCCTTTTCGAAAACCGGCTTGTTCGGGAGACTAGAAGTCGTCAAACCTGCGCGCGAGACGGTTCGTAACGACCCTCGAAAACAACTTGTAAACATGGCTCAGCAGTGTGATGGGTCTATAATTCTTCAATAGGGTCTTGTCGCCCTTTTTGAAGAAGAGCACCACCACACTTCTGTGCCATGCTTGTGGCGTTTGACCATCTAGTATGACGGAGTTAAATAACTTCTGAAGGGCCCGTAGGATTGGTGTACCACCCGCCTTCAGAAGCTCTGCTGTAACTCCATCATCACCAGGCGCCTTGTTGTTCTTGAGTTGTTTGAGAGCCATTCTAATCTCGTACAGGCTGACGTCCGGGATGTCTTCGGTGTAATGTCGGGTTAGTCGTGCTCTGGGATCTGAGGCATGACTTTTGACAGGTGGCTGTGTTGTCGTATATAACTGTCCGTAGAACTTCTCGATCTCTCCCAGCAACTCAGGTTTAGACGTGACGATTCTACCATCCTCAGTCTTCAGCTTCGTCAGTTGGCTCTGTCCAACAGACAGAGCTCTTGCGAACACTTTGGAGCCCTTGTTCCGCTCAATGGCCTCTTTAATACTAATTGTATTAAATTGCCGCGTGTCGCGAGTCAAAGACTTTGAGATCTGTCTGTTGAGCTGCCGATATCTGGTAGCATCATCTGAGGATGTCAGAACCATTTTCCGTCTATCTTCCATAAGTTGCAGGGTAAAGTCAGAGATCTTTTTAGTTCTGTTTGTACGGCGGGCCTTGAAGACCTTAGACCCAGCCGTATGGACAGCTTCTACGAGCCTGTCATAGTATGAGTCCACTTCCTCGCAGTCTGCTAGGCATTCGAAACGGTTTTGCAGTTCGAGCTGAAATGGTTCGGGGTTTTGGACGTGGATAGGTAAAGGTCGGAGCGTAGACTTTATCAGTCGGGATCTCTGGAGTTTGACATTAAGGTTCAATGAGCCTCTGACCAGTCTGTGATCGCTCCCGGTTTTAACCGCATTGATCACGGAGACATCATTGAACATCTGTCGTCTCGTCGACAAGATAAAGTCTATCTCATTTTTAGTTTTACCATCGGGGCTCACCCAGGTCCATTTGCGGTGATCCGGCTTCCTGAAGAAGGAATTCATCATAAAGAGTCCCTCCTTCTCCATGAAGTCGGCCAACATTTGGCCCCGGGGGTTCCGGTCACCAGTTCCAAATTGCCCCACTCTCAGCTCATTACCGAATCGTTTGCCCAGCTTCGCGTTAAAGTCCCCCATGACCACAGTGAAATAGGAGTTAGAGGTATGTATGGCTCAGGATATGTACTCATACATAACCTCGACTTCATCGTCGGAGTGTGTCGAAGTGGGTGCGTATACCTGTATAACCTTCAACGAATACCGCTTGGTGATTCTGAGTATAAGGTACGCAACCCTCGTCGACACACTCTCGATTTTCACTAGGTTGTTCACGAGGGACTTGTGGACTATGAACCCGACACCACCTTGGGATATTTGGTCACCCTCCCGGTAATAGAGCAGGTTTCCGGATTTCAGTATTATCGAGTCCTCCCCCTCTCTTCGGACTTCAGATAATCCTACAATATCCCAATGTAACCTGCTCAATTCTTCCTCCAGTTCGGTTATCTTCTCGTCGGACCGCAGTGTACGTGTGTTATATGTTGCCAGGGCCAGAGGTCGTCGGTGTTGGTAACGCGGAATCTGCCGGGGATTCTTAGCACCCCCTGCCTGCCGTAACCACGGCTGTTACCACGGCTGGGAATAGCAGGGCTGTCGGGGACTGGGGGCCGCGGTTTGGTTGTGTCCATCATTTGAGGGGATTTGCCATAATCGCTACGCTTGGCAGACACACGGGATGAGAAGGGGTGGTGATATTCTTAGGCCGTCACCACACAGCATTCACTTTACTCGTTTCGAAATAAAGTAAATTTTATTTTGTTTTAACTACAAAATCATTTATTTTAGGATGTATATTAATTGGTTTTCTTAAATGTCATTTTAACAATATGATAACAATATGTAGTAAAAATATTAGACTTAAACTAGATAATTAAACATAATCTCTTGACAATAACTTGATACGAGCTAGCTAAATATCACAATGCTATAATAAAATAAATTTTATAAATGTTTTCATACAATGTGTACCTAAATATCTATGTTACTAGAAATAATAATGTATACAACTATATTACTACAAACATGTTCTGACTATTTACAAGCGCTTTTTTAAAGTCTACGTGAATAAAAACCTTTTTTATTTATTTATTTAACGAATGAATGTCAGTAGTTTTAAATTATGACGCTCCACTACGACATCTTGTACACAGAATTGCTTTTTCCCAAACTTATTCCGTCCGTTATGAAATTGGTCGAGGAACAAGCTAATTCTATATTTCTCTAGAATGTAGATGTTAAAAAAACCCCGATATGACGATAATACAGATGGATGACGATTACGTTTTGGACCAGCAGGTTTTCATAGCTTCATCAGCCAATAGAGGCAAGCGAAAGCTTAAGTCAAAACTTTACCAAAGGGCCTCTGTTTCAATTTACTTATTTAGTAAATTGAAGCGGTTCCTCTAGAATCTGTAGTTGTGATCGAACTCACGACCTGCGGCGTGAATACTTACTTACTTACCGTATGCCCATACGATAAGTAAGTAAGGAGTGGTTATCCTAGTGTCAGAGTTGTTCAAGCCGCCCAGTAGGCCTCTCACATGGCTTAACGACTGTTGTCTAGTGACTACAACCGAGATCGATAGTTTAACGTGCCCTCCGAAGCACGAAGACGCTCAGAAATTAAACCACTTTAGCGGTCACCCATCTATGGATTGACCGCGAACCTAGTTACTTAACCTCGCCGATCGCTTACGGACCGGTGAGAATATCTAGCTATAAGTGCCTCGCGTGAATATCATTATCATAATCATCAAACTCTTTTAATTTGTAATATGTTTGATGGATTAGCCTTTTCTTAAGTTGTGATTGAAAACAGCTCATAAGCCATTCTCTTATAGTTTTTCGAATTTTACTATACACTTTAATAGTAAGTAATAAAGCTTTTTGTCAATAAAATAAATACAAACAATCTGTTTATAAAGAAATTGAAATTAAATTCAGTGATAATAAGTTCAGCTTTTCTTTTAAACGATGAAACAAAATTTATGTATGCCATTCTGAAGGCATTAAGTATCGATTAATAATTATCAAACAAAGCACAAATCAAGTAACATACCTACTTCAAAATACTTAAGAGTACTATAGACGAATTTTATGTCGCCCAGTAATATACGAATCATATTAAAATATATATCCGGGACATATCACACGGCGCCATCCAGCCCAAACTAAGCAAAACTTGTATTGTAGTATTGAAATGTAATCAACCAATTTTAATTTTAATTCAACTAGTTTTACAATTCTCTAAGTAAATTTGCTAGGAATCTGCTGTCATTGATTGATCGAGACCAAAATTTAAATAGAATGTGATATATGATATTAATTTTAAAAATAATTTCTAACTTATAGTATATCTAAGTTATTGTAAAATGTATTTAAGTCATATCTGATAACCGTATTACATCGATAGCCTCGATACAGGCATCGCCTAGTGTGGCTATCACTGCTAAAATAATTGTATAACCCAATGACTAATAAATAATTTGAAAAAAAAAAAATTATAATAATAATTTCTAACTTATAGTATATCTAAGTTATTGTAAAATGTATTTAAGTCCTATCTGATAACCGTATTACATCGATAGCCTCGATACAGGTATCACTGCTAAAATAATTGTATAACCCAATGACTAATAAATAATAAAAAAAAGAATTACCTTAATATGTTTTATGTAAATATACCTACACTACCTATATATGTAATATACCAAATCACCCAGGCCTAACAAACATTTGTCTTGTGTGAAGATCTAACCCCGTTTTGGCTCAGAAGCAACTGAGACTCGACGGTCCCTTTTATTCATTCCGAGATTGAAAACACGAACAGATATACCTACGGTAGTACAATATATTTGCTTAGACTCGTATACGGTAGAATCGTACTCGTATACGGCACTCCGAAAGTGGAAGCAGCAGCATCTAGAATCTCTAACTATTAATAATTTTAAGCTAGCGTCAGTAAATCCTCTAAGGCTGTGAACCGAAAACCCATCAAATCATCGTGCAAATTTAGGATTACTGTTAATATAATATGCAACAAAATTTACTACGTACACTTTAACAAGTAAGCCGGTACTTTATCAATATAAAATTTACACATATCACTCATTCAAAGATATTTTTATTTGTAAAAGACAGCGCCCGCACGAGGAATATGAATTTCTGTGTGGAGGGGTACTTTACAAACATATAATAGAGAGACACAAAGTACAGACGCCAGCACATCAAGCTACCCCAAATCTGTCAAATTTCCCCAATTGAAAGTGAAACTTATGCTTTTGTGATAAAGTTGAAATCTATAAAAGTAATTTGACGGATTGGGGTAGCTGGATGTGCTGGCGTCTGAACTTTCGGTCTCAGAACAAGTATCGAGAATCGAAAGAAAAATTAAGCAATAAACAATTATTCTATTTAAAAGAATAAAAAAATTAGTTATTGATTTTTGGTGCCTTAAGTGTTGCGATACTTTTACCATCTTAACTAATGGCTATCTGAATTCACAGGTATTTAAGTTACGGTTTTTTTTTATTTCTGAGCGACTCCGTGTTTCGTAGGGCATGTTCTATCGGTCCCGGTTGTTGTCATTAGATAACAGTTTATAAGCCATGTCAGAGGCCTACTGGGCGGCTTGAACAACTCTAACACCAGGGTAACCACTGCCCTTACGATAAAGACATGATGGTCTTTATCTTAAATCGTGAGACAGTAATATTTACAGTTAATTTTATTGTACTTTCTACTCCTTTGAAACTCGAACAGTCCCAAGAGATATAGAATGAATAGAAACGCGATTAAAGCTTGAACGAGCCACCTAATTAGATGGCCCTCAATGCCAAATACTGATTAAAATTAATTAAATCAACCTAATTAATATTTGGTAGTAATGATGTCTTTGGAGCGTGTTTTGATAGCTGAGCCTTGCTTAACTCCAGTTTTGATAACAGTAACTTTATATCAAGGACATTTCTTGGAGCATAAGTAACTTTTAGGTACCAAAGTAAATTGACTAATATTATGACTTGAGCATGTGGAAGTATACAAGTACGTTCATAAATCCCGTAGCAGTTTCACAAGGAATTGAAATCGTATTTCTGTGAATTTCTACGAAAGCAAATAAATTACTATATGATGGGAATTATTTAAAATTTGAATAATGTATAACTTTATTTTAAATAAGTTACGAAATATACGAGTATTCATAAAACTTAAAATTAAATACAGATATAGACTCACACAGCCTGTTTCCCAAAGGGGTAGGCAGAGACAACGGATTTCCATTAGTCGCGATATTTGCAAACCTTTTTTGCCGCGTTTTACTATAAAAGAATCTATAAATGAAATAAAAAAATGTGTCATAATAATCTTACAGATGCATGCACCAAACGAGACATATCTCAATGTAACAGCTATATAAATAATATAATAGTTAACACTTCCATAAATATCCAAGAAAAGAGGTGACGTATCATTAAAACCATATGTGCAACCGTAATAATACTAATCATTTATGGTTCCTATATCCTTATCATATAGGAACCATAAATGATTAGTATTACCGCAATTATCGCAAAGTCAGTGGACTTAGAGACTTACTACTATTTATAATATATTAATTACATTTATAGAAAAATAGCTGTGCCCCGCAGTTAAATTTATTGCCCGCATTAAATTTCATAATTTATAGCCTATCTCTTATTCGGACATATAAGCCATAATACTACAAAGTTTCATCAAAATCCGTTCAGTAGTTTTTGCGTGAAGACGTAACAAACATACACACTCACAAACTTTCGCCTTAATAATATTAGTGTGATGTCTGTAATCCGAAAACGTTAAACCGAAATACTCTTCTTTAGATTAAATCATTATTCTCAAGTACACAAGATACGTCATTATAATGGTTTGTTAGACTAAGGGCGCCATTAAGCCCTTCCTAATTAACCCATAAAAGTTAAGAGTCAATAAACTGCTGGCTTTAATTTTCTATGACTACAAAATTAAGTAGCGGAGGAATATAATTAAGATATTATTATATGAAACATCAAGTTTCTGTTTCTCTATTTGATCTTGGTATAAAGAGCTTCAGGATGAAAACGTTTTCTTTAATTAATCTTATGACCTGACGCACTTTGCACTTAAGGTTCAAAGCTACAAGTGTATTGCCAAATATGTCTTAGTTTGCCCGATTCTGATCGAGTCCACCAAAGTAGGCCAGCGAATGCACATTATCGATAGGGTCATACTTAGGACTCTACTGAGCAAGAGAAATATTCACTATCTGGGCAAGTCCGAAGTCACGAGAGTTTCTAATAGCCTTGTATTAGACAACTTCAGATGAATCGCGACCAACACGCCTTCTATAACCTTAGTTTACTTTCATATTGATAAAATATCTTAACCAATTGTCAATCAAATAAGTGGCTATACTGAGCCCACGTCAACTCACGAAGACGCAACTTCGTGCATTAACGTGGACTCAGTTAAATATATATCGCCGTGGAGTTATAGGTTGTCGATCGAATCTTCACCATCAGACATTGTAGTGGGCGTGTTTTCTTTGCACAGACGCCAGCACAACAAGCTACCCCAATCTGTCAAATTTCCCCAATTGAAAGTGAACCTTATGCTTATGTGATAAAGTTGAAAATCTAAAAGAGAAATTTGACAGATTGGGGTAGCTTGATGTGCTGGCGTCTGTACAATTAAAATGAAAGTCTTAAATCAAATTGCAAATTTATTTAGCTGCTATCTATAAATATCTCACTCTCCGAGTTATATAGAATAGTAACTTCACTACATTGCCAAAAACTAAAGTTCATTGCCAATATTCTATAAGTTGTTAAAATATGTCCGGCTCAGTAAACCGCCATAAAAAAATCAAAGAATCTGCTGAAAATTTAAAGAAATAAAAGAGTGATTTAGCAGGCAAATACTAACTTTATTCAAAAAAGGTCTAATTAACTAATATACAGCACTTGGTATCCGATGGACAATCAGTAGCTTCTTCATACATTAGTCGTTTGTTGCAAGGTTTGTCCCCTTCCATGCACATGCCACCTCGCTTTTCGCATCTGGTTTCTTTGACTGATACTGAAAAAACAAAGATTTAATTGTGAATAACAATGAGGTTTGGACTCGTAGACGTATACGGGCGAGCATTATACATACATAAGTTTATTGCGTCATCAAGAGTTTAAAAATGTCATTTTAAAGCCTTAACTTATGAATGCATCTATCTCGATCCCGCATTTATTGTGAGTACTAATGAAAAAATGTACATCGGGATTGTTTGTGTTTACAAATGTATAGGTGTTCTGTGCGGAACTCGAATCTGAATTATATTTCTCACCGGTCCATAAGTGATCGGCGAGATTAAGCAACTAGTCCCGCGGTCAGTCCATAGATGGGTGACCGCCAAAGTGGTTTTAATTTCTGAGCGTCTCCGTGCTTTGGAGGGCACGTTAAGCTGTCGGTCCCGGTTGTAGTCATCAGACAACAGTCGTTAAGCCATGTTAGAGGCCTACTGGGTGGCTTGAGCAACTCTGACACTAGGGTTACCACTACCCATACGATAAGCAAGCAACCGAGGTAGTACCGGGGCAACCACCTTAACTCCACGCGTAACTCAGTCAGAAATCGTTTCATGGAATGAATATGGAAACAATCTGTTTTCCATATTTTGTGAGCATAGACACTAGGCAGAAACATGCTTGGAATATTTTGAAATATTAACCTTTCTAATTTACCAAAGCACATTTTTAAGAAGTGGATACCTTACGAAGTGCCCACCGGTTATAGTCTACTGTGTTAATTCAGGGTGTCAAACTCCATACTAAATTTAATCAAAATCGCTCCAACGTTTAGACGTGAAGAAGTAACAAATATACATGCCATATTCGCCACGCTTATCAAACGGGTTGGCAGTATGGTCTTAGTACACAAAGAGACGCTGCTCTGTTCTCGTTTAAACACATCATTCTTATCGTCATTCTTTGTTTTGAATCAAATCATGAAACTTGTTATTTGTGTCGAGTTTCTGATATTTGGGTACTTTTGCAAGCGCCATCATCATGGATTAACTTCAGTAATTCAGCTCGTAAACTAAATATTAACGTTCTGAAGAACTGCGGGTGGGAACGGTTTTAAACGAAGAAACGAACGAAGGTAAGCAGTTACCCAAGCCAGTACCTAGATGCTTCTGATTCCCAAAAAATTAACCTCGCGCTCTCGACCAAGCAGAATTTTTTCCTCTGCTATCGCGTAAGACTACATGCCTGCATTTCATGTCTGCCTGGTATTCCGAGTCTCTAAAATACTCCAAAACAGAGGATTTTTCAGATACTCAGTCATTTGTATAATACTTACATCCGTAACAGCATTCGACTCTTTGACTCCTCTGTTTGGGGCACAGGCCCCTCACCTCACTGAGTTGACCTGGCGGACAGTCTTTTGCTATCGTGCACATGCCTCCATTGTCCCTACATGGGCCTTCTTCTAGGATTGAGTCCAGACGCTTGACTGCAAGGAAAATAAGAAGAAAGTTTGAAGTATCATCTTGAAAAATATTACAAAAAAAAGACATGTTCACTCACATATTATGAGGACACTGAAGCCCTCTTACAACATGCAATTTGAACCTGTCATCCACACTAACACTCACTCACATACATCACGCATACACCCCACATATACTCACTCACTTACACACATCACTCATACATCCCCACACCCAGTCGCATCCAAAACACGCACCCTATTTCTACTGTTCTTTATACATTATAATATAAGATTTTTCATATATTTTTTTTTATTTTACTGTACAAACTTTTTGCTTTTTTAATGTTTGTCATTATCAATCTGCCATACTTATCTTTTCTTATGTAAATTATTTAAACCTTTAAGACTTTTAAGTATTAAGATTTGAATTAAACTATTAGTAGTTTCACCATTGACAATATGTAGTAAAAATATTAGACTTAAACTAGATTATTAAACATAATTTCTTGACAATAACTTGATACTAGCTAGCTAAATATCATTGCTATTTTTAATTTAATTTAATTAATCATTTATTTCAGACCATTTTAAGTCCATAAGATGTTAGTTACAAAAATCTTAACCTAATGTTAGTAATTTTACAATATATAAATATAAAATCGCGGTTCTAGGGCACCGTCTACGTCGTGTGCAGTCGTATCCAGTGCTCCAGCATCGGACTATCCCATTTGTCACATAATGCGTTCAAGATGCTGTGTGAGCTACCACGCACCCTGCGTAGGAGGGATGCACACCGTTTGCGGATGATGGCGTGGAAACCATCAACCCTCGCTTCCGCAAACATCCCCGATGCACTACAAAAACGTGGCAGCCCAATCAACATCCTGAACGCATTATTATATTGCACACAAAGGGCGCTGTATGCCCTCTGCGTATACCTGATCCACAGACTGCACGTGTAAAATGTCTGGCAATATGCTCTAAAAAGTGTAACTTTGACGTCCTTGGTACAACGTGCAAATCTACGAATCAGCATATTACATCGGACAGCCAGCGCCCTACGTTCTCTTATAATATAATAATATTATAAGAGAACGTAGGGTAGGTAAATTTTATAAATGTTTTCATACAATATGTACCTAAATATCTATGTTACTAGAAATAATAATGTATACAACTATATTACTACAAACATGTTCTGACTATTTACAAGCGCTTTTTTAAAGTCTACATGAATAAAAATCTTTTTTAATTTATTTTATTTTATTTATCGCGTAATTATACATTTTGGAAGGGCGAAGTGCCCTATCACAGGCAATTTTTGCCTAAAAGGTCACTTCAAACATTAGATGTAGTACTAATTTTGTGAATGGAAAATAAATTATTTGAATTTGAATTCTACTTTTAAATGTTGATGAACATTAGCCATATTTGGAATCTCATAGGTATGACTTATTTTGTCAATCTAACCGTCCGTTTGTAACAGAATTCAATACATATACTGCAGTGACAATTACGAAGGAATATATTTTTAGGATTCTGTACCACAATAGTAAAGAAGATCTCTTAACCCACGCTTAGTAGTCAGAGCCACTAACCGATAGATTAAAATGCCAGTAAACATCTGAGAAGTTTGAAAAAAAATCCTGATGATTAGCACTGCAGAAGTGTAGTACTAGCTGAGATAGGGCCATTTTTCATACCAGTGCGGATAAACTTAATAATGCATTTTTTGTATATGTTATGAAAATAAAATTATTTTCTATCTTTATTTCTATCATCATGTCAGCCGGAAGACGTCCACTGCCGGACAAAGGCCTCCCCCAAAGATCTCCACATTTGCAGGTCTTGCAAATTTTACGTAGCAGAAAAATCCTAATACGCTTTTTCTCGTAGTTAAACAGTGCACTAACGAGTCAACCATCTACCATTAAAAAAATATATAATAATAAAATAAATAATGCATTTTTGTTGTTCTGATCTTAGCTATTGTATAACGTATGTATAAAATTGGAACCAATGTTAATTATACGGTAATTTCGCTTCGGTAATACCTTAGATTGATACGGTTGAGGATGAATTCGATTGGTTAATCAACTAAGTTTATTAATTTTTCACTAGCTCTGCCCTGCGGTTTTACCCGCATTAAATTTTGTAAATTAGAGCTTATACATATGTTATTTAGACATATGAGCTATATTTTTTAAAAGCTTCATCAAAATCTGTTTGGTAGGTTTTGCGTGAAGGAGTATCAAACATTTATACATCTATACAGCCATACGCACAAACTTTTGCATTTATAATACTAGCTTTGCCCGTGGTTTTACCCGCGTTAAGCTTTATGAATTATTATTCGGAGATATAAGCTATATTACTACAAAGCTCCAAAAAAATCCGTTCAGTAGTTTTCGCGTCAAAGAGTGACAAACACCTAAGCATACATACTCACAAACTTTCGCATTTATAATACTAGCTGTACTCCGTCGTAAACTTTATAAAATATAGCTTATTTGTTATTTGGATATATCAGCTATATTACTACAAAGTTTCATCAAAATCCGTACGGCAGATTTTGCGTGAAAGAGTTTTCCAAACATCGATACTCACAAACTTTTGCATTCATTATATTAGTAGAATTAGTAGCATGTTTACTATATTTATTTATTTATTATCATAATTGTCATGCATCTTAGAGACCTCAGCAAATGTGTGTGATATCGAAGACCTCGCTAGGATCACCCGTGGTGAGACCTTCTTTTCAATGCGATTCATGTGTAAATTTTTCTCTTTATATTTATATATTATCTTCTGGATATATTTAAAAAACTCCTTGCCTAAAATTTTAGTCAAAATATTATCATGAATATAAAAAACTTAGTAGACCAACCAGCCGATCGTCAATTAATATTAAACTTAAAATTAACTTCAGTGTATTGTGTGATTGACGGCAAAGAATATCATCACTCCATCTCATCCCGTGTGGGGCGTAGAGGTGAGACCTGGGAAGCTTAAGAGACCTCCAAAAATGTTCTTGGACATTGTCTGTCAGGCAACTTGCTAGAGACCAGCGTCTAACCTATGTCCTCTCATTGTGAGAGAAGGCCCTTGAACTGCAGTGGGGCAGTATTGGACTGCGTCATCATCATAAAGTACACATTTATTATGAATTGCTAAATTAGTAAGTACTAACGCAATCATGGCGCAATGTGTTCGCAATTATTATTTTTTCATGTCATGAAAT
Organism: Pseudoips prasinana; assembly: GCA_951640165.1. Classification (NCBI taxonomy): domain Eukaryota; kingdom Metazoa; phylum Arthropoda; class Insecta; order Lepidoptera; family Nolidae; genus Pseudoips; species Pseudoips prasinana. The sequence continues at coordinate 5,443,034 of OX621236.1, forward strand.
ACTGATAATTTTAAAATAAAATAAAAAAGGTAATTATTCTGGTAGACTTTAAAAAAGCGCTTGTAAATTGTCAGAACATGATTGTAGTAATATAGTTAAGTATACATAATTATTTCTAGGTACATATTGGAATTTAGGTACACGGATTGTATGAAAACATTTAGAAATAAAATTTAATTTATCATAGTAATTATTTAGTTATGTTGCTTATAATAACACATTGTTAAACTATTCATTACTTCGCTATTAACATTCATTCGTACTTGTCAAGCTTACACTTTCATGCATATAGTCATATTAAGGTAACTAGATTTTTAAACTATTCCTTCCGTGCGGTCTGTTTTAGCGCATAAAATGGTAAGAAACCCCTTAAATAAATAACGTGTTATTTAGCTACTATTTTTCTCATTTTTGATAAATTTAGAAAAAAAATTGAGGATTGAAAACAGTTAAGCCGTGCTGTTGGCAAACGCTGAATGTTCTCAATCGGTAGTTTAACATAAGCAACAAATACCTGAGGATATTATATAGGTTTCAAGCCACAGCTCAAGAGGGGCGCTGAAGTAAAAAGACAGAAATAGGCTGATCACAAATCATAAGACTGGCTTGGACTAAGGCACAGGACCACAAATCAGGTGCCAACACGTTTTTTACCTGTGAAGGCCCTACCAGCAGGCAGCTATCCTGTGGCTTTTTCTAGGTGTCTACCTACGTTGCCGACCCGGATAAGAAAGTGAAAAAGAATATTTTGCTAGCGGTTTATTTTTTTCTCGTTTCCTGACATTGTGATTATAGTGTTAGTACATATACCAGTCAATCTCAATGTTCAATACATGCGTGCATACTAATGCACGCACAATATGAAAGAATTCTGCATATAATATGCAAATGCGATGCATTGGCAAGACACAGAATGGCCATCCTGGGGCTGGCATATCCAGAAGCAGTAGACTACAAGGATCGACCCCTAAGAAGTGTACTGGTTTATGTGCACACTTCATTCAGGGCTCTAGGGATTGAACAAAAACCACTGGGGGATAGTAGAAAAGATCTTGAACGCTCGAAGTGTTGTACGCAAGTACACCTCAAGATCTTCGACATCCAGTTCATGGAAATAATTGTAAAGTTAAACAATAAATTAATAATTAGAATCAATTAAATTTCACTCAAGCTACAAGATTAACACCCTAGAAGACAAACAAACGGTGTGTGCACCCGTGCAAATTAATCTCAAGTGGCACCCGTTCACGGGTATAACGTGTGGGCTAGCCATCGCATCTCTCGCCATATTAGAGGGAAGGAAACGACCCGACCCACATCACCATGGCAATAAATAACATATAATGGGAGCATGACGAGTTTAAAGCGTCAGTCAAGTCACTGGCAGCCTTCAACCGAGCAACGTTTGACATATCAAGATAAAATAGTGTATTTTTTTTAATAATTGTATCAAATTTAATTAACCGTTGTGATAGATATCATCTTCATCGTCATTGAAAATTGTTAGCAATTGTTCTAAATCTAGGTCAAATATTAATAAGTAACGCAACCAATCATTCAAGTTCACCAAAACAATAGAATTGAACAGGAAACATCACCATAATTATCATCTTTATGGTATAGTTCTGAACAATCAAACCATTGTTATGAGAACCGCTGCATTTATTGTTACTTGAGTCAGTGATCTATGATACCATTACTATCTTGTTTACCTGACGGCTATAACATTTGCTTATAAGTTAAGTTGTTGTTTAGCAATAATCTTTGAGTCCGTTCTCAGGCGGGTATTGAACCTTAATTCAGGGTAGTATATCAACCTTCAAACAGTGTTTTAAGACTGTTGCCAAAACACACATACATTTATTCTAGGGGGGATCGAACCCACGAACCCTGGTTTAGCTGTCTGCATCACTACACCCTGGCCAATAATAATAATAATATATATAATAATATCTGGGGACAATGTCACACAGATCATCCTAGTCCCAAACTAAGCAAAGCTTGTACTATGGGTACCAGGCGACGATATACATACTTATATAGATAGATAAATACTTAAATACATAGAAAACATCCATGACTCAGAAACAAATATTCGTGCTCATCACACAAATATTTGCACTTACCGGGATTCGAACCCAGGACCACCAGCTTCGTAGGCAGGGTCATTACCAACTAGGCTACGGTGACCGTCAATATAAATCGTTGAATAATATTTTTTTACCGCTTTATATTAACTTTACTTGTATGTTTGTTTGTAACTGACTCCTTTGGGGGCGATTTTGACCCACTTTAAACGGTCAGATTTCATTCAAGCTTTGTAAAGTTTTCGAGGACCGATGGCAATACACTAATTTAATAAGATTATTCCATTATTCAATTTGCAAAATAAGATTTTGTTAATTTATACAAATTTTATCTTTAGTCGATAGGCATAAATTTATGATAATTCTACTTTCCAATCATCTTTAACCAACTTATCTGATATTAACACATTTTCCAATACCAAAGAGAATTTTAATTCAACAAAACAAATAATAGAAAAATACTTTTATAAATAATCTAAACTAAAAAACACGCTTTATATAGAAAACCAACATAAAAAAAAGCATTTTAATCAAAAATAGTTTAAGAAATGTTAATAAATATAATTTAATCCAAAAAAAACGTGGGGTGCATGGTGTCAATAGTTATAAATATTTATTGACATATATGAGAAATAAAAATAGAAATAAAAAGGACACTACGCTTTGTGAACATTTTTTTTCTTATTTACACTATCATTAATTTATGTTCTTTAAAAAAATTTACACTATGCTTAGTTAAAAGGTGATTGCCCATTTCTGTCTCCCTTAAATTAAACCGAGTATGATCATGAAATAAAATACATTATTCGTAACCTATTTTTATAATTATTATTTATTTGTTACGCACAATAACTTTGTGGGGTTTAAGTTTTCATGTTTATTGGTTATTTAATTGACTAACTTTTTATTTTGAGAAGATTTGTAAACACAGTTTAAGACTGAAATCATTACGATCCCATTAATCACTTGCTGTAAATATCAAACTAGAGGTCTTGTCGTTTTAATAACTTACATTATATTAAGTTGTTAATTCTTTAAATGTATTAATATCGTTAATTAATAGATAGGTATTAAAAAAGTGAGTTTTACAAGAGCAACTGACACTTGACAGTATGCGTAACGATCCCCGCAAACGGTAACAAAAAAGAACTGTCAATGTCTATCTGGCTGTCATGTTTACTTGGTGAAAAACAAGCATGATTTTCGGATGTTTTTATCGTATGTTGCCACTGTTTTTGTTTTAATTAAGTGTGTCGCCGCCATTCGTTGTTAGGTCAGGCTATAGTTAGCTTAATTCTACTGTTGTTAATGTTCAATTAAAGTATAACATGCCAAAGCTTATTCTACACTTTCATATTGAGTGTCATTATCGTTATTGCTTGATAGTTCTAGCATCATCTTACTGTTAAAAACTATTTAGTTAAAGGGGACATATTTCTTATAATTCTTACATTGTTGCAGAGCCCATCTTTCAATTTACCAATATTTTTTGAGTAGGTGGGTACTCATCTACACCTAACCTCAAAACTGAACTTTGATTTATATTATTAAGAAAACCCCACAAAATATTTCTTTATTTTTTACTTTATTATATTTTATGATATCACTCCTCTTTTACCTCCAATTTTGGTAATCATACAAAATTATTTACTGAGGGACGAAGCTCTATAGAAGAATGGGCAATTTCCTTTTATATTTTTAAGTTTGGTTTTCTATATAAAGCGCGATTTTTTGTTCGTTTAAACTATTATTTATTTTTATCAGAGGTCTTCGGTTACCTGGTCTTTTACATGGAGGATAACTTGGACCTAGAATGTAACACAAGGTTCACAGATTTTGACGGTGTATCATGAACGTAAAGTTTAAGTTCTACAGAACTTACTATCAGTGCATTAAGGAGGTCGTTAGAGTGGATGTTTGTGGAGATAAGGGTGGATAATTTTTCGTAGCATCATCTGAAAGCAATCTCCGTCTCACCTTAGAAGGACCACTCCTTCTAAGACCAGCTCTCACAAAATGCTGAATATAATAGGTGGGATTTGCCAAACAGTCAATAAAACTCAGCACTATTCATATTATTCATATTCGGTCACCGTAGCCTAGTTGGTAGTGCTCCTGCCTACGAAGCTGGTGGTCCTGGGTTCGAATCCCGGTAAGTGCAAATATTTGTGTGATGAGCACGAATATTTGTTTCTGAATCATGGATGTTTTCTATGTATTTAGGTATTTATCTATCTATATAAGTATGTATATCGTCGCCTGGTACCCATAGTACAATTTTGCTTAGTTTGGGGCTAGGATGATCTGTGTGACATTGTCCCTAGATATTATTATTATTAGACCACTAGTCAAATGCTCACACCGGTATGTAAGTGATTAGCGGGGTTAAGCAACTAGGCTCGCGGTCAGTCTGGCATAGATGGGTGACCGCCACAGTAGTTTAAATTCTGGATCTCCGTGTTTCGGAGGGCACGTTAAACTGTCAGTCCCGGTTGTAGACGCGTTCTGGGCGGCTTTAACATTTAACACTAGGCACTAGGGTAAACACTGCCCATACGATAAGTTCTTATAAGAATAACGACACCCACTTATTTTAAACATCCCCCTATTTTGATGGACAAACATACTGAAGATGATGAAGATTTAAACCCAAGAAACAAACATACTTATGTGATTAATTGATGTGCCCCGCGGTTTAACCCATGTTAAATTTCATCAATTATCACACCTCCTTCCCCGTACGTGATAAAAATAAATAAAAATGATTTTTATTCACGTAGACTTTAAAAAAGCGCTTGTAAATAGTCAGAACATGTTTGTAGTATTATAGTTGTAAACATTATTATTTCTAGTAACATACATATTTAGGTACACATTGTATTGATTGTATTAATACATTTATAAAATATATTTTATAACAGCAATGATATTTAGCTAGCAATATGTGATAATATGTAGCCTATATGTTGACCCGACCTCTTAGTAATATTCATGCAAAATTTTAAGGAAATCCATACAGTACTTTTTGAGTTTAGCCGATACATACAGAAAAACAGACAAAAAATTTAAAAACTATATTTTTGGCTTCGATATCGACTGTAGATCACGCCCCAAGTATCATTTTAAAATATTCAATGTACAGTTTTGACGTTCCTACGATTTTATTATAGGTATAGATTTCTAAATACGCACATATAACAGATAAATTACAAATGACTGGTCTCATCACGCAAAGATCTGTCATGGGTGGGAATCGAACCCACGACCACTGGGTTAGCAGTCAGGACTAACCACTAGTCCATACATACTAAGTGAGTGTGTTGACCACGATTAAGAGGCCTGTATTTAATATGTAGGTATATAATAATAATATATAATATATAGGGACAATGTCACACAGATCATCCTAGCCCCAAACTAAGCAAAGCTTGTACTATGGGTACCAGGCGACGATATACATACTTATACAGATAGACTAGCTGTGCCCCGCGGTGTTACACGCGTTTAATTTTATAAATTTTCTTTGCTATAAACCTCACGGAGCCCGAGACCTTTCCAACGAATGCAAAACCGTGGAAATCGGTTCGTGCGTTCTGGAGTTATAGCGTCAGGAAGGAAAACCCGACTTATTTTTATATAGTAGATAAATACTTAAATACATAGAAAACATCCATGACTCAGAAACAAATATTCGAGCTCAGCACACAAATATTTGCACAACCCAGGGCCACCAGCTTCGTAGGCAGGAGCACTTACCAACTAGGCTGCGGTGACTGTATGTGTGTGTATTTTGTGAAACTCTTATTTAAATGTATTCCAAAAGTGCTTCAGTGTCTTCACATGTAAGTGACTCCAATTTGTCAATGTTGTATAGACAAAACCGAAAAAAAAACTGTTTATAAAAATAAAACTCACAGTCATCATTCCCGTACACGACGGTGCATAAAAAAAACAAAACAAAAACAAACTTCATAATGAAAATGTCACACGACTACACAGTCACTGTTATGAACACAGAATGAGCTATCAGTATGCGAAACGTGTATAATATTGCGATAAACAGCCCTACATAGGAGGTATTACGTATTTGAATTAATTAACTGTTGCTGATTGGATATTAATTGCGGTTTGAATGGTAAAGTTTTACTTACGCATAACTAACTTTATATTTTTACCCTGATAATTAATATATATAGGGACAATGTCACACAGATCATCCTAGCCCCAAACTAAGCAAAGCTTCTACTATGGGTACCAGGCGACGATATACATATATACTTAAATACATAGAAAACATCCATGACTCAGAAACACATATTCGTGCTCATCACACAAATATTTGCACTTACCGAGATTCGAACCCAGGACCACCAGCTTCGTAGGCAGGAGCACTACCAACTAGGCTACGGTGACCGAATATAGAGTAGAACACGCTGAAAAACGCGTGTTGTTAAAGTCCTCACATCTCGACTTATTAATTATTTTTTTAATATAATTAGTGCACGAGGAAAATGATTTCCTGCATTGCGAGTTACTTTATAAACATATATATATATAAACATTATATTGACAATAACTTGATACGAGCTAGCTAAATATCAATGCTATAATAAAATAAATTTTATAAATGTTTTCATACAATGTGTACCTAAATATCTATGTTACTAGAACTAATAATGTATTCAACTATATTACTACAAACATGTTCTGACTATTTACAAGCGATTTTTAAAAGTCTACGTGAAGAAAAACCTTTTTTATTTTATTTTTAATTTACAGACACAAAGCAGAACCATACTCAGAACAACTACTTATAACTTTGAAATAAACTTGTTAAAATAGTTGCCCAAATGTAGGTACTCCATTAAGCGCATTTATAAGTAAAGCAAAGGAACCGGGTTTAAGGGTATTTTTTTTATCATTTAACTGGCTGTGCCCCGCGGTTTCACCCGCATTAAACTTTATAAATTATAGCCTATATGTATGTAAATCAAGGGTGTCAGCTAACTCCATACCAAATTTTATTAAAATCGCAACAGCCGTTTAAACGTGAAGAAGTGACAAATATATACACTCACAAACTTTAGTACGATTATCTATATTCTACATTTGTGTCCTATTTTTTAAAGTTTCCGTATAGGTGCATTTAATTTGCTCTGTTCAGTTGTTGTTTGAACTCATGACTTCTCTAGCAAAATGTTCAACTGGATGGCTTGCTGCCTACTGATGTTGTTGTCCAATTGCTTTATAACATAGGTACAAGAAACATTTTGGTATACATCGCTCTACAATCCTTGACCAACTTTGCCACTAATGAGTTACAACAAACTTGTCCATTTTGGCAAATCGTTTTAACGATCACAATTTAGTAATTTATTTACAACATAAAGTTTGGCGGTATTCGGCTCAACACATTTTACCAATCTGGAGTAGATGGTCTGCTGTAAACCAACGACATACACCGGCGGAACAATTTACGAGTTCCAACTGTATGGAAGATGTACCTATGTGCCGTTCATCAACTTTGATCATAGAAACATGGTTGCCTAATATATTCGCAGTTACATATGAAAGATCATAATTACATATTGGTAATACCTTCCAAGCTATTTAGTTTGATGGTGGCCAGATGATTAAATTTATGATTTCCCAATTCTGAGTTACATTATACATTTTTATTTACGATTTGCAAAGCGATCGCACCAAAAATACCTGAATCATACGGTTAATTTATGACAGATTTATGTTCGATTACGATGCGTATTTATTTTTAGTATTCGACGATGTATGATACCTATAAATGAAAAAGAGAAACAAAATACACCAACAGAGACAATGACCTACTCTCAAAACAGACAAATGATATCATAACACCGCTTATCATATTTACTTAATTCAATTGAAAAATATCATCGTGAGTAATCGTTATAACAACAGGGTAATGAATCATTTTTATTTAGTTCAGTGATAATTGTTCAAAAGTCATCGTTTATGTAAAACTAGCTGTGACCAGCGGTTTTACCCGCGTAAAACTTTATTTATTTATTTTATTTTATTTATTTATTACAATCCAGAGTTACAAACATCTTTACAGGCAAACCCAATACGATGTTGCACTAATCACAGTAATTACATTAAATAACATATTATATACAATGACAACCTTGTGAATTCACACTGATTACAAAAGAATATGTCTAGGTATTCGGATAACATGTTCAAAGTGCGGAGCGCCTCTGTGAGTGGCGCGTCGCGCAGTAAGTTAGTGCGCGCGCGCGGCACCGCCAGCAGGCGCGGGCGGCGGCGCCGGTGCACGTACTCGTCCGGCACACACAATTGCAGCTGACACAGAATGTCCACGTGGTGTATCCGACCGACTATTACGTTGTGGATATATGTCACCAGTGTTAATTTCCTTCTGACTCTTAGTTCGTTGTAGCCTACCATACCCAAAACAAATAGGGTCGGATACATCAGCGGATAAAAAGGATACACACCGTATTGTTTCAAGTAAATAAACCTAATAAATTTATTTTGTACTCGCTCCAACATGAGGCTATATTTTACTTCATGTGGAGTCCAGATGACTGCGTTACATTCCAAGTGGCTTCTCACTAGCGCGTTATATAACACTATGATAGCGTTAACATTAGTGAAACCCTTTGCAGTTCTTAATAAAAAGCCTAGGTTCTTGTATGCTGCTTTTTACAAACTCTAAGTATATGGTCACGAAACGTTAGCTCAGTGGTAAAAATAACTCCTAAATCCCTAACCTCTCTAACCCTAACCATAGATACCCCATCCACAGTATAGTCTTGACAGAGTGGTGTACGTGCACGTGAGAAGGTGATTGTTGCACACTTATTAGTATTAAACTGCAAACGATTTTGTTTGCTCCACATTACCACCCTGTCAATATCTTGCTGTAATTTGCTACAATCTTCTAGGTTTGCTATAGGCAGAGAAAGTTTAAGATCATCCGCAAATAACAAACACTTGGCGTTTTGTACAACATCCGGCAAATCGTTGATCATAAGCAGGAATGCCAGGGGACCTAAATTACTGCCCTGACTTACCCCAGATCTAGTAAAGTAAGCCATCGACTGGTACCCCCCGTAATCAACATATTGCCGTCTGTTCCCCATATAGTCCGCAAAAAAATTTAGTAATTGAGGTGTAAATCCGAAGCCTGCTAATTTCATTAATAAAACGTCATTATCTACTAAATCAAATGCCTTTTTAAAATCAAAGTATACTGAATCAATTTGCCCCCCTCTGTCGATTGTTGGCACTATTTCCGAGACATAGCTAAGCAAATTACTCGGGGCACTCTTACCAGGCCGGAACCCGTGCTGAGCCTCCGTAAGTTGTGACTGCACTTGCCGATATATACTACTGTGTATTGCTGATTCGAATACTTTTGCCGGAGTTGACAAAATAGCAACAGGTCTATATTCCTGCACTGCAGTCCCCGCGCCTCCCTTCGGTATCGGTATGACCCGGGTCAACTTCCATCTATCTGGAAATACAGACGTCTGAAGACAAAGATTAAAAATGTGTAATAATGGCTGATTTAGCACCTTTGCGCAGTCCTTAAAAATGAACGGGGGTATAACATCAGGCCCTGTCGATATTTTTGGCTTTAGTTGGTTAAGGGCGCGGTTTACGTCTTTCAAGGTCAAGTTATTCAAATGAACCCGTGCCGCTCCGTTCCCACTGCCTGCTCCCGCTATTGCAGTTGGAACATGCAAATTTGGTTTTTCGGTGTTATAAACGGATTTAAAGTACTCCGCGAATTCTAAAGCTACTTGTTCAGATGTTAAGACCTCGTCATTCTTTAATATCTGTTTTACTCCTCTATTACTTCTTTGATATTTAACATAATTCCAAAACGATTTCGGGTCTTTTAAAACATTAGATTGTACGCGTTGACGATATTGTTCAAGTGCCACGGACAATTTGCCCTTTAACTGTGTTCTACCCTGGGCAAACGCTTCGTAATCCGATCTTAATCCGCTAGACTTATACTGTTTGTGAAGAATAGCCTTATGTTTTATGTCGCGAATTATCTCACCCGTGTACCACTCAGGATAAATATATCTCGAGTGTACACAGCTTCGCCTTTTCTTTGGAACACAGTCATCTAATATTGACTTAATAACATCTTAAAAATAATCTAAACTTTTTTCTAAATCTAATTCAAACATAGGTGTCCAGTCAATAGTTGCGATTTCGTAGTATAATATTTGAAAATTAGCTTTATTGAAATTCCAACCATTATGCACATTACTTGACGATATTGAACCGACCACGGGACCCATACTATCAAATGAACGCAAAAAAGGTGTGATGGTTACTTGTAACGGTGGATGGTAAACATCGATCGGTAGGAGCGGCGCATTAGCTGCTCGAACGCTTATTCTCTCGTGCTCAACAAAAGTACTTAAAACTAAGTCTAAATATCGATTATTACAATTAAGTACTCTATTAGTTTGCGTGAATCCACAATAAGTTAAGAAAAAGTCATAATAATAGGTACATATGCTTGCCGAACATGAATATAAATTAAAATCGCCCATCACCACTACTTCGCTATACTTATCACAGTATTGTTCAATAATTCTAAATAGTGTCATGTATTCACTTTCACTACTATTCGGTGGAATATAAACCACACAAATCAAAAACAATAACCTATTACGCATAAAAACTGTAGCACTTACTAATTCAAATACGCACTGATCAATGTTTACGTCACCGGGCACCGGTACACGCCGCAGCGCGACGCACGGTGTGGCCACGAGACACGCGCCTCCCTGCTTACGCCCGTCCGCTCTGTCACATCTCAGTATGGTGTATCCAAGAGGGATTATTTCTGCGTCGCTGATTGATGCATTTAGCCCAGTTTCTGTGATGGCGTATAAGTCCGAGTTAAAAGTTGTTAATGCTATATTAAATTCATCTAGCTTCGTTCTCAGTCCTCGTACGTTTTGATAATACATATCAAGAATAAGTACGTTACGGTGTTTTTTATGATTTCTGTTCTGGCTGAGTGGTTTTGTTTGTGTGGCGAAACCAAATCCACTCACTGAATTCCACATTTAGAGGCCATAGTTCTGGATTGCACAGTTTTTTATAATTAGTTTCTGTGATCCCCACCTTAAAAGAAGCATAATCTCTTTCCGTTCTATGTTTTATCTTATCCACTATTATTTCCGCATCTTTTTCTAATATAGTCTTGATATAGTCCTTTAAACTCTGCTCGGTAGTATTTTTTTCTAACCTCCACACATGTAGATACTTTTTTCGTTCTACTGCCTTTATTATCCCTGAAGATGTATTTCCACCTCTATTTATTGGTGTTTTAATCCTTTTGTTACTTTTTACTTCCGTCCATAAAGTATCACTAGTACTTTCCAACGTTCCCGCTGACTTTCTGGCCATCGTCGCATAACTTACGCTTTGTCGTGGCGGCTGTGTAGTTATCAACGGTGACTCGGGCTCCGGCTGCGTCGCACAGACTTCATTAGAGGATGTCTCAGATACATTCGCGCGTGGAGCTGCAGGCCGCTGAGAAATCGGAATACACACAACTCCGCTGTCGTTGATCGTCCGACAGTTTTCCCTCTCTGTTTTCAGTATTTTTATTTCCTCTTGGAATGCAACACATTTTTTGTTAGCGTCGCATAATTCCTTTTTTAATTCGCTATTTTCTAATGCTAAAGCGGTTACACTGATCTTAAGTTCTTGCAAGAGATTTGTTTCCAATATTTTAATTTTATCAGAAACTACTTTTGTGAACATATCTAGGATATTCTGCATACTATCCGAATTTTTACTTGATGACAACATACTTTCCTTGCTATTCTTGTTATTCTCTCCTATAACTTTCTTTATAGTACCAGCAAAACTTCCTCTAGTTCTTATTGGAGTATCATCACTTACGCGCACTCGATGAGTCACGTTACAACAGGAATCACACTTAAAAGTGCCTCCCGACTGGCTATCTTCCATATTCATACATGAACAGTGAAATACTGTTTTACATAAAAAATCATGTAATAGAATCATCCGATAATATTTCGCGATTGCAATTTTTACAAATCATTCTGCCGGCTTGTTGAAATGTGAAACAAGGACGGAACGATTGACTCCCGCGCAGAGCGAAAGAGCGCGATGCGTCACTCGCGCGCCACCCGCACTATTTTTTAATAACACTTTTTGCACTGAACAAATTACTTGTTTTTACTTCAAATACACTATGTTATCACTGTACTCCAGTCTACTTAGATCACATAAGGTTACTATTATACTTTAAACATATTTTTAGTTCCACAGAGTCCAAATTACTTGTTTAAAACAATAAATATCCGGGAGCTCAAGTGGCATCGACGACGACGCCATAGACGACTTTTACTTTTTACTTTTATAAATTAAAGCCTATGAGTTAATCCAGGGTGTCAGCAAACTCCATACCAAATTTTATTAAAATCGCTCCAGCCGTTTAAACGTGAAGTAGTAACAAACATACATACGCACACAGTCACACACTCACAAACTTTCGCCTTTATAATGTTAGTGCGATAATCGTTAATTCAAATTATCTTTTTAACTACTTCTTTAAACAATTGTTTTAATTATGAATTACGATTGTACAAGATTCTATAACAAACTTCCCAATGATATTAGAGAATTGTCTACGAATAAGTTTAAAAGAATTATTAAAGCCAAATCGTGTAGCAGGGCATATTACAAAGTTTCTGATTATTTAAGTGACAAAAGTGCTTGGGATTGAGTTGTTCTGAGTCAACACACATGTTTGCATTAATCTTAAGTATATTTTATTTTAAAAAAGTATTCCTACTGAGTTTTCTGGCAGTGTTTCTTAGTAGCTGCCACGTCATGCACTGCACGGTAGGGTAAAAAGAAATGACGATCCCACATAAATGTAATTTTTTACGGAATAAATGTATTTTGTTTTTTTTTCGATGATGACGTCATAATCTGTAATTGTAAGGACAACTGCAGATAATATCTAAGTATTTGCTTATATACTTTGACAGTTTGGCTATAAAAAGTGTCCGATTACTTGGGTTTGTCTGAAAAACGAGTATAGTACAATAACAAAGTCTAGACTAGTTTCTCAATATAATTAACAATAGATTTAGCTTGCTTCAGTCTAAATTTGTTTGTAGTTTGGGTTGTGTAGGATAATATTAGGTTACTTGTTACATAATTAACACACAGACGAGCTCAAAAACAATTTATAGATTGCTACTGAATATAAGTTTATAACATTTAATAATAGAGCTGAGTGTAAATGAACATGAACCTAGGTAATTAAATAAATATACAAAGTTTTAGTCACATATCTGCGCGTTTTTGGGTGATTGAGTAAACATTATTCAACCAAAAAAGGTTTTTCTTATTCTATGTGATATATTCATATTTCTAGCTCAATGGGAATATTTTATTTATATTTACTAGTCCGAAATCAAGCATTGCCTACCAAGCTTGTGGTCCTGGGTTCGAATCCCGGTAAGTGCAAATATTTGTGTGATGAGCACGAATATTTGTTTCTGAGTCATGGATGTTTTCTATGCATATAAGTATTTATCTATCTATATAAGTATGTATATCGTCGCCTGGTACCTATAGTACAAGCTTTGCTTAGTTTGGGGCTAGGATGATCTGTGTGACATTGTCCCCAGATATTATTATTATAGATATTATTATTCTGATTGTTCATCCATCAGAAGTTAAGCGGTTTCTGTAGCTTGCGCCATAGGCTGCTGTAACTGTAATACATCGTTTTACCAACCCTTACCCTCCCCGAAAAGCTCTCGCAACCTTACTCAGACCCATAACCTCAACATTAACTTTATAATATTAGGTGTATCATTAACTTTATAATATAAGTATTTATATTTTGCCCGAAGTATGGGAGTTGGTGGTATTATACCCCCGTACCCGCGGAGATCACGTAAAGCCGTCGGTCTTATGCCTGACCGGTCGTGTCGCTAGGCGTCCCATCGGATCATGAGAGTGATGGAATAGAAAGTGCTCCTGTGTTTGCGCACACACTTAATATGTCCCACGCAGATGGCTAAGTTTTCTGTCAAGACTGACCGCCGTGGCCGAAATTCGGCTAGGACGACATTATTATTATAGATTGAATTCCATCGTTGGACAAAGGCTTCACCAAAAAATCTCCAACCCTATGAGTTGTGTCTATAATCGCAACGCTTGGCACACGGGTTTCCGATGAGATGGGTTGGTGATCATGATCATGACAGCCAAGTACGTCCACTGTTGGACAAAAGCCTCCCCAAAGAATGGGGGATATATCATAATCGTTACGCTTGGCAGACGGGTTAGCGATCGCAGTTTGATGGTCATAGTTCACAGAAAATCGCTGCTGCCCGTTCTCTGGTATGCATGGTATATTGGTTGGTGATATTTTAAACTAATGAATGTATGTAAGTACATTAATATATGTATTATATTTATTATTAGGCTAGGACACTACACTCTGTAGAACTGACGACGGTACACTATCAGCTGCCTGTCATTTTCAATTATGCTAGTCCATCCTACGGTTGTCTGGAAGAAATCGCTATTATGCGATAAGACCGCCAATTGTACATTATTTAAATACTAAGGTTTTTTTACTGTAAAATATTTTTACGCTATTGCATAGCTTCTATCGCGGGCCTTGAGCGTGGGGACCAAATCCAGAAATTCCGTAACGAAAAAAACCTAACACCCCCCACTCCGACCGCCATCTATCGATAAATACCAGAACTTTTAATGACTTTTTGAAATATCACGGTTGTCTCTTTAGTTCAGCAACCCGCCTTTAGGTGGCATTGGTAGTATTGGAAAACTACCTTAATCAGCTGTTTGTGGGAAATTATATAGGTGTACAGGTATTTATCATCTACGTACAACAGTGAATATCTGTACTCGTATAATTTGTGTACAAAGTGTTTTAAATATGAAAAAACAAAGTGCATTTATTAACGAAGAAAGTCACGAAAAAATAGTGAAAGAAAATGAGTTAGTACTCTATATACATTCATTTTATTATTATTATCACAAATGCAGTATTATAAAATAAATAAATAATTATAATTGCATAAGTTGATAAAAAATGCTATGCAATAGCTTTATCGCGGCAGTCTCCGAGTGCCACACGTCTTTTTATAGTTTGTGCAATAAAGTGTATCTATATATTTATCTATCTATCTAAACAGCACCAATATGACTGCGTGCTAGTAAAACTAATCAATAACTCAACATTAAACACAGTCGCAACTACAACTACCCGTATGACATAATTGCGTTTACTAATCCTTTATCGTATGTGAGCGATGGTGCCCGCATGTCGTATCACCTGAGAGAGTGATTAATGAGTGTTGCTCTGTGAGAGGGATGGATGATGTTTTTATAAGGGACTGATATCTGTGGCCAGGAAGCGATTTAAGCAGTAATAATTTCAAGAAATTATAATAATAATATCCTGGGACTTTATTTACACACGCCCATCTGATCCCGAACTAAGCAGAGCTTGTGCTATGGAAACCAGATAACTGATATACTACATATAATAATTTCCTTTGTAAGTACATACATATATAGATAATTACACCCAGACTCAGGACAAACAGACATGTTCATGCACACAAATATCTGTCTTGGGTAGGGATCGAACCCACGACCTCCGCGCTCCGGCGTGAAAAGCAATATCAGTTATCTGGTTTCCATAGTACAAGCTCTGCTTAGTTTGGGATTTACTGAATTAATTTCATTGTTTTATCATTATTCCATTTTTCTTTATTATTTCAAGTCATTTTAAGTTAGGTTCAATGCTAACATCTCGCAATATTAATAACAATACAAATAGCTTTTTTCCTAGTATACATAGGTGTTATCCATATTTATCTATTGAGTGCCTCCTCGTTCATTTTTGATTCAAAAACCGATTAAGAATTTTTAATTTCATTGGCCATTTTACTTCTAAGCGTATGTAAATGCCTGATAATATATTAAACTTGTTGCATAGGGGTAATATCGCAGCAACAATGCAGCGAGCGATATCTAAGTGAAATAATTGATGCAATATTTTTATAGCTAATTTTCAGACTCTAAATTTTCTAAATTAAATTACATTATGTCTTTAATACCACCGATCTATCTAAATTACATTACATCACTTTATGACTGCACGTGTGGCGCAGCGGCTAAGACAGTCGCCTTGCCGCATCGTGTCGCGGGTTTGAGTCCCGCGTCGAACAACTATTTGTGTGACCCATAAATAGTTGTTCAGAGTCTGGATGTAATTTGTGTCCGTCTATTATATGTTTGTAAAGTGCCCCGCGACACAGGGATTAATTTCCCTAATGCGGGCGTGATTAAAAAAAGTAACAAAGTAACTCTTATGAACCGATGGGACGACTAGCGACACGACCGAAAAGAAGTCAGGTACAGGACCGACGGCTTTACGTGCTTTCTGAGGAACGAGGATGTGATACCGCGATTTTTGCATTTTATTCTAAAAACGAGACTTGCATAAATTCGCCATTATTGTTTATGCCATTATACTTTATTATCATTATAGCAGCCGAAACACGTCCATTGCTGGACAAAATCCTTCACCACATATTTCCACTACTGCCGGTCTTGCCAAATGACAAATGACCCTTGTAAGATCATCGGTGTACCTTTTGGGGGGAGCCTGCCCTTGCTCTAATATTTATGAGACAACAAAAGCCCTAGAGTCCAAGCAATATGTATCATCATCATCATCATATCAGCCGAAAGACGTCCGCTTCTGGACAAAGGCCTCCCCCAAGGATCCAGCGGCTTCCCGCGACCCTTGCAAGATCGTCAGTCCACCTTGTAGGGGGCCACGCTGCGTTTTCCGGTTCATGGTCGCCACTCGAGAACCAATATGTGTATTAAAGATAATTAAATCTTAAATTGAAAATAAACTACTAAAGATTAATAAAACACAATAGCATAAGCGTAAATCCTCAACACGAAACGCTTATTTGCTGGATTCAACAAAACTTCAAGTATTACCACATATTTTATGCATTCTTATTAAAATCGCAAACTCTCGTACTGTGTACTTAGGTTTAATCTTCTTAGCGGTGACAATGAGAATAAAGAAGCTTAGCTATGTAGCTGTATTGAGTTAACTCACTTTATAAGGGACAAGTATAGTAATAACCCTTCGTAGATTTTTACACTCGTATACTTTGAAACTAGTAGTAATAATGTCCTCCCGACCGAATTCAGGCCACAGCGGCCGGTCTCTATGGAGCCTAGCAAATTGCGCAGGACATACTATAGTGCACAAGTGTGAGCGCAAACACAGGAGCACTTTCTACTCCATCTCACTCATGATCCGATGGGACGACTAGCGACACGACCGGAAAGAGATCAGGCACAGGATCGATGGCTTTACGTGCTCTCCGAGGCACGGGGGTAATAACTCACGGACTTCGGGCCGATTCTGAGAAATCACTTTTTTTGGCCCGACCCGGGATTTGAACCCAAGACCTCATTATTTGCGGTTGAACACGCTACCGCTAGACCAACGAGGCAACTGAACTTGGAACTAGTATTGACTGAGTGAGAGAGAGACATATATTGGATTAGGAACAGTAAGCTTGAGAAGCTTACGATTTGTAGTTTTTATTTGTACAACATTTTCTTACTTATTATATACTAGCTGTTACTCGCGACTTCGTCCTCGACAATTTTGAATGATAACCAATGTAACCTACGACAAAAAGTCCTAACATACGTGAAAGACTCACTTTGAGAAATTGTGTAATTAATGTGAATAACTAAGGATAGGAAATTTCATTAAAATTGTGTAAACCGTTTCTGTCAGAAACGGTATATAACGCATATGGATAACTTTCCATTGGCCTACTTCTTTGTATAGATATTTGTATAAAAGACAATAGCTGTACCTGGGCTTCGTCCGCGTGTTAATTAGTTTATTTCGTTTTTTCTAAAATAAAAGAATTTTCTAAAATAATCGTAGCCTAAGTTACTCCTTATTACATAAGCTACCTGCTAATAAAAGTCCTGTCAAAATCGGTCCAGGTATTTCAGAGATTAGCCGGAACAAACGGACAGATAGACAAAAATTGTAAAAACAAATATTTTGTTGTATGTACCGTATATATATATTTTTAGGAATTAAAAGGATTTTATTATAAAAATGAGGTTTATTCACACTTCAGAATAAATCATTTAGAAATCAACAACAATTCTCTTATGACAAATCATTTATAACAAGAAATACTGTAACCACTGCACATTACACTCAAGATTTGATCGATACGCAAACCAGCAGAGCTTCGCCCTCGTCGACGTCTGGCCCCAAAAGAGAGAGAGGCATCGGCCGACTGAGCCCTATATAGGCAAAGTTCCACGTGATTCATTGCCAGTCTTCAAAGTTCCTAACACGGCCTCTCCTGACTTCGCGTCGACCACGACCGCGCTTTTTCAGCACCACCAGGAGACACGTCGAAGCTATGATCGCCAGCTCCTACTGCATTAGACAGCTCACCGTCATCAGAATCATCATCTGCGTAAAAAACAAACAGTTAATTATCGTGGCAACTGCACAAAGATGCCTATTCAGTCATCCACCTCACACTCAAGGCACTCAAACAGGCAGTCACTCTCGTAACGGAGATAAATACACTCAAAATACTTCGCTTTCAAATGTATGCAAACATCTCTTGTAAACTTCTGTCATACTCATTATTGAACAAGTTATAGCGACAAACGTAAAGTTATAGCGAAAAACGTCAAATATTGCGACAAACGCAAAGTTATAGCGACAAACGCCAAGTTACAGCGACAAACGCCAAGTTACAGCGACAAACGCCAAGTTACAGCGACAAACGCAAAGTTATAGCGACAAACGCAAAGTTACAGCGACAAACGCCAAGTTACAGCGACACGCCCGAGTGCATAGTACCATAGCGACTAACACTTATAACTCATTGATTTTAATGTACGGAGCGCGCATCTTCACACACGCGTACAATAAACAAAACAACATTAAATAATTCGGTTGGAACTTATTACCAGAGTTGCGGAACAAAACTCAAAACGTAAAGACTTCCTGCCATCCGCGCGCCAGGTGCACGCCTGCCAGATCAGACGCTTCAGGACTTCAACGTCGAAGGCAGCCACTGGGCCATGCCGACAGTTTGTTCCAAACAGCAAGTGACACACTCGGACCATGCATATGTGTAACATGAAACAAAATTAAAAAGGTTACGTTAAACATTTACTATGAAAACATGCCGAACAGCTCTAGGGTTCTAAACTCCCTGTGGAGTCAGAGAATTTAATGACAAAGTGTACATCACCAAACGTCAACTCTTTTGGTTAGCCTTAATGCAAGTCGAATTTCAATCAAATCGAAGCACGTGGAATCAAACTCCAAATTCGGTCTCGGCCTCGGCCTTACCTGACCATAACTCACTTGTATTGAGATGGCTTATATGACGCTTTGGTGAAACTTTTCTCCTCTGTTTGACTTTGTCTTTTATAAAACATAATTACATAATGACGAACGTATAATTCACGTACACAAAACACATCCAGAGTACAACCACTTATGGTTCACACAAACAGTTTACGCAATTTACGGGAATCGAACCCGGGTCATTGAATGACAAGGCGATGATCTTAACCACTGCGCCACACGTGCAGTCAAACTTCAGAGGATGACTTCAAACTTATGTTGATAACTCCGCTGCTAAGAAGTAGCTTGAGAACGTTTAATTGGCATAAATGATAAGACTCAAATGTTAGTTAGCTTCGTAGATACCTTGTATGACGGGCTTCTCAGCTCCTCACTCAAGCCTCTTAGTATCATAAGGCGCAAAACAACGGCATGCCATTTATATAACATCGTGATGTCAAACGTTTGAGGTACCATTCCTCAGCGGTGGTCAATACCTACTGCTATATATTATGGCTATCATGCAATCCACACGATACTGAGCGGCGCCGATGACGGCTATCAACGCTACAACGTCTACTGATCGAGATTAGATCTTAATTCGTAACACACATCGCAAACTACCTTTTGTTTAACAAGACGGTTAGCCTAGGAGGCTTTCACTGCTTTACCGGACTATCGCAAACAACCGTGCGACAAACTAAGTGAATGGTTTCGCGCCCTGATATGGGATCCACCTTTCAAGAAAGTCTTGATCGGCCACGTGAAACACATCGCGGTATTTCATAAACAACACAATAAAATTGTATCTACTTACGTAAATCACACAAAACAATAATTTACAAAAACAAAACAAACTTGTGTACACTTCGTAGACTGTGCTCACAGTTAATACACTCGGCAACGGTTAAAACACAATAGTCATTAGAACAACTCTAAACAAAACGAACGACTCGAAATATCGACTGATTACGTCAATAGTAGCCGGACTACCCCCATTTTTAGTTCATTTTACAGAAGTAAAATTACTTTCGATAATTTCTTAACTAATCATGATAGTATCGAACGTACGGTGTAGATTTTATTGTGCCTTGGAACACTTCAGGTTCACACTTACATGAGCAACACAAGGAACGTAAACGGAAATCGTCCCGTTTTTGACAAACAAATACGCCTACGTGATCGGTTATTCACTTGAGAGCGCGACTATGATTGCGATCTCGACCGCAGTGTACAGGTAGGGCGTCGGGGCTACTGCCACGTGGTCTATAAGACGCACTTTTTTCTGACGTACGCTACCAATCCCAATCCTTAAGCACTCGATTACACGAGATACGCAGCGGCGTTGGAATTTCAAAACACACGATACACAACGTGGTCGATTTGTCTTAAGAAAATCACAAATGAAAGTAACACGAGGTTAGATCTTATTAAATTTGGATGGCAACAAGCAGCACTTGGGTTCTTTATACCAATTCTGATTTTAGGAATTAAAAGGATTTTATTATAAAAATGAGGTTTATTCACACTTCAGAATAAATCATTTAGAAATCAACAACAATTCTCTTATGACAAATCATTTATAACAAGAAATACTGTAACCACTGCACATTACACTCAAGATTTGATCGATACGCAAACCAGCAGAGCTTCGCCCTCGTCGACGTCTGGCCCCAAAAGAGAGAGAGGCATCGGCTGACTAAGCCTTATATAGGCAAAGTCCCACGTGATTCATTGCCAGTCTTCAAAGTTCCTAACAATATATATATATATATATATATATATATATATATATATATATATATATTCATATTTATTAAACAACGGTTATTTCAATATTACAAACAGACATTACAATTTTATTTATTTGTGTAGAATAGATTTACTGTACTCTATTCCAGTGTTACCTAGTGTTTCTTTTTTGGGAATACCTTAAAGAAGAAAAGAAATGTGCCATGTGTAAGTCAATACAAATTTATATATCAATTAATATTTATAAACCTGATACATTTTTTAAATTTTAATCTTATCGGCAAAACGGGGTCTGCAGCTGGGCAAAAAGGAATATCTCCCAAAGGATCTTGGGGATTCTCCATAATCACCACGCTTGGAAGACATTTGGCGAATGTTTGATTGGTATAATAATATGATAGTCTTAGTACTTATATAATTAACTTGTTGCCACGTGAAGAGAAAACTTTGATAGAGGTTATTTAAATTACCATCAATCTTAGTTAGTTAGCATCTTTTAGTAGACAAGATTAAATATAAAAACTCAACACACTGATGACGATTCACTTCAGGTCACTTTGCCCTCGCCTCAACTTAAACAATGTATATAATAATATACACATATTTGTTGTTATTCTAACTAATATTTTTAACACTGTCAGTCATAGTCAGTGGCCCTCACCTATCCGAAAACAATCCTTAACATCATGAAACTAGGCACGAGGTCAGGGTGAGCGAACACAAACAGTTTTTCTTTACACGGCTATATATCAAACTATACATTCCAATATAAGCTGACCTCTCATTGTATGGAAATCCTATACAACGCGAGATCAGCTTATACTGGAAATGTATAGCTTGATGTGTAGCCGTGTGTATAGGCCTTAGATAATAGTCTATATGCTATGTCAGATACTACTGGGCGGTTTGAACACTAACACTAAGAACCACTGCCATTTGAATTAATAAATGTGAATTTTATGAATGCGAATGTGAGTTTATTTAAAACGCCTTCACGCCTTAGCTCAACCGATCATAATTTTATTTTTGCACACACTTTTTCAGATGCATAGAAAAGGACATAGGACCTTTCGGATAGGAAAATAAGACTAAAGCCGCGGGCATTGACTTATATGTATAACTAGACACGCTGTTTCGAATAAAAACTCTGTCCCAGTCCGGCTGTGCGAGAGATGAGGCGTGCGCGCGCGGCGGCCAAAATTGCTTACTGAGTTGCAGCGCCCGCGCTGCAACTCGGTGTCCAAATTCTCAATATGGGATTGCGCGTCTAGTAGAATACATATAGGTCAATGGCCGCGGGTGGGAAATTAGTTAAGTCATCATGTCAGCCGATTAAAGTCCAGTGCTGGACAAAGAGATTTGGAGGGATATGCCATAATCGCTACGCTTCGCAGGCGGGTTGACGATATGATGGTCATAGTCTCAGAGAGATGATGCTGTCCATTCTCTTCGAGATATTCCCTCGGGTCGACTTTTAGGCTCCCAACGGGATGAGATGGGGTCGAGATATTCTATGCCGTAACCAAAAAGCAAGCAAAATATTTAAAAGTTAGTTAAATAAAGTAAAAGAAAGAAAATTTTTGCTTATCTCATCATCAAGTGAAATACTTTTATTAATTCCTCCTTGTTTCTTTCTGCTTAAATTCGTTTGATTGAATCGAAAGATTTGAGACAATTAAAGTAATTCCCCAGGACTTGCTTGAGCCTCCCTGCTTAATTTCTTTTCACTGTGTGTCACTGTTGATGCTGGAGTTACAATGGTGGATAAGGGATTAGTCCTTTATCTCTTTAACAACCCCGTCTCGCATCAGTAAGTACCAAACACCATAGAACTTACCTAAAGACATCAGAGAAGAAATGAATAAATCTAAATTTAAAATAATGTTGCAAAAATATCTATTAGGGACCCTACATTGAACGAAATTAAATTTAATACTTGAGAAGTACTTCATAGACCTAAATACATTAAGACCGTATAATAATGTAATAATTTTAGCATAATATTATTTTATCTTGACCCCACAGTCAAATAGTACTTACATACTGCTTTGTGGCACACAGTTCTAGTTCTTAAGATTACCTTGTACCTTATAAATCAACATATAAAAAAAAAACAAATTTCACTTTTCACACCAATATTCAATCATATTATTCTGTTAATTCCAAGTACTCGACACGTGTTCATGCCACGTGCCGAACTACACGCGGCTTCTAAATCTACTTACACAAGTAAGTGATGCCCCATCTCCTAAATTCCTATAATATTATTATCAAAGTGATTAATTTCACGCATTCACGTTACAATTAACTTGAGCCGTTACTTGAATAGGAAATCGTATAACATATATGATTTACACTAAATTAATGGCCCATTTATATTGACATGGTTCTACCGAAATTGATTTGAATTATACCTTATTGTGTAGGCACTGTTGAGTGTTAAATATGATGGTCTCCTTTAGAACTATCAATTGTTCATTAGTGCAAAAGAAACTTATTTTACTTACACCACCTAACTATCATATGCCGAGTGGTTGCCGCTATAGAATCCCAATCCCAAAACTCATCTCTTCCCGCGTAGATGTCGTCCCAAGGTAATATCTCTTAAAGAACGGGCAGCAGCCTCTGTCTGTGTACTATGACCATCATATTGCAATCGCCAACCCGTTTGCCAAGCGTGGCGATTAAGGCCTTTGTCCAGCAGTGGACGTCATTCTACTGACATGATGATGATGCCTTAACTTACATCTCTATTTAATATAGCTCGTATTAACAGAACAAGGCATACAAATATGGGGTACTAGGTCGGAAATCCTCGGTCTCCTCGTGTGTCCGGGACTACTGGTCCCATTCGAATATTTATATTCGGGGGGAACGGAAGTTTCTGGAACGCTGTACCCTGGGCGTGGGCGCTGGCTTTTTCCTATGCTTACATGGGGAGAAACCATCGTCCATGGCTAATATTCCGACACCTCACCCCTCTGTTGTCCCCTCTATACACTGGAGGGGACAGCGGAGGAGCGCAAGCCTAAGCTGCGCCGCACGGTGATGGGCTGAATACCGGAGCGCTTAATCCGGTCACGAGCTGCGGCAACCCTTAGCCCCTGAGCAATTACCCGGCGAGGGGGGTACCGGGGGTAAACCGGTTCAAAGGGTAATAAAACAGAGATGTCTCTTAGATTAATAATACCCCAGGAGGGTACCGGCTCTGCCGGAGAATCCCTCCCGGGTCCTTCGGGACCCGGCTGTCCCACCGTATCTGGGGGGGACACTAATAGACATACACCCGCGGAGGTCGCGGATAGGGTGCACACGCCCAATTTTGTGCACCCTTATACAGTAGGGGAAAATAATATGTCGGCTGGCGTCGAGAATAATGCCGGGACCGCCACAAAGAGGCGCACCAGGAGAACCGTGAGGTCGTGTACCCGCTCGGCCACTCCTGTACCGGGGACATCCCGAGGCACCGCGGACTTGGAGAGTGATGGCTCCCTGAGGTCCGCGGTGTCCATGGAGTCCCTGGATAGTCAAGTGGAGACTCCGGGGGAAAAGCGACGGAGCCCCGCCGGGCATAGTGGGCGCCAGGTCAAGGCAGCCAAACGGAGCGAGGATGTGGACTTGACCCGGGTCGAAGATCTGGCGGAAGAATTTCGCCAGCAGCCGACGGCCGACCTGGGCGCAGCGATACACGAGGCGATGGCGACGGTGGAGATGGTGGCGGAAAAATCCCACCGCTTGAAAGGCGATTTTGTCCGCGCTCTGCGACTGGCGGCCCGTAAAGCTCAGGCGGCCGCCACTGAGCTGCATGGGAGGACTGGCGGGGATAGGCTGGAACTGGAGAACCAGCAGCTTCGTTCCCAGTTGGCCTCCTTGGAGTCGCGAGTGGCCGCCATGTCAGCCGAACTGGTGGAACTTCGCCGGCGTGAGGTGGGGGCTCTCCCGCCCCAGTCTTCACCATCACGTCCGTCGCAGAATCTGGTGTCTCCGCCAGGATCACCGTCTCAGGCACCGTTGCCGCAGCGGATACCGGACAGGCGCCGGTTAGCAGCGCAACCGGCCCCGGCAACACAGAAGACCAATCCTGGCGCTTCCCCCTTAGCTCCAGCCCGGGAGGATTCAGCCTCGCCAGGTGAGAGGTTTGCGGCCCTTTTGGACCAACGCTTGGTCCAAATGCGCCGCGACCTGATAGCGGAAATTTTCCCGGAGAGAGCTATCCGCCCACCACTTGCTCGGACCGTAGCGCCACCCACAATGACGCAAGTCGTGGGGGCCGCGGCGGGAAGAAAACGAGGTGGCCGTCAACGCAGGCGCCGGGCTACTGCCGTGGATGCAGCTGCTGCTCGGTCCGCGGCGCCGTCAGCCATGACACCACCGCCACCCGCTGATGGCACTTGGGCTCAGGTCGTTGGCCGAAAGGCCAGAGCCAAGGCTGCCCGGGGAAATCAACAGCCGCCGCATCCAAAGAGGCCGCCGACGCTTCCGAGACCGCCATCCACAGCAGCGGTGACGGTCAATTTGCCGCCAAACTCGGCTACTACTATGGCCGAGATTATGAAGTTGGCGAGGGCCAAGGTACAGTTGAAGGACCTTGGTCTGGAGGCGGGCCTTCGCCCTAAGAGAGCCTTCACTGGGGGTCTCATTTTGAGAATCCCTGGTCCGGAGGGCTTTGCGAAGGCGGAGGCCCTGTCCACTCGGCTAAGGGATGCCTTAGCCGAAACGGGCGCTGTGGTGGCGCACCCTGTGGCGATGGGAGAGCTCCGGGTGCTAGACCTTGATGACTCCGTCAACCCCACCGAAGTGGCTGATGCCTTGGCCACGACGGGTGGATGTGCCGTTGCCGACATAAAGGTCGGCGTAATTCGGTTCTCCCCGTCCGGTTTGGGTTCAGTGTGGATTCGGTGTCCACTGGTGGCCGCCCGCAAACTAGCGGCTTGTAAGCGTATACTGGTGGGATGGATGTCGGTCCGGGTGGAAGCCCTTCCACCAAGAGCTCTCCAATGCTACCGCTGCCTGGAGAAGGGGCACGTCAGGGCTCGGTGCACGGGATGTGACCGGAGCGCGTCGTGCTTCGTCTGTGGCCAACAAAATCACAAGGCGAAAGAATGCACGGCGCGTGCGCCTCACTGTGTTGTGTGTGCCGACCTTGGCAGGCCGGCTGGTCACCGGCTAGGTAGCGGTAGGTGCACGCCGCCAAAGGCTAGGAGCAGAGGAGCTGGACGTCCTGCCACGTCCGCTCCAACAACAACGTCGCGGTCTACAGATCCGGGCTCTGGCCCCGTTGGGGTGTCAATGGAGTTGTAAAAATTCTTTCCCCCCCAACTTATTTTGCAGGGCAACTTGAACCACTGCATCGCTGCGCAAGCTCTTCTTGCGCAGACGATTGCCGAACGTTCAGTTGCCCTAGCGATAGTGGCGGAGCCTCACTCCGTTCCCGACCACCCTCGTTGGTTCGGGTCGGATGGGGGCCTCGTCGCCATATACTGGGCGGGGGGGGAACGCGACCCCCATTGCTCACTTCTGGCTAAGGGGCCCGGATTCGTCGTCGTGGAGTGGGGACCAGCAGTCGTGGTGGGCTGCTACATCTCCCCGAATTGCGGCCTCGCAAATTTTGAGGCGTACCTGGACGGACTCACGAGCCACATTAGCGGCTACCAGTCCCGTCCGGTACTCGTCCTGGGCGATTTCAACGCCCACTCTGGTGCTTGGGGCGATGCCCGGGACGACGTTCGAGGGGAGATACTGCTAGAATGGGCCGCCGGACTGGACCTCCGTCTTGTAAACCGAGGTTCAGTCAGTACCTGTGTGCGTTGGCAGGGGGAGTCGATCGTCGACTTGACGTGGGCGACTCCCTCGGCCTTGCACCTGGTCTCGGGGTGGAGAGTTGCGGAGGAAGTGGCCACACTGTCGGATCATCGACATATTCTTTTCAGCGTGGCCCTCCGTCCGCCCCGAGGCGGCCCCGACCGAAGTAGCTTTATCCCACCGCGGCGCTGGTCCCTGCGTCACATAGACCGCGACATGCTGACGGCTGCCGCCATTGCCATCCATTGGGGCGCCAGTGAAGGTAGAGAAAGGATCCCGTCCGATCCCAATTCGCAAGCGGACTGGTTCCGCGGCATCATGTCTCGCGTCTGCGACATGTCAATGCCTCGGATCCGTCCGGGTAACAGACGAGGCTCGCAATATTGGTGGTCGGCCGAAATCGCGCGACTCCGATCGGAGTACGTCGCAGCGCGTCGCCGACACCAGCGAGCCCGTCGGAGGAGGCGAGCCAATGCCGAAGAGGATGCCAGAGCGCATACGGCGTATAAAGTCGCCGTCAAGGCGCTATCGATTGCGATAGCGGAAGCCAAAGCTCGGTCCTGGAACGAGCTAATCGAGGGACTGAATAGGGACCCATGGGGGCGCCCGTACAAAATGGTACTGGGCAAGCTCAGACCGTGGGTCCCTCCGTTGACGAGTACCCTGGACCCGGATTTTCTGAAGAGAGTGGTAGACACCCTCTTCCCTAGGGTCCAGGACAGTCCCTCGGACTCTCCGTCACCGTCGCACCATGATTGGGACGACCAGTTTGAGGTGACGGAGGGAGAGATGGACCGAGCAGTACGGCGACTTGCAGCCCGAAACACCGCCCCTGGCCTGGATGGGATACCGGGCAGGGCGTGGGTGTACGCTCTGGTAGTCTTGGGGGACCAATTGAGGCAACTTTTCACAAGCTGCCTCCGTACTACCGTGTTCCCTACCTGCTGGAAAGAAGCCAAGCTTGTGCTGTTGCAAAAGCCGGGCAGGACCGCCGATTCTCCCTCGGCGTTCCGACCAATCTGCTTGCTGGATGAGGCGGGCAAGCTCTTTGAGCGTGTCATTGCCGCCCGTCTCAGCGAGCATCTGTCACGCGTTGGCCCCGACTTGTCGGACAACCAGTTCGGCTTCCGACAGGGACGTTCGACGCTGGACGCGTTTAACCGCGTCCGAGCCCTGTCAGAACCCGCCGTCCGGGCGGGGGGGGGGGGGTGGTGTTGGCGGTGAGCTTAGACATCGTCATCGCCTTCAACTCCGTCCCCTGGTGGGCGATACGGGAGGCACTGGTCCACCATAACGTGCCTCCCTATCTGCGTGGTATAGTCGGGGCATATTTGCGTGACAGGACGATCAAATTCGTCGGTCGGAACGGGATTGACGTCCAGAGGGAGCTCTCCTGCGGGGTTCCTCAGGGGTCCGTGTTGGGACCTCTGTTATGGAGCCTCGCCTATGATCCGGTCCTGCGGATTGGCCTGCCTCCCGGAGTGAGCGTCGTCTGCTATGCGCACGACACGCTCGTTATAGTCCGGGAGGTCAGCTTCCAGCGGACGGTACGGCTCGCCGAACTCGGTGTTGCATGTGTCGTTGCGGCCATAAGGAGACTGGGCCTTCGGGTAGCGCCTCACAAGACCGAGGCGTTATGGTTCCACGGATTACGCCGTAGGCAGGAACCACCCAGTACGTCGATGCGGGTAGGTGACGTAGAGGTCAGGGTGGGGCGGTACATGAAGTACCTGGGCCTCACCCTAGACAGTCGATGGGGCTTCGAGGAGCACTTTGAGCGTCTGGCACCCCGAGTGCGCCGGGTAACCGGCGCGTTACACCGGCTGTTGCCGAACCTCGGGGGTCCACGGGAAGAAGTTCGCCGCTTCTACGAAGGTGTCGTGCGATCCATGGCTCTTTATGGGGCGCCCGTCTGGTCTGAACGCCTGACGGGCGCCTCCCGCTGCAGAGCTATTTTGAACAGCCTGCAGCGTGTGGTGGTCATACGGATCGCACGAGGATACCGAACGGTATCCTTTGAGGCGGCGACACTCCTGGCGCGCCTCCCGCCGTTTGATCTCCTGGCGGCAGTCGACGCAACGGTTTACACCGAGATCCGCGTCCGCCGGGAGAGCGGTGAGGCACCAGAGCAGACGCTCGTTGCCTATAGGCGGGATGCACACCGGCGCGTACTAACACAGTGGCGCGCACGGCTGGAGTTGCGCCTGAACGCGCGCCAACGTGCCGTCGGTGCTATCCTGCCTCACCTCGAGGCCTGGGTGGGAAGGAAGGGTGGTTACGTCACCTACAGACTGACTCAGATACTCACCGGACACGGGTGTTTCGGTGAGTATCTGTGCCGGATCGGCCGAGAAGCGACGACACATTGTCACCATGGCGGGAGCGACCTGGACTCTGCCCAGCATACGCTGGAGGAGTGCCCGGCCTGGGAGGCCGAGAGACGAGTCCTGGTCGCTGAGATCGGACGGGACCTTTCGCCGCCAGCAGTCGTGTATGCGATGCTGGCTGGCGACTCCACCAAATGGGACGCCGTGGTCTCCTTCTGTGAGGCAGTTTTGCTGCAGAAGGAGGCCGCCGAACGGGATCGGGAACGAGTCGATCCCGCTCGTAGGCGGAGGAGGCGTCGGGGTGGCGGCGGCAGCCGTTAGCCCAACTCCCCTCGGGGCCGCGGCGGCAGTGTGAGAAGTGTCCTCTACTGCCGCCACGTACAAGCGGCTCCGGGATGACAGCGATCTGTTTGTGGCGCAGTCGCTGTGCCGTACTGGCAGGAGTCGGCAATAGGGGAGGGCAATCCAAAGGAGCCCTCCCAGGGTACGTGTCCCGACCATCTGGGACATGGCGCAAAAGGGGGGTACCGGAGCAGCATACCCGCGTTCCCGGGATTCCCCCATCAGGTGCCAAGAGAAGTCCACGGCAGGTAGGTTTAGTCGGTGCAAGTCCGACATACCCACCCGTAGACACTTTTTGCGGGTGGCATGCGAAGGCATTCCCCCTGGCTTATCAAAAAAAAAAAAAAAAAAAGCCATACAAATATACAAAACTGTTTATAATACGCGCTTCAATTCTACGCTCAGGTCTCCTAGTGGAATCAAATATTATAGGACTTAATGGGACTCTTCAATTTTACCCTAGTTGCTTTGGCTTCTCTAATAGTAATTCTCTCGTTTTATAAGAATCTAGTCCCGTCATATCATTCTGCCTCTCCTGCTTTTTTGAAGAAGGAAGTGGAATGAATCTCACATTCAAATATTCAAATTTAATGAAGTGGAACTACTTTTTTTAACTCCTCCTTGTTTCTTACTGATTAAAGTACGCATCGGGAATCTAGAATCCCAATTATAATCTGTACAATGATAGAATTGAAAATATACAGAGACGTTTCATATTTTTTTTATGTTTCCGTGAAAAGGACCACATCGGTCAGATTATTATGTCGGCTGTGTAGGAAATTTCATTTTCTGCCACTTAGTAAACGCAGAGAAATCTCAGATCATTTATACCTACTAAACATAAATAACATCCTACGTAATATATTATTCTGAATTTTTAAGTACAATCAACTTTAACGGACCAAGCAGAACTCGTCACTATCCCCCATATCAATTCCAAATGTTTCAATAAATTACCGACAAAACTTGTTCATAGCGAGAACAAGTAGGAACTGTAACATGTTATGTAAGAAACATGAGTAAGATCCTTATTCTTTCAACATAAAAGCAGTGAAGCGCTTGCCATGCCTTGATTTCTTTAGTAATAAGTAACAGCAGGAAAACGAGCAATTATGTCAGCCAAATTACGTCCACTGTTGAACAAAAGCCTCCCCAAAGAATAGAGGTAGGTATATGCCATAATCGCCACGCTTGGCAGACGGGTTGGTGAATGGTCATAGTTCCTTATAGGTATTCCCCCGGAATGATTTTTACGCCTCTAGAGATGAGATGGCCGTCGTCAACAAACAGCAATTTCATATGTAATAAAATCTTTCAAAGATCTCTAAGCAATCTCTCCATAATCAAATACTCGTGTAGACCGGTATTTAAATCACAAGCTCTTTTGACAGTTCCTAGTATCTATATTTATGAACAAGCTAAATTTGTAAAAAGTAATCCTTCGCTCTTTGAATTCAAAGACAATATTAACAAACGTCAAGTGACTCATATGCGTATGAAAATGCCAGCGCCACGTCTTGAGATGTTCCGACGCAGTTGCATTTATATGGCACCTCTCATTTACAATGCATTGCCTAAGATAATAACTGATTTACCCTGTAATAAGTTTTGTAATTGTCTACACAAATGGTTGATAGACGAATGTTTTTAATCAGTAGACGAATTTCTCAAAACATATTCTATAAACTCCTATCACTTTAGAAATGCGCTGTAATAACAATTGTTGTAATTAATAAGTTTAATGTAATTAGTAGTGCTGTGTGGTGACGGCCTAAGAATATCACCACCCCCTCTCATCCCGTGGGGGGACGTAAAAGTCGTCCCGAGGGAATATATACCAGAGAACGGGCAGCAGCGTTCTCCTGAGTACCATGTCCACCTTACTGCGATCGCCAACCCGTCTGCCAAGCGTGGCGATTATGGCAAATCCCCTCAAATGATGGACACAACCAAACCGCGGCCCCCAGTCCCCGGCAGCCCTGCTATTCCCAGCCGTGGTAACAGGCGTGGTTACGGCAGGGCAGGGGGTGCTAAGAATCCCCGGCAGATTCCGCGTTACCAATACCGACGACCTCTGGCCCTGGCAACATATAACACACGTACACTGCGGTCCGACGAGAAGATAACCGAACTGGAGGAAGAATTGAGCAGGTTACATTGGGATATTGTAGGATTATCTGAAGTCCGAAGAGAGGGGGAGGACTCGATAATACTGAAATCCGGAAACCTGCTCTATTACCGGGAGGGTGACCAAATATCCCAAGGTGGTGTCGGGTTCATAGTCCACAAGTCCCTCGTGAACAACCTAGTGAAAATCGAGAGTGTGTCGACGAGGGTTGCGTACCTTATACTCAGAATCACCAAGCGGTATTCGTTGAAGGTTATACAGGTATACGCACCCACTTCGACACACTCCGACGATGAGGTCGAGATTATGTATGAGGACATATCCAGAGCCATACATACCTCTAACTCCTATTTCACTGTGGTCATGGGGGACTTTAACGCGAAGCTGGGCAAACGATTCGGTAATGAGCTGAGAGTGGGGCAATTTGGAACTGGTGACCGGAACCCCCGGGGCCAAATGTTGGCCGACTTCATGGAGAAGGAGGGACTCTTTATGATGAATTCCTTCTTCAGGAAGCCGGATCACCGCAAATGGACCTGGGTGAGCCCGGATGGTAAAACTAAAAATGAGATAGACTTTATCTTGTCGACGAGACGACAGATGTTCAATGATGTCTCCGTGATCAATGCGGTTAAAACCGGGAGCGATCACAGACTGGTCAGAGGCTCATTGAACCTTAATGTCAAACTCCAGAGGTCCCGACTGATAAAGTCTACGCTCCGACCTTTACCTATCCACGTCCAAAACCCCGAACCATTTCAGCTCGAACTGCAAAACCGTTTCGAATGCCTAGCAGACTGCGAGGAAGTGGACTCATACTATGACAGGCTCGTAGAAGCTGTCCATACGGCTGGGTCTAAGGTCTTCAAGGCCCGCCGTACAAACAGAACTAAAAAGATCTCTGACTTTACCCTGCAACTTATGGAAGATAGACGGAAAATGGTTCTGACATCCTCAGATGATGCTACCAGATATCGGCAGCTCAACAGACAGATCTCAAAGTCTTTGACTCGCGACACGCGGCAATTTAATACAATTAGTATTAAAGAGGCCATCGAGCGAAACAAAGGCTCTAAAGTGTTCGCAAGAGCTCTGTCTGTTGGACAGAGCCAACTGACGAAGCTGAAGACTGAGGATGGTAGAATCGTCACGTCTAAACCTGAGTTGCTGGGAGAGATCGAGAAGTTCTACGGACAGTTATATACGACAACACAGCCACCTGTCAAAAGTCATGCCTCAGATCCCAGAGCACGACTAACCCGACATTACACCGAAGACATCCCCGACGTCAGCCTGTACGAGATTAGAATGGCTCTCAAACAACTCAAGAACAACAAGGCGCCTGGTGATGATGGAGTTACAGCAGAGCTTCTGAAGGCGGGTGGTACACCAATCCTACGGGCCCTTCAGAAGTTATTTAACTCCGTCATACTAGAAGGTCAAACGCCACAAGCATGGCACAGAAGTGTGGTGGTGCTCTTCTTCAAAAAGGGCGACAAAACCCTATTGAAGAATTATAGACCCATCACACTGCTGAGCCATGTTTACAAGTTGTTTTCGAGGGTCGTTACGAACCGTCTCGCGCGCAGGTTTGACGACTTCCAGCCTCCCGAACAAGCCGGTTTCCGAAAAGGCTTTAGCACCATAGACCACATACATACGCTGCGGCAAGTTATACAGAAGACCGAAGAGTATAACAAGCCACTGTGCTTAGCGTTTGTGGACTATGAGAAAGCCTTTGATTCTATCGAAACATGGGCCGTGCTGAGGTCTCTCATAAGGTGCCAAATTGACTACCGGTATATCGAGGTGATAAAGTGTTTGTATGAAAACGCCACTATGTCAGTGCGACTCCAGGACCAGATCTCGAAACCTATCCACTTGCAGCGAGGCGTGAGACAGGGAGATGTTATATCTCCGAAACTGTTCACCGCTGCATTGGAAGACGTCTTCAAGCTTCTGGACTGGAAAGGCTTTGGCATCAATGTCAATGGCGAGTACATCACTCACCTTCGATTTGCCGATGATATCGTAGTCATGGCTGAGACCATGGAAGACCTCGGTACAATGCTCGATGACCTCAGCAGAGTCTCTCAACAAGTGGGTCTGAAAATGAACATGGATAAGACGAAAATCATGTCAAACGTCCATGTTACACCCACTCAATTGAAAGTTGGTGACTCTGCACTCGAAGTTGTAGAGAACTATATTTACCTAGGACAGACCATCCAACTAGGTAGGTCCAACTTCGAGAAGGAGGTCAATCGTAGAATCCAACTCGGATGGGCAGCGTTCGGGAAGCTACGTAACATCTTCTCGTCCAAAATACCGCAGTGTCTCAAGTCG
Organism: Pseudoips prasinana; assembly: GCA_951640165.1. Lineage (NCBI taxonomy): Eukaryota > Metazoa > Arthropoda > Insecta > Lepidoptera > Nolidae > Pseudoips > Pseudoips prasinana. Next base: position 5,477,321 of record OX621236.1, read on the forward strand.
AAAGTCTTCGACCAGTGTGTGTTGCCAGTGATGACATACGGAACAGAGACGTGGTCGCTCACTATGGGCCTTATTAGAAGGCTCAAGGTCACCCAAAGAGCAATGGAGAGGGCTATGCTCGGAGTTTCCCTGCGGGATCGCATCAGAAATGTCGAAATCCGCAGGCGAACCAAAGTCACCGACATAGCCCGAAGAATTGCCAAGCTGAAGTGGCAGTGGGCAGGGCACATAGCTCGTAGAGCCGACGGCCGTTGGGGCAGAAAGGTTCTCGAGTGGCGACCACGAACCGGAAGACGCAGCGTGGGCAGGCCCCCTACAAGATGGACCGATGATCTTGTGCGGGTCGCTGGAAATCGCTGGATGCGGATAGCGCAAGACCGGCAATTGTGGAGATCTTTGGGGGAGGCCTTTGTCCAGCAGTGGACGTCTTTCGGCTGATATGATGATGATGATGATGATGAATTAGTAAAATATTAGACAGTTTAATCTACTGTACAATTCATTCAAATTTCTTATTGACTAGTTTATATTATGTATTTTTTTACCTCTTTATTTCTTGACTTGTGTAATTATGTGTGTAAATGTTGGTATAAACCCAACTAAATATGAATTATTATTAAATTAATTTAAAATATATAGCTGACATATTATATCAATTTAAATACTTTTGTGACTCAACCATAGCTTTGCATGCTTTTTTAATAATGGCCAATGTGTATTTGGACTGATTGTAAAGAATTTTTACCAACTATATGTACCACATTTAAAGCAAATAAATAAATAAATAAATCATCTACCAGTTTTATAACGTATAGGAATAAGTGGAAATCTATAATTGGCTTTCTACATTACATACATACACAAAACTAATCACGTATCAACAGCTGAAGGTGTTCCAAGAAAATAATAAAGTCGTTCCGGATTAAGACAGTTGAACACTTCGAAACTAGCCTGAGCTGCACCATTCAGTGTTATTTCCAGTGTACCTGAAGGTACCAGGTACAATTTAAAGATCACTCATGAAATCAAAAGTAAAAAAAATATGTATAATATCTCTCAGATTACTGATCATCTGCGATAGCGACGCTTCGTCCAAGCCCGGTAATTATGGCTTATCCCCCCAGATGGTTGGGGAGATACATCATATTGTCCAGCAGTGGACACTGACACGATTATGATGATGACGACAATTTAGACGTGTGTGTGAAGTTGGGTATGTCATACCTTAAAAGATTTTAATTGCAGGTACCTACATTTACATGCCACCAACTACAGGCGTAATGCATTCTTAATACAAAGTGTGCAAACTTTTAATGAACTCTGGCGTGTTCATAATATTGAGTTGTTCTGCGCTTCCTCAGTAAAAAAAAATTAAACAAAGCATTCTTTGTAGAAAATGATGATTAGTTGTTCTCAACGTGATTAGGTGTTCCACACATGAGTTTTGTTTGAGTGATTAATTTATTCAATAGAATAATCTTTCAGTCTATATGTGGAAGCTTGTTATTAGCCATTTTTTTGTTTAAATATATTTCTGTTTATGTTTTTTAATTAGTATGTAAGCTTTCCTTAAAAAGAATAATAAAAAAAATGTAATTCTTGTTAAACGAGTCCGATCGTTGCATTTCCTAGAGGCAAAGGTTTCTTAGTGAAATGTAGAATCATCATCAAATGTGTTGTATTGTTTAAACTTTGTTTTAACAAAAACACGTCGTGCACGTATTGCGCTTAAAATAACGTTACTAAAGTATGTTCTCAAGTTATCAGAGTCTACATAAATAAATCAAATTTAAGAGTTACGTACTGACATTTTCATTACAAGTTGTGCTATTATATTGCGCTTCAAGTTTAATTTGTAACAAAATAACGAGTGAATTTAATCCTGTTGCAGAAAACAAAAGGTATTATTTATGATTAATTTTTCAGTCTATTACAAAAAACTTCTAACTACCATTCATTCGCTTAATGAAAAGTACGTTTTAATATTACAACGAATAGAAAAATAAATCTCTAGAGATTACAGACACAGACACGGTAAATATTAAATTATAATGTACAGACGCCAGCACATCCAGCTACCCCAATCTGTCAAATTTATTTTATAGATTTTCAACATTATCACATAAGCGTTAAATTTCCCCAATTGAAAGGGAAAGGTTCACTTGATGATCATCCAAATGATATCACCTAGTACATAGGTGACTCTTTGGTATCCTAAAATCATCTTCAAATATAATACGGTTAAGGAGATAGAATCTAAAATTATTTTACATCTGAATAGTACAATGTCACGAGAGTTTCTTAAAGCATGACATTGTTCTAGGTAATTCGGGTTATCGTCGTCCGGATCGTCTATATCTTTAACCGTATGACAGTAAATAATACTGCAGAATTTCCTAAAATCCACGCTTTATGGACAAATACGATGTTTTCTACTATCTAGAATCTTCGTTGCGGACAAAACATACCAGGTTTTAATAAGAAGTAAGAGATAAAGACTGAAATAAAACAATATTTATCCTACTTCGTCATATAATACTCGGATATGATTACTTATGCAAGGCACACGCGCAAACATGGCTCAGGACTAATATTTAGGTTATGATACTAAGCCCAGAATGTGAACCCTGCTTTACTATTTAGGTCAATATCTTAACAAACGTAATATGAATAGAAAGGGTTTATATAGAAATAACTTTGAGAAATTAAATTTTATTTCTATTACTCACGACTTTCGAGAAACATATTTTGGAGCATTTCGAGAATGCTTGCCCCAAACTCTTTTGTCTTCTAAAGAAAGTCAAATGTATACTAGCACGTTGACGTAACTCCAAAAAAGTAACTCCAAATTTATGAATTTACAAGTCGATACTTTACAAGTCTTTCTCGGTACATATACAGGTGTATGTACGAGAACTAAGGCTTAACTGGTACTATAATTCTGTCTTTTGTCTCTAAGCATAAAATTGCGTCAAGTTGAGCGGAGGCAGGTGCAGAAGTTCACATATTTGGGCAGTTTCATAATATCTGGATCCTTGAGACGGAAATCAACCACCGAATAGGGCCGAGTTAGACGCTAGGCGTGACGCTCTAAAATCTCAACCATCTTAGGCCAAACAGTACAATTACGTAAACGGTGTCCTGGTGTGGAGCTGCTGTGCTCGCATTCTTAAAACGAAGATTGGCTATTGCAGTCATATGAGGACTCTTGAAAGAGCCGACCAACTACGCTCCTGATGTCATCTTAAAATAATTAAAATTTAAATATACGCAGTCGCTGTGGTCGAAATCTTCCAAAAAGACATCATCCATTGTGTACATAATAAAAAAAAAATGATTGCACTTACAGGCAGTCTTTCCTGTAAGTGCAATAAAAAATAATAGAATTAAAGAATGAATTTTAGAGAGGAAAGGGCCAAACGACTTCACTAAACTAGTCTTAATATCACTGCATTTCTTTTTAACGAAACTCTATTGCAAATCGAAGTTCTATTGAATATCGAAGATCTATTGAAAATCCGAGTTCTATTGAGAATTGAAAATGTTCATTTTTTAAACGTTCGCTAATTAAATGTGACATCATTTTCAATTACGTCACATTTAATTAGCACAGCAATAAGATTGACTATTTCGAATGCCTTTTGATCAAGTGGTTAGTGACCATAATTGCTAAACCAGGGGTCGTGGCATCGATCACACAAAGATTTATCTTGCCAAATCTTTGTGAGATAAGCACGCTTATTTGTTCTATGTATTTAGAAATGTATGAGTATTTTTATTAGTTGTCTGGTTGCCATAGTTAGTCTTATTCGAGATCAGATGCATGTGTGTTAGTTGTTTCAAGACAGACAGAAAAAATATTACGTTAGAAAAACAGTTTTTATTGGTTTGGCAGTTTTAAGTAAATAGTCATGCAAGGCCAGCAGATAAATGCAATAATAATGCTGACCTTACTCCACTTTATACAGAGGTATTGTTTAAATATACGGGATAATTTTACTGAATAAAAATATTCGTATGGGCAGTGGTTACCCTAGTGTCAGAGTTGTTCAAGCCGCCCAGTAGGCCTCTGACATGGCTTAACGACCGTTGTCTAATGACTACAACTGGAACCGACAGCTTAACGTGCCCTCCAAAACAAGGAGACGGTCAGAAATTAAATCACTTTGGTAGTCACCCATCTATGGGCTGACCGACCCTAGTCGCTTAACCTCGCCGATCACGTGATAGCATCTAGCTATGTGTGATTGACGGCATAGAATATCGCCACCCCATCTCATTCCGTTGAGTGTGTAGAAGTCGTTACAAGGGAAAGTCTATCAGAGAACGGGCAGCAGCGTCTCTCTGTGTACTATAATCATAATACTGCGATCGCCAACCCGTCTGCCATGCGTGGAGATTTTGGCATTTCCCTCCAAACACACACACACCATTGGGGTAAATTTGAGGGGAGGACTTTGTCTAAGTCTCAATTTCTAAAGAAAGAGGTATTAGTTTTAAAGTTTTCCAATGTGAACCATCTCGGGTGCCTGTAAATGCAAGTAGATTGTGTCGTTCATATATCTTATTGATAAATTTGATTCTACTAATTATGAATTATGCGAAATAATTGAGGATGTGCAACATATGTTGTGTGTCTACGGAACGAAGATCTACAACAAATATTTATACGTAACTTTAACTACAATAAACTAGATGTATGAATTTGTTTTAAGTTTATTTTCTGTCCAACATCAGACGCAGCTCAATTGTTTATTATAGATATTGTTTATTGTAAGTATTCATGGGGCTGATATGTCTATGGATAAAAAGCTTCCAAATTATATAGAAAAAGATATATAAGTATGTCCTGTCCTTTTCATGTGATTCATAATAGAAAGAGATGTAAATAGTTATATCATGTAAAATACAAAATGGCCAACCATATATTCCTACACAAAGTAGCATGAAAATTATATCAAAAGCACTTTGCTACAATGTTTGTCAAAAGCCGGTTTTTATAGCTTTGATTATCACCAAGTGAGGGTAGTAGATACAAAATCATTTTATAACCGTTGTACCGAGGACTGGGTAAAGCAAATCTGGTCGTATCTGTTTTATGTCAGAGTTTATTCATGTACCATGTTTTAAGGTTCCCTAAAATAATAAAAAAGCTTTTGTGCTGTCACTCTGCTTGTTTTGAACATATTAAGCTTCGATACCCAAAGAAGAAATATAAACTCTTATGCTGTCATTCTGATCTAAAGATGTACCATTTGGAGTTTCCGTATCCAAAGAAGAAATAGAAACTCTTAAGCTGTCACTTTGATTTCTGATGTAGTTAGTCTTTTATATTTAAAGGTCCCATACCCAAGGAGGAAATAACAACTTTTATGCTATCACTTTGGTTTATGGATGACTAAACTATGAATCTTGCACATTTTAAGGTTTCATACCCAAAGAAGAAATAAAAACTCTTATGCTGTCACTTTGGTCTAAAGATGGTATTGGATTTTAAATTTTAAGGATCTATACCCAAAGAAGAAAAATAAACTGTTACGTCACTTTGATTTATAAATGTACTTAGTCTTATACATTTTAAGGTACCATACTGAAAGAAGAAATAGAAACTCTTATGCTGTCACTTTGATTTATGGATGTACTTAGTCTTGCACACTTTAAGGTTCAATACTCTAAGAAGAAATAGAAACTCTTATGCCGTCACTTTGATCTAAATGTACTTAGTCTTGTACATTTTAAAGTTCCATAATTCTAATGCTGTCACTTTAATGGATGTCATTGTACTCAGTCTTGCACAATTTAAGATTCAACTCCCAAAGAAGAAATAGAAACCCTTATACTGTCACATTGATCAAAATGTTCTTAGTCTTGTACATTTTAAAGTTTCATAACTCTAATGCTGTCACTTTAATGGATGTCATTGTACTTCGTCTTGCACATTTTAAGGTTCCATACCCAAAGAAGAAATAGAAACTCTTATGGTGTCACTCTGATTTGTAGATGTAATCTTGAAAGACATACAGTTCTATTTATTTTTTCATCGTACGGGTAGTGGTTATCCTAATATCAGAGTTGTTAATGACTTGCTTATCAACTGTAATAACTACTGACCTTTGTCCAGTAGTGGACGTCTTTCGGCGGATATGATGATGATGATTATTTCTTTGTTCTGTGGTTTAGATATTTCTCATACAAACATGTAACTTTTGTCAAAATATACTAATATCGTTTCTTTCACGTCTTGATACAATGTCATATGTATAAAACCCTTGTAGCAGCAAGGCCCGACTGGAACTTAACTTGTATTTACTTTGTCGGCCTGAAGTTTGAAGTTTTCATCATCTGAAAAGATGTTATTAAATTTACATAGTCAAAGTGTTCCTGTTGAAGTCAGTATAATATTTAAGACTGTATTGTTATTGGCTTATCCAGTGATGTCGTAATATATAGTTCAGAACAGTCACAAGTCACAGCTCATATAATTATTGGTGGTAATAATTATTTATAATAATACTAGCTGTGCTCACCTTGTTTTACCTGTGTTAATCTTTATATATTATACCTATGTGTTATTTGGATTAATTACCGATATTACTATAAAGTTTTATGAAAATCAGTTAGGTTGTTTTTGCGTGAAAGAATCATAAAAATCTATACATCCCTAGTCAGAAAAAAAAACGCATTTTTAATATTAGTAGGATATTGTTACTAAATTAGTTAATACTTAGCTTACTTATTAATCGTTATTTAGTTATCAAATGACAGAGTTGGTCAAGCCGCCCAAAAGGCTTCTGATATAACTTATAGACTGTTGTCGAAGTACAGGGATGCTCAGTAAGATAGTAATGAACCATTTTGGTCGCCACCCATTAATGTTTTGAATACGTGCCTAGATGTTACCGGTTTTTAGCTAAAATCTGGTGGTAAAAACAACTATAATAATAATATCTTGGATATTTATATTTATTATAGTCAGCGCAAGTTATAAAAGGGTTCATAAAATTGATAACAATTAATAATATCAAAAGACGATGACTAACCTACGTTTCGCCGACCTCATTGTCTTGTTTTCATCCTCAGTATCAGATGTAGTTGTTAGTAAGATAAATACGGAATGACAGAGAGATTAAGATTGCATACGTCCAAGAGTATGTCTACCTTGGCCCAAAAGTCTCATTTTTAGCTGTACAATATCCACATGACAATGCCTGCATAGAATTCTTGCATACGGCGCCTATAATAGTGGTTAACAACCCTGCAGAAGTCCAATCTTGTGGTTTGCCAACGAGCAATTAATCCTAGTATCCATAGGGTACGGCCTAAGTACCACATTAGATGTCCAATATTAGTTAAAATTAGCAGTATAAGTCGGTAATAAAAAAGAGCTTTATGACTTTAAAACGCGTTAGCTTGGCACATAGATCTCGGTGCGCATTTGGGTGGTATATATTGTATTAATGTAGAGAGATGTTATCCGTGTGGTTTCTGGCGAAGAAAGAATAACATGTCCGCCTCTTAGCAACCCGTGGTTGGGTATCAGGACCACCTGTGTACTAGCTACCACCTAACTGCGGTCGCCAACTCACATGGCAAGAACGGTGACTTACATATACCCTCCAAATGGTAATGTAAGAGAAACCTTTGGGAGAGCCCTATGTCCGGTAGTGGACAATATCAAGGTGGTGATGTGAGAAAGAAGTTGATGTGTTATGGATACAGTAATTTATCTGCTTTCCAATTATAATGAGAGTACTTATACAACATGTAACTTAATCAACGCACATTCTGAAAATAGTTTGTTCAGATTCGTTTACTGAATCGATTTATATGATTTTTAATATAGGCAATTTTTTATTCCAAAATAATTAAATCTACGAAAATTATTGTCATATTAACCCTGTACACTGTTTTAAATTGCAGTTTTATAATTATGTTATTATATATAGTTTTATTATTATGTTATTCATACAAATTCCATCATTCAATACAAAATAAAGAAAAATAAACTTTATTCCAAGAAACTAATTTAGTAAATAAGAATGCATATACCTACATGTTAAATTAAAAATTCTGTGTATGTATTATGATTACAACATAATATTCTAATTGGGGTGTTTGAGGGTGTGCGTTAATTACGTTAAATGTTGTATAAATAAAAATATACTTAATGTGACTAGCGTTAATCTGTTTTTGCATACTGAGCCAAACCAGAGAAAAGAACATCATAATTGCATCATACTCGTAACAAAAGGGAGAGGTGAAAAGAATTTTTCGTCATTAAGATTTATTGGTTTTACTACCTATTTCTATTTAGCAAATTACTTAACAAAACACTATCACAACTTTAATAAAAAAAATCTCGCAATAGACCATAAAAAGGACACAGCAATGGTTTCCGCCAACAATGATCCGGGGCGGCACCAAACTCACGGTACGGAAGAGCTTGGAGTTGGAGACATTTCGAAAAAAAACATAGTGGCTCAACGAAATACGATGTCATATTGTACCTTTACCATGAGTTTAGGACAGTTATCTGGTAAATGTTATGCTTGAGTATCACAGCGCGATCGAATCAAAAACATCGAAATCCGTAGGCGAACATAGCACATAGCACAAGTAGCCGACATAGCCCAAAGAATTGCCAAATTGAAGTGGCAGTGGGCGGGCCACATAGCTACGGCCGATGGGGCACAAAGGTTCTCGAGTGGCGACTACAAACCGGAAGACGCTTGGTGGGCAGGCCCCCTACAAGGTGGACCGATAAGCAAGGGTCGCGGGAAATATATATTCTTTTTAAATCTCATCAATATTCAAATACCTAATATTAGTTCTCCTAGTATTATTCTAAAAACTAACCAACTAAGCAAAACATATTATAGTGTACTTATGTGCCATGATCTGTAAAAATATTGATACACCTCTAATTTCTCACTTTCGTAATCCAATAGGATGTTATCACTAATGACTAGGGAGAGGTCATTTAAATGATTAACAGCTTTATATAGCGAGACATGGAGGTGTAAAACTGCAACTTCCAGATATCGGGCTACTTACAATCACGTTATTGTGTTAAATAGAGTAATTACATATTTCGGTTTGTCGTACTTTCTTGTTTTTACTTTTTTTAGCAAAACGCTCAAACGATTACAAAAGTACTTGTACAGACGCCAGCACATTCAGATACCCCAATCTGTCAATTTATTTTTATAGATTTTCTACTTTACCACTCAAGCATAAGGTTCACTTTCAATTGGGGAAATTTGACAGATTGGGGTAGCTTGATGTGCTGGCGTCTGTACTTACTTTGGCAAACAGAATATATTTAAAAGACCATTAAATTTTTTAAGAATATGTCTATGATATGTGAATAACATATTTAATTTAAATTAAACTACATAAATCACGATAAGAATAAATAAATGAATTTAGATAAACATGGTTCAAACTGTTCATTGAAACAATAATAAAACGAATATGTGAGTGTAGTCTAAACCGCACGACTGAAGTAAAAATTAGTTTTACGAAACGTTACTGTCTATGGAGAAAGAGAGAAAGAAAGTGTGTACTCGCACATATCTATATTAGCCCCTATAGTAAAATATGAAACGTAACACTCTCTCTCTCTCTCTCTTTATCTTCACTAACTTATATCTCCCTCTTAACTTCAGTTCGCCTCGCCCGATCACACTTTTTGTAACGTATTCACCAGCTTACTCCCTAAGTCAAGCATGTGTAAAGAAATTATACTTCACCAAGACGACAGAACTGAGGTCAAATCAAATCAAATCAAATCAATGTTTATTGTGTGAAATTTGGTACAAAAAGAGGATCTTATTCTATACATACATAGTTCTCAAAAATCAACCATACAGGTGTACACAATTTTACAGTTCCTGCAGTAATAACAAATGTCAAGTGTACTTAAATATTCGCATGTTAATAAACTAAAAATAATGAATACCAAATTGTCATAACATTAATATTTTTCATAATTAAACAATCCCAATAATATCAAATTAATACAAAACAAATACAAAATTACATTCAAATTTATATAACAGTACCTAATTATTTATAAGTCAACAAGTAAATATAATCAAATAATAATGTAGTGCATATGCACTTTAAGTAACCAGCTTGTCTACTGAAATCCTATGGTTGAGCTATGTCCTATGGTTGGGGTCACGAACATTGTTTGCCGAAAGCCTCTTTGCTAATGGATGGAGCACAATTCTTTTTGGATGAGTGAGTTTTTCGGGCCAATGTTTTTTAATAGTAGTGTCTTTGTAAAGGATTGTTACTTGTGATCTATGAAAATAAAGGATTTTCATGACTCTTTATAATTTATTATTTCCGTAGACTCATGTTTTAAATGTAAAGGTATTGTGTAAATTATATATTATATTTGAACATATACATTTTATTTTTTTATTCTCATTGAACTTTTTTCTCATAAATAGTCTACAATGTAGACAGATAATTTTATGCAGTATTAAAATGGTCTTAATATTATTCGAATATTTCTAGAGAAACACATAGATATTTATATATGCGGTTTGTATGAAAAAAATTAGATAAGTATAACATTTAATTTATGATAGTTTAGTAGGAGTCACCGATTTAGTGAGACTACTAAATTATTAGAAGGAGTAGAAAATCAGAAGCGAGTTAACATGTGAAATTATTTTATTTTACTTGACTTTATTCTGAAGTATATATTATCTTTTTTAAACGTCACGCACTACCATAGATAATTTGTACAAAGTAGGTTTTATACTGTAGTTGTTTCCACTACACCACCCTCCCCTAGAGACCGGGTTACGGGCGATAATAGCCGGGAAATTTAACCCTACACCCAGAACGCGTCTTTTTGACCGTATCTTCATCAGCACAAGGTAAGTTATGGCTATTCCTCGATGTATTGTGATGAGTGTGATGGTCAGTGGGAGTGTTCGTGTTAGTGTTAGAGTGAGTGTTAGGTAATGTGGTGTGTTCTGAATCACGAAATATGAAGGCCGGTTTGATACGATCTATTGAAACCGTGACTTGTTTACCGTTCATGATAATCTTGTACACCTTATCACCACGCGAAACAACCTCATGAGGACCAGAGTACGCTGGTCTTAAAGAACACCCTATGGTGTCATCACACAGGAATACGTGCGAAGATGAAGATAAATCTTTAAATATAAAAGTTTTACTAGTAGCGTTATGGTGAGACCCTGGTGATGGTTGTAAATTTCTCACAAAACTTCGTAACCGACCCAAATAATCAGTCACGTCGATGGTTTCCTTACTAGGTGGAGTGAACAACTCTCCAGGAAGTCGAACAGGTTGACCATATATAAGCTCAGCTGAGGAAGCTTTTAAATCCTCTTTGTAAGAGCTGCGAATCCCTAATAAAACAAGGGGTAACGATTCAACCCAAGTCTCATTAGCGTGGCAGGTTATTGCAGCTTTGAGCTGTCGGTGAAACCTTTCCACTAAACTATTACAGGCTGGGTGGTATGCAGTGGTTTTCCGATGATGAAAACCAACAATGAGGGATAAACTCTTGAAAAGCGCTGATTCAAATTGTCGGCCTCTATCTGTGACAATGTCTGTGGGACAACCAAACCGAGAAATCCATCCACTCAATAATGCCTTTGCTACGGTTTCAGCCGTAATGTCCATTAAAGATATTGCCTCAGGCCATCTCGTAAAACGATCAACGGCAGTGAGATAATATCGAAATCCCTGACATAATGACAAAGGACCTACTATGTCAATATGGATAAAAGAATACCTAGACTGTGGTAATTTGAAAGTGCCTACTGGAGACAAGACATGTCTTGTGACTTTACAACGCTGACAAGCTAGGCAAGTGCGTACCCAATGTCGACAGTCCTTTTTGACTTCAGGCCACACATAACGTTCGTCGACTAGCTTGGCAGTGGCGTTTGCACCAGGATGGCTGAAGCAGTGAACGCATTCAAACACCTGTCTGCGTAGTTCTAGGGGAACACATGGTCTCGGAGTGGTGCTACTGACGTCGCAGTACAATTTACTCTGAGAACCAGGTATTTTGATCTGCTGGAGCTGCAACGAAGTGTGACCTGAGAGTAATTGTGACAGTTCCTCATCAAGGCTCTGAGCTACAGCAATTTTCTCGTGATCAACGGGTTGCGAGATCTCCTCAATACGTGACAGTGTGTCCGCCACAACGTTGTTTTTGCCCGAAATATGCTTAATATCTGTGGTGAATTGAGCTATCGGATCTAGGTGTCGAAACTGTCTAGGAGAACATTTGTCCTTACGGGTATGGAAAGCATAGGTAAGGGGTTTATGATCTGTATAGACGACAAAATCTCTAGCCTCTAGCATGTGCCTAAAGTACTTGATACTCTCGTGAATGGCGAGTAGTTCACGATCGTAAGGGGAGTATTTGACCTGAGCGTTACTTAACTTTCGTGAAAAGAATGCAAGTGGTTGCCAATCACCATCTGTCAGCTGCTGGAGGACTGCTCCAATCGCTTTGTCTGAGTCGTCCGTAACTAACGCCATTTTTGCGTTAGTTAGGGTGTGCCAACATAGCAGCTTGGCACAAACTGTTATTGCAGTCTGCGAAAGCTTCAAGCTGGTGCGCTGAAAAGTGGACTGGACTGGAACCTTTAATAGAACCGGTCAAAAGCTCATTCAAAGGTGCTTGATAAGTAGCTGCACCAGGAATAAACCTACGGTAGAAGTTTAACATCCCCAAAAATCGACGTAGTTCCTTTACTGTCTTAGGAGTAGGGAAGTTTTTGATGGCTTCGACCTTGGTTGGTGTGGTGCCTTCAGATGTTATGCGATAGCCTAGAAATGTAACCTCAGATGCACCAAACGTTCACTTAGAACTATTAATAACCATACCATATTCTCTTAGTCTGGTAAATAGCTGGTGGAGATGCTGCTCATGAGTGGCCTGATCTTTAGAAAAAACCAAGAAATCATCTAAATATGCGTACGTAAAATCTAAGCCTGCAAGCATTTCGTCCACGAACCGCTGGAAGGTCTGCCCTGCGTTGCGAAGTCCAAAATTCATGTATGGAAATTCGAAAAGTCCAAATGGTGTGGTGATGGCGGTCTTCGCAACGTCTTCTGGGTTGGTTGGAATCTGGTTGTATGCTTTTTCCAGGTCTATAGTAGAAAATGCTGTCCATCCTGCAATGCTATGTGCAAAATCCTGTATGTGACGTATTGGGTACCTGTCTGGAACGGTTCTAGCATTCAACCTTCTGTAGTTACCACAGGGTCGCCAGCCATCATTTTTCTTTGGCGCAAGGTGTAAAAGAGATGACCAGGGAGATTTAGAAGGACGACAAATGCCACTTTGCAGCATGACGTTAAACTCAGCTTTGGCAATCTTGAGTTTGTCTGGCGCTAATCGACGAGGTGTACAATATACAGGTGAGCCAGGTGTTGTTTTAATATAGTGTACAGTATTATGTGTAGGTGTACGGAAAATACCGGGTGGACGTGTAATGTCGGAATATTCCCGTAGTATGTTGTGATACACGGAATTACCAGAAATTACCTTGACCGATGTTTGATATTACGTCTGCCGGACGGGCAAGCAAAGCCGGGGTCGCGAACGTAGTTTTACTGTCGATAAGGCGCTGGTTCCTGCAATCAACAATTAAATTGTAATAAGACAAAAAATCCACGCCTATTATCGCCTTCGTAACGTCCGCAACAATAAATCTCCAGGTGAAGTCACGGCGCAACCCTAAATTTAAAACTAAGTTAATATAGCCGTAAGTATTTATGAGTGTACCGTTTGCCGCACTAAGTCCGAACTAGGTCTTCTCCCGTCGTCCTGCTAAGGCCGTTCGTGGATACACGCAGAGGTCGCTGCCGGTGTCGACCAAAAACTGCATCTTAGATCTAGCGTCCGTGACGAACAGGCGACCGGTACTCGGGCAATCATTGGCCGCCATTATTGATCGCCTTTCGCATTTCCCGACGGCGGTTGGTAGTCACAGGGCCTTATGCACTTTTTAGCACGATCACCGAATTTTTTATGGTACCAACACTGTAGGTGTGACCGGTAAGTCGACTGCGACCTGGTAGAACTTGGACGGTGACGCATATGATTTCCATTGTTTGTCCGCTCCCGCTCCCATGACAATCTCTCGATCTTTTCCATTAATATAGATACCTGCGGAGTAAGTGCTACAATTTCTGAGTTACCACTGGTATCCGGCATCGTAGTGATGGTTGATGTAGACGCTTGTAACCCGACGACGTCGTTGATCCAGTCTGCTAGATCTGCCAGCGGGCCTTTGTTGATCTTCGACTACGAAGCTGTCTTGATATTTGACAGGGCATACTTATATCGTGTTCTTCGGGGTCACCAGTTTAGTAGGAGTCACCGATTTAGTGAGACTACTAAATTATTAGAAGGAGTAGAAAATCAGAAGCGAGTTAACATGTAAAATTATTTTATTTTTTCTTGACCTTATTCTGAAGTATATAATTTTTTTAAACGTCACGCACTACCATAGATAATTTGTACAAAGTAGGTTTTATACTGTAGTTGTTTCCACTACTATAGTAATGATTCAGTTACTTACTTAGACTTAGGTCACCGTAGCCTAGTTGGTAGTGCTCCTGCCTAAGAAGCTGGTGGTCCCGGGTTCTAATCCCGGTAAGTGCAAATATTTGTGTGATGAGCACGAATATTTGTTTCTGAGTCCTGGATGTTTTCTATGTATATAGGTATTTATCTATATATATAAGTATGTATATCGTCGCCTGGTACCCAAGCTTTGCTCAGTTTGGGGCTAGGATGATCTGTGTGACATTGTCCCTAGATATTATTAGATAGCTTATTTAGGATATTGTTTGATTCGTTAGTCTACGATTTAACCGCAGATAATGAGGTCCTGGGTTCAAATCCCGGGTAGGGCCAAAGTAAAAAGAAATTTATCAGTACCAGCCCGATCTCTAGAAGTTGGCGGTATTACACCCCGTACCTCGGAGAACACGTAAAGGCGTCGGTCCTGTACCTGACCTCTTTCCGGTCATGTCACTAGTTGTCCCATCGGATCATGAGAGTGATGGAATAGAAAGTGCCCCTGTGTTTGCGCACACGTTTGTGCACTATAATATGTCCTGCGCAATAGGCTAGTCTCCATTGAGACTGGCCACCGTGGTTGAAATTTGGTCGGGAGGACATTATTGTATTATTATTAGGATATTGTAAAAGAGATTATTTATAGGATGCACTATCAAAGTTTATAACTTTAGATATAATTTACTACAACTTGTCTGAATGTTTATGTCGATATAAAGTTAATAATTCAATAATATCTAATAAATAATGTTCTCTTAGCCGAATTTTGGTCACGGCGGCAATCTGCGCGGGACATACCTATTATCACAAGTATGTGTGCAAACACAGGGACAATTTCTATTCCATCACTCCCATGATCCAATCCGGGACGATGAGCGACACGACTGGAAAGACGCCAGGTACAGGACCGACGGGCTGCACGCGGTCTCCGAGGCGATATAGTACGATACCCCCCAACATCCGGACTTCGGGTGATACTGAGAAATTGTTGATAAACAGAAAAATCCTAAAATCTCACCAGGCAGTTGAATATTATTATTATAGCGAACCACTGAATGGTATATGGTGGCCCTGTTATTCTTTCTGGACCGGAACCGCACAGCTCACACCTATGAAAAATTTATATTTAATATTTCTGGACCTTATATCGTCTTGATTAATCTTTGACCAAGTTTTGGAACAATGTAATCGTCTATTTAATATTTAAAATTATCCAGATAGTTTTTTTGTGTGTGTTTCCTTTTAAATAGATAATCACATTAATATTATAAAGGCGAAAGTTTGTGAAGTGTGTATGTTTGCTACTTCTTCACGTCTAAACGGCTGTAGCGATTTTAATAAAATTTAGTATGGATTTAGTAGACACCCTGGATTAGCACATAGGCTATAATTTATAAAGTTAAATGCGAGTGAAACCGCGGGACACAGCTAGTAGATAATAAACTAATATTATAAAGGCGAAAGTTTGTCCGTGTGAGAGTGTGTATTTTGTTACATCTTCGCGTCTAAACGTCTAAAAATTTTATATGGAGTTAGATGATACCCTGGATTAACACATAAGCTATAATTTATGAAGTTTCACGCGCGTAAAACCGCGGGGCACAGCTAGTTATAAACATTTATATCATCTTTTAGCCACTAAGGTAATAATATAACCATGTATGTACATTATTTTCTTATATTTTTAATCTCAAATTTCTCTGAAAGCTTATAGTAGTATAATATGTACTATCAATATTCCAACGTTATCCCTTTCACTGCAAAAAGCTGTTGAAATCGCACTCTGATGAGTATTTGTGAGCAAAGAGAGGGTACTTGAGAGAGCCGTATTTTCAGTAGAACGAACCTTTCAGAGAATATTAGTTCGTCATATTACATGTTGCAATTATTTTGTTCAAGTAGAACACTAACACCGTTTCTATTAGTGTTTTCAGAGTTCTACTGCATTTTTTTAACAAATAAATAAATAATAAATTAAAAAAGGTTTTTATTTACGTAGACTTTAAAAAAGCGCTTGTTAGTCAGAACATGTTAGTAGTAATACAGTTATTATTTCTAGTTACTTATTACAGATATTTAGGTACATGGAATGTTAAAAAATTTAAACAATATATTTTATAATAGTAGTGATATTTAGCTAGCTTGTATTAAGTTATATTAATACTACCTGATATCTTGAATTACTACAAAATATTAAAAATTGCCGATGATCTTGTGCGGGTCGCTGGAAATCGCTGGATGCGGATAGCGCAAGACCGGCAATTGTGGAGATCTTTGGGGGAGGCCTTTGTCCAGCAGTGGACGTCTTTCGGCTGATATGATGATGATGATCAAAAATTGCAAACTAATTCTAATTTTATTTAATTTAATACATATTATCCATGTATGATTATTTATTAAAACCTTGATTCTTATTAAATATATTTTACTATATCGTCCCCGTAGTTGGAAAATTAAATAACTCCGATTTTGGCGAAATTGACTTTATCCTAGAGCCTTATAGGCGTTTTCGTCTCTTATTTCGTTCCAAAGATATAGCCATTTTTGTCAGACAGGTCATGACAGATGGAATAATAAATAACTTCAGACAAACACTATTTTTTTAGGTAAAATAAATAACTCAGTAAATAAATCAATAACTGTGGTCAATGACAAGATAAATGTCAAATAAATTAAATAACTTGAGTTGTTGAATTTTTCATCAACTTATAAATTCTTTCACAAAACTAACTTAGTTCTAGGAAAACTAAATAACTCTATTTATTTAATTCTGCGATTCAGAATTCTGATGTAACGTACCTAATTTATAAATACTTGATGTTATTTATTTCTTCTACAACTAGATAATGATTAATTATAAGATGATAGGCAAATAAAATTAAACAAATTAAGTTGTCATCAAAGGTAATCAGAGGGTCAAGTCTCATTTCGGGTATCGAACCAATGCCGCCTTTTAGAAATGAAGAACCTTTTTTGATTCTGGACCTACATGGAATCCGGACACAAAAGAAGAAAATAAAATAAAAGGAAACTTAGTTCTTTAATAGACATCAATATTTCACTGGCTAAGAAGAAAAAAAGAGTTAAGAGATTTGAACGAATAAACCCGATTTTGTCGAGAGACTCTAAAGATGAAACAAGTAATATTATAACAACTTGAGCTTTTATTGAAATCCCTTTTGACCAATTAGTCTCACCCTGATAGAAGAATTATCGAACACAATATCACAATCGCTGGGATAACAGATTCAGGAATAGAAACAGGAAATAAGGAAAAAGAAACCGGGGTGCTACAAATCCCCGGCAGACGCCGTGTTACCAAAACCGACAACGTCTGGCCCTGGCAACATATAACACTCACACATAGTGGACCGACGAGAATATCATTGAACTGGAGAAGGAACTGAGCAGGTTACATTGGGATATCATAGGTTTGTCTGAAGTCCAAAGAGAGTTTTTAGGAATATCGTGTCCTCCCACGATAATCCTAAAATCCGGGAACCTGCTACATTTCCGTGAGGGCGACCAACTGTTCCAAGGTGATGTCGGGTTCATAGTTCAAAAGTCCCTCGTCCACAAGGAACGTAGTGAAACTCGAGAGTGTGTCGACTAGGGCGGCATACCTTATAACGTATTCGTTGAAGGTCATACAGGTTTACGCGCCGACTTCAACGCACTCCGACGATGAGGTTGAGGTCATGTATGAGGATATTTCTAGAGCCATACATACCTCTAACAATTATTTCACTGTGGTCGTGGGGGATTTTAACGAGAAGCTGGGTAAACGGTTCGAGAATGAGCTGAGAGTGGGGCAATTTGGAACTGGAGACCGGAACCCTCAGGGCCAAATGTTGGCCGACATGGAGAAGGAGGGACTGTTTATGATGAATTCCTTCTTCAGGAAGCTGGATCACCGCAAATGGACCTGGGTGAGCCCCGATGGCAAAAACAAAAATGAGATAGACTTAATCTTGTCGACGAGACGACAGACGTTTAATGACGTCTCTGTGATCAATGCGGTTGAAACCGGGAGCGATCACAGACTGGTGAGAGGCTCATAGAAATCTAATGTCAAGCTCCAGAGGTTCAGACTGATAATGTCTACGCGCCGACCTTTACCTATCCACGTCCAAAACCCACCATTTCAGCTCAAACTGCGAAACCGTTTCGAATGCCTAGCAGACTGCGAGGAAGTGGACTCATACTACGACAGGCTCGTAGAAGCTGTCCAGACGACTGAGTTTAAGGTCTTCAAGGCCCAGCGTACAAACAGACTTTGCCCTGCAACTTATGGAAGTAATACGGAAAATGGTCCTGACATCCTCAGATGATGTTACTATATACCGGCTGCTCAACAGACAGATCTCAAAGTCTTTGACTCGCGACACGCGTCAATTTAATACAAGTAGTATTAAAGAAGCCATCGAGCGGAACAAAGGCTCTAAAGTGTTTGTAAGAGATCTGTCTGTTGGACAAACCCAACTGACGAAGCTGAAGACTGAGGATGCACGGCAATCGTCACGTCTAAACCGGACTTGCTGTGAGAGATTGAGAATTCTATGGACAGTTACTCGTATATACGACAACGCAGTCACCTGCCAAAAGTCATGTCTTGGATGGAGTACGACCAACCCGACATTACACTGAAGACACCCGGACGTCAGCCTGTACGAGATTAAAATGGCTCTCAGACAACTTAAGAACAACAAGGCTCTTGGTGATGATGGAGTTTCAGCAGAGCTTCTGAAGGCGGATGGTACACCAATCCTACGGACCTTTCAGAAGTTATTTAACTCCGTCATACTAGATAATCAAACACCACGAGCATGGCACAGAAGTGTGGTAGTGCTCTCCTTCAATAAGTGCGACAAAACCCTATTTAAGAATTATTATGATTTCCAGCCTCCCGTTAGCACCATAGACCATATACATACGCTGCGGCAAGTTATACATAAGAAGTCGAAGATTATAACAAGCCACTGTGCTTAGCGTTTGTGGACTATGAGAAAGCCTTAGATTATCGAAACCTGGGCTGTGGTATCTCCTATGGTGCCATATCTACTACCGGTAAATCGAGGTGTTAAAGTAATTGTATGAAAACGCCACAATGTTAGTGCGACTCCAGGACCAAAACTCGAAACCTATCCACTTGCAGCGAGGTGTGAGACAGGAAGATGTTACATCTCCAAAAGTGTTCGTCGCTGTATTGGAAGATGTCTTCAAGCTTCTGGTCAATGGCGAGTATATCACTCACAATTTGCCGATGATATAGTAGTCATGGCTGAGACCATGGAAGATTTCGGTACAATGCTCTATGACCTCAGTAGAGTTTCTCAACAAGTGGGCCTGAAAAGGAACATTGATAAGACGAAAATCATGTCAAACCTCCAACCCCACTCAATTGAAGGTTGAAGACTCTGCACGCGAAGTTGTAGAAAACTATATTTACCTAGGACAGACCATCCAACTAGGTCGTTCTAACTTCGAGAAGGTGGTTCATCGTAGAATCCAACTCGGCTGGGCAGCGTTCGGGAAACTACGTAACATCTTCTCGTCCAAAATACCGCAGTGTCTCAAGTTGAAAGTCTTCAAACAGTGTGTGTTGCCAGTGATGACTTGATGACAGACCAGATACGTGGTCGCTCACTATGAGCCTTATTAGAAGGCTCAAGGTCACCCAAAGAGCAATGGAGAGGGCTATGCTCGGAGTTTTCTTGCGGTATCGAATCAGAAATGTCGGAATTCTCAGGCGACCCAAAGTCACCGACATAGCCCAAAGAATTGTAAAACTGAAGTGGCAGTGGGCGGGCACATAGAACGTAGAACCCACGGCCGTTAGAGCAGAAAGGTTCTCGATTGGTAACCACGAACTGGAAGACGCAGCGTGGGCAGGTCCCTACAAGATGGACCCATGATCTTGTGCGGGTCGCTGGAAACTGTTGGATACAAATAGCGCAAGACTGGCAATTGTGGGCCTTTGTCCAGCTGTGGACCTTTTGGCTGATATGATGATGATGATGTTTATTTTTTAAGTTTGTGGCAAGATAAGTACACTTTTTCTAAATTTTAGTTTACTTTTCTATTTATTTCTTAATATAACTTTATTAATATCATAATACAGCTTTTATTTCATATGAAACCAATAAATATCAAAGTAATAATAACGTATAAAACCACTAAGTTTTCCATTTAAAAATATTTCGTGCTTGATAAATTCAATAACTCCATTTGTTTCACCAAAATTTACTCTACCAAATGTATTTAGTTGTAGGAAAACTAAATAAATAGCCGAAATAAGTAGCTAATTGTTGTTACGTTATAAAAACAGTTGTGGCAAAATTAAACAACTTGATTTTTAATTTGTTATTTAGTTATAGTTAAAGATAGTGTTCAGTCTGTTAAAGCATAATGTAAAAGGTTATCAGGTCCACAAAATATAAAAACACCGACCATAAAATTGTCTCACATTTTCTTACAAATGTACATTAACTAAAAAAAAAACACTAAATCGCGTTTATCTCAGAACTACAAAATCAGAGTTATTTAATTTTCCCTCTACGGGTACGATATATAAAAAACAGAAATATACATTTTAAAATATAAAACATAGGATTTGCAACCGGCAGCAGGAACAGATAATAAATATATAATACACCGCCATCTAGCTCAAACAAATAAATAAATCATATTTTGGAATATATACATACATACATACATACATAGACTCACGCCTGTTTCCCAGAGGGGTAGGCAGAGACAACCATTTGTCGCGATCTTTGCATACTTCTTTTGCCTCGATTACTGTCATTATATTCTTCATACATGCTCGCCGGTTTAGGGTACTTCTGACCTGCCCTTTCTTGAGAACATCTCCAATTTGGTCAGAGAATGTTCGACGTGATCTTCCCCTTCCGGTTGTCCCATTCACACAGGCCAGGTATACTTCTTTTGTCAATCTTCTTTCATTCATCCTTTCTAAATGGCCAAACCATCTCAGCATGCCTTTTTCAATCTTTGTGACTACATCCTCTTTCACACCACAACGTTCTCTTACATCAGTATTTCGAATTCTGTCTCTCAAAGTCACACCACACATACTTCTCAGAGCTCTCATTTCCACTGCATTTATTTTACTTTCATTCTTTTTCTGCCATACCCAACTTTCACTTCCATACATTAAAGTTGGCACTAACACTTCATCGTGCACGGCTAGTCGAGCCTTCTTTGATACTTGCCGGCTACTCATAAAGGCGTGTAGTGCCCCATTCACTCTGTTCCCCGCATTTACTCTTCTAACAATATCTTTTTCATATTTCCCATCTCTCGTAAACAAAGTTCCCAAATATACAAAGTCATTCACCTGTTCGACTTTCTCTCCTCCAATCACAATATCACACGCTGTCGTGTATTCATTAGGTACAAACAATATAACGACTTGACATTTTTTTCTGCTATATGGCTAACTATAAGGAATTTTGTCACCTAATCTTAGCCCGAGGGGGCGTTACAGTCGCCCCGAGAGAATACCCACCAGAAAACGGGCAACAGCGTCTCTCTGTGTTCTAAAAGTACCATACTGCGTTCTCAAACCGTCTAGGTCAGCGGCGCGGCGGCGTGGCGATTTTAACATATCTCCTCATTATTGTGAGAGAAACTTGTCCAGCAGTCGACGTCATTCAATTGACATGATGATGATGATGAATACATAGAAAACACCCATAACAAGACAAATAGATACGTTTATGAACACAAATAATGAACCCGCAAGGGTTCGGGTCAGAAAATAGGTTCATTATCAACTGACTTTAAAAATGATATTCACATTTCTATACAAAGTTATGTATGATCAATGCCATATAACTATGCATAGTCGTATATTAACAACAAAGTTCGCATCGCAAAACATATATAAGTACCAGTAGGCTTTTATTTTGCTTCCAAAACTGTTTTACATAATTCAAATACAGCTACCCATATCATTCAAACCTCAAAGACGTAGCAGGAATCTGATGATATTTCACTTGCATTCTATAATCCAATGGAATACATTTCTAAATCCCTTTGTCTTGTAAAGATTCAAAAGCACTTTGTAAAGGTACTGAGACGGTATATAGTTCCATAGTAAATTCTATAAGGGGTAGGTAATGCTTGATAAGGGCGCGTGCAGAGCGTTTACAATACTGTTCATCATAAAATAAATAAATATAAATAAATATCCTGGGACATTATTCACACACGGTCATCTGATCCCAAACTAAGCTTCTACTATGAAAACCAGATAACTCGATATACTACATATACAATTTTTCTTTTGTAAATATATATATATATATATATATATATATATATATATATATATATATATATATATTTACAAAAGAAAAATTGTATATGTAGTTTATAAAAAAATTGTATATGTAGAAAAATTATATATATATAAATTTACACCCAGACTCGCGACAAACAGACATGTTCATGCACACAAATATTTGTCCCGGGTGGGAATCGAACCCACGACCTCCGGTGTGAAAGGCAGCGTATCTTCCAATCACGCCAACAGGCCTGAAATATGTAAGCTTAGTACCTGCTAAATCTTCTTCAGTTTAACCTGGTTCCCTCAGGCAACAGAAGAAAACACTTGGTCTGTCTAAAGCGCCGATCTAATCATGAGTTTGCTAACCACTTTTACATATTTTTACAATAATATCCTGGGACATTATTTACACACGACGTATGTATTTACAAAAGAAAAGTAGTATACATTGTAAAAAATCAGTTATCTGCTTTCCATGGCGCTAGGTCTGCTTGGTTTGGGATCGGATGGCCGTGTGTAAATAATGTCCCAGGATATTGTTATTATTTTCCATCTAGTACCATCAAATATCAATTTTACATGAAGAATTTTCTATGACATTTTCATCAGATAACCTTTTTTTTCATTACATTTGGAGATTGTTCCATTCCATCCAACAATCTCCAAATGTATAAAAGCCAGCAAAAACGTTTACTGGCACTAGAGAACTTGAACTTGGCAATATAGTAATAATAACCTTACTGTGGTTAAGCGTAACTTGACCCTGAAGCTGTGCCCGGGAAGGTCCACGTAGAACTACTAACTTTCTTATTATACAGCCTATAATTATTACAATGGAAGTAATAAATTATTATAATAATAATATAATAATAATAATAATAACTTTATTTCCAGAAAGTACAATTTCACTTAAGACTAAATCCATACATTTGGTTATTTCTAATCTGTAAAAATTGTACACTACGCAGGTTGTGATCCTCTGACACCCAAGCTAAGATTAAACTTGTGTTATGGGTGCCAGGGCTCTCTCTTAATCCAATTTCCTAATGAATACAATTATTATTAATTGAGTGTCTGCGAATTTAGGAATAATCAATTAGTTATGAGTGTATTTAGAAGAAGTGAAATTAATATTAATAAATTAATTAATACAAGATTTTTACATATAAACTAATTAAGATTACAATAAAGCCTCTATGCTTAAAAGTGTGTATGTAAGGGTGTGTAAGGGGGTGTGTGAGAGGGTGTGTACATGTGTGTATGTGTGAGGGTGAGAGGGTGTGTTTGAATGTGTGTGAGGTGGTGAACTGTGACTGGATATATTAACTTAAAGAGTTTGAGAAGAAATTTTCTACGTCGTCATATGTAAGGGTCATAAGCCAGTCAATCAGATTTCTTTTACAAAGATGGAGATTGGTTCCATATATTTTGCAAGATTTGTTTGCTAAATTATATAATTTGCTACCCAAAAAGAGGAAATGTCTTTCCGCCATTTTTGTTTTGCGGCTTTCAACCGTACAAACGTTTGTATTACGACGTCTTAATGTAAGGAGTGGGTCATAAGACAGATACCTATGTCTGCGCAGTACTGTGTTGAGCACGTAGAGCTTTCTCACGGTCAGAACTTGGCAGTCTTTGTATAATTGTGTGGTACTGTACCGAAAGTGTTTGAAAGTCATGACCTTAAGAACGGCTCTCTGCGCTCTCTCTAATTGCAGTAAGTTTGACTTAGGAGCTCCACCCCAGACCGTTATACCAAAAGACAGCACTGACTGGCAGAGCGAGTAGTAAACCATACGCAGTGTATGAAAATCTGCACTATGACGGAGATTTCTAAACACCGCGATAAGTTTCCTCACCCTGCCGGCCAGTGCCCTCAACTGGACGTTCCACGAGATGAAGCTATCTATAAAGATACCCAGGTATTGACTGTTTAGTATTGAGTAGTATTGCAAATCATTTCAATATTTGCCCAACAATTAGCATTTTTTTTACATTGTTATACTAAATCTTTAAATATTGCGTTTTATAGAAAGTTTTTACGTTGATGATATATCTCTCTAGACCATATCTAAACTAATATTATAAAGAGATAACGTTTGTGAGTTTGTGACGTTGTAAGGGGTAATCTCTGGATCTACAGAACCGATTACCTAAATTATTTCACCAATAGAAAGCTACGTTATTGTGGAGTGACATAAGCTACCATGAATTATCATTTTTTTTATTTATCCCGAAATTTTCACCCGAAGTATTACGTGGGACAAACAGGCAGGGACAAAAATATTTATAACGCGGAACGAAGTCCGCGGGCATTGCTAGGACTAAATATAATATTTATAGATTTCTTAAATTTAGGTTTGCAACATATTTGCTACAGATACAATAAACATATGCACGTGACATTTTAAAATGACCCTTTGCTGAATTAAGATAGAACACATAAGTATTACTCTATTAACTTGTGGCTTAAAGTTTTGGGCATTCTTGTATTATTTATGCCTGTTGCTATATCTTTTTTCATTGCTTTTGAACCTTACTTCAAAGTGTTAAGGTTGAAATTGAGTGGTGTCGTATTGCAGCCTGTTTAAAGGACAAATTATATTGTGATCTATTGACATTTAGCAAATTTCGATAAAGTTAAGCCCGTTGCGCCTCTTTAGTAGCTCTAAATCCAAAAGGATTAAGAAAGCAATTTATTTATTTAACATCCATTGCTGCATCTGAACTCCCCATTAGGTTCTCGCTCGCTTGTTGTTTGCAAACCCATTAATCTCTAGTAGAAGTACTGCGAAGCACACACAGCCAATACCTCCGATCGAGAGTAATTGTGTGCTATGTATTTTTTTAATGAGCGCCTCCGATTTGGATTGATTTCCTCGCTCTGCAGAGTAATGAAATTTCACTTGAGAAGTGATGTGTTACCGTTAATATAAATTATCCATTAATGTATGTAGAACATCTCATATTCATCATCATATTTATTATCTAGCTACTCTGAAAATTAGCATATTCAACCAGTTAAATTGTGATCAGTTATTAGTTTTTGCATATTAGTTTGATGATGTGTACATAGTTTCAGTCACGGAAGTTTCAGCAGTGTCTTTGAATATTTTTCGATTACGGAGGCTTGTTATTTTTTATATATTTTTAAATAAAACTGATGTTAAGTGATAATGATAATTATAAAATGGAAGTTTCATATTCTTTCCAATTATGTATGATGTGTTAGAGCGGAACGGAATGTCTTATTGTATAAAATATGTTACTTAATCCAGATTTGAAACATTTCCTTTTATGACACCACTGTAGTTAACTTAGCTCAAACAAATCATTTATTAAAGATCAGTATTTTACATGCGAAAAATAAATTTGATGAGAAAATTTTGTATGATTCCTGAACAATTAACAACTCCCATTACATGTAAATTAAAAGTAAGCAAATAAGCTTGGAATAAAGTTTAGCTTTATTGCTGTGGGGTGAAAAGGAAATATATTATTATTATTATAATACTATTATAAGCTACCTTCGGGTAAGGGACCCTAAAATGTAAACCAAAAAAAATCCAGGCCACTATCTACCGTATTTCTTACACCAATATTCTTAAAATTTAGCACGCTAATAAAATTTTACCGCCGCACTCTAAGCCAAAAACTATAATTTAAAATCTTACAGAAAATTTTATGTTGTCGATGTCCTTATTTTGAAGATATTTAGTTACGTTCCTATATTTACTTATATAGTTAACATTTTGCGTTTTAATCTGCTTAGTATAGAGGTATATTTAAATAATAATAATAATAATGTCCTCCTAGCCGAATTTTAGCCACGGCAGTCAGCCTCAACAGAGATAAGCCATCTGCGCGGGAAATATTAAAGTGCTTAAGTGTGTGCGCAAAAACAGGAGCACTTTTTATTCCGTCACTCTCATGATCCGATGGTACGCCTAGCGACACGACCGGAAAGAGGTCAGGTACAGGACCGACGGCTTTACGTACTCTCTGAGGCATGGGGGTATAATACCGACAACTCCCAGACTTCGGGCTGATGCTGAGAAATTTTTCTTTTTACAGAAAAGTCCCAAAATCACTTTTGGCCTGACCCAGGATTTGAACCCAGGACCTCGTTCTCTGTGGGTGAACACGCTACCGCTAGACCAACGAGGCAGTCGATCAAATACTTAGTGATAAAAGATATATACAAGGTGTAACTTAAATAGTAAACGTATCTTAAGAAGCGCCATCTATCAGTGAAGAACAAATTAAAGAATCCTGTCTTTCTAGGATTTCACATTTAACTAACTGATAGAAATGTGAAAACCTAGAAAGATAGGATCACTCGTGAGACTGTCTTATGTATAATTTTAATAGAAATGGAATGACTAGAAGTGTTTTTATTTCAAAGATTATAGAAAATAGTACAGACGCCAGCACATCGAGCTACCCCAATCAGTCAAATTTCCCCAATTGAAAGTGAACCTTATGTTTATGGGATAAAGGTGAAAACCTATAAAAGAAATTTGACAGATTGGATAGCTGAATGTGCTGGCGTCTGTACCTAACTTTATTGGCACTTTTTTTTGGAAATTTGAAAAAGAGGAAAGGCCTTTGGCCTTATATAAATTTGATGAGCAATTTATGTATGATAAATCACATTGCATGTAAATAAATAGGGTTGGATAAAAGTAAGTATAACTTTTTTTTATATAATTATTTATTTTACAAATATATTTTAACGGTTTATGCATATGTCCCACAAAACCGTGTTACTGTAGGATGGAGTCTCCTTACAGCAACAATTTTATGATTTTAACAAAATATTACTATTTACATTAAATGATGCATTAAATTAAATCAATTAGGTGTTTTTTAACTTAATTTTAAATTTCTGTTTATCAGTTTCATGCCGAATGTCATCCGGGAAACTATTTAACAGGTACCGCAAGCATTATTTCACTGTTCTGTTCTGTCTCCATAATAGTTGGTAATTCTAGGTACTGTCTGTCTGCCGGTTGGCATCCAGCGTGTATTTTATTTATGATCTAGCAGAATATATAGGTATAATGAACATTCAATAATGTTGACCGTCAATTTTCTCATTTAGACATACGGACTCCTAAAAATAACACCTAAATTCATCGTAGTAATCATAACTTAAGCAAACTAAGCCCTATCACAACCACATCTGTTTTTACAGCCAAACCTTTCCAACTTATCTCGAAGCACGTCCTAATCAAAACTATCCCGAACACTCCAAGGTGAATTAAGATTAATCACTGTTGACAATAGTTTGAGGTGAGTTTTGATAATGGCTGCCCTGTTATTTTAGTGTAGGGTTGCCGAGTTAAAATAAATAACATAATAGAATGCTCTTTATTGTAAATACTCAAACAAATCTTATTGCATTAAGCGATTTCTTCCAAACAACCTTGGGATAGATAGGTGCTCTAATTATTTAAAAGTGTAGGTGTAAAAATACCAAGTATGTTTGTATATTATGTGATAAACATAGTAACTACATAATAATATTATAAATACAATACAGTGATTCACACTTATAAAAAATATAAAAATAAAAATAAACCCTTTCGCTTCTATATAAATAAAAATAAACCAATTTATTGCAGACTACATGGCCCATATTTGTTAGTAACAATTTGTACTTAAGCGCTATGTTAGTTAATGATAGAATAATACAATCAGCAATATATAATACAATGATAAAAACAAATAAATAAAAGATTATATTATTTATAAGGACGGATGCCCCCACGCAGTAAGTTTATACGAGTAGGACTCCTCGCGGCGTAGAGTTGGATATAAAACACAATGTGTCGGTATTTCTTGACAATATAAATATATATAATAATCATATGACATATTTTTATGTATATAATAATTGATGACATATAATAATTGTATAATTTTCTATATTTGTACCGGTATTACGTACACATGGGCTACGCATTTTATTGAATCACACAAAACTTTATAACCAGTAATA
This sequence comes from Pseudoips prasinana, assembly GCA_951640165.1. Classification (NCBI taxonomy): domain Eukaryota; kingdom Metazoa; phylum Arthropoda; class Insecta; order Lepidoptera; family Nolidae; genus Pseudoips; species Pseudoips prasinana. The sequence goes on from OX621236.1 coordinate 5,506,235, forward strand.
ATAGATGAAGAAATTTTCAACTATATCCCTCAAGCTCGCGCACAAATCAGGTAGCAGACTAATAGTAAGGTTTAAATATTTTATTTTATTTTAAATATAATTTTATACTATACATTACTTAATAAAATACTATAAATTAGTTAAGTAGATGACTGGCGAGCGCGTCAATAGTAACACACATTGTATGTTTTGTGACTTGCAATATAAAAGTGGCAACCCTAAAGCGCTTGAAACTTAAACGAACTCTGTCTGAAACAATGATTTTGATGCTTTGTAACATATTTAAGAGGTTGATGGCGTATACAGAGGGTTCACTTAAATGTCTGTGTCGAGCACACACGAACCATCCATCCTTGCATTGACCCCGCTCTATTTAACTTAACCCAGATATCACAAGCATGAGGATACCTTTGACAAGTGAGTTGTCCCTTAATAAATTCTGTAGCCACAAAGGGGTAAATCTAAGTGCCCGTGTCGACCGACCACCCAGCCTCATATTGAGTTCGCTCTTAACGAAGATATTACGAGCATCAGTAACTTACCACTCACTCTACTGAACCTTATAAAGTGATGAATTAGTAACCGAATTAAGTGATTTTGGTTGCTTTATACTTTATTCTGACTGCAGGTGTGGCGCAATGGTTAAGACAGTCGCCTCGCCACTTCCGAGTCCTGGGTACGTTTTCAGCATAGTACAACAATTTGTGTGACTCATAAATCGTTGTTCTTAGTCTGGATGTACTTTATGTCCATCAATTATATGAAATGAAATGAAATGAAATTTATTCAGCACTTGGGTATTAACAAACACTTGTACTTGTCAAGGTCACAATGCAGTACATAAACATAGTGGATAGTAAAAAAATTAAGTGTGTACTTATGTACACGCGTTAGAAGTTATACTTCTTTGGCGTATGGAAAAAAAATAACTAAAATGCAGTAGTGATTAACGATAAATATTAAAATTAATCAAAAAGATTTTATTTAAATAAAAATACTAGAATATACAACTTGAACATAGTTAGCAATTTTCATACCACCTAGAACTAACTTCATCCTGTTAAATTTAGGTGTCGGTGTGCGCGCGCATCGTAAGAATTCACTCTCATCTAGAACTAACTTCATGCTGTTAAATTTAGGTGTCGGTGTGCGCGCGCATCGTACAAATTCACTCTTATCATTTTTCTCCATCGCGCCAAAAGAAGTATAACTTCAAAAAGTTACAAAAAAGTTACAAAAAAAAAATGAATTAGTCAGTCCGTGCGGTTTGTTTTATCGCATATATTTTCTGAAATCCTTAAATAAATAACAATTTACTAATCTATTATTTTGAAATTTAGTTCTACTATATTAAAATTAAAGAATGGAAGACTAAAGCAAAAAGACGAAATTCTAAATGAGGGTGTGATCACATGCACGGGATCACCGATCACGCGTTAATATATGTTTGTTAAGTACCCAGCGACACAGAGATTTATTTCCTTAACGCGAGAGTTGTCTTTACAAAACAACCAACCCTTCTGCCAAGCATGGCGATTATGGCATATCGCTCCATTCTTTGTGTAGACTTCTGTCCATTAGTGGACGTACAGACTCCAGCACATCAAGCTACCCCAATCTGTCAAATTTCCCCAATTGAAAGTGAACCTTATGTGTATGTGATAAAGTTGAAAATCAAAATAAGAAATTTGACAGATTGTGGTAGGTGGATATGCTGGCGTCTGTACTTTGGCCGACATGATGATGATGATGATGATGGAGTGCTGGCAATAGCTGTCAATACTTGTAAACTCACATCACTGAGCATGTTTCTTGCCCTAAAAATTCTCAAGCGTCTGATAGGTTCCTTGACAGGTTTTTCTATCACTACAATTTGGAGGAGTAATAGAAGTGGACATCAAAAATATGGTCCATATAACTCAGTCATTTGTGACTTGGTGAGTCATATTGATCCTGTATGCATTCGAAGAATAAAAATTCTAGAACTTCGGCCTCCACATTCCCTTAGTTAGTCTTCGTAATAATAATACATGGTCTCCTATACTCTATCAGACAAACGGGCCGTATCTTCATATATTAACTTAGGCTGATTTCAGAGTCACGCGCGCAAGCGGCGCCGGCCAAACGCGCGCTCTTACAATTACACTAGATAGTAGTTGCGTTTCATAGTCACGCAGTTCACACGCGCCGGGTGTGACACGCGCGCCGTCGGCCAGCGCTGCCCGAGCTCCTCTACTGGCGTTTCAGAGTGACGCGTCTCGCACGCGCCGCTGTTGAGACGCGCTGGCCTCCGGCGCATGCCGCGCGCGTCACTCTGAAATCAGCCGAGTGAAATTTGCACTAAACCGGGGGTACGCATTTCATTGATGCACGCAGTTTTTTGTAACCGATATCTAATAGAATACAATAGAATTGAATATAATAGAATAGAATATAATAGGAAAACGTTTATGTCAGGCAAATGTCCACATTTGTTTATTATGTTAGTAACAATATTACCTTATAACTATGTTAGTAGTATTAGTCTCTAAAAAATATTTGTCCTAACATATTCCATTGACTACCCTCACTTACTCAGTGTTTTGGATAGGACAGTCAAACCTAGAAGCAGTGAATTTCTGAATGTTGTTGATAGCAATCCGGATACGCAGAAACAGAGAAGCTGTTTTTTATGTATAACCTCACATTGGCTATCCCTTTGGTCAGTCCCTTGGCCTAGGATAGCCACTAATGTGGCTCTCCACGTCGCCTTGTCGGTGGCTGTACTGGTATCTGTCTAATGATTAATAATATAGGTAATACATTCCGAATAATCTTGATAATTAAATTATATTCGTAATAAATAGGTAACGATTAAAATCCACGTAAACAAATTTGCAGTCACAATGTACATAGAATATCAAGATTGACATTATATGCAAATTCAGACAGTTTCCTTGCCACGCTCATCCGATTTGAGCTACCAATTACCACATAACAGCTTAGGGTTAACTAGCTATATTAAGTCGACTACAGTTCAAGTTTCATACAATAACGTGCTTAATAATATTATAAGTAATACTCAACTGCCCTTCCAAAGTTTCGAGGAATTTTCGGGGACGCAGTGTAAATGTATAAATAAAATAATGTGTCGAACTTATTTTTCACGCTTCGGCTGTGCTAGTTTAACTTTCTAGGTGCCTATACGTAAGGATATGTGGGTTGGTAAAAAGCTACAGTGATTTAATTGACTTACATTAGGGGATACTATTAACAAAAAAATACTAACTTACATCTTCACCCAATTTAAAAGCGCAAGAAATAAAATAATATTAAAACTTGTGCGTGATGCAGATCAATTTCTGATTATAAAAACTTTTTATAATCATTTGCAGTGTGACTTTCACTGCAGGACAAAATTCTTCCCAAAATACACACATCAACAAAGTCTAGGGATACGTTATTTTGAAATCAAACATGGCTTTATTGTTTAAAACCTATTTAGTTTCCTTAAAAAGTTTATTTACAGATTTAAACTTTACAATTGTCTATTCTATATTCAAAATTTAAAAATTAAAATGAGAAACAAATGAAAACACGCAAAGCACAGCGCAATCTTGAGTTGTATCTAATTTCAAGAAGTTGCATTAAAATTTTTTTTGCGTGTTAATTGAAGAAAACCTGATAAATTGTTTTATTTTCTTTTCTCAATTGGTTGTGTAAGCTTTTTAGCGTCATGCCACGCCATCATTTGAGTCGAGATGAAATGTTACGGGCAGTTGGCATGTTACAAAACGGTGCTATTCAACGCGTCGTTGCTGAGTCTCTGGGCACAAGCCAAAATGTGGTATCCAGGCTGTGGTCACGTTATCGCGCTACTGGAGATGTGGCAGAACGGCACACAGGTAGATATCGTGTTACCACTCAGAGACAGGATCGATTTCTCCAAATGACCGCCAGAAGACTACCCAATATCACAGCGATGCAACTAGTGCAAAGGCTCCAGGAGGGTCAGCAGCTGCTGGTGAGCGACCAAACCGTGCGAAGGAGGCTGCATGAAGTTGGTCTTCATGCTCGCAGACCGCTACGAGTCCCAGCGCTGCGACGTGGCAATCGCGGTAGGCGACTTTTATGGGCTCAAGAACATTTGACATGGAGTGATCAACAATGGTCATTGGTGCTGTTCACTGATGAGTCCCGCTATGGATTTCATCCAGATTCGAGACGAACACGCGTTTGGAGAACTCCAGGCAGGGTCAGCCGTCTCCGACATCCACAGGAGGTCCACTCTTACCAAGGCGGGACAATTATGGTGTGGGCAGGAATACGAATCGGCGGACGAACCCAACTCATTTGGATTCAGGGCAGCATGACTGCCCATAGATACCGTGAGGAGGTAGTAGAACGTGTCATTGTCCCGCTCAGGGCCCTAACGGGGCAAGAATTTCACCTCATGCATGACAATGCACCTTCCCATACAGCGCGGCTGGTGAGGGCCGCCCTTCGAGAACACGATGTTCAGGTATTAGATTGGCCTCCACAGTCGCCAGACTTAAACCCAATTGAACACGCCTGGGACATGTTACAGCGAAGAGCATTGAGGGATTTTCCGCCCAACTTGACAACAGAAGAACAACTTTTCGAACATTTAAAAAGAACTTGGGACTGCATACCCCAGCAAGACATTGACACCTTAATTTTAAGTATGGAAAATCGTTGCCGCTGTGTGATTAATGTTAGAGGAGGAAATACCGATTACTGATTATCAGATTTGGTAAGATTTTTATTCATTTAATTCGATTGAATAATTTTATAAGAATAAAATGTTTTTGTTCACTCAGTAATTTTCTATGGCTTAATTAATTTAAGACTTTTATTAATTAGAAAAACAAAATCGCATCGTGTTGTTAATGTTTAAATATCGGCCATGAAATTATCTTTAATTCTTCCATTTACAGTCATAACAAAATGTTTATAGTTTTCTAGATAATCAATGAAATGTTCAATATCCCTAGATTGTGTTGATGTGTGTATCTTCTCAATGGAGTTAGTCTTATGGAGGGGTATTTGCCGTGTTCACCTTTAAGTAAATGTTTTATTGGTTTAAGTATGTTGGTCATGGGTTAGATATAGGAATTAATGTAAACAATGGTTAGTTAACATTATTGCATAATAGATGTATAAAACTACGCAATTTATACCGTAGCATGTGTTCCTAATTCATTGGTTTTAGCTTTCATTACAATATAATAAGGTGTAACTTAAATAGTAAACGTATCTTAAGAAGCGCCATCTATCAGTGAAGAACAAATTAAAGAATCCTGTCTTTCTAGGATTTCACATTTAACTAACTGATAGAAATGTGAAAACCTAGAAAGATAGGATCACTCGTGAGACTGTCTTATGTATAATTTTAATAGAAATGGAATGACTAGAAGTGTTTTTATTTCAAAGATTATAGAAAATAGTACAGACGCCAGCACATCGAGCTACCCCAATCAGTCAAATTTCCCCAATTGAAAGTGAACCTTATGTTTATGGGATAAAGGTGAAAACCTATAAAAGAAATTTGACAGATTGGATAGCTGAATGTGCTGGCGTCTGTACCTAACTTTATTGGCACTTTTTTTTGGAAATTTGAAAAAGAGGAAAGGCCTTTGGCCTTATATAAATTTGATGAGCAATTTATGTATGATAAATCACATTGCATGTAAATAAATAGGGTTGGATAAAAGTAAGTATAACTTTTTTTTATATAATTATTTATTTTACAAATATATTTTAACGGTTTATGCATATGTCCCACAAAACCGTGTTACTGTAGGATGGAGTCTCCTTACAGCAACAATTTTATGATTTTAACAAAATATTACTATTTACATTAAATGATGCATTAAATTAAATCAATTAGGTGTTTTTTAACTTAATTTTAAATTTCTGTTTATCAGTTTCATGCCGAATGTCATCCGGGAAACTATTTAACAGGTACCGCAAGCATTATTTCACTGTTCTGTTCTGTCTCCATAATAGTTGGTAATTCTAGGTACTGTCTGTCTGCCGGTTGGCATCCAGCGTGTATTTTATTTATGATCTAGCAGAATATATAGGTATAATGAACATTCAATAATGTTGACCGTCAATTTTCTCATTTAGACATACGGACTCCTAAAAATAACACCTAAATTCATCGTAGTAATCATAACTTAAGCAAACTAAGCCCTATCACAACCACATCTGTTTTTACAGCCAAACCTTTCCAACTTATCTCGAAGCACGTCCTAATCAAAACTATCCCGAACACTCCAAGGTGAATTAAGATTAATCACTGTTGACAATAGTTTGAGGTGAGTTTTGATAATGGCTGCCCTGTTATTTTAGTGTAGGGTTGCCGAGTTAAAATAAATAACATAATAGAATGCTCTTTATTGTAAATACTCAAACAAATCTTATTGCATTAAGCGATTTCTTCCAAACAACCTTGGGATAGATAGGTGCTCTAATTATTTAAAAGTGTAGGTGTAAAAATACCAAGTATGTTTGTATATTATGTGATAAACATAGTAACTACATAATAATATTATAAATACAATACAGTGATTCACACTTATAAAAAATATAAAAATAAAAATAAACCCTTTCGCTTCTATATAAATAAAAATAAACCAATTTATTGCAGACTACATGGCCCATATTTGTTAGTAACAATTTGTACTTAAGCGCTATGTTAGTTAATGATAGAATAATACAATCAGCAATATATAATACAATGATAAAAACAAATAAATAAAAGATTATATTATTTATAAGGACGGATGCCCCCACGCAGTAAGTTTATACGAGTAGGACTCCTCGCGGCGTAGAGTTGGATATAAAACACAATGTGTCGGTATTTCTTGACAATATAAATATATATAATAATCATATGACATATTTTTATGTATATAATAATTGATGACATATAATAATTGTATAATTTTCTATATTTGTACCGGTATTACGTACACATGGGCTACGCATTTTATTGAATCACACAAAACTTTATAACCAGTAATAATAGATGAAGAAATTTTCAACTATATCCCTCAAGCTCGCGCACAAATCAGGTAGCAGACTAATAGTAAGGTTTAAATATTTTATTTTATTTTAAATATAATTTTATACTATACATTACTTAATAAAATACTATAAATTAGTTAAGTAGATGACTGGCGAGCGCGTCAATAGTAACACACATTGTATGTTTTGTGACTTGCAATATAAAAGTGGCAACCCTAAAGCGCTTGAAACTTAAACGAACTCTGTCTGAAACAATGATTTTGATGCTTTGTAACATATTTAAGAGGTTGATGGCGTATACAGAGGGTTCACTTAAATGTCTGTGTCGAGCACACACGAACCATCCATCCTTGCATTGACCCCGCTCTATTTAACTTAACCCAGATATCACAAGCATGAGGATACCTTTGACAAGTGAGTTGTCCCTTAATAAATTCTGTAGCCACAAAGGGGTAAATCTAAGTGCCCGTGTCGACCGACCACCCAGCCTCATATTGAGTTCGCTCTTAACGAAGATATTACGAGCATCAGTAACTTACCACTCACTCTACTGAACCTTATAAAGTGATGAATTAGTAACCGAATTAAGTGATTTTGGTTGCTTTATACTTTATTCTGACTGCAGGTGTGGCGCAATGGTTAAGACAGTCGCCTCGCCACTTCCGAGTCCTGGGTACGTTTTCAGCATAGTACAACAATTTGTGTGACTCATAAATCGTTGTTCTTAGTCTGGATGTACTTTATGTCCATCAATTATATGAAATGAAATGAAATGAAATTTATTCAGCACTTGGGTATTAACAAACACTTGTACTTGTCAAGGTCACAATGCAGTACATAAACATAGTGGATAGTAAAAAAATTAAGTGTGTACTTATGTACACGCGTTAGAAGTTATACTTCTTTGGCGTATGGAAAAAAAATAACTAAAATGCAGTAGTGATTAACGATAAATATTAAAATTAATCAAAAAGATTTTATTTAAATAAAAATACTAGAATATACAACTTGAACATAGTTAGCAATTTTCATACCACCTAGAACTAACTTCATCCTGTTAAATTTAGGTGTCGGTGTGCGCGCGCATCGTAAGAATTCACTCTCATCTAGAACTAACTTCATGCTGTTAAATTTAGGTGTCGGTGTGCGCGCGCATCGTACAAATTCACTCTTATCATTTTTCTCCATCGCGCCAAAAGAAGTATAACTTCAAAAAGTTACAAAAAAGTTACAAAAAAAAAATGAATTAGTCAGTCCGTGCGGTTTGTTTTATCGCATATATTTTCTGAAATCCTTAAATAAATAACAATTTACTAATCTATTATTTTGAAATTTAGTTCTACTATATTAAAATTAAAGAATGGAAGACTAAAGCAAAAAGACGAAATTCTAAATGAGGGTGTGATCACATGCACGGGATCACCGATCACGCGTTAATATATGTTTGTTAAGTACCCAGCGACACAGAGATTTATTTCCTTAACGCGAGAGTTGTCTTTACAAAACAACCAACCCTTCTGCCAAGCATGGCGATTATGGCATATCGCTCCATTCTTTGTGTAGACTTCTGTCCATTAGTGGACGTACAGACTCCAGCACATCAAGCTACCCCAATCTGTCAAATTTCCCCAATTGAAAGTGAACCTTATGTGTATGTGATAAAGTTGAAAATCAAAATAAGAAATTTGACAGATTGTGGTAGGTGGATATGCTGGCGTCTGTACTTTGGCCGACATGATGATGATGATGATGATGGAGTGCTGGCAATAGCTGTCAATACTTGTAAACTCACATCACTGAGCATGTTTCTTGCCCTAAAAATTCTCAAGCGTCTGATAGGTTCCTTGACAGGTTTTTCTATCACTACAATTTGGAGGAGTAATAGAAGTGGACATCAAAAATATGGTCCATATAACTCAGTCATTTGTGACTTGGTGAGTCATATTGATCCTGTATGCATTCGAAGAATAAAAATTCTAGAACTTCGGCCTCCACATTCCCTTAGTTAGTCTTCGTAATAATAATACATGGTCTCCTATACTCTATCAGACAAACGGGCCGTATCTTCATATATTAACTTAGGCTGATTTCAGAGTCACGCGCGCAAGCGGCGCCGGCCAAACGCGCGCTCTTACAATTACACTAGATAGTAGTTGCGTTTCATAGTCACGCAGTTCACACGCGCCGGGTGTGACACGCGCGCCGTCGGCCAGCGCTGCCCGAGCTCCTCTACTGGCGTTTCAGAGTGACGCGTCTCGCACGCGCCGCTGTTGAGACGCGCTGGCCTCCGGCGCATGCCGCGCGCGTCACTCTGAAATCAGCCGAGTGAAATTTGCACTAAACCGGGGGTACGCATTTCATTGATGCACGCAGTTTTTTGTAACCGATATCTAATAGAATACAATAGAATTGAATATAATAGAATAGAATATAATAGGAAAACGTTTATGTCAGGCAAATGTCCACATTTGTTTATTATGTTAGTAACAATATTACCTTATAACTATGTTAGTAGTATTAGTCTCTAAAAAATATTTGTCCTAACATATTCCATTGACTACCCTCACTTACTCAGTGTTTTGGATAGGACAGTCAAACCTAGAAGCAGTGAATTTCTGAATGTTGTTGATAGCAATCCGGATACGCAGAAACAGAGAAGCTGTTTTTTATGTATAACCTCACATTGGCTATCCCTTTGGTCAGTCCCTTGGCCTAGGATAGCCACTAATGTGGCTCTCCACGTCGCCTTGTCGGTGGCTGTACTGGTATCTGTCTAATGATTAATAATATAGGTAATACATTCCGAATAATCTTGATAATTAAATTATATTCGTAATAAATAGGTAACGATTAAAATCCACGTAAACAAATTTGCAGTCACAATGTACATAGAATATCAAGATTGACATTATATGCAAATTCAGACAGTTTCCTTGCCACGCTCATCCGATTTGAGCTACCAATTACCACATAACAGCTTAGGGTTAACTAGCTATATTAAGTCGACTACAGTTCAAGTTTCATACAATAACGTGCTTAATAATATTATAAGTAATACTCAACTGCCCTTCCAAAGTTTCGAGGAATTTTCGGGGACGCAGTGTAAATGTATAAATAAAATAATGTGTCGAACTTATTTTTCACGCTTCGGCTGTGCTAGTTTAACTTTCTAGGTGCCTATACGTAAGGATATGTGGGTTGGTAAAAAGCTACAGTGATTTAATTGACTTACATTAGGGGATACTATTAACAAAAAAATACTAACTTACATCTTCACCCAATTTAAAAGCGCAAGAAATAAAATAATATTAAAACTTGTGCGTGATGCAGATCAATTTCTGATTATAAAAACTTTTTATAATCATTTGCAGTGTGACTTTCACTGCAGGACAAAATTCTTCCCAAAATACACACATCAACAAAGTCTAGGGATACGTTATTTTGAAATCAAACATGGCTTTATTGTTTAAAACCTATTTAGTTTCCTTAAAAAGTTTATTTACAGATTTAAACTTTACAATTGTCTATTCTATATTCAAAATTTAAAAATTAAAATGAGAAACAAATGAAAACACGCAAAGCACAGCGCAATCTTGAGTTGTATCTAATTTCAAGAAGTTGCATTAAAATTTTTTTTGCGTGTTAATTGAAGAAAACCTGATAAATTGTTTTATTTTCTTTTCTCAATTGGTTGTGTAAGCTTTTTAGCGTCATGCCACGCCATCATTTGAGTCGAGATGAAATGTTACGGGCAGTTGGCATGTTACAAAACGGTGCTATTCAACGCGTCGTTGCTGAGTCTCTGGGCACAAGCCAAAATGTGGTATCCAGGCTGTGGTCACGTTATCGCGCTACTGGAGATGTGGCAGAACGGCACACAGGTAGATATCGTGTTACCACTCAGAGACAGGATCGATTTCTCCAAATGACCGCCAGAAGACTACCCAATATCACAGCGATGCAACTAGTGCAAAGGCTCCAGGAGGGTCAGCAGCTGCTGGTGAGCGACCAAACCGTGCGAAGGAGGCTGCATGAAGTTGGTCTTCATGCTCGCAGACCGCTACGAGTCCCAGCGCTGCGACGTGGCAATCGCGGTAGGCGACTTTTATGGGCTCAAGAACATTTGACATGGAGTGATCAACAATGGTCATTGGTGCTGTTCACTGATGAGTCCCGCTATGGATTTCATCCAGATTCGAGACGAACACGCGTTTGGAGAACTCCAGGCAGGGTCAGCCGTCTCCGACATCCACAGGAGGTCCACTCTTACCAAGGCGGGACAATTATGGTGTGGGCAGGAATACGAATCGGCGGACGAACCCAACTCATTTGGATTCAGGGCAGCATGACTGCCCATAGATACCGTGAGGAGGTAGTAGAACGTGTCATTGTCCCGCTCAGGGCCCTAACGGGGCAAGAATTTCACCTCATGCATGACAATGCACCTTCCCATACAGCGCGGCTGGTGAGGGCCGCCCTTCGAGAACACGATGTTCAGGTATTAGATTGGCCTCCACAGTCGCCAGACTTAAACCCAATTGAACACGCCTGGGACATGTTACAGCGAAGAGCATTGAGGGATTTTCCGCCCAACTTGACAACAGAAGAACAACTTTTCGAACATTTAAAAAGAACTTGGGACTGCATACCCCAGCAAGACATTGACACCTTAATTTTAAGTATGGAAAATCGTTGCCGCTGTGTGATTAATGTTAGAGGAGGAAATACCGATTACTGATTATCAGATTTGGTAAGATTTTTATTCATTTAATTCGATTGAATAATTTTATAAGAATAAAATGTTTTTGTTCACTCAGTAATTTTCTATGGCTTAATTAATTTAAGACTTTTATTAATTAGAAAAACAAAATCGCATCGTGTTGTTAATGTTTAAATATCGGCCATGAAATTATCTTTAATTCTTCCATTTACAGTCATAACAAAATGTTTATAGTTTTCTAGATAATCAATGAAATGTTCAATATCCCTAGATTGTGTTGATGTGTGTATCTTCTCAATGGAGTTAGTCTTATGGAGGGGTATTTGCCGTGTTCACCTTTAAGTAAATGTTTTATTGGTTTAAGTATGTTGGTCATGGGTTAGATATAGGAATTAATGTAAACAATGGTTAGTTAACATTATTGCATAATAGATGTATAAAACTACGCAATTTATACCGTAGCATGTGTTCCTAATTCATTGGTTTTAGCTTTCATTACAATATAATAGAGTTTAAAATGACGTGGCAACTATAATAACAATAATATCCTGGGACAATACTCACACATGGCCATAGATAGATAGATAGAGTACACTTTATTGCACCAAAAGAAACAATATATGACTTACAAATAAGCAAATACAGGTACAATCGGCGGTCTTTCCGCTCTGTAACTATCTCTTCCAGACAACCGATGGGTGAACAAGGGAATGGTAAGACAGAAAAGGCGATAGTGGTAGTGTACTGTCAAATATTCAAAGTAATATACTTATATACAATTTACATAAACATACTTATATTCTAAATACTAATAATACTTTAAAATAAAATAAAATAAAAAAGGTTTTTATTCACGTAGACTTTAAAAAAGCGCTTGTAAATAGTCAGAACATGTTTGTAGTAATATAGTTGTATACATTAGATATTATTTCTAGTAACATAGATATTTAGGTACATCTTGTATGAAAACATTTATAAAATTTATTTTATTACAGAAACTTTACTATAATAATATACTATACCTACATACAAAATATTATGCATTAATTCAATTAAGGAGTTTTGAAAAAGGAGGTTACGAAAAGCAGTTAAGAGATAAAAAGAAAAATTATGAAGATAATTTAAAGCGATAAAAAGAAGTGTTTTTTTTAAAGAAAGTTTTGTAAGAAGTCAGAGTTTGTGCTAAATTGTCTGAATAATGTCCCAAGATATTCTTATTATTATTCTAGTTAGAAGTGGCTTAAGTTTACGATATATTCTAAGACGAAAAAGCCCCTTAAATAAACTGTGTCAAGTCTTCTCCACTGTGTCACCACTCTCTAGTACACATAATCTGCTTAGTTATGGAATATTAAGTTTGTACTCACTCGAGACGCCTATCGTGCAGGCTTAGCGTTGACGGATGACGTCATCTTACCTAATTAGAATAATCACCTTTGTTTGACACTGATATATAAATACAAGGATTGTGATTTGTTAATGGTTTTGACAGCTGTAGATCTTATTGTTTGGCTGACGATAAAGAATATCACCACCACATCTCATCCGGTGAGGGTTTTAGAAGTCGTCCTGAGAGAATATCTCTCAGAGAACGGGCAGCAGCTTCTCGTAACATCATACTATGATTGCCACCTCGTCTGCCTAGCATGGCAATAATGGGATATCCCTCCAAATGATGGAAACAAGTCATTGTGGAAATCTTTTGGATAGGCCTTTGTCCAACAGTGATCTTCATTTAACTGTCATGATCATGATGAAAATACCTACATATGATTATTAGAGTTTGATTATAAGACAATATCGACTACTGTGTCCGAGCCTTAACACCCGAGAGGTAGTGAGTCCGATTCCTGAACCGAACCGAACCTGGAAACAAGTCATTGTGGAAATCTTTTGGGTAGGCCTTTGTCCAACAGTGATCTTCATTTAACTGTCATGATCATGATGAAGAAATCTACACATGATTATTTATTAGAGTTTGATTATAGGCCAACATCGACTACTGTATCCGAGCCTTAACACCCGAGAGGTAGTGAGTCCGATTCGTGCACCGAAAAATGTTTGTCTAAAAACAAAGATTTATTTCGAGGTCTGATTGGTTGAAGGGCTAACCTCCGTGTCTTGGAGGGCACGTTAAGCCGTCGCCCCCGGTTCTTATGAAGATATCTATGATTATCGTTAGGTAGATACAGGTAGTCGAAAGCCAAACATAATATCTTATCTTTTACTTACATCTTTAATATTTAATATTCTTTAATATTTATTTATATTATAATATTCTTTAATATTTAATATTCATTAGTCGGTCATGTTTCTAGAACACATTAGTGAGCTGTTTTTAGTAAATTGTAGAAAGTGTTAAAAACGGCTTCTTTAAATTAATATCCACTGAAACTTGTATTTTTCCGACGTTAATAAATCACAAATACGACAGCTCTCTTTTAGTTTATGACTTGTTTATATTTGGAAGTATTAGTATTAATAGTTTATATTTTTATATATATAATTTTATATTCAAAGACGAAAAATATCATACGTTATAGTGTCAATTAAAGAAATTTACTGTTAAAATGAAAATATCCGTACAGTTTTCAGGCAATAAAACTCAAGTATGTGCCAATGTATTCAAGCGATATTATATCTTCAATTAGATATGTAGATCCGGTTCAAAAAAGGCATAAAACGATTATTTATTGCACGATCTAAGACTGTACGGTTTTTACAAAAATTTGGTGTAATTATTTGAAAAAGAAAAATAAAATTATTCCCAACAAGCACATATAATCCTTAACTTAGTTGACATCGAAGACGATATAACTAATTACGTTTAGTTTACATAATAGTTCATTATTAAGCATGCAACATTATCAGTACAAACTAGGAAAGGCGTCTGCCTCAGCAAAGCTACAGTAAATACTAATTACTGTAACGCTGACCTTCCAATAGCGCTTAAAAACGACTAATACGACTATACTGTTAATTAATATACATATTATTCGTATATACAGGGGCGTTTGGTTGCGGCTCCAACCACTTTTAAGTGTCATCAAAGAGAATATAACTAGTGTTGCATTATCACTATGTGTGTTTATCTACCAATACTATCAAAGTTTAAATATATTACGAAAAATATGAATATGACATTGAATATTGGTTGGTCAAATCAATCTTAGTAACACTTATTCACTTTTATAATCAATCAAATATATGGCAGCCAGCCAGAGCCAAAGTGTTTGCGTAAATACAGGTGTACTTTTCCTATTCTTTTATGCTTATTTCCATGATACGAGGGAACAGGCTAACTGATAAGAGAAGAGTTATACGTGCTCTCCGAGGTATGGGTGTATGATACCACATTTATGGGTGGTCTAAACACGCTATCACTTCTATGATGTGCTCTTTATAAATATAATCATTTCGTATAATTTTTTGCTCATTGCTCGGAAACTTACTTAACTCTATTGATAAATATTATTACTTTAATTTTTTTAGAAAGAAAAAAATATTTATTCCGGAAACAAGCACATATAATAATAATATATAGGTACGCATAAAGAAGTTCTTAATTGCTATCTGTGCGAGTCCGAATCGGTCCCATCTCAGCACTTGCTGCGACATTACTGTTGCAACGCTGGTTTTCTGATGGAACCAGGTAAAAATAACAATCGAACAATTTGTGTGTAGGTACAGTTCGCATTTCAATTTTAAAAGTATCTGAACACTAATTATTTTACTTACAACTAATTAAAATACTAAATATGTGGATATGGAGACTTATAAAAAATAATAAAAAATATTAATAACTCTAACACTAATTTGTATATAACGTAACATAAACAGTATAAAAAATAAAAATAAAATTATTTTTGTGATTATGTCGACATTCTTGTCGCATGTTTTTCTTTTATTTCGACACACCAAAAACCAACTAACTCGACTATTGCTTGATATACATTAATTATTTAATCTATGTTACTAATCGAGTCGTGTTGTCTGTCATCCTTACATACTCTCGGATTTTAAATCGTTTTACAGTAAAAAAGTTATGTACAGACGCCAGAACATCCAGCTACCCCAATCTGTCAAATTTCTTTTATAGATTTTCAACATTGTATCACATAAGCATAGGTTCACTTTCAATTGGGGAAATTTGACAGATTGGGGTAGCTTGATGTTCTCGTGTCTGTATATTTTTTTAAAATCGTTTTTAGATAGTATAGGTATGGATATACGAAGATAAATAGTTAAGGACATATAAGGATAAGGAGTTTAATTTGGCTATGAAACTGAACTATGTGTGACATATCAATAGTAAAAATATACAAAATATTAAATATTAGCTGTGCCCTGCTGTTTCACCCGCTTTAAACTTTATAAATTATAGCCTATGTGTTATTCGAATATATAAGGTATATTACTACAATTTTTTATCAAAATCCTTTCAGTAGCCTTTGCGTGAAGAAGTAACAAACATACACACTCACAAACTTTCGCCTTTTAAATATTAATGTGATTCGTAAAATACCATTGAAAAGCTGATGTATTTTGTATGGAGACTCCAAAAGTATTTTTCGCATTTAAAAAACTAGATCTCTTTAATTCACCACTCATTCTTTTACTCACCACTTACCTCACACTAAAGAAGACAGACAACTCAACTCACTTGTCCTGCTAACACCCGAGCAAGCCGAGGTAAAGACCATAATACTAAACCTCCGTAAAGACTCTGCTGCGGGGTGGGAAGGTATAACCGCTGGCATTTTAATTAACAGCAGCCAGATATTGGTCCCCGTTATTTCTCATATCACTGATTTGTGCCTCACTCAAGGTATATTTCCCCGTGTCCTCAAAAAGGCTGTTGTACACCCAGTCCACAAAAGTGGTGACAGGGACAGTGTCAATAATTTTAGACCCA
Organism: Pseudoips prasinana; assembly: GCA_951640165.1. NCBI lineage: Eukaryota > Metazoa > Arthropoda > Insecta > Lepidoptera > Nolidae > Pseudoips > Pseudoips prasinana. The sequence goes on from OX621236.1 coordinate 5,522,905, forward strand.
TTTCTGTTCTTCCTGCAGTGTCGAAAATTTTAGAAAGAGTTATTAACAACCGTCTCATCAACTTCCTAGAAGCACAAAACATATTATCGCCAAATCAATATGGTTTCCGTATTGGGAAGTCTTGCGAAGATGCCGCTGCTGCTCTTATGGATGACGCCGTTAAGACACTTGACAGGAAGTCTAAATGCCTGGGCATATTTTTAGACTTATTTAAGGCGTTTGACACTGTCTCTGTCCCTGTCTTATTATCCAAGTTGGAAAGAATCGGAGTGAGGGGCACGGCGTTAGCGTTATTTCAAAGCTACCTATCAGAACGGACACAATGTGCCAAAATTGGTTCTGTAATAAGTGATGAACACCCCATATCCTTCGGAGTTCCACAGGGCTCAATTTTAGGCCCTACATTGTTCCTTATTTATGTAAACGGTCTATGTAGCTTATCCCTACCTCACTGTAATATATATACTTACGCAGACGATACAGCTCTTCTTGTACATGGACGAGACTGGGTAGAAGTGCGCGAGCGTGCAGAATTCGCGTTATACATAGTCTTGGCGTGGCTTTCTCACAACCTTTTAACACTTAATGTGGACAAAACAACTTATTTGACCTTTTCACATAAATTATCCTCTCAACCAGATAACCAGTTTACGATTAGAGCACATACTTGCAACGGTCATTTCTACACTTGTGTCTGCCGCTCCTTGCCAAAGTCTAGCAACGTCAAATACCTGGGTATCTTTATAGATAGCTTCATCTCGTGGAACGTCCAGTTGAGGGCGCTGGCCGGCAGGGTGAGGAAACTTATCGCGGTGTTTAGAAATCTCCGTCATAGTGCAGATTTTCATACACTGCGTATGGTTTACTACTCGCTCTGCCAGTCAGTGCTGTCTTTTGGTATAACGGTCTGGGGTGGAGCTCCTAAGTCAAACTTACTGCAATTAGAGAGAGCGCAGAGAGCCGTTCTTAAGGTCATGACTTTCAAACACTTTCGGTACAGTACCACACAACTATACAAAGACTGCCAAGTTCTGACCGTGAGAAAGCTCTACGTGCTCAACACAGTACTGCGCAAACATAGGTATCTGTCTTATGACCCACTCCTTACATTAAGACGTCGTAATACAAACGTTTGTACGGTTGAAAGCCGCAAAACAAAAATGGCGGAAAGACATTTCCTCTTTTTGGGTAGCAAATTATATAATTTAGCAAACAAATTTTGCAAAATATATGGAACCAATCTCCATCTTTGTAAAAGAAATCTGATTGACTGGCTTATGACCCTTACATATGACGACGTAGAAAATTTCTTCTCAAACTCTTTAAGTTAATATATCCAGTCACAGTTCATCACCTCACACACATTCAAACACACCCTCTCACCCTCACACATACACACATGTACACACCCTCTCACACACCCCCTTACACACCCTTACATACACACTTTTAAGCATAGAGGCTTTATTGTAATCTTAATTAGTTTATATGTTAAAAATCTTGTATTAATTAATTTATTAATATTAATTTCACTTCTTCTAAATACACTCATAACTAATTGATTATTCCTAAATTCGCAGACACTCAATTAATAATAATTGTATTCATTAGGAAATTGGATTAAGAGAGAGCCCTGGCACCCATAACACAAGTTTAATCTTAGCTTGGGTGTCAGAGGATCACAACCTGCGTAGTGTACAATTTTTACAGATTAGAAATAACCAAATGTATGGATTTAGTCTTAAGTGAAATTGTACTTTCTGGAAATAAAGTTATTATTATTATTCCAACTTATTTATTTATTTTCATATTTAATACATATTTATTCTTATAAGATCGATATATAAAACAGTAATACAAAAATAAATACGTAAAAAACGATGCGTGCCGTTCCCATAATTGCCGCCTTCTGTATTCGGCCCTTGACCCAGTGATCTAGTGAGAGCCTCTTAAGATGTTGGTCGAGGCTCTTTGTTATGAGACCGTTTACGGAGACGACTATTGGGACAATTATTGTTGAGTTCACATCCCACATGTCGGTAACGTCGTAAGCCAAATCTAAATACTTTGACAACTTGTCATCCTCGGCTTTTACGAGGTTATCGTCAAATGGGATAGTGATATCAACAATAAATGCCCGGTGCTCCAACCGGTCTACCAAAACGATATCAGGCTTATTGGCAATAATAGTCCTGTCCGTAATGATAGAGCGGTCCCAGTAGAGCTTGGCACAACCGTTTTCTAGAACTGGTTCCGGTACGTACTTGTAATACGGCACTTCGGAGTCTACAAGACCATACCGAAGAGCAAACTGCTGGTGGATTATCCTGGCAACTTGATTATGCCTGTGCAAGTACTCGCCGTTGGCAAGATAGGAACAACCGGAAACAATGTGTCTGATGGACTCTCCGGGACGGTGACATGCCCGACAAATGTCGATGGTACCGTCCTTGAAGATGTGCTTCCGATAGTTCCTCGTCTTGACAACTTCATCAGCAATTGCACAAGCAAAACCTTCGGTTTCCCCAAATAGGTCACCAAAACGTAGCCAGGCCACAGATGCTTGTAAGTCCACATGAGCACTATGTAGGGCCTGGTGGAACCTACCATGAAGCACCTTGCTCTTCCATACGTCAATTCGATCCCGAGTGCTAAGTACGACGGGCTTTCTCCAGTTTTCTTTAGCCAAGGACAGGGGCGTGAGTCCGTTGTCAACGGCGGCGACGTCTCGATGCATCCCACACTCAACACCAAGGAAATATTCCCTGAGATTGCATACCTCACGGTTGTGTAAGTTCTTGACATTGAGGAAGCCTCGACCCCCACACTTCCGTGGGATATATAATCTCATTAGTGAAGAGTGTGGATGGTGCATACAGTTATTATTATTATTATTTTGTTTTTTTTTCTCAGCTATTGCTGGCATTTCTTATCATTTACGGGCAAACGCCAAGTAAATGACAAGGAGTTAGCTAGTCATATTATTATGTCCGTCAGTTGCGTTATTGTCGTCGTCTAATTGGAGGAATTTTCTTACAATGCGGCAAGTATTTAGTATGGCCGCCTTTTGCAATTGAATGTAAATGTTAGGTTTCAAATCAATAAGCTTAATACTGTGGTGTATGTGTCTTGGGATTACTCCAGTACTGGATAATACTATTGGGACGATGTATACTTTATTCTGTTTCCAGATTCTGGTGACTTCCTCTTTAAGTTCTGTGTATTTATTAACTTTTTCTGTGATCATTTTATTTAGGTTGTGGGTATTTGGGACAGCAATATCTATAAGATATGTAATTTTATCTTGTTTATTTTGCAGGACAATATCGGGGCGGTAATAATGAATCGTTCTGTCAGTTAGTATAGCTCGGTCATAAAGTAATTTGTGGGTGTTGTTTTCCAAAATATTTTGAGGGCTGTATTTGTAGTAAGGTGTATGTGGGGTATTTGGTATGAGTTGGTACTTAAGTGCTAGTTGTTGATGAATAATGTTAGCAATTTGGTTATGCCTGTGTGTATAATCTGTTTGTGTAAGCGTTGGACATGCACCAGTTATGTGTTGTATGTTTTCTGGGTGGATGTGACATTTTCGACACTTGTCGTCAGCAATTGTAGGGTCTTTGATAATATGCTTTCTATAATTCATGGTATTAATAATTTGATCCTGAATCGCTATCATAAAACCCTCAGTTTCGGGGAATAGGTAACCTATTGAAAGCCATTTGTTTGATGCTACGGAGTCAACGTGATTTTGTTCTAAATCATGAGGGTGTCTTCCATGTAGCGCTTTCTTTTTCCATTGAGCTATCCTAGAATTTTCAGTATCACTTTCCATATTTGGTCTATCTATTGTAGCTAAATTTAGAGGCGTCAAATTAAAATCGTTGAAAAAGATAGCCCTATGAATGTCACTGGTTCCAGTTTTTTGTTGAAAGTATGATCTTAGATTATTAATTTGCTTATTCCATAGTACTGTTATATTGGTTAGACCTCTCCCTCCATGTTGTCTCTTAAGTGTCATTCTTTCAATTGCGGACTAAGGGTGTAGACTGTTAAATTTAGTTAAAATGGTTCTTGTTTTTATTTCGATATGCTTGATATCGGTTTTGGTCCATTTAATTATACCAAATGAGTAAGTTAAAAGGGGTACTGCGTAAGTATTTATAGCTTTTGTAAGATTTTTTCCTGTTAGTTTGCTTTTACTGACGGCCTGGACTCTACTTTTATACTCGTTTATAAGAGTTGTTTTTATTTTTGTGTGATCTAGACCTTTAGATTGTTGATATCCTAAGTATTTATACAATTCATTAGGTTCCATAGCTGTTATTCTGTCTTCACCCCCAACTGTGTAATCACCTGGTTGGATTTTACCTTTAACTATATGAAGTGTTTTACATTTATCAAGGCCAAATTGCATGTTGATGTCTTTACTGAATGTTGCTGTGGTATCTATAAGAGCTTTCATTTCATTTTGTGTTTTTGAATATAATTTAATGTCGTCCATGTAAATTAAATGAGATATGTTGGTTTTATTATTATCATATTTCAAGTTATATCCAACGCCGTGTTCTCGCAGCATATGTGATATAGGATTGAGAGCAAGACAAAACCACAAAGGACTCAAGGAATCACCCTGATATATACCTTTTTTAATTTCAATTTCTCTAGTTGTAATTTTATTCAGATTTAATTTAGTCTTCCAAAGATTCATTACCATTTTAAGAAAATTTATTAATACAGGGCTAATTTTATATATCTGTAAAATTTTAACTAGCCAAGAATGTGGAATGCTATCAAAGGCCTTTTTATAATCTATAAAAGTACAGTGTAAATTTCTTTTATTTATTGCTGCGTGTCGATGAATTAAAGAATCTATTATCAGTTGCTCCTTGCATCCCATGTGACCACGCCTGCAACCTTTTTGTTCTTCTGAAAGAATGTTGTGCTTTTGTATATGGGAAGTGATTTTTTGGGTTAGGACAGATGTTAAAATTATTATTATTATTATTATTAATTTGTTTAGTTTGTTCAGCACTGCTCAAGCCTCCTATACTATAAAAATATAGTTTAGCGCCATCTATGTCAATGGTCAATCTTGCCGATCACCGTCACTGCAAGCAGGCGTTACTTTGTGGAAATCCATAAACATTCAAAATACAAATTTAATTTTGTAGTGTTAATTCCGCTAATTGTCACTTTACCATACCTCCCACTCGCACAAATATGCACATGCAAGAAGGACAATATAAACATGCAAATTACATGCGCCGATACGATACCCAATACGTGTTTCACTTCTCCACAGACCATTCTCAAGGGATGTTAACTCATCGAGCGATAGAATGCGACAAATAAATTAACAAACTGAGCGCTATCTCGGTTCGGTGGTAGTATATAAAGGTAGGGCTCGGTTCGTTGACTATGACATATTGCATCCCGGCTTGATTAAACTGACAATTAGCGAAATTAACACTACATATTTAGCATTTTGAATTCCTAAACATAATAAATTAAACCATTTTAAATATACAGGCTAAATGACTCAATTCTAAATAAACAGTCCAATTAGATACAATAAAAACGTCAAGGAATGAGCAATTGAGCGTTTTTCACTGAGACATGACATCAAAGCGAATTTTAACCAATTAGGAGAATGAAGGAAAAATTGTCCGAAAAATTACGTACAAAACAGTCCTACCGTTTGTAATATGGACTACGTTGTAATCTTATGAATAAAAGTGTTTGGTAATTATTATTTTTCATGTATAAATAAATAAATCTTAAATGAAGAAAACATATAAAATGTTCGTATAATAATCAGGAAAAGCGTAATAAAATAACAAATATAATACTATAAATAATAAGTAATATTGCAGTACTTTAAGAGACATAATACGAAATCTTTGTTTGAACGGTACAACCGGATAAGGAAGACCTCGTAGAACTTTCTCTGACCAAATCGGAAGCATTCTCAAGTAAGGCCAGGTCAGGTGTACCCTAAACCAGCGAACATTTATGAAGAATATAGTGACAATAAACGAGGCAAAAGAGTTGGTGTGCAAAGATCGTGAGAAATGGAAATCCATGGTCTCTTCCTACCACTCTGGGAGACAGGATGTATTGCAGTAATGTGGGCAGGAACCCTACAAGGGGCAACGAAGATCTTGAAAGGGTCGCGCGCTGGATGCGTGTGTGAGCTTATCATATTTGGAAGAGATAAAAATAATAAACGAGCTAAGGGGTTAATAATTTATTTATTTAAAATTCAGATATTTGAATTGGTTATTTATTTTATAGACACAAGAATAGAATATAAAATATATTTTACATTATATTAGTTGTAGAAAAGATTTGTGTAAATCAAAGTTGATGTACGTAAATCATATAATAAAAATAAATTAAAAAGTATTTACCAAAAATATACATTAAGTTACTTAACTTAGGTCTGCTCGATGTGGCTGCTCCGGAGCGAATGTGTCGAGGACGGCGGAGGGGCGGGTTTTATAGCCAGTACGCCAGTGGTAAACAAGTGACGTCACATCGTACGATTTTCATACAGACTCGTTAATACTTGCATTTTAACATAAAACCATGATTAAATTATATAAAAATAGCGTAAATATGTTGTAATTAATTAGTTAAATTACATACTCGGTCTGACAATGGTATAATTAGTAAACAAATCACGTTAAACAGTTAAATATGTTATTATTCAAATCAACAACAAAAGAACACATTTTAAACTTATGTTATAGACTTATTTCGTAATAGTATTATCTGATTTCGATATTAAACAGTTGTAATGTTATGTTTCACATGTAAACAAGGTTATAATTATTGTAGGGATGTTTTTCTTTGTGTCCAATTAAATAAAAAAGATTGTAATAATCTATCACGGCCAGACTGACCTGTACTTCGCTCTCGAGTACCCAAGTTATTATATTTGTTTTCAAGAAGTCTCTGGCCTTGGCATATTAGTTCTATCACTTGCTGCACATGAATTTCAAACTAATATCAGGGCAGTGACCGACCAGCAATTCATACAATAGCCTCTGGCCTTGGCATACCAATCCTATCACCTGCTGCGAATGAATTTCAGATTGGTATCAGGGCAGTGACCGACCAGCAGTTCATACAATAGCCTCTGGCCTTGGCATACCAGTCCTATCACCTGCTGCGAGTGAGTTTCAGACTGGTATCAGGGCAGTGGCTGACCAGCAGTAATGTTAATTTAAGTCTATCAGTATTAATTGGACACAAATTATAAACAATTAATTTGCAATTATAACTAATACTTCATACGTCAAATTATTTACTCTTTTTTTTTCAATAATTTTTCTTAATCATAACTTAATACTTACATAAACAAAGAATTCACAAAAATGTAACAGCATAAAGTATGGTCCTGTAGCAAAAACAAAAAGAAATTGTAATATAATAAGAAAAACAATAATCTATCATGGTTTATGATCCTGACAAACATAAGGCCTCAATGGTTTGTTCGAGGTATTCTAAACCCTGCGCTATTTCGGAAAATGGAATCAGCAAGTCATCGATATATACTAATAAAAATTTCAGGTTTTTAACTGCCTTATTAATAGCCCGCTGAAAGACAGAGGGACCGTTGCAAATTCCAAATGGCATTTTGAGAAATTCGAAATGCCCATCAGGTGTAACAAAAGCAGTATATTTAATACATTCTTCTTTTATAGGGATTTGATGAAAGCCATTTTTCATGTCAATAGAAATGAAATATTTTGCTTTGCCCAATTTATCAATTTGATCTTCGATTAATGGCAGCGGGTATCTATCTTTTTCAATAATTTTATTAAGAGCCCTATAGTCAATACAAAGGCGATCGCTGCCATCTTTTTTCTTTACTAAAAGGACTGGGCTAGCGAATGGATTTTGACTTTCTCTAATTATATTCTTCTTAAGTACATCAGAAATAATTTCCTGAACATTTTCTTTTTCTGTACATGCTAGCCTATATGGTCTATAATAAACAACTTCATCCCTTTTTAACCTGATGGTCATTTCACCCGTTTTAATGGTACCGATATAGTTAGAATTTGGCATCACTTTTGGAAATTTATCAAAAATATTTCTTATTTTATGTTGTAGGCTTAAATCAAGATGACTTATTAACTCCACTAATTCCTGAGTATGGTTATCTATCGCGTTAGGAATACTTATAGTATTAACTAATTCAGTATAGTTTATTCGTTCTAATCTACAACCACTGGAATCTAAAACTATAGCTACGTTTGGATTTTGGACCGCATTTCTACCTATCAAGCAATCATAAGAGCAATCTGAATCATTTGCTACACAGAATTCGATTTCTAAACTGTCGTTACCAAAGCTGACAGGTAAACTAATCTTTGAGGAGATTAAAATCGTTCCATTTCCTATTCCTTTTAATGATGTGGAACAGGGTTCTAAACTACGACCAAAACTATTTGCAATTGACTCTTTCAATATACTACAACTATCACCTGAATCTATTAGAGCCTTAATTGGTCTTTCACAAATTTGTACATCAGTAAGCGATAAGTTACCATTTGTGGAACAATTGACGTTACTAGAGATACTACTTTTTGTCGCATCTCTTTTCTTAAAAAAACAAACGGACTCATCATGACCAATCTTTTTGCAGTAGGAACATTGAACCTTAGGTATTTCGGAATTTGGGGTATATTGGTTTTTATTTTTAAAGCACTGAGATCTAACATGACCAGTTTTATTACACTGAAAACAAGTAGGTGGCTTGAAAGAGTGTGAATTTTCAGACTTAAGACACTTAGTAGTTGAAGAATGAGGTTCGTTATTCGTTTCGGGTGGGCGTTTTCTGGGGTTTTTAGTATAGGTGGTATAAAGAGAAATAAGTTCCGATGTACTGTTAACACGACTGTTAAACGATGCCATTCTAATATTAATATCTGATATACCTCCACAAACAAGCTCGACTAACTGTCCCTCAGAAAATGCTACTTTAGTATTACGTAATAACCTTAGCTTTTCCCTAGCATATTCACAATAGGTTTCTGCTACGTCAGAGGTGTAAAGTACAGCTTTGGAAAGTTTTTCTGAAAGATTCTTTTTCTCGGGGTACAAATCTTTGATACTTGTCTTAAAGGTATCCCATGTTCTACGCTCATCTGGGTCCCAAGTCTCAAACCATAAAAGAGCAGAGCCCTTAAGGGCTTTACCTGCTTTGCTGACAGTAGTGATGCCGCTCCATCCACGGTCCTTGGCTACGGTGTCGATGTTTTTGCACCAGCCTTCAGCACCGTTGTCGTTATTTTCTGGATCAAACGGCGGCAACACGACGTCATCTTCACTGCGATTACCGGCTACAGCATCACGGATGGCTTTCAGGAGACTCTCCAACACAGCAGGATCCATCTGTAACAGTTTTTCAAAAAAGTGTATAAAACGGATTCTTATCCCACTTCTGATGTGAGCTTATCATATTTGGAAGAGATAAAAATAATAAACGAGCTAAGAGGTTAATAATTTATTTATTTAAAATTCAGATATTTGAATTGGTTATTTATTTTATAGACACAAGAATAGAATATAAAATATATTTTACATTATATTAGTTGTAGAAAAGATTTGTGTAAATCAAAGTTGATGTACGTAAATCATATAATAAAAATAAATTAAAAAGTATTTACCAAAAATATACATTAAGTTACTTAACTTAGGTCTGCTCGATGTGGCTGCTCCGGAGCGAATGTGTCGAGGACGGCGGAGGGGCGGGTTTTATAGCCAGTACGCCAGTGGTAAACAAGTGACGTCACATCGTACGATTTTCATACAGACTCGTTAATACTTGCATTTTAACATAAAACCATGATTAAATTATATAAAAATAGCGTAAATATGTTGTAATTAATTAGTTAAATTACATACTCGGTCTGACAATGGTATAATTAGTAAACAAATCACGTTAAACAGTTAAATATGTTATTATTCAAATCAACAACAAATGAACACATTTTAAACTTATGTTATAGACTTATTTCGTAATAGTATTATCTGATTTCGATATTAAACAGTTGTAATGTTATGTTTCACATGTAAACAAGGTTATAATTATTGTAGGGATGTTTTTCTTTGTCCAATTAAATAAAAAAGATTGTAATAATCTATCACGTGCATCACAAGACTGGCCATTGTGGAGATGGCTTTCGAATGGCAGTGGATGTCTTTCAGCTGATATGATGATGATGATTGTGATAATTAGTAGTAAATAGCGGAATAATCATGGGTAGGTAATAGTGTTATGTTGTAATATTGCTTCCGGTAGAATAAAACGAATAGTCTATGCGGAAAAATGTTTATCTAAAAACATTTTTCCGCATAGGCTATTTATTATATTTTATTTACATTTGTGTGTACGTTCTATTTCTTATCTCCTGTAAAGGAGAGAGAAAACGTTAGGAACTGACGTCACGGGGGTGTAACACCACCAATTTTTTAACTCGGAGCTATCACTAAGAATCCAATACCTCAAAACATTACCGCTAGAATATCAAAGCAGTTCAGTATTAGAACAAACGATTAAACTCAAACAAAGCTAGATTAAACTTCAATTCATACAATCACCTTCCAAAGTTTTTCTAAGTAAGAAATAGAGTTCTATCTTCTGGAAATCTTTGGCAAACATTTTTCCACACGTCTGTACCAGCCTACTTCAAAATTCCCTCAACTCGCATGAGATGTATAATGAGCGATTCAGGATCCCCTTTCACGTCTTAACGTCTGTTACAATTCAATTTTGTGACGCAATGCTGGGGTGGGCCAAATTTGGTTGGCATTATAATAACTAATAAGTAATACAAAATATAATAAAAGTAAAATATCCCAAATTTTTGCCGAGAAACTAGCTTTCATGAAATAAAATCAGAAAATATATGCGATAAAACTGACCGCACGGACGGACTAATTAATTTTTTTTGTAACTTTTATACCGCCTACTACGTTTATGGACTGCATTGTGAGCTTGACAAGTTCAAGTGTATGTTAATACCCAAGTGCTGAATAAATTTTATCATTATTTCAGTTAAACTTAGTTCAATTATTACCTTCGTTTGTTTCGGAGCTATAATGCCACAAATCGATAGACATGTTGATACATCTACGTTAACTTTTTGTATAAATCTAGTTTAAACTACTATTTTATATGTATTTTCAGGTGTGAATATATTACTTATTGAAAATTGTAACCCGTAATAAATTTTGTTGGAACTTGCCAACCTTTTCTATTTCTTCAGTTCCTTACGTCACGTTATAAGGACTCATCTTTTAAACTCCTAAATATGACTGTATTTAAAAAATTAAGAATTTGGTCCACCCTATCACACACTACTACATATTTCTCGAGAAAATCTTATCCACCAAATGTTGCCAAGAATTTTGGCACGTGTTCCTAAAGGCTTCTTACAAATGAGAGTTTTTTTTCCACTCGAATTTGCAAATTGAATTTTCAGATGCTGTTTTGGAGATAATTTAGTTCACAAACGTTTTTCTAAATAAACAGTGATAAGCATTTGCTGGAATTTATATTATGCCGAGATTGAATTCGTGTTCTTTTTGATCAAACTGATTTAAAAAACTTATTTTACAAATTATCATTTCTTGAGAAAAGAAGGGTATCCTGCTATCAGAATAAGCCTCTATAATATAACTTACAGGTAACGAATAATTTAAATATGTATCACAGAAGTATTTTTCTTCAAACTAAAGAGTGAACTTCACAAAGTAAATACCTACTCCTGATAGTGCCTATCTCCATGGTTATAGCATAACATGTCAAGGTCATTGGGCTAACATAATCCAATATTTCATACATGCTCTTGACAGTCTATAGTGATCGAAAATCAAAGTTAAGCAATAAGGTACGCCGTCTGTCTATTAATGTATTGATGTGTTGCCTTTGAAGTGGTTCAATTGTTGAGCGCCGCCATGCTACAATATGCACTTTTATTAAAATAAAAGAAAACAGTCTTTACTATATAGACACACGCCTATGTCCCAAAGGGATAGGCGAGGTAGAGACAACTGATTTCCATTTCATCATTCATCCATTTCTATTCCATTATCACGATCTTCACATACCTCTTTTTGTATTTGTAGTTTTTACTGTACTTTAACAACATAAAATGTAGGTATTGAAGTACAATGGGTGCTCTTATCGCTGCTGCAATTTCTGCGGGACAACCTTAGGTTCCTTACTTTAAGCTGTCGGCCCTGTTTGTAGTCGTTTTAGACAACAGCCGCTAAGCCATGTTAAAGGCTGGAACATTTCCAATACTACAGTAACCAATACAGGTAATGAGTCAGAATTCTTAAATTACACTGCATAAATGGCGCAGTAATCAAGGTTATTGCCTTAGTGCTCATGCTCGATTTAGTCGTGAGACAATTATTTTTGGACCCATAGTAACGTGATTGTGAATTGTGTCTGTTAATTAGGTTGCTTTTTGATTCTCCCAGTATACAAAAATTGTTACAGCAAAAGACATTTTTTTATTGTATCTTAAAAATAATGTATCATCAATAATTAATATAATGTATCATCAATAATAATGTATCATCATTCCGTTTTCAAACTTCCCTATCGTTATAAAAAATTTCCATCTTCGGCTTAACGATTTTAATTGCTGTAATATAAATAAAATACTTAAGATCTCATGATTTTGTATTTCATAAAGAGACTGCTATAGTTTTATAATTATTATTAAAAGCGGATGAAGGAATTATATGACTGATTGTTTAAAAAACAAACCGTTTACTAGTTAATTTACCTCTACATTAAAAAACTTCAGACTTTTTAATTTACACTAACCCAATTTTACTATTTCAAAAACCCAATATTACTATTTTAAATGTTCAAGTTACAAATTAGTCTTTTTAATCTTCGAACAAGATTGCGATCATAAGGTATGAATGACGTCATACTACGGTACGGTAAAGTTCATGAAAGTTTAATCCAGACTTCCAGAACTAATTCATTCTAACCCTTGCAGAGCTTTGTTATGTATTTCACACAAGAAAAGGCTATATCCTATTGTGTCACAGATGTGATCTGTGATACAAAAGATTACATAACTGCTCGCCTTCAGGTAAGTATCACCCAATATTAGGTCAATTTAAGTCACAGTCGATTTAAAGCCTTATGTACATTACTTGACGTTGCAAATTCCCATTCTAAACCAACATCTTTACCTTGAGACATTTACGTAATAAGGTAACCTGATTGGCTTCCTGATCATCCAATTAACTTTGCATCCAGAAACTACATTAGGAGAAACAGCATTTTCTAACAGCATATTTATGTTTATGTGAACTACTTATAAAGTGCTGTTGTTATAAATATACTCTTTGGTTACCAAGTTTATTGGTGCTGTATTTTATTAAACTTGTGTAAATATTAGTTCGTTAAATTTCATTTCGCGTACAAATTTGATATAACTTTAAGTACTGTGAGGGCAATATTGCTAAAAACCATATTCAAAAAGGTCTTATAAGATCAAAGAGAAAAAAGCTACAACACCGTTTATTGTATTTTTTTTATGATGGGTTGGCGTGGTTGGTAAATACTTGCCTTTCACCCCGCAGGTCGTGCGTTCGTCTCCTTCCTATGACAGATATTTGTGTGCATGAACATGTCTGTTTGTCCTGAGTCTGTATGTAATCTATACATATCATAAAATCGTGAGAAAGTATAAACTGTACATTGAATATTTTTTTAAAAGGATTTTGAGGCGTTATCTACTATCGATATCGAAGCCAAAAATATAGTTTTTAGAATTTTTGTCTGTTTATCTGTTTGTCTGTATGTATGTCCGGGCTAAACTCAAAAAGTACTGCATGGATTTATTTCAAATTTTGCATGAATATTACTAAGAGGTCGGGGCAACATATAGGCTACATATTATCACACTATCACCTACGGAGGAGGAGCTGTGATAATTTATAAAATTTAACGCAAGTAAAACCGCGGGGCACAGCTAGTTATCTATAAAAGTATGTATTTACAAAATAAAGGAGTATATGTATAGTATATCAGTTATCTGGTTTCCATAGTACAAGCTCTGCTTAGTTTGGGATCAGATGGACTTGTGTGAATAATGTCCCAGGATGTTATTCCTCGAAGTCTGGGCTTATACTAGGAAATTGTCTAAACAGAAAATTCCAAAAATCACTTTTTGGTCTGACCCGGGATTTGAACCCAGTAACTCATTATCTTAGACCAGAGTTCAGTCACTCTGTATATAATCTACTAAATAATATCTTCCATTACATAATTTTAACATATGAATTTGTATCGTCGTATATTACTACGAGTACTAGCATTGCAATTGAAGACTTATAAAGCCATTAATGACGGCAAAAAGATCACTCACACCAACTCTTCGCAAATTGGAAACCCGCTTTTGTACGGTGCCTGTTTTTTACAGGATCTTTGAAAGGCGTCTAGTCAAAGAGTAACTCGTGACTACAGATACGACATTCTTAGATCAATTTAATTGACTGCAGCTTTTGGACAAAACAGTCACAAATCATCTAATTAAACTCGCTTTTTTTTCTGCAGTTTTATACAGCAATAACCGTGTGATTTCCGGTCTAGAACAGTATCACCCCATACCATCCCGTGGGTATCGTAAAAGGCGACTAAGGGGTACACCAGATAGTCGAGCAGCTGCGCCACCTGTGTAATAGTTAACACCTAACGACGCGGCGACGGTCGACAACTCGCATGCCAAGCGCGGTAACTATGCCAGACCATGACAAAATTATAGAAACATTTGGGAGAGGCCTATGTCCAATAGTGGACGATATGAGGCTGATGATGAATGAATGGCAGCAATAATTATTGGTCTATGTGTGCTTTAATATGCTCTGTTTAGGAAGAACTACTTAGCCTGCCCGCCATTTTGTTTGCGTAAACTGGATCGAGATAACCAACTTACTACGCAAGGCGCCGCTGACACGAGCAGTGCACACCCTTAACCAGGTAGCGCAATTTTTTTTATTTATTGATTTTTTTTAATTATATATTTATTTATTACCCTACTTACATTAACGGTTAGACCAAACATATAAGTTATAGGTTACACATATTAAGCAAATGTTTTCATGTTCTCTGAATGAATTCACGAAGATAGCGTTATTTGTAATAAGCTACAATTAACACCTGTAAAAATAGTTGTAAGAGAAGAGAAATAAATAAATAAATGTTTAGTATCCAGAAAAAGTCGTGAGCACAAACTTGATAGACCCTTTAAGTGCAATGTGAGGTGCGCGGGAATTGGTTTGTCAATCAACAGTCGTCTAATATGGGACTGTGAGTGCAATACGCGATGTGTATTGACTGTAAGTCTAATTCCAGCGCACTTAATGTTACACCTAAAATACCTATCACGTTTGTACGCTCAACTCGTGCCGCTTATTATATATACTACTTTACTATGGATAGTGGACCAATTGATTGAAATAATTAAATTTATTCAGCACTTGGGTAAATAATAATAATAAAATAAAATAAAAAAGGTTTTTATTCTAGTAGAGTTTAAAAAAACGCTTGTAGTCAGAACATGTTTGTAGTAAAAGTTGTATACATTATTATTTCTAGTAACATAGATATTTAGGTACACATTGTATTAAAACATTTATAAAATTTATTTTATTATAGCAATGATATGTAGCTATCTAGGTTAAGTCTAATATTTTTACTACATATTGTCAATGATTCTGTCTATATTAAGGTACCTATTATTATTATGACGGACCTTGTGTTAATAACGACGGTCGCGCTTTAATGCTACCACCGGATCCAATGCGCCCCTACTGAGAAGACCCGGCGAAACAAACTCAGTGGGTTCATCTACTACCGGTTTCACCACGACCCAGTTGAGACGGTCCGGCGAAACATACTCAAGCGGGTATGAACACGGGATTTGCTCGATCGGTTGTCTGAATGCTTGTTATTTGAGATTATATTTAGGTATACAAAAGAAAAACTTCGAAACAATAAAATTATTTATTTTGAGACAGAGTCAATAATTTAAAAATAAGTATATGATAGCCATCATTTACAGATAGTTCATCGGTATTTGGGTCATTATTATACTTGTATATCACTAAGGCTGGCATCCTCACGGCGTATACGTTCATAGACACTTTTCTTTTTTTTGTTTGTTAGAAAATGTAGGCCTGAGCCACAAATACGTTTAAACTTATCTAATTTCACTATCAAAGGAAACAGGGGATAATAGCTACATTTTAAATGTATTTATTATTATTGTGAATGACTATACATATGATGGATCGACGATCGACTTTACGTGCTCTTCGAGGCATGGCTGTATATTACCGACCATTTTCTAGACCTCGGACTGATACTGAGAAATTTTCTTTACGGAAAAATCCCAAAATCACTTTTTGGCCCGCTCCGAGGTTTGAACCCAGGTTGAATAAGCTACCACTAGACCAAAGAGGCAGTAATATATATATAATACAATTTTGACTTTTTGTAGAAAATACAAAATGTATGGTATTATATGGTACTATTCAATAAGCATTTCTCATCGATTATGAATAATCAAATCGGATCCCAAATAGCGGAGAAATCGCGTAACATACATACAAAATAAAATATACAGTCGACTTGATAACCTTATTTTTTTGAAGTCGATTAACTAGAGTGACAGTACAGTACAAGAAAGATAAGTCTCAGCCATAGTTAAAGCTATGACGGTCACCGTAGCCTAGTTGGTAGTGCTCCTGCCTACGAAGCTGGTGGCCCTGGGTTCGAATCCCGGTAAGTGCAAATATTTGTGTGATGAGCACGAATATTTGTTTCTGAGTCATGGATGTTTTCTATGTATTTATCTATCTATATAAGTATGTATATCGTCGCCTGGTACCCATAGTACAAGCTTTGCTTAGTTTGGCGCTAGGATGATCTGTGTGACATTGTCCCAAGATATTATTATCCAAGCCACCCCTGGAACTTATTTAATCTTTGTACATTTTTTCTTTTAACAGAACCAAAAGCAAAATTGTGAAGACTCGAACGCTTTTCATATCACGCCCTTCTTATCTTTTTTCTCTCATTCTTCCCCTTTATGAGAGAATTTTATTTGATGTTGTGTGCGATTTATTTATCTGCTATTATAGAACGCATGGGAAGATATCAGTTGTACTTTCCTTTTGAGCTGTACTATTGAGATTTGCGATGAATTGGATTTATATTATGATATCCATGTAAGGTACAAAAATACAAGCCTTCAAACAGCGATAAATAAAAATTGAATTATTCATGTATTTGCTATGTACGAGTACTGTTGTGCATGTTCATCACATCGGGGCGGTGACAATATACGCTCACAAAAAGATGCTCTCAACAACGGTCCGAAGGTAATCGGCGAGGTTAAGCAACTAGGCTCGCGGTCAGTCAATAGATTGGTAACCATCAAAGTGTTTCATTCTGAGCATCTCCGTGCTTCGATGGTACAGTAAGCTGTCCGTCCCGGTCGTAGTCATTCGAAAACAATCGTTAAGCCACCTCAGAGGCGGCTGGGCGGCTTGAACAACTCTGACACTAGAATAACCAGTATGTAAGGTGACTATAATTAATAACCCCGTCCCGGGGGACTACTCCAAAGATTGGGGTATTCCCCCGGGACAATTTCTACGCCCCTCACGGGATGAGATGGGGTGATATCGAACAATAATGAGCGTAAACACAGTTGGACTCTTTATTCTTTCAATGTCAATAGAACGGCAATCTAACACGACAAGACGCAAGCTCAAAATAGGGCCGATGACTTTATACATTAGGAAATCTGGTAGTTGGCGACCATACACGGAGAGTGGTCGGTCCCACGCGCTATAGAAATCCAGCTATTCGGTACGACCGAAAACCTGGTCATATTGGATAGTCCTCCAATTTTTATTGTTGAGACAATGCTTGTAATAAGAATTGTTCGCTGCAGCGCGCACGTAGTTTTGAAGCAATAATGGCGAAACGAATAACATTACTGATGTGAAGAGTTCATTAGAGCTTCAACAGCATCCTGAAAGTTATTTGAGATAAACCAGATTGTCCATTCCTGATCAACTGGACTCGTAAACATAGCTGCGGGGATAGTGCAGAGGAAAGTATATGAAACCCAATATTGATGATGGTCCAAAATAAATGATTATTATAAATCTCTTGTTTAATAAACCTATTTAGTTGCAGCGGAAACTTCACTTGGTTTACCTGAAAAGTATCTTAGTTGATATGTAACTTAACATGTATGTATTAACGACGGAGGAGTAAATTATATAGGTATATCTCCTCTGTACAGATTTATTTACCTAGGTACAATCATGTTCATGTTCAACATGTTCGTATCTTCTTTTCTTACCTCCTAACAGTTGGTACTAACATTCTGCTATCCATTATCCATTTAGTAGAAATTCAGGTCTATCCAACACAAATCGATTGCCTGGACGAGATTTCTTTTAGCGACAAGGCCGCCACTTGTATAACATTGTACTGTGCATATTGTACTGATATGTTATCTCGGAGTACTTTATAAGCAGTAAAGCAATATGGATAACACTATTTTTTTTAAGACATCGTCCGCATTAGTGTTTAAAATCCATGTGTCGCGGGGTACTTTACAAATATATATTAGACGGACACAAATTACATCCTGACGCAGAACAACTATTTATGGGTCACACGAATAGTGGTCCGTCACGGGACTGGAAACCGCGACACGAAACGGTGAGGCGACTGTGTTAGCCGCTACGCCACACTTCTAACAAGTAGTCCTATTAGGGAATCGAACCCAAAATACGTGGATGCCGAAATACTAGTTTGATAACATTAACAGCTGCACCACATGTGCATTGATAAGAAAAAAAGAATGATAATTGTTATTGCCGAAAATAACTTCCTTTTTTCATGAAAATGTAAATAAAACTTCTTTATTATTTTGATAAGTGTTACATTTTACATTTCATTGTGTCTTTATGTTTCCTGTCATTTAGATAGTATTTACAGCATCCGGAAATATCAAGTCATACATAATACCTCGACCTAAATTATTATCGAGTTTAAAATTAAACAGTTTATTGTTCAAGCTTACGATAGCAAAAAATGTCAGGATATAATCGGTCAAGGGCAAGTTCAACACATATACGAAGGGGTTCGTAACAGCGTAGAAGATTGTCAATCATTGGGCAAACATTGAAATATGATATTATATTAATAATATATCTTGGGATATCAGCTGATCCCAAGCGAGGGAGGGCTTTTACTATGGAAACCAGATAACCGGTAAAATACATACAGTACTTTTCTTTTGTAAATATATTTTTACACCCATAATCTGAAAAAACACACATGTTCTGACACACTAATATCTGACTTGGGTGGGAAACGAACCCACGACCTGCGGTGTGAAAGGCAAGTATCTACTAAACATGCGAAACATCCCATCAAGAGTGTCTAATGTTCACGTACAATGGTCCTAAGTGGGGTAACCATACCCACTAGCATATTAGTGGGACAATAATGATGATGATGATGATATGAATGTGTTATGAATAGTCATCAGTCAAATATAATAGAAATAGAAAATTAATAGTGTATTTGATTTGTATAATATACAGTTGATACTTTATTTTGATGTATTTGCATAGAGTGTGTACTTGTTTATAAATGTAATTACATGTAGACTTTACTTTATTATAAATATATTTCCATGTAGTAGTTACTCCATTTTTAATGTATTTAAATAAATAAAAAAGGTTTTTGTTCACGTAGACTTTAAAAAAGCTCTTGTAAATAGTCAGAATGTTTGTATTAATACAGTTATTATTATTTCTAGTTACTTATTACAGATATTTAGGTACACGGAATGTTAAAACATTTATACCATGTATTTTATAATAGTAGTGATATTTAGCTAGCTTGTATTAAGTTATTGTCAAGGAGATTATGTTTGGGTTTAATTATAATATAAGTAATAAATAATATTTCCACTTAGTGAGTCTAAATCTTCCTTTGGTATTACAAAAAAATGGATTTTAAGCATAAATAGTTAAATACTAATTTCCTACATAAATAGATGTCTCAAATATTATAATCTTAACAGCATTTTAAGTTCACGGCATATTGCCATTTATTTTTTATTAAAAATAATGTCCTGGGATATTTTGCGTGTTGTGGTCTCCACTTTTCTAGTATAGAAATACGCCCAGGAAAATTAGACGTGTAATCAGTATATTTGATATAAAATATTTCTAAAAACAAGAAGGAGAAGTGCATTTTATTGCAATAATAAGTAATACAAAACTAGGATACAAACAAGAAAATTAGCTTATTTTAATGCAATTGACGGCTTTATCGCTAAAAACGATTTCTTCCAGGCAAACGCTAATAACATATAACAAGTTTTTAGAAATAAATTTAAAATATCCCCTTTGAAATTTATTTTCATGTAGTTGAGATTTAGACTTTTATGTTTCTTCCAAATTTCAATAACTTTACTTTAAATGGCAAATCAAACTTCATGGCACATTATTACTCCAGTTCATTGGTAATATCATAAAGGAATGATACAGAATACTCTAAACATAGTAGTAAGTACTCTTCTTCTCCTTAATCATCCGGTCTTTGGGTCCACGGAAACATCCTTTGTGCAAATGGTTACAAAGATGTTCCTAATTAAATCTATTTGTAGGTCCTCGCAAAAGTAATAGTGCTGAAATGGTTAACTTCTGTTTTGTTCCGTATATGTGTGAGTGGGTGTAATGATGTGAAATAAAGGGAAGCTTAGATGTGTGCTGTGTTACATTGAGGGAAATATATCTTTCTAGCTCAAGTATAATTGAGATTAACCATCTGGCTTTTTTGGAGAAAGGAGTGGGTGAGATTTATATTATTCACGTATTTTCTAGTGACGTGTGAAACCTTCCAATATACTATTTGCTTCCACACATGGAACTGTGGAACCTTATTTTTAGGGTACTTTTATTAGGGTAATTTGGATATAGATGAGCTTGACCGTTGACCGAGTATTTACCTTCGTGTCAGAGTTGTTCAAGTCACTCCTTAGGCCTCTGAAACGGCTTAACGACTGTTGTCTTAACCATGTATATACTGATAGAAATTAAACTACTTTTGCGGCCACTCATCTAAAGACTGGCTGCGTGGCTAGGTGCTTTACCGGGTGTTGTAGGTGAAACCACAGGTCACAGCTAGTAAAACTATAAACAAGAGTTAACTAGAGAGCACTCATTTTGGGGTTCCAAACTTGATTAAACATTCTCATTCATTTAGATGTATAAGAATTCAAATTCATAATTCATTTAGTTTATCCTACCGTGCACTGCATAGTGGATTTCGTTTTTCAATTTTTTTATGAAACCGCTGCGTACGTCAATACGAAAAGACGCGATAAAATTCAAATTCAGGATCAATGAAAGCATTTTATCGATATGAATGCTACTTAAAGGTCATGGAACTTTCAAGACAGCCTTCAATTTCTTTTAGAACGCCAACATGTAAGACCACGCTTTATCAAACTTAATATACAGGATGGCCGAGGAGTTGACGTTCAAACGCAAAATTTAGATACTATATGATGAGGAGTATCCGAATCACCCCCATGTATTTTATACGATTTTGCGTTTTTTTGATACATTGAAACTTTATAAGTCCTGAGCTCAAATACTAATTTTGAACTTTCGAATAAATTGTAAATCAATTCTGCAATAATTAGATAAACCATAATTTTTAGGATGTTAAGTTAAACTATGCTAACTAGTTATCACAAAAAACTAAATCAGAAATGTTCAACAGAATGAGAAAAAACCGGCCAAGTGCGAGTCGGACTCGCCCATGAAGGGTTCCGAAGCAGCAAGTATTTCATTTGATTAAATGAAAGGTAAATTGCGGTTTACGATTTATGACGCATTAAAAAAAACTACTTACTAGATCTCGTTCAAACCAATTTTCGTTGTTAGTTTACATGGTAATGTACATCATATATATTTTAGTTTTATTATTCTCTTATTTTAGAAGTTACAGGGGGGGCACACTCATTTTTCCACTTTGGAAGTGTCTCTCGCGCAAACTATTCAGTTTAGAAAAAAATGATATTAGGAACCTCAATATCATTTTTGAAGGCCTATCCATATCGTATGGGTACGATGAAAAAATATTTTTTGAGTTTCAGTTCTATGTATGGGGAACTCCTAAAAATCTTAATGTGGTTCACAGAATACATCTACTTACCAAGTTTCAACAGTACAGCTCTTATAATTTCGGAAAAAAGTGGCTGTGACATACGGACGGACAGACAGACGGACATGACGAATCTATAACTGTGTGTAACGTAGTAAAAAATTGCCGAGTGTATATGTACGCCGATGACATGTGCTGCATGTACTCCTCTAAGAACATACAGGAGGCTAGAGCCATTCTGCAGGCGGATTTTGATAGTATCGTCAAGTGGGCTCACGATAACGGAATCATAATAAACTTAAGCAAAACCAAAATAATGCATATATACTCACCACACAATCAAGTAGCTAAAAAATTAGAAGCTCAGAAATAGGTGTCGTGGGTCACACATTTGACTGTCTACACAGGAATCAGGCCAACTGTACCTGTGATAGACTGGAGTATGTCAGTAAGTTTAAGTACTTAGGTCTCTGGGTGGACACTCACGCGAATTGGAGAACTCAGGTTGACACAGTTTGCACAAAATTAAGGTCAGTACTTAGTAAATTTTACACATTAAAAACACCTTTAAGTAGGAAAACGCTGCGTATGATTTACTTTGCCCTCGCCGAGTCACTGCTGAGCTATGGATTATGTACATATGGTCGCACATTTAAAACCTACCTAAATACTATAAAAGCACTGCAAATTCGCTTTTTGAAATATCTTGTCGATTCAAGAACGAAGATAGATTGTCAAGAAAACTATTCTAAACTTTTTGTTAAATGTAACATACTGCCGATACATCAGAAGGTCAAATACTTATTGGTACTTGAGCAATACTACAGTGACGAATTTAAAGTACGAATCCAGAACGCCTACAACACCAGACGCGTACGAGAACATATGTATGTTCAAACTACAACTAACAACTATTATGGCTTAAGAACCAATAAGTATCTGACGCCAACAGTCTTCAATAAAATCTCATGGCTTAGACAAGACCACAGTAAGCATAAGATGAGTAAACAATGTTTAAAACATAAGCTACGGAAATTCTTACTCAATGAGTTTGAACAAACTGAGTGTGCTTAACTTATACACTTGATCAATATCAGAGGTGTCGTGGTTATTTATAAGTATTTTATAATTGTATTGTTAGTTTAAATAGCTAATTGTATTGTAAGTTTAAATAACTTAAGCGCTATTCCCGCCGACAAACTGTTACGCAGTTTGGCGGGTTTAAAAACATTGTGAATAAGTTGGATCCAAATAAATCATTTTATTATTATTATTATTATTATAAGGGTTCCGTTTTTTGACATTTGGCTACGGAACCCTAAAAATCAAAAACTGATGTTAGGTGTAATTCACGAAAATAATCATTAAAAAAATTCTATCTCGAAAACTACCCAAAATCGAAGAACATACATGGTGGTGATTCGGATACTCCTCATCATAAAGTATCTAAATTTTGCGTTTGAACGTCGACTTCTCGGCCAGCCTGTATTATTTTCATGCTCACCAATAACTGAGATCAGAACACCAAACAAGATTAAATGCCAGACAGATTTTCTTCAGTTCATTAAGTCAACTTCTCGAGTCATCCCATCAACCCTTTATAGGTAAAGTTGGATAATAACACTTCATTGGTATGCGCATCTTTTGAATATTAAACAGGAGTGCACTCAGTTTATTGACAAGACAAGATGCTCCATATTGAGTTCGGAACGTTGAAGTCAATTAGATGGGAACAGTATACATACAGTTACGACCGCCGTGACTCAGGTTCAACGGTTGACGGACACTTTTTCACGCTCTATATAATGAAAAAATGAGATCAACGGTTGAACATTTTTTACACGTTAGTGGGTACAGGTCAACGGCCAAGTCACATAACATTAATAAAGAAATTGCAGTAAGGAACCTTAGACTTGGATCAACTTTGTATAGAGATTTAACTACTGGTTAGAGACAAACAGGGAGCTCCATAAAACTTGACTATTTTTAACACAATTTTTTTATGTTGCGATTACTCTTTCACTCAAATTTTTTTGAACTCAACATTTTGATCTTTTTAGTAGTACAGCTTCTTATTCTTATTCTTCTGGTTGCGGCTATTTCCAGTCTCCGGAGGTCCTGGTAACACTGCGTCCAGTGATGAACTATTGTGCTCGCCGCTCCAACTAAACTTCCCTGTCTAACCCTGCAACATAGATAAATTGCAGAATCTTTTTGGCAGGAGTGTCGATAACATCGTCCTGGTGCAAGAAGTGTTGGCCCAGGATGGTGTTACGTTTATGCATCAGTGACTCACAGTGGCAGAGCAGGTGTACAGGTGTTTCGTCTGCGTTATTGCAGAATCTGCACACTCTACAGTCTCCGATGCCCACCGTGGATAGGTGTTTCCTGAGACGGCAATGTCCCGTTAACATCCTAGTTATGATGCATAAGTTCCTCCTATTAAGCGCGAGGACTTCGTTCGCAGTTTTGCGGTCGTAGCCCTTGATAGCTTTTTTGGAGTGAGTTAAACCTGGAAGTTTGTGCCAGCGTTTAACAGCTTCTTGTTTGCAATGGTTCCTTAGGGTGAGTAGGACTGTGCTTTTTGGTATTCCGCATATCGGCTCAGGGCCGTATTGGACCAGTTTAGCTCCAGCCCGTGCAAGTTCGTCGGCACTTTCGTTGCCCTCGATACCCGCATGACCCGGTACCCATCGAAGTATCACCTTGTTCCTAAGGCACAGGGCATTGAGACTGTCAATGCAGTTCATAACCAGCCCTGACGTTATAGTGTCAGAATTCAAGGCTAGGAGGGCCGCTTGACTGTCTGAATGGATGTAGATTGTATGATTGACATAGTCTTTTTGCAAGTTGGCTTCTGCACATACAATGATGGCATAAACCTCTGCCTGGAAAATTGAGGCGTATTTACCCAGATTTTTACTGGCTTTGAATCTGGGTCGTTCCCCAAAAACTCCACAGCCTACGTCATTTCCCATTTTGGAGCCATCGGTGTACCAAATTAGGCTCCCCTTCTTCCAGAATACTTTGTTGTTAGTCCAGTCGTCCCTGGAAGGTATCTCCACACAATAATTCTTGGTGCTATTATATTGTGGGGACAAAAAGTCTAGTTTCATGCCTAGTATGGGGTCCTGTTGCACTTGGTCACATAAAACCCTCAGTGCCTTTGAGAGCCACGTCTCGGTCCCCTGTGCGGCTGCTCTCAGCATGCCGGCCTTCGCCTCAGACTGTATGAACAGTGAAAGAGGCGGCAGGTTCAGCAATGCCTCAAGTGACGCTCCAGGAGTGGAGGACATGGCTCCCGTGACTACCATGCATGCAGATCTTTGCAGGCTATTGAGCCTGTTTATTACTGTCGTTTGGCTGGTTTTACTCCACCAAACTACGGAGCCGTACGCGATGGTCGGTCTCGCTATAGCAGTGTACAACCATAGGAGAAGTTTGGGGTGGGATCCCCACCTTCTCCCTACCAGGCGACGCCCTATACCTAAGGCAATTTTTGCCTTTTGTATAGTTTTCTTGATATGTGGGTTCCATGTGAGCTTTTGGTCAAAAATTATCGCCAAATATTTAACCTCATTGGAAAACTGTATCTCGCTGCCGTTCATTACTGAAGGGGCTAATTTGTCTAGAGCCCTCTTTCGAGTAAACGGTACGATAACTGTTTTTTATTTACGGATAGCTGATTCGCTCTACACCATCGATTGACAATGTTAAGAGCGTTCTGCACAGCACAGTACAGCTTATATATCTGAATGACACATAATAATATGCTATAATTTATAAAGTTTAACGTGGGTAAAACCGCGGGGCACAGCTAGTATAGAATAGAATAGAATAGAATACTCTTTATTGTACACCATAAAAATAAATACAACATGAGATATTACATAAACAAGTTGTACAAAGGGCGGTCTTATCGCATAAAGCGATCTCTTCCAGACAACCTTAGGATGGATAGGAGCTGAACAATAACTTATAGCTAGCAGTAGGTGTGCAACAAGAGATATACCAAAATGATGGTATATCCATAAATAAAACTATTTTTAGTGAATTTACTGTTAAAATATGAAAAAGACAAAATTAAATAAGCAAATAAGAAGAGAATAGATACTTAACTTAAGAAAACATCAATTATACACTCAAATAGTGTTCTCTGACAAGCTTTTTGAAAGTTGCTATTGTCTGAGCACGTGTAATTACAATAGGCAAGGCATTCCAAAGTCGGGCTGCCTGCACACTTAAAGAGTTTCCCATAAATATAGATTTGTGCTCTGGGATATGAAGTTTTACGTTTTCTGATGATCTTAAGGATCGCAAGTGCGTGTCACAAAGGAACTTGAAGCGTTCTTTTAAATATATGGGAGTAGCAGGGTTAAAGAGAATGTTATAAAGCAAGGAAAGAATATGAGCATTCCGGCGAAGGCGAATCGGCAACCACTTGAGCTTTGTACGAAATGAGGAGACATGATCATATTTGCGAAGGCCAAATATGAAGTTTTGAAGTCGCTCAAGCTTATCGAGTTGCTCTTCAGTAAGATCAAGATAGCTGACATCGGCGTAGTCGAGGATCGGTAGGAGAAGCGATTGAGCAAGCGCGATTTTAGTGGTAATGGGGAGAAAATTGCGCAGACGCCTAAGAGAGCCTGCTGAAGCAAATAATCTTCGGCTAACTGCTTTCAGTTGTGGGCCCCAGGATAATGAACTATCTAATACAATCCCCAAATTCTTAACTGTGTCTTTAAATGGGATAATAGTACCTTCAAATGTAATTTGTGGAAGTTGGGACATATCTATCCTAGACACCATTCGAGAGCTGCCGATGATGATGGCTTGTGTTTTTGATGGGTTAATTTTAAGACCAAAACTATGGCTCCATTCCCCTATACGAGATAAATCAGAGTTGACAACTCTGATGGTATCAGGCAGGTTTGCAAGCCGAGAATGAGAATATATTTGGAGATCGTCTGCATAAAGATGATAGGAGGAAGAAAGGTTATTTGAGTTAGAATTAATAAAAATAGCAAAAAGCAATGGAGATAATACGCCACCCTGCGGCACACCGGCCACTGTATTGCACCACGAAGAGAAAGAGTCATCAATACGGACTCTTTGCCGGCGACCAAACAGGTAAGTGCGAAACCAATCAATCACTGTTGGAGATATGTTGAGAGAGCTAAGAATGCCAAGAAGAATGTCAAAATCCACAGTATTGAATGCATTACTGAAGTCTAATAGGAGCAGAACTGTAAGATTTCCATTCTCCATGGCACTCCTAATGTCTTCCGTAATATTGACCAGGGCAGTGACAGTACTATGACTGGGACGAAAACCGGATTGCATTGGATTTAGGAGATTATTTTTGCAAACAAAGGAATGAAGCTGTCTATGGACCAGACGCTCAAGGACTTTGGAGAGGAACGGGAGGATGGATATAGGACGGTTATCAGCAAAAGCGGTGGGATTTTTGGTTTTTGGTACAGGAGTGATTTGAGCTTCCTTCCATGAGGAAGGAAAACATCCACTGGACAAGGAGCAATTAAAAATATGACATAAGACGTGAAGGATTTCGTCAAGGATAGGAATGATCATATTACGGCTGACATTGTCACTACCGACTGCATTAGACGATATTGACAGAATGCTTTTCTTAACATCACAAGCAGTGAGTTGATTAAAAAGGAAAGGTGAGTGATCAGGAGTTGGAAGCGATGAAAGATGTGTCAAAGTGTTTGTTTTGGCTGTTCTGTTACATACAGCTGAAGATGAGAAATGAGCATTAAGGGCGTGAGTATCCAAAGTTTTAGGAAGTGTATCTTGGCACTTTCCAACCCCCAGTGATCTTAAAAATTTCCAGATTTTAGCTGGTTCACCGTTCTCAACGGATTTGTGGATATGTTGGCGTTGGGCAGTCCTACACATCTTGTTGCAGTGATTACGAATCTCGATATATTTTTCGCGGTTGATATCCGATCCTCTGCACTTAAATTTTTGTTTTGCCACAGCTTTACGCGCCATGACCTTTCTGATACTGTCTGTCAACCACGGCGCTGGAAAGTGTTTTATTTTTATTGCTCGTATAGGGGCATGTATGTCATAGAGCTGAGTAATCTTCTCATTAAAAATGTTAACCTTGTTATCAATGGAGTTAGTCTTGAACAGTGAACTCCAATCAATACAACGAGCCGATTCTAATAGCTTTTCTACCTTCATACCACTAAAATTGCGCTGTAGAAGAAATTTCGACTTAGCTTTGGGAGGGCGAACTTCATAAGAAGTAAAAATTAGATCGTGGTATGAAAACCCGTCAGCTGAACATTGGCCATGCTTAGCGACATGATCGTTAGAAGAAATGATAATAAGATCAAGTAATGATGGAACAGAGTTTGGAAAATGATGAGTGGCACTAAGTGGAAGACAGCAAAGATTAAGAGATTCAAAAACTGACAAAAGAGTAGAAGCGCGAGAGTCTTTTTTGAGGAGGCAGGTATTAAAATCACCCATAAGAATAGTATGACTGTAAGAAGGGGTAAGATTAACAAGAAGTGTTTCTAGAGAGGAGAAGTAATTGATACGGAGGGAAGGGCAATAGTAAACACCAAGTAATAGCTTCGTGTGGTGTAGCTCAACCTCAATAAAAAGGTGTTCACCGGCGTTTGACAGAGGCGGCTGCGGTGACGTATTAACTATTTTAAAATTTATAATTACGCAGATATATTGCTACGCCACCACCAGCCCCAAGCACACGGTCATTTCGTATAAGGCTAAAGCCTGGTAAAGTGTACGAAGCAGAGGGAAGGCAAGGCTTTAACCAAGATTCAGATATTAAGATGGCATGGATATTCTTACAGTCAAAGTTTGCCAGCAAATCGGGATAATGTGCTGGAATGCTTTGGGCATTTATGTGGACAACATTGAAATTCTTAGGAACATCAGAAAAATGAGAGACAAGTGTCTCACCAAGAGATGGAATTGAAATAAAGCTAGCATCACTATCTGCTGAAAAAAAACTACCAGTATCGCTATCGTATTCACAGTCTAACATAAATTAATATTTATTTAAAGTTCTAACAGTAAAAATATTATTTAATATAATATTTTCTCAAAAAGATCCACCTGCCAGTGTCTAGAAATAACAATAACAGGCAAATAACAAATGTTAAAATAAATATAGTCTCTATGGCAAATGAAAACAGCTAGTTACATAATCTTTGAGAAAAAAAAGGAGCAAATAACAAAAATAAAAAAAATATATATTATTTGAGACAAAGAGGAGAGTAAAAATAAATATATTATTAATATGTTTATTTTATTTTACGCTGACAATAACAGTTTTAGGAAACGAACCAAAAATAAATTACGTTAAATGTCATCCAATAATCTACTATCAGCGCAAAATAAATAATTACTGTTTCCACTCACCCCGCAGCCCACTCCATGCGTTCATAGACAAAAAGTAAATGCAACAAAAACGTAGTTTACAAGCATGGAACGTGCATCTAAATCTAAAACTTAACTTTGACTTTACATTACACTGACAAATTACGTAAATTGACAACAAAGTACATAATTATTATTTAGTTTGATGAGGGTGCGTGAAGAGAATGAATGTTTAACAAGAAGATTTCACTTTTTAGCGGCCGTATTTCTTTTTGGCCTCTGCGCGATGGGTTTACCGACCTCTGGTTGCTTTGAAACGTCTATGCTCGATGTCTTGGAAGCCTCTGCGACCTTATATACATCCTGTATTGTAGTGACACGGTGTCGTACGCTATCCTTATCAACTATGAAGACTTGGCCACCTTTAGAAAAACAGTTCGACAAGCCGAATGTCTCACGCCCTAATACAAACGCGGAGTGCCGAGTTTTTGTGAGAAACTCCGAAATAGTTACTCCCGTTCCTTTCAATTTAGTTTTGGAGAACCAGGCCTTATCTCGGAGTGCCGTAGCTTCAAATTTACATAGAATTGGCCGAGGTCTTGAGGATCCACTTTGACGACCCATGCGATGGCACCGCCTTATATCCTTGGCAGAAAAATCAGATATGTCAAGCTGAGTACGAACAACATTCGTCACCGCCTGAACTACGTCCTCCTCCTTGTCTTCGGTGATCCCATGCAGCAACAGAATCTTCCTTCGCCCTTTCATCTCAAGATTGTCAATATTGCGAGCCAGTATATCTACCTGTTTTTGCAAGATTTCGAGTGTTCTCAAGAACTGCTGTTTGAAAGCCCCAAAGTCAGCTGCTATTGTACCAACAGTAGCTGTATCCTTACTCGAGGATGCCTTTTGCAGCTGCTCTTCAACACTGGCACACTTTTTATAGAACTCCTCTCTCAAACTGGACACAGAATCTTGCACTGTAACTGCCATTTCCAAGTCACAATGTATCTTATGTTGCAGTGGAAATTAAGTGGAATTTATTATTTAACTGGCACGTGGGTCACTTTGATATTAATATTTTTTCATTGAAATATTAAAATTAGTTAAATATATCATTTAAATTAAAATATAATACAGAGCACAATTTTTGCTACTACTTGTCACAACTACCCACAGCAGAAAAAAAGTATATGTATATTTATTTGTTTATTGGCTCATCAACAATTGTTAACACTTATAAAATTATAAATTATCTCAACAATATCTACTAACAGGCGTAGTGTAACAATTTGTAGAGGTAATCACCTCATGCACTACAAACTATACTATACTAACTATATATTTACAAAGTAAGTATATAAGTATCTCTAAATTATCCAATAATAAAATAAAATATAATCATGTTAGATACTAAATAAATTACAAGAATGCCTACTAAATATTAATAACATTAAAACATATATTATACAAAATAAAGGAATCTTAAAACTAGAACAAATCACAATCTTATTTTACATATAAACATAATTTATTTAATTCTTAAATAAATTATGTTTATATGTAAAATAAGACAATATTTGAAGCTACTGTAGATTTCACGAAAGTCCACGCAGAATGCATGATTGAAATAAGTACTGTGTGTCTGTCAGGTTAATGACTCGCGCTCCGCCCAAACATGGCAGTTATATTATATATAGCATATCCCTTCAAATGATGGACATGACATGAAATCTTCAGGAGAGGCCTTTTATGTCACTGCTTCAATACGCTGAAATGACTGAACGGACATTTTTATGGATCTCGGAATCTTAATTTTTTTATCCTATTTGTTATCCTGATGTCAGAGTTGTCCAAGCCGCCTTGTAGGGACCGACAGCTTAATGTATCTTCCGAAGTATGGAGATGCTCAGAAATTAAACCACTAACGGTCACCCATCTACGGACTGACCACGATTCTCGCTGATCACTTACGGAGGGCGACTGCAACTGGCCGTGAATCCCTCAAGAGCTTATAACATGAATAAAAAATAGACGCGAAAAATACAGCGGGATGCGAAAATAACTACCACGGCTATATAGATAAGTAATATCAAACAAGACACTATAGGCAAACAGTAAGTGATAAATGGTATACCCAATCTTTTAATAGAATTCAGAAAACATGCGACATAGTGTGAAGCTATAAAGCAGGATAGCACGCATCGCTTATTGTAATCTCACAGGTGAAAAGTTATAGAAGGCGAGACAACACGGCAAGTCCATAGTAAATGGTATACAGAAGGTCAAACGCGAGTGCTATTTTTCTACCAATACTTTCCATGTAAAGGAATACTATAAAGTGTAAGGGTCCGATACCTTGTATGTTTAAATTCAAGACAGATTTTTTATCCCCGACGCAAAAAGACGGATGTTTTAAGTTTGCTGTCGATATCTGTCAGTGTGCCTGTAGACACACCTAGTCTGTGGCAACGTAGCCTTTAAAGAGATGAACCAATTTTGATGCGGTTTTCTTTTACTTGAAAGTCAGTTTCCTTGCGTTGGTTCTTAACTACGTTTAGTTGATATCGGTGTACTCTTAAGAGAGTATCAGCTGTATTCCAAAATGATGTAATTATGGTTGGAGTCGGGGATTTTCTAATGGTTATGTTTGGTTATTATTGTTGGGGCTTAACTTCTTGGTGGCAGTACTGACCTGGTGCTACCCTAATCACTGATCTGTTGTAGCAAAGTTTCTTCAATAAACTTCCAGATGAGTAGAGCAGTGAGTGTTTGCAACTCTTCCTGTTGCATGATGTGTTGTCCTAAGTGGATCCTTCTGCAATGCATTAGCAGTCTGCAGAAACACAGAATGTGCATTGGAGTTTCCTCTTTTCCGGCAGAATCTGTAAATTGTGCTTTAGGCAAACTTTAGGTTAATTATGGGCTTGAAGTTTGCGATGAAGATCCGAGTGACTGCGCATATTTTGTAGCGTTTTACTTTTAATAATTTTTTACAGCCTTTAAGTATAGATCTACTCATCAGCTCGAGTTACATGTATATTCGTGCAAATATTTTCAAATATAATATTAATTAATATGTAACTACAGAAACAATTTCACACTCCAACTTCAAATATATAAAATATGAAAGTTTAGTAGTATTTAGAACGTTAAACTAATATCAGTATATTCATTATGAGATATTGAACAAAATCGATAATTTTACATTTGCATAGAATAGAATAGAATAGAATTTTATTTGTATAAAATGTAGGTACATCAAGATGGATACATCATTAGTAAGCAGTGCCAGATACATTTTGTCGCATAACGACATACAAATATTGAATACAGTATACAATAAATCTCTATATGCAAATTTGTATCTCATGAGAGACTTATATCTCTGCATTTTTACACTACAAAGTCATAACTCAACTCACACGACACGGAACGATAAACCTCTTTGCTTGGCAACGGTCTAAAAAATTCCTATACAACGCACAGGTCGCCTCCTTGTGCCAATTTCAACTTTTATGTAACAAACTTTGCGTCGATTTTACTAACCAACTTAAAAACTGTTGTGCTACATTTTTTATGTATGTAAGTTATTCAATATCTTCAGTGTCCCGGTTTTTTAGGTGTTAATAACATAGCTTGCTATGATTGTGAACTATATCGGGCCTGTTGGCGTAGTTGGCAAATGCTTGCTTTTCACGCCGGAGTTCGTGGATTGTATTACCACCCAGGATAGATATTTTTGTGCATAAACATGTCTGTTTGTCCTGGTCTGGGTGAATTAATAATAATAATATAATAATAATGTTTATTCACATCTCACAAGGAATTACAGAAAACAGCAGGTTGTACAAATTGCTTGAAAGTCAAACGGTCCTTGTGAGAGTCTGGAGTCTGAACTAGGTCGAAACCTGTACTACAGATCTCCATGCTCTCTCCGGAAAATTCTAAAAACTAGGTGCAACGTGTTGTTTTGGGTGATGTGAATGTATATCATAATAACCATTATGATATACATACGAAACATGCAAAATAATATATAAAGATCCTATGTGAGTGAAGGTATGTGTGTGGGAGTGTGTGTACAGTGTGTAGGGGTGTGTGTAAGTAGTGAGTGAGTCGAGTGAGAACAAGGTAATGTGCGTTGGGTCCTTGGTTGGTCCGGTTTGTGGTACTGGAACCGGTTTCTATTGAGGCAAATTGTGAGATAAAGCTTAATGGATAGTATTCATCAGGTCTTCAGTTTCTTCGTATGACAGTGTAAGTAGCCAGGCTATTAGTTTTTTTTTCGCTTGGAATATCATATCTGGATATATAAATACTTTTTTGTTGATCTTGTTGTATAAAAAGGGGGCCAGAAAGCTGCAATGTTCTTTTATAAATATATAAGTATATATTTATAAAAGAAAAATATTATATCAGTTATCTACTTTCCATAGTACAAGCTTTGCTTAGTTTGTTATCAGATGACCGTCTGTAAATAATGTCCCAGGATATTATTATTATTATATCCAATCCGTATGATTACTCATATTCATTTTTGCACATAAAGGACACGAATCGTTGAGGTAACCGTAGACTATTGTTACTTTCGATAATACTAGCTGTGCCCCGCGATTTTACCCGCATTAAATTTGATTAATTATCACAGTTCCACCCCCGTACGTGATAGCGTGATAATATGTAGCTTATATGTTGCCCGACCTCTTGGTAATATTCATGCAAAATTTTAACTAAATCCATGCAGTACTTTTTGAGTTTAGCCCGGACATACATACAGACAAACAGACAAAAATTCTAAAAACTATATTTTTGGCTTCGATTTCGATTGCAGATCACGCCCCAAGTATCCTTTTAAAAAAATATTTAATGTACAGTTTTGACTTTCCTACGATTTTATTATATGTATAGATTTATTGAAATGGAAACCACTATGTAAGCAATATTATCGACTATTTATAAGAATGATTATGAAGGCAACACCAAGCGGTGACGTTGGACAGGTAGATAAACCGAATAGATCGGCTTTGTTCTGGAACGCGCGACGAGTTGGTCATGATAAAATAAGGTATTGTTAGGTTATAGGTATGTATTTTAATCGACCTTAGAAGTGTTGTATTAAGTACATAATTGTTACTACATATGGAGGCTTATTACACGAACAGCTACATTCCCGCGTTAATGTCTCTTCTTCCCGACCCAATGTGCTATGGCGACCTTATTCTAAGGTGACCTCACTCAATAGAGATTAGTCAACAACACAACACATATTATAGTGCTCAAATCTCAGTCGACACGACCGAGGAGAGATCAGTTACAGGGCCAAAATCTTTACGTGCTTTTAGAGGTATTGGCTATAACCGCTAACTTTCATACACAGATCAGATACCGAGAATTATTAATAAGTAGAAGACCCCAGAACCTCATTAACTGTGAACGAACATTTAATTATAATTATTTTTTTCCAAATTGGTCAAGTTTTATCCTACAGTCAATTTTACACAACAAGTGTTAAGAATATATTTCATCAGTAGTCGCACTATAGGTACCCAGTTATATAAATTTATAAAATAAAAATGTTCTTTTTATAATAATAATATAATAATATCTGGGGACAATGTCACACAGATCATCCTAGCCCCAAACTAAGCAAAGCTTGTACTATGGGTACCAAGCGACGATAATAACTCAGGGTACTTGCTTATCCATGAAAAATAATTTTAAATTTAATGCCACACAATCAGTAAAAATTGCGCCATAAATTTACTTAAATAAAAACCGGCACTCATTTAGACTTATGAATAAACAAAGACACTAAGCTATTCCACTTGTTTGAAGCGTGAAAGTTGGAAAAAAGGCGGACAGAAATACAGGTAAAGCCGGGAGAGACAGCGCCTCACAAAAGCAACTGAAAATACTAGTTAAAAAGCGTAGTTTTAGCGGGAATGTTTGCCCGACCCACTTTATTAGGGCCTGTGGTGGTGTGGCCACGAAGACAGCTGAGTAAACAAAATATGGTATAAATAAATAAAACATTTATTCTACTGTTTTAGGGACTCTATGGGATTGTGAAAGTAAGGAAAGAAACAGTATGGGAACTGATAGCTGTTATGGTTAAAACGTGTTTTGCTTAAAAACTTTTTATAATTATCATCATTATGTCAGCCTTATGACGTGTCCATAATTCGGAGGGATATACAACATTTTTTTTTTGTTATAATAGGTCAAATACAATACATACGACCGTCAACAAAAAATATTTTTTTTTATTTAAAATGGGCATATTTTAAATTAAAAATAATTAAAATAATTAAAATTTTGTGTATTTAACAACTCAAAAATTTTTCTTTTTCGTTACATAAACTTGAGTATCCGAAGCAAAATGCTGATTGCAGAAATTGAAGTTTAAAGTGGATTGTGTGTAGAAATAAATTTGTTCTATCGTTGTCTAGTCGCAGTTCTAACCTACTTTTCTAGTTGCAAAATATATTTTCAGTTAGACCCGAGTTAATTGATGGGTGAAAAGTTCTTTGATGTGCATTTAAAAATAACCTCTTTTGAGTACAATAAAAGGTGTTTGATTACATTTTTAATTTGTTAAAAATTATGTTAATTTAGAACAGTATTAATAAGGTACGGTTTCCGCAAATTTTTCCCTACGTACGCTGGGGCTGCAGTATGAATTAATTGCCACGATTTCCGAAGAAATCAGATCAATAAGGAGTAATAAAGATTCTAAAGGATCGGCAACGCAAGTTCAAATGGTAAGTGATGTTCTAGTCATTTCAAACTTGCATAGGCTAAGAGGATCGCGTACTATCTGGCATGTTTCGATTCACCTGATAGTAAATGTCTGTTGCTTAATGCCAGTATCTTTGCTGACTTAGTTTAATGAAAATAACCTGCTATACTAAAAAATATGGATTTATGTTTAAGAAATTTCTTTGTTACTCGCTTCGTTACTCCATATTATATAACTCACAAACACTGAGTAACTGATAATTTTAGAATAACACGAAAACTAATATAATGTACGGTTTAACTTGCAACCATCTCCTAATACAGCACCAATAATCAATATAATATTGTGGTAATTAACACCAATAAAAACAAAACTCGTTCTTTTGATGCACGATTTTCTTGAATCCGGGTGTCATGTCAGCTAGAAACCAATTAAATTACTAAGAAGTACGCATTTTATTCTCCATTGGATTTAAACTAAGGATAAAAAAGAATCAAAAATAAAAAGGATAAAACGCGATGATAAGAGATTACCTCGTTTTCCTAGCCCCAACTAAACGCAAAGTAGTTTCCACACACCCACGCTTGTTTATTTAAAACTTTTTTCTACGCGAGGTGTGGTCGTGCTTTCTGCAATTTGATGACGCCAGCATGCAATATGATGTATACCATTTGTAATTCAGCAGTTTCAAATATAGTACGTTTTGGTCAGCTCATAAAAATTGTAAGAGATGACCTCTGGGTTTAAAAATGCTCCGCTAAGTACTGTTTGGAGATGTTTGACGATGAAAAACTGACTGTGTTTTTGTAGTTTTTAGTTAAAAGAGAACATGCTCAACTTTGTTTTGTGATTTATATGTATTTGAAACATGGTTAATAATGTAATGAATGCACGTAGCAACTATAGCACTCTCATTTACGGATGTATAAGATTATTTATTAGAATTCTATAAACTTGGACGGATAATGAGCCAACCAAATTTGCTAGAAATACGCTTTATGTATGGAATAGCTGTGTGTTTAATGTATTTTTTTGTTTAATGAAAAATTTGATCAATTATCTTTTTGTACCAAGTGTTTATTTTGTTAGTTGGTCTTACCACATTTGCCTTTAAAGAAAGTCATAAATGGACGGAGTTTTGTAGCGGACTCTTCAATATTATTTATAGCATTGTATAGCGAAGGCTTGTGTCGATAAATGAAAAATTAAGAAAAGGTATGATATATGATGATGAAATAATGAAATTTATTCAGCACTTGGGTATTAACATACACTTGTACTTGGCAAGTTCACAATGCAGTACATAAACATAGTCGAATACAGTATAAAAATTACAAAATTATAATTAGTCTAAAAAAAAAATCTATTATTTTGAAATTTTTTAGTTGTACAATATTAAAATTAAAGAATTGAAGGAAATGAGAATTTGGCTAGCGCAGAAGGCTCTTAACCAGTAACTTAAATTAAACGATTAATACCCGAGGCCACCCTTTTGGGGTTCGGGCCACAGCTCAGGGGGCCGCTGAAGCAAAAGGACAGAATTCTAAGAGAGGGTGTGATCAATTGCACGGGATCACCGATGACGTGTTAAGGGGCCAATGCGATCCTCGCCGCTGAGGAGCCTACCCTAGCTAACCTGCGGTAAAAAAATAGTATTTCTTAAATTCTAGTTTTATAGCATCATTTGCAATGCTAAGCGTCAATCTAATCTCATGAATAGGAAATCATAATTTTAATCTTCCGGCGGGTCTCGAACCAACAGTGTCTACACTATTACGAATAATACATACTAGCAGATTAAATTTAGGATTCCCTTGCTAACACCCTTTCGGAAGATGTAGGTATTATCTATCGGCTTTGTTTCCTAGAAACATGGCATCCTCCGAAAGGATATTAGCAAGGGAAATCTTAAATTTGATCTGCCAGTGTGTATCGTTGTTAGCTTGCAGAGCACAAATACCGAATTGGTAGAGGGTGCTGGTTCAAACCCAGCCAGACGATTAAATGAACGATAAAAAAACCGGCTAAGTGCGAGTCGGACTCGCACATGAAGGGTTTCATAGCAGCAAGTATTTCAGTTAATAAAATGAATGCAAATTGTGGTTTATGACGTATTAAAAAAAACCTACTTGCTAGATCTCGTTCAAATCAATTTTCTTTGTTAGTTTACATGATAATATACATCATATATTTTTTTTAGTTTTATCATTCTCTTATTTTAGAAGTTACAGGGGGGACACTCTTTTTTCCACTTTGTAAGTGTCATTCCCGAAAACTATTCAGTTTAAAAAAAATATATATTAGAAACCTCAATATCATTTTTGAAGGCCTATCCATAGACACCCCAGGTATGGGAATGATGAAAACAAAAATTTTGAGTTTCAGTTCTATGTATGGGGACCCCCCAAAATTATTGTTCTTTTTCTATTTTTAAGTTAAATTCTTAATGCGCTTCACCGATTACATCTACAGACCAAGTTTCAACAGTACAGCTCGGATAAAAGTGGCTGTGACATACGGACGGACAGACAGACAGACAGACATGACGAATCTACAAGTGTTCCGTTTTTTGTCAATTTGGCTACGGAACCCTAAAAATGGGGTGAACTAGAATACAAGTGCTATAGCCGATTTTTTCTAAAGCGGACACGAATAAATGTTTAAAGAAAATTATATAATATATAAAATAAAATTATTTATGTATAATTTTCTTTGGAAAGATAAGATCGGTTATAGCGCTTGTGTTCTAGTTCACCCCATTTTTATGAAATTATTTGCATAAGTAAAGTATGAATTTTCATTACTGTCGCCACATTATATAATACATAAACTATAGTAGAACGGGAGAGTTGAAAGCTGAAAATCAGTGTTACAGCCTTTTAGACACGTACTTAATTATGTTTGTCCTTTTTAGGGTTCCGTAGCCAAATGGCAAAAAACGGAACCCTTATAGATTCGTCATGTCTGTCTGTCTGTCTGTCCGTCCGTATGTCACAGCCACTTTTACACAAAAATAAAAAAAAAAAACAATAATTTTGGGGGGTCGCCATACATAGAACTGAAACTCAAAAATTTTTTTTTGATCGTACCCATACATGTGGGGTGTCTATGGATAGGTCTTCAAAAATCATATGGAGGTTCCTACAATTATTTTTGGCTAAACTGAATAGTTTTCGCGAGAGACACTTCCAAAGTGGTAAAATGAGTGCCTCCCCCCCCCCCCCCCCCCTGTAACTTCTAAAATAAGACAATGATAAAACTAAACAAAATATATGATGTACATTACCATAGAAACTAACAACGAAAATTGGTTTGAACGAGATCTAGCTAGTAGTTTTTTTAATACGTTATAAACCGCAGTTTGCTTTCATTTAATCAACTGAAATACTTGCTGCTACGGAACCCTTCATGTGCGTGTCCGACTCGCACTTGGCCAGTTTTTTATAAATATTTTATTGTAACTTTTATGTACTAACCTATATTTTTCTTCGCTGTCATTGTTTATTTATTTTTTAATGTAGTTAGTATATAATTGTAGTGGTTTTTTTTTGTTATTTAAATACTTTTATACTTATACGTTTTTATTTTGTGTCTACTTATTAACTACGAAACTTCACGCTGTACTAGAACCGTTACCCTCTTTACACTTGAATCTCTCGAAATAATAATAATGTCCTGGAGCATTATTTACACACGACCATCTGATCCTAAACTAAACAGAGCTTGTTCTATGGAAACAAGATAACTGATATACTACATATATTATTTTTTCTTTTGTAAATACATACTTATATAGATA
This sequence comes from Pseudoips prasinana, assembly GCA_951640165.1. Classification (NCBI taxonomy): domain Eukaryota; kingdom Metazoa; phylum Arthropoda; class Insecta; order Lepidoptera; family Nolidae; genus Pseudoips; species Pseudoips prasinana. The sequence goes on from OX621236.1 coordinate 5,563,090, forward strand.
ACTACATCCAGACTCAGGACAAAGAGACATGTTCATGCACACAAATATCTGTCCTGAGTGGGACTCGAACCCAATACCACCGGCGTGAAAAGCAAGCATTTTCCAATCATGCGAACATGCCCGTCGAAATATAGTCCACTGTTCCGTCTACCGTTGTAATTTACCTTTCTGAGAACTACTACATAATAAGTACGCACCGGGACCTTTTTAATACTTGATTAGCGGGTTTAAATTTCTTGCTTAAACTAGGGTTTCCGTCGCAAACATTTTGAGCAATAATTCTCTTTCACCAATAAAATCTGTCAACGTGATTTATTCGTTACCTGAAAAATAATCTTTCACTGAACTGGGCAGTGACCCTGATATCAATCTACGTCAGCCATTTTGAGACTCTAATTGATTTTTTTCGGGTGATTAATGTGATTTTTAAGTGTAATTTAGGAATAAGAGTAAGTTTCCGTGGCATGAAAGTGGGAAAATTAGATTATGCTTTGAATTGTATAGTTCAATATTGAGCATATTGCTAATATATGTTTAAAAGTAGTAATGATCTCTAAATTAAATTCTTCTAATGGTATGGGCAGTAGTTACTAAGTGTTAGTGCTTCATGTCACCCACTACACCTCTGACACGAAAAACAATTACCTAAAGACTAAATCCAGGACCAACTTAACGTGCCCTCCGAAGAAGGTACACGCTCAAAAATTAAAATACTTTGGCTGTCACTCATCCAGAGAATAACCGGATGCTTAGATGCTACCTTAGGTACTAATCGGTACATGTTTATGGAATTTTTTTGATATGAAAAAAGACCATTGAATTCTTGATACTTTTACCGTTACCGACACCATGTAATTGTTTTCACTTCTGTTGGCACTCCCTGATGATAAGTAATCACCGCCACCCATGTACACCTGCAACGAGGGTTACAAGTACGTTCCTGGCGCTCGTAAATGCAATAGGCTCGTTTCTTGAAGATTGCCATGTTATGCCTGATCGGAAATAACTGCGCAGTTAATTGATTCCACAGAGTGGTAGTGCGTGGTTAAAAGTTTCTTGTGACATGGTAGACGACTATTCATCCAGGTTAATGCACAATACTATTATTCATTTACACACACAATGCCTGAATAACTCGAATAGCAATAGAACTTGTTACAATATGTAATTGACAGCGTAGTTTGTCTCTGGAATCTCTTTGTTTTAGTGCAGTAAATAGCAATGCAAATCTATGAGCTATTTTGTGCAAAGCAGCGAATTGCTGCCGTTGTGTAGAATTTTGTTGAGAAATTATAAAATGCAATAAGTATTCATGAGCTTAGACTTTCTTTTAAACATAAACTCATTCAACTTCAAAAGAAATAATAATATGATGAATAAATCAACCTTTATTCTAAATTTAATATGAACTATACCACATTACTAATCAATTAAGATTAGTTGCTTTTTTTTTATTTTTATTTTTTTTCTGGGATTTTACTCATATACGGACTTCTGATCCAAAACAAAGCAGAGCCAGTACAATTGAAACCAAATAACTGATATATTACATATACTTCTTTTCTTTTCTAAATACATACTATGTAGATAATAACACCAAGACTCGGGACAAACAGACATGCTCACGCACACAAATATCTGTCCTTGGTGAGAAGCACAAACGGTAATTTTAAAATCTATTAACGGTTTCTATATTTAACTATGTGTACATAGCTGTAATTAACTCTATTAATTCTACTAGAATTAAGGTCTTCTTCTTCTTCTTAGTGTGTCGATGGCAATCTATATTAAGTCAGCCCAGAATTCAGCTACGAGTTGAGCGTTGTCAGTAGCGTCCATTAGTTCTTGTAGCGTGCAGGTATTAGGGCACTCAGGACATGTTAACAAGTGTGCCATAGTTTGAGGGGTAGAAAAATTAAGGTGATAAGGAAAAAGACACATTCTATCGCGTTTCTACCAAAACTCCTGGGTCGCTACCCAGGGATCACGATAGTAATATTTAGAAGAGGTGGAGCGTAGCCTTTGTACGCTCTACAACCGGAGTGACTATATAGTGATGTGGTATTGGATATGAGGAAGGTGGAATGCAGGAGAACTAAAGGTGTGGTGGAATGCAACACATGAGTGATATCTTTTGTGGCACAAGCGTCCAGGCTAATGTGAGCTCTTTCTATCCAGTGGGGCATAAGATTGTTCGCCAACATAAATCGATATCACAGATTCAATATATTTTTTGACGCATTTATTCCCTTATTCTTATCAGTGCTATTATCGAAGACTCTGTATTGCGTTTGATTCCAAAAAACCGAACAGCTTCAGAGACATATTGAATGTTTTTGTACAATATCGTATTAAATTCTTTGTAAAGCATGAATATACACTGGCGGATTTAATAATAAAGGCATTCTCTACGAGTAAAATTTAGAGTGATTCCGGAAAAATAAGATACATAGTTGCACTGTGAAACGTCAATCGAACGAAAACGTAGGAATTCAATAAACATTTATTAAATAACATTTTGTTATAAATCACAAATATATTTTTTAAAATATTTGTCTAGCAGTATTTCGCCAACAAACTGTGTAATGCAGTTTGCCGAATACTAATATTAATTTAATGTGTATTCCTTACTTCTATAATGAATTTAAAAAAAACAGTAGCACGTTACAAAGGTCCTGGGTTCAAATCCCGGGTCGGGTTGGAAAGCGGTCTAGTGATTTTTCTCTAAAGAAAATTTCTCAGTATGAGCCCGAATTCTGGAAGTTGACGGTGTTACACCCCTGTATCTTCGAGAGCACCTAAATCCATGGGTTCTCATGGGTTTTTTACCTCACTTCTTTCCGGTCATATCTAATTAGACAAGAGCGTCCTCTCACAATGAGAAAGGTCAGGCCATAACCCTGGTCATAGACTTGACCTGACCTAAAAACTCTCAGGGATCCAAGCTTCCTTACGATGTTTTCCTTCTTAATAATTTCTATTACGCACATGAATTCGAAAAGGATTCACAGGACTTCCTTGGGTTTAAACTCGAGATCACTGACTCTGAGGTGCAACGGTCTAGCCACTAAACCATTATATACTTCATCATCATCATTATCACATCAGCTGAAAGATGCACACTGCTGGACAAAGGCTTCCCTCAAAGATATCCACGATTTCCGGTCTTGTGCTATTTACATCCAGCGTCTTCCAGCGACCCTCACAAGCTCATCGGTCCATCTTGAAGGCGGCCTGCCTACGCTGCATCTTCCGGTTCGTGGTGGCCACTTGAGTAGCTTTCTGCCGCAGCGGCAGTCTTATCACAAAAATAACAAAAAAAAATCAAACATCAAAAAGGTTTTTATTCACGTAGACTTTTAAAAAGCGCTTGTAAATAGTCAGAACATGTTTGTAGTAATATAGTTGTACACATTATTATTTCTAGTAACATAGATATTTAGGTACACATTGTATGAAAACATTTATGAAATTTATTTTATTATAGCAATGATATTTAGCTAGCTCGTATCAAGTTTTAGTCAAGAAATTATGTTTAATTATCTAGTTTAAGTCTAATATTTTTACTACATATTGTCAATGGTTCTGTCTATATTAAGGTATTGTTATTACGATAAAAACAATAAATTATACGAATATTTAACCGCTATCGACCGTTTTAGTTCTGGTATCGGTCAATAGATCTTCCAAAAGGCCTTTTCGTGGCCATTATCTATTGTTAATAGCCGTTATTCGGAACAAAGTGAGTAACGATTAACATCTAAAGACACTACAAGTAAAAGGTCCTTATTATCTTTAGTCTCGTGAATTGGTATCGTGAAACGTATAGATGTGAGCTTACTGTTTTCGATACGGTTTTTCTTTTTTATTTATTTACTAGCTGTGCCCCGCGGTGTTACTCGCGTTAAATTTTATAAATTTTCTTTGCTATAAACCTCACGGAGCCCGAGACCTTTCCAACGAATGCAAAACCGTGGAAATCGGTTCGTGCGTTCTGGAGTTATAGAGTCAGGAAGGAAAACCCGACTTATTTTTATATAGTAGAATAGCTGTGCCCCGCGGTGCTACCCGCGTTAAATTTTATAAATTTTGTTTGCTATAAACCTCACGCAGCCCGAGACCTTTCCAACGAATGTAAAACCGTGGAAATCGGTTCGTGCGTTCTGGAGTTATAGCGTCAGGAAGGAAAACCCGACTTATTTTTATATAGTAGATTAACCAACTTACATTAACGGTTAGACCAAACGTATAAGTTATAGGTTACATATCAAGCAAATGTTACTAACATTAACAACTTATAATATAATTAATAGTTATATTTTTACATTAAACATGAGAATAGAATAATATTTAAATACACATTTTGCGGTAACGGTATAACATAAGTATCACTATCCGAAAACAATCACCCGGTTATTGAGGTAAGAGCATTAGTTCCTAAATAAAGATTGGCTGTAGCTAGAAATCTCGGTTCCGTGGATGTAAATAAGTCTAAGGATGGATCATATTCTAAAACTTTATTGATATGAGTGAGAGCTAACCACAATGGGCTTGTAATTAGGGTAGCTGTGCTAGTTTGACGTATTACAAATAGAGGACGAACCAGGGGCCGAAGAGTATACCTGATAGGTGGTGGTACAGACTCCAGCACATCAAGCTACCCCAATCTGTCAAATGTCTTTTATAGATTTTCAACTTTATCACATACGCATAAGGTTCACTTCAATTAGGGAAATTTGACAGATTGGGGTAGCTTGATGTCTGTACATTAAAGGGGATACTTTGCAAGAGAGATGAATTGGATAAGGTTCCACGAACAAGACGGAAAAAATACTTTATAAGATTAAAGTTTCTTCTTATCTCTAAACTCTGGTAAGTAACCTAACCTAACACGAATGGTGTAGGATACATGTAACAATAGTAACCATATAATTTGAAATATAAATAGCGGACAAAAGATTTCTGAATTTTCTCAATTAATAGCGTATACGATTTTTCATGAGGGTTCCAAATTACACTGTTTGTTTCCAACAAGCTGCGAACATAGGGCTTGTAAAGTATAGTTATGGCTTGGTGACTATTAAATATTTTAGCTTCACATAAGACAAATCCGAGGTTTCTTCTACATTTATTGGAGGTCTGAATAATATTTTGATTAAATGTAAGTTTTGAATCAAAGTAAGTACCTAAATCTCGTACAGATGAAACACGTTTAAGCGGCTCATTCCCTAAAGTGTAACTATTATTTAGGGAATGTTGCTTTTTATTTAATAACTATTATTTAATAGGATGGCAAAGGAGCAAGTGGTTCATTCTCTCGTAACACCAGAGGAGCCGCAATTGCATTGCCGGCCTTTAAGAAAGGAATGGAACGCTTTGAAGGTTGCATTGTCATACCGGATCGGAAATACCTCCGCAGTTACTTGATTCCACAGAGTGGTAGTGCGCGGTAAAAAGTTAACATATTAACGTAACTCAGTTGGTTGTGAACATGCCTTCTAATCTAAAGGTTGCGGGATCGATCCTCTCTTTTACTGGCCTGCTGGTCTAGTGGTTACTGGCTTGGATTGCTAAACCAGAGGTCGTGGGTTCGATCCCCACTTAGAACAAATCTTGGTGTGACGAGCACGTTTATTTTTTGAGATAGAGCTCGTAATTTAAAATTTATAAATATCGTTGTTCCTAATGAAACCAAATATTTATTTACATCCAAAGAGCTGTCTGTATATTGAATGAATACATCAATTCATACCTAAATTCACTTGATATCTAATAACAATTCATTTGGACTGAAATACATCATCATTAGATATCGACGAACATATCTGATAACAATCATATTTGTACAGACGCCAGCACATCCAGCAACCCTAACCTGTCAAATTTCTTTTATAGATTGTCAACTTTATCACAAAATTATAAGGTTCACTTTCAATTGCGGAAATTTGACAGATTGGGGTAGCTTGATGTTCTGGCGTCTGTACATCAAAATCAATTGGATGGTAAGAACAAGTTTCACAACTTGGTCCTTATTTCTAACAAACGAAGGTTGAGAATTTGGATCGTAAATTGTGTATTACTACACAAGGGCATAACCACTAAACAACAACCAATGAATATCGGATTTGTATCGCAATCAATCATCTTTAGGGCCGTGTGACGATGTACTTTACTCGCGTTTTCATTTTTAATATCAAACATGACAACACATTTTGTCCGCCAATATACATTTATAAATAAAATTTGATTATAGCGGAAAAATTTGAAATATTGTGATGTCGTTCAAGATGATAATTGATTTTCTTTTGTTTGGATCCATTTTCAATTCTTTCGAATAATGTTGGTGGTGTCTCCAATTTTTCAGCTGTATTCCAATTTTAAATAGTAACAAGACATTTGAATAGTGTTCAGTTTGGAAAAATTTTAATTAAAATTGACGTGAAGAGCTAACTTAGTGAAAAATAGTAACTCACGAAATTAATTTTATGTTGGATTTGGCCAACAGTTTAGACTTCTTTAGGGGATCATCTTCAAGGTAAATGCAACCAAAACGACGTCGTGTCCCGTATCGCACTAATCGTTTTACGCGTTCATGCCATATTTCCTTCAGCGGCCATCTGAGTTTTCACCCGAACCCTATAAGGGTGCCTTCAGGAATCTACCACTTAAATTTACAAAATACTGGTTAAGAATCTTCTCTGCTTGCTAATTGCTCAGATTTTCAATTAAAACAATAATATTTAGTTAAAAATTATGTAGCCACGAAATGACTCGTTATTTATTTAAGAAAACCTTAATCCTACTAATATTATAAATGTGAAAGTTTGTGAGTATATTTTAATGGATATTTGTTACTCTTGCACGCAAAAACATTGATGAAACTTTGGAGTATTATAGCTTATATATCTGAATAACACATAGGCTATATATAAATTCTACAGTAAAACTGCGGCTACAGTTATTATTTCAGTATAATAAGATATGGACTAGTCCTTAATTATAGTTTCTTTAATATTGTACACACGGCTACACATCGAGCTATGCATTACCAATATAAGCTGACCTCTCAATATATTTAAAGCCTATACAATGTGAGATCAGATTATACTGGACCGGTATAGCTTAATATGTAGCCGTGTGTACTAGACTTTACTGCTAAATTATGAGCTTCACAAGTACAAGTGTATTAAAATGCCCAAGTGCATACATTTCATTTTTAATTAACAATTCTATGAAGCTATAAGGAACTTAGCAACAATTGTAACGAAGCATAATACTGCATAACACGATGGGGAGTAAATCTGGCACCGCCACTTGGCTGACACAAATCTCAAATTTGGATTCCCTCCAAATTCAATAATGGCTCATGTGGACCTCTCAAGACACTACATTATGACTTAAAGCGCTTTACAAGTTATGGTATTATTACATTTATGTTCAACACCTCGTAGGCCAGAAACTTACTTATTGAATTGATGGTGAAGTATATGACAGTAAATATGGCATCTTGGGTGACTTTTGACAGGCTAGTTGGCGTATTTGGTAAATGATTGCCTTTCACACAGCAGGTCGTGGCTTCAATTCCCACCTTGGAGAGATATTTGTGTGCATGAACATGTATATTTGTCCTGAATCTAGATGTAATTATCTATATAATCTAATATATGTATTGACAAAAAGTAGTTTATGTTATATATTAGTTATCTGGTTTCCATACTACAGCTCTGCTTAGTTTGGGATCAGATGGCCGTGTATAAATAATGTGCCAGGATATTATTATTGTTATTATTGCAAAGTGGCCGCTAATTTCAACAACATAGTCAGTCATATTTGATAAAGTCCAGAAAGCATGGTGTACAAACATCTTCGTACTCCCCTTCTCACAAATTTATGGATCAAACAAGGTATACTACTGTAAACAGATCAGATAAAGAACTTCACGTCCTGTTTGAATTACTAGCATAACACTACTATTATTCTGTTATTTGTATTTGTTGAACTCTAATATCCTTCCCCTTCGTATGTCAACAGGTGATGTCAGACTTATAGCAACTAAATGAACCAACGGTGACTTCTTTGATATATGTATTCGGCGACGCAAAATACTGTAAATAATGCTGATGCCTCTCCTATACAACACTATATCCTTGAAAAATTTTAACTCTTCCTGCTCTCCCATATGACTTCAATATACTACCATCCATGTTAAAGTAGCGAGATGGACGCAAACATTTCCTTTTCACCCAGCCATGACTTTCAAACTTCTCAGGGTACTGCAGCCCCCTTTCTTCTCACGGGACCACAGGTGTAATACCTCATTGTCTGCGTAATAATAAGATCTTTGCACGATCAAAAATAGCTACTTTCACTGGTTTGTTGGATCAAGAAAATTGTCAAGTAAGTTTGAGGATAGAAGTATCCTAACAGAAAAGATAAAGATGAGAAAAATATATATTAATAATAATATCCTGGGACATTATTTATACACGGTCATGTGATCCCAAACTAAGCAGATATTACATATAATACTTTTCTTTTATAAATACATACTTATATAGATAATTACACCCAGCCTCAGGACAAACAGACATGTTCATGCACACAAATATTTGTCCTGGGTGGGAATCGAACCCACGACCTCCGGCGTGAAAAGCAAGCATTTGCCAACCACGCCAACAGGCCCGTCATATAATTTGCGATTCGGCTTTAATAGCGGGCTTAAAACCTGTCAGTTCATATAACTTAAATCAAAACTCATCGGGATGGGCGATCTTTGAATAAAGATCTTTCAAAGATAAATGAAAATCAATTGTCTGTACCTGATTCCCAGAGGGGTAGCCTCTGGGAATCTGGGGCGTGAGTGTATGTATGGGTGTAATATGTAAGAAAATGATACTAAACCTTCTGTTGCAATGACAACGGAAGTCAGATGCCATTGTTTAACTATTGTGCCTTTAATGTATCCCGCTTAACGCACCCCACAAACATACATATTGTTTAAGAGATGATGTGGAAACCGGAATCCGTCTCCAAGCATAATGGATATATTATAATAACTAACGCTCTGTTTAATTTCTGTTTAATAGAATTTGATTACCGTTGTGCGTTAATAAGACTGAGCTAATCAATTTAAATATCAACGAAATAGGCTTAACCCAACCGTTTTACTTTTTTCTACTACCAAATTTGTTTATCATTTATTAATTAATCATTGTATATTGTTTTTGGTAGTTTTACAAAAATAATTTATCCAAAATAAAAAATCTAAGTCATGGCACCAGAGGTGACACAAGTGCACTGCCTTTAAGAAACCGTACCGAATCATAAATAATTGATTGCGCGTTTAATTGATTCCAAGATGTGTGCGGAAAATAAATATTGCTACCAAATGGGTCGATTATTTTTTTGCCAATATTGTAGTCTAAAACAGAACATGTTTTAAGTAGCCGCTTTAAAGCGGCTTCTAACTACATACATACCAAAAATTGGTTTTAGTAATTACCAAAGAATGGTCTTAATAGGAAATGGTAAAATTAAACTTTAACAAAAGCCGCATTGTACAACACAACCCCTGGCCACTAAATAATAACGTTTACAACCATTAAGCCTTGTAACAACTGTAACGGGATCCCGCTACAATTTATTGCAGCAAACTCATGCTGTGCCGACAGCTGTAATAGATATTTTATTTATTTATTGGTGTGGACAGTTGTTAAAGTTGCGTCAGAGATTAAGCCTCCGAATAGGAGTTTCACGTGTACTACCAATAGTGGTGACTAACTGCAAAGATAATGCCATTTTTTGAAATTTTGTAACCCGTCAATTTTCTATAAGCACTTAAGCAGTATCTATATTTTCTATATTTGCCATGTAGCTGATGGCGCAGAAGAGTGTGGTCGTGAGAGACGAGCGGAAGTTGAGAGGGAGATTTAAGTTACTGAAAATAGAAAGACTTACGTTTTCTACTTACTGTTTTGTATATGACAACTAGCTGTACCCTGCGGTTTTACCCGCGTTAAACTGTATAAATTATAGCCTATGTGTAATCCAGGATGTTAGCTAACTCCATACCAAATATTATTAAAATCGCTCCAGCCGTTTAGACGTGAAGAAGTAACAAACATACACACTCACACAGTCACAAACTTTCAGCTTTGTAATATTAGTGTGATAAGGCCGAGAGAGAGGTGCGAGTTTTATTCTCTCTTGCTCTCTTAGTCAGTTACGTTTTGGTATATCTAGGTTATACTTGAGTTATGTGGTCTAAAGCACATTCGCTATTTTACGGTTAAACTTACTGCCACCAGGTCAACTTGATACATTTTTAGATCGGTCATAGTTGCTTTGTTGAGGTGATATGTTGTGGTACATACATACATAGACATCGACGAAAATCGATTTTTTTCGTCACCACAGCACATAAAAAAAAAAAGAAAGAAAAAAAAAAAAAACAAAAGATGTGTCAAATGGAAATCCGTTGTCTCTGCCTACCCCTCTGGGAAACAGGCATTGTTTCCCAGAGGTATTTTTTTTCTTTCTTTTTTTTTTATGTGTTGTGGTGACGAAAAAAAAACGATTTTTTAACCCATTTCATCCCGTGGGGAGAATCTAATTCGTATTGAGGGAATATCTTTGACCACTGCCATTACCAACCTTTTCATCAAGCTTGAAAGTTATGGCATATCCTCCAAATTATATATTAAATAACAGATCCATCTCAAATAGCTTTAAAGTTTCAAAAACTGAATAAAGTATTTACTTGTACTAAAAGTTGTGTATTTAGTCTATATGAATTAGCTATCCGAAAAAGCATTTAAAAATAATTCCAAACAAAAACACGTAACGAAAAAATGCCAAGCTAACATCCATTTCCTTAATTTACAGCAACAACTTCAAAACATCTTAAAAAAAACCGACTGTTCATCATTCCAAGCCGCTAAAACAGCCTCAACTAAACATTACGAAACATTCATATTTCACTTAAACAAGGCAAGGTTCCGACTAGTGCTGGGATCAGTATCGAGTTTTAACTAAATTGTAAAATTTTTGTTATCATGTCGGTAGCTTTTGCATTAGTGACTTTTAGTGCATCTTACCACGACAAAACGGGGTGTTTCCCTAAAAATGTTAAGCAATATAACTTACTAGTGGTATATAATAAATAGTCACTCAAAGAAATTGTTTAATATAAATAATCACCTTATTCAGGATTACATGAGCTAGGATAAAGTTGATGGGTAACACTAAACTCGGTAGTAGTTTGCAAGAGTAACTATGCTAAGAGTATTTATTACAAGCACATTTTAGATTATAAAGCAAACTACAAGTTTTTATAACTACTGTACTATTGAATTGGATGTATCCTGTGATGGTAGCTGTGTGTATTGTTTGAAAATGATTAATGAAGTTAGTATTTTTTAAGGAAATTCTCACTCAGTTTTTCTCCATATTAATTCCATTTTAATTAATCAGAATACAAAATTATTAAAATTTTATAATTCTAATTAAATACACACAGGTATACAAAGTTTCATATTAAATAGAAAAAAAATATACTGTATTTTTGGAATTGTCTGATACACACAAAAAATAGAGTAACAATCCTGCGTTTGATTTGATACTTTAGCCACTAACTATTTAGAATACGAACATGAAAGGGAAGTTAATTTACCTTTCATTTATTGAATGCAGACATCTAACGGCATTTTTAGATCTGCTAACTACCATTAGGATTCGTACCACCTCGATTTTCCATCCTTCATAACCCTGTTGCTCCCATCTATCTCCGGGAACGCTTTGAGTATCTGGTGCCCAGTGGCAAAACTTGTCGCACAGCTACATCTCTTCTTCTTAGGACTCCTTCCCATACTTCCAACCGCTATGATGGTTCATTTACTGTACGCGCAGTACGCCTTTGGAATTCCTTACCACATTCCATACGTGATAGCTCGTCACTGAGTATTTTTAAGAGCAGAACTAAGAATCACTTCTTATCTCTGTAACTTACGTATATATAAGGTGTGTAGGTTTATGTAGTTTATTGAATAGATATATATTTTTATAAGGTATCGTATGTAAGTAATTATTAGTGTGTATTTTATCAATATATTATATACCCGACAAGGTACATAATTATAATAGTTTGTTGTACACTGCCTATACCCATAATTTTGAAAATCTCTCTTTCCTGATGGTTTGCTGGAAGAAAATTCAATAATGAATTAAGCTCGCCTATGTACATGCATTTTCTTTAGTAACTTCTAACTTATGTATTTATTTTCTGTGTGCAATAAAGAATAAGAATGTTTTGTAGGCGATGAAACTTGGAACAGGTACATCCCTAATTCTGAGCAACTCTAATGGTCGTAACGTACTTTACGCTTATTGCAGGTAGCAGCTCTAAAGATGCCGTTAGTGGATGTCTGCCTTTATTAAATATCAGATTAACTTGTTAAGCTCTGGTTGCATAGTATTGCCTGGATGTGCATTTTACTTGAACGGTCTTTAAGAATTACGGCTTATTAGTATCCGTGTGGTATTTTTTTCATGAGTTTTTTTTTTTAAATTTGGGCAATTCGATTGTGATTGTGCACTAGCTTCGTTTGAAAAGAATAAGTTGCTCATATAAAACCTAATTGACTATGTTTTTATATCTAACTAGTTTTCTCGGATAACTTACACTGCCATATTTTTTTATGTCAATTCTTTCTAAAGTCTAATATTTCAATAATTATTTTATTGAATTCTAGTTTATAACAATATAATGTCCGCCTAGCCGAATGTTGGCCACGGCAGGTCTCAATAGAGATAAGCCATCTGCGCGGGACATATTATAGTGCACAAGTTTGTGCGCAAACACAGGAGCCCTTTCTATTCCATCACTCTCATGATCCGATGGGACGCCTAGCGACACGACGGGAATGAGGTCAGGTACAGGACCAACGACTTTACGTGCTCTCCGAGGCACGGGGGTATAATTCGACAAACTCCCAGACTTCGGGCTGATGCTGAGAAACTTGTCTTTTTGCAGAAAAGTCCCAAAATCACTTTTGGCCCGACCCGGGATTTGAACTCAGGACCTCGTTGTCTGCGAGTGAATGCAATTTTGAAATTGTTTTATCGTAACGTTTACAGGTAACCTAACCTAGAAAGATTTCACTGACACACACTTTCACCAGACGAAAGAGGCGAGCGAGAGCATAAACCTGATTGTATATAATAATAATTATATAGGGCCAATATCACACAGATCATCCTAGCCCCAAACTAAGCAAAGCTTGTACTATGGTACCAGGCGACGATATACATACTTATATAGATAGCATTACCAACTTGGCTATAGGACTACAAACTCAATGACTCACGTCTTGTTCCCAAAAGGTGACCCTTTGGGGTCTAAATTTTGGTTCAGCACGGCTACTGACGTGGAAATGTATGTGAGGGTCGGTTACGTAGGGCATATTTTGTTTATGGGCTAAACCTGCACATAAACAAAATATTATGCCCTACTTCACTCTGCCGGGGAAGTACCTATTTATTATAAACCTTGGTTTTTTAAACCCCAAGACAAAAAGGGGTGTTATAATATTGATTTCCATGTCTGTGTGTGTGTGTGTCTCTCTGTGGCATGAGCTCTCAATTTAAAACCCAGTTTCGTTGCGGTGGTTCTTAGCTATGTTTGGTTAATATCGATCCAGTAGTGTTAAAGTATCAGGCCTTGTCCAAAATGAAGAAATTATAGTTGGGGGTTTTCGAACATTTTCTAATGGTTAGGTTATATATAAGACAGCAGGAGTTGTGTCACAGAGAACATTACAAACATACAATTCACAAAGTGCACCCAAACTCAAAGCAGGTAATTAGATATGGGTTACATAATATCCTAGGACAATATAATAATAGTAATATCCGAGGACATTATTTAAACACGGCCATCTGATCCCAAACTAAGCAGAGCTTGTACTATGGAAACCAGATAACCTGAAAACCTGATATACTACATATACTACTTTTCCTTTGTAACTACATACTTATATAGATAAATACACCCAGACTCAGTACAAACAGACATGTTCATACACACGTATCTGTCCTGGGTGGTAATGGAACCCACGACCTCCGGCGTGAAAAGCAAGCATTTGCCAACCACGCCAACAGGCCCGACATAAATAAGTGAACTCGAAACACGTGAGCGCTGACATAGTAATGAGTTCACTACGTTATCCATTGCACCGTTAGTTTAGTTAAAAAACATACTTGTGGAACAAAACAATCAAACTACATGCAAAATAAAACAACAACCAAACCAGTCTAATAAAAACTCACTCAAACACTACGCAAGACCCAAATTATTCCTGAATTCTCAAACACTCCAAATAGGTTCTATTTGATTGCGCAGTTTCTGTTAACTCAATACCTGTTCAGAAACTTTGTCTCCCGGGATTCGAACCAGCATTGCTAGTACTGAATCCAATTTGTGAACTATTTGACAGGTGAGCGACGGCTACAAGGGTTGCGAGTTTTGGATGAATTAAAAAAAACACAATTATAAAGGCTTTTTAGTTAACTTTGCAATCAGTTGGATTTATTTATTGTTATGAAATATTTTATTGAAGCGAAATTTTTAAACAGACGTTTGTGATGTAACCTTTTTTATTATGTATAAATCGTGGAGGAAACTTGAAGAGCGCTGTCTACTTATATTTATTATTTATTTGATATCTATACATATAATAAAATCGTAGAAAAGTAAAAACTATACAATGAATATTTTTTAAAAAGGTTAGCCGGGGTGTTACCTACAATCGCATCGAAGCCAAAAATATAGATTTTAGAATTTTTGCGAGTTTGTCTGTATGTATATCCGGGCTAAACTCAAAAAGTACTGCATGGATTTACTTCAAGATTTTGCATGAATATTACTAAGAGTTCGGGTCAACATATAGGCTACATATTATCACGCACCTACGGGGGAGGAGCTGTAATAATTTATAAAATATAGGTTTTACCCGCGTTAAATTTTATTGTATTTGATAGATAAAATCATTATCGTTATCATGCCAGATGAATGACGTCATAAACATCATTGTGTCAATTATTTGGAGGGATATGCCATAATCGTCTCGCTTGGCAAATGGGTTGGTGATCTTAGTATGATTCTGCCCGTTCTCTGGAAGATATTCCCTTGGAACGACTTCTACGCCATCCACGGGATGAGATGGTCAGCCAGAAAAAAACATAAATTCCACTCGTCTGTTTGTCGTGAATTGTATCTATTACTATCACGGTTTTTATAGACAACGCCCGTACTAGTGATATTAATCATCAGAACAACCATTTATGGGTTACACAAATTTTTATCATATACGAGGACAGAACCTGAAATATTTGTTCATTCATTTTATTAATGCATTGCGCTACAATCAAATTATTGCTTTCATTTGATTTTTTGTTTGTCAAAAAAACCAATTTTATAAAAACATACAAAGACTCACGCCTGTTGCCGAGAGGGGTAGGCCGAGACAACGGATTTCTATTTGTCACGATCCTTGCACATCTCTTTGCTTCACTGACTGTCATTATATTTTTCATACTGCTGCCGTTTAGGATACTTCTCACATGACCTTCCTTGAGAATATCTCGGACTTCTCTCTTATCTTATCTTATCTCGGTCAGAGAATATTCGATGCGGTCTTCCTCTTTTGGTTGTACCATTGACACAGGCCAAGTATACTTCTGCTGTCAATCTTCTTTCGTTTATCCTTTCTAAATGCCCAAACAGTCAACTAAAGAAATATTTTCTGGCTTCCATCGAAAGATGATCTTTATGAAAACATTGAGATGTATTTTGTTAAATTTAAGTTTTGCGTGTATTATTTGTGTATATTACGAGTATGTAGTTAGTAAGTAAATTAGATTTAGGAGGCTCATTATAGCACCGGTTTAAACCTCAGTGGTTTTTTGGATGCTATTAAGATAGTGATTATAATGTATATTCCTTGTAAATAATAATATAATAAAAAAATAAAAAAATCACAGCATACCATTTAAAATTTTTGTGACCTTCTCTTCCACTGCGCTCACTTACCTCAGTATTTCATCTAACATTGGTTAAATAATATATTCTGTAGTTGAGGTAGTAATAATGTACGACAAATCTGAAGACAAGCCTTTGAATTGGTTTTAGGCAAGGATTTACGACCTCTCAGCTGTAAACCTGAGCAAGGATTGCTTGTGGCATATATATGATAATTCAAACATTGCACGAATTTGTGGCAATCAAGATAGAAAATAATATAAACTGACAACACAATTTACAAAATAACTTTTTATAGATACTATAAAGATTGACAGTCCGGTTGGAGTCGTTGATAGATACTTGCCTTTCAGGCCGCAGGTCGTGGGGTAGATTCCTACTTAGAAAAGATATTTGTGCGCACATCATGTGTGTCCTGAATCTGGGTGCAATTATCAACATAAGTATCTGTATTTACAAAAAAAAAATAATAAAAAAATATCTGTATTTACAAAAAAAAATTAATAAAAAAATATCTGTATTTACAAAAAGTATATGTAGTATATCAGTTTTCTGGTTTGCATAGTAGTCTTTCTCTCTGCTTAGTTTGAGATAAGATGGCCGTGTGTGAAGAATGTCCCAGGATATTATTAGAGATAGTATAAAGCTTTTGTATCTACTTGTAATATAATTAATTGTAAATTTAATTAATAATGTTAGATCCAGTGCACTGTAAGATTCTGGTCCTGCACTACCCGCATCCAGCAGCTTCCAGTAACCATTACAAGATCATCAGTCCATCTTTTTATTAGGCCCACCCCCTGTTATCGTAAACATATTTTTTTTAAAGTTGAAGGTGTTCCATCCAGTGCACTGGATCACTGTAAATAATGGAGGGGCTGTGATGAGTACTACGTCTAAAGGGCATCCTAGGAACACCTTCAACTTTAAAAAGAAATATGTTCACGCTAACGAGGGGTGGGCCTAATAAAAAGATGGACCGATGATCTTGTAATGGTCACTGGAAGCCGCTGGATGCGGGTAGTGCAGGACCAGAATTTGTGGTTTTCTTTTTGTATATATACGGTCACCGTAGCCTAGTTGATAGTTCTCCTGCCTACAAAGCTGGTCGTCCTGGGTTCGAATCCCCGTAATTGAATATATTTGTGTGATGAGCACGAATATTTGTTTCTGAGTCATGGATGTTTTCTATGTATTTCAGTATTTATCTATCTATATAAGTATGTATATGGTCGCCTGGTACCCATAGTACAAGCTTTGCTTAGTTTGGGGCTAGGATGATCTGTGTGACATTGTCCCTAGATATTATTATATTATTATATCTTGGAACTTTCACACTGCACAACTAAGCAGACACCGTACTATGGCAACCAGACAACTGATAAATATAACTATATATTTCTAAAACACAATAAAATAATTGTACTCTCATCACACAAAAATTGGTCGTGGGTGGGTATCGAACACACATCCTGTCTCTGGCTTAGCAGTTTAATCTTAATGTTTTTATGTGTATAATATTATATCAATTCGGAAATTTTTATTAGCTTGTATGATTACGTCAATTTGTCTGATATCAAACTTCCTGTACCTATATACTGGCCCTATTGGAAGATCAGCACTGCTGAAATGTAGTGCTAGCTGTTATAGGGCCTTTTTTTAAATGTATACCAAAATTGTTATGTATTTTCCGTATATGGTTTCAAAATAAAATTATTTCTTTCTTTCATCTTTCAGTGTTACTTAGCATCAAACCAAAAAACTATCACTATCAAAGACGCCTTTGTTGAGCAGTGGATGATGATGATCATTCGATCTAGAAATAGAGATTGACATTGAAAAAGAAGGCTGCAAATATGTATAAAAATAATACCTGTAATTTATTTATTTGCAATGTGCGGCTAGTATAGCGGCACAAATTGTAACCTGGCTTGATTAAAAAGTATTAAGTGAAGTTGCACCTGATTTTTTTTTAAGTACAAACTAGTTTATAGGAATGGCATCACAATTTTATTCTTAAACGTCACAATACAATCTAAACGAGGCATTTAAGTCACAGCGACACAAAGTGTATAGGCTCTCTTCTGCTCAACGACTGACCTTAATACCCTTGTAGGGTGTAATTCAAACGTTTGTGGCATAACTGGGGCGATTCTACTACTCCTACAATGTGACGCTAGGATTTTCTAGGCTTCATGTGATTGTATGCATGGGAGGTGCAATATAGTATAAAGGACTTTTTTTTGTCAGAGATCGACAAACGGGCAATCGGGTTACCTGATGGTAAGTGATCACCGCCGCCCATGGACGATCGCAACACCAGAGGAGTCGCGGGTGCGTTGTCGGCCTTTAAGAGTCAGCAAACAAGTGTTGCTGACCCTTCCCCCCCGATGTGCTCTAGCTACCTTACTCACACTCAGAAACACAACATTAAATTGTGTGTTAATAAGGAATGTCTTCTGTAAGGTGGAGGTACTTCCCCAATCGGGCTGCTCTTCGAGCGAATGAACGCTGTGCCCTACCTCTCTTAGTCGGAACTGCCAGTTTAACGTATCTTACAAGGCACGGAGATGCTTAAAAGTTAAGCCACATTAGCAGTTCTCCATCTATAGATTGATCGCGCACATGCGTGCGTAACCTCAGTGATCGCTTACGGACCGGTATGAAAGTCTGAGTATGAACTTTAGTAATAGGGACATAACTTTAGATATGTCCTAGGTGGGGATCGTAGCCACGACCTTTGTCTTAGCAAACAGGGTCACTCAATTTGACAGGTTTCAATAAACCTGTCAAATTGAATGGCCTATTAGTCTAGTGGTTACTGACCCTGTTTGCTAAGACAGGTCGAGGCTACGATCCCCATCTAGGACATATCTTAGTGTGATGAGTACAATTATTTGTTCTGTGTCTGTGTCATCATAATATCAGCCAAAGTAGGTCCACTGCTGGAAAAAGTCTCCCCAAAGAATGAGGGGATAAGTCATAATCGCCAAGCTTGGCAGACGGGTTGGCGATCGCAGTTTGTTAGTCATAGTTCACAGAAAAACGTTTCTGCTCGTTCTCCTTATTCCCTCGGACGATTTTTACGCCCCTCACGGGATGAGATGAGGTGATGATATTCTATGCCATAACCACACGGCAGTGTGTCTGGGTGTAATTTATCTATAATAATGTGTGTATTTAGAAATATAAAGCATGTTAATCAATTGCCTGGTTGCCATGGTTCTGCCTAGTTTGGCTCAGATGGTGGTCGCTATGTGCCTCATAACAAGGCTCAGGGTTGCCCTAAGAGCAATAGAGAGAGAGAGAGAGATGCTCGGAGTTTCACATATTATCGTTAAAATCCACAGGCAAACCGAAGTAACCGACATATCCCGGAGAATTGCCAATCAGCGGTGGGCAGGGCACATAGCGGTAGAACCGATGGCAGCTGTGACAGAAAGGTTCTTGGGTGGCGACCGCGTACCGGACGATGCATGTTGGGCAGGAAAGATTATCAGTCCATCTTGTAGTGACCAAATGGAGTGATAATATTGTGACAGTCGATGGAAACCACTGGATGCAGATGGCGCACAACCGGCAATCTTTGTTCAGCTTATATTATGTAAACAAAACAAAATCTAGTTCAATTATTGCAATACTCAAACTTGGCTCAAATACGATACACACATCTTTGATTCTACGCCGTAGCTGCTACCCGCGTAGAAACTATGTATCTATGTATGTTTATTGTATATCGTAGCTGCGCAGAACACAGCAGATAAATGAACCGTATTAAAAGTAGTGATTTTCCAGTACTTATATATTATAATTATTTAAGTTTGTGAACATATTTCAGCATGTCTAGGCAGTTGCCTCGTCTCCTGTGAGAAAAGCCACCGATGTTACCCAAAATTGGCCAGCAGCACTGTTTAATCTAAAGTTTATACCTAAGCCAATCAGCCTACGAATCTTAGGCTAAAGCTATAAAAGCTATTAATAACACATTTAGGGTAAACGCACGTCGTTATTCTAGGCCTAGTATGCTAATAGTTCCTCAATTTATTGCCACTTATGTAGTAGTTTCAGTTTATTAGCGTCGTGTATCACAAATATTGTAATTAGGAGGAATCTTAGTTAGAAAATGGAAGGAATTTGATTTCATTTATTATTGAAGTCAATTTTTGTTACGTACGATTGACTTGGGGAGGAAGCTGATGAGTGCGTGACGAGATCTTTGCAAAAGGTGTGATCGGGCGAGGTGAATAATAATAATATCTAGGGACAATGACACACAGATCATCCTAGCCCCAAACTAAGCAAAGCTTGTACTATGGGTACCAGGCGACGATATACATACTTATATAGATAAATAAATACTTAAATACATAGAAAACATCCATGATTCAGAAACAAATATTCGTGCTAATCACACAAATATTTGCACTTACCGGGATTCGAACCCAGGACCACCAGCTTCGTAGGCAGGAGCACTACCAACTAGGCTACGGTGACCGTCTAGTGAATGGAAGTAGAGAGTGAGATATAAGATAGTGAATATAGAAAGAAGATAGAAATTTACGTTTCGTATGCGTAAATTTCTATCTTCTTTCTATCTACACTATCTTATAAATAGATATACGAAACGTAAATAAAACACAAACTATATTTTATTCAATCGAGTTATTTTTTAAAGTCAACGCTGGCGTTAGGTAATCTAATCCCTGTGTCGCGGGGTACTTTACAAACATATAATAGAGGGACACAAATTACATCCAGACTCAGCACAACTATTTATGGGTCACACAAATAGTTGTCCGGAGCGGGACTCGCACCCGCGACGCGAACCGGCGAGTCGACTGTCTTAGCCGCATTGCCACATGTGCAGCAGTAATTTTACATTTAATACAAAAGTCCCACCAATTCCTGTTCACTTTATGTTATTTTCTGTTATCTAACTCCAACTCAGAATCCAATGTCCACTTGTTCTTCAACAGAAGCCTTTGCCAACCACGGCACACTTTGCTGTTCTCTGCTATCCATGAATAATTCTGGAAAAATATACTAAACTCATAATAAAGCCCAATATTTGAACACAAAATATTGTTATAAAAAAAACAATAAAACTTCAGAGCCTTTTGTAATAATAACTCCCTAATCCTTGAAGAAAATATTTACAATACAAAATACAAAGAGATATACGAACCGACCGTTCCATTGATGATAATAAGGCAATTTGCATAATATTTCGACCCGAAATTCGATATGAAAATAATCTGTTCTACCTCATTACAAAGTTCCAAAGAAACTCCGATAGGGTGATTATTATTCAATTTCCAGTCGTAATACTGAATCGATCTCAGTAAATACCAGAAATGCTGGTAGCCTCCCTAGTCATTGTCTTAGTTCTTAAATAAACTTTCCTAGAATTTTGTACACGGCTACATATCATACTATGTTTTCCAATATAAGCTGACCTCTCACTGTATAGAAATCTTATATAACGCGAGATCAGCTTATACTGGAAATGTATAGCTTGATATGTAGCCGTATATATTATAATGCTAAAACACCCTCTTTATAACTTTACTCCAGCCCTCCAACGATTGAAAAGTCGTAAAAGTTTCCTGGCCACTACCACAGCTACGTTCGATGCACAGAAAGCGAGGGCAACCTTATGGCGAGATAAATTTGCTCCTCCTCTGTTTGTCTCACCAAATTAAAATTACCTCCGGTACCTATAACCTGGAGGACTCTTAATAGACTACGTACCCAGGTTGGTAGATCCAAGGAAAACATGTGCAAGTTACATTCCCACATCACAAAACATCTGCGAGTGCGGCGTGTCACCCAAAGTATGGCTCATTTAGCTGATTGTCCTTCTTGTCCAGTCTCTTGTTCCCTTCAGGACTTGTATGACGCTTCAGCCAAAGCAATCAGCGTTGGTCAATTTTGGCAAGATGGAATCTGATTCTTACCATCGACACGATAAGAAGAAGACTATAATGCTTCAACCATTTCTATTTATATCTCAATCTCAAATAATTCGTTTTTACAAGTAAATAAGAGTTTTTTTATCGATATCGATACAGGAATACCAAATCAATCTAGTTATTTTAAAGTTTAATATCAAAATTATAAAAGGCGGGACTCCGTCCGTCTGTATCAGCAGAGTATTTTTGTTTTTACTTATATTATCAACTATCTGTGCCCCGCTTTTTAACCCGCGTTAAATTTTATAAATTATAGCCTATGTGTTAATCCAGGGTGTCAGCGAACTCCATACCAAATTTTAATAAAATCGCTCCAGCCGTTTAGATATGAAGAAGTAAAAATCATACACACTCACACACTCAAAAACTTTTCCTTTATAATATTAGTGTGATAAGATATCTACAAGCAGAACTGTTTAAGATCTTGCTTATTTCCATCTGTAACAAATAAAAATGACCAGCAAATAGATTTTTTTCATCTGATTTCAATGCAGTTATCCGTGTAATCAGTGTATCCGGGCGTATAGTTTTGACTTTTGATATATACAAACTTAGCCCGGGTTGATAGACTATGGTCTATCCTTCTCATTTATTTACGAGGCCGAAGCCCTGCAGAGGAACAGTAATGGGCTGCATTTTAGATTTACACAGTAGCTGTGTGATATATTAATATATTTATATATAAAAAATATATATTATATGTCACTTATTACTATTATTATTTATTGAATCAAGGGCAAACACGGACCAATTATTATAAAAATAAACTAATATAAATATAGTACAATACAATACAATTACAATTAAAAAAAATATATATATTTCCACATTATCCCGTACATGTACTTACTATGTCACATTCCGTACATGAATCGCTGGGCGAAGGCGCTCCGGATACTGTTCGGGATAACCCGAACCCTGCGTACCCTGCGCATCAAGGATGTGCACCGCTTAGGCATGGTTGTATGAAAACGACCCACGCGCGCTTCGGCGAACATCCCCGAAGCGCTACAGAAGCGCCCAAAAGCAGTGTCCAATTCATTCAGGGGAATGCATTACTGAATTGGAATTGGCGTTAATATATCCGTTATTTACTTTTATGAATATATAAAGTGAATAATGTTGATTTTACTAAGAACTTCGGGAACAGCCCGTGTACCTATGTTATACACTCTAGCTGAGCTCCAAATAGGCTCTGAAAGTGGATCATAACTCGTGTTTAAAAATAGCCTTACTCTACTAGTTTGCACAAATTTCCCTCAACGTGTAAAATTTTCGTGTAAAGTTTAGTAATTAGCGGCTTCTGGGTATTACGAGTGATCGATAGGTTTGGTAATTATTTCGTAAGGTTGTCTTTTACGCCTAGACTTTTTAAAAATTTGTAGCTAAGCTTCTTAAGGCGACAAATATGGTCGTGATTGGTTGTTCTTATTTATATAATTATGTAGGCTTTGGTAACCCTAGCACTAGAGCTTTTCAAGTCATCTAGCTAGCTGCTGACAGGGTTTAACAACAGGGGGGTGTCAGTATATCGTATCTTACAAAGAACTCTTTGTATGAGTCTGGGTGAGTTTTCTGTCCATGAATGGCATATTATTTGTAAAGCCCCCCTCGACACAGCTATTTGTTTTTATTCACTGGGCTTTGACTCCTTTTTGTATAAAACAAAAACCATTAATAATATGTTTGAAATTATATGCGACTAAAGCATATTAATATGAGTTTGACTGTCCTGTTGGTTTGTTTGGTGACCCTGACTGCTAAGTCAGAGGTATTGAGTTCGATTTCCACCCAGGAAATGTACTTATCTATACATATAATAAAATCGTAGGAAAGTCAAAACTGTACATTGAATATTTTTAAGAAAAGGCTACTTGGGGCGTGATCTACTGTCGATATCGAAGCCAAAAATATAGTTTTTAGATTTTTTTTCTGTGTGTCTGTTTTTCTGTATGTATGTCCGGTCTAAACTCAAAAAGTACTGCATGGTACTTACTTAAAATTTTGCATGAATATTACTAAGAGGTCGGGTCAACATATAGGCTACATATTATCCCGCTATCACCTACGGGGGAGGAGCCGTGATAATTTATAAAGTTTAACGCGGGTAAAACCGCGGGACACAGCTTGTTTGTAATATATATGTATTTAGAAATTTGTATGTCAATTTCCTGGGTGGGGAGCGAACACAATATCTCTGACTTAGTGGTCAGTCTCACCTGTAATATGTATGTATTTCGAAATATATATATGTAAGTTTATCAGTATCATCCGGTTGCCATAGTATAGGCTCTGCCTAGTTTGGGATCAGATGGCAGCGTGTTAGTTGTACCAAGATATTTTATTATTATTTATCATACATACATAGCACAAGACCGGCAATTGTGGAGATCTTTGGGGAGGCCTTTGTCCAGCAGTGGACGTCTTTCGGCTGATATGATTATTTATCATACATACAACATACACTCGCATATACAAACTAGCAACGTAAATATCTTTTTACCCAACTCAAAAGAAAGTGGTGAAATGTTCTACTTTCTTTGAATATATTTTACGTGTTTTCACCGTTCTTAAGATCCGATTTTTAGGGTTCCGTACCCAAAGACCCTATTACTAAGACTTCGCTGTCTGTCTGTCCGTCTGTCACCAGGCTGAATCTCATAAACTGTGATAGTTAGACAGTTGAAATTTTCACAGATGATGTATGTCTGTTGCCGCTATAACAACACATACTAAACAACAAAATGAAATAAATATTTATTTATTCCCATACAACAAACGTGAATTTTTTGCTCGTTTTTATAGATAATGGCACGGAAATCTTCGTGCGCGAGTCCGACTCGCACTTGGCTTACTAGTATGTTTCATTCTATAGAGAATGATTTCGAATTTATCCAATATCCATTTCATTTTTTTTTTACGGTTACCGTAGCCTTTTTGGTAGTGCTCCTGCCTACGAAACTGGTGGTCCTGGGTTCGAATCCCGGTAAGGGCAAATATTTTTGTGATGAGCACGAATATTTGTTTCTGAGTCATGGATGTTTTCTATGTATATAAGTATTTATATAAGTATGTACCTATATCGTCGCCTGGTACCCATAGTACAAGCTTTGCTTAGTTTGGGGCTAGGATGATCAGTGTGACATTGTCCCTAGATTATTATTATTGTTATTTATGGATAATAAAATTTTAAGTCTATTGTTAGGAATTATAAAAAGTTTATTGCGATAAATAGTTTACTATCCAAAAAATCAACAACAATATTGTTAAGGCAATAATGGGCCTTATCACTAAAACCTCTTATATACCTAATATGTTTTTTTTAAACAGAGATTATTTAAATAAAACATATAATATATGCAATATTTCTCTTTCGTTGACTCAAACAGCATTAACGGATTTTTGAAGGCATACGGCGAACTAGATGACTAAATTTTGCCTCAAACAGCATTATCGGATTTTTGAAGGCATACGGTGAACTAGAAACCATAATTTGCAAGCAATATAACTTTGTTCCGTCACGAACTGGTCCCGCAGCAGTACTATATAATTGCTAAACTTGAACTGGCCGCACAAGTTTAACAGGTGACAGAGTTTCTAGTTGTGATCGAATTATAATGGGGTTATTGTGGACTTTGTAAGAGCTTAAACTTATAGTACATAAAATACCAGGGTATAGATAAAATTGGAAATCCGCAGGTGAACCAACGTAAGCGAAATAGCCCGAAATATTACAAGATTGACGTAGTAGTGATGACGGCATAGAATATCATCACCCCATCTCATCCCGTGGGAGGCGTAGACTTCACCGTAGCCTGCCTACGAAGCTGGTGGTCCTGGGTTCGAATCCCGGTAAGTGCAAATATTTGTGTGATGAGCACGAATATTTGCTTCTGAGTCATGGATGTTTTCTATGTATATAAGTATGTATATCGTCGCCTGGTACCCATAGTACAAGCTTTGCTTAGTTTGGGGCTAGGATGGTCTGTGTGACATTGTCTAAAGTAAGTAAGTAAGTATATCATCTTAGGGAATACGTAGCAGACAACGGGCAGCAGCATTTTTCCGTGTACTATGGCCATCGAGCGGCGATCGCCAACCCGTCTGCCAAGCGTGGCGTTTATGGCATATCCCCCCATTCTTTGGGGAGGCTTTTGTCTAGCAGTGGACGTAATTTGGTAGACATGATGAGGTAGGAGTGGGCGGGGCATATAGCACGTAGATTCGATGGCAATTGGGGCGGAGTGCGAACCGGAAGACTAAGCGTGGACAGACCCTTATAAGATGGACTGCTGAAGATGGGTTGCTGGAAACTGCTGGATGTAGATAATGCCGACGATTGTATAAATATCTTCCAGCAAGATACGTCATTTAACACCTCACTGATTTGCCGTATTTTATATAATCGGCTAGTAGCTAGCAGGTTAACCTAAGTATCTAGGATGAGCAATGACCCGTTCCACATTGACTTCACTATTCCCAGATACATCATCAGGAACCTCTCACTCAACTGCTCTCCTCTATAATAATAATAATAATATCTAGGGACAATGTCACACAGATCATCCTAGCCCCATAATAAGCAAAGCTTGTACTATGGGTACCAGGCGGCGATACATACTTATATAGATAGATAAATACTTTTATACATAGAAAACATCCATGACTCAGAAACAAATGTTCTTGCTCATCACACAAATATTTGCACTTACCGGGATTCGAACCCAGGACCACCAGCTTCGTAAGCAGGAGCACTACCAACTAGGCTACGGTGACCGTATTTAATCAGATTGTATAAAAAATGGTAATTCGGATTAAAATACTTTTATAGAACTTACAGTTATTGTCATTGGATGGGTGGATTGGTTCGAATTAATTCAATGTAATCCATTAACACGACATTCCGGAAACGTTTTGTGTTTTATTCTTATTGAGATTTAAATGAATTCATTTATATGAATTATTTTCAACGAATATTACATTGGATTCGCGTTATTTTACCTATTTGGGGAACATTTTATTTCCATTGTATCAAATTGACGGTCACCGTAGCCTAG
Organism: Pseudoips prasinana; assembly: GCA_951640165.1. NCBI lineage: Eukaryota > Metazoa > Arthropoda > Insecta > Lepidoptera > Nolidae > Pseudoips > Pseudoips prasinana. Next base: position 5,590,155 of record OX621236.1, read on the forward strand.
TTGGTAGTGCTCCTGCCTGCGAAGCTGGTGGTCCTGGGTTCGAATCCCGGTAAGTGCAAATATTTGGATGAGCACAAATATTTGTTTCTGAGTCATGGATGTTTTATCTATGTATTTAAGTATTTATCTATCTATATAAGTACGTATATCGTCGCCTGGTACCCATAGTACAAGCTTTGCTTAGTTTGGGGCTAGGATGATCTGTGTGACATTGTCCCTAGATATTATTATTATCATTAAATGTGAGGCAATGTATAAACTATTAGCAATGTGCGTTTGACGTACTCATTGTGAGTTCTCTAGTATTCACATCTATCTTCAAACCTCATTACTCAATGCTTTATTTGCATTCCACAATGTCAATTGGACGGGCCTATTGGCGTGGTTGGCACATGCTTGCTTTTCACGCCGGAGGTCGTGGATTCGATTTCCACCCAGGATAAATATTTGTATGCATAAACATGTCTAATTATCTATATAAGTATTTATTTACAAAAAAAAGTAGTATATGTACTATATCAGTTATCTGGTTTACATAGTACAAGTTCCGCTTAGTTTAGATGGCCGGGTGTAAATAATGTCCCAGGATATTATTATTTTAATTAATTATTATAATAATACATGACATCATTATGGATCCTGTCGGGCACAGCAAATATAGAAGAGGGGAAGAGGGCTTTAGTTAAAACATATTAAATTCTATTATTACTGATGTTTATGCTAATATAATAATATATATTTATGTATATCAACCATAAATATTAGGCATCTGTTGTCAATAAATTACAAATTTATTATCTATTTTTATTATATTCTATATGCATACAATTAGATATTATTAGTATTATTACCTATACTACTATAATTTCTCAGTCAAGTGTTCATCTAGTTATCTATTTTTATAAGTTATTCTTTTTTTATTAAATATTATAAAATAGAATAATTTATGAACATAGATAACTAAACGAATACTTAACTGAGGAATTATTGGATATTATTAATTTTATTGACTAATAATAAAACTGCTCTTTTTACATTTATTATCCTTATTTTATCTTTAAATCATCACAAAATAAAAACAAGATTACTAGTGTAATGGCGATGACCACAGTACCTACCTAGATCTAAAAGATGTGGTTCGACTACTGTCAAATAATTCTCTATTGTCTATGATAGACGTAGCTTTACCACAGAATGATACCAATGAATGGTGTTCAAGGTAGCAATTTCAACGAACAATTCAAATTCGCCGTAAAAATCGTGTATTCCAACCACCAACCCACAAACGTCATCAATTTAACTGCCAATTAATCAAGCTCACGTGGCTACAAAGTTAATTTAAATTCATGGCAAAAGTGCCGAAGGGCTTTCGGGTTCCGTTTGCGTTGACAAAACAAAAACAACATTTTTGTGGGGTATTTGAAATTGAATCTCTGTAAGCTATGATGGCTGTGAATGTGTGTTTGAGTTTGCTGAAAAGTTGTTTAGTAATTAGACTGTAGTTGCATAAGATAAATACTTTTTCATCACCCCATCTCGGAAAGAGTATTTTTGCTCTTCGATATCTGAGTGGAAAATTCGTTTTTATTCTCTAGAGGGTAAAGTAAATTTGAATTTATAACATCATGTGCAGTAACTATTTATGTAACTATTTGAGTGAAGCTTATCTATGTAATGTTTAAAGCCTTATAATACAGTAAAATACATAGCTATAATTGACTGGCCAGTTGGCGTGGTTGGGAAGTGCTTGTCTTTCACGACGCAGGTCGTGGGTTCGATTCCCACCCAGGACAGATATTTGTGTGCATAATTTAGGCTGAGAGGTTTGACTGTCACTTCATTAACCATTGTTGCGTACTTAATGTAGTGACAATACAAGTAAAATGAATTAAGGACAACACATAACTGTATATCATATTAGTTATAGTATTAGTTATTACTTTTTAATTTTCAATATATGTAACATGTATAGATTAATTATTGAATAGGCCAATTTAAATTTTGTGTTGTGTTTTGTCTCATTTTTAATTTCAATTTAATATAGGTACTTATATGCTATCATTATGATCAATTTGTTGATTTAAATAAAGAATAATAATAATAAACATGTCTGTTTGTCCTGTGGAAGGATATCAGTTATCTGATTTCCATAGTACAAGCTCTGCTTAGTTTGGGATTAGATGGCCGTGTGTTAATAATTTCCCTGAATATTAATATTATTATATAACCTTTTTAAATGAATTAAATGTAAGGTCTGGAAATGGCAATAACTCATAATAACTTATCCTTTGAGCCAATTTATAATTGGTTCGTATGCCTTGTAAATAAAGCAATAACCAAATAACGGTATTTCGGTAACCTTTGTGAAGGCACCCTTTGTAAAGTAATAGGTTTGCGATAACGTGACCACACCTTTGATATCACGTTTTGGCTGGTGTGTTAGGCGGTCAGTAACGACGCGTTCAATAGAACCATTTTCTAACATGCCTATGGCTTCTAATATTTCATCTCGATTCAAATGATGACGGGTTATGACAATTAAAACTCACACGGCACGTTAAAAGAAATAAAACCTAAGTTATCTGCCATTTTGTAGCAGCGGCCATATTGGATTTACAATGAAACAGATTTTATTTAATTGTAGGTATTGTCACCAGAACTAGAAGTGTGTACAAAATTTCAGATCAATCGGTCCACAGGAAAGGGGTCAAATTTCAGTTACTCAATTTGACCCAAGAATAAAATAAACGGGGTAAGCTAAATAAAAAACCGTTTATAAATTAAAACACTACAATCTCTTTGCATTAATTAATATTAATAGAATATTTTATACGTAGTTTTCCTTAACGTAATGAATTACTATGAATTTTGTCGCTGTATTTTGTTTTTGTTTCATAAATTTTTATTTAAATTTTTAATCTTTGTAAATAGATTAATGTACGTTGTTTTTAGAAATCTAAAAAAACTGAACTATAACGTCGTTAATAATTGACGGTTAAGATATTGGTATGTATTTACAAAAAGAAGTAGTATAATGTAATATATCAGTTATCTGATTGTCATAGTACAAGTTCTGCTTAGATTGAGATCTGAAAGACTGAGATCAGATGGCGGTGTGTGAATAAAAACCGGCCAAGTGCGAGGCGGACTCGCGCACGAAGGGTTCCGTACCATTATCTATAAAAACGTCAAATTCACGTTTGTTTTATCCCTTGAATATTTATTTTATTTAGTTTTTTAGTATTTGTTGTTATAACGGCAACAGAAATACGTCATCTGTCTGTCTGTCTAACTATCACAGTTTATGAGATACAGCCTGGTGACAGACGGACAGACAGACAGCGAAGTCTTGGTAATAGGGTCCCGTTTCACCCTTTGGGTACGGAACTCTAAAAACGGTAATCGCTTACTATTAGGCGGGCCTTACCCTTGTTTGCCGGATAAGTAGAAATATTGTTAGTAAAAAATGCTGCCCATCTTATGTACAGACGCCAGCACATCCAGCTACTCCAATCTGTCAAATTTATTTTATAGATTTTCAACCCTATCACTTACTCGTAAGCATGAGGTTCCCTTTCAATTGGGGAAATTTGACAGATTGGGGAAGCTTGATGTGCTGCCGTCTGTACTTACATTCAGATCAGATGTATTGCAATACTTATACAGTTTCAAATAACTACGGAAGAATTCTAACCAATTGTGAACAAGAAGCTGTGTGACATTTATGGTACATCCGATCCCAATATCGTGGTTATAAATTATAACCATAAAAATAGTTTGAGCTGTAATGAGAATAAGCGTCTTAAGTAGGGTGGCTAGATATTGAGTTAGAACAAGACATGTGGCTCTGTAATTAACAAGGGTGACCAATATTTTTGTTGTATGTACGAGGAATGGTATCATAAAATGGTTAGAATTTCAGTTTTGCAAGTAGTACAAAGATTCACTAGAAGTATATTGTAAGTAGGTAGGTACCTTAAAAATAGTCAGTACAGAACTTTTACAGACAAAATGCCAACTGTGGCGAGAGTTTACGAAAACTGAATACACCATTTTTCCCACCATCGGAAATTAGCCCCTAGATGGAAACTGCCTTGTCTTGCTTGGAAGTTGTTGAATAGGCTTCAAACCCAGGTTGACCGTAGCAAGTAGATAGGGTCAACTGGGATACCAGTTTATCCCCAGCTGAACCAATTTAGATGATAATAAGTGTATTCGGTCACCGTAGCCTAGTTGGTAGTGCTCCTGCCTACGAAGTTGGTGGTCCTGGGTTCGAATCCCGGTAAGTACAAATATTTGTGGGATGAGCACGAATATTTGTTTCTGAGTCATCGATGTTTTCTATGGATATAAGAATTTATCTATCTATATAAGTATGTATATCGTCGCCTGGTACCCATAGTACAAGTTTTGCTTAGTTTGGGGCAAGGATGATCTGTGTGACATTGTTAAATAACAAAAAAAAAAAAAAATTGCATTCCACACTGAAGGCGTCAGTACGTCTGCAGTCTGGAAAGCAAATACACTTATTATCATGTTTCATGTGCCCTGATTACTATACGCTCAAAGATTTGATAGACGCTACTGACAATGCGATTCGTATCTAAGTTCTGGGCAGACGCAATTAAGATTAGCATTGAAGTAGAAGTCTTCGACGCCCAAACTTCAACCGTGATAGCGGCTGGCCCATTTCTGCTACGTGGAAATTGGTTTTACCAAAAAGACCCTACGTTGCCGACAGTCTCGCCTTAAACACCGACATCATCAGCTCATACCACATTATGTTAAACAGCTTGCAACCAATATCTGGAGTAGTTTATTATACGGATCTTGTAGCAACAAGGAACAACTTCCGTGCGTTTAAGCGCTTTTGCCATACCTACTATTACAATCAAACACATTTGGACCCTTAAATTGATCCTTGGTGCTTTTGCAGCTGGCTTCTCTAGTTGAAAGTCTCTCATTTTATGAGGCTATAGCCTCTTTACATCTTTCTGTCTCCCGCTTTGCTCTGGAGGGAAGTGGAACTATTCATTTTCTAACTCCTCCTTCTTTTCTCTTTTTGATTAAATTTATTGCGGGATCCAATCCAGTGAAAGCGATTCCCCGGGACATGCCTGAGCTTTACCGCTCAGTGTCATTGCATTGTGTGCCACTGTTGAACCTGGCTTACAGGAGTTGCAGTGGTGGGTAAGAGGGAGGGACTAGTCCCGACAAAAAAAAAAGCTCATACCACACAGCTCTGCGTGTTCCCCAACTAGAAGACGTTTAGAACGATGATACGCAGATACAAATATAAATTTAAAATTTCCAAAAATAAAAATTTCTAGGTATGGATAACCAACTTATTAACTAACATAATTGCTGGAAAATATATTGGCTACTAATTGATTTTAGTAAACCTTGGGCTCTTATTGCAGCTGATTTTTTTGACAACTTTGGTAACTGAAATATGACTAAAATATAAAGTAAATGCCATATTATATTTTGTCCTTTTGGAATTTTTGATACTAATAATCTGAACCGTGGTTACCCGAATGCGATACGAGGTTGTTTTACGATCAATCGTCTAACTTCGGGTGGATTCGTGTTGCGGAACAATTTACGATCGACTAATAAAAGCTTAGATGATAGTAAAATGGATTTTAATGGCATGTGCAAGAGTGGCGATGGCTCAATATATCAAGTTATTGAAGGTATAATTAAGTTTTATGTTTAATTAAGAATTTGATTAGGGTTCAGTAATTGACATTTTTTTTAACCTTTTAATCCTGAAGCAACTATCATATCTACCAAAGACGGCATAATTCAACTATTATGTCTGAAGTATGTGACTAAATAATGCTTAGAATAAAATTAAAAATAAGAGCAATTTCGAAGAGTGAGTAAATGATTTATAACCAATTTCAAAACTTCGCCAATATCATTTTATGTTGAGTAAAAAAAAATAACAATATCGCTTAGCAATCACTGGAGAAATCGATTTCTTCCATAAAACTAGATATGGAGTGGATAGACGAAAGAAGGAGGAAACTAAATATAGCAACTGTCAATTTATTGTTAATTTTAACTAAAAAGCAAAAAAAAATAACATAAAAAATTAAAAGATGTCAGGAATGAGTAAAAAGATAACAGGAAGCAGCGATTAATATAATGAAAACTGCGCAGATAACTAAGTCTCGTCACAGTGGAAAATAATAATAGTTAGTAAGCTCGTGGGACATTATTCACTCACGGTTATCTGATGCCTGACTATGCAGAGCTTGTACTATGGAAACCAGATGACTGATATAATACATATACCTACTACTTTCTTTTTTAAATACAAACTTATAATGATACACCAAGACTCGGAACAAGCAAATATGTTTATGCACACAAATATCTGTCCTGGGTAGGAATCGAACCCACGACCAACGGCCCGTCAAAATAAGGAATACTTTTATACGTGTATAATGGAACTGAATGTGCTGTCGCCAGTTCAAGGAATGGGAATCGGACAGCAATCTAGGAATTCAAATAAAATTCTTAGACTATATTTTTTCCGGCATTCATCGAATAAAACGTTTGCTACGAAAGCAATTTGCACATTCCAAAGCTTAGTGCACATTGAATAGCGGCACACGTTGGCGATGCTAGATTTGTAACACAAAAAGCTAACGATATATAAATGACATTCTTAAATAAAGAGATGTGCTTAATCAAATTTTTGTTATTTTGAAATGGGGTATTTTAGTTATCTCGAAAATATGTCAAGCCTGTTTCGTAGCTTATATTCACTAAATAATTAAATATCGGGTTGCAAGTTTCGTTTCTAAATATTGCCATGTAACATTATAACGAATTTCTGTGTGTAAATTATTACCCTAGAGCGAGCGAAACGCCCAATGGCCGCTTTTTATATTCATGTGAAACTTATACTAGGTTTTCGACGGTTTAAAATAGATTTTTTATACATTACAATTATAGAATTGATATAAAATATAATAATATAAATATGTTAAAAATTACGCTAGGCCGCCGGTGGTTAGGGCGACAGAGTTAGGAACCTTCTCATTCATTATTTATGTCATTTGTTGAAAACTTCTATACTTGGAGTGTTATATTATGATTTAAAATAAAATATTACACAGAATTCATGGAGATAAACTAAGCGTATTTGGATATAAAAATCAGATAAAAACTAAAATAAACTCCCTCTATACTTCAGGAAAATTGATAAATTTTCCTGAAGTCAATTCATAGGTCCAATATGGGAGTAGTCTTTAATAAATGCCTAATATTAAAGATATTAAAATTAATGTTATGGATATGGTACGAGTTTCACAGTTTCACCTTTAAAACGATTAGTAATAAAAAACGCGTTTTTAATTTTTTAGTTTCGATTCAATACTGAACTCCACATCTGGAATATTTTATTCAACGGGCAAATAAAATACTATATAGAGAATGGAATATTAAATACCTCGTGCATGTTTTATAATTTACAGGATTTCATAAAATATTTCAATGCATCGAATTTTACATGAAATATACAATATTTACGAATGAAAATAATATCAGTCTCGTTGAATATCGGTAGCGTGTTAAACCTTAAAAATTGGGGAAACTTACACACTGCCATCTAATCCCAAACTAGGCAGAGCCTTTAAAATAAAGTAAAGAAAATAAAATATGAAATGAAATGAAATGAAATGAAAACGAAACGAAATGAAACGAAACGAAACGAAACGAAACGAAACAAAAAAATTCAAAGCAAAGCAAAACAAAACCAAACATGTTTGTAGTACTTAATATAGTCAAGTTTACATATTTTTTTCTAGTTAAATATAGATATTTAGGAACACGGATTGTTAAAACATTTTTAAAATTATATTATGTACTATAACAACCAGACAACTGATAAACATACTTCAACATCATCAGCCTGATGGTCCACTGCTTGACATATCCCCAATACGTTTTCAGAACGTTTCCATTTTGAAGGGTTTGCCATAGTCACCGCGCTTGGCAAGCGAGTTGGCGACCGCAGTTAGATGGTAGCTAGCAGAAGAAGAAGAAATACATTTATTCGACAATAGGCATACAAGAAATTTACAAACAGATCTAACTAAATACATATAAAAGTCAAACAATAGCATAGTTTAACACTACGCAATAGGTCCTGTATGTCCTGCCGAAAGGGTCACCATCTCAGCATTTGCTGGGTTACACCCAGCGCTGATCTTAGCACAGGTGAGGCTGCTGCCCGACAACCTGCCGTATCCTATAGTCACCTTTTATGACACCCACGGGGTGTAGTGGGGTAGCCCTATTATTCTTTCTGAGCCGAGAACTACACGGCCATCTACGTAGTTATATATTTCTAAATACATACATCTAAAAATAATAAAATCGTAGGAAAGTCAAAACTGTACATTGAATATTTTTTGTAAAGGATACTTGTGGCGTGATCTACAATCGAAATCGAAGCTAAAAATATAGTTTCTAGAATTTTTGTCTGTTTGTCTGTATGTATGTCCGGGCTAAACTCAAAAAGTACTGCATGGATTTACTTCACATTTTGCATGAATATTACTAAGAGGTCGGGTCAATATAGAGGCTACCACGGACACCGCCGTTTACTCTATCTTCACATTAGTTTCCTACAAAAATTGTACTTTTAACTATAAGATAGATATTATGTACAAAATCCTTATTTATTGAATAAAGATTATTATTTTTATTAATATTACATATTATCACGCTATCACTTCCGGGGGAGGAGCTGTGATAATTTATAAAATTTTACGCGGGTGAAACCGCGGGGCATAGATGGTTATAGATAAATTACATCCTGAGTCAAAACAAATATTTCTGCTGATCACACATAGATTAATCCTTTATGGGGATATAACTGACGGTCACCGTAGCCTAGTTGGTAGTGATCCTGCCTACGAAGCTGGTGGTCCTGGGTTCGAATCCCGGTAAGTGCAAATATTTGTGTGATGAGCACGAATATTTGTTTCTGAGTCTTGGATGTTTTCTATGTATTTAAGTATTTATCTATCTATATAAGTATGTATATCGTCGCCTGGTACCCATAGTACAAGCTTTGCTTAGTTTGGGGCTAGGATAATCTGTGTGACATTGTCCCTAGATATTATTATTATTATAACCTACGACTTCTGACTTAGAAGTCAGGGTCACTAACCACTTTACTTCCAGGCCAGTCCTGAGTCGTACTTAGAAGCATTAGTGGAATATTTCTGCTGGAAAAATATGTAGTATCAGCCCTAAGTCTAGAAGTTGGTGACGTTACAACCTGTGTTTTAACTGCAACTATTGGGTCTACATTCTATCTCTTTTTTGGCCGGGTCAGCTCGCACGTCCCAATATGCTTATGCATTCTAATATGTCCCGCGCAGATGGTTAGACTGGCCACCATGGCCGAAACACATAGTGTTATTGATCGATGTAGGCCAATGTAGGTTCGATAGCGGGTGGTAGAAATGAGTGGACTGTATATTGAGATGTATGTATTAATAACCACACTACAGATTCAGTTTTCGTTACGGTACAAAGAATATAAAATTAAGTATAAACTAATGTATGCGAGCGCGGTGCGTCGAAGCTAACAGCTGACGGCCAGTCTCAATAGAGATTAGCCATCTGCGCGGGACATATTATAGTGCAAGAGTGTGTGCGCAAACGGCTTTACGTGCTCTCCAAGGCTCGGAGGTAACTATATAATATAACACCGTCAACTCCCACTTTTTACAGAAAAGTCCCAAAATCACTTTTGACCCGACCCGGGATTTGACCCCAGGACCTCGTTCTCTGCGGGTGATCACGCTACCGCTAGACCAACGAGGTATATCTTTATGTATACCATAACACTACAGTCTAACATTCATCCATACTAAGCCAGCGCATACTTGGCAACTGTGATTTATCGTAAAACTCCTTGCACAGTCCACAAACTACTTTCAAACTTTGTCTCTATATTAAACTGTGCAATATTTATAACACCATTATAAGATTACTGGCGTATTTAACATCATTATTTTAATATTACTGTCACATTTTCTGGCCGTTATATCCGTGAGTGCTCTAAGAGATTATAGTAAATAGTTTCTGTCTTATTAAATAGTTTCTGTCTTATTTCGCGTGGACTTAAGAATTGAGTACACAGATATATTTTTGTTAATGAGGGCTACCGCGTATCAATTTGCCGCATCGCGGCAGGTCTACGAAACGTCAAAATACACTGTTTTTGTTCGGATTACGCTGTTTATTAATAAAAACTGCGATTATAACTAAACATTTTGGTTTATAACTAAATAAAAAACAAAATGAGTAACAGCTCGATGACTGTAATAAATATTTGAAAAAATATTTAAAATATTTAAAATCCTGTTAAAGTGTTTCATAAATAGCATGCCGCAGTGTTGTGCAGTCCCCGCACAACACTGCGGCATGCTATTTATGAAACACTTTAACAGGATTTTAAATATTTTTCGTAAAATCATTCGTCGCGTCCACAATAACAATGATTTTGATCAGCTATAGTGAACCTTCCGCGACAGTGGCGCCGACTGGTGAGCACAAAAACGGTAGCCCTCATTCCATAGAAATCTTTTAAAAAGTCATTTCATCTAAAACAGCAGCTGTCTTATATGATTGGGTAATACACATTAAAGAATTACTATAACTCTTTTAAAACATGTTTAACCGACTACTTCTTTACAGCAATGGATTATGAGATCATTACGAAAACATTTCCAATCGAAGCAATGAATCGTTTTCTTAGAATTGATCTTTGAAATGAAAACTTATTTAGGCGCGTTGAGCACTTTTAGTTGAACACAAATCATCGTCCACCTAGGTAGCTAAAGAAAGCCGCAGGCTAGCTAGGGTAGGATCCTCAGCGGCGACGAACGCGTTTTTCTGCAACGCGTTGCCCCCTTAACACGTGATCGTTAATCCCGTGCAAGTTCTGACCCTTCTCTCTGACCCCCATTTCGAATTCCATCTTTTTTCTTCAGCGGCCGCCTGAGCTGTGGCCCGAACCCCATAAGAGTGCCCTCAGGTATTAAGGTCGCTTAAATTAAGCTACTGGTCGAGAGCCTTTTGCGCTAGCCAACTGCTCGTTGTTTTCAATTCTTTAATCTTTATATAGAACTAGCTTTTGCCCGCGACTTCGTTCGCGTGGAATAGTGACTTCCGGCAGATTTTTGATTTTACCCACATAGTTCCCGATCTCGCGGGATCTCTTCAAAAATGAAATGTGGAAGATAGGGAAGGGAACTCTTCAAAACGCCATCTATCGAGCATAGTGACAACCCGGATTATTTATGTATACTCCGTTCGGGCATTTTCTTTGTACTAAAAGTTTTATTATATTGATATTATTTTTTTCATACATTTTTACTATTTATTTACTTTTTTCCGATGAATTAAAACAATAACATGAACCGAACTCGTGTAACGATCGACACCATTGCGCGATCACCAACTCGACATATAGTACTAATAGAATTATCTATACTCCGTTAGAGCATTTTCTTTGTACTTAAAGTTGTATTATATTATATTTTCATACCTTTTTACTATTTATTTACATTTTCCGATGAATTTTCAGTACTGAATTGATGCCGACTCTTGACCAATAGATGGCGCTATTTTATTTTTATTTTATTTTTTGTAATAAAAACTATCCTATGTCCTTTCTCAAGTTCCAAACTATGTCTGTACCAAATTTCACACAAATCGGTTCAGTAGTTTAGGCGTGAAGCAAAGACAGACAGACAGACAGACAGAGTTACTTTCGCATTTATAATAATAGGTCTTTACCTATGAAATTGCCGTTTTGTATGAAAAAATTTAAACGAATTTTTTTCATGAATTTTTTTATTTGTATTAATCGAAGTAATCACCCATGCAATCAATGCATCTTTGCCATCGCAGTGGCAGTTTATTGATGCCCTTCTTAAAGAAATCAGCTGGACGGGAGGCAACAAATTCTTCAAAGGCATTTTGTACTGCCTCTCGGGTATTGAATTTTTTTCCCGCCAAGAAGTTATCCAAATTCTGGAAAAAGTAGTAGTCTGTAGGCGCAAGGTCTGGTGAGTAGGGCGGATGACGGAGAGCTTCCAACCCCAGTTCTTGCAACTTGGAGACCGTCTGCTGTGCAGTATGAGGTCGCGCGTTGTCGTGCAGGAGCAGCGGAGACGAGCGATTGACCAATGCTGGTTGGAGATGCGCCAGCTTCTCCATCATTGTGCTCAGTTCTTCACAGTACACATCTGCAGTAATGCTCACCCCGTTTGGTAAGAAGCTGTGATGAATCACACCGGCGCTAGACCACCAAACAGTGACCATCACTTTTCTAGGGGTAAGTTTTCGTTTAGGGCATTGTTTAGGTGCTGAACCAGGATCCAACCAACTTGCTGAGCGCTTGCGGTTATCAAACAGAATCCATTTTTCATCGCAGGTAACAATGCGGTTCAAAATTCCTTCATTTGTGTGTCTGTTGAGCAGTGCAAGGCACGTCTCGACGCGTACTTCACGCTGGCGATCATTGAGTTCGTGGGGCACCCATTTGTCAAGCTTTTTTACCTTGCCAATTTGACGCAAATGGACCAATATTGTTTTGACGCTAACGTCGAAAGCTGCTGCTAATTCAGCCGTAGATTGTGTATCATCAGCTTCCACAACCGCCTTTAATTCGTCATTGTCGACCAAAGTCTTCGGACGACCGCGAGGTTCATTTTTCAGGTCGAAATTTCCAGAACGGAAGCGAGCAAACCAATAACAGGTGGTGCGTTGGTTTGTAGTGTTAGCTCCGTAAACGTCGTTGATGTTGCGTGCCGCTTGTGCCGCGTTGCTGCCACGACGGTACTCATATTCCATAATTACTCGAATTTTTAACGTATCCATGATGACGAAAAAGATTGAAATGCGATGAAAATGTAACACTAATCAATAAAGAAATGACTACTTTTGGAAAAAAGAATCCATGTTTTTAAAATAAAATTAATTTGAAATTAGAATTCTTAGCCAAACAAAAATTATTTTGATTTGAAATGGCCAGTACTGCAGAACGGCAATTTCATAGGTAAAGACCTAATATTAGTTTGGATATTAGTTTGGATTGCTAAATGTAACAATAATAGCTTAGTGACTTGCTATTTATTATTTATTTAAGGATATTAAAAATATATGTGACGAAACAGACCGCACGGACGGACTAATTCAAATATTTTGTTGCTTTAATTAGTGTTTTTAAACTGTGTTTACGTAATACATTGTGAACATGACAAGTACAAGTGTATGTAAATACCCAAGTGCTAAATAAATTTCATTATTTCATTTCATTTCATGAAACTCCAAAGCTGGACTAAAGCCTCCCTCAAGAACCATCTTAGTGGGAAATGCCATAATCGCCACGCTTGGCAGAGGGGTTGGCGATCGCACTATGATGGTCTGCTGCCTTCCTCTGGTAGATACTCCCTCAGGTCGACTTCTACGCCCCCCACGTGATGAGATGGGGTGATGTTATTCTGATAATTGCCGCCGTTATCACAATACTGTGTACATATTATGTGTACTTTTTGGGTGAAAAAAGCGTGAAATTCATGTCATCGCCACCGCACGCTTCCCATGAGCTATATATGTTTACTGTGTATAAATATATATACAGTAAAAATACATAGATATACCTCCGTGCGTTGTTAGTATAGATTATATATATACAAAGAGTATATTTCAATGTGAGGTGTCAACTCAACATTGTAATGAGGGCTACCGTTTTTGTGCTCACCAGTCGGCGCCACTGTCGCGGAAGGTCCACTATAGCTGATCAAAATCATTGTTATTGTGGACGCGACGAATGTTTTAACGAAAAATATTAAAAATCCTGTTAAAGTGTTTCATAAATAGCATGCCGCAGTGTTGTGCAGTCCCCGCACAACACTGCGGCATGCTATTTATGAAACACTTTAACAGGATTTTAAATATGTTTTCAAATATTTATTACAGTCATCGAGCTGTTACTCATTTTGTAATTTATTTAGTTTTAAACCAAAATGTTTAGTTATAATCGCAGTTTTTATTAATAAACAGCGTAACCCGAACAAAAACAGTGTATTTTGACGTTTCGTAGACCTGCCGCGATGCTAGCGCCTCTAGCGGCAAATTGATACGCGGTAGCCCTCATTTACTTAGATTATACATAAGTGTAGAAAATAGATTTCATTTCTACCGGTAGTCCCTAAAGACTTCCTCGCAAGTATTTATTTCAATCAGTTCATAAACAACATAAAACTCGCGTAGTATACATTAAAAAATAAACATATTCATTGTTAACCTCCTTTTTTGAAGCTAGTAAAGTTATATTATGTACAAGCTGTGCCCCGCGGTTTTGCCCGCGTTAAACTTTATAAATTATCATATCTCCTCCCCGTAGGTGATAGCGTGATAATTCATATGTAGCCTATAGGTTGACCCGACTTCTTAGTAATATTCATGCAAAATTTGAAGTAAATCCATGCAGTACTTTTGAGTTTAGCCCGCACATACATCTGTATGTATGACCGGTATAGTTTTTAGAATTTTTGTCCGTAAAAACAGACAAAAAATCTAATAACTATAGTTTTGGCTTCGATATTGATTGAAGATTACGCCCCAAGTATCCTTTAAAAAAAATATTATATGTACAGTTGTGACTTTCCTACGATTATATTATAAGTATAGATAGAAGATACATGATATCACCCATCGCCATCAATATATACTTAAACTTCCTACATACCAATAAATTCTTATAGCACGTAAAATATAAAATAAGATGGCTTCCACTCATAAACCTTAATGCACTATGCATATTTTAGTTCAAATTTGACCAAATATTTTCAGACAGTCAACGAAAAGAGCAGCCACCCTCGGGAAATAAGAAATGAAAAATATACGTCTATTTATATTGTACTGTGTCACTGCAACGCTTTGCTGTGTTTTATTTTTAATAACAGTTATAATTGAATTTTCTTGGCTTTGAAATACAGTCAAGTACAGAATGTAAAATTAATATTTGTCTTTAGGGGCTTACATACAAAAGAGGGCGTATTTACTATGTGATATTATCAGGATGTTTCAAATTCCTAATAAATAAATGCGTATCTTGCGATGGTTATACTGCGTGTGGATGAGTGATTTCACGAAGACAATTAATTTATTTTTAATAGGTTAAACAACGATCATTTACACGTTTCATCCAAGTTTAAAAATATTATTTTTTGTGTGTGATTAACAGTCAATTATAGGTTATCACCAAATTAGTAATAATTAATAAAAAGTACTTTATATATTTATATAAATATGTCTTTGAAAAAAGAATTACAATTATTATAAAAATTACGATAATGTATTTATTAAATTATTTCTATAATTATTAATTATGTGAATGTACAGAACATGTTTATATGAAAAAAGTTATGAATTAAAAGAATACTTTTAATGAAGATAGGCAATTTTTCTATTTGAAATAAAGTTATTTTTACTAACTAATTAAAATATTATATTTAACAAGGAAATAAAATTATTTATTTTCTTGTTGGACTTAATGGACTTCGGAGTGTTCATAAAACTGTCATTCCCAGTCTGTCATGAGAATATGAAGATACGTACAGATAGTCAGATTTATTACTAACTAGCTGTACCCCGCGGTTTTAGCTGCATTAAATTTTATAAATTATCACAGCTCCTACCCCGTAGGTGATAGCGTGATAATATGTAGCCTATATGTTGATCCGAACTCTAAGTATGCAAGATTTGAGTTAATCCATGCAGTACTTTTTGAGTTTAGCCCAGACATACATACAAACAAACAGACATACAGACAAAAATACTAAAAACTATATTTTTGGCTTCGATATCGATTGTAGATCACGCCCCAAATATCATTTAAAAAAAATATTCAATGTACAGTTTTGACGTTCCTACAATTTTATTTTATTTTTTTATTTATTTTATTTAATCATTAATGTACACACGGAAAAGGAATACAGAAAAGAAATTGTAAAAGAAAATAACTTGTTAAAAAAAATTGAGCTTATTTTTCATTATTATTCTATACATAAAATTTGAAGCTAACGAAAAGTCAGTCAAACGACTTACTTACTCTATATAGCTCGATTCAGTTACAAAAACTGATACTTACTTGTCGTTTAGAAGACTTAATAGCAACAACCGAAACCAACAGCTTAACATGCCCTCCGAAGCGCGGAGAAGCTCAGAAATAAAACCACTTTGGCGGCCAGCCATCTATATACTAACCACGATCCTATTACTTTAAACTTGCCGATCACCTACAGACCGGTGAGAGTATCTGGCTGTGAAAAAATAATAGAGACACGTGAAGTGACCGACAGGCATAATTTTATTTTGCCAAATCTGCCAAATGTTATTGACATTGAGAAAAATCGAGCATAAAGTATGGAGCGGTGTGTGCCAAATTGGCTTTTAGCGAGGTGAGACTATAAAACATACCGTGTAAGTTAAATAGCAAGATCTGACGCGTTTGGAGCAGGGAAGATCAGGAAGGCAAAAACAAGAAACCGATAAATAGCGATAGTGTAGATGCACACTTTTCGTAAACTTTACAAACAATATTTACCTATTCCGTTAAAATCTATACATATAATAAAATCGTAGGAAAGTCAAAACTGTACATTGAATATTTTTTTAAAGCATAGTTGGGGCGTGATCTACAATCGATATAGAAACCAGGTTTTTAAAATTTTTGTCTGTTTGTCTGTATGTATGTCCGGGCTAAACTCAAAAAGTACTGCATGGATTTACTCCAAATTTTGCAAGAATATTACTAAGAGGTCGGGTCAACATATAGGCTACATATTATCACGCTATCACCTACGGGGGCCTACAATTTATACAGTTTAACGCGGGTAAAACCGCGGGGCACAGCTAGTATCACATAAATGTGGTCATGGCATAATACGTTTAAAAATATTGACTATTTATACCATGACCACATCTACATCATACACTGTGCAGCGGCACAGTGTAACTGCACAGTGTAGTACAGTGCTTCTCCGGTAAAGTATGTCACTAGTTACTACTAGTGACATACTTGAGAACTCAGTAAAAATCCTTTTTATAGATATACATAACCGAATTGCATAGTAATGAAAAACATTGCTATAACATCTCCCAGCATAATGAATGAATATTTTAATAACATACCGCTATAAGTAAATGTATTTATGCAACTATTTCATATGTTACGAGGGTGAAGTCATTTTACCAGATTAGAATAAGAAGTAGTTATGGAAGGCTCACATAAAAACGTCGGATTTTATGTTTTGTTTTGATAAAATCATGCTATACATATGAGAGGAAATGAATTAAATTTGACTAGTTATTTTTTACCTTCTTTAGTCACATTATCATGAAAATCTTCATGTCAGCCGAAAGATGTACACAGCTGGTCAAAGGCAAGGACCTCCTCTACGACCAGTGTTACGCTTTCCACAACCCTGGCAAAATTGTCCGTCCACCTTGAGGAGGGAGGGGGGGGAGGGGCTACCTGCCCGTCTGCCGGTTTCTGGTGGTCGCCACTCGACAACCTTTCTGTACCTGCGGCCGTCGGCTATGTGTCCCGCCCTCTGCCACTTCAGTTTGGCAGTTTTTCAGGCTATGTCGGTAACTAAAGCTTTAGTAAGTTTAGTTAAAGTAAAACTTTTAAATTAGATTTGATTTAATAGATAACATCTTTATCTATATAAAACCCTATTAAAAGGGTCTTAGAAACTATTTATGTTGGTTTAATTACAGCTAATAAAGTAGAAAGTGCCTTAAGGCTAGTTACAAAATTCTTTAATGACTAATTAATTGATTGAAGATTGATACGTTACGATTAAACTTTCTATTTATTTTAATAAAATATATAGATACGAGTGAAGAAAGGGGCTGAACTATATTTCCTTACTCCGGGCTGCTGCTGGAATTTTATCTTTCCAGAAATATCCCAATAATACAATTTGGCTTGACCCGTGATTTGAATCCGGGTCCTCATTAGCTGCGTTTGGCAACTACACCACAAGACTAAAAAGGCAGACGTAGTAAAATAAACATTAGACTTGTAACCTTTATTTATTAGCTTTCAAGTCCCAGCCCATCTCTTATCCCAGGTCTACTACCTACATCACTGAAAAATACTTTTTGTTAGCCCTCTGGAATACTAATAAGTTCTAGCGCCTAAACTCCAAATGAATCTTAGTGAACGCCGAATGAAATATCACAGTGATTGTTAAACAAATTGAAGAAGGGAGTGTCTTTTTATATTAGACTCCGTTAGTAACACTCTTTTATAAGTGTGTCGCCGGAATGAAAAGGGAACGCAGTTGCTTGTCGTTTTAATGTAAAGTGTCGGTGATAGATTGCGAGTGCAATATCTATAAAATATAAAAATGAGTACTGGTTATTGCTGAAGTGGTTCTGTAATTGAAAACGGGATTTTAAACAGTGTCATGTTTTTCATGTTTTTCAACTGAACTTATTGAAAGTCGAATGAAATATTGCAGTCATTGTTAAACAAATTGAAGTTAATAACACACTAGTGTGTTGCCTGAATGAAAAGGGGACGCTGCAGTTACTTTCCATTTTAGTGTGAAGTATGGATGATAAATTTCGAGTGCAATTTTTTATTATTATACCGTATGGGCAGTGGTTACCGTATTGTTAGAGTTGTTCAAGCCGCCCAGTAAGCCTCTGACATGACTTTACGGCTCTTGCCTAGTGACTACAATCGGACCAACAGCTTAACGTGCCCACCAAAGCACGGGGGGAACGGGAACGAACAAGAAATTAAACCACTTTGGTGGTCAACCATCATAGTCTGACCACGAGCCTAGTTGCTTAACCTCGCCTATCACGCTTGGACCGGTGAGTGCATTTGGCTATGAGCGCCTTTCCTTGAAATGTACATATAAATGGGCGTTCGTTATTGCTGGAGTGGCTCTGAAATTAAAAACTAGATTTTTAGCAGTATCAATATTAACACTTGTACTTTTCATGGTTTTGAAACTGAACTCAAACCAGGTTTTCTTTTACTCCATAACTATTTGTAGAGTAAGAGTACCTGTACTGTGCAGGTACTGGCAATTGGCAGGATTTCGACAACTGTCCACTGTGGTACACAGGCCTGGTTCCACTAAGTCGCCATTTGGATAGGTTTGCCGTAGTCATCGCACTTGGCATACTAGCTGGCCACCGCAGTTAGGTGGTAGCTAGTACACAGTTGCCATTGCTGTCCGTATATCTGGTACTTACTTTCTCTAAAACAAAACTGAAATGTAAGGTTACAGTAACAGACTGGTTGACATGGCTACTTTTGCTGTGTGGTATCGGCGAATAATAAAATAACCCATCCTATCCCGTGGGGGTAATAGAAATCTTCCTGAGGGGATAAATACCAGAGAACGGGCAGCAGCGTTTGTCTGTTAACTATGACCATCAAACTGCGATCGCCAACCCGTCTGCCAAGCATGGCTGTTATGGTATATTCCCCCCATTTTTGGGGAGGCTTTTGTCCAGCCATAGCTGGACAAAAGCCAAAGTACGTCCATAGACGTACTTTAGCTGACATGATGATGTTGATGACGTTGCTATTGAGAACTTATTTATCAACATAGACACGCCTGACACATACGTATATATAACTTACAAGCAAGCTGCGTTCATACCAGAGGCATTTGGAATATACTCGCAACACCAGAGGAATTAACACCTTTAAAACAGAAGATAGAAGGACCACTTTTAAGAAAGGAATAAGCTTGTTTCTTGAAGTAATTTTATAAAAACAAGGAAATAAAAGAGGAGGTACACATAAGCCTCTACTGAGCCAGATAACTCAGTATAAATATTTATTTTAACTCACTTTTCAATGTTTCTCCCTAGCTGCTACGTCATGCACTGTGCATTGGGTAGAGTATAAAAAATTACGATTGGACCATAACCAAATAAACGCAGCATTTAAACGAATTACCGTAAATTCTTATATCCTTATTCACTAAGTATTAGGAAGAGATTTATTTTAGTCTAGTCATTAGATTTCCTTGTTCCATAGTTTATTCAAAGTCATTTCCAAATCACTGAACGCTCTTCATCAGAAAGAACAATATAATCGAGCGTATATTTCTATCTGACTAGCAATTAATATTCTTTTGCGAACAAAGACTACCACATCGGCTACAAGAGGCGTATTGATGGCACCGTTACATGTGGATAGTTTTCTGATAACGTACTCTATTACATGTAATGTATACTAGATACATACCACGTAATATAGAATACAGAGAACAGTAGTACATTAAGTGGCCTATTACAGTCCACTAGCGCCGCCAATCGAAAAAATGTCATAACTCGTAAATAGAATCAAAAATACAAAATATGTTCTATTATTACCGTGGAAAAGGCAATAACGTAATTGTATAACACCTTATCAACACTTGAAATATAGCTGTTTAGCTAAATCGTGCATTCAAAACTTTAACGGCCGTTATTGTTACAAATGCACGATTTAGCTAAACAGCTATATTTTTCAAGTGTTGACAATGTGTTATAAAATTACGTTATTGCCTTTTCTACAGTAATAATAGACCACATTTTGTATTTTTGATTCTATTTACGAGTTATGACATTTGTTCAATTGGCGGTGCTAGTGGACTGTAATAGGCCTCCAGATGGATACTATTGAAGAAAAATAGTGAAATTATCAGTTAACTCAACATGTTTTATGCTTTTCAATGATTTTAAGCTGTAACTTTTAATAGTGTTGCGGGACGTAAGTAAAACCAGAGAGTTGGATAATGACTGACTTTATTCACTATGCTCCTACTTCACACTATTTAGTAATACCTACCTATAAATATTATGACATCTCCCTTCTTAAAAACAAAAAAAAACAATAAAACTCATTCATAGAAAAAGAAGGAAGATTAAAAAACAACTTTAAATTATTCATAATAAATAAATTTAAATTTTCAATTCTATTATAATTCAAATATGCAGTATAATAAATTTCCAGTATAATAAATTTAACAATAAATTACATATTTCAACAACAACATTATCACACAAGAAAAAGACAATAAAACATATTTATAGAAATCTCATATATTTGGCAAGATATGAGAGCAAATAATTGGTGTGATAGAAAACTTCTAGACCTCAGACTTATCTCTTTCACCAATAGTACATTTAAGTCTTACCATCGACCAGGGCCTCTACCGGCTAATTCGCTGAACATCGATTTCTTAAACGGCGTTCAAATAAATAAGGGCTAAAAGTGACTTAATCAATCGTTAAATCGGCTTCCATGAGCACAAGTGACGTCATAAATGGTCCGGAATCGATTGTCAACGTTGAAGCCGATTTAACGATTGATTAAGTCATTATTAACCTTAATTTATTTGAACGCCATTTATGAAATCGATGTTCGGCGACTAATCCGGTAGAGCCCCTGACTGGTCGATGGTAGTTTGGATGGATGTTATTGCTGGTCCGACCAGTGCTACATAAAATGTAAGACTGTTTTGAATCTCTCTGCCGTTTATTTGTGCTAGATCTATTAAGTAATGTCTGTAATTCTAACCTTAAACCAATATTTTTCAGCGCTGGAACATATTTAAAGTCTCACAATAATTCAATACATTATAATAATATGTAGGTATATCGAATATCAACGAATTAAAAAAGTCAAGTCCATGAAGTTCTTCATGGACTACATTGATAAGATTATTTTTGTTCTAGAATAATGTTGACATCAATTTCCTTAACATAAATCGATTTATTGTCCGACGAAAGAAAAAGGTTATCAATTCAACACTGTACGTTTTTTTTGTATTATGTATGTGACGCGATTTGCCCGTTGCCGTTATTTGTGAACTGATTTTGATTTCTTTTTAATTCGATTGAGAAGGCTTACGAAATTTACGTATTGTTCTATATAATATCCTGGGATAATATAATATCCTGGGCATTACACACGGCCAAACTAAGCAGAGCTTGTACTATGGAAACTAGATGACTGATATACTACATAGGTATACTATTTTTCTTTTGTAAATACATACTTATATAGTTAATTTACACCCAGATTCAGGACAAATAGACATGTTCATGTACACAAATATTTGTCCCGGATGGGAATCGAACCCACGACCTGCGGCGTGAAAGGTAGCGTATCTACTAACCACGCCAACAGGCCCGTCAAGTTAATACAATAGATACAATAGTTGGTGTAAAGAAGTAGATTTTATGTATTTCAAACAGTAGTTATAGATAAATAGATTAACTCTTTATTGTACACCAATATTAAAACCGTACAGTACAGGAGCATGCAATTAAAAAGTATACAATTGGCGGTCTTATCACTAAAATGTGATCTCTTCCAGACAACCAAAGAATGGACAATAATGGGGATTATTTAGAGGGCAGTTGTCGGTGTACATATACTTTGTTAACAGTACCCATTTGTACTCAGTACAAGAGCCTACTATATATACTAAATACATACATACTATATACATACATACAAACTATATACATACATACCTATAATAGATAGAAACTTACAAATTACAATATTACCTACTTGTTCTATCAATGTATCCGATAGTGAGTTATAGTTATAGTTGGAGATTTCCATGAAATTTAAATATTACATAATTATTAGATTTTTGGCAACATGTGCATAAATGGAAAAAAGCTAGAAATTTTCACGATGATCAAAACTTGTTCATGAGTCTCAAGTGCTTCTTTTCTTCATAACTACCATACTATTTAATACAATAATAATATAAAACTAGAAAATAATTATCAAGTCTGAATTCCCCATAATAAGCGTTGAATAAGTTATGAAATAGAGTTCGACCACCACATTGTGATGGCGAAGTGCTTAACAAATATGGGGCCTGCTAATACTCCGTAGCTCGTGAGTTCACTAAAATTTATAAAACCTATTTTAACAATGTCTGAAACTTTATTTAAATTACTAACGTAGTATTTTATTATTAATCTTTTTCTTAATATTTCATTTGAGCATGGAGCGCAGTGTGGGATTATGCAATGTAATGATGCTGTGAAAACGCTATGTCATCCTTCATTTTTGACGTAGGCCCTTAAGCATCTGTAACAGACTGCACTTTAAACAATTAGTCAAGTTGAAATCAAAAAAGGAGGCAACTTTTAAACATTTTAATATAAAAAAAGAAAATCAAAGATTTTATTATTATTATAAAAATATACAGCAACCGAAAGGAAAGATGTTACATATCTTATATTTTTGCTGTATATTTTTATAATAATAACAAAATCTTTTATTTTCAAATCACATACAGAAGATGTAAAATAATTTTAGTTAATATATCTTTTAGTTTTTAAATAGAATTCGTACTGGCATGAAAGATGACCTCAGCTAGTACTGATCTTCCGATAGGGCTAGTATGTACTGGTTTGTGAAGTGAGTAACACAAACAGCCAACATACAAATTTGTAACAGATAAAATAACATAATCATAACAAACAGGATTATATGACAAAACAAGATACAATTAAAAATTCATGAATTGATAAATTATACACATCGAATACATTCGATTATTATTATGAATTTAATGAAATATAGAACAATAAAAATTAACCATATGATACAGAGGGAAAAAAATTAAAAACAACATTTTTAATTACTTAGTATACATAAGAACTGGCACCAACGTATAACCCTTGCCATCCAAAGAGGTAACGCTTATAAGGCATCTTGCCCGCAGATAGTGACATGAAAGCGATTTTTTTTTGTCAGTTATACTTTAATTTTGTAATTCGATTTTAAGTCTTGCATGAAAATTTTTTGTTTTATGTATATATTATAATGCATTATTTTCAATATCTATGTGATTAATAAAAAATAATTTTGTATTTTTGTTTAATTTAATTTGTATTCATATAAATTGATTTTTGCTCACAGTACCTGTAAACACGATGACAAGCATTATGTAAACAAGCACTTCTTCATAAATAAAAAAAGCGTCAGCTTGACCAAGCGTATGAGATTCTTTTGGTCTCCTTGACGAAATACTTTCACAACAGAATAACAAACATTATACATAAACAAACATTTTACTCACAGAAATATATTTCCCTTTTCACTGTCGTGGATAAAAGTGAAAAATCAGGGTCTCCTTAGTAACGAACTAGAAATAATGTTTCCAATTTCTGTAGGAAAACGAAAATATTAGGTATTAGGTTTGCTTTGCTTAAGGGACGATTGGTCGAAGGGTAGTTTTATTGAATCCTTCATTAAACCCAAATCAGGAAACGTTTCGATCATAAAATACCCTACAACTTGTATAAAAACAGAATCAAAAACGACATTTTTATAACGTTGCGTATACATGCACTGTATTTATAAATATAATTCATTTTGAGCTAAAATATGTTTTAAACTTCATAATATACATACTAGACAGAGCCTGCACTGTGGTAACTAGACAACTGATAAACATATTTATATAATTTTAATATAATAAAATCGTAGCAAAGTCAAAACTGTACATTGAATATTTTTTTAAAAGGATACTTGGGCCGTGATCTAAAATCAATATCGAAGCCAAAAATAGAATTTTTAGAATTTTTGTCTGTTTGTCTGTATGTATGTCCGGGCTAAACTCAAGAACTCCAGCATGGATTTACTTCAAATTTTGCATGAATATTACTAAGAGGTCGGCTTAACATATAGGCTACATATTATCACGCTATCACTTACGGGGGAGGAGCTGTGATAATTTATAAAATTTAACGCGGGTGAAACCGCGGGGCACAGCTAGTACATAATAATGTAGTAAAAACATAATGAAATATAGTAACGGATAACACACGTAATTAATTTTATGTTGGATTCAGCCAACCGTTTCAACTTCTTCTGGAAGTCATCTTCAGCGCGAATGCGACCCGCACGACGTCGCGTCCCGTTACTATCTTTATATAAAGCACCTCACGTCGGTTTTAATAATAATGTAGCAAAAATATAGCTTAAACTTTAAATTTCGATATTAAACCTATACATGACCCTTGGTAATACTTTAATATAAACTATCTAAATATCATTACTATTATAAAATAAATATTAATGTAAACGTTTTCATACAATCCGTGTACCCAAATATCTATCAGCATCAACATCAAATATCTATATGTACCTAGAAATAATTATAAATTAATTAATAAATTAAACATTACTACAAACCTGTTCTGGCTATTTACAAGCGGTAATGAAATAATGAAATGAAATAATGAAATTTATTCAGCACTTGGGTATTAACATACACTTGTACTTGTCAAGTTCACAATGCAGTACATAAACATATTCGAATACAGTATGAAAATTACAAAAATATAATTGGTCTAAAAAAATTAATCTATTATTTTGAAATTTAGTTCTACAATATTATTAAAGAATTGAAGGCAATGAGCATTTGGCTAGTGCAGAAGGCTCTTAACCAGTAGCTTAAATTAAACGATTAATACCCGAGGCCACCCTTTTGGGGTTCGGGCCACAGCTCAGGGGGCCGCTGAAGCAAAAGGACAGAATTCTAAGAGAGGATGTGATCAGTTGCACGGGATCACCGATGACGTGTTAAGGGGCCAAAGCGATCCTCGCCGCTGAGGAGCCTACCCTAGCTAACCAAGCGTATGTGAATAAAAACCTTTTTTATTTTATTTTATAATTAGTATAGATATATTACACCCAAGCACAGAACAAATAACCGTGCTTATCACACGATGATTTGTCCTAGATGGGGAGTTTTATGTCAGCTTATCAAGTGACTGGAGTATACAAAAGTATGAAAAATATTTCACTTCGCTACTAGAGTACACCTTTATAATATTCTTAAAATAAGTTTAATTTGCGGTTGAATCAATATTTTTGGAATACAATCAACCTGATGCCTTCTCTGCGGCCATATAACAACGGCCCGAAATTACGTCATTTATCAATAATATAATAATTAACTATTCCAATCTATACATCTATACAAATATATAAAAAAAAAATGTGAGGGTCTGTTTGTAATATTGAAATAGCCGGTTTTTACTACATAAATATGAATATATATACGGTACATACACCAAAATAACATTTTTTTAAACTTTTGTTTGTCTGTCTGTCTGTTTGTTCCGGCTAATCTCTGAAATGGCTGGACCGATTTTGACGGGACTTTTATTGGCAGGTAGTAAGGCGTAACTTAGGCTACTTTTATTTTAGAAAATGTATTTTATTTTACTAAAAAACTAAATAAACTAATTAACACGCGGACGAAGTCGCGGGCACAGCTAGTTGCTATATATTTCTAAAGAGAACAATTAAGCATGCTCACTACACAAAGATTTATCCTGGGTAGGGTTGAAACCTGGTTCACCATTAAGGTTCACTACTATCTACGACACCGAGAGGTCAGTGACATGGTTTTCATCTCTTATTGGAAGCTAGTTGTAGAAGATACTTTTGATAGGTTCAATTGGATAGCTAGCTTAATCATGATCGCCATGTAAACTGGCCAACTCGTCCATGAGCAATGGCCAAACTTGCGTTCAAATGCAGATAAAAAAAAAAAGGAAACTTAATTGAATTAAAGTTTTGACATGATTCTGACGGTTCTTATGTTCGGCGGATTCGCAAAAAATAAAAAAAAATATGTACATAAACAGATCATCATCATCATGACAGCCAAAGTACGTCCACTTCTAGATAAAAGCCTCCCCAAAGAATGGGAGGATATGGTATAATCCTAAGATCAAATATTCGTTCTCAAAAAGATTTTTCCTCTACCTTGGCCCCTTCTTATATAACAAAATCAATGCAAATTCTAAAATTTATACCTTATCATACTATTAACGTAAAAAAGTTGTCCACTCTTTACTCCTAGATATTAGTTACGACGAAACGGAATCGCTCCTCCAATCCTTGCAATAAACTAATAATACACGCTCACACACACACACACACATACATCCACCCACACGCACGAACATGCACATACACGCGGTCACATTCTTAATAAAATGAAAGTAGTACTTATGTGAGAATGAAACACTGTATTCAATCCCAAGGAGACTGCACTGTTTCTCTTTATTACAGGCTATCCTGTAGCTCAGTGTTTTTCAACCTGTGGGTCGCGACCCCCTGGGGGGTCGCGAAGCCTCCTTAGGGGGGTCGCGAAGCTTCTATTGGGAAGTTGCAAAAGATTGGGAGTGCTAGTCACAGGGTCGCAAATGAATTTGGAGTATTATAATTAGGCCTTCTGCAAATATATTAAAAATTTTCTCTTTGTCTCTCGACATAAGGTAAATTTCGGTGGAGTGCTCCCATATCTTCATAAATTTTTCGAAACAGACGTGTCTGAAACATTTTTTCTTTAATAGAATTTACCATTTTTATAATTATATTTAGAACTTGACTGTATTTCTGAGGCAAGCTTTTGGCCACAAGAGCTTGGCGATGGAGAAAGCTATGCGTCAAAAGGTGTTTCGCATCTGTTCTTCAGTCTAACAATAATACCACTGTTTGCATCAGTCATGTCCTTTACGCCGTCACTACCAATAGAGATACATTTCTTTTCCCAATAGATATTCATATTTCGCGTAGCTTCTGGAAACATTTTATACAAGCACTGACTTTTACTATTCATGGGAAGCGATATACAAAATAGTATTTCTTCCATTAAATTTTCATTGGATTCAAAACTCACGAAAGCTAGACTGTGCACACAATCCGCAATATTCGTAGATTCATCAAATCAGGGAGACTACCTTTTATTTTTTGTTCTTTTATTTATTTCCAATCATAGTAAATCCGAATTTCAAATGTCGTCATATTTTTTTTGCTTTATTGTAGTTTCATTACTCCTGCTAGAAGTTGGTGGTTCTGTCGGTGGTTTCAGATTTTTTTTCATTTTCAATAATTAAAAATCACTTCAGTTAAAGACGTAATCACAATGGCTGGCGTTCGACAAAAAGTCGCAGAGCAAGCGAGTCGCGATCACCTGTGGCGTTGCTGCACAGCCAGCGTCACCCCCGTAACGCTCGTATTCCCTCTTATTGTATCCAATATGTATTGATCTGAACCCTAATTACGAAAAGTAATAAATATGTTGGATTAAATATTTGTAACAACTAAAATAAACATGAAAAAAAAAGCGGGTAAAAATGTGTAGGGGGGTCGCGAAAATTTTTATTCATACTAAAAGGCCGCGGCATGAAAAAGGTTGAAAAACACTGCTGTAGCTTATCTAAGAGGACAGTACCCTAACCATTTAAGTATAGTATTTTTATGTGTTTGTTACCTTAATATGCTATTTGTAGTGTACTACAGCAGCTATTCTAAGAAATAAAAGTGTCTTATTTATAACTTCTTATATATAATAATATAAAATATTATTTATAATCGCCACGCAAGGCAGACGTGACGTGACGTGTAGTTCACAGAATAACGCTGCTGCCCGTTCTCCGGTAGGTATTCCCCCGGTCGATTTCTACGTCCCCCACGGGATGACATTCTATGCCGTCACCACACAGCAAATACAAGCATATACAGATACTACATATTAATGTTCACCCGCTCGGGTGCGCTATATAGTAGCCAAACTAGTCGTGGTTATGAAAGTTTAAAAGCTTGTTACCTATTCATTGTTATAAATTTGTTTCAAGAGTTAACTCAGGGAGGCCGAGGACTTGACGTTAAAACACAAAATTAAGATACTTTATGATGAGGAGTATCCGAATCACCCCCATGTATGTTCTACGATTTTGCGTAGTTTTCGAGATAGAATTTTTTAAATAATTTTTTCATAAATTTCACCTAACATCCGTTTTTGATTTTTTTCTCGTTCTGTTGAACATTTCTAGTGCAGTTTTTTTGCGATAACTAATTAGCTTACTTTACCCTAACACCCTAAAAGTATGGTTTATCTAATCATTGCAGAACTGACTTAGAATTTATTCGAAAGTTCAAAATTAGGGTTCGAGCTCAGAACTCATAAATTTTCAAAGTATCAATAAACTCGAAAACGTAGAACATACATGGGGGTCATTCGGATACTCCTCATTATAGTGTATCTAAATTTTGAGTATGAACGTCAACTCCTCGAACACCCTGTATAATTGGTTCAAATTGTTGGTTCACCATTTGACTGTTAGCTCTCATTAATTTTACCTGTATACATGTAAAATTTCGTAACATATATATTACAAAATTTCTCCGTTCTTGAGAAATGATATTTATAATGTTAAGGTTGCCTTCTAATTATAAACGATTCGGATCAATAAATAATCTATAAAAATAAGTCAAAGTATATTATTTCGACTTTTCTTTTTAAATTTAGCTTTATTAATTAACAATTTCAAATATTGAAAACCGTAAAACCAACTAAAGTTCTTATTTTCAGATGCCATTTACCTGGAGCGACTTATCAGCCGCATGACGTCCACAAATACTTTTTCTCAAAGGTTTTCACAACTGCCGGTCTTGCACTGCCCGGTATTCATCGGCATCCATAGATCCTTGTAAAATCGTTGGTCCACCGAGTGAAGGACCTGCCAACGCTGCGTATATCGGTTGGTGGTCGCCACTCGAACACCTTTCTGCTCCACTGGTCGTTGGCTCTACGAACTACGTGCCTCACTTATTGCCACTTCAGTTTGGCAATTATTTTAGAACCACACAAGTATATCATTTCTACAAAATTTTTCAATCAGAAACTCAATAATATTTTTTTGTTAAGGCAACGCCCGCACTACACAATCTAATCCCTGTGTCGCGGGGTACTTGACAAACATAATTATAATAGAAGGACACAAATTACATCCAGACTCAGATTAACTATTTATGGGTCACACAAATTGTTGTCCGCCACGGGACTCGAACCCGCGACACGAAGCGGCGAGGCGACTATCTTAGCTGCTGCGCCACACGTGCAGTATGCCCCGTAATTATTTATTACATGGCCGTACCATACAGACAGACAGGCAAACTGGTATGGAACGAATTTGATGGGTCTTTGTGAGGGCCTAGCACCTTGACTATTAAAACACACTGTGAAATACCAAACCATAACTCAAATTAAGTACATACGCCAGTACATCCATCAACCCAAACTGACAAATTTATTTTATTGATTTTCAATTTTATCACATAAGCATAAGGCTCACTTTCAATTGGGGAAATTTGACATATTGGAGTAGTTTTGTGCTGGAGTCTGTACATTGTGTAAACATACCGAGAATTTCACCAACCACATCCTCAGACAAAATTATTCCGAGTTTCATTGATACAATCCATATTATGTTAGCGTTCAAGTGCGCTCATTAGCATTATAGGGTACATAATTATTTTTAATTATGGTTTTAATTCGAAAATTAATAGTAACAATTAGGTACATTAGTCATTATACCTCTAAAAGTTGGATATTATCTTTTTTTATATAATAGGATGGCAAACGAGCAAGGGGGTTACCTGATGGTAAGTGATCACCGCCGCACATGGACACTCGCAACACTGCAAGTGCGTTGCCGGCCTTTAGGAAAGGAATAGGCTCGCTTCTTGAAGGTTGCCATGTCATACCGGATCGAAAATACCTCCGCAGCTAATTGGTACACAGAGCGGTAGTGGGCGGCAAAAACTTTCTTGTGAAACGCACAGGTTAGATGACCATTCATCCAGGTGATAAGGATGAAATTTCCACTTTTGGCGAGAGGGTCTGTGGCGGAATGTGGCGGCGGGTATTTATAATAATCATTTAAAAGAAATTATAATCCAGTGGGTAAATTACGGATATTGTGTATTTTTTTACTTGCTGTGTGGTGACGGCATAGAATATCTTCACCTCATCTCATCCCATAGGGGGCGTAGAAATCATCCAAGGGAATACCTACCAGAGAACGGGCAGCAGCGTTTTTCGGTAAACTGTGACCATCAAACTGCCTTCGCCAACCCGTCTGCCAAGCGATTATGGCATATCCCCCCATTCTTTGGAAAGGCTTTTGTCTAGCTGTGGACTTACTTTGACTGACATGATGATGTATTTTTACTTTAAGATAATTTAAGTTCTTTTTGACCGCCGTGAATCAGTTCGCAATGAACCAGCTTTCTGATCTAAAGGTTGCGGGTTTGATCCTCGCACAAGGCAAATATTTTTGTTCATGAACATGTCTATTTATCTCAAGTCTCGAACTTAGTGTAGGAACCAATGTCAATTGTTTAGTGTAATAAATGATATAAATATATGTATAAACTGCCTCGTTGGTTTAGCGGTAGCGTTTTCAACCGCATATAAAGAGATCCTGGGTTCAAATCCCGGGTCGGGCCAAAAGTGATATTGTGATTTTTCTATGAAACGAGATATTTCTTAGAATCAGCCAAAAGTCTGGGAGTTAGCGGTATTATACCCCCGTGCCTCGAAGAGCACGTAAAGCCGTCGGTCCTGTATCTAACCTCTTTCTGGTGGTGACGCTGGTCGTCCCGTCGGATCATGAAAGTGATGGAATAAAAAGTGTTTGCGCACACACTTGTGCACTATAATATGTCCTGCGCAATTGGCTAGTCTCCAGTTAGACTGGCCACCGTGGCCGGAATACGGCCTTGGGAACATTATTATTATGTATAAATTAACAAAAAATGTAAACATGCATTTCTATCCGTTGTCTGGTATCCATACTACCGGTCTTGCCTTGTTTGGGATCAGATGGCAGTATCAGTATATATATAAATAGCGAACATATCATATAAGATAACTCATCACTAAAAAGAATGCAAAAATATTATCAGCTAATCCTTTAAATTATTTTGAACATGATTTTTTTCATGATTATACCCTTTTTTACCTTGTAAATCGAGTGCATTACGCCAATTTTCTATTGCTCGGTTAACACAGAAATATTAGCTGGAACAAATACTGTAATAATTTATTCAGTTCCTTTAGCCCGACTCATGGAAATATAACCTGGTAATGCAAAGTGTTCACTTTAACTAGGTAATTTGCAAGCTGACGGGTTGTTCACTTTAACAGTAGCATAATACACGGAACCAGCTCATGAACGCAATTTGTATGTTCGGATGTGGGAAAGGGCGGATGCATCGAGGAAATTAGTGTTTTCATTCAATTACTATGGAGCTCGTACGGATCCATATGTCTGTTTATCTGTGTGTTCATGAGTTATGCAGTAAGGTATAGTCGACACCACGTCGATGGACAGATTCTGTTCGGGACGGTGGCTTTAGCTACAAGAAGAAGAAGAAAATATTTATTGAGCACGCATAATAAAAATACAAAAAGACACGATTAATAAAAATAATAATATCTAAAGACAATGTCACACTGATCGTCCTAGCCCCAAACTAAGCAAAGCTTGTACTATGGGTACCAGGCGACGACGTACATACTTATATACATAGATAAATACTTAAATACATAGAAAACATCCATGACTCGGAAACAAATATTCGTGCTCATCGCACAAATATTTGCACTTACCGGGATTCGAACCCAGGACCACCAGCTTCGTAGGCAGGAGCACTACCAACTTGGTTACGGTGACCGTCAAGATCAAGTCAAAGAGAAGACATTAGAGTAACAATGGCGAGATACAATATAAATATCGTACAAAATATATTACTCTATTATTGTTATTAAAACAGATTTAGTTCGCTCAAATGGCTAGAAGCTCAGCACGAAGTTACAACCACAATATGGCTGTAACGCTGATTTTCAGCTACCTGCCACAGTGAGTCATAAATGTGCTACACAAAGATGATACATAAGATAATACGTTACTAATTAATGTTACTTATTTATCGTATGGGCAGTGGTTGCTTACCCTACGGCAAAGCACGGAGGGATCCCGTTGCGTTCCACTGGAGATCCCGGAGTCCCTCCATTATGTGCTGAGGGTGGCCACCTGGGGTTTTAGCCGGTATGAGTCCGGCATGCCCCTCCGTTCTCCTTAGGGCGGAGGATGTCCAAACAAAAGTGTCAGAGTTGTTTAAGCTGCCCATTAGGCCAGAGGCAGGTAGGAAGGAGGAGGCAGCGGTGTTGTTCAGCTCCGATACATCCTAAGGTTGTCCGGAAGAGATTGCTTTATGCAATAAGACGGCACTTTGTACAAACTCCAGAACATCAAGCTACCCCAATCTGGCCAATTTCCCCAATCGAAAGTGAACCTTATGCTTTTGTGATAAAGTTCTATAAAATTTGAAGCTAACAAAAAGTCAGTCAAACGACTTACTTACCTACTCTATACTTATTTAGCTCAATTCAGTTTTTACCCATAAAAAAACTAATACTTACTTTTCTTATAGGCAGTGGTTACCCTAGTTTCAGAGTTGTTAGGCTCCCTAGTAGGCATCTGTCATGGCTTAACGACTGTTGCCTAATGACTACAACCGGGACCGACTGCTTAACGTGCCATCCAAAGCACGGAGAGGCACTTTGACGGTCACACATCTATGCTTGACCGCGAACCTAGTTGCTTAACCTCGCCAATCACGGACCGGTGCGAACATCTGGCTATGAGTAATTAATAAGAGCTTTTTCATAGTGCAAAAGTAACTACTGATGTAAAATACCCGCAGGTTGAAAACGTTCCTTGATTCAGAGAAGTAGACGCTACAAATCATTCCAAGTAAAACGCGGCCAAGTGAAAATTTTAATAATTTATACTGAAGGTGAACTGAAGATTAAGGTTGGGCGAACACTTTAAAATGAGATAATGTCGAAATATCTTAGTTTTATGTAGGAGATTAATTAAAAAGCATTTCTCTGATATCACACTAATATTATAAAGGCGAAAGTTTGTGAGTGTGTGACTGTGTGAGTGTGTATGTTTGTTACTTCTTCACGTCTAAACGGCTGGAGCGATTTCAATAAAATTTGGTATGGAGTTAGCTGACACACTAGATTAAGACATAGGCTATAATTTATAAAGTTTATGCGGGTAAAACCGCAGGGCACAGTTAGTATTATAAAGACGAAACTTTGTGACTGTGTGTTTGTTTATGTTTATAGTGTGTGTGTGACTTGTCTTCACGCAAAAATTACCGAGCGGATTGTGATGAAACTTTGTAACTTTGCTTATATATCCGATTAACACATAGACTATAATTTATAAAGTTAACGCGGTTAAAACCACGGGGCGCAACTAGTACCAAATAATGTTCATTTCTTGTTCTAAAACCTTATTTATTACTAAACTGAGAAAAAGAAAAAATACAATTACTTGAACTACTGGCTAGCCGTGTGGTTTCTGGCCTAGAACTAATAACAAGGCCAATCTGTCAAATTTCCCCAATTGAAAGTAAACCTTATGCTCATGTGATAAAGTTGAAAATCTATAAAAACAATTTGACAGATTGGGGTAGCTGGATGTGCTGGCGTCCGCACACTGCTGAAATTTAACTTATGTTTATATGTATGTACGTTAGGCGAATAGAGCACTAATTTTCTATCTGGTCTATCTAGCTCTATCTAGCTGGTGGTCCTGGGTTCGAATCCCGGTAAGTGCAAATATCTGTGTGATGAGCACGAATATTTGTTTCTGAGTCATGGATGTTTTCTATGTATATTTGTATTTATCTATCTATATAAGTATGTATATCGTCGCATGGTACCCATAGTACAAGCTTTGCTTAGTTTGGGGCTAGGATGATCTGTGTGACATTGTCCCCAGATATTATTATTATTATTATTATTTTGATACAAGTTTTACATTTGTAGGCGTCATCGAAGCGTGTAGCGGTTCAAGGTAAAACGTTACAACTAAATGTCAAATTTGACAGCTATCACTTTGCCAAGATGGCCGCTATGCGCTGTCAAAGTTCGCGCGTCCTATTTTAAAAAATACTTTATAATTAGGTTCCCATCTGTGTGTTAACACCGGTAAACGTCAATCTGTAATGATAATTCCTGCATGTATCGTAAATTCAGTACCGATATTCCTATGTACAGCACTTAGCACAGAAAAGTATTAGGTCAAACGACATTTGGCACTCTGCCAGGGCACAATCTTGTAGCGTACTCTTTTTTGCTACATTGTAAAGTAACAGAGCGTAACCGATTTAGCTATAAATGGGTCGAATGGGTTGCATCAGAATTTATTTTTTACTCTTGAGGGTCGTTACTGCAGGCGCAGTTAACTGTAAAAGAATAAGGTTAGCCAAAAATCTGACAAAGATTATTTTTGTACAAGCTATGTGTAATTCCCGCCTATGAGTTACCGCCTCTTTTTACCCGCGTTAAACCTTATAAATTATAGCCTATGTGTTAATCCAAGGTGTCGGCTAACTCCATACCAAATTTTAATAAAATCGCTCCAGCCGTTTAGACCTGTAGAAGTAACAAACATAACCACTAACCTACTCACAAACTTTCGCCTCTATAATATTAGTGTGATTTTACTAGAAAGTTTCATCAAAGTCCGTTCCATAGTTTTTGCGTGAAAGGGCAACATAAATCCACACATCTACACACTCTTTCATCCATAGTCATAAACTGTCGCATTTATAATATTAGTTAGATGCGACACAGAAAACTTGATCAAAATCTGATGCCACTTATTTAATATCATATCAGCCGAAAGACGTCCACTGCTGGACAAAGGCCTCCCCCAAAGATCTCCACAATTGCCGGTCTTGCGCTATGCGCACAAGATCATCGGTCCATCTTGTAGGGGGCCTGCCCACGCTGCATCTTCCGGTTCGTGGTCGCCACTCGAGAACCTTTCTGCCCCAGCGGCCGTCGGCTCTACGAGCTATGTGCCCTGCCCACTGCCACTTCAGCTTGGCAATTCTTACGGCTATGTCGGTTGCTCATAAGTTAAGTTAAGTTTGCTGTTTAGCTGACGGAAAAGAATATCACCACCCCGTTTCATCCCGTGGGGAGCCTGGAAGTTGACCCGAGGGAATATCTCTCTCAGAGAACAGGCAGCAGCATATCTCAGAATACCATGACCTGACCATGATCACCAATCCGTCTGATCATCATCATCATCATATCAGCCGAACGACGTCCACTGCTGGACAAAGGCCTCCCCCAAAGATCTCCACAATTGCCGGTCTTGCGCTTTCCGCATCCAGCGATTTCCAGCGACCAATCCGTCTGAAAAACGTTTATTGTATATCCCTCCAAATTATGGATACAACTTCAATTGGCAATCGTTTGGGGTGGGCTTTGTCCAGCAGTGGACGTCATTGGGCTGATATGAAAAAAGGAGTTTATCAAGTCTGTGTGTTCTGTTTTGTATCTATGTTACCCAATTTCTCTTTTTATGATATTTACTATTAGTTCTTTTTTATCTGTAAGGAACGGTCCCAAATATTTTTTTTCCTAGTAATTGGCCGAAAGAAACGTTGTATTATAATAATATACTGGTCCCAAAATAAACAGAGCTTGTACAGACGCCAGCACATCAAGCTACCCCAATCTGTCAAATTTCCCCAATTGATAGTGAACTTTATGCTTTTGTGATAAAGTTGAAAATCTATAAAAGAAATTTGACAGATTGGGGAAGCTTGATGTGCTGGCGTCTGTACTATGGAAATCATATATAACTGATACATACATATACTACTTTTCTTTTGTAAAGACCTACACACATATTTAGATAATAACACACAGACTCAGGATAAAGGACAAATAAGAGGTACCTTCACCTTACGGAAGACATTCCTTAATAATAACATTAATAATTTAATGTTATAATTTGTGTTTCCGAGTTTGAGTAAGGTCGTCACAGCTCATTGGGGTTGGGGATCATGGGCAAACAAGTGTTGCTGACCCTTGACACTTGTTTGCTGACTGTTAAGGGCCAGCAACGCACCCGCGACTCCTCCGGTGTTGCGAGTGTCCATGGGCGGCGGTAATCACTTACCATCAGATGACCCACTTGTTCGTTTGTCGCCCTCTGATATAAAAAAGAAAAAACAGACATCCTCATTATACACAAAGTTCTACCCTGGGTGGGAATCGGTTCCACGACCTGCAATGATTCTTTGCAATGTAGGTTCTTTCACAACTAATATAAACCTGCATTCCACGCAACGAGTGATATTCTATTCTGATCTTTGACGTATTTAATTTTATCAATAACAATCTAATCAAAATTCACCTTTGGGGAGTTGTATTTTTCATCAATCATGGCCAAGATTAAAAGAAAGATGAAATTCAGTTCATCATATCAGCCGAAAGACGTCCACTGCTGGACAAAGGCCTCCCCCAAAGATCTCCACAATTGCCAGTCTTGCGCTATTTGCATCCTGCAGTTTCCAGCGACCCGCACAAGATCATCAGTCCATCTTGTAGGGGG
Source organism: Pseudoips prasinana (assembly GCA_951640165.1). Taxonomy (NCBI): domain Eukaryota; kingdom Metazoa; phylum Arthropoda; class Insecta; order Lepidoptera; family Nolidae; genus Pseudoips; species Pseudoips prasinana. Next base: position 5,627,565 of record OX621236.1, read on the forward strand.
CCTGCCCACGCTGCGTCTTCCGGTTCGTGGTCGCCACTCAAGAACCTTTCTGTTCTTCTTTTCCTTTTGTTTTTAAATTATGTAAAAAAATATTATTCTACATACACGACTTTTCTTTAGTAAATACTTACTTAAATATATTTAATAACATCCAAACTCAGGACTAACATCTTGGTTGGAAATCAAACCCATGACCTGCGGCGTGAAAGGCAAATAGCTTCCAATCCCAAACCGACTCGTCATAAATAAATATTAACTGTAATAAAAGTAAATATTACGGCCTTAATGCGAGAAAATACAAGGAAACACAAGATATAACAGTTTGTTTTGGGTCGCAAAGTACATACCCCATACCTCCATCATATATCATGACGTCAAAGACATTCAACAGCTATGCAGGTGTTGTTTCATTATTCAATAAACGTCGCGTAATAAGATTACTCGGGCCGGCTGTATATAAGAAAAAAATAATCTTTGCAGAAAGTTCGGGTAAGAGAAAATATTCCGTGTCATTTTCCTCAAATAGGACAACTTTTTAGGGCAAATACAGGTTAGTATTGTAATCATCATCATCATGACGTCGGCCGAATGATGAACAAAACTTTGCTATACAATACGGTTCTATAATAGAACATCCAATTCCTGGGCTATGGCTTGAGAGGCAGAGCCTCTCAAAGAAAAATTGCTTTACACCGAGCTTAGACACAGGCGCGGTTGCTAGAAAACTCTAGACTCTACCACCAAGTATGTCGTGTATTATTATTTCATTTAATATTCAATTTTTTTCATGTGTCACTATTATAAAAATACCTGACCTCTTTCCGGTAGTGTAGGTAGTCGTCATGAGGGTGATAGACAGTGCCCCTGTGTTTGCGCACACACTTCTGCACTATAATATGTCCTGCGCAATTGGCTAATCTCCATTGAAAATGGCCGCCGTGGCCGATATTCGGCCCGGAATACATCATAAAATTTACGCGCATGCTGTGACACCTAAAGATGTTGTGTATATAATTATAATAATCTAGGCGTAAAAAACAATGTAACAACTACTGGTTGTCCAAATAAATGAATTGCCTAGCTAGAGCGGTATTGGGCGGGCACATGGATCTTAGGACCGAAGGCCATATGGGCAGAATGTTTCTTAATTTGCAACCACGAAAGGACAGCGTGGGCAGGTCTCCTACAAAATGGATCGCTGATATTGGGAGACCCTAGATGCGGGTAGCGCAAGACCGGTAATTAAAGAGATGAAAATGAAAAAGCGTTGATTCTGAGAAAAAATATTTTTCAATTCATTTTTACCTCTGCCAAACTGCAAAGCATTTTATTGGCAGACGTAGCTCCTTTTTTTAATTTTTTTTTTAAGTTTACATTTAGTGCCACTTTTCCACTCTACTTAGATAACTACTAAACAATATTATTTTCTATCTATACTAGTGTAGTGTATAATTAAATATTCAAATATTCCCTACGGTGAGGTTTTTACAGAAGACATTATATAAATGAATATGTATTTTGTTTTTAAAAGAGGTCTTTGTGATACCATTGTTTATGTCGACTAGGAGGCTAGAGATCTTTGGGATAGCCCTTTGTCCAGTTTTGGACGTTTATCGGCTGATATAATTAAATAAATATGTTGGGACAACACACATATTCTTTACTATATAAAATAAGTTGGGTTTTCCTTCCTGACGCTATAACTCCAGAACGCATGAACCGATTTGCACGGTTTTGCATTCGTTGGAAAGGTCTCGGGCTCCGTGAGGTTTATAGCAAAGAAAATTTATAAAATTTAACGCGGGTAACACCGCGGGGCACAGCTAGTTATAGATAAATAATACCCTGACACAGAAGAATAAAACGTGCCCATAAAAAAAGTCCTGGATGGAGATCGAACCCACGACTTCTGGCTTAGCAGTCAGGGTTACTTACCGATAGACCAATAGGCCAGACCAAGATACTTACATACTTTAGTTATCTATGGTGATGATGTTATGATGACCTAGTCGGCGATTTTTACCGATTTCGTTAGTAAATCTTTGTTTCACGTCTCATTTAGTTCAAATAGTTAGTAACTATTTCAATATCTACTAAAGATTTCCAATCAGATGTTTACAGACCATTTAATCGACTAACCAAATGGATGTTTCCAGTCTGGTCCATTTTCAATCAACTACGAATGCACATCGTAAATTTTCTGCAATAAATCAGTAAACAAGGTTAAGATTTACCTGATAGTTTGAGGTTTTAATACGCACATCTTAAACTCACCCGATGGATCATAACCTTGTTTTCCCATTTATTAGTATAAATATAAAGGCTGATATCAATAACTGTAGAACCTAGAACATCATTACCTAAAAGTGGAAATTTCGTCCATATCACGTGCGTTTCACAAGAAACTATTACCGCACTCTACCACTCTATGGAATCAATTAACTGCGGAGGTATTTCGAAGATGCAGTAGAACATGGCAATCTTCACGAAGTGAGTTAGTTTTCTGAAAGGCCGGCAACGTACTTGCAGCCCCTATGGTGTGGAAGGTGTCCATGGGTGGCGCTGATTACTTACCCCAGCGAGAAACCTGTTTGTTTGCCTTGTTAAGTTATAAAAAAAATTGTTAAAGGTATGTCTACCATTAAATAAATTAAATTTTTTTATATTGAATATGTGCAGACGCCAGCACATCAAGCTACCCCAATCTGTCAAATTTCCCCAATTGAAAGTGAACCTTATGCTTATGTGATAAAATAGAAAATCTATAAAAGAAATTTGACAGATTGGGGTAGCTGGATGTGCTGGCGTCTGTACAACTTGAAACGTAACTTATTTTAATAAACATTACAATACATTCAAGCTTCGCAATGTGGCAGTAATGCACATAAATGTATTTTTTATTGATCATTGCTTAGAGCCGTTTTATATGATAAATAATCCTACTGACATCCTACTTTTCATGTATGATGATGTGATATGCTGTATGATGGTCTATAATATATTTATAAATAAGACTGGTTATTCGGGCGGTTAGACGGGCCTGTTGCCGTGGTTGGTAGATACGCTGCCTTTAACACCGCATGTCGTGGGTTCGATTCCCACCCACGACAGATATTTGTGTGCATAAATTATCTATATAAGTATATATTTACAAAAGAAAGATAGTATATGGAGTATACCAGTTATCTGGTTCCCATAGTGCAAGCTTTGCTTAGTTTGAGATCAGATGGCCGTGTGTGAATAATGTCCCAGGATATTATTATATAACATGTTTATTACCACTATTATTTACAATATATTATATAAGGGTATTTTAATACGAATACAACTTATAAAATATATGGGCTACATGGAGAGAAATTTCCGCACAATCCTGGCATTCGCCAGCAGAACCGCCTTCTGCATGTAACTCTCCAGCCAGATATCAAGCCCTAAACTTACAAGGTTGATTTTCAGGGATTTAGGAATAATATTTTTATTATTATAATTATATTATTATTCATCTTATCAAATGTGATCTTAAAAATTGCTTTAAATTTTGTTGTGTTTACCTAATTACTGAAGTATTTAGATTACAGTAAAACCGAATAAAATAATAAAAGGAAAGACAAACGACAAAAGACTTTTGAAATGGCTTAATTTCCTACCTATCTCCTATTTATTTTACACCTAGCATTTGGCTTGGAAAGTTGCCAACGTGATTAATTTATTCGTTTCCAGTGTTCGATGAGCACATCTAAAGAAAATAAAGTTGCAATTACTGTCTTTCAATAGGTTTCCAAATATTATCAGCTATTGGTAAGCCGGTCTTTCAACATTCAATTCAGAAGAAATTGGTTTCTTGAAACAATTCCGTGAAATATTTTAAGTCAAAAAAGTTACAGGATATATTCATAAATCCAATCAGTTTCGAGGTATATCTTGTAAACTTAGTAGGAATCTACAGGAAACCGATGGGAATGAAGCTTTGTGATTGTTTAACATATCACGCCATCACGACAATATTCAATCATTGCGCTGCATACCCGTAAGATCGAAATAACCGACATCAAAAGCCAAGGGTTCAAATGAGTGAGATTGAAAATTGCCAATGGCAGTTTTGATCGGAATTAGAAGAATTTTTCGGAGGCGCCAGCTAATTTAAATAGTTTCCAGCTAAGTTGGACCTAAGTTGATCTCAGGGATTTTGACTTGGTCACTAAAAAGTCAGACCCGTAATTTATATTCCTCAAACTTTCGGATTTTGTTACCAATCCAGTAAATATAAAGCAACACACCGTAAGATTGGTGAATTTAAACAAGTTTTCAAAATAAATTTGCACAATTTGCGAGAGTTGTTCTGTAGTAAGTATATTTGTTGTAAAATGGAGAAACGTACTGGCTACAAATCAACTGTCAACTGTCATATTAACTAGGAAAAGTTTTGCGAATTTAAAAGCAAACCTCTAAAATTAGACTTTTATAAAGGAATTAATACATCTTTACTATCCTTACTAATATTATAAATGCAAAAGTAACTGTATGTCCGTCTCGCTTTCACGGCAAAACTCCTAAACCGATTTGAATTAACACATACATCGAGAGTCTAGAGCCTGAGAAAGGACAAAGGCTAAATTTTATTGCGAAAGAAAGGGTTTTAATTGATAGATAGGGGGGAAAAAAGTTGTGTGGAAGTATAGTCAGAAACGTATTTTTTGGGCTATTGATTCGATATAAATAAATATTACATTCTAAGTTTGTAAATGTTAAAAGCCGAGCGTGCTGTGATACGGTGTAGGTGGGAAAATATGCCTTAGTGTGCTTACCTGAACGGACAGCCACGTATAGACAGAGACGATTCTGCCACACGTATGTGAATACTGATTTTTCAATGCTACCCAAAGACAATACTGCACGCGGACGAAGTTGCGAGTACAGCTAGTAATAATATAAAATACACATATATATTAACCAGAATCCATTTACCACTTCGTAAAACCGGGACCCTAGTCTTAGACAATTGTTGTCGTGTTGAGAAGTACTATATCAGATTCCTCTAATATATGACTTCTACGTAGGAATTCCGATAATTTAATCATTGGAACAAGAATCTGATATATATTTCATTATAATGTAGATTGTACATACCGCTCAATCTGTAAGTACCTTTGTTCAGAAAATCCAGTGCGGAATTCGAACAGCCAAAGCTAATAGCAATAGTTTCCGATACATCAAAAGATTGACGGCGTTAGTACGAGCTGATTCGAAAACTTTGCTCCGACGATTTGACGGTGATTCTATAGTATTTCTTAGCCTTACTACAAAAACACGAAGGCTACTTTTATGACAACTCGAACGAAAATATTTAGCCGAGAACATAAATTTTATGCTTAGCAGAATTTATTTTTTATGCTTAGATGGTTGACCAAATGGTGTTCTTATTTTATTTAAATTGTATTTATTTATTTACCATAAAACTTATTCCATCATTACAGGCGAGCCTAATGCGACAGAGTAGTTAAACTTATATCTATCTTATATCTATATAATACCTACGTACCTAATCTTACATTATTTTCCCTACAAACTAACATAACTTAAACTAAACTAGCTACTGCAAAGGCAATAGGCAGCCGTTGTGAATACGTTCAGTGGACAAGAGAACACATCTATCTGAGTAGATAGTGTGTGGAGCACACGCAGCGCCCGCACGAGCGGTGAGCGCTGCAGCAGGTTGGTGCGCGCGCGAGGAACATCCATCCAGCAGCGGCGGCCGCCGGCGACGTCCAAGGTACTCGTTGGGAACGCCAACTGAATCGTCTCTAATACACCCGGGCTGTGAATCTTGCCACGTATGACATTAAATATGTACGTGGCAAGAGTTACCTCCCTTCTTATTTCGAGTCTGTAATATCCCACCATTCCCAAAACGAATAAAGTAGGATACAGCAGTGGGTACCCGGGAAAGACGCCATACTGCTTCTTATATACAAACCTAAGAAATTATATTGGATGACAATCCTGGTATTTCTGTATTTTGTTCTAATCATCATCATCATCATGTCAGCCAAATAACATTTACGGCTTGACAGAGGTCTACCCAAAAGATTTCCTCAATGGAGTTGTGTCCATCATTTGGAGCGATATACCATAAGCACCACGCTTGGCAGACGGGATGGCTATAGCAGTCGTTGCTTGTTCTCTTGTGCTCATAATCCCTCGGGATGACTCCTACGCCCCTCACGGGATAAAGTGGGATAGCAATATTCTTTGCCACCAGCCACACAGCAGAATGTTCTAATGAACCATGAACAGGTTAAACGTATCCTTTATTTTTCGTCAGTATCTCGGAGCAAAACTACGGTGTATATATCTATCCTTTTCATATTAAATTCATTTAAAGCAATGCAATGGTATTTTAACTAGGTTTAGTTATATTGAGGCAGTCGTCTTTCTTTATATTTTTTTTAAAGAAAACGTGTGAATATTAAATGTGGCTTTATCATCTGACATAACAAGAAGTCTATTTTAGTAGAAACATACGAGTATAGCTTCCACGCTTCATGCAGCCCCGTGTACTGTGTAATGTTGTTCGTGAGTTAAGTCCGACGTGGTTCATCTCTATAAATGAGTGCAGTGACTGATCCTAACGCTTCGCTTATTGACGTTATAAAAATATCTTATGAGTTATGCACACAACCCGATATACCGTTATCGTCGGATGAGAGTGTGTTTGTTAACACGATATAATATCGATGAACCACCTCCGATCCTCAATCAGGCGATCTTTCTGCGTCATTGCGCATAAACATAGAAGAACAGTTCCCTAAAATCGACTCCATCACGCATATCCGCGTCAGTAACCACCCTAAGTCGAGGTTTTGTAATCTTATTTGCTATATCGCTTGAGCCCCCCGCTCGCTTTTATTGCCTGGGGAAGCAGTAAAAGCTTAAAAAACTAACTGAAACTGCACTTAAAAAATAAAGTGGCTATCGCTTTGCGTTCTATACGGAGCTCCATTAAGTTATTCACACATGGTCATCTGATCCGAAATTAAGAAGATACATACATACTTATATAGATAATTATACCCAGAGACACAGAAGACAAACAGACATGCACACCACAACACTAGGACATCTGTCCTACATAACGTAAAGGCAAGCATTTACCAACGCAAACTGGCCCGTCAATATTACGAACTATACATAAATAAAAATAAAATAAGACATACCTTCACATGTTTAAAAGCACTAGTATACCATTTGCCTATATTTAACTACTAATAATATACTATCTTCTATACAAAATTTTCACACCTAACATAAACAAAAGAAAGCATTATACGTATTAAACCTATGTCTGTAGGTCAGTATGTGACAGCTCTCAATCACTTTTAATCGAGGAAATTAGTTTTGAAGTTACAATAGTCAATACTACAGCCAGAATACATAAATAGTACGGTGTTGGAAGTTTGGGATTTTGTAGTCGCACGTTCGAGAAACACTGGTAGTGGTGACGGCGGAACAAATGGTCGAAGATGTTAGAAGTTAGATTAACTCTTTAGTTGCTAACGAAATTAGTACTTATTTTGTAAAACTGACTAACTGTATTAAGTAATTTTCAGACAGTGAATAATTCTTTTCTCAGAACTCGTGGAAATTTCGTTAAAACTTGTTTGTTATTTGCTTTTATTTATTGCAATTTTGCGACGATTTCGTACAAATTCGTTTCTACTTCTGGTCTCTCGGTTGCATACCTGTTTTATTATATAAATATATAGAACGGTAACCTTGTTGGGGTCTGTCCAAGCTGACGAGCTATGCGCCCCACCCACTGACAAGCACTGGCAAGCGAAGCAAGGTAACCAATTGCCAAGCTGTAGTATTGGCAATCGGTCACCTAGCTTCGTTTGCCAATGCGTTGCCAGTTGCGAATTTCGACATTTCTGATTTGATCTCATGAGGGTGCGCGACAGGAACACCGATGATTTTGTGACGGTCGCTGGAAGCCACTGGAGGCGGGTAATGGACGGCACAATACTGGCAATTGTTGAGATATTTAGAGCGCTCGAAGTTTGAAAGCTGACCGGGGCACATAGCTGCCCCGCCCAATGCCATTTAAGCGTAGCAATTCTTCGGGCAATGTCAGTCACTTTCCTCCGCTTGCGAATTTCGACATTTCTGATTTGATCCCGTAATGTTGAGATGATGTTGTGAGAGTGTCGAAAGGAGCTACTGGTAGAGCATAATTGACGGTGCAAGACCTACAATTGTGGAAATCTTTAGGAGAGGCATATGTCCAGCAGTAGACGTTTTTCGGTTGATATGATGAGGGTACACAGATAAATATTAATTTAAAGTGCTTCAAACTTCGAACGAAATTTGATATTTCCACAATTTTCATTATTTTTTTATTTGTTGTTATGTATGAAATATAATTTTGGTAAAATGGCCGCCACGTCTGTATGTGTATCCTGGTAGACCAATTTTGGAGGGCACACAATGGGGTTCAATTCCTCGGAGAAAGTTACTTATGTTAGCTTTTAAGACGCCAGTTGTCTGTGGTTTGTCTGCATATATACTAGAGATTTTTCATAGCCCCGTAGAAAGTAGTTTAGTATTAAGTCACATGATATCAGTGGCCAGTTACTGTCACCACCACGCGAAATGAATACTATTTTGAAAGAAAGATTTGGTATTAGGTACAGGGGCTCTACCGGCTTGGTCGCCAAACATCGTTTTCGTGAATGGCGTTCAAATAAATAAAGGTTAAAAATTACTTAATCGTTAACAATCGATTCCGGACCATTTATGACGTCATATGTGGTCATGGAAGCCGATTTAACGATTGATTAAGTCATTTTTAACCTTTATTTATTTGAACGCCATGATGAAAACGATGTTCGGCGACTTAGCCGGTAGCCGTAGTGGTTTGAGATTTGACCTGTAAACAATTTTACCCTAAATATGACAAGATATTGTCTTACGTTTGAAAATATTGTGCAGTTTATTATACTTAGTTGAAGGATGAATATTAAAATATCTCTTAAACAATAGTATTATAGCGGCACGAGCTAATTTGTGTTATGCGATGAATTTATAGTCCAGAAATAATATAGGAAGAAATAGTATTTGTTGAGTAAACTATAGTAAATCGCCAACAACTTATTACTTATGCTACTTTAATTGCTTATTGGTAAACGATTATAAAGGCAATGGTACAATTTTTAACCTAAATGTGACAAGATATTGCCTTAAGTTTAAAAATAATGTGCAGTTTATTATACTAAGTTGAAGTATGAATATTAAAATATCGCTTAAACAATAGTATAAATCATTATACGAACAATGGTTTTCGTAATAAATGGTGTTATTTGACAGGGTGTAACTTTTGCGACTTTATTAAATGTAATTGTTTTGCTTTACCATGACTGATGAGACATACGGCCTTTTAGTTTAGATAACTTAGATACGGAACCCTTATAGATTCGTCATGTCTGTCTGTATGTCCGTCCGTATGTCACAGCCACTTTTTTCCCAAACTATAAAGACTAATACTGTTGAAATTTGGTAAGTAGATGTATTCTGTGATCCGCATTAAGATTTTCATACAAAAATAGAAAAAAATAATAAGTTTTGGGATTTCCCCATATTAGAACTAAAATTCAATTTTTTTTTCATCAAACCCATACATGTGGGATATCTTTGGATAGGTCTTCAAAAATGATATTGAAGTTCCTAATATAATTTTTTTCTAAACTGAAGAGTTTGCGCGAGGAACCCTTCCAAAATGGTAAAATGTGCCCCCCTCCCCCTGTAACTTCTAAAATAAGAGAGTGATAAAACTAAAAAAAATATATGATGTACATTACTTTGCAAACTACCACCGAAAATTTGTTTGAACGGGATCTAGTAAGTAGTTTTTTTTAATACTACGTCATAAATCATAAACCGCAATTTCCCTTTCATTCAATCAATTACTACAAGAACTTTTATATTCTTATTTGCTGCTACGGAACCCTTCATGGGCGAGTCCGACTCGCACTTGACTGCTTTTTTTAAGACAACGCCCGCTCTACTTAAGTGAATACTTGTGTCGCGGGGTACTTTACAACATACAATTTCAAGACTGTTTGTCCTGAGTCTGGGTGTAATTATATCTATATAAGTTGTTTTATACCTATATGTATTTACAAAAGAAAAGTACTAAATGTAATGTATCAGTTGGTGTGGTTGCGTATCACACAGCAGGTCGTAGGTTCGATTCTCACCCAGTACAGATATTTGTATGCATGAACATGTCTGTTTGTCCTGAGTCTGGGTGTAATTATTTATATAAGTATGTATTTACAAAATAAAATATAAATAGTATATGTAATATATCAGTAATCTGGTTTCCATAGTACAACTTTTTTAAACGAAGCAGTAGTTTGGGATCAGATTGCCGTGTGTGAAAAATGTCCCAGGATTTTATTATTATTATACTTTCTTGAGATTTCGTTTCCATAGTCTAACTCAACTCTGCTTAGTTTGAACTGATTTTGATGAAACTTGTAGTAATAAAGCTAATATATCTGAATAGCACATAGGCTAAAATTAATAAAATTTAAAGCGGGTAAAACCGCGGGGCACAGCTAGTTTATCATAACATCGTCGACGTACAGTAAGTAACCAAAAAATACATTACAATTTCATTATTCAAACGTAATAACTGAATAAAATCAAATTTGCGATTTAAAACGTATCCCGGTAGCCGTTTCATTTAAATGTAGTATTCATGCAATTTGCTACAATATTAAAGCGTTTTGTAAAAAGCATTGTGCCGCTGAATATTTATTGAAATATGTTAACAACACTATCATATTGCATTTTTTAAGCCCACGGGTTCAATGGGCATTGCACAGACGGCCAGCACATCCAGCTACCTCAATCTGTCAAATTTCTTTTATACTATTTCTACTTTATCACAAAAGCATAAGGTTCACTTTCCATTGGGGAAATTTGACAGATTGGGGTAGCTTGATGTGCTAGTGTCTGTACATAAAATTTAGCAGTACCCGTAGCTTTTACTTAATTTTCAATAAAACAGGGTAGGTACCCATGAAACGGGCAGATTAAAAATCTATATAAAATACTATTAAAAAAAATAACAAATTAAATAATGTCCACCGAGTTGAATTTCGGCCACAGTGGCCACTCTCAATGGAGAATTGCCATCTGCCGCGGACATATTACGGTGCACAAGTGTGTGTACAAACACAGAGGTTGTATCCATTCCATTACTCTCATGATACAATGGTAGGACTAGCATCACTACTGGAAAGAGGTCCAGTAGGACCGACGGCTTTATACACAACATGTAACATAATTAACGCACACCCTCAAACAACCCAATTAGAATATTATGTTGTAATTTATAATACATACACTGATTTTTTAATTTAATATGTATATGCATTGTTATTTACTAAGTTAGTTTCTTAGAATAAAGTTTATTTTTTTTATTTTGTATTGAATGATGGAATTTGTATGAATACAAATAAACCTGCGATTTTAAAAGTCTTATTACTTTGACTTACGGTCCATTTCAATTTGTTTTGACTGTTCAGGGTTAATATGACAATACTTTCCGTAATTTTAATTATTTTGGAATAAAAAATTACTTATATTAAAAATGTTATACATTGATTCAGTAAACGATTCTGAACAAACTATTTTCAGGAAGTGCGTTAATTAAGTTACATGCTGTATATAATATCGTATTATGTATAGAATTTACTTATAAAAAGAAATCATGGACTTTATAAGTACGGCTATATTCCAAACTAGCTGTGCCCCGCAGCTTTACCCACGTTAAAATTTGTAAATTATAGCCTATGTCTCATTCGGATATACATATAAGCTATATTACTACAAAGTTTCATCGAAATCCGTACGGTAGTTCTTTTCTGAAACAGTATCAAACATACACACTCACAAACCTTCTCTTTTATCTCGCAGTAATATTTAGTGCGATTGTTATAAATGTTGAAACCATTCAAAATGGCCAACTTTAGCTTTTACAAATGTCCTTACAATTTATCTAATGCTGCACGTATCATATCGATCGTGGTATCAAGTCAGCTGTCTTCACTAAATCTGCTTTTAGCGACTCGATATTTAAATGAGGTTTTGAGGAAATCTTCACTTGTAAAATATTCCATAATCAGTTTTATAGGTCAGCCTTTTGAGACACCATTTCTTTCAAATTTTAACAGTGCTAAGTTAATTTATTTTAGTGTGCATGTGAATCCTGTGGCTATTTTTATAAAGCAATAACTGGAAAATATATTTAGGTATTTGGCCAATGGAAAGTTTAAGTTAAAAAAGTTATTACTTAGACTCAGAAACCTTAGACCTTTGAGGAATCAGAGTTATGAAAATTCTTTTAATGCAATGAAAATTCTTCGCTTTAAGTAGTATTGTATTTGTATAACCACACATTTGCGAAACGCATACGAATCAGCAGAGGAGAAAAGTTACTGGTACTGGAAGATGCTTCTCATAAAAGACATAGCTAACTAAATAATATAGTCCCTGTATTCCTACTACATATACTCAATCGTTTTGACGATCAAAACCTCCACATCCTTCAAATAGTCTCCCAATCTTTCAAATTTCTTTTATCGATTTTCAACTCTTTCCCATAAGCATGAGGTTCAGTTTTAATTGGGGAAATTTGACTGATTAGTAGGTTAGGTAGCTCGATGTGCTGGCGTCTGTGCTTTTTCTCTTCCAAGATTTCAAAACTGCTCATTATCGTATCAATCCGTATGACACAAATAATTTTATCACAAACTTACCGCATAAATTAAACTTTTGAACAGCAATTTGGAAGTTGCCAGTTTTGTTACTGTCACCCTTTCAGTATTCTATTTATTAATATATCCATATTTACCCTTTATTTCGAAAACCATAAGGGTTATAATCCGGCAGCAGCTATAGATAGTATAATTAAACCTTACTAATTGATTGCTTTGTAAAATTTTAGCGTTAGAAATGAAATTGTAACAGAATTTGCTGTGAAATGGATGTTGAGTCTGTATTGTAATTAATTTTAGTGGTTTTGATGACAAGTTGAACGGTTTGGTATGAATTGGAAGACTGTAAAGTAATTGGGGGGTTCCTTCTACTAGTTTTCTGAACCATTTGTGAGAGATTGATATGCAAATACTGACTTTATGAGCTGCGCACAATACTTGGCTGGTCAAATCTTAACCAGCACGCACGCAGATTAAAGAAAAAGTCACATATGTGTAAAAGAAAAAGAGAGAAAGTAAGATAAAGACGTATAATATTTTTTCCTTACTTGAAGTTTTATACCCGTCAGCTTCTGGCGCCGCGTTAAAGAACTACGGTCCTATCATGTATGCCACTACCTTCTATAGGTCACTTACTGAGTTCCCATACACAGTGGGAGCATTACGGGATGCAAGTGCTGGTATAAGACGGGGGTGAAGTCATACACTCAGCATTCGCGGAACGTCTATAGCGTGTAATACACGTAATATTATTATGTACGATATTTCTCTCTATATTTATTTTCAAGCAGCGTTTTGAAAATATATACTTGCATTTCAAATCCCACCGTTACTGCCGTTGTCTCGCGATCTCCAAAAGAGAGGCTAACCTTTACACCTGAGAGTAGTATAAAACATCCCAAAAACAAACGATCATCTCATATATCTTTACGTCAGAAACCGCCCAGAGTTGACGTTTTAACCCCAAATGGATTGCCCACCGGCACGGGTACTTACTATGTAGTTTTAATATTGATATGCAGCTTGAGACTATACTCGCTTCCTAAGCTAGCTATAAACGCCATGTGAAAAAAAGAAGAAAAAAATTGTTACAGAAGATGTTACATACATATGCACATGCAAAACAAATAGCACTTTGACACGCAGTAAACGCAAATCTATGATAAAAATCCCATACAAGATAAACATTCAGATAATGAGGATGAATAGGTATTGTATGGGGTCCCAAAAAATACTTTTCTTATTTCACACATTGATTACCTTAATATTTTTAGTTTTATGGGTAGAAAGCGTTTCGTTTAAGTTACGGTCACTATTTTATTCATCCTGGCACATTACTTACATACGGCCATTACTTACATTCCCAAACTAAGCAGAGCTTGTACTATGGAAACCAGATAACTGATATACTATATATAGTACTTTTCTTTTGTAAATTCATTCTTATATAGATACACAGACACAAGACAAACAGACATGTTAATGCACACAAATATCTGTCCTGGGTGGGAATCGAACCCACGTCTTACGGCGTGAAAAGCAAGCATTTGCCAACCTCGCCAACATTTATATTACATCTTGTATATGAGTCGCAAAAAGAGTTCTCATGTGCGGGATTGCATATTAGCGAGCCGTTTTTCTCTTCTCTCTATAAACGCTGGATTAATTACGTTTCACGTTTATAAAAATAATATCTGCATTGTATACAGTTTTAAAAGCTGAAATGAACAACGAAATTTATTCAGCACTTGGGTATTAACATACACTTGTACTTGTCAAACTCACAATGCAGAACATAAACAGGTTTAATACAGTAACATAAAAGATTTGAATTAGTCCGTCCGTACGGTCTGTGTTATCACATATATGTATATATTTTTTTAATCCTTAAATAATTAATCAGTTACTAAGATGTAATTTTAAAATTAAGAAATTTTAAAAACAATCACTATTAAATTACTATTAAAATTATTTCAAATAAAAAACTATTGGTCAATTTCCACAGCGTTCATTCGTTCAAAGAGCAGCCCGACTGGGTAAGTACCTCCAACTTACAGAAGACATTCCTCAATAATAACATTAATAATTTTAACGTTTTGTTTCTGCGTGCGAGTAAGGTCGCCGGGGTCTCGAAGAGCTCATCGGGGTAGGGGGAAGGGTCAGCAGCACTTGTTTTCTGACTCTTAAATGCCGGCAACTCTCCCGCGACCCATCTGGTGTTGCTAGTGTACATGGGCGGCGATGATCACTTACCATCAGATGACTCACTTGCTCGTTTGTCGCCCTCTGATATAAAAAAGACCCTGCAAGCGCTTCAGTAACCGGCCGTTTCCATTATATAGTATCGCTAAGACTTTAATACACTAAAAGGATATTATCGAGAGGAAAAGCTATCAGTGCCATAAAAACGATGGTGCACGTAAAAGAGCTATTACTCTTCAGTCATGCAAATGATCTAGCCATCTGCATACATTATCGTCAGGACGGAAAATTATAATGTGTGTGAGGTAAGAGCTTAAAATGCGGTTGACGTCCGAGCGATTAGTTAGTAAACTATGGAGGTTAACATCTAACTAGTTAGCGTGAATGGTCGTTGAATGTTAAACGAGGTTAAAGGGGAATTTTTTCAATGATATAAAAGGAATTAATGTATATAAACATAGTTTACTTAGACTTACTTAAAGTTACTAGGTGCAGTTAAGCACTAAAATACAAGGTAAGTCTATTTAGGTTGTCCTAAGTGTTTTTCACATGATACACTACACGTGGCTAAAGCAGTCTATTCAGTACCACCTCGGTACCATAGTGTTCCGTAATTTTTTTTTATTTAACTTACCGACGAAAACAAAATTTCACCGTAGCCTAGTTGGTAGTGCTCCTGCCTACGAAGCGGGGGCCCTGGGTTCGAATCCCGGTAAGTGCAAATATTTGTGTGATGAGCACGAACATTTGTTTCTGAGTCATGGATGTTTTCTATGTATATAAGTATATATCTATCTATATAAGTATGTATATCGTCGCCTGGTACCCATAGTACAAGCTTTGCTTAGTTTGGGGCTAGGATGATCTGTGTGACATTGTCCCTAGATATTATTATTATATTATTAAATATCGAAACACTAGGGGGAGCCAACTCCTGTCCCGTCTTCGACTTTTGAGATTAAATCGCTTGCAGTTGAATACAGAAACTATGTTATGATTTCAGTGGCGCGACAGACACTAGGCTGTGAGTCATAAACTTATAATTAACTCTTCTTATGCGCTATGCTCCTTGTATTCTAATTTCTCTTTCGCTCTCTGTCTGTCTCCTATTATGTACGAGAAGATGTGCGAATGTCAAGATTTACGTAGACGACTATAGTGTGCGGCAAATTATAGAGACACCAACCAAAAAACAGTAGAACGTGTGAAAATTTGTGAGTTAAAACAATATAAGTCTCAATATCATCATCGTCATCATGACGGCCAAATTACGTCCACTGCTGGACAAAGGCCTCCGTAAAGCATGGGGGATAATCACACTAATATTATAAAGGTGAAAGTTTGTAAGTGTGTAACTGTGTGAGTGTGTATGTTAGTTACTTCTTCACGTCTAAACGGCTGGAGCGAATTTAATAAAATTTGGTATGGAGATAGTGGACACCCTGGATTAACACATAGGCTATAATTTATTAAGTTTAACGCGTGTAAAACCGGGCACAGCTAGTGTAATATAATAATATCCTGGGACATTATCCATCGCCATAATCATCACGTTTGGCAGACGGGTTGGAGATCGCAGTTCGAAAAACGTTGCTGCCCGTTCTCTGGTAGGTATTCCCTCGGGACGATTTCTACGCCCGCTACGATGAGATGGGGTGATGATATTCTATGCCGTCACCATACTGCAAATCAATATCTCTATAACATTCTTTTTCACAAATATTGTACATAAGTTGAGAAATAAAATTTTGAGTATTTTCATGCAGATTTTGTACACTAAATGATCCATATGTTCCAGATTTAACTCACAAGCAGGTTGAGTTAAATCGTAAAGCCCGTGGCGCAGTAACGAGCCATCGGTGTACGCAGTGAATGGTACGTCGTTTGTAGCTGGGTGACATATTGTGGCAACTCCACCGGAATAAATCACGCACTGTACCTGAATGGACGCGGAGTGGAGTAAAGTGGCTGGATGGGGTAAGTAAGTGCCTTTAATTAGCAATGGGATTCTGAAAAGATGTGAGTAACATAATAATAGACGATTTATATTCACCGTTGATGTACAGACGCCAGCACATCCAGCTACCCTAATCTGTCAAATTTCTTTCATGCACTTTCAACTTTATCACATAAACATAAGGTTCACTTTCACTTGGGGAAATTTGACAGATTGTGGTAGGTTGATGTGCTGGCGTCTGTACATTACTTGGAATGCTTGCTCTTATATAGTAGAAGATTTTGATATCACGGCAGTCTTGGTGATACTATATCGCTTGTTTAGCAGTAGCGTTTTCAACCGCAATAAACAGATGAAGTCCTGGTCCTGGGTTTGAACTTGGAGGCCAAAGATGAACAATAGTAATAATATCATGGGACATTATTAGCAGACGGCCATCTGATCCCAAACAAAGCAGGGCTTGTACCATGGAAACGAGAACACTGATATTCTACCATACTACATTTCTTTTGTAAACACTAACTTATTTATATAATGACACCCAGCCCCAGGATACATATGTTACATATGTTCATGCACATAAATATCTATCCTGGGT
The DNA here is from genome assembly GCA_951640165.1 of Pseudoips prasinana. Lineage (NCBI taxonomy): Eukaryota > Metazoa > Arthropoda > Insecta > Lepidoptera > Nolidae > Pseudoips > Pseudoips prasinana. The sequence goes on from OX621236.1 coordinate 5,645,104, forward strand.
GGCAATCCAACCCACGACCTAAATCTTGAAAGGCAAGCATCTACTAGCCACTCCAAGCGGCCCGTCACAGCCGAGGGTAGTTTGTCATTTAAGTTGAAGATTACTGAACGTTAAGGTAGTATAACAATGACATAATTTTCATTAGTAATGTAATTATACACGCTAAGTATACAATAAGTAAGGTTTAAAGGCCGATGATGTGCGAATAATGTCCCAGGATATTATTATTATTATTATTACTTTATGCACAACAATTATTACGATTTCTTTCTTTTTTTTTGGCCCCAACTAAGCAAAGCTTGTACTATGGGTACCAGGCGACGATATACATACTTATATAGATAGATAAATACTTATATACATATAAAACATCCATGACTCAGAAACAAATATTCGTGCTCATCACATATGTGCACTTACCGGGATTCGAACCCAGGACCACCAGCTTCGTAGGCAGGAGCACTACCACTAGGCTACGGTGACCGTATTTAAAATGTGGATGGTTCTTTATTTCTATATAATTATGTATACTGTAGTACTGCACGTGTAGCCCAGTACTTAAGGTAATCGCTTAACTGTTACCATAACGCTCTTGTTATTTGCTTCATTGGGTTCTGTCTCCATACAGGGCAACCCCTATACGGAAACTTAGGAACCTTTGCTTAAGACAAAATAATTGCTGTATCGCGGGGTCTTTACAATAATTAAATACACAGAAACAAATCACACCCACCCTCTAAACAACTATGTATATTAATACAACAACTGTGTGTGTATGATATGAAACATTAGGGTGCTATGGTATCAGCTAAGCAATCACCTTAAGCTCTAATCATAACGAAATAAATAACCATTTGTATTACGCATTTCATTCATTACAAATTCGCACACTAAAGACCCGCGATACAGCAATTAATTTGTCTTGAGCAAGTGTTATATTTAAAAAAGATGTACACTGTTTTATGAACCTATGATGGTAACAATGCGAAAGTTAAATAATTATTCACGTTGCGAGTTGAATCTTCGCAGCAGTTTGTTTGACCCACACATGGAAGTTTTAAGCCTGGATGTGTTTTATTTTTCGTGGGGTGTTCACGATATTTTTCGTGAACACCCCTAGCGGTAATGAGGCATATTTATTTTGTACAGCCGTTGACTTGTAGTATTAGTTTAGTTGAAGTATTTTCTAAAATAAAAACGTACCTTATAGGAAAATACTCAAAATTTTTATAATTATAAAATACCACAGATTAAAAACATCCCATCTAGAGTGCTTTTATCCGCGTCACTAATAGAAACACAGCCTACATACGATATCCCCTGTATGTCGTACGGCTGATCCATTTTTTCATGAATTATGGCACTCTGGGAGAAATATGAAAAAATACGGCTGCGCGGTATGACGTCATGTAACGACCGAATGTTTAGATGTTTTTATGTGTTTAGCGAAATTTGCTTGTTGTGATTGGAGATTCCATGATTAAATGGGAACCCTCGGAAGTTAATCATGATTTTTTATATATTATTTTTATTTGGTTATGTCTAAGGATATACATACATAGACTCACGCCTGTTTCCCAGAGGGGTAGGCAGAGACAACGGATTTCCATTTGTCACGATCTTTGCATACTTCTTTTGCCTCGATTACTGTCATTATATTCTTTATACATGCTCGCCAGTTTAGGGTACTATACTTCGAAGGATATATTGGTAATATAGGTTGCTGTGTGGTGACGGCATAGAATATCATCACCCATCTCATCCCGTGGGGGGCGTAGAAATCGACAGAGGGAATAAATACCAGAGAACGGGCAGCAGCGTTTTTCTGTGAGCTATGACCATCAAACTGCGATCGCCAACCCGTCTGCCAAGCGCGGTATATCCCCCCATTCTTTGGGGAAGCTTTTGTCCAGCAGTGGACGATCTTTGGCTGAGATGATTCAATTGGTAGTGCACCTGCCTGTTGATCCAAAGGTTACGGATTTTATTCTCGCACAAGACAAATATTTCTTTTTAGTCTGAGTGTTTTTTAGTTAATTGAATGTACATATTCACAAAAAAATATTTACAAGAATTTCTATCCGTTGTCGTATGTTATATCTTTATAAAAAGACTGTTCATTATGTAAACATTTATTTACAATCCGGAAAACAATTATTGAATGACAGACGTGTCAATTGAAACCCTTTTACTCTCTCACCATAGAGGTGTTAAATACCATGGAGGTATGTAGGTATGCAACAGGTCTCCACCCTAAAAATGTCCTCACGGCTCTTGCCTGTGCTAGCGCTGGCATCCGTCTTCACTCTAAAATGTCTTTTAGTCCGCTTCTATGGTGGTCCGCATCATCTGGTCGACGTGCCGCTTGTATGTTTCCCCGTCGTCTGTTTCTACCAAATAGTGAACCTGCCCCAGCACTCGCAATACCGTTCCGAATTCCCATTTCTTCATTGGCTTATAACTTCGCACCTGTACTCTTTGGCCTGGAGAGAATATTCTCGTCTGTGGATGTTGGGGAGCACTTCGCTATTATTGGTTAGTGTACCTTTAAATTGCACGTGTAAAAAAGTCCTCACGTCTCTACCAAACATGAGCTCATATGGGCTCTTGCCTGTGCTAGCGCTGGGCGTCCGTCTCAACTGCCCAGCGCTAGCACAGGCAAGAGCCGTGAGAACATTTTTAGGGTGGAGACCTGTTGCATACCTACATACCTCCATGGTATTTAATACCTCTATGGTGAGAGAGTAAAAGGTTTTCAATTGACACGTCTGTCATTCAATAATTGTTTTCCGTATTGTAAATAAATGCTTACATAATGAACAGTCTTTTTATAAAGATATAACATTATGGATACGACAACGGATAGAAATTCTTGTAAATATTTTTTTGTGAATATGTACATTCAATTAACTAAAAAACACTCAGACTAAAAAGAAATATTTGTCTTGTGCGAGAATAAAACCCGTAACCTTTGGATCAACAGGCAGGTGCACTACCAATTGAATCATCTCAGCCAAAGTTCGTCCACTGCTGGACAAAAGCTTCCCCAAAGAATGGGGGGATATACCACGCTTGGCAGACGGGTTGGCGATCGCAGTTTGATGGTCATAGCTCACAGAAAAACGCTGCTGCCCGTTCTCTGGTATTTATTCCCTCTGTCGATTTCTACGCCCCCCACGGGATGAGATGGGGTGATGATATTCTATGCCGTCACCACACAGCAACCTATATTATTTTTTATAAAGATATAACAAATTGCCAGCGCTAGCACAGGCAAGAGCCGTGAGGACATTTTTAGGGTGGAGACCTGTTGCATACCTACATACCTCCATGGTATTTAATACCTCTATGGTGAGAGAGTAAAAGGGTTTCAATTGACACGTCTGTGATTCAATAATTGTTATCCGGATTGTAAATTCAAAAATCAATCGTTCAATGGAAAACTATACATAATTAAACAAGATGTGGATCCAATATTCGGTCGAGCATGGATACGTTCAATAAAACTGAATCTGGCTGATATCAATACTATTAAGGAAAACACACATTCACAGCTGGAGAACCTGTTAGAGGAATACGCTTGTGTGTTTGATGGTACGCTAGGCAGCATCCCTAACTACTTAGGACACATAGCCTTAAAAGAGAACACAACACCAATGTTTGTTAAGCCAAGACGGATACCCTACGCTCTGAAGGAAAAAGTAGACGAAGAAATGATCGGTTATGTCAACAAGGAGTCATTACAAAAACAGATAATTCCGAGTGGGGAACACCGGTGGTGCCGATAGTAAAGCCGAACGGGAGCATCCGGCTATGCGCCGATTACAAGGTCACTCTGAACAAAGTTTGTATTGACGAACAATACCCGATTCCCATAATTGAAGACATCCTGGTAGAAATGAACGGAGGAAAAGTATTCTGTACTTTAGACATTAGCCAAGCTTACCTACATATGCTAATGGACGAACAGAGTGCCATAATGCAGACACTGAGCACGCATAAGGGGACTTATAGAGTCAACCATCTCATGTTCGGCATTAAGGTGGCACCAAACTTGTGGCAGAAATTCATGGACAGAATACTACAGGGCATCACTGGAGTTAAATGTTTTTTCGATGACATTATCATACAGGGGTCATCTGAAGGACAATTGTTTAATCGCCTTCGATTAGTTTTACAAAAACTGAAAGAAAACAATTATTGAATCACAGACGTGTCAATTGAAACCCTTTTACTCTCTCACCATAGAGGTATTAAATACCATGGAGGTATGTAGGTATGCAACACATAATATAAGCTTTGTTTAGTTGGGGCTAGAATACTTAAAACTAATAGAAAGAAATTGAACATATTATAAAGAATAAAATATCAATACAAAAAATAGAGAGTTTGTAGATGTGTTAGTGGGTGTCTGTTTGTGTGATAAGTATTTTCTTAAAAGGAAATAAGCGTATCTAGTAATATTAAAATTGTTTATCATGTATCATATCATATTAATAATACCACTTTTTAGCTCTACCCAAGATATGAACCTAAGACCTCACTAAGTGCGGTTGAATAAGATACCGCTAGACCAACTATGTGTACTTATAAATTAACTAGCAATACATTAAGATGTCTCCTACTCATATTTTATTATACTTTTGCTTAATCTATGGTTATATGCCATAAAAATGTCATAAAACAGATGACTGTATGGAATATCCTAACAAAATTACGAAAGGTAATTTCAAAATGAGCGAATGTGGCGATATTGAATGTTATAGGCTTAATATAACGTTAAGAAGATACATTTGTATTTTCTTGTACTAATAAAAGGAGTTATTACGATGCCATAAATGTTTCTTTACATATTTTGTTACAATTAATTTGCAGGTATACGTTTTGTTCGAGGATTTGGCGGAAATAATTTACGACACATTTATATTTGTGTGCATGAACATGTCTGTTTGTCCTGAGTCTGGGTGTAAATTATCTATATAATCAATTCAGTATAAAACAAATCAGTTATCTGGTTTCCATAATACAAGCTCTGCTTAGTTTGGGATTAGATCAGATCAGATGGCCTAAAAATGTCCCAAGATATTATTATAATATTGATGGGCCGATTGGCATGGTTGGTAAATGCTCGCCTTTCATCCTGCCATGAGTTCGATTCCCACCCAGGACAGATATTTGTATGCATGAACATGTCTGTTTGTCCTGAGTCTGGGTATCGATATAAGTATGTATTAACAAAATAAATGTAGGTAGTATATGTAATATATCAGTTATCTGGTTTTCATAGTACAAGCTCTGCTTAGTTTGGGATCAGATGGCCGTCTGTGAATGATGTTCCAGGATATTATTATTATATTTTACTAATCAATTTAATAATCGCCTCATTGACTTATTTCAGCATATGATCATAAAGAAGTATACCTGGCCTGTGTGAATGGTACAACCGGAAGGGGAAGACCTCGTAGAACATTCTCTGATTAAATCGGAGACGTACTTAAGAAAGGTCAGGTCAGAAGTACCCTAAACCGGCGAGCATGTATGAAGAATATAATGTCAGTAAACTAAGCGAAAGAGATATGCAAGGATCGTGACAAATGAAAGTCCGTTGTCTCTGCCTACCCCTCTGGGAAACAGGCGTGAGTCCATGTATGTATGAACATAAATCATTTATTCTTTTTTTAGGTCACATTAGTTAATACGTACGCTTCTTAGCGACTAGTTTTAAAAACGGCAGCTGGGACAGAAAGGTTCTCGAGTGACAACTACGAACCGGATGAGCCAGTATGGGCAGTCCCCCACAAGGTGAACTGGGTGAAATCTTAAGAGCGTCGCGGAAAGCTGTTGGATGGGTACAGTGCAAGACCGGCAGTTGTAGAGACAGTTTGGGGAAGGTCTTTGTGTAGACGTAGACGCTTGCTGCTGATAAGATGGTGATGATGATAATTTAAAAATACAGAATACAATAAATTATTTTATGGGGTTTATAAATTTAAAAAATAGTTCAGTTAGAGTATTTGTGCTAATGCTAGAAATGAACATTATTGCATAACAATACACATAATGAATATACAAATGGACTTTGCAGTGCAAATCCACATTAAATTATAGGTAAACATTAGTTTTTTAAATCCAAACTACATTATATCACTAGACGTTCTTGCACTCCAAGATGACCTAAGTCGGCTGGACAATTATTGTGACAATAATAAACTTGACCTAAATCCATCTAAGTGCACAGTAATTACATTCATCAGAAGAATTAATACCATCCCTCTGAATATTATCTTAAGGGGCAGAAACTACAAATAAATATTTGTTCACGGGACCTCGGGGTCACTCACAACTCCAAACTGTTATTTGATGACCACATCAATAGTATTATAGCCAAAGCTTCGCAAATGTTAGGTTTCGTGATGCGTATGTTAGGTAATACTAAATAGATGTATAGATAAGTATAGATATAGCCAGATATGCCAAGCTCTAAAATATAAATTGTTATAAATAAGATTACTTTACACCGTTAACCAACAACATACTTTACACTTTATACAAGCATCATACTTTATGTACCATGGAGGTGTTATATGTCATCATCATCATCATCATCATATCAGCCGAAAGACGTCCACTGCTGGACAAAGGCCTCCCCCAAAGATCTCCACAATTGCCGGTCTTGTGCTATACGCATCCAGCAGTTTCCAGCGACCCGCACAAGATCATCGGTCCATCTTGTAGGGGGCCTGCCCACGCTGCGTCTTCCGGTTCGTGGTCGCCACTCGAGAACCTTTCTGCCCCAACGGCCGTCGGCTCTACGAGCTATGTGCCCTGCCCACTGCCACTTCAGCTTGGCAATTCTTCGGGCTATGTCGGTGACTTTGGTTCGCCTGCGGATTTTGACATTTCTGATGCGATCCCGCAGGGAAACTCCGAGCATAGCCCTCTCCATTGCTCTTTGGGTGACCTTGAGCCTTCTAATAAGGCCCATAGTGAGCGACCACGTCTCTGTTCCGTATGTAACACACAAGGCAACACACACTGGTCGAAGACTTTCGACTTGAGACACTGCGGTATTTTGGACGAGAAGATGTTACGTAGCTTCCCGAACGCTGCCCATCCGAGTTGGATTCTACGATTGACCTCCTTCTCGAAGTTGGACCTACCTAGTTGGATGGTCTGTCCTAGGTAAATATAGTTCTCTACAACTTCGAGTGCAGAGTCACCAACTTTCAATTGAGTGGGTGCAACATGGACGTTTGACATGATTTTCGTCTTATCCATGTTCATTTTCAGACCCACTTGTTGAGAGACTCTGCTGAGGTCATCGAGCATTATACCGAGGTCTTCCATGGTCTCAGCCATGACTACGATATCATCGGCAAATCGAAGGTGAGTGATGTACTCGCCATTGACATTGATGCCAAAGCCTTTCCAGTCCAGAAGCTTGAAGACGTCTTCCAATGCAGCGGTGAACAGTTTCGGAGATATAACATCTCCCTGTCTCACGCCTCGCTGCAAGTGGATAGGTTTCGAGATCTGGTCCTGGAGTCGCACTGACATAGTGGCGTTTTCATACAAACACTTTATCACCTCGATATACCGGTAGTCAATTTGGCACCTTATGAGAGACCTCAGCACGGCCCATGTTTCGATAGAATCGAAGGCTTTCTCATAGTCCACAAACGCTAAGCACAGTGGCTTGTTATACACTTCGGTCTTCTGTATAACTTGCCGCAGCGTATGTATGTGGTCTATGGTGCTAACGCCTTTTCGGAAACCGGCTTGTTCGGGAGGCTGGAAGTCGTCAAACCTGCGCGCGAGACGGTTCGTAACGACCCTCGAAAACAACTTGTAAACATGGCTCAGCAGTGTGATGGGTCTATAATTCTTCAATAGGATTTTGTCGCCCTTTTTGAAGAAGAGCACCACCACACTTCTGTGCCATGCTTGTGGCGTTTGACCATCTAGTATGACGGAATTAAATAACTTCTGAAGGGCCCGTAGGATTGGTGTACCACCCGCCTTCAGAAGCTCTGCTGTAACTCCATCATCACCAGGCGCCTTGTTGTTCTTGAGTTGTTTGAGAGCCATTCTAATCTCGTACAGGCTGACGTCCGGGATGTCTTCGGTGTAATGTCGGGTTAGTCGTGCTCTGGGATCCGAGGCATGACTTTTGACAGGTGGCTGTGTTGTCGTATATAACTGTCCGTAGAACTTCTCGATCTCTCCCAGCAACTCAGGTTTAGACGTGACGATTCTACCATCCTCAGTCTTCAGCTTCGTCAGTTGGCTCTGTCTAACAGACAGAGCTCTTGCGAACACTTTGGAGCCTTTGTTCCGCTCAATGGCCTCTTTAATACTAATTGTATTAAATTGCCGCGTGTGGCGAGTCAAAGACTTTGAGATCTGTCTGTTGAGCTGCCGATATCTGGTAGCATCATCTGAGGATGTCAGAACCATTTTCCGTCTATCTTCCATAAGTTGCAGGGTAAAGTCAGAGATCTTTTTAGTTCTGTTTGTACGGCGGGCCTTGAAGACCTTAGACCCAGCCGTATGGACAGCTTCTACGAGCCTGTCATAGTATGAGTCCACTTCCTCGCAGTCTGCTAGGCATTCGAAACGGTTTTGCAGTTCGAGCTGAAATGGTTCGGGGTTTTGGACGTGGATATGTAAAGGTCGGAGCGTAGATTTTATCAGTCGGGACCTCTGGAGTTTGACATTAAGGTTCAATGAGCCTCTGACCAGTCTGTGATCGCTCCCGGTTTTAACCGCATTGATCACGGAGACATCATTGAACATCTGTCGTCTCGTCGACAAGATAAAGTCTATCTCATTTTTAGTTTTACCATCGGGGCTCACCCAGGTCCATTTGCGGTGATCCGGCTTCCTGAAGAAGGAATTCATCATAAAGAGTCCCTCCTTCTCCATGAAGTCGGCCAACATTTGGCCCCGGGGGTTCCGGTCACCAGTTCCAAATTGCCCCACTCTCAGCTCATTACCGAATCGTTTGCCCAGCTTCGCGTTAAAGTCCCACATGACCACAGTGAAATAGGAGTTAGAGGTATGTATGGCTCTGGATATGTCCTCATACATAACCTCGACTTCATCGTCGGAGTGTGTCGAAGTGGGTGCGTATACCTGTATAACCTTCAACGAATACCGCTTGGTGATTCTGAGTATAAGGTACGCAACCCTCGTCGACACACTCTCGATTTTCACTAGGTTTTTCACGAGGGACTTGTGGACTATGAACCCGACACCACCTTGGGATATTTGGTCACCCTCCCGGTAATAGAGCAGGTTTCCGGATTTCAGTATTATCGAGTCCTCCCCCTCTCTTCGGACTTCAGATAATCCTACAATATCCCAATGTAACCTGCTCAATTCTTCCTCCAGTTCGGTTATCTTCTCGTCGGACCGTAGTGTACGCAGAATCTGCCGGGGATTCTTAGCACCCCCTGCCCTGCCGTAACCACGGCTGTTACCACGGCTGGGAAAAGCAGGGCTGCCGGGGACTGGGGGCCGCGGTTTGGTTGTGTCCATCATTTGAGGGGATTTGCCATAATCGCCACGCTTGGCAGCCGGGTTGGCGATCGCAGTAAGGTGGACATGGTACTCAGGAGAACGCTGCTGCCCGTTCTCTGGTATATATTCCCTCGGGACGACTTTTACGTCCCCCCACGGGATGAGAGGGGGTGGTGATATTCTTAGGCCGTCACCACACAGCAAAGTGTTATATGTGTATAATGAAAACCAGGTAATCTATTATAAGGTATATTTATTAACTTTATAGTGGAATAATCATTTAAATACAAGAGATACAAGCTGAACATATTATTTAATATATACTTTAACATAATAAAACAAACCACGTTGAGACATAAACATAATACAAAGTTTACTTAGCTTTAAATCACTCTGTCTGTTTAGTACGGCAGTTCCAATAGAATCGACACAAATAGCATTACTGTTAATTTAAATTTGTTCAAACTGAATCGTCCCTCCAACCACCGAGAGCTCCGCTCCGGTCAACGTTTCCAACAAGAATGATGCTCAAACCGATCGGGACACACCTTTTATAATAGACGACAAACAGATGTGAAACATGTTTTGCGACAAACAAGTATGACCTACACCCGCACGTCGCACAGTGGTTCGTGTAGAACAAGCTAGCTGGACAATATTATTTGTTTCGATTTTTATTTATAAATGAGGTTATTAAGCAAAGATATAAGGGTCATAATACTATTTGAGGTCCATTGGTCGTTTGAGCAGGTATAGTGAAATAAAAACACAATATTTTTTTAAACAATTTTATAAATAAATTTAACTATAAATGTAACTATAAAATCTAATATCAGATACATAAAATACCTACTTAAAAACTAAATCGATCACTCATCATCACTATCATCAGATGAATCATCCATTGAATAGTCATGATCATGAGTGGCAGAACTATGAAAACTAGAAACTATATTAACATTTTGTTCCTTAAAGCTAGGTTGAACTAATAAATCTAGGACTTCGATAGGGAATGAACCTATTTTCTTCCGGGGAATTTCTCTTAAACCATTTATTACAGGGTCAGATGTTATCAATAACATATTAAGTAAATCTCTATTCGTAGCTATTCTTTGCACAGCTGCTATTTCTTGCACAGCTGCTCCACTTTTCAGCCAATTTTGAAGAATATTTTGAGATGATGACCTTGACGTCTCTCAGGGACTGCTCCGTAACACCATCAAAGTCATGTCTCAAAGATATAAACCGAAAGAGCTCCACGTTTCGCGTTTCCTTCGGGTGTTTTAGCCATTCTTCAAAAAAGTCCATTTTTGAGACGGTGAAAACTGTTTAAAGAAAAAAAAAGAAAAAAATTAGTTGTGCAAATAATTCGCAATATTTTTTTCTACTAATTACTACTAGATACTTGTGAGAATCATATAAAATAGATTTTACAGAGTGGACATGAGTGGACATGTAATATTTTGACTATTGAATTCAAAAATATGGGTGAAAAAGTCCACTTTTATCGAAACATTTAATTTAATAAAATTAAATAATGAAGATCCTGTGATAAAAATTAACTAAAACAAAACTACTTACCCTTATGTACACAATCCATCACAAAAACACTATCACAAATTTCTTTTAGTGACTTAAAATAATGTTAACAATATGGTGTAAAAATGCAAATGAATGCACTTTGAATTAGCAACACTTTATATACTTACCTTAATGACGGGCCTAATGAGGGTAATTACGAAAATTAATAGATGTATTCCTTAATGTATAGGGCTAATGAGTTCATTTTAATAATTAACTATTAGGAATTGAAGAGTTGTTTTTGTCCAGCTAGTTTGTTCTACGCGAATCACAGTGCGTCGCCAGGCAAAATGTTAGGCTACCGCTGTTTTATTAATACCGTATTTAATTATAAATCTACTATTATTTTATCTACTAACTTGTAATATATATAGTTATATACTTATTATATCGATTCCAAGCTAACACGTACATCTAAAAATGTTGATAAAGCAAAAACTTATAAAATACTGTACTGCACAAATCACTTTAATTAATTTACTCATTATTGTTTATTATAATTTCTTACATATTAATTTGTTATGATATTTTTGTAGTAATTTTGTTCATTTAATGAATTTTGATGTATATTTTTTTAAATGTATTTGATTGTATTTGTATGTCATCATTTCATCAATGACAAAACGTAGTGTAGTGTAACAAATAATTATTTAAGACCTTGACATGTATGATTAATGTATATGTTCTACACCTATGTTATACAAATACTGTGCAACTGAAGAACTGCCCTCTCTTAGAATTCTGTCCTTTTGCTTCAGCGGCCCCCTGAGCTGTGGCCCGAACTCCAAAAGGGTGGCCTCGGGTATTAATCGTTTAATTTAAGCTACTGGTTAAGAGCCTTCTGCGCTAGCCAAATGCTCATTGCCTTCAATTCTTTAGTTTTGATATTGTACAACTAAATTTCAAAATAATAGATTAATTTTTTTAGACTAATTATATTTTTGTAATTTTTATACTGTATTAGACTATGTTTATGTACTCCATTGTGAACTTGACAAGTACAAGTGTATGTTAATACCCAAGTGCTGAATAAATTTCATTTCATAAACTATTCTTATGTATGTATAGACATGCAAATTCTCTTATAAAGATATAACAATTCTCCACTAAAAAGCTCATTATAACTTCCACAAACAGCTTGTGGACACAAAAAGCATACACGAATGTAAATGCACTAGCGTTTGTTCAAACTAAGTTAACATTTGGCAAAAACTAGCGACATTCGAGCCGACATTAAGGCTTGACCATACTCGGCAAACAGATAGGAACGATATTTCTATGAAATGGTCATTCGTGTAGTTGCATGGGTGTTTGTCTTTGTGTTTTGTGTCCAACATGCAACCATTAGCTTTGAGAATTCCGCCTGGATTGCAACAGTCTGTATGGCATTTGCCTGGCAAATAGTGAGTTTTATGAACGAGCTGCTAACGTAGCATGTAAGGAAATTATGTTCCCTGTGAAGTTAACAAAATTCAGTTGCATTTTTCTGTCAATCTATTAATAATTTACTGTCCATAGCTAAACTGGTGTATTCCGCAAAATGTTTGCTAATAATCCAGAGATATTATTCACCCACGGCCATCTGATCCCAAACTAAGCACAGCTTATACTGTAGAAACCAGATAACTCATATTCTATATACATATATTACTTTTCTTTTGAAAATACAAACTTATATAGATAATTACACCCAAAAAATGATTTCTGATTTTATATCTGAGTGTCTCCGTGCTTCGGGAGGCACGTTAAGCTGTCGGTCCCGGTTGCAGCTGGTATGCCACAGTCGTTAAGCAGAGGCCTACTCGGCGGCTTGAACAACTCTGACACTAGGGTAACCACTATCTATAAGATAAGTAAGTAAGTATTTGATATTCTAATGTTATGAGTATATAGGTAGGGGTAAATATAAATATGATATACTCATAACATTAGAATATCGATTACTTACTTATCGTATGGACAGTGGTACTCATAACATTAAAATTCAATAAATAAATAAAAAAGTATTTTATTCACGTAGACTTTAAAAAAGCGCTTGTAAATAGTCGGAACATGTTTGTAGTAATATAGTTGTATACATTATTATTTCTAGTAACATAGATATTTAGGTACACGTTGTATGAAAACATTTATAAATTTTATTTTTTTATAGCAATGATATTTAGCTAGCTCGTATCAAGTTATTGTCAAGAGATTATGTTTAATTATCTAGTTTAAGTCTAATATTTTTACTACATATGTCAATATAAATCTTATGCCCAGTCTATGATACAAAATATTGTATCTTATACTTGATATAAAATTTATATTTTGCCGAGACTTACTTCTTTTTTTCAACAGATGATGGTGATAAATTTAATTAAAAATTAACAGCCCAAAGTCGTCCACTACTGGGCAAAAGCCTCTCTTTCTCCCCATTCTTGGCAGACTTTACATAGAAAACCTTTCTCAAGTAGATATTCCCTCGGGGTGACTTCGGCGACCTCTACTAGATAGGTGGGGGTAGTGATATTCATCGACGTCATTATACAGCTTGGTTTAATTAACGTCTGTTATTTGAACTATCTCAATAGTTTTCTAATAACTCTATTTTGATCCTTAATTGTGAGGATATACGTGCGGGTTTGGCATGAAAAGACAAAGTTGGCTTTTTTAGATCTTAACTTAAGACGCAGAATTGCATGGAACTGTAGATAAGTTGTTCTTTTAGTTATTTTTATTATCTAAATTATCCGTCTACGCCCTTTCAAATAATAACCTTTGGAATATTCCCTTTCTCAAAATAATAACTGCTGCACGTGTGGCGCAGCGGCTAAGATAGTCGCCTTGCCGCTTCGTGTCGAGGGTTAGAGTCCCGCGCTGGACCACTATTTGTGTGACCCATAAATAGTTGTTCTGAGTCTGGATGTAATTTGTGTCCGTCTATTATATGTGTGTAAAGTACCCCGCGACACAGGGATTAAATTCCTTAGTGCGGGCTTCGTGTTGAAAAAAAAAAAAGATTTATAAATTGTTTTTTTTGTATATTTTTTGTTTAATCCTATGGCCTCTCCATTTGCTTGGTACACAATGTACAGACGCCAGCACATCAAGCTACTCCAATCTTTCAAACTTCCCCAATTGAAAGTGAACCTTATTCTTATGTGATAAAGTTGTAAATCGATAAAATAAATTTGACAGATTGGGGTAGCTGGATGTGCTGGCGTCCGTACATTGTGAACCAAGCAAACGGAGAGGCCATAGATGGAGGTGGTTCCAGTATTTATACCTTAATGTAAGTTAAACAATCTTCTTTCCAACTTGAAACAATAAGAAACATTTAATTAAAAAAAATAAGTTATAACTTCCATCTCTTGTGGTGCTTGCCTATAAGAGGTAACTATACTGGAATTTGTTCTGTGTACTGACTATTTCATATGTATTAGTATAAGTTACTGTTGGTAAGCCAAAAATAAATAAATAAATAAATATAACTACCAAACTACTTAAACTGCAAGTTTTCTCAGCAAGTTAAAACGTGTTGCTTATTCATAAACATTTCTTTTTTAATTAGAAAGAAAACCAATGAATTTTCATTGTTTACGAAATACCTATAACTACTGTAACGCCTTCAATTATTGCAGAGCAATGAAATGGAATCTTATAAGACCGCGCTTTTAAAACCTATTATATCTGAAAACCTATTATGGTCATGTTTGTTCCAATTTAAACCTTATAATCTAATACTTAAACTTATTTGTAATAATATAAAACTGCTGACTTACACCTACTACTTACCTTATTATACATTATTATATTTTAATTACCTTATTATACAATTATTATTTTATTTTAAATTTATGAATATTAGCGAAAACTTGTAATTGGCCTTCATCCTTTATTTTATGTTTTATTTCTGTTCTAGCTGTAAGTTTTCTAGATGAATAAATAAATAAAATACTACTTAATAATAAAAAAACATTAACTACTTTTTATATTTAATCTGTTTATCGCCTACGCTGTATTAATTGAGTGAAGTGCTGAATGAATGAACGAAATTACCGGACGTTCACTTAATTATTTTTTTAATTGCTATTTAGTCTTGATCTTCATCTGCAATACTTTACTAATCTTCGTGGAAACGTGACACTACATATTAACAAAAATAATAGCCACGATTTTAAGTACATAATTAAATTAAATTCTAGTAAACGAGTTATCCTCCAACTGGACTCTAATGTCTGGAGAAGCAGAGAAAGTCTCCTAAGTAGCAGTCAAATTTATTATAAAAAAATAATTTAACACAATTTGATAAATATTCATTAGTTTTTGGCAAGTTATAATACAGTTACTACACTTGGTTATGACATTGCCTTGCCATTTCCTAACGCGCCCACGGCTTAGAACAAACAAGGCTGACACTGTCAAAACAGATAGTTTTCCATCCTTTGTCATGATTCCCGCCTGGTGGAATGTTTCTGATGTGCAGGAAATTACGGTGCCATGCAGAAAGAGAAGTGTTCAAAAGTAATAGAAATAAAGAATTCATAAACATTATGGTTTATTTGCATTGGATAAAAAAAGCCGGCCTAATGCGAGTTGGACTCGCGCACGAGGGGTTCCGTACCATTATTTATCAAAACGAGCAAAAATTTCACGTTTTTTGTATGGGAGCCCCCTTAAACATATATTTTAATTTGTTTTTTTATGAGATATAGCCTGGTGATAGACGGACAGACAGCGAAGTCTTAGTAATAGGGTCTCGTTTTACCCTTTGGTCAATCATGTGTAGAGAAACTAATGTTCTAAGATATTTATTTATTTTGAATAAGATAAAGACAATACGGACAGTGTGAACACTACTATGTTATGTATTCTGCTCTCATTTAAAAAAGTGTTCTTCTAACAAGTGGGTTAAGTTAAGTATCTACGAGTATAGCAAGCCACAACTTATTCCAATATTGAGATATTGCGACATAATCCATACTATTCCGACCGATTGACCTTACTTTAGCTATTTTGCTGTTAAAATACAGACATATCTTTTATCAATGGCATAACTTCGGATTTGAACCCAGCAGGGTTCAAATCGTGACCTCTGTCGTACCTATTATGCCGTACTTGAATAAATATATTAGTGACAAGTGTGCTTGAGGGTAGTTAATACATACTGAAATTGTCAACGCATACAGTTATAACCAATAACCAAATCGATAATCGACTTCTCAATTTCATTATTTTCCCTTTTAAAAACTAAAACGATTAAGTTTTATTACAGTAATAGATAAAAAGTAAGTACGCCATACTCGGTCACTTTTACTTCTTTTGTTTTGAATTGTTAGATTTGTTAAATAGACGTTTACCGTGGGTAGTTTTTAATGAATGTTAATAGGATGATAACGACTTCAAAAAGTGCTTTATCTCCAAAAATAAAACTGCTAGCTAATAGGCGTGACATAGTAAGTCAAAAATATATTACTTAAATCTTAAAATCCAGACAGGAAATTGCGGAATTTATTTGTATGGTACAATGGAACCTAGAAATGAAGGCTCTATAACTACGGCGAGTGAGTATTTTCATAACGTGTATAGTTAGCCAATAGAGGTGAGCGTGGGCTCGAGCTAAGCTCTTAAACTATACTTTCTTATCGTATGGGCAGTGTTTACCCTAGTGTCAGAATTGTTCAAGCCGCCCATTAGGCCTCTGATATGGCTTAACAACTGTTGCCTAATGTCTACAGACAACTGGACCCGAGAGCTTAATGTGCCCTCCGAAGTACAGAGACTCTCAGTAATTAAACCACTTTGGCAGTCACCCATCTATGCACCGGTGTGAGCCCCCCGTTTTAGAGTTTTAGCTCATAGCCAGATGGCTATGAGCTAAAACTATAAAACGGGGATTATCTGCATATTAATATTGGGTACAAAAGACAATACGATACGATTCATGCATCATACATTTATAGATATATACCGCCCACCATTGACCGTGACCAAGCACTAAATGCCATAGTCTAGGTTCTATAAAATACAAGAATGTTGGTTAGAAATACTCATGGAGCTAAATATGCCTTTGTAGTGCCCGTTTGTAGAGACATAGTCAGCACGGTAGGTACACAAAATATTCTGTTCTCTTGAAATACAAAGATTCTGCAACTAGCTGGCTTTTATTTTATACATGTTATGTACAAAAAGTTATTTAGTCACGTAATTTGAAGACAACTTTTAGCACGCATTACGACTCTGTGAAATCAATTTACTGTGGAGATATTACCTATCAGGTATGAAATGGTAATGATTTCTTTCTTAAAAGCCGGCAATGACGTCAATCTATAGATGAGTGTCCGCTAAAATGCATCTATTTGTTTCTGAGTACCGCCATCCATATCAGAGGGCAAGATAAGATGTTGGTTTTAGTATATAGACAATAGTCGTTTAAATCAAGCCAGAAGGCTATAGAGTGGCTTGAATAACTTTGATACTAGAATAACTTTTTATCATACGCTTAAGTAAAAGTAAAGTAAATAATTCTCCTCCCCCTTTCCATATGACCGCTGGTAAACTTATTTACACCTTGAACCACAAAAGGGACAGTATCATGCTCTCACTTGCAGTGTATTCTGTAACGCAAAGGTAGGTAATTA
Source organism: Pseudoips prasinana (assembly GCA_951640165.1). Classification (NCBI taxonomy): domain Eukaryota; kingdom Metazoa; phylum Arthropoda; class Insecta; order Lepidoptera; family Nolidae; genus Pseudoips; species Pseudoips prasinana. The sequence goes on from OX621236.1 coordinate 5,662,830, forward strand.
CCCAGTCAAACTGCTGATAGAGTTCTAAGCGTATTCCTTACTTTTTAGGGTTCCGTAGCCAAATGGAAAAAACGGAACCCTTATAGATTCGTCATGTCTGTTTGTCTGTCCGCCCGTATGTCACAGCCACTTTTTTCCGAAACTATAAGAGCTATACTGTTGAAACTTGCTAAGTAGATGTATTTGATAAACCGCATTAAGATTATTACACAAAAATAGAAAAAGAACAATAATTTTGGGCGGTTCTCATGCATAGAACTGAATCTCAAAAAAAAAAATTCATCGTACCCATACGTTTGGATTGGATGGGTTTTCAAAAATGACCCCCCTGTAACTTCTAAAATAAGAGAATGATAAAACCAAAAAAAATATTATTATGATGTAAATTACCGTGAAAATAACAACGAAAATTGGTTTGAACTAGATCTAGCAAGTAGTTTTTTTTAATACGTCATAAATCATAAACCGTAATTTGCTTTCATTTAACTTTCATTTAACAAGGTCTTTATTTTATTGTAATAATGTTTTAATATTAATTGTAATTTTCTTTACGTGTAATTTTTAATTTAATTCATTTTGATTTTACTTTGTTGCATAAATTATTGTTGTCATACTAAAAGCGGGGAGGACACTGTATTCTGTAACACAGGTTTAATAACCTAGCACAGGATCCAGGGACTTCAAATAATGCAAATAAATAAAGAAATAAATAAAAAATAAATAAATAAATATGAAGTGACCCCAGACATTAATATTGTATAAATTTTAATTATAAACTCAAACCTACTTTAATAAAAGTAGGTTTGAGTTATTATGTTTTAGATGCAATTATGTAATTTTAATGTTTAATTTAATGTAATTACTCTAAAACTTATGTTGCTGTGCCCTTACAGGGTCCATAACTGTACCTAAGCTTTAAGCCTTTTGTTAACACCTTCACTCACATTATAAAAAAAAAAAAAAAAAAAAAAAAAAAAACAACTGAAATACTTGCTGCTACGGAACCCTTCATGGGCGAGTCCGACTCACACTTGGCCGGTGTTTTTCTTGCTTTTACGGTTTAGCGCACCCAAAGTGCCATGTATGAAGTTCCTAGAGCCAAAGCTATATTTGAACCCCAAACATGAACATTTCTAGATGTCACTGTATAACAACTCGAATCTGTAATTAAATATAAGTAATACATGTATTTCATTCGTGTTAGTATTACTATTAATTAGATACTACTTACTACTTCATCAGCCTGATATAATTCACCACATGGCTATATTATTAGATACACTTATTAGTATTACGTCATTATACAAAACCTCTTCTCCCAATTACTTGCTATCGCTAGTCCAAATAAATTTCGTCTGAAAGAGACCGCTGATGGTGCTAAGACCGTCTATTTTACGGAGTGAAATAATAAACTATGTCTTTTTTAAGCAAGAGTATCACTTAATGGTAATATAAGTGAGTGAACACCGCCGCCCATGGACACTTGCAACCCCAGAGAGGCTGCAAGGGCGTTGCCGGCCGTTAAGAAAGGAATAGACTCACTTCTTGAAAGTTGTCAAATTTTAAGGTTACATAAACTTTGATAGTACTCGTAAGATTATTCATTACGGGCTTGGTAGATATGCTGCCTTTCACGCCGGAGGTCGTGGGTTCGATTTCCACCCGGGACAAATATTTGTGTGCATGAACATGTCTGTTTGTCCTGAGTCTGGGCGTAAATTATCTATATAAGTATGTATTTACAAAAGAAAAATAGTATATGTAGTATATCAGTTATCTAGTTTCCATAGTACAAGCGCTGCTTAGTTTGGGATCAGATGACCATGTGTGAATAATGTCCCAATATATTATTATTATTTAGTTTTTAGAATAATTATTTCTAAGAATTATTTGAAAAAACATACTTACCTACATTCTGGTCATCTATTTATTCATATTCGGTATAATAAATATGTGTTGACTGGAATCAAACGGTGGGAGTTGAGCAGTGGAAGCGATGATCAGGGTAAAAAGAGTGGGTCGGTGGATTGGGGAGATTGAGGCAAGATGGTTTACGAACTAAGAAGATTATAATTATGGAAGGATCGTGCTTAAGTTTGTATCTTATTTATCCCCTGGATTGGAGTAAACCTCTTGCAATTCCACAGAGTGGTCGTACACAGTAAAAAGTTTCTTGAGAAACGCACGGTGTTATACACTCATAAATTGTTTGCAGTATAGTGCCCTCCCAGTATACTTGTCCCGACCATCTGGGACATGGCGCAAAAAGCGGGGCACAGGAGCAGCATACCCGCGTTCCCGGGGCTCCTCCCATCAGGCGCCAACTAAACCTAACCTGCCGTGTACGAGAAGTACACGGCAGGTTAGGTTTAGTCGGTGCGAGCCCGACATACCCACCCGCAGACACTTTTTGCGGGTGGCATGCGGAGGCAATTCCCCTGCCTCATAATAAAAAAAAGTATGCAGTATAGTATATTTGTCGTTAAAATGGTCGTATCTACTTCTGTGCTGTATAAACACGCAGGACGGGTTTAATCCTTCAGCATTTTCTTAAATGCTAATGGTGAATCTAGCTGAAACCAGGGAAGCATTCATTTAATCGTGCGATGGGAATAAAACTTGCACCTCTATTTACTTAGCTTAATAGATGTTCTAGCCGTTAAGAAGTTAGTCCACCTCGTAGTTAAGTACTTGTTAAAATGGGAAAAAATATTTTTCTTCACTTAAATATTGTTTAACTTAGCTGATTTAATGGAAAGGTGCTGGTATTAAAGTCGAGAACTTAAAACTTAGTCATCTTTGCCAGGTGTTTCATTTCTTGAAAGTATATTAAACAATCTTTTTCTCTTTAAAACAAAGATAACGGCCGCACTGGGGAATTTAATTCCTGTGTCGCGAGGTACTTTACAAACATATAATAGACGGATACAATTATATCCAGACTCAGAACAACTATTTATGGGTCACACAAATAGTGGTCCGGCTCGGGACTTGTACTTGAACTGTCGTAGTTGCTGCGCCACACGTGCAGTCGACAGAGTATTATTTTATAGTACAATATTAAATTAAGTTTGTATAATAAATAATAATAATATTATATCAAAATTACGTCCACAGCTGGACAAAGGCTTACTCAAAAGATTTCCATAATGCAGTTGATCCCATAATTTTGATGGATATGGCAGATGGGTTGGTGATCGCAGTATGATGATCACAGCACACAGAAACGCTGCTGCCCGTCCCTTGGTCTATATTTGGACTAATTATAGGATATTTATTTAAAAAAAAATCTCTCCTAAATTGTATCTGCCGATGACTATCGTTCGTAGATAAAGAGTATCTTCCTTAAATTTTTAGATGCAGATTCAATGCCCGTTGTACGATTTCATTTCCCCATGTTACGTTTACATGAGTTCGGTATTTAAAGCCATGATATCAAGTCACATTTTAAACATCTTTAGGGCGGAAGAATACCCACGAGGCTATACCCACTTTATAACAATTTTACGTTATCTAAAAGGTTCAAGGTCACTGTTTGACCCTCAAGAGACTCGGGTTTTGTATAGGCCTTTACAATTCTCTGGTATAATGAGCGTTACATTGTGCGTCTAGTTAGAAAGCCTTTTGTACCATACAGTAAATAATATAAGCCGTTACTTTTAACATCGTAGTAAATACGATCTCTAAAGTAAATTGGATTCGGGATTTTCTTTTTGCTCTTTTTACTATTTATAATAAAACATATTAAATCAATGTTCTTACCGCCGAATTTCGCCAACTATGGCGGAAAATTTCTACGTGACTTACGACTTCATAGCATACATATACATAATTAATAATGCAAAAAAGTCAGTTCTTCCAAAAACAAATATTTTGAACATCAAAAAAACTTGGAATTTAAGCAACGTAAGAACAAACTAATAGCAAAGTTGATAAAACATATGACAATACTAATTTCCATTTCCCTTTTTCTATGTAAAAAATGTAGTAGGGTAATCTCTTAACTGTAATTCTAAGTTTTATAATTTTGTGGTATTTTAACACGACACAAACAAATGGTGCTGAACTGGTGCTCGAGAGTATGACGTTAACACGCTAAAGCACTTCTGAACACTACACTTCCTACCAAGTACAACAAATGTATTTATTATAAATATAATTCTATTAACAACACGTATTGAGTAAATACAATATTTAGATCCACTTAGCGTAAAATGTTTAGAATGTTGACAGTTCCATAATATGAATGGGTACATTATAAATGTATGGTAAATAAGTCAAGGTAAATACATTACCAGTATTTGGGAGCTGTAGTGACAACAAATATATTTCTAAAAAGTCCGGCCAAGTACAAGTACACGTCGCTCTGTTGAGGTGCATGCTATTTAGCATTTAAACTACCCGGGACATAAAATAATTGATTTTTGTATATTTAGGTTTAAAGAACATTTAATCTCAAAAGAACAAGTACAGTGCACTTACATGAGAATTTCAAAGAATTACAAATGCTTGTCGTCTTGTGATAAAACATACATAAAATGAATGTAAACATAAATATAACTAACTAAACCACACAAAAACTTAACAATTATTGATTAAAAACTAATTAATGTTGTATTTACAGTACAATATATCAGTAGTTCCAGTAGTTTTATGTGTAAAATGATTAAGTTATACAAGTTTTACTAAATTGTGGTCGCGGAAGAGGAAGAAAGTTAAACAATAAATAACTTTTTAATTTCTGACAGTTGATCAATGTATGGATAACATTTTTGTATAAGCGCGAGTTAATATGAAAATATTTACAGGAAAACTCAACAAATTTTACGCACAGATAAAAGGTTGGCAATTTCTGATAGTGGTATATTTACGCTGGAGTGACAGAGACAGGTTACAATAGGTTCGAATTCAAATCGGTATTAAAATTTCTACTTGTCCTGTACATCGCACTTTAACTGCTTATTATACGTAATTTAACTTTTTTTATGAGTCATAAAGTACAGCGACCTTTCGCTCTATGACCATTTGGACTATGTAAGTACCTCTACCAAGTGGAATAAGTATGGAGTATACTTATCCCACTTGGTAGAGGTACGTTGTATGTTGTGGTCCATGGAGCTAGCATGGCGATGAAGACTCATTATATGGCTGTCAATGGCTTGAACAAGAAAATATTATCGAAAAGAGATGCATGACAGAAAATAGCATGCACCTCAATAAATTGGGATAATGGCAGGCCAATGATGATAATCTTCTAAACAAGACGCTGTACAAAATACTTATATTTTCATGGCAAAACATCAATAATTTAATCTTTGATTTCTATAGTAAAATGCACTCTTCATATGATGTAGACTCATCTACATCATGTTAAAAGTGCATTTTACTATAGATTCATAATTTACTATCTTTGTGGTCTTGGCGTTAAGTCTCAACTTAACATATGACCACGAAGATAGTACATTATGAACACATTACCAGCATATTATACTATATTATGGACGTAATGTTCTATGCCATCAACTATAAATAAATATCCTTGTATAATATAAGTCTTGTATCTCCGAAAAAATCAGTTTTCTTAACAGATTATGATTAACTTAGACCATACTTGGACCTCACAAATCATACCTCTTAATTCCAAGACTTTAAAAATCCTGACAAAAATCCGGAATTTTAGTGTACTTAGACTTTACAAATAGCACACAAAAAACATCACCCATTTCTCAGTATTCTCGAATTTGAAGCAAAATTTCTTCATCAGAACATAATAACATACCTAACGCTTCCACATAATCTTTAAATAATATAATTTAACACGATCAACGTACACAGTAATCAACGTAATAAGCCTTATTTACACCAACGCTTTGAACAAAATTAAACCCCAAATATTCCGGGGTAAAGGTTAAATTTGTGTGAAAACGTAATTCTCAACATTACAGTCAGTGTGAGTGACGTCACAGAGCTTTAAGAAAATTAATCATATAAGCTCCTTATTCGGGATTCCGTAGAGTATTAAATCTTCATTCGAGTTAAAAGCTTTTATTTAACACTTTCTTATGGTCTTGTTTTTATATACATCATCATCATCATTACAGCTAAATAAGTCCACTGCTGGACAAGCCTCCCTCAAGAATCGTCTTGAGGGGATATGCCATAATCGCCACGCTTGGCAGGTGGGTTGGCGATCGCAGTAAGATAGTCATAGTAATCAGAAGGAAGCTGCTGCCCTTCCTCAGGTAGATATTCCCTCGGGTCGACTTCTACGCCCCCCACGGGATGAGATGGGATGGTGATGATATTCTGATTCTGATATATTCTGATATTATTATATACATATTGAATTAGTATAAGCAACTACTCTAATTATATTAATCCTTTGGATATTTTGCATGCTTGGTAACTCTAGCTTCGTTCCTTCGATCAAATTGTCTTATTTATATTTAACCGTCGTTAAAACCTCTAATTAGCATCTTAAAATTAATCAAATAATCAGTATAACAATCTTATGCTACGGAGAGCTTCTAAATTGTTCTATCTCTGTTGTGTTGGTTGGCCTTCGTATTGGATCAAAAGAGTTTAGTGACAGAAAGTGTACTAATTTTCCACATGGAATTCTACATTTAATATGACCTTCATAGTTGAAAGTAGCCATGGTACTAAAATTATACGAAGCCTATTTATTTGAATATATGTATACTAGCTGTGCCCTGCGGTGTTACTCGCGTTAAATTTTATAAAATTTCTTTGCTATAAATCTCACGGAGTCCGAGACCTTTCCAACGAATGCAAAACCGTGGAAATCGGTTTGTGCGTTCTGGAGTTATAGCGTCAGGAAGGAAAACCCGACTTATTTTTATATATGTATATAAGTATGTATCTATCTATAACAGCAATAAGGCTGCACTGCATTGTTATATTAGAATTGGAATAACTTACTTGATTTCAACTAACATGAACGATAGAATACTTTTGTAAAGAACATCATAGAGAGAAAGAAGTATTAAAAACTGGAAAATTATAAGTGCATCTACAAAGGTATTTTATTATATTTTAGCACCTCCAACCTAACCCTATTTGTATGTAGGTGACGAGTTATGGAACATCGTTTATTATATTAAATAATATCTTTTTTTTTTTCAAAAAGAATAATATGACGCAAATTAATATGACTAAGAGCTAACGAACAATAATATGACGCAAATTAATATGACTAAGAGCTAACGATAAATATCTATACTAACTTCTTAATAAATGACTCCGCGACTAATGTTTTGAGTGGGCTACTTTTTACATTTTAAACTTTTAAAGACTCAATATTTGTCTGATAATTTATGTATCAAAATATTTAAATATTTTAGGAAATAGTAGGTTAGGTTAGAACTGCGACGGACGAGCCAATCAAGCGAAGCGACCCACAAAGCGAATGCCATAAACAACGTGCTTTATTGGTGTCATATATAAATATTTTAGAAGTTAACTGCTTCAACATATGGTACAAATGTAGATGCTTAAATATAACTATCATGCTCAGTTGGATTTACAGTGGCTTGCATGGATAATGTTTTTTTTTTTTTTTTTTTTTTTTTAATATAAATATTTAAGGGTGCTCCCATTCACCACACAAACGTGATTTTATTCCTCGTTTTTTATATATGGTACGGAACCCTTAGAACGCGGTTCCGACATGCACTTGACCGATTTTCTGATATCCGTCACAAGACATTACATGCCGTTTAAGTGGTTGTGAAGATAATAATAACAATAATATATAGGGACAATGTCACACAGATCATCCTAGCCCCAAAGTAAGCAAAGCTTGTACTATGGGTACCAGGCGACGATATACATATTTATATAGATAGATAAATACTTAAATACATAGAAAACATCCATGACTCAGAAACAAATATTCGTGCTCATGATACATATATTTGCACTTACCGGATTCAAACCCAGGACCACCAGCTTCGTAGGCAGGAGCACTACCAACTAGGCTATGGTGACCGTCACATTGATGTTAGCTGACTTGGTAATTAAAAGGACAATGTAGATTTTTAGAGGAGAATAATGCTTTAAATAGAACCCTTAATAAATTTCTATTTTTATACTGTATTTTTACTTTTTCACAATTTCTTCGATGCAATTTCAAAAACACTTCGTTCGATAGAAAATGGTTTCGGAATAGTTCCATTGAAATATTATTTAAATCATTTGGTATAAAGAACAATTTATTTATGTCCATATGTTTTAAATTAAAACTTTGATTCTAAAATATACGAAATTCAACTTTTTTTTAAATCTCACGTTTATTATCTGTGAACTTTATATGAGACATTTAGATCCACATATTGCCATCGCGCGTGCGTACAAATTTATTCCTAACTAGCTGTGCCCGCGACTTCGTCCGCGTGTTAATTAGTTTATTTAGTTTTTTTAGTAAACTAAAATACTTTTTCTAAAATAAAAGTAGCCTAAGTTACGCCTTATTACATCAGCTACCTGCCAATAAAAGTCCCGTCAAAATCGGTCCAGCCATTTCAGAGATTAGCCGGAACAAACAGACAGACAGACAGACAAAATTTGTAAAAAATGTAATTTTGGTGTATGTACCGTATATATATTCATATTTATGTAATAAAAACCGGCTATTTCAATATTACAAACAGACACTCCAATTTTATTTATTTGTATAGATACATAACTATGCAAGTTATTTTGCTCCTTTATCACATGTGAGATGCTCTGGATGTTTGGTAGAATAATACTGATTAGGGCCCGCAATTGTATCTGTAACTTTGCACCTACCGTGTGAAGTGCGACAGACCTGCCATAACCTAAGTCTACAAGATTTACATTGCATTTACATCATACATCATCAGCCTGATATCTCCAACTGCCGAACATAGGCCTCCTCCAAAGGTTCTATAAGGCTCCGCGCAAACGGGCCACCAACCACAGCCACCGGTGGCTGTCGCGCGCTACCGCCTCATTTGTAACAATATCAGAGGCGAGCGACAGCCACCGATTTTTGGAAGTCGCCACCGGTGTTTGGTGTCCATTTAGTGCGATACGTAGAACGTGTAACGGTTAACTGCGCGGGGGGTGGAGCAGTACGAGAGTGGCGGCTGTGGGCGTTTTGTGTGGCCTGTCACGGACACTGCTGTAGCGAGTGGCCGCCACCGGCTACACGTATGCGGCGCGTCTATACAAAATATATGAAAATGTATGTTATGTGGCTGTCGCTGGCCACCAGTGGCTGTGGTCGGTGGCCCGTTTGCGCTAGCCCTAAGGTTATCATTTGGGGGGATTAGCCGTAGTCACCGCGCTTGGCATGCGAGTTGGCAACTGCAGTTATGTGGTAGGTAGTACACAGGTGGCGCTGCTGCCTGACAACTTGGTGTATCCCTTAGTCGCCTTTTACAACACCCACGGGATGGCATAGGGCGACCCTGTTATCTATACATATAATAAAATCGTAGGAAAATCAAAGCATTAAATATTTTTTAAAAAGGATACTTGAAGCGTGATCTACAATCAATATCGAAGCCAAAAATATAGATTTTAGAATTTTTGTCGGTGTGTCTGTTTGTCTGTATGTATGTCCGGGCTTAACTCAAAAAGTACTGTATGGATTTACTTCAAATTTTGCATGAATATTACTAAGAGGTCGGGTCAACATATAGGCTACATATTATCACGCTATCACCTACGGGGGAGGAGCTGTGATAATTTATAAAATTTAACGCTGGTAAAACCGCGGGGCACAGCTAGTAGGCTCTATATATCTATCTCTAGGCTGGGAACTACATGGCACATTGCATATAATGAAAGAAAGAAAGAAAATACATTTATTCAGTATACAAGCACAGATAATAATAATAATAAAATATATAAATAGGTACACATACAGAAGTCCTTAATGGTTATCTGTGCGAGTCCGAATTGGTCCCATCTCAGCACTAGCTGCAACATTAACTGCTGCAGCGCTGGCTTCTCTAGTTGCAAATCTCTCATTTTATGAGGCTATAGCCTCTTTACATCATTTTGTCTACCGCTTTGCTCTGGAGGGAAGTGGAACTATTCATTTTCTAACTCCTCCTTTTTTTTCTGTTTCTGATTAAATTCGTTGCGGGATCCAAGACAGTTAAAGCGATTCCCCGGGACATGCCTGAGCTTCACCGCTCAGTGTCATTTCTTTGTGTGCCACTGTTGATCCTGGTTTACCGGAGTTGCAGTGGTGGGTAAGAGGGAGGGACTAGTCCCGATATTTAAAAAAAAAATGTGTCCTTAATGGTATGTATCTATATTCTAAAATTATTAATATTGTCTTTATGGCGCTTAAAATCTTAGTATTAAATCTTAGTATTAAACTGTCAAACTCATTTCCCAAATATTTTATGTAAAAGGAGTCTTAAGACTGTAGTTGTATTGTAGACTGAACGAGGATTACTATCTGAATTTTACCTCGCTTAAGTCTGCGGTTCGGCTTTGTCTCACCATTGTGTTGCAAAGAGTAGAGGCACCTAGGCGGTACCTTAAGACGGAATTTAGTGAGGATTAAAGTAAAGCCTTTATTGTTTCGTAATAATTTCCTTCTTTTGAAGTTGGTAAAAAAAAGATAATTAAATGGTGCTCAAAGGTACTGGCTCTTACCAGATCTTTAATGATCGGCAAAATAAAGCGTCCAGGCTATTCGTATGTATGGATGGGTAAAAACGAAAGTGGTTTTTTTTCTGAGCGTATCCTTGTTACGGCCAGCACGTTAAGCAGTCAGTCCCAGTTGTGGTCGAAGTCGAACCTCTTGGCGTGGTTAGTACATGCTTGCCTTTAACACCGCAGGTCGTGGGTTCGGTTCCCACCCAGGACAAATATTTGTGTGCATGAACACCCATAGTACAAGGTCTGTTCAGTTTGGGATCAGATGGCCGTGTGTGAAAAATGTCCCAGGATATATTATAAGACAACCGTTTAAGCCATGTCAGAGGCCTACCAGATGCAATTTTTTTTCATTTATTTTTGAAGTTATACTTCTTTTGGCGCGATGGAGAAAAATGATGAGAGTGAATTTTTACGAAGCGAGCGCACACCGACACCAAAAAATTTAACAGCATGAAGTTAGTTCTAGGTGGTATGAGAGTGAATTTTTACGATGCGCGCGCATCGTACAAATAACAGCATGACGTTAGTTCTAGGTGGTATGAAAATTGATAACTATGTTCAAGTTGTATATTAAGAAGTATAACTTCTAACGCGTGTACATAAGTACACACAAGTTTTTTTTAATAAGGCGTTTATATATATATTTAGCCTGACGGGGATCGCCACCCTCTCATGCATCTGTATCGTTTTAGAGATACCAGGTGGTAGTAACATCTCTGAAATTAGCGTTACCACCGTCTAAACTGTAAAGTAAGTGAGTTAAGTAAATAGTCAGCCTCATATTAACCTTATTTTATTATCACATGACGTCTACAGAGCCTCTGCTCACCCCAACCCAACTCCAAAGACGAGTCTTCATTTTCATGAAGAGAACGTCATGTTTTCATGGGTTCGATCATGTATAAGATACCCAATTATTGTTATGTCGTTCGAAATACACTTTTCTAGTTGAGAGTTTCAAATTGGCCAAACATTTAAGATTGAACTAATGTTATTTTCAAGTTTGTTAACAATCATGATTACTTACTTAATCGCAATTGAAACTAACTTATTAGGCGATCATAGCCAGATGCTCTCACTGTTCCGTAAGTGATTGGCGAAGTTACGCAACAAGGCTCACGGTCAAGCATGATGGGTGACCGCCAAAGTGGTTTAATTTTTGAGCATCCCTGTTGAAACCTTTCGGTCCCAGTTGTAACCATAAGGCAACAGCCGTTGACCCATGTTAGAGGTTTACGGGCAGCTTTAAAATCTCTGACACTAGGATAACTATCCTGAAGGATCGAAGTGCTGTACATAAGTACACTGCTACCAACACAAAGGGTAACTGTTCAAACGATAAATAATTATGGAAGCTAACAAACACATGTTAAAATGTCACTAATCTCGTAAATCTAGGGATTGCTAACGTATTCATAATTAATAAATAAACAAATCTCAATTTTATAGCAGAATCATTTTCCTAATTACTCCTACCCACAATCTTTCCCAATCACGTAGGCGTTATAATTATAACTTCAAACCCCAGTAATTAATATTCTGCAATGATTGGATCAAAATCCGTCACTTGAAACAGTATCAAAACCATGAGTTAGGTAGAAAAGGCTTTTTTATGCGTATGTACATTGCTTACTCGAGCGTGTTCAACCACACATAAAGAGGTCCTGGATTCAAATCTCGTGCCGAGAGTAGTTTTGGGATCTTTCTGTAAAAAGAAAAGTTTCTTAGTGTCAGCCTGAAGTTTGGGACGTAACGTCGTCGTCGATAATGAGAGTGATGGAATAGAAAGTTCCCCTATGTTTGCGCGCACACTATTGTGCGCTATAACATGTCCTGCGTAGTTGGCTAATCTCCATAGACAGTGGCCGTGGTCGAAATTCACCTATGTAATTTATCAGTTATTTGGTTTCAATAGGATCAGATAGTCGTGTGCGATTTGTGAATAATGTCCCAGGATATTATTATTTTTCCAATTGCCAACAAGTTTTGTTTAACATATTATTAAGCTATGTTATTATTTTGGTCATCAATAATGAGTACTTATATTAGCGACTATCAGACTAAAGTATTTGTTCCCATTAGTAATAGTTGTAATTTATTTTTTACAAAAGATATTATCAAAATAACGTCCACTCCAGTCCTATTGAATTCTATGGACTCGTGGTGAGTGGAGGGATTATTAGAAGAAAAATCTTCAAACGGTGTGTACAAAGGAAAAAAGTACAACTTCAAAGCGTTCGTGAAATTGAGTGAAGATATTTCACATTATACCAGTTACTAATACCAGTAACTAAACAAAATATACTATAACTACTGTACTGTCTGTACTGTGGATGTTAAGCAGTATATGTACAGGCGCCAGCACATCCAGCTACCCCAATCTGTCAAATTTCTTTTATAGATTTTCAACGTTATCCCATAAGCATAAGGTTTACTTTCAATTGGGGAAATTTGGCAGATTGGGGCAACTTGATATGCTGGCGTCTGTACATACAGTGACGGGTGGTTTCTAGCCTAGAAACAAAAACAAGCCCACCCCATATCATCCCGTGAGTGTCATAAAAGGTTAAAGGAAGCAGCGCCTGCTGTGCACTGATTACTACTTCACTCTTTCCCCAACTCGCAAGTCAAGCGCGGTGACTATGGCAAACCCAAATGGCAACATTAGAAACCAAAACAAAACACATATGTTCATGCATACAAATATCGATCCTGGAGCTCCACCGGGTAAGTCACCGAACATCGATTTCTTAAATGGCGTTCAACTAAAAAATGACTTAAACAATCGTTAAATCAGCTTCCATGACACATGTGACGTCATAAATGGTCCGGAATCAATTGTCAACATTGAAGCCGATTTAACGATTGATAAAGTCATTATCAACCTTTATTTATTTGAACGACATTCACGAAAACGATGTTCATCGACTTAGCCGGTAGAGGCCCTGGATGGAAATCAAACCCACAACGTGTGTGGCGTGAAAGATAAGTATCTACGAACCACGCCAACCCATTTAGATTTGAGCAGACATAGTAAAAATACTTGGTTTTTTCTTATCTGTTTATCAAAAATAAATAAAGGAAAACGACGGGGCAGTCAGCTAACCAGACGAATCAAAGATAGGAAGTCTTTGGTGCGTGTAGCTAGCTGAAGACCCGGTCAGTTCGCCAGGCAAACTTAAAATCATTAAATACACCAGTAAGCTTGGAGTACAAGCTACTAGTGTTTATCGTGTTACAATACCCATTGTTTTTGCAGTACGCAGTCTAGAAATATTGGAACGAAGTCCCTTAACGCGGTTTTTGGTATGTTTGTACAGACGCCAGCAAATCAAGCTACCCCAATATGTCAAAATTCCCCTATTGAGAGTGAACCTTATGTTTATGTGATAAAGTTGAAAATCTATGAAAGAAATTTGACAGATTGGGGGAGATGGATTTGGTGGCGTCTGTATATTTATATAAATGTAACCTATTATCATACATTACAGAGAGATAATAGTTCAAACTTCGTTGTTGATAAAGGTTTCCCCGCTGAACACATTTTTTTTTATTGCAAATCCATTCTCACATAAAATTAAAACCTTGTTTACAAGTAACATTTATATACTAGAAACTAATATTATAAGCTTAAATTTTACCTAAGCATTTTATAAATAAGATTCAAATACGGGAACAATATAGGACTGGAATCGTGTAAATGGGTCCTTAGAATATTTTCTGTGCCAACAAAGGGATTCGATTATATAGACGTGGGGGGTATTTCGATATTTGTCTGAAGATATCAGGTGAGGCGATGTTTTGCTACTATTTTGGGACATGTTTCTGCCGGAAAAAGGAAGACAATTATAATAATTTATACGTGTAAAATGACACTTGTCGGTAACATAATGTAGATTATAATTGGGTGTCTAATATCAGTATGTCTGATATAATATTGGTTCAGTAGTAAGTCGTTACTGATGTCTGTATGTTTTTTACAAGATTTGCCAACAGTGCTATACTAACTAAAATAAATATACTCATAAAGACAAAGCATACTTAGACTATAATAATATCCTGGGACATGATTAACACACAGGCATCTGATCCCAAACTAAACAGAGAAATAGATAGAAATATCCATATATGACATAGCATAGGAAGCTTTATTTTATTTATTTTAAACTTTATGCATATACAGGTACAAAGGCGGACTTAATGCCTAAGAAATTTTCTTCCAGTCAACCTTAAGGTGGTGCAGAGATAATTAGATAGGTACATTAGGTACAGAAGGTAGATCTAAATAAGATACGGTACGATAGAAGAAAAAAAATAGGAATATGAGATCATATATAATATATATATAACGAAAGGATATGTTGATTCAGCTCACACATTGTTAAGGGCACCCAGTAAATGTACTCGTAGTTTAATCTTAAAAGGGAAACGACTCTTAGCCATCCTGACTTCCAATGGCAATGCATTCCACAGGAGAATAGACTGAATAAAGAACGAAGAGAAGAGCTTTCGTGGCTTCACCAGGAAATAGACTTTAACATAATTTCAGACGCATGACGGCTGGACCAGAGCCGGGGAGGCTTTTGCCCAGTAGTTAAAAGATTTCCACATGGACATAGCTCCATTGTCTTGTCTCTTGTCTCTAATCTCATTTGGAGGCATATGCCATAATCGTCACGCAGACGGGTTAGCGCAGTATGATCGACATAGTACTCAGAGAAATGCTGCGCTTGTTTTCTAGGAGATATTCCCTCAGGACCTCAGGACGACTTCTACGCCCCCCCCCCCCCACTGGGAAGGAATGGGTTGGTGATATTCTTTGCTATCAGCCACACAGCAAATCGGACCACACAGCGAATCTACAACATGTAACGTAATTAATGCACACCCTCAGACACCCCAATTAGAATATTATGTTGTCATCATAATACATACACTGAATTTTTAATTTAACATGTATATGCATTGTTATTTACTAGATTACTTTCTGGGAATAAAGTTTATTATTCTTTATTTTGTATTGAAGGATGGAATTTGTATGAATACAAATATAACTGCAATTTTAAAAGTCTTATTATTTGACTTACGGTCCATTTCAATTTATTTTGACTGTATAGGGTTAATATGACAATAATTTCCGTAGTTTTAATTATTTTGGAAAAAAAAACCCACGTTAAAAATGATATAAATCAATTCAGTAAACGATTCTGAACAAACTATTTTCAGGATGTGCGTTAATTAAGTCACATATTGTATATGACTGCACGTGGGCGCAACGATTAAGACGGTCGCTTCGCCATTATATGTCCCCGATTCAATTTCCGTGTACGACAACTATTTGTGTGACGCATAAATAGTGATTTTGAGTATGGATGTTATTGGTGTCCGTTATATTAAATGTTTTAAAGCACACCGCGATACAGGGAGTCATTACACAAAGCTCATGATTGCCTCGTTGGTCTAGCGGTAGCGTCTTCACCCGCAGAGAACGAGGTCCTGGGTTCAAATCCCGGGTCGGTCCAAAAGTGATTTTGGAACTTTTCCGTAAAAAGAAAAATTTCTCAGCATCAGCCCGGAGTCTGGGAGTTGGCGTTATTATACCCCCGTACCTCGGAGAGCACGTAAAGCCGTCGGTCCTGTACCTGACCTCTTTCCGGCCGTCTCGCTAGGCGTCTTTTCGGATCATGAGGGTGATGGAATAGAAAGTGATCCTGTGTTTGCGCACACACTTGAGCACTATAATATGTCCCGTGCAGATGGCTAATCTCTATTGAGACTGGCCGCCGTGGCTAAAATTCTGCTACAAGCACATCAAATGCGAATGCTTGAATTATTTGCTTGTTAAAATTTTAAGATTTAAATACTGAACCGATTATCATAAAATTATACACACCCGCTGGTAGAAGTGCAGCATATGACATAGGGTTACTATTTATGCAAAATACAAACTTATCCCGAGGCTAAAACCAGTTGAGACTGGCCGCCGTGGCCGAAATTTGGCTAGGAGGACATTACACAAAAAACGCATTGTCTTTAAAAAAATATACCTTCGTGGAGACAAATTCGCAATATTGAGGTGCAGAAATAATGGCTCCGATTCGATATAATGATATTAAATCGAATTGACGGGCCCCTTGACGTGGTTGGCAATTGCTTGCTTTTCACGCCAGAGGTCGTGGGTTTAATTCAGGATAGATATTTGTGTGCATGAACATGTCTGTTTGTCCTGAGTCTGGGTGTAATTATCATATAATAAAATCTTATATATATTGTAACAATTTTATATATAATGTATACTATATGTAGTACATCAGTCATCTGGTTTCCATAGTAAAAGCTCTGCTTAGTTTGGGATCAGATAGCCGTGTGCAAATAAGGTCCCAGGTACAAAAATTAAAGAAACTAATGTAACTATATTTATAATATCATGGCATTCCTTTCTTACTTAGTTCTTATGACAAGGACAGGGCATCTTACTTGTGTCTTTTTACTGAGCAGTTTTAGGAGTTTGACGCTTCTATGTATGCCCTGTTCTTTACTCAAGAGCTTTATTAGAGAGCTATGTAATTTCATTAAAATTGTTTCGTATGTCTATAAGACAAAAATCTCCCAGAATATTATTATATAATAATATCTTATAATACCTAGGGACAATGACACACAGATCCTCCTAGCCCCAAACTAAGCAAAGCTTGTACTATGGGTACCAGGCGACGATATACATACTTATATAGATGGAGACTGGCCGCCGTGGCCGGATCTCGGCTAGGAGGACTTTTCTTGTTATTACATTACATTTATTATTATAAAGATAGATAAATACTTAAATTCATAGAAAACATCCATGACTCAGAAACAAATACCTATTCGTGCTCATCACACAAATATTGGCACTTACCGGGATTCAAACCCAGGACCACCAGCTTCGTAGGCAGGAGCACTAGCAACTAGGCTACGGTGACCGTCAATTATTATTGATTGAAGACAGAATCTCCAGCAATAGTGATTCAAATATCCTAACCGTGCAGCCTGCCTGTTACTCTAATTGAAGCAGTTTGATTACTAATCGTATGTTGGCAAAATACGATTAGAAATAATGTTCCTATAAGATGCGTCACTAGACGTAGTCTAACACTACATCTAGTGACGCGTGTAACATGCGTCACTATACGGCATGCGTCAGAAACGTTACATGAAGTTTATCTGTTATCGTCTCAAAACTCCTTACAGCTCTAAGATTTACTTGGACCTATGTAACAAGTTCCACATTCAGCCTCTGATAAATTGATGGCAATTGGCCAATTGTACGTTTTTATTAAAGGCACTGTCCAATTAGATTGACTGGCCCCATATCTGACAGAAATTTCACTTCAACGTTACCCCAAGATCGACAAGATTTAATCCACCTATATTAAATCCATTTTCGTCGACTAACTGTAGCCAAAATTGGGAGTAAACAAAGATTTTAATAATATCATGAGATACTACAGTTACCACTGAATAAATTAGTTAACAGTATTATCGGAAGCATTGTAAGCGTGTATCAGTCGCTATACGTAAAGACCTGTAATTGGTTTTAGTTTCCTACTCGACTAGCAGTAATATTTTTTTTATATAGCTTTTTTGTGTTCCAAAAGATAAACATATCGAAAAAACCTTTTTCAGAATTGGTGAATCTGCCTTCTGAAATGGCTTAATGACTGTCGTCTGATGATAAAAGCCGGAACTAACTGCTTAACCTGACCTCTCAAGCACAGAGACGCTGAGAAATCAATTTTTTTTTAATACATCACACTCTCTAGGGAAACTAATCCCTGTGTAACGGGGTACTTTACAAACATATAATTGACGGACATAAAGAACATAAAGACTCATAACAACTTTTAATGGGTCACACATAGTTGTCCTATGTGGGAGTCGAACCCGGGACAAGTGACGAGTCCATAGTCTTAACCACTACGCCACACATGCAGTCAAACCCATTCACCGATCACCCATTTACAGACCTACCGCATGCTTATGCAACTATAACCTTCATTAAATAATCTTTACGTAATCATAAATCAAAACATCATAAGTAAATTACGCTGCGTATTATGTTAATACCACGAACTTCGCCATCAGCAGAATACGTAATCAGGAAATTTGTCGATACAATGGAATAAAGGAAACAAATATAATAGTCAATTTAAGGATGAAGGGAATCTTTGTATAAGGAAAACAGGTTCATCAGATATGCCTTCAAATTGCGAGTCCTGTAATGTTGCATTGAAATAAAAAGACAGGGTCTTTCTTCTAATCTACTTCTTTGGAAGAAACTAGATATTAGATTAACATTGATCACAGCCTACGGTGACCGCTTGCCGGCTTGGTAATAGGTATAAAAAAATATGAAAAGTGTAAGAAAATTCCACGTTTCATTAGAAAAATATAAAAAAGAATATGTTTACTCTATCAGGTCTTGCAAATAACAAAAGTATTTTTGGGCCTCCTATCACAAGTATTTAATATACTTAAAAGGAGACCCCTATGTAAGTTAAATTATAGTAGTATAAGATACCGAACTAACTTTTTTTTTTATTTTTTTTATTGTCATTAGAAAAATATAAAAAAAAATATGTACCTATATTCTATCTTGTCTTGCTAATAACAAACATGTTTTTAACTGACTTTAAAAGGAGATAAGTTTTGTATATTTGGCAATATTATCATACACAAGGTAGTCGGGCGGCAGCGCCTCTACGATGTGTATGATACCTATATAAATGACCTCTAGTAGTAGTAGTAGACCTCTGTGTACTAGCTACCACCTAACTGCGGTTGCCAACTCGCATGCTAAACGCGGTGACTACGGCAAACCCCGCCCAAAGGGCAAATGTTGGCAAATAAATACTACCATCCGTGTTCTGACTGGCGTTGGATAAAATCGACCTCATTTTACAGACACCAGTACATCCAGCTACCCCAATCTGTCTAATTCCTTTTATAGATTTTTAATTTTATCACAAAAGCATAAGGATCACTTTCAATTGGGGAAATTTGACAGTTTGGGGTAGCTTAATGAGCTGGGGTCTGTATATACCGAATAATACTGTTTTTGTTTTATATAAAGAGTTAATTAGTAATACTTAATAAAATTTTCATGTATGCATGTAGGAAAATAGCACAAAAAGCAGATGCTAAATAAAATCAAACCGAGTCCAGTAATAATAGAACAGCTAACTCCTCTCGCCGCATTCATGTGTTTCCCTCGAGGAACATCTCGTGGTTTTCGTGGCTCCACACAATTTACATACAGAATTTCTCACACGAGAATCTACTAAGATTTTTGTTCTAAAGCTAAGTTTCTAACTATTTAACTGTTAAACAAATAATAAAATACTAAACTAAAAGATACTAAACAGATTGGCATGGTTGATAAATGCTTGCGAAAAAGTGAAGAGACGGTACTCGTCATGCAAACATTGTGCTCCGCAATTTATTTCATTTAAAAATATATAACATTCTCAAATATAACTTTTTGCTGTCGAAGTGTAGTGAATACAGTATAATAATATAGTGCAAGTGTTATTCAGTCATAACTTTTAAGTTCCAAAAAGTTATACCATATCTTAGCCAACAAACTGCAAAATATAACAAATCAGTTAAGGACGTCGACACAGTGACATAAAGAAGACAGTGTGTAAAACAAAAGTGTTAACAAAACTAAAACTATTTGCACTAGCAAATAGTATAATAAATACTAAATAACTAAACTTTGATAAATCAATATAAACTAATAACAATGAAGTGACAAAAATATATTGACGGTGTTTCAAAGTTATCTTCAAATAAATTCCATACCTACTGATTAGTCATCCCAACGTATTTTTGCTTCTACAGTCCCAACAGATCAATAATTTCGAAGAGACTATAAACGGTGCGTTAGCTCGCTCAGTTTACCAGGAGAGTTAAAATTTGAAAGTACCGAGTTCAAGTCACCTCTACACCGAAATCGCTTTTTGTGCATTATTATGTGACAATAATTAACTAAACAGAATATACCAACAACTACCATATCGATCTAGTGTATAAAATAAAACACAAATATTTGTGAATAATATACCTATTATAAAGAAGTATAATTAATAAAAGAAATTACGATGAATTTTTTAGAAAATATCACGTTTCGACGCACGCGTACTACATCAGACTCTGTGTCAAACACTGAAAAGTCGTCGAATATTACTATAAATGATACTCTCGATGAGACATCTTGCAGCTTACCAGATCTTTCGGCTGAAGACATAAATAATCCCATGCATGGCCAAATCATAAAACTAAATGAGCAAATTGAAAAGCTTGTTTTGGAGCTAAACAGCGCACATCTGGAAATTGAGTCACTGTCACTTGAAAATAGTAATCTCCGGAAAATAAACGACGAGTTACTCAAAAAAAATTACCTTTACAAGAAAATTACTTCTAGCCCAGCTAAGAAGAACAAGGCGTCCACTCCAAATAAAATAGCTCAAAAAAATTCGAAACATACCCAGACCGAAATTACAAAATCAGTTACGGAAATAAACCAAAAAAGTACCTCTTCTGTAGAAACTATTTTAAATAATAGCACTGCTACACCAAATATTTCCTGCCCAAAAATTAAGAGCAACGCACAGAGTAATGACAAATTTAAAGTATGCATCATAAGCAGTAACAAAAAGAACAGTGTTAGAACTATTTCACAAACTGCAATTCATGGTCAGAATGAAGTGTGCCAGTATTTAACGCCGTATAGTACAACCGAGCAAATGATCCAAGGCATAGAAAATAAATTAGAAACCTATACCTTAAATGATTTCTGTATTGTTCTGATAGGGGAAGAAGACTTCAAGTACACTAAAGATTATTTTAAAATTATATTTTGTATCAGAGAAACCCTACAGAAAATAAATAACACGCATATCATTATATGCACGCCGACTTATCGGTATAATACGCCCACCATAATGTATAATTGTCGAGTAGAAAATTTCAGTAACCTTCTGTATCTGGATATATTAACACATGGATATATTTACGCATACCTCGTCGACTCTAACCAAAATCTTACTTGTGACTACAAAATGTTCCTTAAAAGCTCAGGTACCGTAAATAACAATGGAATGTTGACAATATTTAAGGATATACAAAATGTGATAAGCAATATACAACATTTAAGGCATAATCATACTTCCGGAGAGATCATCACAAAGCAATGTATTGACATTGATATGGAAAACAATAATGACTTTTTTCTATAGCAACAGTTTAAGTATAATGCATCAAAATATTGCCGGATTACTAAACAAGTCAGATATGTTAACGCTACATATACAGGAGTTATCACGTAAAGGCATCAATTTGGATATTATATGCATTACCGAACACTTCATGATGTCTGGTCATGAAGGATTATTAAGCATACCAAACTACAAATTAGCAGCATTTTATTCAAGAAGTTCAATAAAACGAGGAGGTGCCTGCATCCTGGTTAGAAAAAATATTGAATACAAGGAAATACCAGATATTGCTAAACATTCATCATCGGGCGCCGTGGAATGTTGCGGTATAGAGTTAATCAGATATAAGTTAACAATTATTTGTATCTATCGACCCCCCAAAATGTCAAATTTAAATATATTTTATGATAGTTTGGAGAACAACTTAAAACGAATATGTATAAAAAACAACAGTAAATTGGTAATATGTGGGGATTTTAACATCGATACTTTAAAAAGAAATCGTGTAACGCTCGACTTTGAATTTTTTCTAATGAATTTTAATCTTACATTAGCGCTAAAAGAACCAACGCGACTAACGAGCCTAAGTTGTATAGATAACTTTGCACATAATTCAAAGAAAAAGTGCAGTGTCGAAGTAATTGACCTGTGTTTATCTGACCACATTGCCCAGATTTTTAAGATTCAAGTTCAAAAAACATGCAAAATAAACTCGTGGCGCATTCGTAAACGTGATATATCACAAGAAAATCTCATAAAATTCAAGAATTATTTGCAAAGTTTGTCCTTTTCTCAAGTTTATATCGCAAACGATCCCAACGAAGCGTATAATTGCTTCATAGAGTTATTTAAATTGTTATATGATCTATGTTTTCCTTTTAAATTAATAACAATTAAAGCTAATAAGTCTCCTAAGTGGATTTCTCGAGGAATAAGACTTTGTTGCAAAAAAAAACGTACATTACTATGGAAATACAGAAAGTCACCGACTTCAGAAAATAGAGCTAATTTTAGATCATATTCAAGCAGACTAAAGAAAATTATTCATCTAACCCTGAAGGCACAAAATAACTCACACATTGAAAAATCAAGTAATAAGTCAAAGGCTGCTTGGCAAATAATTAACCATTTCAAAAGTATGCCAGATCCTATCTTGCAAATTATAAAATCTGGAATGGTTGTAAAGGATCCAAAGGAAATAGCAAATTCCTTTAACGATTTCTTCATAGACCAAATTTCATGCAATTCTATCATAAAAACCGATAAAAAACCGGTATGTTTAGTAAATAATTCACATTCTCTTTTTTTATCACCGGTTATTCCCCAGGATATATTAGAAGTGATTAAAAGCCTCAAAAATAAAAACAGTTGTGGTTATGATGGGGTATTGATGAAAGTAATTAAATTCGTGCCGCATTTAATAGCTTCACCTTTATGTCACATTATAAATACAAGTATGAGTGCTGGCGTATTTCCTGACAAACTGAAGACAGTTATTGTTAAACCTCTTCACAAAAAAGACTGTAAAGATAATATGGCTAATTATAGACCAATAGCTTTAACATTTGTATTTTCTAAGATAATCGAAAAAATTATTTACCTTTCAATTTATGGTTTTTTGACAAAATTTGATATTTTATGTGACGAACAAAAGGGATTCCGGAAAAATAGAAATATTAACATGGCAATATTTGACTTATTAAAAATGATTTTGACAAATGTAGACAAAAAAATACCAATATGTGCCCTTTATACTGACATGTCTAAAGCTTTTGACTATGTAAAATATGACACGCTTTTTGATAAACTTTATGCTTATGGGATGAGGGGAAATACGTTAAATCTCATTAAATCATACCTCCACAACCGCATACAATATACAGAAGTAACAAAAATAAATACAAAGACCAAGCTAGAGGAAAAATATCTATCTAGGGGTCGCGTAATAAAGTATGGTGTTCCCCAAGGCTCGGTCCTCGGCCCTCTATTATTTTTATTATATATAAATGATTTCCCAAAACAAACTAAACATCCAATGATTTTATTTGCTGACGACAGCACCGTACTAATTAAATGTACAGACAAAAGTACTTGTAAGTCAGAAATAAGTGGTGCGTTAAACACTATAATTAATTGGTCACATTCAAGTAACCTTGTAATAAATTTACAAAAAACTAATTTAATGAGCTTTTATCAGCGTACATGCAACCCCAGTTTAGATATTAACCAAAACGGAGAAATGATTAACGAGGTTAGCACTGCAAAGTTTTTAGGAATTTTTCTCGACAGTAAGCTAACGTGGAAACCACAAGCTGAACATGTATGCATTAAATTAAGCAAGTCTGCATATGTCTTGTTTAGTCTGTCGAAAAAGGTTAACATTCACACTTTGTTGATAGCGTACCATGGTTTAGTTTCCTCAGTCCTAAGATTCGGAATTATATTTTGGGGCAACTGTAGCGAAAGAGAAACAATATTCAAGGCCCAAAAAAGATGCATACGTTCAATGACAGGACTTAAGTCTACAGATAGCTGTGCTCCCGCTTTCAAGCAATTAAAAATATTAACTTTTCCATCGTTATACATATTAGAAATTTTGATATTTGTTAAATGTAATAAAAATTTGTTCCCTTCATTACATGAAAATAGAAAACGCCATGTACAATTGCGTTCACAATATAAAAATGTATTATGCACTGGTGGCTTCCACACTGCACTATTGAAAAAAAGTGTTTTACATATGGGTCCCACCATATATAATAAATTACCAGATAGCTTTAAGGACGAACCGATATCAAATTTCAAGAGTAAGGTCATGCAACTACTAATCGAAAAGTGTTACTATTCAATAACAGATTTTTTTAATGATAATTTTTAATTTACTATATGATTATTAATAGGATTTAACTGTATTTTTGAAATTGTAATTTAGACAATAATGTAAATTATGCATAACACTATTTGACATTGTATATCTGACTTATTAATTATTCAATTCATTGACTGTTTTTATATATCATTTAATTTAATTAATCTTGACATTGCAATTGTTAATTTTAGTTATTATTCCTATTAATTAAATGTATTACCTTTTGCATGCTTTTTTGGCAGAATGTATAGGATGCTAATAATAATTGTAACAACTAAATGTTTTACCTGCATTCTTAGCAAATAAATTGATTGATTGCTTTGCACGCCGCAGGTCGTGGGTTCGATTCCCATCCAGGACAGATATTTGTGGGCATGAACATGTCTGTTTGTCCCGAGCCTGGGTGCAAATATTTATATAAGTATGTATTTATAAAAGAATAGTAGTATGTGTAGTACATCAGTTGTCTGGTTTCCATAGTAGAAGCTCTGCTTTGTTTGGAATCAGCTGACCAACTCTGAATAATGTCCTATGATATTTTTCGACACTGCTGTACCAATCTTGACTTTCACCTATTTCTATGGGGATTTTAGACTCACCTATTGGAGAAGAATATTCTCCAAAATCTATACAGAACCAGTAGTAAGATTGTTAGGCAAGGTATCAATTTCTTTTAGAAAATTTACTACTTAGTCTTATAATAATTGGCTTAGGGTGTTTTTAGGTTGAGAATGGCGGTTTACAGTACTTAGTAAAAATAACCATCAACCGGTCTCTGTATACGCTTTAATTTTTACACAAATATTGGTTTACGATGAATTGCGTGTTTCTAATGAATCATTACATAAATCATCTATACATATAATAAAATTGGAGGAACGTCAAAACTGTACATTGAATATTTTT
This sequence comes from Pseudoips prasinana, assembly GCA_951640165.1. NCBI lineage: Eukaryota > Metazoa > Arthropoda > Insecta > Lepidoptera > Nolidae > Pseudoips > Pseudoips prasinana. Next base: position 5,688,528 of record OX621236.1, read on the forward strand.
TTAAAAGGATACTTGGGGCGTGATCTACAATCTATATAGAAGCCAAAAATATAGTTTTTAGAATGTTTGTCTGTATGTATGTCCGGGCTAAACTCAAATAGTACTGCATGGATTTACTTCAAATCTTACATACTTAGAGGTCGGATCAATATATAGGCTACATATTATCACGCTATCACCTACGGGGGAGGAGCTGTGATAATTTATACAATTTAATGCAGGTAAAACCGCGGGGTACAGCTAGTTAGTAATAAATCTGATTATCTGTACGTATCTTCATATTCTCATGACAGACTGGGAATAACAGTTTTATGAACACTCCGAAGTCCATTAAGTCCCCGTCCACCTCTTCTGCCCGTCGAAGCAGTGAAAGCCTCTTAAGGCTAACTGTATTTCTCCGGTAACTGTAGTAACTAAACGCAACAGACAGCGAAAAGGATTCCTTTTTGCTATCTGGTGCGTTTAGTTACACGGTTTTACACAAATAGTGTTTGGTGTGGAAATCAAATCTTTCTAGGCACACAGAACCAACCGGAGGGCTTATAATAATTGAACACAAACGTATTTTTGTAGGCACAAGTATATTATATATCATCATCATATCAGTCGAAAGACGTCCACTGCTGGACAAAGGCCTCTTCCAAAGAAAGAGAAACATACATATATAATTATGTATCCTGCCGTCAAATTTTTAATACAATATATTTTTAATAATAATCAAGATTAAAATAAATGGTAAGAATCGAATTGCGAACCTTTTTCCTTTTTTAAGTTAGCTGATATCTGTTGAGAAGAAAAAATGTAGACGGTGAAATCTAACTATTTACAACCCCTTATAACGTAAGCGGATGATCTACTTTACTCGTCACTTGTGCACTATAATATGTTCCACGCAGATGGCTAATCTCTATTGAGTCTGGCCACCATGGCCGAAATTCGACTAGGAGGGACATTAAATTATATAAAAATGTTTTTAAAGAAAAAGAACCTATAAATTCAAGCCCCTAAAGTATACTAAATATTTCTTACAAAACTCCCCTTCATTAAACATCACCTTTCCTCATACATTTTCATAATAATATATCATGCTGTTGAATAAATAAAAAGGCAGAAAGTATTTCATGATATTTCGTAGGTAAGTTAGGAGGTAAAGTCGTAAACAGGTCGTCGTTGGGTAGATAAGTAATAAAGGATCCCTAAATTCTCTGAGCTTAAAGTATATGTAGGAGAAAAATCCTCAAGAGTTTTCTCTGAAACATTTTCACACAGGAATTCGATTAATTTGCTAGCACTTAGGGCTTAAAACCACTAAGGAGATTTATTGGACAGAAAATTACAAAATTAGCTTTCTAGGGAACCAAATAGACAATTTATTTATTTAGGACAAACATTAACTGTTACATATCTCTTAAGCCTAAATATTAAACTTAGAAATATAAATCAACTTCACAGATTCTTAAAGTAATTAAAAACATATATAACTATAAATTAACATTTAAAAAAAAAAATGTTACCTGAAAATAATGTAACGGAATCAAAATTAACATACGAAATAAAATATAAGAACGAGAAAAAGTGAACTCTTAACACTGACACGTAATATTATAAATGCGAAAGTTTTGTGAGATGTATGGATATTTGTTACTCTTTCACGTATAAACCACTGAAGGGAATTTGATGAGACTTTGTAGTGGTATCACACTAATATTATAAATGCGAAAGTTTTGTGAGATGTATGGATATTTGTTACTCTTTCACGTATAAACCACTGTAGGGAATTTGATGAGACTTTGTAGTGGTATCACACTAATATTATAAATGCGAAAGTTTTGTGAGATGTATGGATATTTGTTACTCTTTCACGTATAAACCACTGAAGGGAATTTGATGAGACTTTGTAGTGGTATCACACTAATATTATAAATGCGAAAGTTTTGTGAGATGTATGGATATTTGTTACTCTTTCACGTATAAACCACTGTAGGGAATTTGATGAGACTTTGTAGTGGTATCACACTAATATTATAAATGCGAAAGTTTTGTGAGATGTATGGATATTTATTACTCTTTCACGTATAAACCACTGAAGGGAATTTGATGAGACTTTGTAGTGGTATAACACTAATATTATAAATGCGAAAGTTTTGTGAGATGTATGGATATTTGTTACTCTTTCACGTATAAACCACTGAAGGGAATTTGATGAGACTTTGTAGTGGTATCACACTAATATTATAAATGCGAAAGTTTTGTGAGATGTATGGATATTTGTTACTCTTTCACGTATAAACCACTGAAGGGAATTTGATGAGACTTTGTAGTGGTATAACACTAATATTATAAATGCGAAAGTTTTGTGAGATGTATGGATATTTGTTACTCTTTCACGTATAAACCACTGAAGGGAATTTGATGAGACTTTGTAGTGGTATAACACTAATATTATAAATGCGAAAGTTTTGTGAGATGTATGGATATTTGTTACTCTTTCACGTATAAACCACTGAAGGGAATTTGATGAGACTTTGTAGTGGTATCACACTAATATTATAAATGCGAAAGTTTTGTGTGATGTATGGATATTTGTTACTCTTTCACGTATAAACCACTGAAGGGAATTTGATGAGACTTTGTAGTGGTATCACACTAATATTATAAATGCGAAAGTTTTGTGTGATGTATGGATATTTGTTACTCTTTCACGCAAAACACACTGAAAGGAATTTGATGAGACTTTGTAGTGATATCACACTAATATTATAAATGCGAAAGGTTGTGAGAGTGTATGTTTGTTACTTCTTCACGTCTAAACGGCTGGAGCGATTGAAATAAAATTTGGTATGGAGTTAGCTGATATTCTGGATTAACATATAGGCAGTATGGTGATAGGCACAATTACCGGACACTGCACACTTAACCAACACCTCTTCAACATTGGCGTCACAGACAGTTCCCTGTGCAGAGGGTGCATTGAAAATGAAGAAACACCAGCACACATACTCCTACACTGCGAGAGTGTTGCTTACCAACGGGCAAAGTTCCTGAATGATCCGAAGACACTACAGGAGGCCCTCAAGCCACGCTTTCGTGGTCTCCTGGACTTCTGGATGGAACTAAAATGGTTCGAGTAGCCAAACAAGTATCACGCACTATGGCCCAATTAGGAGGTTAAGTGCGGAAACCTATCGCCCAACTAACTAACTAACATATTATTATAGGCTATAATTTATAAAGTTTAACGCGGGTTAAACCGCGGGGCACAAATAGTAGCTTATAAATCCGAATAACGCAGTGTGTACAAGTGTTTTCCCGGTGAAAAGACAGCATGGAGACGAAGAATTGGTGGACTCGTGTATTTTCTGTGATTTTATTGGTGGTCTTGCGTAGAGAGACTTAAGACTATGTCGCCGTTGCCGCGTGGGCATATGCCCAACGGCTTTAATTAATTTCATGCACTCAGCTCACAGGCAAACAGGCCGGTTGGTGGCGTTGATAAATACTTGCCTTTCACGCCGCAGGTCTAGGGTTCGTTTCCTGCCCAGGACAGATATTTGTGTGCATGAACATGTCTGTTTGTCCAGAGTCTGGATATAATAATCTTTACAAAGGATCTTATCATCTTATATCTTAGTAAATATAGTATATCAGTTATCTGGTTTAGTTGGAATCAGATGGTGATTATTATATGGTATATATTTGTTATATAGCCACTACTCTATAGACTGCCTTGTTAGTCTAGCGTTAGCGTATTAACCGCATAACGAAGTCTTGGTTTCAAAACCCGGGTCGAATAAAGTGATGTAAAGATTTTTTAAGTTTTTAGTATTAATTTGAAGTCTGTGATTTGGCTGTATTTATACCCTCAGGCCTCAGAGATCACATTAAGCTGTCGGAACTCTTTCCGACTTTTGACTAGTTAGTTCAACGGATCGTTAGACTTATGGAACAGAAAGTGCCTCTATGTTTGTGCACACACATGTACACCATATCATGCTTCATGCAGATGGCTAGACTTCTTGGAGACTGGCCACCGTGGCCAATTATAGAAACGTATTCTTAATATTTTTCTTGAGACCAAACCATTAATTTTTACATTATATGTGTAACAACGACGCCTAACCATTTCGTTGTTATATATTTTTGTTTAAGTATTTTATTGTTTTCTATTTTAAGATTTGGAAAAAACGTCTATAAATAAGCTTCCTTAAAACTTCCTAAAGTAACCGTAAACAAATGTGAAAAGTTTAAATAAACAAAAACAAAACACAACATTCTGGCTATTTTTGGCCAATGAAAAGAAAAAAACATATTTTGGTTTCGTTTTCACGATGAGGAAAATGGAGAATACATATACGTATATAGATTTAAGTATTCTTAACACAGGCATGCGTTGAGAACGAGGCGTTTTAGCAGTGGTTATTCTTAATAGCTCCAACTTACTGACACCAGGGTTTTTGCCACGAGATTAAATGTTAAAAAAACTCGATAAAGCTTTTAGTACCGAAGTTGAAGTCAAACCTGGTGCTAGAGAGGCATTTGAAAGTCGTCGTTATTTTAATAAAACTTTTTTAAAGTTTTCAGAGGAGATTACTACAGTTGACACAACATTGGTGGATTTACTTTTATATTTTCTTTCAAGAAAATCCTTTTTACAAATACCGCTGCGGGGGATACAACTGGTTAATGGGACTCCCAGTCTGGTGCCAGCATAGCGTTGAAGTACTTTCGATGACTTACTTAAGTTTGTTGCACGGGGTTAGTCGTAGTCCGGACTCAGTTTGGCCAATTCTGAAAGCCCTTTACCCTAGTAAGCAAACCAACCCACCCTAGATACCTAAAGCGTGGTACCCTCCTCTCTATTGTCTGCACGCTGCTGAAAATACAAGCACGGTGTTATGGCGTTTGCTGTTACAGAATATAATTTGGGCTGACTTTCAAAATGCCTTATTTTTAAACTCTTACAGTTTTTAACATAAAACGATGGAACATTAGAAAAATCTGTTTTGTTACAACCCTATCGAGATCGTAGTACGGTGTTAACAACGGAGAACATCAATCACTGTCCAAAATAGGGTTGCGGAAAATATTGTCGTAATTTTAGAAAGCGCTTATTGAATGATCTTTTTATTAGCTAATATTAGAATTTTATTAAATTCGACGTGGTATTTTTTTGAGTCTGTCTAAAGAAATAACTTCCGTGCTACAAAAATAAAGTTGTATTTTGAAAGGTTAAAACAGTAATTAGTCAAAATTACATAAATTTATCTAAATGCTAATAAAAATATCTAATATGCTCAGGCTGAGTATATTTCCTTCGAGGACGCTGCCTCAATACCCTAATGGTCGAATGTTTGAGGTAAATTCAAATGGTCGGTTAAGTAGTTAAGGTGTAAAACAAAAAACTCACCCACGATCATGGGTGACACCTTCGCTTCTTTAATCAAACAAGGACTTGGTTTTCTATGTCGTTTTATTATAATATCAAACAACGTAGAACAAGTAGGTATGTCTAACTGATAGTAGGTAAACGGTTACTGGAGTCCACTTTCATCACACACAAGCATTATGTATGCGTTATCCCTTTATTTACACGAAAAACCACAACATTATATTTATGAGTTTGATATCGGCCACAGTTGGACATAGTCCCTCCCTAAGGATCTCCATGACGTTGCGATGGGACTAATTTGCTGTCATCATCGCTCTTACCGTGTTCTTTGGTGACCGCAGTTATGTGGTAGCTAGTCCCACCCGTGGTGCTGCTGTCCAACCACCCGAGGTCTCCCTTAGTAGTGTTTTAGATGGTCGCTTGGCTTAGTCACAATATGAACGTTATATAATATCCATTACGAATTGCGGCTATGGGTCCTGAATGGGTAATAGCGTCGGCAGATATTGCTGGAAGTACGCGCGTATGGCACTTCCAGTACATTCCATTGACAAGAGTAGTTGGGCGGTTAATAGAATGACAGTACTAATAGATTTATTTTCATGATCACTAAATGAGTTTTCAGAGGATTGGTGATTACTAATATTGAACCAACATTCAGCAATGTTCTGGTGCTTCATTTGCCTTTAATCTTTTTTCAAGGAAGTCCTTTTTAAGGATACCGTTACAGGGGATACGACTAGTTTAAGGAACTCCCAGCCTGGTGTCACCATACGCCACTAGAACTTCACGACACTTTCCGCCACTATCTTAGTTTCGGTGCATGAGATTCACTCACTCATTTAGACACAATATCACAATTGCCTAGTTGGTAGTGATCCTGCCTACGAAGCTGGTGGTCCTGGGTTCGAATCCCGGTAAGTGCAAATATTTGTGTGATGAGCACGAATATTTGTTTCTGAGTCATGGATGTTTTCTATGTATTTAAGTATTTATCTATCTATATAAGTATGTATATCGTCGCCTGGTACCCATAGTACAAGCTTTGCTTAGTTTGGGGCTAGGATGAACTGTGTGACATTGTCCCCAGATATTATTATTATATTATTATTAATTATATTTCTTTTCAAAATAATTGTATCAGGTTTCTACATAATCTCAACTTGTAACTTCATATTATGTTTGAAAGTTTGTCAATCAATCATACAAAAACAGCTGAACGAATTGGATGATATTTACAATGTCGATAAATTAACCTGAATACAATATAATTATTAGCTACACTTTGCACTAAGCTCATATAGCGTTCCCGAAGAAAAAAAAAGGCGATGGTAGAGTTTGGCCATATATACATCTCATTATTGTAGACTGTGCCCACGCCACGTCTAGCAGTCCTTTCTAAAAAAGTATAATTTTATTTCCTATTAAATACTTTAACCTCAAAACTCGCCTACTCACTCCCTAAAGGGACAAAATAAAAAGAATCTCCTTAGTCATACCGAGCTTGTCAGGTGTCACTGATAAATTTAAATGACGCACTTTGAAAAAGTTTTAAGAGACGACGAAATTGCGGCAGGAATTCTAATGTTATTTTTTCGGTAAAAAGCTAAGGTCCTTAGTCATTGGACTAGTAATAGGACGCTGAGTCGTAGACGGAATTGACACAGAGGTATACTATAATTTCAGCTTTAGCTTACCAAGTTGATGTGGCAGTGGGCAAGGCACATAGCTCGTAGAACCGACGGCCGCTGGGGCAAAAAGGTTATTGAGTGGCGACCACGAACCATAAGACCCCCTTCCACATTTGAATTTTAGTTATTATTGATACGATAAAAGCTCAAATACTGCAGTGTGTCAAGTCGAAAGTCTTCGACCAGTGTGTGTTGCCAGTGATGACTTACGGAACAGAGACGTGATCGCTCACTATGGGCCTTATAAGAAGGCTTAAGGTCACCCAAAGAGCAATGGAGAGGGCTATGCTCGGAGTTTCCTTGCGAGATCGAATCAGAAATGTTGAGATCCGCAGGCGAACCAAAGTAACCGACATAGCCGTAAGAATTGCCAAGCTGAAGTGGCAGTGGGCAGGGCACATAGCTCGTAGAACTGACGGCCGCTGGGGCAGAAAGGTTCTCGAGTGGCGACCACGAACCGGAAGACGCAGCGTGGGCAGGCCGCCTATAAGATGGACCGATCTTGTGCGGGTCGCTGGAAATCGCTGGATGCGGATAGCGCAAGACCGGCAATTGTGGAGATCTTTGGGGCAGGCCTTTGTCCAGCAATGGACGTCTTTCGGCTGATATGATGAAAAGCTCAAATGTGAGTACTATGCAATTCTAGAATAAGAAGTCTTGGTTTCAAAACCCGGGTCGAATAAAGTGATGTAAAGATTTTTTAAGTTTTTAGTATTAATTTGAAGTCTGTGATTTGGCTGTATTTATACCCTCAGGCCTCAGAGATCACATTAAGCTGTCGGAACTCTTTCCGACTTTTGACTAGTTAGTTCAACGGATCGTTAGACTTATGGAACAGAAAGTGCCTCTATGTTTGTGCACACACATGTACACCATATCATGCTTCATGCAGATGGCTAGACTTCTTGGAGACTGGCCACCGTGGCCAATTATAGAAACGTATTCTTAATATTTTTCTTGAGACCAAACCATTAATTTTTACATTATATGTGTAACAACGACGCCTAACCATTTCGTTGTTATATATTTTTGTTTAAGTATTTTATTGTTTTCTATTTTAAGATTTGGAAAAAACGTCTATAAATAAGCTTCCTTAAAACTTCCTAAAGTAACCGTAAACAAATGTGAAAAGTTTAAATAAACAAAAACAAAACACAACATTCTGGCTATTTTTGGCCAATGAAAAGAAAAAAACATATTTTGGTTTCGTTTTCACGATGAGGAAAATGGAGAATACATATACGTATATAGATTTAAGTATTCTTAACACAGGCATGCGTTGAGAACGAGGCGTTTTAGCAGTGGTTATTCTTAATAGCTCCAACTTACTGACACCAGGGTTTTTGCCACGAGATTAAATGTTAAAAAAACTCGATAAAGCTTTTAGTACCGAAGTTGAAGTCAAACCTGGTGCTAGAGAGGCATTTGAAAGTCGTCGTTATTTTAATAAAACTTTTTTAAAGTTTTCAGAGGAGATTACTACAGTTGACACAACATTGGTGGATTTACTTTTATATTTTCTTTCAAGAAAATCCTTTTTACAAATACCGCTGCGGGGGATACAACTGGTTAATGGGACTCCCAGTCTGGTGCCAGCATAGCGTTGAAGTACTTTCGATGACTTACTTAAGTTTGTTGCACGGGGTTAGTCGTAGTCCGGACTCAGTTTGGCCAATTCTGAAAGCCCTTTACCCTAGTAAGCAAACCAACCCACCCTAGATACCTAAAGCGTGGTACCCTCCTCTCTATTGTCTGCACGCTGCTGAAAATACAAGCACGGTGTTATGGCGTTTGCTGTTACAGAATATAATTTGGGCTGACTTTCAAAATGCCTTATTTTTAAACTCTTACAGTTTTTAACATAAAACGATGGAACATTAGAAAAATCTGTTTTGTTACAACCCTATCGAGATCGTAGTACGGTGTTAACAACGGAGAACATCAATCACTGTCCAAAATAGGGTTGCGGAAAATATTGTCGTAATTTTAGAAAGCGCTTATTGAATGATCTTTTTATTAGCTAATATTAGAATTTTATTAAATTCGACGTGGTATTTTTTTGAGTCTGTCTAAAGAAATAACTTCCGTGCTACAAAAATAAAGTTGTATTTTGAAAGGTTAAAACAGTAATTAGTCAAAATTACATAAATTTATCTAAATGCTAATAAAAATATCTAATATGCTCAGGCTGAGTATATTTCCTTCGAGGACGCTGCCTCAATACCCTAATGGTCGAATGTTTGAGGTAAATTCAAATGGTCGGTTAAGTAGTTAAGGTGTAAAACAAAAAACTCACCCACGATCATGGGTGACACCTTCGCTTCTTTAATCAAACAAGGACTTGGTTTTCTATGTCGTTTTATTATAATATCAAACAACGTAGAACAAGTAGGTATGTCTAACTGATAGTAGGTAAACGGTTACTGGAGTCCACTTTCATCACACACAAGCATTATGTATGCGTTATCCCTTTATTTACACGAAAAACCACAACATTATATTTATGAGTTTGATATCGGCCACAGTTGGACATAGTCCCTCCCTAAGGATCTCCATGACGTTGCGATGGGACTAATTTGCTGTCATCATCGCTCTTACCGTGTTCTTTGGTGACCGCAGTTATGTGGTAGCTAGTCCCACCCGTGGTGCTGCTGTCCAACCACCCGAGGTCTCCCTTAGTAGTGTTTTAGATGGTCGCTTGGCTTAGTCACAATATGAACGTTATATAATATCCATTACGAATTGCGGCTATGGGTCCTGAATGGGTAATAGCGTCGGCAGATATTGCTGGAAGTACGCGCGTATGGCACTTCCAGTACATTCCATTGACAAGAGTAGTTGGGCGGTTAATAGAATGACAGTACTAATAGATTTATTTTCATGATCACTAAATGAGTTTTCAGAGGATTGGTGATTACTAATATTGAACCAACATTCAGCAATGTTCTGGTGCTTCATTTGCCTTTAATCTTTTTTCAAGGAAGTCCTTTTTAAGGATACCGTTACAGGGGATACGACTAGTTTAAGGAACTCCCAGCCTGGTGTCACCATACGCCACTAGAACTTCACGACACTTTCCGCCACTATCTTAGTTTCGGTGCATGAGATTCACTCACTCATTTAGACACAATATCACAATTGCCTAGTTGGTAGTGATCCTGCCTACGAAGCTGGTGGTCCTGGGTTCGAATCCCGGTAAGTGCAAATATTTGTGTGATGAGCACGAATATTTGTTTCTGAGTCATGGATGTTTTCTATGTATTTAAGTATTTATCTATCTATATAAGTATGTATATCGTCGCCTGGTACCCATAGTACAAGCTTTGCTTAGTTTGGGGCTAGGATGAACTGTGTGACATTGTCCCCAGATATTATTATTATATTATTATTAATTATATTTCTTTTCAAAATAATTGTATCAGGTTTCTACATAATCTCAACTTGTAACTTCATATTATGTTTGAAAGTTTGTCAATCAATCATACAAAAACAGCTGAACGAATTGGATGATATTTACAATGTCGATAAATTAACCTGAATACAATATAATTATTAGCTACACTTTGCACTAAGCTCATATAGCGTTCCCGAAGAAAAAAAAAGGCGATGGTAGAGTTTGGCCATATATACATCTCATTATTGTAGACTGTGCCCACGCCACGTCTAGCAGTCCTTTCTAAAAAAGTATAATTTTATTTCCTATTAAATACTTTAACCTCAAAACTCGCCTACTCACTCCCTAAAGGGACAAAATAAAAAGAATCTCCTTAGTCATACCGAGCTTGTCAGGTGTCACTGATAAATTTAAATGACGCACTTTGAAAAAGTTTTAAGAGACGACGAAATTGCGGCAGGAATTCTAATGTTATTTTTTCGGTAAAAAGCTAAGGTCCTTAGTCATTGGACTAGTAATAGGACGCTGAGTCGTAGACGGAATTGACACAGAGGTATACTATAATTTCAGCTTTAGCTTACCAAGTTGATGTGGCAGTGGGCAAGGCACATAGCTCGTAGAACCGACGGCCGCTGGGGCAAAAAGGTTATTGAGTGGCGACCACGAACCATAAGACCCCCTTCCACATTTGAATTTTAGTTATTATTGATACGATAAAAGCTCAAATACTGCAGTGTGTCAAGTCGAAAGTCTTCGACCAGTGTGTGTTGCCAGTGATGACTTACGGAACAGAGACGTGATCGCTCACTATGGGCCTTATAAGAAGGCTTAAGGTCACCCAAAGAGCAATGGAGAGGGCTATGCTCGGAGTTTCCTTGCGAGATCGAATCAGAAATGTTGAGATCCGCAGGCGAACCAAAGTAACCGACATAGCCGTAAGAATTGCCAAGCTGAAGTGGCAGTGGGCAGGGCACATAGCTCGTAGAACTGACGGCCGCTGGGGCAGAAAGGTTCTCGAGTGGCGACCACGAACCGGAAGACGCAGCGTGGGCAGGCCGCCTATAAGATGGACCGATCTTGTGCGGGTCGCTGGAAATCGCTGGATGCGGATAGCGCAAGACCGGCAATTGTGGAGATCTTTGGGGCAGGCCTTTGTCCAGCAATGGACGTCTTTCGGCTGATATGATGAAAAGCTCAAATGTGAGTACTATGCAATTCTAGAATAATATTCTCTATATTTGAGTTTTTATATATAAAAACATTACCATGGGCGAGTTAGCAGAAGCTAATTTAACTGCGCTTCAAATATATTTTTTAACATCAGTCCTAAAAAGTAATTTCCAAAAATATGTGTAATGCAAATTAAATAGCTTTTTGCAGATTAGCTAAAGTTTTTGCGGATTCAAGATAGGCGATAGTCTGAATTAATGGCATTTATGTCTTACAGATTTTCTTCAGACTTTTATGCTCTGCACAATCACATAGCCTTTGAACCCAATGCAATTACAATTTAGTTATTAGTTGGAGGTGATTTGAGTTCCAATGACCTTTAGCTGGAATATAAAAAATCCACAGTGACTTTTCAGCGTTTGTGTTTTAAACTTTAATTATAAATCCTGTCACCACCAAAAGATAGATAGACGTGTGTGAGCGCTCAACTGTTAAAACTGTCTAGCAAAATAAAACTTCAAGCTGACTACACGTGTTTGGCTAAGACAGTCATCTCGCCGCTTCGTGTCCGGGGTTCAACTCCCGCACCGTACAACTATTTTTGTGTGAACCCTATATAGTTGTTCTGAACCAGCTGTAATTGGTGTCTGTCTATTATGTATATAAAAAGAAATATACTGTAAAATTATTCACACACGGCTATCTGATCCCAAACTAAGCAGAGCAAGTATGGAATATGGAAACCAGATAACTGATATATTACAAATAGTACTTTTCTTTTGTAAATACATTCTTATATAAATAATTACACCTAGAATTACACATAGACATGTATATGCACACAAATATTTGTCTTGGGTGAGACAAATGTATCGAACCTGCGACCTGCGGCGTGAAAGCAAGCATTTACAAACCACGTCAACAGGCCCATCATAGGTTTGCTCAAAAAAATAACAAATAATAACAAAATAACTTAATTGCCCAAAAGATAAGATTCTTATCTTAACTCTTTAGATGAAAAAAAAATACAAGAAACAAGGATACATCAGAAAAATGTACAGACGCCAGCACATCCAGCTAACCCAATCTGTGAAATTTCTTTTATAGACTTTATCACAAAAACATAAGGTTCACTTTCGATTGGGGACATTTGACAGATTGGGATAGCTTGATGTGCAGGCGTCTGTACAATTGGCAGCCTTATCACTAAATGTGATCTCTTCCAGACAACATAGGCAGGGATTTAGGAGTATGGAATACAATGTTGGGGTAGTCGACAGTGTGCACAAATAATGAAAGGATTTGAACCTGGTCTCCGACCGGTTACTGACAGGATTTTAAAGATACTCTGTGCAACTGTCGCTTACGTTATTACTGAAGACGCGGGCTACTCACTTCGTTGAAGATTGGGCAGAAACTTTTAACGATAGGTGTTCAAACCAAGGGCTACGGGTGGTGATGGGGTGATCGCGACGCGTTTGAGCTTTTTTTGGGAGAAGGATATATCGGATTGTATATAGTGTCACGAGAGTTTCTAATAGGCTTGACTTGCTCTTGGTCGCGATCTCATTGTCTGGATCATCTATGACCTTGGACGGCAGCGCCTACGGGATCATCCTTGCGCCTGACTGATAATTATTTTTATTTTTTTTATGTTATATAATAAAATGATAATATCCTCCAAGCCTAATTTTGGCCACGGCATCCAGGCAGAATGGAGACTAGATATCTACGCGTGACATATTATAGTGCTCAAGTGTGTGCGCAAATACAGGACCATTTTCTATTCTATCACTCTCATAATCCGATGGGGCGACTAGCGACACGACTGGAAAATGGTCAGTTACAGGATATGGTCGGTTCAGACAGTCGCCTCGCCACTTGGTTACCCGAGTTTGATTCCCGCGCATGTCAACTATTTGTGTGACTGATAAATATTTGTTCTGAGTAGATGTCCTGTCTGGATGTGCATATGCCCGTCAAATATGTTTGTAAAATACTCTGCGACACCGGGATTCATTAACCTAGTGCAAGCGTAGTCTTTAAAAAAAAATATTTTGCTATGTAGGTACTTAGAATATTATATTGCGTACGCTATGTCATTAATCAGTAGTTAATGTGATTAATTTTTGTGCTCAATTTTTAACTCCCGTTCTGAAACGAAGTACAGACGCTAGCACATCCAGCTACTCTAATCTGTCAAATTTCTTTTGTAGATTTTCAACGTTGTCATATAAACATAAGGTTCACTTTCAATTGTGGAAATTTGACAGATTGGGGTAGCTTGATGTGCTGGCGTCCGTACATCTCCGTTCCGTGATGGTAGAGTAAAATAGAGCCCGTAAATCAGTTAGATTGCACATTAATTAGATAATTTACAGATAAACTACCTACTTCTGGCCGTGCTCCATTGTGATAAAATCTTCTGATTCTTTAATTGCTGATATTAACCATAGATTGACGACATAGTGTATGCTTTTGCTTACTGCTTTTATCCTTAGTGGGTAGGCATACATTTAAATAAATCCAATAGCTGTATGCGTTTAAGGAGAATTTGTGGACGTTATGTTGTGTGTGTAATGTTACTACTTTTTCCGAAACGGTAGTTGTATATAATAAGTCTTCATTTAACTTAAAAAATTAAAATAATTCTTAAAAAAAATTTTTGGGACCAAGGATACGCTCCAGCCATTCAAATAAATATAACGTGAAAGGGCTAAGCACATTAAAGCACATATAATATAACATATATTTGTTTACAGATAATTTTACAGTGATAAAATATTAAGATACTAGCTGTGCCCGCGGTTTTACTCGCATTAAACTTTATAAATTATAGCCTATGTGTTAATCTAGGATATCAGCTAACTCCATACCAAAGTTTATTAAAATTACTCCAGCTGTTTAGACGTGAAGAAGTTACAAACATACACACTCACACAGTCACAGACTTACAAACTTTCGCCTTTATAATATTAGTGTGATTGTTATTTCTCAAAGTCATTAAGTTATTACAAAAGCAAAGGAAAAATCAAAATATATATAATATATATTGTTGTAGGTATATATTGTATAAATATTAACAACTCACTTTAACTTACTAAATTAATTTTAACTAAATTGCCTTTATACTTCCATTATTTTATACAGTATAGTTTTTATTAAATAAAAAAGTTTAGATTATTATCCGCTAAAACTTGATAGTCAAAAATACCAATACTTTAAGATTCTTAAAGCTGACCTACATTTGAGAAAAGAATGAACTCGAATCAAATAACACCGAGTAAACCAGTTCCAGCAGAGCAACCTTGAAACCATAATGCTCTTCTAGGCCGCCACGTAAAAAAATCCACGAAAACCAATTACACTAACACCACCTCATCTTACTATCATAAAACCGTCCATAAAACAAGTCATTTGGTATTATTAAACACCTTAGTGGTATAAATATGACGTATAAATATACTTTAGTGGTATAAGTATTGCGTATATTCTACTAGAACATCGCATTATACCGCGTAGCGTAATATCTGGAGTAATTCAAAATAGAGGCTCAACGTGAGTATAAAGAATTCTATCAGTAATGTGAGGGTAAGTAGTGAGTGTTAGCGAGGTGAAATATTATGCTAAGCAACTTTTAAAGGGCAATAAAAAGATAAATACATTTTGTAAACAAAAATGAGACATATTAGGCATGTTTATCCGAGCTGGCTGTTTTGAGAACATCCAATATATATTTTTTGCCTGACCATCTTTAAACTGTGTTGATTTAAAATCGTTGACCAGAATAAGTCTATAAATCAATTATAGCCATATTGATCCATGAGTAAATCGTTGAAACGCCTCGCCAGCACTGCAGACACTCCGTACACAATAATATTAAAAATATCATTGATATAAACTGTGCAGTCTAAGGTGTTGTGTTTTATTATCTTTTCTGGTATGTGGTTTAAAATAATATTATTCGCACTTTAAAGTGTATTATTTAACATTGCAAAATTGACAGGTCAGAATAAGCCCGTAAAATACTTTACACGCTATTTTAAAATCATTAAACCCTCATGTCAGAATAAGCCCATAATTCACCTATAACCACATTGGATCCATGATTAAATCGCTTAAACGCCTTGCTAACACTGTAACCACTTCTAACATCTTATCTTACACAAGCAAGTGTAAATATGACATGACATGTCGACTCAGATGATATAAACTGTGCAGTCTAAGGTGTCGTATGTTTTATGATCTGTCCTGGTATATGATATAAAATAATCTTATGCGTGCTTTAAACTATGCTGCTTTAATATCATAAAACCCTCATGTCAGAATAAGCCCACAATTCACTTATAAACACATTTGATTCATGATTAAAGCCAATGCTCAAACGCCTCGCTAGCACTCTAACCACACCTTACACAAGCAAGTGTAAATATGTCATGACATTTTGACTCAGATGATATTAACTGTACAGTCTTAGGTGTCGTATGTTTTATTATCTGTCCTGGTATATGATATAAAATAATCTGTGCTGTTTTAAAATCGCTAAACCCTCATGTAAAAAAAGCCCATAATTCACCTATAACCACATTTGATCCATGATTAAATCGCTCAATCGTATCGCTAGCACTGTAACCACTCCTGACATCTCACCTTACACAAGCAAGTGTAAATATGACATGACATGTCGACTCAGATGAAATAAACTGTGCAATCTGAGGCATCGTTTGTTTTGTTATCTACTGTGATATGAAAATTTCCACTTGAAGTATGGAAACGGCTTGTATGAAAATAATGCATTATTTTTGAGGGATTTGGGAGATTTATTTTATCTTATAAAGCGTTGTGCTGCATTTTAAATGTATTATGATAACGTGATGGAAATTTAAAGATATGATTAAACTTGTATTTTTTTAGTTAGACCACAAAAGGATGAGTGGTATGAGTTTATATGTTTGTGTAGGCGTGTAGGTATATATGCGGCTAAAAGTATGAGAGTTGGTTTGTCAGTGAGATCGTAGCTTCTAAACGGATAATTTAATTTAAATACAGTTTATTTATGTACAAAGTATTTATGTACACTGTTTTATACTATGATTAAGGTACAGTAGTAAAAAATGTGTATCTTTTCATATTCTGTGAATGTGGCAGTGTGTGATTATTGTAATAAAAGCCTGATCCCAACTATGATATATATATAAACTTTGAAAATTATGGTATGTATGATAAGTGGTTTGTTCATTTCAATTTCAAACTCAATTTTATTTTATTTACTCAATACAGGTATTACAGAGGATGGTAGACATTAAACTTATTTGGCAATTTCTTAAGGCAATTTAATGAAAGACTCAATCTCTTACATAACAAGTACCAACTACAATGAAAAAATTGTAACATATTCTACTGTACCGTCCCCTTATACAAATGTTTTTAAACCACTACTGCAACAAAGCTTATATAGCTGTAATAGGAAAGGTTCGATAGTTAAGAGAAAAAACTGTAACCGAAATGATTACATATCAAACACACATACATACAGACACGCACACACAAACTCACACACACACACAAACACTCACACACACACACACAAATAAACACTCAATATTTAATACTTAATGGATATACATTTTCTTTTCATTTGTAAGGAAAATTTTATCATGAAGTTCTGCAAGAATGATTCTTAATCTAATTTATATTACCGACTATTTTTAAGTTGGAATTTTATATTAAGTAACTGTAAATTTACTTGCCATGTCTCCCATTATTCTTAGACTTTTGTTTGTCTAGACTAGACGATAGATCGCTGAGGATTACGAGTAAAGTCTTGTCTACACTGAATTGTGAATTATAACAGGATGAAAAATTCTTTCGCTATTAACACACTACGGAATATTGTAAAACTGGATGAAGTTCAATTAACTTTGATGGTCAATAACCAAATTGTGCATTACAAAAGATGACTAAATGATAAAATGCATAAATATTTTGGATAATATTGTTTAGTGTTTCTAATTACGGTATTGAAACACGCTTATGTGATACTACCTTTACTGGAATATGTTTTCTATCTTAATCTTAGCGTAAAATCTTTGTCTGGATACGACAAAATTAAGCCTAGACTCTTCAATTACATGCTTCAGTTTGCCACGACTCTATAAAATATATGAAGGCGGAGGGTCAGACATTGTCAAAAATAGATCAAATGGTTCTGATGTAAGTTTATTTCTGCACACAAAATATAAATCACTAAACTATAATTACTACTTTCCAATTAATTAAACCTTATTTAATTAATTCAATAATTCTCGCACAATAATTAGCCACCCTAAAGCGCTACAACAACATGTGCATCGAGCCAAAGTCGGAGTGAGAATGCCCCGTTGCACTCGGCCGCACGTATTTTATACCCGAGCCGCTAGCGATAACAGAATGAATCATGTAGTAGTGGGGAGCGGGCGGGGCGTGCGTTCTTTGTTCGGTCGTCCGGCTCGATGCACGTGCCGCTTATAACAGGACCATGACAGCGCGCCGACACGGCCATGCTGACGTGCGTACGTCCTCGTGCGCTGATTCACAGGAAGTTGTCTAAAAAAGAAAATAAAAATATTAACGTTCGTTCATCCTGACAAAGAAATTTGAAATATAGTACGGTCCGGTTTACACAAAACCCTTCGGTATAGCAATCTAAGGTACTCCCAGACTGGTCCGGTTGACCCTGCAGTCTGATTGCTTGATCTGGCCCAGTTATCCAGTTAACCCTTCAGATCACAGCTCTTGGTCCGATCATTGATGATCCTTCAAATTCCCTTCAGTTTTAAGAACTGGCCCGGATCGTGCTAGTCCAGACAAACTTGTCCCTGTAGCTAATACTGTTTTTTTTTTACTCTTTTTTTTTTTAAATCTTTTTATCAATTACTGTTTTTTTTATCTTTTTATGAATTACTGTATATGTTTTTTTTTTTTTGTATTTTTTTTTGCATATTTGATTACTGTACTAAATCTCATTTTGCCGATGTACCAAAGCATGTGTCACTATGTTCACTGATTCTGTTTCAAATGAATCTACTGATGAACTACGGTTTATAATAAAATCGCTGTTGGCTGTTAAGGTATGTAAGTCAGCAGACATAGTATCACTATTTACAGACATTGCATTGCCATTAAACGTCCTTAGACTACTAGTATCATAAATAACATCATTATTTTCGACATTGCTTGCCGACACGTCATCCTCACTTTCATCATAATTTTCAGAAACTTCTGTCAAGGCCGAGTGACCATGAGGTACCTCACGCAAATTTTCATGTGAATACTTGTAGACCCTACTAGATCCATTAATATGTCTCAATTCGTATCGATCATTATCCAGAACTGCAGTGATCTTAAAGGGCCCCTTGTATTTGCGATCTAACTTTGTTTGGTGCCTTTCTTCACTTTTAACAAAAACGAAATCGCCTAAAGAAAATGGCCGTACTTTTGCTTTGCCTCTATTAAATCTGATTGCGTCAGAGGAAGAAATTCCCTCAATGTTTTTGGATGCATTTAATCTAGCTGTGTCAAGGTCTAATCTGTCAGTATCATGTGGATCTGTGGATATTTTGGATAGTTCCAGTGAATTACCCTGAATGCCAAACATTAATTCTAGAGGAGTGTATCCTGTAACCCTGCAGCGTGTGCTGTTCAGAGCCAGTTGAATGTCCCCTAATTGGTCTTGCCAATGACTATCTGAATCACATTCAACGATGGTTAGCAAAGCCTTTAAGGTTCGCATGACACGCTCAACCTGGCCATTTGCCCTACTAGAACCCGTCGCAATTAAATGTAGTTCAATATTGTGATCTTTACAAAAGTTCTTAAAGTCTAAATTATCATAAGATCGACCGCGATCAGCAATTATTCGCTTTGGGGTACCAAATAACTGTACCGCGTTTGTAACTGCTCTTATGGCGTCCGAGGAATTTAAAGTCAGTGTATGCTCTAGGAGGACAAATTTGGTAAAGGAGTCTATAACTACAGAACAATACTCTTTTCGTTCGCTTTTTCCACTAAGTTTCCCGGTTAAGTCTAAATGAATAGTGTGCCACGGAATAGCTAGTTTTGGGATAGGATGCAGACGTACTTGTTGAGCACCTGATGGACCCTTGGATGCCTTACATATAATGCAGGAATCTATGAACTTTTTCACAAACTTTGACATGTTGTGGAACCAATAAAGATCATACAGTTTGTCGAGAGTTTTCTCAAAACCAAGATGTTTTATTGCACAATGCACGTGATTGATTAGAGACCATATTAATGATCCAGGTAAAATAGGCAGCCATTTGGTAGTTTTATTGCGTTCAATTTTGCAGTACAAGATACCTTGACGAATGTCGTATGTGTGTGATACATCAACGGGTAACTCGTTAGAGCGTAATTTAGCAATTATGTCAGAAATTTCAGAATAATATATAATAATAATAATATATAGGGACAATGTCACACAGATCATCCTAGCCCCAAACTAAGCAAAGCTTGTACTATGGGTACCAGGCGACGATATACATACTTATATAGATAGATAAATACTTAAATACATAGAAAACATCCATGACTCAGAAACAAATATTCGTGCTCATCACACAAATATTTGCACTTACCGGGATTCGAACCCAGGACCACCAGCTTCGTAGGCAGGAGCACTACCAACTAAGCTACGGTGATCGTCAATCGTCAAAGAATCACGTAATTGTTCCACAGAGAGCCAACCCTTTTCTAATTCAGATAAATTAACAATTTTTACATTATTCGTTGTTTTAGTTACACCTAGTTCATTGTTCTTATTCTCGAATGAGTTACGAGACAAGAAATCAGCATGAGCCATGTTTTTACCCTCCTTGTAAACTATATCAAAGTCATACGATTGCAAGATTGCCCACCATCTATGGACCCTAGGTGTCAAATCCTTTTTCGAATGAGACGCCTTTAAGGCATTGCAATCTGTAAATATAGTGAATTTACGCCCGTACAAGTAATGCCTGAAGTGCTCCACAGATTTAACTACTGCTAAAGTTTCTAACTCGTATGAGTGATATCGACTTTCTGCATCAGTTGTCTTGTGACTGAAATAGGCAATGACATGAGGTAACTGAATGTTCCTTTGAATAAGAACACCCCCATACCCGCCACTGCTCGCGTCAGTATGGAGTTCAATAGGTAGTGTAGGATCGAAAATTTTTAAAACTGGTTCTGATACAAGAAGTTTTACTATTTCTTTGTGAATTTTGTCATGTTCAGAAGTCCATGTAATTTTGCCCTTCCCAAGTGCTGTCAGAGGGTACAAGGGTTTCATTAATTTCGAAAAGTTAGGGATGAATTTGCGAAAGTACGTAGCCAAGCCTATGAATTGCCGAACCTGGGAGACAGTACTTGGTGCGGGGACATTCTGCAATGCCTCGACTTTACGAGGGTTGGGTCTTATTTCTACTGCTGATAACACAAAGCCCAAATATTCAATTTTATTTTTCATTAATGAACATTTTTTAAAATTAAATGCGAAACCAGCTTTAGATAAGGTTTCTAGTAATTTATCGAGTCTCTTCAAACCCTCTTCGACAGTTTCTGACACAGAAAGTACGTCATCCATGTAAACTAAAATTCTACTGTCATTAAGAGATTTCAGTGCATTATTAATGGCTCTTTGAAAAACCTGAGGAGCATTCCTAAGCCCAAATGGCATTGTCAACCATTCATATTGAGCTAATGGCGTGACAAAAGCAGTTTTTTCAATTGAATCCTCATGAACCTTTATCTGGTGAAACCCTGATGCCATATCAATACTGGAGAAGTAATGAGCCCCGTGCAATTTATCTATTTGATCACTTATTAATGGAAGAGGGTAGCTATCTGGTCGCGTGTTACTGTTGAGCTCTCTATAATCCACACACATACGATCAGTACCGTCTTTCTTTTTAACTAGGAGAATTGGACTAGCAAATGGCGATGAACTTTCCCGAATTATATTTGCGTCTAATAATTCTGTTATCCTATTATTAACGATTACTAATTCAGCGGGGGACAATCTGTATGGACGTCTATGAACAGTTTTGGTAGGGTCCAACAAGTCGATTCGAAGCTCACCAGTCGTGATACGAGTGGTCGGAAGCATTTGTATAAAGTTCGCAGAATATTTAGTAAGTATTTCAATCAAAAGTTCTTTTTCTTTTCCTACAAGGTCTGTGTCAATAGAAGTAATGTCGAAAGGTTCATTAAACTTTGAGCAAGCATTTGAAACTTTAGATTTAAAAAAAGTTAAACTGTCATTACTTATTTTCACGGAAATTCCTTTTTCTAATATATCACGCCCTAACAAAACATTCTCGCTTAGACACTCGTCTGGCAACGCGTGGTAAGTAACGTCGAACAGAAAGCCTTGTATGATGGTTGGGCATTTTACTTGTAATGAACTAACTACGTTGTTTGGTCCTACACCCTTTAAAATCACTTGCTCATTAAACCTGTCGCCTATCAGTTGGTCACAATTGCTTTCTCTAATAAGGGTACACTCTGAACCTGAATCAAATATAAAAGGTAGTTGAATATTACTTATCTGTAACACACCTCGAGCGGATCTAGAGCACAGGTTTACCTGCTTACTGCCGCTGCTCCCGGTGTTGTTGCTCGAGGTAAAGTCTTCCTTCTTATTCCAACGCTTCGGGCAGGTGGTAGCTACATGTCCAGGATCGTTGCAGACGTAGCAAAACACGGCTGGTTTCGGCGGGTGCATTTTTACTGAAACAGGTAGATTTTTAGGGATAGATCGTAGTTTTTCCCTACACTCAGACCCACGATGTCCAAATCTGCCACAGAAATTGCAATTCCCACGAAATGGAAATGATGTGCGAAATCGCTTCGTGTCAGGCTCGAGGGTGGCTGGTTCTTCTAATTTTCGCTTTAATGTGAAGCCCCGCAGAGTACGAAAAAGTTGTTTCTGGTCACTTATTATGACAGAGTTGAGTTCGCGTCGGATTCTGTCATCACACTGAGACAAGACTGATATGACAAAGCCGGTCACTACGTTCTCTGATAACTTAGCTTCAGGAATTTTTTCTATCATTTGCCACAACCGCATACCCGCTTCGGCTGGGCTTTCTTTGCCATCTATTTGAAATTTCAAAATAAGATCGAAATGATCCTGTATCATCATCGGTTTGGAAAATTTGGAAATCAAAACTTCTTTAATGGTTTCCCAGGCTATTTTTTCCGGTTCTATCTTTGTAAGACACATGGCAGCACGACCTTTCAAAGAATGAGTAAGAGCTAAAATCAGGTTAACGCCCTCTAATTTTCGTTTCTTAATAATCATTTCACTTAATGCACACCAACTAACTATATCCGAATCGGGAGTATCAGGGTCAAACGAGACCAATACAGTATGCGTAGCAGCAGTGTGGCGGGAAGTCATAGCGTCGGCAATTTTTGAAGAATGGCTTCAATGCTTGACGAAAACACGGAGGTTAGGTTGCCTGCCACACTGGCTGATAGTTGCTGTGGGTTTGGATCCGAATCCACTACTTCTGATGAAGGCGGAGGGTCAGACATTGTCAAAAATAGATCAAATGGTTCTGATGTAAGTTTATTTCTGCACACAAAATATAAATCACTAAACTATAATTACTACTTTCCAATTAATTAAACCTTATTTAATTAATTCAATAATTCTCGCACAATAATTAGCCACCCTAAAGCACTACAACAACATGTGCATCGAGCCAAAGCCGGAGTGGGAATGCCCCGTTGCATTTTTTTTTTTTTTTTTTTTTTTTTTTTTTTTTTTTTTTTTTTTTTTTTGTATGACGCTACAGTTAGCCTAGGAGGCTTTCACTGCTTCACCGGACTATAGAGGCGAGCAGAGGGCTCGAGCCGTCTAGAAATTTGCCCCGTTGCACTCGGCCGCACGTATTTTATACCCGAGCCGCTAGCGATAACAGAATGAATCATGTAGTAGTGGGGAGCGGGCGGGGCGTGCGTTCTTTGTTCGGTCGTCCGGCTCGATGCACGTGCCGCTTATAACAGGACCATGACAGCGCGCCGACATATACTTATTTATTGACGTGTAAACAAATTACTTGTAAATATTATATAGGACTATTTTGTAGGTCTCATTTAGTGCAATAAAGTTTAACTCCTTCTCGTAGTCGGTTCACATTTTTGAGAATAAGGTACCTAATAACCATATTTTTTTTAAATTCAGAGTGCGACAAACGAGCAAGTGGGTCACCTGATGGTAAATGATCATCGCCGCCCATAGACACTCGCAACACCAGGGGGTTCGCGGGTGCGTTGCCGGCCTTTAAGAGTCAGCAAACGCTGGCTCTTCCCTCCACCCCGATGAGCTCTGGCGACCTTACTCACACGCAGAAACACGACATTAAAATTATTAATGTTATTATTAAGGAATGTCTTCTGTAAAGTGGAGGTACATTCCCAGTCGGGGTGCTATTTGAGCGAATGAACGCTGTGCCCTACCTCTCTTAAACATAAGACAGTATATATAACAACTATACTCTAAAACATATAACACAAAGAGACTCACTGAAACAATAGTAAATCAGATGTATTCAATCCTTATATGGCACTGGCATATAAGAATTGAATACATCCAAATAAATTAGAATTATGCCATTCATATTTTATTTGAAATAGAACGACGGTTAGCCTTGTTTATAATCTATATATATATAAAATCAATTGTTGTTTGTTAGTCTCACTAAATCTTGAGAACGGCTGAATGGATTTATCTTATTTTGATCTTGATATGTTAGTTCTAAGGAAGGTTTAAAAGGTGCGAAAAATTCAGATAATTGCCGGGAAAGCCCTAAAAACAGCCCTTTTCTTTTTCCCATACAAACGTTTTCTAAAACAAAAGTTTAGGTCTCTTTTTATCGATTGTGGCAGTACAAAGTCTGTCGGGTCAGCTAGTTATTAATAAAACATAAGGTTAACACGTGAAAATTATTATAATCAAAATAGAGGCAGGTAGTAATTAGAACTTTAACCCATCATCTCCGCAAAGCTTTAACAACAGTTGCACCTGTACAAATAATAAACACATTTTATCAATCAAAAAACTCTGTTTAAAATAAAATATACGAATTTTTAGTTATCAAATAAATATCTTCAATTAATTTTGTTACACTCTAATGTAATACATGGAAGTTGGAATATATTGGCTAATCGACCCAAAACCACGATTGTTTGTCCTTGCTCCCCAGACAAGGTTTATTTAATCTATGTACTAATACTTAGTCCCACTTGCTTTAACTGGTTTGTAAATACAACTAAGCAAGTTAATTTATTTGTACCAAATATCAAAGCGTAGTGAACTTTACGCAACAATAAATTACATCACATAAATGATCAATAATCAAAATAAATGTGATCATTTTTTTGTGACGTACTGTAATTTATTACTATATATCTACAGTAAGAATAAATATATTCCATAAATTTACACAAAGTCTAGCGATTACGTTAAGTGGTTATTGGTTAGGGATAAACATTATTTACACATTATATTAACTTAGGTAATATAACTGTTAAACAATATATAAAATGAATAAATTAATAATTAAACAAAACTATAAACATACAACTGACAAATCAACCAGTATAAGCTTCTGCAGATGAAAAAGAAAATATGGAACTGAAAGCATTCTCTATTTAAATATAGAAATACCACAATACTTTCACGAACAGGGAAGATACTTACATACAATAAAAGCAAACAGTCAAGTAAATAAACACCTTCTTTTGTAATCAGATAAAAAATAACAAAGAAAAGAACACCACTGAGAAACAAACAAACTTTATTTATATACGCAAAAATATTTCGCGGAAATTTTATTAATAAAAAATTACAAAGCGATTTTGTGGAAATTTGATTAACATAAATAACTTGAGATTGATATATATAAACATCTTCAAGATTGAATTGATACAAATAATTTGGTAAAATAATTAAGCTTAATTATTTGTTTTATTGAAGAAGGGAGTAATATAGTACCACTATATTTTTAGTGTAGAATTATGTTAATTGTTGCTTTCCAATAAGCACTCTGCTCTATGCTGTATCTTACCAATATTTCCTCAAAATTATTTGAAGAAAAGCAAAAAATGTTTTTATCAATTTGCTTACATGTGATGTGGTTTGTGTTACTTCAATTTATCTGGCAAAATATTTCCTTTTAACACTATTAAATACATTCATAATTTGTTAGTATGAAAACCAGTACAAAAACCTAACAAAATATTACAAGACATTATTTTATACTAAAGTTTAGAAAACCAATAGACCTCAATTTAATGTCTTACGTTCACGTTAGAAACTTTCAAATTGAATATACTACAGTTTAATTTCAAGAGTATACAAAAGAGGTTTTATTTTAACAGTATATTATTCCCGCGGATTTGCTCACATTTATTATGAGTACCTTCAACTGCATTTAAATTTATAATATCTATAATAATAATAATATCTGGACAATGTCACACAGATCATCCTAGCCTCAAATTAGCAAAGCTTGTACTATGGGTACCAGGCGAAGATATACATACTTATATAGATAGATAAATACTTATATACATAGAATTTTGTATGACATTGTGAGAAGAATTCGTTAAAGATAGAGAAAGAAAAATGGAGAAGGGCTGCAATTAGTACATGAAGTCTAAACACCATTGAGAGAAAAAGAGCATTTGAAACGGCACGTAATTTTCATTAGAAACATCATTGAAAGAAATAAAAGGGAAGGAGAATGCAAGACCAAGGATAACTAACGTGGTTACAATCAAGAAGTAAGTGAAAGTATACGAGATTATACTAGATGAAGATACGAGAAATAAAGAAAGCTGAGAGCATCAAAAAGAGCTCTAAAATAAGACATTCCACGAAAATATGACATCCCAAATTGCTTGATTACTGGCGGGAACAACGTTATTATCATGACCTTTGTAGGGCCTCTTTAATTTCGTACGTAGTCAAATCACATATGAAAGTTATGAAGTCTCAAACATAAACCTCCACAGTCTCCACACTCTCAAACCCTCAATTACTTGTACTCCTATTACTCTCCCCCGGGTAATACATCCAGTGTGTAATAAAGAGTAGAAAAGCAACATTATTGCAAACCAAACGACTCAATGTTTGCCCCAGAACTTGATAGGCTGAGATCACGCTATAAAAAACTGCACTCAAAGATCACTGTTATTTTTTAACCCAGTTGCCTTATGTACTAAATATTTTATAAAAACAATATTAAAGCAACATTTTTGATTTATTTTAAGAATTTACTTTGTATAAATGATAAATATTTGAAACATTTTTATTTATTTATTTCACTATTTCAACCCAATTTGATTGCGTAGAAATTATATATTATCACATAGAAATGTATGTATGGCCACGGTGAACTCATTCAGCGAACACGAAAACAAATACCATATTTATCATGCCATTTTTAAAACATTTTCTTTTATACAAGCTGATTTAAAGTAAAAACTAGACTGTAATTTAAGTATAAGTATAATTGTATTTTCTTTTTCTAGAACCAACAAACATTATTATATTATTATAAAAAAAAAAAAAAACTACTATGTTTGCAATCCCATTTTGAGTTATAGTACGTTCAATACGCACGAATAACAGTTGAAGTAAGTAGAGAAGTAGCTTGAACTTCTTTTAGTTATTAACAGAATGTGGGAGATGTGTGAAGCTTGGTAAAAATACGTCAATCTACCAATTTTATTAATATTAGGTCTTTACCTATGAAATTGCCGTTCTGCAGTACTGGCCATTTCAAATCAAAATAATTTTTGTTTGGCTAAGAATTCTAATTTCAAATTAATTTTATTTTAAAAACATGGATTCTTTTTTCCAAAAGTAGTCATTTCTTTATTGATTAGTGTTACATTTTCATCGCATTTCAATCTTTTTCGTCATCATGGATACGTTAAAAATTCGAGTAATTATGGAATATGAGTACCGTCGTGGCAGCAACGCGGCACAAGCGGCACGCAACATCAACGACGTTTACGGAGCTAACACTACAAACCAACGCACCACCTGTTATTGGTTTGCTCGCTTCCGTTCTGGAAATTTCGACCTGAAAAATGAACCTCGCGGTCGTCCGAAGACTTTGGTCGACAATGACGAATTAAAGGCGGTTGTGGAAGCTGATGATACACAATCTACGGCTGAATTAGCAGCAGCTTTCGACGTTAGCGTCAAAACAATATTGGTCCATTTGCGTCAAATTGGCAAGGTAAAAAAGCTTGACAAATGGGTGCCCCACGAACTCAATGATCGCCAGCGCGAAGTACGCGTCGAGACGTGCCTTGCACTGCTCAACAGACACACAAATGAAGGAATTTTGAACCGCATTGTTACCTGCGATGAAAAATGGATTCTGTTTGATAACCGCAAGCGCTCAGCAAGTTGGTTGGATCCTGGTTCAGCACCTAAACAATGCCCTAAACGAAAACTTACCCCTAGAAAAGTGATGGTCACTGTTTGGTGGTCTAGCGCCGGTGTGATTCATCACAGCTTCTTACCAAACGGGGTGAGCATTACTGCAGATGTGTACTGTGAAGAACTGAGCACAATGATGGAGAAGCTGGCGCATCTCCAACCAGCATTGGTCAATCGCTCGTCTCCGCTGCTCCTGCACGACAACGCGCGACCTCATACTGCACAGCAGACGGTCTCCAAGTTGCAAGAACTGGGGTTGGAAGCTCTCCGTCATCCGCCCTACTCACCAGACCTTGCGCCTACAGACTACTACTTTTTCCAGAATTTGGATAACTTCTTGGCGGGAAAAAAATTCAATACCCGAGAGGCAGTACAAAATGCCTTTGAAGAATTTGTTGCCTCCCGTCCAGCTGATTTCTTTAAGAAGGGCATCAATAAACTGCCACTGCGATGGCAAAGATGCATTGATTGCATGGGTGATTACTTCGATTAATACAAATAAAAAAATTCATGAAAAAAATTCGTTTAAATTTTTTCATACAAAACGGCAATTTCATAGGTAAAGACCTATTATAAAGAAGCATTCAACGATAGTCTATTAAAAAACAATAACTAAATAGGGAACTACAAAAATTATATTTTTTTTAACATGACTGTTAAACATGAACGTATGAGATGTTGACACATTTACCCGAGTATATTTTCAACTAACCGTGAAACTATTATTTTTGCTCACTCAAGCATGTTCTTATTTAATAATAATTATTTTTTATTTAACCTGGGCGGCTATTTGACTAAAATTATATTCCACACATAATGCAATCGAATATACTTCATAATAAAATAAAAATTGAAACAATATAACATTAACAGGTTGTCTTATTTTCAAAGTTCAAGCCCTCTTAGTGAAAAATCTTTGATGAAAGTACTTAGCATATTTCAATGTAGCAATTTATAAATAGAGACATTTTTCCAACAGTAGCTTTTAGGTAAAGTCGTTTATTGTCATTAATGATGCAGTGTTTCTATTTTGTCGTGAGATCTCAGTCCCTGATGTTTGCCCCAGAAAGTAATTCACAAACAAATTATCCAGTGATGTTCAACTTTGCTTTCGTTTTAATGAGTTGTTTCAAGTTGTAACTGCTTTGATTTTTATTTTATTGAGTAGTGTAGAAACAATAAAATGTACCTGATTTTAAACGTATACTTTATAATATTCATTATAGCCTTTGATTTTCCAGTAATAATCAGATCCAATCAAAAAAATGTGCAGCCACTTGTAGATGGCTGGAGGAATACGTAACTCATTATTACACACCAATAACTTACTTATGGTATAGACAGTTGAAGATACCAAACCGAGAGATTACTGAAACATAACTAAAAACCAACTCAGTTAAATTAGCGCTATAATCTGTTCATCCCTTGTTGAGGTGCGATGAAACACATACAAACATATTGGTAGACTTATTTATAGAGAGTTCAATTAATTTTAATTTATTTACCTATGTGAAAATTTTACGAATTTTCATATTGTCACGATAGAAAATCGTATTTTCTAAATTTACGTATTTTCAAACTGTATTCTGAATAATATGAACCTCTGTCAAAGGTTTGGTCTTACTAAACATTCGTACTGATTTGATTACATTGCCACTACTCTTTAGTGTTTGTTTAGGGCTACACTGTCCTTTCTCTTAAACAAAGATATCGGGAACACAGTGCAAGTCCTAAACAGTAACTCAACTACACAATAAATATTTTTAAATATAAATAAATATCTTGGAACAACTGACTCTCTGCCATCTGATCCCAACCTACACAGAGCCTGTACTATGGCAACCTGGTATCTGATAAACATGATTCTACTAATATATTTCAAAAACCATACATATTATACAGCCGTGTAGTTTCCGGCCCAGAAATATTAATAGAGCTTACCCATTACATCCCGTGAGTGTCGTAAAAGGTGACTAAGAATTATAGCAGGTAGTTAGTTAGGCAGCAGCGTCACCTCTTTACTAGTTACCGCCTAACTGCAGTCGCCAGCTCGCATGTCAGGCCCAATGACTATGGCAAACGCCTCCAAATGGAAATGTTGTGGAAACCTTTGGGAGTAGCCATTGTCCAGAAGTGGACGATATCGGGCTGGTGATGATATGTTATAGATAAATTACACTCAATCACAGAACAAATAATTGTGCTCATCACACAAAGATTTGAACTCATGACCTCTGGCTTAGCAATCAGGGTCCCTATCCCTAGACCAACAGACCAGTCTTGTATATTCTAATACCGAAGTTAATCTTAGAAGACGGGCGTGTTTAATATGCCCATGACATACCGCCGAAGAGGTTCTATTGTGCAAACACACTAGATATCAGAGCAGCCTCACACACCTTGAACGTTCGGAAAGCTTTGGGTTCTCCTCTCTCCACATAATTGATGTTAATTCATAGAAAATTATAATGGCTATAACGCTATGTTCTATTTGTTTTTAATTTCACCTTTCATTTCTCTGTCTGCTGAAAGAAATTTCATTTAAATGACCAGTAACTTTGTACATGTTATTTTCTTTTACAATTTCTTTTCTGTATTCTTTATCGCGTGTATATTTAAACATACATACATACATAGACTCACGCCTGTTTCCCAGATGGGTAGGCAGAGACAACGGATTTCCATTTGTCACGATCTTTGCATACTTCTTTTGCCTCGATTACTGTCATTATATTCTTCATACATGCTCGCCGGTTTAGGGTACTTGTATAATTAAAGATTAAATTAAAAAATAAAATAAAAATGGCACAATTGAGATACTGCTTAATATCATGCGCTGTAATATTCCTTCATTTTCAAACAAAGAGACCGAAAGTACGTCCTATAGTGTCTTTTTCTTTGAGTGAAAGTAACAATCCCATATTTGTTTACATTACGAACTGTTTATACAAATCTATATTGGGAAAACAAAGATTGAACGAAGAGCAAATATTTTGGTACGTAGGATAGATTGTTCTCTTTTTCATTGTTTAGAAAAGTATGAAGTTCACCCGTTTATAGTTGATATATGTATCTGCTCACACACATGACTAGTGGAAGTACCTTTAGTTTAGAATTGTACTCTATATTAAAATAAAAGGTCATTTTTGTGGCCGTGTGGTTTCCGGCCAAGAAAGAATACCAGCTCCACCCCATACCATCCCTTGGACGTCGTAAAAGATCTCGTTGTTACGGTTATTCTTTGGGTTTTATGAAATGAAACCCAACCTCCGTGAACAAAAATTGTTTTTATAATAAAATAACTAATAAAAATATATTTTTACAAAATGGTGGTAGGCCGTGGGTAACAGGCAGGTCGTTATGTTAATTCTGCCGAGCTTAGCTACTTGACTCCCCTTGGACTGAAGCGACGACGCGACGCGAAGCCGGTGATCGGCAGCCTGGCAGCCAGGAAGGAGTGGCGTCCAGCCGGTCAGGACCGTCCAGGGCAGCGGGAGGCAGACTTCCTTCGTGTATAGGGGCCTCGACCCGATATAAGTTAAACCCCAAATTTGAACCCTGGAACGTACGTCCAGCGCATTAGGCAAAACATCCTACTGGCTCCGATCTGATGTGACCCGTGAGATAGTAAAAGCAGAGGCAGGATAGAGAAGTCAAGCGCGGCGGTGCGGTGATTGCTTCGTCAATCAGATCGGAGATAAAAACAAATAAAACTACTTTAAATACTAAATACAACTTATAGCTTGCTTAGGCATTTAATTGTACTGCACTTTATTATGTATTTACAACAATAAGCAAGCTATAAGAAAAACGATCGAATATTGTCGCGTAAAATTATAATGTTTAATAAAAAGAAATGCGCGAGCAACGACGCTTGCTTCCTGAGTCTCGAGAGTCTGAGGTCGCGGGGCGAGGGCCGCTAAACAGCGGTCGCCTTACCATAGCCACTCATCAGGAACCGGTTGTCTCGTATGCATGGCGAGCGAGATCATGCCACTAAAATAGGTACGTAACGTTTTATACGTTACATCTTTCAAACCAATTTTCGATGGAAGTTTACATGGTAATGTACATCATATATTTTGTTTAGTCTTATCATTCTCTTATTTATTTCAGTTACAGGGGACACTCATTTTACTACATTGGAAGATTTTCTTGCGCAAACTATTCAGTTTAGAGAAAAAATATATTAGAAACCTCAATATCATTTTTGAAGACGTATCCATAGATACCCCGCATGTATGGGTACAGTGAATTTTTTTTTTTAATTTTCTGTTTTATGTATATAACCCCCAAATTATTATTCTTTTTCTATTTTTGTGGCAAAATCTTGATGCGGTTCACATAATACATCTACTTACCAAGTTTCAACAGTACAGCATTAATAGTTTCGGAAAAAAGACAGACAGACAGGCATGAGTACATGACGAACCTATAAGGGTTCGGTTTTTTGCCATTTGACTACGGAACCCTAAAAAAATTTAAAAGTCATATTTCATTGCGATTTCATATCTTTAAAAATTACGCGTTTTATTATTTGTCTAAAAGACTATAAGTAATATTTTTAATTTATAACTGAAACATTGAACCGGTATAGATGCTTTACCAAGCCCGGTATGCATTGTATCTGTAAAATCCGTGTTCGTAAAGCCCCTTGGCAGGGATTTAGCTTTTTTAGTACGCGCATTGTATGACAACAAAGGAAGTAGTGACTTCAACGTCAACAGAAATATAAACTCTATGTTGAATGTTTAAAAAAACGACCGAGTGTACTTTACACTACAGGACTATGAGAATTAAAACTTCAAACATTACTATGAGAGAAAAAGAGAAAGATAATGCGTGATCGCACCTCTCTCTCTTGCCTCTTCCGTAATTTACAAAAGGTAACTCTCCATCTTTTTATCTTCACCTCGCCCGGTCACATTTTTCGTAACGCCCTTTCGTTAAGAAGTTTCACTCAAAACAAACGTTAAATATTTTGATATTTAAGAAGATTTAACTGATTCTTATCTTAGTCTTAATGTTTTACGATAAAGTATTAATTTCTGATTCGTCGAAGAACATGAATGTTTCGAGTAACGTAGGACATAGACAAGTTCATGCGCAAACGCAAGTGATCTTTATTACCTCACTTCACCTACCTTCTCTTTCATTATCCGATGGGTGGAGTAATCGGCTCAGAAGCACAGGGATGTAACACTCCCAAATTATAGTCTCTGCGTCGATATTGAGAATTTTTCTGTTAAGAAAAATCTCAACATCTCTTTTTGACGCGATCCAGGACCTCATTATTTGCGGTTGAAAACGCTACCACTAGAACAATGAGACATGTCGAGGTAACCTACATACGAACATACATCATCAGCCTGACATCGTCCACTGCTCACATAAGTCTCCTCCAAAGGTTTCTATAACAATCACACTAATATTATAATAATAATATAATATAATAATAATATATTTATTTCAGATAATAATTAATCCATAGTAATTTGTTAGTGATGGCTTAGAAATATGTTAGTACAACACTAATAAATCTATCTTACGTTAAAAATGGGAGCCCTGGAACCCATGTGAACACTGTTCCAGTGGCTCACTATTGGGCAATCAATTTTGTGCAATATGGTATTTAGGAGGCTGCTGGTACTGTCCCGCACACGACGCATCAGGGAGGCAGTTCTTTTCCTTAAAATTGCCTTGAAGCAATCAGTCCTTGCTTCTGCAAACATACCTGATGCGCTGCACCAGCGGGACAGCCCCATCAGCATCCTAAAACCATTATTGTATTGTACACGTAGTGTTTCGAGTGACCTGCGACGATAACTAACCCATAAGCTGCAGGTGTACAGAGTTTGGCAGTAAGATTTAAAAAGTGCTATTTTCACTTCTCTTGTACACCGTGCAAACCTACGAGCCAGCATGTTACACCTCACTGCCAAGGCCCTTCGTTCACGCTCTATGTCTAAGTCATCTGAAAGGTCCTCAGTAATCCAGTGGCCCAAGTATTTAATTTTTGTAACCCGACTTAAAGGGATCCCATTAAGTCGCACTGGAGGGACAAATTTAGGTACTTTGTTACCAGACTTAAACACCAACAGCTGACTTTTCACCGGGTTATACCTAAGCCCGTGAGCCTCTGCGTACCTCTCACAAATGACAATTAATTGCTCTAGGGCCTTATGTGATGGAGAAACCAATACTGAATCGTCCGCGTATACTATATTATTGACAATTTTTCCATCAATAGAGCATCCGATGTCAGTGCTGATTAACTCCCCTATCAGTTTATTTATATACAGATTGAAGAGACGGGGAGAAGACAGACCACCCTGTCTCACTCCGCACTCCAATCTATACTCTTGTGAGCAAGAGTCCCCCCACTTAACATAATTACACTGGTTATTGTACCAATACCGCAGTATATTGATAAGCTCACCAGGAGTACTAGTGTCCATCAGGAGCTTATCCCATAGTACATCGTACGAAACCAGGTCGAATGCCTTCGACAAGTCCAAGAAACATGCATAGATTGGTGTGCTTCTAGTCACATAGTACTGGACAGTATGCTTGAGCCTCAAAATGGCTGTTTCAGTTGAGAGCCCAGGTCTGAAACCGAACTGAGATTCATTAAGCTTTATGTGTTTGTCTAGTTGGTTGTCAAGCAAACCGTCCAGCACCTTCGCCACCACTGTGGCCAATGAAATCGGTCTATAATTGTTCTTGTCGGAAGCATCCCCTGTCTTGTCTTTCACAATTGGTATAACCATAGTTTTCATAAGCTCCCGAGGTAAATACTCATGAGTTACACACAGATTAAATAACATACTTAGCACCCTTGGTAAATGTACTCCCGCGTGCTGCATATTATGAAGACGAAAGTTTGTGAGTGTGTGAGAGTATGTTTGTTACTTCTTCACGTCTAAACGGCTGGAGGGTATTTAATAGAATTTGATATGGAGTTAGCTGACACCCATGATTAACACATAGGCTATAATTTATAAAGTTTAAGGCGGGTAAAACCGCGGGGCTAGTTCTATATAAATAATGGAGGGGTTTGCCTTTATCACCGTACTTGGCAAATGTGTTGGTGACTGCAGTTAGGTGGTAACTAGCACACACGTAGCGCTGCTGCCCGATTACCTGGTGTATCCCTTACGCCCGGTTCCTATATTCCAAAAACGAATCGTTTCTACTACGAATAGTTAGAATTTCTACCAGCCGTAACGCAAAACCGTTCCTATAAAATACTAGTCGTTATCCAAATAACCAACGTCTGGTTACTAACGGATGGGAGGACGTTAGTAAGCTTATTGTATGGAGATGCGTTCGAAAGTGTTCCTATAAATATTTTCTACTGTCACGGAACTGTCAAAATAACGAGGCGTTACTGCTTTGATTCTGTCTTTGAGACTGTCGAATTCGGTCGGTTTACCAGTCGTTTGTATTTTATTTTGGTAGTTAACATAGTGTTTGAGGAGATTTCCGTGATGTCTAGCTCTGAAACTGATAGAGAATTCATGGCTTTGTTTTCCGTTAGAAAGGGTTGATTATTTTTCTATCTTCTAAGATTTCATAACCACAAACCTTAGATTAAATACTCAATTTAAAAACTTATGCCCGGTTCCTATATTCCAAAAACGAATCGTTTCTACTACGGATAGTTAGAATTTCTACCAGGCGTAACGCAAAACCGTTCCTATAAAATACTAGTCGTTATCCAAATAACGAACGTCTGGTTACTAACGGATGGGAGGACGTTAGTAAGCTTATTGTATGGAGATGCGTTCGAAAGTGTTCCTATAAATATTTTCTACTGTCACGGAACTGTCAAAATAACGAGGCGTTACTGCTTTGATTACTAGTCTAATTCGGTCGGTTTACCAGTCGTTTTTATTTTATTTTGGTAGTTAACATAGTGTTTGAGGAGATTTCCGTGATGTCTAGCTCTGAAACTGATAGAGAATTCATGGCTTTGTTTTCCGACGGTGAATGATCAAGAAGTGGGAAGAAGAGTTTATAAAGAAAGGGTTGATTATTTTTCCGTGCATGATTGCCAAGAATTCCAGTTGAGATTTCGGCTCGATAAACCAGCTGTGGAACAACTATTCCATGAAATTTATCCATAATTGAGAGTGAAAGGAAGACGATTTGTACATAATAATATCTTCTGAGATTTCATAACTACAAACCTTAGATCAAATACTCAATTTAAAAACTTATTTAGAAACCATGGAATACTCCTGGACAGATGTCAGACGCCAGACGCATGCGCTATGCGCTTTCCTGTTACGCGTTTTGTTCACACCATGCACGCTTAACATCAAATTTTCAATATTAATGATTTATAAATATATTTTAAACCTAAAACGCAAATTAAATTATTACTGTAACTATACGGTAATTTGTACTATTACTCACATAATATTACAGAATAATAAATGATTTTAGTTGCATAATTGATGTACGATGTTTTGTTATTACTAAACGTAAAGAGGAGCGAGAGGATCATCGCCGAACGAGTCGTAGGTGGTTTAAACTACGGATGTTCGTCGCAGGTAGGGCATTGTGGAACGCTAGTTTTGCATCGGTATCGGTAGCTGAATTACGGATGGTAACGTTGGTCCAATGACGGATCGTAAAATAAAGGAACCGGGCATTATTTAGAAACCATGAAATACTCCTGGACAGACGTCAGACGACAGACGCATGCACCATGCGCTTTCATGTTACGCGTTTTGTTCACACCATGCACTCGTAACATCAAATTTTCAATACTAATGATTTATAAATATTTTAAACCTAAAACGCAAATTAAATTATTACTGTAACTATAAGTACAGTAATTTGTACTATTACTCACATAATATTACAGAATAATAAATGATTTTAGTTGCATAATTGACGTACGACGTTTTGTTATAACTAATCGTGAAGAGGAGCGAGAGGTTCATCGCGGAACGAGTCGTAGGTGGTTTAAACTACGGATGTTCGTCGCAGGTAGGGCATTGTGGAACACTAGTTTTGCATCGGTATCGGTAGCTGAATTACGGATGGTAACGTTGGTCCAATGACGGATCGTAAAATAAAGGAACCGGGCATTAGTCACCTTTTATTTCAACCATGGGATGAATGAATGAATGAATGAATGTTTTTATAAATGTGTGACACCATATTTGACATTTAAGTCGTACAAGATGGACCGATGATCTTGTGCGGGTCGCTGGAAATCGCTGGATGCGGATAGCGCAAGACCGGCAATTGTGGAGATCTTTGGGGGAGGCCTTTGTCCAGCTGTGGACGTCTTTCGGCTGATATGATGAAGTCGTGCAAATATTTGTATAAAAAATATTAAATTATAATAATATTTTGTGACTTCCAATTAATTATAGTGTATAATTATACAAACTAATTATGGATATTATTACCCCGTAACATCCATAATTAGTTTGTATAATTATACCCTATAATTAATTGGAAGTCACAAAATATTATTATAATTTAATAATTTTTACCCTGTTAATGTTACTGGGCCAGAAACCAGACGGCAAACATACGAACAACCCAATATAATCTGTAATATCAGAGAATCCTATTTTCTTAACGATACTTATGTATATATAGATATATAATATAAATTACAACGAGATAATTTTAAAAAATCCAACAAACCCATGCTTTTCCTTCAATATGCCTCATTTATATTCTGTGCTAGTATTCTGTCCGTATTCCTGATGGGGAACCAATATTAAATTATGAATGATAATATCTATGGGAAATTCTTTATCTGCGAAGTAAAATAAGTGCCTTGATTGCGGACCATGTTGTTGATTGACTTGTATATAATATCTATGTTGGAGTTTATATTGTTTATCTGGTAGTAATGGAAATGCCATGATTACAGAACCTTATTGTTGATTAATTTGTGTACCTTCACTAACATTATAAATTAACTTGTTGGTCTACAGTAGCGTGTTCACCCGCAGAGAATTATAAAAATATCACTTTTGGCCAAAAGTGATATTGGGACATTTCTGTAAAAATAAAAATTTCTCAGTATCAGCCCGAAGTCTGGGAGTTAGCGGTATTATACCCCCGTGCCTCGGAGAGCACGTAAAGCCGTCGGTTCTGTACCTGACCTCTTTCCGGTCGTGTTGGTCGGCGTCCAATCGGATCATGAGAGTGATGGAATAGAAAGTGCTCCTGTGTTTGCGCACACACTTGTGCGCTATAATGTCCCGCGCAGATGGCTAATCTCTATTGAGACTGGCCGCCGTGGCCAAAATTCTGCTACAAGCAAAACAAATGCGAATGCTTGAATTATTTGCTTGTTAAAATTTTAAGATTTAAATACTGAACCGATTATCATAAAATTATACACACCCGCTGGTAGAAGTGAAGCATATGACATAGGGTTACTATTTATGCAAAAAAATCTATTCCCGAAGCTCAGAAAACCAGACAGATGAAAATATCCCGCTGGCATCCTATGTAGGCATTAAAAATATTTTTGTGTTAAGTAATTTTTTTAAGGATTGTTGGTCGATCTGTTTATAACTATATGCCGGAGTTACTCATCTTTATGTGTGAAGTAAAATTTAAGCCCTAATAACGGATTCATATAGTTGACTGATTCATATATAACATCTATTATAGTCAATTAATTGAGTTGAGTTTGTTTTATTTTTGTCTGGTTGCCATAGTTAGTGTTGAAAATGACTAAAGTGACTGAATTAGACTGACTGTCATTTACAGTCAAATTGGTCAAAAATGGTCATTAACTGTCAAAAATGGTCATTTTCAGTCAATTTGATTACAGTAATATTTTAGTATCTTTTAAGTTTTTATCTTTGATAAAAACCTACAACTTATAAATTGAAACAAAAAATTGGTTTTTATGACTTATGGTATTATTATATAGTGTTAATCATTTTACATTTCTAATCATGCGTGCATTTAAGACAAAATGGCAACATCGCATCGCCTCGCGCATTGACTTTTATGTCGCCTTATCCTCTCATGATATAATAGAAAATAAAACGTTGCTTCATTTAAACTTGCATATAAATTGGGTACCTAAATAAATAAATAATTGGGTGGTAGTCGAGAATAGACAATAATATTTGAGTCAAATTGACTGAATTTGACAGTAAATGACCGGTCATTTAAGGTTTATGACAATTGTGACTAGTCATATTCAGTCATTTTACATCTTTAGCCATAGTAGAGGCTCTGCCTAATTTGGAATCAGATGGCAGTGTGTTAGTTGTCCCAAAATATGTATTAAAATAAAACAGTTAACAAAATATTATATAAATGACACATAATTATTTTTATTTGCTTTCTGAATTATAATATGTGCGTTCTCAGTCTGTTTTACTACTAAAATTTTAAAGGCGAAAGTATGTGAGTGTGTATGTTTGTTACTTCTTCACGTCTAAACGGCTGGAGAGATTTAAATAAAATGTGGTATGGAGACACTCTGGATTAACACATAGGCTATAATTTATAAAGTATAATGCGGGTAACCTCGGGGCACAGCTAGTTTGTAATATATGCAACATCAGTCCAATCTCTTTTAATAACACTTCACTTGTGCAGGGGTTTAATAACATTCCACTATTTGTGGCCGCGGTTATAAACAATACTTTTTCTGCCCCGCATTCTTCAATAACCAAGAACTTTTGTGGTAAATGTATATACGCATGCATATATGTGGTGTATGTATAAATGACTGCCTCGTTGGTCTAGTGGTAGCGTGTTCACCCGCAGAGAACGAGGTCCTGGGTTCAAATCCCGGGTCGGGTCAAAAGTGATTTTGGGACTTTTCTATAAAAAGAAAGTCTGGGAATTGGCGGTATTATACCCGCATACCTCGGAGAGTACGTAAAGCCATCAGTCC
Source organism: Pseudoips prasinana (assembly GCA_951640165.1). Taxonomy (NCBI): domain Eukaryota; kingdom Metazoa; phylum Arthropoda; class Insecta; order Lepidoptera; family Nolidae; genus Pseudoips; species Pseudoips prasinana. The sequence goes on from OX621236.1 coordinate 5,728,581, forward strand.
TGTACCTGACCTCAATCCGGTCTTGTCGCTAGGCGTCCCATCGGATCATCAGAGTGATGGAATAGAAAGTGCTCCTGTGTTTGCGCACACACTTGAGCACTATTTTATGCCCCGCGCAGATGGCTAATCTCTATTGAGAATGGCCGCCGTGCCCGAAATTCTGCTAGAAGGATATTATTATTATTAGAGATAAACGCATAATTGTATTCTTTTAAATAATGATCTATGCCTGTTTCAAAAACAAATTGTTGCGGCAAACTGACAATATAAAATCTGTAAACAAAACGACAAGCCATGTGTTACACATAGCTTATAGTTAATAGTAGTATAATTGTAGTATGACCTAATAAATGTATAAATTTACAATAATACTTATTCTACCTAGGGTATATTGAGCACCTTCAAATTTAATAGGATAGAACTTAATGATACCTTACTAATCTTCAATCAACTTACCTCTGGGAAATTACTCGGACAATTTCCTCTCGGTAATTTTTTTCCCTAAAACTCCTTCCTTAACGCAATTTTCCGATCACAGAAGAAAGAATCAGATGGGAAATAAGATCAATATGAGCCCAATACGGAAATTAGAATAGGGGTGGTCATGTACAGAGCTTTTTGTTGGACGAGATTGAAGGACGATAAAGTATATTGATTGATTGTAAATGGGGGACATCTGAATTTAAATTAGTACCTAATTCTACTATAAATACAAAACTAAGCTTTTGAAACTGTATGGTTTGTGGTAGAATCTAATGTTCAGTAACATCTGACGGTCACCGTAGCCTAGTTGGTAGTGCTCCTGCCTACGAAGCTGGTGGTCCTGGGTTCGAATCCCGGTAAGTGCAAATATTTGTGTGATGAGCAGGAATATTTGTTTCTGAGTCATGGATGTTTCCTATGTATTTAAGTATTTATCTATCTATATAAGTATGTATATCGTCGCCTGGTACCCATAGTACAAGCTTTGCTTAGTTTGGGCTAGAAAGATCTGTGTCACATTGTCCCTAGATATTATTATTATTATTTATCTGTTTCATAAATAAATATTTTCTTTTATTTTTAAAGACAACGCCCGGTCTAGGGACTTAAATCCCTGTGTCGCGGGGTACTTTACAAACATATAATAGACGGACACAAATTACACCCAGACTCAGTACAACTATTTATGGATCACACAAATAGATGTCCGGCGCGGGACTCGAGCCCGCAACACGAAGCGGCGATGCGACACTTGCTAAGGTTATTTTGTTCCTTTTACTGTAACCATTCCAAAATATGTGATTGTTCAAACAGTGTGCATAGAATGTGTGCTTTTGACGAATTAAGATTATTTTTACTTTGGAAAATTTTTTTTTAAATTCAGTTTTACGGCTCTGGCTTCTTCGGCCTTATGAGCCTTCCGTAAAATATATTTTTATTTCATTTATTTTCGTCATGTCAAGTAAAGTCCGTCACAGTCAAGTCATACGTAGTCCTTGTCGTACCCCAGTAAAGCAGTGGAGACTTGACTAGAGGCTTATATGGAGTTTTAAATTCAACACAGAAAATCGCAATTCACGGCAATATGGCACTTTCCTCCACTTGTGTACGTTGTCCATGATGTTATGTCTAAAAATCCACCATATTTACACATCATCATCATCATTACAGCTTAAATAAGTCCACTGCTGGACAAGCCTCCCTCAAGAATCATCTTGAGGGGATATGCCATAATCGCCACGCTTGGCAGGCGGGTTGGCGATCGCAGTATGATGGTCGTAGTACTCAGAAGGAAGCTGCTTCCCGTCCTCTGGTAGATATTCCGTCGGGTCGACTTCTACGCCCCCCACGGGATGAGATGGGGTGATGATATTCTGATTCTGATATTTGTCGCCGTCACCACACAGCAGACACATAAAAACTTGAAAATACACCAGTTTTTGAAAATGAAACAATGCCCTGATGCGTCTTTTTCCGCGTCGGCGCCAAAACTCCACTTTGGGACAATTTAGGTAAAGGCTGCCAGCCTTCTGGGACCGTTACCCAACATCGATGCGGAGGAATTTTAAGACGCCATATAATGTGAGGCTAATTTATATTTAACGTATTCATTATATTTCACTTGTGTATATAAATTATATTTTTTTAGTCATGCTAGCTGAAGCCAAAAGATGCCCACTTCTGGACAAAGGCCCCCACAAAGGTCTCCACAATGGCGGGTCTTGCACTACCTTCATCAAGCGGCTTCAAGCGACAAACTTCGACTTCTTTTTAGTAAAACGAATATAAAAATTAGTTTATAATCGTTTTACTTTACATTTATTTGTTTAGTTAATTAATATCCTTCGAATAGTATTTATTTCTATGTTTCACGAATGTCGGACGTCCTGTGATGTCTGAAATTAATAACGCAATAGCTTCTGATAACTATTTATAACTGAAATATAAACTGTAGTAGTAATCAAATGACAGTGACATTTTAACTAGAGTCTACTAAAACTTAGGAGTTCTACGCTGTGAAGAGTTTTAAAACTATATGTACTTTGTAAATATACCCGCCCAGACTGTGTCTTCCGGTTAGTGGTTGCCACTCGTGAACCTTTCTGCCCCGGCGGCTTTCGGTTCTACGAGATATATGCCCTGCCATTTCAGCTTGGCAATTCTTCGGGCTTTGTACGTTACTTTGGTTGGCCTGTGGAACTCCATACTTCTGATTCAATCTCGCAGGGAAACTGCGAACATAGTCCTCTCCATTGATCTTTGGGTGACATTGAGCCTATAAGGTCCATAGTGATCGAGCATATCACTGGCAATACACACTCGTCGAAAATTTGCGACTTGAGACATTGTGCCATGGAACGAGAAGATGTATGAAGAATTTTCTTAGTATTATAACTTTAACCGACATGTAATATTTGATTTTTGTCTCCCCACTGTTATACATTGTAAACACAAGCACACACACGCACGCATAATACAGTTAACATAGTTTCGGAGACAGGGGTCCATTATCCTTGTGTATAATTTTCTACTAACTGACTAAGCCATAAATTATAATTATTGATGTTCTGATTTTCTTTTATTTGTAAAAGAAATTGGTTCGTTGGTTTGGTTATTGGTAAAGTTGGGTGTTTTTAATAAATCATTAGAGACTGTGTAAAGAAATCAAACAGTCTCTCTTCAATTATTTCTACCATATCTTCTCTCTGCCTTGTAGTGGCAGGTCCAATCGCTGATTTAGATCGCTGATTGAAGTTAGTTTAACTCACCCTGATTTTTATTATAAATTTCTTTTGGAAAGTTAGTAAATAAATCAGTAGTAGTCCAGTATATTGTGGAGATCTTTGGGGGAGGCCTTTGTCCAGCAGTGGACGTCTTTCGGCTTATATGATGATGATGAGTCCAGTATCTGTAAGTTTGCGGTGTACAGAAGCGTGCTTCAGTCAAGTCATGCGCGTGTACCGCATTCCTATTACATAGCTGTCATAGGATTATAAGACAGAGGTAATGGAGTGTACTCTGGTGTTTCACACACTCGTGCACATGTCACGCATAATTGACTAGTGTACGTTGTACTAGGCGATATATAGTATAGTTTGCTCGTCTCAGTGGAGGTACTTTTGAATTATATATATGCATTTGACAGTTACTAAGGAGTTAGCCGTGAGGTTTTCGGCCTAGAAAGAATAAGAAGCCAACCCCATAACATCCCATGGGTGTTGTAAAAGGCGACTAGGGATACACCAGGTAGTCGGGCAGCAGCGGCGCCTGTATACTAGCTACCACCTAAATGCGGTCGCTAACTCGCATATCATCATCTAATATCCTGGGACAATATTCACACACGGCCATCTATTCCTAAACTAAGCAGAGTTTATACTTTGGAAACCATATAACTGATAAACTACATTACTACTTTTCTTTTGTAAATACATACTTATATTAAACTAGCTGTGCCCCGCGGTTTTACCTGGTTAAACTATATAAATTATCACAGCTCTTTCCCCGTAGATGATAGCGTGATAATATGGAGCCTATATGTTTACCCGATCTCTTAGTAATATTCATGCAAACATTGAAGTAAATCCATGCAGTACTTTTTGAGTTTATCCCGGACATACATACAGACAAACAGACAAAAATTCTAAAAACTATATTTTTGGCTTTGATATCGATTGTAGATCACACACCAAGTATCCTTTTAAAATAATATTCAATATTCAGTTTTGACCCTCCTACGATTTTATTATATGTGTAGATAATTACACAGACTCAGGATAAACAGACATAGTCATGACCCATGACCCGCGACACAGAAATTTATTTGTTACTAATATTAATAAGTACATTTTAAAGGTAAGTTAACAATTGCCAAAACACAGGCGAAATATAATTTTCAATGCATTTTACCAATCTTACGTGAGTAGAATGCATGCAGGTTGTCAGTTGCAGGCTACATATGGTAAATATTGCACCGCATACGTTTTCGCGAACATTGCAATGGGGTTATTTTACATATTCACAATATATAATAGCGAAATTACATTTTCCCTCCAGATTTTCCTTATGATTTTACAGAAATATTTTAAAATGTATTCTGAAGCATGGCGTATACGTAAGTTAATAGTTAAATTAAACTCTCAGGTATATCTACTACCCGAATAGTTGAGACCTGATCGCGGTGATTACCTTAGGACTAACACTCTCCCATCCGATTCCAAACTAGGCCGAGCTTGTACTTATATAACCTTTGCGTCTGTTACAGACGATTTACGGCGCATTTCTTTTGGTGGCTAAACAAACCGATGTGACAGCGACATAGCCTGCCGCAGGCCTGACAAGAGAAGTTTGCGGTGGTTGTGCCAAGCCGCTTTCATGTCGCTTCTGTCTCTTATCAGCAAGTACTCCGGATCAGGCTTCATCACAGATCTTACGACCCTTCACTACGCGTTTGCGCCATTCAACTCTATTTTCAGCGAGCTTTTCCCAGCTACAGTGCTCACTGTATTGTACTGTATTTTACCTGCTCACCAATTACCCACACACAGCAGAACCTGTTTAGATCATATTATGCTCAAGAGTGCGTTGTCTGCTTTATGCTATGTAGCTGAAACCTCCATAACCGACCATGACTCCATTTTTATAATCTTGAAACACCACATACCTCAGAGTAAAACAGTTTCCATTAAAAAAATTGATTATATAAGACTAGATATTGATATGAATAACACTAATTTTGACTTCATATATTCACTAACAAACGCAAAAATAGCCACCTCTCTCTTTTTAACAAAGCTAGAGTCTATAATTGAGTGTAACACGCGATTAATCACTATTCCAAACCGCAGGCGTATAAACAAGCCCTGGATAACATCTGGTTTATTAAAATGCATGAAAAACCGCGATAGATTACACTCAAAGTCTAAGAAGAATCCCAATAATGAAATTATCAAGGTTACTTACGTACGATATAGAAATTATTGTAATCAACTATTAAAAAACCTAAAAAGGGACTATGAAAAAAACTTATTAAACAGTGCTGCTAAGTCTAGTAACAAAACTTTGTGGGACACTATTAAAAAGGTAACCAACTATAATACAAAAAGCAACCCAGCCATGGATTTAGTGTCGCCTTCGGATCCCATATCCTCAGTCAACAATATAAATAGCTTCTTTGTGTCTGTAGGTAAGAACTTAGCCAGTAATATTCATCCCAGTAATTTGCCTGAAGTAACATGTATGGACAACCAACCTTCATCTTTCGTCCTTACACCAACGAGTCAATCCGAGGTTAGTAATCTAATACTTGATATTAAAAAGATTAATACCACCGGGCAGGACAATATATCTGGCTCCTTCTTAAAACGGTATCGTCATATTTTAGTACCACTTCTTACATACCTCTTTAATCTCATGTTTAGCACTGGAGTTTTTCCTAAGGAATTTAAATCGGCTGTTGTGATTCCTATCTTTAAGAGTGGAGACAGAGCCTGTGTCAATAACTACAGGCCTATTTCAATCCTGCACGTTATATCTAAATTATTAGAAAAGATCTTAAATAAACGGTTAGTCAACTATTTGGAAAAAAGAAACCTCTTATCTGGTTCCCAATTTGGTTTTAGATCAGGGACCTCGACTAATGAAGCAATTCATGAGTTGACGGACCATATCGTGAGTGGATTGGATAGTAAGAAAAAAATGGTAGGTATATTTCTAGACCTAGCTAAAGCGTTTGACACAGTCTCTGTCCCACTACTACTGGAGAAGTTGGGGAAAATAGGCATACGTGGTATACAGCACAAATTATTCACCGACTATCTTACGGACAGAAATCAAAGGGTAAGAGTCGGTGCTATCACTAGCGATGAGCTGCCGGTTGTCTTTGGTGTGCCGCAGGGTAGTGTACTGGGTCCCACTCTTTTTTTAATTTACATCAATGACCTATGTAACCTTAAATTAAATAACGGCAAAATGGTAACTTACGCCGACGACACTGCGCTGTTATTTCATGGAGACACCTGGGAGGACGCCTATGCTTTTGCACAGCTAGGATTTAATTCGGTGTTGCTTTGGCTTGGACAAAATGGCCTAACCCTTAATGTAGAGAAAACGAAATACATTCCTTTTTCTATAAAAAAACCACCTCCTAATACACTTAGGAATCTCTCAATTGTAGCCCATTCCTGCTTGGATAACCATTCTTGTACCTGTAACCCAATAGACAGCACCACTCACATCAAATATCTTGGCGTCATTATTGACAGCAACTTAAATTTCAATCATCATTTAGATTTAATTGCATGTAGAACTCGCAAATTGATATGCATATTCAAGAATCTGCGAAACATTGCAGATAAAAATACAATTAAAATGGTCTACCAATCTTTATGTCAGCCAATTCTGTCATACAGTATCTCAGTATGGGGTGGTGTCTGCAAGACAAGTCTTATAAAGGTGGAAAGAGCTCAAAGGGCTGTTCTTAAGGTTAGTCTCTCACTACCTTTCCTATTCCCTACCAGGGATCTATACAAAATGGCAGATGTACTTACGGTACGGCAGCTTTACATACAGAGCCTAATCCTAAAACAACATACGTTGCTCCCATATGTCCCTGACTATAAAAATAAGAGACTAAAACGTAAAGTCTGTACCTCTATAGGAAGTCAATGGTCCACATCCTTCTCTGGTAGGTTCTTCGGATTTCTGGGACGATATGTGTATAATAAAATAAATGAGATACTAGATATATATCCACTAACCAGATCTAGATGCAAAATGGTACTCGTTCAATGGTTGAAGTCACTTACCTATGAGGAAACTGAACAATTGCTTCAAGTCCCCTCTTAAATATAACACAGGCATCCCCACGCACGCACACACATATAACACACACACACAGACAGACAGACACATACACACACACACACACAGACAGACAGGCACACACACACACACACACACATGCACACGCACACGCACACGTACACACACACACACACACCCACACACACACACACACCCACACACACACACACACACACACACACTTCTTGTACTCTCTTATACCCACTCAATAAATCTATACACACCCATAATACATATACCTATAACCTCACATAGTGTTCCACATCCATTTACATACAGTTGACTGCACAAAAATCACTTATCTGGAGTTACGAGAGGCTGGTAATCTGTAACACAGGACTACCTAGTATAGATACCAGTCTCTCACACAGATCATCATCACTTCTAATGTTAAGTTTACTGTTTATTGTTATCTTATGTCCTATGTAACCTTTCTGTGTGAGAGAGAAAATAAACAAATTATTATTATTATTATTAATTTTAAAAGCGGCCATATCTTGCTTGGTGCTTTCTTTAAAGCGAAGCATAGGTCTACCGACATCGCGCTTGTATTGATATGATTTGGCATTGAGCTTGTACTGTGGTAACCAAATATCTGATAAATCTAACTGATAGATATAAAAATTTATGTTAGTCTGCATGTCCTTTATAGCATCGTAAACACATTTGATAATGTGATGATCTTCAGGAAAGTGTTTGCATGAGCCCACAGTGTTTTCTGAGATAGTACGTACTATCATAATTTATTTCTGTAATATCTTTCTTTTAAATTTATTTTATTTAATGACGTAGCAACGCGCGCATGGAAGAGCTAGTATTTAATAATAATAAATAATAATATCTAGGAACAATGTCACATAGATCATCCTGGCCCCAAACTAAGCAAAGCTTGTACTATGGGTACCAGTCGACGATATACATACTTATATAGATACATAAATACTTATATATATAGATAACATCCATGACTCAGAAACAAAGATTCGTGTTCATCACACAAATATTTGCACTTACCGGGTTCGAACCCAGGACCACCAGCTTCGTAGGCAGGAGCACTACCAACTAGGCTACGGTGACCGTCATCAGTATACTTATATATTTCTAAATACATAGATAAATTATCATTTCACCCAGACACAGAGTAAATAATCATGCTCTGATGAGCATGATTATATACTCTGTGTCTAAGATTTGTTCTCGGTGGGGATTGAAGAACCTCTGGCTTAGCAATCAGGTTCACTAAACACTAGACCATCAGGCCAATTAATAATAACTGAACTACACTTGGAACTAATCTTATAAATGGGAAATCATAAATTGAATCGTCCGGCAGGTCTCGAACCTGCACCATCTACCAAATACCAATAACGCAGAGCGCTTAGCTCTGCGTTAAGCTACAAACGATACACGCTGGCAGATCAAATGTAGGATTCCCTTGCGAACACCCTTCCGGAGGATGTAGGTATTATCTATCGGTTTTATCAATATGATATCATCTTTCACATGCATCTGTGAACATATCAGTCGGCCATGATTCTAGAAAACAAAACCGATACATAATACCTACATCCTCCGGAAGGGTGTTAGCAAGGGAATCCTAAATTTGATCTGCCAGAGTGTATCGTTCGTAGCTTAACGCAGAGCGCCTACCCAAGATTAGTAGATGGTGCAGGTTCTCGACCTGGACTCTGCCCAGCATACGCTGGAGGAGTGCCCGGCCTGGGAGGCCGAGAGACGAGTCCTGGTCGCTGAGATCGGACGGGATCTTTCGCCGCCAGCAGTCATGTATGCGATGCTGGCTGGCGACTCCACGAAATGGGACGCCGTGGTCTCCTTCTGCGAAGCAGTCATGCTCCAGAAGGAGGCCGCCGAGCGGGATCGGGAGCGAGCCGACCCCGCTCGTAGACGGAGGAGGCGTCGGGGCGGCGGCGGCAGCCGTTAGCCCTACTCCCCTCGGGGTTGCGGTGGCAGTATGAGAAGTGTCCTCTACTGCCGCCATGTGCAAGCAGCCCCGGGAAGACAGCGAACTGTTTGTGGCACAGTCGCTGTGCCGTACTGGCAGGAGTCGGCAAATGGGGAGGGCAACTCACAGTCCTCCCCGGGTGCGTGTCCCGACCATCTGGGACACGGCGCAAAAGGGGGGCACCGGAGCAGCATACCCGCGTTCCCGGGGCTCCCCCCATCAGGCGCCAGAAGAAGTCCACGGCAGGTTAGGTTTAGTCGGTGTGAGTCCGACATACCCACCCGCAGACACTTTTTGCGGGTGGCATGCATTAGCATTCCCCCTGCCTTATCAAAAAAAAAAAAAAAAAAAAAAAGGTTCGAGACATTAGATACACGATTTTCATTGCGAATAATGCTATAAAATTCAAATTTAATTACACTTGAGACGTTGCTAATGGCGAAGAATATCACCCCACCATCCCATCTCGAGAGGGAAGTAGAGTACGTGCGAGGTAATATATACCAGAAGACGGGAATCAACGTTTATCTGAGTGTATATGTTTGTTACTTCTTCACATCCAAACGGCTGGAGCGATATTAATAAAATTTGGTATGGAGTTAGCTGACACCCTGGATTAGCACATAGGCTATAATTTATAAGGTTAAACGCGGGTAAAACCGCGGGGCACAGCTAGTATATCATATATCTAACTATGGTGTCCAATAAAGACCAAGTCTTCTCAGTTAGGGCGCATTGGATCCGGTAGTAGCATTAAAGCGCGACCGTCGTTATAAACACAAGGTCCGCCATAACAATAACATTTAATTCGTACCTTAATATAGACAGAACTATTCAGGCAATGTGTAGTAAAAATATAGCTAAAATTTAAAATTTCGAGAGTTAAACCTACACATGATCCTTGACAATAACTTAATTTAAGTTAGCTAAATATCGTTACTATTATTAAATAAATCTTATTGTAAATTATTTCCCTCAATCCGTGTACCTAAATATCAATATGTACCTAGAAATAATTATAAATTAATTATATAATAGGTCTTTACCTATGAAATTGCCGTTTTGTATGAAAAAATTTAAACGAATTTTTTTCATGAATTTTTTTATTTGTATTAATCGAAGTAATCACCCATGCAATCAATGCATCTTTGCCATCGCAGTGGCAGTTTATTGATGCCCTTCTTAAAGAAATCAACTGGACGGGAGGCAACAAATTCTTCAAAGGCATTTTGTACTGCCTCTCGGGTATTGAATTTTTTTCCCGCCAAGAAGTTATCCAAATTCTGGAAAAAGTAGTAGTCTGTAGGCGCAAGGTCTGGTGAGTAGGGCGGATGACGGAGAGCTTCCAACCCCAGTTCTTGCAACTTGGAGACCGTCTGCTGTGCAGTATGAGGTCGCGCGTTGTCGTGCAGGAGCAGCGGAGACGAGCGATTGACCAATGCTGGTTGGAGATGCGCCAGCTTCTCCATCATTGTGCTCAGTTCTTCACAGTACACATCTGCAGTAATGCTCACCCCGTTTGGTAAGAAGCTGTGATGAATCACACCGGCGCTAGACCACCAAACAGTGACCATCACTTTTCTAGGGGTAAGTTTTCGTTTAGGGCATTGTTTAGGTGCTGAACCAGGATCCAACCAACTTGCTGAGCGCTTGCGGTTATCAAACAGAATCCATTTTTCATCGCAGGTAACAATGCGGTTCAAAATTCCTTCATTTGTGTGTCTGTTGAGCAGTGCAAGGCACGTCTCGACGCGTACTTCGCGCTGGCGATCATTGAGTTCGTGGGGCACCCATTTGTCAAGCTTTTTTACCTTGCCAATTTGACGCAAATGGACCAATATTGTTTTGACGCTAACGTCGAAAGCTGCTGCTAATTCAGCCGTAGATTGTGTATCATCAGCTTCCACAACCGCCTTTAATTCGTCATTGTCGACCAAAGTATTCGGACGACCGCGAGGTTCATTTTTCAGGTCGAAATTTCCAGAACGGAAGCGAGCAAACCAATAACAGGTGGTGCGTTGGTTTGTAGTGTTAGCTCCGTAAACGTCGTTGATGTTGCGTGCCGCTTGTGCCGCGTTGCTGCCACGACGGTACTCATATTCCATAATTACTCGAATTTTTAACGTATCCATGATGACGAAAAAGATTGAAATGCGATGAAAATGTAACACTAATCAATAAAGAAATGACTACTTTTGGAAAAAAGAATCCATGTTTTTAAAATAAAATTAATTTGAAATTAGAATTCTTAGCCAAACAAAAATTATTTTGATTTGAAATGGCCAGTACTGCAGAACGGCAATTTCATAGGTAAAGACCTAAACTACAAACATGTTCTGCCTATTTACAAGCGCCTTTTTAAAGTCTACGTGAATAAAAACCTTTTTATTTTATTTTAAGAGTATTTGTATTATATTATCTTAACGTAGTTTTCTTAGCATAAGAAATGTAGACAAAACAAATGGTAGGAAAGTATTTTTTTTGTCATCAAACATAAATATAATAACGTTTCTTAAATATAATAAAGGTTGTAGATCAATAACATGATATTGAAGGCGCTCAAAAATTAACGAGTTGAGAGCTTTTGAGTTTCAATTTCTTCATCAAAAGAAGCTTTCTCGAGTCCTCACATATTACTTTCCGACAGCAAATGTAACTCCTTATAGATTTCTGCCCTTACCTCCAAAGGTAAGGGCTCACATATTACCTGCTTATTTTTGGTTCAAGAACATGTCATTTTCTTCTATTCTATATTCTAACTTTTATTTAGGAATATAGTTCAGTTCCAAAGAGGTCAGAAAGTCAGATATACACAGATCACTATACAAAAACAAACAAAACTCTTTATTGTACGCCAGAAATAACATATTGATTACTAAAACAGATATTTTTATTTTTAGGTGTACACTATACGAAAACTAATAACTGCGGTGGGTATTCTGATGATGAGTAGCTGGCCAGTTTTTAGTTCTGCCTACAACAATTAATTAGTTAATGTAATCAATAATTGTTATGTTTTTGTGTAGTATTTTAGTTAGTAATATTTATGTTTACATTTATTTTATGCATGCTTTGTCACAAGACGACACGCATTTGTAAATCTTTGCATTTCTCATATAAGTGACCTGTAATTGTTCTTTTGAGAATAAATGTTCTTTAAACCTAAACCTAACCTATATTTTAAATTATGCACAAAGGGTGGTCTTATCTTCAGACAACCTTGGGATGGACAAAACTAGTAAAAAATGAAAAATGGGTAGTATAAAGGATAAAACTCCGGCTAAGTGCGAGTCGGACTCGCGTACGAAGGGTTCCGTACCATTATCTATAAAAACGAGCAAATAATTCACGTTTGTTGTATGGGAGCCCCCTTAAATATTTATTTTATTTTGATTTTTAGTATTTGTTGTTATAGCGGCAACAGAAATACATCATCTGTGAAAATTTCAACTGTCTAACGATCACGGTTCATGAGAAACAGCCTGGTGACAGACGGACAGACCGACAGACAGCGAAGTCTTATTATTAGGGTCCCGTTTTACGTGTCTAGACGTGTTCATTTTTATGGGTCCGTACCCAAAGTACGGACCCATAAAAATGAACACGTCTGTGGATGTAACTTTGAACAGCTACAGCTTTACAGCTATGAAATTGAGCGAGGTGACGACATCAATTTACAAAATACACCAAATGAAGTTTTAACTTCCTATACAAAATGTTGATGAATTTTATATGAATAGACAAAAAATAGTTCCTGAAAAATCTAGTAAATAGCTGGTTTTCTTTAATTCGTTCAGGTTTATGGGCTGATGATTCTCCTTAATTTTTTGAAATGTTAATTTCTTTTGGCGACTTGAGGTTGAATAAAATCCGCTTCCCATGAGCTTATTATACTGTCTGTATTTATGAACTTTTTGGGTAAACGAAAAGCGTGAAACTTACTTCAACGTCACGTCACGCTTCCCATGAGCTATATGTATAACTATTATATTGTAGACTAGCTGTGCCCGCGACTACGTCCGCGTGTTAATTAGTTTATTTAGTTTTTTTTTGTTTTTTAGTAATATAAAAGACTTTTTCTAAAATAAAAGTAGCCTAAGTTACTCCTTATTACATAAGCTACCTGCCAATAAAAGTCTCGTCAAAATCGGTCCAGCCGTTTCAGAGATTAGCCGGAACAAACAGACAGACAGACAGACAGACAGACAAAATTTGTAAAAAATGTTATTTTGGTGTATGGACCGTATATACATTCATAATTATGTAGTTAAAACCGGTAATTTGAATATTACAAACAGACACTCCAATTTTATTTATTTGTATAGATTATTTAGAATAGAAGTGTAAAATACAAAAATTTCCCGCATTTTTTTCACTTTTTATGTGACACTAAATAAATTAAAGAATGGAGAAAAAAAACTCTGTTAACTATAAATTATAATCTCTGAACAAGACAATGTTCGCTCAACAAATTACAATTTTTCTCAAGCACTTGCTACTTTTCCGAACAATTGGCAATCCCAGACAATCCTCAATTTCTAATTATTGTATCCTCTGCTTGCGACCAGAATAATAAGTGGCTCTAAACGAAAATAAACCCGATTTACAATATTGCCGAACGCGTTAACCTAGTACTTGAATGTCCAATCGACGATATGAGTTTAGTTACATAATGAGACGTATTTGAACTGAATAGGACTCAAATTTAATATAAATGGATATGGCGAATTGACCACTTAAGAACTAGGAGGTTGAATGGGTACAAATTGCTTTTTGAGATGTTATTGAGGATCTCGATATTACTTTTGATGTGCGGAAACAAATTTTATATTGTTTTGTGCTTGCATATATTATTAAATAGATATTATTGCATTTCATTTATTAGGTACATGTAAGATTACATGTACCTAATGAATAATAAAAGCCAAGATAGATATCTTGGCTTTTCATAGGCAGATAGATATAAAGATATATTCGTATTTTAAATTAGTACTCTACGCCTACCATTCATTATTGGTTTCCAAGTAAATGTTTTATAGCGTGGATTGTATTATTGTAATTTTCGCTGGGATCCCATTTTTTTGCTTAATAAAACACCTACTGACAATATTCTAGCTTTCTATGCCTAAGTGAGTTTTTATAGTAGTACATTATTCCAGTGGTTTTTGAGTTTATCCATTACAAACAAGCAAATATACAAAAAATAAAATCTATTATGTTCAATGTAACAATTTTAAAATTTCATATTATATTAGCTTAGATATTTGGAAACCAATTTGTAGATGCATTTCACAGTAAATTATTATAATAATAATAAAGATCTTGGGACATTATTAACACACAGCCATGTGATCCCAAACTAATCAGAGCTTGTACTGTGGAAACCAAATAACTTAATACAAGCTAGCTAAATATCATTACCATTATAAAATGAATTGTATAAATGTTTTAACATTCCGTGTACCTAAATATCTGTAATAAGTAACTAGAAATAATAACTGTATTACTACACACATGTTCTGACTAATTACAAGCGCTTTTTTAAAGTCTACGTGAATAAAAACCTTTTTTATTTTATTTATATTTATTTATTACATATACTACTTTTCTTTTGATAATTACATCCAGTCTCAGGACAATCGCAACCACCCCAACACGTTGATGTTACGTTTACACACAATAATTGCAATTATTTATGATATATTTATATATTTGTTGCATTGGTAATAAAATAACAACATCAAACCATTTTCTATCAATGTACAGACGCCAGCACATCCAGCTACCCCAATCTGTCAAATTTCTCTTATAGATTTTCAACTTTATCACAAAGGCATAAGATTCACTTTCAATTGAGGAAATTTGATAGATTGGGGGAGCTTGATTTGCTGGCGTCTGTACGTATTATCGTCCATCTTATTTATTTTAGTTTTCTATTAGATAATAAATAGTAATTCCCATCCAGGACAGATATTTGTGTGCAAGAACATGTCTGTTTTTTTATTTTAAAAAGACAAAGCCCGCATTAGGGAATTTAATCCATATTGTATTTTACAAACATATAATAGACGGACACAAATTACATCCAGACTCAGAACAACTATTAATGGGCCACACAAATTGTTGTCCGGCGCGGGACTCGAACCAGCGACACGACAAGGCGAGGATATTGTCTAAGCTGCGACACACATTTGTCCTGAGTCTGGGTGTAAATTATCAATATAAGTATGTTTTTACAATAGAAAAGTAGAACATGTAGTATATCAGTTATCTGGTTTCCATAGTACAAGATTTGCTTAGTTTGAATAATATGTGAAGATATTACTACTTTTGTACATATCAAATTTCGTTGATCTTTATTTTTGCTTATACCAATAAAATAGCTCATAGCTATCACGAAAAGTCTTGTGGATTACTTTTATTATAAATAATATCGTATAAACTCATTTACATAAGCCACTACGATCACCGACTCACCGTCTAAACTAAACAAATTCTTTTCTTACCCAAAATCTGAGGAAACGCCAAGAAAATTAGTATTCCAGCACGGTTCCCTGCAAAATTAAATCATACCCCGCTTTATTTACCAAATATTATCTTGAGTTAAAATTTCCAACGATAAGAACAAGAGGAATTGTTATAAACATCGTAAAGGCTAAAGGTTGGGATAATTCTAGTATAAGGCTTGCACATCCCACAGACCAAAGTAAAATTGCCATATTAATTTAAAATACAGGGTGGCGGAGTTTTTTTTTTTTTTTTTTTATATGCAAAAGGATGGCAAACGAGCAAGTGGGTCACCTGATGATAAATGATCACCGCCGCTCATAGACACTCGCAACACCTGAGGAGCTGCAGGTGAGTTGCCGGCCTTTAAGAAAAGAATAGGCTCTGAAATACCTCCGCAGCTAATTGATTCCACAGAGCGGTAGTGCGCGGCAAAAAGTTTCTTGTGAAACGCACAGTGGTAGATGACCATTCAGTCAATGTTCAAACACAAAATTTAGATACTTTATGATATGGAGTATCCAAGTCACCCCCATGTATGTTCTACAATTTTGCGAAGTTTTCGAGAAAGAACTTCTTTAATGATTTATTTTCGTAAATTTCACCTAACATCAGTTTTCGATTTTTTTCTGGTTCTGTTGAACCTTTCTGGTTCAGTTTTTTGTGATTACTCATTAGCATAGTTTAACCTAACACCCTAAATGTATGGTTAATCTAATCATTGCAGAACTGACTTAGAATTTATTCGAAAGTTCAAAATTAGGGTTTGAGCTCAGGACTCATAAATTTTAAAAGTACCAATTAAACGCAAAATCGTAGACTATACATCATCATGAAGTATCTAAATTTTGCGTTTAAAGGTCAATTCCTCGGCCACCCTGTAAACTTATTCCTTTACTAGCTATGCCCCGCGGTTTACCCGCGTAAAATTTTATATATTATCATAGCTCCTCCCTCATAGGTGATAACGTGATAATATATAGCCTATATGTTTACCCAACCTCTTAGTAATATTCATGCAAAATTTGAAGTAAATCCATGCCGTACTTTTTGAGTTTAGCCCGGACATACATACAGACAGACAGACACACAGACAAAATTCTAAAAACTATATTTTTGGCTTCGATATCGATTGTAAATCACGCCCAAAGTTTCCTTTATAAAAATATTCAATGTACAGTTTTGACTTTCCTACGATTTTATTATATGTATAGATAAATCTTAAGCTGGTGATCCTATTTCAATAAAAGTTGGAAGGTACCATCTACAATATATGTATATACAAATTAGCCTGAATCTTTCACTGCACGTGTGGCGCAGTGTCTAAGACAGTCGCCTCGCCGCTTCGTGTCACCGGTTCGAGTCCGAGTTTAAGAGAGACAGGGCACAGCGTTCATTTGCTCAAAGAGCAGCCTGACTGGGGAAGTATCTCATCCTTACAGAAGACATTCCTTAATAATAACATATATAATTTTAATGTTGTGTTTCTGCGAGTGAGTAAGATCGCCAGAGCTCATCGGGGTGGTGGGAAGGCTCAGCTACACTTGTTCGCTGACTCTTAAAGGCCGACAACGCACCAACGACTTTCCTGGTGTTGCGAGTGTACATGGGCGGCGGTGATCACTTACCATCAGGTGACGCACTTAATCGTTTGTCGCCCTCTGATTAAAAAAAAACCGTCCAAGTGCGAGTCGGACTCGCGCATGAAGGGTTCCGCAGTAGCAAGTATTTCAGTTGATTAAATGAAAGGTAAATTGCGATTTACTATATATAACGGATAAAAAAAAACCGGCCAAGTGCGAGTCGGACTTGCACATGAAGGGTTCCGTAGCAGAAAGTATTTAAGTTGATTAAATGAAGGCAAATTGCGGTTTATGACGTATTCGTATTAAAAAACAACTAATTGCTAAATCTCGTTCAAACCTATTTTATTTGCTCGTTTCCATGATGGTGTACATCATATATTTTTTTTAGTTTTATCATTCTCTTATTTTAGAAGTTACGGGGGGGGACACTCATTTTACCACTTTGAAAGTGTCTTTGAAAGTGTTGAAAGTGTCGCGCAAACTATTCAGTTAAGAAAAAAATGATATTAGAAACCTCAATATGATTTTTGAAGACCTATCCATAGATACCCCACACGAATGGAAAAGATGAAAAAAAAAAATTGAGTTTCAGTTCTATGTATGGGGAACCCCCAAAATTATAATTCTTTTTCCATTTTGGTGCGAAAATCTTAATACGGTTTACAGAATACATTTACTTACCAAGTTTCAACAGTACAGCTCTTATAGTTTTGGAAAAAAGTGGCTGTGACATACGGACAGACAGACATGACGAATCTATAAGGGTTCCGTTTTTTGCCATTTGGCTACGAAACCCTAAAAACAACAACTACATATTTGTGTGACCCATAAATAGTACTAGTAATGTACTGAGTCTGGCTGTAATTTGTGTCCGTCTATTATATGTTTGTAAATTACCTCACGGCACAAGGAGTAGACTCCATAGAGCGGGTGTTTCTTAAAAAAACCTTACATAATTGATTCATATATCTATATATATTGCAAAGCAACAGTGAGAATATGTATTTCTTTGAAGTCCCCTTACAAAGGCTCCGCCGCTAAGGTAATAGATAGTTCTAACAATTCTTTTTTGGCATATATTGTGAATGTCAGCAGAATTTCCCCAGAGAGGAATACATAATGCTATGGAAATAACTAACGCGAAGAAGTTTAACCGGATCTACATCAGTGAACTGTCTAATTGTTTTAATGTGTAATTTCTGTGGCGTGAAATGGATAGTCTTCTCTCTGCATTCCATCTTCAGCTTGAGAAAATAAAATTTAGTAAGAAATTAAAAAGGCTACACCCAGAGTAACCACAAGAATCCAATTTCAGAAGAATAATAATAAACTAATTTAATTAACTCAGATCTATATAAGTGATGATGATGTCCTCCCGGCCGAATTTCGACCACGGCGGCCAGTCTCAATGGAGATTAGCCAATTGCGCAGGACATATTATAGTGCACAAGTGTGTGCGTTAACACAGGGGCACTTTCTATTCCATCACTCTCATGATCCGATGGGACGACTAGCGACACGACCGGAAAAAGTTCAGGTACAGGACCGACGGCTTTACGTGATCTCCGAGGCTCAAAATCAATTTTTGGCCCGACCCGGGATTTGAACCCAGGGCCTCATTGTCTGCGGTTGAAGATGCTACCGCTAGACCAACGAGGCAGTCATATATTTACAAAAGAAAATTAGTATATCAGTTATCTGGTTTCCATAGTACAAGCTCTGTTTAGTTTGGGATCAGATGGCCGTGTGTAAATAATGTCCGAGGATATTATTATTATATTTGGATATTTGCTTATCACGCTGCAGGTCGTGGATTCGATTCCGTTCAAGGCCAGAAATTTGTTTTCATGAACATGTCTGTTTGTCCTGAGTCTGGTTGTAATCATACTAATATTATAAAGGCGAAAGTTTGTGAGTGCGTATAGGTTTGTTACTTTATAAAGTTAAAGGCGGGTAAAACCGCGGGGCACAGCTAGTATTTAATAAATATAAAACACTGCTATAAGAATTACGTTCAACAAGTGAGCACCTACATATAATATTCCATTACTTCCCAATCAGTATAAAAGAGCGATCACTGTTACTCGTCGTCTATCATGTTATCCCATCAAATATGAGCGATGGACCTTTTATTTTTTTATTTACCCCATTTAAATATAATAAGGTAGGCTGGAAGGGAGATTGATCCGTCCGCTCGTGTTACAATATTGTGTGGATGACTTTTAAGATGATTTACTATTATGTGTATTTAATTCTGCTCACCGCTGTGATGACCACCGCCCATGGACACTCGCAAAACCAGTGGAATCGCGGGTGCGTTGCTGGCCTTTAAAAGTCAGCAAACAAGTGTTGCTGACCCTTCCCCCAACCCCAATGAGCTCTGGCGACCTTACTCACACTCGGAAACACAACATTAAAATTATTAATGTTATTATTATGGAATGTATTCTGTAAGGTGGAGGTACTTCCCCAGTCGGGCTGCTCTTTGAGCGAATGAACGCTATGCCCTACTCTCCATTACATTACATTCTCCATTCCTGCTCAGGACAACTATTTGTGTGGCTGATAAATAGTTGGTCTGAGTGTGGATGTGCTTTGTGTCCATTAATTATATATTTGTAAAGAACCCCGCATTAAAGGGGTTCACTACCATATGCGGGCTGTCTTTAACCGATTCATTGCGACGCCCAATTTCGACCACTTCTATCTCTGGCAGCGAAATAATATTTCGTGATACGACTCACCATCAAGCATCATAGAAGTTGATGACATGCCTAATGTGACATCAGCCATGCACAGACGCCAGCTCACCAAGCTACCCCAATCTGTCAAATTTCCCCAATTGAAAGTAAACCTTATACTTTTGTGATAAAGTTGAAAATCTATAAAAGAAATTTGACAGTTTGGGGTAGCTGGATATAATGGCGTCTGTACAAAATATAAAGATAATAATAAAAAATGCCATGACACTCGTGTCATGCCATCTACAACGAATCGGTTTATATAAAGAAAAAGTCTAGGTCTATTATCACTACCTTGTCTCTACGTTCACGAAAATAGTAACTTTTTGCAGTAATAAAATGACATTTAAAAAGCATATGAATTAAAATCAAGGCAAAAAGATGACTCGTTATAAAGGACACCTAAATCGAATAAGTACGCGAGATGTCTTGCCATGTGTATACGAATATACAACAGAACACCGAGAGAACTTAAATTAATAAATGAATATTTTTTTTAATAACTTTATAACTTTAATAGTAATTAATTAAATATAATTAATTTTTATATGATTGCTTAATAGTATAAACATTGATTTTGCACAGACATTAAGCACAGATTTTGATGCAGCACTTGAGCTGTCTAAAGCCATATGATCTTCGAACAACACAAAGTAGCCCTGTAAAGGGATATTTAATTTGTTAAATTTAAATCCCATGTGCATACTTAGTTTGCTAAAAATAAGGAACGCAGAATGCAATCTGTTACCTGGCTTAAGCATCTTGGTTACTAGTTTCATTGACTTGTTTAGATTTGAAGTCAGATGACCGTCGCTATGCTCATTTTGTGAGCTATTAGCTAATAACATACCCCGATAGAACTAGACAAAGGCAAGAAAGAAGAATATAAAACTTATTAAAGTTGATAGAGAACGATTTTAATATATTTCCATTAAATTTGCTTTTAAATAGCCCGTGAAATGATATCCATCATCATGGAAGCATGACGTTCAATGATTGGATGGAGCCACGTTTTAATTATGTTCGGAACAATGATTCATTTTACATCCAATGACAGTGATGGACTTGTCAATATAATGACATCCATTGATTGAGCACAATTTTACTGAATGTATTATGGAGAGATTGGCTGTGTGGTGATGGCCTCAAAGAATATCGCCACCCCCTCTCATCCTGTAGGGGACGTAAAAGTCGTCCCGAGCGAATATATACCAGAGAATGGGCAGCAGCGTTCTCCTGAGTACCATGTCTATCCTACTGCGATCGCCAACCCGTCTGCCAAGCGTGGCGATTAGGTCATATCCTCCCAAATGATGGACACAAATAAACCGCGGCGGTTACGGCAGGGCAGGGGGTGCTAAGAATCCCCGGCAGATTCCGCGTTACCAAAACCGACGACATCTGGCCCTGGCAACGTATAACACACATACACTGCGGACTAACGAGAAGATAACCGAACTGGAGGAAGGATTGAGCAGGTTACATTGGGATATTGTAGGATTATCTGAAGTCCGAAGAGAGGGGTACTCGATAATACTGAAATCCGGAAACTGCTCTCTTACCGGGAGGGTGACCAAATATCACAAGGAGGTATCGGTTTCATAGTCCACAAGTCCCTCGTGAACAACATAGTGAAAATCGAGAGGTTGTCGACCAGGGTTGCGTACCTTATACTCAGAATCACCAAGCGGTATTCGTTGAAGGTTATACAGGTAATCGCACCCACTTCGACACACTCCGACGATGCAGTTGAGGTCATACATACCTCTAACACCTATTTCACTGTGGTCATGGGGGACTTTAACGCGAAGGTGGGCAAACGATTCGGTAATGAGTTGAGAGTGGGGCAATTTGGAACTGGAGACCGGAACCCCCGGGGCCAGATGTTGGCTGACTTCATGGAGAAGGAGGGACTCTTTATGATGAATTCCTTCTTCAGGAAGCCGGATCACCGCAAATGGACCCGGGTAAGCCCCGATGCTAAAACTAAAAATGAGATAGACTTTATCTCGTCGACGAGACGTCAGATGTTCAATGATGTCGCCGTGATCTATGCGGTTAAAACCGGGAGCGATCACAGACTGGTCAGAGGCTCATTGAACCTTAATGTCAAACTCCAGAGGTCCCGACTGATAAAGTCTACGCTCCGACCCTTACCTATCCACGTCCAAAACCCCGAACCATTTCAGCTCGAACTGCAAAACCGTTTCGAATGCCTAGCAGACTGCGAGGAAGTGGACTCATACTATGACAGGCTCGTAGAAGCTGTCCATACGGCTGGGTCTAAAGTCTTTAAGGCCCGTCGTACAAACAGAACTAAAAAGATCGCTGACTTTACCCTGCAACTTATAGAAGAAAGACGGAAAATTGTTCTGACATCCTCAGATGATGCTACCAGATATCGGCAACTCTCAGACAGATCTCAAAGTCTTTGCCTCGCGACACGCGTCTATTTAATACAATTAGTATTAAAGAGGCCATCGAGCAGAACAAAGGCTCTAAAGTGTTCGCAAGAGACAGAGTGTTGGACAGACCCAACTGACTAAGCTGAAGACTGAGGATGGTAGAATCGTCACGTCTAAACCTGAGTTGCTGGGAGAGATCAAGAAGCTCTACGGACAGTTATATACGACAACACAGACACCTGTCAAAAGTCATGCCTCAGATCCCAGAGCACGACTTACCCAAAATTACACCGAAGACATCCCGGACGTCAACCTGTACGAGATTAGAATGGCTCTCAGATAACTCAAGAACAATAAGGCGCCTGGTGATAATGGAGTTACAGCAGAGCTTCTGAAGGATGGTGGTACGCCAATCCTACGGGCCCTTCAGAAGTTATTTAACTCCGTCATACTAGATGGTCAAACGCCACAAGCTCTTGGATTGCCAGATGTGCTCTTTTTCAAAAAGGGCGACAAAACCCTATTGAAGAATTATAGACCCATCACACTGCTGAGCCATGTTTACAAGTTGTTTTCGAGAGTCGTTACGAACCGTCTGGCGTGCAGGTTTGACGACTTCCTGCCTCCCGAACAAGCCGGTTTCCAAAAGGCTTTAGCACCATAGACCACATACATACGCTGTGGCAAGTTATACAGAAGACTGAAGAGTATAACAAGCCACAGTGCTTAGCGTTTGTGGACTATGAGAAAGCATTTGATTCTATCGAAACATGGGCCGTGCTGAGGTCTCTTATCAGGTGCCAAATCGACTACCGGTATATCGAGGTGATAAAGTGTTTGCATGGAAACGCCACTATGTCAGTGCGACTCCAGGACCGGAACTCGAAACCAACCACTTGCAGCGAGGCGTGAGACAGGGTGATGTAATATCTCCGAAACTGCTCAGCACTGCATTGGTAGATGTCTTCAAGCTTCTGGACTGGAAAAGCTTTGGCATCAATGACAATGGCGAGTACATCCTCACCTTCGATTTGCCGATGATATAGTAGTCATGGCTGAGACTATGGAAGACCTCGGTGCAATGTTCGACGACATCAGCAGAGTCTCTCAACAAGTGGGTCTGAAAATGAACATGGATAAGACGAAAATCATGTCAAACGTCCATGTTGCACCCACTCAATTGAAAGTTCGCGACTCTGCACTCGAAGTTGTAGAGAACTATATTTACTTAGGACAGACCATCCAACTAGGTAGGTCCAACTTCGAGAAGGAGTTCAATCGTAGAATCCAACTCGGCTGGGCAGCGTTCGGGAACTCACTCACCGGCTTCAACCTAATTAGAAATGATCGTGCGTGTGGTGGTGGTGGCGGGGTTGCCATTTATTTGCGTACCAATATATCCTTTTCTATTGTGGATACGTCAACTCAGCCACCCCCATCAACCGCAGGCGAGCATCTTTTTATTGAAGTTGAGCTTAACCATCGGAAAGTTTTACTTGGTGTATATTATAGCCCATCTTTAAGAGTAAATTTCTTCTCCTCTTTGGAAAAACTCCTGGAAAAGGTTCTCCCTTCTTACAGTCACACCATAGTCATGGGGGATTTCAATACATGTCTTTTGAAGAATGATTATCGCTCATCTCGCCTTGTCTCTCTTATTGAATCTAATAACTTATCCATCCTTCCACTAAATGCTACTCATAACTTTCCTAACTCTACTCCTTCACTTCTCGATCTTATTTTTGTTTCTTCTTCTCAACACGTTGCCAAACATGGACAATGTTCTGCCGACGCTTTCTCTCATCATGATCTTATCTACCTTTCATACAAAATTCGGCCGCCTAAGGCAAAGCCAAAAATTCTCTTGCAACGCAATTTTGGTAGCATTAACCTTGCTAATCTTCTTGAGGATGCCAGCAGCATTGACTGGACAACGCTCCTTAACGCTGATAGCATTGATGAGAAAGTTGATATTTTTACGAAAACAATTATTAACATCTACGACAAACATGCTCCTGTACGGCCTATCAGATTGAAACATCTTCCAGCACCTTGGCTTTCCGATGACATAAAAGTACTCTTACATAAGAAAGTTACAGCCAAGACCAAGATGAAAATAAGAAATACTGATCACCATCGAGATAAATATATCAATATAAGGAATCACTGTAATAAGGTGTGTAGGGATGCACAACGCCAGCATATTCACAAATCTGTTCAAAATGGAGATCCAGCGAAAGTATGGAAATTTCTTAAATCTATGGGGGTTGGAAAATCACGACAAGATACCATTCCTAAAGACTTGGACCTCAACTCGCTTAATCAGCACTTTTCAGCTTCGTCCAACTTTGATAGGACTGTAAAAACCTGCACACTAAACTATTTATCATCTTTTCCGGCTCCCAACTATCCACATTTTGTCTTTAGTCAATTCTCTGCTTGTGATGTTAAGAAGAGCGTATTGTCAATAGCATCCAATGCTATTGGTAGCGACTGTATTAGCCGTAACATGATCCTACCTATCCTTGACGAAATCATTCCTATTATCTGCCATATCCTCAATTTTTCCATCTCTAGTGGTGTCTTTCCATACTTGTGGAAAGACGCACAAATCATTCCTTTGCCAAAGAAATCCCATCCCACGTCCATTTCTGAGTACCGACCAATATCTATACTTCCTTTTCTATCCAAAGTTCTTGAGCGACTCATCCATAACCAACTCAGTGTGTTCCTTCGCAAGAACAATCTCCTTAATCCTTACCAATCCGGTTTTCGTCCAGGTCACAGTACGACCACAGCCTTGATCAATGTTACGGAAGATATCAGGACAGGCATGGAAAATGGCAATATGACAGTGCTAACATTGTTGGACTTCAGCAATGCCTTTAACACGGTAGATTTTGACATACTGTTGGCCATTCTACGCTCCATTAACATATCTCCAACGGTAATTGACTGGTTTCGCAGTTACCTGTTTGGACGTCGGCAGCGGGTTCGCATAGAAGATTCTTTCTCTTCTTGGTGTGATACTACTGCTGGTGTCCCACAGGGTGGCGTTTTGTCTCCTTTGCTCTTCGCTTTATTTATAAATTCTATTTCTGACCAACTTACTTCAACCTACCACCTTTACGCGGATGATCTCCAAATATACACCCAAACGCCTTGTGAAAAGCTATCGGAAGCTATTAGGGTTATTAACAAAGATTTATCTCATATAAGTAAGTGGAGCATGAGATATGGCATTAATGTTAACCCAGAAAAGTCTCAAGTCATTGTTGTTGGCAGCTCTCGGAAAATTGGTAGGGTTGATTGGTCCCAAACTCCCCATGTTGTTTTCAACGGCACTGTTATACCTTACGCTGATAAAGTGAAAAATTTAGGTATCTATATTGACACGACTCTTTCCTGGGGTCCACAGATACAAGAAGTAAGCAGAAAGATGTTTGCTTCTGCTAGTTCCCTAAGACGCCTGCGAAACTTTCTCCCTACTGCTACCAAAATTGCACTTGCGCAGTCCTTGCTTCTCCCTATCCTTGACTATGGTGACACCAGCTATCTTGATCTTACAGAGGACCAACTTGATAAACTTGAGCGACTTCAAAACTTTTGCATACGATTCATATTTGGTTTGCGTAAATATGATCACGTCTCTGAATTTCGCACTAAACTCAAGTGGTTGCCCATAAGACTTCGTCGGAATACTCACATTGTCACACTTCTATACAGTATTCTGTTCAATCCATCAACTCCTCTCTATCTCAAGGAACGCTTTCAGTTTCTTCACTCAACTCATTCGCGACTCTTGCGGTCTTCAGAAAACCTACGACTCAAAATGCCAATGCATTGTACTAATTTTACAGACAAATCCTTCAGCGTTCAAGCTGTCCGATTATGGAATGCGCTGCCAATACAAATTAGACGCGCTCAATCACAAAACGTTTTTAAAAATATGGTTAAACAGCACTATCTCACTTTATCTACTCGGCAATAAATCTACTGCCGTCCGTTTGTGAAATAATATCCTTACATTCTTTTATGTACTGTACCTATATAATTATGTATTTGTATATATAAATATATATTTGTATCTATGTATTTATTTGTGTATGTATGTATATGCATAGTCATATGTATCTTATTACGTAAGTACATATGTATATGTACGTAGTATTAGATTAATTAGATTCATAACTTCTCAATTGCAATTAGTACACCTTCTGCTACCTTCATTAGATTCTGTCAATTTTGGTCCATTCAAAGTAAATCGGTTGCCTGGAAGAGATCGCTTTTAGCGATAAGGCCGCCAATTGCATTAAAATAAGCTAATTTTCTTGTTGTATCCATTATTTTGTATTACTTATTTTTGCAATAAAGTGTACTTCTTCTTCTTCTTCTTCTTCTTCTTCTACGTAACATCTGCTCGTCCAAAATACCGCAGTGTCTCAAGTCTACGATCAGTGTGTGTTGCCAGTGATGACTTACGGAACAGAGACGTGGTCGCTCACTATGGGCCTTATGAGAAGGCTCAAGGTCATCCAAAGAGCAATGCAGAGGGCTGTGCTTGGAGATTATCGGCGGGATCGAATCAGAAATGTCGAAATCCGCAGGCGAACCAAAGTCACCGACATAGCCCGAAGAATTGCAAATCTGAAGTGGCAGTGGGCAGGGCACATAGCTCGTAGAACCGACGGTCGTTGGGGCAGAAGGTTCTCGAGTGGCGACCACGAACCGGAATACGCACCGTGGGCAGGCCCCCTACAAGATGGACCGATGATCTTGTGCGGGTCGCTGGAAACTGCTGGATTCGAAGTGCGCAAAACCGGCAATTGTGGAGATCTTTGGGAGAGCTTTTTGTCCAACAGTGGAGATGACGATGATGATGATGATTATGGAGAGTATCTTAATATGCTGAATCTTAATGTTCATTTCTCTCTCTGAAATAAAGGTACTTTTCAGCAGCTAATTTTTTAATCTTGCCTACTTATTATTTACATTGGGATATAAAATTTAAAAAGCCTTGAACAGGGGTTTTTTTCTAATATACATATAAACATATTTTTTATAGGAAAGATTAGTTGGGTATCAAACTTAATGTATATTTTCAAGGAAATACCTGTCCCTATGGGTTTTGTGAGGTTAGATGAGAATGGCTAATTGAATTCTGGTAGCTAAAACAGGTTGAACTCCGAGATGTCCAAATAAAAATAGAAGCTTTGAACAGTTAACAGTCAAGTAAGAATTCCTCGTTAGGTTCTTGATTCGGTAACTCGGATCAATTGCTTGGAATGCAAACTCAGCACTTTCTTCAAAGAAGGATTTTGTTCTAATTCTGGAGAAATTACTGATTTTTTGCATTTCCATAACGCAGAACCATAAAATTAGGAAATTAGTCAATGTTATTTTTACAGACATATCTACTATTGAACAATATCCATAGAGTGGCATCATAGTGTCTGTAAAATTATAACAAAAAGTAGGTTAGGTAAATAAAATAATACGCTTTAGATAACAAAGTCCGAGATTCAAATGTTGGGTAGGGTAATAAGTGTTGTTGGAACTTTCTTAGCATGAAGAACCCAGTCAAAACCGAGGAAGTTGGCGGTTTACACCTACGCTCAATGGCGAGTTCAGAAAGCACTAGTGCCTGTGAGCTTACTTCTTGTTTGTGCTTTAAAGTAAATTTATTTCATAGTAAGTTATTTCATGTAACGAATGGAAATAACATGTCAACAAGTTTGCCATAATCTAAGAAACGGGAGCTTTCCCGTCTTCCAGGCTGGATACATTAATATATTTCCGCTTGAGTAAATTTTGCTTTGAATTTGGAGACTGCTTAGAGCCTTTCAAGTTTGCTGGCAACTTGCAAGCCTGCAACCTGTAGTTTTAGCCTTACGTTACACCATTCGCTAGAAGTGGAGGCACATACTTTAAGAAGCTGTTGCGATTTTCAGGTCTCTGTGGCACAAGCTTGCTGACATGTATAAGCTACTGGGTAGTGTTATCCACTGTAGCGCTTTCAATGAGTCACCACTTAACGACTTTGTACGAATTGTTGTGATTTATATCCACCACTTTAAGTCGCAGATCCTCTCGCCAGAAGTGGATATTTCATACATATCACCCAGATGTGGACGTCTTCCCCCGGGCGCTTCACAAAAACGGTTTACTGTACACGATTACTCTATTAGTCAATTAACTGCAGAAGTATTACCGATCCGGTATGTTGGCGTTGCGAATGTCAATGGGGGACGGTGATCGCTGGCTCGTTTGTTATGCCGTGCACTTGAAAGCCGATACAAACGGATAGACATCAGGTGCAGGACGAAAACCCAATTGTGACACCACTATCACCTGGGTGTCATCAAATTGTTGACTCCTGGCTTTTACTGATATTGTTCCTTGACAGGAAAATCTCAAAAACGCTTTTTGTACGACCCTTTATTTGAACTCAAGCGGCTGAACCCACTAATTAATATATAATATCAACCTGTCACAAAATAAAAGTACTTTCTTTTGTTTTCATGTAGATTTTTTTTGACATAATTAATGTTTCGCACATTCCGAATAAGAGATCTAAAATGAGTAAATATTCCATACGCTTGATATGAAATATTTATAAAGGATACCCACACGTGGGCGCACTCTTCGTTATAGCTACGGGAACAAAATTTTGCGCTCAAATAATCGAGGAACCCACGAAAAATCTGATAGAAACAAAAATACGAACGATGAAAAAACATCGCTGCGATCAATAATTCTACGAATAAACCAAAAAGAGACCTACAAATATGTAGATACAAATTATAAATCTTGTATCTACAGATTTTTAGGTTGCTTTCATAATTACAGAGATCTGACCCAAAAACGATTCGTTACAACCAATTTGGAGGGTAGGTATTAATTACGTGTACGGCACATGACAAAATACGACGACTCAAGCCATCTAGTTAGACTAGAAAATGGAGGGCATCCACTTTGAGGATGACGGTTAATGACATAGAGATGGGTGGAGTGGTATTTTTTACATATGTCATATTATGTTAATAAGAGAGTTCTCTGTATGGCACCGTGAGTCTACAAAAATTTGCCGGAGCCTCTAGCCTCTCTCGAGTTTGCGGTGTTTTAACGAGAGGTTAAGATATTTTATTAGAAAAAAGTTATTATAGTGTTCGGGAATATCCAAAGGACAAAAATCTGTATAGGTGGGCAAACTGTTTGTATCTATTATTATAAATTATGACATTCAATTGATTTTATTATTATAATTTTTATTTTTACCACATTAATTTGACGTTTCTTTATTATTATTATCTCATTGTGTTTGACATAGTATTAATTATAATGACATTGTCGTAGGTATTTATCCACCAGTAGTTGTATTTAATGTAATTTATTATATTCGTACTTTCTATTGTAATATTTATTGTATTGTACCTATTTTATTGCATGCCGAACGGTAGATATGTAGTGGCGAACGTATTATTGTAATTGATAACTGATGTACCTACCCATTATTGCAATAAATTATATTATATTTGATTTGATTTGAATGTCGCTCTCTGTTACTGACATTTGGTCGATAAGAATGCAGACTAAAAGTTATGTTGGGCGATGGCTGTTATTTAGCGGCGACTTAACAAACATGAGTGGCTCTTCCAGCATTGTAACCTCCTGAACTCTAGTTTGCATTTGTTTCGACGTTAGACTCTCTCTGATAATATTTTGCATATAATATTTTTCATGCCCTATCAGGCAGAACATATTGACCACACCTACATTTACCTGACATCTTGAAATGTACTATATACTGTAATGACTATGTTCAGCAATAAATGATTGATTGATTGATTGTTAAAATATGTCTGTATAATCATATGTTATGTGTATTCTGTTGATATTACGTTAAATATAATAAAAACTGTTTTTATTTACATAAACTTCAGAAAGCACTTGTAAATAGTCGGAACCAATGTTCCGACTATTTACAAGTGCTTTATCAATATAGTAAACAAATTAACTACGAGTATAAATCCTGGGTGTAAATAGATTATTAGACCGTGTCTTATATCTGATCATACTCGTATAGAACTATAATTTCATTTATGATGGTTTAGATAAATAGCTAATTTATTGAAGTTATTGTAAAATTGGTTATTTAAGAGTTTTTTAGGGTTCCGTAGCCAAATGGAAGAATAACGGAACCCTTATAGATTCGTCATGTCTGTCTGTCTGTCCGTCCGTATGTCATACTACTTTTTTCCGAAACTATAAGAGCTGTACTGTGGAAACTTGGTAAATAGATGTATTCGGTGAACCGCATTAAGATTTTTTAAACAAAAATAGAAAAACATAATAATTTTGGAGGGTCGCCATACATAAAACTGAAACTCATAATTTTTTTTTTCGTCGTACCTATACATCTGGAGTGTCTATAGATAGGTCTTCAAAATGATATTGAGGTTTCTAATATTTTTTTTTCTAAACTGAATAGTTTGCGCGAGACAATTTCAAAGTGGTAAAATGAATGTTCCTCCCCCCTGAAACTTCTCAAATAAGAGAATAATAAAACAAAAAATATATATGATGGAGATTACCATGTAAATTAACAACAAAAATTGGTTTGAACGAGATCTAGTAAGTAGTTTTTTTTACTGCGTCATAAATCGTAAACCGCAATTTACCTTTCATTTAATCAACTGAAAAACTTGCTGCTACGGAACCCTTCATGAGCGAGTCCGACTCGCACTTGGCCGGCTTTTTTTAATACTTATACTCATACTTATAGTTAGTTGTCTGATTGGTTTTGTCTATATTGAGGAAAGAATAGAATATTATTATTATGGCACATGCTGTTATGACACACCAGCCAAACAAACTCAGCGGGTTCATCTACTAACGGTTTCAACATGGTACATTGAGACGTTTAATTTATAATGCAAGTATGAATTTCGCTTCACGTTTTAAAAGATTGAGTCGTATGGTTATAATAATAATAAAACGTATATTTCAAGTTTTAAAAACTCATAATTGTTATTTGCATTCCGCCGCTACGACATGCATGTCGCAGCATCTTCTTATAAACGGACAGTCAATCCTGTCCGCGATCATTTTCAGCACTATGTTGGAACTAGCTCGCACCCTGCGTACCAGAGATGTGCCGCGCTTGCGTATTGTTGTATAAAAACAATCAGTTCGCGCTTCGGCGAACATAGCTGAGGCACTGCAGTAGTAGTTGTAGATCAATATGTATTAATTTTCAGGTAAAACCATTAGCCTATATTTACCACAACAATCGTCATTTCATCAACCATACAAAGTACCAAAAAGGTACTCTCAGCGTAATATTGTTAACCAAAGTTCTAAAAACACGAAAAGTTAATTAACAGGCCGAAATATTGGAAAATACTAATTCAAAACTGGCACTCTGCCACCGTTCAAAGATGGCGGCCACACAAATAAACAATAATGAATTAACTTAGAGAATACCATAGAAAAGTAAATATGAAGAAGTGTCATCAGAATTTATCAATTTTAAAAACACTGCTTCTTCTAAAATACATCAAGATTTGATACTTTAATGAAGGGTATATAGATATAGTTTGTGATTAAATTAATTTTAATTTATTTTGTAATACAATAATAAATAGTTAGCAAGGAAATTAGTTCATTTGAGCATTCATAGATGGTGCTGTACAGATTCTAAAACTTACTGTTTGGACGTATTTGCCTTTTTTTGCTTTTGGTGCGTGGGACAATCTTTGGAACTGGTGTAAGAGCCTACGGCTTAAAGCTTGCTAAGCTACTGTGTATACATTTTTTTCGTCAATTATACTGCTGAATGTTTAAGTTTCCTATCAGCATATAGGTATAGTTGGCCATTTGTGCTTTAAATCTTATTTAAAAGGAAAATATAACACAAAATTAGCAATAACCGTAAAAGTAATATTAATCCGATCGCTTCTAAAAATAAACTAATTAAAGTCAATCAGAATATTTATAAACTCGGCATACCAGTTAGTATTCTCTGTAATATTATATATTCTGTCCTAAAAGTGGTAAAGACCTAAAAACTACACACACCGTATGAAGCCACTTCTACAAAGTTTTAGTTCTATGGGTAAGATCATCCTGGCCCAATTTTGTTTTCAATTAGGCAGAGAGGGGCGAACCAACCTGTTTTGGACATTTGGATCTTATAGCCACTGTTTCGTTAATTTAACGATGGATTATTATTTGTTTTAGGGCAATTTACCCCGTGGAATGCTTTGTAGTTCAAAAGGTAAACCCAAGAGAATTATTGTTGAGTATTGTTGTTTCATCATTAATACAAACGAGCATTTCATTACGATTTCGTTTGTTTTTTGCAAATTCCTTTTATCTTATGAATTTTATATATATATTATATTATTGTATATATTTATCAATAGCTGTGCTTCGCGGTTTATAGCCCATGTGTTAATCCAGGGTGTCAGCTAACTCCATACCAATTTTTGTTAAAATCGCCGCAGCCGTCTAGACGTGAAAAAGTTACAAAGATACACACTCACAAACTTTCGCCTTTATAATATTAGTGTGATCATATTCATCATCATATCAGCCAAAAGAAAGAAATAATTTTATTTTCATAACAAATACGGAAAATACATTCAATTGTGATTCAGTAAACCTATAAATGTATAGGTTTACTGAATCACAATTGAATGTATTTTCCGTATTTGTTATGAAAAGCGCAGTACCAGCTATTGTGGATATCCTTGGGGGAAACCTTTGTCGAGCAGTGGACGTCTTTAAGAAAGCTAAAGGAAGAAGATTAGCACTGCAGAAATGGTATGAAAAATGGCCCTATCTCAGCTAGTTTTTGATTTCTGCAGTGCTAATCTTCTTCCTTTAGCTTTCTTAAAGACGTTCACTGCTGAACAAAGGTTTCCCCCAAGGATATCCATAATAGCCGGTACTGGGCTACCCGCATCCTGCGGCTTCCTGCGATCCTCACAACATCATCGCCCCATCTTGTAGGGGGCCTGCCCACGCTGCGTCTTCCGGTTCGTGGTCGCCACTCGAGAATCTTTCTGCCCTTTCTGATTAATATTATTTATATAAATATTTGCCCTATTGATAAATTTGGGTTTATCATTGGCGTCTCTCTTCACCATGTCGGCAAACAAAGCACCTAATACGGTTATTAGTATGGGCTATGTGCGCCGTAACTGACAAGGAACGAATTTGACACACAAAAGTCCGACACTTGGCAAAGTTCATCTATACATATTATAATAAAATCGTAGGAAAGTCAAAACTGTACATTGCATCTTTTTTAAAAAGGATACTTGAGGCGAGATCTAAAATCGACATGGAAGCCAAAAATATAGTTTTTAGAATTTTTTTCTGTGTGTCTGTTGTCTGTATGTATGTCCGGGCTAAACTCAAAAAGTACTGCATGGATTTACTTCAAATTTTGCATGAATATTATTAAGAGGTCGGGTCAACATAATAGGCTACATAATATTATCACGCTATCACCTACGGGGGAGGAGTTGTGATAATTTATAAAATTTAACGCGGGTAAAACCGCGGGGCGCTGCAAGTATACAATAAAAAAAAAGAGAACTCCTAAATTTTACAGAAATATTTAGTTATGAATCAGTATTTCTGATGCAAACGGTTAATCTAATCACAAAAAAGAGAAAATTCAATCGCCAAAGATACTTTGAAAGGTGTTATCCATATAATATGATCTTTTTCGTCGGCCACTTTTTTAGAACTAAGCCAAGGCCAATTCCTTCAAAAGGGTGTTTGCAAGGGAATCCAAAATTTAAGCTACCAGTTTGAATCGTTTGTAGATTAGTGACAGAACGACTACCCCGGACAAAAAAATATAAATTTCTCATTTTTGAGATTAAAATAACAAATTCCTGTAATTA
This sequence comes from Pseudoips prasinana, assembly GCA_951640165.1. Lineage (NCBI taxonomy): Eukaryota > Metazoa > Arthropoda > Insecta > Lepidoptera > Nolidae > Pseudoips > Pseudoips prasinana. The sequence continues at coordinate 5,763,051 of OX621236.1, forward strand.
TTTTAGAAGAAAGTTAGTTGGCGTAAAGTTCATATGCTCATTCAAATGCAGTTCTGTTATTTAGTAAATTTCCTTAAAGTAATTTGTTAGTATGTTTTTATTTTATGAATGCTAGATATGGCGGCTTTCAAATATGCCCAATTTTCTCGATTTTTATTCTCATCATTCCATCATCTCGGTTTCCCTCTACTTGTTTTTCTATACCAGTAGTCGGCAAACAATGTGGTCATATGATCCATCCCGCATACACTCTGTGAAAGATAACATGGCAATAATAACCAGCTAAGAAAATTAAGCCTTCCTGAATCAAACGTTGTTCATGTCACATTACACAGTCCCTCAGGTTAAATTGGGGCCATGGCGGCCAGTCTCAATGGAGATTAGCTATCTACATTGAGACTGGCCGGGACATGCCATAGTGCACAAGTGTGTGCGCAAGCACAGGTGCACTTTATATTATCTCACCTTCAAAATCCGATGGGTTATACCGGTGATACGATCGGAAAGAGTTCAGGTACCGAGCTGACGGCTTTATGTACTTTCCGAGGCACGGGGGTGAACCACTATCAGCTTTCGAACTCAAAGCAGTTTTTTAGGGTAGGTAGCCAAATGGCAAACAACGGAACCCTTATAGATTCGTCATGTCTGTCTGTCTGTCCGTCCGTATGTCACAGCCACTTTTTCCGTAACTATAAGAGCTGTACTATTGAAACTTGGTAAGTAGATGTATTCTGTGAACCGCAATAAGATTTTCACTCAAAAATAGAAAAAGAATAATAATTTTAGGGGTTCCCCATGCATAGAATTGAAACTCAAAAAAATTTTTTTCATCGTACTCATACATGTGGATAGGTCTTCAAAAATGATATTGAGGTTCCTAATATAATTTTTTTCTAAACTGAATAATTTGCGCGAGAGCCACTTCCAAAGTGGAAAAATGAGTGTCTGCCTGTAACTTCTAAAATAAGAGAATAATAAAACAAAAAAAATATATTATTATGATGGAGATTACCATGTAAACTAACAACGGAAATTGGTTTGAACGAGCTATAGTAAGTAGTTTTTTTTAGGCGTCATAAATCGTAAACCGCAATTTACCTTTCATTTAATCAACTGAAAAACTTGCTGCTGCGGAACCCTCATGGGCGAGTCCGACTCGCACTTGGCCAGTTTTTTATTTATTTCTGATATGGTTTGAATTCAGGACCTCATTTTCTGCAGCTAAACACACCGATAGACCAACTAGGCAAGCGATGAATGACACCTACACACAGGCAGATCAAATTTAATATTATATACGCTCTCTTTTTGTGTCGGCTTTAATAAAACATATCAATTGTTAGTCCCATAAAAGTTGCGACGACTTTCTCTTCATATGTTTTCCTCACCCTATTCATTTCTCTTATATGTTTTTCCTTTAATCGTCTTTGCTTCATCTTTTCCTCATGGTTGGGTAAAGCGTATCTTTTTGGTATTGTATTATTTCACTTAAAGGATATATATATATATATATATAGGTGCTCAAAGCGCGTTGCTCTCATCGGCTCGTAAGCAATTGGTCAGGTAAAGGACCTGAGTATATGGTCAGCAATATATCTGCTATGTCATCTTTAGTCCGAGCAACTCCATAATTTTTATCGATGATTTTTATGATTCGTCTACTAACAATCAGAACACATACGTCATGTGTTCTGATTGCTAGTAGCCAATAAACCAAGGTCACGTAATTGTCCTCTCAGGGTACGTGTCCCACACGACATGGGCCATGGCGCAATTCCTTCTTGCGTTCCCGGGGCTCCCCCGTAAGTGATAAGAGCAGTTTATGGCAGGTTAAGTTTAGTCGGTTATTTCTACTCGCAGAAACCTTTTGTGGAATGCAGAGGCTTTTCCATTGCCGTAACATCAAAAAATGGATAGTTGATTAAAATTAAGAACGAAATCTTGTAAACTAATCATAAATATAATATAATTATCGTACTATATCTATTTTACAAATACTCTCCAAGGTAAGTTACCTGTAGTAACAATTTTTGGTTGTAAATTATTTCTTTTCGGTTACTGGATGTTGGAAAAGTGACGTAAATATGTTCCAGAAACCAGGGAACTAATTTGTAATTTGAAGGTTTTATTCATTTTAGTTTAGATTTTCTGTTGACTATGTCAAATATGACACTTCACAAAAATTCTCTCGTCATTAAAATTTGTTTAGAAGCATAGAAGAAAAATATAATAAAAATAATAAAATAAAATAAAATACACTTTATTGTACACAAAAAAATAAAAGAATATTTAACAATGAAACATTAATTATAATGTACAATGGGCGGTCTTATCGCATAAAGCGATTTCTTCCAGACAACCTTTGGATGGATAGGATTTAAATGTGTAAAATGCCGGGGATGGTGCAACAAAGTGTGGTACATAGGTAAAAAAAAAAGAACAAAAGAGATAATTAAAAAGGTATACTAAAAACTAAAAATATGTTAATGATCATATTATTATTACACATACATATACGTAAATAAAATACTATATTATACTATACTATAAAAATAATACTATATTAAAATACTATATTCATATAAAATAAATTAATAATTATTAAAATAGAGACAGATAGTGGTCTTTCAAAAGTTTTTTGAAGCTTACTATATTCTGAGAGCATTTAATAGTAAAAGGTAACTCATTCCACAAACGAGCTGCTTGGACAGCAAATGATTTGTCCATAAAGATGAAAGAGTGCGCTGGAATGTGCAATTTAAGGTTTTCTGATGATCTTAAAAGCCTCGAATGTGTGTCACAAAGGAATTCAAAACGTTCTTTAAGATATGAAGGAGTAGTGGGGTTGAAAAGTATATTGAATATTAAAGCGAGAATATGGGCATTCCGACGAAAGCGAATTGGCAACCACTTGAGCTTGGCACGAAACTCGGAAACATGATCATATTTGCGTAAGCCAAATATGAATCTGATACAAAAATTTTGGAGTCGCTCAAGTTTATGAAGTTGTTCTTGTGTGAGATCAAGATAGCTGGCGTCGGCATAGTCGAGAATTGGTAAGAGAAGTGATTGTGCAAGGGCAGTTTTAGTGGTAATGGGTAGAAAGTTTCGAAGACGTCTTAGGGAACCAGCGGATGCAAAAAGTTTTCGACTCACTGTCTTTAATTGTGGACCCCAAGATAGAGTGTTGTCTATTATTATCCCCAAGTTCTTTACTTGATTGCTAAATGGGATCAGAACACCATCAAAATTAATTTGGGGGAAGCTGGACCAATCTACCCTGGAAACCATTCGAGAGCTGCCCACGACAATGGCCTGGGTTTTCAATGGATTAACTCGGAGACCATACTCTTGACTCCATTTACATATCTTAGCGAGATCATTGTTGACTGAGTTAATAGTTTCTGTAAGTGTAGCTAGTGGAGTATGAGTATAAATTTGGAGATCATCAGCATAAAGATGGTAGGATGAGGTTAGGTGTCGGGAGATCGTGTTAATAAAAATTGCGAAGAGTAACGGAGAAAGCACGCCACCCTGAGGCACGCCGGCTGTTGTACTGCACCATGAAGAAAAACAATTTTCAATACGAACTCTTTGCCGGCGGCCGAACAGGTAAGTACGGAACCAATCAATTACAGTTGGAGATATGTTAAGAGAGTTTAAAATTAATACCAAGGAGAATGTCGAAATCTACCGAGTTGAAAGCGTTACTAAAATCAAAAAGAATGAGAACTGTTAGATTCCCATCCTCCATGGCCTTTCTTATGTCATCCGTAATATGAACAAGGGCAGTTACGGTGCTATGGCCGGGACGGAAACCTGATTGCATCGGGTTGAGGAGATGGTTTCTGTAAAGGAAGGAGGTAAGTTGGTTGGAAACAAGGCGTTCCAGGACTTTTGACAGGAAAGAGAGTATAGAAATGGGACGGTAATCTGAAAATGATTCAGGATTTTTGGTTTTGGGTAAGGGAGTGACTTGGGCAGCTTTCCATGCTGTCGGGAAGCAGCCACTGGAAATGGAATAGTTAAAGATATGGGAAAGAACAGGAAGGATTTCATCAAGGATAGGGAGAACCATATTACGGGTGACATTGTCAGTTCCAACCGCGTTAGATGATATCGACAGAATGCTCTTCTTAACATCACAATCTGTAAATTGATTAAAAACGAGTGGAGAGTAAGTAGGAGTAGGAATAGATGAAAGATAGTTAAGAGTATTAGTTTTGGTTGTTCCATTAAAATTGGATGACGCAGAGGAATAATGCTGATTAAGCGAATCAATATTGAATGTTGTAGGAATTGAATCTTTACTTTTTCCCACTCCTAATGATCTGAGAAATTTCCAAATCCTTGCCGAATCGTTATTTTCAACAGATTTATGAATATTTTGGCGCTGTGCATTCCTACACATCTTATTGCTGAGATTCCGAACGGCAATGTACTTTTCTTTACTTAAGGCTGAAGGCCGACATTTATATCTACTTTTCGCTGCTGCTTTTCGAGCCATAATGTTTTTTATTTCGATTATAATATATTTTCTTTACTATTAAGTGCCTGACAAAGTTTATATATATATATATATATATATATATATCAGCCAAAGTAAGTCCACTGCTAGACAAAAGCCTCCCCAAAGAAGAGGGGGGGTATGCAGTAATCCCCACGCTTGGCAGTGGGTTGAGGATCGCAGTTTGATGGTCATGGTTCACAGAAAAACACTGCGTTCTCTGGTAGGTATTCCCTCGGTCAATTTCTACGCCCCCCACGGGATAGAATAGGGTGATGATATTCTTAGCCGTCACCACACAGCAAATAGTATATCATATAAGAAAGTTAAAAATGCGAATAAGTAATTTTATATTTTAGTGCGGAACTTTTTTATACTTTTACGTTAATTCCTGCCGCTGTCAATACAATATTTTTTACTGTTATTAAAAAGTTGCCTCGATTACAATAAATTGGCTTCACATACATTTCATCTCAATTTTATTATACGGAATAATAACATGTCAAATGTTATACTTACATCATATGCCACTACTGTAAAGCTCGCTCACTTTTTTACCATCATGTACCTACACCACGTTTTTTAAGCGCGCCGTTGACGCGCGTTTGTAGCGATACAGACACGCGTTAGCATCGCGTTTGTATAATAATAATATCTTGGTACATTATTCACACACGGCCATCTGATCCCAAACTAAGCAGAGCTTGTACTAAGGAAACCAGATAGCTGATATACTACATATACCACTTTTCTTTTTGTAAATTCATACATATATAGATAAATTACACCCAGACTCAGGACAATCAGACATGTTCATGCACACAAATATCTGTCCTGGGTGGAAATCAAATCCACGACCTCCGGCGTGAAAAGCAAGCATTTGCCAACCAAGCCAACATGTCCGTCATCATCGATTCGAACAAACACCTAACTGCTCTGTAGAATAAAAACGCGCCGTCAACGCGCGTTTCTAAAACGTGAGTTGACAGCGCGTTTTAAAAACGTGATGTGCACAGGCTCTTAAAGAGTTTCTTATTTAAAAATCTACACTGTAAAAACAAAAAATCCTCGTTCTATTATGAAAATTTAAAATGTCTAGCGTGTTAGCAAAACTAATACAAAAATGAACAAAAAATCAAATCTAAATATCTCTAATAAAAGCTGGGACTTTTCACGTCGATTTTAATTATGCTTTTAAACTTGGAACATCAAAGAACATAAAAAACCCATTTCATTGATTCGCCACTTGGAATAATTAATTTTGCAGGGATGTTGAACTCTGTGAATCTATTAAAAGGTGCCAAAAATAATTTTAATCAAGTAAAATGCACTTAAGCAGATCTTTTCAATGTTAGTCGCAGATATTTATATATTTTAACTATAGTTAATAAAATTAAATGTCATAAAAGTTTATAAAATTAGTTGACAGTAATATAATCTGGCGATCATCATAACAGCCAAAACACGTTCACTTCTTGACTAAAGCCTCCCCAAAGAATGGCGGGTATGCCATATGCGTGGCGCGCTTGGCAGACGGGTTGGCTATCGCAGTTGAACGGTCTCACAGAAAAACGCTGCTGCCCGTTCTCTGGTAGGTATTCCCTAGTGACGATTTCTAGGGGCCCCATGGGATGAGATGGTGTGATGATATTCTTCGCCACCAGCACACAGCGTTACGGAAATCCATAACATTCAAAACACAAAATTAATATCTAATCTTAATTCCGCTAATTGTCAGTTTAATCAAACCTGGATGGAATATACACCACTCTCCCGCCCGCAAAAATGTGCACATGCAAGAGACACAATATAAAAATGCAAATTACATGCGCCGGTACGATACCCTCAGTCCTTCATGAACCATTCTCAAGGGATACTACATCGAGTGCTCGAATGTGCGATTAGTGGAATTAGCGCTACATATTAATGTTGTACTTCCTAAGCTGATATATAGTTTTATTTATTAGATAAAAACATTGTATACATGTACTAACGCGACTCAAGTCAGCCCGTGACGACAATCAATACAATATGGTCGAAACATTACTTTATTTAGATTTACACATATAAATTGTCGTCACTAATACCACTTAAACGTAAGTTACAAAATTAGTGCAAATGCTATGTACGCCGTTATTGCTATGCATTTCAGAACATGTATTATAGATGTAATCTAACTGTGTATTTAGAATATGTGTAATGTGGCAGCACTTTAATCTATACATATAATAAAATCGTAGGAAAGTCAAAACTGTACAATGAAGATTTTTTTAAAAGGATACTTGGGGCGTGATCTACAATTGCTATCGAAGGCAAAAATATAGTTTTTAGAATTTTTGTCTGCTTGTCTGTTTGTCTGTATGTATGTCCGGGCTAATCTCAAAAAGTACTGCATGGATTTACTTGAAATTTTGCATGAATATTACTAAGAGGTCGGGTCTACATATAGGCTACATATTATCACGTTATCACCTACGGGGGAGGAGCTGTGATAATTTATAAAGTTTAACGCGGGTAAAACCGCGGGGCACAGCTGTAAATAAATAAACATCGGAAAAATAATAATAAAGGGTAGTCGCTTTAATAACAATATACAAAGTTTATATCTAATTTCGTAATTTCAGTCACCGTAGCCAAGTTGGTAGTGCTCCTGCCTACGAAGCTGGTGATCCTGGGTTCGAATCCCGGTAAGTGCAAATATTTGTGTGATGATCACACGAATATTTGTTTCTGAGTCATGGATGTTTTCTATGTACATAAGTATTTATCTATCTATATAAGTATGTATATCGTCGCCTGGTACCCATAGTAGAAGCTTTGCTTAGTTTGGGGCTAGGATGATCTGTGTGACATTGGCCCTACATATTATTATAAATTATGATGCGAGAAAGTTTAAAAGTGTAAAGTTAAATTTATACCTAAAACAACGACATTTTCTACCTCATAGTAAAATGGAAATATTAAAATAAAATTAATTTACTCAAAACTACAAACAATCCACGTTATTCATACCGATAGATATAAAACAGAACATATCTCGATCTAAAAATAAATTGCACGCCCACTAAGTGGAATCAATTAACTTCGGAGATATTTCCGATCCAGTATGACATGGTTACCTTCAAGAAGCGAGCCTATTCCTTTTTGAAGGCCGGCAATGCAGTGCAACTCTTCTGAATTAGCAAGTGTCCATGGGTGACGGTGATCATTTACCTCCAGGTACCCCGCTTGCTCAAAATGGAAAGGGCTATGCTTGGAGTTTCCCTGCGAGATCGAATCAGGAATGTTGAGATGCGCAAGCGAACCAAAGTAACCGACATAGCCGTAAGAATTGCCAAGCTGAAGTGGCAGTGGGCAGGGCACATAGCTCGTAGATCCGACGGCCGCTGGGGCAGAAAGGTTCTCGAGTGGCGACCACGAACCGGAAGACGCAGAGTGGGCAGGCCCCCTACAAGATGGACCGATGATCTAGTGCGGGTCGCTGGAAATCGCTGGATTCGGATAGCGCAAGACCAGCGATTGTGGAGATCTTTGGGGGAGGCCTTTGTCCAGCAGTGGACGTCTTTCGGCTGATATGATGATGATGACCCCGCTTGCTCGTTTGTCTTGCTATTCTATAAAAAAAATACATGTCCTGTAGGGACTACCTGTTAGTTATCGGTGACTATTTCTAAACATGACTTGCAATATAATAATATCCTGGGACATTATTATCACACAGCCATCTCATCCCAAAATAATCAGATGTGTGCCATGGAAACCAGATAACTGAAATACTTCATATACGACTTTTCTTTTGTAAATACATACATACTTTATATAGATATTTACCGTCAAACTTGGGACAAACAGACATGTTTATGCACACAAATGAATTGTCCTGGGTGGGAATCGAACCCACGACCTGCGTGAAAGATAAATTACGTCACAGAAAGATTTGTCCCGGGTGGATATCGAACCCTCAATTTCTGCTTCAGTAGTCACTAAGCACTAACCCAACCAACATGCCCATACAACTGGGAAGCGATCAAGTGTAGAACCGACTGGTTTAAGTGTTCCCCAAGGCTCAGATGTATTTACCGCCATCTTCAAGACTCCAAGCTACTACGGGAAGGTTTTTGTTGAATCCTGGGACATTATTTACACACGGCTATCTGATCCCAAACTAAGCTGAAATTGTACTATGGAAACTAGATAACCGATGTACTACAAAATATAACTTTTGTTTTGTAAATACATACTTATATATATAGATAACTAGCTGTGCCCCACGATATTAGCCGCGTTAACCTTTATAAATTATAACCTATGTGTTAATCCAGGGTGTCAGCTAACTCCATACCAAATTTTATTAAAATCGCTCCAGCCGTTTAGACGCGAAGAAGTAACCAACATACGCACTAACACACTCACAAATTTTCGCCTTTATAATATTAGTGTGATTACACCCATAGGCAAGGCAAACAGACATGTTCATGCACACAAATATCAGTCCAGGGTGGGAACGCCAACCGGTCGGTCAAAAAAATCCAGGTTGGGCCATAAGGGGTTATTAATATTCTTTCTTCCCAGAAAAAAATATTAGTAACACTTTATGGCCCGACCCGGAATTTAAATCTAGAACCTCATTATCTGTGGGAAAATAAGCTACCGCCAGACGAACGAAACCGACATGTATCCTAATATGTTGTATAAAAATAAACGTTAAATTATATATGTAAAAATGCCAGCACGTCCAGCTACCCCAATCTGTCAAATTTATTTTATAGACTTTCAACTTTATCACATAAGCATAAGGTTCACTTTCAATTGGGGAAATTTGACTGATTGGAGTAGCCTAATGTGCTGGCGTCTGTTCAATATAAAAATCATAAATACTGCTACCATAAAAGAATGTACTAAAACACAACACAAAACACTTAACATAAAATTTAAAAAAAGAAATCGCTGCATTCATTTTTAGACCAGGTACTCTACTTACAAGAGACTATCTGTGTAGCTCTGTTTGTCCGGTATACTTTTGGTACAATTTTAAACTTTAAATACGTAATTTACTAAAATAGGGAATTGAATATCAGATTTTAAATTTAAACTAAAAGAACATACATAAAACATTTCATTGATAGACTGATGTTTGCAATAATTAATTTTGAGGGGTGTGTGTTGCCTCCGTGAGGTTCCGTCTGTTATGCGCATGCGTGAGCCGTTGATACGAGTTGGATAGACTAGAGTGGCTACAGTTTCGGGTAAAGGAAGACAGTGCTGTGCGCGTCATCGTATTAACAGATCATTGAATATACTATATTCAGATAGTATTTCAATAAGTTGTTTTGTAACGGACGATACCTATAATATTCTAAATATATTTATTCCTAAAATAAGTATTTCTTTATTTATGTTCTGTTTCAAATAATTTGACTTGATGTTGTTAAACAGTTTCATTTACTATAATGATATTATTATATAATAATATACAACGTATAACGGTAACCATTTATTGCTTTTGAGAACCTAATTGAATAAATGAATTCACTTATTAGAATAACTCAATTACCAGTTCTAAAAACAACTAAAATGAATAAAATTTACAAACATTACTAAAGTCAATGGTTACGTAATAATAGGCATACGTGAAGTTTGCCACAGTAACAGATTAAATTTTACCTTCAAATTGTTACAAGCAACCAATCGATATTACAATGGCGTACGCAAATGTGACCTCCATAACCTAAATCCGTCCAACTTGACACATCCTACTAAAAACCTCAATGCCGATACACCCTAACTACAGCCTCCAGCACCCGAGGAGCTTTCATATTGACCTATACGTATTACGAGTACTCTCCGCACACTTTCAGGACGTGGAAGCGAGACAAAACAATTTACAGGCCCACTAACTCCCACGCGAGAGTGAGACAGAAATAGCCAGGGACTGAACCCGGTCTGAACATTTCAGTTTACGCCGAACGTTTGCAAGCCGCGGTTCGACGCGATTCTGGACGAAACACGTGCGTAAAAAAGAGCCAAAATACTGACACGGTGTTCGCATGTGTATCAAATGACTAAGTGCAGACAAGTGCAGTGTTTATCGAATGATAGAGTGCTTATAAAACTAGTGTTGTGCCAATAGTGCTGTTCCAGTGATATTTCCCAGTACGGTCCCCCGAGATTGATATAGAAAGTGAGTAATTTTATGTATTTTTCATGTAATTTTATAGATGTCTTTGACGGTTTCTTACGGAGAACGTAATATGATGCGATCGTATATCAAAGGCTGCTCGGGGCGTGTATAAATCGCTGGTTGTTTTGATAAATAAAGCCTTTTTGGGCACTGTGCCAGGATTGAAATGCAAAAGAAAATAATATTGGAGAAATGCATGTATGTTTTAAAATTTACTTCGTACATTTATCTTCTTGGTTTTGGCATTCGATATTATTGAACTACTACATGAAAAAGAAAACTTTTAAATATTTTTCGAATTCATTATTTAATTATTTAAATTAATTATATAGGCTTTAAAAATAACTTAAAAATTTTTTTCACGCCCAACTGCTATTTAGCTTGTAAACGATCAAGTTCTTCAAGTTGAGTCTTAAAATTATAATCTTAAGTGCTATCTTTATCATAATACCGTATATTTTAATCATCGTATCTATTGTAAAGTAGCATTTTTAAGATGATATATTTTAAAATGACTGAGATATACTAAAATAGAAAAAAATGGGTTTTTTGTGTTTAATTACTTCATATATTATATGTTAATTTGGACGGTAACCAAAACTAATACACCACAATAGTATGGCACATACAAATTGAAATTAATTTCTACAAAAATGTTATTCAATAATAATAGATAGCAAAATAAAGTAAAAAGAAAAGCAATTACCATAATCTCAATTTAAACTATTCTGCATTTATTATATTTTGTTTTTTTTTTTAGAAATACAGAATAGTTTAAATAAAATGAAAAGCCAATGATATAATCTGCATTTCTTATCCATACAAAAATCTGTAATTTATAATTTTATATCAATAGTAACTAAAATGCCGATAACATATAAGCATTAACTAATATCAACTACTTATTTATTTCTAGACATTACAATGCATGTTAAACTGCATTATACATATACATATTGATATTCAAATTAGAATATGAACTCGAGTTGTTTCACCAATTAATGTGTTCCAGTCACGGTATTCTCAGAAATATTTAACTTTAAACTCACTAAACTGTCATGGCGCTATTATTTCGAGACGGGTACACCAGAGACATTTTTATTACTCACGAGAAGTCTACTATATCATGAAAGTTAACAGAAAGGATCGGCGTTCAAATAGATGAACGTTAAAACTTACTAACTACTATTTAATCTATTTGAACGCCGAGACATTTTTATTACTTACTAGAAGTCTACCATATCGTGAAAGTTAACAGCAAGATGATAAACTGAATAATACAAACTGAAAAATCTTCTAAGTCCTGTGTTAAGAGTTCCTTTAGGACCGTCTAATTCGTCGGTCTTAGCCTTTAGGACCATCTAATTCGCCGGTCATCGTAATCGAGATCGGCGTTCAAATAGATGAAAGTTAAAAATTAAACTAAATAATTAATCTATCTACTTTTACTACCTTCATCTATTTGAACGCCGAGACATTTTATTACTCACTAGGCGTCTAACATATCTTCAAAGTTAACAGCAAGATGATCAACTGAATAATACAAACTGAATAATCTTCTAGGTCCTGAGTTAAGAGTTTCTTAAGGACCGACTAATTCGCGGTGATCGTGATTGTGATCGGCGTTCATATAGATGAAATTTAAAAATTACTAAACCATTCATTCATCTACTTACTTCTACTACCTTCATCTATTTGAACGCTGAGACATTTTTATTACTTACTAGAAATCTAACATTATCATGAAAGTTAACAGCAAGATTATAAACTGAATAATATCTTCTAGGTACTACTACTGTGTTAAGAGTTCGTTTAGGACCGCCTCATTTGCCGGTCAGTGTGATCGTGATCGCCGTTCATATAGATGAAGGTTTAAAATTACTAAATCATTCATCTATCTATTTTTACTATGTACATCTATTTGAACGGTGATCACGAACAGGATCACCGGCGTATTAGGCGGTAGCCCTCCAGGAAATCTTGCTAGGACACCAATAAGAACTTCTAACCCTCAATAACAATAAACTAGTGTATAAACTATCGTCGCTAGAAGCTCTCACCGGTCCATAATCGACGAGGCTAAACAACTAGGCTCGCGGCCGTTTTATTTCTGAGCGTCTCCGTGCTTCGGAGGGCTCGTTAAGCTGTCGGTTGCTATTGTAGTCGTTAGACAACAGTCGTTAAGCTATGTCGGAGGCCAACTGGGCGACTTGAACAACTCTGACACTAGAGTAACCACTGCCCATACGATTAGTAAGTGTGTGTATAAACCTTTTCTGTGATAAAAATAATCAACACTTTATGATAATTTACATGAAATGCGCATTATCACAATACTAGTGAAAGATCTAGGTTCAAAACAACAATTGAGTTGTTATATGGACTACATAATTAAAAACTAAAACAAATCCAACACCGGAATTCATACATCCAACCTTCCATCACAAAGCAACTTACTTTTTTATTCGTGGGTTATCACAATTTCACCGCTAGATATCTATAAGACAACGCCCTCACAACCCCTGTGTAATCAATCCCTATGTCGCGGGGTACTTTAAAAACATATAATTGACGGACACAAATTACATCCAGACTCAGAACAACTATTTATGGTTCACACAAATAGTTATCCTGCGCTGAATGAACCCGGGACACGAAGTGGGGAAGCGACTGTCTTAACCCCTGCGCGACGCATGCAGTGATTTCAAATAGAATAATGGTAACTGAAACTATAGAATAGGTCAACAGATTTCAATTTAACACATTTAAAATTGTTCCATTGAATAAAACTAAATTGCAATAGGCTTAGCCGATTCGGCGCTAAAATCCCACTCACAATTATACATGTTTTTAACTTTTAACACCCGAATGTACAGACGCACATTAAGCTACTCCAATCTGTAAAATTTCTCCAATTGAAAGTGAACCTTATGCTTATGTAATAACATTGAAAATGTATAAAATAAATTTGATAGATTGCTGGCATCTGTACTCGACGGGGATTAAAACTAGTCTATTTTTAAATATAAAATTTACTATATAGGTAGTGGTTACAGTATTGGCAGAATTGTTGAAATCGCCTTCAGACAAGGTTTAACGATGGTCCATCAGCTCATCATCATCACCATATAACAGCTGTAAGAAGTCCACAGCTAAACTAAAGCCCCCCCCAAGAATCATCTTGGGGGTACATGCCATAATCGCCACGCTTGGCAGACGGGTTGGCGATCGCAGTAAGATAGTCATAGTACTCAGCAAGAAGCTGCTTCCCGTCCTCTGGTAGATATTTCCTCGGGTCGACCCCCCAGCCCCCATATGGGGTAATGATATTCTGATATTCTACTTCATCCACCCAGCTTAACGTGTACCCATCTATCCGCTTACAACAACTAGCTATGAGCGCCTCTCCATAGTTATAAATATAAATATAAAAATACATAATTAACATACAAGTTTGAATTAATGTTTGATAACAAACATTGTTCTTGACCCCGACATTTCCAAATATGTTAAGAATTAAAAGCATGCCGTGTTTATTTCTACTTACCGAGGTTCAAGTTGTTAAACTTATGAACTTAACGTTTCGCCCTTTAGTTTCAGTATATTTCTTGCTATTGATATTGTAGTTAAAGCAATATATTTTAAGCTCTTGAACAATAATTACTTTCTTACTTATCGTATGGGCAGTGGTTACCGTAGTATCAGAGTCGTTCAAGCCGCCCACTGGGCTCTGACATGGCTTAACGGCTACAACCGGGACCGTCAGCTTAACGTGCAATCCAAAGCACGGAGATACCCAGAAATTAAACTACTTGGGCGGTTACCCATCTATGGACTGACCGCGAGCCTAGCTGCTAAACCTCGCCGAACACTTGAGGACTGGTGATAAGATCTAGCTATTAACGCCTTGAACAATTTTGAACTGTTAGAATACTATTAGCATAATGAAATAACGATATAATATCTTGCCTGGTAGGTACAGACGCCAGCACATCCAACTACCCCAATCAGTCAAAATCTTTTATAGATTTTCAACTTTGTCACAAAAGCATAAAGTTCATTTTCAATTGGGGAAATTTGACAGTTCGGGGTAGCTTGATGTACTGGTATCTGTACAATACGAATACGTTACTAGTCAACAGCCGTTTTCTAACTGCTAATGCCTCTTAGGTCTAGCGGTAGCGTGTTTAAGTGCAGATTATAAAGCCTTAGGTTCAAATTCGCATACGCCAAAATGTGTGATTATATTTTTCTGGCAAGTAAAACACTCGGAAGATTGGGGTGGCGGTGTAACATACGCGTACGTCGGGGGACACGTGAAATTTTCGATGCGTGGAAGGTTCTTCCTAAACCAATCTAAATCTGTAACAGATCTTCAGTTTTATATAAAGGTTTAATCAGTCCAGAAAACAAACCTGCCGCCTCACAGAAAGATAACATCATATAGACTTTTAGATCATCTCTATTATATATAACTATCTAACTACTTGTATAAAATATAATGTAAACTTTTAAAAAGGAAAATTAAATCTAAAAAAGGAATGATCAAAAGCAAATTACCTAGTCAATTTTAAGGCACTGAAAGTAAAAACGAACTAAAAGTTTTCAAATTAAACTGACTTTAAAATAAATGGCATCATAATGAACAAAAGACCTTAGGCAACCTCTATTTGTTCATTCTACAATGCATAGTAAGGAGTTTATCATAATCCTCGATGACTGGTACGTAGTTGCACAACCTGTCACAAATAAAACGTTGGAATAAAACCTTCAGCGACAACTAACATATTTTTGAAAGGTACAGTATAAAACATTGGAAAATGTACTGAAAATTTGGGAGCAGTAACCTGACACTGAATGCCTTATAAAATAACTCAACAATGAATATTGAAAAATGAATGTATTGTACACTAGCTGTGCCCCGCGGTTTTACCCGCGTAAAACTTTATAAATTATCACTGCGCCTCCCACGTAGATGATAGCGTAATAATATGTAGCCTATATGTTGACCCGACCTCTTAGTAATATTCATGCAAAATTTGAAGTAAATCTATCCGGTACTTTTTGAGTTTAGCCCGGACATACATACAGACAAACAGACAAAAATTGTAAAAACTATATGTTTGGTTTCGATATCGTTTGTAGATCACGCCCCAAGTATCCTTTATAAAAAAATGGGAGGAGCTGTGATAATTTGTAAAGTTTAACGCGGGTGAAACCACAGGGAACAGCTAGTTGATAATAAAATGACTGTAGGTGTGGCACAGCGGCTCAGACAGTCACCTCGCCGCTTCATGTTGCATGTTCGAGTCCCGCGCCAGACAACTATTTGACCCATAAATAGTTGTTCTGAGTCTAGATGTAATTTGTGTCCGTCTATTATATGTTTGTAAAGTATTGGGATTAGATTCCCTAGTGCGGGCGTTGTCTTTATTTATATAAAACTAGCTGTACCCCGCGGTGTTACCCGCGTTAAATTTTATAAATTTTCTTTGCTATAAACCTCACGGAGCCCGAGACCTTTCCAACGAATGCAAAACCGTGGAAATCGGTTGGTGCGTTCTGGAGTTATAGCGTCAGGAAGGAAAACCCGACTTATTTTTATATAGTAGACTAGCTGTGTCCCGCGGTGTTACCCGCGTTAAATTTTATAAATTTTCTTTGCTATAAACCTCACGGAGCCCGAGACCTTTCCAACGAATGCAAAACCGTGGAAATCGGTTGGTGCGTTCTGGAGTTATAGCGTCAGGAAGGAAAACCCAACTTATTTTTATATAGTAGATTATAAATAAATTGAAAATAATTCGGGTAATTTAATTTCAATCCAGAGCTTGTAGAAGACTATGCTTTTGATATTCATATATTAACCTATAGAGATCACGTATTGATCCTCTGAAAGAAACCTAGTAGTTCACGGGCATGTTGGAGGTGAAAGCAATTTTCTTAAGATTAATAAAGAGCCTCTGAGCCAGACCTATGACTCAAAATGAGGATATCAAAAAAACTTGAGAGGTGTCAAGGGACACCCGGATGGAACGAAGTTATTTCTTATTATTTATTATGTACAAAAAACCTCAACAAAAATAATCGTCGCGACACCACACTGTTCAATGCGAAATAGAAATGAAAATATCTGGCTTGCTTTCTATAAGAGAGAGAGAGACAGACAGAGAAACATGCGTACGCCGCACAGCTGCAAAAAGTGTCTTGACAACTTTTCGTAAGAATTTTTTCCGTCTAGCCCCCTTTCACAACGCACGATAAGGAACTTCGTTCCAAAAAGTTAGAATCAGAAAATTTAAAACCTCTAGATAACTTAGATAAGCTCAGTGGTAATTGGAAGTATCTGGAACTCAAATATGACTTGAACCTAAATTCATTGTCTGAAGTGACCACAAACTATCTAGGACATGGGTCATTAAATAAACTAAGCGACTGCAAATCACAAAAGTTTGGTGAGCATCTAGACTTGAACTTGGTGACTGCTTTCGCCAATTTTGTCGGCATAGTATTATTGCGTTTGTTGACATAATCTTAATACTTAATTCGAAAAATATCTAACAAAGTATTGATAGTACTGATAGCAGTTAAAATATTACTTCAAACTTGGGGGTCCTCACAAATTCTGCGTCACACAATTACATCATTATTAACATACTGCAACTCTCGCAGCAGCAAGGGTTCCTTATTAGGTATCTAGGGGGAGATCTTCAAAATGATAAAAAACAAAGTAAAGCACAAACTACGTATTTTATTTAATAATAATAAACTATTTTCACAAAACATTACTACTCTTTAGCACATCCCTTTTTACACTGCTGACAATAATCTATCGAACATTGAATTATACTTTTTATAAATTCAAACACATTCTAACTTCATAACCTATGTCCAGCTAGTTTTATAAGAATGAACAGAGTTTTCTAGCTTCTATTCTCAAAAGAGCTTTTATATTATAGGAGGGCAATAGCAGGCAATATCATTATAACATCTATATAAAGTTGAACATTTCAGTGGGCGTCTTAATATAAACTGAACATCCTTTGTCATACCCACCAACCATCCAACCTACGTAAGCTAACAGTGAAAGTTTTTGTGTATTTTACTAGGTAGAGCTATCTACGAGTCGTTTAGTTACATTCATACTTTCACGTTCCAAAGCAATTCCCAGTAAATTTCTGAAAGGTTAAATTTACTTTTAGATTTTTTTGACATTTTTGAAACGAATTGTATAAATTTATGGGCGGGTGGGAAACGAACCCACGACCACGGGGTATCTCGCCTCATGTGCTTTAACCGCTCCGCCACCGCAACGTGTTTCTGCGACTTGAATTTATACAATCCATTCGATATTTCTTAACGCATTTAGGACGCTTTTAGCGCCATCTTACCGAAACCTACACAGCTAACAACGGCTTACTTTTCAATGTTGGCCGGGCAGCATAGCCTTTTGACTTTTTTATATGGGACTAATCCCCCTTTCGTACCCACCACCGAAACCCCTGTAAGCCAAGATCAACATTGGCCTACCATGAAACGACATGACACTGAGATGTGAGGCTAAGGCATGACCTTGGGAATCGCTTTAACTTACCTACCCCACAGCAAAATTAATCAAAAAGAATCAAGGAGTACAAAAAACGTGGTTTCACTAACCTCCAGAGCAAAGAGGGAGACATAATGATAAAACGAGATTAGAGCTTCATAAAACGAGAGAATTGCAACTAGAGAAGCCAGCTGCTAAAGCACCGAGGTTAAATTTTAAGGGTCCTATCAAGAGAGAGTTATGTCCGTTTCCAATAGTGCGCAAAAGCGCTTAAACGCACGGATTTCTTCCTTGTTGCTACGAGTCTAGACTATATTCTATGTAATAAACTATTATAGATATTAGTTGCAGGCTATTCAACGTAATATCATGCTCACTATGCCAGAAATTACTCTCCTAAAAATATATTTTTGTTTTTCGTAAGTGATATCATTTTGACTATCACTTAAGAATAAACAAAAGTGTAAATTTACATTACCTACATTGTTTTTTTTTCTATGCAATGCAATAAAACAATATGAAAAGAATTACTATTGAATTTTATTTAACACAGTATTACATTTTATTAATTTTACTACCTCGCTGGTCAAGCAGGAGTATTTGAAGTATTCGCAATTCCCAGGCGGGCATAAAAGAGATTAGGTTCTTTCTGGCATCCATTTGTAGCCCGGAGTCTGGAAATTGGCGGTATTATAGAGCCATGCCTCGGAGAGCACATGACACTATCGGCAATGTGTCAGTCGTATAGGATAGTCGTACCATTGGATTACGAGAGTGAGTAAATAGAGAGTAAATCCGTGGTTGCGCACACACTCCTGTAGTATAAAATGTCCTGCGAATTTGGCTAGTTTCCGATGAGATTGGACGCGGTAGTTAAAAGACAACTAGGAGCAATTTCTGTATATACCTCTACATAGCAGTATAATAGTTGACTAGTTTCCGATTGGACACCGTAGACAAAACACGGCTACCAGCAATTTCAGTATATATACAGCATTCTAGTTTGTGACTAGTTTCCGGTGAGATTGGACGCCGTAGTCAAAAGCCCGCTAGGAGCAATTTCAATACCCCATATTACCGCGCGCCAAGAAAAATATATTTATTTCTTCACATTATTTTATACTCGCTCGTTATGTGATAACATTTTATGGATCATGAGACTTCTAATTGTGGGTTACAATTAAGGGTAAACTTGGAGACATAATGCGGCGTACATGCCAAAGCTCAATTAAATTGTATTACCGAGGCGTGTGTGCCAAACTCATACTATAGTAGTTCCATCAGAATTTTTGGCTATAAAGATGATCCTTTGGGGAGGCTTTTGTCCAGCAGTGGACGTTTTTCAGCTGTTTTAATTATGATGAATTGTATAATCTCTATTGGAAGGGTCCTTAGTAGCCAACAATGATGGAAATACTATTGTATGACTTTGGCGCTCACACCTCGATATGCCATAATCGCCACGTTTTACGGCGGGTTGACGATCGCAGTAAGATGGTCATAGTACTCAGAAAGAAGCTGCTGCCCGTCCTCTGGTAGATATTTCCCCGGGTCAGCGTCTATGCCCTCCATGTAATGATATTCTGATATTTGCCGCCGTCACCACAAAGCTAACATTATATGTACAATTATGCAAGACAAATTATAGTGCTACTGACGTATGAAAACACGGATGCACTCTGTAACCCCCGATTCTCATTTTCGGTGAACCGACGCGACCAGGGAGGGATGAGCAGCGCTTCGCAGTATAGATTGTATTATTTTAAGAAAACGCCCGCACATGGAAAATGATTCCCTGGTCTAGGACACTCAGTGGCGACTGTCTTTACCGCTGCGACACACGTGCAGTAAGAGAGCGAGATTTATTTACATACTAGCTGTGCCTCGCGGTGTTACCCGCGTTAAATTTTATAAATTATCATAGCTCCTCCCCCGTAGGTGATAGCGTGATAATAAGTAGCCTATATGTTGACTCGACTTCTTAGTAATATTCATGCAAAATTTTAAGTAAATCCATGCAGTACTTTTTGCCCGGACATACATACAGACACACAGACAACATTTCTAAAAACTATATGTTTGGCTTCAATGTCGATTAAAGATCACGGCCCAAGTATCCTTTTAAAAAATATTCAATGTACAGTTATGACTTTCCTACAATTTTATTATATGTATAGATAGTCTAAATTGTTTACATTGACGGGCCGGTTGTCGTGGTTTGCTACCCTACCCAGGACAGATATTTTTGTGCATGAACATGTCTGTTTGTCCTGAGTCTCGGTGTAATTATCTATATAAGTATGTATTTACAAAAGAAAAGTAGTATATGTAAGAATAGTAGTATATCAGTAATCTGGTTTTCCTTAGTACAAGCTCTGTTTAATTAGGGACCAGATGGCCGTGTGTGAATAATATCCCAGGATATCATTATTATTATATTTTAACTAGCGCTATCGACGAATTTGGAGTGTATCGAGTGCAATATAGTTTACATTTATCTAGAGAACCTATACTGCACTCCCAATTCTCTGAAAGCTTGAAATAAATCGAATACAAGGATTCCGTTGTAGAAAATTTAAAGACTTGTGTAACTTTAATTCTCGAAAGACCTTTTCTGTATCGAACCGTTTACACTCAATCCGTGGAGTAATAGTTGGTGAAATAAAAGTGCGGCTATAAAAATGTTATAAAAGTTAATGTTAGTTTTTAGGAGCCGGACCCTTAAGGTGTTGCGCTCAATCTGTGGCACAATCTTGTTTAAATATTGTTGTTTATATTTGGGATTTAACCTTGTTTTATTTTATTAATAAATAAAGTTTACAATGGAAGCAAAGATTAAAAAAACATTCCCAGCCAGTCTCACTCACTGTTATGTTCTTAAGCAGTACGGTTAGTATAATATTAGTTTCGATTAACCTCTTTGACATATGAATATAATAAATATCATGGAACAACTACGTCCCAAACTAAGGAGAGCCAGGAAAACAAAGACTTATAAACAGACTTTTTTACTATAGATAAATTACACTTAAACACAAAACCGGGCTCATCATAAAAAGACCATTTGTCCTGGGTGTGGATCGAACCCCGACATCTGGCCTTAGCAGACAGGATCACAATCCAAAAGCCAATATTGACCATTCGTTTGGGAACTACAATGTTAGTGACTATCGTAGCTCCAAACTAATAGACAATGCGTAAATGGGCCATATTCCATATAAAAGTCAGTTTAAACCGAATGGTTATTGCTTATGATTCATGAAACAATCAGTACAGTTGTTTGAAAGTTAAGCTGTTATCTTAATTAGGATCATAGGTCATTGAATAACACGTTTAATAGCTATCCAAGTCAGTTTATAGAGTAATCTAATTTTTAATATCGAAACTAATACACCTATGAAGCTGAAATCTGGCAGGTACGCAATATACAGCTATGATTCTGACACGAACTGGATACTGACCGGATAAATGATAAGATGAGTTGTTTAAGTCACACAGTATGTCACTGACATGGCTAAATGACGTTATTTTTTTTACAACCGTGATCGTCACCAAAATCAGTAATATTAATAAAAAAATGTATACAAAAGAAAAGTTGTGCTTTAGATCTGGACGACTTTTGATTATTTTATACCTTTTTATAAACTAATGAATGTGTTACAAAGGTAATTGTTGTAGCCCAGCAATTAAAAAAATCTAAGCTTATGTAAAAGTAACGAAAGTATATTAATAAAACTTTTTACTGCTTACATTATTAATATTACAAATTTGTGGCTGGGTAGCTGACAGCAAAGAATATCAACATCCCACCAGATGTCGAAGGGGATAACCCTCAGAGAACAGGTAGCATCACCTCTCTGTGTACTTATGACCATCGTGCTACAATCGCAAACCCATCTGTTAAGCGTGGAATATCGTCCCAGATTATGGAAGTTTTTGGGATACCTAGTCGACAAGCTGACTATGCCATGCGGACGATCTTCATATTAAACTCAGTTGTGTTACATATAACCTAGATATTATAGACACTACGGGCTCTTACTTAGTTTTCGTTTGGGCAGTTGTAACCCTAGTGTCAGAGTTGTCCGAGCCGCCCTGAAAAAGCTGCAATGCCCTTAACGAACCTTCCGAAGTAAGACACTTAGAAAAAAAAAACATTTAAGCGGTTCATAATCTCGCCGATCACTTTCAAAACGGTGACGATATCAAGCTATGATCGCCTTAGACTACAGACAAGTGATCTTATAAAATACTAAAGTAATCGCAACCTACATAAAATGTATTATAACATCAAGCAGAGTCTCTAAAATCGATTCACGATTACACTGACGTTAACCCAGACATTTATCATTTGTCAGTTCTCAAGAAATCCTATTATGTGAACACATACGAACATTGATTACTGAGAAATTGGGGATTGGGAAACGCTTTCAATTTCCGAATTAATTTACGACAAATATTTGAGTAAGTACTTTTGATACTTAATTACTTATTCAAATGTTTTAAGTATAAAATGTACTTACGGTGTGGAGTTTAGTTCCAACCTGTAATTTTTAATCAATAATATTATATGATGTTTTGGGTAACCAACTGTTCTAAACGTTGTACGTGTGGCGCAGCTGTTGCGACAGTCCTCTCGCCAATTCGTGTCCCGGGTTCTATTCCCGCGCAACACAACTATTTGTGTGACCCATAAATAGTTGATCTGAGTCTGGATGTAATTTGTGTCCGCCAATTATATATTTGTAAAGTACCCCGCGACACGGAGATCAATTTCTCTAGTGGGAGCGTTATCTTTAAAAAATGTTATATGGTTTACCACAACATTAAGTTGTGTGCTGGTTTCGACGGCTACGGAATAAGACCGAAATATTTTTTTTATAAAATGTCAAGACAAACGATAATGAAACAATATTCAAGACCGCCTGGACTCAGTTGATAGTGACCCTGCCTGATTGTGTGAGGATCAGACCCAAGTTTACAGGCTACATCCTCGTACAAGACAAATATTGTATTCATGTCTGTTTGTCTTTTTCTGGTCATCTGATCCCAAACTAATCAGAATTTGTACTATGGAAACTAGATAACTGATATTCTATATATACTACTTTTTATAAATACATACTCACGCCTGTCTCCCAGAGGGGTAGGCAGAGGCAACGGACTTCCATTTATCACGATCCTTGCACATCTCTTTCGCTTCGTTTACTGACATTGTATTCTTCATACACGCTCGCCGGTTTAGGGTACTTCTGACCTGACCTTTCTCGAGTACGTCTCCAATTTGATCAGATAATGTTCTAGGAGGTCTTCCCCTTCCGGTTGTACCATTCACACAGGCCAGGTAATTCTTTTGTCAATCTTCTTTCTGTTTATTTTATATATACATACTTATAGATAATTCCATCCAGAGTCTAAAAAACAGATATGTTGCACACATATATCTGTACTGGATGGGAATCGAAGTCATGACCTGCGTCTTGAAAGACAAGTATTTACCAATTACGCCAACAGGCCCGTTATGTAATCTATTAGCATAAAAAAATAACACGAACAGCTGATCGTGATAGTGTCGTCAGCACAATATTAATAGTGACCTCGACAGTTAAGACTCATTTAACGCGTTTACTTTCCAATATAATTTCAATATCACAATAAAAACCCACCTTAAACTGGAACCATAAAGAAGAAATTAAACCGGCCGAGGCAATCAAAAACGTATATAAAATGACTATAAAAACTTACAGAAATCGTTCCCCAGAACCTTCTAAATACAGGAGTCTGTTATAAAGCGAACTCAATGAAAACGCAAAATTTGACCGAACAACGAGAAAAAGATTTTAACTTAAGATATAAATCTGAAGACCTAAAACCGGCTGCCCGAAGTAATGAACAACGGAGCTGGGTGGGATATTTAAATAGAGACCTGTGTTTTACGATCTAAAACACAATACTTGTATAAAGGCCTTATCTTATTTAGGCCCGTTTCATAATCTTACGTTGGCTTTGAACTCCTTCTTATAATGCGTTGATAATTAAAAATTTAAATTACTAAGGCTTAGGTCAGGACTGTATGAAGAATGGTCAAAAATTTCTATTTTCTTTTTCCTGCTTCAAATACTCAATCGTTTGACGAGCGCTGTGTGAGCTTGCGTTGTCGTGGTGCAGGGTGATGCGTCGCTTTGATTTAGATTTTCGAAGTTTGGCGATGACTTGTAGTATACAAACTGTGGTATACCACTCGGCGTTAACCGTTCTACGATCTTCAAGTGCAATAGTCGCAACATGCCCAGTTTTTCCAATGAACATGGCCACCATTTTCTTTGAAGTGCTTCGAGAACGAACAACTATAGTCAGCTCGTCTTGAAAGACCCAGTTTGTAGATTCTATTGTTGTTTGGAATCAGGATCGTAGGCATAGATCCAAGATCCGACACCACTGAGGATGTCGTAGACGTTATTTGACTTTCTTATGTTAAACCTTTGCAGAGTTTTCTTACACCATCTGACATTTCGCTTTTATCATTAATACAGAGAGAACCATCTGCCTTCTGAACCAAAGGTTGCTGGTTTGTTCCTCGCACAAGTCATACATTGTGTTTAGGAACATGTCTACTTGTCTTGATGTTCTTTTTTTATAGGCAGCGTCCGCACTAGGGAAACTAATCCCTGTTTCGCGGGGTAGGTACTTTACAAACATATAATTGACGGACACAAAATGCATCCAGACCCAGAACAAATAATTATGGGTCACATAAATACTTGTCCCGCGCGGGAATCGCACCCGGGACCCGAAGCGACGACGCGACTGTTTTTTCTTTGTATGTATTAGGGTTCCGTAGCCAAATGGCAAAAAACGGAACCACAACAAACACACAAAAGAAATATTTATCTAATTTGGTGCAGTCATTTGGAAGTTATGTGCGTACAAACATTCCGGTGATTTATTTTATTTATATAAATATTAGCTGTACCCTGCGTTGCTACGGCAATATATGAAAATCTTTAGGATGATAATGGGCCCATCTGTTGTCGTTATTAGTCGGACTAACTCGGAAACCTTCGTGGTCTCATGTACGACACTTTGTTGAAGATCATTACATGATCAAATGCATTGTTTACGATTCTATAAAGGATATACAGACAAGCATTCATTTTATTTATTTATTATGGAAAAGTATAAAAATCAGCAATGAATATTAAACATTTATATATAATCATTTTACAAATAACTTAAATAAGCTAGATAGTTAAGTTGATCATTATTAAGATTCAGACATCTTAAAAATTAGTAGTAGGTATAAATTTAAGTGTAGTTGGGAATCGAGCCCACGGCCCCATGTGTGTTAACCGCTCTACCATTGCACCGTGATGGCTGGACTCAAATATTAAACACACTCGTCTGCCTTGCTACAATTTACAAAAACTATATTATTATACACGTGTTCTGAATATGTACAAGAACTTTAGAAGTCTACGTGAATAAAAACAGTTTGCATTTTCACTTATCATAATATTTATTATGTCATCCATGACATAATTATTTAGGTAATAAAAAAAATATATAAAAAAAGTAAAAAAAAATAAAGGTTTTTATTCACGTAGACCGTAAAAAAGCGCTTCTAAATAGTCAGAACATGTTTGTAGTAATACAGTTATTATTTCTAATTACTTATTACAGATATTTAGGTACACGGAATGTTAAAACATTTATACAATTTATTTTATAATGGTAGTGATATTTAGCTAGCTTGTATTAAGTTATTGTCAAGGAGATTATGTTTAGGTTTAATTATTAAAATTTGTATTTTACTAAACTATCCATTATTAGTTATGTAATTCATGGCCCATCTAACAGCTTGCCCAGCCTGCCCTGCCATATGTTCATGGCAGGATCTTAGAAATGCTACGAGCAGGGCAATCAGTGTGGCCACGTTCTGGGCCACAAAAATTTAACGAGTTTGCCATCGAAACGCTAAGAAGAGAGGAAGGAAGAGAAGAAGAAGATATTAATACGTGAAATAAAAACTTTGTGCCCCTTTTTACGAAAATTGGGTTGACGGAGGAGTAAGAAATTTGGAACAGCTAAAGTTATGGAGAAATATTGCAGAAAGCTAATACTTCTATATAATAGGCATTACAAATAAAATATTATTTTAATAAAAATGAATATTACACATACTATCATGCTTTTGACGCACTTACTTACTTACTTATCGTATGGGCAGTGGTTACCTTAGTGTCACAGTTGTTCAAGCCGTCCAGTAGGCCTCTGACATGGCGTAACGACTGTTGCCTAATGGCTACAGCCGTGACTGACAGCTTAACGTGCCCTCCAAAGCACGAAGATGCTCACAAATTAAACCACTTTGGCGGTCACCCATCTATGGGCTGACCGCGAGCTTAGTTGTCTAACCTCGCCAATCACTTACGGACCGGTGAGAGCATTTGACATCTGGTGATGAGATGACAAAATGAGTGTCAGAACTGAAAACAGATTTATATCATTTGACTTTAATGTCTATAGTCATTGACAATAGAACCTTAATGGTCGAATTTGGCCTAGTGCGCAGGGTATTTTGAAAAGCTTTAAATGTCTTTTTATCACGGCTCATGACGCAGACGGCCGTCTAATGGCCTTATTTGCATTCAAAACCCTAAAACTATACTAGAAAGTTAAAGAAATCGTTGAAAATTAAAGGTGCACTTTTAGATTATACTAACCATACAAGTTTTTAATTTTGTCTCGATACTTTGTACCTCAATTTTCTAGTTTTGATAAGACTTTCGATTTATATTGAGTTTCGGGTTTCAAAGGATCAATGTCCAATCTGAATCAAGATTAAAGGTAAAACAATTTAGGTTTCCAAATGCCCTTTGTTTCTTCTATTTTTGTTTCATTCAATAGCAATTTATATTCAATACGCAATCTTTAAATAAACCATCAGGTGCCTTTTGTAGTTTAATATTTTTGTAGGAAGAAGAATATCTTGATTTTCTTGTTATACCATCCTATACTTTTGATTGGAATTCGTGAAGCATTTAATGTAAAATGAGGCAAGATTTAAGGAAACTCCACTAACTAAATTTCTGGATAATGTTGCACAATTGTATTAGCGTGCATGCATTACAATAAATAAATATCTTGGGACAACTCACACACTGCCATCTTCCAAACTTGGCAGAGCCTGTACTACGACAACCAGACAACTGATAAACATATTTAATATTAAATTCATCATCATGTCAGCCAAGACGTCCACTGCTGGACAAGAGTCTCCCCAAAGAATGGGGGATAGGCCATAATCGCCACGCTTGGCAGACGGTTTGGCGATCGCAGTTTGATGGCCATAGTTCACAGAATTCTGGTTGATTTCTACGCCCCCCACGGGATGAGATGGAGTGATGATATTCTATGTCACTATGCTGTGTTCACCACACATTAAAGCAAAGCGCTTAGCACTGCTCACCACATCCTGTGGGAGTGTGATCTCTAGCAAAATCAGCGTGATATTATGTCAAACAGCTTGCAACCAATATCTGGAGTAGTTTATTACGGATCTTGTAGCAACAAGGAACAACTTCCGTGCGTTTAAGCGCTTTTGCCATACCTACTATTGGAATCAAATATAACAGCTCACTTAGGACCTTTAAATTGATCCTCAGTGCTTTTGCTCCTGGCTTCTCTAGTTGCAAATCTCTCATTTTATGAGGCTATAGCCTCTTAACATCATACTGTCTCCCGCTTTGCTCAGGAGGGAAGTGGAACTATTCATTTTCTAACTCCTCCTTTTTTGTCTTTCTGATTAAATTCGTTGCGGGATCCAAGACAGTTAAAGCGATTCCCCGGGACATGCCTGAGCTTCACCGCTCAGTGTCATTTCATTGTGTGCCACTGTTGATCCTGGCTTACAGGAGTTGCAGTGGTGGGTAAGAGGGAGGGACTAGTCCCGTTAAAAAAAAAGCGCTTAGCATGCGAGTAGGTGACCGCAGTGAGGCGGTAGCTAGTAAACAGGTGGCGCTGCTGCCCAGCTGCTGTTCAGATAGTCACCTGGTGTATCCCTTAGTCGCCTTTTACGGCACCCATGGGATGGTATATGGTAGTATTCTTTCTAGGCCGGAAACCACTCAGCAAACTTCACTTGTTCACCGAATAATATACACAAGAGAAGTCACATACCGTCGAAACAAAAAAAAAAGTCCTCTATAAATTATTCGTTTTTATTTTGTAGTGTTCAATGTTAAATTGTAACTGAAATAATGTCGCATATTCCTTTAGTCTGTTGCCTAAGTTACTTGATTTTACGACAAGTATTTTTCGTATAGCTTATAGCGTAAGTTGATATGAGGCAGCTATGCGGGAAATGTCCGCCCGCGTATTGCATCATCCGAGTATTCCAACACTCATTACGTTCTGGGTGACATCCACCCACAGACTAAAAATATATTTATCTAAAGACAAAGTCAGCTTTAACAGATAACCTTAAATTAAATTGGAAAAATGACTACTGTAGCAAAGTGGAATTATCGAAGATCTACATTCAGTCAAGTATCTAAAATTATAAAATAATAATATAATAGGACATTATTCACACACGGCCATCTGATCCCAAACTAAGCAGAGCTTGCAATAAGGAAATCAGAAAACAGATATACTACAAATACTAAGTTTCTTTTGTAAATACACAATTTATTTACAAAAGAAAACTTAAATAATATAGAAGTTAAGTTTGACGTTTCTGTTGTTCGTCTTGTGAGGGGAGAATAAATGCATTTTTTAATCATATTTCTGCACCATAATTAATATGGCTTTGTAATGACCGCTGCCGGCTGCTGCATAACTGTTTGAAGTGAAAACTGTTTTAGGCGCATGGAGCACTCTTTGGGTGAACAAAAGCGAGAAACTCGAATCATCGTCACGTCACGCTTCCCATGAGCTATATGTGTAACTATTATATTTGAAGAAGAAGTGTAAGAAATAGATTTCACTTCTATTGACTAAAACAACAACAAACAAGAGACTAAAACATAAGGTTTGCCCTCCTATATATCAGTGGTCCACAACATTCTCTGGAATTCTTTTCAGATTCTTAAACGAGAAATTACAAATTTATTCGATTACACATTATAATTGTAAAAGAACTGTCTCTTGCTGGCTAAAGTCCCTCAGCTAAAACCGAAAGTATTTTGCATATACCCTCTTGATAGCTTTAAACCTACTGCACTTAATATAGGGGCGCACAAACCACAAACGCACACAAACACACATCACGAATGCTGATATACTTCGTCATCTCACAAAATAAAACTACACTTACCATAACACCTTCATGTAGAGACTGGTCTTCTGTCATACAGGTTTCCCACCTAGTACCAGTCTATCACACAGATCTCACCTTTTTTTAAATGTTATGCCTAAATTAGTTAATAAGACATTTTCCTTGTAATTTTCTGTGTGAGAGAAGAAATAAATCTATTATTATTATTGACAGTCCGCAAATACTAAGTCGAAAGCCTTCGACCAGTGTGTGTTGCCAGTGATGACTTACGGAACAGAGACGTGGTCGCTCACTATGGGCTTTATCAGGCGGCTCAAGGTCACTCAAAGAGCAATGGAAAGGGCTATGCTTGAAGTTTCGATCGTAGATCGAATCAAAAATGTTGAGATCCGCAGGCGAACCAAAGTAACCGACATAGCCGTAAGAATTGCCAAGCTGAAGTGGCAGTGGGCAGGGCACATAGCTCGTAGAGCCGACGGCCGCTAGGGCAGAAAGGTTCTCGAGTGGCGACCACGAACCGGAAGACGCAGCGTGGGCAGGCCCCCTACAAGATGGACCGATGATCTTGTGCAGGTCACTGAAAATCGCTGGATGCGGATAGCGCAAGACCGGTAATTGTGGAAATCTTTGGGGGAGGCCTTTGTCCAACAGTGGACGTCTTTCAGCTGATATGATGAAATACTGTCTCGCATGTCTTGCGCTGCCCTGCCCGCATCCAACGGCATCCCGTGACCTCTGTTAGATCGTCCGTCGGTTTTTTTCATGAGTACTGTCACCATCTTACTACGATCGCCAACACACTGCTGACAGCCAAATGCGCTCTCTGGTTCGTATGCGAAGCGTGGCGATTATGGCGAATGCCCTCAAATAATGCACACCATTACAGTTTAATATCACTCTGTAAAAAAAATCTACTTATTGCATTTCAAAAGATACAGCCATTATTTTGATTAAACAAAAACAAAAGTTCGATCGAACTTTGTTTTTGCTCAATCAATATGTAATTTAATTTAAACTCGAAACTTTATTACAATATATAATTAAATTTCAACTCTATTTGTCGTAAATAAATGAAAGTGAATAAACTTTCGTGTTGCTCTTTATTTTTTAGGTTCATTTTATTTTATATATTTAATTATTTTAGCAGTTTTAGTATTACTTACCTTTTGTATATTTCATGACATGTTTACCTATTAGATATACATACTTTTATATTATAAAAAACATACATTTATGGATAAATTACTCTCAGACACAAAAATAATCGCGCTTGTCACTCAAAGATTTTTCCTAGTTGGAGATCGAACCCACGACCTCTGGTTTAGCAGTCAGGGTCACTAACCACAAGACCGACATGATTATTCCAAGTGAATATTATCATCAATATTTAGGTAATACTATTATACAAATAATAACTATGCAGTTTATTGTTTAAGTATTCGGTTTAAGTATTTATGGTGGCAGCATTGATCAGTTCAGTATTCGTGTAGTTGGCCCACTAGGTAGAACATAATATATAAATCGTATAATGATAAAATACAATTTAAAAATTGTTTCGGGAAATTTCGAAACGTTTGATTGACGCTTCCCGTGACCAGAGAGCTGGCCTTTTTTTGGGTCAAAGAATCAGCATTGCCATACAGCGTGTCAATGCGGCCAGCCTTCTGGGCACGTTACCTCCCGACGATGCGGAGGAATTCTACGACGCCCTATAACTGAGATAGTAGTTAGTTATTATAGTTAATTTAGCTGATATTTTTCTGTTTCTTACAAGTTAAGTTAATTATGTAATATGTATTTAAAAAAAATGTTGTTAATCGTTCTTTTTTTAAATCGCTTAATTTCTTTTTCGTGTTCATTATTCATTTATTCTGTTAAAATGTTACATTTGGGTTTTTGGTACCTTATCGTACAGCTGATTTGGCAGCTACTGAGAAACACTGCCAGAAAACTCAGTAGGAATATTTTTACAATATTTATTAGTTAATATAGAATTATATATCATACTAAAATCTATTTTGTTGTATGTTCTGGGCGGGAATGAACCCTCGACCTTCGGGTTGAAAGGCAAGTGTAGCAACCACGCCACAAGTGTTAATTTAGACCGACTCAATCCCGCAAACCAAGCCGTTTTGTCACTTAAATAATCAGAACTGTTGTAAGTATTGTGTTGTAGTAAGTCCTGCTACATAATTTGGCTTCTATAGTTCTTTTAAAGTAAATCATGTTACTACAAAACCATATTCACTCCGCAATGGTTCGTATGCGGCCAGATATTCGCGTACGGGGCTTTATTAACGGAATGCATAACGTTCAGACTATCAATTTTTCAATCAACGCATGGTACTAGTTTTTGGTATGTATTGAAATTTTCCTTTGCCTGAAATCGCAAACTATCAATTGCATTTGAGTTTTAATAACATTACACGGTTGGTATTGTTTCAAAAACATGTTTTAGCATCCGATCCGGAGGTAGCATTAAATCGCGACCGTCTTATAGACATAATATTGAAAAAGTACTATTATATAGACAGAACCATTCCGATAATATTATGTGCTATACTATAGCTAAAACCATAATTAAACCTTTACACGACATGTTTGACAATAACTTAATATAAGCTAGCTAAATATCATAACTAATATAAAATTTATTCGAAATGTTTTCATGAAACCCGTGTACTATATCTATAAGATAAGATAAATACTCTTTATTGCACACCAATTACAGATAAAAACATAGGAAATATTAATTAGCTATTGAAATTGTACAATAGGCGGTCTTATCGCAGTCAGCGATCTCTTCCAGACAACCTTTGGATGGATATGAACCAGAAATATAGACAGACAACACGATAAGGGTCTATGTGTACCTAGAAATAATTATGTATACTAAGCTATATTATTTCCTATTTACAAGCACTTTTTAAAAGTCTACGTGACTAAAAACGTTTTTAATTAATTAAATATTTTATAATTTTGATATTTCAATGGAGATACTTACTTATCGTATGAGCAGTGGTTACCCTAGTGTTAGAGTTGTTCAAGCCGTGCAGTGGCCTCCGACGTGGCTTAACGACTGTCGTGGCGTGGTTGGTAGACACTTACCTTCCACGCCTCAGGTCGTGGGTTCGATTCCCACCCAAGAATTATTTGTGTGCATGATCATGTCTCTTTGTCCAGAGTCTCGGTGTATTTAATGGTATCCTGGGAATAATAATAGCCTAGGACATTGTTTACACACGGTCATCTGATCCCAACTTAAGAGAGAGCTTGTACTGTGGAAACCAGATAACTTATATACTACATATACTTACTACTTTTCTTTTGTATATACATACTTATATAGATGATTACATCCAGACTCAGGACAAACAGACTTGTTCATGTACAGAAATATCTGTCCAGGGTAGGAATCGAACCCACGACATCCGGCGTGAAAAGCAAGCATTTGCCAGCAACTACATAAGTATGTATTTACAAAAGAAAGGTGGTATATTATGTAGTATATTACATATCTGATTGTCATAGTACAAGCTCTGCTTAGTTTGGGATCAGGTGGCCATGTGTGAATAATGTCCCAGGATATTATTATTCTATAGTGGTAGGTATCTTAACACAAGGTAAAACAGATTACTGAGAAATAATATCGCTGTCCTCTATAACATAATTAAAAGAGCCTTAAGCCGACAGACTAATTCTAGGGTATATTATTATAAATCAATTTGGGATTATAGAGCTGTCGCTTTGAGAACCCCCGTTATTCATATATCTAATGAATATATAGGTAGTATAATTATGGATGATCTAATGAATATATAGGTAGTATATGATGATAACTGCCTCGTTGGTCTAGCGGTAGCATGTTCACCCGCAGAGAACGAGGTCCTGGGTTCAAATCTTGGGTCGGGCCAAAAGTGATTTTGGAACTTTTCAAAAAAAAGTCTCAGCATCAGCCCAAAGTCCGGGAGTTGGCGATATGATACCCCCGTGCCTCGGAGAGCACGTAAAGCCGTCGGTCGTGTAACTGACCTCTTTCTGGTCGTGTCGCTAGGCGTTCCATCGGATCATGAGAGTGATGGAATAGAAAGTGCTCCTGTGTTTGAGCACTATAATATGTCCCGCACATATGGCTAATCTCTGTTGAGACTGGCCGCCGTGGCCGAAATTCGGCTAGGAGGACATTATTATTATTATTATATCAAGATATTATTATAATACCTGTTCGTTGAGTCGACAGACAAATTCAAATTTAATATCGGCATGTTATTAAGATTACTATATTTAATAACGGCTCTGAATTAATTTTTATTGTTTATATTTCTCGGAAATCAGTCTCCGGTTTTCTGTTGTACACGGACTTACAGTAGAGACGCCAGCACATCCAGCTACCCCAATCTGTCAAAATTCTTTTATAGATTTTTAACTATATCACAAAATTATAAGGTTCACTTTCAATTGGGGAAATTTGACAGATTGGCTAGCTTGATGTGCTGGCGTCTGTACATCAGACTTTATAATTATGTGTTATTATTATATGGACTTAAATATACCAAGTGGACTGTTGGTTAGTGTCCCTAACTGCTAAGCCAGATGTCGTGAGTTTGATTCCCACCCAGGACAAAATTAAATCTTTGTGTGATGAGTTCGATTATTTGTTCTGTGTCTTTATCTTTGTTATAGAAATTTATAAGTATGTATGTGGTGACGACATAGAATATCATCACCCCATCTCATCCCGTGGGGGGCGTAGAAATCGATCGTGGGAATACCTACCAAAGAACGGGCAGCAGCGTTTTTTCGTGAACTATGACCATCAAACTGCGATCGCCAACCCGTCTGCCAAGCGTGGCGATTATGGCATATCCCTGTACTTTGGGGAGGCTTTTGTCCAGCAGTGGACGTACTTTGGCTGACATTATATATATATCAGAAGTCCGGTGGCCTTAGTCCAGGCTCTGTCTAGTTTGGGTACAGATGGCAGATTATTAGTTGTCCCCAAGATATTTAGTTTAATTATTATAAAAAAAAATCAGATGTGAGAAGACTAGAACATCATAATGCAATGATCCTGTTGGCGTGATTGGCAAATGCTAGCTTTTCGCTGGAGGTCGTGGGTTCGATTCCCACCCAGGACAGATATTTGTGGGCATGAACAAGTATGTTTGTCCTGAGTTTGGGTGGAGTTATCTATATAAGTATGTATTTACAAAACAAACTAGTATATGTAGTATATCAGTTCTGCTTAGTTAGGGATCAGATGGCCGTGTGTAAATAATGTCCCAGGATATTATTATCATTCCTTAGTAAAAACACAGGTCATATGTCACCAATATCTGTGTAAAATAAAGTTATATGCGGAATACGGTTGAGGAATGCAATGGTCCCAAAATATAATATTGCTAAACATTCTGCTCAATACCAAGCTCTAGAATTTTTTAACAGGTTACCTACTGATTTAAAATCATTAATTTACAATTATACATAGACTCACGCCTGTTTCCCAGAGGGGTAGGCAGAGACAACGGATTTCCATTTGTCACGATCTTTGCACACGTCTTTTGCCTCTATAACTGTAATATCTTCTTCATACATGCTCACCGGTTTAGGGTACTTCTGACCTGTCCTTTACAATTATTCGCTATTTAAAACTAAGCATTGGCAGTCTTGATTAAAAATTATTTTTATTCCGTATCAGAGTTGACACATTCAAATAATAATTAATGTATCAGATCCTATTAAGTGATTAATTGCTCTGATTAATTTTATTACAAAAGTTCTGTGTGTTGTAGATTAGTGTGTTTTATTTTATTATTTAATATTATTGACTGTTTATGTAATTGTTTATTGTATTTATGTAATTGAATTGCTATTTATAAGTGAATTGTATTTCGAACACAATGTGCATTGTTATAGAATTAATAAATGAAAAATGTAGGAGCCATCTACTACAATTAACAGTTCACCTGGTTGCTGTTGTTTATCTGATAAAATGAAATTATAAACAGGTACAGACGCCAGCACATCCAGCTACTCAATCTGTCCAATTTCTTTTATAGATTTTCAACTTATCACAAAAGCATGAAGTTCACTTTAAATTGGGGAAATTTGACAGATTGGGGTAGCTTGATGTGCTGGCGTCTGTACATACCTACATAGTAAAACTTTATCTCTATTTGTTACCTAATGCATACCATTAAGTTTACATTACACAAGTTAGCTTATACGCTCGCTCTAAATACCTAACTAAAGTCATATTAATTAGGTTCACAAAATAAATGCTACACGCAATGTTAACATAAACGAAACTCTGCTAATACGTATACTGCAAAATTTTGGGGCAATGTTTGACTTTTCCCTACGTCTATATTTAACTAGAACTACGGCGCAGTGGTTACAATACTTGTTTTGCTAATATCTATCGTGTTTTAAAAAGCAAGATATATTGTAAGATATAAAACACTTTTATGGATCAAAATACAAAATCAATATGTAGTGTTAATTCCGCTAATTGTCAGTTTAATCATGCCGGGATGCAATTTTCATCGCCCTCCCGCCCGCAATAATGTGCACATGCAAGAAGGACAATATAAAAAGCAAATAACATGCGCCAGTACGATACCCAACACGTGTTTCAGTCCTCCACGGACCATTTTCAAGGGCTGCTAACTCGTCGAGTGCTCGAAGGAGACAATTAGCGGAATTAAAATATTGATTTTGTATTTTGATTGTTATGGATTTCCGCAAAGTGACGCCTGATTCCATTACTTATCAGTTTTATGGAATTTAATGATCAGCCTAATGATATCCACTGCTGGAAAAAGGCTTCCCCAAACGGTATCCGCAAAGGAGTTGTGTCCATAACTTGGAGAGATATGCACTAATCGCCACGCTTGGGAGTCGGGTTGGCGATCGCAGTATGACATAGTACACAGAGACGCTGCTGATTCTTTGAGAGATATACGGGTCAACTTCTACGCCCCCCACCACAGGATGAGATGGGGTGATGATATTCTGATATACGCCCCCGTCACCACACACCACAATATATATTATACATTTTTAACCCACTTAAAAAAGGAGGTGGAGGTTCTCAATCCAGTTTTTTTTTTTATGTTTGCTACTTCATAACTCCGTCATTTACAAACGTATCTAAAAAAGATACTTACTTTTTTATTTGAATTTTTTTTCAAATTAAAATACCTTTGCTTTTTTCATATGAAAATTCAGTGCTGATGGTGAGGTTTTTTAATTTTTAGAAGTGCTTGCGATTATATAGTAATTATGGAGTCGGATATTAATGTTAAAATCTTTACCAAATTTTGACATTTATAGTTAAAATAATTATAATAGAACACTTGGTGTTATGTATCACTTTGTACTAAAATATTGAAATATTACATGTCAAAGTTACTAATTGAGTATGGAGAATAATAATCTTATTATTATTATTTATTTATTATCAGATAACATGATCCATTATGATTAGTAACAACAGGAGCTTATAAACTATGTTAGTAAATAACTTAAATATACATAACATTTAAATACACTTTACATTAAATACACCTTAAATTATTTTATTTTGCCGTCCCAACTACGATGCTTACCCAGAGCGAGTGTATCGGACACTGATATTTACTAGATATTATCTTCAGAATGTCGCTGCTGCTGCCGCGCACTCTAGCCAACATTGACGATACACGCTTGCGTCTTATTGCGTAAAAGTCATCGGTACGCGCTTCGGCAAACATCGCAGAAGCACTGCAGTAACGCGGCAACCGCAACAACATTCTGAAGACGTTATTATATTGTACCCGCAGAGCGCTTTATGCCTTTTGAGTATAATTATTCTTATGAGAAAATAAAGTTGGTTACCTTTAACTTTCTTATTCCTCAAATTAATTTCTCTCAGATTCGGTCAAACTTGTAACCTAGCAAGCTGACCATTCCCGTAATAGTAGAACTTACTAATTGGGTCAGAAAGACCCTTAGTCTATATGAAACCAAATATTACGTATACTTAAATTAATTGGAGGAGATTTCATCCTATTAATTTAAGATGTTAGTTTTTGGTTTGTGGTTGGTTGGTTAATAGGATTCTTAACATTTTATTTTTATTTTAATACACACCTCCTCTACTTTCTTCAGGACTAATTAAATAAAAATTGCTTTTAGAAAACGGACACACAGTAAAATAAATAAATAAAAATAAAAAAGGTTTTTATTCACGTAGACTTTAAAAAAGTAAAATAGTCAGAACATGTTTGTAGTAATACAGTTATTATTTCTAGTTACTTATTACAGATATATAGGTACACGGAATGTTAAAACAATTATACAATTTATTTTATAATGTTAGTGATATTTAGCTAGCTTGTATTAAGTTATTGTCAAGGAGATTATGTTTAGGTTTAATTAATTAAATTTATATTTTACTATATTGTCGGAATAGTTCTGTCTATATTAAGGTATGAGTTCAGTATTATTATTATAACGGACCTTGTGTTTAAAACGACGGTCGCGCTTTAATGCTACCACCGGATCCAATGCGTCCCAACTGGCAGTTCTTACATAAACTGCTGCGAGGCTGATGGCAAAGAATAACAGCTGCCCATTTCATCTCGTTGGAGGCGTAAATTCAACCCAAGGAAATATCTCCCAGATGGGCAGCAGCGTCTTGCTGTGCACAATGATCATCAAAATGCGATCGCCAACCTAGTCAATAGTCGATTATAGTTTATCCCTCGAAATAACAGACAATGCAAGGCCTTTTTACAGCAATGAACGACATTCGACTGTCATGATATAATAATAATAATAATATCTAGGGACAATGTCACACAGATCAACCTAGCCCCAAACTAAGCAAAGCTTGTACTATGGGTACTAGGCGACGATATACATACTTATATAGATAGATAAATACTTAAATACATAGAAAACATCCATGACTCAGATACAAATATTCGTGCTCATCACACTAATATTTGCACTTACCGGGATTCGAACCCAGGACCACCAGCTTCGTAGGCAGGAGCACTACCAACTAGGCAACGGTGACCGTCAAATGTGATGATGATGATATACATAAACGCCCAATTAATCATCAATAAACTTTAATTTTTAAATTGAATTAAAAAATAATATAAATTATCTCATTCAAATGAAAAGACATAACGCACAACTACAGTTAAACAATTAATTAAGATAACAAGCTTCCTGTAAGACTCCTCTTAATTTTCACCGTTCAAAGTTCTATCGATTTTGTGTACCTAAGGATTAATTACTAAGAAATTTTATAATTAAAAAAGTTTCAAATTCTCAAACCTTAGATACTTCTAACGTCCGTAATTAACGGTAGAACACAATTTAAACAGGAATTTCATAATTACACAGACGATTAAATATTTAATAAGACGTCTGTTTTTGTAATTCCCGAATTATATCCTGAATAAATAGAAGCTTTACAGCCACTGAGAATGTTCAAATTAAACAACTTTGATTGGCTTATAGAGTTATATAATCTAAAAAATAAAGTTATTCTTAATGAAAAAGTATTTTAAAGTGAATTAAATAAAAGCGTATGTGTGAAGGATTATAAATAAATTGGTTTAGATGTGGTCTTTGTCTAAATGTGTCTAAAGGTGGTGTGATAAATAAATCGTTTGCTGCTTTCTATACAATAAATACCCAAATTACTTTTTGCTTTGAGCTCATATGAAATGCTTCCTTATCTATGTGGCATAGTCTAGGATGCTTGCAACACCGGGGCTATCACTTGACGTTGCCAACCCTAAAGAAACCTTATAACACCTTTTACTAAAGGGCCCCATGTTATCACCTCTTTGTAAAACTGTGTGCAAGATCCTAAGCCCAATTTGCAAGTGATTAAGATACAGGTACTGCACTCAATTAGTTTATACGAGTATATAGACTATAATATCATTCTATTTTTTAAATATTTTTTCATGTATCCATATCTAATGGAACATAAAGACGGTCACCGTAGCCTAGTTGGTAGTGCTCCTGCCTACGAAGCTGGTGGTCCTGGGTTCGAATCCCGGTAAGTGCAAATATTTGTGTAATGAGCACGTATATTTGTTTCTGAGTCATGAATGTTTTCTATGTATTAAAGTATTTATCTATCTATATAAGTATGTATATCGTCGCCTGGTACCCATAGTACAAGCTTTGCTTAGTTTTGGGCTAGAATGATCTGTGTGACATTGTCCCTAGATATTATTATTATTATTAAAGTTATCACAAAAATAAACAACTACCAAGTAATTATTCGCTTATTAATAGCTTCGTTTTAGGTCTGTCGATAATATTCTGTATGATTAGATCGTACTGGATTAATTACTGAAAATAATTACTATAGGTACTGATTAGTTTGTAATTATACCACTTCTATTTGTATTCATTTACGTCATAACGGTAAATATAAAAACAACAAACATTTTACGTCTTCAAAATACACATTGTATCATTAATGGGGGGAAATGTAATACTTGTACCAAATGTTATTTGGGTTAATTTAGAAGGTTACGGTGTAATATTAGAGAGGTACAGGAAAATTGTATGTTTCATCTTCGTAATTGGATTAACGTAGATAATGTTAATATTTATAAAGAATTGAGGATAAACCTGATCCTTCACTAAAGAGAATTATTTATGAGTAGATTCTCCTCGAAAGTTTGTCTGCAATGACTTTAGAGTGAGATTAAGGCGTCTTTCATCTCGCAATACTGTTTCATAAAACACATCGTTATCATCATCACCTGATATTGTCCACTGCTGAAATTAGGCCTCCGTGAAAGGCTTCTATTGGGTTGGAGGGGTTTACTGCAGTCACCGCGCTTGACATGCGAGTTGGTGACCGCAATTAGGTGGTAATACCCATAAGACACATGTAAACCATTATCTATATAAGTGTGTATTTACAAAAGAATGCAGTATATCAGTTATTTGGTTTATTCTGGTTTTAGATGGTCGTATGTGCAAAATGTCCCAGGTTATTATTATTAATATACCAAATTGAATATATCCTGTTATTCGTTTTACACAAACACTATGCACAAGAAGACTTTTAACAAGTATTTATAGTAAACACGTAGTGTGGTAATTAGATATCTATTGCGGCGAAACACATGGTTGCTGTGGTAAGTTAACAACGCGACTATCTTTAGGCCCAGATTACAGCGCGCAGTTATCTCGTTAGCGCATCGAAATGTTTTATATGATATAACACTATTAGTTATCTATTGCGACCAAACACGTGGTTGCTGTGGTAAGTGAACGAGGCGACTACCTCTAGGCCCAGACTTCAACGCGCAGATATCTTCTTAGTGCATTTAAATGTTTTATACGATATAACACAGTTACATATCTATTGCGACGAAACAAGTGGTTTGTGGTAAGTTAACGACGCGACTATCTTTAGGCCCAAACTACAGCAGCTATTTCGTTGCCACATATAAATGTTTTATACGATATAAAGTTACGTGAGTCATCAGTAAGCATTTTCGAAAAACGTGCGGCGGTCATTATTTAAGATAATTCATAGCCAGATGCTCTCACTGGTCCGTAAGTAATCAGTGAGGTTAAACAACTAGGCTCGTGGTCAGTCCATAGATGGGTGACCACCAAAGTGGTTTAATTTTTGAGCGTTTCTGTGCGTCGGAAGACACGTTAAGGTTTTGTAGTCATTAGACTACAGTCTTTGAACAATGACACTAGCGTAACCACCGCCCATACGATAAGTAAGTAAGTATTAAAGATAAATATTCCAAAAC
Organism: Pseudoips prasinana; assembly: GCA_951640165.1. Taxonomy (NCBI): domain Eukaryota; kingdom Metazoa; phylum Arthropoda; class Insecta; order Lepidoptera; family Nolidae; genus Pseudoips; species Pseudoips prasinana. The sequence continues at coordinate 5,804,361 of OX621236.1, forward strand.
TAATAAGCAACGTTTGCGCATCGATAATTAAATATCTAATTTACAAAACAAACAGTGAATAAAATTGAATATCAGAGAAGCTCAAAGCCTTAATATTACACAAGACCAATGAGTTCGTTTAGAACTCAAGTCTGATTTTAAATAAAAAATATAATTTGACTTTCATCAATGATTGACTGCCCTTCAATCAACTTGTATAACTACTTTCGTTATAACAGCTTCTACAAAGTCTCAGCAGATAGTAACTACATATTTATATTTATCTAAAATTTTCAATTTCTCTCAAATTTTAATTAAGAATCATCCATTACTGACTGCCAATCTCGAAAGTGCCGAGTCCATCGTACATCTATCTATCTAGAGGTTCGTTTTCGCTCAGTTGACTCAAACAAATTGCCCTAAACGATAAACGGTTGATCCAGTGTTTCCTTTATTTTCAAATCAGTATGCAAAGTTGCTTTCACTTCGAGATATCGGCATCTTTGAGGATTCTGGAAAGCGTCTTCTCGTCAGGGACGTATTACATTTTTTAGACACTGTCCAATTAGCTTGGAGGCTTCACTGAACGTAGAAATGACGAGATATACGAGGGCGAAGACTCGAACCATCTAGCAATATAAAACGTTCAAACTTCAACTCTGGAGGATTACTTACGTAGAGATACGGTTAATTGTTTTGTTCAACTGTCACTTACGTAAATAAGTGAAAATGCAGATCTCTTATCCGTTGTAGCAACAAAGAATCACTTCGTGGTTTAAGCGGTTTTGCCATACCTACTATTAGAACCAAATATAACAAACAACAACATAATAACAATATAACAAAACATAACTACTCACTTGATAGGACCCTTCCAATTTATCGCTGATGCTTTCAGCTCGCTTCTCTAGTTGTAATTCTTTTGTTTTATTAGCTTACAGCCAAGTAGCTTAAAGCCATTCTGTCTCTCGTTTTGTTGTGGAGAGAAGCGGATTTTTTTTTCAATGTCCTCTTTGTTTCTTTCTGATTAAATTCTTTGCAGGATCCAAAACAGTAAAATCGATTATCCGAGAGATGCCTGACCCTCATCGCTCAGTGTCACTGTCAATCCTGGCTTGAAGGAGTTGCAGTAGTGGGTAGGAGGGAGGGATTAGTCCAGATAAAAAACATAAACCTGTCGTCTGATTGAAAATCGGAGAAGGCAATTTATGGATACGAACGTAAACTAAGGGTCATGAAGAAACCTGGTGGTGAAGAAATAGTGGAATATTTGTCTTGTGCTAGTCGTTTTTGTTTGACCTTACCTAGGATTTAGGAATTGGTACAAAGAACTTGGGTCTATTATTTTGATTTCGTCTATTACTTAGAAGTGAACCGCCCCGACATCGCACTGGATGAAATTATACTATAATATAGAGAAGGATGCGATTATATTTTAACTCAAATCCGCTTTTTAGGACTTAATTATAATAGTCAGACATATAATCTTACGGTTTTTGATGGGGAATGCTGAGTACTATACATATGTAGTACATTGTTTTAATATATCATCAATCGTTTTCGCGCTGTTGACTCATTTAAAATCTCTTTCACCTAGAGAAAGCCTTATAAACCAAACTAACAAATGTCAGTCCAATAGTATTTTTTAAGAATAGCCAGTTGATATTTCAAACCCATACTTTGTGCTTTTGATATAAAATGGAACTCAAAATAGCGCTGTACGTCGAATAAAATAATGTACACTACAGAATATCGTACGCCCAATTCCGTTCGATAGTGTCCATTCCCTTTTTAAGCCGTAATAAAATATTTTTGAGTGTTACTACGTGACTAGAATTTAGGTAAAACGTGATGTTAGGACTATCAATATTAGTTGTACGTTGAGCAGTATGAAAAATGGAGGTAGGTGTTTATTTTGGTACAATTTTATGAGCAGCTAAGACGAATTTCGGTGCCACTAAATATTCAAGTAGTTATTGGGTTTTTTTTTGACGCTTTTTCGATAAGTGGCTCTTGGAAAAAATACTAATGGCGCCCAGTTCTTTAAAAGGTGACATTCTTAAGCCTACAGATTGAGAGAACGTCTCAATCATTTCGAGAATCAAAACGAGTTTACGAAAAATCAAAGATAAAGATATTATTTATATTATTAACTTCTACGTGACAAGTTGTTATGAGTATATAAGAAAGATCAACGCACCCTGGCAATCTGATTATTTAAGTGACAAAACAGCTTGGGATTGAGTCGCTCTAAATTAACACATTTAAATACAATGTAACTTTACGTTAGAAATAAATATTTTAAAAAAGGATTCCTACTGACTTTTCTGGCAGTGTTTCTCAGTAGCTGCCACGTCATGCAAAGCACGGTAGGGTAAAAAAAATGACGATTCCACACAAATGTAATATTTTAACGGAATAAATGACTTTGATTTTTTTTTGAATATAACTAAAATAGTAAGAAGACATAAAAAGATGGTTTATAAACATAATTTAGAGAAAGAAAATATATGCTCGCTCCTATATCCCTTGCTGTCTTCACTATCCGCCGCCTTAGATCCTCCCTGATTACTCCCCAAATAAATTGGTAATAGGCAACTTGATTTAGAATTGTAACTATGCAGTATTCACACATTCTGAAGAGAAATATTGATATTGTGATTGTTAATGCTTAACTTTGTTTTATTTAGATTCCAAATAAATTTAGGTTTAGTCTTGTAATATTTTCTCAAATATAATGCTCTATATTATATGGAATATCCTTATTTCATTGAGATTATTTCTATTCCAAATTGGAACAAGTCCAACCAACAATAACCAACTTAACCAAGTCATGTTTATCTCTGACAATGAAACTGGGATTATTGTACATAATATTTATTATTATGATAAATAAAATTGGAGTGTCTGTTTGTAATATTGAAATAACCGTTGTTTACTACATAAATATGAATATATATACGGTACATACAACAAAATAACATTTTTTAAAATTTTTGTCTGTCTGTCTGTTTGTTCCGGCTAATCTCTGAAATGACTGGACCGATTTTGACAGGACTTTTATTGGCAGGTAGCGTATGTAATAATAAGAGATACTTAAGCTACGATTATTTCTGAAAAATTCTTTACTTAAGGAAAAAAAAACAAGAAAAAACTAAATAAACTAATCAACACGGGGACAAAGCGCAGGTACAGCTATTGTCATTTATACAAATAAATAAAATTGGAGTGTCTGTTTGTAATATTGAAATAACCGTTGTTTGCTATATAAATGACTGTAAGGAACATCGTGTAACGATAATTTTCTCTATTTTCCTTTATCTCTTGGTGCCAAATTTCAAAAGTGTAGGCCAATGGAAAGTTATCCTAAAGTTAGTATGTGAGTCAGTGAAACATTTTTAATGAAAATATGCTTTAAAAGGCCGTGTTTTTTTTTGTATGTCGTTTCTGTCAGAAACGGTATTCGACATTTCCTTTCTTTGAATCCTTAGTTATTCACATTCATTACACAGTTTCTCAAAGTGAGTCTTGCACGTATGTTAATAGTCTTTCTGTTGTAGGTTACATTGGTCATCATTCAAAATTATCGCGGGCGAAGTCGCGGGTAACTGCTATTCACTAATATAGTTATAAGAACGTTTACCAGTTGTCTGGTTGCCTAGTTTGGGATCAGATAGCAGTGTTAGTTGGACTAAAAATATTTTTATTAGTATTTATTTTGCTTCTTTATATGAATACTCGTATATGTTGAACTTGTCGCTAGCAAATATTTACACTGCTTTGGGCTACGTTCTGTACCAATGGTTGAACACGGGTTATTGAACTTTCCTTAAACGATTTATGGTCTTTGAATCTCCTTGTTAAATTTTACGTATTCATATCACTTTAGTAGGTACTTAGTAGAATCTAACACCCTTGTCTTACTTAAGGTGTAACATAAATAGGTGTTAAGGGGTGCTATCTACACATGATACAAATAAATTAAACAAAACAGCTTGTGACTTAAGAAAAAAAAAATTACCTGTGAAAAAATAATTCGCCAAATATGCCTCGCCATTCAAAGTGCATCAGTTTATATTCTTGTGTGGAAAGTTAATCTTATTTTCGTGTAATTTGTATGTTGAGGTGGTACACATTCATATTTATAGTAAAATAAAGCAATATCCACTATTTTCGTTTCGTCTTGTATATATGCATGCACCACAGCAGAAAGCGGATCAGTACCGTAAATCTACTACGGTTTTCAAAACACATACAACCTTCTTTAATTTAAATATTGTTTTAAGATTTCAATAACATTTGTATGGGACTATCTTGAAAGTATTACCCATCAATTTTCATAAACCAGCCTATTTACGTCCAACACCAATTTGATGGCGAGCATTTTAGAAGAACAGTCTTAATTATAACATTGTTCATATTTTATTGTAATATACATATATAACAAAAAACTCCACCAACGGTTCTCTTTTAAGTGGTAAATTACTAATTAATTACTTGTCCTACGTCTATGGAAGACACCGATTCCTTTGTGTATGAGGCCAACTATCGCTTGGTTTGAGAGCAATTTAGAACAACAGTGTTGGTTGGAAACACCGCCTATATTTGTCTTTAATATCATACATATACCAAAAATACATCACAAACGCTTCTGTTTTAAGTGGTAAATGACTAATTACATCTCATTCCAAAATAGACATAGCCTGTACTCTAAAATAAAACAAATAAAAAAGGTTTTTATTCACGTAGACTTTAAAAAAGCGCTTGTAAATAGTCAGAACATGTTTGTAGTAATATAGTTGTATACATTATTACTTCTAGTAACATAGATATTTAGGTACACATTGTATGAAAACATTTATTATATTATAGCATTGACATTTAGCTAGCTCGTATCAAGTTATTGTCAAGAGATTATGTTTAATTATCTAGTTTAAGTCTAATATTTTTACTACATATTGTCAATGGTTCTGTCTATATTAAGGTATTATTATTATGATGGACCTTGTGTTAATAACGACGGTCGCGCTTTAATGCACATACTCTAGCAACCAGACAACTGATAAACATACTTATGTTATTTATTTCAAAATTTTATGCTCATAAGATGGAGATACGGAGGTGGACGTAATGCCATGTATTTCTCCCAGTCGACCTTGAGAAGGTGCAGAGATTAAAACCGGCCAAATGCGAGTCGGACTCGTCCATGAAGGGTTCCGTAGCAGCAAGTATTTCAAATTATTAAATGAAAGCAAATTGCGGTTTACGATTTATGACGTATTAAAAAAAAATACTTGCTAGATCTCGTTCAAACCAATTTTTGTAGTTAGTTTGCATGGTAATGTACATCATATATTTTTTTTAGTTTTATCATTCTTTTATTTAAGAAGTTACAGGGGGGAAGGGAAGCACTCATTTTACCACTTTGGAAGTATCTCTCACGCAAACTAATCAGTTTAGAAAAAAAATTATCTTAGAAATCTCAATATCATTTTTGAAGACCTATCCATAGACATCCGACATGTATAGGTACGATGAAATTTTTTTTTTTTGATTTTCATTTCTATGTATGGAGACCCCCCAAAATTATTGTTCTTATTTATTTTTTTTTAATCTTTATGCGGTTCACCGAATACATCTACTTACCAAGTTTCAACAGTACAGCTCTTATAGTTTCGGAAAAAAGTGGCTGTGACATACGGACGGACAGACAGACAGACAGGCAGACATGACGAATCTATAAGGGTTCCGTTTTTTGCCATTTGGCTACGGAACCCTAAAAAGTAGGTATTTGCAATAAGTACAGATTAGATAAATCATTAAAAGAAATATATAAAAATACATGATATCATTTTAATGTTTCGTTAAAAATATTTGTATACATAATATATACATAAATGTGATAAACTACTGTTATTACTACGATACATAATGATACACATAGGGTAAAACCAGGATAGATGCCCCAGTGGGATAGATGCCTCATTTTCGAAAAACCTAACTTCCCAAACACGTAACTAAGAATTAATAGTATAAGTGGGCGCCGCAGTCGCCCCGCACCTCAGTTGCCCCCTAGCAGTCGTACGATGAGGACGCGTTTCGCTCGTGTGTACAATCGACTCCGCGGCAAACTTCACTTACACGTCAAAGATTTAAAGGTTAGTATTTGCCATTGTATAACTTTATAAGTAGTAATATATTCCATGAATTTTTTTAATACATCAATGTACTGGTTCATTAAGTGTTCATCTGGGTGTTAATAGTTGCACTTTGTTTTTACTTTGTTTAAAAAATACTTGGGCATCTATCCCTATCAAAAAGGATAGTCGCCCTAATTATTGGAGGTATAGGTGCCCTTAGGGGCATCTATCCCTCCATACAGGACAATGGTATCAGTGCATACTTTTATGATATTTTTAGTGTTTTGTTATATTTTTGTTTATGTTTTTCCGTAATTTTATATTTTTACTCTTTACTTGTAGCAAAACCATGCCACGAAAATACAAAAGAAAGGAAGGAGTGCGAGCTCGAGTATGTTCTTGGACTGTAGAACAACTACAGTCAGCTTTCGATGAATTGGACAAAAAAACCGTGGGGATAAATGAAATATCCCGACAATTTGGGATTCCATCGAGAACATTGCGAAGACGTTATGCTGCTAAAAATATATCGAAGATGACTTTGGGTATGTATCCGTATATGTACCTACAAGTTTTTATTTATTTTCAATGGACTTATGAATAAACAATATTTTTTTAGGAAAACATCCTGTCTTGGATTTTGAAATCGAGAAAAGACTAGTAAAGCACATTTTAAAGCTTGGAGATGCTGGATTTCCCCCAAACAGACAAGCAATACGTATGTTAGCTTATCAATTTGCTGAAAAGCTAGAGCTGAAACATAATTTTGATCAAGAAAATGAAATGGCCGGGGGTGCTTGGTTCAAAAGTTTTATGGAACGAAATCCGGAATTGTCTATCAGACAAGCTGAAGGTTTATCTGTGGCGAGAGCTAAAGGTCTTAGTAGAGAAGAAGTAAATTACTTCTATGATCTTTTGATTAAAGTCCTGACTGACAACGACTTGTTGGATAAGCCGGAAAGAATATATAATATGGATGAATCTGGAATTCAGCTGAATAATAAACCCGGAAAAGTTGTAGCCAAAAAAGGTGCAAAAGTTGTTAATTCAGTCACATCTGCCGAGAAAGGTGAAACAATGACAATCGTTGGTTGTTGCAATGCAATTGGAAATTTCCTTCCGCCAGTTCTTATAATAAAAGGTGTAAATAAAAAACCTGAATTTGAGGATGGACTTCCGATAGGCTCAAAAGTGTATATGAATAAAAGGTCAGCATATATAAACACTGCACTTTTCTATAAATGGCTAACAGAACATTTCATACCTTTGAAGCCGCATGGTAAAGTTCTGCTTATTTTAGACGGTCACTCGTCACATTCAACTGCACCGAATATGCTGCAAGCTGCTGCTGATAACGATATAATTTTACTATGTTTACCTAGTCACACCACTTCAGCTTTACAGCCTTTGGACAGATCTGTATTTGGGCCATTTAAAACCTACTTCAATCATGAAACTAACCAATTTATGCGCTTGCATCCAAACAAAAAGATCAGCCGTTACAATGCTGCAAGGCTTATACGCAATGCTTGGGTTCGCGCTGCCACTCCAGCAAATGCTCTTGGTGGCTTTAGAGGTAGCGGAATTTACCCAGTTGACCCAAATGCTTTGCCAGATACTACATTTCTGATATCAGATACTGCACTGGGTAGTGAAGATCCTGGCACTTCTCGTACGCCTGATCAAGTTGTAGAACGAACGTCAACTACCCAGCCCCAGACGTCTTATGCATTAGATTACCAACCAGAGCTTGTCAATGCCTCCGAAAATTTAGAATTTCGTGAGCCTATTGCAGTTGAACAAAGAACAGGAACTTCTGTATCTCAAACTTCTGTTTCTACAGTTTGTCGACTAGAACTGGACAATCAAAAACAAAATATTTCTGAATATGAACAAAATAAGACACCACCAAATCCGACACGGATTTCAATTGACAGAGAATCTCCTAGTCTCTTAATTGACTCTGAGCTTTTAGAGGATATTAGTATTGTTGACATTGGTGATTCTACAATTGCAGAAATTTTAGGTACCGATATAGAACAAGAAACACCTTCAAAAATTCTAATAGACGCATCACCTATACCAAGAATTCCTTTGACCATGGCTAAGAGGGCAAAACAATCAGCAGATATTTTGAATTCAAAAGAAAATATAAAACAAAAGAAGGATGTGGCTGAAAGAAAGGAAAAACAAATAAAAACTAAGTTAGACAAGAAAAACAAGACTGAAACTACCAAAGAAAAAAGAAAACATAAGAAATGTAAAAAAGGAACCACTAGCAAAGAACAAGAAAACAAGAATAAAAAAATTGAACAAAACAGAAAACATTATTTTAGTGAAACCGACGATGACGACCACACTGATTTGGGTGATAAAGAAAATGATAAGTATTTAAAAGTAATCCAGAACCGACCATCACTAAAACGACAAATTATTTACAGTAGCAGCGAAGACGAAGACACTCCACTTAGCTATAAAATCAAAGGGAAGAAAACTAAAGGTTTGCCCGTAAAGAATACTAAGAGAAATGGACAGGATAACCCTAAAGATACAAAAAAAGATAACTGCATAGAATGTTTTGAAAACTATAAAAATACGAAATCTAAATCCGATTGGATTCAATGTGTGATGTGTCAGAAATGGTTACATGAAACTTGTACACTTTTCAGAAATTTTTGCTCAAGATGTGGAAAACTGAAAGCACTATCAGATTCAACTTCATTTAAGTAGGATTAGGAATGATCTCTTTATTATGTTATTTTAATTTGTTTTTTAGGTATGATTATGCACGTTGATACTTAATAATTAATATAGATATTTAATAACAATTAAAAATGAATATTTTTGTTGAACAAATGTTTTTGAAATTTTATTGTTTGTTTGTGTCGTATTAGAATTATAACGATAAAAATTAAAACATTTAAAAATAATATGAATGGTTTTTCGTATTTCGACCTCATATTTGGTTGGGTTTTTCGTTTACACAGTATAGAGGGCATCTATCCCACACTGCAGGCATCTATCCTTCTTAGTATTTTCACGGCGGGGCAACTATCCATACAGGTAGGCATCTATCCTCAAAAAAGGTGTTCCACAAAAAGCTAAATTCTGCAAAACTTATTATTGATAGATCAAAAAAGAATAATTATAATTCAACACAAATGATTAAACTAGCTATACTCATAGAAATTATTCATATAAAATTAATATTTTTTAAATAAGGAGGCTTTTTCAAAAAGTGCGGCATCTATCCCGGTTTTACCCTACATAATTTGATAGGTTGTTAAGAACGATTCTACTTACAAGAAGTTTAGAATGTGCTCTCTTAGCTTCCTTTTGAACAAGAAGCGTATATATATGTATTTTAATTCCAAATACATACTTCATCATCATCATCATCATCATATCAGCCAAAATACGTCCACTGCTGGACAAAGGCCTCCCCCAAAGATCTCCACAACTGCCGGTCTTGCGCTATCCGCATCCAGCGATTTCCAGCGACCCGCACAAGATCATCGGTCCATCTTGTAGGGGGCCTGCCCACGCATACATACTTATTATAGGTAAATTACACCCAGACACCGGACAAACAATTGTGTTCATCACGATTTGTCCTGGGTAGGAATCAAACCCACGTTCTCTGATTTTGCAGTCAGGGTCACTAACCACTAAAGCATTAGTCCACCAATCATAAAGTAAATGATATAAAAATGTTTTGTTTCATTTCACTCTATTTTTTACTCGTTTTCATAATTTTGTGTTTCACCCGTATAAGGTTTCTTAATAATCAATGTTTCAATACATAAAATCTACGATTTAATGCTTTTTTAAATCTGTAATCATGTGTATTTATGAAATTATGGTGTATTAGCTGTACAAAAATAGGGCTAGCTTGTAATAGTAATAGTTTGTAGCACGCATATAATTACGTGCACGCACGGTCTCGGTGACCGAGGAGTTGCATTATTACTTTTAACTTAGTTGTTTAAAAGCTTTAAACTAAGTTATATATTAGTAATTTCTAGTTTATATTTTGTTTAAAGTAATAAGTGCATGAATAGTGTGCGTAAGTAAAGTAAACGACCTGTATGATATCAATTTGCAATATCCACAAATTGTAACATTAACTTAACCATAGTGGACGTAACTTAAGAAGCTTAATTTGACTATAAAACTCAATGACGAGTAGGACATTAATTTGCAAATATACCCAAACTTTAATGTTATAATTTGTGTATATTGCAAATTATATAGCACAGTTGTGCCCGTTTATCCGCGCTAAACTTTATAAATCATTGCCTATGTGTTATTCGGATATATAAGCTATATTACTACAAATTGTCATCACAATCCGTTCGGTAGTTTTTGCGTGTAAAAGTAACAAACAATCACACTCAAACACTCACAAACTTTCGCCTTTATAATATTAATATGATTAACTTCACCATAAATAGTGGATATAACTTAACAAGCTTAATTTTATCTATGAAACTGAACTACGTGTAGGACATCAATTTGCAATATACACCAATTCTAACATTAACTTCACTTTAAGAAGTGGACGTAATTTAAGATGCTTAATTTGCCTATGAAACTTCACGACCGTGTAGGACAACAACAAGTTGCAATATTCTAATATTAACTTAGCCATAAATAGTGGACGTAACTTAAGGAGCTTAATTTGCCTATGAAACTCAACGACCTGTAGGACACCCATTTGCAATATACTTATACACCCAATCTATGATTAACTTAACCGTACGTAGTGACGTAACTTAACAAGCTTTATTTGCCTATGAAATGACTAATGACTAATGCTCATTCAACTAAAGTGCTGAAAATAATTCGAAATTGTTATTTTGTCGTTATAATATTTAATGGGCGAGGGAGGTAGCCGTGCGAAGCGCGTTAAGGCGCTAATTGCAGCCAAATTGGTGTTTTGCCGCAAGTTTTTAGCCAATACTACTAAATTTATCCTATTAAGTTAACATTATTACAAAATTTAGAAAAACATCATTGATGCAAAAACAATACTCGATAGAAAAGGGTCACCTGTAAAAAATGCGATCTATCTCAATTAAAATAGTTAATCATAAAAATCATTGGCAAACACTTTGTTGTGTTAAATTTATAAAAATGATCATATTATTCTCGCAATTAAGCATTTTGTTAGCTTTTCCACGTGATACGAAAATTTCTGTTCACTCTATTTTGACCCGTACATGGTAACGTATACGAGCGAAACTAGTATGGTGCAATACAATTTGGTATTGTCAAACGCTTAAAATTAGAAAAATAAATTTAAAACAGATTCATTCGAGTAATTTAAACTTCATCCAAGTTTGTAAGAGTTTATAAAACATAATTTACTTAATTTAATACGATTAAACTTTCTAGATAATTGTCCAAAACTCAAAGAAACATTATTTAAAGACTAACAAAAAAGGTTAGTTAACATTTTAAATTAATTTTACTCTTGTGAACTTACAATACCTTGCGTACTAAAATTGAAAATAATATTTATCGGAAAATTCCGTTCCGAAGTTGGTACAGTGAATCGATGTTAACTTTACGCTAAAAGCCACGTAATAATAATGTCCTCCTAGCCGAGTTTCGAGCACGGCTGCCAGTCTCAATAGAGATTAGCCATCTGCGCGGGACATATTATAATGAACAAGTTTGTGCGCTAACACAGGAGCACTTTCTATTCCATCACTCTCATGATCCGATGGGACGCCTAGCGACACAACCGGAAAGAGGTCAGGTACAGGACCGACGGCTTTTTACGTGCTCTCCGAGGCAGGGCGAACAGGGGGTATAATACCGCCAACACCCAGGCCTCAGAATTTACTTTTTACAGAAAAGTCCCAAAATCACTTTTGGCCCGACCCGGGATTTGAACCCAGGACCTTGTTTTCTGCGGGTGAACACGCAACCGCTAGACCAACGAGGCAAAAAAGAGGTAAAATTAGTATTCAAATGTAAAGACTATATTACTACAAATAGGTACAATTTGCTGTACACCAAGATTTACAATTTAAAGTGTTTACTTCCACTTGTAAGTCTTTGTGTACAACAAATAACAGTTGTACAGTAACATTGTATAACGTACAATGGGCGGTTTAATCACTACCTATATTTTGTTCGACACAACCTTATGAGTAAACTAATAACTAAGAATAACAAAATACTGGTGGTGTTAAGGTAGTAACAGCTTGAAAGAGATAAAATATATTCATCTTAAAAAGGAAAAGCGGAGCAAAAGTCAATAGAGATATATATATATATATAGTATTACAGTTAGAAGCCAGCATATCAAGCTACCCCAATCTGTCAAATTTCTTTTATAGATTTTTAACATTATCACATAAGCATAAGGTTCACTTTCAATTGGGGATATTTGACAGATTGGGTTAGCTTGATATGCTGGCTTCTGTACGTATTACTATTTTTTTTACAAGTTTTAAAAGAAACAGGTTATGAATTTGGCTGAATGTAACTAGTCTAGAGCCTTTGTGATTTTAAAAATTCAATTAAATGTATCATCATATTAACATCATCATTTACGTCATTTACCCTTTGACAATAACTTAATACAAGGTAGCTAATATAATTACTATTATGAAATAAATTTTAAAAATGTTTTAACTTTCCATGTATCTAAATATCTATATGTAACTAGAAATAATTATGTATACTTAAGTTTATTACAACAAACATGTTCTGACTATTTACAAGCGCTTTTTTAAAGTCTACGTGAATAAAAACCTTTGTTTAAATTTTTTAATGTTTTTGCATTGCTTTTAAATTCGTCGGTTAATTAATTTATATGAATTATTTTACACATCTTTATTAATTAAGTAAAACCTGTAGTGATATTAGTAGTAATATTTTTTATATCATTTATTAGCTTTCATTTTAATAATTAATTCCACCAATAATGTTATTGCTATAAATTAACTAAAGTAAAATTTAGTAAATTATTTGTATTGATATTAAACATTTTAACTTGTACACTATAATATGTCCCGCACCGATGGCCAGAGTCCATTGAGACTGACACTTTGTAACTAAACATGGGTCATGTCACGTTACTTATAGTAGGATTCAAATCATTTTATTTATTTCCACTTTATTGCTCGCTTTGATCTTATTTATCATTTCATCCCTGAGCAAAATTCCCAAAGATTTGTTTAAAATAACTCCATATTTGGAATTATTAGGAACTAATAAGAGATATTCATAACGCCAAACAATGCGCCCGAGTCGTTACTAGTAGAACTTCGGTTTATGTTATAATAAAGTTGCGTTCATTTTATTTATTTCCACTTTATTGCTCGCTTTGATTTTATAATCGATCGTTTATTCATGAGTAGGAACTCTCAAACATTTGTAACTCCATCTCTGTAATCATTAGGAACTAATAGTCGTTAGTATTTTAATTTATGAAATAGTCTTGAAGAAAATCAATAGATGTCGCTAGTCCTGACGACAAACGTTTGCCGATTTATAAAGCAAAGAAATAATTTTATTCTAATAAAAACTCGATTAATTTATATTTGTTTAGTAAAAGTCACGAATGAATTATGGTTCCTCGTAGAACTTCAGTTTAGGTTTTAATAAATTTAGAGAAGTGGGTAATTGTTTATGGGTACATATTGTATATATATATAGGTATATGTAGTATATATAGCACACTGTTAGCGCAATGTCGAATGAATATTTTAATATTTAGTTTGTATGAAAGTGAAATTATTTTCTACGAGCTGATATCTTTTAGTAAATGATTAAAACTATAAAGAAGGTAATATCAGAAGACGTGTGGCGTAAACAAATTAACTTAAATCAATCGTTTTGGTACTTTATTATAAAAATATGTAGAATCTGATGATAAATCAATTGTAAAATGACCACAGACGCTCTTATTATAGCTATATTACACAATAGTGTACTTTTAAAGATCAATAGCATTCACTTGGCAAAGTTAAATAATAAAATTTCTATAATAGTGTCTAAATGATACAAAGTAGTTAACTGACGTCTAAATACTAAGTTTTCACCATAAATTTTAAATCAAATTATTAAATTTATAATCGTGAATTTTTGTTACACCTTAACATTTTTAATTTTATTTTTAGACGTTTTTGTGTATACGTTGTAATTTAGGCTCGGTTACGTGTGTTAACTACCTTCACTGTTCAATAAAATAAAAGGTTAGCGCAATGTCAAGCAGCCTATATAAAGGATACATTTCGGAGCTTCGTGGCAGTTCGTGGTTATCGTTGAAGAATAGTTTTGCTGTATCAGTGAACGTGGAAGAAGTTTTTATTTAACAGTGAAGAGAGTACGGGCTCTGATTGTTAGGCTGTCTTGCTGCCGGTCGAGTCTTTGAGTTCTTTCGAGAAAATACGGAATATTAACATATGAAGATAATTGGTTTGTTCTTTTCGGGGCGAAGTTGATCGTGCTTTCTCTTTGCAAATAAGGAGACGGCATGGGCAACTCTGCTTTGGTGAGAATTCACCAGTTTGTATTAGAGTACATTTAAAGTAACCTCTAAAGTAAAAGTACCTCGTGTCGAGTGTGAGTGGTGAATCTTTATTTTATGAGAAGAAACCTGTAAGTACTTTTATTATATTATTTAAAAGGCACCTGTTGGTCTAATGCTGCACTGAAGAACTTTTGACATCTGTGAAATTCATAACACGTGTTGTTTTGCGTGATTTATACTTTGTGGTCGGACGATCACCGTGGCCTGGTTGGTGGTGCTCGTGCCTGCGAGGCTGGTGGTCCTGGGTTCGAGTCCCGGTGGGTGCGGGTGTTTGTGTGTTGGGCGCGGGTGTTTGTTTCTGAGTCGTGGATGTTTTCTATGTATTTGAGTGTTTGTCTGTCTATATGGGTGTGTGTGACGTTGTACCAACATATTATTATATTATTATACAACATATTGGTTGTTGAAAATAAGCCCAACGTGTTATATCAAATATTATGGTGACAATAGGAGCGTTTTGACGGTTAAATAGTTTGAACGGTTTATTTAGCATTCTATGGATGTAGGGGCAAGTTAGGTCACATACACGTATTAACCTTTTTAATTACTGTGATTTCTACGGCTAGGTAGGATCCGGTACAATATTAGGTGGGATAATCGGGAAATAATCACTTCATACTAAGACGTGACATGTAGGTATATGAAAATCAACGTGTTAATTCTTATTTAGAAATTCCTTTGTTTAAAACTGTGTGACGCCGCGTTATTGTAGGTAGGAGCAGACACTAAATAATTATCGTCTTCGCAGTAATGTGTTTGATGCTGACAATATTTTGATTTATATCAGTTTTGGAGTTAATTTGAACGTAATTATTGAATATTACTTATTTTTAAAGATCTGATGGCTGGGTGATCCATGTTGGAGCAAGGTTCCAGTTATAAAATAATTTCCTGATAATGGCTACGGAAACAGTTGTGCACTTCTTCATGTGTCTCGCCTAGAGCATGGCAACTAAAGTGACCACTCTGTGAAACAGGTGGAATCTTATCTTCGGAGACCGTGTGAATGTACGAATTGTTGTTGGAGATTTCTTCGAGATATTTATCAGGAGATTATGTCTACGGTGTTTCGTCGTTGCTGTTGGCGTGGAATACCCCAGTTATTAGTTCAGTATTTAATGTCATATTTAGAATTTGTAATATGATCGAAGTGTGTCAGTTTCGAATGCGAGCTGTTGGTTATAATAAACTAAGGAGAGTTTATATAAATGTTTGAAGAAATTATGGTAGGTGTTAGAGAAATTAATCGTACGTACTAATAGATTTTCATGTAGTATTATATTTTAAATAATAAGGAGTATAGGGCTAGGTAGATCTAGGTACAATATTAGGTAGTAGCTATTTGAAAATCAATCGTTGATTTTTACTTGAGAGTTCCCTTAGTCGGAATTGTATGGCGCATTGTTGGAGGTACGAGTAACCAAATAATTATCATTTTGGCGGTGGTGTTTGAAGCTGATAATGTTTTGATTTAAAATAACTTTGTTGGAGTTCATTGAAAAGTAATTGTTAAACATTACTTATGTTTGATAAGCTGATGGCTGAGTGGCCTATGGCGGAGCAAAGTTCCAGTTACAAATTAATATCCTGATATGGCTGCAGAAGCAGTTGTATATTACATCATGTGTCTCGCCTAGAGCATGGCAACTAAAGTGACCACTCTGTGAACCAGGTGGGATCTTATCTTCGGAGACCGTGTGAATGTGCAATTGTTGTTCGAGAATTGTTCGACATATGTTCGAGATTTGTTCGAGATATCTTCGAGATTTGTTCGAGATTTAAGACAAGTGGAAAGCTTGTTCTTACACTACGGTGTTTCGTCGTTGCTGTTGACATGGAGTAGCCCAGTTATTGGTCCAGTATCTAATATATTTCGATTTTAAAATATGTCCGTTTCGAATATCCACCGCTGACTACAATAATTTAAGGAGAGTTTCTAATATGTGAGATAATTAACAGTATATTCAAGGAATTGCTCATACATGCTTGACGATGGTAATGTAGGTACATCATATATTTTTTTTAGTTTTATCATTCTTTTATTTAAGAAGTTACAGGGGGGAAGGGAAGCACTCATTTTACCACTTTGGAAGTATCTCTCACGCAAACTAATCAGTTTAGAAAAAAAATTATCTTAGAAATCTCAATATCATTTTTGAAGACCTATCCATAGACATCCGACAT
Organism: Pseudoips prasinana; assembly: GCA_951640165.1. Lineage (NCBI taxonomy): Eukaryota > Metazoa > Arthropoda > Insecta > Lepidoptera > Nolidae > Pseudoips > Pseudoips prasinana. Next base: position 5,821,215 of record OX621236.1, read on the forward strand.
GTATAGGTACGATGAAATTTTTTTTTTTTGATTTTCATTTCTATGTATGGAGACCCCCCAAAATTATTGTTCTTATTTATTTTTTTTTAATCTTTATGCGGTTCACCGAATACATCTACTTACCAAGTTTCAACAGTACAGCTCTTATAGTTTCGGAAAAAAGTGGCTGTGACATACGGACGGACAGACAGACAGACAGGCAGACATGACGAATCTATAAGGGTTCCGTTTTTTGCCATTTGGCTACGGAACCCTAAAAAGTAGGTATTTGCAATAAGTACAGATTAGATAAATCATTAAAAGAAATATATAAAAATACATGATATCATTTTAATGTTTCGTTAAAAATATTTGTATACATAATATATACATAAATGTGATAAACTACTGTTATTACTACGATACATAATGATACACATACATAATTTGATAGGTTGTTAAGAACGATTCTACTTACAAGAAGTTTAGAATGTGCTCTCTTAGCTTCCTTTTGAACAAGAAGCGTATATATATGTATTTTAATTCCAAATACATACTTCATCATCATCATCATCATCATATCAGCCAAAATACGTCCACTGCTGGACAAAGGCCTCCCCCAAAGATCTCCACAACTGCCGGTCTTGCGCTATCCGCATCCAGCGATTTCCAGCGACCCGCACAAGATCATCGGTCCATCTTGTAGGGGGCCTGCCCACGCATACATACTTATTATAGGTAAATTACACCCAGACACCGGACAAACAATTGTGTTCATCACGATTTGTCCTGGGTAGGAATCAAACCCACATTCTCTGATTTAGCAGTCAGGGTCACTAACCACTAAACCATTAGTCGACCAATCATAAAGTAAATGATATAAAAATGTTTTGTTTCATTTCACTCTATTTTTTTATTCGTTATGATAACTTTGTGTTTGACCCGTATAAGGTTTCTTAATAATCAATGTTTCAATACATAAAATCTACGATTTAATGTTTTTTTAAATCTGTAATCATGTGTATTTATGAAATTATGGTGTATTAGCTGTACAAAAATAGGGTTAGCTTGTAATAGTAATAGTTTGTAGCACGCATATATAATTACGTGCACGCACGGTCTCGGTGACCGAGGAGTTGCATTATTACTTACATGATTTTAACTTAGTTGTTTAAAAGCTTTAAACTAAGTTATGTATTAGTAATTTCTAGTTTATATTTTATTTAAAGTAATCAGTGCATAAATAGTGTGCGTAAGTTAAGTAAACGACGTGTTGGATATCAATTTGCAATATACACAAATTGTAACATTAACTTAACCATATTGGACGTAACTAAAGAAGCTTAATTTGCCTTTAAAACACAATGACGTGTAGGACATTAATTTGCAAATATACCCAAACTTTAATGTTATAATTTGTGTATATTGCAAATTATATACCACAGTTGTGCCCCGCGGTTTTATCCGCGCTAAACTTTATAAATAATAGCCTATGTGTTATTCGGATATAAGCTATATTACTACAAATTGTCATCACAATCCGTTCGGTAGTTTTTGCGTGAAAAAGTAACAAACAATTACACTCAAACACTCACAAACTTTCGCCTTTATAATATTAATATGATTAACTTCACCATAAATAGTGGATATAACTTAACAAGCTTAATTTCATCTATGAAACTGAACTACGTGTAGGACATCAATTTGCAATATACACCAATTCTAACATTAACTTCACTTTAAGAAGTGGACGTAATTTAATAAGCTTAATTTGCCTATGAAACTTAACGACTGTGTAGGAAAACAACTTGCAATATTCTAACATTAACTTACCCATAAATAGTGGACGTAACTTAAGGAGCTTAATTTGCCTATGAAACTCAACGACCTGTAGGACACCCATTTGCTATACTTATACACCCAATCTATGATTAACTTAACCGTACGTAGTGACGTAACTTAACAAGCTTAATTTGCCTATGAAATTGGTCGATTTATTTTGCAAGAAGATGTCATCCACGAAATCAATTTGCAATATACACAAATTCTAACATTAACTTCACCATAAATAGTGGACGTAACTTAAGGAACTTAAATTGTCTATGGAACTCAAGGAAGTCTAAAACATCAATTTGCAATATACACAAAATCAAAGATTAATTCACTATTAGTAGTGGACGTAACTTAAGGAACTTAATTTTTCTATGAAACTCAACGAAGTCTAAGACATCAATTTATAATATACACAAAATCAAAGATTAAATTCAGTATTAATATTGGACGTAACTTAAGGAACTTATTTTTTCTATGAAACTAAACGACGTGTGTAGAACATCAATTTGCAATATACACAAAATCAAAGATTAACTTCACTATAAGTATCGGATGTAACTTAAGAAACTTAATCGTCCAGTGGATATTGTAAGTTAATATCTTACACACGTCGTTCAGTTTCAGAGGCAAATTAAGGTCCTATAAAAAATCATAATTATAGTCGAATTGATAACTCCCTTCTTTTGACGTCGGTTATAAATGACTAATGTTAATTCATCTAAAGTGCTGAAAATAATTCGAAATCGTTATTTTGTCGTTATAATATTTAATGGGCGAGGGAGGTAGCTATGCGCTGAGGTGACTTAAGGCGCTAATTGCAGCCAAATTTGTGTTTTCCCGCAAGTTGTTAGCCAATAGTACTAAGTTTATCCTATTAAGTTAACATTATTACAATATTTAGAAAAACATCATGCAATCATTGACGCAAAAACAATACTCTATAGAAAAGGGTCACCTGTATAAAAATGCGGTCTATCTCAATTAAAATAGTTAATAATAAAAATCATTGGCAAACACTTTGTTGTGTCAAATTTATAAAAAAGATCATATTATTCTCGCAATTAATCATTTTGTTAGCTTTTCTACGTGATACGATAATTTCTGTTCACTCTATTTTGACCCGTACAAGGTAACGTATACGAGCGAAACTAGAATGGTGCAAATTAGAAAAATAAATTTGAAACAGATTCATTCGAGTAATTTAAACTTAATCCTAGTTTGTTAGAGTTTATAGAACATAATTTACTTAATTTAATACGATTCAACTTTCTAGATAATTGTCCAAAACTCAAAGAAAGATTCTTTAAAGACTAACAAAAAAGGTTAGTTAACATTTTAAATTAATTTTACTCTTGTGAATTTGCAGTACAGTTGAAAATAATAATTATCGGAAAACTCCGGTCCCAAGTTAGTACAGTGAACGGGTATCAATGCTAATTTACGCTTAAAGACATGTGAAATTTGTATTGAAATGTAAAGCCTATATCAGTACATTTAGGTACACTTTGCTGTACACCAAGATTTACAATTCAAAGTGTTTACTTCCACTGGTAAGTCTTTGTGTACGACAAATAACAGTTGTACAGTAACATTGTATAACGTACAGACGCCAGCACATCAAGCTACCCCAATCTGTCAAATTTCCCCAATTGAAAGTGAATCTTATACTTTTGTGATAAAGTTGAAAATCTATAAAAGAAGTTTGACAGATTGGGGTAGCTGGATGTGCTGGCGTCTGTACAATGGGTGGTTTAATCACTACCTATGTTTTGTTCGAGACAACCTTCTGAGTAACCTAATAAATAAGAATAAAAATACTGGTGGCGTTAGAGTAGTAGCAGCTTGAAAGAGATAAATATATTCATATATATTCATCTTAAAAAGCAAAAGCGGGGCAAAAGTCAATAGGTATAGTATTACAGTTAGAACATACGTATTACTAATTGTTTTAACAGAGTTTAAAAGAAAGAGGTTATAAATTTGGCTGTGTGTAATTTCTCTAGCACCTTTGTGATTTGAAAAAATCGATTAAATGAATCATCATAACACCATCATTTATGTTATTTGGTTTTTTTGCATTTGAGTTTTAAAATTCGTCGGCTAATTAATTTATATTATTATGAATTATTTAACTAACACGTCATCTTCATTAATTAAAAAAAAATATTATAATTTAGCCTTAATTTAAATTATTTATTTCACCAATGATGTTATTAATATAAATAAACTAAAATAATATTTATAATTTTTATTGATATTAAACACAATAACTTGTGAACTATAATATTTCACGCGCAGATGGCTAGAGTCCATTGTGACTGGCCGTCGTAGCCAAAATTCGACGAGGATAGCATTATTATGAGAATCACTTTTTTCTAAAGCGTTTAATTTTATTTTATAGCTTTTATGTTTATTTAATACTATTTTTTTCCAACTTTACAATCTAGGTAGAACTTTCTAAAATGTATACAGTTGTAAAAACCTGGCTTCGTAAATTACGTCGAGCTGGCAACTTTCCGTGGCACACGTACTTATAAAAGTTTGTGAAATTAGCTCATTCTTTGGATAACGCGTTCTTTGAATTTTTTACATTTAAAAGGATGAGAAATGGCATAGATTCACGTGAAATATTTTGTGGTTAATTAATATTTTAAATAATAATAAACTCATTTGAAGTCAAGTTCAGTTTTAATTTAATATTTCTAAGTAACAGACTGAGAGTACATATTTTTTACAAAAGCTTTATAACCTCTGTCTTAATGGTGTAAGTCTTTTGATGAGGCTTTAACGCTCGCTTTGATTCCCGTATCGACCAATCTTTGTGTACGAATAATGATTTGTTTCTAGGTCTGATTAGTCGAAGGACTGTCATATATATTTTAAATACAACCCCTGCACAGGAAATCTAATCCATGTGGGTACTTTACAAAGATATAATAGACGGACACAAATTACATCCAGACTCAGAACAACTAATTATGGGCAACACAAATAGTTGTCTGGCGCGGGACTCGAACCCGGGACACGAAGCAGCGAGGCGACTGTCTTAGCCCCTGCGCCACACGTGCCTTTCAAGAAAACTCTTGCCGTTGGGATATGGACAGATTAAGTAGTACATCTACTTAATCTGTGCGTGACCCAACAGCTGTTCCGTTGGAATACGCACAGTTTGGCAGTATTGGCTGCCTTAAAATTAAGTATTCAAATACATGGAATGCTCTGCAAATATCTATTAGACGTGCCCAGACTCTCCTTACTTTTAATAAGCTTGTTAAAGATCTAGTATAGATATAGTAGGAATAGTAGTACTAGAGATAGTAGGAAAATTATGAACATAGGTAGTCCTATGTTATTCATTTCTTACACTTGAATATAATATTTATATAATTATTATTGTTATATATATATGTATGGATATGTAAGTATTATATATATGTTTATATATAATTAGTGTATGATATGTTTATTAACATAAGTTTATTTGTGAATTCATACTAAGTATTTGGTATGCAGTTCCTTAGTATAATTTATTTGATGCACTCCTGCTACTGTTTACTTTACTTTCAGTTCCTATCCATCCAAAGGTTGTTTGGAAGAGATCGCTTAAGGCGATAAGACCGCCCGTTGTAGGTACATTATGTTCTTATATCCAATGTATTTTCTTTCCGTTTGAGTGTGTACAATAAAGAGTATTCTATCTAACTACCTATCTATCTACACAATTTTGACCCTATGCATGTATTTAGGTGCTCTCGATTCTTGTCACAGTTGATTAAATTATCTCTATCTTTTCCTTATGTTTTTCTTCCTTATACGACAATCTCCTAATACGATATGACAGCAATTTGGCTTATGTAACTTATCCCTGATTTGCATCTTCCTCATTTTAACCAAAAAAATAAAATAAAAATCTTATACAAAAGTAAAACGAAAAAGTGGCTTAAAGTAACGAACGAAATCCATTCTTGAAACGTGCCATAATTCTTTTAAGGCCCAGAATTATCGCGTGCAAATATCTCGCTCACGTATTCAGTTGTTTTATAAGATATAAAATAATTAAAAGTAACGTAAAAGCTCCTATTAACGACCACTAAAAAGTGTACTCTATTAACGATCTAATTTTTAAATCACTCATATTAGACATAATATAGGGTTCCAGAATGTGATACCTTAAAAATTAGTTATTTATTTTAGTTGGACAGCAAAAATAGTAAAGTTTATGTGTGTAAATAGCCAGTGAAAGAAATAATTTGACAATGAGTAGGACGCACCCAAAATTGACGCACGTTTCATAGTGTCGCGTCTCCGGCCACGTAAGTACACCTAAATATTACTTAAGGAAAATAACACACTAAGAATGGATTGGTCTACTTGTTATCACATTACAACTGTAACTTATATATTTGTTTACTAAATTAACTGTTGATATAATACTTCTTATTGGTTTTTGTGTTATAAAATCATGTTTTAATTTAAGGCGGTAATGGAACCCGAATTTCAAAACTTGATTCTAATAACGACCCATGGCGTTGTTAAATTTTGAAAACATTTAGTATTTTTAAATAATATCTATTATAAACTACCTCATTCAATTTTACTTTTTTCTTGTTCAATTCTTAAAATTATTTTACTTCGTTACCTCTATTAACGACACAGCTATTTCTTAAAGTATTTGTTTCAAACTCGATTCAACGTTAGACAATATCCCTATTATTATAACGATATTATACTGTAAATAACCATTATTATCTGAATTAAAGACTGACTGAGACTAAAAAAATTATATAGTAATGAGATCGAATTTAACAGTATTCCATAAATCGGATATTTTATCTGTTTATTATTAATTTTATTGGTCGCTAATAGAATATTGTAACCTTCATACATGATTCTATGACCGACTCATAGCTATGACGATATTTTTGGTAGTATATTACAATACACAAAAACAAAATGTATATTTTTGAACAAATTGGCTTATTTCTTGCTAACGTGACGTTTTGAGAGATTTTGCCACAGGCCATATTATGAATGTAAAATAATATTTGCTATCCAGTTTCATTCATGGCTTCATGGCATTGGCTATATTTCATATGTTTTCAAATCAAATAAAATGGCGGGACGGAATAAGGGCCATGTAACTTTTTAAATGGTCTTTCGAATAATTAAATTCTATATCGTTGGTTAATGTATCTCTCTCTCTTCTCCTAGCCTTATTAATCCCAAGCATCTTGGGGTTGGCTTCTGTATTGAACGAATTTAAATGTGTTATTATAAAATTAACTTATTATAACGGTATTTTGTGATTGTATTACAGATAAAAATATTTTTTGTTATTGATTTATAATATATAATTAGCATGTAGGTAATTAAAAAGTAAGCTTTTAATTATTTGAAGACTGTTTTCTGAGATTGGTTACATTTTTACTTAATTAAAATAACAAAAAGTAAGTTCTCTAAGCGTTGCAATAAATAAATATGTTCATATTGTAATAATGGTGATCTCATAACTATTGTTATTATATAATATATACCTTAAAAAACATTTTTTTATTTCATTGAATAGTAGAGCAGAAGTGACATCTTCGTAGCGGTCGGTAAAAGAAGCAGAAAAATCGGTAATAGAATCTTGCCGCATTCTATGGGTCGGTAATAGAATCAACGACTCTTTTGGGTTAAATAATTATTTAGTAATTATTGCGTTATTAAATATTGAATTTAAGTACTGAATTGCAAAGAATACTTTGTTAAGATTAAATATAAATTATAACACCTTTTCTAACATAACAGCTTATATCTATTTTTTTAAGTGAATCCTAAGACAGCTAAAACTGGTGGTAACAGGAGCCTTTACGTTATGATAATAATAATAATGTCCTGGGAAATTATTTACACACGGCCATCTAATTCCAAACTAAGCAGAGTAGAGAGAGCTTGTACTATGAAAACCAGATAACTGATATAATTTTCTTTTGTAAATACAAACATTTATAGATAAGTATTAGTAGAGTATTTTTAGAGTTCCGTACTCAAAGGGTAAACGAGACTCTTTTACTAAGACTTCACTGTCTGTCTGTCTGTCCGTCTGTCACCAGGTTGTATCTCATGAACCGTGATAGTTAGACTGAAATTTTCACAGACGATGATTTCTGTTGCCGTTATCACCAAACGTTCTAAAAAACAAAACAGAGTAAACTGCTTATGATAGTGGGTGTTTTTATAGAATGAGCTACTAAATTCAAAATCAATCGATAAAAAAACCAAGTCGGAGAAATATGCAATAATTTTTACCTTAACTTGTCTCTCAATCTCCTCCTTCTCTCTAAACTGGAAAATGTCACTCATTGTCATAGACAGTCTACTCTAAGGACTCTGGTCTAATACTGTAATAGTCCACTAAAGTTTTATTGATCACCTTCTCTAAAGCAGAACAGTTGCAATAATACTATGAAAATAATATTCTATGAAATTAATATTAACTTGATATTAGAAAATACCTCTTCCCGTTACCAACCTTCTGATTCAATTAATAAGTTATATTAAGTAACTTATTAGTTGAAAATAACAAATAAGTTAGAACCACCCAATTATAACTTAGTCAAGTTTTGCTACTACACCAAAACTTTTAATAGGAATAGTATATATTATGATAACATAGAGTCTTGTTGTGTAATATTCTCTTTCTATTAAGGTCTAATTAGAGATAGATTCTATATTGTAATATTAAATTTCCGACTATTTACAATCGCTTTATTTAACATCCACCTAGATAAACTGTTTTAATTCACATAAGTATATTCAGAACAGGTTTTATTTTGATATTTAAAAAAAATATACCATCATCATCATATCAGCCAAATGATGTCCACGGCTGGACAAAGGTCTCCAAAATGTGGTTACGTCCATCATTTAAAGGGCCTACCTTCAAGAGTACCTCTCTTGGGCACAGCGTTCATTCGCTCAAAGAGCAGCCCGACTGGCAACTACCTCCACCTTACAGAAGGCATTCCTTAATAATAGCATTCCTAACTTAATGTTGTGTTTCTGCGTGTGAGTAAGGTCGCCAGAGCTCATCGGGGTGGAGGGAAGGGTCAACAACACTTGTTTGCTGACTCTGAAAGGCTGGCAACGCACTTACAACTCCTGTTGCGAGTATCCAAGGGCGACGGTGATCAAGTGATCACCGTCACCCATGGACACAGACAGACCATCAGGTGACCCACATACTCGTTATTCGCCCTATAATAAAAAAAACAAGATGGCGATCGCAGTATGTTGGTAATAGTACAAAGAAGAAACGCTGCTGTCCGTTCTCTGATATATATTCCCTCGAAACGACTTCTATGCCACCGACGGGATGGGATGGGGTTTGATATTCTTTGCCGTCACCTAAATAATCTTTACCTATATTTTGAAAGAACTCGTTGCTTCCAAAACACAATTAGGTATTTCCTCCATAAAAGATATAAATATATATATAAACATGTGATACTTCTGTACAACATTATGATCAATATTATAATTTTATTTACATACATGTAGTCCATTAATAAATGAAAAAAAAACACGTGTGGCACTCGGAGACTGCCGCGGTAAAGCTATTGCATAGCATTTTTTATCAACTTATGCAATTATAATTATTTATTTATTTTATAATACCGCATTTGTGACAATAATAATAAAATGAATGTATATAGAGTACTAACTCATTTTCTTTCACTAATTTTCGTGACTTTCTTCATTAATAAATGGACTTTGTTTATTCATATTTAAAACACTTTGTACACAAATTATACGAGTACAGATATTCACTGTTGTACGTAGATGATAAATACCTATACACCTATATACTTTCTCACAAACAGCTGATTGCGGTAGTTTTCCAATACAACCAATGCCACCTAAAGGCGGGTTGCTGAACTAAAGAGGCAAGCGTGATATTTCAAAAAGTGATTAAAAGTTCTGGTATTTATCGATAGATGGCGGTCGGAGTGGGGGGGGGGGGGGTGTTAGGTTTTTTTCGTTACGGAATTTCTGGATTCGGTCCCCACGCTCAAGGCCCGCGATAGAAGATATGCAATAGCTTAATATCTTGGGACAATAACACACTGCCATCTGATACCAAACTAGTCGAGCGTGTAGTATGGCAACCAGACAACTGATAATAAAGTACTATATATAGTTCTAAATACATACATATCTATACTAATATTATAAAGAGGTAATGTTTGTGAGTTTGTGACGTTGTAAGGGGTAATCTCTGGATCTACAGAACCGATTTTCTAAATTATTTCACCAATAGAAAGCTACGTTATTGTGGAGTTTCACAGGATATGATTCATCATCATAATTTTGACGTATCCCAAAGTATTACGCGGGACAAACGAGCAGGGACAACAATATTTATAACGCGGAACGAAGTCCGCGGGCTAGTTATAGATAAATTACACCCAACACAGAACAAATCATCGTGCACATCACACAAAGATTTGTCCCGGGTGGGAATCGAACCCACGACCCCTGACTGCTAGTCACGGCCATTAACCACTAGATCAACACGCCACTTAATTATGTGGCCACGAATACCATTTGTATTGATGAACTCATAATTTCAAGTCGATTAATAATATTACTATATTCTTACAAATAAACTGCTAATTTATTCCTATTTTTCTTTCCACAGCCTAATTCCAAGAATAAATCCCAAAAATGTTTTTAGTCGTCGACGAAAATCCAAAAACCGAGTCACTGAGCCGAATGTAACATTAACTTTAGTCGAATTGATGATAGCCTGAGATTTAGGGTCATCACCCATCACGCTACATTGAGTCGGGGCTACAGATTAATTTATCGACTTGGAAAATACCGTTTTTGTTTTGGAAGAAAGATGTGACCGGGAATATTTTTGGGAAGTAATTAATTCCTCGGGGAAATAAATTAACTATTTAAAGCAGGACTGGGGAAAAATATGCTTTGTTTTAGGTTTCACAATATTATGGTTTTATTTCTAAGGCATTATGATGATATATGGCTGACGGCATAGAATGTAGCCACCCATCTTATCCCTTGGGGGCATAGAAGTCGTCCAGAAGGAATATTTACCATATAACGGGCAACAGCGTCTCTCTTTCTACTATGACCACCATTAGTGTTGAAAATGACTAAAGTAACTGAGTTAGACTGACTGTCATTTTCGGTCAAATTGGTCAAAAATGGTCATTAACTGTCAAAAATGGTCATTTTCAGTTAATTTGATTTCAGTAATATTTTAGTACCTTTAAGTTTGTGTCGTTGATAAAAGTCTACAACTTCTAAATTGAAACAAAAAAGTGGTTTATATGCCTTAAAGTATTATTATATAGTGTTAATCATTTTACATTTCTAATCATGCGTGCATTCAAGACAAAATGGCAACGTCGCATCGCCTCGCGCATCGACTTTGATGTCGTCTTATGCTCTCATGATATAATACAAAATAAAACGTTGCTTCATTTAAACTTGCATATAAATTGGGTACCTAAATAAATAAATAATAGGTTGGTAGTCGAGAATAGACAATAATGTTTGAGTCAAATTAACTGAATTTGACAGTAAATGACCGGTCCGGACCGGTGTGACTAGTCATATTCAGTCATTTTAAATCTCTAACCACCATACAGCGATCGCCCACCCGTTTGCCAAGCGTGGTGACTATGGCAAGGTACCAACACGTTCTTGCTAGCAGATCAAATTTAGGTTTCCCTAAAAGAGGATGTAGATGTTATCCATTGATTTTGTTTAGTTATAGGGAAATCCAAAATTAAATTTGCTGGAGTGTATCGTTCGTAGCTTCACGCAGAGCGCCTACCCCGGATTGGCAGATTCGATAACTGCCGGACGATTAAACTTATGATATCTGTTTTTGAGATAAGATTTGATTTTGCTATTACACAATACTATAACACAAAAATTTTATAGTAACATTTGGCATACATGTTATTTAATAACATCAACCTCCTAATATCGGCAAAAATTTGTGGAAAAACAACAATTTAGCTTTTTTCAGCGCCTGAATGAAAATCTTTCAACGAATTACTTTCAAAAGAAATGCTTAAACGAATTTTCTACACTAAAAGCATGTTTTCCCAATTCTATCTTTACCCCATAGATATTCCCCGTTAACTCGGCCTGTATTATTATTTTTCCCATTTAAGTGCCCACAGTAAACTTTACGTTTAGTACATAACAATAACAAAAATTGCCATTTTGGAATGAAGCCAAACCTTTTACTGTACAGGGATACATAGCCGTAATAAAATATTTTACTGTGAATACTTATTGTTATGTATATCCCTTTGTTTAATACTTCTGCTGTGAAGGTTACGGGAGAAATCGACTAGTATAACTTTGCCGTCATAATATAAAATGTAAGTCCAATATTATGTGCACTAACTATTTTACTTTAATATATACTTTTTGACTGGCCTATTCGTCTAGTTCTTAGTGTAATGACTGCTTAGCCCGAGATCGTGGTATCGAACCCCACCTAGGAAAAATCTTTGGGTGATGAGCAAGATTTTTGTCCTGTGTCTGGGTGTATTGCTTGTTTATCGTATGGGTAGTGGTAATCCTAGTGTCAGAGTTGTTCAAACCGCCCTGTAAGCCTCTGACATGGCTTAACGACTGTTGTCTAATGACTACAACCGGGACCGACAGCTTAACGTACCCTCCGAAGCACGGAGACGCTCAGAAATTAAACCATTTTGGCGGTCACCCATCTATGGACTGACCGCAAGCCTAGTTGCTTTCCCTCGCCGATCGCTTACGGACCGGTGAGAGCATCTAGCTATGAGCGCCTCAATCTGGGTGTATTAAAATTGTATTATTTAATAAGTATGTTTATCAGTTGTCTGATTACCATAGAACAGACCTTGGCTAATTTGGCAAGGTATAAAATTGTCCCAAGGTATAATTTATTTAAATTCATTCAAGATGTAAAATAAAAATGTGAGCAGTCACGGGACGCCTGGCAGATGTGAAACATCGACATTATTTTGTAAAAGTAATATGCAGAAAAGAACATATTGTGATAGGAACCAAATATGTCATAATGATAAAATAAAAAGTTGATTGCGCATGCGCCACGGCATGCGTCGCCACGCCAGAAATCTGTTTTACGTGCGGCTATAGATGTTTCACATCAAAAGTAGCTTCTTAAGTAACGTTCACTTAAGAAGGCTATTTTGGCTATGTACTTGAACATCACTATTTTAAGAAAATTCCTATGCTATGTGTGTTAATCCATCATCCGAATGAACTTGCTCGCCATCTCACTATAGAACAGTATGTGAGATGACACCATATCCTAGAGCTGGCAGACCGGCAGTAGCTCTGGGCAGCAGATGAGTAGATGCCTCCAATGGGAAGCCACTCCGCATGACAGCATCGCAGAACAGACCTGCTCATAATAGCCTTAGGGCTGATTTCAGATAGGTACACATTGAAAAAAAATGTGTGTGAAAGTATTTAATCCTTTGCCGCATAATATTAGAGATTTTTCAGCGGCAAAGTTCAAAAACCATCTCAGACAGTGGCTTCTGGAAAAATCATTCTATTTAATCTGTGATTTATTTAATTACCTAATTATATAATTTTTGTAAAATTTTACATATAACAATAAGACATTTCGCATGCTGTTCATCACTAAAACAGATGTGATTAATCTAATTTTAAGACCACCATTGAACCATTTTATTAAGGGAAATAAATAAATAACAAATCAATATGCAAAAGTTTATTGGCGAGGCGATGTGACGCTCATCGCCAGGTGCACTCATCAGTAAGTGATCGGCCAGATAAAGCACCTTAGCACGCGGTCCTTAGTCCATAGATGGGTGACCGTTAAACTAGTTCAATTTCTGAGCCTCTGCGTGTGTCGATCTGTTGTTTTTAGCCAACAGTCGCTAAGCCATGTAAGACGCCTACTGGGCGGCTTGAATAACTCTGACACCAGGTTAAACACTGCGCATACGATAATGAAAGAAAGAAAGAACTCTTTTTTTATTATATATTTATATAAGTTCCATACATTACTATTTTGCTTTGTGCCATTAAACCAAGAGTGGTTTGTATTGGCACTCACATTCGCTTTTAACACTTAGGAAGGAATCATATGTACTTAATACTTAAGTACATAATGATTCCTCATTTTATAATACTATTAGGTACTTAAATACAAAAATGAACATACATTATATTAAACGCACATTATCCTTGCGTGCACTATAGTATGTATGAACATCAAAGTCGACCCGTGACCACGGCTGGTGCAATCCATGCCGAAACGTCGGGTAAACAAGGTAATGATTTACCTAAATATTTATCGCGATGAGACCCGTGTCTACAGTATATAAAAAATGTGTACAAATCGCGAAAGTTTAAAAACATTAACATCAAATGTGTTAATTATACCGTCTCGAATATTAATTACACTAATATAACGTGGACTGTCATTAAATAATGTAGAGTTAGAATAAATTTAGATTATTTATGATATCTGGCCTTACATAGTTCAGTACTTGTGTAGATTTTAGAGCTCATTCTAATTAGAATCGCTCGAGCGTTCTTGAAGCTTTCGGTCACCGCACACAAAACGCGACGTAGACTCACGTTCACGGATTAGGCAGATTAGTCTTACGTTAAACCTATTTTAGACCCAATTTCACAACGGATAGTTAATAATGATAGTTTTATAGGCGTTTTTATAATATCAGAATAATAATGGACTAATATATAGGACATCAATATTTATTTAAATAACATTAGTCATAGACAACTGATTTATCACACTAATATTATAAAGGTGAATCCTTGTGAGTGTGTATGTATGTTACTTTTTCACATATAAACGGCTGGAGTGAATTTCAATAAAATTTGGCATGGAGTTAGCTGACACCCTAGATTGGGGTAAAACCGCGGGGCACAGCTAGTATTAATAAATAAAAAAGGTTTTTATTCACGTATAGAAGTGTGGGCACTTTGTTTCCATCACTCTCATGATTAGATGCGACTACTAGCAATACGACCGGAAAGAGGTCAAGTATAGGACGAGGCACGGAGGTGTAATTACCGGCACCCCCAAACTTCGGGCTGATACTGAGATATTTTTCTGTACAAAAAAATCCCAAAATCACTTATTTGCTTAACACGGGACATAAACCCATTACTTGCGGTTAAATACGTTACCGCTATGCCAGCGAGGCAATCAAACATAACGAGTTATACACGTAACAATAGGTCAAAGTGCATCTGCCGAAATTTCTACTACAGAAACGTTAGACAGTATCAACCGTTGTTTCACGCTTAAGCAACGACACGCTCTTCCAGTGCTAATAATGATCTCAACCTTAAATATTTTTTTCAAAAGTACATGTTCATATTTACTTAAGTTTAACAATTCTCAATCTTATAACTTACTAAATGTAATATTTTCGTGAATATGGGTAAAAAGGCTTTTATATTAAAATATGTTAGAAATACTTGTTAAATTTGCCATGTTCATCGAGGAATATTAGATTTGTTTTACCTTGTGCTTAATAATATCACAATATTTTAATATTGAGAGTAAAGTACTAAAAGAAAAAAACACGCCAATTTATTTAAGAAGTACTTATTGATGATTATGGCCCTATCCGTAAAGTATATTTCTGGAAAGCTTTAAGACGTTGATCATTTTATTTGGCTCTACGATAGAGATTGTTTTATATCCTTGAGAATCGATACTGCGTCCAAAGGCCTTAGCAATAGTGGCATAAAACATAATCCTTGGTAGCAGCTAAGCGGTAACAACATTCAAATAAGGTATATCATACCTTTCACAATCCCTATGAGTAGTTTAACTGGTAACATGTAAACCTTATAGATAACATTTCAGTTAATAGCATTAATAATAAATAATCTTATCCACGAACTGGAAGACGTAGCGTGCGCAGGCCCCCTACATAGTGGACGGATGATCTTGCAAGGATCGCGGGAAGCCGCTAGATGCGGGCAGCGCAGGACCAGCTATTGTGGAGATCCTTGGGGGAGACCTTTGTCCAGCAGTTGACTTCTTTCGACTGATATGATGATGATGAAATAATCTTGCGATAACGAACACACTGCCATCTGATTCAAACTAGGCAGATCCTGAACTATGGCGACCAAATTACTCATAAACATACTTTTAAATACAAAAGATCATGAATGGTTTAAGTGCTGTACATAAGTACACCCCAACCAAGATTCTAAACACAAATACATATTATAAATAAATTACACCCAGACAGAACACAAAGAAGTGTCCTGGATGGCGATTGGTGATGGTGAAAAATTTGACGTAAATTATAATCGATGCTTTACGAGATGTTGATTAATCGATAAGTTGCTGACGAAAGGCAGATCCCATTGTTTTACTTATGTGTCTGTATTGTATATCGATTTTCGTATAGAGCTCCGTAGGGGATAATAAACGAATATCTTGGCACAACTAGCACACTACCATCTAACTATAAACTAGGCAGAGCCTGCACTATGTCAATAATTAAACCTAAACATAATCTCCTTGACAATAACTTAATACAAACAAGCTAAATGTCACTACCATTATAAAATTAATTGTATAAATGTTTTAACATTCCGTGTACCTAAATATCTGTAATAAGTAACTAGAAATAATAACTGTATTACTACAAACATGTTCTGACTATTTACAAGCGCTTTTTTAAGTCTACGAGAATAAAAACCGTTTTTATTTTATTTTAATTATTTACTATGATAACCAGACAATAATAATAATAATATCCAGGGACAATGTTACACAGATCATCCTAGCCCTAAACTAAGCAAAGCTTGTACTATGGGTACCAGGCGACGATATACATACTTATATAGATAGATAAATACTTAAATACATAGAAAACATTCATGACTCAGAAACAAATATTCGTGCTCATCACACAAATATTTGCACTTACCGGGATTCAAACCCAGGACCACCAGCTTCGTAGGCAGGACCACTACCAACTAGTCTACGGTGCCGACAATTGATTAAGATATGTAGTTTATATTTCTAAATACATACATATCACACTCATATTATAAAGGCGAAAGATTGTGAGTTTGTTACTACTTCGCGTCTGAACGGCTGGAGCGATTTTAATAAAATTTGGTACGGCGTTAGCTGACACTCTGGATTAACACATAGGCTATAATTTATAAGGTTAAATGCTGGTAAAACCGCGGGGCACAGCTAGTTAAAGATAAATTACACCCAGACACAAAACTAATAATCGTGCTCATCGCAAAAAGATTTGTCCTAGATGGGGTTTAAACCCACGACCTCTGGTTAAGCAGTCAGGGTGACTAAGAGGCCACATACCTAATAGAATACTAGGTGTAACATAAATAGTGGACCTAACTTAAGAAGCGCTATCTTCCCATGAAACTAAACTATTTGTTAAAAACAAAACTAGTTTGCCTGTTGGCGTGGTTGGAAAATACTTGCTTTTCACGCCGGAGGTCGTGGGTTCGATTCCCATCCTGGACAAACATTTGTCTGCATAAACATATCTGTTTTTCATGAATTTGGGTGTATTTATCTTAATAATTATATATGTATTTACAAAAGAAAACTAGTAAATCAGTTATCTCGTTTCTATAGTAGAAGCTCTGATTAGTTTGGCATCAGATGGCCGTGTAAATAATGTCCTAGGATATTATTATTATAAATACGAATAACTTTTTTTTGGCATCCCATATAAAATACATTAGCTAGTCCTGGCTTCGTATGGGGAGTTAAAATTCACTTTTGTGTATTTTGCACGCTGTTTAGGTTATCTGCCAATTTAAGGTCTGTTAGGTCTTTGATGACGCTATGATGTCAAATAGGTCATCTGTATCTCCATAGGAATATATTATTAACTAGCTGTGCCCCGCAAAATTTTACCCGCGTTAAATTTTATAAATTATCACAGCTCCTCCACCGTAGGTGATAGCGTGATAATAATATGTAGCCTATATGTTGACCTTAGTAATATTCATGCAAAATTTGAAATAAATCCAAGCAGTACTTTTTAAGTTTAGCCCAGACATACAGACAGACAAACAGACACACAGACAAAAATTCTAAACTCTATATTTTTGGCTTCGATATCGATTGTAGATCATGCCCCAAGTATCGTTTTTTAAAAATATTTAATGTACAGTTTTGACTTTCCTACGATTTTATTATATGTATGTAGATATAGATTAACGGGAAAAATAGATCCGTCTCTAAACAAAGGAAGAGCTGCACGTTACTTACCAGTTTGCACAGATGTCCTGGCACGTTCTTTCTTCGTATACACGAGGGAAAGATCCTGGCGGGTCCTTTGATAAGTAGACGAAGCCGTGCGAGAGGGGCAACGGCTTCAGATAGCGGTTGCGTGGCAAATTCTGTAGAAATGGGCACACGCGCGTACATCTCCGAACGAAACTAACCGTTGATCCGTATTTGTTGAGAATAAAATAAGGGACTATCTACATTTTACTATAATAAAGAAAAAGTTAGCACCGAATACCTTCGGTGAAAACAGTCTTCAAACATACCTTCAACCCACAAGTCTGCTGTACGTACGCCTTACCAAAATATACTAACCTACAGTAATGAACACAACCAACTATAGTAGTAAAAAATAATAATTGCAAAGCATAATTGTCTGTTGACCGACTGAAAAATAGCTGTTAATTAATTGGTAGATAATATTTTATCAGTTATTTTCTTTCAATTTGACGGTCACCATAGCCTAGTTGGTAGTGATCCTGCCTACAAAGCTGGTGGTCCTGGGTTCGAATCCCGGTAAGTGCAAATATTTGTGTGATGAGCACGAATATTTGTTCCTGAGTCATGGATGTTTTCTATGTATATAAGTATTTATCGTCGCATGTTACCCATAGTACAAGCTTTGCTTAGTTTAGGGCTAGGATGATCTGCGTGACATTGTCCCTAGATATTTCAAAGTATTTTCATTCTCCCACGCACGCGTCTTCAACGGGGACACTACAAAAAAAGGATATTATGCCAACTTTTGTCAAATAAAAAGGATATTTGAGCACCTCCTAAGGCTACATAACCGTCTAAATTAAATTCACCCACGTATGAAATTAAAACGTGCAATAGGTACATAACGTCTAACTAAATTAGCGTCACATTATTATGAAGTTAAAAGCTATCGCTAAAATCCATCATGAGATAGTAGCCTGAGTTTAAGTGATCCTTGAAATAAATTGAAAGTACGCCTTATTGATCTTCTGTAATAAGTTAATTTACTAAAAAGAATAACGTCTTTAACTAAATAGACTAAAAAAATAACGAATAAATGCATAATTATTTGTGTAAATGCATAATTGTCTTGAAAAAAATTGTTATCAATATGACTTTATGTTGAGTTTTGAATAGTAATTATATGATGTTTTGTTTGTATAGGTATGTATTAAAAATAACTAACATTCAATTATCAGACTATGATTAAAAATAACTAATAAATGTGAATTGAACACAATCAACTATAGTAGTAAAAAATAATAATTGCAAAGCATAATTGTCTGTTGACTAACTGAAAAAAAAAAACCGGCCAAGTGCGAGTCGGACTCGCAAATGAAGGGTTCCGTAGCAGCAAGTATTTCAGTTGATTAAATGCAAGCAAATTGTGGTTTATGACGTATTAAAAAAAATTACTTGCTAGATCTCGTACAAACCAATTTTCGTTGTTAGTTTCCATGGTACTGTACATCATATATTTTTTTTTTAGTTATATGATTCTCTTATTTTAGAAGTTACAGGGGGGGGGGGACACTCATTTTAGCACTTTGGAAGTGTCTCTCGTGCAAACTATTCAGTTTAGAAAAAAATGATATTTGATAATATCATTTTTGAAGACCTATCCATAAACACCCCACAAGTATGGGTACGATGAAAAAAATTTTTTTATAGTTTCAGTTCTATGTATGGCGACTCCCCAAAATTATTGTTCTTTTTTATTTTTGTGTAAAAATCTTAATGCGGTTCACAGAATACATCTACTTACCAATTTTCAACAGTACAGCTCTTATAGTTTCGGAAAAAAGTGGCTGTGACATACGGACGGACAGACAGACAGACATGACGAATCTATAAGGGTTCCGTTTTTTGCCTATTGGCTACGGAACCCTAAAAATAGTTGTTAACGATACGACTTTATATTAATTATTTTGTTGTATATACTTTATGTATCGTAATTATATCTTTTTATTTTGTTTGTTATAAAAATATGAATGTCCCAAGATATTATTATTATAATTAGCAGTTTCATACTTTGAGTCAGTCAGCTGTCATATAAAATACACAAAAAGTTATTTGTATATTTTTGCAAGGGTTTTATATATTTAGACCATCGCCATGATGCAACTTGCCTACCAACTTGCACCATCATGATGAAATGGATAGCGTAATACTAATTAAACTACAAGTGCACGTGTGGCGCATGGTTAAGACTGTTTGATAGTTTTTCTGAGTCTGGTTGTAATTTTTATCCATCAATTATATGTTTTTAAAGAACACTGCGCCACAGGGAACTGTTACACTAGTGTAGGCGTTGTTTTTAAAAAATACAAAAAAAATATACAACAATATCCTATTAAGGTACTGAATTTAAATTATTTCGTATTGCGTGAATGTTTTATATAAAAATCCAGATCTGGACTTCATTATAAATTGTACAGTTAATTTTGTTACCCAGGGGAAACATCCAGGGGACAAGGTTCATCATTACCCTGCGGCGTACAGGATAAATTGACTTTGTAATGGACTATTTTGACAACTGTAATAAAAGGTCAATTGAAGTTGAAAACGACAGTTCCTGAACAATAATGCCTTTGATGTTCTGGAAATTAATGTTTGGATAAATTACTGTTAAATTATCTTCAGTTATTCTAAAAACAAATGTAGACAGAGATAAACGGTTTTAAATGCTTTCTATATATCTTAGTTCGTTTTAATACTTCGGGTAGCACGAATGAGAAACAGTAAACAATACTTTTTCTTTACAAGGGAACCAAGTGTCAGTTAATGTTCGTAGAATCGTTATTGAAATAGTTGGCGTGGTTGGTAAATGCTTGCCTTCATGCTGAACATGTCTGTTTTCCTGTGTTTGGGTTTAATTATCTTTATATATATACGTATTTAGAAGAAAACAAAATAGTATATGTAGTATATCAGTGATCTGATTTCTATTTAGATGGCCGTGTGTATTCACATGCGGCCATCTTAATAGAAATGTCCCTGGATATAATTATTAATAATAATAATATCCTGGGACTTTATTTACACACGGCCATCTGGTCCCAAACTAAGCAGAGCTTGTACTATGGAAACCAGATAACTGATATTCTACATATACTACTTTTCTTTTGTAAACAGTATGTATTTACCAGTACCATACCAGTTATCTGGTTTCATGCACACAAATATCTGTCCTGGGTCGGAATCGAAATCATGACCTCTGGCGTGAAAAGCAAGCATTTGCCAACCACGCCAACAGGCCCGTATTATTGATATTATTTCCTTGGTGATATTTGTGTTTAATAATTTGATATCATGACTTTACTCAATGTAAATATACTCAATAAAACAGCTTGCTACTGCTTTATTTAGTACATTTTACTTGTAAGTTGATTATATATTTTTTTTATTAGCTAACTTGAGAATGATTAATACTAGTTACTTAGATACAGAGGGACAAATTTCTACAGGACATTGCTATTACAGTAGAATAAGTCATGTAGAAAATTGTTCTTAAAGTTTAATTATTTACAACATCTATCATTTAAAACTGGGCTGTATGTGAACTGTTAGAACTTTCGGCGGTATATTTTATTGTCATCTACCATCTACCTTGTCAATTGGGTATATGAAGGAAAAAAGAAATTAAATAAATTTATTTATTCTTGACTAACACAGATATATACAAGAAATAATATAATATTTGGTGGGGTGTACTTTTTTTTATAAGAGGATGACAAACGAGCAGGTGTTTCACCTGATGGTAAGTGATCACCGCCGCCCATGGACATTTTTTTTTTTTTTAAATTTATTTAAGGAGCTTTTTGTCTACAGATATATCAGCTCCGTGAATAAAAATACAATAATATTACATACTAAACTAAACTAAAAAGCATTTGAGCTGCTTCTGAAGTTGGCTCGGCTAGTATACTGAGACAAATTCCTACATCTAGTTTATTGTAATTAAATTTACGCATAAATAATTGTCGCCGATCTTCGTTCCGCACGCCCATGGACATGAGGAGTCGCGGGTGCGTTGCCGGCCTTGAAAAGAGTCCGCAAGCAATTGTTGCTGACCTTCCTCACCCCCATCGCTATGCGCTCTGGTGACCTTAGTCACACTCGAAACACAACATTAAATTATTAATGTTATTGTTAAGGAATATATTCTGTAAGGTGGAGGTACTTCCCCAGTCGGGTTGCTCTTTGAGTGAATGAACGCTGTGCCTTATCTCTACTAAATCATCAATCAATCTCATGTAGTCATTACGCTTGGAATGCCAGTTGGCGCCGTTAGGTGGAAGCTGGAACATAGGTGGCGCTGCAGCCCGACCATCTAATACATCCCTTTATCACCTATCATGGCATTAACTAGATGAATAGAGTAGTAGTAGTTCTTGTTATTCTTTCTTGCCTGTAATTACACAGCTCAATGTGTCTTTATAAGTAAAAGAAAAAGTGACAAAGGCAATTCGTAGAAATCAAATATAAACCTATTTCAATGTATTTATTGCTTTCATGGGTTTTACATCGGTATTTTAGATTATATTATAATACAGTACCACTGTAAGGGCACTGCAACAATACAATATACTTATAAATATTTTTTGTCACAAACTTCACATGTTTAACTTAAATTAAAATGAATACAATAAAATAGCATTGTGAATATCTGTAAAGTGTACTTGCGATGTAATAACGTTATTAAAAAATATATTATTATGAAGGGAATTATCAATTAGGATTTATTTTCTTACCGACCACTGTATCTTATTAATGTTTACATTGTTTATGTATTTATGTCAAAATTTTGTTAGTATTTTAACTGGATAAATTATATAAATAGTTAATAAATTTAATAAATATTTATTACATAGTTTTATCATTTAAATACTCATTTATTGAATAATAGCTTTTATTTATGAGCAACAATTTTAAGTTTTTTATAATTTTGAAATATTTATTATATAGCTTTACCGACATAGCAAGGGGGCTGCAAGAGTGCATTTTTATTTATGACACCGGAAGGTTTAGGCTATTCTTATGTCCAAGTGAGTATTTTATCGTTAGATCTTCACGTTTATTAAATAATTCTGAGTGTTCCTATTCCAATCTGCCTTCTTTTAATAGTAATCACAACGCTTTTCACGCCTCAATAAACATCCTATATCTAAACAAACAAAGAAACGCACCCGTATTGCTTACGCTTCTAAAGCAAGATTAACATATATTTATCGATGTCCACTGCTGGACAAGAGCCTCGGGGTATGGAACCCGACAGCCAACCGTGGTGCTTATGGATATATCATAATCGCTACGCTTTGCTGACGGGTTGGCGATCTCATTATGGTGGTCATAGTACTCAAAGCGACGCTGCTGCCTGTTCTCTGGTAGATATTCCCTCGGGATGACTTCTACATCCCCCAGGGGATGAGATTTGATGGCGGTATTTGTCACCGTCAGCCACACAGCAACAGGCCTTTTGGCGTAGTTGGTAAATGCTTGCCTTCGACGGCGCATGTCGTGGGTTCGATTGCCACCCAGGACAGATATTTGTGTGCATGAACGTGTCTGTTTGTCCTGAATCTGGGTGTAAGTAGTATATATTGTAATATATACGTTATCTGGTTTCCACGTTCCGCTTAGTTTGGGATCAGATGGCCGTGTGTGAATAATGACCCAGAAAATTATTAAAAAAAATACATTTTAGTACCTTACGATTAACAAATACATACATAATATTACATTACTTACATATTCCATAAGCCGTGTCCCTCATTCCACTGTTATCCAAAGTAAACTGTTCCATCCAACTAAATAATCCCTCTTTAAGGTTTCCATATCCATCCTTATATATTATTATTATGTACCTAATATGTAAGTTATCTGGTTTCCACGCTCTGCTTAACTTGGGATCAGATGGCCGTGTGTGAATAATGTCCCAGAATATAATTTATAAAATACGACTTAGTACCTTACGATTATAACAAATACATACAAAATATTACTTTACTTACATATTCCATAAGCCGTGTCCCTCATTCCACTGCTATCCAAAGTAAACTGTTCCATCCAACTAAATAATCCTCGTTAAGTTTCCCATATCCATATTAGGCTTTTACGAATCGTTGGAAAAACTTTTCTGTTCTTGGGAAGCACATTTTCCGGGTCACAACATATGCCAAATATTACATCATTGCGAAGTTTTGGAACGGGAAAGATGTTATAAAAGATGTGTGAGTTAAGTATAAAGTTAGGAAACATGTTCTATTTAATTCTAGAATAACATTTACATTTATACAATTGGTCTAGTGGTTAGTGATTCTGACTGCTAAGCTAGATATCGTGGGTTCAATCACCATTCAGGACAAATCTTTGTGTAATCACACAAAGATTTCAACACACAAAGAAATCATCATTTACGTATTTATTCTGGGTCAGGGTAAAATTTATCTATGTATTACGAAACAACGCCCGCACTAGGGAGTCTAATCCTTATGTCGCGGGGTAATTGATAAACATATAATAGACGTACACAAATTACATCCAGACTCATAACATTATGGGTCACAAAAATAGTTGTCCGGCGCGGGACTCAAAATGTCTTAGCCGCTGCGCCACACGTGCTACACCTATAATATATATTTTTTTGTTCAAGCCGCCCAGTAGGTCTCAGGCATGGCTTAGTTGTCCTAAGATATTTATTTCAAATATTAACCGTAACTTACAGAGCTTAATTTGCTTCAAAACTGAACAACATGGAATATACACACCATAAATACATAAAAATATACGAAATTAATCGATCTAGTGCGAGTCGACTTTTATAATGGATTGCGTATCATCGAGAGGCTGTCTGAATACTTGTCATATAATCACACTAATATTATAAAGGCGAAAGTTTGTGAGTGTCTGAGTGCGTATGTTTGTTACTGCTTCACGTCTAAAGAAATTTTAATAAAATTTGGTATGGAGTTAGCTGATTACTTTATAAAGTTTAACGTGAGTAACTCGCGGGGCACAGCTAGTTATTAAGTACCGAATAACGATTATTAATTTTAATATATTAATACTTGCATGTAATAAAACAAAAAAAGGCTAATTAATTCTTGAACTTGTTCACTACTGTAAATATCTATAGATTTAATAATTTTTACTTATTTCTTGTTTTACTATTTACTTATATTAGATGACAAGATGATTTTCATATTTATTGTTATACTGACATCCTATTCCATTTAAATGTTTTATTTTGACTTATTATTAATGTGTTATATTATTATGTATTTATGAGTTATTTTATATTATATGAATTTGTTACTAAGATTCTGACATGTAAACCTGTTTACGAATAAATAAACTATAAACTATAATATCTTGTCTGTGTGGTTGACGGCCGAATATCTCCACCCTATCTCATCCCGTGGGGGGCGTAAAAGTCGTCCCGAGGTAATAAATACCAGAGAATGGGCAGCAGCGTTTTTATGAGTATTATGACCATTTTACTGCGATCGCCAACCCGTCTGCCTAGCGTAGCAATTATGGCATATCCCTCCAAATGATGGACACAACTCCATTGTGGAAATATTTAAGGAAGGCTTTTGTTGAGCAGTGGACTTCATTCGGCTTACATGATGAAGAATATCCTAATAATTTCTACACCAGCAATCGTGTAAACCAATTTATAAATGTACCATATACCTACTGAGAAATAAAGAATTTATTAAATTTAAATTTTATAGCTTTATTCGCAATGACAAGCGTTTATCTAATCTCAAAAATGGGAAATCATACCCCGAAATCGGAATCAGAATCGGAATCAATTCTACCCCGGATTGGTAGATGGTGCAGGTTCGAGACCTGCCGGACGATCAAAATTTATGATTTCCCATTTTTTAGATTTTATAAAGAATTTAGTATTACAATTACTATTTTATTATATTTTAGTTATTTGTTGTTATAGCGGCAAAAAATACACACCTTGTCAATACGTTACTCTCTGTCTATAACAGTTCATGGAAAACAGACCGCTGACAGACAGACGGACAGACTGGTCGATGGATTTTACCAGAAACATTCAATGGGATGTACCTGGTAATATCATTTTACCATATTTTCATCACCCTTACAACAATAACACAATAAAGAGCTTTTATTCAATAAAGAGATCTTCATTAATAAGTTTAGAGTCATGTGTTTGTGCTGTTGGTGTGACGACATAGAATATAATTACCCCATCTCGTCCCGTGGGGAGCGTACAAATCTACCGAGGGAATAACTACCAGAGAACGGGCAGCAGCGTTTTTCTGTGAACTATGACCATCAAACTGCGATCGCCAACCCGTCTGCCAAACGTGGTGATTATGGCATATCCCCCCATTCTTCGGGGAGGCTTTTGTCCAGCAGTGGAAGTCCGTTGGTTGACATCATGAATGTGTTTAAAGTTATGTGTCTAAGATTTCTTCTTGCCTTTAATAAGAAGAAATCATAAACACATGACTTGCAATAATAATAATAATAAGAGAATGATATTTTTAATACAACGTTTGCTCAAAGGAAATTAATCCCTGTAGTGCGGGGTACTTCACAAATATATAATTGATGGACAAAAAGTACATCCAGACTCAGAACAACTACTTATTCGTCACTTAAAAGGTTGTCTTATGCGAGAATCTCGGGAGATGATATGGCGAGGTGTCTTAACCACTGCGCCATGTATCTGGATCTGACCCAGGTTAACAGGATTCAATTGTAAGTAGCAACAGAAATCAGAATCCCCCTTAGTGATGCATATCCCAGTGACTACTTAAAGCCAAAAGCTAGCCTCCTGAGCCAGTTATATAGTAATATGCTTTTGTACTGAACAGAATACAACGGCAATATCAACTAAAATAATGCCTTCATTCCATTTACAATTTAATTCCCATTTA
This sequence comes from Pseudoips prasinana, assembly GCA_951640165.1. NCBI lineage: Eukaryota > Metazoa > Arthropoda > Insecta > Lepidoptera > Nolidae > Pseudoips > Pseudoips prasinana. Next base: position 5,848,272 of record OX621236.1, read on the forward strand.
AAAACAAATGTATATAATAATCCTATCCAAATAACATTGTAACCCTTAAAATAAATTGCATCAAATAAAATGTCATCTTATCTAAATCTGGCACCAGTTGTACAACCAAAACAGCACAAAAAATCCCATTATCGCGAAAAACCAATTACTTAAATACTCGCTTCAAAATACTTAAAATAAATCGAAATTTAAACGAAAAGAATCCACCGATTATAGATATATAAGAATGTATAATGTAATTTTGCCCATTGTCCCTGAGAGATGAGAATTAGAATTTTGGTTAAATCGTCTGTCATCCCCAAACATTGCGTTGATTTAAAACCTATTGTGAATATTGAATAAGAATACAATATATTATATTTTTGTAGATACTGCTCGTATCAAGTCCTCACCCATAATACTTTATCAAAACAGTTGAAAGAAGTTCACTGCTGAACAAAAGCCTCCCCCAACAATCATTTTGGGGGATATGCCATAATAGCTTAGCAGACGGATTGGCCATCTCAGTATGGGGGACATTGTACCCAAAGATGAAGCTGCTGCCCGTTCTTTGGTAGATATTCCCTCGGGTGGAGCACTCCCTCTAGGCCTCTCCACGGGATAAGAAGGGGTAATGCATCAGCATCATCATCATCATAACAGCCGTAAAATATCCACTGCTGAACAAAAGCCTCCCCAAAAATCATCTTGGGGGATATGCCATAATCGCCAGGCTTAGACGACGGGTTGGCCATCGTAGTATGATGGACATACATAGTACCCAGAGATGAAGCTACTGCCCGTCCTCTAGTAGATATTCCCTCGAGTCGACTTATGCGCTCCCCACGGGATAAGATGGGGTGATGATATTCAGATATTTGCCGCCTTCACCACACATCTGACCCATAATACTTAAAACATTTAAATCACACTATAATATTATAAAGGTGAAAGTTTGTGAGTGTGTGACTGTGTGAGTGTGTGACTGTGTGAGTGTGTACCTATGTTTGTTACTTATTCACGTCTAAACGGCTGGAGCGATGTTTTTGGAGCAATAATATTCGTTCGTGTATAGCAAGTCTAAATTATGTAATATACTTACGACATTGGAATCATCGAACAAAATGTACCTACATTTTAGGTTAGGTTATTTACGTTTTTTAAAATAACTTCGAAACCCGGGTTTTCTTTACAAAAAGAAGTTTCTGTAGGAGTTAGTATGATAAGTATAGTCTCTTAAAAACAACGTTTGAACTTCATGCAAGATGGTACGGGATCCCATATATCCATAAGCATTATCCTTTGGTGTGGAGTTAGCAGCCACCCTGGATTAACACATAGGCTATAATGTATAAAGTTTGACGCGGGTAAAACCGCGGGACACAGCAAGTAGAATAATAATTGCAAGGCATTGTATCTAGATTTCAGTTATTTATACGTCCTTAACTATATAAAATGTCCATTATCTTCTGCAAAGTCATGTCTACGTCGGCGATTTGATGCTGACGTCAGGAAGACGGCCGTGCCCTGTATATTGCGGCCGACGCATTAAAATCCAGTTGAAATTACTTTACAAAATCGTTTCATTGGGAAATCTTGCTAACTTACTGAGTCCCTATCTGATCCCAAACTAAGCAGAGCTTGTATTATGGAAACCAGATAACTGATACACATATTCTACTTTTCTTTTGTAAATACTTACTTATATAGATAATTATACCCAAACTCAGGACAAACTGACATGTTCATGCACACTTCATGCATATCTGCCCTGGGCAGGAATTGAACTCACGACCTGCGGCGTGAAAGGCAAGCATTTACCAACCACGCCAACTGGCCCGATTACATATCGTTAATAGATAAGTAAATATAATGCTTTATAATATTTAGATTTAGATATTTTTTTGAAATATTTTATCTATAATATCATACGTAAATAGTTACGCCTGAGCTTTGACGTCATGGATACTACCAATAGTCAATATATCGACTATACCATTTCAAAACGTAGCCGCGTAGTTTAGATTACACATTTTATTACAAATCTTGTTTCATTCAATAAGCGTGTTACGCTAATAAGTTACATCATACCACTGACAGATGGAAAAACCGAGGTGTTATAATAGTTAAATATTGATAATAGCTACGCCCGCGACTTGCTCCGCACATTTTGTGATGACTCTGTAAATGTTACATGAGAATATCTCCAATATTTTGTCTCTTATCGCTAACTTATAAAACGTTCACACGAACCTTACATATTTCCATACTGAATTTCATCCTTTACTGTTATTTTAGACCCTTGAGGGTATACATGTTACAAACTTTAAATGACATATCTATTTATATCGTTTCAACGGCCTAAAAAATTAGTAACAAGCTTCTAGATTAAAAAATGACGATACTTCCATACAACTTTCCATACGCCCTTTCAACCCCTTACAACCCTTTTTTGGCATCAAAAAGTAGCTTATATCCTTAGTCAGGCTTTAGACTAACTGTGTACTAAAAATAATTTAAATCGCTTCGGTATTTTAGCGTGAAAGCGTGACAGACAGAGTTACTTTCCCATTCATAATACCAGTAAGGATTAAGTGACACTTTTCTTTAATATCTTACGCAAATGGTTACGCCCACGCTGTGACGTCTTGGATATAGCGAACCCTGAACACACCACACCGCAAGCGCTCAGTGGCTTGCGTTTGGCAAAACCACTGATCGTATAATGTATTTGATTAAACAATTATGATGATTTTGATGGATATTGTGCAAAATCCTCAAATTTGATTTCATTGGTAATAGGGATAGGGTCCATTATTGCACTCTAATATCTGGTTTAAAGTTCTACAAGGTATACCCAAACATTTTGAACATTGATATACACAATATTATGTACCTCTAAATAAATATATTTTTACTTAAACTTTTCGACAATATTATGTATAAGTAGATATTCAATAATGGTTTCTTTTGTTATTTTTGTAAAGTTAGCGACTATTTTCACTACGATACATATTTGAAATATAAATTTTATTCTGAAATGTATATGTATGTATTGTATATGATTTAACAAAAGCTCATAAATATTATTTTTATTAGACTTTAGCTAAGAACTGCCTACGTACTATTAAATTGTCTCTTTTGTTGTTTGTATATGCGACAGGGCTTACCAATTTATTGTGAATGTGGGACGATAAAACTCAAATTCTTTAACATCAAATATCAAAACTCAAAGTCTTTAACATCAAATATGAAAACGATAAGAAAACGCGGTAAGATTTAACAAAAGCTGTAATTGGTGGCATAATAGAAAATGACAGATAGAATACCAAGTTTTTTTGATGAAACCTGAATGCGATTTTTAGGTGAGATGATTGATTATTAAAAAAATAACAAATTAAATTAGGAGTGAAATATTTCAAGATCTTAAATATTTTATTTTTAAAAATATGCGTTATTTCTATCACGGAGAAGTATTTGAATTAGTTTTTGCGATTGGGTTGTTTAGATACTAGTTAAATTTTCAGGTTGGGAGATGTCTCTATACAATGTAACATTAATTATATTATATAGCTTACTTTTCAGTGATTGAAATGAGTTTAAGGTGGCCAAGAATATCATTCAAAATTTTTTTAACGTCACGTTTATGTTTTGCCTACAGGGGTGCGGTAGTAGGTTAACCCTTAATTGGGAAATGGCTAAAAACCACTTCATTTTAAAACTCTATTCTGTTGTAATACCAATGAACTAAAACCATTGAATTATGAACATGCGTTATGCCCTATTAAGGGTTAAACTATTTATTTTTTATTTATTAGCTATTAAGACAATTCACCCGCGCTTTAGTACACCCTCATTGGGGTTCGAATCTCAGCTCTCGACGGCGGCATAAGAGAGTCTGTTATTAGGGACATTTTGTACAAATATCGACCACACTCGTTATTTGAGGATTGGAAAGCGCATTTCATTGATACGAATGAGAACTACAACAATTTTACTTTATTTTTTTACTAATTCAAGAAAGCTACGCCCAAAAATTCACACTATGGCTAAAATGCACCAATTTCGTTTAATTAAATCTAGTCTGGTTTAAACTTTCAGCCAATTCTATCTATATATAAGTATATCTATGTGCGGTGTGTATGTATGTTTATTGACTTTATTGATTATATATTTTTATAAATATGGAACTTTTTGATAAAAAATATGGAACTTCTAATTCCAATAAAAATTACATGCACCAGCAAGCTCCGAATAAAATAGAACTAGCAGTTCACAATCAACAAATTAATTGCGTAACACACCCCCAATAATAAAGTAAAGTCGAAACACTTAAAATGTATTCAAAATATCAGAATACTCGTCATAATCATTATCATATCAGCCGGAGGACTTTGTCCAGCAGTGGGCGTCTTTCGGCTAATCTATACATCTATACAAATAAATAAAATTGGAGTGTCTGTTTGTAATATTGAAATAACCGGTTTTTACTACATAAATATGAATATATATACGGTACATACACCAAAATAACATTTTTTACAATTTTTGTCTGTCTGTCTGTCTGTTTGTTCCGGCTAATCTCTGAAACGGCTGGACCGATTTTGACGGGACTTTTATTGGCAGGTAGCTGATGTAATAAGGAGTAACTTAGGCTACTTTTATTTTAGAAAAAGTCATTTATTTAACTAAAAAACGAAAAAAAAAGTAATTAACACGCGGATGTAGTCGCGGGCACAGCTAGTTCAAAATATACTTAATTAAAATGTTACTCCAAAACCTTTGAAGAATATTTTTAATTTCACATTGAAGTTGAAATTAAAAATATAATCCACATGTACGGACGCCAGCACATCAAGCTACCACAATCTGTCAAACTTCCCCAATTGAAAGTGAACCTTATGCTTTTGTGATAAAGTTAAAAATCTATAAATGATTTGACAGATTGGGGTAGTTGGATGTGCTGGCGTCTGTACAGTCATTAGTTACATATTACTTATTTGGTACTTATTATAAGTATGTACATCTTAGTTTACAAAAGTATGAAAATTTATTTTTTACTTCAATGTGTCGCATTTTAGGCCTGCAAATATGTGTACACTTGGATTATCTATTGAATTTCAAGTACAATGTGTTGCATCTTATTTCACAAATAAATATACATTTAGAATATTTTTTTAATGTTTTAATTTCAACTTTGAAGACATAATGTAAATTATATACGTACTACGCAAGAAAGCCTTGTAATATAATATTCATCGGAACTAGAAACATAGGCACCGCTATTTCTGTAATCAATCAACCAACTGTATCTGAGTCAGTTTACACATGACTATTTAATTTGTTTACCGAGGCATCCAATTGGTTTGTATCATGGATATAGATACAGTTTACTTAACATTACACATTTATCACTCAACAGTGTACATTGAGGTAGTTATGTTATCAGCTACTACGTATACATACTTAATTGTTACCTACGGTACGTAGTTATCTATAATTTCGATTCCATTATTAATAGTCCAAGAGCTGGCACGCATTTTTGGGTAGGTATTTAAGGCAAGCTGAAAACTTGTCCTATAGCTCTTCAGACACACCCCAACACGGAACTGCAGACCTGGCTGGTGGGTAGCGGGTCTAAACCAACCCCTAAATTTTTGAATTTTTTTTTATCCAAAAAATGTATTTGAGGCAAGCTGAAATTTTGATATGTTGTAGTTTAATGTTTATACAATACATAAATAACATTCAAGTTGCCTCAAATATATTTTTTCGATTTTTTTGCAAAATATTTTTGCACATGCCTGGCAGTGCTAAAGACCCGACAGAATCGCCTGTCTTTTTTTTTGTATTGTATAAACATTAAACTACAACATATCAAAATTTCAGCTTGCCTCAAATAAATTATTTGGTTAAAAAAATATTCAAAAATTTTGAGGTTGTATTAGACCCTCTACCCGCCTGCCAGGTCTGCAGTTCCGTGTTGGGGTGTGTCTGAAGAGTTATAGGACAAGTTTTCAGCTTGCCTCAAATACCTACCCAAAAATGCGTGCCAGCTCTCCTACTATAAGTGCCCTCATTGTATATAAGGCATGTGTTTCCTTTAATAGGATATGTAAAAGTCTGATACGCCACGGAGTTATTATCTATCTATACATATAATAAAATCGTAGAAAAGTCAAAACTGTACATTGAATATTTTTAAAAAAGGATACTTGGGGCGTGATCTACAACCGATATCAAAGCCAAAAATATAGTTTTTAGAATTTTTGTCTGTGTGTCTGTTTGTCTGTATGTATGTCCGGGCTAAACTCAAAAAGTACTGCATAGATTTACTTCAAATTTTGCATAAATGTTACTAAGAGGTCGGGTCAACATATAGGCTACATATTATCACGCCATCACCTACGGGGAGGAGCTGTTATAATTTATAAAATTTAACGCGGGTAAAACCGCGGGGCACAGCTAGTACGCTATATTACTACAAAGTATCAAAAAAATCCGTTCGTTTTGCATGAAACATTTTGCCAATTACTTAATATAAGCTAGCTAAATATCAATATATAATAAATTTTATAGTAAATGTCTTCATTCATCCGTGTACCTAAATATTTATAAGTACCTAGAAATAATTTTATATTACTATATACTTTTCTGACTATTTACAAGCGCTTTTTTAAAGTCTACGTGAATAAAAACCTTTTTTACTTATTTATTATTTAAAGAGTAACAAACATCCACACTTAAAAACTTTCACATTAATCCTAATATTAGTAGAATAATCGTAGTTAATTAGTAATAGTTTTTTATTTATCTCCTAAATTGGAAGTTCCTTTGCTGGGATTATCAATAATTAAGTAGCTTAGCAATCATTAGTAGAGAAACATAGTTTATGTCTTTTATATGTTTAGCTAAAACATACCGTTACTGTACTAGTTCTTCTTTAGATTTATGCTCTGATTACTTTCAATGAATGGTTCATTTAAGGCGTGTCTTACTCTATGTCTACTTAGAATATTATCGCTCCTTATGTCATATTACAGTCGATTTTAATAATCGTATTGGCTATGTAGATATTTTTTTCATTTTCCATCGATCGTTAAAGGAAAAACAATACCTACTCAACGAGTATAATTATTAAAATCAACTTTAAATCAATGACATTAGTAGCAATATTTGTTTAGTTTTAAGTATGAACTTGGTCGTCATCAAAAATGTAAAATTTAGAAAATAATTTATGTATATTATGATTCCTGTTCTGTGATGAAGCCTGGTTCGGAGTACTTGCTGATAAGAGACATGAAAGCGGCTCGGCACCAACCACCGCAAACTTCTCTTGTCAGGCCTGCGGCAGGCTATGTCGCCCGTGCATCGGTTTGTTTAGCCACCAAAAGAAATGTCTCTCAGACAATGCGCCGGAAATCGTCTGTAACAGACGCAAAGGCCATATATATCGTAGGGAATTTACAAACATGTAATTCACGCACACAAATAGTTTTCTTGTGTAGGACTTTCGACCTCCTCCTCCTTAGGCTTTTAACCTGGAACTCAATGGAGTAGAGGTAGTAGCGACCACCTTCACCACTGCGCCAAACGTTCAATCAAGCTAGTATCTGTAATAATTCTCTATTAATTTGGGGCTTACATTATTGTAACGGGTAGTTGTTGATTAATGACGATATGCTTTTCCATTTCGCCAATAGTCTATTGTCAGTCCAAAAGTAACAGAAAGCAACACAATTTTAGGCTCTGTTGGCTAACTTCAAACTTGAATATACATAGCGATGGTAGCAATATCATCAAGAGCTATACGCAGTTTGTGCATCCGCAATGCCTTTGTATGGAGCCGACCGGGCGTTCGTTCTCTGGCACTCGTTGGTGACACTTTGTTGACGGCTTGTTCATTGTTTGCAAAGCGAGTCCATGGAATAGTAACCAGAAATTTGTGGCTTTGTGTGTGGAGTGTACAGTAGATCATAGTAAATGTTAACAAGTATTTTAGAGAGTCAAACCTGGAATATATACTAACCTGTCCTCTTGTTAAAATTCTGGCTATGATGACGGATCTGAATTGAGGTAAGCTATCTTTGTCTCTTTTTTATTGACAACGCCCACACAGATCTCCCTTTATTTTATTGCTTCTTAATATATTGTAATGGTGTCCTTTACAATATATTAAGTAGCAATAACATTAGGGTAGGTCTGTGTGGGCGGCGTGTGTCCTGCAGGGGACGTCTACGGCTAAAATAATGATAATCATGTGATAACTCCCGCCTCCAAGTGCAAAAGAGCAGGCTATATATATACATGCATGTGTGGCGCAGCGGCTAACACAGTCGCCTTACCGCTTCGTATCCCGGGTTCGTTCCCGCGCCGGACAACTAGGTATTTGTTTGACCTATAAATAGTTGTTCTGAGTCGGGATGTAATTTGTGTCCGACTATTTTGTTCGTAAAGTACCCGCGACACAGGGATTAGATTTCATATTGCGATGTGACTTTTCTACAAGTCCAGGTATTTATTATTATTATTATTATTAAATATAGGTAAGAACTATTTGAATTTTACTAACTTTTTAGATAATATACTCATTGTAACCGATTCATGGCTTAGGCTTAGTTTCCGTGTTTCAATGCCACAGAGAGACAGAGATAGGGTAAGGATAAGTTATCGAAGTAAAATAGCGAAATTTTAGCACTTAAGAACCGTTGCCTTCACCATTCCGTAAATAACCAGCGAGGTTAATCAACTACACGCGTGTCTATATACAGATGGATGACCACAAATTGGTTTAATTACTGAAGGTTTAAGTGCTTCCAAGCAGGTTAAGCTTTCGGTTGAACTGTAATCATTAGAGCAGTATTTAAGCAGATGGCGTTGTGAGGAATAAAAAACTTAGACGCTAGTGCAACTTCTTTCCATATCAATCAACTAATTACTGTTTTAAAACTCACCAATGTATATAATATATCTTGGGATGACTAACACACTGCCATCTGATCCCAAAAAAGGCAGAGCCTGTACTATAACAACCAAACAACTGATACACATACTTATATATTTCTAAGTAAACAAATATTATAGATAAATTACTAACAGATACAGAACAAATAATCCTGATCATCACACAAAGATACGACCTGGATGAGAATCAAACCCACGACCTCTTGCTAAGCAGTCAGGGTCACTGACCACTAGACCAATTACAGGCCAGTCATATTACGAGACTATAAATCAAAACCACTGACAATGAGTTAACAATCAGTTCATTTTGCTGATAAAATCGAGTGTTAACTGTTTCTAAATCCTTCAAAATCCTTTTACACCCCTAACTCCGAAAAATAAAATGAAATCGCCCGTAACAAACTAAAAACATGGCCATTCTTGGACAAAGTTTCCAAGATAAAACCTGGCAAAACTATTACGTAGGTTTAAGTTGGAACGTACTTTAAGTTAGGTGATGCGCCAGTCCCGGGGGAATTTCGTTACTAGTTCCAATCCGTGTTCGGCGTGTTAAATGACGTTACAATTCATAAGAAGAAGCGGATATGCACGTTCGATAATTATGCGCAATTTAATTCATAAATCATTTCACATTAGACCAGCAATTGCGAGGACTAGGACTAATCAACAAGGTCAGTTCAAAAGGCGTAATTGAGATGTTTTTGGCTAGATAATTGTAAAAAGCTATTTGGAATTAAAAGGCGATGTCTACGTGCTTCGAGATATACGTAAAACAGTCACTCTAATTGTGTCGGCTAGCTAGTAATATCTTATGAACAAAAATAGTTACTAATTGACTGCACCAAATATAAAATGCCTATTAACATTAAATCCTCATACTTGAATTAGATTATGTAGTAACTTGAATTAGATTATGGAGTAACTTGAATTAGATTATGGAGTAACTTGAATTAGATTATGGAGTAACTTGAATTAGATTATGGAGTAACTTGAATTAGATTATGAAGTAACTTATTATGTCGGGCCGATTGGCGTGGTTGGTAGATGCTTGCCTTCCACGCCGCAGGTAGTGTGTTTGATTCCCACCCAGGACAGATATTTGTGTGCATGAACATGGCTGTTATTTACAAAATAAATGTAGTATAAGTGGTATATCAGTTATCTGTTCCAGGATGTCCCAAGATATTATTGTTATATATTATAAATTTTATATTTAACATTCCCAGCGAAAAATTCATATATTTCTCTTTCAACTAGTTTTTACAAAGTATAGTTAGGCCAGTTAGCTAGATATTTTTATGTTATGAAGAGCTCTTATATGATCTATCTAGTTAGATTTTAAAACGTTCGTTGATTTTATTAGAATTGGAAATCCGTATTTGCTTACGCTTCTAGAAGAGAGGCGTGACCGTATGTGTGAGCTATGAAAACATATATAAATGACAAATCTTATTAGTGAATACGCGGAATGTGGTCATCACAATCATAAACGTACTTCACTACAAAAACTAGGCAAATTATAAACTAAACTTCTTTTTAAGTATTATTTAGGCCCAGCAAAATATCTAGAATAATCTTGAACCTTTAACCCGCTATCTCGCGTCATTTGCTCCACAAACTCAAACCGCATTTTGCTGGTAATGGATTTCTCCGCCTCTCGTGACGACAACATGGTTTCGTGCGTCACGATTTTTAATAACCCTACATGCGGAAAATTGTAGTTAAAAAAAACACAATGTGTAGGTATAGAAAAAATATAAAATATTTAGGCACGAACGCTGACACGTAATGTGAGTAACATGGAAAATTTATAGAGGTAGGCTAAAGAGAGAAAATGTTGGTTTTACGAACCGGAGTCAATGTTTGTGTTGACGTAACTTCTATGTTTTGCCGTATGTTTATAGCCCACTACAACCTAACTTTATAAAGTTTTAGTCTTTATAAAGTTAGGTTGTAGTGGGCTATAAAATGTTGAAAAACATATGCCATATTTATATTTTCTAATTCAAGTAATATGAGGAAACGAGTGTGCTTTAGATCACACGACATATGAAAAACTAGCTGGGACCCGCGGTTTTACCCGCGTTAAATTTCATAAATTGTCATAGCTCCTCCCCGTAAGGTGATATCGTGATAATATGTAGCCTATATATTGACCCGACCTCTTAGTAACATTCATGCAAAATTTGTAGTAAATCCATGCAGCACTTTTTGAGTTTAGCCCGGACATACATACAGACAAACAGACACACAGACAAAAATTCTAAAAACTATATTTTTGGCTTCGATGTCGCTTGAAGATCACGCCCCAAGTATCCTTTTAAAAAAATATTCAATGTACAGTTTTGACTTTCCTACGATTTTATTATATGTACCTATACATTTGAAACGTAACTGGCCATGAGAGGAAGAAAGATAAAGAAAATGTGTACTCGCACCTCTCTGTCTTGCCCCTGCAGTAAGTATAGTATATCTCCCTCTTATTACAAGCCTACAACTTCCGTTTGCTTCGCCCGATCAGACTTTTCGTAACGCTGTCGTCACGCATCCACCAGCTTACTTCTCAAGTCAACCGTGTGTAATGAAGTTTTACTTACTTCAGTAAAACATCTAAGAAACTGAACTATTCACATTTTATTATTTCGTACATTCGGTCAACTTAATTCCACACAGAAATGAATTTTAAGACTAATATGTTTAACAAATATATAGAATTTGTCTGCATATAAATTTCCTGTGATAAACTAAATAGCCATTGGATTTTATAGTTAATTGATAAACAGCTCAAAAGGTATCTGGCTTGATACAAGATGAATCTTTGCGAAAAAATAAAAAAAATTGGTTTTGGATTCATGAAAATTTTAATACAATTATTGCAAATACCTTTAGAGACTAAAACTCATATATTACAGTTACTGTTATCACTCTAATATTATAAATGCGAAAGTTTGTGACTATGTGAGTGTGTATGTTTGTTACTTCTTCACCTCCAAACGACTGAAGCGCCTTTAATAAAATTAGGTATGGAGTTAGCTGGCACCCTGGATAAACACATAGGCACACACACACATAATTTATAAAGTTGAATGCGGGTAATACCGCGGGGCACAGCTATAGGCTATAATTTATAAAGTTTAACGTAGGTAAAACCGCGGGGCACAGCTACTTAATAATATAGGGGAGAACAACGTCAAAATGTTTCTTAAATTGATCTTCACCGCCTTATAATTTTTCTTCATGTCGTAAAAGCTAGAAATAATTTATTTAGCCGAAAACCGGCCGAATCCGATGCCAAAGTACCTACCCATGTCCACGACATGAAGCCTTACACGCTACAATTAGGCTAAACTAACTAGTTTAGCTATTAATATATGATGTTAGACTGCCCGCTGTGGCGTGGCGGTCTCCCGCAAGTTATCGTGCGGTACGGATATATAAGTGCCTTCATAGTAGATAAGTAAGTATAGTCGGTTAGAAGATAAATTTATATTAGAGTGACTGTGCATGAGAATATAACATTCGATACTGTAGAATATTAAAGTCTATCTCATTTCAGGTTTTACTATCGGGGCTCACCCAGGTCCATTATTCCTGAAGAAGGAATTCATCATAAAGAGTCTCTCCTTCTCCATGAAGTCGGCCAACATTTGGCCCCAGGGGTTCCGGTCTCCAGTTCCAAATTGCCCACTCTCAGCTCATTACCGAATCGTTTTCCCAGCTTCACGTCAAAGTCCACAATTGACAGTAAAATAGCTTTTAGAGCTATGTATGGCTCTAGATAACCCGGTGTCGTATTTCCTACGACTTTCCAGTCACTCCAGAACGCAATTCAGACATAGGACTATAAGGCTATGTCCCCAGTAGGCAAAGATGACCCGGTATCGTATTTCCTACGTCTTTCCAGTCACTCCAGAACGAAATTCAGACATAGGACTATAAGGCTATGTCCCCAGTAGGCAAAGATGATCCGGTGTCGTATTTCCTACGTCTTTCCAGTCACTCCAGAACGCAATTCAGACATAGGACTATAAGGCTATGTCCCCAGTAGGCAAACTGTTAGCAGCCGACTGAGTGAGCCGCACATTTGAAGCGAACTGAAATTTGAGCTAGCTGCAAACTCAGATCAATTTTCGTGCGTCGCAAGCAAACTGGTATGAGTTAGCCGCTTATTTAAGTCGACCGAGTGAATTTTGAGTTTATTATTGTTGTACTAAGGGAGTGGTTGTGTTGGTTACGATGGATATTTTCAAAGTAAAGTTAACGTCGTTAGGTATAAGCGAGGGCCAGCAAGAGCCCTCCTAGGGTACGTGTTCCGCCATCTATGACATGGTGCAAAAAGGGGGCACCGGAGCAGAATGCCCACGTTCCCGGGGCTCCCCCAATCAGGTGCCAAGTGAAGTCCATGGCAGGTAGGTTTAGTCGGTGCGAGTCCGATATACCCACCCGTACAAACGTTTTGCAGGTCACATGCGTAGCTATTCCCCCTGCCTGAACAAAAATAAAACCGGCCAAGTGCGAGTCGGACTCGCCCATGAAGGGTTCCGTACCGGCAAGTATTTCAGTTGATTAAATAAAAGCAAATTGCGGTTTACGATTTATGACGTATTTATAAAAAAACTACTTGCTAGATCTCGTTCAAACCAATTTTCGTCGTTAGTTTGCATAGTAATGTACATCATATATTTTTTTTAGTTTTATCATTCTTTTATTTTGGCATATACAGGGGGGGGGGGGGACACTCATTTTACCACTTTGGAATTGTCGTCTCGCGCAAACTATTCAGTTTAGAAGAAAATGATATTAGAAACCTCAATATCATTTTTGAAGACCTATCCATAGACTCCCCACATATATAGGTACGATGAAATAAAAATTTGAGTTTCACATCTATGTATGGGGACCCCCCCAAAATTATTGTTTTTTTCTATTTTTGTATAAATCTTAATGCGGTTCACCAAATACATCTACTTGCCAAGTTGCAACAGTACAGCTCTTATAGTTTCGGAAAAGAGTGGCTGTGACATACGGACAGACGGACAGACAGACAGACAGACATGACGAATCTATAAGGGTTTCGTTTTTTGGCATTAACCTACGGAACCCTAAAAAGGTATAAGCGATGCAAGCATGAACACGTCTAAACACTTTGATAGCTTCTTTGCAATTATATGCATGTACAGTTTGCGGCAAACAGACTCACTACGCCTGGAGAACAAACATATCGCCGCAGCCTACTGGAACCGGTTTTGCTGCTAACTGAGACAGTCTGCGTAAGTATAGTTTTGCGCTAACTTTACGCAGTGTACGCTATACACTGCGTAAAGTTAGCGCAAAACTAGCAAACTGTGAACCCCATTTCAAATATATGGAAGGGCGTACTAAACCGATACGCCGCAAACTCAGTCGGCCGCTAACAGTTTGCCTACTGGGGACACCTAAAATTACGTCTTCCTGGTGCTATGTGCTGTTAGCACTTGAAGTAGCTCGTCACACATTTGATTGATTACGATGAACTAAGTCAAGTCGTCTTCTCCTTGGCTTTGCAAACAGTAGAAGTAAAGAAAGTTCTGCACTAATTAAATATTGTCATTATGGCAATGGATCGACTAAAGAAAATATTACAAACTACGCTTAGGATCGACATATTTGTAGATTGTCTGACTGAAAAAGGATAACAGATTTCCATTGGTCACGATTTTTATACACCTCTTTTGCCTCGATTACTGTCATTATATTTTTAATACATGCTCACCGAAAATTAGGGTACTTCTAAATTTAAGGTACTTCTGACCTGGCTTTTCTTGAGAACGTCTCCAATTTGGTCATAAAATGTTCTACGAGGTCTTCCCCATCCGGTTGTCTCATTCAAACAGGCCAGGTATACTTCTTTTGTCAATCTTCTTTCATTCCTCTTTTTTAAATGCCCAAACAATAAAATCTATATTCATTGTAATGTTACCAGATTTTCACCCCGTTTAAAATTTATTTTATTACCTCGGGACAATTTCTACGTTCCCACGAAAAGGGATGGTTCATCTTAAAAGAAACTATTTAGATACAGGATAACGCCGCATGCAAATGAAACGTCATTGTAATTGTCTTATCTGTATTTATACAAATCTCTGCACACTGGGAAAAACACATGTTTTGAAAGCCAGCAGTGCCTTTATTGATGGTTCTAATTAAATATTGATTTTAATTTCGATCACGCCATATCACTCCAATGACGTCCACTGCTGGCCAAAGGCCTAACTAAGGATCTGTACAATGGCTGGTCCTGCTCTGCCCACATGGTGACGTCCCATGACCTTTTTAAGATCTTCGGTCTACCTTGACGGGATCTCCCCACGCTGTATTTTCAGGTTCTAGGTCAGAACTCAAGAACGTTTTTGCATTATATTACATAAAAAATATATTAGTTAAATGAAATCCATTTCAATATTAGCAGTATTAAATATAAAACACAATGTTAATTTACTGTGTGGCGACGGCATAGATTATCATCACCCCATCTTATCTCGAGGGGGAGCGTTGAACTATGACCATCAAACCGCGATAGCCAACCCGCCAACCAAGCGTGACATATCCCCCCATTCTTTGGGAAGGCTTTTGTCAGCAGTGGACGTGCTTTGGCTGACGTGATGAAATATAAAACTACTGCACCACTATGAATTCCTAAAAATATTATTTAACCTATTCTAAATCTGTGCCAATGGCCACATTTCTAGATTAGCATTTTGTTTGCATTGGATGCCTATGTATGCTTATTAACAGGTCAAAATATAAGCCCGCATTCAAAGCACGTGTCACCACAAACTGGCACGCAACGTAATTTATTTGAATAAGGTCCATCCCATCCGCACTTTAGCCTTTACTTAAATGTATTCGACCCTATATATAAATCAATATGTGCTTACCATCAAGCACAAATTGAGTCTAACGCAATTAACTCTACATTTATTGTGCAATACTAAGACCGTTTCGCCTGGTTAATTAAATTAATATAGATTTCACCCATCTATTTATACATAGTAGTATAGAGAGAAAGATAAGATTTTCTGTTTATTTGTAAAATTATAAAAAGCCAAATTATCAGCAACTTAACTTTATTTAAAACGATTTAACTCTAAATCTAGTTAACTGATATGAAATTTATTTCACATATAGAAAGCCACATTATCAGCAAGTAAAATAGGCTGTATATTTTTTTTTTGTATTCATTTGTAAAGGATAAACGTCGCAATACTCACATTGTCACACCTATACACAGTATTCTATTCAACCACTCTACTCCTCTCTATCTCAAGGAACGCTTTAAGTTCCTTCACTCAACTCATTGACGACTCTTGCGGTCTTCAGAAAACTTACGACTGATGCCAGTGCATTCTACTAATTTTACTGACAAATCTTTCAGTGTACAAGCTGTCCGTTTACGGAATCCGCTGATTCACGAGATCAGGCGCGCTCAATCACAAAAATATTTAAAAATATGGTTTAACAGCACTATTTCACATTATCATATACTAGCTGTGCCCCGTGGTTTTACCCGCATTAAACTTTATAAATTATAGCTTGTGTGTGTAATTATAGCTTAATTTTATTAAAATCGTTCCAGCCGTTGAGACGTGAAGAAGTAACAAACATACACACTCACAAACTTTCGCCTTTATAATATTAGTGTGGTTATAGTGATATGTATCTTATTACGTATATGTACGTAGTGTTAGATAAATTGGATTCATAACTTTTCATTGCAATTAGTACACCATCTGCTACCTTCATCAGGTTATTTCAATTTTCGTCCATTTAACGTTAATCGGTTGCCTGGAAGAGATCACTTTTAGCGATATGGCCGCCAATTGTATTAAATCAGCTAATGTTCTTGTTTGTATTTATGGTTTTGTATTACTTTTTGCAATAAAGTGTATGTACTACTTCTTCTTTTACTTATAGAAAGCTACATTACCAGTAAGTAGCATCGGTCGTATATTATATTCTAGTATTGGGAATGAAATTATACTTGTGTGTAACGCTACGAAAATTACAATATTGTAACACAAGATATCAGATACCTGTAAAACTCTTTATTTGGCACATAATACTAATTCATCTTTCTATGTACCCAAGCGAAGCCTGGGTGAATGATTTATTTGCATATTTGAGATGTGGATTAGCCAATAAGTTCATCAATCAATCAATTTTAACTCAGAGGATCTCTGATCTGAGATTCGCTTGTAAATACCGCCCTATAGTTTGTACAATATTATGTCAATAAGAACACTCTTATTGAATTTCAAGTTAAATAACTTCAAAGCACATTGTGTGTACACACGTACCACGTGTATACCCTAATCTCTTCAAAGTTAGAGTGAACAGGCTCCTTCTGGGTAAGCTCGCTCCATCGTAGACTTTGTCTTTGTCATCTCTGACATAGACTAGAGTCAAGAGCAAACCCATAACAAATAAAAAAAAAAAAAAACAAGGAAATATCTTAATCAGATAGTGTTACATACATACATGCCTTCCTAAAATATACTGAGGAATGTATTAAAAAAATTAGTTTATAGTTTTATTCTATATAGTTTTATTCATTAGTCAACGAATAGAACAAAAAAGTTCTTAATTACATTATTTCACTATCTCTACCAAATAATTCCAATGTGGGATTTGATTCAATCTGTAACTTGATAACTATTAGTCCAAGCTATCAGAATACCTTTTTAAGGGAAAATGGGTTGGCGTCGTGTTGCCAAATTGGGCCGGTGGTTTCCGGATTCTAGGTACAACCTTTTAATTGGGATAATCAAGGTCTTTATTAGAGTACACTCCGAATTTTGAATCTGTTAATTTTGGGCTGTAATTCTATTTATCAGGTGAAAATTAGTGCTGTAAGTTACACTTAGGTAGTTTTTATGTAAGGATTGCTCTGCGAGTGACATGTATAAAAAAAATATTATCGAAACTTCAGAGAATACGGAAAACCGTTGATAAATGGAGATTTATTCAGCAATGGTTATATCTATTCAGTAATCATACAATTAGGATAAGGTCCATGAGATCTAAATCTCATGGACCTCATTCCCATATTTCAACTTGTAATTCAAATGTATTCAACTAAAATCTGCGTTAATCACGTGTAATTTTATTAATTTAGAAATATCTTTTATTAGTTATGTAATTTAATGCACACATATATATATAAAGAACTAAGTTGGTTTAATTACATCATTTACAACTCAAGAACGGCTATGTGTATTTTTATGATATTTGATTTGTTGAACTTGTGACATTCCCTAATGACAATTTTAATGTAAAATTTTAATTTTATGGTTATATTACTTGTTTATTTGTTTTAATTTGAATTTAAATTATATGGATTAATCACACTAATATTATAAAGATGACAGTTTGGGAGTGTGTAAGTGTGTATTTTTGTTACTGTTTCACGTCTAAACAGCTGGAGCAATTTAAAAAAAATTGTATGGAGATAGCTGACATCCTGAATTAACACATAGGCTATTTATAATTTATAAAGTTTAATGCCGGTGAAACCATGGGGCTCAGTTAGTCTGAAATAAATGCATTATTATTATTAATGTTCTTTTTATACATACTAATATTTAATGAGTTAATGTTCCCTTTTGGTGTATTTTAAGAAACAAAAGAAATAATATCTTAAGCCTTTACTTTCCATTATTTTCCATATTTGTATTAGGTAGGTACACTGTTTTTCTAAAACGAAAAGCATAACATTTAATACAGTTACAATTTATTTACAAATAATTATTTCAATGGCGTTTTCTACCGCACGCTTGTTTAGTTAACAAACCCTTTCAACTTCGCTCGTTGAAAAAAATGCAACTTTCCGGCCATCATTACATCAACCGAAACACGTCCAATTCAAAAGACTGTGTGGCTGACGGCAAAGACCACCCCAAAAGATCTGTTTATGCGTTTTATCGACCAACAATATGCTACGTTGCTTATTTCGACACAGCCCTAATACACACACAATCCTCTCATTTAATCTCATGCGTCGAAACATCGAGATCAGCATACCGGAGTCACGGGTCAAACGATTTACTCTATTTAATATAGGGAAGTAGTTTCAAGGTTTGGCAATGTTTACCCTCCTTGGCGGTAATCCAACTGATGCCATCTTCCTTATAGTACTGTACACCCAAGCGTTTATGCGACCGCTTACCACAAAATTTTAGTACAGGAAGTTTATTCTATTACGTTGTTTGTTGGAGAAAGAATAGCTTTAGCTATTGACGTCAATATGCCATCAGTTTTGATCGCGATATGAAAATTTGCATAGTAATTACTACAGCAATTTACATAAGTTACTCACAGGAAATTGTTGTACACTGTGAGCCATGGTTATTTAAAAAGGTATACTAATGATTGCACTTTAATAATATTTACCCGATACCTACCTTAATAGTCTTTGGTTTAGTTCTTAACACAAGCTAGCTAAATATCATTACTATTATAAAATAAATCGTATTGTAATTTTTTTTATACAATCTGTGTACCTTAATATCTATAGGTAGCTAGAAATAATTATAAATTAGTTAATTAATCATATATTACTACAAATATGTTCTGACTATTTACAAGCGCTTTTTCAAAGTCTACGTGAATAAAAACCTTTTTTATTTAATTTTATTTATTTGAAATATAATCGTGTACTCGTTGCGTCGGTAAAATTTTGTGTAAAATTAAAGGAAATAATGATAAAACATAAGGCTGTTGAAGGAATGCTGCAATGATACCTTCTTTTTTTGCCAACTGACATAGAAAATAATAAATAAGACTTATCTAAAGAGTTCGTGACAAGGTGTATTACGTATATGACAGAATTAAAAAAGAATTGATAAATAAAAAAATAGTTTTTAGTATTTGTACAATGTCAATATTACATTGGTACTGTAACCAAGGCTGCAGGGTTTCCCTGACTTAATGAAGATTAATTTTTTACATTGAAAGAGCCTTGTGCCTTGTATTGTAAATATAACTAAGGTCTGGAAGTAATCGTTTAATGCGATAAGGCCGCCCATTGTACTAGATTGTATAATTTTTTTCAACTTGTTTATCCTGCTTGTGTGTACAATAAAGAGTATTTTATTATAATATTCTATAAGAACTCTGTGAACTTAAGTGTTTTCGTACAAAACAGATTGCATAAGAACTGACTAGATCCTGATAAAAATCTTCGTTTTGACACGTGCGGGAATTACAACTGGCCTGTTAGTCTAGTGGTTAGTGACACTGACTGCTAAGCCAGAGGTCATAGGTTCGATTTCCATCCAGTACAATTCTTGTGTGATAAGCACGGTTATAATTTATTCTGTGTCTGGGTGTTATTTATCAATGTATATCTATGTATGTAAGTAAATAGAAATACATGTAGAAGTATGATAAACAGTTCCTTGGTTGCCATCATACAGGCTCTGCCTAGTTTGGGATCAAATGGCAGTGTATTAGTTGACCCAACATATTTTTTTATTTACTGATCTATAATAAATTTTACGATCTAATAATCTACCTATTTGTAAGTACAAATTTAATAACTATATAGTTAATTTATAATACTACAATTATTATTCATGTTCTGACTATTTACAAGCGTTCTTCAAAAGTTATGTGAATCATAACCATTTTTATTTTATTGATTTATTCAAACCCGTGAATTTCAGGGCACTGAGGCCCGCGCAAATAGATTTTACGTTTTCAACTTAGACATTGTCGAATATTTTACTTTAATATTAAAGAAAAACTTCGAAGATTTACACTTTTCTTTAAACATTTAATAACGCAGCTGACACAAATGCCCAGATTAAAGGATTAAAGAGCATAGAAAAGTGGAATCGCGGACTAGCCCGAATGAAAAAGAAATCTTAATTTAGAGATAAAATTGACAGTGAATTTATAAGAGCTCTCAGATTGTCGCGAGAATAAAAGAAATGGTAGGACGCTTCGGAATTAAGAGTTATTATTAAGGATAGAGCAGTGAATAAAACAAAATGAATGACGAAAAATAAAAAATACTTTCACGATTCAACAGCAGACCTTAGAACAAATGGTAATCTGCATGGATATACATGGTATTTATAAGTTGTGGTAAACCTTTAAGCAATCTAAACTACTAGTTAAAAAAAATAAAGTTCTATACCAAAGTAATACATTTAAAATAATCAGAATTATAGAGTAATAAACGTCCAAAACTGGACACCGGCGTGATCTCGAATCTTTGCTTTACCTCGCCGATCACTTGGTGACAGCAACTGACTGTGAGCGTCCATCCAATAATAACATATATTATACACTTTATTCCCCTTATACGCACCCAATAAATATTTTTGATATTTCACAAACTGGTTTTCTTTCATTTATTCAACTTTATGGGAATATTACGCTGCTTGTATGCGGGCAGTATTGTATGTTGTATTTCTGCGTTCAACATAATCTATATTCGTTTCAATATTTCCCCCAGAATAAGTGTTTTAATTATGAATTGTTATAAAGGTGACTCGTTTAAAATAAACCAGCTAATCCTATTTCAATAAAAAAAATGTTATGTTAAAATATCTGTGACCTTTCTAATAACGTAATTTTATCATTACCACTACACAAAAAGAAGGATATTAAACCTGCCACCTACACTTCAAACATTTTACGTTTCGCCTTTGAGCTGAATTTGATTATGAAAACTATTGTAACGTTATGAGGTCAAATGGATTCTATTATTATTTTAAGGTAACATTTTCAATATTAAAAATACAAGGTTTTAGTTTAATCCCCGTTATTTGCGCAATTAATTATTTAGAATAGTTTTCATACACATTTATGTCAAATTTAAGCTTTTATATCATTACTAACGGTTTTACCCGCGTTTAACTTAATAAATTATAGCCTATGTGTTATTTGGATATAAGAGTATAAGCTATATTTTTACTACAAGATGTCATTGAAATCCGTTCGGTAGTTTTTGCTAAGAAGGATTGTTTTAAAGATGACTCGTTTCAAATAAGCAAGCTAATCATATTTCAACAAAGAAAATGTAATGTTTTAATATCTGTGACCTTTCTAATAACGTTATTTTATCATTACCACTACACAAAAAGAAGGATATTAAACCTGCCACCTACATTACTTCAAACATTTTACGTTACGCCTGAGTTTGATTACGAAAACTATTATGAGGTCAAATGGATTCTATTATTATTTTAAGGTAACATTTTCAATATTAAAAATACAAGGTTTTAGTTTAATCACCGCCCAATTAATTATTTGGAATCGTTCTCAGATTGATTTATATCAAATTTTAGTTTTTATACTATTACTAGTTCAGCCCCGCGGTTTTAAGTTAAACTTAAAAAAGTATTATAGCCTATGTGTTATTCGGATATATAAGCTGTATCACTGTAAGGTTTCATGAAAATCCGTTCGGGAGATTTTACGTGAAAGGGAAACAAACACACATATATCCATGCTCACAAACTTTCGCATTTATAATATAAGTAGGAAGATTTACGATTTGCATTGTGTATCATACACACGTATAAATAATCGTATATTTATTTATTAAACAAATGTTCACTACACTTACAGTTTGGCGCCAAATCGTGTAGTGAACTACAACATAGGTACATATAAAATACTATTATTATATATTACGAGTATATTAAGAACTGATTACAGACATTAAATAAAGTTTACAAAAGGACAAAAATTCATTTACATTATTATAAAAATGTCAGCATCTTGTTCACTGGCAATCAGGCCATTAAGCAGGGTTACAGCTTGGCTAGTGGGGGCATATTGAGCAGTGCATGTCCGTACCTATGGTGCAGCCAGCAGCCGGTGCGAGCGTAATCTCGTATACCGATCCGGTACATATATCTTATCTCAAAAAGTGGGAAATCATAAATTTAATCGTCTAGCGGGTTTCGAACCCTTTACCAATCCGGAGAAGGCGCTCTGCGTAAAGCTACAAGTGATAAACACTGACTTTATTATATTTTGTGTTTAGTCGAATTTTAATAAAAAAATATTATGAGCAGTATGCCCAAACTTAAATATCCCTGAAAATATTTAACATCAATTATATTTTATTACGTTAAACGATTAAACGTTATATATTACATGTCTCGTTTGTCCAGCGTTTCAATCATAGATAACGACATTGGGTTCGAATCCCAGGTCGGGCCAAAAATTGATTTTAGAATTTCTCTTTGGTATAATACAATAGAAGGTGCCCCTTTTGCGCACATGCTTGTGCACTAAAATATGTTTCGCGTAGATGGTTAGTCTTCATTGGGACCCGCCGCCGTGGCCGCAATTTGACGTGGAGGTCATTTTAGTCCTCGCAAATGCATCTGTTTTCAACTAACGAGCAAAATGAACGAATCAATTTGAATTGACCTATTCAAATACGCGCAGCTAAGTATGTAGTTGTTACTTTTTGGTGCAGCAAAATGCTGAAGGAACTAAAGGAATTATATACTACAAGTTGTATATAGGTAGGATCACAAAATTAACTGGAACCTAAAACACGTAAATTAATTGAAGTAATACAAATTCCTATATACAGGCGCGGCGGTTACTTGGAAAACCTTATCAATTTGTGCGTGAGAATCGGCCTAAAATCAATAACGCAGTTCAGTGTTCTCAGTATAAAGTAATTCACTTAAGAGCACTTTATTAATCAATATGGGTAATGCTGCCGACGACGTTCTGGGCACGATGATCAATGGAAGTGATGCGGAAGCTTTCAGCACCCCAGACGCATTTATCAC
Organism: Pseudoips prasinana; assembly: GCA_951640165.1. Classification (NCBI taxonomy): domain Eukaryota; kingdom Metazoa; phylum Arthropoda; class Insecta; order Lepidoptera; family Nolidae; genus Pseudoips; species Pseudoips prasinana. The sequence goes on from OX621236.1 coordinate 5,872,019, forward strand.
GGGATGTGTTCTGAGGATTTATTTGGACTTATACCTGTAGACACGTTCTTCTTGTGTGTGTGGAAATTTCATCCATATCACCTGGATGAATGATTGACGAACACCATTTGTTTCACAAAAAACTTATTTCCGCTCGCTACCATGATTTTATGGAATCAATTAACTGCGGAGGTATACCGATCCAGTATTACATTGCAGCCTTCAAGAAGCGAGCATACCTATTCCTTTTTCAAAGGCCGGCGACGAAAAGAAACGTCACTTGAATGTAATCGTTGGCTCGCATTTAAATTGCGAGTGACACAGGGTTAACATTCATCTGATGATGATGATATCAGCCGAAAGACGTCCACTGCTGGACAAAGGCCTCCTCCAAAGATCTCCACAATTGTTGGTCTTGCGCTATTCGCATCCAGCAGTTTCCAGCGACCCGCACAAGATCATCGGTCCATCTTGTAGGGGGCCTGCCCACGCTGCGGCTTCCGGTTCGTGGTCGCCACTCAAGAACCTTTCTGCCCCAACGGCCATCGGTTCTACGAGCTATGTGCCCCGCCCACTGCCACTTCAGTTTTGCAATTCTTCGGGCTATGTCGGTGACTTCGGTTCGCCTGCGGATTTCGACTTCTGATTCGATCCCGCAGGGAAACTCCGAGCATAGCCCTCTCCATTGCTCTTTGGGTGACCTTGAGCCTTCTAATAAGGCCCATAGTGAGCGACCACGTCTCTGTTCCGTAAGTCATCACATACAACACACACTGGTCGAAGACTTTCGACTTGAGACACTGCGGTATTTTAGACGAGAAGATGTTACGTAGCTTCCCGAACGCTGCCCAGCCGAGTTGGATTCTACGATTGACCTCCTTCTCGAAGTTGGACCTACCTAGTTGGAAGGGTTAACATTATTCGTAGTTAATATAAGAAATGAAAAAAAGATATGGGAATGTCGCTGTGCCATTTATACATACACACAAATATACTTTTATCATCTAATAAATAAATAAAAGATTTTCACAAACTTTCAAACTGTTACAGCGCATATTATTTGGTTCGCGTGCAACGTGAATCGAGCCTAGATAATAATATTTGTTTCTTATGGTGTTCATTTTTGTATCACGAAATGGAGTTTATGGAGAAATCGATAAAATGTGTATGAAAGTTTGAATGTTATGAGTTATTGTATAGGGATTGCCAAGTTTTGTTGAGCAATATCAATCATCTTTATACTATACCTAACAGACTTAAAGAATACTCTACAACTCCCTTTTTCGATGTTTGCCGACGACACGAAGTTCTTCGCAAATCCATGCCTACAATCGCATGATATACAAAAAGATTTGGATGCCATATTCGACTGGACAACACGGTGGTTACTAACATTGAATGTAACAAAGTGCACCATATTACACATTGGCAAGAAAAATCCCCATAACATTTACTACCTGGGAAATCAACACCTTGCTCCTGTAACTACACAAAAAGATCTGGGAGTTGTTATAACAAATGACCTTAAATGGGAAACCCACATCAGTGGTGTCTCTAAAAAAGCTAATTCAATATTATATCTTGTCAGAAAAGCGTTTAAGTGTCTTACTCCCAAAACTGTCTTGAAAATTTATAAAACTTATATAAGACCACTATTAGAATATGCATATGTGATATGGGATCCTTATTTCAAGAAAGACATCATGCTATTAGAGAAGGTCCAGAGAAGAGCGACAAAAATGGCTTCAGTACTGAGAAACAAACCATATGAGGAACGATTAAAAGACCTTGGCCTCACTTCTCTCGAAAAACGTAGACAGAGGGGAAGTCTCATTGAAACCTACAAAATTTTGTCTGGGGCCTACAATGTAGCAGGAATTAGGGACTTGTTTTCTCTAAATGACAATCAATATCTGAGAGGACACTCCCTAAAATTAAGCAGAATACCGCACAAAAGCAATCCACTAAAACACTTCCTGCCAAACCGTGTGGTCAATGAGTGGAATAAACTTCCTGAAACTGTCATAAAGGCACCCAATTTAAACTGCTTCAAAAACAGACTTGACAAATTTTCCAAATCGCAAACAAAAACACACGCATCAGCTTACTAGCTGCTAGTGTGATAAACACTTAATAATAAATAATAATAATAAAACGCGATAAGTATAAAAGGGGGATCAATCAATCTAGCTTCGCGATTGTTCCCCGAACGCTTTTCGATTTTCTTATTTATGAATAGCTATTTGAGATACACGGAATAATATATAACATAATGGCCTTAATTGAAGCTAGATCTGCGCCTTCGTCAGCATTTTATCTTCGTTTGTATATAATATATATATTTGAAAAAATTCAAGCTTTACCTTTGTCTTTTCTATACATTTCATATGAATTCATTGATCCTATGACATTTTTTGTTTCTTAATATGTTAGCTAAACAAAGCTAATCAAAAAAAAATCCTCATATTTTATTGTACCACACGTAGCTGGCAAAGCCGTCGATCGCTACCAGGTGTCGCAACTGTCGGCCAAAGTTCTGCCTCTTCAACCTCGTTTCTTGTTGCTTTATCCAGTTACGTAAGGATGAATTAATATAACTAACATTCCAGGGAAAAGACTCCTGCTCAATATGTTAATAAAAAGATACTTTTTTGTGTTAACGAAATTGGATCGTGATCGCCATCTAGTGACAATTATCCTAACTTTACTTCAGTTTCGTTGGTTTAGAAACTGTACGGGTCAATTTAGCATTTGACGGACACAAAGTAGATCCAGACTCAAAACATCGTACCCGGTTTACGAATTGGCGAGGAGACTTTCTTAACCGCTGAAGAAAACTAGCATCTAGTGAAAATTATCCTAACTATTTGCATTAAAATGTACTTCAGTTTCGTTGTTTTAGAAACTGTACGGGTTAATTTAGCAATTGACGGACACAAAGTACATCCAGACTCAAAACATCGTACCCAGTTTACGAATTGGCGAGCAGACTTTCTTAACCGCTGAAGAATGCTAGTATTTAGTGATAATTATCCTATTTGTATTAAAATGTACATCAGTTTCGTTGTTTTAGAAACGGTACGGGTTAACATAGAAATTGACGGACACAAACTAAATCCAGACTCAAAACATCGTACCCGGTCTAATGGTGAGGCGACTTTCTTAACCACTGAAAAAAGCTAGAAGATATATTTATTCGAGCTCTGTATGATCATGTAATATGCAGGAAAAAATAAGTAAGTTCATGGTAAAAGCTTTTCAATTAAACTTCGATTACAACTTGAATATTGTGATAAAGTTGGGAGTGACGAATATTGTCGCTTGTATTTTGTTAGTTTTTTTTTTCAAGTAAACACCTGCACTAGGAAATTGAATCCCTGTGTCGCGGGGTTCTTTACAAACACATAATTGACTGACACAAATTACATTCAGAGTCTCTATATATAATTTATAAATAAATAGTTTATAAATCGGTAAAGACTTGTACCCTAAACTGCCATCTAGCGAATATATTTTACTATACACTATACTCAATACAAATATACTCATACGGAAAGTTCACATACTCTACGTGCAAAACTCATTTATTATACGTGCTACTAGAGTTTTTAACAAGCTTTCTTATGAAAATGATTTTGTTCTTTTAATAGCAGTGTTTTCAAACTTAAAACTACATAAATGTATGTTTATTTCTCCTAATTTCACATTTAAATTTTGCTACGCGACCTTTAACTTTATTTATTAATGTATTCTCTATGAGTAAATACGTTTCAATTGCTGTCCGATTTTTAAAAGTTATGTTTAAGGTGCCTAAGTAGCAGGCACCTTAAATATAACTTTTAAAAATCGGACAGATTTTTTTTCACGTAAGTATACCAAAAATTGTAAAAAGAAACATAATAAATAAAATATTGTAATAAATGTGGTAGAGGGGCGCGCCAGTTTAGAGGTGTTATGTATAAATAGGCCCATTTAACCTCATTAAATCAACCTACTTAAATACTCCTATTTCTAAAGGTTTTCCTGATAAATTAACCTATAAATTAAAGGTTGTTAGAACAAAGGCGTTTTTTATTTAGGATTTTGTTGCGTAAGGATAATAAATCATTTTTGTCTTACCGCTGTGCGAATTTAAAACGGATTTAGGGATTTGGGGTGAAACGTTAAAATACAATGTTTTTGCCGCTTTTACGGAAAAAATTACTTATGGTAACTAGTTTTAATTTTCATAAATTATTGTGGAATAATTCAAAAAGGCCATTAAATTAGGATTATTTTCTTTTATCTGTCTCACTCTACAAAAAGGGGGTATTACGTTTTTGCGCGTGTAATTAATACAATAAGACCCAGTTTTAGCTTCCAATTAACCAGCTAATGGACTTAACCTTTCCTTTGTTACATTTTGGGTCTAAAACATCTTTGGCCCCGGGATATTGTTATGTCAAATAATATTACTTTTTGTTACTATAACGAACAGGCAAGAAATTTAAGTAAAGGTTCATATAGTAGAGCCATTTTAAGAGGAGTTCTTAGTGTCAAAACTGTCTGCTCTTTACTCATCCTACGTGTGAAAATACAAAAATAAAAAAACGCAAAATAAAAGTAAGCAAAAGAAATTTATTACAAGTTAGCAGATTATATAGGCTCCTTTATTTGTTCTTGAGGCTCAAACTTCTACAAAAGTAGCAGCTAGTAACAGCGCTCTTGTTGTAATGTGAAGCGTTATATTTGTGTAAACTATGTACTTTACCGGCGTTGTGCACTTTTTAGGATGTGTGAAAAATGTTAAACTCGCGTCAGGATACGTGAACAGATCGAATATTTGTTAGACGGAGTGTATTTATTTAATTCACACCGGCCGTTTATACACTCACCTGACCGCAAAATTCAAAAGTTTTGAAGTCAAAATTTCTTTAGCGGCGTTGTGCACTTTTTTCTTAATTATGTTAGATTTTTACAGCCGCCTAACCTTTAATTCTATTTTTCAATTTTCTCCCACCATAGGGAGGGAAGCAATTACTATAGGCATAAAATAGTGCATGACAAACTGCCGAAAATATACTTTATTTTAGATGGTCACAAAGTCTTAAAAAAGGCTAAGCAAAAGCTTGACTAAAAATATTTGGTTGTATATAAATACTAGCAGTGCCCCGCGGTTATACCCGCGTCAAATTTTATAAATTCTGCTCCTCCCCCGTATGTGATAGCCTGATAATATGTAGTCTATATGTTGACCCGACCTCTTAGTAATATTCATGCAAAATTTGAAGTAAATCCATGCAGTATTTTTTGAGTTTAGCCCGGACATACATACAGATGAACCGACAAAACTATATTTTTGGCTTCGATATCGATGGCAAATCACGCCACAAGTATCTTTTTTAAAAAATATATTATTCACCTTTTTAAAATATTAGTCAAAACTGTACATTGACTACGGTTTTGACTTTCCTACAATTTTATTATATGTAAATATATTAATTCATTCCACCGAAACGTCTATATTGTAGACTAATGATACATATGAATTAGGATTACTTACTTACTTATCTTATGGGCAGTAGTTGCCCTAGTGTCAGAGTTGTTCAAGCCGGCGCGCGGCGAGTAGGCTTCTGAAATGGCTTAACGACTGTTGTCTAATGATTACAACCGGGGCCGACAGCTTAACGTGCCCTCTGAAGCACGGAACGCTCAGAAATTAAACCACTTTGGTGGTCACCCATCTATGTACTGACCGTGAACCTAGATGCTTCACCTCACCGATCGATTACGCATCGGTGAGAGCATATATCTATCATATGGCCTCGATTATAATTAGGCTATCTCGTACTTTAGACGTAAAATCATCATCATCATATCAGCTGAAAGACGTCCACTGCTGGACAAAGGCCTCCCTAAGGATCTGCACAATAGCCGGCTCTGCTCTACCCGCATCCAGCGGTTTCCCGGCGGGAAGACGTAAAATATTACAATTTAATTGTCCTTTTAGTGTATACTAGTGAAACTATTACTAACAAAATAGTTTACTAATCAAATGTGAACTGCTTTACTAAGTACAATCAATAAGTCTTCTCATTTATTCTTAGAATTAAATTGTGCTTCAATGGAGTGAAATATTGTAATTGCTTTTCAAGCTATATTGGAAAATAGATTTCCACTTCCGCTAAATCATTTTCCGTTTTGTATTGCTGCTGCTAAATTAATCGTTGTAATTTAGTTATCACGGTACGAATGAAATGTCTTACATAATTGAATTATATGTATGGTAACTCCGTATGTAACATAGATTAGTATAGTACACTTTATTGCATTAGTAAGTACAATACATTATCTCCAATATACCTACTTAAACAGAACAGGTATAATTGACTGTCTTATCACTTTGTAGCGATCATTTCATGAGACGGTTGTCTAGACTACAGTTGTGTGGACAAATAAAAAGTGAGATAGAAAAGCCAGTAGTTGTTAGTGTGCTATTGAGTGTATGAAATGGTCAAAGTTCTGGGTGAGATCCCTTAAAAGGGATAAGACGATTTTTGTACCCCGCCCACTGCCATTTCTGCTTAGCAATTTTGAGGGCTGTGTTGGTGACTTTGATTCGCATGCGGATATCGCCAAACTGCAGTATTTCATTTCATTTAATATAATAATAATATACTGGGATATTATTTACACACGGCCATTTTATTCCAAACTAAGCAGAGGTTTACTATGAAAACCACATAACTGTCACCTATAGCCCTCATGTCAGTAACTTTGGTTCACATGCGGGTATCGACGATCCTGATTAAAAAAAAAAAAAACATTTTATTTCAGGTGTCAAAACTGAATTATAATACTCTTTTGTATAGTATATAAACAATAATACGTAACTTTTAAACTCAATTTTGTTTATCAGATTGTTTTAATTTTTGTAATATCTTTTATCTTTATTCCATCTTCCTAAGGAAAATACGTCTTAATTATCTATTATTTCCCCATAAACTTTCCGCAAACTCTTAAAAATTCGCTGCCATTAAAGTCCTATAAATTCTTCATACTTTTGAAGCCACAAATTTAGCAAATATCCAAGCTTTATGATCACGAATCTTAGAAAAGTTAAATTCAACGCAATCAACTCGAACAATTTTGTTAAAAGAGAACAACTGATATGGATCATCCGACATTTTATGTGCAAAAAGAGTTTTTTTACTGGCAAAGATAGAATCGGTGAATGTCTTCGCGTTCAGTTTACGACCGTCTACTGAGACACGATGAAATTAAAGGTTTTTGTTAGAAAGTATTCCGCTTAGGCTCTTCGTGACGAAATGCGTAATGATGATTGATTTAACTCGACGCTTCGTTTTCTGCTTTTTGTACCTATTATTGCCTATGTGATTGAATGTTTTTATGTCAGCTTGAATGGAATCCAAATCGCTTTCAGTAAAATGGAACGGGTCTAGGCGCGTTTGTAAAATGTTTGCTTTTATTTCTTTGCTTTGGAAATGTATAATGCTGTTTGGCGCTGAAAACAATTATGGAATGATTTTATTTCGCAGTAATACTATAATGGACGTGCCGGTTGGCGTGGTTAGCAGATACTTTCCTTTCACGCTGCAGGTAGTTGATTCGATTCCGTTTTTAAATATATAAGTACTAGCTGGTGCCCGCGACTTCGTCCGCGACAATTTTGAATGATTACCAATGTAACTACTTACTTCTAGCTTAATCAAAAAAAAATACTTTTAAAAGAAATAAGCAATATAAATTTAAGAAAACCTAACCTATAAAGAACCTAGTTAAGAAATAAACTAAAGACTACTTTGCTACTGTTATTTAAAAAAAAGAGCCGATATCATAAACCCGAAAATATCAAAGAATACATATCAATTGTCCTTAAGTAAAGTCAGTAAGTCAAATAAAGTAATATAATAATCAACGATGCATTAATCACCAAGGTAACTCCCATTAGCTTAGGTTGCGACCACGGCATTGATAGGTCTAATATCACATTTTGTGAACGAAACCATAGCGCGATCTAAAACGATGATTACACCATCTACTAACAATAATATAAGATTGTAAAGCGGTAAAATTAAGATGTGGGCATATATCTTGGGTGAGATTTAGGCGATCATCTTTTGATTCAGTTTTGGACTACCTTCTACTTCAAGCATTTATTTATTTTAACCGATATGTGAGTTCTGCGATCTGAAACGATATAAAAGCCATCCAGTTACAAAATTGTGAACTTGTAGATCAGTAAAATTAAGATGATATTTTTTGGGTGCGATCATCTCGACACGAACAATTTATACTACGCTAACTCAAATTTTGGGTCAATGACTTTTTTATCCCAATTTTATTAAATTGACATTTTTTAATATGTTATGAAAAATACCAAAAAAAAGAAGTTACTAATCTTATAAAACGCTAAATCTTTACTTAGACGACAACAAACACAACATTTTAAGCAATAAGAAACGAATTTCTCTACAATTTAAGTTGGCGTACATTTTTGGTGTTGACCTATTGAATCAGTTATGGATTACCTTTTTTAACAACAAATTATTCCCTTGATTGCTTTATTTTTAACTAAAATACCAATTTACATGCTTTTAACTCCAAAAAAAAAAACAGTTTTTCATACAAACTTACATCCCCTATTTTAGTCGTCTTTAGGGGTGGAATTTCCAAAAGTCCTGATGATATATTTATAATGTTTAAATGAAAGGCGAAATACTTATTTTCATGCGTTTACCTTAAAAATGTCACATTTTTCATACAAACTTCCATCCCCTATTTGTCAGCCTAAAGGGCTGGAATTCCCAAAAATCCTGAAATACATATTTTTAAATGAAAGGTCAAATACCAATTTTCATGAGTTTACCTCAAAAAAATGCCACATTTTTCATACAAACACCTATTTGTCACCCTACGTGGTAGAATTCTCGGAAATCCTGAAACACATACTTTTAATTTTTAACTGTAATGCTAAATACCAATTTTCATGCGTTTAACTTAAAACTTGTTGGCACTCTTTTCATATAAACTTACATCCCCAATTTTACGACCTTGGGGGTGGAATATTCAAAAATCCTGAAATATATATTTTAATTTTTAACTGCATGTCTATATACTAAAGCCTTTAACATCAAAATTAAGCACTTTCATAAAATATTTCATCCCTTATTTTAGTCCCTTAGGGGTGGTATTTTCAAAAACCCTTCTTCAGTGGATGCCTACATCATAAAAGGTAACTACTGTCAAAATTCAAGTCCTAACTGCAGCCGTTTAGACTGTGCGTTGATATGTAAGTCAGGCAGTATAAAATTATATCCCCTATTTTCCGCCCTTGGGGATGTAATTTCCAAAAATCCTGAAGTAAATGCTATATATTTTTAACAGAAAGGCCAAATACTCATTTTCATGCGTTTAACTTTAAAAATATCGCATGTTTCATACAAACTTACATCCCCTATTTTTTGCCCTTGGGGGTGAAATTTCCAAAAATCCTGAAACATATATTTTTTATTTTTAACTGCAAGCCAAATACCAACTTTCATGCCTCTAACTTCAAAAACGGCAAAGTTTCATACTAACTTCGCACCCCCGTTTTACCCCCTTAGAGGTTGAATTTCGAAAAATCCTTCCTTATTCCTTGTCTACATTATAAAGAAAACATCTGTGCAAAATTTCAGCCTTCTAGGGCCAAGGGTTTGGGCTGGGCGTTGATGAGTCAGTCAGTCAGTCAGGACTTCTCTTTTTATTTATATAGATGTTTATTCCTAGTTTGGGATCAGATGTCAGTGTGTACTAAGTATACTGAAGTTAAATTTACCAAATGTAATTAGTTTGGTGTAGAATTAAGACTGTATTGTAATATTGAAGAAATGCTTGTGAATAGTAGGGTGTAGTGTGTTAGCACAAAATTAAAATTTTAATAATATATTACTTAGTTAATAATATTCTCCTAGCCGAATTCCGGCCACGGCGGCCAATCTCAATAGAAGAACACAACGCAAACACAGGAACACTTTCTATTCCATCACTCTCATGATCCAATGGCCCTAGCGAAACGACCGGAAAGAGGTCAGGTACAGGACCGACGGCTTTACGTGCTCTCCGAAGCACGGTGGTATAATACCGCCAACTCCCAGACTTCGGGCTGATATTGATAAATTTTGCTTTTTACAGAAAAGTCCCAAAATCACCTTGTGGCTTGTCCCGGGATTTGAACCCAGGACCTCGTTCTCTACGGGTGAACTACGCTACCGCTAGACCAACGAGGCAGTCTTTAATATATAAACTGCAGTATCAAATGCCTCTTAGTAATGCAAATAAGGGTTCTAAAAATACATAGACGTTTCAAGGCATGTAACACGCAAACAGTGTCAGCTTGTTTCTCTAACAATAGATAATTAAAATAGTCTTCTATTCAAGACACGCTTTTGTTATCTAATGGACTCTTATAGTAATTTGATCTGTTTAATGGGAACACACTTCACATTGCATAATGCATATCCTGTTACGTGAAACGTGTGACGGCAATGTGGAAATTTAACCTACATACGAGTATGAGTTAGCTGTCCTGTTTTTTTTTAAATATGTGTAAACTTCTTAGGGGCGTTGTGCACTTTTTTGGGATGGGTGAAAAAATTTAAAACTCGCCTGAAGACACGTGACTTGGTCGAATATTCGCAAGACGAAGCTCTTTGTTTAATTCACACTAGCCGTTTATACACTCACATGACCGCAGCATTTTGAAGCGAAAACTTTTTAAGCGGCGTTGTGCTATTTTTTTATAATTATGTTAGACTTTTTCAGCCGACTGCCTAATCAAGTTAAGGTTCTATTTTTTAAATTTATTCCCTGGATATGGAGGGAAGCAATTTCTATGAGTCTTTATCGCCCAAAGGTGCGTAGAAGAATCTTCCACTTGCTACTGGAGTCACATAAACACTACTTTCCGAGTATGAGAAATAAAAAAATAGTTTTCACTTTTAATTGCCTTTGGAGCTAGTGGCCTCCTGACGGTAAGTAGTAGGTAATCGCTACACCGCTGCTTACCGTGAGATTAATACTCATTAAAGATATGTTGTACCGCTTAGGAAACAGCATGTTATTGTTTGTATTAATGTAGTAAGAAACAGGTAAATTAACCCTCTCTTTCCCATCTATACTAGCAGTTATACCTCAACGGTCTAGCGATAGGTTGGTGATATTTTTTCGATTTAAAATAAAGTTATAGATATATTATAAACATGACATGTAATATAACATGGCATCGGCAGGGATGTAGGTAGATAGATAGAGGAAATAAATAAATAAATAAAAAGGGTTTTTATTCACGTAGACTTTAAAAAAGCGCTTGTAAATAGTCAGAACATGTTTGTAGTAATAAAGTTGTATACATTATTATTTCTAGTAACATCGATATTTAGGTACACATTGTATGAAAACATTTATCAAATTTATTTTATTATAGCAATGATTTTTAGCTAGTTCGTATCAAGTTATTGTCAAGAGATTATGTTTAATTATCTAGTTTAAGTCTAATATTTTTACTACATATTGTCAATGGTTCTGTCTATATTAAGGTATTATTATTATGACGGACCTTGTGTTAATAACGACGGTCGCGCTTTAATGCTACCACCGGATCCAATGCGCCCCAACTGAGAAGACCCAGCGAAACAGTGGGTTCATCTACTACCGATTTCAACACGACCCAGTTGAGACGGTCCGGCGAAACATACTCAAGCGGGCAAAAGCGGAGAAAGATAAATATATTATTAAAAATTTTACTGCAAACGCTGAGTCTTCTGGTTTGTCGTCGGCACTCGACAAATAAATACACTGATAAATAGATAATACAAAATACACTCGTATAAATACATAAAATACACTCATATACTTGTATATTTCGTAATACGTATTACAGATATATTACACCCTGACACAGAACAAATAATGGTTATCATCACACAAAGATTTGTCCTGGGTGGGAATCGAACCCACAACCTCAAGCTTAGCACACAACAGATTTTGAATTAATGTTGGTATGGTAAACATACATACATAGACTCACGCCTGTTTCCCAGAGGGGTAGGCAGAGACAACGGATTTCCATTTGTCACGATCTTTGCACACGTCTTTTGCCTCGATTACTGTCATTATATTCTTCATACATGCTCGCCGGTTTAGGGTACTTCTGACCTGCCCTTTCTTGAGAACGTCTCCGATTTGGTCAGAGAATGTTCGACGAGGTCTTCCCCTTCCAGTTGTTCCATTCACACAGGCCAGGTATACTTCTTTGGTCAATCTTCTTTCATTCATCCTCTCTAAATGGCCAAACCATCTCAGCATTCCTTTTTCAATCTTTGTGACTACATCTTCTTTCACACCACAACGTTCTCTTACATTAGTATTTCGAATTCTGTCTCTCAAAGGCACACCACACATACTTCTCAGAACTCTCATTTCCACTGCATTTATTTTATTTTTAGTATTTTTCTGCCATACCCAACTTTCACTTCCATACATTAAAGTTGGCACTAACACTCCATCGTGCACGGCCAGTCGCGCCTTCTTTGAAACTTGCCGGCTACTCATAAAGGCGTTTAGTGCCCCATTCACTCTGTTCCCCGCATTTACTCTTCATAGTGTAATAGAATTAAATATATTTGTTACAACACTATAACACTTCTATAACTAAAAAGGCGTGATTCTTGCAGAGAAAAATTTAAAGAGCTACAAATACAAACAGTGCCAGCTTTGTATATAAGCGAAGTTGTATTTTTTGTTAAAACTAACTTGCACTTATATACTACATTCCCAGGTGGAGGTCGACGTGAAAGTCGCCTCCGACAATTATCTAGCAGAACACAGTTGCTACGAGGCAGTGCATTTTGTATGGCGCCTATAATCTATAATAAATTACCCTTACAAATCAGATCCATTAATAGTTCAGATATGTTTAAAAATAAACTTAACACCTATCTTGAAGACAAAGTGTATTACTCGGTTAATGAGTTTTTAAATGATAATAATATTCAGTAGGTAGTCTAAGTAGTCTTATTATTGTATAATCTCATTCTATCATAATAACATTATATGTAATTGACTTAATTTTAAGATTTGCATGCCGAAATGGTGAAATATAGTTAGCACATTATATAAGTTAGAACATCTTGTCCACCTATATTTGCAAATAAAGATTATTGTATTGTAAACTACCATATTTTCACACGACCAACTCGTAGCACACTTCAGTTCAAAGTGCCCATGTATTTGGTTCGTCTACCTGTCACACATCACCGCTTAGTATTGCCACATAAATTATTATTATAAATAATCGATTTTATCGGTAAGTCATTTTTATTAACAATAGCATTATATTTCTTCGAATTATTACAAAACAAGAGCTATAGAACTAAACTTACAGTAGGTAACTGTAAATATAATATATATGAGTCGTGATTCAAAGGTACAAAATATACGCTAAACTTGGTTAGAAGATTTTCATAAAACATGTACGGGTACCAATGTAAATAAAAGTTTAAGGCGCACAAATTCGCATGTACATGTAAATTCAAATTAATATATGACGAGCGTACTTAATAAGTTATAAGACACACATCTTAGAGGAATGTTGGTAAAGTATGTTTCATATAAAACTTTGTCTTGTGCAATGTAGGCGTATAACATGTGAATAATTACAGAGCCTAAGAGAACAGAGATGTGAACACATACATATAATTATAAATTAATATGACCACGTAAAATCTCGCTGTTTAAAGCTTATTTTCAGAGATTTTACGGGAATCCTATGGGTCAATCACTGTATGCCCTACGAATCCAATATAATTAATATTTTCAGAATTTTGTTGGGGCTGCCTTGTTTTTGCAGCGCTTCGTGTATGTTTGAAGAAGCACGCACGGATAGCTTTCAATCCATAATTCGTAAAAAAAACCGCATCCATCCCAAAACTATATACCTATTATGCAATCGGTTTTGCGTATCCATCATTTCCAACTTCTCACTTTGAACCGCTTTATGGGCAAACGTACCTCGAAAAACATATTTTGCCGACAGATATGCAATACAAGTTCAAACACAGTTACATAGTTTATTTAATGCACCACACAAAAATACAAATTGATGACCTAAATCAATTCAAATGCAAGATAGCTGAAAGAAACTGGCTTATTCACAGCAGCTATAATGAAACAGAGCAACTGATGACTTACTTTTAGTCCTAGTATGATTTACTCATACGCGCGTACACGCACTCGTGTGCGTATACATTTCCATGCGCGCACTCACACACTCACCTACATAAACATTGCAATTATAAGCTAAATATAAACAGAAGAAAATAGAAAGAGAGAGAGTTACGTTTCGTATACTCCGAAATACTTTATTCCGAATTTCGATGTCCCAATTTTTAAAAGTTCGAATTTCGTAATACCTAAGAATTGTAATGTCTATTATTAAAAATCACGAAATTTATTTTACCGAAAGTCGTAAATGCGAATTGTTAGTTTTCCGATTTTCATACGTTCGACGAGTCAAATGCTCGAAGGGTTTTCGGTCCGAAAAACGACATTCTGATTTTCAATACTTCGAATAAACTAAAAGTTAGCATGTGCTACAAAATTTTGTGACAGAAACGAATCGCTGTAAAACCGACTTCACGCAGTCTTGTCTGCCCTACCCTAGAGTGTAATTTAAGCCCGCGTAGGCGCGGAGGGGTGGGGCGGCCAGCAAGCTGAGGAGCAGGTTGTTTGAAGGCCCACCGCGGCTGAGGCTGGCTGGCTAATTCGGCCAGCAAGCCGAAGCTGCGGTGGTGAGCGTTAAAACCATCTGCGACGGCGTGGGGTCGCCCAAACCTCTCAGCGCCGGAGCCGTGCCAGAAACAATGTTTGCTTCATGCTGCGTGCCTGCTTGCATGTTGCATGCCTGCCTGCTTTTCGTGTTAATGTAGTGTACCCGTTTCGTATATTACTGTAGGGGCAAGACAAAGAGGTGCGAGCACACATTTTCTATCTCTCTTTGTCTTTAGCCAGTATTTAGATATGTATATAAGTATAATTAACAGTTGTCTGGTTGCCATAGTACAGGCTCTGCCGAGTTTATAATCCGATGGCAGGGTTTTAGCTGTCCCAATTTTAATTAATTAATAGAAAATAAATCTGGACATCTGTATATTCCATTGTTATTAAATTATGCATGAATAGTCATTCATTTGAATATTTTTTAAGTTACTATCTCATCTCACCGTAATACGTGACTTCTTAGATCACACGCGGTGACTTTTTCTTATTTCTTTGAAGCACGCCCTTAATGTCATGCCACGTTTGTCAAACTTGACTTCACTATTTGATCAGATTAAGGAAATTCCACGTATAAAATATGAGGGGTCCTCTCTTTGCTTTTTGCTTATGTGTGAGTGTACACGGGCTTGGGGGATCGTGTTTGCTCGCACTGCGTAAATATATGCATAGTCTGTTGAATACTCTGTTCCCCTTTGTTCTCTATGGTTATAATGTTGTTCAATTTCAATTATCTCCACATTTTGCCAACATTTCTATGTAAGTTCATACTAAGTAAACATTAAGATAATTAATCTCAACTGTGTTAATATCATAAGAAATACTCAATGTTTTATGAAATTTCTAGGTTAGAATTTAATTAAATCGCTCGTAAGTATATAATGATTTTATGGTTGAAGAATAAAGGAGAATAAATTAATATTTGCTTCGAGGGATTCTCAGAAGCTGTCCATGGTTTCAAAATAATATGATCGTTAACTTAAAATCGTATTAACGTTCCGAATTTAGGTCGGATAAAGATTGCTCAGGGGAATACAAGACTCTTAACGGCCTAATAACTTTAAATATTTAGTTTTAGCGAATCTCCGTTTTATTTTAGTATTTCGGTTATTTGAGTTACTATTTTAGTAATACTTTAACATCGATGGGTCTCGTTACAATTACGGCTCACAAATTATATTCTATGAAGTTAATGCCAAATGTAAGTCGAATCTAAAAGTTAAGGTTAAGAAAGTTTCCTCACCGGAAAAAACACAGGAAAATGATTTTTGTGAACCACGTTTGTTAAGTTTGTTGTGCTTCGAGTCTGAATGTGCTTTATATTTTTGTAAAATGCGACGTAGGGATATAGAATTATGGCGGTAGTGATCCTTTAAAAAAATTAAAGAAATATGGGTTAACTTAATTAAACGTCGCGACCATCGTCAGATGTGACAGCTGTGTAAATAAATGCCATGATAACCTCACTATTTGCGGTTAAGTAATGAAAGTCTCTTAGGCTAAGAGTAAATAAACGGCTTATTAAAAAAAACAGGAATTTTTTAGACCTCTAGACTGAAGTAAAACTTCCAACGTAAAATAAGAGAGAGAGAGTAAGATAATGTGTGCTTGGACCTCATTTTCGATCTTCACTAACTTCTCCTTCTCAACTCCCGTTCGCCTCACCCAATCACACTTTTCGTAACGCTCTCGTCACACATTCATCAGCTTACTCCCCAAGTCATGCGTGCGTAATAAAGTTTTACTTCAGATACCTAATTTAGTTTGCACGTGCGCCACGTGTACCACAGAGTAATTAATTGCGACTTCAATAGTTTAAATTTAGCGTTCAAGCGATCAAAGGTTGTTATTTATATAGTAATTTTCAGTCATATATAAACCTTCAACGGGAATCGTTGAAGGTTTATATATGACTGAAAATGACTGGGCTTATAAAGTACTGGTCGGGCTTCACAAAAAGCCGCAAGTTAGCTTCAAAATTAGGTCAGAACAATAATGTGCGTCAGAGCTTTGTTATACAACGACCTTTTTTACTAACAGCATATTTATCGCAACCCGTTATTTTTTATTTGTTTGTTATTACTAGCTTCAGTTGTAATTTGTGGTTTTAAAAACGATAGCAATTGTATGCTTAAACCATTAAAAATTACTTATATGGTTGCAAACCCTATGAGACTTTATTTTAAGTTCCAGTACAATTATGTTAATCACGCTTACAACAGATATAACAGTTAGTTTGAGTTTTGCTTAAAATTGTCTCCAGTCTAGTACACTAGTAACAAGTGGATACAGTTTAGTATGTAAATTGTGGAAAAATCTATCCACATATTGAACTACTCTACCTATGTTAAATAATCCAAATGTCTCGGACAGCACGAACTCTGCTGAAACATGTCCGAAGACCCTAAGTGCTCTAGTAGCAAGTTAAAAGTTAAGTATCTAGAGTGAATGGTAATCTATCCTGATATCAATATCCTTATTGATTTTAAAGCTTACTCTATGTTTACGTTACTCAGAGATCACGGAAATCATGAACTCTACTGAAACATGTATCCTTAACAGGTGGATATAGTTTATTTATTTAAGGATTATCAACATTACAGATACTTAAAAAAGACAAAGGACACATGTATATATAATTGGAAGTAGTGTTGTAACAATTATAGACAACCACAGCATTCAAAGTAACACGGTTAGTAGAGTTAGTAGTACGGTTCACATTTTGAGTTAAGATACATTTATATTTGTCATGGTTAGTAGTTATATTTACAAATTAAAACTAAGCTAAGAAAAACAGATTAAGGAAAACACACATATTTTCGGGAAAATGGCAATGTCGGAATTTTAAACACACACTAGTTAAGTATCTAAAGTGATTTAAAAACCAAAAAACTTAGCCCTTAGTACTCTCGTAAGTTAGTACGCCGTGTTGTTTCAGGCCCAGACCCAACAGGGCCAGCCCTTAACATCCCGTGGGTGTCTTACAAGGTGAATAAGGGATACATCAGGTAGTCGGGCAGCACCACCTGTTTACAAGTTACCATCTAACTGCGGTCGCCAAGTCGCATGCCGGTGACTAAGTCGAAACCCTCCAAATGGCAACGTTATAGAAACCTTTGGAGGAGGCCTATATAATAATAATAATAATAAGTTCACAGTTCCCATCGTTATGTCTACCACTTGAATCATACCTAACAGCCTGTAGCGAAGCCTAGACGACCTAGAAATCCCCAAGCATACTCTTAACACCCTGCAGAAAGCAATCATCCTGAATACTTGCCGTCTTACTCGAAAATTCCTTACTACTTCTTCAGTTTCTTCAGCTTATACTATAACATAACCCTCTTTTCACGGTTGGCTACGGCCCGTGTGATGAGTAACAAACCCCTCCAGGAAGGGAGAATTAAAAAAAAAATATTAATAATATCCTGGGAAATTATTTACACACGGCCAAACTAAGCAGAGCTAGTTCTATGGAAACCAGTTAACTGATATAGGTACTACATATATTTTGTAAATACATGCATATATATATAATTACACCCAGACTCAGGACAAACAGACAGGTTCATGCACACAGATACCTATCAAATAATGGACAATATCAGGCTGATGATAATGTTGATTTCTATTAAGAAGTCGATATAGTTAAATATCTAAAGTAAGTGAAAATCTATCTGGATATTGAGCTTACTGTTTGTTACATAACTCAAATGTCACGGACAACATGAATTCTGCTTAAAGTGCTCTACTAGTAACAGTTATGAAGTACTTTGTTTATAAGCTGGTTAAATATTTGAGCTTCAGTTCTAGCTACTGTATCATTTCACCAAAATATGTTGAAATTTGTAACTGAATTTAAATTATTTAATGTTAATCCCTAAATTCATATTATGTTAAAGATACATTTTCAGGAACATGATGTGAAATTTAAGCTTACTATTTATTTCTCAACATCTTGACCTGTTTTTGGGTGGCAGGGGGTGGGCGTTACTTTGCGGTTTCACTCACTCGACAACCGTGAAAGAATTTCTCTCCCCCTAGATATTAAAGAGAAACCATTCGCTGAATCACTGCTAGCGACAATAGGTTTTAAGTTGTGAGATATTCTTGTATTTATGAAGTTTGAAGAATTAAATAGTAAGTACTCTAATTATAGATAATAGTTGTTTACTCATCTAACCATATATCGGTATATATTTCAAATTCAAAAATAATCCTGACACACTTACAATTTAACTCAGGGTCTTCCTTTTGATTATAGAAGAACGTTATTTTTCTTAGAGTGGCAATGCTGAGGGAACTCTATAACTATATCTCTCTTTATTTGTTATATCCCTATCATCGCTATTTTATTTGTCTTGCTGGTTTTGTCCATTCCAAGGTTGTCTGGAAGAAATCACAGTTAGCAATAAGACCGCTCATTGTACGTAATGTACTGTTTACTTTTTCATGTAAATCTTGGTGTACTTAAAGTTAGTATTGTATTGTATGATATAGATAATAAATAAAAAAAGTACTGCACGTGTAGCGCAGTAATGAAGTCTAATTTAGTCAGTTTCTAGTTAGAATAACATATTTGTAACCCATGATATAGGCATTTATGTCGCTATTGCGGGCATTGTCTTTGTGGGCAAAAAAGATGCCAATAATTTAATTATGAAAGGCCCACTCTAATCTAAACATTTTATTCGCTTTAGCATTTAATCCGGTTGGATGATTGGTAAATAATATGTCGATAATTACCATAGAAATAATAAGTGATATCGATGGTATTTTTTTCTTGTTATTTAATTTACTACGCATAATTAATTGAGTGATTATAGTGATACTAAAATGCATGAACAAAAGAACCCTGAAGATGTAATACAATAGTCCTAAAGCAGAGAAAACTATCGATTTATCAGTCAGTAGTCTAAATCTGTCAATGTCATTCGTTTCGAGTGTAATTCGTGAAAAAATGCTGAGCAAAGTGTATCGCCGATTTGTCGCCAACATTTTCGAGAAAAAGTCGAGCCGCAGTCTCACCCCGGCGATCGTCAATTTGAAACTTTTTTACGAATCATTGCTAGCAATATTTTTAGTATTTTTAGGGTACCTACTCAAAGGCCTTGTATGGGAAACGGTGATGACTCGAGATATTCTCGGCCTCCACCAATTTTGGTACTGTTTATCAGTTGTTTTATTATGTAACTTAAATATAATGATACTAGAAAATTGAAAATAAAATATTTATGACATTTACATACATAAAAACATAATCTTCACTGTTAAATGTATGTCGAAGAAAGAGTTTGATGCAGATAACATGTGGAAAACGCAACTATACCATGCCAAGATATTCCCCAAACTGCTCTCGTTCCTAGTTCTTCATCGTTGTTAGATTTAGTTAGTTTTATTTTAAAATAGGCATTACAAACGACAGCTTGATGGGCTAACGGCACACGCTCCAAAGCTTTAGCACCTAACTTTGGCAAGGAAAAAGAAGAAAAAAAGGCTTATTGCAAACAAGCACAGATAATCTTTAAATTAGTTTACATTGGGGTTCATTTGTAAGTATATGCCATAAGCCAACTTTATCCGTACAAGTGAGGTAAAGGCGCCTACCAAAAGCAACATCAAATAATCACTGTAACGGGCATCTTCCGATAGCATCAAAAAGACGACGGCTATGTGAGATGGCAAGGAATATGGATATGCAATGATTGAAATTTTATATTTGAACAACGCACTCATTAGTAAAATAAATCCCTATAAACTCACGAAGATTTACTAACAAGGAATTTACGAAAACAGCTTTCCCACACTTACAACAACTAGAAACACGTTAGCGTTCAGATTATAGCCAAGGTATCGTAACCAATGTGCCACAAGTATATAGTGATCGAAAGTTAATAGTCCCGTGAGTGCGGATAATGGAAAAAAGAAACCGGCTCAGTTATGCTTAAGTCATCCTAAAAGGGTCAACCTTCTAGAATCTAGGTTATCCCTAATCAATCAGCCATTGTGTTGAACCGTTTCGTTGTTTATTTCTTTACTGGCAGATATTAAATACGTAGGAAGTGAAATGTCGCAGAAGAATAGTCTAAGATATGTTACTTTAGCCAGTGTATCGACGGAATTAAATTTGGGAAGCATTGAATTTAACGCTCCGCACATCGAAAACCAAAATATATGTAGAGAGGGAGATATAAGTTAAAAGTATATTACTGTAGGGAAAAAAGAGAGATAGAAAAGAGCTCATATATACTTTCTCTCTTTCTTTCATAGCCAGTTACATTTAGTTTAGGTATCTAAGTTTGAGTCCAGGCTTTTGGTCTACAGCACACTCGTTGTATTATTTGTATCTCAAAACGTTACGAATTACATATTCCACAAAATGGCGGAAACTTACATGAGTGTTTGAATTATTTGTCTAGTCTCATTTACATGAGAGTAGACCAACTCATCAGGTTTAATGAATAAACAGTCATCACATTTATATATTGTGGGATCTAGTATTTCACTTGCTTAATGACTGAGTCACATATTATGTACTGATCTGCATAAAAATATGTAGCATATCATCATAGTAATATGACTCAAAGGCACGGTTTTACGATAGCTTGAGTTAAATCATTACTGAAGTTTTTTATCTTTAATTATTTCGTTTTACTAAAAGCAATCAATAATGATAACCTGTATGCCCACGTAAGATTACATTGTAATCTTTACATAACATGATCTTGTAGCAAATCAAATAGCGACATAAAAGCACCCAATTCTGATAAACTGCAGTGCAACGATTGTAGCTACACGACCCTATTTTATTAGCAGCAAATACGGAAACTGCTACTAACCGCACGTACGTAGTGACACTTACAAGTATATTGCAAAATCCTTCTTATTACTTACACATTTAAGTTGCTTACTTGGAAAAGCTTTTATTTGAATTGTACTAACGCCATTACGTCAGTGGTAACATTTAGATTGTAATTTCCTTCCTATTGCTACACACTAAAGTTCTTTTGTATTCCAGTGGATATTCTTTTTACAGCATGTCAGTGGAAGCATTGTTCGGCTGTATTTATATGTGTGATATAACTACTGATGTGCTGTTGGGAGTAGGAAACCTTTTCAGATGGCCACTTAGAAGTAATGGGAGTGGCAATAAATAGACCACAGGGGGTGACAATAATGGGGCTATTTTTGTGCGAAGGTTACAATTGATTAGTGATTTGATCTTGGGAACTATTTGGATTGTGTGTGAGGTGTTTTTAATTGAATTTGCTCCCTCCTTCTTTCCTTATATGGTTATTTAATTACTGTCTTGTTCGTTTAGCGGTAAAGTCGAGAACAGGTGTAAAATAATAAAACAATAATAATGATGTCCTCCTAGCCGAATTTCTTCCACGGCGGCCAGTCTCAATGGAGACTAGCCAGTTGCGCAGGACATATTATAGTGCACAAGTGTGTGCAAACACAGGGGCACTTTCTATTCCATCACTCTCATGATCCGATGGGACGCCTAGAGACATAACTGGAAAGAGTTCAGGTACAGGACCAACGGCTTTACGTGCTCTCCGAGGCACGGGGGTGTAATACTACTAAAATTTTCTTTTTCGAATAAATCCCAAAATCACTTTTTGGGCCGACCCGGGATTTGAACTCAGGACCGCAAATAATTAGTATTTGCGGTTGAACACGCTACCGCTAGACCAACGAGGCAGTAAGGTAAATAGATAATACAGTGTCAAATGTAATAAATATGAGCTGCTGATACTGCCGCCCAATATCCATGACACCCAAAACTTCTCGTCTTATTTTAATCATCTACTTTTGCCGTTGACTGTACATAGAAACTATAGAATTAGAACTGAACTGCGAAATTGTGAACAAAATACCATTTCTATTAGTTAAATAAAATGCTTAGACACATAACTTGATGGAACTTGTAGTTCCGTGCTTTTACTACCAAGAAAACCTCTGATCTGGGAGTTACACCGTTGTGCCTCTGAACTCACGTAAAAGCGCTCACTGTTCTCTCGCTAGTCATATTAACTAGCTGTCCAATCAGATTATTGAGACGCTCAGATCGGTCGCGGTTGTAGCCATTAGGCAAAAGTCGATAGGCCTTTTCGGAGGCTTAATGGGGGCTTCAACAACTAGGACCCTAGGACACTAGGGTAACCACTGCCCATACGATAAGTAAGTAGAATCAGATTATAAAAGGATTTTTTTAATCTTGTTTTTATAGTAATAGATTAAGAAACTGATGCATTATCTAGTACAGATTTACTCGCGATTATTATATATTTACCTTTTCTTCTGTACATCTATACAAATAAATAAAATTGGAGTGTCTGTTTGTAATATTGAAAAAACCGTTTTTTACTACATAAATATGAATATATTATATACGGTATAGACACCTAAATAACATATTTTAGAATTTTTGTCTGTCTGTCTGTCTGTCTGTTTGTTCCGGCTAATCTCTGTAATGGCTGGACCGATTTTGACGGGAGGCTTTTATTGGCAGGTAGCTCATATAATAAGGAGTAACTTAGGCTACTTTTATTTTAGGAAAAGTCTTTTTTTTACATAAATCTAAATAAACTAATTAACACGCGGACGAAGTCGCGAGCACAGCTAGTAAAAAGTAAACTTCTAATAAAAAGCAATACTTAACAGTTAACATTAAAATACAATCTTAACTATTTCTTTTTATTAGAACTTTACTTTTCATGTACAGAAGTTAAGCCGTAAAATAAAACCGACTGCTATGACTGACCCGTTGGTCTAGTGGTTAGTGATCCTGATGGCTAAACCAGAGGTCGTGGGTTCGATCCCCATGGCAGACAAATCTTTGTGTGATAAGCATGATTATTTGTAGGGAGTCTGGTTGAAATTTGTCTTTAATGATTATAATCGCTTATCAGTTGTCTAGTTGCCATGTAGCAGTGTGTTATTTGTCCCAAGGTGTTTATTTAAACATCATGGCGTTATACGTATAACGCCATGATGTTTAAATAAACGTAATCGTTGTCTGAAAAAGCTTGTCCCTAGCATATCCCTAGTGCATTATCTATGCTTAAAAATCCTCGATACGATTTATAAAGGACTCTATCATATCTCTTCCGAAAACCGTAGCAGAAAATTTATTCTATAGTCACATCATACTTACACGTACGCGAATTCATCTGAAACGAGGTACTGAAGATTCTAAGGTGTAATGAGGAATAACTTGTCAGTGGCGAGAGGAGTGATAATAGAAAGTGGGTGTACAATAAAATTGATCATCGGAGCCCAGGCCGGATGGCAATATGTTAAATGTCCCATTATATTTATTTATTTTTAATAGCGCTAATTACTCCGTGGTACGCTTCTTTTACGTCATAGATTACCTGATGGTAAGTGATCATCGCCGCCCATGGACACAACACCAGAGGAGTCGCGGGCCGTTGCTGGCCTTTAAGAATCAGTAAACAAGTGTTGCTGATCCTTTCCCCCACCCCGATGAGCTCTGGCGACCTTACTCACGCGCAGAAACACAACATTACAATTATTAATGTTATTATTCAGGAATGTATTCTGTAAGGTGGAGGTACTTCCTCAGTCGGGCTGCTCTTCGAGCGAATGAACGCTGTGACCTACCTCTCTTAACATAGCACAAAAGGGGGGCACCGAAGCAGCATATTCCTGGAGCTCCTCCCACCAGGCGCCAAGAGAAGTCCACGGCAAGTTAGGTTTAGTCGGTGCGAATCTGACATACCCATCCACATACGTTTTTCACGAGTGGCATGCCTAGGCATTCCCCCTTACAAAAAAAGCTTAATTACTCCGTATTTCAGGGGGGATATTTAGTTGTATACCTATTTTAGAGACCTAATGAGTGGCTTGACCCGTCTGTGAATAAAAATTTATTGACGAAAACTACTACTCTTTACAGAAAAAGAAAGATTATAAAAAATTAACTAATAGTTGCTAAATTACGAAGTTTAAACCAGTAAAAATTTCAATAGATAGAAACACTAACCTAAGAAAATACCTTTACAGAAGTGGACTTTAGTATTTTTAGGTCGATTAACCGGCGACATTCATAAAATAATTTAGGTTTCCAAGAGAATGGAATGTAACGAAAAATTAGCTTCGTGACTGAAATTAAATTTTATTTGTGGAAAAATATGATGGTTAATTGCTTAAGCAGGTTTTCAAGACGCGGTTTAAACGCGCGTTTGAAACGACATCGCCTAACTTTATACAACTTTTGCTATAGAAATGTATGTCTACAAATAGTACCTATATCCAGTTGTAGAAAATAAGGTTCGATGTTAAATCCTGGATAATGCTATGGAGTGAAAGCCTATTGGTTTTTTTTTAATGATTTTAACAGTTATACGGGAGGCCTTTAGTGCTTTCAGTCCAACAGTATCCAATTATACAATTTTACATCAATCCTGCCCATATAGAAGTACAAATGAAAGTAAAGTAAATGGAAAATTATCAAAACGTGGCTAAAAAACATAATTATGATAAAGAGATTCTAAAGAGACTATGGAGGGAATTGTGTTTTGTGATTGATGAAATATGGATATTATATTTTAAATCGGAAAGGTTCATTTATTTATAATAATCAAAATTAACGAACTTAATCATCATTTCCATTACGCTATCATGAATGTAGGCTAGGATGTAGCACGTCTACATCGTAGTACATGCTACGCCATGCCGGTGTTACCGTAGACTTTTGTAGCAGTCGTAGCACACTGCGTTGTAGGAGCCAGAATCAAAATCTAAGGCGATTGGCACATACCACGCACCATGCTGCTTGTTACGTGTCGACGCACTTACACGCGTACTTGCGGGCAAATCTACATCATTGTGCGGATTTTTACGCACTCACGCGTGTAATTGCGTTTCGTGGATTCGCGGCGGCTCTGTCTCATTTCAAAGTTGTTCGCTGTGATGATAGTGCAGTGCAGAGCATCGCGTTAGTTTTGATATTTAAAATGGTTATTAGTGTGAAACCCATGCAGGATGCTGCAGTTATACAAACTTTTTGGTTTTTGTACAATCAAATTAATAGAAATCGTGAAGCCCTTCGAAATTCACGCACGGCACTACGGTACTCAGTGTGCCACACCTTACGGCTTGCCCCACACCCACGCACGGGGTGCATCTTTCTCCGCTTGTAGAAGCGTGATCTGCATGAACGCGCGTGAATGTATTATCTGTGTGTTTTCTATACAAACGAAGATACTTACAAGCAACGTTAGTAAATGCACTCACGTACTACGTTGCATCAAGCAGTGCAGTGTGCCAATCCCCTAAACTTTCCACGTTACGCACAAAACAGTTCTATAACAATCTCAAAAAAGTTCTATTCCAATTAAAAATGGAGGTCTTTATAAATTCTAGTTTACAGTTTGATTAGAGTTATGTAATTATAATAGCTAGAGCACAATCGCCACTTCGCATAATAATAAAGGCTACACAATTATTTCAGTGCGAAGTAGTGTTTAATACTACAGTACTAATATTTTAATTCCCGACTTTATTCTACTCCAAAATAACTAAAACGCGATCGTAATATAAATTGCTTTACAATTATAGTAACTGAAACAATAATAGTTGCTATTTATTAAGAACATTAAAACGCGCGTTCGAATCGCCGAACTGAAAGCCTTATAACGACCTTACTAATAGCAGGGTAACAAATCATTCGTTTTATAATAATGAATTTTAGATTAAGTGAAACAAGGTCCTATTTCCATTCTCGATATAGATTTGCATAACAATATGAAGCATTTTTCCTCGCAGGTATAGTAAAAAGTTTATTATACTTAGATTTTATTTATAGAGCCTCGTTGGTCTTGCGGCAGCGTGTTCAACCGGAGATAATAAGGTCGTGGATTCAAAAGCCGGTAGTGCGAAAAATGATTTTGGGATTTTTCAATTAAGAATTTTTTTCAGTATCAGCCCAAAGTCTGGATCGCAGTATTACACCGCCGTGCCTCAGCACGTAAAACCGTCTGTCCTGTACTTGACTTCTTGCCAGTCGTGGCACAAGTCGTCACATCAGATCATAAGATTGATGGAAAAAAAGTGCCCTGTGTTCGCGCACACATGTGCACTATATAATATGTCCCGCGCAGAAGACTCCTTTAAAACTGGCCGCCTTGGTCAAAATTCGGCTATGAGGACATTATTATTAGTACAATATTACACCAAGAAAATTGACTTTCATCAACTTTCATACTAAGATCTTAGTTACTCTGAGATATCATAATTTTGATATTATCAGATTCAGATACTTTATTGTGGACTGCCTGTGCACTGCGGTTTTACCCGCGTTCAACTTTATAAATTATCACAGCTCCTCCCCCGTAGGTGATAGCGTGATAATATATTCATGCAAAATTTTATGTAAATCCATTCAGTACTTTTTGAGTTTAGCCCGGACATACATACAGACAAAAATTCTAAAAATTATATTTTTGGCTTCGATTTCGCTTGTAGATCACACCCGAGTATCCTTTTAAAAAAATATTCAATGTACAGTTTTGACTTTCCTACGATTTTATTATATGTATAGATATAGATAGATATAGATCATAGGTAGGTACAAAATACAGATGTTGAACTATATTTTAAGATCAGCCATGTCCCGCCCGTTGAGCATGCAATAATTAACACAATAATTACTTAGCAAAGTCAATAAATTATTTAAGAAATAGATTCAAAATTGTCAAGTTATATAATAAAAATATAATATTCATATTAATTAAGATTTTATTGTCCTATGGTTATATTAAAACACAAAATAATATGTGTTTGGAAGTTGATAAAACCATCAATATTTATAAACGAATAAAGTAAACTAAAGCTAAGTTTAGTTTGTCGAAGGCTATAGAACCAAAAAACTCGTAAAAACCGTTTTATTGACTTAACTACAGTCACGCTATTTTCAGACGACCTCGGCGGTCGAGCGGTGTAAGCTGTTCAAACAAACGCTGTGCCTAAAAGGTCGTGGGTTTAATAACTGAAACTGTTCTATAATTCTTTGTATTTATAAGACTTTGTTTTGATTTTAGTCGGTTGAAAGAGCACGCAAGAGTTTTTACAGATTAACTTGCAAACTTCACGGCATAGGTTTGACGGTTACCGTAGCCAAGTTGGTAGTGCTCCTGCCTACGAAGCTGGTGGTCCTGGGTTCGAATCCCAGTAAGTGCAAATATTTGTGTGATGAGCACGAATATTTGTTTCTGAGTCATGGATGTTTTCTATGTATATAAGTATTTATCTATCTATATAAGTATGTATATCGTCGCCTGGTACCCATAGTACAAGCTTCGCTTAGTTTGTGGCTAGGATGATCTGTGTGACATTATCCTTAGATATTGTCCCCAGATATTATTAAGTAAGATTGAGTTATAGGTAACCCTTAGAGCCTGTGCAGACCACGTTTCAGAAACGCGCGTTGACGGCGCGCTTTTATACTACAGTGCAGTTCGTTGTTGTTTGTATCGATACAAACGCGATGCTAACGCGCGTCTGTATCGCTACAAATGCGCGTCAACGGCGCGCTTAAAAACGTGGTGTCCATAGGCCCTTACAAGTTACTCAACTTGAACTATGGCATATCTTATGCCATCAAATTAATATTTTGGATTATAGTAATTCAAAAACTTATATGGATTTCATGAACTTTGCAACTTAATCAAACAAACCCTTCCGTACTCTTTCAATCGACTAAAATCTTTGTATGTATCTAATAGTTATTTACATATGTCACCATAATACATGTTTACTCATATACAATATGTAACGTAATTAACGCAGACCCTCAAACACCCCAATCAGAATATTATGTTG
Organism: Pseudoips prasinana; assembly: GCA_951640165.1. Classification (NCBI taxonomy): domain Eukaryota; kingdom Metazoa; phylum Arthropoda; class Insecta; order Lepidoptera; family Nolidae; genus Pseudoips; species Pseudoips prasinana. The sequence goes on from OX621236.1 coordinate 5,900,669, forward strand.
TAATCATAATACATAGACTGAATTTTTAATTTAACTTGTATATACATTAATATTTACTAAATTCGTTTCTTGGAAAAAAGTATATTTTTCTTTATTTTGTATTGAATGATCGAATTTGTATGAATACAAATAAAACTGCAATTTTAAGTCTTACTACTTTGACTTACGGTCCATTTCATTTTTTTTTTACTGTACGCTGTATAATATGAAAATAATTTCCGTAGTTTTAATTATTTTGGAATAAAAAAATACCTATATTAAAATCGATATAAATCGATTCAGTAAACGATTCTGAATGATGCGCGTTAATTAAGTTACATGAAGTATAGCACTAACCGAAAAGATAACGAATGAATGGACGGAAAAACGAACAAAATCTCATAATAATCCTTACGTACCTTTAGATTAAAAAAGAAAAATTATTTTCGCACTAGGATATAAATTTCAAAATAACTATGTGCCACGTAAATAGTAGGTATATAATCTATTGTCGGAATTGAATCTGCACCACACGGGCATCGAGGCAGACACGCATAGACAACATTAAAATCTGAGTCGCACATTTCGTTAAAGACAGATTCCATCTTTCAATATAGCATTGAAATTTGGTACGCCAATAGTGTGCAATCGTTTAATAAGCTAACGTTCACTATTCCTTAATTACAATTGAAAGCTGTATAACAATTGTGCGATATAACAATAACCCCATAATAACACCGTAATAGCACCATCCCAGGATTACATAATTGCGCAAATAACTCCACAACAGGTAACACTCATAAACTAACATACGTTAAACTAGTTTCGAGGTGTTTGACATTCATTGCGTCAGAACTACACACTTAAAAAGGAAACATGCGTAGTAAACCGTTGATGTACGAAAAATAAATTCAAACAACCGTACTTACGTAAGTTACGTAACCTTCAAAATTGTTGACTCACACTGGAGTAATTCATGTGTGAAACAAACTGGAGTGCACACATAGAACGGAGAGCGACGATTTGTTGGTGTGTTAGGTAGTTGCTACTAAAATATTTAAACACAAAGTATTTTAAACTGCAATGTTTCCCAAGAGAGAAGCCTTAATTTGAGGCTTCAAGTTTAGCGCCAAAATTGGTCAAATGCGTGTAATAACCATTTAAAATGAATGTATACTACGCAACTTGGTAATTATAATTACTAAACAAAAATTAAAACATACAGAAACCTCCATATATTCGGAAATGTACTCTAAATATTATACTACTCGTATTAACTTAAGAACTAGCTAAGAGACTGACAATGATTTTTTTAAGTAAGGATTATAGAATCAAATAAAAATATGCATAATATAATGTAGACCTTTCGCAATGACGCTATAAAAGAAACCATTTATGTTATGTTTTTTCGTATATTAGAACTAAACAAGTCGGACCTTCAATAAATTATCCTAAGTAATTAGAAGAAATGATATTTTAAGTGGTTATAACATATTTTATGTTGTTATAAATACATTTTAGGCCCTACCATTAGAACTTTAGATCTCACTTCTTTTGTCGTTGAACTCAGCAACCAAGGCATTTATCAAAATAGTAGCTGTGCCCCGCGGTTTCACCCGCATTTACAAAATTATAGCCTATGTATTATTCGGACATATAAGCTACTAGCTGTGCCCCGCGGTTTTACCCGCGTTAAACTACAAAATATGGCCTATGTGTTATCCTAACTATAAAAATTAGCCTATGTTCTTTCTCAGGGTCTAGAACATCTGTATACCAAATTTCATTCAAATCCGTTCAGTAGTTTTGGCTTGAAAGAGTAACAGACAGACAGACAGACAGAGTTACTTTCGCATTTATAATACTAGTTAGGATAATACTACAAAGGTTCATATAAATTGGTTCAGTAGTTTTTGCGTGAAAGTGTAACAAACATCCATACATCAATTCATACTCACAAACTTTCGCATTTATAATATTAGTAGGATTGAACTTGGCTCAGAATATTTAACCAGCTCGAGACCTCAGCTCCTCATACAAAACAGATTCTTTGCTGTTTTGTTTTAAGATAAGTGTAATGTTGTCCAAATATACTTCGTATATTTTTAGGAAGACATAAGAATAAGAATAATTTATTTCCCACAAAAAAGTGCACGATTTACACATAAATTACAGCTTTTAAATAGTGACAAAAAATAGAATTGAACTCTGGTACCCATGATAAGATTTAATTTGAGTTACATACATTACAGTGTACTCAAATTTAACGTTAAGTAATCCATATCATCCACATCTTTATTAGACTGCACGTCCCGGCAGAACAACAATATGGGTGACCTATAAGTAGTTGTTTTTAGCCTGGGTATACTGTGTCCGTTAATTATATTTTTGTAAAGTACCCCGCCAAACATGGATTAATTTCCCTGGTGCGAGCACTAAACAACAGGGACAAACATATAAGAACACCTAATAAAATCAGCACACTAATGATTGCCTTTGAGAGAACTGAACCCGGGACACGAAGTGACGAGCCTACTATGCAGCCACCCATTATGCCGTCATTAAATTCTCTTCTTTTTTAAGTGACTCTCCAACCAATGAAGGTTAGCCAAAAGCAGAAGGCTTTTATAAGGTTTTTATAAAATTACTAACAATCATAAAAATATTACTTTATTGTTCGCGAGGTGACATAGTTGTAGCAACTTGAAGCATTGCTTGCGATTATTGTTTATTCTCTGATGTAATGTACCCAGGACGTCTCCTACCCCCAAAACATATTTTCCTATTATAATCAGCCATAGGAATTTATACTGTATAAAGAGTGTCAGAATGTTTATATTACACCATTTAAACATTTTAAATATTGCCTGCTTCGTTGGTCTAGCGGTAGCGTGTTCAGCCGCAGAGAACGAGGTCCTGGGTCCAAATCCCAGGTCGGGAAAAAAGCGATTTTGGGACATCAGCCCGAAGTCTGGGAGTTGGCGGTATTATACCCCCGTGCTTCGGAGAGCACATAAAGGCATCGGTCCTGTACCTGACCTTTTTCCGGCCGTGTCAGGCATCCCATCGGATCATGAGAGCGATGGAATAAAAAGTGCTCCTGTGTTTGCGCACACACTTGTGCACTATAATATGTCCCGCGCAGATGGCTAATCTCTGTTGAGACTGGCTGCCGTGGCCGAAATTCGGCTAGGAGGACATTATTATTTATTATTACAACATTGTTCAATCCTGTTTAAAACTCATTTGCTATACTCCCAAATTACTAGCTTCTTAACCTACCACGCCAAACGAAGTAATTAAATTTATATCCCCTCCGATACGCCATATACAAATTACTCGGTAATTTCACAACAATTCTCACATTTTATCGCACGGAGGTTCACAAAGGCGCTTAAAGTGAATTGCTTTCATACATCATAAGAACAACGATGGAATGTGAAAACTAAATGAGAACGGAGATGAAAGAGTTATGCGTAGCAAAGATTTTGTGAGATCACTTATTCTTTAGAGAATATGAACGACTATACGATATTTTTATTCTGTACTTGTCTTAAATTGAACAAAATTCGATAAGCAATTTAGTGTTGGCTGGAATATAATGTTGACGGTCCAGTTGGCATGGTTGGTAAATGGCCTTTCACATCGCAGGACGTGAGTTCGATTCCCAGGCAAGAAAGCTAATTGTGTACCAGGACATATCTGTGCCTGGGTGTAATCCTACTAATCTTATAAACGTGAAATTTTGTAAGTATGGATGGATGTTTGTTACTTTTACACGTAAAAACTACTGAATGGATTTTAATTAAACTTTACAATAATAACTTATAGGCTATAATTTATAAAGTTTAACGCGGGTAAAACCGCGGGGAACATCTAGTTATCTATATAAGTACCTATGTATTAGCAAAAGAAAAGTAGTATATGTAGTATACAAACCATCTGATTTGCATAGTACAAGCTATGCTTAATTTTGAATCAGATGGCTGTGTGTGAATTATGTGCATATGTATGGATAATTAATTATTATTATAATATCCTTTTTGCGGAGTTATTCTGTGAAACGTAGGTAACCTTTATATATATAATGGGGTGATATTAATGTGAACATTTTCTTTCATAACTAGCTAGCTACTAAACTTGCATATAAAACGGACGTTAAGCATTTTTATAGCTTTAATATAACGAAACGTACGTAGGTATATATTCTAACAAGAGAACATAAGTATATCACATACATGAGAAAAACTGATAAAACATTAATGTAAATATGTCATATATACAAACACTCTCTTGTTTTCCTTTTAAATATGTACTTATATTTTTAAGCGGTATTTTTATTAAATAGGATTTTGGTTCTTAGTTATATCATCAAATCATACTTTGCATAAATAGACTTAAATAAACCAAAACATAGCTACTACAAATATAGACAGAAATAAGTATAATTACTTGCTGTGTGGTGACGGCCTACGAATATCACCACCCCCTCTCATCCCGTGGGGGGACGTAAAAGTCGTCCCAAGGGAATATATACCAGAGAACGGGCAGCAGCGTTCTCCTGAGTACCATGTCCACCTTACTGCGATCGCCAACCCGTCTGCCAAGCGTGGCGATTATGGCAAATCCCCTCAAATGATGGACACAACCAAACCGCGGCCCCCAGTCCCCGGCAGCCCTGCTATTCCCAGCCGTGGTAACAGGCGTGGTTACGGCAGGGCAGGGGGTGCTAAGAATCCCCGGCAGATTCCGCGTTACCAACACCGACGACCTCTGGCCCTGGCAACATATAACACACGTACACTGCGGTCCGACGAGAAGATAACCGAACTGGAGGAAGAATTGAGCAGGTTACATTGGGATATTGTAGGATTATCTGAAGTCCGAAGAGAGGGGGAGGACTCGATAATACTTAAATCCGGAAACCTGCTCTATTACCGGGAGGGTGACCAAATATCCCAAGGTGGTGTCGGGTTCATAGTCCACAAGTCCCTCGTGAACAACATAGTGAAAATCGAGAGTGTGTCGACAAGGGTTGCGTACCTTATACTCAGAATCACCAAGCGGTATTCGTTGAAGGTTATACAGGTATACGCACCCACTTCGACACACTCCGACGATGAGGTCGAGGTTATGTATGAGGACATATCCAGAGCCATACATACCTCTAACTCCTATTTCACTGTGGTCATGGGGGACTTTAACGCGAAGCTGGGCAAACGATTCGGTAATGAGCTGAGAGTGGGGCAATTTGGAACTGGTGACCGGAACCCCCGGGGCCAAATGTTGGCCGACTTTATGGAGAAGGAGGGACTCTTTATGATGAATTCCTTCTTCAGGAAGCCGGATCACCGCAAATGGACCTGGGTGAGCCCGGATGGTAAAACTAAAAATGAGATAGACTTTATCTTGTCGACGAGACGACAGATGTTCAATGATGTCTCCGTGATCAATGCGGTTAAAACCGGGAGCGATCACAGACTGGTCAGAGGCTCATTGAACCTTAATGTCAAACTCCAGAGGTCCCGACTGATAAAGTCTACGCTCCGACCTTTACCTATCCACGTCCAAAACCCCGAACCATTTCAGCTCGAACTGCAAAACCGTTTCGAATGCCTAGCAGACTGCGAGGAAGTGGACTCATACTATGACAGGCTCGTAGAAGCTGTCCATACGGCTGGGTCTAAGGTCTTCAAGGCCCGCCGTACAAACAGAACTAAAAAGATCTCTGACTTTACCCTGCAACTTATGGAAGATAGACGGAAAATGGTTCTGACATCCTCAGATGATGCTACCAGATATCGGCAGCTCAACAGACAGATCTCAAAGTCTTTGACTCGCGACACGCGGCAATTTAATACAATTAGTATTAAAGAGGCCATCGAGCGAAACAAAGGCTCTAAAGTGTTCGCAAGAGCTCTGTCTGTTGGACAGAGCCAACTGACGAAGCTGAAGACTGAGGATGGTAGAATCGTCACGTCTAAACCTGAGTTGCTGGGAGAGATCGAGAAGTTCTACGGACAGTTATATACGACAACACTGCCACCTGTCAAAAGTCATGCCTCAGATCCCAGAGCACGACTAACCCGACATTACACCGAAGATATCCCGGACGTCAGCCTGTACGAGATTAGAATGGCTCTCAAACAACTCAAGAACAACAAGGCGCCTGGTGATGATGGAGTTACAGCAGAGCTTCTGAAGGCGGGTGGTATACCAATCCTACGGGCCCTTCAGAAGTTATTTAACTCCGTCATACTAGATGGTCAAACGCCACAAGCATGGCACAGAAGTGGGGTGGTGCTCTTCTTCAAAAAGGGCGACAAAACCCTATTGAAGAATTATAGACCCATCACACTGCTGAGCCATGTTTACAAGTTGTTTTCGAGGGTCGTTACGAACCGTCTCGCGCGCAGGTTTGACGACTTCCAGCCTCCCGAACAAGCCGGTTTCCGAAAAGGCTTTAGTACCATAGACCACATACATACGCTGCGGCAAGTTATACAGAAGACCGAAGAGTATAACAAGCCACTGTGCTTAGCGTTTGTGGACTATGAGAAAGCCTTTGATTCTATCGAAACATGGGCCGTGCTGAGGTCTCTCATAAGGTGCCAAATTGACTACCGGTATATCGAGGTGATAAAGTGTTTGTATGAAAACGCCACTATGTCAGTGCGACTCCAGGACCAGATCTCGAAACCTATCCACTTGCAGCGAGGCGTGAGACAGGGAGATGTTATATCTCCGAAACTGTTCACCGCTGCATTGGAAGACGTCTTCAAGCTTCTGGACTGGAAAGGCTTTGGCATCAATGTCAATGGCGAGTACATCACTCACCTTCGATTTGCCGATGATATCGTAGTCATGGCTGAGACCATGGAAGACCTCGGTACAATGCTCGATGACCTCAGCAGAGTCTCTCAACAAGTGGGTCTGAAAATGAACATGGATAAGACGAAAATCATGTCAAACGTCCATGTTACACCCACTCAATTGAAAGTTGGTGACTCTGCACTCGAAGTTGTAGAGAACTATATTTACCTAGGACAGACCATCCAACTAGGTAGGTCCAACTTCGAGAAGGAGGTCAATCGTAGAATCCAACTCGGATGGGCAGCGTTCGGGAAGCTACGTAACATCTTCTCGTCCAAAATACCGCAGTGTCTCAAGTCGAAAGTCTTCGACCAGTGTGTGTTGCCAGTGATGACATACGGAACAGAGACGTGGTCGCTCACTATGGGCCTTATTAGAAGGCTCAAGGTCACCCAAAGAGCAATGGAGAGGGCTATGCTCGGAGTTTCCCTGCGGGATCGCATCAGAAATGTCGAAATCCGCAGGCGAACCAAAGTCACCGACATAGCCCGAAGAATTGCCAAGCTGAAGTGGCAGTGGGCAGGGCACATAGCTCGTAGAGCCGACGGCCGTTGGGGCAGAAAGGTTCTCGAGTGGCGACCACGAACCGGAAGACGCAGCGTGGGCAGGCCCCCTACAAGATGGACCGATGATCTTGTGCGGGTCGCTGGAAATCGCTGGATGCGGATAGCGCAAGACCGGCAATTGTGGAGATCTTTGAGGGAGGCCTTTGTCCAGCAGTGGACATCTTTCGGCTGATATGATGATGATGATGATGAAGTATAATTAAAGTTCGCACCGCCATCTATGCAACGTGCTCAGAAGACTGGCAGCCTAACCTTCCTGGATTCCAACGCTGATCCGCTCTATTAGATAAAATCCAGCCTTTTATTCGGAAGAAACATCGATGAGGCTTGTTTTAGGTTGATGCTGTGTGTTGACAGCATAGAATATCATCACCCCATCTCATCCCGTGGGGGGTGTATAAACCGTCCGAGTGAATACGTACCAGAGAACGGGCTGCAGCGTTTTTCTGTGAACTACGACCATCAAACTGCGATCGTCAACCCGTCTGACAAGCGTGGCCATTATGGCATAACTCCCATTCCTTGGGGACAGCATAGAATATCATCACCCCATCTCATCTCGTGGGGAGTGTAGAAATCGTCCGAGGGAATACGTACCAGAGAACGGGCTGCAGCGTTTTTCTGTGAACTACGACCATCAAACTACGATCGTCAACCCGTCTGACAAGCGTGGCCATTACGGCATAACTTCCATTCCTTAGAGACAGCATAGAATATTATCACCCCATCTCATCTCGTGGTGGGTGTAGAAATCGTCCGAGGGAATACGTACCAGAGAACGGGCTGCAGCGTTTTTCTGTGAACTACGACCATCAAACTACGATCGTCAACCCGTCTGACAAGCGTGGCCATTATGGCATAACTTCCATTCCTTGGAGACAGCATAGAATATTATCACCCCATCTCATCTCGTGGGGGGTGTAGAAATCGTCCGAAGGAATACGTACCAGAGAACGGGCTGCAGCGTTTTTCTGTGAACTACGATCGTCAACCCGTCTGACAAGCGTGGTCATTATGGCATAACTCCCATTCCTTGGGGAGGCTTTTGTCCAGCAGTGGACGTATTTGGGCTGAAATGATGATTATAATATAATATGGTTTCTTATACTACGAGTATTATAATAAAAGAATTATCATACATTTTAGACCTGAACATTTCCCGCTTATCTCAGAAATAACGGTTCTATACATATATTTATCTCCATCTCAATCCATTTATCTCGTAGTGAATGCACGAACAATGTGTGAAGCGGTCTTTATTCCTATTTGATATTAAACACGCCACGATAACTTTATAGCTTCTATATGGACGCGCTTCTTCTTATAATGGTTTTAGTTGAGATGTTTTAGTATTTTAGTAAACAGAATGCTGATTTTAAATGGGCTGAATATATATACTCGTATGTTGTTACTAGCTGTGCCCCGCGGTTTTACCCACGTTAAATTTTATAAATTATCACAGCTCCTCCCCCGTAGGTGATAGCGTGATAATAGGTAGCCTATGTATTGACCCGACCTCTTTCTAATATTCATGCAAAATTTGAAGTAAATCTGTGTAGTACTTTTTGAGTTTAGCCCGGACATGCATACAGACAAACAGACACAGACAAAAATGCTTAAAACTAAATTTTTGGCTTCGATAGCGATAGTAGATCACGCCCCAAGTAAAAAAATATTCAATGTACAGTTTTGAGTTTCCTACGTTTCCTTTATAATATGTATAGATTAACGTTTTACCGATTTCAAAAGAAGGCTAGAATATGCAACGTGTTATATAAGTAGTGGACGTAAGTTAAGGAGATTATTTTTCCCATAATACTTAACAACGTGTACATGAACATGCAAAACGCAAGAAAGTATTAACGGCCCATACAAGAATAATGATCAGCTGATACATCTACACCGGTTTATGTGGTTGGTAAATGCTTGCCTTTCATGCCGCAGGTCATGGGTTTGATGCTGTCTTTTTGTCCTGAGTCTGGGTGTAATTATCTATATAAGTATGTATTTACAAAAGAAAAGTAGTATATGTTATCAGGTTGCCATAGTACAAACTAGATCAGATGGTCATGTCATTGTGTGAATAATGTCCCAGGATATTATTATTATTTTGTACGGGGGGGGGGGGGGGGGGGGCACTAACTGGTTTTGTTCAAATAGTTCAGTTTCATCGGAAGGTAGCACTTCGTAATTTATGTCCACTATTTATGTAACACCTTTTATATTTTTTATGTTATGTTAAGCGATTTCGCGTTCACTAACTGTTGTAAAAACGAAATACTCATTCATTGAAACAATTTATTAACGGTAACAATAACTTAACTTGAATTTCTTTTCGATAAACGGTACCGATTACGTAAAGGTACGTATATAAATTAACAAAAACAATATTCTTAAGAGAAAATTATATTATATACAATTCTTTATGAGAAATAAAGTTATCTTAACCGTAACCGTAATAGTTACAATTCACAATTATTGCAATTCATAATGGCAATAAGTTGATAAAAAAAATGATACATTTCCAAAATAAAAAAAAAAAACTTATTGCTTAATTTGTCACGTACGAATTATTTATAAATATGATAGTGAATAATGTGTACAATTTGTATACACTAAGAAGAAAATTAATCCCATAAAATTACGCCATTTTTTAAACTCAACTAAAATAGGAGATTGTAATGAAAAATAACAACATTTTACTATTTCCTTAAAAAGTATTTACGATACGGTACATTATATTAAAAAATATAATTGAATTTATATGTTGGGGCGTGCGTGGACCCCCTACAAGGTGACCGATGGTAGTTATTATGAGGGTTTCTAGAAACAGCTAAATTCGCGTATCGTGAGACTGGCAATTGTTACGATACTTGGCGCAAGCCTTAGACAAGCAGTGGACGGCATTCAGCTAACATGATAATGATATTTGTTTCGGTGAATCGCGAAAACAGCTGGACTGATCTTGACGGAACTTTCACTGGCAAATAGCTAATGTTATAAGGACAACTATATCATTATTCCACGAAAAGATACTGTTCCCAAGGAATAGAAATATTATTTTTAAAGGAGCAAATAAATTACGCGAGAGAATCCGCCAACAGATTTTATGCTAAAAAGTAAATTTATATACTTTAAAAATTATACTATCGTAAAAAATATTATTATTTATCGTATTCGTTTTGAGCTAAAGTTACCCGCAATACAGGGATTAGATTAAATAGTGCGGGCGTTGTCTTTAAAAAAAAAGAAAAAACAAAAGCAATATCATTGTCTGCGACAAATTTTATCGCAGTCATTTTAAGAGCATTCAATTATTTTCACAACATCAAATGAGACGACATTAAAACATTACATACTTACGCGAAACAAAAAACTAATTGCCGTATCCTAGTTATAATGTCGTATTATTATAAATATTATATATATATAATAATTATAATAGTATAATGCCGATCGCCGTAGCCTAGTTGGTAGTGCTCCTGCCTACGAAGCTGGTGGTCCTGGGTTCGAATCCCGGTAAGTGCAAATATTTGTGTGATGAGCACGAATATTTGTTTCTGAGTCATGGATGTTTTCTATGTATTTAAGTATTCATATATCTATATAAGTATGTATATCGACGCCTGGTACCCATAGTACAAGCTTTGCTTAGTTTGGGGCTAGGATGATCTGTGTGACATTGTCCCTAGATATTATTATATTATTATTATTAAAAAAAAAAAAAAAAAAATTGGTAATTTTATATGCCATATTAAATCAGTTTTAAAGTCACTTTAATTATTATTTTTTGTAAGAAATTTAATTTAAAATGGAAGAAAAGTTTTGTTCGAGACAGAACTTTAAAAGAACTACAACTAGGTTTAATTTTTCATGAAAATAACATTCAAGATTTATTCTTGTAAAGTTTTTAGCAACGCACAGAACACGGGACAACATTAAAGAAAGAAAAAACCTTAATTAAACACTTAACAAGGTACACCGAACCTCTTTTCAGGCATTTTCCTGAAGTGTATTAAAACGTGACAAACTTAGAAATGTTGGAAATACCTTTAAGGAAAAGGGAAAATTAAAAAGTTCTCAACAATAGATCGCCTTGACTTGGATCGAGTCCTTTTGGAGCCTCTCGACTGGCAGCTAAATACCGGAAATTTATATTTCATAATTTATTTTTTCTACCTACATTTATATGTTTTCTTCCAATTTTGTTTTTCCTGTTGAAATACTTGTACATTTCATATGTAGGATTTGTTTATGAAATTAAATTTAAATACGTAGGAGGACTGCGGGAGACATTGTCAATATTATTTGTCGGACAGACGGCCATGGTGAAACTATGGGAGTTCCTTGAGGGGCTAAGTGACTGTGACATCCAGGGTTAAATATGGTTACCGGAATTCAATTACAAAATTAATCATTTCTTTTCCGGTCTAGTTATGAGAGGTAGAACATATCGTTTTCCGGTAGAGGAGCAGGTAGTCTGTGAAAGTAATTCTACTTTACAGAACATATTTCAAATATCGTTTATCGGAGTGAGTAGTAATCTAGAGTTAAATTCGTCAATCAAGAGTCAATCTTAGATTGGTCTTAAAGAACCATAGTATATTTAATAGGTTAAGGGTAATCCGCTCGTATCTCAGCCCACGTCATGCGCGACCTGCCCGAGACATGCACGCTCCGTCTATTCATGCATTCGCACTGCGCTTAGTTATTCTCTTTCTGCCCGCGTACTAGAGCTCTGCCCGCATCGTACGTTCTCGCGCTCCACCCGCGACGCACACGCATTCTGAGTGCACTGCTGCTATGTGAATTCTAACACATTCTGTTCACGTGTTATGTATCACCACCCGGCCGGCTCTCAAAGCCAAGGTCCGTTCTCTATTCCCTGTTCTTTTTCCCATGTGAATGAATGCAGATGTGTGCAGAGTCCTCCTGGTCAGATTTCAGCCATGGCGCCCTATCTCAGTGGAAACTAGACATCTGCACGGTAGTCATTATAGTGCACGAGTGAGTACGCAAACGGAAGTACATTTTCTATTACCTCAAGCTCATGATCCAACGGAATGGTTAAGTGACACCTGCGGGGAGTGGTCAGGGGCAGTACAAGTACAGGGAGTGTAGTATCGCCAACTTCCAAACTGCAGTTCAGATACTAAGAATGTTTTTCTTAGCAAAGAATCCTAATATCACTTCCTGACCAGACCTGAGATTTGAATCCAGGAACTCATTTTCTGTGGTTGAACACCCTACCCCTAGACCAACCAAGGTCTCCAAATTTTTTATTGTAAAAGCATATCAATATATACAAATAGAATTTAAACAATTATGTCTCATATTGCTTTAATGTAGAGTATACCTATGTTAAAGAAACGTCAAGCAGAAATGTCGTTCATTTCAAACGAGTAGCGATTCTTAGCAATGCTTATTCAAATAGGTGGATTAAATGGAGTGTTTTTCTTACGATACATTATATGTAATCAGAATTCAGAAGACGGGGAAAATGGATACGCTGTATTGATTTCCAGTGTATTTCAGGTCGTAACTGTCTCTAGCGATGTTTTTGAAGACCAGCCCCCCGCGCTAGCTCAATGTATCCCCGTACGTAGGTAATTAGTAAAAATTAGGTTAGCTAAATACAAATGTCTACATTATTTTTTCCGAAAATCCGCAACAATTAGACAATAACCGTTGGCAATGCTAATATTAAGCGATATAGCTTAAAAGTGTTATCTAATGATCTATGGTTGCTGTAATACTTTATGGGTATGATAGCTAATGGGAAGAATGCTCGTCGTTTTAAGCGCTTATCCATACTTGGGGTAAGAGTTTATAAGCACGAAACTCTGAATGTGAACTGTAAATTATTTGTCCAATAGCTGGCTATTGGACAATAATGAACAGTTCACGAAGTAGTGAAGGTTGTTATTTATTTATTTTTCTTAGGAAGCTTTCAGCGACATTTTAGCTTTATATGTTATACACGCCGCTGGATACGGGCAGCGCAGGACCGGCTATTGTGGAGATCCCTTTGTTCAGCAGTGGAAATTCTTCCGCTGATATGATGATGATGATGGTATAATACATGACAGACAGACATTAATAGATCTCCACGCATAACACACAACGGTTTGTCAAAAATATATTTATTGAAGTTATACTTCTTTTGGCGCGATGGAGAAAAATGATGAGAGTGAATTTTTACGATGCGCGCGCACACCGACACCAAAAAATTTAACAGCATGAAGTTAGTTCTAGGTGCTATGAGAGTGAATTTTAACGATGCGCGCGCACGATTCGCGCGCATCGTAAAAATAACAGCATGACGTTAGTTCTAGGTGGTATGAAAATTGATAACTATGTTCAAGTTGTATATTAAGAAGTATAACTTCTAACGCGTGTACATAAGTACACACAAGTTTTAATTATTCAACAAAACCGAAATACAAGTTTAGAGTGTGAAGAACAAGAGCAGAATGAATCTTAAATGTTGATACTCTACTGTGATGTACTGGTTATTGTGTAATCAGTTATAAAGTAAAATAGGGTACGTACGTCATACAGTTATCACATTACTTTCTCGTGGGAATGGTAAACTATTTAGTAAGCTACATTACGACGGTCACCGCAGCCTAGTTGGTTGTGCTCCTGCCTACGAAGCTGGTGGTCCTGGGTTCGAATCCCGGTAAGTGTAAATATTTGTGTGATGAGCACGAATATTTGTTTCTGAGTCATGGATGTTTTCTATATTATAGATAAATACTTAAATACATAGAAAACATCCATGACTCAGAATCGTCGCCTGCTACCCATAGTACAAGCTTTGCTTAGTTTGATCTGTGTGGCATTGTCCCTAGATATTATTATTATTTATTCTAGAACATTCGATTCGTTATATCTCACAGTATCCAGTACACGAGTAATTAAAAGCTGACTCAACCCTTTTGTATTGTTACTAAGTCTACTTATACATAGGTCTAGAGCTAACTATACATAGGTATATTATGGCACCCTTAACTAGGTCGAGTAGTTTTTCTTCCTACCGGATTGCTTTACAACTGCCTCTCTTTGGACTCTCATCTGCTGCTTTGCATGTATTCATAAAGGGAAGTGTAAGTTTATTTGTTCTAAACTCTGAATATTCAGTCTATTAGATGAAATCACGGTAGATTTCAAGTCTTAGCATGTGCGTTTGTTTACCATCTCAAGGTTGTGTCACTATTAATCACTATATACAAGAGTGGCAGTGATACGGTTTCGGGTGAGATTAATACCCGATAATATATTTTGCTATATTTAATTATAGTAAAAAAAGAGATTATATTTTTCATAAAATCTCTTTTATTTAAAAAAAAAACATTACATCTGTTTTATCGTCTCGGTCAAAACACAATATTCGATTCAAAATTGTTTATTGTTTCTCCGTTGAGGGCCACCCAAGTAAAATAGGGAGCGCTTTTGTTCAACCTTGGGTGGGTGATAACTCGGCAATTGTGGTGATAAAACGGCCTTTTATTCTTGGCAAACAACGCTTACATTTAAGCTTGTTTCTGTGAGTTGTCTGTAATTTGTATGCATTTAAGAAAGTATGTTTATTGCATTATTAAATATTTTATAAATCCAATCAAATCTAAGCAAATCCAATCATTTCCAACTTATCATATGGGCAGTGGTTACCCTAGTGTCAAAGTTGTTCAAGCCGCCCATTAGGTCACTGATGTGGCTTAACGACTGTTGCCTAATGGCTACAACCGGGACTGACAGCTTAACATATCTTCCGAAGCACGGAAATTAAACCAATTTGGCGGTCACCCTTCTATGGACTGCCCGCCTAGTTGCCTAACCTGTCTAATCGTTTACGGAGCGGTAAGAGCATCTGCCTATGAGCAGCTAAACATTCATTATCATCATCATATCAGCTAAAAGACGTCCACTGCTGGACAAAGGCCTCCCCCAAAGATCTCCACAATTGCCGGTCTTGCGCTTTTCGAATCCAGCGACCCGCACAAGACCATCGGTCCATGTTGTAGGGGGCCTGCCCACGCTGCGTCTTCCGGTTCGTGGTCGCCACTGGCGAACCTTTCTGCCCCAACGGCCGTCGGTTCTACGAGCTATGTGCCCCGCCCACTGCCACTTCAGTTTTGCAATTCTTCGGACTATGTCGGTGACTCTGGTTCGCCTGCGGCTTTCGACATTATCAGTTTTTTTTTTTTTTTTTTCATTTTACGGCTCTGGCTTCTTTGGCCTTATGAGCCTTCCGTCAAATATTTTATTGTTATATCATTTATTTCCATCATTGTCAAGTAAAGTCCGTCACAGTCAAGTCATACATAGTCCTTGTCCAACTCCAGTAAAGCAGTGGAGACTTTACTAGAGGCCTATATGGAGTTTTAGATTCAACACAGAAAATCGCAATTCACGGCAATATGGCACTTTCCTCAACTTGTGTACGTTGTCCATGATGTTATATCTAAAAATCCACCATATTTACACATAAAAACTTGAATTTACACCAGTTTTTGAAAATGAAACAATGCCCTGATGCGTCTTTTCCGCGTTGGCGCCAAAACTCACCATTATCAGTTGTCAACTAGTATTGCCAGTAGTACAATAATCTAGTCTTATCTATATCTGGCAAGATATCCAGTCTTTAAGTAATGTCTCAAGCAATATTCAGTTTATTAGGAATTCCAGCAAAGTGCTTCAATAAAACAGGAAATAAATTTTACTGCGAACTCGTTCTCTCTAATGTTAAGAAAATTTCTCCTACGGTCATCAAATTTGTAGGAAGATGTTTTACTTTACCTAAAAGGTATCTATTCTGTGATTTTGGTCACGTTTAGTTACAACGGCCAATTACTACAGAGACTAGTCAAATACCTAGGACTTATTACAGGGCCAATAAGAGTACTGGATCGATAGCTTAAAGTGCCCTCCAAAGCACTGAGACTTTCAGAAACTAAACCACTTTGGCGGTCACCCATCTATAGATTGACCGCATGCCTAGGTGCTTAACCTCACCGATCACTTACTGGTGAAATAAATGCATTCTGATTTGACTTCCAATACGACAGATTAACATATATATTAGAGGTACAGAACAAATGTTAACAAGCATTGTAGTTTTGTTCGCCTACAATCTCCTCCACAGTCATTGATAACGACTTCCTCAACAATAATAATCTCCATATAAATACATCTACCTATATGCAATCAATTGCCATTACATCTTGTCAAACATTAGGTAACAATTGCACAAAGATGTCTTACATCGATCCATTAGTTTGCATTCAGATGAAACCATGTCATTACGAGGGCGCAAAGGTTGCGGAGGCAGACAATGTCAACTGTAAACATTTCACAATTCAGGTACCTAAGTAATTTAATTTTAATTAAGCAAGAATATTAACGTAATTTGTAAAATTTAAGTCTAATTTATGGAAATGTGATCTTAATTTTATTTATTTTTCATCATTCGTTCGGTAAGTCAATGTAGTAGAAAATTTGATAATTAATTAAATTTGAAGTTTATAGCATTATTCGCAATGCAAAGATAAGATTAACGCTTTGCATTGCCAATAATGCTATTAAATTCAAATTTAATAATTTGGAAGGTATTATCAATATGATATGATCTTTCACATGCAACTGTGAACATATCAGTCGGCCATGTTTCTAGAAAACAAAGCCGATAGATAATACCTACATCCTTCGGAAGGGTGTTAGCAAGGGAATCCTAAATTTGATCTGCCAGCGTGTATCGTTCGTAACTTAACGCAGAGCGCCTACCCCGGATTGGTAGATGTTGCAGGTTTGAGACCCGCCGGACGATTGAATTTATGATTTCCCATTTTTGATAGTAAATTTAGACATCTCATTTTTCATATTGATTTTATTCTCCAACATTATCAAAGGTTATAAATTTTATGCCTATGCTTCTGTGTCTTGGTATCTATGTATCATCTTTGGTTGGCGTGGTTGGTACGTACTTACTCGTACCTTTCACGCCGCAGGTCGTGGGTTCGATTTCCACCCTGGGCAGATATTTGTGTGCATGAATATGTCTGTTTGTCCTGAGTCCAGTGTAATTATCTATATAAGTATGGATTTATAAAATAGAAGTAGTATATGTAGAGCATATCAGCACACAAACTCTGCTTAGTTTGGGATCAGATGACCGTCTGTTAATAATGTCCCAAGATACATATGTATAATCCTTATTATTAATTTTCCTATTATTAATTATTAAACAAATTATATTCGTACGTGGTTTCTTAGATTCATTAATAATGACAAGTACAATAAATCTATGCTTTTTCTAATTATATTCATATATTTAAACAGTTTTATTATATAATAATATAATAATATCTGGGGACAATGTCACACAGATCATCCTAGCCCCAAACTAAGCAAAGCTTGTACTATGGGTACCAGGCGACGATATACAAACTTATATAGATAGATAAATACTTATATACATAGAAAACATCCATGACTCAGAAACAAATATTCGTGCTCATCACATAAATATTTGCACTTACCGGGATTCGAACCCAGGACCACCAGCTTCGTAGGGAGGATCACTACCAACTAGGCTACGGTGACCGTAATGACTGGCATTATATAATAAAACTTCAACGCGTATTAAATCGTTCAACTATTCTTTTCCTATTACCAAGTTTTATTATCATTCGAAACTTTGCAAAAATTCGAGGTAAATCCAATTTTAGTCAAGCCGAATATAATAAACCTTTCTATATTTAGGACAGTTTCATCCTTTTTGTTGAGGAATATAAAAGAAATCTTTCTAAAAGACAAAAGACTACGAAATATATAAGTTCCTTTCGTTAGACTTTTGTTAGTTTGAGGTCAATTAATTCCAACAACCTAACTACCTTGTTTTAAAGATTTTCTTACAATAAGCCTTATAATAGTAATAATGTCCTCCTAGCCGAATTTCGGCCACGGCGGCCAGTCTCAATAGAGATTAACCACCTGCGCGGGACATATTATAGTGCATAAGTTCCATCCCTCTCATGATCCGATGGGACGCCTAGCGACACGACCGGAAAGAGGTCAGGTACAGGACCGACGGCTTTACGTGCTCTCCGAGGCACGGGCTTATGCTGAGAATGTTTTCTTTTTACAGAAAATTCCCAATATCACTTTTGGTCTGACCCAGTATTTGAACCCACGGCCTCGTTTTCTGCGAGTGAACACGCTACCGATAGACCAACGTGGCAGGCAATATATATCTATAAGCCTTCTAGGATTATCTGGAACAAATAGCAGCATACATTGTACCTTTAAGATATTTATGTTATGTTATAATATTGACTCTGAGACATATCCAACTAACGTTTCTCTGCAAATGAGCTGCCGACAGAATGTTTCGTTTATAAGGTTTTTAACGACAAAACATTTTACCTGCGAACGATAAGTCGAAAGAACGATCTATTCTACAATTTATTGACTATGAACGCCTGAATCTAATACTTTTATCTTATACATGTTGAGACTAATAATCTTGTAATTTATAAGATAAAAGTACAAAAATTATATCAGTTGAATCTTTTGTAAAGCAAGCCAAATTATTTTTTAATCAACTAAGTAATCAAACAAGCATACGTACCTCCTATTTCTATACAGTTTAGTTCTGGTTATCCATACAAATAGGGAAGAGAAAAACTTCACAGGGAAACATTTTCCTTCATTGTAACAATTTGGTCATTCTGAACTGCACGGTAGGGTAAAAAAATATTGATTCCATACAAATGTAATATTTTTATGGAATAAATGAATTTGAATTTTTAAAACCAGGATTATCGTCTTGAGAGAATGGCAATAAAAGTAATTTTATGTTGTGGCCATTTTTCAGGTCTTACATCACAAGTAAGACTTAGATATTTGAACACTGTGAGACAGTTGGTACCGAAGCTGACTTGTGATCCAAAGGTTGCGGGTTCGATTCTCGCAAAAGACAAATATTGTAATGTATAATGACGGGCCAGTTAGCGTGGTTAGTATATGCTTGCCTTCCACAACGCAGGTCGTGGGTTCGATTCCCATCCAGGACAGAGGCACAGGTGTGCATCAACATGTCTGGGTGATATTATCTATATAAGTATGTATTTCCACAAAAAAAGTAGAATATGTAATATATCAGTTTCGATAGTACAAACTCTGCTTAGTTTGGAATCAGATGGCCGTGTGTGAATAATGTCCCAGGATATTATTATTACTTTTCGTGGTCTGGGTGATTTGTGTGAAAGAGGTAAAATAATATTTTTATCCATTGTCTAGTAGCCTCAGTACAATCTTTCTTAGTTTCGGCTAGATGGCGCTGTGTGATATGTCCCACATATTTATTTATTTATTATTATTTATATACCATCCTGCTACCTAAACAGTAAATTGCTTTGAACAAAGCTTTACAGTAATTTATTTGTTTACAACGTAATTTAAATAGTTTTTAAACGTAAATTATTGTCGCTCTACAAAAGAGTAATAAAACTGTTCCATATTTAATTAAAAGGTAATTTCTACTACAATAAATTCGCGGGAAAAGGCAGCCATATTTTTTCAATGATTTTATTTTAGCTATAACTCAAATGTGCTTGTCTGATTTTTATGGAACATTTGTTTTCATATGGCTTAATTTTTCCATTACATGGTTCACTACCAACTTACATACATACCTGTCTACCATGAGAACGGTTACAGAAGACTTCCTTTTCATGAGAAACATCTATATCCGCACGTAAAAAAGATTTCTGGGGGAGCGACGCGTCGCCAAGTTTTTTTTTTTTTTTATGTGATACAAACCAATCGACTGTGCGATTATTAATCGTAATATTTTATTTTATCATTATGACATATTTAGATCATATCAAAATATGTTCTTTTCTGTTAATATTAATTTTAAAAAGTAATGTCGATGTTTCACATCTGCCAGGCGTCCCGTGACGGCTCTCAATTTTTTTTGTTAAGTGGAAAGTCACTTTAATTTCAAGATTTAGTAACCGATTCTATAATTAACGGAGACATAACCAATCGGGCCGAACGTTAAAATTTGACTTGTGTGCCGGGTTCCCGCGCAGGATAAATATTTGTGTGACCCATAAGTAGTTGTTCTGGGTCTGGATGCTATTCGTGTACGTGAATTATATGTTTTTAAAGTACCCCGAGACACAGGGCGTCATTTACATAGTGCGATACTTAAAAAAAAAATATAATTGTAACTGAGGTATACAAAACTAGACTAAAAACTCTATGGTGGCAACAACAGACACTAATAGTAACACCTTTGATGGACCATTTGGCATTAACGAGCACCTTAACAGAATGGTCCTGTCAAACAGCTCAATCTGCAGGACATGTAAGAAAACAAAATGATTTGCCTCCCTCATTTTCCTATTGTCCCATTATACCGCATATACATACATACATAGACTCACGCCTGTTTCCCAGAGGGGTAGGCAGAGACAACGGACTTCCATTTGTTACGATCATTGCATACCTCTTTCGCTTCGTTTACTGACATAATATTCTTCATACATGCTCGCCGGTTCAGGGTACTCCTGACCTGACCTTTCTTAAGTACGTCTCCGATTTGATCAGAGAATTTTCTACGAGGTCTTCCCCTTCCGGTTGTACCATTCACACAGGCCAGGTATACTTCTGTTGTCAATCTTCTTTCATTCATCTCAGCATACCTTTTTCAATCTTTGTGACTACATCCTCTTTCACACCACAACGCTCTCTTACATCAGAGTATCTCTTACCGCATATACTGAACTAAAACTAGGCAAAGTGAGCAGACTTTAGCCCCAATAGTTTGCATATAACTTGACATTTCAGATTTATGTTTTAAACGTGATCTGTTTACGCATTCACTTCGCTCCTTGAATTTTGTACGCAAAGTTGATGGAGATGTAAATGGGTTTCTTACAGCGAACGATTATTATATAGTTTTTGGTTTTCAAACTTTTTGTAAACTACTACCAAGAGTGTCAGTGCCACTTTTATTATTACAAACAAAAGATTCGAATTTGGAATAAACATGTTTTCAAACAAAGACTCTTTATTGAGTGCCAGTAACATAGTTAAGCTATTATACCTCTTTAGAAGTAAATGATTACCATTAATATAGAAAAATCAAATCCGCCTGTTTTTTTTTGTTTAGGGAGTGTAGTTTGACAATTTATATGGCCTGTTCTTTTAAACCGAATTATATTAGAGAGAGAAGTTTAGTAATGCAAAAAGAGTACCTCCAGCGTTGTATCTTTAGTCGTGTCTAATGGATGTAGTCTTCCAAAAATACACACATCAACACAATCTAGGGATATTGAACATTTCATTGATTATCTAGAAAACTATAAACATTTTGTTATGACTGTAAATGGAAGAATTAAAGATAATTTCATGGCCGATATTTAAACATTAACAACACGATGCGATTTTGTTTTTCTAATTAATAAAAGTCTTAAATTAATTAAGCCATAGAAAATTACTGAGTGAACAAAAACATTTTATTCTTATAAAATTATTCAATCGAATTAAATGAATAAAAATCTTACCAAATCTGATAATCAGTAATCGGTATTTCCTCCTCTAACATTAATCACACAGCGGCAACGATTTTCCATACTTAAAATTAAGGTGTCAATGTCTTGCTGGGGTATGCAGTCCCAAGTTCTTTTTAAATGTTCGAAAAGTTGTTCTTCTGTTGTCAAGTTGGGCGGAAAATCCCTCAATGCTCTTCGCTGTAACATGTCCCAGGCGTGTTCAATTGGGTTTAAGTCTGGCGACTGTGGAGGCCAATCTAATACCTGAACATCGTGTTCTCGAAGGGCGGCCCTCACCAGCCGCGCTGTATGGGAAGGTGCATTGTCATGCATGAGCTGAAATTCTTGCCCCGTTAGGGCCCTGAGCGGGACAATGACACGTTCTACTACCTCC
Organism: Pseudoips prasinana; assembly: GCA_951640165.1. Classification (NCBI taxonomy): domain Eukaryota; kingdom Metazoa; phylum Arthropoda; class Insecta; order Lepidoptera; family Nolidae; genus Pseudoips; species Pseudoips prasinana. The sequence goes on from OX621236.1 coordinate 5,923,048, forward strand.
TCACGGTATCTATGGGCAGTCATGCTGCCCTGAATCCAAATGAGTTGGGTTCGTCCGCCGATTCGTATTCCTGCCCACACCATAATTGTCCCGCCTTGGTAAGAGTGGACCTCCTGTGGATGTCGGAGACGGCTGACCCTGCCTGGAGTTCTCCAAACGCGTGTTCGTCTCGAATCTGGATGAAATCCATAGCGGGACTCATCAGTGAACAGCACCAATGACCATTGTTGATCACTCCATGTCAAATGTTCTTGAGCCCATAAAAGTCGCCTACCGCGATTGCCACGTCGCAGCGCTGGGACTCGTAGCGGTCTGCGAGCATGAAGACCAACTTCATGCAGCCTCCTTCGCACGGTTTGGTCGCTCACCAGCAGCTGCTGACCCTCCTGGAGCCTTTGCACTAGTTGCATCGCTGTGATATTGGGTAGTCTTCTGGCGGTCATTTGGAGAAATCGATCCTGTCTCTGAGTGGTAACACGATATCTACCTGTGTGCCGTTCTGCCACATCTCCAGTAGCGCGATAACGTGACCACAGCCTGGATACCACATTTTGGCTTGTGCCCAGAGACTCAGCAACGACGCGTTGAATAGCACCGTTTTGTAACATGCCAACTGCCCGTAACATTTCATCTCGACTCAAATGATGGCGTGGCATGACGCTAAAAAGCTTACACAACCAATTGAGAAAAGAAAATAAAACAATTTATCAGGTTTTCTTCAATTAACACGCAAAAAAAATTTTAATGCAACTTCTTGAAATTAGATACAACTCAAGATTGCGCTGTGCTTTGCGTGTTTTCATTTGTTTCTCATTTTAATTTTTAAATTTTGAATAAAGAATAGACAAGGTTTAAATCTGTAAATAAACTTTTTAAGGAAACTAAATAGGTTTTAAACAATAAAGCCATGTTTGATTTCAAAATAACGTATCCCTAGACTTTGTTGATGTGTGTATATTCTCCTTTAGGCTTGACTTTGGAGTACTTTATTCTTTACTAATATGATTTGGTTATAAGGTGCCATGGTCAGCGCACGGAACGCTGTTATCATCTGTGCTTGCTTTCTATTAGTTTCTCAAGGCTCAGCCTTCACAACAGCTATAAAGTTAGACCAATCTATTTTTGAAGCTAAGCTGTAAGATGTAGTCTTTATTAAGATATAAAGTATATGCAAAAATCCTATGGAAAAGCTGCACGGACAGCAGCTTTTCCATAGGATTTTTGCATATACTTTATATCTTAATAAAGACTACATCTTAAGCATACGCTGACTATATTCTAGTTAGAAATACTCAGTCTAGTTTCAACTGTCTAGCTTTTACTTCTGACGGACAAATAAATAAATACAAATGCAATATATACTGTTTTATGCACACATACTTTAAAAAGCGGTTGTAAATATCCAGAACATAAATTGTAGTATTGCAAATTAAACACCTGAATATTTTTAATTCTTGGTGTTAAATTTAATATAGACAGACGGACAGACAGCGGTGGCTTCATATTAAGGTTCTGTTTTTACCTTTTCTTACAGAACCCTAAAAGCGATCGAAAATAATCCCCAACTAAACTAAATTATAGTGGAAATTGGTCCGCGCTACAATTTGATACCAACTAAAATATTTACGTGACGGATCACGCCACTTTTCATCGTGTTTATACCCTTATATCAATATTTTATGAGACGTGTGACGTCACGGCATAGTGAAGACCTCATTTTTCAAATACCAATACAGTTTCTTGAATAAGTTATGTATTAATGTATAGGTACAAGAAAGGTTATTCTAAATATTTAGGTTACTGAGAGATTGATCTGTAGCACTTTTACTTTTGAGCGTGATACTTACCTTTGGGATAACTTCGTTAAGAAATAATAATAATATCTCGGGACAATGTCACACAGATCATCCTAGCCCCAAACTAAGCAAAGCTTGTACTATGGGCACCAGGCGACGATATACATACTTATATAGATAGATAAATACTTATATACATAGAAAACATCCATGACTCAGAAACAAATATTCGTGCTCATCACACAAATATTTGCACTTACCGGGATTCGAACCCAAGACCACCAGCTTCGTAGGCACTACCAACTAGGCTACGGTGACCGTCGTGAGAATTTTTATATATTTGTTAACTTAAGCAAAAATAATAACTTCTTTGTATTATGTTGTTGTATATAAGTCACTAGCAATCTCTTTATTTTGGTGCGTTATAAATTTATTAGTCAAATATATAAAAATAAAATGTACAAACTTTCCATACTTGAGTAGCATAATATCATTATTAGTCAATATACCTCGTTGGTCTAGAGTTGTTGATGTTCATCCGCAGAAAACGACGTCCTGGGTTCAAATCTCGGGCCGGGCCAAAAGTGATTTACCCCCGTGCCTCGGAGAGGACGAAAATCCGTCGGTCCTGTACCTGACCTGTTTCCGATCGTGTCAATCGGATCATGAGAGTGATGGAATAGAAAGTGCTCCTGTGTTTGCACACTCACTTGTACGCTATAATATGTCCCTCGCAGATACTGGCCGCCATGGCCGAAATTCGGCTAGGAGGATATTATTAGCTCCTATCATTAGTAGAAGAGACACCCACTGATTCTGTTTCGCTGTCTTCTCAGTTGGGGCGCATTGGATCCGGTGGTAGCATAACCGCGCGACCGTCATTATAAAAACAAGATCTATAATAATAATAATAATACTGAATTCGTACCTTAATATAGACAGAACCATTCAGACAATATGTTGTAAAATATATTTAAAACTATAAATCTTGAAAATTAAATGTATAAATAATCTTTTTGACAATAACTTAATATAAGCTAGGTAAATAACAAAACAAAAAAAATCAAAACTATTACAAATTAAATATTATTTCTAAATGATCCGTTTATCTTAATATTTACATATAAATGTACCTAGAAACAATTATGTATATATTGCTACAAACAGGTTCTGATTATAGTGCTTTTTTAAAGACTACGTGAAAAAAACCTATTTAATTTTTAACCGTATTCATTTTTCATAATATGCCGTAAAAATTTCAGAAATACACATTTCCGTTCGATTCTTAATCTTCTCAAGCGTTCGTCTATCCTCTTAACGTTTTAACAATGCCATATTTATTGATTTATGGCAACTATACGACGTGAATGTAGAACAAGTCGTTTGTCATCCTCCTAATGTCTCCTGAGACTGGATCGATTGGCTTCAGTTTGTATGTAGATTTCATATTATTATACCTCGGGCATACTCTGATCGACTGGGGATTTCTGAGGAATGGAGAATGAATATGAAAGATAGATCATGTCTCGCGATAAGAAATGTATTAAATAACTAAGTGAAGGAATTTGTTTTCTTTTTATACTATTCTGTTTATAATTTGGTTTATTTATCGATATGCTTTATCGTCTTGAGCGGAGTTTTATCGTCTTGAGTGTGTTATCTGGAATAAAATATTTTCATGACATTGAATGGCAAGTACCTATCCGATTAAAAGGCTATGTAACATCTTGCATGCAGTTAAATTGTTCTTTATAAATAAATAAGTTACTTATTGTTCAAACTCATTACAAATGTTTCATAGGTTGCCATTTGGTCGTGATTGGTAAATGCTCGCTTTTTACGCCGCAGGTCGTGGGTTCGATACCCACCCAGGGGCTCTACCGGCTAAGTCGCCGAACATCGATTTCGTAAATCGTGTTCAAATAAATAAAGGTTAAAAATGACTTAATCGATCGTCCAATCGGCTTCCATGAGCACATGTGATGTCATAAATGGTCCAGAATCGATTGTCAACGTTGAAACTGATTTAAGGATTGATTATTAATTTATTTATTTCAACGCCATTTAAGAAATCGATGTTCGGTGACTTAGCCGGTAGAGCCCCTGGACAGATATTTGTTTGCATGAACATGTCTGTTCGTCCTGTGTCTGGGTGTAAATATCTAAGTATCCATTTACAAAAGAAAAGTAGTATATGTAGTATGTCAACTGATTTCTAAAGTACGAGCTTCACGCTTAACTTTAAGGTATTAGAGATTTTTTATAACATGATTATTTAGTTAAAACTGACATTATATTTTTTTTTTGTTCGCCACATATTAGAAAATCATAGCTAACCTGTATATTTCCATTTATTATAATCAATTGTAACTAAGTAGGTACCATAGGTTTACAAAAATGAATACTATTAATTAATAATATATTAATATCTAGGGACAATGTCACACAGATCATCCTAGCCCCAAACTAAGCAAAGCTTGTACTATGGGTACCAGGGGACGATATACATACTTATATAGATAGATAAATACTTATATACATAGAAAACATCCATGACACAGATGCAAATATTCGTGCTCATCACACAAATATTTGCACTTACCAGGATTCGAATCCAGGACCACCAGCTTCGTAGGCAGGAGCACTAACAACTAGGCTACGGTGTAACTTGTGTATGAATATAAAAAACACTATTAATATCAAGCAAAATACCGTACGCACTGATATGTTCATCATACCGACGCCAGTAAAATGCAATCAAAATTATGTAAAAATATATTTTCCTAATCCAGTATATAATACTGAGTTATATAAATATAACCCAGAATTTTCGAAGTACCCTCTATATAAAAACTCAGGTCAACCTTTATTTTTCCCTAATAGGGCTGGCCAAATTTACATAATATGAATACCGCTTATGGATGAACTTCTTTTGTAGGATTTTTGCTGAAATGAAAATAAACTAAATATCCCCTACTAATATACCTTATCCAGTTCTTTTCAGACGGTCACCGTAGCCTAGTTGGTAGTGCTTCCGCCTACGAAGCTGGTGGTCCTGGGCTCGAATCCCAGTAAGTGCAAATATTTGTGTGATGAGCACGAATATTTATTTCTGAGTCATGGATGTTTTCTATGTATTTAAGTATTTATCTGTCTATATAAGTATGTATATCGTCGCCTGGCACCCATAGTACAAGCTTTGCTTAGTTTGGGGCTAGGATGATCTGTGTGACATTGTCCCCAGATATTATTATATTATTTTAGACTAGCTAAAAGAGCTGGATAAGGCGAAAATATTAGCATTAGGATATTTAGTTTAGACTCCTCGTGTGGCGCAGAGTTGAAGGTAGTCGCCTTGATACTACCGCGGTAAGCTTGTGCTTTCGTGTTTCTGATTCAATCACCTACTAGTTTTTTCCATCATACATAGTATTTTAGACCAAAGCACACTCTTTGACGCTGCTTTGGTACTGGTTCATAACAGTAGAGCACTGTCTTAAACAGGAAAGTTAGTAGGAATAATAGCAATTGATCGACCAATGTAAGTCATATAGCTCTATATGCATTGTTCATCATAGCTCTATATACGTTAATAATATCCAATGGTTAATAAATCAAACATTCAACCGAATGTTCCCTTTAGAGATAAACGATGGATCTGTTTCTGGCACTCGACGGCCGCTACCACGGCATGTAACCTAACTTAATTTCTAGTAGTTTCAATTTATTAATCATTCGATATTCTGAACGTTCGAGTATTTAGACATGGTATAAAGATTAGCACTAACTTAAATATCATTGATTTTTAGGGTTCCGTAGCCAAATGGCAAAAAACGGAACCCTTATAGATTCGTCATGTCTGTCTGTCTGTCTGTCCGTCCGTATGTCACAGCCACTTTTTTCCGAAACTATAAGAGCTGTGCTGCTGAAACTTGGTAAGTAGGTGTATTCTGTGAACCGCATTAAGATTTTTACACAAAAACTGAAAAAGAACAATAATTTTGGGGGGTCGCCATACATAGAACTTTAACTCAATTTTTTTTTTTGATCGCACCCATACAAGTGGCGTGTCTATGGATAGCTCTTCAAAAATTATATTGAGGTTTCTAATATCATTTTTGGCTAAAACTGAATAGTTTGCGCGAGAGACACTTCCAAAGTGGTAAAATGAGTGTCCCCCCCCCCTGTAACTTCTAAAATGATGACTCCAGACCGGTTTCGGTCACGGCGACTGCCTCAACTCCGTACAGATAGTTGTCGTTGGTGTGCTCGCATATGACTACAGTAGCCAATCTTATTTGAGAAGGTCCGCGCACATTGCGGGCATGTGAGCACACCATTATTAAAATTATAACTGATCGCCGCAGGTGGTCGGGCTTTCAGTTCGTCACGTCTAGAGTCAAGCTCTGACCGACGATGGTCCTCAAAGTCAGAAACTTTGTTTTTGACTAGAGCTCTCCAATCAGATCTGTCGGCCGCAAGCCTTTCCCACAACGAGGTCTCAATGTCACATTTCTTCATATGGCGTTTTTGCACATCTTTATATCGGAGGAACTGTCCGCCTTGCTTTCGTTTCCCCTCCTTCAGCTCGGAATAAAAGATACGCTTAGCCACTCGCTCCTCCGCCATTCGAGACACGTGACCGCACCATCGAAGCTGTCGCCGCATAAGGTAAGCCTCAATGCCACCAACATTGGCTCGTCGCAGCACTTCGGTGTTACGCACACGATCAGACCATCGGATCTTAAGTATTTTACGCAGGCATTTAAGGTGGAATTGGTCTAGTGTGCGGATATGCCGACGGTATACAGTCCACGTCTCGGCGGAGTATAAGATGTTGGGCAATACTATTGCCGTATATACCGATATTTTGGTAGCCAGTTTGAGGTTATGGGAACGGAAGACCTTGGCATCCAGCTTGCCGAATGCTGCAGCAGCAGCACCGATTCTGCCGTTGATCTCAGCATCAAGGTCGCACTTCGATGTTAATGTGCTCCCCAGATACCGGAATTTATCAACCTGCTTTAACGAGTCCTCACCGAGTTTCATGGTCAGTGTCTTATGACCGTTATTGTCCAAGGACATAACTTCCGTCTTCTTGACACTGATCTTCAGGCCAAATTTTTGGCAAGCCTCGTGAAAGTTGGACATCAATTGCTGCAGGCTATCTGGGGATTCCGCCACAAAACACAGGTCGTCTGCATACATGATCTCAGTGATCATTGCATACGAAACTTTGGTGCGGGCCTTAAATCTGGCTAGATTAAAAAGATTGCCGTCTGTTCGGAAACGGATGCGAACTCCATCGGAAAATAATTGCAGGGCCTCGCGGACTACGACTGCAAAGTACAACGCGAACAGTGTAGGTGCAAGAACACACCCTTGCTTCACCCCACAGGTAACGGGGAAGAAGTCTGACTGATCGTCGTCGACAGCGACACAGCACTCCATGTCATCATGCAGGAGTCTCAGGAGTCTCACAAATTTATCCGTGCATCCTAACTTTTCCAGTACTATCCAGAGGGCTTCTCGAGGCACACTATCAAAGGCTTTCTCAAGGTCAACGAAGCACAGGTATAGCTTTCGCCCCTGTTCACGGCTCTTTTCTTGTAGTTGACGCAATGAGAAAATCGCCTCACAAGTGCCTCGGTCAGGTCGGAAGCCAAACTGGGTTTCCGGCAAAATCTTTTCAGATAGGGTCATTAGGCGGTTTAGTAATACTCTGGCAAAGACTTTTCCAGGGACTGATAAAAGTGAAATACCGCGGTAGGAGTTACAATCGGAACGGTCACCCTTGTTCTTGTATAGGGCACAAATACGAGACACTTTAAAGTCTGCTGGAATACGTTCCGTTTCCCACACAAGAACAAAAAGTTCATAAAAGGCTGAATGCAACTCGTCACCGCCATATTTGATCAATTCTCCCGGTATGCAGTCCATGCCAGCCGCACGCTTATTTGGCTGTTGTTTTATGGCAAGAACGATCTCATTGCGTGACAGTGGCTCGTTCATCTGATTTGCTACTGACATCTGAGCCATCGATCTGATGTGTTCTAGATCAGCTGATCGATCAACATTAAGTAGGGCACTAAAGTGTTCAGCCCATCGCTTTAATATAGCGTCTTTAGATTCTAGAAGGCCTTTGCCGTCCATGGACTTCAAAGGGACCTTCAGCGAATTCCTCGTACTAATCAGTTTTCGAACCTCACCGTAGAACTCTCCGAGCTGATTCGTATCAGCGAGCCACTGCATGTGCCGAGCTTTTTCTTGCCACCACCGATTTTTTATTTCCCTAGAAAGTTTTCGCAGCTCCATGTCACTCTTTTTGATCTCTGCAGCGCCTCTACCTTGCTTCTCTCTGCTACCATTCCTAAGCAGGACACGATGTTTGCCGATTGCATCCGCAAGAACCCTATCGTTCTCATCAAACCAGTCCTCATTCTTACGGACTTTGACACCCAAAGTATTTTGAGCAGTGCCTAAAATATGAGAAGATAAAGCTCCCCACTCTGCATCAACCCCCTCCGCGCCGTTTCGTAGGGATGGGAGCGTACTAGCTAAAGTTTGTGCAAACTGTTGTCTAGTCCCGAGATTCTGAAGCTTATCTACATCTAAGCACGCAAGCTTCACTCTTCCTGATCTGCGGGGACGACGTAAGCAGAGATTCAATTTGGTGACAACAAGCCGGTGATCAGTCCAACAGTGTGCTCCCCGCATTACACGGGTTATTTGGATTTGGGAAATATCTTTTTGTCGTACGATTGCGTAATCAATTAAATGCCAGTGTTTTGATCGTGGGTGCATCCACGTAGCCTTGTGCTTGGCGCGAAGTCGGAACATAGTGTTCGTTATAGCCATATCGAATTGAGCACAAAGACTAAGCAACAACCTGCCATTACTATTCATGTTGCCTATTCCGTGTCTGCCTAAAACTTTAGGCCAGGCTTCATAGTCCCGCCCGACTCTGGCATTAAAGTCGCCCAGTAGTAAGATCTGTTCACTGGGGCGTACGTGCTCGAGACAGTGTGTCAACTCCTCATAAAATTTATCCTTGATGTCATCAGACTTGTCCAGCGTTGGAGCATAGACACTGATGACATTAAGATAATTGTCGTGTTCAAGATGCAAGCGCAATGTGGTCACGCGGTCAGAAATGTGCACAGGATATTCCTGAAGACGCTTTAAGAGGTGGTTTTTGATAGCAAAACCAACGCCCGACCGCCGCGGTTCAGAGGCAGCAGTACCTTTCCACAGAAAAGTATACCCGCCACCGTCTTCCACCAGCTCCCCTTCGTCAGCGAGATGTGTTTCGCTGAGAGCAGCCACATCTATATTATAGCGACGAAGTTCTCGAGCTACAATAGCGGTTTTTCGCTCAGGACAGGCGTTAGCATCACTATCGAGAAGCGTCCGAACGTTCCACGCGCCGAATGTCATAGTATTGGATGATGGTTGCGTTTTCTTTTTATTACTTGTGTAGCGTCGACCACGATAAAAATAGATGCAGAGGCAGCCGTGGTTACTACCCTCTCTTAAGTCGGGGTGAGCATTTTTTTTGGGACACCTTTTCTAGTCCCCTCCCTGGCTGAGCAGGGAAAGCAGTGCCTCCCTAAATAGGGCTGCTTTGTCACCCTGGGTGCTGCCGAATCCATTCTGTCACCCCATGCGCAGAGCGAAAGCGACCACGGTGTACATACATACACCCCCAGAACCGCCCGTGTGCAGGCATCAGACAAAGCCTGGTTCGCATCAATCCAGACCTCTCTACCTCACCCCATCGCCACAGGACTTTGCTGTAATCGGAGTCCATGTTCGGAAGCAGTCAGGTGCGCAGGAAATATTAAGGTGCATAAGTGTACGCGCAAACACAGATGCACACACTCGTCCTTCCCCTCCTATCTCTAGTGGAACGGAGAACCGCTACAACTAGAGGAGAGTTTGGATGATGTGTCTGGCCGACGGTAACTGTACGCTCTCTACCGTCGCCCTTGGCCTTCCACAATTGCCGTGCTATTCCGCCAAGTCCGCCAAACCCGCTGCATATCAGCTGTGGGTTGCCTTCCTTGCCGAAACAGACTTTATGTACAAAGTGGGAGAGAGCCACAATAATACATTCGATTGTACCTGTCGAACGCAAGGCAGTTTAACGTCTTGCCCGGGACTAAACTTCTAAAATAAGAGAATGATAATACAAAAAAAAATATATGATGTACATAACCATAGAAACTAACAACGAAAATTAGTTTGAACGAGATCTAGCAAGTAGTTTTTTTAATACGTTATAAACCTCAATTTGCTTCCATTTAATCAACTGAAATACTTGCTGCTACGGAACCCTTCATGTGCGAGTCCGACTCGCACTTGGCCGGTTTTTATTAAGACTAAGTGATCTCTTAAAATTCAGTTTCATTATCGTAACCGTTTAGTAAATTTCATGACTTCAAGCAATTACTCCGCCCTTAAATAATCATAAAATGTTATAACTGCATATTGTATAACCCTAACAAATCAGGAATAATAAAGAATCTGGTTGTGTCTTAGTGCAATGAAATATTAATTTATTTAAACATTAGGTGATTGGTCGTTAACTAGAATTATAGATTTACTTACTCTGTGTTCTGTGTATTTTTTTATTATCAGTAATATTCAAAAGGAAAATTATACAATAAAAATTATTGAACATGATTTTAAGTACTTTCTTTAATAATTTTTTTTGTTATGACCTTTTAAAAATAATCACTGCAATATCTCTGAAAAAGAAAGTTCGCTCTAGCAGTGATCATTTTTAGAATGCTGTTGTTACTACCATGCAGGCGTTACATTAGTAAGAATGCCGCTTTCTTTCACAGAATGCCATGTAAGCCATCTGTGTGAGTCTCTACAAACATTCCCGAGGCGCTACAACGCCACGGCAGTCGCAAAAGCATCCTAAAAATCTATCTATCTAAATAATCTATATTTATAAAATTAGGTACCCACCTAAACAGTAAAAGTAATTAAACACATTAGACATGATCCTTGACAATAACTTAATTTAAGTTAGCTAAGTATATCTTATTGTAAATTAATTCCTACAATCCGTGTACCTAAATATCTATATGTAGATACCTAGAAATAATTATAAATTAATTATATATTACTACGAGCATGTTCTAACTATTTACAAGCCCTTTTTAAAGTCTACGTGATCAAAAACGTTTTTTATATTATTATTTTAAAAAAGAAAGTAATTTTTGGACCCTAAAAATTGTGGACCTCAATTTTACGGCCCCCTTTAAACCTGACCCGGGTGATTACTGCTGCTACAAGCTTTTGTTATTTTGTACCCATCACGTTACAACTTGCAACCATCCGGTTTTGACAACCCCAATTACGAGAACAAAACAATTTTTAACGCCCATTTACACATAAAAAGGTTTAAAACACATCATCGCAATGAAAATTTAATTCACATCGGCAAAAAAAAAGAATTTACGTTAATGAATTACGTTGCGTAAAAAAAATATACGAAATCTTTCTGTGAAGGCCTGTATTTTTATTTATTCAATGCCTATGTATGTACGTTTAAACGAAAGAGGTGAATTTTTACCCGAGTATTATTAATTCATATTAACGAGCGTAAGGCCGAAGGCTATCCGGTCGTATCGGGTCGAAAACGGTCAAATATCATCACTGCTAACGACAATAAACCTGGTATTTTTAATATGATATTTTTTTACTTCGTTTAAGTTGTTTTTTTTCTTGTATGTGATCACAGTTGGTCATATACATTATACTATTTGCGTTATAGCATGGCGCGGGTGACAGTTTCAGTAACATTTCGTTTCACTCTTGAAAGGCACAGCGATTTACAAATAATGTTTTAGTATCTCAGCTGCACCACATTTGTTACATATTAAATGAAGTCTGGGAGTTGGTGGTATAATACCACCACCTCCCAGACTTGGAACTGATACTAAGCAATTTTTTATTTTTACAGAAAAATCTCAAAAATCATTATTTACCCAACCCGGGAATGGAACCTTGGACCTCGTTGAACACGCTACCACTAGACCAACGTGGCATACATTATTATTCTAGTTCTGGAAAGCTTGTGCACTGGAAAATATGTGCACTACACGATCCTTTGCTAATCTTAACAAAGGATTGTGTAGTACAGAACCAGAGAATATTATGAATTTGACCAAAAAATGATCGTTCTAATTTTGATGTTGATTTTTAACTGAATATTATAATAACATGCTGGCTGGCTATCCGGAAGGGTAAACCAGCAATGGCGAATTAATTTGTTTTCAATATCGAATTTTAAATTGCGATTGGTTTTAAACCGCTAATGGTACACAAGCATTTTTGGATGTGATATAATCTCGATTAATTACGGTAATAAATGTTTAATGAAAGTTGAACGATGCTTGATTATACATATTTCAATAATAATTTTAATGTGCCTGAATTGTATTATTAGTGGGAACAACGTGATAAGATAGAATCGGAACTTAGCTCGGTAGTGATTGACTTATTTTATAAAGAAAAGTCCTTTATTGGAACGAAGTTCCTTATCGCGCGTTGTGAAAGGGGGCTAGACGGAAAAAAATCTTACGAAATGTTGTCACGACACTTTTTGCAGCTGTGTGGCGTGCGCATGTTTCTCTCTCTCTCTCTTATAGAAAGCAAGCCAGATATTTTCATTTCTATTTCGTATTGAACAGTATGGTGTCGCGCCGATTATTTTTGTTTAGTGTATACAGGTTTTTTGTACATAATAAATAATAAAAAATAACTTCGTTCCATCCGGGTGTCCTTTGACACCTCTTAAGTTTTATTACTTAACAAATTATTTTATCATTAAATTTTCATAGGCGTCTCTATTTCTTTCTTAAATAAAGTAAAGCCAATGTTGCTTGTTTATAAGATAGAGTTCTATACAATTTTGAAATCAATTTACAAACAAACTATCATATAACATATCAAGTCTTTTCTTAGCTTGACTGCACGTGTGGCCTCGCCACTCTGTGTTGTACCTCTGTGTGTCCCTGATTCGATTCTTGCATACGACAACTTTCCTGTAAACTATAGGTACTTGTTCTGCGTCTAGGTGTACTTCTTGTCATCAGCTTTTCATTTGGTGCGGACGTCGGCGCTTTAGTATATGGCTTCTTTAGTGCAATTCTCTCGGTTTATGATGCTTAAACCTCGTTGTATAATGATTTCTACCGCTTTGCTATAGAGGGAAGTAGAACTACTTTTTTACAATTCCTCTTTGTTACATTCTGATTAATTCATTGTGGGATTAAAGACATTCAAAACGATTCCCCGTGACATGCTCGCACCTCACCGCTAAGTGTCATTTGATTGTATTACACTGTTGATCCTGGCTTTTAAGAGACGCACTAATGGGCAAGAGGGAAGGAGCAGTCTCATTAAAAAAAATATATAATTGTGACATAACTATAATGGCCAAAATCAAGATAAACAATAAGAAAAAAAACACAACAGGTAGTGTGCGCGCTTGGAGATGTTTAACCCAACTCCACAAAACAAATCAGCTGAATGTCGTCGACTGCTGGTCAAATGTCTCCCGAAAAGAGTTGCACCGTGTAGTTGTGTCTGTAATTTGGAGGCGTATGCCATAATCACCACACTTGGCAGACGGGTTTGAAATTGCAGTTTGGTAGTGATACACAGAGACGCTGATGCCCGTTTTTTGGGAGATACTCCCTCGGGCTGACTTCTGTGCCCCCTACGGGACAAAATCAAAATGGTAATTCCAAAATTAACTTTGAGACAAGGCGATTATATTGGTAGTCTAGATAAAAAGGTATAAATGTATGAGATTCACTTAAGAGATCGTTACTTTTAAGTAATGTGTTAGGTCACCCCATTCATAATATTACATTTATTTATTCGCTCAATAAAATCTCTTGACAATTGTCTAGGAGATCTATCTTGTTTCTCATTCCTAACAGTATTTATCTAGAGAATGCCGACTTTATACACATATATGTACTATTATAGCTCATATTCTGAAGTAACTTAACATGAGGTACCTTTTATTTCGACAGAAGTCCTTATTTTTGTGGGTCCATATGATTAATAAGTCATCTATAATTATTTATTTAACCCCGGGTAATACCGCAGCTGATTCAAAGTTTATTAGACGGCATTAACAAAAGTGGTACCTAATACACGTCATTATATTCCTTCAAATAAAACACTCATCTCAACAAACACTCAACGATCACTCACATCAGAAATATCGATATTCTAATGCAGCCAAATCCGTAATTAAATACTGACCGAAATGTGAACCATTTTTCTTTTTGAAGTCAGAAGAAATATTTTTGAAACACTATTATATTCTTAAAAATTTAGTAACTGGCTATATATGTATATTTTTATTAAATGAGAAAATAAATAAGTCCTATTTTAAACGAAATAAACCATGGTATTGTTTCATACTAGCAAAACAGCAACCACCGATTTGAATTCCATTGATGACTGCTAAACCATACCGGGAAAAAATTATCAATTATAACTATTATTGTATTCTGGATAAAAGCAACTTGTATGGCGAAATTATTTAATTATATATTTCTTAAAAAACAAACTTTAATTTTGCCCTATTAAAATAAATAGTAATAAGTATTTAATATTGTTTCAGGTAGCAAGGATGGCTGTGATCTTGTGCCAAAAAACCAAATGCTGACCGAGGATGACATAAAAACAAATTTGATGAATTTGCAACGAAATAAAACCGGCAAATAATAAAGAGATGGGTATACAAAGGTGATATTCACAGAAAATGGACACCCCAAAACTGCCACTACACATCTGCAATTCAATTAAACAGTACATTATAAACGTAGACATAGTAACACGAATAGTTAAGATAAATAACGAAAGGATACAAGAAGTGAAAAGAAAATTAGTGACAAAATTAGGACTGAAGGAGAAGCTAAAACTAGTAATACTCCTGTTATTGTTGATGACGGAAAACTCGAATTGCAACGGTTTTGGTGGCAGAAATTCTATGTTAAGAACGAGGGTCATAGGCACTAGATACGGGAAACTCCAGGGAGTGATACTACCAATGGATCAGCATAAATATTTAAAGCCGGTCGAAGCGTATCTTGGAGTTCCTTATGCCACGCCACCGACTGGGTCAAACAGGTATGTCCTCAATTTTACTCGTATCTCCGGTCAGTTTCTTATTAAACGCTTCGGTAGGTTCCGACGTGCTGCTAAAGTGGAAATGTCGAGTCGAAGGATCGGCTTCTTAAAGCGAATTTATTTGAAGATGGGTACGTGAAATAGTATCTGCTATATTATGTAAACGGGATTCTAGTTTCGGTTTCTTTATGTTGATATAAATGTTTTGTAAACAGATATCTGATATTCATAAATCAAACTTATCTGAAAGCTATTTGATGTTGATAAAGTATACATGTTTGAATAAAGAAAAATAATATATCGTTTCAATAAGAACTCTCGGGAGGGATATATTTTTAGAGTTAAGAACTTCAATAAAAGGGGGCTAAATAAAATTACTGAGTGAACCTTCGCAAAAAAGTAACCTATCATAGATTACTTACATCAATATTATTTCATTACGTTCTACGTTATGTGATAACAAACGAAACAAACAATACGAAAAATATTTTTCATCATCATATCAGCCGAAAGTCGTCCACAGCTGGACAAAGGCCTCCCCAAAAGATCTCCACAATTGCCGGTCTTACGTTATCCGCATCCAACAGTTTCCAGCGATCATCAGTCCATCTTGTAGCGGGCTTGCTCACGCTGCGTCTTTCACGCCCCTCAAGAACCAAAATACTTTTAAAAAATATTTATTTTCTTCAGCTATGGTAAAAAAATTATAAAACTGTAGTATGATTAGTATAAGTAACCATACAATGTATATAAGTATTAGAAATATCTAACACTTCAAATGCAAAAGATAATGGTTTCAATTGCGGACCTATGATTACCATTCCATAAGTGAGTTTAAAAATAAAATTAAGTAAAAATTTTACCATTTTAATATAAAAACGTGATATAGGTAACTGACGCCATACCCGAGGATTAATCAAGTGCTAGTATGTTGCTGGTGAAATATGAAACAAATTCAGAACATATTTGTACCGAAAAAATAATATAAATACAATTTTTGTAAAAATAATTTAATGTTATCAGGGCAGCATAATCAGTATTGGTTTTATACACTACAGAATACATTATTATTCCTTTTCGGTTCTTAAAGTATGTAGCTCAACTTAAAAATTACTCTACTTAAAAGTTTAGTAGCTACTTGCCTTTCACGCCGCAGGGGGTTTGATTCCCACCCAGGACAGATATTTGTGTGCATGAATATGTCTCTTTGTCCCGAGTCTGGGTGTATATAAATAAGTATTTGCAAATGCAAAGTAGTATATGTAGTTTATGAGTTATCTGGTTTCCATTGTACAAGCCCTGCTTAGTTTGGGTTCAGAAGGCTATATGAATAATGTCCTAGGATATAGTTTTTTTATTATTCCACAAAAAAAATTGTCATAAAATTCCCTTACCACTAAATATGATTTTATTTTCATATGCAGTACTTCGTATATTTTAGCAAAAAGTGTGATTTTTAGCTGAGATAATTTAATTTACACCGACGGCATCCAATTAGTGCAAATTATTTTAGGAAGCATTTATTTTCTTTTAGTTACTTTTAGGGACAAAGTAAAAACAGAAAACTCATTAAAGGCAGTAGTAGCAGTCTGCTGCGTCTCTTTGAATTATTTAAGGACATGAATTCTCCAGTCACTTTGTACGTATGCTTCCAAATTTAATTGAAGGTTACTTGTAACTATTATGTATCTTCTATCTGCTTGGCTGGTCCTGTGACTTAGCCCTCGTAGACTTTATTTAAGAATATAAATATTTATCGTCAGAAAGTGTGGTAACATACAGATATTATTTCTATAATACAATTACCCTCAATACTTAATCATATTAATGACATGTGATATAGTTTCAAATTATATTACATTATTAAATCTAGTATAAAATAAATCATTGAATAATTTATTGTCTTTTTGTCCTGGGTGTAAGCTAAAAGTTAACCTTTAATTGTTTCAATTCAGAGCATTTTCAGAGCATTTCAATTCATTGGAACCAATTCAGAGGCTTAGGCGTGGAAAGATGCAAAAATATAGATACATTTATTTATTTATTTATTTAAACACACATAAACTATCATTACAGGAACTTAATACCATATTCAATAGCCTATATACTTATAAATTAAAAACAATAATGGTAACTCAATATTAAAAACTTAAACTATACAAATTGCACAATAAGCGGCTGTGTGAATTCGTTCAATGTGCTCGAAAAGATATCAATGCTGTGAGCCAACGTATTGAGCGCCCGCAGCGCACGCGTGAGCGGTGCGCGCTGCAGCAGGCACGTGTGCGCGCGCGGCACGGCCAGCAGCTCCTGCCGCCACCGCCGTCCCACGAACTCATCCGGGCGCGTAGCCTGAGTACCTCCAATACGTTCGGATTATGGATCTTGCCTCGCATCACTTTAAATATGTAAACGCTGAGAGCGACCTCCCTTCTCACTTCAAGCCTGTAATATGGTGGGGACCATACCCAGAACGAATAGAGTAGGGTAAAGGAGCGGATAGCCCGGGTATATCCCAAATTGCTTCAAATACACGAACCTAACAAACTTGTTCTGGATACGTTCCAACATCAGCCTGTACTTCTCCGGCATTGCATTCCAGACGACTCTTCACGAGTGCCTCGTAAAGTGCTTTCAAAGCGCCTATGTTTGTGAAATTGTTCGCTTGGCGTAATATTAGTCCCAGATTACGATAAGTTTTCTTGCATACAACAGTGATATGCTGTCGAAACTGTAAATCAGCAGTGAAGCGTACGCCTAAGTCTCGCATCTCTGTCACCCGCTGTAGCGGCGCCCCGTCCATAAGGTATTGGTAATGGCGCGGGGTTCGTGCGCGACTGAAGGACAGCACGGAACACTTACTCACATTAAAATAAAGCCTATTTTGAATGCTCCAATTGACTACGCTATTAATATCCCGCTGTAGTGTGGCGTGATTAGCATTATGGTCTATTTTATAGGCCAGTTTAAGGTCATCCGCGAAAAGTAAAGGCGTAGACTTGCTGGCTACCTTCGGTAAGTCGTTGACAGTCAAAATGAACAAAAGAGGCCCTAAATTGCTCCCCTGACTTACCCCAGATCTTGTCGGGTAGGGATCCGAAAGATGTCCGCCACAGTCGACATATTGACATCTGTCCCGGAAGTAACAGGCGAAGAATGTTAACGTGTGTGGGGTGCACCCCATGCCGGCCAGCTTGGCCAGTAAGATGTCAGTACTAGATGTGTCATCAAATCCGATGATCTTGTGCGGGTCGCTGGAAATCTCTGGATGCGGATAGCGCAAGACCGGCAATTGTGGAGATCTTTGGGGGAGGCCTTTGCAGTGGACGTCTTTCGGCTAATATGATGATGATGAGGTACTTTTAACTTGCGTTTTTATATAGCTGTCTACTCCAGAAACAAACGTTTCGAATAACTTATGTTAGGCAGTTAAATTTGCTTATAACAATTGGATACACATGATATCACTAACGCGTTGGTTAACCCTTACTTACAATAAGCAACATATTATTTATACTATTATATTGAGTTATTTTATATGGTAGAAGTACTTGAGTCCAGTTGCTTATCGATTAATAATGTGCTTATTAAAATATTTAAATAAAACGTGTAACGCGACTAAGGATATGAAAGCATTAAGTTTGCTTTTCACGCCGTATATCGTTTGTTCGACTCCCACCCAGGACATTTATTTGTCAAAGTCAAAGTCAAAGATTTATTTGCAAGTAAATATGGTTTTAAAAGGTCTTACATTGGTAGCACAAAAGAAGCTTAACATATCTAATAATAATGACATGCAAATTTGTGAAGACAATTATTTGTGTGCATGAACATGTCTGTTTGTCCTGATTCTGGGTGTAATTATCTATATAAATATTTATTTACAAAAGAAAAGTAGTATATGTAATATATCAGTTATCTGGTTTCCATAATGCAAGCCCTGCAGAGTTTGGATACAGATGGCCATGTGTGTATATTATTAGTATTATTAAATTTCCTAAGGCATATATCGCAAGACCCTAAAACCTCTAATGTGTCTGTCTGTCACAGTAATATTTGCATCAAGCTCAAGAAGTAGATTCAGGCGTTCGAAAAAATAGATGTTAGACATAAAATAATTCGATGTATGTATTGTTAGCTGAAGTAGGCACATAGCTCGTAGAACTGACGGTCGCTGGGGCAAAAAGGTTCTCGAATAGTGAAGTGGGGCCTCTACAAGATGGAAAATTATCATTTGAGGGTCGCTGGAAACCACTGAATGCGGGTAGCGCAAAACTGGCAATTGTAGAGATGTTCAGGGGCAGCCAATGGATGTAAAGTAGTGGACGTCTTTGGGCTAAAGTGATTATGATGATGATATATATTCTAGAATGTGCTGCTTTGATCATATTTTGAGATGAATATTTTAAAATATTCAATCGACTTATTTTATTGTAAAAACCGCCAAATAGTTAAGTAACTTTTAGTGAGTGAAATACATATAAAAGTTCCTTTTGTATTTATTCAGTGAGTCATAACAAAGGATTGACAATTATTATTAAAATAACTTAAATTATCAACTAAAGAAACGTAAAACTACATACATACATAGACTCACGCCTGTTTCCCAGAGGGGTAGGCAGAGACAACGGACTTCCATTTGTCACGATCCTTGCATACCTCTTTCGCTTCATTTACTGACATTATATTCTTCATACATGCTCGCCGGTTTAGGGTACTTCTGACCTGACCTTTCTTAAGTACGTCTCCGATTTGATCAGAGAATGTTCTACGAGGTCTTCCCCTTCCGGTTGTACCATTCACACAGGCCAGGTATACTTCTTTTGTCAATCTTCTTTCATTCATCTTTTCTAAATGGCCAAACCATCTACTACTACTACTACTAAGTACTAAAAATATATACTTATATTTAAATTTAAATTAAATATATGTATAAAAGTGAATATTTTAAAATATTAATCTTATCAAAATTGCCGACAGTTATTTTACCACTAATAAATCATCTAAATGCGCGATCGTAGTAGTTTTATTTCATAATTTTCGGCCTTAACTCTTAATTGGGCATAGCGTATGTATTTCATTGTTTTTAGCTCTTATTACAACAGAATAGGGTCCAAAATGAGGTGGTAATTATTATATCCCTGTCCAACAAGTCCCAAATATGGTAAACGGAACATACATATATTTATACCAAATATTTGTTCAAAGGTTTGCACCAACACGAGCTCCAGCACCTTGGGACGACGTGAAAACCGTGGATCAAATGGGGCCCGTATGCCCACAGAGGTTACCAGACATTTCTAACGAGACGCTGGCTTTAGAAAGAATGCCAAAAGGCAGGCTGGAGTACTTAAGGAGATTGCTGCCACGGCTAAAGAATCAGAGTGAAGATTGTCTATATATGAACATTTATACACCAGTACAGGGTAAGTGATTTTTCCATGTTGTAATTTTATGCCTAGTTTTTATATATACAAACACCAGCAGAATGGAGACTCACTTTATTGTATATTGGACTCGATTAAAGAAGTGCTGTAATAATTATCTCATTGTTACCTGCATATCGAGTTTTGTTGCACTAGTAAGGAATAAAATTCTTAGATTTGAATCATCTCTTAATAAGAGATGATGCAAATCTAAGCAGAACAAAAAATTATATAAAAGATTTGGCTACGAGTTTTTGTTCCACAGTTAATCCCCACAGTATAAGGATTCAACATAAAATTATGACGACAAAGTAGCTCTTTAATAAATATAAAAATAAAATTTCAATAATAATTCATTGCTGCAACAATATTTCTTATTGTTTACAAGAAAATAAAGGATCTCGAAAAAGAAATGCCTCAAAAAAATAAATCCTTGGATTTGTTTTAGGGCGATGTTATATTTTATTCTTTATGCATAATGTAAACATCGATGAAGCAGTGACGGTAAACGTTGGAAATGAAATAAAAACATTATAAAACAACATGGAAATGAACAATTTACTTTGTGTTGATACGAGAAAATGAAAGAAGACAATCTCTTAAGGGTACGCTTTACTTTTTGAGTTCTTTGAGGCGCTCATTGCCAGTTATGCTTACCGGATCGTAAAGATTAGCAAAGTGATCTAGGCGAGCGGTTAGTTTGTAGAAAAGTTATCGCTTAAGTGACTTAAAGAAACACGTTGTAGAAATTTGCGGTAGTTAGCAAAAAAAAATCAGCAATTATAAAACATTTATAAATAAATATTCATATACTTTGAGTTCTTTGAGGTGCTCATTGCCAGTTGTTCTTAACGGATCGTAAAGATTGGCGAAGTGATTTAGGCGAGCGGTTAGTTTGTAGAAAAGTTATCGCTTAAGTGACTTAAAGTAACGCGTTGTATTAGTGCTAGTTAATTAAAATCCCAGCAATTATAAAACATTTATAAATAAAACATTTATAAATAAACTAAATAAACTTGTTACTGGATGGAACAAGCATGTCAAAGACGCTCACGGGAACGCCAGGAGGGCTTTTCTTAACTGGGTATGGCACCATAAGCCTAGATGTGGGCCACTTTATGATAAAATGCATGAAACACGCAAACTGTTTAAGCAGAAATTAACGTATTGTCAAAATAACCAGGATAAAATCAAAGCGGATATTTTGGCTACTGCACACACAAATAAACGGTTTCAAAAGTTCTGGAAAGCTACCCAGAAAATGCAACCTAAGCCTGTAGTACCTGTGAGCGCCAATGGTGTGTCTGATCCAAAGGGGATAGCGGACATGTTAAGGCAACATTTTAAAGTAATATCGCGCACTCAAAACGATAACACCGAGATTAAACAGGGGACGTTGCTATCGGGTGAACCGATACGGATAGCGTGTAAAGAGGTGCGTGATATAATAAAATCTATGACGAGAGGTAAGTCGCCCGGACATGATTATCTCAGTATAAAGCACTTCCAAAATGCAGGTCCGCATCTCCCGAGGGTTCTGTCCATGTTACTTAACTTTTTTCTGTGGCACTCATATCTGCCAAACAGCCTGATGAAGACAATAGTTGTCCCAATCATAAAAAACAAAACAGGAGACGTGTCCGATAAAGACAACTAAAAAAAATGAAAAATGTTTATTGTTACTCAAATGGTTACATCAGCAAATGTGAATGAGACAGCCCCAGTAAGTAATTAATAACACTTGTGTTGGGGTTGTCTCGCTCCTTACCTTATTCCATACTTAACAATATTTGAGAAAGATGAATATAACTATTACATTAAAAAATAAAAGATAAGAAAAAATTATTAAACAGAATCTTAGAAATTAAAAATAAAAGTAAAAATAGAAGAGAAACAATAATAACTTCAACTAGTTTGCAGCTCTGTGTATTGTTTGATTGTGAGTGGATGTTTGTATGTGTGATTATAGTAGTGTGCGAGGTTGAGTTTGTGTTTGTGTTATTGTATGTGTTTACCTGTTTTCTGGTGGTACGGTATAGGAAATAAGTGTTTATGTAAGTCTATCTAGAATATGCTCTGTTTCTTCGTAAGTTAGAGATTTTAACCACTCGGTTATCACTTTTTTGCATTTGTGCGAGACCTCGTAGTAGAACTTTAGCTCACCGTTAATTTTATTGTATATGTAGGCTGATTGGCATACATACTGGCGCCTTGCAAACATTGTGCGTACCCGTGGCGAATGAGCTACAATATTATTTCGCCTTCTAGCTAAGTTTTCTGGGTTAAATGGGATGTGTTTGTGTAAATAAAGTATAATTGTTAAAATGTACAGTTTTCTTACAGATAATAGGCCACATATATTATAAAGATCGACTGTGGGGTATCTATATGGTTTAAAATACATTACCTTTAAAAGTGATCGTTGAGCTCTTTCTAACTCAAGTCATTTAGTTTTAGTGGCTCCTCCCCAAACTGGTAAGCAGTATGATATTACTGACTGCGCGAGTGCTATATAAATGTTGCTTAGTGTATTTTGAGGCATCACATGTCGCAGATTTTTAAAGATCCATATCAATTTTCGAACTCGGGACATAATAACTTCGATATGTGAGTGCCATGCCAGGCGCTCGTCAACTATAACCCCCAGGTATCTTGTAGTTGGTACGTGTTTGATGGATTGACAGTCACAATTTTGATTCAAGCCATTTTCACACTCATGTAACCGAATATTGAAGTTACTACATACATTAGACCTTGCACTTGGAGAGAAACAAATATAGTTTGTTTTAGCAATATTAAGACTTAGTAAATTTTCTTTGAGCCACTTATCTACAACAGCTAAACCATTTTCGGTCTTATTACGTACCACTTCCCATGTGCTGCCAAAATAGACAATAGCCGTATCGTCCGCATATGAAAAGATTTTCCCGCCACTGTTTCGTAGGTTACAGAGTTCATTAATATACACCAGAAACAGTGGCGGGCCGAGCACAGAGCCCTGTGGTACACCGAAAACAACGTCTTCCTCGTCACTGTACAAGTTGCCAATTTAACCTGTTGTCTCCTGCCCCGGAGATAACTGTTGAAAAGAGAAAGAGCCTTGCCTCTGATCCCAATAGCTTCAAGTCTCTGCACAAGAATGGGTACAGATATTGTGTCAAAAGCTTTCTTTAGGTCTAGAAACACCGTAACACATTTATATCCCTTGTCAACCATATCTGTAATTTCAGACGTAAGCGCTAGTACTGCGTCCTGAGTTGACCGCCCCTGTCTAAAACCATATTGTGAATCGGAAAGAATGTTATATTTAATCAAGTAATTTATTAGCCTTTTATTTATGATTTTTTCAATTATTTTGGAAAATGACGGTAAGACGGAAATTGGTCGATAATTGTTAACATCGCTTTTATCTCCATCCTTGTGCACAGGCGTGACGACAGATCGTTTTAACGCGTTACAAAATATTCCCGTTTCAAAACACAAATTGGTTAATTTGCAAATGAGAGGAACTACAAAGTCTCGAGATAACTTCAGGAAGCTTATTGGTATGCCATCCCACCCCGAAGCACTTCCCGAGTCAAGTGCCATGAGTGCCATGACAACTATCAGCCAAAGTGCTTGATGGTGGGCTTGAGCGGCGGATTACCGGACAGCTCGGACTGCACGATGCCCAATTCGGTTTTAGACAGGGGTTATCAACAGAAGCAGCTATTCTGACGCTCAAGCATACGGTCAGGTACTATACAGACCGAAACACACCGGTGTACGCTGCTTTCTTGGATCTCTCCAAGGCATTTGATCTGGTTAATTACAATATCCTGTAGGCAAAGATGCGTAAGCGAGGTATACCCGAAGAGCTGGTAAGTATCTTTAAATACTGGTATGGCCACCAAACTAACCAGGTCAGATGGTCGGGTGCCCTTTCGGAAATGTATGGATTGGAATGTGGTGTGAGGCAGGGAGGCCTGATCAACGAGTTGGTCGGGGAGCTCGGCGAAACTGGTATCGGATGCTCAATTGAGGGTAAAATTGTAAACAGCCTCTATTACGCTGATGATGCCGTTTTGTTGAGCCCTTCAATCAGGGCACTCCGACGGCTGCTGGAGGTATGTGAGAAATACGCATATACACACGGGTTGGTGTATAATGTAAAGAAAAGCGAGATGGTGGTCTTCAGAGCTGGAATAAAGAAACCTGAGGTAATTCCCCCGGTTTACCTTATATAGTGTGACCTTAAACCGAGTCACACAATTTAAATACCTGGGTCACATTCTAACCGAGTGTTTAAAGGATGATGAAGATATGGAGAGAGAACAGAGAGCGTTGTTGGTCCGATGTAACATGCTGGCCCGCAGGTTCGCACGTTGTACAGCTAAGGTTAAAATTACGCTGTTTAAAGCATTCCATGCCAACAATGCAATCCGTATACAATATAATAACGCGCTGAGGGTGCTATTGAGGCTCCCAAGATTTTGCAGCGCGTCAGGTATGCATGTGGAGGCGACAACTGATAGTTTCGATACAATTATCCACAAGAGAACCGCCTCCTTGATGCATCGCATACGAGGGAGCACCAATGGCATCCTTCGCATCATCTGCGAGAGACCGGACTGTCCACTACTGGGGCATTGGACACGTTTGCACTGCTGCGTGTCAAGTGCACCAGGTGGTGGACGGAAATTTTTAAATTAATGTGTAACACACTAACATAGCTTTAAGTTATTATAATACTAACAATTACTAAAACTATATGGATCTATACTGTCCGAAATAAATAATAATAATAATAAAAAAATTATAATAAATATTCATATACGTACTAAATATATATACATATATAGGCAAGTTCCCTACCAAACGTGTTTTATTTTTTAAACACAAGGCCTGTGCTTGGTAATCTAGTCCATCTGGGACACGGCGTAAAAGGGGGGCACCGGAGCAGCATACCCGCGTTCCCGGGGCTCCCGGGAACGCGGGTATGCTGCTCCGGTGCCCCCCTTTTACGCCGTGTCCATTAGGCGCTAAGAGAAGTCCACGGCAGGTTAGGTTTAGTCGGTGCGAGTCCGACATACCCACCCGCATGCCTAGGCAATCGCCTGTCTTATTAAAAAAAAAATCACTAATCTCACTGACCACTAAACCAATAAGCCAATCAAACTATCTCGTCTTCCTGGTCCGTGATTAAGACATCATATAGTCAGAAACCAAATTGATTTCGACAAGGGTTGTATCTTTGTTACTAGTACCTAATGGGTTTCGATATAACGTGGCAGTTCCTTGATTAATGCTAGAAGCCAGCCGTTATAGGATAGATCGAATAGGTAATGGAATCCAATAGAAATGATAAAATGGTTTTAAAGAATTTCATTGTTAGGTGCTTAATGTATATATACCCTCTAGAATACCAACTTAGTTTCAACTTCTGTGCTTTTGCTATAGGTACATCATCAGAATCAAGTACAGCTCACTCAATAGGCTCTTGGTCCTTTTCCTGGTTGCATTCTCTTGTAAGGGCCTCTAGGCATGTTATGTTATCTCCCGTTTTACTCTGGAGGAAAGTGGAACTATTTTTTTCTAACTCTTCCTTGTTTCTGTTTGATTAAATTCATTGCGAGTTCCAAGAAGCGATATTTGGGGCATGCCTGAGCCCCACCACTCACTGTCATTTCCTTGTATACCACTGTTGATCCTGGCTCTTTCTGTAAGTTCTGTTTTAAGTTGAGTAGTGGTTAAAAGGGCCTACATTTCGAGCCACCACTAGTGGGTCTAATGCCAAGCTAACCTGGCCGTTAGAAAATCCCCCACCCCAACTTACAATTACATAATTTTGGAAAAAGAGCTAATACTCATACACTGCCAGGCTGATATTAACCAAACATAGCTAAGATTGGCAGAGTCCACAGTCAGGAACTAGATATGCCGTATATTTGCATAATAAAGGTTTTATAAATTTTTTGCCCACGTCTCCGCTAAAGCAGTCAGAATCACATAATATGTTAGTGTACGAAATGTATTTGATGTTAAGATAGTATTTAAATTATTTTATCTAGTTGAAATTGTGTGAATCTCATTAATATTATTATTTTGTGATTTAATGCTATTTTTTTTCGACATAATTAGGTACATATTTGTATCTTCTTCACTAAGTATATTAAATTCTTTTTATTTGTATTATTAATGTATTTAGTTTATCAAATATATTTCATTTAATTTTATTATAGTATGTAATGAGGGTTAACTATCCGTGGACCCCACAGTCGGGCGCTATCAGAATATCAGCGCTGTCGCAATATTGCGACGGCCAATGCTGAGATAGATGCCGTTTCACCTAGAACGGACTAACGAATATTAAGTATAAAATTTTCATTGTTTTTTTTTCTGTTATTGTATAATTTCATTGATATATCCGTCCTGCTAATGAATAAAGGATTTTTTCTTTCTTTCTAAGAACTACCGCAACACAATTGGCAAATGAAAAAAAACGCACCGAAATCTGTCCATCTGTCTGAGAGCAGCTACAATGCCACAGACAGCAACACTTTGTGTGTTGCTGTGTGTGGTGTGCTCACACACACTTATAACACCCCTATTTCGGCGTCGGGGGCTAAAAAAAGGATTTTTAATTTCCAAGGAATACACTTTTAAACACAATTAATATTCTATCAGAAACATACTTTGCTGCAGGCATTTCGAGTCTTTTATTTGTATTTCATATTAAAATACAAACACAAAGTTTACATGGTAACCTTTCTGTTTATGAAGACTAATACAATTTTGAAATAAGGCTTTGGAATTACTGGCAGGTAGGTGGGTGCCACCCACCTTTAGGTTAGGGTTGCCATCCGTCCAGGATTCCCAGGATGTTTCCTAGTTTGGAAGGCGTTCGGGGAGAGTCCGGACGTCGTTTCATTTGGTTTAAAAATTTAGTTTTGGGCCGTTGCACCGCTGTACATGGACAACCGGCAGTGAGTCACAGGATGGTTTTGAATGTTGACAAGTCCGGGTTTTGTTCTCCAAAATCCAGGATTGTCACGCTTCTGGTCCTAGTAGCCAACTTTTAGAGATGACAACCCTACTTTTGGTTAACATTTACCACGAAATAATCCGATACTCAAAGTAATACTTTGAAAAAATATTTAAAGAAATCTTATCTCATCCTCCTATTGAAAGCAAGCTGAAGTATTTTATATTAATTGCTTATTACCTTTGTAGGTTATCTTTAATTTATTATCAAACGCTCAATCCACTATTACATCAAAGGCTTTTAGATAAGATTTTTCTGAAGACTTTCTTTACAGCTATTATTCTGGAGCTATCAAAGATTGAATTTTATTATTTTAATATGACGTTTCCAGTCTAGGAGTTTACACTGATTCAGGCCAAAGGAACGCACAGGCATCAACGCAATAACCCGTAACAGAGGGATCATTGGGCACTCGAACCTGGACTTAGGATGGACTAACTATGCAATGCTTATGCATAATGGGAGCTGTTTTAGGGATTATAGAGAACCCTCCTGGGTTCAAATCCTGGATTGGGCCAAAAATAATTGATTTTGGAATCTTTCTTTCATGAAAATTGCTCACTATTGTAAAAGACTCGCAGCAGCAAGGGGTACTCTATAATGGGATCTAGGGAGAGACCTTCACAATGATAACACGTGTATTAAACACCAATCACTTATTTTATTGAATAATAATAAAGATTTTACTATGTTTTCTTTAGCACTTCATTTTGGCAAACATCACTCAAACGTAAAATTATACTTTTTATTTAATTCGAATTCTATTCTAACTTTAAAAGCTATGTCCAGCTTTTAATAAAATGACCAGAGTTAGCTATCTTCTCAAAAGAGGTTTTATTCTATAGGAGGGCAGGTAATATCATTACAGCATCAACCCGAAGGTTGGAAGTTGGCGATCTTCCTCCCCCGTTCCTCATAAGCCGTCGGTCCTATAGCTGATCTCTTTCCAGCCGAATCGGTAGTCGTCCTATCGGATCATGAGAGTGATGGTATACGAAGTGCCCCTATGTTTCGCTAACATTTGTGCACTTTAATATGACCCGCGCAGTTCACTCTCTATATCTCCCTCTCAAGTTCATCTTGCCCGATCACACTTTTCGTAACGCATTCACCAGTTTACTCCCCAAGTCAAGCAGCGTATAGAAGTTTTACTTTAAAAATATAAGCAGTCGACCGTCCTGCTTTTGAAGTTGGTTAAAAACAAACTGTTTCTTTCTAGCAATTATATTTTAAATGCGGTTTAGCGGTAGCGTGTTCAACCGCAAATCCCGGGTCGGGCAAAAAAGTGATTTTGGGATTTTTCCGTAAAACGAAATTTCTCAGTGTCAGCCCGAAGTCTGGAAGTTGGCGGTATAACATCCCCGTGCCTCGAAGAGCACATAAGGCCGTCGGCCATGTACCTGACCTCTTTCCAGTCGTGTCGTTAGTCGTCCCATTGGAACATGAGAGTGATGGACTAGAAAGTGCTCCTGTGTTTGTGCACTATAATA
Organism: Pseudoips prasinana; assembly: GCA_951640165.1. Taxonomy (NCBI): domain Eukaryota; kingdom Metazoa; phylum Arthropoda; class Insecta; order Lepidoptera; family Nolidae; genus Pseudoips; species Pseudoips prasinana. The sequence goes on from OX621236.1 coordinate 5,951,954, forward strand.
TGTCCTGCGCAATTGGCTAGTCTCTATTGAGACTGGCCACCGTGGCCTAAATTCGGTTGGGAGGAAATTGTTATTATTTTTAAAAGATTTTTGTTTACCATCTCTGTTTCAGTTTAGTTATGATATTACCAGGAATATAGGTTTATATTTCCTAGGAATTTCACGAGTATGGACGCGGTATTATCAGATCCTACGTAACTTGGTTTAGTGATATTCGAACGGAAATAAGGGTGGATTTAACATCGTCTTCGAAGTTTCATAAAAGGAAATGTAATATTTTCGATGGCGGCTGCATTTCTAGCTCTTACTTGTCATAATAGAAAGTTCAGAGATGGGAACATAATATTTGTCTTCCTCAAATTTGGCAATGTTGGTTTGTCTTTAGAAGGCAAAGTTGATAGTTGAAAATGTACTAATGTTAACTTAGTATTGCTACATGTATTTATTTAGCTTGTGTAGTTCTAGCTTAGTAGTACTCGTACAGATCATTATTCTAGTGATAACCTTTTTACATGACATAACCAAGTGTTTTAGATGTCTTTTTAATAATGTCTTCGATATAAGGCTGTCTTACAATAATAAGTAAAATAATGTAACTTATAATAAGAACTTTGCACACCTTTTAAAGGTATACGGACTTGGACAATATATTATTTTAAGATCTATCATGTATGTTGGGTACATACATGATAGATCTTAAATTTTGATTTGATATGGGGCTATAAGTATTTTTTTTACCAAATAGCACTGCTAGATCCGTGATTACTTATTTATAGAAATTTTTTCGTTTTTATAAAACTCTCTGAGCATAGCGTGTTCAATAATGAAGTTCTGGATTCAATTCCTGGATCGGGTTATAAAAGTCTTATTGGGATTCATCTGAAAAGGAGCAATTCCACAAAAATACTCGAAGTTTGGAATATACAGGGTAATGCGCTCATTCCTCATTGCACGTAAAGTCAACATTTCTATATCTAACTTTTCTCCAGAACGATAGGGAGTAAACTTGTACTGACATGAAATATTTTAGATCACCATCTCCAAATCAGGGGCCTGCAAATTTATTGTAGGTATGCGCTAAACACGCCTACGTCATTAATTATTATTATTAATACTGATAACTTATATCTAAATAAAGCCAAGTTTGGCCATTTAGAAAGGATCACTGAATGAAGATTGACAAAAGAAGTATACCTGGCCTGTGAGAATGGTACAACCGGAAGGGGAAGACCTCGTCGAACACTCTCTGACCAAATCGGAGACGTTCTCAAGAAAGGGCAGGTCAGAAGTACCCTTAACCGGCGAGCATGTATGAAGAATATAATGAGAGTAATTGAGGCAAAAGAGGTGTGCTTGTGACTAATGGAAATCCGTTATCTTTGCCTACCCCTCTGGAAAATAGGCGTGAGTCTATGTATTTATGTATATAAAGCCAAGTATTGGATACGCCAATGTCCCAATTTCTGAACATATATCAATCAATCGTAACCCTGACGGCTGTAAGACTTGGCCCATTGATTGATAAACTAATGCTGTAGTAAGTACTTGTAATATAATTATCTATTTTATAGATATACTAGCTGGGCCCCGCGGTTTTACCCGCGTGAAACTTTGTAAGTTCTAACTATATAGCCTATGTGTTAATACAGGGTGTTAGCTAACTCCACACCAAATTTTATTAAAATCGCTTAAGTCAATCGCTTAAGGCTAATGATGATGATATCATAGATTTGGGATTTAGTCCAAATGCCTCATGGAACGGAAATTTCATTATTACTGTTTTTAAATAGATGCCGGTCCATGTTGGTCCGCTATTAAAAGGTACAGGCGCCAGCACATCCAGCTACCCAATCTGTCAAATTTCTTTTACAGATTTTCAACTTAATCACATAAGCATAAGGTTCACTTTCAATTGGGGAAATTTGACAGTTTTGGGTAGCTTGATGTGCTGGGGTCTGTACATTAATTTCTTAAGACTTTTTTGGTACGCTGGTACAAAAGAATATATATGTATGACGAGCTTCTACCAGCGGCTACCACTAAGGAAAATCATTAGCCAATAAATGTTATTTTTCTATTACATGGGAACACTTTTTGTCAGAATAAATGATATATAATTTAACTTCTTATGACATCAGTATTGAATATCTGTCAGTGAAGGTTTCGTCAATATCAGTTAAGCGGTTGCGAAGATTAGCTAGGACAGGTGGATAGGAAAATTACCTTATATTTTTCTTTATATTCGCATGAATTTAGTGATATTATTGTCATTACAATCTGACACTTACCTTTTATTTATTTGTATGGAATATATACAGAATGTATTTATTCAAGAATGTATAATATTATATATTTTTATTTTTATAAAACGAAATTAATTTCGGATGGCATTTGGTGCGCTTTTATCAAATGTACAAAAATGGCGATACTTTTAATTTACTCCTAAAGTTTCAATAAGACCAAGAGGACGAGGTGCAAACTAATAATATCTTCGAAAATATTTCTCCTGCAATCTTCCCACGTGATCATTGTTGCGAGCGAACAAAGAGGCCATCGTAACAAAACTACGAGCGAAGAAACCATTGAAAACTGTGATTAAAATTTTCTACAAATATTTAGTTCTGGATGCCCGTTATTAAAAAACGATATTAGTGAAATATTACTATGGAAGTGATGAACTTTTTCTTTTTATTTTAGTTTTATACCGGTTTTAATTGATGGTCATTTTTGAGACTGGAATTTTTAACCGAGTTGAAGACTTTATTATGCAACGCATACATTGCGACTCGAATGTGTCCAATAACGTTTTATTTGGTATCTTGCATTTTCTATGGGTGAAAACACACGTTCATATTTAAAATGTTGTCTCTAGAAAAACGCAGTTGCTTAAGTGACCCAATGTTTGCTTATAAAATTGTCCCAAACTGCTAACACTTTTTAAATTTCGTGTCCCATCACAGCTTCCACGTACCTCTATCTCAGCACTTTGACCGCCTTTTAGGAGATCAGTATTGCGAGTAATTCACTCTATGCAAGGATGACTAAAATTGTAAACAGCTTAGTGATATTATTGATTAATACGCCAACTCTTTCGCGGAATGGATTTTGATGAAACTTTGTAGTAATATACGAGTAGCACATAAATCCAAATAACACATAGGCTATACTGCCGTCGTAAGAGAGATGGGCACATCTATCATTTTGGACAAACTGAGATAATTGGGATTAAAGTTTTTAACATATTCTGCATCATAATGTGGAAACCTATCGCTTACAAAAAAAAATACTGATGATGTATGCGTTAAGGTTAGGACTATAATATTTTTTACTTTTTACATACATACATAGACTCACGCCTGTTTCCCAGAAGCGTAGGCAGAGACAACGGATTTCCATTTGTCACGATCTTTGCATACTTCTTTTGCCTCGATTACTGTCATTATATTCTTCATACATGCTCGCCGGTTTAGGGTACTTCTGACCTGCCCTTTCTTGAGAACATCTCCAATTTGGTCAGAGAATGTTCGACGTGGTCTTCCCCTTCCGGTTGTCCCATTCACACAGGCCAGGTATACTTCTTTTGTCAATCTTCTTTCATTCATCCTTTCTAAATGGCCAAACCATCGCAGCATGCCTTTTTCAATCTTTGTGACTACATCCTCTTTCACACCACCAGCGTTGTAGCGTTGTGGTGCGTTTTACTTTTTAATTTTAATATATTATTAATTATTAAATAAAATCAAATTATTCCTTTCAACTTAAAAATAAAAATATAAAAAAAATACCACTTTCTACAAAGAAAAGGCATAATTGACCAAACGTGACCTTTCTTTTTAATATTTCAATAAAATTGGTAATTGAGTCGAAAAGATTTGCCTAATTGCGCCTTTTAGATGTAAATTAACTTAATGTTTAATATAAAAAAAACAAATGATCATGTGAAGAAAGTTTAATGAACTATATAATAAACAAATTTACTGTCAAGCCACTTCTGGTTAGCTTATCCAAATAACTGAAACAAAACTTAACAAATCTTCTTCTAGAACACCAACATTTAAACAAAAAAAAGTTCTTTATAACGTTCTTAATATGCAATTATAAGGGATAAGCATCTACCTACAATTTTAGTTAATAAATAGAACTTATGAATTAGAAACAAAAAGTGCTTATACTTAAACTAAATTACACTTTTAACATAGTTAAATACCTAAAGAAAGTAAAAATAAATATTTTTATTCTTTTTACAAATAGGTTGGACTCCTAACTTAAAAGTCTATAAAAATTGTTACTCTTTATCACAATATGAAAAATAATACAAAATATTCTTAATTCTTAATAGAGGTAATAATAGGAGCATACATTTTGGTTTTAAACCTTTATTAAGATACTCTATTAGAGCTTATTCTAATTATTTATTGTTCATTTACAGGAAATAGCTTAGACTCGTTATTAATAAAGACACTCGTAGTTTAATATTTAAAAATATACTATTATTATAATAAAAAATCAATGTAACTATAACAAACATAACATGGCACTTGGTTGAATTATCACAATGCAATATATTGGTAATAACTATAACAAAGTTTAAAGAAAATGAAATAATCAATTTTGCTTGAAATATTAATTGGAAATAGTCTTTAAAGCCGAAATACGGCTAGTAGGATATCAGCATATGAACATTATAACATGTAAGTATTTTATTTAGATTCACATTTTTTTATTCGTAATATCTTTTGAATTCAACGTCCGATCCAAATCAAATTCTAAAGTAATCTATAGGTATTTAAACATACTTAAATACGACATGATTTATTTGGAAAAGGATTAATACGAAGGTATGGATAACGTGGTTTGATTTTGGTCAGCATTTCTTTCAACTTTTAAATTGTATAGAAACAGTTATAGTGACATAACTATAACAGTTAGACGCGTGGTATCGCGCAGGTTTTTGTAGATATTGAATTTTTCTTTAATATTGTATAATTTGTTTTCGTTCTATCTATGGTTTCCGCAGCGCATGCGATGAAAGACATTTTATGGCTCATTTTTACACCTTGACACATTATTGAAGTGTTAGTAGGCATCCCTAATTTTTCCAGGATCAAATATAGCCTATGTTACTCAAGAATAATGTAGCATTCCAACGGTAAAAGAATTTTTGAAATCGGTTTAGTAGTTTTCGAGTTCATTCGGTACAAACATACAATAATACATAAAACGAACTAAACGGACGAAAAATACATACAATTTTGACAATTACCTAGGTGTTCATCCCACATATTTGAGTTAGAAACAACATGTAAACAATATTACCTAGTAGTAAGACGTAAATAATATTACCTAGCGTGGGCAGGCTGCTGACAAGCGTGGAGTCAACGTCGCAGGCACAACTGGCGCGTTTCAATCAAACCCAGCCATCCTTTCCTCACCCCTAATAGTAAATAATTTAAAAGAAAAGGCACAACTGGTTATTTGTGCCTTTTATACGTAAATTAATTGAAATAGGCATGGATCATTAATTAAGTAGTCAGGGCACATCTGAGGCATTTGAGCCCTTTCTTTATGTTATGTTGCAGGTGTGCCTTTTCAAAGTAGTAGTATAAGTAAGTAAATATTTATATAATATCTTCTGTAAAAACCTCACCGTAGGGAATATTTGAATATTTAATTATATAATAATAATAAAGCCTTTTAATTTCCATTCCAATTAAAAACCTTAAAAAGTAGTTACAAAATATTTTTATGTTTTCCTAATTCTATGTTAGTAACTCTAAAGTCTAAATGATTCTAGTGTTAGTGTTTTAATTAGAAATATATATTATAGGACCCCTAGATAGGGTATAGGCCTCCTCTAAATTCTTCCATTTTGTTCTGTCCTGTGCTATTTTTGTCCATTTTTTCCCCGCCACCGATACTATGTCGTCCGCCCATCTTCCTTGTGGTCTGCTGTCGCTTCTTTTTCCTTTTTTTAATTACATAGATAGAAAATAATATTGTTTAATAGTTATCTAAGTAGAGTGGAAAAAATGTCCCTAAAAATGTTAACTTAAAAAATTGTTAAAAAAAGGAGCTACATCTGCCAACAAACTGCTTTGCAGTTTGGCAGAGATAGACATAGATTGTAAAATATTTATTCTCAGAATAAACGCTTTTTCATTTCATTTTTTCATTTCATAACTATTATGACTTGACAATAACTTGATACGAGCTAGCTAAATATCATTGCTATAATAAAATAAATTTTGTAAATGTTTTTATACAATGTGTACCTAAATATCTATGTTACTAGAAATAATAATGTATACAACTATATTACTACTAACATGTTCTGACTATTTACAAGCGCTTTTTTAAAGTCTACGTGAATAAAAACCTTTTATATTTATATTATTTTATTTATTTTATTTTATGCCCTTTAATTATTCATCATCATCATCATCATCAGCCAGAACTCATCCACTGCTGTACATAGGCCTCCTCCAAAGGTTTCTATAACGTTGTCATTTTAGGGGTTAGCCTTAGTCACCACGCTTGGCATGCGAGTTGGAGACCGCAGTTAGGTGGTAGTGCCAGATTTTTTTCTTTCTTTAGTCACCTTTTTCGACACCCACGGGATGGTTTGGGGTGTATATATAAATGGCCTTTGCGTCTGTTACAGACGATTTACGGCGCATTGTCTGAGAGACATTTCTTATAAAACTAAACAAACCGATGCGAGAGCGACATAGCCTGCCGCAGGCCTGACAAGAGAAGTTTGCGGTGGTTGGTGACGAGCCGCTTTCACGTCGCTTCTGTCTCTTATCAGCAAGTACTCCGAACCAGGCTTCTTCACAGATCTTACGACCCTCCACTACATGTTTGCGCCATTTAACTCTATTTTCAGCGAGTGGGCCTTTTATTATTTCTGGGCTGGAAACCACATGGCTACACGAACATTCAGGCTGTGGAATTCTCTTCCACTTGATATTAGCTATCTTCAAAGTGAAATGTCTCTCTTCCTCATCCTAGTTGTATGTATATTTATCTGTATATTAATATACATGTTTATAAGTAACCGTTCGTTCAATATCAAAGCCATTCAATATTGTAAGTTAAAGAAATAAACAAATCCTCTTCACTAACTACTGTGCCAAAACAGAATATTTCCCATTGCTCACATTTTCCCAATACATTTCTACGTTCGTAAATCTGAAAGTCCATTCGAAATACTTGACGCAACTAATCAGTAATCCTAAGGGCCGTGAATCTTCCGCACAATGCATCCACTAACGGTTCACTGCACCTGAATGTAAGCCAGTTCAATCTTCACGCATAGTTGGGCAGTTACGCCGAAAGCCGAATCTTTACAGCTGTTGCCATACCCATTGAGGCTAAATTCCTCACTTTTCTGAGAATAAGATTTCTCTCTGAAGAATATTGTTATTCACTATCTGGAGTTTAGGTAGTAGGAAATAAAGTAATTAATTTAAAATCATCAGTGACAATATGTAATAATAATAATGTCCTCCTAACCGATTTCGGCCACGGCGGCCAGTCTCAACAGAGATTAGCCATCTGCGCAGGACATTGTATAGTGCTCAAGTTGTGCGCAAACACAGGAGCACTTTCTATTCATCACTCTCATGATCCGATGGGTCGCCTAGCAACACGCCCGGATAGAGGTCAGGCACAGGGCTGACGGTTTTACGTGCTCTCCGAGGCACGGGGGTATAATACAGCCAACTCTCAGACTTCGGGCTGATGCTGAAATTTTTCTTTTTACAGAAAAGTTCCAAAATCACTTTTGGTCCAACCCGGGATTTGAACCCAGGACCTCGTTATCTGCGGGTAAACACGCTACCGCTAGACCAGTGTTTTTCAACCTTTTTCATCACTCGACCCCCCTACCCATGTTTTTTCATGTTTCTTTTATTATGTGACACATATCCAACATTTTTATTCATTTTCATAGGGTTCTGATCAATACATTATTAAAATTTGTGAAGACTTGGAATAGAAAGCACTCCACCAAATTTAACTTTATTATTCAGAGGTTAGGTGGTTGTCAAGAGACAAAGTACTAGCCAGAGTTTTAGAACTTCGCGCTAAACCGTTAATGTATTAGCAGCAGAACTAATAATAATACTCCAAATTCATTTGCGACCCTATGACTAGCTTTGCCAACTTTTTGCAACTTCCCTATAGAAGTTTCGCGACCCCCCTAGAGATGCTTCGCGACCCCCTGGGGGGTCGCGACCCACAGGTTGAAAAACACTGCGCTAGACCAACGAGGCAGTTCCTAATGCAGTCTTTATAAAAAAAGTCTTGGTTACATAGTATAAACACTTCATTATTTTAAAATTATAATAATACTTTTTAAAACACTCTCGTAAATAAACGATTTTTTAGATTTTTAAATGGATTACGCATTAAAACCAAGAATGCGCGCACGACTGGCAATTGTGGAGATGTTTGGGGGAGGCCTCTGTCCAGCAGTGAACATCTTTTGGCTGATATGATGATGATAATAATGGATTACGTCTCAAACATCAATAAATGATTATAATAAGGAGACAGGGACAGTAAATTAAATAAATACTGGAGGCATTGATGAAATACGTAACAATTAAAGTCCTAGAAATTATAACATAGTAGTAAGTTATAATTTGTATGCCATTATGTAAAATGGCTTGTATGTGAGACTTCAAATGATTACTCTAAGACCTGTATTTTTGACTACATATTGACAAATAAATATTTTGAATTTGAATTTTGAATTTAGACTTTAATTGTCATCAATTTAATCATACAACAAAAAAATATAATTCGTATTTAATTTATTTCAATTTAAAGAATAAATTGAAGTACTATTTAGGTATATAATACTTGGAACTAATCATATTATGCAAAACATATTAAAAGGATTGTGTGTAAAAACACACTATTTCCTCACAGTAGTGTAGTAATTGGGTGTTTTTCTTGCCTGAAAATCCCAAAATCACTTTTTGGTCTGACCCTGAACCGCATTATTTACGGTCAAACACGCTCCCACTAGACAAAAGGGGCAATAAAACTATTAATGACCCAAAATTTAATTTAATATCAATTATTCAAATATAAAATAAAATTATTCAATGAATTATCGAAAAACGTTACAAATTTCCACAATGATGAAACAAAACGCAATGCTATTGAGTAATATGTAAATTTTGATTTAATTGGTTTCAATTTGAAGGACGGAACCTCATTTGCATGCAAATATGGATGTACCTACCAATCGTGAATCGTGAATGTTCCATTATTGTTTGATTTAACTAAATATTGTATCGAAACGCGAATGCAATAACATTGAGCAGCATTCTAAAAGAAAAAGTTCACCTTCAAATATTCATTATATTTGAAAAGTTGAAAGCTATTGACAGACATTAAAATTATAATATCTTAGATTACATCTATCAATTCAAAAAATATCTGTAAATCGAGAGAAAATATATTTATAACTCATTTTTTTCAAAAATGTTAGTTGTGCCCTTCTGTCATACGACGGCAGTATAATTTATCCAGTCTAACCCGGGTGAAACTGCGGGGCATATGTAGTATGATATTTGTACATGTTCTCTTACAAATTCATATTTTTTTTCTCGTGTGTACATGAATTATTATTTTGCAGGATCACTATGCTGCATGGCTAATTGGCTTATTTATTATGCAGAATATGCGTGTAAGAAATTTTACATAAAAAATAGCTGCACTTGTTGAGGTGGCACATTGCTGACACCATTCAGGGAACGTGTCGCCTCTATAAGAAGTGCAGCTATTCCGCATGCATATTTGAATTTAATTTTGTCTTTGCACATAAAACTATTGCTGCATGCCTTGTTCCCGGAACGTATCGCCTAAATAAGGTGTAAAGTATTTTTTAATGTAGAATTGCTCACATCCTCCCACCGGTCCGTAAGTGATTGGCAAAGTCAAGCAACTAGGCTCGCGGTCAGTCCATAGATAGGTGACTGCCAAAATGGTTTAATTTCTGAGCGTCTCCGTGCTTCGGAGGGCTCGTTAAGCTGTCGGTCAAGGTTGTAGTCATTAGGCAACAATCGTTAAGCCATGTCAGCGGCCTACTGGGCGGCTTGAACATAATATAACATCAGTATACAAAAATATACAAAATTAAAAACTTCAGTATATAAAAGGTCCTGACTTACTCACAATCTAACTTAGCACCGCTCAAACCAAATCCTTGACCCTAAACGTGACCCGAGCGTTACATTGCTGCTATATATAAGACATTAGGAGGTTTTTACTTCAATTTCCATGGATATAGTCGCGAGAGAAGTTGATAAAAATTTGCATATATACTTCAGACTATAGGATCATAAAGAAATAATATCTTGCACATAAGCATGTGACTTACTTATTGGCCATCTGATCCCAAACTAAGTAGAGCTTGTACTTTGGATACACAACATAAACTACTTTTCTTTTGTAAATGTATACTTAAATAAATAATAACAATGTCTGTTCGTCCTGTGTCTGGGACACAGGACGAACAGACATTTTCATGCCCAATTTCAATCCTAGGTGGGAATCGAACCCACGACTTCTGTCGTGGAAATTAAGCATTGGCCAAACAAGCCAACAGGCCTGTCAAGTATTAATTACATATAGAGAAAGATTTATCCAAAATAACTTCAACAAAAGTTATTTCTGAAAAAACAATCTTATATCAATTTGGGAAAATCAAAATGCCATTCCGAGCAAGATTGATGACAAAAATAAATATTTTGTAAAAGCTGTTATCCAAACCCTGCAGTACATTAGGATTCATTTGATTAATTACTTTTAGATGAGTCTAGGTTTAGTTTTATGTTTTATGTAGTTTGTATTAACAAATACCCTGGAACAGTCAGTTTTATTTGAGCGGACATACAAAAATTACAATAATATATTTAGTATTAATCTAAACACTATGTAGAATAGAATACTCTTTATTGTACACACTCAAACACGACAAATTCATAGGACACTCATAACACAATCATGTACAGACGCCAGCACATCCAGCTACACCAATATGTCAAATTTCTTTTATAGATTATTAACTTTATTACAAAAGCATAAGGTTCATTTTCAATTGGGGTAATTTGACAGATTGGGGTAGCTTGATGTGCTGGCGTCTGTACAATGGGCGGTCTTATCGCATCAAGCGATTTCTTCCAGACAACCTTTGGATGAATGTAGGTGTGTCAACAAATGAATAAGTAGAAACGTATAAAAATATTATAAACATATACATAAATACATAAATAAATATATATATAGATATAATAATACTATGTATAAAAACAATACAGTGAATACTATATAACTGTAAAAACCAAAATGTTAATGCGATAAAAACTGTGTAATGCGCTATCTAAAATCAATATACAAAATTAATTGATAACATTAGTGCATGCTAGTAAACCTTTACTAGGAATTAGTATCCACTGAGACCGGCCATCATGCCATCAATTCAAGCAGAGGTATATTAAAATATACTAGACCCATGAATATATTTAATCTCTAGTTTTTTTTCACTCTTATAACCACCAACCGTAAATGTGGTTTAAATTCTGAGCGCTTCCTCGTTGCTGAGTGCAGGTTAAGTTTATAATTTCCCGTTGGTAGTAATAAGACAACAGCATACTAGTATTGGTTGGCTTCAACATCATACTACAGTAACCACTGCCCATACTAATAAATAAAAAATACCAGTATGTTCTGTCGTGTAAAGAAGATATATTAAATAATAATGTGGTGAGCGGTGACTCAGGGAATTGAGATGAAAACTAGTGTTTCTAAACGGAATCTTTATTGGCGTCGACAGTAACAGTTGGTGGTTTTCATCTGCAATCCTTTATATTTTCTTCTACATACATACATAGACTCACGCCTGTTTCCCAGAGGGGTAGGCAGAGACAGCGGATTTCCATTTGTCACGATCTTTGCACACGTCTTTTCCCTCGATTTCTCTCATTTTCTTCTAGTACTAATTTAATTGAAACGTTACCAAAAACACTTAAAACCCTTACTAGTACTAGTTCGGAGCCGGAACGTGACAATAATATAATACTTACTTACATATCGTGTGGGCAGTGGTTACCCTAGGATCGCTACTTTTTCACTACTTTTTCATTTGTTGACACACCTACATTTTAAAATAATTACAGCTCCTATTCACCCAAAGGTTGTCTGGAAGAAATCGCTTGATGCGATAAGATCGCCCATTGTACAGACGCCAGCACATCAAGCTACCCCAATCTGTCAAATTTCCCCAATTGAAAATGAACCTTATGCTTTTGTAATAAAGTTGACAATCTATAAAAGAAATTTGACATATTGGTGTAACTGGATGTGCTGGCGTCTGTACATGATTGTTTTATGAGTGTCCTATGAATTTGTCGTGTTTGAGTGTGTACAATAAAGAGTATTCTATTCTACATAGTGTTTAGATTAATACAAAATATTTTATTGTAATTTTTGTATTTCCCCTCAAATAAAACTCATTGCTCAAGGGTATTTATTAATACGATCTACATAAAGCATAAAATTGTTCACGCCGCCCAGTAGGCTTCTGACATTACTTAACGAGTGTTGCCTAACGGCTACAACTGGGACCGACAGCTTAAAGTGCTCTCCGAAGCACGGAGACGCTCAGAAATCAAACCAATTTGCCGGTCGCCCATCTATGGTCTGACGGCAAGCCTAGTTGCTTGACCTCGCCAGTCACTTACGGACCGGTGGCTATGAGCGGCTCAATAATAAAATTAAAGTAATAAAAAAAATCAGCATAATAATGTGGTGCTGGCAGGATACATTTTCTATAGAATCTTTATAATTCGTGTCTTAGAAATAAAATAAAAATATCCTAAATTATCACTAACGTCAAGGAAAAGGTTTTGACAACAGTATTACGTAAGCAATAAAGGGGAAATTGGGTCAAAACCGGGACGTACGTGAGTTGAGTACTAACTTGGCCTTGCTTTTGATCACATCTATACCACACATTACGATGACAAAGCATTTGGATTGCACGCTGAATCATAAGAAAACGAAATTAGGACCAATGAATGGACCTCGTGGGTCGCCGAGAATGTAAACCAGAAAAACATAAAATCTGATTACCTACTTACATTTTCGCTGTTGTATAATATCATATTCCGTCAAGAAATGCGAAATATTAAGTGAAATTTTTGTAGGTTGTTTGGAAAATGGACAGTTAATAATAATAATATCTTAGGAGAATTATTCACACACGGTCATCTGATCCCAAACTAAGCAGAGCTAGTACTATGGAAAACAGATAACTGATATAGTTATATGTTAACAGATATGCTGAATCTTTACTGGATTCTGTTTCTTCTCCTTCATATCTAACTCTTCAATTTCAATACCTTCATTTAAAACACAATAAAATCTCCGTTCTTCTCATAACCGCATCCTACACTATCCTTCACACCGCTCTGATTTCATCCACTCTTCTTTTCTTATACAATCCATTCTTCTCTGGAATGCTCTTCCACCAGAAATCAGAATGGCTGAAAGTCGTTATTCTTTCAAAAAGAAAACTCGGGAGCATATAACCAAAAAAGTTATTGGCAGAATCATCACATTAGTATTATTTTATTTATTTGTATTATTTATATGTATATGTATAATCAATATTGATATATATTAGTATATTATAATATTGGTATTGTGTATTTTATGTAATTGTATGAAGTATCTATATTCTTACTCTCAGTTTCATTCTTTAAGCTCATAGTGCACCTACCATGTAATCTCTGCATCACCCCAAGGTTGACTGGCAGAGAATGCATTCGGCATTAAGTCCGCCTTTGTACATTGTTGTGCATAAAGTTTAAAATAAATAAATAATAGTACATATACTACTTTTTTTTGCAAATACATACTTATTATAGATAAATCACACCCAGACACAGGACAATTAGACATGTTCATGCACACAAATATCTGTCCAACCACCCCACAGTTCACACGGTTCACTAGTATTACTAAAAGTATATATACTTATATACTTTTAGTTATGCTAATTTATATTTTGCTCAACAGCCTTGTCATCCAAGGTGGCAATGCTGCAAGCGTGCTGGGAATGGGTAATATGTAGGCATAATTCTACTCAAAGCAGCTCCGGGAAGACAGCGATCTATTTGTGGCGCAGTCGCTGTGCCGGACTGGCAGGAGTCGGCAATGCGGGAGGGCGATCCATAGCCCTCCCAGGGTACGTGTCCCTACCATCTGGGACATGGCGCAAAAGGGGAGCACCGGAGCAGCATACCCACGTTCCCGGGGCTCCTTCTATCAGGCGCCAAGAGAAGTCCACGGCAGGTTAGGTTTAGTCGGTGAGAGCCCGACATACCCACCCGCAGACACTTTTTGCGGGTGGCATGCATAGGCATTGCTCTTGCGTTATCAAAAAAAAAAAATCTACTCACTGATAGTAACAATCACTATTGATACCGGTAACAGCTTCTGTCAGCCTATTTAATGGAGCTTGATTGTAAACCTGGTGATCATCTGCGTATAGGTAGTAGGAAAAATGAAGGCATCTAGAAATAAAATTAACACAAATCTAAACATACATACAAATAAATAAAATTGAAGTGTCTGTTTGTAATATTGAAATAACAGTTTTTTACTACATGCTTATGCATAATACGGAACATACACCAAAATAATTTTTTTTAAGTTTTGTCGGTCTGACTGTCTGTCTGTTTGTTCCGGCTAATCTCTGAAATGGCTGGACCGATTTTGACGAGACTTTTATTGGCAGGTAGCTGATGTGATAAGGAGTATCTTAGGATACGATTATTTTAGAAAAAATGTTTTATTTTATAAAACACCTAAAAAGAACTAAATATGCTAATTAACACGCGGACGAAGTCGCGGGCACAGCTAGTTGCAAATAATAATGGAGATAAAACGCCAACCTGAAGCAATTCTACAATATGTGTTCTGACTATTTACAACTGCTTTTAAAGTCAATGTGAATAAAAACCGTTCACGGTAAGATTCAAGTTAAGAAAGCTGTGCCTTTTATATGTTGCAAATATCAAAGGTCGTGATGGTGAATGGTTATTTTATACGTATGAATATACTGTTTCTATGAATCAAACATAAAGTGCACCCTGTAATCATTAAATGCAAATAGATGTACAAACTATAATTAATCTGCAATACAACCTGAAAATCTATTTAACCCCTCAATATATATGACGGCGCAGCCGTGGCGCTACCAACAGAACTGCATAGATAAGAGTGATAGGTCGGTGTCACTCTGGTGGAATGTCGAACGGGCAGCCATCTTGACGTCACTATTGCTTGGAGACGTTATAGTGGTCGCATATTATCGACGGATCGCCGTAATTGAAATTAAAATCTAACTTAATCAGTGATTTGGTGACGCATTAAGCATAGTTGATTGATTTTGCTGAATAATTATTTGCTAAAGAAGTGAAGTCCGCCTATATTTTTAAATTAACTGCCTGCATAACCTCACCTAATAATAAATGATAAATTAGGAAAATAGTGTTCCAGGCAATGCCTCCGTGTACCCCTGACTCGTCGTTATATAAATACATATTTAAGTCGAGAAAGTCGTAACGCCATGTCACAGATAAATAAGAGGATTGAATGCAGACCACAGATTTAAAGTATAAAATGAAGTTGGCCGATCACTTTTGTTTTTTTGATCAAATGTGTCCGTGCCAACCCATTCTTAAGTATTTCCATGTGTCTACCATAAAATTCTAATTTCATAAACATCTTCTATCATGGAAAAGATAATCAGCATGCATTTTTCTAGATGATTATAAAGTAACGAGTGTGTACAAGTATTGAATACATTTTTGTATGTTTCTTTTAATGCAATAACCAAGATTTCTACCACCTGTAATCTGATTAAGGTTGAGATGGTACTTTACAAGAAAACAGTCTCTTTGAAGTTTGAGTTTAATTTACATTGAGTGCTGCTCTTGTCTTTAGACTCTTCAAATATCAGCTTGATTCTTATGATTAGTCAGAGAAATCATATTTTATACGATAATTTACAACAACTTTAACAGTAAAAATTGAAAAAACTTGTCAATTTTCTATAGATTATACCTAATGACAAAGTTATGGCCTTTCTACTTAACAGCCCAGTAATTCAATGGTTTGTCTCTATAACTATTCTGTATCTATAATATTGCATGAAAACTGAACACAGCTATCCACAACTGCCGCACCAAACACTTAGCTTTTTTTAACTTTAACACCTTGCTAATCTGTAATATTTGGGTATGGGTTAAGTGTATTAATCCGAACCTAGCCTAGCTTTACCTAATTAATTAAATATCACAAGAGTATCAAGACTGTGACTTATGTATTTCGTTAAAAAGCTAGAGCCCCTGATATATAAACAGACTGCTGGGTGACAACATTGGCTCGTGTACGGAAAATCAAAAAGATTATTAGTTTATTTTAAGTGGTATATATAACTGCTAACCAATAAATCACCCTTTTGAATTAGCAAAAAATACATATCCTATGTAAAGAAAAATTTCACAGCAAAAAAGTTATCTCAAAATATAATAATCTGAGCAACAAAGTTGATTGTTTGTGAAACTTAATTTGTTTCTAGCCGTATGGCCGCAGTTCTCAGCAATTTTTTTTACTAACTAGAAAAGTAGGTTAGGTCACCTACTTTTCTAGAAGCGAAATACATTTTCAGTTACGCCCGAGGTGTGTCGTTAAAATATCCCATTTATTTATACTAAAAGTAATTAACTTTGTTTGTATACCTACTGTCTGTATTCTGATGTATATCTTATAAAATTATACTAGCAAGTAACAACAAATATTATATTCTCGGAAAACCTTTTCATTGTTTGCAAGTACTTATAAGATACGGCGCTGGTGAAACAATGGCAAATGTTTTCAGCGAAACATTTACTTAAAATTGTTATTCTGACATCTCTCATTTAGAGTTGAAGACAATGTACTTTAATGCAAAACGTTGGTCGCGCAATGGAAATAGTTATGGAAACAATTTTCAAATTGAGTTACAAATGGTGAATATATTTGTTACGGAGAATTATAACAATAACTTTAGCTGTCTTCAACATCATGCAACTTTGTCAGTTTGACGTGCAGTCAAATTTGAAAAGGTCGTATTTACATTTAGTTAAAATATAATTTTATATATAATTATAACTGACGTGATGGAGCTTACTCCATCACAGTTCACTGACAAAGTTGCATCATGTTGAAGAAGAGCTAAAGTTATTGTTATAACTCCTCCTCCGTAACAAATTTATTCACCATTTGTAACTCAATTAGAAAATTATTTTCATAACTATTTCCATTGCGCGACCAACGTTTTGCATTAGTAGTAAGCTACTAACTGCGTGTTTTTCTTGCAATCAGAACATTGATGCTTTTTATCCACGCGGATTTTTTATCCACGGTATTTCACGCTACCGCTAGACCGTTGAGTCAGTCACCCAAACTTGCACAACAAGAGATAACCGTAGCACAAAATGTAAATACTAGAACTACTTACTAGTTTTAATTCTCATAAGAAGGGGGTATATACATCTATTGTAACGAAGAGAAACAACAGCTATCTTTATAGTCTTAAAGTTAACAACTTAAAGTTCTCCATGCACTTTATGAACGTTAAGTTTTAAACGACGCTCTAAACTTATTGCATAACGTTAATGTATAAGAAAGCGGAGAGCTATTTTTAATAAGCTGATATTGTAAGTTAGTTTTATGCCACAGCCTTGGATACGTGGAGCGGTGAGCGATGCGTCAGTTGAGGTGACAGCGATGTACGCAGTGTATGACGCGGAGCCCGCGGGTCACGCAGGGTGTGACGCGGAGCCCGCAAGTGACGCAGTGTGTGATGCGGAGCCCACTCGTTACTGTGCGAGCTAATCAAGATAATGTTTTATAATGAAGAACCATGATTAAACATTTTTAAAACGTATTTTAAAAAAAACTAGGGAAGTATACATTTCTTAGTGGGTTCAGCTTCTGTAAGAAAGGTGAAAGATGGTAAGAGTATTACGACTCGTAAATTTTATCTGCGGGTGTATATCGTTTGTAGCTTAATAGCGGAGTTCCTACTGAGAATTGATCTAGATTTAATTTCAATATTTATTTTTTTGTTTATTTCGCTGCGTTAACATAAACATAGACACCCTTTGTTTCAAAACTAAAGCTTCCCATTTATTTTCTTTTTTATGCTGTGGTGTGGTTATGATTTGAATTTTAATATTGTTCATTTGGAGGATTAGTGTAGTGGTAGCGTCTTTATCCGCAAATCATAAACTATGATCTAAACCTGGATAGGGCCTGAAAAGAAATATTTAAATTTTTCTAATAAAAAGCAGTAGGTATTACACGCCCGTATTTTCGAATTTCTTCAGGAATACAATTGAGGGGTGATGTACTGTGTGTCCCTTTCTTAAAATGTGCGCTTTACAAATTAAGTTACTACGCAGTCAGTTAATATAACTGACGATTTCCAGTCTTGTAAACAACAAACCATAAAAAATAAAAAAAGCAACTATAAAAGTTAAGTCAAAGTTGATCAGTAAAATAGATACCACTATGTGGTTTGAACATAAAAAAACAGCAATGTTTTATACAACATTTTCAAGCTATTCTGGGGTGGTGTGATTTCAGTAACCTCTACTAGCCGTAACTTAATCAATCAGATTGTAAGACTGTTAATATCAGAAAATAATTGAGAAATGGATCCTTTATCGCAAACTTTTAGTTGATGGTATAGTTAATATTGAAAAATATCAGTTACGAAATTTCAATTCAAGAGAATGTTGTCGGTTACTCCATGAAACTTTTATTGTTCCACTTGCTTTCGATACGAGCAAAAGCATACGGGAAGGAAATACTTAAAGTATTTGCACAACAGAGGAAGCAAACAAAAGCTCTGTCTTCGTTATTCAGTTTAGGGCGCACATTGTGTAACTTTTATACTTAATTCTATTATAAATAAAGCAAACATGTAGTGCTTCTAATATTAAAACGATGTATATTAAAAAAATGCCGATATAATAATATCCTGTGACATTATTTACACACGGCCATCTGGTCCCAAACTAAGCAGAGCTTGTACTGTGGAAACCAGATAACTGATATAATCAATAAACTACGTTTCTTTTGTAAATACATATTCATACAGATATTTTTTTTTTATTTTTTTTAAGGGACAATGTCACACAGATCATACTAGCCCCAAACTAAGCAAAGCTTGTACTATGGGTACCAGGCGACGATATACATACTTATATAGATAGATAAATACTTAAATACATAGAAAACATCCTTGACTCAGAAACAAATATTCGTGCTCATCACACAAATATTTGCACTTACCGGGATTCAAACCCAGGACCACCAGCTTCGTATGCAGGGGCACTACCAACTAGGCTACGGTGACCGTCATATTACATCCTGAATAAGATAAAACCGCCATGTTCATGTACAAAAATATCTGCCCTGAGTGGGAATCGAACACACGACTTGCAACGTGAAAGGCGAGCTTTTACCAACCACGCAAACCGGTCCGTCTATTCAATTATTCTAATTGAATTCTTACTAGATGTACTCATGGCCGCCGATTATGGATGAAATAACACGTACCTAATACAATACTTCATATCTCTTATACTAAATGAATGTGATAATATATAACCAAAAGAAAACTAAACATACCTAGTGGTTGTAGAAGAAAACTACAATATACAATAATATGTATACACAGACAAAACAAACATATTTATACCCAGTACCGTTCTAACACAAATGTTGGAATAAACTTAACACGAACAGCTAAAATACTTTGCAAAAATTGTTTATAGAACATAAACGACTTCAAATGTATGTTTGAGAAGTATGAAACAATTTTAGCAGCTGGGTATTCTGTGTACTAAGACGAAGGCAATGTTGCAGACGAATATATTTAGTTATTCGCACCCACACTTCAAGATGTTATAATATTAAATAAATATACTTACATAATAGAAAAGAATAAGTATATGTAAATTTGGTGAAATCGTTTCCATTTTTTATCCGACTTCGAAGAGAAGAGGCAAATCAATTCGACTGTATGTTTTTTTTGTATTTATAGTACGCAATTTCACTGTTGTTTTGCATGTGGTGATATTTTTTTTAATGTATTGTCGCACATAAATCTTAGTCCAATCTAATTAACTATAATAATAAAAAAATATAATAAAGAACAGTTGAAAACGGTTTTATATATTTTTAAATAGGTATTTATGCAAGAACAGTTCTAATGTTACATCTGGCAGGGCAAAAGTCCAGCCAGATGTAACATTATAACTGTATAGGCAATTTGATACTAACCCAGGTATATATCAAATATATGTATATCCCTTATTTATTTTTTACCTGGATTGATCATGCTTATGTATGATAATTAAATAGTACTAAAAATATTCTCAACGAATTCGAACAGCGAATAATCTTGCAAGCGATTATATAAATAACTGTTCAACGCTATCTAATGGCGTTACAGTCAACATTTGTTTTCATATAAAACTTACTAATACTGTCTAGACTACTTCTTTTTCTTTCTTGATCGTATCATCGTCATCATCATGTCAGCCAAAGTATGTCCCCGGCTGTACAAAACCCTACGAAAAGAATGGGGGATACGTCATAATCGCCACGTTTGGCAGACGGGTTGGCGATCGCAGTTTGATGGTCATAGTTGACAGAAAAACGCTTATGCCCGTTCTCTAGTAGGTATTCCCTCGGACGAATATGCCCCCCACGGGATGATAATATGGGGTGATGATATTCTATAACGTCACCACACAGCACTTTGATCGTATGGGTAGTGGTTAATCTTGTGTCACAGTTGTTCAAGCCGCTCAGTTGGCGTTGACTTGCTTATTGACTGTTTAGTGACAGCAACCGTGCCTGACAGCTTAAAATGCCACACAATTAAACTACTTTAACAGTCAGCCATCTATGGATTGATTGCGTGTCTAGGTGTTTTATCTCGCCGAACTCTTTGGGACCAATGAGTACAATAAAATTGGCCATGCGTTTAGAACACTAATGCGTCTGTTCAGGATCATGGAGAAGAAAATACTGCATTAATAAAAGTTCAGAAGCTTATAAAAAATACATTTTTGGTTCCTTATGAAATGGTTGTGTTTAGATTTGTTATGACGGGTCAGTTGGCGTGTTTGGTCGTGGGTTCGATTCCCACCCACAAATTTGTGTACAGGAACATGTCTGTTTTTGAAATCTGTTTTAGTTTAAAAACACAACCCCCGCACTAAGGAATCTAATCCCTGTGTTGCGGGGTACTTTACAAACATATAACAGATGAACACAAATTACATCTAGACTCAAAACAACTATTAATGGGTCACACAAATAGTTTTCCGGCGCGGGACTCGAACCTGCGACACGAAGAGGCGAGGTGATAGTCTGAGCCGCTGCACCACACGTGTAGTCAAAAGTTGTTTGTCCTGAGTTTGGATGTAATTATCTATAAAAGAATATATTTACGAAAGAAACGTGGTATATGTAGTATATTATTAATCTGGTTTCCATAGTATAAGCCCTGCTTAGTTTGGCATCAGATGGCCGTGTTTGAATACTGTACCAGGATATTATCTATACCAATAATAAAATCGTACGAAAGTCAAAACTGTACATTGAATATTTTTTTAAAAGTATACTTTGGGCGTGATCTACTGTCGATATTGAAGCCAAAAATATAGATTTTAGAATTTTTTTCTGTGTGTCTGTTTGTCTGTATGTATGTCCGGGCTAAACTCACAAAGTACTGCATGGATTTATTTAAAATTATGCATGAGTATTACTAAGAGGTCGGGTCAACATATAGGCTACATATTATCACGCTATCACCTACGGGGGAGGAGTTGTGATAATTTATAAAGTTTAACGCGGGTAAAACCGCAGGGCACAGCTAGTATATTATATTATAATAATTTTAACTGTAGCATGACAACCTACCGTATCCATTACTGAGAAAAGTCTTGAGACCAAATATAATATTATGGAACAAGTCTTCCTGGAGGTTGAAGCCGCATTATGTTTTACAACCACATTACAGGAACGAAGTGTTCATATTTTTCGTCTATCACACCATATCAAAAGTAATTGTTCAATAATAACGTTCTGGAGTGTCACAAATGTACATTATCTTACGTTATAATCTTACTTAGACACTTATTCTTCCCGTAATTTAACTAGCTTGGATCAGTTGTAGCGTTTTACCAAGTGTTTAGCAAAAAAATTGTTTTGTTAAAGGCAGCTTATTTTGCTAAATATTTAATTTAAGACATAGCATTAGAGTATAGCGGTAGAGCGTTAAATAAGTGCTGGTTTTTGCTCCCTATTTGGGTTGGATTTGACTAAAATATTATTGGGATTATTAACCCGAGAAAATTTCTTTGTAGTCTTCTTAGTAGCCTACTGTCAGGAAGTTACCGAAGTCGTATGGCCGCTGTGCCGCCAAGAGAATATCAACCCTTCTATGGTAATAAGTGCCTGTCTGAACCTTTCTCCATCTTCTCCGCTTGTTCATGCCATCGGATTAAAAGAATCATAGAGAGTGGGGTGTGCACATAATTGTACCTACGCTATCACATCCAGCTACCCAAATATGTCAAATTACTTTTACAGATTTTCAACTTTATCACAAATGCATAAGGTTCACTTTCGATTGGGAAATTTGAAAGATTGGGGTAGCTTGATGTGCTGGCGTTTGTACTCTTGCGCTTTAAGTCCCGCGTATGCTCACCCTAACGTCTAACGAGAGAGTCCATCACCACCATTATTTTGGTCCAGTGGTTACAGACATTTTTCAAATTTACTAAATATAACGAATATGGAACGAATTATTTAAAATAGTTAATTTATATTAATTTTTTACCTTTATACATTTGAACGTCGATCACAATGGCATGCGAATAGCCCCCCCTGATTGGAAAAACTTCTGTAGTTAATTGATTCCACAGAGTAGACATGCTCTTTACACAGAAGAAAGAAAATGGTGGTAGAAGACCATTGATGCAGGTAGTATAGAACAAATTTCCAATTCTGGTGAAAGGATTTTATCAGCTAACAATAATATCCTCCTTATCTCTCACTGGTCTGCTGTTCTGTATAAAGTGCAGTTAGTAATAGGTATGTTAAAGCGTCTGATTGACGTTACACTTATTAATATTAATGTAGGAACGGAATGTTAATTATGTGTATAATGAAGCGTAACTAATTAGTGTGAATGTGATGCATGATTGAGTGAAGGAGTGAAAGTAGTAAGAGTGAAAGAGATAGGTAGATTAATAATAATGAAAAATAAATAAAAACCTTTTATTTTCAGACAACATTGCCCATAGTGTTAGGAACAATTTCCTTAAATAACTATGTTAGTAACAAGTAACTAAGCTAAAATGAAGGTTCCACAGTCTCTATAAAAGGTCATGTAGGCTGATAAACCTACTTATAGTTGACCCATCCAGCCTTTCTCCAAGCACCCTCATGATGCAGTTAGTACTTCCCCTCGCCCTATGCAGAGGCGATGCAACTTTCTTTCTCAAGATGGCCAAATAATCATCCATGTGAGCATCAGCAAAAATACCCGATGCACGGCAGTGAGGTGGAAGTCTCAACAGCATCCTGAAGGCATTATTATAATGGACACGTTAATACATTAATGGGAAGGAGGTGGAAATGTACGGGAGAAACGGGAAGTCATGTTGGTAAGACGCTAGAAGTAAGAACAAAGAAAGTAAATTGATGAGAATCTGAAGAATCCATAATTTATTATGGCCCTAACTGAACTAATCCCACATTTATAATCAAATTAGAAACTACAATCGAAGTATTATTTTATCCTTGACACGATCTCTTCCTACCAAACTTGTATGTAATATTTTAAAAAGAAATATTATGAAAGCCGACATCTCTTGTAAATATTGTTACAGTATATTGTCCGACACGAGGCGGATGTCGAAGCCTTGCAAATACTTTCACTTTGGATTGAAGCTATCGGGAAACGAGAAGCATATTTGATAAATTTTGTAAGACTAGCAATAGTCAAACTTACTTACTTATCATAAAGGCAGTGGTTACCCTAGTGTCAGAGTTCTTCAAGCCACCTCATTAGGCGTCTGAAATGACTTATCAACTAATGGCTACAACCGGGACCAACAGCTTAACTTGTCCTCCGAAGCACGGAGACATTCATATATTATACCACTTTGGCTGTCATCCATCTGTGGACTGACCGCGAGCCTAGTTGTTTAACCTCACCAATCACTTGCTGACCGGTTAGAGCATCTGGATATGAGCACCTTATACCAAGTAATAAATAAATACCTAGAATAACTAAAACACTGCCATCTGATCCCAAACGAGGCAGAGCCTATACTATGGCAAACAGAAAACTGATAAACATACTTGTATATTTCTAAATACATAATTATATAAAAATTACAAATACTCGTAATTCTCATACAAAGGTTTATCCTGGGTGGGAATCGAACCCACAACTTCTGGATTAGCAGTCAGGGTCACCTTACTGGCTTTCCTGTTGGTCTAGAGATTATTTTGAACTTTCGAATAAATTCTAAGTCAGTTCTGCAATGATTAGATAAACCATACTTTTTAGGGTGTTAGGTTAAACTATGCTAATTAGTTATCACATAAAAACTGAACCAGCAAGTTCAACATGATGTTAGGTGAAATTTACAAAAAAAAATATAAGAAATATTATACCTATCTCAAAAACTACGCCAAATCGTAGAACATACATGGGGGGGATTCGGATACTCCTCATCGTGAAGTATCTAAATTTTGCATTTGAACGTCTACTCCTCGGCCAGCTTGTATACAACATGTAACTTAATTAACGCACATACTGAAAATAGTTTGTTCAGAGTCGTTTACTAAATCGATTTATATCATTATTATGATATATAGATAATTTTTTATTCCAAAATAATTAAAACTACGGAAATTATTGTCATATTAACTAAGTAAGTAAGTTAAAGTAATAAGACTTTTAAATCGCAGTTTTATTTGTATTTATACAAATTCCATAATTCAATATAAAATAAAGAAAAATAAACTTTATTCCAAGAAACTAATTTAGTAATAACCATGCATATACATGTTAAATTAAAAATGCAGTGTATGTATTATGATTACAACAATATTCTAATTGGGGTGTTTGAGGGTGTGCGTTAATTACGTTACAAGTTGTATACAGTGGAATTGATGAGCTCATTATATTGAAGGTTCAAATCCAAAGTACAAGTTGTTTATGTAGAAGTCCGTAAGTGTTACATGAAGGTAAGCATGTAGTTTTCTGAAAACATTTCTGGGTTTAACAAAAATATTTTACAATGGTACCATTAAAAATAGCTTTTTTGTTAGTGCATCAATCCTCTTGCAACAAGGCATTCACTAGAGAAGAAATTTGCATTCAAACAGTTCGAGCAATGGAAAAGAATTCGCAACACTTTTTATCTCGACGAAAATATACAGGAAATTTGCCTCAACCACGTAACTTAGGGTTTCCGTTTTTCCGAGAAACAAGCCTCAAAATAAACATAAAACAAGTTTAAGTATATAAAAATAGTATTGATAGTAATTATGGTGTTATTTTTATATTTTCGATCTGTGTATCACAGCGGTGTACAGCCAACGGCAAAAGTACATGTTCAAATCAGGCATTCAATACTTATGATAGTAAATTGCGTCAAAATAATGTGGCAGTAAAGTGTTTCTAAAGTACGTGAGTGTTAAGGGTACTAAATATTTTTTTTATATCAGAGGGCGACAAACGATCAAGTGGGTCACCTTATGGTAAGTGATCACCGCCGCCCATGGACAATCGCGACATCAGAGGAGCCGCGAGTGCGTTGCCGGCCTTTTAGAGTCAGCAACCAAGTGTTGCTGACCCTTCCCCCCACCCCAATGAGCTCTGGAGACCTTACTCACACTCGGAAACACAACATTAAAATTATTAATGTTATTATTAAGGAATGTCTTCTGTAAGGTGGAGGTACTTCCCCAGTTGGGCTGCTCTTTGAGCGAAGGAACGCTATGCCCTACCTCTCTCAATATTAGCTAGTTCTACTGCCGCTTAATATCCATTACCATTCAGAAACCCAAAATCTCGAAACCATTTTGATCATTTACTTTTGTCTCTGACTGTACACCGATTTACTGTGTAGCTGACGGCATAAAATATCGCGACCCCATCTCATCCCGTGGGGGGCATAGAAGTCGACCCTAGGAAATATATACCAGAGAACGGGTAGCAGTGGCTCTCTGTATACTGTCATACTACTATCGCCACCTTTGTGGCATATCCCTCCAAATGATGAACCCAACTCCACTGTGGAAATCTTTAGGGGATACTTTTGTCCAGCATTGTACGTCATTTGGCTGACATGAAATTTCAATTTCAATTTATTTATTGCTTTCATGGGTTTTACATAGGTATTTTAGATTATAATACAATACCAAACATGAACCCTGTAAGGGCACTGCAACAATACAATATACTTATGATGACAATATACAAATAATGATGATGTACACCGTCTGGTCGAGTCTTGGAATCCGGGAAGTGGTCGGTTAGTTTCAAACGCCGAATAGTCTTTGTGTGGAAACAAGTATTTTATTTAAAGTCTGGTTTGTTCAGGTATGACGGACCATACTTTACCCGTAACCCTCTCAAGTTTCTTCACGTTAGTAAACATCCTGAGCCGATCTTGAAAGAGGAAGTCCACTGGCATGTGACGTGCCAGCGTATTTGTAGCCTTATTTGGTATAAGGTTCGATTGTATGGCTTAATCCAGAAGCTGCTGCAGAGGCTGCGGAGAGACGTGGCGTCTCTATGTGTCCTTTACTGCATTTAACATGGAGAGTTTTCTGAGGAATTGATTGACTTTCATGGAATCAATTAACTTCGGGAGATATTTCCGATCCGTTATGACATGGCAACCTTAAAAAAACGGCCAAGTGCGAGTCGGACTCACTCATGAAGGGTTCCGTAGCAGCAAGTATTACAGTTAATTAAATGAAAGGTTGCTGTTTACTATTTATGACGTATTAAAAAAACTACTTGCTAGATCTCGTTCAAACCAATTTTCGTTGTTAGTTTTCATGGTAATGTACATCATATATTTTTTTTAGGTTTATTATTCTCTTATTTTAGAAGTGCAGGGGGAGGGGGGAGGGGGGGCACTCATTTTACCACTTTGGAATTGTCTCTCGCGCAAACTATTCAGTTTAGAAGAAAATGATATAAGAAACCTCAATATTATTTTTGAAGACCTATCCATGGATACCCCACATGTATGGTTAAGATGAAAAAAAAAATCGAGTTTCTGTTTTATGTATGGGGAGCCCCCAAAATTATTATTCTTATTCTATTTTTGTGAGAAAATCTTAATGCGGTTCACAGAATACATCTACTTACCAAGTTTCAGTAGTAGCTCTTATAGTTTCGGAAAAAAGTGGCTGTGACACACGGACAGACAGACAGACATGATGAATCTAAAAGGGTTCCGTATTTTTTTACGGAACCCTAAAAATGAAGCGTATTCCTTTCTCAAAAGCTGGTTACGTACTTACAGCCCTCAGGTGACCCAAATGCTCGCTTGCCTAACTGTTATATAAAAAAATTGCAGTGATAGCCTCTTAACAGGAATTTCAGGTATCTAACGGCGGCTGTGATTATATACAATTGCTCATTTGCCTTTATTTTGTAATAAAACTGTAATAAATGCTCTTAAGTTAAAAAATCATAATACTTTTCCGGTTGTAATAGACACAGACAGTTATTAAAAGAAGTCTAATAGAATCTGATATCAGGTCGGATCTTAATTACTGGCTTCCTATTCCTTCCTAAGAAAGTAGTTGTTCGATTAATTATAGTAGCAATCTGTAATACGTTAGACTGGGAGCCGACTTCAATATAAAACGGAAAAGGCAATTATTTTTAACTCAGCTTGAAATTTATTAAATCGATCCAATTTATAATATAACTAGTAGCTCGCCCCGGCGGTTCGTCGTTTTAGTGGTAACAGGGACGAAGTTGCATAGGAACTGACCTTTTTTAGATGAGGACCCAGGATAATGTACTCTCAATAATAATATCCAAACTCAATAATTTAGAGAGAGAACCATACTTAGCAGACATAGTCTCTCTACTTTGACTGCGATATCATACTGTGATCGTTAACCCACCAGCCAAGCTATTATGGCATATCCGTCCAGATGCTGTACATAAATTCAATTTGGACATCTTTTGTGGAGGTCTTTGTCCAGCAGTGGACGCCATTCAGCTGGCATGATGAAATGTATTAATAACAACTTTGAAAAAAAATTAAATGAGCTAGCTAATTAATAAAACTTCAATAAGTTATCAGTGACATGGATAGTGGTGCTATCAAAGGTTATTTTGGGGAGTTGAGACTAGTCCAGTTTAGAAGTAATTCAAGAGCTACCGGCTTCTATAGCCTGGGTCTTAAACGGTTTGATGTTAATACTAAATCTGTTACTCCAGGCACTTATCTGATCTAAATCATCATTTATTCCGTAACTTTTACAGTTAAAATATGTTTGCAAAGCATGAGAACAAATTTGAAGATCGTCTGCATAAAGAAGGTAGGACGAAGCAATATTATTAGAAATTGTATTTGTAAATAAAGGGAAAACTCATGGAGACAGAATGTCTCCCTGCGGCACGCCAGCAACTGTATTGAACTGTGTAGAAAATTATTCATTAATACAAATACTTTCCTTGCGGCCAAGCAAGTTAGATCGAAACCATTCAATCGCCGTTGGTGATATGTTAAGCTAAGTCAAAATGCCAAGGAAAATATTGTTATCTATAGTGATAAAAGCATTACTAAAATCGATTTCGATCTGATATCATCCGTAGATAGCCCATAGTCCACCACGGTGTCTGAGAGTAGGTAGACTTCACATGACGTTATTATAATTTTGGAACACACCCAAGCATTCAGGTTACCTTACCATCTTTTATATATTAAATAACCTACCTATGAAGATGTGCCACTAAACGTGCCATCAAAATCGGTTTAACCGTTTCGGATATTAGTTGGAACAAACAGA
The DNA here is from genome assembly GCA_951640165.1 of Pseudoips prasinana. Lineage (NCBI taxonomy): Eukaryota > Metazoa > Arthropoda > Insecta > Lepidoptera > Nolidae > Pseudoips > Pseudoips prasinana. The sequence continues at coordinate 5,981,171 of OX621236.1, forward strand.
CAGCCATAGATTCCCAAAACTATATGTAATTTTAACGCTGTCTACTGCAATATTGTTCATGAGATACATACCTACTTCACGCCGACAGACATACTTATTACACGGGTGAACGGAATGATTGAAACGGAAACCTAAAAATAACGGTAATATTTGAGAACCTTGTTTCTTTTTAAGCTGGTTAAAAAGAGGTTGGAACTAATTCGTTTCCAGTATTTCTTTAGACTGCAAATTTCATTAACTACTTATTACATTTCTTCGTCTAGTTCCTTCGAAAGATGTTATAGAGAATATAAATGAATCTAGATTTTCATTCCTATCTTTTCAGTATATTTTCAATTTGTTAAGAAAAGAGTATTTCTCACTGCCCTTTTACCAGAATGAACCAAATGATACTTGCTGCTCGTTGGAAAATAAACTTTATTAACTTTTTAACAAGATTTAATTTCATTAAAACAGCCTTTTGGGGGAAACTATTTACAATCCGTACAAATTGAGTTCAGTTAGTTTTGATTTGAATAAATACCGGTATACCTGTATTAGTAAGGATAGTTAATCAAATTATCCCAATCCCATGTTTAAAGTGCTAATAAACTAACTAAGGCAGAAAGTAAAACCTTCATTTATTTTACAATTGTATAATTTTATTGTAACGTAACTGTAAAATACATTCAGCAGAAGATAAGTAAATGAAAACTTTCGTTACATGAGAGAGAAGAAAGATATGATATGGAGAGAAAATGAAAGAGACCTATATACGCCATGGAATTCCTATTCCGTGGCGTATATAGCTCTGTATAAGATACAAAACTGTAGAATTTGATAGCATTGCGCATTTTCTCGTTTTAAATACACGCCTCAGACGATACACATGATCAACTGAGGTTGTGCGAGCGAGCTACTTTTGAGTAAGATTAATGTTACTAGATTGGTTCAAAAGAAAGATAATTTATTTAAAAGAAACAACGAAATCGGTTAGGAAACAAGCATCCAGTTGAATTCATAACTATTTTTTTAGGTACATATTATACAAACGATTTTCTTTCAATTCGCTATAAAATAAATTCTTCTAGCTGCAAATCTATAATACATACCAAGAGATACCCTCGGACCGTTCAACGATATTACGCCAGTGACTTGTGAATTCAATACAAAATAATATGTTGTAGTTATTTGGAGATCCGACGCGCGGATGTAAGGGTAGGTACCTCAAATGGATACCGCGTATAACATTACTGGAAATATACAGAGATTTGTGAGGGACTGCGGCCTGTATTGTCGTTCGGGTAACATTTTAGGATATTTCGTGATGTAATAACGGATAATGTTTTGTAGATTGGAGCTTTAGGTTACATTCGTAGTTGCCGGGAAACTTTGATGGATGTTTTATAAATATCTTTAGACAACTAACAGGCTGTCGTCTCATCCTATACTATGGAATGGAACTGAGCTTGTTCTATGGAAACTAGACAGCTAATAAACATCTTCTTTACAGCTGAAAGAAGTCCACTACTAAACAAGTCTCCCCCAAGAATCATCTTGTGGGGATATGCTAGAATCTCCACGTTTGGCAGACGGGTTGGCGATCGCAATAAGATGGTCATAGTACTCAGAATGAAACTGCTGTCCTTCACTCTGGTAGATATTCCCTCGGGTTAACTTCTACGACCCCCACGGGATGACATGGCGTGATGATATTGTAATGTCCGCCGCCGTCACCACACTGAAATAAACATTCGCACATACATATGTAGGCGTGCCTCGCGGGCAACCCACGTTAAGATTTATAAATTATAGCCTATGTGTTATTCGGATGTATAAGCTATATTACTACAAAGTTTCGTCAAAATCCGTTGGGTTATTTTTGTCTGAAAAAGTAATAAATATCAATACATCCATCCATACTCACAAACTTTCGCATTTATAATATTAGTAGGATTAATAATACTCAGATTAAATAATTGTACTCTTTAATGGTATCTAATGTCACCATAGTAGTCCGCTACGTACAGACGCCAGCACATCAAGCTAGCCCAATCTGTCAAATTTCCCCAATTGAAAGTGAACCTTATGCTTTTGTGATAAAGTTGAAAATATACAAAAGAAATTTGACAGATTGGGGTAGCTGGATGTGCTGGCGTCTTTACCACTGCATATAACTGATTACGTCGGTATCGTATTTTTATTTGACGTTTGTCATTAGTATTAATGACAGACGTCAAATAAAAACTACTGTCAAGAGTACAATGCGACCGGTAATCGCTGATATCACTACATGGCAGTAGAAATTGCTTCTGCCATTAGTTTAAAAACATACTATTTAGCGTAATAAGCATTGTATAGCGACGTGTAGGTAAATTATATTATAGTCGCCATTGTCTGCAGTTATATATAAGTAGTTCTGAACTGGAGTTCACTAGAGTCATTTCAGTTCAACGGGTCAGAGGTTGGTTGACCTTTTGACCTTACATATCCAGATGTGCTATTGTTTTTATTGAAATCTGATATCCTATTTTTCCGTTTTAGTTGTGAAGTAATTCGATAGCTTTGTACGGTATGATGGTAAAGAATTAAGTATTAAGTTGTGGGGAGTTTGTTCAACCCTCAATCAACTGCATAGCGTAAATGTTTTGGGGAGGCCTTCGTCCAGCACTGGATTTCATTCGGCTGACAGGACGATGTTAATCAGTTGTCTGGTTGTCCTAGTACTGGTTCTACCTAGTTTAGGATCAGATGACTGTGCGTTCCTTAGCCCAAGACATTTATTAATATACATAACAGGCGCAGCAGGCTGGCCTCCACTGAAACGAAATTCGACAGTTAGTATATTATTATACACAATACTACCGTGTATAGAACCCTAGGCCTGTGTGAATGGGACAACCGAAATGGGAAGACCACGTCGAACATTCTCTGACCAAATTGGAGATATTCCCAAGAAAGGGCAGGTCAGAAGTACCCTAAACCGGCGAGCATGTATGAAGAATATAATGACAGTAATCGAGGCAAAAGAAGTATGCAATGATCGTGACAAATGGAAATCTGTTGTCTCTGCCTACTCCTCTGGGAAACAGGCTATGTATGTACATATGTATAGAACCCTAAAAACCTAAATAAACTACATACTTTTGTGCCGAAAATCCAAAGCCATTTGAAGAATAATATGTATTTATTCATTTTTATTCAATGATATAAATATAATTTCATTTCCTTTGGCTCATATCCAATGTTCGGAGTTTATCTACCATGCAACGCGGCTGTCATGCGAAAACTGGGATAACATAAACAAAATGGGTGTGAGCATTCGCTTTCGGAATATAATCTTGAATTTTTTACGCTGGGACTGTATGAACAAGCAATTTTTATTATTTGCGATCGATTTTTAAATAGAATGTGGAGTTATTATAGCTAAGAGTATCGTAGAAGGGTTTCAAGTCGATTGTATTCGACCAGTATTTATTTAACAGACACTTAGTCACTCAATATGGGTCATATAAGAAGGACTTTGGGGTTAGCCAAAGAACAATAGAATCGGATTTTCACTGCGAGATCGAACCAGAAATGTTGAAATCTACAGGCAAACCAAAGTAACCAAGATATTACGAAGAATTGCCAAGCTAAAGTAGTAAGGCGGCCGCTGGGACAGAAAATATATTTAGTGGCGACCACGAAACTGAAAACGCAGTAGGCAGATCCCTACAAGATGCACTGATTATCTTATAAAGGTATAAGTCTTGAAGCCGTTGTAAGAGAGTAGCGCAGGACCAGCAATATTGGCGTTCTTTGAGGGAGGCCTTTATTCCGCAGTTGACGTTTTTACAGCTGATATGAGGGCAATAAGGCTGATTTTAGAGCGCGCGGCACGCGCCGGAGGCCAGCGCGTCTCAACAGCGGCGCGTGCGAGACGCGCCACTCTGAAACGCTAGCTGCCAGTAGAGGAGCTCGGGCAGCGCTGGCCGACGGCGCGCGTGTGACACGCGGCGCGTGTGAACTGCGTGACTATGAAACGCAACTACTATCTAGTGTAATTGTTAGCGCGCGCGTTTGGCCGGCGCCGCTCGCGCGCTCGACTCTGAAATCAGCCTAATAATAATCGTTGAAGTTGAAAATACAATAAAAATAATACATTTCCAATATCCTCTAATAGGTATTTCCGTGTAGCTATCGGCAATGAATACTATCACCCTATTTCATCCCATTGGGTGCGTAAAAGTCTTCCCAAGTGAATTCTTACTAGAGAACGGGCAGTAGCATCTGTCTGAGTGCAAAGAAGAACATACTGCGATCGCCAGATTGTTTGGCATATCCTCCCAAATAAATGAGTTATCACTTGGGGCAGCCTTGACCAGCAGTGGGAGCCTGTGAACTGATGAGTACACTTATATGTGCAAGTGGGAATCGAACCCATGAACTACGGGGTATCTAGGCTTCATGAGTGTGAACATTCCACCACACTGTGGTGTATAAATTCGAATTTTTGGCAAGTCATTCGATCGTTAATTAATTTTGCGACATAATGAAGATGATGAAAGAGTATATCAGATATTCAGAGACTTAGTTTGAACCATACACAATAAGCTTTTGTATTACTAAAGTTCACAACACGTTGGAGGATATACTTTGGCTTTAACCACGTCCTTATTATGTACGCAATAAGAGTAGTTATTGTATTGGAAGTTTATTTACTGATGTGATGTAATAGTACAATGAAGTAAAAACATTTATTTTGTGTATTACCAAACCTGTTGTTTTGTTGAAATAAATGGGTAAATACTATTCTACACTAAAATTATAAAAATATTATTATGACAAAATATTGGAGTTTTCTGTATGTTTGTTTGTTTTGGAATTTATATACACAAAAGTTCTTAACTGATTGCAAAAATTCATTTACTTATAGAAAGCTGCATTATCAATAACGGTAGTGAGCAGTATTTTATTTTGATATAATATACAATAATAATAATGTATCGGGACAATGTCACACAGATCATCCTAGCCCCAAACTAAGCAAAGCTTGTATTATGGGTACCAGGCGACGATATACATACTTATATAGATAGATAAATACCTTCTTAAATACATAGAAAACATCCATGACTCAGAAACAAATATTCGTGCTCATCACACAAATATTTGCACTTACCGGGATTCGAAACCAGGACCACCAGCTTCGTAGGCAGGAGCACTACCAACCAGGCTTCGGTGAAATTTCCCAGTGTAGTTCCTTAAGATCTTGTTGTGTAGAAGTAATCACAACAACGATAAAACTACCAATTATACTTTCATAACTAGATTATAACTTAGCCTTATAATAGTTATGTCTTGATGTACACTAAGAATATTTGTATAACTTGGCTTGAACAACACTGACTGACAACTGACACCTGTGTTAAAGCTAAATTGCGTAGTAGTTACCACTAAAGCTGTAGGATATAGGAACATACGATAAAGTAAGTATTATAAACATAATTTCTTTCTGTAGTTCCTTAATATCTTCTGTTTTTGATGAGAAGAAGTAATCACAGCAATATAAATGATAATACCACCACCCATTAAACTTTAATAACTATATGAACAGGTTGTTATAGTACTCAGTACTAAGCGAAGTGCAGGCGCATCACTAGCCTCGTTAAATTCGTAGAACCGAACACAATTGAAGATTGTCTTCATGAGACATGAACGTGGGATCGGAACACAATCGATGCATGAGGCAATTCTGCTGACATCGATATTTCATTGTATTTAATATTAAGTAGTTGTAAGTCATTCTTGTTCCAACATCGACTCGAATCAGACACATAATTAATTTGTAACTTTTAAACATAAGTTTTAACTAGAATTAAATCTTTGGGAAAACATTTTGGTTTCTTTTGGGTCCTCCGTCAGGGACCTTGTTAAGTAGGTTATGGCTGGTGTACAATAAAGATTATTTGTATTATTTATATTAGGTCTTTACCTATGAAATTGCCGTTCTGCAGTACTGGCCATTTCAAATCAAAATAATTTTTGTTTGGCTAAGAATTCTAATTTCAAATTAATTTTATTTTAAAAACATGGATTCTTTTTTCCAAAAGTAGTCATTTCTTTATTGATTAGTGTTACATTTTCATCGCATTTCAATCTTTTTCGTCATCATGGATACGTTAAAAATTCGAGTAATTATGGAATATGAGTACCGTCGTGGCAGCAACGCGGCACAAGCGGCACGCAACATCAACGACGTTTACGGAGCTAACACTACAAACCAACGCACCACCTGTTATTGGTTTGCTCGCTTCCGTTCTGGAAATTTCGACCTGAAAAATGAACCTCGCGGTCGTCCGAAGACTTTGGTCGACAATGACGAATTAAAGGCGGTTGTGGAAGCTGATGATACACAATCTACGGCTGAATTAGCAGCAGCTTTCGACGTTAGCGTCAAAACAATATTGGTCCATTTGCGTCAAATTGGCAAGGTAAAAAAGCTTGACAAATGGGTGCCCCACGAACTCAATGATCGCCAGCGCGAAGTACGCGTCGAGACGTGCCTTGCACTGCTCAACAGACACACAAATGAAGGAATTTTGAACCGCATTGTTACCTGCGATGAAAAATGGATTCTGTTTGATAACCGCAAGCGCTCAGCAAGTTGGTTGGATCCTGGTTCAGCACCTAAACAATGCCCTAAACGAAAACTTACCCCTAGAAAAGTGATGGTCACTGTTTGGTGGTCTAGCGCCGGTGTGATTCATCACAGCTTCTTACCAAACGGGGTGAGCATTACTGCAGATGTGTACTGTGAAGAACTGAGCACAATGATGGAGAAGCTGGCGCATCTCCAACCAGCATTGGTCAATCGCTCGTCTCCGCTGCTCCTGCACGACAACGCGCGACCTCATACTGCACAGCAGACGGTCTCCAAGTTGCAAGAACTGGGGTTGGAAGCTCTCCGTCATCCGCCCTACTCACCAGACCTTGCGCCTACAGACTACTACTTTTTCCAGAATTTGGATAACTTCTTGGCGGGAAAAAAATTCAATACCCGAGAGGCAGTACAAAATGCCTTTGAAGAATTTGTTGCCTCCCGTCCAGCTGATTTCTTTAAGAAGGGCATCAATAAACTGCCACTGCGATGGCAAAGATGCATTGATTGCATGGGTGATTACTTCGATTAATACAAATAAAAAAATTCATGAAAAAAATTCGTTTAAATTTTTTCATACAAAACGGCAATTTCATAGGTAAAGACCTATTATTTTGAACAACTCTGACACTAGTGTCCAAGCCCAATTGCGTAATGGTTACCACTAAAACGAGTAAGTGTTAGAAGCATAATTTCTTTGTGTAGTTCCTTAATACCTTCTATTTTTGTTGTATAGAAGTAATCACAGCAGCGATAAAACCCCCCATTGTACTTTAATAACTATATTAATAGGTTATGTCTGGTCTACAGTAAAGATTATTTGACTATACTTTTACGAACTGAATTACATACTTCATTTGTATAACAATTTAGACTTAAGTCTATTTTTTATGAACTGGAAGTTTCGAGATAAATTACAAAACTAATTAATTAATAACCACTTTCTTGCAGAAACAAAATTTACCTTATTATATCATATTGGCCACAACATCTTGGTAGATGATTGTTGCAGCGTTGCTGTCGCTATATTTGGTTAATGTCGCATCGTCTTTTGTGATTTATCAGTCCAATGGCCGCTCGGCATATCTTGCCACACCTGTCGCAGGTATATTGCGAGTCCACGGGATTGGGGGTGGCGACGCGGAGCCTTTTCTGCTTCAGTTTGTCCAGCCAGGCTTCGTCATGTTTTATAGCTCCGTGGTGAATATCATGGCGCCAGTCTGATCTTACACTAGCACGTGTCTCCCAGGTCTTGGTATCAATGGCGAAACTTTCCATGTCACGCTTGCAGGAGTCTTTGAATCGGAGTTTTGGCCGTCCAACAGGTTTCACTTCGGCAATCTGTCCAAGCATGACTTCACGCGGCAATCTATCGGGGTCCATCCGATGATAATAGAGTTAATTCATATTATAAACGCTTTTAAGATTCTTTTTTTTTGCATCCGATTTAGAGATTTAACTTTTGTATTTTTTCCGAAATGTTTCCACCGTCTACCGTTTGGTGTACCTTTACATCTCTCAACGAATGGGCACTAAATGTTTTGTTGAATAGCCCATGACAAACTGTGTACACAACCATTTAATTTTGTTTACCGGAAGTTATCGAACAGCTCTGTGATAAAAAAGAAAACCGCCCCATCATTTTGCACCAATACCAGCTCTTACATGGCAGACGAACTAATTTTCTAAAAGTAAAACGGAAATATAATGAGTCATCTTGCAGCCAGTCCTGACATGGCACTATGCGACTTCTTCCTGTTTCTAAAAATAATTACCTATTATTTAAGAAAGAAAGAAAATAAAAATAGGTTGATCTATCGAAACGAAACGTTCGGGGATGATCGTGTTGTTGTACATAACGACGTTGAAATAATATGCCCTACTGTTTTATTTTTGTACAACTATAAACTATATGTGCCTAGTCTTAAAATGAGGAATACGCATGTAAGCGAAAATGGTGGGAAAAAATGGTTCTTAAGGTTTTTTTTTTACTTTTATGAGTAACTCCACAACAAATATAGATTTATGTAGATCAATTATTACTTATCGTTTAGTTACTAATGTAAGAGAGCGTAACGGTGTGAAAGAGGATGTAGTCACAAAGATTGAACAAGGTATGCCGAGATGGTTTGGGAGTTTAGAAAGGATGGATGAAAGGAGATTAACAAAAGAAGTATGCCTGGCCTGTATGAATCGTACAACCGGAAGGGGAAGACCTCGTTGAACATTCTCTGACCAAATCGGAGACGTTCTCAAGAAAGGACAGGACGGAAGTATCTTACACCGGCGAGCATATATGAAGAATATAATGAGAGTAAACGAGGTATGCAAAAATCATGACAATTGGAAATCCGTTGTCTCTACCTACCCCTCTGGAAACAGTAGTCTATGTGTGAATAGTTTAATGAAATTGTGATCGAATAATTAGAATTACATTGATCATATTACATCATAAACATTCAAACGTATCCGTATGCATTGCTTTACTGCAGACGCCAGCACATCAAGCTACCTCAATCTATCAAATTTCCCCAATTGAAAGTGAACCTTACGCTATTGTGATAAAGTTGAAAATCGTGCTGGCGTCTGTACTAGGCTATGCACCGGTATGCATGTTAATGTAGGTAAACGCCATCTATCTATTGTCTGAGGATACTGTCATTCGATAATACTGTTACTACTAATTGTACATAAACTTACACTGTATCTACATATTATTATGTGTGAACTTCTTATATAGAGACGTGTAATAAAATGTGCCTATCTATTGTTCCAGTGGGTCCCACGCTGCAGGCGAAGTATCCAGTTGTAATATTCATACACGGAGAATCGTTCGAGTGGAACTCTGGCAACGTGTATGAAGGGTCAGTCTTGGCTAGTTATGGTGCTATGGTTGTCATCACCATCAACTATAGACTAGGAATTTTAGGTAAGTTACAAGGATAAACAGTGGCACACAATGAAATGACATTGAGCGGTGAGGCTCAGGAATGTACCGGGAAATCGCTGTAACTGTCTTGGATCTCGCAAAGAATAATAATATATAATAATAATATCCTGGGACATTATTTACACACAGCCATCTGATCCAAACTAAGCAGAGCTTGTACTATGGAAACCAGACAGCTGATATACTACATATACTACTTTTCTTTTGTAAATACATACTTATATAGATAAGTACACCCCGACTCAGGACAAACAGACATGTTCGTGCACACAAAATATCTGTCCTGGGTAAAAAGCAAGCATTTGCCAACCACGCCAACAGGCCCTTCAAATAATAATAATAAGAAAGAAACAAGGAAGAAAAAAATGTTCCAATTCCCTCCAGAGCAAAGCTGGAGACAGTCATATTGAGCTCAGTCTGTTACAAAACTTACATATTATAATGTGTTCTAGCTGTATTTTATATAATATTCTAGTAAAAAGCGGGTTAAGTATCTATAGTGGACTTAAACTCTCATCATATTGAGCTTGGTCTGTTATACAACTCAGATATTATGGACACCACGAGGTTTGGTCTATCTAGAGTGCATTTTTTATGAAAAGCTCTAGTAACAAGTGGCTGTAGCGAACGAAAATCTCTGCTCATATTGAGTTTAGTCTGTTATAGACACGTATTCCGAAACTTGGATCATCGGCGTCGGGTTGCAAGCTTATTGGTTTTGTACAGGCTGTTTCATGTAGGATGCGCTCAAAACCTCCATGAACTTATCCCTCCTGCTCCCTTTTTACATCGGACTACAAGGCGTCGGGAGGCTCTCCACCGCTATGTTGTTGACATCCTATTATGCCGTACGAAGCGGTTTGCTTCCTCTTTCATCATACACACGGCTAAGCTGTGGAACACCCTCCCAAACAACGTGTTTCCAGACTCAAATAACGTGGGTTTATTCAAGGTTAGAGTGAACTGGCATCTTATGAGTACGCGCGGTTCACCTTCGACCACGTCATCTTCACTTACCATCAGGTGGTCAAGCGCAAATCCATTTTGCATTAAAAAACATGGCCTCCACGAGCGTTGTTCTAGCTAGTTCAGTGTTACTCTAGTAACAAATTAGAATGCAACATTTAAGCAACTTAATATAGTACTAGCATTATTTAAGAGCCGAAACGATAGTGTTTTATGGACCTTTTTCCAGTGTATCCAGTAGTAACCAGAAGAAGAATATCATCTAAGTTGGTCTCAAACACAAAATTACGTAGAAGTACTTGCAAGTAAATTAACACTCACTATAATATAACAGAAAATCTCTCTTCAAAAACTAACAAAATAGTTTCCTCATACCAAAATGACTCTTGTGATTTCTTACATAAAGTCCATAACTCAATGAGAACGTAACTTTCTTACGTAAATGTTTAATTAAGTAGACGTGACGAAAGCAAAACTTCAGTGCTAGTCATTATATTAATACAATTGTATGGAAACACGACAAGTTAATGCCTTTGGGAAAATTTATTTAGTTCTTATGTAATAGAAAAGTAAATGAGTAGAGTAACTAAGTTACGTATTAAGATGCGTTGCTGAAACTTTATAAGGATCAACGGGTATTACTAGGTTCTTCTTACATACGCCTTAGTGTTCCTATCCTTGAATGTTGGTACTACATATTACAATTGTGTAATAATGGCAAGTTATAAACCAATGCAAAACATAACTTAAAAAACGGGTCTTAAAAAACAAATTTTCACGAGTCTAGTATTACCTTTATTTACCCGCGTCAGAAGTGTTGGAATCGCGGCTATAGGTGGTTACTAACGTAGGAATACGTGTTAGTGACGTCTTGTGCAACTGTCGCTCTACGTTAGTATGAGAAGACGCGAGCTGCTCATCCGATTGAAAATCGGAGGGGGTGTTTTATCAATACGAATGCAAACTTAGGGTCATGGAGGGCGATGATCGCGGCGCCTTCGCGGTGTTCACATGAGCACACCCGGCAGTTTTTGGATTCAATTCCCGCCCGCACCTAAATTACTACGCCCGCACTAGTGAGTTTAATCCCTGTGTCGCGGGGTACTTAAACACATAATAGACGGAGACAAATTACATCCATACTCCGAGCAGCTATTTATGGGTCACACAAATAGTTATCGCGCGCGGGAATTGAAACCGGGACACGAAAAGGCGAGGTGACTGTCTTAGCCGCTACGCCATACGTGTTGACGAGTGAGGATTTAGTTTTATATCTAACTTCTACAATTATTTTATTCATCACATAAGGAAGCTATTGGAATGGTTTCTCGTAATTTCATCCGTCTAATGGATTCATGTCGAAATAAACTGACGGCTTTAGAGAATTGTAGCCAAACATCAAAGGTTACTCTTATAACGAAAATATTTTATCTAATAACTTACTCTGATTAAGGTTTGTTTGATCTAGTTCATGTTACCTACGCTGTAGATTTAAGTATATTTATTTTACGTAAATAATAAGTAGGTGCCGTTATATTTTCGGTTGCCACGTATGAAGATGCCATTAATATTTTTTTAATATTATATTAATATTATAAGCTATAATTACAATTTCATTCAAAGTTTATACATAAGAGTTACATACAATACACCTTTGCGCTACTTCTGCGAATTTTGGCAGGCTACAGTGATATATGTCAATTTCCGCTGCAATTAAATTTATGAGTCGTATGGCACGCGACACGGGGGCGAACTTGAGTAAGTTCGTTCTTGCTACCGGTACGTTGTTGAGCGTAGCGGGGCGGCGCGGCGGCGCGCGCCCACGTAGCCATCAGGGGCGCACAGCCGCAGCTCCGAGAGCACGGCTGGGTGGTATAGATGGCCGCGCAGTACGCCACATATGACTAATGTTCCTTATTTAGTGGTCACTGTCCCTGAATTTTAAGCCAGAGGATATGGGTTCGATCTCCACCCAAGACTTATAATTGTGTGATGAGCACGATTATTTTTGTGTCTGGGTGTAATTTTAAATATAATTTGTATATATTTAGAAATATATAAGTATGTTTATCAGTTGTTTGCTTACTATAGTACAGGCTCTGCCTAATTTGGGATTAGATGGCTGTGTTAGTTGTCCCAAGATATTTATTGACTCATATTTTTACCTCAAGCCAAAGATGATCCTTGTGTCCGAGCAATGCAACCCGTCGAGCCTATGGGCCTGGGTTCGATTCACATAACAAACAACCTTTGTGTGAAAAAAATATTGTGTTGGAGTGTGGATGGTTTCGGGCTTAACCATATTATGCTCCAGATAGCATATTAAACCGTCTGGCGTCAGATTGTATGGCTTCTGATTAGAATGAAATTTATTCAGCGCTTGGGTATTGACATACACTTATACTTGTCAAGCTCACAATGCAGCAGTAAAATAATATCCTGGGACATTATTTACACACGGCCATCTGATCCCAAACTAAGCAGAGCTTCTACTATGGAAACCAGATAACTGATATACTACATATACTACTTTTTTTTGTAAATACATACTTATATAGATAATTACACCCAGACTCAGCACAAACATACATGTTCATGGACACAAATATCTGTCCTGGGTGGGATTCAAACCCCAACCCAGCCAACAGGTCCGTCAAAGTATAGTCTAATACAATATTAAAGAATCTAGATTTTAGAACTACGTCTTCTCTGTTAGTCTACCTCCTTTCGTCTACCCCCACTGTGCAGTCTGTTTTATAACATCAATATTTTGAGAAATCCTAACATAAATAAAAACTTGCTTAGCTTCTTACTTCTTATTATATAAAAAATTGAAGACACAGAGCAGTTGGTGAACGCAGAAGACTCTCAACCAGAAGCTTAACTTAACCGACAAATACCTGAGCGCACCGTATTGGGTCCGGTTCGGGCCCCAGCTCAGAGGACGCTGAAGTAAAAAGTCGGCATTTTATAAAGAGGGTGTTCAATGACACGAATGGACTACAGAACCGAGATCTCAGATCAGGGGTTAAGGGTTCAACACGATCCTCGCCGGCATCGACCCCACCCTAGCTAATTTGCAGCTTTCTCTGGCTACGTAATATATCCAGGGACATTATTCATCCACCATCTGATCCTGAACTAAGCAAAGCTTATACTATGGAAATCAGATAACTGATATACCTGCCACATATATATTACATATATTATTGGTCTTTTTAAATACATGCTTATATAGATAACTACACACAGACACAGGACAAATAGACATGTTTATGCACAAAAATATTTTTCGTGGGTGGGAATTGAACCCACGACCTGCGGCGAGAAAGGCAAGCATTTACCAAACACGCCAACTGGCTGGCCCAATATATAATTGGACACCGGCTAAAATCAACTTAGTTACTGATTATATATAGATTAGGAAATAACCACATAGTTTTGGATAGGTCTGGGGCTCTACCGCCGAAGTCGCCGAAGATCGATTTCTTAAATGGCGTTCAAATAAATAAAGGTTAAAAATGACTTAATCAATCGTTAAATCGGCTTCGACGTTGACAATCGATTCCGGACATACGCACACTTCTAGAACAGTTGGGGCCGCCCGCCTCCCGCGACCCGCACCGACGCCTCTCCGTTCGCGCGCGCACCGATAGCTCGTTCATTTTGTTTGTACCAACTTATTATAGTAAAGAAAGTTATATTACAGTCCACTGTTTTTATTTATTACATCATAGGGTAATATGCCCTACAATCCCTTTATAATAGGAAAAGGCAGTAATAAAAAATCGAATTTATCAACAGGTTTTCTCAACGCAAATCCGATACCGCATCTGAAAGCCCGAGTAGCGAACTATGGATTGATGGACCAGATAGCCGCACTGCATTGGGTGCAGCAGAACATAGCACTGTTTGGTGGTGATGCGGGCAATGTCACTATGCTGGGACATGGCTCTGGGGCGGCGTGCATCAATTTCCTAATGATATCGCCTACAGTTATGCCGGGTAAGTAAATTTATGATTGCATGGTGTCATTGTTGGGTATGTCCAAATTACGTACATTAAATGAAAATTAATAAATTTTAACTAATACCGATGATCTTGTGCGCGTCGCTGGAAACTGCTGGATGCGAATAGCGCAAGACCGGCAATTGTGGAGATCTTTGGGGGAGGCCTTTGTCCAGCAGTGAAAGTCTTTCAGTTTATATGATGAACTGTAAAAATAGAGCAAACGCTTGAAATTTTATATTAATTTGACATTACCACAATGTTTAGGGTTTGTATTTTTGAAGGTAAAAAGGATTCTTTATAAAATCGCTTCATTTGTCCGCCTGTATGTCTATCATTCGAGAACATTTTTAAGAAATTCGTTGAGATTTCAAGTTCTAATAGTTTGAATCTCAACGAATTACACATACTCAGATCGGCAATGAAACCTCAATCTTAACGTCATCAAATGATACGACCATTTATCCCATATATTTTAACACTCTCGCGATCTTAGCTGCGTGGTTGACTGTAGCAAATATCAACACATCAACACGGGCAGCGTCACTCTGTGAACACAACGAATACATACTGTGATTGCCAACCCGTCAGCCAAGAATGTCGATTATGACATATCCATTTATGGGGGAGGCTCTTGTCCAGTAGTGCCGTAAGATTGATATGATGACGAATGTTAAAACTTCTAAGGTCCTTAGTTGGAATATTATACGTACTCTTGGACCTAAAATCATGAAATTTGTCAGGCACCCAAGACAAACTCACACAGAGTTTAACTCGCACTTGGCCGTCTTTATATATCACCTGACATAGATATTTCTAGATATAAGTCCTAACTTTCTTTGCATATTCTATGAAGGAATTCAAAATGATATGATTTTTTTAAATAATAGCGTAAATAACATTTAGATAGAATTTCCGTTATATTATTATATTCATGCCGCGTTAGTTACTTTTTCTGTAAAGGTGAAGCTCGTGTGCTACGGGCAGTTTACGATTTCATCAGTTCGTCACTCCCCTAGTTCAGAGATATACCTACTCGGAGATTGTTGCCATCAAAAGGATATAATACTATACGTTGATAAATTTTGTGGCTTAATTGAAAACAGAATAATAATTTTAACTATAGTAAATATTTATTTATTTTTCCACAAAACAATGATATAAAAATAACATTTTGCTAACTAAAACAAACGAATCCAAAACTTGTAACCAAAAGTTACCTTTAACATATTATTTTACGATAAATCTTATTCAACAGCTAGATTTATAAATTAGCAACAACATTTAGGTGAATTGGTGCTCAATAACATCAACTAAAAATATAGCCAATAGCCCGCCGAGATCCAAATGAATAAATCAAAAATTTTACAGACTAAATTCTCATTTCTGTTTAGGTACTTCAAATATTTGCTGGGTAAATGGCCCGTGTAAATGTAACAACACAAAATCTAATGAAAAAGTAAAACACGGTACTGATCACAAATTGCTAGTCCACTTTATTCCACACAGCACAAACGTAGCGAAAAATACTCCTGATCCCCAAGTAATCATTAGTTGCTTTGCCGTGTACAAATTTGTTGGAATTGAACGCGGAATTTGTTCCATCACTTTTACAATTAGAGCTCTTTTGGGAGTTAAAATAAATTTCGATTGGAAAACTAGAAATTTGAATGGTGTTGATTATTCCAATTCGTTTAGTATTTTAGCAGCAAATGGAAACTAAATCAAAATGATGTACGATAATATACTGTTTATGCTGATTATTAGATGCTCATGACATAAATACTCTAATTATGCATAATCTTGCAGCACTTACCACTCGACTTCATACAGTTAGTTACTCTTTTATGGGGTTACAGTTAACTTCTCAACGATATCAGATAACCGTTAATCAACATAAAGACAAAAATGAAAGCCAAGTTGTGTAGTATATGTATAACAAAATTTCTGATTAAGTTAGTGACATAATTCTTTGAGAATAAGTATCTTTAATTAAGCACTATTTAAAGAAGATATTTTGAACAATGGCAAAATTTAAAATTGGATTTCAAAATTGTCTACGCAGACTAATCTTCCAGACAAATAAAATATAGAACTGCGGAATTTCGACCCATTATGCTTTACAAAATATTGTTGTTGTTAATCTCTAAAGTGCTTAGGGCGCTTAATTTCAAATTAGTTTAATTTACTAAGCAGAATAGTTTATAAAATCACTTGGATTTAGATTGCTTATAAAGATTTTAATCTATACATCTATACAAATAAATAAAATTGGAGTGTCTGTTTGTAATATTGCCATAACCGGTTTTTACTACATAAATATGAATATATATACGGTACATACACCAAAATAACATTTTTTACAATTTTTGTCTGTCTGTCTGTTTGTTCCGGCTAATCTCTGAAACGGCTGGACCGATTTTGACGGGAATTTTATTGGCAGGTAGCTGATGTAATAAGGAGTAACTTAAGCTACTTTTATTTTAGAACAAGTCTTTTATTTTACAAAAAAACGAAATAAACTAATTAACACGCGGACGAAGTCGCGGGTACAGCTAGTTAAATATATAATCAGTGCTTAGAGTTTGAATAATTATTTTTGTTACAGGTTTATTCCATCGTTCAATTTTACTATCAGGATCTGCCCTCAGTTCCTGGGCTTTAGTAGAAGACCCAGTCAGTTTTTCCGTCCAATTAGCCAAACAAGCTAACTGTACTCTCCCAGAAGACATCGTGAAAGACCACGAGCTAATAGTAGACTGTCTCAGAGAAGTGCCACTCGAAGAGCTAATGTCAGCTGAAATAAGTACACCAAGTTACTTGACAGCATTTGGTCCTTCTGTAGACGGCGTCGTAGTAAAAACTGATTACGCTAAAGAATTACTCACGTACTTTATTCCGAACGATCTCCAAGGATTTTCTAGCGTGTCTGGAGTGAACAACCTAAAAGCTGAAAAAAGGAGTGGAGACAGAATATTTGGAATAAGGGGTGGACAGAACAAGTATGATCTCCTCTTTGGCGTCGTTACTAGTGAAGCCCTTTGGAAATTTTCGGCTCAGGATATACAAAATGGGTTCGAAGGCGAAAGGAGGGACAAAATAATAAGGTGAGTCCGATGTTTATTCAGCGAATTGGTGTTTGATGTCGGGTCACGGGGTTTTGTCAATAGCTAGTGATCATATTACG
This sequence comes from Pseudoips prasinana, assembly GCA_951640165.1. Classification (NCBI taxonomy): domain Eukaryota; kingdom Metazoa; phylum Arthropoda; class Insecta; order Lepidoptera; family Nolidae; genus Pseudoips; species Pseudoips prasinana. The sequence continues at coordinate 5,998,904 of OX621236.1, forward strand.
TATTGGGCAGAAAGAGGTAAAATATTTTTCGTAATAGTCAATATAAAAGGTATCTTGTTTTGGTGGATCCGCTAAAACATAGAGGAATCAAAATAATAAAATTTCGATATCCCTCCACTGAGAGATACATACTTTTTTTTTTGTAGATTTGTGTTTTATGATCCGACATTGCCAATCAGAAATAAAATTTCCTTTGTTTGGTTGTGGTTAGTATTTTAATTTGAAAAAGAGAAATCTAATTGTCGATTTAGAAAAACGAATAATATGTAGTCTGATAATGTGCCAATCGATATTTCTGCTACTAAGAAAATAATCTAATGTTTCAAATGAAACTGAAGTCCTTTGTTGCATGAAGGCAGCGCATGGCTGGCTATTGTGGATATCTTTGGGGGCGGTCTTTGTCCAGTTGTGGACGTCTTTTGGCTGATATAATGATGATGATAATGATGAAAGCTCTCTTTCTCCCTTCTATATTTACTATGTCCGACAGGGTCAAAACAAGTACCTAATGGAATCAGGCGTTACTTTTCGGAAATCCATAACAATCAAAATACAAAATCAATATGTAGTGTTAATTCCGCTAATTGTCAGTTTAATCATGACGGGATGCAATAAGCACCGCCCTCCGACCCGCAAAAATGTGCACGTGCAAGAAGGACAATATAAAAAAGAAACAAATTACATGCGCCAGTACGATACCCATCTCGTGTTTCGGTCCTCCACGGACCATTCTCAAGGGCTGCTAACTCGTCGAGTACTCATAAATAAGCTACAATAAATTATAGCTTAAGTTTATTAAAAAGTGCCGCGAGATAAACTAGAAAAATACTAAAAACTTTTTAAGTAATAATGTTTACTTAAAAATAATTAAAATGTAAGCTTAAAAAATATAGTCTATAGTCTTTATACATTACCTTACCTTATATAGTTTTAGAATTAGTCTCGTATTAGAGTATTACACTGATAAATAAACCATCTATAGATAATAGAGTGTCAGCAAACTTAGTTGCTTAAATGCACTGAACCGATCCGATCTATCTCTCTTTATCCTAGTTAGCCAAGTGTCAGAGTTACTCAAACCACCCAGTAGGTCTTTGACATGGCTCAACTACTTTATGACAGCCGAGATGAAGCATAACCCTTAATCCGTCAAAGCGTATGTGCATAATTCATTGGTTTAACTCTAATTACCACGAAATTGTGTTTAAAATGAGGTAGTAACTATGAATCCATTGTCTCATTAAAAGAGAAAAAAGAAAAAGTTTATTCCTAATAAGTACAGATAATCCTTAAGTTAACTTAGTTAGTAACAACAAACACATATACAATTTGTGTGACCCATAAATAGTTGGTCTGAGTCTAGATGTAATTTGTGTCCGTCTATTATATGTTTGTAAAGTACCCCGCGACACAGCGATTAAATTCTTTAGTGCGGGCGTTGTTTAAATATATATATATACTTTTAGTTTATAAAGCATTTTATTTGAAAGATAAAAATATTATGAGTACATGCTAGGAAAAGCATCTACCTCAGCAAATGCTACAGTAAATAATTGCTGTAACGCTTACTTATCTTACGATAGCGCGTGCCTTCCAAAGCACGGCAACACTCATCGATCCGATAATATTTATATAAATAGATTTATCGCAAATATTATAAAGCAGTCTCTTTAATATATATTTGTGACATGTTTCTCCCTAAAAAATTCTCTATGTCATAAACAACGTCGTATACAATGAGCGGTTATGTTTGTAATACTAAAGTAAAGTCATGTGGAAGCAAAGCTAACGTTGAATTTTGTTCATAAAGAGACTACAGAAGCCCAGTTTCAATATAAATTATTCAGACAGTGATAAGCGTAAGCGCGTACAAAATTCATACGTACGTACTCGTACTGTGAAGAAAGATGGAATGTAACATTAATAATTGTTTGAGCAAAAATATTTTTATTATTTTTGATTATGTACAAAGTATTTTTTTATAGACCCTTGTATATTGGAGCGGGAATTCTTTTTTCATCTATGATTCATTATTACCTTTTACACAAAAAATGGTCTCATATATTTTAAAATCTAAAGTAATCTGAATAATAAGATCTGTGTGATGAAAATTCAATGCAGTTTTTATCACACAGCTGTTTTGATAATGATTATCAAAAGCAGCTGTGTGATAAATTTTTCTATCCCTCCTCATAATCTCAGGTTTTTTAATTAATATTGACAAAAAATATTAGTTTGCCACACTTAATAACATCACAGATTAGATCTGATTTGATATGATGACATGCGGACTTCTGGACTGGCTCTAGCTTTTTCATGTGGAGAATTTGCGTGCCCCGTATGGAGTCGTTCAGCTCACGCAAAATTAGTGGATACCGCTTTGAATGAAACATGCCGGATCATCACTAGTTGTCACAAAGCGACGCCGCTCCAGATGTTATATCCCCTGGCAGGCATAGTGCGACCAGTTGTTTGCAGAGTGGTGGCAAGCTCCAATGAACGGTAAAATGAGCAACGATACACGGCAACTTATGCACAACAGTAAGCTTGTGGCACAGAGGCTTAAAAGTCGAAAAAGCTTCCTGAAGTGTGTGCTTCCACTTTCTGGCGAACGGTCTAAGACACGGCTCAAACTGTGGCGAGAGAATACTTACCTACCCATCCCATTCGTCCCTCCCGCTGAAAACTTTCCGCCTGGACACAAGTTGCCGTGGCTAACCTGGAAGTGCCTGAATAGACTCCGGACAAGACAAGTTGGTCGAAGCAAGGAAAACCTGCTCAGGTGGGGATTTGTTAACATTTCCAACCTAGAGTGCAAGTGTGGTTCTGTTCCTCAAACTATGGCACACTTGTTAACATGTCCTGCGTGTCCTAATGCCTGCACGTTACAAGAACTAATGGACGCTACTGACAACACTTAACGCGTAGCTGAATTCTGGGCTGACTTAATTTAGATTGCCATCGACACACTAAGAAGAAGACAGATTAGATAACATACAGTTGTTATACTCAGAGCAGTTGACACGTCATTTGTTATATAACCTTTTAGGCTCAGGAGAAGGTATTGCCCCATTGACGTACCCTGAGGTTTATTCCTCTGTCTATGAATTTAATTTATTCAAAAAAAGCTTTAATATAAACTAACATAAGAATAAATTCTCTTATAAGTATATTTAATAATATCAAAAACATATTTTTCTTCTTCTTCAAACTGGTTTTCTTTAATGATCAGTTTCGAGGAATATAGCATGCCTTAAATTTACCCCGTTATTTATCTTACACCGTGTAGAAATTAAACACCGTATAAAACAACTTTGTTACTTATATCCAAACCTTTTCTAGTCTGTTGGTATTGTGAAAAGACGCCACATGATTTTAAAGAAGTATTACATTTTTTATCATTTTACTTTTCAGAATCTAGATTATTTTGATAATTTACTTGCCTATGTTTGAGACGGCCCATCTCAATATTTTGCTGCTAACTGATACTAATACAAAAAAAACATAACTTTTCTCTTTTCCTTGCATGGAATAAAATAGGCATTTTAATTATTCAAATTTTGCCGGTGGTAAAAATTGGCCGGTATATACACTAATTGCTATCATGACTTATATATAATAGATTAACTACTACATTAATGTGTATACTCTGCTCTTAATATACACACATCAACAAAGTCTAGGGATACGTTATTTTGAAATCAAACATGGCTTTATTGTTTAAAACCTATTTAGTTTCCTTAAAAAGTTTATTTACAGATTTAAACCTTGTCTATTCTTTATTCAAAATTTAAAAATTAAAATGAGAAACAAATGAAAACACGCAAAGCACAGCGCAATCTTGAGTTGTATCTAATTTCAAGAAGTTGCATTAAAATTTTTTTTGCGTGTTAATTGAAGAAAACCTGATAAATTGTTTTATTTTCTTTTCTCAATTGGTTGTGTAAGCTTTTTAGCGTCATGCCACGCCATCATTTGAGTCGAGATGAAATGTTACGGGCAGTTGGCATGTTACAAAACGGTGCTATTCAACGCGTCGTTGCTGAGTCTCTGGGCACAAGCCAAAATGTGGTATCCAGGCTGTAGTCACGTTATCGCGCTACTGGAGATGTGGCAGAACGGCACACAGGTAGATATCGTGTTACCACTCAGAGACAGGATCGATTTCTCCAAATGACCGCCAGAAGACTACCCAATATCACAGCGATGCAACTAGTGCAAAGGCTCCAGGAGGGTCAGCAGCTGCTGGTGAGCGACCAAACCGTGCGAAGGAGGCTGCATGAAGTTGGTCTTCATGCTCGCAGACCGCTACGAGTCCCAGCGCTGCGACGTGGCAATCGCGGTAGGCGACTTTTATGGGCTCAAGAACATTTGACATGGAGTGATCAACAATGGTCATTGGTGCTGTTCACTGATGAGTCCCGCTATGGATTTCATCCAGATTCGAGACGAACACGCGTTTGGAGAACTCCAGGCAGGGTCAGCCGTCTCCGACATCCACAGGAGGTCCACTCTTACCAAGGCGGGACAATTATGGTGTGGGCAGGAATACGAATCGGCGGACGAACCCAACTCATTTGGATTCAGGGCAGCATGACTGCCCATAGATACCGTGAGGAGGTAGTAGAACGTGTCATTGTCCCGCTCAGGGCCCTAACGGGGCAAGAATTTCAGCTCATGCATGACAATGCACCTTCCCATACAGCGCGGCTGGTGAGGGCCGCCCTTCGAGAACACGATGTTCAGGTATTAGATTGGCCTCCACAGTCGCCAGACTTAAACCCAATTGAACACGCCTGGGACATGTTACAGCAAAGAGCATTGAGGGATTTTCCGCCCAACTTGACAACAGAAGAACAACTTTTCGAACATTTAAAAAGAACTTGGGACTGCATACCCCAGCAAGACATTGACACCTTAATTTTAAGTATGGAAAATCGTTGCCGCTGTGTGATTAATGTTAGAGGAGGAAATACCGATTACTGATTATCAGATTTGGTAAGATTTTTATTCATTTAATTCGATTGAATAATTTTATAAGAATAAAATGTTTTTGTTCACTCAGTAATTTTCTATGGCTTAATTAATTTAAGACTTTTATTAATTAGAAAAACAAAATCGCATCGTGTTGTTAATGTTTAAATATCGGCCATGAAATTATCTTTAATTCTTCCATTTACAGTCATAACAAAATGTTTATAGTTTTCTAGATAATCAATGAAATGTTCAATATCCCTAGATTGTGTTGATGTGTGTAATCTATGTTGAACTTAGAAAAAGAAATATTAGATATTGATTTGTTTATTTGTTTAGAAGACGATATTTAGTTTGACAGCTGATATCTTTTCAATAAGTACTTCTCAAATTACCTTCAATTTAACCTTATCGTAAATGGCCCAGGTAAACTAATGCTTGAACAAATAATTCAGTGTTACCTTAATTACTAGGTCTGTCGGCTAGCCACGGTTTAAGCTGGGATTTACGTACATGCGTTTAATAATTAGAGGGGATTATAAACGTGTTGTAAGTTTTACGGACCTTTATTTTACGGATTGTTTAATGTTTTACTTATTCTATACGAGTATTCAGGCACTAAAAGGAATATAGTATAGATTTAGTTCCAAAAAAAATCGAGCATAATAAGAACTTACCGCCAAGAAGATTTTATTCTCATTTTGTATTTTTTTTATTAAGCGATCGCCAACCCATCTGCCAAGCGTTATGGCATCCCCAAGATGATTCTTAGGGGAGACTTTTGTCCAGCACTAGACTTCTTAGAGCTGATTTGATGATGATGGTGTTATTTGCAATTATAATGTTTAAATGACTCTGATCACTGACGGACCGGTATGAGCATGTAGCTATGAGCGCCTCAGAATGAACTCTGTCTACATTTATTATATTCCTATGTTTAGAGTTAACATCATGGGCTGCAAAATAACATAGATTTGTATAGTACTTTTCTAGATGCCTTTTAGATTTAAACTACAAGTGACTCAAGGGTTGTTTACCTCGGCCAGCGTATTAGTTTGGCTGTACAGTCAACGACAAAAGTAGATGATCAATTTTGGACGAAAGGTTTTGCTAATATTTTTTACACTTCACACTCACACACTTTAGAACCATCGAGTGCCATCGACAAACTATTTTAACGCATTTTCTGATTATTAGTATTGAATATCCGATTTTGATTATCTACTTTTGCCATTAACTATACAACGAGGAAAAGTAGCTAGATTTCTGTGCACCCTACTCGCAGACGCTGACCTTACTTTTTTATTTTTTTATTTTTGTATCATTAATTTTCATTTTGTGTGCATGCTGAGTTTACCTGTAATTGATTGTTAAACTTTATTCCGATTAGTTACTTCTATTTCTTTTGATTGTACCAGTGTAAACAATTGTTGGTGAACCAAATAAAATAAATTAAATAAAAAAGTTACATTAAATGTATAGTGGGGTCTCATTTTTTTTTACAATTATAACCTTTAATTGTATAAAACTAATCACCTTAGCCAAATATTAATAGTTTTAAACTTATACTCGTAAATATTAAAATTATATTGTGACCTGAATTAACAGTACCTCTAGTTAATAATTTTCACAGAATGGCTATTTCAGACCAAATTTATATAGTAAAATGAATTATAATTTAACAGTCCACAGACAAGCAAGTTTCTGCGTATATTTTAACAATAAAACTCATATTTGTCCCATTAGTGGCAGTTTTATTTTAAAATATGGACATTTTGATCCCCTTTTTTACGAGTCGCGTGGCCTTATTTTTAATAGTTTTGACGCAGACGCCAATTATATATATTCATTCCAACGTAAAAGGGATACATAGGTATCCCTTTTACGTTGGAATGAATATATATAATTGGCGTCTGCGTATATAGATAAAGATTTTAATATTGCAGACCGAAAATAAAGAACACAATTACAGTAGACATATATCACGATTTGAGAATCTTTAAACATTTTTTGGTGTCGATTAAAAAAAGGGCTAACCAAGGGTTAGAAATCAGTTTAGCTTCTTTTATTTCTACAATTACGGCTTTAATTAACCTTTTGTATCTTTCCAGGACATACGTGAGAAACGCATACACATATCATTTAAGTGAGATTTTCTTCACAATCGTGAATGAGTACACTGATTGGGAGCGGACTGTGCAGGTAACTGTTTGTTTTCTCCGTTCACAGTAATGTTGATCGAAACATAATTTATTCTCCATTTTCCCGGATTACATGTGATTAATGGATCAAAGGTATACAAATGTAGGATCGAGGTATCGAACGTACTCGAATCATCGGCTGGAATGTACTCGTTATTTATTATTGACTTTATTTCATCTCTTAAAATGGGCTTATAGCGCTTGAGGTTTGTCTTTTTAGTGACTATGTGCGTTGTTTTATGAATATCCATAACAAACTGCCCCTGTCGCGTAGTGGTTAAGGTGGTGACTGCACCACGTGACTACCTCGGAGCCCTCGTGTTATAAATAAATAAAAATAAAATAAAAAAGGTTTTTATTCGTTCATTTTTATTTAGTCAGAACATGTTTGTAGTAATATAGTTGTATACATTATTATTTCTAGTAACATAGATATTTAGGTACACATTGTATTGATTGTATGAAAAACATTTATAAAATTTATATAGCAATGATATTTAGCTAGCTCGTATCAATTTATTGTCAAGAGATTATGTCATTGTTTAATTATATAGTTTAAGTCTAATATTTTTACTACATATTGTCAATGGTTCTGTCTATATTAAGGTATTATTATTATGATTTTTTTATTATCCGGGTTCAATCCACGCAAATGACAACTACCTGTATACGTTTTATCCATGAATTTAATTCAAATATATTCCCGGAATACAGCCTCAAAACTCCGAAAGTTTTTCCAGCTAAATACTCGACAATATGCTAAATTTTGACATAAACATAAATTAATCCCGTTATTTGTACCCTTTAATGAATTACCAAATTAAATTTTTATATTTATTATTAGAGTTGCAATAGAAATGTATCCTCTTCGAAAATTGTAACTATATATCTAAAGTAGTTCACGGAAAATAGCCCAGACAGACAAACGGACGGACAGCGGATGCTTAATAATATGATTCCTTTGTCACCCGTTGAGTACGGAATTTTAATAATCGATTCATAATCTAATCGACCAGGAGTTAGTCATATCTGCTTCCATTTTTAAATTACCTAAACTTTATAAGACCCGCGTTAAATTTTATAAATTATCATAGCTCCTGCCCCGTAGGTGATAGCGTGATAATATGTAGCCTATATGTTGACCCGACCTCTTAGTAATATTCAGGCAAAATTTGAAGCAAATCCATGCAGTACTTTGTTAGTTTAGCCCGGACATACATACAGACAAACAGACACACAGATAAAAATTCTAAAAACTATATTTTTGGCTTCGATATCGAATGTAGATCACGCCCAAACTATCCTTTTTTGAAAAAATTCAATGTACAGTTTTGACTTTCCTACGATTTTATTATATGTATAGATGTATGTACTTAAGTTTACGTTAAATCAAAAATCGAATAATCGACAAAATTATACAGCTGTTCTGTGCTGTCTATGGGAAGCTTTTGTAGGGTCTCAATACATCGCTAACGTATAAAACACCTAGTTCACTTCATTACTTATGCACACTGATCTACATACGTCGTCAAACGTTTATCCAGCCCTCAATAACTTGGCACAGCGGGTTGGCACTTGGAACCGGAATCCGGCCGGTGCCAAATTCCCATTGTTTCCCAACCCAACTAACTTCATACCGAGTCTCGGATATATTTTATAGCTTAAGTTTTGAATAGTTGGGATCCTACGCGATTTATGACGGGTGTCTTGTTAATATTTATGAGTATGTACAGAAAAAGTTTTATATCCTTCCAAATTTTCTTTAAACATTAGTATATCTTAAATACTCTATTATATACAAAATAAAATTAATAAAAATGTGTAAAATTCAATAATGTTACTCAGATCAATTATTATTTTTCTATTTCGACAACTTAGTAACTTGCGGGTGCAATATTTTTGTGCAAATTTATACTATAAAAACACGTGTTTCATGATTTTATTCAAGTATTTAAATATTTTAACTTGACAAAAATCAATATTTATATGGGCAATCTTTTCATTTATAAATTATACATTAATTTATTGTTATCAAGTACTCAATAGCCGCGCAACGGTTATGACGTAGCTGCTATGTTATAATACTATTTTTACACTGTGATTATTTATTTGATTAGTGATTATCATTTCATTAATTACTATAATAATTCTATAATAATTTTACATCTTAAAACTATTAATAATCGATAGTAGACTTTCAAATGGTTGTCACTGATAAAAATATAAATAGGGTAGGAGAATTATTAAAGAGGCATTCTTTGTACGACGGTAGATGAGAACGTTACTCTGTTCGATTAAATATTGTGTGTGGAAAATATCTCGGAGTTTTAATGTGCAGAACCTACGAGTGCGTAATAATATATTTATCTAAAAATATTTTTCGCCGTAAAAGTGTTAATTACTTAATAAAATCTAAGAATTACGAATGATTTTAAGAAAATTTATAACTAGGCAGAGCCTTTACTTTGCCAACTGGTGAGATGAGACAACTGAGCAACATAGTTATATATTAGTCACAAGTTTCAAGTATCTGGGTCACTGGCTCTCCGAAGACCTCAAAGACAATATGGACATAGAGCGGGAGCGCAGGGAGTTGGCTGTCCGATGCAATATGCTGGCTCGTAGATTTGCACGATGTACGAAACAGGTAAAGACGACCCTTTTTAGAGCTTACTGTCAATCGTTTTACACGTGCAATCTACGGATTAGCTATACGCAGAAGGCATATAACGCTCTGCGCGTCCAATACAATAACACGTTTAGGATGCTGATGGGACTGCCAAGACATTGTAGCGCGTCAAAAATGTTCGCCAACGCACGCACGGATGGATTCCACGCTATCATGCGTAAGCGATGCGCTTCTATTATGAACAGGGTACGAGGCAGTCCCAATAGTATATTAAACACGATCGTGGACCGGTGGGACAGCCCAATACTGGAACATTGGATGCGCAAACATACCCCAATGGGGTGTTTTTTGAATATTTAGCTTTAAGGTATTAACTAACAATAGTGTTTAAGTTTATAAATTATTTACTAACAAAAATGGATTCTAATTATCTGAAATAAATTATTATTATTATTATTATATTTATAAATGCATAATTATTATAAATAAATTACACCTTGTCTGGGTGAACAAATAATCGAGCTTATGACACAAAGATTTGTCTTTGCTCTGGCTTAGAAGTCAGTATCACTAATCAAAATATAAATATCTAAAAAAAACAAATCTATCTAGCTTAGGTATCCACCATTAACATTTAATAAATTAAAACATGAGGTTAACTTTACTGTAGGTATTCTAATTATTTATTTTACCCTAGCATCCCATCAACACTCGAGATGCAGCAGTGCTGGCACTCTCAGACGCGCAGTACGTCGCCCCACTAGTCCAAACAGGGGACTTCCTGAGCTCTCCAGACTCTGGGCCCAAGACTTTCTTTTACGTGTTCGATTACCAAACGAAGGACGGTGATTATCCGCAGGTAAGATTTTTTGGTACATTAACGATAGATCTGCAAAAAATAAAACTAACAAAAATTGTTTCGTATCGAACGCACAACGACACAAGGACAAGAAGCGACGCGATATCGACACGTCTGAGGGCATATGCACACGACGTTTTTTAAGCGCACTGTTAACGCGCGTTTGTAGCGATAAAGAGGCGCGTTAGCATCGCGTTTGTATCGATTCAAATTAACACCAAACTGCTCTGTAGGATAAAAGCGCGCCGTGGACGGGCGTTTCTAAAACGCACGTCGAGGGTGCGTTAAAAAACGGGATTTGCACAGGCTCTCAAGCACGCCCCGCGCCGCGAAATACGCTCCATCTTACGGCAGTTGAACGAACGCCGTAAGATGGAGATGGATGGAAAAAATAATAGGTTAAACTAATCTGCAGATTAATAATGTTCAATCAAATTTTATTTTTTATATTATGTGTGTGTGTGTCTTCATATTACAACCCACGTTTTTGGTTAAAAGAACCGGGTAAATAATGTCCAAAAATAGGCCAATTTAAAATATTTTTGCAATATTTTAAATGTTTTCTTAAAATAATGTTTTACCGCGGCAAATTTATTTTTCAAAATTAAATTTAATCTTTTTCTAAATTAGCCTCATATGAAATTATTTAACAAAAGTTTTAATATTAAGTAAGGGATTAAAATGTGTGGCAAAATTAACAGTCTTTACTGATTTCAGCGAATGGGGTCAGTGCACGGAGAAGAACTGCCCTACTTATTTGGAGCGCCTTTAGTTGACGGGCTCGGACACTTCCCGAAGAATTACACCAAGTCGGAAGTCGCGCTCTCTGAAGCGTTCATACTTTACATGGGCAACTTCGCTAGGACTGGGTAAGTTTGATACTTGCCACCTTTCATTATACTGGTACAAGTTTCCTGTTTAAAGTAAAGTTAACCAGGATAACTTTTCTATTTTGGTATGAGTAATTAATGTATATATAACTACTAATTAAAGTACCTGACTAAAATTGTGTAAATGTATGTCTGTGACAAATTTATTGTGTAAAGGCAGTGTTTTTCAACCATTTTCATCACGCGACCCCAGTACCCGTTTAGTACCCGCATTTTTTCGATGTTACTTTTAATTTGTGACACATATACAACATTTTTATTTAATTTCATAGGGTTCGGATAAATACATCATTAAAATTTGTGAAGAATTGGAATAGACAGCACTCCACCAAAATGTACTTTATCAATCAGAGGTTAGGTGGTTGTCAAGAGACAAAGTACTAGCCTGAGTTTTGGAACTTCGCGCTAAACTTTTAATGTATTTGCAGCAGACCTAATCATAATACCCCAAATTCATTTGCGACCCTATGACTAGCTTTCGCAACTTTCTGCAACTTCCCTATAGAAGTTCACGACCTCCCTATAGAGGCTTCGCGTAAATTATACGTTATTATAATATTTTTTAAGAGAAACCTATAGAGGTTTCTGAAATATATTTTTACGGTATTTTATTTTCACAGCATGAATTAGTAACGAGCGGCTAGTTTATAAAATTTAAGTTAAATTGAGACCTAATGACACAAGAATAGAGCTCTAATCTGTAGAATTAATTCAATTAGGAGTGGTCTCAATTTAAGTTAAATTTTATAAACTAGCCGCTCGTTACTAATTCATACCTCTAACCAATGTATAAATTGATCAAAGTTAAAGGGTATGTTCAGCTAAACGCTACGTAAAGTAGACAATAGGATCAGCTCTCCAGTTAATTAAGATAAAGCTCTGCAGCCAGGTTGAGATATTGCATCAAAGCCAAATTGCATTCATGCTCCCGGTGCGTTACATGAAATATATTCAGGGATATTAAAGCCGAGAAGATCCGGAATGCTAAAGTATGAGACCGGAATTGTTTATCATTATTTAATTTCGCAGCGCTACTCGTAGCGCTTGTTACTCGTTAAACAAAGTTCGATATAAAATCGATAACATTTTAACTAAAAAGTATGAAAGTCAAAACAATTACTAACTACTAATTAAATTTTAATTTTACGATTTGTTTTTCGACTGGTACTTCGCAAAGCAAAGTGTAAATCTAATCTGAAAACTGGGAAATAATAAATTTTATTGCCTGCCGGGTCTTAAAATTTCAGCATCTACCAATTCATACGCAGAGGGCATACCCTCTGCGTTAAGCTACGAACGATATTCACTGGCAGATCAAATTTAGGGTTCCCTTGATCACATCCTATCGGAGGATCTAGGTCTTATCCATCGGCTATATTTTCTAGAAACATGGCCCTCTGATATGGTCTCAGTTAAATATGAAATATTTAGATAGAAAAAAAAATAATGTTAGCGAATATTATCTATAATAATATTATAATGAGGTAACGTTTGTGTGTTTGTAAGTTTGTGACGTTGTAAGGGGTAATCTCTGGATCTACTGAACCGATTTTCAAAATCATTTCACCAATGGAAAGCTACGCTATTGTGGAGTGTCATAGGCATGATTCATCAGCATAATTTTTTTACTTATGCCGAACCTTTAACCCGAAGTATTACGGGCAGGGGGAAAAATATTTATAACGCGGGACGAAGTCCGCGGGCACTGCTAGTCATAAATATATAGGTAGGTGTTCTATTATAGAAATAATAACTATTCAGTATATATTTCAAGTATTTATGGTGGCTGCATTGTCGTGGTTCAGTGTTAGTGTTGTTAGCCCGCTTGTAGGAAATGCTTCCTGGATTTGACGTACGGGTGACACAGTGATAACTGCGATTAATAATGATATTGGATTTTGAGTCTAACATTTGCATGCATAATGAGGCACCAGGTACAAATCCTGAGTATAGCGCAAATGTGTACCTATCAAGCTTATTATTAAAAAGCTCAGGAGATACCCAAAGGCAACGGACAATGTCAAAACACGTTTACCGTTTGTCGTGTGTCTTATTTATATCCGGATTATCGGACTTGAGAAATGAGGAAAGAAACATATGAAATAGGAAATAAATTTTAAATAAACATAATTTGTTAATTTAAAATCTATGCCTATTTATATATGTGGGATTAGTTCAGTTGAGGCCAAAATAAAAGATGGATTCTTCTGATTCGCTTCAATTTATTTTCGTCATTCTAGCGTCTTACAATCATGACTCCCCGTTTTCCATGTACATTTCCACCTCTTTCTCATTAATGTACCTATCTCTTTCACTCTTACTACTTTCACTCAAACATCCATCACATTCACACTAATTGGTTACGCTTCATTATATGCCTAAACCATTACATTCCACTCCTACATATATATTGCGCACACAATTAGGTATAACTGTGCGCTATATATTTCTTGCACAGAATACTCACAGAAAGTTCTGTAATATTCTCGGAATTTTTGGATACTTTCTTTTCTTTTTTCAGTAAGGATAAACCATTACAATAAAATTGAGATTGATTTTTAACAGCAAATATTTGAACTAAACAATGCCTACAACATGTTTTAGTACATGAACGTCGGCTACAAATCAATAACAGATTTAGGTTACGTTACGTCATTGCGTGAGCTACAAATTGATATAAATCTCGCCATTTACGAGTGAGCGTTTTTTCACCCGAAAACAAATAAATCATTACAATTAAAGAAGCAATCTATATTTTCTTGCCGTTTTATTAAGAGTACGAAAGAAAAATAAGCGGCTATTTGTTTATAACTAGAAATGTTAAGAAATATACTCAATAGTTTCACTTAAGTTTGTAGAAAAAATAAGCAATTATAGGTATGACTGCACCTGGGTCGCAGCGCTTAAGACAATCGCCTCGCCACTTCGAGTCCCGAGTTCAATTACCGCGCAGGATAATTATTTGTGCGACCCATATATAGTTGTTCTGAGTCTGGATGTCCATTGTGTCCGTCAATGATACATTTGTAAAGTACCCCGTGACACAGGGATTAATTTCCATTGTGCGAGCGTTGTTTTTAAAAAGAATAATAAAAAAATACTAAATATAAATTATAGTTTTGATTTTATTTTTTGAAATTAATTTCTAGAGCCATGATTTTTGTTTAATGTAGTAAATCCTATAATGTAAGTGTTTGTTTGCTGTAATAAAGCCATAAATATATTTTAATCCATTTTATCATACGCTTTTGTGATCCACTTCTATAAAATCACAATGAACTCAAAGAATCCTACATCTATAGCATCATCTAAGGCTAGAAAGAAAACAAACTTATTTTTCAACGGCCAGCGTTCGACTGACTTCTCCTTGAACTTGCGATCTGTCTTCTAAATTCTATCACATTGCCTAGGTTCAGATTCCTTCAGATAGTGATAGATTTTGTCCAATTGTTTAGTGGCACACTACAATCGTATTCCGTTAAATCCCTTTTGAATGCCCTCGCCGCAATACCACACCAGTAACATGAGTCGTGAAGCGCTGTAGCGTGTATCTGACCCTACCCATTAGTTTGCGGCTTAGTACCACAGTTTAACTCCATATAGTTGGTCAATTTGGTTTCATAGGTCAGACGTGAGAAAGCTAAAATTAGAATATCATCATCTCATCTCATCCATCTCCGTGAGGGGCTTAGAAATCGACCCGAGGGAATATATACTAGAGGGCGGGTACTGGTCCTTCTGAGTACTATGATCATCTTAATGCGATCGCCAACCCGTTTAGAATAGAATAGAATAGAATAATGTTTATTTGACAACAAACACAAGTACATTAAAGGTGTTATAAATTAATCATGGCCCACTATGTTTTGCTCTTATAAAATAAAAATAAAAAGCCTTTTTATTTGCTCCTATGAACTAACATTAACAGTACATTTTGTTTAGTGGGTTAGTAGTTATAATGGAATAAAAGTAATTTTTGTTAGTATTTATTAGTAAGTAAAATTTATCGGAATTCTTCCATAGGAACCCCCGTGCGGGTGAAGGCCTCCTCCAGGTTGTGCCATTTATCTCTATTTTGTGCCAAACCAAGCCAGTGTTTGCCTGCGGTCTCGCGTATATCGTCTGACCAGCGTTTGAGCGGACGACCTTGTTTGCGCGTTCCACTTTCTGGTCCTTTCCACTCTGTGACCACTTTCGTCCAACGCCCATCCTCAAGTCTCGCTACATGACCGGCCCACTTCCATTTTAGTCTTCTGACATGTTGTATAGCATCTCTAACTTTGGTACGTTTCCGAATTTCATCGTTTCTGACCCTGTCTTTAAGTTTTATCCCTAGGAGACTTCTCTCCATGGCTCTTTGGCATACCGACAGTCTATTTGCGTTGGCTTCTGTTAAAGACCAAGTCTGGCTGCCATAGGTAAGTGTAGGTAGAATGATAGAGTCCATGAGTCTCCGTTTGTGGACAATAGGTAACTTAGATTTAAGAAGATTTTTTAGGGACCAGTACCGTTTCCATGCCAGCGCCATTCTTCTATCTATTTCCTCCGAGTCAATCTCTCTGAACGAAATCAGTTTGCCTAAATAAATGTACTCTTCAACGTACTCTATTACTTCGCCTTCGACTCTGAGAGTAGGTTTAGTATGGTTTGTAATAATTTTTGTCTTTTCGAAATTTATTTCGAGACCGACCTTCTCGCTGTGCCGATGAAGTGCTGTCAGCATGTCTTGTAGGTCTCTAGCGGTATTACTTAGAAGAACCAGGTCGTCTGCGAATCTTAAATGGGTTAGCCTTTTATTTCTGATATTGATGCCTCCCCTTTTCCAGTTTATATCGTGTAGTATAAGCTCAAGTACTGCAATGAATATTTTTGGCGACAGTGGGTCTCCTTGTCTAGTTCCTCTTTGAATTGCGAACCATGGGCCCTTTCTGTCCAACCTTATTCTACTTCTGCACTTACTATAAATATTCATTATTATATTGATGTAAGTGTCCTCAATATCATGATACCTAAGTGCTTTGACTATAGCGCTGTGGGAGATAGAATCGAAAGCTTTTTTATAATCAATGAAGGCTAGGTATAGAGGCATATTGAATTCTTTGTATTTCTCTACTAACTGGCATAGCACATGGATGTGATCAATGGTGGAGAATGCTGGTCTGAAGCCGGCCTGCTCTATTGGTTGTTTGACGTCAATTTGTGGACCGATCCTTTTCAGGAGACATTGCGAAAATAGTTTGTAAAGATTCGACATTAAGCTTATTGGTCTATAGTTTGATACACAAGAAGGGTCTCCTTTCTTGTAGAGTAAAATTATTTCCGATTCACTCCATTGAGCTGGAACCGTCTCCTCTCTTAGTATTTCATTAAATAATCTTATTATTAGTCCTAATAATTGTTCTTCTCCTAATTTTAACGCTTCGTTTGTAATAAAGTCGGGTCCGGGGCTTTTGTTATTTTTTAGATCTCTAATAGATAACTGTATTTCTTTTCCAGTAAAATATTGTGGTTTCTCGTTTTCAGTTTGGCGTTTTTTATATCCTGTAATAATTATTCTTTCGTTTGTTTCTTGTTTTTGTCTGTATAGGTGTTGGTAGAAATCTGTGGCCATTTGTACTAGATCTATTCTATCTTCTGTAGTTGCTTGTAATGTTTTCAATTTCGGTATCCATGTTTTATTATTATACAATTTTTTATGAATTCTTTTTATTCCGCTAGTTTGCTCTATACATTTCTCATATCGTTGTAACTTGTAATTGTCATAGTCATCCTGTATTGTTCTTGGTATTGTTCTATATAATTCTTTTAGCTCTATTTTTTCTTCTATTGTTCTATCTGATTTTTGTTGTAAAGTGTGCCTTCTCGATATAAGTGACTTGATGTTATCGGATAATGTAAAGGTTTCTTTCGGTTTTGATACTTGTGATTCAATTATGCTTTCTGTTAATGATTTTTCTAAGATATCATATAGTTGTTGTATTGTTAATTTTACTTTGTCGGTTGATTCACGTTTGTAAAGTTTCTCTTTCAAAATATTCTTGTATCTTTTTTGCTCTCTTATTGACTGTAAATTTGATCTTGGTTGTGTATATTTCTTTCTGCTTTTTCGTTTTTCATTAATTATTATTGTTCCTCTTAGTAATCTATGGTCAGAAGGGAACGCTAGTTTCCTTAGCACCTCTATATTTGTGAAGTAGTGTTTTTTGTTTGATAGGATGTAGTCAATTTCATTCTTAGTGTATCCATCTGGTGAAAGCCAGGTCCATCTTTGGTTTTCTTTCTTTTTGTACATTGTATTTAGTATTGTCAACTCTTGGTCTATAGCGAATAGTTTTAGTTTTTCACCACGTTCATTAGAGGCGCCTGATCCATATCTTCCTATCACTGAACCTATTTGTATGGGTGAAATACCAATCTTCGCATTGAAATCTCCTGTTATAATTATATTTTCCGTTGACTTTTCTTTCGCTCTACCTAAATCTACATAAAATTGGTCTATTTCTATTTCACTGGACTTCTCCATCGGGGCGTAGCTTTGTATGATTGAAATTTGGGTACCTCCAAATTTTATGTTCAAAACTGCGACTCTTTCCGATATTCCATAGAAACCAATTATATTTAATTTGTGTTCTTTTTTTACTAAGAAGCCCACACCTCTGTGTCCTTCGGTCTCTCCATAGTGGTAAAATATGCACCAATTTAGTTCTTCAATTTTTAAACCTTTTCTCTTCACTTCAGACAGTCCTATCACGTCCCATTTGACCCTTTCAAGGGCATGTTCTAGTTGTAACATTCTATTTTCTTTTTTAAGTGATCTCACATTGTAAGTACATATGTAAATTTCTTGTTTAGTATTTGAATCGTGGTTTGTTGTGACTAATTTTTTTAAAGGGTTTATTCCTGGAGGGTTGTTGTCATACTCTTCCTCGGTGACAAGCCGTGTTGGAAGACGTATCTGGGGGGCGGCTGATTGCTACTTTTTTGTATGAGTAACAAAATCTTTCATGTTTAATTTCTTTTTTGGGTTTTTCTTGTTGTATTCTCCGTTATCATTTTTTATAATTTCCGGTGAGGTGGACATGTTGCGTTTCTGGTTTATGGTTTTCCCACTATCTTGTAAGCTTCTAGATGAACTTGGGTTATGAACAGGTGTCGGAACAGAAATCTCACTTGTTTTTCCGTCTAGGTATACCAGTTTGTCATATCTGATAGCTACTTTTCTTCCCTTCTCTCTTTCTGTTTTAGCAATTTTTTGAAGTTCTTTTCTTTTCGAAAGTATATTTGGAGGGTAGTCTTCTTGAACATAATGTATAGTTTTGTTAGTTCTGGACTCTCTCAGAATAGTTAATTTCTTGCCAAATGTAGTCAGAGTAACCACCACGGGACGTGGGTTTTCATTTTTTTTTCCAATTCTGTATATATCCTGTATCTCCATATCTTCACACCTGACCTGAAATTCATCATTTATAATATCTAGTACTTTTTTCTGTAATTCAAAGCTTTGGCCTTCTTCTATTCCGAAAAATACTAGGTTTCTCTTTCTTAAGCCTTTTTCCATGTAATCTATAGTTCTTTCTTGTTTTTGTATTTTTTCTTCTAATTCTATTTGTTTTTCAGACATTTCCTGAAGCTTGGCATTGACTGTAGAGTCTATTTTCTGTAAAATTTCTTCTCTTAATTCTTGGACAGCTATTTTTTGTGTTTTTTGTTCTTCCCTTATTTCTAACAGCAGTGCTCTCATTTCTTCCATTTTTTTTAAATATTTACAATTTAAATAGAAATAACAACTGCTAGCGCCCTCTATTTTTCTGTACTGGGACTATTGCATTGGTTTAGGTGGCGCCCTCTAGCGGTGGTTTGTTGTAATTTTATTATTAGCGCCCTCTGTCGATCGAGTAGCGAAACTTGCTACACTTGCTTATTGATTTATGGTTCTTAGTGTCGTAGAGGTTCTTGCATAGTCCGTTAGATGTCGCTGAATTTTTGATTCGACTGAACTTTGGACTCGTAATGATAATGCAATTTGAATGATTTGAGGTTATTTAGATGATATTTTTCTTCACAAAGTTCGCACAATGTTCTCCAATTAGTTCATTATTTTACACTTTAATGCACTGTTTGGTTTTTGGGACGCACAAATAGATTTTTAGCTTCATAATTACGCTAAAAAATCAGTTCTCAACACTTTTAGTCGGTAATGTTACCAATCGCTTTTTCACTGTTTTTACGCAATGTTTCTCCTGTCCTTCACTTTCACAGGTTCATTACAGTGTTTATTACTCGATTTTAACGACTAATCACTATTTCAACACTTAATTATATTTTTAAACTCGATTTGTAACCACAGTCGATGTAAACAACAGGACACCAACGCCCTCCTCTGTTTTGCTCTTACGAGCGTTCAAATATTTTTATGAAGCTAATAAATACATTACTGTTTTTCAAAAGCACAATCTAACAACATAATGTCAATTTATAATTGAAATTCCAAGAAATCATGAATGCTATAAAAACATTTTTCAGCAAGCCACTGCTATCTCTTTTATAAATTTAGAAAATGTCATTGATTGAAAATTATTAGGAATCTTATTGAATATTTTAATACACATTATATAACTATTATTAGATGTCAAAGTCAGTCTAGTAAAAGGTCTGTCTAATTTATGCTGATGTCACGCCCGTCTACTATATGAACTTAGACGTTTCCTGAAATAGGTCTGCCAAGCGTGGCGATTTTGGCATAACCCCCCCCCCCCCCCCCCCCAAGATGAGTCGAGAGGGAGGGTTGTCCAGCAGTGGACTCCTTTAAGTTATAATGATGAGAAAGCAACTCGAGCAAAACAAGATATGGCGTCAAAGCAGTTCATTTCTTGTCTTTTTTATTTTACGGTCTCTTTGATAATGTGGCAATGTGGCAGCGTTTGAATCCTGATTAAATTCATCTGAGGATAAAAAAAATACTTTATGACTTGGTATCGTGATACCTTTTATGATGATACCTATACCTTAACAATTAAAGTCAAAATATTCCCCCATATCATTGCATTGCTTTCACATATCGTTTTTATAAAAAGGACGGAACATTTAGTTGTGTCAATATTTAAGTCTAATTATGCGCCCGGTGCGTGTTAGTACGCAGTTATAGTAGTTAGACAGTCCCGTGTGTGCCCCGTTCTTTTCATATTCGCTATATTAGAGAGATATTAATTTAATGTTTTAAAAGACATAATCGTGAGCATTGTTTGAATCGTACATAATAATTATCTCAAAAATATTAATAATATATGATATATAATATCTAGGGACAATGTCACACAGACCATCCTAGCCCCAAACTAAGCAAAGCTTGTACTATGGGTACAAGGCGACGATATACATACTTATATAGATAGATAAATACTTAAAACATAGAAAACATCCATGACTCAGAAACTAATATTCAAGCTAATCACACAAATATTTGCACTTGCTGGGATTCGAACCCAGGACCACCAGCTTCGTAGGCAGGAGCTTTACTAAGTAGGCTACGGTGACCGTCAATTAATTAATCGCATTAATACGCTATTTGTCACACTAATATTATAAAGGCGAAAGTTTGTAAGTGTGTATGTTTGTAACTTCTTCATGGCTTAAATGCTGGAGCGATTGTAATAAAATTTGGTATACAGTTTGCTGACGCTCTGGATTAACACATATGCTACAATTTATAAAGTTGAACGCGGGTAACACTGAGGAGCACAGCTAGTAGTAGTATTTAAATTGTCCAGCTTTGTGTAGCAGTTTAATATAAAATTGGACACTTGGGAATTTAGAACAAGAACTGTAAGGTCTACTGTAAACACCTAAAAGAAAGCTAAAACGTCTATGGAACACTAAAATACGCTTCTAAAAACACTGAAAAAGTAATTGTCTCGAACGAAACGTATTTTTCGGTGAATTAACGAGACTGAATTCGAAACGGATACAGAGTATTTATTTGTTTACTTTTAGATGCCACTTTATTTATTTTTTGAACAATTCTTTTCTATAAACATCACCTTTTTTTTTCTTTGAGAAATACGTGATAAATTGACCACATTTATAAGTATCAACCTGAAAGAACCTATACATATTAAATTAAGGTTTGAATTCTACTGATACTGAGTGTAAATTCAGTACTATATAATTTCCGCCTAGCCGAATTTCGGCCACGGCGGCCAGTCTCAATAGAGATTAGCCATCTGCGCGTGACATATTATATATTGCACAAGTGTGTGCGCAGATATAGGAGCACTTTCTATTCGAGAGTTGAGTCACGATGGCGTTTATAATGGGATGATGTAGTGTTTATATGTGTTGTGTTTGTTGTGGTCGATAGGTGAACTGTGTGTGTATTGGTGGAGCACATACGTGTGCCATCTCTATGCAGTTCCTATTGCTCACTACTTCTGCTATCACTACTACAATTTGCCGCTTATATGCCCCAGCGATCACCACATGAAAACTCTGACATTACGTACTCTCGCTCTCAGGCAGCGGTGTCAAATACAAAAGATGATTTGGTCCGATGGGACACCTAGCGACACGACCGGAAAGAGGTCAGGTACAGGACCGACGACTTTACGTGCTCTCCGAGGCATGAGGGTATAATCCCGCCAACTCCCAGACCTCAAGCTGATGCTAAAAATTTACTTTTTACAGATAAGTCTTAAAATCAATTTTGGCCCGACCCGGGATTTTAACTCAGGACCTCGTTTTCTGCGGGTGAACACGCTACCGCTATACCAACGAGACCAATGGACAGTTCATGACTATATAATATCACGATAGAGACTATATAATATGATAATGATAACGAGCCATTCAGTTACACTCGGAGTATGATTAGTTGTTCAAAAGTTTAAAATTGTTCTCAGCAAAATATCGAACCCGGGACACGAAGCGGCGAGGCGACTGACTTAACCGCTGCGCCACGCGTGTTTCTTCACATACTATTATGTATCTGGAGTTTTATTAGCGGGTCGTTTATTCATACCGAAGTATATAATAATATCTCAGGACAATGTCACACAGATCATCCTAGCCCCAAACTAAGTAAAGCTTGTACTATGGGTACCAGGCGACGATATACATACTTATATAGATAGATAAATACTTATATACATAGAAAACATCCATGACTCAGAAACAAATATTCGTGCTCATCACACAAATATTTGCACTTACCAGGGTTCGAACCCAGGACCACCAGCTTCGTAGGCAGGAGCACTACCAACTAGGTTACGGAGACCGTCAGTCTTCTAAACGTTTGATAAAATAGGGCAAACACACTTTCCTGATTGCAATGTTTTCGTTAATAACATGATCCCCAAAACTTTGTTGTTTGTTTTCGTTTATTTGTTTGCTTCCAATTTAATGGAAATGGGTTGGATTCAGTTACATAACCCGTTAAAGTTATTTTAGAATAATTCTGTAGTTACAACAAATTACGACTTACATTTGTAACAAACGGGTAAGCTCTATTTAATTTAAAAGAAAGGTGTAAACGATTTTTGTAGAAAACTATCTTCGTTGGTAGTTCGATATATTTACAGTAAAATAACAGCATTAAAATGTGAGGATTAAATCATTCCATTATCATTTTCCACGGATACAAAATACCTAACCTATAAATTGATTTAACTCAAACACAGGTGTTTTTTTTTATAGACAACGCCCGCAATAGGGATCATAATCCCTCTGTCGCGGGGCACTTTACAAAGATATAATAGACGGACACAAATTACATTCAGACTCAGAACAATTATTTATGGGTCACACAAATAGTTGTCCGGCGCGGGACTCGAACCCGTGACACGAAGCGGCGAGGCGACTGTCTTAGCCGCTGCGCCACACGTGCAGTCTATTTGGTATATTATATTGGTTTGAGTTAAATCAATTTATAGTTTAGGTAATTCCTTTTAAAAATTTGTAAAAGGAATTTCTATAACAGACCTTTTTTTTTTATATGAATACTGTGACAGAATTAAAATTCGGTAAAAGTAATCATCGAATTGCTATTTGTGTAATACATAAAATATTTCAACATTCCTGGTTATGGGGTACTGTTACTTAACAGACAACGAAGTTTGTGGTAAATTATCTCTGATATGAAATTTTTGACATACATACAGTTTTTGTTACATAAGAAAAACCTGTAATATTTAATTATAAACTAACACGACACATTGTCGTTAGTACTGTTTTCAATTTACATAAAGATTAATGTCGAATTAATTTGTTCCAACAGGAATCCAAATGAAGCTCATCGACAAGAATCAGTGCTACCAATATCAAGAGAAAGGAACAAGTACAAAAGTATATTGTGGGATGAATATGACACATTATACCAGAAGTACCTCGAAATAGGTAAGTAAAATAAGTCAATTTCACCATACTCGAGAAAATATATATTTTTATTAACATAAATGTAAAAAGAGAACAAGAGTAGTAAGCTAATTGTTATTAAAAAACTTATTGTTACTACTTAGTAGTAACGTTGTTATCGGTTAAATACTAATTTAATTTCTGTATAATGGCTACCTAGGTCAACGAAATACGGTAAAAAATCTATGTATCTGTTATATTTCATGTTATTATCATGGTTTTGATCCTATAACATCTATTTAATGTGCTAAAAATAAAGAACGAGACATAATAATCATGTTTATATTTTTATTTAACTTCTAAGGTAAACAATTTTAGCATCCCTTTCATAGCCGCAATTTTCATTCTTATCAAAGTAAAACTAATAACAAAACGTTATCCCACATTTATCTACAAAGACAAAATTTAATCTCACTCACCTCACCGCTGCGTAATATCAATTCCAAAGTTAATTACGCGAACCTTTTTCATTTATCCCAACCGCACAATTTCGCCGCTAGAAATTCCTTAACCCGTTATACAATCAAAAATTCCCTTGCAGGAATGAAGCCGCGGATGAAAAACCATTATAGAGCACATCAGCTGTCCGTGTGGCTGCGGCTTATCCCTGAAATACACCGCGCCGGGATGAAAGACGTGGTTGCCAAACACAACCTTTTTAGGAACCACAACGACCCGGAGTTATACGACGGCCTTGTGAGGCCGGACCCGCTCACACGTGCCAACTATTTCGACCCAACGATGGAGCTATACCGCAAACCGACCTACAACCTCACATTAGATATACCCTCCACTACGATGGATACTTATGTCACGACTTGCATTAGTGTGATGTCCGCAAGGCCTGGCTCTGCAGTCACACAGAGCCATGTCCCTAACAATTCGCACGCCCAGGACGTATCGAACTTAGAAGTGGCGGGATATACTGCTTATTCAACCGCGTTGAGCGTTACTATAGCTATAGGATGCTCGTTACTTATTCTAAACGTCTTGATTTTTGCCGGCGTCTACTACCAAAGAGATAAAACAAGGCTGCAAGTAAAAGCTCTTCAGCAGCAACAGAAAAGGAACCATAACTCAACGTTTGATAGCGTGTCCTCGAAGCATCCCCATTACTTCGTCGGACATTCGCAAAGCTCAAGTACGATAGTCGACATCGATCATCAGGACAAAAACGCGATAATCGCAATGACAAATCGAGTCCCCCACTTCACTACAGCGAACTGCCCGAACGTTTGTCACACGGGGATACAAATGTCGAATTTGTCGCAGAAATCGAGTCCGCCGACGAATAGGGGACAATGTACCACGTTACCGAGGAAAGTGGGGTTCAGTTATCAGAATCAGATATGTAACGCGTCCAATTGTATGACGCTACCAAAGAATGCTACATTTATGAGTAGCGCAGGAAATCTGCCTGATGTACAGGCTCAGACTGGGCAGTCGCAAGGTCCTGGAAACGGGTCTGTGTTACCCCCTCCTTCGTCTCCTCCGTCGCAACATTTCACGCAGTCGCGCGTCCCTCAAGCGGCGATGTCAGAAATGAACGTATGAGATATGGAAGATATTTACAATTATGTGTAAAGTGACGGTGTAAGAACATTCAGTGTAGTGTCACCGGACAATCCATGGTTGTAAATATCGGACTAAAAGCAGTGTATATAATGTTAAATGTAATACAGGTAACGTTTTAAGTATTAATAGGTGTAATTGTATTTATAATGTGGGTTTCTGAATAAATTGACATTTTTAATGATAATCCAATTTTTCAGAAATCGTATGACTTAATTATATAAAATGGAATCTGTAAATCTTGATATTTCGTTGGTCATGACGTTTGTTTAAATATTAAAACTGCATTACCATTTCACCATTAAAAATGGATGACAAAATTGGTTGTTTGATTCGAAATTTATTCGACATTTTAAAGTATAATTATTGAAAGATGAGTAAATATTCGTTATTGCTCAGATGTAATTTAAATGGAATTTCATGTAAATACAATGTAATAACAATGTCGAAGATAAAAACATCAACATGTACCTCATGTATTTGTTATCCACAAAAACAGGGAAACCGTTTCAGTACTTACGTAGTGTAATATGAAACATGTTTCATATTCCACTACGTAAGTTCTATGACGGTTTTATTTATAGCTTAGATAAAAACCGCCAATGGAACCTAAGTATATTGAATTTGTGCAAGAGGTATTGACATTACATAAATAGCACGTAGTCTCAGATTGTAAATCGAGTTGATTTGAAGGCTTGTCCATAAATATTAGGACAAAAACATTATACATAAATATGATTTATGTAAGACTTTTATTAAGTTGATGTTAAAATCTATATTGTTCGATCTTACAAGGGCATTGGATAAGAGGGACAAAGATACCATGAGCCTTACTTTGAATTTTCTTACCTGGGTAGGTAATCTACTGCATCTTTGAGGTGAAACTAACAAGAAATGATTTGGCGGTAAGTATATATGATATTATTATTAAAACTGACGTGAGAAGCTAACATAGTGAATCATTGCAACGGGTATCTCAAGTAATTGTTTTTTGTTGGATTCGACCAACAGTTTCACCTCTTTAGGAGATCATCTTCAGGGCGAATGCGACACACGATCGATGTATAATTAATCAGGTGAGTTACGCGTTACAATTTTTCACTAAGTATTATAATTACTTAAGTATTTTAACGTAATTATTTCCTCAGTATTCAGTAATGAAAGAGCAATATTATAATGATTAAATTTAAATTTTATAGCATTATTCGCAATCCAAATCGTAAATGTAATCTCAAAAATAAGAAATAATAAATTTAATCGTAAGGTGGGTCTCGAACCTGCGCTATCTACCAATCCAGTGTAGGCGCTCCGCGTTAAGCTGCGAACGATATACACTGGCAGATCAATTTAGGCTTCCCTTGCTGACAGTCTTGCTATTATCGGCTTTGTGTTCTAGAAACATGGCCGACTGATATGTTCACAGTTGCATGTAAAAGATTATATCATATTTTACCTTCAAAAAATATTATATCATATTTTACCTTCAAAAATATCAAATTTGAATTTTATAGCATTATTTGCAATGTGAAGCCATAATATGGCACTGGCAGTGAGTATCGTTCGGCTTAACGCAGAGCTACTCTTTATTCTGTGACCTTACACCGTATTGGTAGATGGTGCTGGTTTGAGACCCACCGGACGATTAAATTTATGATTTCCTATTTTTGAGATTAAATAACGATTACCGAGGTTAGAGATTATTATTTAAAAGCGGATTATAATGAACAATTTCAACATTCAAAACATTATTTGTTTATAAAATACCATATTGAATACTCTTTGAACAGATAAAATTTTATACAATATAACTTTTAAATTTATACAAAGTTATGTTTGGATGATTTCATCCAACTATTCAATTATTCAACGACAATTATATCAGTGAATATTACATAATAATAAAGTTTAGTTACTTTAACATCCAAAAACAACAATGATAAGCCAATCTGATGATAATAAATGATAAGCGAACTTTTAGAAGTGTATACGTAAAGCTTGTGTAAATAAATATACATATTATTATGTTCTTCTGATTTATTCAAGTGTATTGAATAATTATCTTGTTATACAACATTGTTAAGAGGTATTAACGCGACAAACCTTTTTGCTTTGTACAGACGCCAGCACATTCAGCAACCCCAATCTGTCAAATTTCTTTTATAGATTTTCAACTTTATCACATAAACATAAGGTTCACTTTCAATTGGGTAAATTTGACAGATTGGGGTAGCTTGATGTGCTGGTGTCTGTACCCCGCCCGTCACCCCGTGACCAAGATCAATGCAACTTGGTCGAAACGTCTGGATTAAAACAAAAAAAAATGAGTGTGCTTTAGATCACATTGCTGAAGTAAAACTTCTTTAGCTCCCTTTATATGTATCTGTCTATGAGAGAGAGAAAGAGATAGAAAGAAAATTTCTGTTCGCACCTCTCTCTTGCACCTCTCTCTTGCCCCTACAGGAATATACGAAACGTAATTCTCTTTTTTTAACTTCACTAACTTACATCTCCCTCTCAACTTTCGTTCGCCTCGCCCGTAACTTTTCGTAACGCTTTCCCCAAGTCAGTCGAGCGGAAAGATGTTTCACTTCATAAAGGCCAGTCACGTTATTACCTATTAACAATGTTGCATAATTATGATACGTGAAAGTTTAAAAGTAAATAATCTTGTTTTTGTGGACGACAGGTCTTAGACGAATCATACACCAAAATTGTTTGTTACTTCACCATATAGCAAGTCTATTGTCATTAAGAATGACTTATTGTAAATAAATTAGAATCTTAAAGACTGTAACTTAAAGTAAGAAAGTTTATGTTTCAACGAGCCGTGTGACACAGATGTAATGTTTTAATAAGTATTTGACAATACTTGATAATATTTTCGGCTGCTGAACAATATTAATAATGGTCTGGAACCTTGGTCTTATCTCCAAACTTCTAAAATCATCATCATCATATCAGCCGAAAGACGTCCACCGCTGCAAAGGTCTTGCGCTACCCTCATTCATCGGCCATGCTGTTGATATCATAATAATAAGCATTATGCACAAAATTTAAATATTGTGTGTGCAAGTGTGGTGCAGCGGTTAAGACATTTGCCTCGCTACTTCGTTTGTATCCTGGGTTCGATTCCCACACAGGAAAACTATTTGTGTGGCCCATGAGTAGTTTTTTAATCATATGTTTTTAAAGTATCCAGCCACACAGGGTATCAAACATACATGCAGGCGGTGTCTTAAAAAAAATTATAAACTTTAATGAATAAGGACTACTTAGTATTTGCAAAGTTTAGGTAGCCTTAAAAGTACCAGTATTTAAGGTTGAAATGTGCCCAGTATCAATGGTTTGTTGTAACGATGTTTTTGTTTATACGTAATTCTACTGTTTAATCGTTTTATATAAAACTATTAAACAGAAGAATAACAAATTTAACTAAATGCTATACACATTTGATTTAAGTTTCAAATGGGTTGTATAATTTTTTTATATAAAAGGGCAACAAACGAGCAAGTGGGTCACCTGATGGTAAGTGATCACCGCCGCCCATGTACACTCGCAACACCAAGGAATCGCAGGTGCGTTGCCGGCCTTGAAAAGAGTCCGCAAACAATTGTTGCTGACCCTCCGCATTGCTCATTGGGATGGGTATCCAAATGAGCTCTGGCTGCTACGGGTGCAAATCGAACCCACGAACCACCAAAAATCCATCAATGTGCGTTTATTTTTAACCTGTAACCATATATTTTTTCTGATAATCTTTATTTGAATATCAGCAAAATAATACCCAAATTAAAAATTCCCGACCCCATCTATAGCGTCTACAAAAAAAACCACTGAAAAGAAATACAATCAGCCATTGTCACCAATAAAATTGTATTCATAGCGATTTTGATTCAGCGCCATTTTCACTCCGCCGCGCTGTGTGCATTGGCGGACAAAATTGTAACGAGCATTTGCAAATTGAAATATTTTATATTGAAACTGCGTTGGATATTCATTTTGTTTTCAAAGTTTTTGTAGTGACATTACAGTTGATTTACGATTCAATTTAGTACATTTATTTAAATAAAGTATGCGGGTTGCAACTTAGTTAATAATAATAATCTATCTGATCCCAAACTTAGCTGAGCTTGAACTATGGAAAACAGATAACTGATATACTACACATACTACTTTTTTTGTAAATACATACGTATATAGATAATTACATGCAGACTTAGAAGAAAAAGACATGTTCAAATATCTGTCCTGGGTAGGAATTGAACCCACGACCTCCGGCGTGAAAGCAAGCATTTGCCAACCACGCCAACAAGCCCGTCATTTGTCGTTTATGTAATTACATATTAGTTTATATTAAACTCTTGGTAAGGTTAGAGACAAAAGGGTTCAAACATTGAATAAAAACAGGCCTTGTGCGAGTCAGACTCGCGCATGAAGGATTCCGTACTATTACTCTATACAAACAGAAAAACATTACGTTTGTAATACGGCCCCTTTAAATATTTATTTTGTTCTGTTTTATAGTATTTTTGTTAATGTTGCCACAGAAAAACATCACTTAGAAAATTTCAACAGTCTAACGGATACCACAGTACATGAGATAAAGCCTGGTGACAGATGAACAGACATCGGAGTCAAAAAATAATAAAAGAGTTATTGAGAGAAGTTAGTGCTGTTCAATCACAAATAATGAAATCCTGGGTAAAAGCAAAAAGTGGTAATGGTATTTTCAATGGTTGTAACACTTTGGTCAATGGCAAAAAGGTACAGCAGCAGTCCTGAGTCTATAAGATGGCAGTATTTTACACCCTCGGAGTGCATGTAACGCTGTGATCTCTCGCCGGCAGTGTTGGGCAGCTGTTCCACTGGCTTATGCCCTTGTATTTGGGCTTCTACTCCTGTTATCCTGTACGTAGTTAAATATTACTACATGAGTAATGCGTAGTTGGCTCATCGCCATCATATCCGAAATTATTGTGCGTGTGAGATCACACAATTGTGTACAGACGCCAGCACATCCAGCTACCCCAATCTATCAAATTTATTTCTTAGATTTTGAACATTATCACAAATGCATATGGTAATTTTTTTTAAAGACAGCGCCTGCATTAGGAAATCTTATCCCTGTGTCGCGGGGTTCTGAGTCTGCATGTAATAGACGGACACAAATTACATCCAGAATCAGAACAACTATTTATGGGTCACACAAATAGTTGTCTCGAACCCGGTTCACTTTCAATTTAGTAAATTTCATAGATTGAGGTAGCTTGATGTGCTGGCGTCTGTACATTATTTTGCGTTATTCATTTTCCCAAGCACTAACAAGCCATTGAATCTGAATATCTGATTTTTTTTACTTTAACTAAAGCAACATACACAGTACATCTGCCATATCAGTGGAAAATATATGAAAAAAGCTAAATATTTCGTGTTGAATCGCATCGCAAAGGCGGTATTATCAACATGCCGAGTTTATGAGGTCAGTGGGATAAAAATCGAGAGGAGGGTAACACACTGCAAACATCTTTACCAGAAAATATACTAGATTTTAACATGCCAGTAAAGTCGCATCATATTGTATGAAGGCGTCGCTATATACCCTAACTTGATAAAACTTAGGTTATAGCATATATAGCATCCAGCTTGTACACACGGCTACATATCAAGCTAAACACTTCCAATATAAACTGACCTGTCATTGTATGGAAATCCTATACAACGCGAGATCAGCTAAATGGAAATGTATAGCTTGATGTGTAGTCTTATGTACCACAGTACAAGCTGGATTCTATCCAAAATATATAACAATTAAAGTTTATGTTTCAATAAAAATACAAATAACTAAAAATAATAAACTCAATTATTGCTCAGTCCAAAACAAATTTACAAAGTCTTCTACTTCTTGAATTACTTTCAATTTGGGCAAATAAAGTTGATTTGATTTGATAATTAATAAAAGCGAAGCCAAAATTCTAAACCTTTGTAATAATATAGTTGGTAATGTTTTAATAGAATCATTACTAAATTATGAGTAGTCAGAAAACACGTCAGTACTGCGCTCAACCAACCATCAATATCAACAGTAGTTTAAGTAGTTTGCTCCCAATGCCCTTCAGTCCGATATAGGTTGAATAGTTGCAAAGCTCACATGTGAGTTGTGATACAAATGCAGTACGATTTGTAACAGTTTCATAAGTGTTTTGTAGACGAGGGATTTTGTTAGGAATCACTCTATAAACCTTTCAACCTTTCCACCAATGGTGGGATTTCACCTCTCGTCTCGTTTGTCACCACATATTTTTTTTAAATAATTATAATAATATTCTGGGACATTATTTACACACGGCTATCTGATCCCAAACTAAGCAGAGCTTGTACTATGGAAACCAGATAACTACTAGGTACTTGTTTTTTGTAAATACATACTTATATAGATAATTACACCCAGACTCAGGACAAACAGACATGTTCATGCACACAAATATCTGTCCTGGGTGGGAATCAAACCCACGATCTCCGGCGTGAAAAACAAGCATTTGCCACCCACGCCAACAGGCCCGTCAATTATGACAGCAGAATTATATCCACAGCTGGGCTAAAGCCGAGGCTTTAGTGTTCCACGCTTGACGGATGGGGTGGCAATCGCAGCATGTTGCCCATAGTTCACAGAGACGCTGCTGCCCGTTTACTTGTAGTTATTCCCCCCCACACCCTCTTCATTCCCCATGGCATAAGATGGTGTGGTAATGTCAGCCCTACATCAGCATTTTTACTATAATAATGACAAAAAACACCAATTTAAATATTATCATTCTATCATTCCGCTCTTATGTGAGTATTGTTTGTAATAAATAAATTATGTACTGTAACAAAATATAAATGTATGTGTTAATCTTATTACAATAATTTTAAAATGAATCTGTGTCACACGCTTCTGAAATTATCATGTTTCTGTTACCCTCATTCACACATGTTTTATATTGATGTATTTTTTGTATGACTGTTATTATATCGTAAAATCAAGCATTCGTGTGGCATTTTGAACTTTACCTGCTAAACCGTAGCTAGGTCGTAGTGGCTACGCCGTTACGGTACTACGGTTTTTGGCAACCGAGACGAACACATTTGATTTTAAGTTTCAATACAGTTGCATCCACTTCTGAACCGTAACAAGAACGTAGCGGCTAGGCTGCTACGGTGCTACGGTTTTTGTTATGAACGAGACCTCAGAGCATTGTGAACGAAACTAACACATTCGATTTAAATTTGCAATATAGTTGCGTCCACTTCTGTGTCACTAAGTTGGCAAATATAGCCATAGTAAAATAATATAATTGAGCTTACTGAATATCGATGTCACGAAACATTTAATTCATACGTATTATTTAAGCTCCTTATGTGTAAGAGAAAATAAAATGAGTAGACATATGTACATTAATTTAAATAAATCATTCCAAATTGTCTATTATTGTACAGACGATATAGTCCCCATGTTAATGGAAATTCTAAAGGTGAGATACTGTCCCACATCACGCTCCAGTGCCCAGCTCAGTGAATGTATGTAATGTTATTCACACGCTAAAAGAAGCGAATGAAAATCTTTCGCTGGGAATTAATATCATACGATCACGTACCAGAGCGTGAGGCTTTACAGTTTACAGTATGATAAGAACCGATAATAAGGGTAGGTGCTTACTGCCTGTGTTAAAGCTGCTCTCAAGATTTCATCATCAGCTTGATATCATCTCCTGCTGGAAATAGGCCACCTCCAAATGTTTCATTAACGTAACCATTTGGAGGGGATTGCCGTGGTCACCGCGCTTGGCAGTTGGCGACCGCAGTTAGGTGGTAGCTAGTACTAGTGTTGCCTAACTATCGATAGTTGATGTATCGATAGTTGACCTTGACCGATAGGTTGTCAATACTATCGTGACCTCGAAAAATAGTCAGAATATAGATAGGGCTATCGATAGTATTGGAATTTTACAATACTATCGGTAGTATCTTTCGAAGAAATTGAGTAATACTATTGATGAAGACCAATACTATCGATAGTATCAATACTATTAGGTATTGATACTTTCGATAGTATCGATACTATCACTATTAAGGTGTGTTTTAGTGCAATTAAAGTCGATACTATTTATCGATATTAGTATCGATACTATCGATAGTTTTGCTACATCGATATTTAAACTAATAATGTTAACTAAAATCCGGATGCAATACAATTGAACTTTGGTTAAATATCGATGTAGCAAACTATTGATAGTATCGACGTTGATTGCACTAATATACACCTTAATAGTGATAGTATCGATACTATCGATAGTATCAATACCCAATAGTATTGATACTATCGATATATTGGTCTTCATCAATAGTATTACTCAATTCCTTCGGAAGATACTATCGATAGTATTTTAAAATTCCAATACTAGCGATAGCCCTATCGATATTCTGACTAGTTTTCGAGGTCACGATAGTATTGACAACCTATCTATAGACAATCGATAGTGAGGCAACACTAGCTAGTACTCAGGTGGCACTGCTGCCCGAATAACCGGTGTATTCCTTAGTCGCCTTTTACAACACCCACGGGATGGTATGCGGTGTCCCTGTTATTATTTCTAGGTCGGAAAACACACGGCTTTCAAGATTAGTATGAAACAAAGTGGTGTTAAATGTAAATAAAATATATTAATAATAGAAGACATGTCTATTAAACGATTTGAAGTTTTAAAGTGCCACACTATTTTCGTTTTGTGTCAAACTAATATTTTATTCATTATTTATGTAAAATATATAATTATAATATTTGTAATTGTCACGATATTATTGTGTTGGAGTTTTATGAGATAACAAGTTATCTAACCGTTACTATGAAATCTTATGACAAGTATCAAAATTTATAAAAATAAGAGAGAATAAAATTCGTGAAATAAATTTGTTGTTTTTTTTACCAAATACCTTATCCCAAATAATGCTGAATAAAAAATTGTATATTTGAAGTAGGTAGGTGTTGAAAAGATCAAGAAGCTCATATAAAATGTACGGAATTATTGGCACCCGATTTATAATTTGCTTAAAGCTGAAATATATTTTATACTTTTGAGTTGGATTTAAGGACCGGTGACCGTTTTCAATGTATGTCTATTGAATTTCAATCGCAAGAATGCCTAAATATTTAATGGTGTCTTACTTTGCGTTACTATTAATTATTTATAAACCCTGCAAAGACAATTTAGTATTGACATAGTTCGTATGGGGCATTCAAGTGACCCCATTTAGATAATAACAAAATTGTTTAACAAGTGAAATCGGCCCATAATTGGCGGAGCTGTTAAAATAGATCTCCTTAACATATAACTTTAGTAATTCAAAAGAGAAGGTTCTTGATTCCAACAGTGTTTTTGTGCAAAAAAACGTTCTCCTTTTTAGACAGTAAAATCAGTGAAAGCAAGCAACTGTAAATTATGAAATATGTAGCAATTACTATAGTCATCCAATTAACAATTAATAAAGTGATCTATTTGAATGTAATAAAAACTCTCGGCTGTATTTCGCATATGGCAGCTAATAAAGTTGGAGACCCTGTCGCAAATTTTTGCACTGTATGTGGATCTTTTGGTATACAATTTTTTGTCACCTGAATGCCCTAGGAGAAAACGCATTCTTTATTTCATACATAAATCACATTTATAAATTATATAAACTTAAAAATATTGTACAGAGGCCAGCTTGCGTGAAAAGGGGTGTATATAGTACACAACAAATAATTAGTTAATTACATTTTAAATATGCATATACATAAGTATGTACATTTATTACCAAAACGCGTATCGTATGAGAAGTTCTTCACGGACCGTAAGATGTAAGAGCCACCATAGCAGCTGGAAGTATGAGAAGACATTTGGAGGAGAAGAGAAGTGGCTGAGCTACAGAGTTTGCTATTGTCTGTACATATGCGAGATTTTTAACAAGTCTCAATAATATGTTCGTAATATAATTTGTTGACAGTATAGGATTTTTTTAATAATAATTAACTGAAATTAAATGATATAAATATATATAGATACTCATCATTGATCGGTGTTTAGATTGACGTAATGAAATGTCCAAAAAATGAGTCCAAACCAAATGAAAAAGTCACTGAGCTAAGTTACGGATCTCTGCCAAATCTAAGACACTCAAGAATATTTATTTCTAATACAGAAAGTAGACGAACGATTTCCAAAATGTTTTAAGATTTTAAGCATCTCCTTGTCTGTTTCATTCAGAAAACCCTCGTCAATATTGGTCTAATAATTTTGTGTTACATCTTATTAAGTTGAAAAAGTTCCACAAACACTTAACACAAGAGTTTTTTCTAATTAAACGTTATTTTCGCAATCGAGGCGTGGTTTTACGCGCCCTATTTTATCCTTATTTAGCTCATTGGACTGTGTAAACCTTGATACATAACTTAAATTACTTTAGTCTTGTTCTGTTTATATAAGCCTCACACTTTTTTTTAAATTGTATCATTGCCTTTTTATTACAAATCAGCGTGCATTCAGAGACTAAATGAGCCAAGTATATTGAAGGTACGGCATAACACGCGACGGGACTTTCTTTTCTTTAGGTTGACATGTTACCACCCATCCATTACTTATCGTATAGGCAGTGGTTACCCTAGTGACAGAGTTGTTCAAGCCGCCTAGTAGGCCTCTGACATGGCTTAACGACTGTCTACTGACTACTACCGGGACCGACAGCTTAACGTGGCCTCCAAAGCATGGAGACACCCAGAAATTTAACCACTTTAGTGGTCATCTATCTATGAACTGACCGCGAGCCTAGTCGCTTAACGTCGCCGATCACTTACAGACCAGTGAGAGCATCTAGCTATGAGCGCCAGCATAAAAAAAAGTAATAATCTGGGGACAATGTCACACAGATCATCCTAGCCCCAAACTAAGCAAAGCTTGCACTATGGGTACCAGGTGACGATATACATACCTATATAAATAGATAAATACATATATATCCATGACTCAGAAACAAATATTCGTGCTCATCACACAAATATTTGCACTTACTGGGATTCGAACCCAGGACCACCAGCTTCGTAGGCAGGAGCACTACCAACTAGGCTACGGTGACCGCCGTAAGTCAGAATGATCTTGAGCAATGTTATTTATGTTATTCCAGATATATTTTAAATAATTATGTACATAGATAGCGGTACGTAGCTGGAACGGGTAAGCCAAAAAGTGTTCCTAGGATCCGAAGTCAGTAAGATGGCGATGTTACACACTCGAGCCTTGGAAAGTACATAACTTTTACTGGGCGTCTTAAAAAATACTGACACTTAAATAACCACTGCCCGTACAATAAAGTAAAGTAATTATTTCGATAAGGTAGATATAAATATCAATGTCATGATTTAATCTACCAACGTCGGTACCTAAACCCTTTACAGAATTTTATTTAAGAATGAACGACAAAACTCCTACTAAAAGCTCTAAAGAAAGGATCCTATGGGCGTATAATGTATCGCAGCTACTCAAGGGAATGAACAAAGTTCTTTTCCACATTTTGCCGTATTTGTTGGGTTTCACAGTTGCTAACTTTAAGGAGCGTTTCACATGTCAAACTTTTTAACTGGAAAGTGTTTGTAGGAATATGTATGCAAGTTCTGAAATCTTGAAGAATGCAGTTTCACTGAATAACGTTCTGGAATGTAGCACTCACATACACAGCGAAAAGTTACATTTCTTGGCATCTCAGCTCAGCATGCCTCACTTTAGGAAGGTGTTAATGTAGTTCCACGTTTTGAATCCCACATTCCGCAAGATGTCTGTATTTATACTATAAAGTCAGCACACGGCCTTACAAAACACTTGATGTTATTGCGCTGTCTTGTTGAAAATTCGCATTTTTCGGCAAGTTTTTAGCCAACACTATGAGTCTCATTCGTTTTTAGCCTATCCTAGCCTATCGATCCTACACAATGGATCTCGTAGCGTTGACGGCGTAGTCTAATTTGGCGAAGATAGGTTACGCTACGTTAAATTTGACTTAACTAATTCAGTATCCCAGATGCTACGTATGGCATAAGATCTGCTTAAACCGTTAGTAACCTAGATGTTACGGAAACCAAGAGATTTGCTTAAACTCTCAGTAGCCCAGATACTACGTATAGCATGAGCTCAGTTTTGGCTTAGTAGTCTGTTAGTAGTTAACTGATCGGTTAGTCATTTTCACTAATTCTCTCCAATGTTGATTAATCTTAGAGCAACTTTGACATACTATCTCACAAGGTGAACCTTGTGAAATAATATATCTTGATATTTATAGACAGTGGGTCATAATATTTATATAAATTAGCGATCTCATATTTTCTTGTTTTTGCTCAAATTGATTTTATTTACGTATAAATTATATCGAACATCGGAACAGCGCGCGGCTCTTTGCGACAGGGCGGGCGGGTGCGTTCGGGTGGGAATTTCTATATGTCCGTAACATCGTTGTCAGCGTCTTCTAGTTGGGGAACACGCAGAACTGTGTGGTATGACCTGATGATGTCGGTGTTTAGGGTGAGACTGTCGTCTTTTTGCTAGTACCAAAAAGACCCTACGTTGGTGACCCTAAAATGATGATGCTCATTATTTTATTTCAAAAGAGAAGAAAACAAACAAAAATTCCATAGACACTTACCGATGACCTGCCGCAATTTGCATTGTGAAATAATTTTGCGTGATTCTAAAAACCTAATTATATTGATATGACACACTTCTTATACGCGTGTTCTTATGAGTATGGCACATTTCCAAGGTACAAAAATACGACCTTTTTGCATCCAAAAAACAACCACCACTTAGTCACATTTTCTCATACACATTACGTCACAAAATAAAACAGCAAGAAATGGCGCTGCAATATTTCACACCTTTAATACATTGTCGTCTCCGTACTTTTAAAGCTAAAAAGCCATACCAAAATCATTTAAAACTAAATCTTATGCTAAAGTTAATTAGGTTCAGTTTTAAGCTGAATTTAGGGTGGTTGGTTGATCATTGAAGTATTAAAGCGACGACATAGTACCGTTATGCGGACTATGAAAAAGATGAGTCGAGATAACTTCGTCAAAGGTTCCGTATGAGTAGGTATCCTTTGCAGCTAAAAAGCGAAGTGGCTTTCAAAAGAAAATGGCGACACGCTTTTAGTCCTGTAGCCATTTACTCATATTGTGACCTTTTTGATATAACCCTTGCTTAATGTTTTATGAGCGCGTCGCATCGCTTAAACAGGTATATAATGCAGCTGGTACTTATGAAAACTACTGATATTGGTTGAATGCTACCGCATCCCTAAGCTTTTGATTTAGGAACCCTACATGGGTAGCATTAGCAGTAGCAATGTTTCAAACTACCGCACACTACCCGCACTAGGGAATCTATCTACTACTTACAAAGATATAATAGACGGACACAAATTACATCCAGACTCACAACAACTATTTATGGGTCACACAAATAGATATCCGGCGCGGGACTCGAACCCGCGTCACGAAGCGGCCAGGCGCCTGTCTTAGCCGCTGCGCCACACGTGCAGCCAAAATCTTTGAACACTATGAGTAGCTTCATTATAGAAGAACTTCCACAATATATAAATTTGCATCACTGAAGAATATTATTCATTTCGCATTGCTAAAACCTTACCAATGTTTTTGTAAAATGGTCACATAAAAGTTATATTACCCAATAGGTTTTTTTGTCTAAAATTTTCATAGCCATTAACTTTTTTTATTTTTGGTTCTACGACTTAAAGTTACTTGACAAAAGTTGATTAAGAATTTTTTTGTGATATATAGTTATAGTTCGTCCGATAAATCATATTAATCATTTGAACCCCCTTTCCAAGTAACAGATAGTGCCCCTGTGTTTGCTAATACAATTGTGCAATATAATATGTCCCACACAGATGACTAGTCTCTTTCGAGACTGACTGCTGTGGCCGAAATTCGATCAGGAGGACATCATTGTGATAATAATATCCTAGGACATTATTTTCACACAGCCATCTGACCCCAAACTAAGCAGAGCTTGTACTATGGAAACCAGGTAACTGATATACTACATATACTTTTGTTATTATATTATTTTGTTTTGTAAATACATACAAATATAGACAGTTACATCCAGACTCAAGACAAACAGACATGTTCATGCACACAATTATCTGTCCTGGGTGGGAATCGAACCCACGACCTTCGGCGTCAAAGGCAAGCATTTGCCAACCACGTCAACAGGCATCCATAAAGATTCAAAGGGGGGGACTGATATACTATACTACTCTCATGCTGATATATAGTATACACACATCCTTCCCGTCCGTATAAAATTGACAATTAGAGCTAATCGAGCATTCTATTAATTATCCTTTATTCTGTCACGGTGTAATTTATGTATATAGGATATATGTTTCTCAGTTGTCTGCCTAGTTGAGAATCAGATACCTTAATTGCGCCACAATATTTTTGGGAAGAGTAGTACCTTGTACATAATTAATGCAAAAACTATCATCTCAAATCAAAACTAAACAAAAAACCATCAACTATCGGTATTAAAATAGAATTGCCACTTTAAAGTAAAGTCAAAACGCCAGAAATGAAGTCTAATCAAATTAAAAATTTTTGCTAGATACAAACTTTTGCGTCCGCTGACCCAAATTACGAGGCCCTCAGGCGCGCTTGAGGGCCCTTGCCGTCGCCACAGCGTATGCAACATTGGATAGGGTTGCTAGAAAATAGTTTCGAGACGAAAAAATGGGGCTATTGTGTCATAATTATTTCAAACAGTGACTAGGCTATCCCAAGTGCACTGTTTCAGAACAACTTGTTTATGTTACGGCACAAGCTGACCGTAAAAAGCCTCTCAACTATCTAAAACTATATAAATATGAATATAATATCCCAAATAATATGTTTTTGCGCTATATTACATGTTATCCTGTTGGTCTATTGGTTATTGACCCTGACTGCTATGCCAGAGGAAGTGGGTTTGTTTCCCACCCGGGACAAATCATTCTGTGATCAACATGATTTTTTGTTTTATGTCTAGGTGTAATTTAGCTATAATAGGTATGTACAGACGCCAGCACATCCAGCTACCCCAATCTGTCAAATTTCTTTTAAAGATTTTCAACTTAATCAGATAAGCATAAGGTTCACTTTCAATTGGGGATATTTGACAGATTGGAGTAGCTTGATGTGCTGGCATCTGTACATTTGCCATTGGCCGCCATTTGCAAAGATAAAAGCATAGAGAAATAGGGTGATTCCTTTTGGTCCACCTGGTATTTAGTAATATATAAGTATGTTTATCAGTTGTCTGGTTATCATAGTACAGGCTCTGCCTAGTTTGGGATCAGATGGTAGTGTGTTACTTGTCCCACGATATTTATTTATTTAACATACCTACATACTGTAGGTGTCCCTTTACCGCCATGGAGAATTTAATGCTAAATTATAATAATAACTATGGGACGTACCAAAGTCCATGTCACAAGTATCCAGGCATATGGCCTAAGACGATTCTAACAAACCACATCTGAACCACGGACTGGACTATCTAACGCTAACAATCGTCGCGTACTTACATATATTTCTCATTTGTCTATTTCTCGTGCTAAAATGGCATATAAAACTAAACAATGAGTAGAACATCAACACACAAAAGACACAAAAAAGAAAATAACTCCCCATAACGGTGAGCTGATGCATTGAGACCGGTGCGCAAAAAAAAATGCATTTCACAAACAGTTTTTATTTATCGCGCAGCGCAGTACACCTTTGTAATGCCCTACCACATTCATGAACTTTTAATAACCAGAACTATGACTCACTTTACATCTCTGTCTGTTTATATTTTAATATGTATATGACAGGGCTGTTGGTAGATACTTGACTTTCATGCCGCAGGTTGTGGGTTCAATTCCCACCCAGGACAGATATTTGTGTGCATGAACATATATGTTTGTCCTGAGTTTGGACGTAATTATCAATATAAGTATGTATATAAAAATGAAAACTGGTATAAGTAGTATATTCGTTATCTGGTTTCCACAGTACTCTGTAGTTTGGTATCAGATGGCCGTATGTGAATAATGTCCCAGGATATATTATTAAAGATTTCTATAAAGTGTCGTAAGAAAATATTATCAATATTTTTCCCCCAGACGTATAATTGGAAACAAAAGGCACGTACATATGTACAGATGCCAGCACATCAAGCTACGTCAATCCGTTTAATTTCCCCAATTGAAAGTGAACCTTATGTTTAAGTGATAAAGTTGAAAATCTATAAAATAAATTTGGCAGATTGGGGTAGCTGGATGTGCTGGCATATGTACGTAGGCGAACTTAATTCAGTAATATTTTTAGGACAACAAAATATTATATTTTGTTTTCCTAATTGTTTGCTAAACAAATATAATTTATTTCTTCGTAAAATGTGTGTCTCTAAGTACAATAAACAATAAAAATCAAAATATGTAATATGGTCACTAATTTTACCCTCACTACCCACTGACCACGAACCTTTAAATCTTTATAATCAAAGTCAATGAAAAGGGTTCTTTATATATTGCGAGAGTCTAATGTGGATAGATGGATTTTAAACGCTTTACGACAAAACATTTGGGGTGTTCCTTTTCAAGTTAACAGTATATTTCAGTCAGTTTTAGTCAGTTGACGGTCACCGTAGCCTAGTTGGTAGTGCTCCTGCCTACGAAGCTGGTGGTCCTGGGTTCGAATCCCGGTAAGTGCAAATATTTGTGTGATGAGCACGAATATTTGTTTCTGAGTCATGGATGTTTTCTATGTATTTAAGTATTTATCTATCTATATAAGTATGTATATCGTCGCCTGGTACCCATAGTACAAGCTTTGCTTAGTTTGGGGCTAGGATGATCTGTGTGACATTGTCCCAAGATATTATAATTATTTTGGTCAAATTTTAGTGCTTCATTTATGAAGATAAATAATAAATAATTATTGTGGGGCACCTAACACACTACTATCTTAAATACTGGTAACCATACTTGATGATAATATCCTGGGGCATTATTCACATACGACCACCTGATCCAAAACTAAGCAAAGCTTGTACTATGGAAACCAGGTAACTGATTTATTTCATATACTTGTTTTCTTATGTAATATGTAATATTGCGTAATTAGAGACCCAGACTCAGGAGAAAGCGTCAGCATGGCGACAACCCGTCTTCCTAGCGTGGCGATTATGGCATATCCCCCATGATGATTATTGGGGGAGGCTTTGTCCAGCGGTGGGTTTCTTCCTGCTGTTATGATGATGAAGTACCTAGCGACACAGGTATTCATTCCATAGTGCAGGCGTCAACTTTATATAAAAAAACCCACTAGAGTTTTCCACAAAATTAATTTTACCCGGTATACAAAGATTTGTTACCTCGCCCCCATATCGAAGGCGCGTATAAATAACAACATAAATGCTTTTATATGATAATAATGTTGGT
The DNA here is from genome assembly GCA_951640165.1 of Pseudoips prasinana. Lineage (NCBI taxonomy): Eukaryota > Metazoa > Arthropoda > Insecta > Lepidoptera > Nolidae > Pseudoips > Pseudoips prasinana. Next base: position 6,041,978 of record OX621236.1, read on the forward strand.
TTATAGCTTCCTTCTCTCTGACGGAACAATTACGTAGCAATTATAACTGCCGCCAACATGTCTGCGTATTCTGTTTCTGTTTCATGTGCAATATTGTTTGTGGCATATTTCTTTTGTGTGTATACGGAAAATACATTTGGTACGTTGGTGTAGTGGTAGTTTGTACAACCGCAGACAATAAGGTTCTGTATTCAAATCCCGGGTAGACCCCAAATGTGATTTTCGAATATTTCAGTAGAGTTTAGATTGGCGGTTTTACACCCTCTTGTCCGCGACAAGGGGGTGTAAAACCGCAAAAAAGGAGCAAAGCCGTCGGTCCTGTACATGATTGTCTTGTTATCAGACCATGGGAGTGATGGAATAGAAAGATTTATGTGTGAATTTAATATGGCAATGACAAACAATGACAGAAGATTAATAAAACAATTAATGGCGAGCCACTTGAATATACAGATAAGTAAATCTATCTAGGGAAACAAATCAGCTTTGACAGAAAAAATAACGAACTTGAAGTCGAAAGAAGAGTACAACAGACATGGAAAAGATATTGGAGTTTAAAGGAAATATTTAAAAGTAACCTCCCTATAACCATTAAAACAAAAGTTATGAACTCCAGTTTCTTACCATGCTTGACGTACGGATGCCAGACGTGGAAGTTCACCTCAAAACTGAAAATAAAATTACAACCTGCCAACGAGGACTAGAGCGCAGCATGCTAAAATATAAGTAATTTTATAAAATAAGACACACAAAAAAAGATCAATAGCCAAAATAACAAACGCACTGAATTATGCACAAAAACTCAAGTGGAAATGGGCGGGGCATGTCGCGAGGCTACAAGATCATTGAAGGACCCTAAAAGTGACATTTTGGAAAGGCCCTCCAGGTAAAAGGAGCAGAGGACGACCGTTGGCACGCTGGGGTGGTGAAATTGCAAGGACAGCCGGCCCAAACTGGAAGCAGACAACAGGTCAGAGACAAATGGACATCTTTGGAGGAGGCCTTCACCCAATATGGGGTTTCTGCAGATATCACTATTAGTTAAATAAGTATCTTAAAACTATGTAAATGTAAAAAAGCTATGTAATATGTATTAGTAGGAAATAAAAGGTTTTTTTATTTTATTTTATTATGTGTGAATTTAGCTCTTATGTCATGAAATGTTATTACTTAGAACTTAGTTGTCTTTTGTTTTGTCAAATTTGTTTACATTTAATCTTAATTTAAATACATAAATTAAATAACAAAAATAAAAGTTTATAGTCATTAACATTACGTTATATAGTAGTAGTATAGCCCCTGGGTTTCTGTACACACTTATGCACTATAATATGTCCCGCGCAAATGGTTAATCTCCATTGAGACTGGCCATCTTGGCCGAAGTTTGAGAAGGAGGATTTTTTTTATAATGAAATAATTTTAGGGTTTAATTGTTATTCAAATCTTGTTTCTTTCTTAGCCCTACTTTGTATCATTAGTGTTACCACAATTATAGGGTGCTCCTAGCTTACAATAAATGCGTCACCAATTTGACGGGCGTGTTGGCGTGGTTGCTAGATACCCTGCCTTTCACACCGGAGGTCGTGAGTTCGATTCCCACCCGGGACAGATATTTGTGTGCATGACCATGTCTGTTTGTCCTGAGTCTGGGTGTAAATTATCTATATAAGTATGTATTTACAAAAGAAAAATAGTATATGAAGTATGTCAGTTATCTGGTTTCCATAGTACAAGCTCTGCTTAGTTTGGTATCAGATGGCCGTGTGTAAATAATGTCCCAGGATATAAAAAAAATAAATAATTTGGGAACAAAATTAATAAAAAGTATTTATAAATAAGTACAAGGCACACATAATATTTGATAGCCATGTTTACATAGCTGCTGTGTGACTGACGGCAAAGAATTAATCAGCACCCAAGTATAGTAAAAGAGGACGGTATGGTGTCCCTATCTTATCACGTGCAGGGCGTAGAAGTCCTCGCGTGAGAATCTACCAGAGAACGGATTGCAAACTCTCTCTATGTACAATGACTCTTATTTTATAATTCACTAGCTGTGCCCCGCGGATTTACCCGCGTTAAAATCTATAAATTACTGGCTGTGCCCCGCGGTTTTAACCGCGTTAAATTTTTTAAATGATCACAGCTCCTCCCACGTAGGTTATTATATTATTATAGATATACTAAAATCGTAGGAAAGTCAAAACTGTACATTGAATATTTTTTTTAAAGGATACTTGGGGTGTGATCTACAATTGATATCGAAGCCAAAAATATAGTGTTTAGAATTTTTGTCTGTTTATCTGTTTGTCTGTATGTATGTCCGGGCTAAACTCAAAAAGTACTGAATGGATTTAATCCAAATTTTGCATTAATATTACTAAGAGTTCGTGTCAACATATAGGCTATATATTATCACGCTATCACCTACGGGGGAGGGGCTGTGATAATTTATAAAATTTTACGCAGGTAAAACCGCGGGGCACAGCAGCTAGTATACAATACAATACATAAGTATTTTTAGTTATTATAATGATGTAAAAAGTTCAATCTTTCCCGCTAGTTTCAATTTCTTCCCGACAACATTGGGATGGAGAAAACTAGTGATGAGAAATAAAAAATGGGTTGTACAAATGTGTAACATATGATAGTGCACGTCTGGCACAGCGGCTAAGACATTCGCCTCACCGCTTTGTGTCCCAGGTTCTGATCCCGCGCGGCACAATTAATTGTGTGACCCATAAATTGTTGTTTTGAGTCTGGATGTAATTTGTGTCCGTCTATTATATGTTTGTATTATATTACATGGTGCGGGTGTTTTGTTTAAAAAATAATAGAATTTTAAATCAATAACGTAGCTAAGATTAAAGTGAGGAAGCACATACAATATGTAGGTATAGATAAAAATACCTATTCTAAAGTTATACCTACATAATATATGTAATACATGCAATTCAGAAATAAAACTGTAAAATATGAAACTAATAATCATAATATTATACTTAAGTTTTTCAGCAATTCTGTTTTTATGCTTATATATTATTTTACGTTTTTCAGCAATTCTGAAATAAGCATGCAAAATAATCATTTATCACGTTGGCAACCCTGTCCACCCTCTCGTACAAGAGTCATTTCAGCACTTAACGTGTGTCTAACGTGCACAGTCGGGGATTCGTCATGCATGTAATTTTCTATCATATTAGCAACGTTTTTCAGCTTTTAATAGCATGTCATTTTGGTGGTCGTAGTGATCGCCGCTTCTGATATTTTTGTTGTGATTATTAACAGACTTCAAAAGAAGAAAGTTCTCTAGTCCACTGTGTTATTATTATTTTTTGTATATATTCTCACCGGTCACCGTAGCCTAGTTGGTAGTGCTCCTGCCTACGAAGCTGGTGATCCTGGGTTTCGAATCCCGGTAAGTGCAAATATTTGTGTGATGAGCACGAATATTTGTTTCTGAGTCATGGATGTTTTCTATGTATGTAAGTATTTATCTATCTATATAAGTATGTATATCTTCACCTGGTACCCATAGTACAAGCTTTGCTTAGTTTGGGGCTAGGATGATCTGTGTGACATTGTCCCTAGATATTATTATTATTATTTTACCTGATTTGGCCTGCAGGTCTAATGGGTACTTCTAAGTCCGAGGTAGTGAGTTCAATCCCCATGGCATCCAGACAATGGTTGATTACGGTTGCCCTATACCAGCTCTGTCTAGTTTGGGATCAGACGGCCCAAGATATTTATTATTATTTTGTCCATTGTCTGTGAAATAATTTTCATAATCTGTAAGTAATTGTTTTGAAATGGTTCCACGTTGATTTTGTTCCATTCAGTTATCATACAAGAAAGATGAAACTAATTTTATGTGTTTTAAATAGTAATTATTTCTTTGAAAACGTTTGACCTGTAAAATATCACAATTGATCACAAAGATTTTTATTACTTACCAAAAATACATTAAATTCAGAAAACCAACACTTAAACCTCTGGCGTTTGAGCGTCTCACTTTTAGATGATGCTCGGATTTACATGTGGAAACCAATTCTTCCGCTACAGGAGTACCTACTTTTAACAACCTACAGAGAAGCTACCAGCTGGCGTTGACTTATCTCGGCCAGTGTGGAAAATCTTAAACTGACTCCGAGCGAAAGTGGGGCGCTGCAGGCTCAACCTCCATAAGTGGGGCATGATTGGCGAAAATGAGACGCAATGTCAGTATAGTGCACTGGTTCAGTAAAGGTCCGCATGCCCAGGCGTTTCTTTTGTGTCTTTTATGCCCCGATACTTGCAGTTGCGAAGGTCTCATAATGCCCTCCTCCAATATACTTTAGTGTAGCCACTTGCTGGTAAAGGTGACTTTAATTCTAATTTTGAACAATTTTAGTAATAATAATAATATCTAGAGACAATGTCACACAGATCATCCTAGCCCCAAACTAAGCAAAGCTTGTACTATGGGTACCAGGTGACGATATACATACCTATAAAGATAGATAAATACTTATATACATAGAAAACATCCATGACTCAGAAACAAGTATTCGTGCTCAAAACACAAATATTTGCACTTACCGGGATTCGCACCCAGGACCACCAGCTTCGCAGGCAGGAGCTCTACCAACTAGGCTACGGTGACCTACTACTGACGTTAGTACTCTAAATCAAGCCAATTTGTTACGTCCTACAGATCGCTGTAACGCGTAAACAAATTAGCTAGATTCCCTGTTAACAAAACATGGCATTGAAGCTGTCCAGAATCTTTAACGAACACACTGTCTTCTTACCTTTGATCTGCTTCCAAGCAACGACGTTCCCGAATTCTTAATTCGTTTACCGACTTAAAACTCATTAATTTATTAGCATTGCAAATTAAAATCGCGATCTAAACCGGGAATTATTCAAGATAATACTATTAGGACACGGTTACCAAGCTTCTATTAATACAAATTATTCAGTCGAATCTCCGTACGTCTTAATCTAAAACTTTTCTTGCAATTGGTTTTCTTTAATCTACGCCCTTACTAGGGACTTGAATCCCTGTTTCGTAACATCCAAACATACAATTTCCAGGTCACAAGCACACAAGACACATAACTAATATACAAGTTGTAATATCATCATCATCATCATCATTTCTTCACTATGTGTCCTGCTAGTGGGTATGGTTTCCGCACCTAGTCCCTGGTGTGGTCGTCATTCAATCCAGCCCACCTCTCTCCAGAAGTATATAAAGACTCTGAAGTTGTTGATCTCAGGGTTTCCTGACGGATTCATTTCCGTGACGCCTGTGGACTGGAGGAGTAAATGCGTGACCTTATCTTCGGTGTCTATCCACGCTCTGCACAGACGACTGTGTGGAAGATGTGCACCAGAGCAGCATATCTGCATTCCCGGGGTTCTCTCATCAGGCGCCAAGAGAAGTCCACGGCAGGTTAGGTTAAGTCGGTGCGAATGCAACATACCCACCCGCAGACACTTTTTGCGGGTGGCATACATAGGCATTCCCCTGCCAAATAAAAAAAAATGGTGTGGAAGTTGTGACATAAATAGTAGACGTACCTAACTTACGGAGCTTAACTTACCTATGAACCTAAACAATGTGGAACACGTCAACATGTAAAGTACAAAAAACAACTCTCCATACAAGTAAAACGATCAGCTGATGCATTTTGAATGGAGCACCAAAAACAGACATTTCATATTTCTCAAACTAGTTTTGTTTAATGAGTTCAGTTTCATGGGTAAATAGCATCTCTTAAGTTACGTCCACTATTTATATTTGTGTGGCCCACAAATAATTGTTCTGAGTCTGGATGTAATTTGTGTCCGACTATTATATGTTTGTACAGTACACCGCGACACAGGGATTAGATTCCCTAGTGCGGGCGTTGTCTTTTTAAAAAAGAAAGAACAAAATATTAAGAAAAAATGCTAAAACAAAAATATACGTTAGACTGTTAACGGGTCGTCGTCTTCTGCCGGTTCATAAAAATGGTACTTAAAAACATGAAATAAAGGTTCATAATATTTTGGGAGACATTCATATAGATATGTGTCTTACAGTTTCTTGCAGCCTCTTGCACGAACTGAAAACGTCCTATTAAATTATAGACTTTTTTCACCCTCGGCCTGTTTCAAATTGGACAGCAGTCAACTAGTATAAGTTGGTTGTTGGTCAACTGGTAAAACATGCAAACATACTAATAACAAAACGAACTTTATTTACGTAACTAAAATAAAACAGACTACACGAAAAAGTGACTTACAGACATAAACTTTTAATAACCCTTTAATCTGTGCCTGAACACTCGCAATGTAATAACGTTTTAAACCTTAAACCCAATTACGCAACGAAAACAAACATGAGTTCATATTGAGATAAAACTTTATATTAGGATAATGTATTTATTCAGGATCTTGACTTTTAAAGCATTGGGTACAATTTAAATATAAAATAAGTTTTAGAACACCTCATTCAGAACATAAACATGCAAGTTTCTGAATAATGGGAACCGCATTATAAGCATCAATCCTTTGTTTACATACTGCGGCACCTGTACGATTGTTTATTTTTTTAAGTAAATAGTTCATATACACTTTTAAACTTTCGCGAACCATAATTATATATGAACATTTTTAACAGGTATTAACGCGACTAACTTTATTGTTATTTGACATCCCGTGACCACGATCAATGCAACTTGGTCGAAACGTCGGGAAAATAACAATAGGGTTAGTCGCGTTAAACAATGTTCATATATAAAAACTTTTTGCTCTATAAACTATAATGTGTCAAATTCAAAAACGTTTACAACTAAAGAGATTATAATCATCATTAAAAAAATTGAGACAGGCATGAAATAATAATGTTAATTTAAGTGATGAATTATCTCTAAGTAACTGGATCACAATGGTATCAACATCACATTTTTTTTAAGAGAACGCCCGCACCGGATTCTAATCTCTGTGATGCGGGGTACCTTACAAACATATAATAGACGGACACAAATTACATCCAGTCTCAGAAAAACTATTTATGGGTCGTACAAATAGTTGTCCGTAAATTAAAATCAAGTAAATTATATTCACAATTACAAAGTCTGGGAGTAGAACTGTATTTTAGTACTCGTATAAGGGTGTATATGTATAGTGAAGTAAGGTAAGGTGAGTATAGTGAAAATGGCATAGAATATGGTAGTAGTAGTAGTGGAAGTAGAAGTCGTCCTGAGGGAATATCTATCAGGTCGTTGACGGCGGGAGTCCCACTATTTGGCTTGATCCTCTTACCTTGCGGAGAGACGTGGCGTCACTATGTGTCCTCTACCGCATTTATCACGGGGAGTGTTCAGAGGAATTGTTCGAGCTTATACCTGCCGCCACATTCCGCCACAGACCCTCTCGCCAAAGTGGAAATTTCATCCTTATCACCTGGATGAATGGTCATCTACCACTGTGCGTTTTACAAGAAACTTTTTGCCGCGCTCTACCGCTCTGTGGAATCATATAGCTGCGGAGGTATTTCCGATCCGGTATGACATGGCAACCTTCAAGAAGCGAGCCTATTCTTTTCTTAAAGACCGGCAACGCACTTGCAGCTCCTCAGGTGTTGCGAGTGTCCATGGGCCGCGGTGATCACTTACCATCAGGTGACCCACTTGCTCGTTTGCCATCCTATTATATAAAAAAAAATCTATCAGAGAACGGGCAGCAGCGTCTTTCAGCGATCATCAACATGTGTGCCAAGCGTGGCGATTATGGCATATCACTCCAAATGATGGACTCAACTCCATTGTAGAAATCTTTTGACATGATGATATAAGGGAAAGTGTGATTTCATCAGTGTATGAATGAGTAAGGATGTAGGTGTATGAATGGATGTATCCTTTTTTTTTGTTTTGTTTTAAAAAGCGAACGCTCGCACTAGGGAATCTAATCTCTGTGTCGCAGGGTACTTTACAAACATATAATAGACGGACACAAGTTACATCCTGACTCAGAACAACTATTTATGGGTCACACAAATAGTTTACCGGCGCGGGACTCGAACCCGCGACACGAAGCGGCAAGGTGACTGTCTTAGCCGCATGCATCACACGTGCTTCTTTACGCACGCTTGACTTGGGGAGTAAGCTGGTGAATGGATTGAATTAAAACGGCGTTATAAGTTAGTGGAGATAGAAAGAGAGAGAGCTAAGTTTCGTATATTACTGTAGGGGCAAGTGAGAGTGCCAGCACACAGTCTTTTTCTTCCTTTAATCTCTCAAAGCATAGTTAAAGTACCTATAGTTTGAAGTTTTACTTCAGTCGTGTGGTCTAAAGTACACAAGTTCTTCACACTAATATTATTAAGGCGAAAGTTTGTGAGAGTGAGTATGTTTGTTACTTCTTCACGCAAAAACTACTTAATGGATTTTGATGAAACTTTGTAGTAAAATAGCTAATATATCCGAATAACATATAGGCTATAATTTATAAAGTTTAACCCGGGTAAATCCGCAGGGCACAGCTAGTATTTCTATAAAAAGCCTTGTAACTATAAAGTACAAAATTTAGGTTACAGCGGGTAAGAGGAAATTGCAATACATTCACTGTTAGAAAATAAAAATATACGATCCATTCAGCATGTTATGGGCCCTAAAATTTTTGCCTCCAATTTCTTGGTTTATATCTTGAGTGTTTTGCTCGCGGATTTATCAAATTATATACATAATTTGACTTCAAAGATTTAAGTACAAATCCGAAAAGGCACTTTATCCAAATTCTGTGAGTGTTCCCAAAATCATAAAGTACTTTTTCTTTGTTAAATATTAATTAGGCAGTGGGCAGGGCACATAGCTCGTAGAACTGACGGCCGATGGGGCAGAAAGGTTCTCGAGTGGCGACCACGAACCGGAAGATGCAGCGTGGGCAGGCCACCTTCACGGTGGACCGACGATCTTGTGCGGGTCGCGGGAAGCCGCTGTATGCGGGCAGCGCAGGACCGGCTATTGTGGAGATCCTTGGGGGAGGCCTTTGTCCAGCAGTGGACGTCTTTCGGCTGATATGATGATGATGATGAACTATTAATTAGCAAGTAAGTGAAAGGGTTGCTGATATATTGAAATACCCATATTTTAACTGGGATTTTGTAGTTTACCAAGGCTACTGCTTTCACTGGTTGACCAGACGATACTATTTCCGAGCTATTTCAGTCCACTTAAGAAACAGCTTTATCCTAGTTTAAGTGACAGGGTTCAATAATTATTCGAACATAGTTTTAAGTTTATAACCGTAAACATATGGTATGTAAACTTTTTGGCAATAAATCTTTATTATTATTATTGTTATTTTCGATCCGGAATTATAGTCCTTACTTACTTGTCGTATAGGCAGTGGTTACCCTAGTGTCAGAGTTGTTCAAGCTGCCCATTAGGCCTCTGACTTGGCTAAACGACTGTTGCCTAATGGGGCTAATGGCTACAACCGGGACCGACGGCTTAACTTGCCCTCCGAAGCACGGACACGCTCAGAAATTAAACCACTTTGACGGTCACCCATCTATGGACTGACTGCGAACCTAGTTGCTTAACCTCGCCGATCATTTACGGACCGGTGAGAGCATCTAGCTATGAGCGCCTCTAAAAAGATAGCTCATTAACTTGAGCTTTAATTTGAAATACAAATAACTTTGTAGTGCTACTTACATTCTTTCTTCCACAAAGCATTAAAACCCAAATCTATGTTACAAATAACTTCAAATTTTCATTACTGCTTAAGCCTTATTTAAATCTTCTTTACAATCACGTAGACTAAGGCTCAGCAAAAAATTATATATATTTAATAAACTCCAAAATATATAGCCTTTTTCGTGGCGCTTTTAAACAAATACTTCGCCTAATCTTCTCATTACTTAAGGCTCTAATAAAAATATTCTTACGGTTGAGTTACTTTACTAAAAAATTCTGGACGCTTCATTAAAGCAAATTTTGTAAACCTCAGGAGTTAGCTGGGGTAAACCGCGTTTTATATTCTGTTTATTCTTTAAAAAAACGTTTGTGGACCCAATAATAAGTAAATAATGAAATAATGAAATGTATTCAGCACTTGGGTATTTACATACACTTGTACTTGTCAAGCTTACAATGTATTACATAAACACAGTTTCAAAACAGTACTTAAAGTAACAAAATATTTTAAATTAGTCCGTCCGTGCGGTCTGTTTCGTCACATGTATTTTTAATATTCTTAAATAAATAATAAATAGCAAGTTACTAATCTATTATTGTTACATTTAGCAATAGTATATCAAATTAAAGTAAATGTTAAAGTTTGAGCTAATATTGGTTATCGAGTATCGGTGACAATTCACACTTTCTATACATTCGTATTATATGAATTATTTATTTAAAATAATATAATCGTAGGAAAGTCAAAAGTGTACATTGATTTTTTGTTTTAAGGATAATTGGGACTTAGGAAACTTTGTTTACTTCAAATTTTGCATCACGCTATCACCTACGGAGGAGGAGCTGTGATAATTTATAAAATTTAACGCGGGTAAAACCGCGGGGCTCAGTTAGTTCTTAGTAAAATTATTACTGTGGTGCTATTTTTAAACTGGTTCAGACAGTAAGCTAGTTGTGTGTATGTACTGTTAACTGTTACCCAAATTCTTCCAAATTTTTCTGTTCAGGCTCCCAATGTTTTGCAGCGCGTCAAGTATGCATGCGGTGACGAAAACGAATGGTCTCCATGCACTTATCCGTAAGAGCCGCCTCTTGATAGAAATAACTGCATTGTCGAGATCCTTACGAAGGCTTTTGTGAAGCAGTGACGTCTTTCAGCTAAAGATAGGAACGAAATCATAATATCCATTTGAAACGCATCCCGTAGGTATATGAACGTAAACTATGAGTATCTTACTGCGATTGCCCAACGGGTATGATGGACACAATTAATTCCATTGTGAAGACACTACTGGACAAAGGCTCATAAGGCGTCTTTACGACTTGACGTCTATTAACTGATATCAGCATTCATTTACGGTTACGCCTTAATTTAGTTCACCCGAATTGGGTGAATGAACTACTTTCAATTTTAAATATTTTTAGGGCCGGTTTCGCCCGAGGCAAATTTAATGGCGGGCGAATCAGGTCAAGCAAATTCAGTAATGTACTTTTCGCCCAAATACTACTATATACCTCAAAAAAGAAACTTTTATTTAATCATAAAATGTGATTTAAAAAAAAGTACAGTTGCGTACACAATTGTTACTTACAATAAATGCCTACACATAATTTTATGCTTTCAGTTTATGCAGTTATGTGGTTATACTGTCAGTATTTTAGACACACTAAACCAAATGATGGGAAACACGCCGCACAATTTGCAAATGAGTGACAGAGACAGCATTATACTACTATCTTTTGTGTTCCTGTGGGTGCGTTTATTTGCTGTGTCTTTACTTCTATCGCTGATAAACAAAAGTCATTGTGCATATTATCTAGTACGTTACTTACTATTATCGAGTAACACATGTGCCTAAGTAAATCCTCTTTAAAAATATTTGTACATGGTGCGCTCGACTGTACTACTTATTTTTTCTGAGGTATAATAGTATTTGAGCCAATAGTACATTACTAAATTGTACTGAACCTGATTCGCCCGCTATTAAATTTGTCTCGGGCGAAACCGGCCCTAAAAATATTCAAAATCGAAAGTAGTTAATTCGCCGGACGGCGCGAACTAAATTAGGGCGCAACCGCTACTAAGCCATAATATGGTGACTGCGTCATAAATATAACTGCGAATTAAGTTTCCAATAAGCTCATGAGCCATACAAACTACAACCCAAATTCACAAAAAAAAATATTTAATAAATAAAAAACCCAACTGCGTAAAATAATGATCCAAACTACGTACATAGACAAAGAACTGAAAAGAAAAAAACAAGCACATAGATGGCTGGTGGTCTAAAATTATATAATGTACTATTGAATGAATACTATTGAAGAAAATAAAATATATTCTAATAATGGAACATAACAACTGAACAGTCGGGATCCATTAGTTGACAGCCAATCTAATTTGTCAATGGATCCCGACTGTTCAGTTGTCATGTTCCATTATTAGAATATATCTTATTTTCTTCAATAGTATTCATTCAATAGTACATTATATAATTTTAGACCACCAGCCATCTATGTGCTTGTTTTTTTCTTTTCAGTTCTTCGTCTATGTACGTAGTTTGGATCATTATTTACGCAGTTGGGTTTTTATTTATTAAATATTTTTTTTTATTTTGTACTTTTTAGTTATGAGTTCCTAGCTAGTTTCAAAAATAAGTTAACCACATTATATATTATAATTTTTGTTCTTAATATTTATGTTCTTTTTTTAATATTTTTATTATTCATTATCTAGATTTAGTTATTAAATATTATTCATTCATTTATTTATTTCACTTAAAATAGAGTACAGTGGTGGTCTTACTATTAGGTTAGTCGCATCAATTTTACTCATAAACAACATGCGAAATGTGTGATTGTTATATGTCAAATTTTACACAAATAGTATAATTAATTAAATAAATCACAGTTAGTTTTTTTTTAAAGACAACCCTTGCACTATGGAATCTAATCCCTGTGTTTCAGGGTACTTAACAACATATAATAGACAGACACAAATTACATCCAGACTCAGAACAACTATTTATGGGTCACACAAGTAGTTGTCCGGTATCGGGACTCCAACCCGCGACACGAAGCGGCAACGCGACTGCCTTAGCCGTTGCGCCTCACATGCAGTCAAAACTTTGATTTGATTGAATAGAATGATTTTTCTAGGAGCCACAGTCTGAGTTGGTTTTTGAACTTTGCCGCTGAAAAATGTCTAATATTTTGCGGCAAAGCATTAAACACTTTCACACATACAGCATAGGAACTTTTTTGAAAGTGTTGTATTAGTTATCATGTTGCGAGGAAAAACATCTTTAGCTCTAGTAAATACTGTGGCTGCGTTTTCACAAATACACCAATTTGAAAAATGTACAAACACACTAGTCACAATTTTTAGTCCTTTTAACAATGATTTACATGAGACAAACGGAGTAGTACCTGTAGTTCCTATAACGCATTTTTTTGCAATAGAAATGCTCACGATTTATCTGTTGAATTGCCCAATCAATATCGGTTGGTAATAAGGCTGTTTTGCGAAGTCGTGACAAAACGTATACAAACCTATTGATTCTGATGCATATTTGATCAATGTGCAATTCCCAGTCACAATAACGATCAATTGTTATTAGTCCGATTAAGGAATGACTCAAAGGAGGGTATAGAGTGCGTGAGCGGGAACCTAAGGGATATTTTCAGAAATTTGTTCAGAGTACTTAGAGGGAAAACATACTAAAAGTCCTGACGTCTAGGAGGTGAGGCGGAGAGAGGAGGGGGGAGGGGGACAAAGACCTCAATTTTAGGTGTTTTGCTAATATCTTTAAAAAGGTGCGTTTTAACAAAAAATATTCTAAGATAAAATTAAAGCTTACAAAATTCACTATTACTTTGATCGCATATACTTTTTCATATTTCCATTCGTTTATGAGCTACACGCTCCAGAAATATAGAAAATTTAAGTTATTCAGCGGAACTCTTACAGATGCCTTGAGAAGTTTAGGAGACCTGATATGCTTCTGGAGGGAGGTGTGCTGGATCAAATGAAGGCCGTCATGGCTCACATACAATGGTCCTCATCGGGACTAAGTGCGGAAACCAAACCCACTAACATATTAGTTGGAACAAGATGATGATGAGTTATTCAGCGTGATGACCATTACCTGATGCCCGAATTATCTCAAAATTTATTTTAAGATAAGCTGGGAGTACCTCCACGAGGTAAGGGCGGTAACAGTAAGATATCGCGTTTTTTTGTAACAGCAGATAACTGAGCTTAGGCGGGAAAAACATCATGAAGAATGCTTTTCGCTCAATGCTCACTGTAGGAAACGCAACCTTTCTGGCTAAAACTGAAAAATGACGATGAATGAATGAATGACAAAAAATGAGATGCAGTAGCATGGATATGAACACATCCTCTTCGTACACTCATTTACCGGCTACGATACAACATCAGCAACGTTTAGAAGAAGCAAGGTGGGTTTCTGTAAATTGTAAATTCGGAAATTATTCAGGAAGCAGCAAAGATCTTTTACAACCCAAGCTCCAACCATAGTGATGTTGCAGAAGCTGGGAATGTGTGCTGCCTGAAATGGTATGGGATACCAGCACAAGTGACCTTTCTCAATGTAATTCTTCAAGAGGGTTTTATCGCCCTTTTTGAAGAAGAGCACCACCACACCCCTGTGCCATGCTTGTGGCGTTTGACCTTCTAGTATGACGGAGTTAAATAACTTCTGAAGGGCCCGTAGGATTGGTGTTCCACCCGCCTTCAGAAGCTCTGCCGTAACTCCATCATCACCAGGCGCCTTGTTGTACTTAAGCTTTTCGAGAGCCATTCTAATCTCGCACAGGCTGAGGTCCGGGATGTCATCGGTGAAGTGTTGGGTTAGTCGTGCTCTGGGATCTGAGGCACAACTATCGACAGGTGACTGGGTTTTCGTATACAGCTGTCCGTAGAACCTCTCGATGTCTCCCAGCAACTCAGGTCTAGACGTGACGATTCTGCCATCCTCAGTCTTCAGCTTCGTCAGTTGCCTCAGTCCAACAGATAGTTCTCTTGCAAACACTTTATAGTCTTTGTTCCGCTCAATAGCTTCTTTAATACAATGTGTATTAAATTGACGCGTGTCGCGAGTCAAAGACTTTAAGATCTGTCTGTTGCGCTGCCCATATCTGGTAGCATCATCAGAGTATGTCAGAACCATTTTCCGTCTCTAGTCCATAAGCTGCAGGGTATAATCAGAGATCTTTTTGGTTCTGTTTGTACGGTGGGCCTTGAAGACCTTAGAACCAGCCGTATGGACAGCTTCTACGAGCCTGTCGTGGTATGAGTCCACTTCCTCGCATTCTGCTAGGCATTCGAAATGGTTTTGCAGTTCGAGCTGAAAGGGTTCAGGGTTTTGGATGTAGATGGGTAAAGGTCGGAGTGTAGACTTTATCAGTTGGAACCTCTGGAGCTTGACATTTAGGTTCAATGAGCCTCTCACCAGTCGGTGATCGCTCCCGGTTTTAACCGTATTGATTACTGAGACGTCATTGAACATCTGTCTACTCGTCGACAAGATAAAGTCTATCTCGTTTTTTTTTTACCATTGGGGCTTACCCAGGTCCATTTGCGGTTTTCCGGTTTCTTGAATGAGGAGTTCATCATAAAGAGTCCCTCCTTCTCCATGAAGTCGGCCAACATTTGGCCCCGGGATTCCGGTCTCCAGTTACAAATTGCCCCACTCTCAGCTCATTCCCGAATCGTTTAACCAGCTTCGCGTTAAAGCCATGACCACAGTGAAATAAGAGTTCGAGGTATGTATGGATCTAGAAATATCCTCATACATGACCTCAACCTCATCGTCGAAGTCGGCGCGTAAACATGTATGACCTTCAACGAATACCACTTGGTAATTCTGAGTATAAGGTACGCAACCCTAGTCGACACACTCCCGACTTTCACTATGTTGTGGACGAGGGACTTGTGTACTATGAACCCAACACCACCTTGGGACAGTTGGTCGCCCTCCCGGAAATAGAGCAGATTCCCGGATTTCAGGATTATAGTATCCTCCCCCTCTCTTCAAACTTCAGATAATCCTATTATGTCTCAATGTAACCTGCTCAATTCTTCGCAGTGTGCGTGTGTTGCCAGGGCCAGAGGTCGTCGGTTTTGGCAACGCGGAATCTGCCGGGGATTCTTGGCACCCCCTGCCCTGCCGTAACCACGGCTGTTACCACGGCTGGGAATAGCAGGGCTACCGGGGACTGGGGGCCGTGGTTTAATTGTGTCCTTCATTTGAGGGGATCTGCCATAATAGCCACGCTTGGCAAACGGGTTGGCAATCGCAGTAAGGTAGACATTGGTACTCATGAGAACGCTGCTGCCCATTCTCTGGTATATATTCCCTCGGGACGACTTCTACGTCCCCCCGCGGCATGACAGGGGGTGGCGATATTCTCTAGGCCGTCACCACACAGCCATTAGGAGCCACTAAGAGAGTAGCTAAATAGAATTCCTGAAGCACACATCACCAAGTGCAGCAGTGGCTTGGGAATGAGCTGCTCCCTCTAGAGTGGGGGTGGAACAATTTATAGTGATATCTTGGCGCCAAGAACAACAAAAGATTTACCGGCGCCCCAGGTTTTACTAAAAACAATATTTTGTCGCTGCACCAAGGATTGTAGCAGCAGCAAATGTGGATGTCGCAAAGCTATTCTGTAATTTTCTATTGCGTGCCTTCATTGTCAAGGGAAATGCTTCAACTGCGTGTCTTTTAGCGAGGAAACCCTCTCAGCAAGAACCACTTATCACTGAGGAAGGCGAGGAAGAAGATACCACAGAAAACGACCTTTTTCCAGGACACTCACGACCTAAGAGAATAAAAATGTGAATCATTCACAGAATTGGACTTAAAACTAATATTTCAAAACATTTTTAAATTTCACTTTTCCAGAGCCTGTAGTTTGAAAACGGATGGGATATGGAAAAGTATCAAAGTTATAGAAAATTTTATAAACTTATATTTCACCTTAGAACATTTTTTGCTAAAACGTGCCATTTTTGAAATATTAGCGTAAAACCTAAAATTGAGGTCTTTGACCACCTCCCCTTCCTCAAAGTAAAAGCAAACAAAGTGCATGTATAATGAGTTATATCTAGTATGACATTAATATAGAAAAGATAAAGAGTCCATGCTTATTTACGAGATAGTCCGATTGGCAATATTTAATTAGAGTTCCACATTCCAGAGTGACATTTTTTTTACTGTTTTCTTTTTAATCTATATTTTTTAATCTGTGATATGATAATGAATAAATAAACATCCGGGCCAAATATCACGTTAATACAAGCAGCTCTTTAAGCTGAGAGATAAGTCAGTCATTGTTATTGTTATATGACTGCAAATTTCGCAATCTCGTGATTTTATTGAGATATTTGATATCATGAGGATTGTTTAGTGGCTTGCGGTGGTACAGAGTACTAATAATTAAACCATCTTTAGATGGTTTAATTTACTCTGACTTAACCTGGCTTTATGAAAAATTCGATTCAATTCAAAATTGAAATGCACGAACTGAGATCGACAACGGCTCGATTCAAAGTTGTCCCTTGCAACTTGTGTACAGTTACTCCCCAACATAATATTAAAGGTAACATTTTTCTTTAAATTTTACCTGGTCCACAAAGCGCATGAGATTCGGTTGTTGATAGTTCGATTCTCACACCAACCAAAGGGACGTTCTTCTTTATATCCTAGTTTTTTTTTTAGGATTGGCAACACTGCCGATCGGTTGTCAAAAATTGTACTAGTGAATTAAAATTAATAATTACTTATAAATAAATGTTTTTACGTTGTAAAATATAAAATATTACTATTAGCAATCTAAATTGTAAGCTAAATAATTGAATGTGATTAGTTTTCTGAAGAAATAAACCCGAAACAACTGATATCTGTCGACGCATCAGCTGTCACTGCGCTGCTCGTGTCCAACGAACTTCATTCGATTAAGTTTAAACTTTTGTGTGAAATCCCGGGGAGTATATTACTTATTCTTTATTTTTACACATTCATACTAACCTAACCAAACATTTATTCGACTCATTGGTGTGAGTCACGTCCAATTTCACACTGCCATATTCTGTCTCCATTTGCTTGACGTACATTGTGGAAGCAAATTCGACGACTTAATTAGCTGGCTACAGACACCACACACTTCAATTACTCCATAACTATACTGATATAAGACTGGCATTCGATAAATTTATTCCTATCTACACATACTAAGTTAACTTGACTAGACCCTAGTAATGAACTCTGATTAGGTGTCATATAGATAAAGTTAAAGGTGCCCCACTACAGTTTGTAACTAAATGTTTAAGTGTTGCTTTATCATAAATCTATTATAAAGTTAATTGCCCATCTGTCTTGTATATACTTACTTATATTATTTCTACCTATAGATCTCTGTAGTTTATTTTTCATATCTCACTCCTTTGACTTCAAATACATCTTAACCTCCTATTTCTGTCTAGTTTACTGTTCACCCTCTCTTTGTTTTCAGCCCATCCTCATTCACCTCACATCATGCAGACCCGAAGCATGGCTGCAACTCAAGTAGCCGAACATAAGTTGAAATCAGCTCTCAAGGACTTACAGACATACCAAGATCAGTGTCATAAACTTGAACAGGAGCGTGAGGAGAATGAGGTAGAGATAATAAGGGTCATTGATAGTAACACATCACTGAAAAGAGAACTTGTGAAACTCAACCACCAA
This sequence comes from Pseudoips prasinana, assembly GCA_951640165.1. Classification (NCBI taxonomy): domain Eukaryota; kingdom Metazoa; phylum Arthropoda; class Insecta; order Lepidoptera; family Nolidae; genus Pseudoips; species Pseudoips prasinana. The sequence continues at coordinate 6,060,408 of OX621236.1, forward strand.
CTAGAGTCTACTATTGAAGAGCGAGACAGACTGCATGCGGAGACAGAGTCTTTTGATAAGTGTAGAGTGTTATATGAAGAATAACTGTTCAAAATTAGAGATCTTGAATTAGAATTAATTAATTGTAATGAGAAGTTGTCAAATTATGTAAAAAACACAACTTGTCCAGTAGCTTCCATTAATCAGAGCTTGTATGACGAGTTGGCCAGTTGTAGTCCGGTGGATCTCCCTATTAATACAACGGTGACCATTGATTTGACTGGCGATGACTGTGTAGACTGCCAGCCAAGCGTTAATTCCGTAAGTAGTGACAAGCTAAAACAATACATACTTGAACTAAGTAAAGAACGTAGGGCATTATTAAACAAATTAAAAAATTATGAAATTAAATTAGAGGATAGCAAACTAAATTATGAAAAAGATACTCAGTATTTGCTTTCTGAGATAAAAACTCTTGAGAAGTCCCTAGCAATCTCATATCACAGTTTCCAGTCATACAAAAATGAAATGCAATTGCTGGCTGGAAAGTGTAATCCTGAAAGCAATAGGACATTGGAACCGGTTAACACCAGTAGTGCAGTGGTGGAGTCATACACACAGCTGGGATCAGAGTCACCAGTATCTCCACAAAATGACAATACTAAACATAGCTCCATACTGTATTCCGATGAAATGGGTAAGGGCCTTGGTACCTTGCTTTGTAATAAGCTGAGTTGTTCCTTTGTCAACTATTGTATGCCAGGATTACATTATAAAGATATAATAGATAAATTAATTCAGAATAAACACAGTGCCAAATCATGTATAACTCTAATGGTAGGAAATTACATTATAAAGATATAATAGATAAATTAATTCAGAATAAACACAGTGCCAAATCATGTATAACTCTAATGGTAGGAAATTGTAAGAACTTAAAGAAAAAAGACATTACAGATAGTTTCACTAAGATGTTAGAATTAGACTGTAATAAGATAATATTGTGTGCCTTCCCCTATGTGTCCAATGTGCCTGATAGTACAAATAATTATATCCACAAGCTAAATATCCACCTACAGTTTTTGGTTAGCCATTATAGTAATAAATTTATATTTTTGGACTCAAATAGTTTTATAGATTCTTGTAGGGTAACCATGAGTACAGTTACTGTCTCAAGAAAATTTTTGAACATACTTGCAACTTTAGTAGCGGCACATATTAACTCAGTCATAAGTAGTATGACGAAGTCACTTTTTATACCATCTTTTAGTAATGTTATTAAAATCAATTTAGTTAGTAGTTTAAACATGTAAGCATGATAATAGAGAAGTGTGATAACTTTCTAATTCTATCACATCAAAATATAAACCGCTTCTCTAGCAAAATTCTAGACATAGAACTTATTAATGAAAAATATGAAATAGATATTCTTTGTTCAATTGTTTTATATAAATGTGTTATGTGAACTATCTGTAAATGATTGCTATCATATACTTAATTTAAAATTATTGACTCTGTCTCAAAATGAATAATGTTATTGTTTCGAAGTTTTTCTTTTGTATACCTAAATATAATCTAAAATAATAAGCATTCAGACAACCGATTGAGCATATATTGTGTTTGCCTACTAAATAATTACTCTAATTGGACCAAATCCCGTGTTCATGCCCGCTTGAGTATGTTTCGCCGGACCGTCTCAACTGGGTCGTGTTGAAACCGGTAGTAGATGAACCCACTGAGTTTGTTTCGCTGGGTCTTCTCAGTTGGGGCGCATTGGATCCGGTGGTAGCATTAAAGCGCGACCGTCGTTATTAACACAAGGTCCGTCATAATAATAATACCTTTAATTTAGACAGAACCATTGACAATATGTAGTAAAAATTTTAGACTTAAACTAGATAATTAAACATAATCTCTTGACAATAACTTGATAAGAGCTAGCTAAATATCATTGCTGTAATAAAATAAATTTTATAAATGTTTTCATACAATATGTACCTAAATATCTATGTTACTAGAAATAATATCTAATGTATACAACTATATTACTACAAACATGTTCTGACTATTTACAAGCGCTTTTTTAAAGTCTACGTGAATAAAAACCTTTTTTATTTTATTTATTATTTTATTTATTTAGTCATTGCATTTAAAACAATTCGATTTCAGTAGGTATACCTATATATAGTTTTTTAAGTGAAGTTAAGTACTAAATCGTTTGAAGTTGGAGATGGGCGACCGTGTTAGACGTTAGATACTTTAGGTAGTCCAATATACCTAATAGATACTTTAGTATATGTCCATCAACACTCACACGCACAGTCATACGAAGTTTTCGTCTTTTCATCGTAATTTTCTACTATTTTAAAACCTATATGTGAGAATAGTTGTTACGCAACTTTAAATCGATATAGCTCCTAAACGGCCGGTCAAATCGAAAAATGTTGAAAGAAAACTAAAAATGTTTTTTAAATACCTATTCAACGATACCCCACATGATATAGTTTGTTGACTTTAATATTTTAAATTTTCGCAATATGGCGTCCAGTAGTCGCCATATTGAATTTTCACTAACGTCATGTCTTTAGTGACACTTTCCGGACTGAAAGGAATCGATTGACGTGCGAATCATTAAAATCGGTCCAGGCGTTTGGTCTGTATAGTGCTTCAAAGGAACATACATACATACATAGCCTGATAAACAAATTACCCTTTGCGTCCCGCAGTCGGGTAAATAAAAAAAAGTTAAAATGATTTAGGAATACAATTTTACCAATATTATAAATCAGAAAGTTTGTGAGTGTGTGGATGTCTGGCTGTATGGATGTTTGTTACTCTTTCACGCAAAAACTACGGAACGGATTATGTTGTAACTTTGTAGTAATCTAGCCTATATATCCAAATAATACATTTTCTACTAATATTATAAATGCGAAAGTTTGTGTGTGAGTGTATGTATGTTAGTTACTCGCTTGTTTAGCGCAGGTAAAACCGCGGGGCGTAGCTAGTCTATACAAATAAATAAAATTGAAGTGTCTGTTTGTAATATTGAAATAGCCGGTTTTTCCTACATAAATATGAATATATATACGGTACATACACCAAAATAACATTTTTTACAATTTTTGTCTGTTTGTTCCGGCTAATCTCTGAAATGGCTGGACCGATTTTGACGGGACTTTTATTGGCAGGTAGCTGATGTAATAAGGCGTAACTTAGGCTACTTTTATTTTGGAAAAAGTATTTTATTTTACTAAAAAACTAAATCAACTAATTAACACGCGGACGAAGTCGCGGGCACAGCTAGTTATTAATAAATTTCAACTCAAACCCAATATTAATAGAATTTAAAGTTGTAAAAATTAGCAACTTGTTCGTCAGCAAAAAAGTCATAATTGAATAATTTATTGCATTACATCACAAAGCTGGATTAACTTTTGGAAAGTGAATGAAATGTTAAAGAGAAGTTTAAATTTGTTCTCATTTGACCTTTTTGTGTCGTCGTTGTATTTGTGGTAGAATGAAAGATTGTGATTACCGAATTGAAAAAATATTTTTTTAAAGGCAATACGCCCATCTACTATATAAAAATAAGTCGGGTTTTCCTTCCTGACGCTATAACTCCAGAACGCACGAACCGATTTCCACGGTTTTGCATTCGTTGGAAAGGTCTCGGGCTACGTGAGGTTTATAGCAAAGAAAATTTATAAAATTTAACGCGGGTAACAGCTAGTATACCTACTTATAATTCTATATACATAAATAAATATAATTGTACAGTATTGCAATAAACGTTGCAACCTTTATTACAATACCGTACAATTCAATTTATTCATTTTTTTAATAATATTTCATTTTAATTTCAATTTTATTTTCTTGCGATATTATATTCTAATATATAATCTATATCTCTATAATCACATTTCTAAAATTTTATATTGTAAAATGTAGAACTCACTGTTCATAAATATAAAAAAGAACTTAAAAAAACATTAGAGCGTGTCAAAAGGGAGAGCTAGTACCTACAGTCTTCAGTAAATAATTATTTCGTGGAAAGGACTCGTCAATATATAATTCCAACGTTATGTAATTAATATAAGACAAGAATATTAAATAAAAAAATATTTATATAAAATTTGGGTTTAACTGTTGTACGGTATTGTAATAAAGGTAGCATTTAAGATTAGAATTTATAAGTGTATAGGTGTATAGCCAACATGGCAGTTTGAGGCGAAAACAATAACAAAATTATTAAAAATAAAGAATTGTAGGAAAAATATGCGGATATCGATTTTAAATAAGCATTCTTTAGGTATTTAAAATCGATTGACAAACAATAAATACCCTTGTAATAAACTAGTCACATTAAGTAAATAAGTTAATAAGTTCACATTTGACTGCCTCGTTGGTATAGCGGTACCTGGGCTCAGGTCTCAAGTCAGGCCAAAAAGTGAATTTCAGATTTTTCGTAAAGAAAATTTCTCAGTATATAGAGCCCGAACGTCTCAAAGAGCGCGCAAAGCCGTTGGTATATATCAAAATCAGACAGTGCTGTATTTTGCTAATGAGGCTCCCAAGATTTTACAGCGCGTCAGGTTAGGTTTTTTTAAAAAACAACACCCGCACAAGGGAATCTTATCCCTGTGTCGCGGGGTACTCTACAAACATATATTAGACTAACACAAATTACATCCATTCTCAGAACAACTATTTATGGGTGACACAAATAGTTGTACAGCGCGGGACTCGAACCCACGACACGAAGAGGCGAGGCGACTGTCTTAGCCGCTGCGCCACACGTGCAGTCGTGAGCATGCGGAGGCGAAAACTGATAGTTCCCGTGCACTTGCTTATACTTAAGAACAACGTCTAACTGATATATGTACGTATGTACATATGTCCTTGATAGACATAATTGCATCTTCAAGATCCTTACGAAGTCTATCAGCTAAAACTTGGAATGAAATCGTTATATAAATTTGATATCAAACCCATGTATAGAAATATTAATTTCCACTATGAGCATCATACTGCGATTGCCCACCCAACTGATGGACTCAATTAATTCTATTGTGAAGATTCTTGTGGAGGCCTTACCTGAGCTCTTTCCGGTATTCTCGCTAGTCGTCACATGGGATAGAGTGTGCCCCAGTGTTTGCACACACACTTGTGCACTATAATGGCCGACATTCGACCAGGAGTACTTTATTATTATTAAGCGCTCACTCATCCCCTATTTTTACTACTAGTATCCTTAGCAACAATGATTGGTCTGAATTATTTTCATGTACTTAAAAATAAATACAAAGTTCCTCCAGACGTGCGTCGGCGTCACACAGCCTAATGAGCATCTCGATAAAACAGCAAAGCGTGGGCGAAACAATTTTTGCATTAAAATAAGAACATGAAATATAGAAAAGTGATTTTGTACAATCACCTGCACTATAAAATATACAGTTGCAAATGAAACAGGGTGTCCTTCTATCTCTGTATAGAACCTGGTGCATCTGGCCTAGTTAAGAGTACAACAGCGAATTTCAACGGAAGCTATCCAACTAAACTAAATCCAACGAATAATGCACGCAAATAATGGTGTACCCTTCCAGTTTTTAGAACACTCCTGATAATACTTGTTTACCGTGAATTTCAAAGTCAAAGTCAAAGTCAAATGTACTTTATTCCGTAAAAATTTTACATTTATGTGGAATCGTCATATTTTTTTTACCCTACCGTGCAGTGCATGACGTGGCAGCTACTGAGAAACACTGCCAGAAAACTCAGTAAGAATCCTTTTTTTAAAATAAAATATACTTAAGATTAATTACAATCATGTGTGTTGACTCAGAACAACTCAATCCCAAGCACTTTTATCACTTAAATAATCAGAAATTTTGTAATATGCCCTGTTACACAATTTGGCTTTAATAATTCTTTTAAAGTTATTCGTAGACAATTCTCTAATATCATTGGGAAGTTTGTTATAGAATCTTATACATTGCCCCATAAAAGAGTTTCTTATTTTGTGGAGACGGGTAGTATGCAATATGAGATTATTAATAGCATGCAATACTAAAATCAGGCCAGGAGTGAACATGGAACTTTAAGAGTGTATCGAGTTTGGACCCAATATGTGGTGACGGCATTGAATATCATCACCCCATCTCATCTGGTGGGGGGCGTAGAAATCATCCAAAGGAATACCTACCAGACAACTGGCAGCAGCGTTTTTCTGTGAACTATGACCATCAAACTGCCATTTGTCTGCCAAGCGTGGCGATTATGGCATATTCTCCCATTCTTTGGAGAGGATTTTGTCCAGCTGTGGACGTACTTTGGTTGACATGATGATTGTAAGATTCTCATTGTCATCATCACCATCATCATATCAGCCGTGAGATGGAAAAAGGCCTCCCTCAAAGATCTCCACAATTGCCGGTCTTGCGTTATCCGCGTCCAGCGGCTTCCAACGACCCCGCACGATCCATCTTGTAGGGGGCCTGCCCACATTCTTCCGTTTCACGGTCCCTACTCGAGACCTTTCTGCCCCAATGGCCGTCGGTTCTACGACCTATGAGATCTTATCTCAAGGCTGACGCAACTAAAAACTAGTTTGATGATATATTTTAGAGACTATTACTGTATATGTCCCTGGATTATCATGTCGAAGACTTTTGATTTGAGACAAAAAGATGTTACGTAGCTTCCCGAACGCTACCCAGCAGAGTTGCATTCGACTTACCACTTTTAAAAGTTACACTCACCTAGTTAGATAGTCAGATTCCAGCAAGTTTATTGTAAATTATTCTGAAGTCAGATGTTATGAAAGAATTCTTAAAATATAGAGCAGGTGCACATTAATGAATTGTTCTTAGAGATTCATTATTTTCTTGCAGTGTATTGTACCATATTACATACTTGCTGTGCTGTGTGTGAGTGTGTGTTTGTTTTGACCCTCGTAAAACTTTATAAATTATAACCTATGTGTTATTCGGATATATAAATCATATTACTACAAAGTTTTATCCAAATTCGATTCGATAATTTTTGCGTGATAGAGTAACAAACTCACAAACTTTAGCATTTATAATATTCTGAACAGTCAGCTGTCCTTAAATATTCCTACAATATAGAGTTGCCGCATATTAATGAATTGTTTTATTGTGCTATATTCTATTATTGACTGCACATTACTTTTATTTAAATTGTTGATTGATTGTTATAGCTAACAGCTGATTGATTCCTGTAGTTATTAGTTGATTGATTGACGGGCAAATGTGTACCTAAATGCAATAAAGAATTTTGAATCTGCTTTTGTTATAGATCGCTGGACATTTGCTCTACCTAATCACCCTAAAAATTGCATTCAATATATAAAATATTACACACATACGGAAAACAATACTTTTATATCGATCCCTAAACAGACAAATGCGACACATTTTTAGATTTCCAAAATCGATTTGAACCACTCAAGTTGAGTGTAAAAACCGTTTTATTTTTTTTCCTATTCCGCTTTTACGGCAGTCACACTAATGGACAGATATATTGTTTAAAAGCCTTTTAGCTATGTAAAACTTAAGTGCATGTTCAGCTTTTTTTAAGTGTTTTGTTAAAGTCGTTGATTGTACTGAATAATTCTTAGCGGGTTTCAGGAAGCTAACGCGTGGGAGTGCAAAGAGAAGTTTTGTTGTAGGAACTTTTATACTGAATTTCTATCATTTCATTTGTTTAATGGGTAGGTTATACTCCTTAGGTGCACTATTTATGTTGAATATATAATAATATACACTACTTTAAATCTTAATACTTTTTGAAACAATTGCGAAAATGCCCTTGTTACTAAAAGTATTTAGATTTAAAATTGTTAAACAAGCATTAAATAACATTATATGTTTTTTAATGTTTGTATTGTTTGTTTGCTTTCTTAACAAAATAAATTCATTTTTTGATAGTGTATTTCCATGAATTTGGTTTTTTTTTAAATCTAGAATGCATCTAGTAACCTGTTTTGATTACTAACACTTTTTTGTATCTATTTCTGTGTACTACTAACAATTCTTACTAACCCTAGTTTCGTAATAGAATTATTAACTATATCTGTCTGAAATAAAGATTAAATAAATAAATAAAAAAAAAAGTAATAATGTATTGCCAAAATACAGAAAACACGCGGACCAAGACAAATAAACATGTCCATGACCAGACATATTTGTTTTGTGCCATTGTACCATTGGATCAGAAGACATTTTCACTACCAACTGACTCACAGCGGTCGTCAACGAAACTAATTTCATAAGCTGAATATCTAAAAATATGTGTTTTTCTAATAATAATATTGCATATAGAAATACTAAATGACCAGTCTAGGCCAGTTGGTTGTTAGATACTTGCCTTTCACGCTCCAGTTCGTGGGTTCGATTCCCACCCAGGTATGTATTAACAAAAGAAAAGCAGTATATCAGTTATCTGGTTTCCATAGTACAAACTCTGCGTAGTTTGGGATCAGATAGTCAGATATTATTATAACTGTTTGGTATTCATTTAGAACGTCGAAATTTTTTTATATCTTTGAAATATCGACGACTACAACCTGGTTTTTAATTTTTTAATTTAAACACTGTACATGTAAGGATTTAAAATTTTTATTCTGAAAGTAATAACTTTATATTACTGACATGCTAGTACAATCACTGGCTGTGCAAGTTAAATTTGGGGAAACTTAGAACACGTCGAATAATACAAAAAAAGTTAAAGGACTGTAAATTACAGCGGCGTTGTAAATTTAATCTGAACCCCTATATGTTATTACATAATATGGAGGTTCAAATCAAATTGAAAATGCCGCCGGTAGATGTCGCCTACATTTCCCATAGAATGTATTAGAAAGAGAATAATAAATCTCCATAAGCTAACGGGATTCACTGTAGCTTAATTGACAAAGCATTAACGGCTTTACCCAGAGAGTGCAGGTTCATTTCTTGACAGTGATCTAAATTTATGATAATCAGAATAAAAACAACGTTCTATTTTTACCTTTACATTTTACTTTGATGATGTTGATTTTTATAAGCGTGGGAGCCTTGACCTACCGTTTATTTCTATTGGTAATTAACTACACAGTTACTTTTTTATAACCGTTAACTTTAGCGCATTCTAATAATTTTCTTGTCAATTCACGTTCGATACAAAGTGTTCGACTGTGGAATGCGCTGCCTTTAATAAAGAGACGTGCACAAAGTGCAAGAGTTCCAAAGACTTATCAAATATCACTATCAGTAAATACAACACTTAAAACACAAGTAGAAACATATAATGCTATATACCGTTTGTGTATATTATTTGTAATATATCTATACATGTATGTAATATATTTGCGGACCGAAAACTGCCCCTCTCAATATCTCCATTCTCCGATCTTTACTATGGACTACTGGAAGAGATCACATTTTGTGTGTGATAAGACCGCCCATCATATACTTTAAGGTTTAATGTGTATATTTGGTGTACAATAAAGAGTTCATTATCTACATATCAACATTTACATGTGTTTCGATAAAGCAGTTTACTGTTCGATGAGTAAATTGACCAGGTTATGGAAAACTCTGATAGCGATATTCTGGTCTTGAGTATAAGTGACGTAACTTGAGTCCATCATCATCATAACAGCTGTGAAAAGTGCACTGCTGAACAAAAGCCTCCACCAAAAATCTTGGAGAGGATATGCCATAATCATCACGCTTGGCAGACGGGTTGGGGATCGTAGTATGATGGTCATAGAGACGCTGCTGCCCGTCCTCTGGTAGATATTCCCTCGGGTCGTCTTCTATGCCCCCTCGGGGTGAAATCGGGGTCACCGCACAGCTGCGTTCATCAGGTAGCGGAGAAGAGCCAACAAAAAGTGAATAGATGCCAGATGTGCTACAAGCGTGGTTACGATAATCGCTTAGCATCAGGTGGGCCGTATATTTATTTGCTGACGAATTGCATAACAAAGTCGATGAACTCTGTAACCGAGTGTGTAAGCCAACTGGCCACACTCCAGAACCCGCGGACTGGACAAATCTTTGTATATAACAGAATATATGTTGCGTGCGTTTTTACGCTCTTCGAATGACTTGTTCTCTCTATCTACCATCACCATATTGACCGAAAGCCGTCCATTTGAATTAAAATACTATTATTTGCAAGAATGTAGGGTACACGATATGACTTTAAATTAAAATGGTCCATTAACATTCTATTCTCCTATTATGGTGTGCAAATGTTTGGTTTTTAAACACTAATTCACTTTTATATATTAATATATTACACGTGTGGCGCAGCGCTTAAGACAGTCGCCTCACCGCTTCGTGTCGCGGGTTCGAGTCCCGCGCCGGACAACTATTTGTGTGACCCATAAATAGTTGTTTGAGTCTGGTTGTAATTTTGGTCCGTCTGTTATATGTTGTTATTATTATATTATTCACTAATGCGGGCGTTGTCCTTAAAAAAAAAATGATTGTTGGATAAAAAGCTTCCCAAGGTTATCTACAATGAACTAGTGTCCACCATTTTGGCGGATATACCATATTATTATGACAATCGGTATGGTGGTCATAGTACACAGAAAAATGCAATTCCTGTTCTCTATTAGATATTCGGCACGACTTCTACGCCACGGCATGAGATGGGCTGATAATGTTCGTCACCACAGCATTATTAAACCGACCATTCATGGTTGATTATTACGAGTACCTTAAATAAAGTCAAACGTCGGTTCCGTTAATCATGAGAACATATATAATAATGATGTATTCCCGGCCGAATTTCGGCCACGGCGGCCATATTCAATGGAGATCAGCCAATTGCGCAGGACATATTATAGTGCACAAGGGTGTGCGCAAACACAGGGACACTTTCTATTCCATTACTCTCATAATTCGATGGGACGACTAGCGACACGACCGGAAAGATGTCAGGTACAGGACCGACGGCTTTACGTGCTCTCCGAGGCACGGGGGTGTAATTCCGCCAACTTCCAGACTTCGGCTGATACTGAGAAATTTCTTTCTATGGAAAAATCCCAAAATCACTTTTAGGCCTGACCCGGGATTTGAACCCAGGACCTCATTTTCTGCGGTTGAACACGCTACCGCTAGACCAACGAGGCATATGATAATAACCCGTGCATGAATAGAATTTCGTCACCTGTGTAACCATGTCAATTACAAGTTCTTCATGTATTTGGATATAATACAGTAGTTACTTTAATTATGATAGCTTGGCGCATTATTCTAGGAGCCAAATTAGCCAATAGGGATTTAAAGATAAGAGTAGAAGCTAATCTGTAGGTACCATAACAGTCTTAAAGTCATTCGCGATAATATTATGGTATGTCATCAAAGAAGTATACCTGGCCTGAGTGAATGGGACAACCGGAAGGGGAAGACCACGTCGAACATTCTCTGACGAAATTCGAGATATTCTCAAGAAAGGGCAGGTCAGAAGTACCCTAAAACGGCGAGCATGTATGAAGAATATAATGACAGTAATCGAGGCAAAAGAAGTATGCAAAGATCGTGACAAATGGAAATCCGTTGTCTCTGCCTTCCCCTCTGGGGAAACAGGCGTGAGTCTATGTATGTATCTCATAAAAATTTAATGTATCCAGCACTAGAGTATTAAGATAGATTCGAACTTGTAAAGCTCACTTAGGCAGCAAAGTGTAATACAATGTTAATCTTATAGTAAACTAGACTTAAGCGGATGGTAAGCCTTGATAAATATATCTTGGGACAACCAACACAGTGTCACCTGATCCCAAACTACTGCTAAACTAAGCCTGTACTACGGCAACCAGACAACTGACAAACATACTTATATATTTCGACGTACATACATAACATAGATAAATTAGACCCAGACACATAACAAATAATAGCTAGAAAACTGCTATTTTAGAATATGTTCTCTCTTATAACAAAATCCGTTTTCTCTTTATAACAATAGAATACCTAACTGATCAAAACCAAGATTTACTATGAAAACTATACTAGCTCACTATTTATCATCATCATCATCATATCAGTCGAAAGACGTCCACTGCTGGACAAAGGCCTCCCCCAAAGATCTCCACAATTGCCGGTCTTGCGCTATTCCCATCAGTAGTCACTATTATGTTTGATGTAATTTTTTTTTGTAATCGGTTAATAGTATCTTGAGATACAGTTTGACCCTTAACCGCAAGGTGATACTAGGAATTAGAAAGGATGAAAAAAAGAAGATTGCCAAAAGAAGTATACGTGGCCCGTATGAAGGGGACAATCGGAAGGGGAAGACCTCGTAGAACATTTTCTGACCAAATCGGAGACGTTCTCAAGAAAGGCCCTAACCCAGCGAGCATGTATGAAAAATATAATGACAGTAAACGAGGCAAAAGAGGTGTGCAAAGATCGTGACAAATGAAAATCCCTTGTCTCTGCCTACCCCTCTGGAAAACAGGCGTGAGTCTAGGTATGTATGATACCTACTAAGAGCATAGAGATTTCATTAATTGAATAATCCGGTATAGCCAAACATATTCGAATTATCCAGATCAATCTGAATGTAAATTATTTTAATAGCCACGTTCTAAATTAACCACTAAAAGAACGAACAGTTTACTGTTACACCGTATTTAGAATATCATTATAATACATCAAGCCAAAGTACCTACTTAGTCCCAGAAATAATAGGCCTTTTCATTCAAGGCTCCGTTATCGAAAGAGCTAAGCAATCAAACAATATGACGAACTAAAAGTACTGGACGGATGCCAAAGGATTATTTACAGAGAACAAATCTTTGTGGTGTGTACATAGTGATGCGATGAGCGGAAAACAATGAGTACCTATTTGGACTGCACGTGTGGCGCAGCGCTTAATACAGTCACCTTGCCTCTTCGTGTCACAGGTTGTTCTAAGTCCATACGTACTTTGAGTCCGAGTTATATGTTTGTAAAGTACACATACCCAAAGTTGCGACACGGGGAATAATTACACTAGTGTGGCATTGTATTTAAAAAATTAAAATAAAAAACCTACATATAATAAAACCGAGGACTTAAAAATTGTGCCTCCCTGGACTTAAAATACAATCATATATTCCTTTCTTAAAGGCCGGAAACGAACTTGGGGCCCCTCTGGTGTTACGAGAGACAAGAGCCGCGCCGGTGATCATTTACCATCAGATGACCCATTTGCTCATTTGCCTTGCAAAAAAAAGAATCAATTTTTATGACACAATCTGTGATTATCACGACATGAATCGCTTAGTCGCTCATAACCATTGGCCTTTACCTGTCCGTAAACTACTGGTAAGTTATTCTTCTCTTGCACCTATGTGCAATAACATTAATAATTATAAATATGGTAGCCGTGCTTCGGAGGACACATAACATTCCCAACCCCGAAAAATACCATCAGGACCACCTCATACCATCTTGTGAGTATCAAAAAGACGACTAAGGGACGTGCAGTAGCGCCACTTGGTTACTACCTACCATCTAACTGCGCAGGAAATCCAGGGGGCAACTTTATCAGTCTTTGGAGCAGGCCGATATTCGGTATCTAGCTGATTATCATCATCATCATCATCATCATTACAGCTTAAATAAGTCCACCGCTGGACAAGCCTCCCTCAAGAATCATCTTGAGGGGATATGCCATAATCGCCACGCTTGGCAGGCGGGTTGGCGATCGCAGTATGATGGTCGTAGTACTCAGAAGGAAGCTACTTCCCATCCTCTGGTAGATATTCCCTCGGGTCGACTTCTACGCCCCCCACGGGATGAGATGGGGTGATGATATTCTGATTCTGATATTTGTCGCCGTCACCACACAGCAGGCATCTAGCTGATTATGGTAAAGTTTAATCAATGTTTTGTCATGTCCAGTTCAGAATCATCGTAAATGGACTGAGTGAGTATATAAATCAAAATCCGATAAAATACTGGCCACATAAAAACAAAGGATATAGAAAAATACGAACGGACATACCAATACGTTGGTAAAACTGCCTCTTTACTAAATGTCTAAGTGATCCGTAGAACTCACTACACTATAGTCGTAGTCTCTGGGCTAAATTAGAGGAAATCAGAGTAAGTCACAGCAAAATGTCAGCCAGACAAGATAGGTCCCGCCGTCTTGCGACAAAGATTAATTGTTATAATTGGGAGAACGGCCTGTTCTTTGCTGACCTTGACTTTCTGTTAATAGAAGCAGATACATACATTATGGCCTTAATAGTGCCTAAATGACTGGGGGAAATGTTAATAAAGTAGCACTAAATATATGTAAGTGGATGTCATTTTTAATGTTTTGTATTTCGTTGTACTAACTAGTCCATGAGTGTTTTACGTAATTATATGTTTGTTGGTTAAAGTGGTCAAAGTATAGTTAACAAGGTGGGTTATATACTGTATGTAATAACTTACTTATTTGTTTGGAACTGCCAAGTTAAACACCGTTGTAAAAACAAGTTATTTTTTTGATGTATGTGATGTAGATATCACGTCAATTTCGTGTTTTATAAAAAGGTTAAAAGCGTTATGAATGTTTGAACTTCAAAGAAAAGAACATGCTTTGGCTGGATACAATTCTGAGATATCTATGGAAGAGTAGTCATCAGTAGGTTACTAATGGATCAATAAGAAAACAATAGAATAAATCTGGTAATAACATCTAAAAGCTTTTAAAGACCAGTCTTAGTTAGGTAATATTAGGATTATGTCTACCGTTTGCAATTTTTTATAGATATTCTCATGACGGGCTGGACCCATGTTTTAATATTGTGCTTTAAAGATAGATCACATAAGTCATGAAGAAATATTACGTTTATTTTATAATAACAATTACACCAACCAAATTTTTCAATGTGGGATGGGTTTCGGTTATGATATTAGACTTAATTGGATTCTAGATCTTGCATGTGGTAAAAATACTCGTTCCATAAGCTGAAACAAAAAATACCGGTTACCGGTTCCTAAATTATAAATTAAAATAAATATGGTGAGATAATTATAAATTTGACTGGCCCATTGGTCTAGATCCTAACTGCTAAGCCGGAGGTCATGGGTTCGATCGCCATCTATGGCAAACCTTTGTGTGATGAACACGAATATTTATTTTTATCTGGGTGTAAATTTGTAATGTACTTATATACTTATTTGTATGATCAGTTGTCTGGAAATCATAGTACAGGCTATGCCTAGTGTATCAAATAGCAGTGTATTAGTTGTCCCGAGATATTTATATTTTATATAAAAAATACATTATCGTTGCTTTCCCCCATGTTAACCACATGCCGTTATCAACTCCCCTAATGTCCAAACGAATAACTAGAGGACCATGCAGTAATAATACTAAAAATGCTCGTAAATCCCTGATCTAAAGTTATGTATTCCGTTTGATTTCATTTTACGATTATTTTATGTGTAGTTCTACCATATGGGGTCCCGCCGTGTTCGCCTTGTCGAATACGATCGGTTTTATGTATTAAAATATGATTATGACCGTTGTTAACAGAAGGTCACCATTTATATATTTGAAGTCTTATGAAATAAAAAAATTCATGTTAAAATACCCGACTTTATAAATTATGTAAAAGCTTTAGCGGTAAGTCATATTACTAGGAATTAAAAAAAACTTGAGAGGTGTCAAGGGACACCCGGATGGAACGAAGTTATTTCTTATTATTTATTATGTACAAAAAACCTGTATACACTCAACAAAAATAATCGTCGCGACACCACACTGTTCAATGCGAAATAGAAATGAAAATATCTGGCTTGCTTTCTATAAGAGAGAGAGAGAGAAACATGCGCACGCCGCAAAGCTGCAAAAAGTGTCGTGACAACTTTTCGTAAGAATTTTATCCGCCTAGCCCCCTTTCACAACGCGCGATAAGGAATTTCGTTCCAATAAAAACAAAAGAAGGCGTCTCCAGGGATTTTCGAAAATAGTGTATGTTTTTCTTTATAACCTGTGCACATATATTGCTATATCAAAGGGAATAAAATGTGTGGCAATTGATTCCCTTTGTTTTCAAATTTTCCTTTGCTGAGCTACTGATATAAAAGTAATAGATGTGGGAGTTGACAAAACATAATACCATGCTTTTATGAATTAATAAAAATAGTAGGTATCTTGCCTGACTACGCCTGCGCTATGGTACTAAGCCTGTGTCAAAGTCAAAGTCAAAGTAACTTTATTCCGTAAAAATTTTACATTTATGTGGAATCGTCATATTTTTTTTACCCTACCGTGCAGTGCATGACGTGGCAGCTACTGAGAAACACTGCCAGAAAACTCAGTAGGAATCCTTTTTTAAAATAAAATATACTTAAGATTAATTACAATCATGTGTGTTGACTCAGAACAACTCCATCCCAAGCACTTTTATCACTTAAATAATCAGAAATTTTGTAATATGCCCTGCTACACAATTTGGCTTTAATAATTCTTTTAAACTTATTCGTAGACAATTCTCTAATATCATTGGGAAGTTTGTTATAAAATCTTGTTGTGTTATGGTAACAAGACAACTAGTAAACATACTAATACATTTTTTTTAACGGGACTAGTCCCTCTCTCTTACCCACCACTGCAACTCCTGTAAGTCAGGATCAACAGTGGCAGACAATAAAATGACACTGAGCGGTGAGGCTCAGGCATATCCCGGGGAATCGCTTTTACTGTCTTGGATCCCGCAACGAATTTAATCAGAAAGAAAAAGGGGGGAGTTAGAAAATTACTAATACTAATACATTTCTAAATGCATCCATATTATAGATAAAGTACACGGAGACACACAGCCAATAACATGCTTATCACACAAACATTCCTCCTGGGTCAAACTCACTACCTCTGTACCTATTGATGTAATGATCAATGACCATGAACTGACTACCAAGTTGCAGTGTACGTTAGGGTAAACATAGATCTTTATACCAAGCGGAGTGAGATACACACCTATTGCACACGGCATAGCAATAAGCTGACGTCGGTACCGAGGACACTGACTAAAACGTCCAAATCTACTCATTTTATGGGCTGCACAGTGTATAATAAACTACCAATGAGCATATCAAGTGCCCCAACCTTAATGAGTTTCAAAACTCGGTTAAAACGGTGGCTTATCGAGCAATCGTTCTATTCCAATGATGAATTCATACATTTCAAATCTAATATTTTGACATAACATGTAATTTATGATTTTGACTAGCTATGTTACGACCTATTTTTTTTATGTTTTTGAAAAATTATTATTTATTTGACTCAAATTTAGTTTGTAGTATATTTTTTGACATTGTTTAGATATTTAATATTTTTTTATAATAATTTTCATGACATGTAAGAAATCTTACCAATAAATGACTATTTGACTATTTGACTACTAAACCAAGCCGACTATGTTTTATGTAGTTTAACCATGTTTTTTTAAAGACAATGCTTGCACTATGGAGAGGAATTTTTGTGTAGCAGGGTACTTTATAAATATATAATTGACAGACACAAAGCGAAACCTCCAGACAGCAAATGATTATGGATTACACAAATAGTCAAACACAAATTGTCATGTATGGAAGTCATGTCTTAATCTGCGTCACACGTGCAGCCGATGCATATAATTGGTCTTGTAAATTAAAAATCTGATTATTACCATTTAAATCAGGAAACCAACGCTTTGAATATGTTAATATTTTATATCGTAACTTTGTAATATTAAAGTATTATGAAATAAAATATATTTATCAAAAAATTAACTCATTGACAATATATAGTAAAAATATTAGATATAATCTAGATAATTAAACATAATTTCTTGACAACTATACACTATACAAACATATAACTTGATACGCGCTAGCTAAATATCATTGCTATAATAAAATAAATTTAATAAATGTTTTCATACAGTATGTACCTAAATATCTATGTTACTAGAAATAATAATGTATACAACTATATTACTACAAACATGTTCTGACTATTTACAAGCGCTTTTTTAAAGTCTACGTGAATAAAAACCTTTTTTATTTTATTTTATTTTTACTGTGTTAGAGAAATGTTTGTATGAATGAAAGCTTAGAAAATCCCACCAATATTACAAATGAAACTTTGTGTATTTGAATAATTGTTACTAGAGATAGATATGTTAAATTCCCAATTCACAAATAAAATGTTACGTGGGCGGCGGTGATTACTTACCATCAGGTGACCTGCTTGCTCATTTGCCCCTCGGGGTGCACTAGTAAACAATAAAGAATATTTTCTGTTGTATTTTTACACGCTATATCACAGAGAGTGAAGTGTGTAAAAAGATTAATTTTATTTTTAACCCTTAAACAGGCTGCCCTTAATGCAAGACCACATAACTTATCATCATATTAGGGCCATACCATAAGGTCTATAAAATAATGAAAATTAAATGAAGCAAGCTTGCTCATTTTCTTAAGTTTTACAAAATTATAGGAATACGGGGATGATTATAAATTAGTGGGCAAGCCACCTACAAAATGGACCGATGATCTTGTGAAGGTCGCTGGAAGCCGCTTAATGCTGGTAGTGAAAGACTGGCAATTGAGGATATCTTTAGATGGGGCCTTTACCCAGCAGTGGGCGTCTTTCAGCTGATATGATAATGATGAAAGGGTTAAGTTGTCAACTTAAATTTGAAATAAAATAAATATTAATTGAATATTTTTTTACAAATAATTATTCGTGGTGTTCTTAAGTACGACATGTGTCTTCAAGTATTGAACATTGACTGCACATGTGGCGCAGCGGCTAAGACAGTCCCCTCGCTGCTTTGTGTCGCGGGTTCGAGTCCCGCACCTGACAACTATTTGTGTGACCCATAAATAATTGTTCTGAGTCTGGATGTAATTTGTGTCCGTCTATTATATGTTTGTAAAGTACTCCGTGACGCAGGGATTAGATTCCATAATGCGGGTGTTGTCTTTTAAAAATACAAAAAAGTATGAATAAAGGAAAATATTTCTTCTCTTTTCAGCTTGTTTGTTTCTTAGTAAACTTTGTATGCTAAAGACACTACTGGAGTAGTAGGGAGCTACGACGTCATTGAAGAGATCTATATCCTAGGAAGCAATTACACGAACCAATGACTGAATTGATTAAGTCTAGGCAATATGTGCGGGCATTTCTTAGATAATATTAATATGATGCAGCATTACAGCATAAGAGGTTGGGTAGAACCTATGTATCTCTAGTAACAATTATTCAAATACACAAAGTTTCATTTGTAATATTGGTGGGATTTTCTAAGCTTTCATTCATACAAACATTTCTCTAACACAGTAAAAATAAAATAGATAGATAGCTTTCAAACTGCTAGTAGTGATTCAAGTTATGTTAGCATCCCATCTTTAAGTGAAACACTCCAATCGCATTTTGATAATGTTCTTAGGAATTTCAATGTTGTGCACATAAATGCCCAAAGCATTCCGGCACATTTCCCAGATATGCTGGTAAATCTTGACTGTAAGAATCTACATGCCATTCTAGTCTCCGAATCATGGTTAAAACCATGCCTCCCCTCTATCTCCTACTCTCTACCAGGCTTTCACTTAATACGCAACGACCGCATAACGGGTAATGGAGGTGGCGTAGCTATTTATCTCCGTAATTTTATAAATTACTCTATAATAGATACGTCACCACAACCTGCCCCGTCAAATGCAGGTGAACACCTTCTCATTGAAGTGGAACTACATCATGTGAAAGTCTTGTTAGGTGTGTACTACTCTCCATCCCTTCGTAACAACTTCTTCAACTCTTTTGAAATACTTTTAGAAAAATTTATCCCTTCTTACAGTCATAGTATCATCATGGGTGATTTTAATACTTGTCTTTTAAAAAATGATATACGTGCTTCTTCTCTTTTGTCGGTTATTGAGTCAACCAACCTTTTCTGTCTTCCTTTAAATGCGACACACCATTTTCCTAATGCCACTCCATCCCTTCTGGACCTTATCTTCGTTTCTTCTCGTGATCACGTCGCCAAGCATGGTCAATGTTGTGCTGATGTATTGTCATATCACGATCTGATCTTTCTCTCCTATGAAATCCGTCCTCCTAAGGCTAAGTCGAAAATCCTTCTGCAACGCAGTTTTAGCGGTATGAACCTTGAAAGACTTCGAGAAGCTGCCAGCGGCATCGACTGGAGTCCTGTACTAAATTCTTCGACGGCCGATGACAAGGTCAATACGTTTACATCCCTTATAATTGAATTATATGATATATACGCCCCTGTTTGAGCTATAAAAGTCAAATATCTTCCGGCTCCGTGGTTAAATGACGACATTAAAAAGATCATAAATCTTAAAGCTGCAGCAAAAACTAAATATAAGTGTCGTCCTTCTGATTACACTAGGGAAAAATACAATTCTATCCGTAATCGCTGCAATAAGATGTGTAGAGACGCCCGACGCCATAATATTCATAAATCTGTAGAAAATGGAGATCAAGCCAAAATCTGGAAATTTCTCAGGTCACTTGGAGTGGGGAAGTGCCAAGAACAACTTCCTCATAAACTAGATATAAATTCGCTAAATCAGCACTTTTCTGTGTCACCTTCGAGTAATGCGGCAGTAAAAGCTCAAACTTTGAAATATCTCTCATCTCTTCCAATGGCTGATCATCCACCTTTCGTCTTTAATCAATTCACGGATTGTGATATTAAGAAGAGCATATTGTCAATATCTTCCAATGCGGTTGGTAGCGACAATGTCAGCCGTAATATGATCATTCCTATACTTGATGAAATCCTACCTATCCTCTGTCATATCCTGAATCATTCCGTTTCCAGTGGATCAGTCCCTTCTGCCTGGAAAGAAGCTCAAGTCATTCCATTACCAAAAAACAGGAATCCCACATCCTTTTCTGACTATCGTCCTATATCCATTCTTCCATTCCTATCAAAAGTCCTTGAACGCCTTATATACATCCAGCTCAATTCCTTCATCTGTTATCACAATCTCCTTAATCCAATGCAATCCGGTTTCCGACCCGGTCACAGTACCGTGACGGCCTTGGTCCATATTACGGAGGACATCAGGAATGCTATGGAGACTGGAAATCTCACAGTTCTTCTTCTACTTGACTTCAGTAACGCATTTAATACTGTAGATTTTGACATTCTCCTTGGCATCCTGAGCTCACTTAATATATCTCCAACGGCGATTGATTGGTTTCAGTCTTACCTGGTTGGCCGTCGGCAAAGAGTCTGTATCGACGACACATTTTCGTCATGGTGCAATACAGTTGCTGGCGTGCCACAGGGTGGCGTTCTTTCTCCGTTACTTTTTGCTATATTTATAAATACAATATCCAATAATATTACTTCCTCCTACCATCTATATGCAGACGATCTCCAAATTTATTCCCATACACCGCCTGCGAAACTTCCAGACGCCATTACCGCGGTTAATCATGATTTGGCTCGAATAGGAGAGTGGAGTCACGCGTATGGACTCAAAATCAATCCACTGAAGAGTCAGGCTATTGTCGTTGGTAGCTCTCGAATGATTTCTAGAGTGGACTGGTCACAACTTCCTCAGGTTACTTTAGATGGAACCAACATTCCTTTTACGGACAGCGTCAAGAACTTGGGGATAATTATCGACGACACATTATCTTGGGGTCCACAGCTTAAAACTGTCAGTAGAAAACTGTTCGCATCAGCAGGTTCCTTGCGGCGCCTTCGTAACTTCCTACCTATTACCACTAAAACTGCGCTTGCACAGTCTCTTCTCTTGCCTATTCTCGACTACGCCGATGCCAGCTATCTTGACCTCGCAGAAGAACAACTGGATAAACTTGAGCGACTCCAAAATTTTTGCATTAGATTCATATTTGGTCTCCGCAAATATGATCACATTTCATTATTTCGTATAAAGCTTAAGTGGTTGCCAATTCGTCTTCGTCGGAATGCCCATATTCTTTCATTATTGTATAATATACTTTTCAATCCCTGTACTCCGAATTATCTCAAAAAACGTTTTGTTTTCCTTTGTGACACACATTCGCGATTCCTAAGGTCAACAAATAACTTGAAGCTGCATACACCTACACATTCAACTACATTCATGGATAAGTAATTTGTTGTACAAGCCGTGAGATTGTGGAATGCTCTGCCAATCTCTATAAGACGTGCCCAGACTCTCCCTACTTTCAATAAACTTGTTAAGGATCACTACCTATGTTCATAATTTCTTACACTTGAATATAATATTTATATATTTATTATTGTCATATATATGTATGTATGTATGTATGTATATATATGTATATATATATATTATATGTGTATATATAATTAGTTGTGTGATATGTTTATTAACATACGTTAATTGTGAAGTCATACTAAGTTTTTGGTATGCAATATATTTATCATAGTTCCTTAGTATAATTTATTTGTTGCACACCTGCTACTGTTTACTTTACTTTCAGTTCCTATCCATCCAAAGGTTGTCTGGAAGAGATCGCTTAAGGCGATAAGACCGCCCATTGTACCTTATGTTCTTTATATTATATCCGATGTATTTTCTTTCCGCCTGAGTGTGTACAATAAAGAGTATTCTATCTATCTATCTATCTATCTATGTAGTTTCAATTTACTATATTCAAATCAAATTCAAATTTATTTATTGCGATCCATATGTGCAATGTTGTTACAGTTGTAAGTTATTTGTATATTATTGTTATTTTATATCCAGCCATGTCCAGCTATATATGGCCTTTGCGTCTGTTACAGACGATTTACGGCGCATAATTATTTATTTTAATACAATAATTGCACTTGTTATTCATTTTTACCGGCCATTGTGGAGATCCTTGCCTTTGTCCAACAGTGGGCGTCTTTCGGCTGATATGATGATGATGACGTCTTTTTTCGCAACTTTGCGTCGCTAGCTTTTTAGTTTGCAATATCATATTTTTGTTGAATTATCAAAGATATAGTTACCATTGTTTTAAATACAAGTAAAACGAGTTACATTATTATTACATTTTTGTTTTGTATTATGATAATAATCAACACAAACGGTCCATTTCGAATAGATTGATATATTGAATATGTATCATAATTAAGATAATGATTAAACGAATAACTTTAAAAAGTGACAATTCTTTGGCAATTAAATAATTGAACTTGACCACAGAATAAAAAGTACTGCGCTGCGGTTAAGACAGTACCCTCGCCACTTCATGTCCCGGGTTCGATTCCCACGCAGGACATCTACTTCTGTGATTCATAAATAATTGTCTTTAGTATGGATGTCATCTATGTGTCCGTCAATTATATGTTTGTAAAGTACTGCGCGAACCAGGGATTAATTTCCCTAGTGCGTCTTTAAACAAAAACTAAGTAAAAAAATGTTACTTTCAAATATTATTTTAAGTTGCTGAGATTCTAATTATTAGTTTACGCCTGGAAAATATTTACGATTAAATAAATATGACTTTTTAAGCTTCGAACCTAGGTTAGCCGTAATAAAATAATATTCTTGTTTAACCTGTATTGCGTATTCGGTGCTGCCCCTAAAACGAAGTGGCACTTATTATCATGTCACTCGTGCACTATCAACCGTACGCTCAAAGGTCTAAGGGTGATTTCAGAGTCGCGCCGGCGAGCAGCGCTGTCCAAACGCGCGCGCTTACAATTACACTAGATAGTAGTTGCCTTTCACAGTCACGCAGTTCAAACGCGCCGCGTGTGAGACGCGCGCCGTCGGCCAACGCTGGTGAAGAGCGCGCGGCCCGAGCTCCTCTGCTGGCGTTTCAGAGTGACGCGGGTCGCACGCGCCGCTGTTGAGACGCGCTGGCCTGCGGCGCGTGCCGCGCGCGTCACTCTGAAATCAGCCTAATGGACTCTATGAATAGTGCGATACTCGTAGCCACGTTCTAGGAAAACACAATTTAAATTGCCGTCGACGCGCTAAGTCAAATAGATTAATTCTAGGAATTTATTTATCAGTGCTAATATTAACATTAATTAAAATAAAAACTAACCACTATAATCCCACGATATTTGAGATTTTTCCTGAAATACTCTAATTTAAGAAAAAAAAATTATGAAAGAGTTGACATCTGTAACCGTGGTCGCGATGGACGTTTATCAGATATATTCTTAATTCATAATTAATGTTTTATTATGATTTACAAAATAAAGTTTTAGTTGAAAAACGCATGACAATAAAGTGCTTATTTTGTACCCATTGTCGCCCACGCGAACTCTACGTTAAGTTTATAAGTTTAAATCTAGGTTATAAACTACGTTGCGCAAGAGATCGACACAACGGATTATGTTCAATATCAGTATTGAACAACAAGCCGCTTAATTATGTTAATACTAAACATTTAAAGGGTTCAAGTTCCAAGGAATACGCCTGGAACAGTTCTATTAAGAGGCACACAGATTTGGACTGAATAAATTGGGCTCACTTTTACCCGGTTATTCGTTTACTTTTTTTTACGTGGTGAAAATGCTCAAGTCGCATGTTATGGGCTCGAACTACTAAAACCACCATGGTAGCCAGCCTCACAGTGATAGCGGGGGCTCTTGGTACTCGTGAACGAACTAGCCAGTACCCCCGCAGTACACTGCAGCCGCCGCGAGGCTCTCACCCGGGGAGGGGAGCGGGCACGAATGCGAATGTAAAGGAGGCCCCTTTTATATTAATTTTGTTTCTTAGTATTTGTTGTTATAGCGGCAACAGAAATACCTACATCATCTGTACAAATTTCAACTGTCTAACGGTTTTGAGATACAACCTGGTGACAGACGGACAGACAGACAGCGAAGTCTTAGTAATAGGGTCCCGTCTTACCCTTTGAGTACGGAACCCTAAAATGAGACAATAGACAAAAAATGGGCAATTGTTGTAAAAAAAACTTAAAAGTCCAATAACTTGAAAACTTAAGTATTAGATAGAGTATTTTATAGTCAAATTAGTCAGAAATTATGCAAACTATAAAGCCATAAAAGATCGAGGTCGACTTACCCAGTAACCCAGTAATAAATTAACAGTAGATACAAAAACAATAAAAACAACATCCCTATTCAAAAACACACTAAGATGCTACATTTTCAAACACTTTTGTTAACAAGATAAAATCTACATAATAAATAGAGTATCTAATTATAATAAAGACATGCAGCCTGTGAATCTGTAGCCATCACTTTACTTTTAAGAATGAAATGATTCCTTATTCTGTAAGTGAATATTTTCTTTTTGAGAAAATAAATGTCTTTATTCTATATATATGGCCTTTGCGTCTGTTACAGACGATTTACGGCGCATTGTCAGAGAGACATTTCTTTTGGTGGCTAAACAAACCGATGCGAGAGCGACATACCCTGCCGCAGGCCTGACAAGAGAAGTTTGCGGTGGTTGGTGCCGAGCTGCTTTCATGTCGCTTCTGTCTCTTATCAGCAAGTACTCCGAACCAGGCTTCATCACAGATCTTACGACCCTCCACTACACGTTTGCGCCATTCAAATCTATTTTCAGCGAGCTTTTCCCAGCTACAGTGGTCAATTTTAAAAGCGGCCATATCCCGCTTGGTGTCTTAATCCTAAATCCTGTATTATTAGAGGTTAACTTAAATATGGACATGAGCCAACTTAACGGACTATACCTTCGTCTGGAACAGAATGGGCACACTCCTTTAAGCAAAAGTTTATGAAGGATTCGCGTTTTAGTTCCGAAGAACAAGTTCGTTTTGTCGTCTTCTTGTTCTCTTTTGTTAAAGTTCGCGATTGTGGGATGCAGATAACTTGTACAATAGGCCTGCTTTCATAATATTTGAGGCGGCTTTATTATTATTTAATGGTTTTAATATTTTATTTTCGTGTAAGATTAAGGTTTTAAGAGACTTAGATAGCATTTTATAACTAATTTTCAATTGTATTTTCTGTTATAGAATGTACCTTCGGAATATTCAGCCATCTTTTGTTCTGAACAACACCTGCTACCCCCGTCTTTGTATTCACTAACAGTTCTGGTCTTTTCATTGGTTGCCTGGAAGAGATCGCTTGTAGCGAAAAGGCCGCCACTTGTATTTCCATTTTAATGTAATTTTTACTCTAAGTTTATGTCTTTGGTGTGCAATAAAGAGTTATCTAAACATTTCTATCCATAACCGCGTTAGGTTATTTTTTGAAAACATTCTATTTTGTTTTACATTTTTTGGGATACTTACAGCTAGCTAGTACCTTAAACATAACTTATAGAAATCTGAAAGCCATTTACAAGTTTCCACTGATAGATAATACATTAATAAATTAGGTTAAAAGTCGGTTGGCAAATGCGAAATCACGAGAAATAAACTTGCGTTATGTTATGTTTAAGCTTGGAAACACTGGTATTGAATAGGTCCAGATCATATTCACAAGAGAGCTTGTTAAAAAGTCTACTGGCACGTATAATAAATGAGTTTTGCCTGTATGTACTCTTAACGCTGGGAGTGAAGATTATGCGAGCTTTCCGTAATGGTATGGTGCGCGCTATTAACCCTATCTTTTCTAAAAGTTCGGGACAGTTAATTGAACCATTTGCAATATGGTCATATTAAATGCAGCCTTCTTCTTCTTTATCAAATACGGAATTATCAAGAAAATTGGTACAGACGCCACCACATCCAGCTACCCCAATCTGTAAAATTTCTTTTATAGATTTTCAACTTTATCACATAAGCATAAGATTCACTTTTAATTGGGGAAATTTGACCGATTGGTGTAGCTTGATGTGCTGGCGTCTGTACAATACGCTGGCATTTTAAGCTAACAGTTTTCCGATATTAGCAAAATTCTTTCATGTATCCTTTATAGAAAATAAAATATTCGTAGAAAAGAAGAAACTGATACGATAATTAGGTACATATTATTGTCTATGGGCAGTGGTTATTCTATTATCAGATTTGTTCAAACCGACCCGAATTTCTCTGACTTGGTTTAACTGTCATGTTACTACAGCAACCAAGACCGACAGCTTAAATTGCCTCTCAAGCACGGAGGCACTCAGAAAAGACGGTTACCTATCTATAAACAGACCGCGAGCCCATAGTTGCTCTACCTCGCCGATCCCTTATGGACCGATGAGCTTGTAGGGTGTTAGGTTAATCCATGCTAATAAGGTATCACAAAAAAAAATAACACGAAATGTTCAACAGAACGAGAAAAAAAATCGAAAACTGATGTTAGGTGAAATTTACGAAAAAAACCTTCAAAAAAAATCTAACTCGAAAACTACGCAAAATCGTAGAACATACATGGATTCGGATTAGGATGATGAGGAAGAATTCTCATCATAAAGTATTTAAAATTTGCGTTTGAACGTCAACTCCTCGGCTGGCCTGTATAACCAATCATATTTTTGGCCAATAAACTGAATTGAATTGTACTAAATTTTTGTATATGTACGATTGCACAAAATGTTACCTGAAACAACTGACCTCGTGATGCAGCTCCAAATCAGTTACCGTCCAGAGTCCAGGTTCGAATCCTTAAGAGGGTAACCTCCGGTGCGGGTACTTAGGATGTAGTCATATTTCTCTAGTCGGCTTGAGTCCACGTTCGTTTATATTGACCGGTGACGTAGTGAAAGTAAGGAGGTCTTAACTACTTCTTCTTTAGCATTAACAGTAAACGTCATATTAAAGAAGTACAAATACCGATCATGCTCCAAAGATTTGGAGAATGATGGGTGACCGCCGAGTTGTATTAGACTCTGAGCTTCAGAGGTCACGTTGAGCTGTCGATCCCCGTTGAAGTCATTTGACAACGATGTTTTTTTGTTTGTTTTTATAAAAGACAACGCCCGCACTAGGGAATCTAATCCCTATACCGCGGGGTACTTTACAAACATATAATAGACGGACACAAATTACATCCAGACTCAGAACAACTATTTATGGGTCACACAAACGTACGTGTAGTCAAAGTGTATCAGAGGCCTATTATAGAATGGCTTAAACAATTCTGCTCACAGCCTAGTCTAGAATTCATTAAAAAAAACGGAAGAAAAATCAACGTCACATTTCAGAAATATAACAATTAAGAAATAAAATGTACATAAAATATTTCACAATACTGTAATGTTACGGAAGCTTGTTCGACTTCATTTCGTCCCTTCCTTTTTCTGTTTCGCAAAGTTTCCGAAACGGCGATCGGTGATACTTTTCATGTCGTAATAGTTCTTATTTTGTTAACCGGCTTCATAGGACTTCACAATTCGACACGTTACTGACAAATAAAAGTCAGTTTTCATAAAAAAATGGTTTTGCAAATATTTCCTTCTTTTCACTCTAAATACCTTAAGTAATGTTTGACTGCACGTGTGGCGCAGCGGTTAAGACAGTCGTCTCGCCGCTTCATATCGCGGGTTCGAGTCCCACGTTGGTAAATTTCTTTTTTGTTGCCTTAGGAAGCAGACGAGCTAGCGGCCCACCTGATGGTAAGTGGTAACCGCTGCTCATGGACATTCGCAGTGCCAGGGGGCACAGCAAACCGCTGCCTGCCGTGATATTAATACTCTTTTTAAACCTCGTTTGAAGAAGGACATGTCGTAGCGCTGGGGAAACACCGCAGCAGGTAATTCGTTCCAGAGCCGGCACGTACGTGGGATGTATGAACGCTGAAAGCGAACCGTACTTGACGAACCTTACTGCGACTGCGCGTGCTCCGATGATAAAAAAGGGACGGTGGCACCAGCTCAAACAGTTCCTCAGAGCATTCCCCGTGAAAGAGACAGTAGAACACGCAGAGAGATCCAAAGTCTCTCCGCTGCTCTAGCGACTCCAATCTGTCCGTAAGATTGGAATCCCCAACGATTCTCATAGCAAGCCTTTGGAGGGAGTCAAGTGCGTCGAGCTGGTATTTAGGGGCTCCTGCCCAGATATGTGAGCAATACTCCATGTGTGGGTGGACTTGTGCTTTATATAGCTCAAGCCGCTGTCTTCGAGTGAAGCTCTATTCAGGACGCCCAACTTCTTATTTGCCAGTTTGGCTTTGTCCTCCAAATGACCCCTAAATTGGCAGGTGCTCGAAATTTCGTTTCCGAGGATCCTAATACTCTCGGATACACGGAGATCAACCCCTTGGAATATGCTGCGTAAAATTATGGATTATAGAAAAATGTATTAATAATTGTTATTTATAAGTATCAACATTTTTTTATGTATTCTTCTGTGTGTCGTAGCCCTATTACTTAATTTGTACTGATGTACCTTGTGTCTAATAAATATATATTCTTCTTCTTCTTCTAGAAATCTTGGAGCAAGTCCAGCAGTGGACGTCATTCGGCTGACATGATGATGATGATGTTGATATGACAGAAGGTACAAAAAAAGAAAATTGTTGTTTGGACTAAATGGACTTTCACTGGAAGGTAGCTGATGTCATTAGGAGTAATATATGTATATCCTGAAAAACTGTTCCCGAGGAATAGAAAAATAACTGAGACGGTCAAATAAAATACGCAAGTCGCATACGGAAGAAAGTAAGCAATAAAATATATAATATAACATGATTTAATATAACGATTACTAATATCTTTTTAGTAATCTTTATATTAAATCAAGGCAAATGTACAAGAGCATACAAATATTATAAAAGCAAAAGTTTGTATGTTTGTTTGTTGTAGTGTGTATGTTTGTTACTTCTTCACGCAAAACCTACCGAACTGATTTTGATGAAACTTTGTAGTTATTTATTTATTTTATTTTTATTTAAACTTTATGTACGTATAGGTACAAAGGCGGACTTAATGCCTCAGGCATTTTTTCCCAGTCAACCTTAAGGTTGCCTGGGAGAAAGGTTTTAGATATATAGTTATATAGCTTATATATCTGAATAATACCTAGACTATAATTTGCTAGTAGAATATTATATGAAACAGAATACGTAATTTTATTTACAAATTATATACACAAACATATATGCCAATTTTCCTTATATTTACTCTCTTCCAAATAAAGCTAAATACGGAAGCCTGATATATTACTTTATGAAAATATAAAAGTGTTTTGTTATTGTCTTTATTTCAAGCACGTTCATTGTAATACTCGTAGATAAAATATTTCCTAAAACCATTAACTTAAGTGTCCTTTTCTCCGATCAGTAATTGAGAGAGCTACACAACGTAAATATATATTTTTAATATATCTAATTTTGTAACTTGATGCTCTATATTATTCTAGTAGATTTTGCCAGTATCAGTATACATAGAATAAATATTACATATATACATATATGAGATAACTAGAGATAGCGTATATATTTGCTGTGTTGTGAGGGCATAGAATATCATCACCCCATCTCATCCCGTGGGGGGCGTAAAAATCGACCGAGGGAATACTTATCAGAGAATGGGCAGCAGCGTTTTGCTGTGAACTATGACTATTTGGGGAGGCTTTGGGGAGGCTTTTGTCCAGTAGTGGACGTACTTTGGCTGACATGATGATGAGATAGCCTGGTGGATGGGCCGTTGGACTATGGATTGAGTGGTCTCAAGTTTAAAACCAAGGTTGACAACTGACTTTCAGAGTTCTTGTGGGTATTAGAAATAATCTATCACATAAGTACATAAAACTGTGAAAGAAATCACCGTCAGGAAACCTGCATATCCGAGAGATTACCAATGTTCTTGATGGCATGTGTTTTTTATTGTTTGTTTTATTGTTTATGACGATTCCAATTAAATATAAAATCTTTCGGAAAAAATGATTAAAATTTTTGACTTTTTTTCAGACGCCAGCACATCCAGCTACCCCAATAAGTCAAATTTCTTATATAGATTTTCAACTTTATCACATAAGCATAAGGTTCACTTTCAAATGGGGAAATTTGACAGATTGGGTGCTGATGTTTGTACCAAGACGACAATTGTGCAGTTGATCCGATGGGAAGCGGTTACTGTAGCTTGCGATTCGTAACCGTATTTATGTCATCCATCTTTCACTTATTACCCTCATACAGGACGTGGATAGCCCCTAACACCTATAATAATAATATAATATCTAGGGACAATGTCACACAGATCATCCTAGCCCCAAACTAAGCAAAGCTTGTACTATGGGTACCAGGCGACGATATACATACTTATATAGATAGATAAATACTTATATACACATAAAACATCCATGACTCAGAAAAAAATATTCGTGCTCATCACACAAGTATTTGCACCTACCGGGATTCGAACCCAGGACCACTAGCTTCGTAGGCAGGAGCACTACCAACTAGGCTACGGTGAGCTCCACAGATCACAACAACTGAGTAATACGTGTATCTGCGTGTATTCTGTAACGTGTATCATAAGATCAATATCTGACACACTACAACGTTGATTAATAGCAGAACATGCTACGACATAGCAGAACATGCTAGTGTCGTCGCATGTATATGTTTATATAAGTTGTTATATATTATAATTATATCTAAGACTAGCTGTGCCCCGCGGTTTTACCCGCGTTAAATTTTATAAATTATCACAGTTCCTCCCCCGTAGGTGATAGCGTGACAATATGTAGCCTATATGTTGACCCGACCAGTAAGTAATTTTCATGCAAAATTTTAAGTAAATCCATGCAGTACTTTTTGAGTTTAGCCCAGACATACATACAGACAAACAGACAAAAATTCTAAAAACTATATTTTTGACTTCGATATCGATTGTAATTCACGCCCCAAGTATCCTTTTTAAAAAAGATTTAATGTACAGTTTTGACTTTCCTACGATTTTATTATATGTATACATTACATTTTACGAACAAAGAGTAGGTAACACAAGGCGATTTATACAGGAAGACGGGTCGAACTAGAAATAATCTTTTCGTTTTAATTTAATAAATAAAGTTAAAGTTATAATCTGACAATTAAAGTTATCCTAGGAGGATTTCCCAGAGACCTGTAATACACGTTTGTTTGAAAACCTACAACAGGCTCTGGTCTCTCACAATGTTATGTCACATAGTATATATATATATCAAGTGTAATACTACATAATAACTAACATATAACCATTGTGAAGAGAAAAATTATTTTGATTGATTGATTGATTGATTTTATTGCTTCACCGGACAACTTAATCTTTGCTCCGACAGTCCGACTTTTTATAGGTAATGTAGTGGGTGATCGTAGTGAATCTGTTGTTCACGCCGTATGACGTAAGTATAACGTAATCGGTGTTGCTAGCTATCGCATATTGTTTTGCACCGATATTGCGGGCCTATTGGCGTGGTTGGTAAATGCTTGCTTTTCACGCCGGAGGTCGTGGGTTTGATTCCCACCCAGTACAGATATTTGTGTGCATGATTTATATAAGTATATGATTACAAAAAAATAGTATATATAGTAATAATAATAATAATAAATTTTATTTCTCCACAAAGGTAGTTACAATACTTAGAACTAAATTAATATCTATACATTTTCCTTTGTGAGAGCTGGTGTCTGAAGTAGGTTTCTTATAGAACCTGTATTACAGATCACCAGGCCCTCGGCCGCTTCGAAGTAGACAGATATGCTGTCTTACATTTAATTATATTATTTACTACATAGGAGAGACAATTTTTTTATAAGTTAAAGAATTTATATACATATATATATATATATGTATGTGCGTGTGTGTGTGTGTGGGTGTGTGTGTGTGGGTGTGGGTGTGTGAGTGTGAGTAAGTGTGTGTGTGTATGTGTGACTTTATGTGGTTATTATGTATTCCGTGTTTTCGTAATCTTGTTCAATTAGCCAGTTGGTAAGTATAGTTTTACATTCCGTTTTAGATTTTGGATAAATATTTAATATTTTGTTAAGTTTGTTGTAAACGAGACCACCGAGATGAGAGAAACTCCCACGTGCGAGGAGGGTTCTAAAGGAGCCAGTGGGACAGACATTGTGTTTTCGTCGCTTGTCAGCTAGTTTAAGTGGGTCATATGGAGTAAGTGAATGGGTTTTCATCGTTATATTTAAAATAAACTGCTGTCGGACTGTTAATACTCTGCAAGTAGAATAAAGTTCCGTTGTCGGGAATAGAAAGGGAAGACGCCATCCAACCTTTAATATGGCGCGTTGAGCCCGTTCTAATTTCAAAAGTGAGGTTTTAGTAGCACCACCCCAAGATATGATACAGTACGATGTAATTGATTGGCATAGAGCTTGATATACCAATTTTATTACGGATTTGTCCGCAATATGACGTAGATTTTTGAAGATGTAAATAAGTTTACGTAATCAGGATGAGAGTAGGTCGATATGATGGTGGAACTTTAATCTATAGTCAATTTGAACGCCAAGGTATTTAACACAGTCCGTACTGGTTAGATTAGGGCAACGGCATGGTAGGTCCTCTGTCTTGCAGTTGTGAGCTTTGATGATAAAAGAGCCAGGGGGCTGGCCTGTGCAAGTAGGAGAAAAGGTAATATATTTTGTTTTCTCTATATTTAATGTTAGTGAGTTTGTAGCCAGCCATCTAGAAATATGATCAAAGCCCGTCTGTGCATAACCGAAGGCGTCAGACCAGGTCTTCCCATGAAAAATAAGGGCGGTATCATCGGCGTAAGTGAATATATCTCCATTTTGGAGGCAGTGTTTACAGAGGTCATTTATAAATATCAAAAATAAAGTAGGGCCGATGATACTACCCTGAGGGACTCCATGTGTAACAGATAACTCATCGCTCACCCAATCGTTGATCTTAACACGCTGGCGACGTCCCGTCGAGTATATCAGTTATCTGATTTATTTTTTTCAGTACAAGCTTTGCTTAAGTTGGTATCAGATAGCCGTGTGTGAATAATGTCCCAGGATATTATTATATTAATCATTAAAAACATTTTTGACTAGTCAGGAATTTAGCAACACAGTTTTCTTCCATTTAAATATATTTCCCTATCGGAGAAATGGTGTTTTAGCTAAACTGACAGAGATAAATCCTACAAAAAATGCCTAAAGGTGTCTGTTTGAGGTTAGTGGGATCCCCAGTGAATTGACGGAGACAAACGACCAGGATTCCTTTAATGTTTATGTATGTTAGGTATAGTTTGATAACTAACGGATTGGATGTAGGATCTAGACTGTAGAGAGGCAAAATGTATTATCTTATTCATAATTATGTTGACAACTGCCCTCTTAAATAATCCCTATTATTGTCCATTCTTTGGTTGTCTGGAAGAGATCACATTTTAGTGATAAGACCGCCGATTGTATACTTTTTAATTACATGCTCCTGTACAGTATGATTTTAATATTGGTGTACAATAAAGAGTTAATATATCTATATATCTATATGTAGTAAAAATATTAGACTTAAACTAGATAATTAAACATAATCTCTTGACAATAACTTGATACGCGCTAGCTAAATATCATTTCTGTAATAAAATAAATTTTATAAATGTTTTCTAACAAGATATACCTAAATATCTATGTTACTAGAAATAATATCTAATGTATACAACTATATTACTACAAACATGTTCTGACTATTTACAAGCGCTTTTTTAAAGTCTACGTGAATAAAAACCTTTTTATTTTTATTTTATTTTATTTATTTTATCTATCTATGTTCGCAGATAACGAGGTACTGGGTTAAAATTCCAGAACCAAAAAGTAATAATATTAATATCCTGGGATATTATTCACACATAGCCATCTGATCCCTAACTAAGCAAAGTATGTACTAAGGTAACCAGATAGCTGATAGACTACATATGTTTTAATTTTTTAAATACATACTTATATAGATAATTCCACCTAGACTCAGGACAAACACACAAGCTCATGCACATAGATAACTGTCCTGGATGGGAATGAAACTACTACCTGCGGCGTAAAAGGTCAAAGTAACTCGGTCACCGTAGCCTAGTTGGTAGTGCTCCTGCCTACGAAGCTGGTGGTCCTGGGTTCGAATCCTGGTAAGTGAAAATATTTGTGTGATGAGCACGAACATTTGTTTCTGAGTCATGGATGTTTTCTATGTATTTAAGTATTTATCTATCTATTTAAATATGTATATCGTCTCCTGGTACCCATAGAACAAGCTTTGCTTAGTTTGGGGCTAGGATGATCTGTGTGACATTGTCCCTAGATATTATCCTAACTTAATATTATAAATGCGAAAGTAACTCTGTCTGTCTGTTACTCTTTCACGCCAAAACTACTGAACGTATTTGAATGAAATTTGGTATACAGATGGTCTAGACCCTGAGAAAGAACATAGGCTAATTTTTATAGTTAGGATAACACATAGGCCATATTTTATAAAGTTTAACGCGGGTAAAACCGCGGGGCACAGCTAGTTATTAATATATTATCTACCAACCACGCCAACGTGCCTTTGGATTTTTTTTGTCACATGGCCGAAATTCTGCCTATACATGATGCTATCCCATGGCATAATGAGAGTCAAAGAAGATTTCATGCACCTATTAACATTAATATGCGTATCTATAACATATAATAAAATGGTAGGAAAGTCAAAACTGTGCATTGAATATTTTTTTAAAAGGATACTTAAGGCGTGAACTACAAACGATATCGAAGTCAAAAATATAGTTTTTAATATTATTGTCTGTTTGTCTGTATGTATGTCCGGGCTAAACTCAAACTTCACTCAAAAGTACTGCATGGATTTACTTCAAATTTTGCATGAATATTACTCAGCGGTCGGGTCAACATATAGGCTATATATTATCACGCTATCACCTACCGGGGAGGAGCTGTGGTAATTTATAAAGTTTAACGCTGGTAAAACCGCGGGGCACAGCTAGTTATTTATAATATTAGAGCCACTTCACCAGTCAATAAAAATAAGCTTCGTGTAGGTATAGCAAAGTAACTCATATAAATAAATTTTTTACCAGCCTAATTTTAATTGTCGATCTATTATCGTTTTTATGGTAAAAACACTTTTTCCTTTTTTGTTTTTTAAAAGACAACGCCCGCATTTGGGAGTTTTAGCCGTGTGTTGCGGGGTACATATAAACATATAATAGATGGACACAAATTACATCCAGACTCAGAACAACTATTTATGGGTCACACAAGTAGTTGTCCAGCGCGGGACTCGAACCCGCGACACGAAGCGGCGGGGCGACTGTCTAAGCCGCTGCGCCACACGTGCAGTCAAATTATTGATTATACAGATATATTGTTTTATTCTTTATTGCCCACGGAAGCATAACTACATTTTAATTAAATTTTACAATGAAAAGTCATGTACATAGCCGAGCTTAATTCATTTAGAGAGAATTGTGTTTTAAATGTAGAGGGCTATGTTCGAAATTTCCCTGCGACTGAATCAAAAATTTTTAATTCCACAGGAAAACTAAAGTAACCGACACAGCCTGAAGAATTGCCACAGTGAAGTGCCAGTAGGCAGGGCACATGGCTCGTAGAACCAACGGCTGGGACAAAAAGATTCTCGACCGGTGACCACGAAACGGAAGACGCAGATGGACTAATAATAATAATAAGCAAAATGGACCGATGATCTTGTGAAGACGGTCACCATAGCCTAGTTGGTAGTGCTCTTGCCTACGAAGCTGGTGGTCCTGGGTTCGAATCCCGGTTAGTGCAAATATTTGTGTGATGAGCACGAATATTTCTTTCCGAGTCATGGATGTTGTCTATGTATATAAGTATTTATCTATCTATATAAGTATGTATATCGTCGCCTGGTACCCATAGTACAAGCTTTGTTTAGTTTGGGGCTAGGATGATCTGTGTGACATTGTCCCGAGATATTATTATTATAAAAAAAAAAATGTCACTGGAGGCCGCTGGATGCGAGCAGTGGAAGACCGGCAATTGTGAGAAATAGACTTTTGGAGGAGGCCTATGTCCAGCAGTATAATCTTTATGTGGTGACTTGTATTTTAAATATACCAATTCCATCATAAATTGTACCGGTGAAGTCTGAAGTTTGATCTATACAATATTAAAGATGGTTTAAGAGCAATTTTAGTGCATTTTTGTCGATCCGAAAAACTATTATTAAATCTGTGCAGATGTCGAAGGCCGATGATGATGCTGTCGATATCTATAAGAGATGATTTAAGCAGCATCCATTTGTAAGGTTCGGTATTTACAAATGGCTAGTAAGGTCGATCCGGGAGAGACAGCAAAAAAGTAAACAAATTGTGAGTTTGGTGAAGCTGGAGAAAGGAAAGCGCGTTGATGGCGTAATTCAAGCTTTTGGGATTGAAGGTCGAAGTATGAATTGTCGTGCACGACTACACCTTCGAATAAAGTTTTTTGAAGTTATACTTCTTTTGGCGCGATGGAGAAAAATGATGAGAGTGAATTTTTACGATGCGCGCGCACACCGACACCAAAAAATTTAACAGCATGGAGTTAGTTCTAGGTGGTATGAAAATTGATAACTATGTTCAAGTTGTATATTAAGAAGAATAACTTCTAACGCGTGTACATAAGTACACACAAGTTTTTTTCCACCTATCTCAGTCCTCTGAATTTTTATCTTGTAACAGTTAAGTAGGAGCAAGAGAAATCACAATTTTATTACAGGACTAATCTCAGAAATATAACACCAGTACAAAACGGCACAGTACAGCACAAATCGAGCGAAATAACGAGCGTTGGCAACGAGAATCAATTTTATCAAGTTTGCAGCTAGAGCGTAAGCTACACAACGAGATAAAAATAGGTTATCACGATTCCTACTTTAAACTTGGTTGTTGATAACATTACACTTTAATGAGTTCAAAAGCTAGTCAACGCTGTCCATGTCTACTTTTAGGCATAGACATATATATTATATTATTCATAAAAAATTACAACTTTTGTATCGTCACATGTTTGGAGTGAAAAGTTCTTTGGGCGCGTTAAGCACTTTTTGGTTGAATAAAAATCATGGATCTCGCGGCATCGTCACGTCACGATTCCCATGAACTATATGTAGATATACTGTGTATATATGTGTGTTTTTTTAAATATATCAGACAAACGAGCAAGTGGGTCACCTGATACTTACTTACTTATCGTATATGCCATATGGCATATCTCTGACACCAGGGTTACCACTAACCCTGGTGTCAGAGTTGTTCAAGCCGCCCAGCAGGCCTCTGACATGGCTTAACGACTATTGCCTAATGACTACAACCGGGACCGACAGCTTAACGTGCCCTCCAAAGCACGGAGACGCTCAGAATATAAACCACTTTGGCGGTCACTCATCTATGGACTGACCGTGAGCCTAGTTGCTTAACCTTGCCGATCACTTACGGACCAGTGAGGGCTAGCTATGATGATAAGTGATCACCGCCGCTTGACACTCGCAACACCAGAGGAGTCGCGGGTGCGTTGTCGGCTTTTAAGAGTCAGCAAACAAGTGTTGCTGACTCTTTCCCGCACCCTGATGAGCTCTGGCGACCTTACTTATACGCAGGAACATTAAAATTATTAATGTTATTATTAAGGAATGTTGTCACGTTTATGTTACTATGTCTTCTGTAAGGTGGAGGTATTTCCCCAGTCGGGCTGCTCTTTGAGCGAATGAATGCCTGCAGCAGCCTGTATGGCCTGTGCAGGGCCTCTCTTATATTTTATTTGAACAAAAGGCGTGAAACTCGTCATCGTTAAGTTACGCTTCCGTAGAGTTTTACGAGTATGTACTAATATTAGATTATTTAGATTAGAAGTGTAAAAACAAAAATAGTTTCTTATTGGCAGTCCTCATTTGTTTTTTTTACCTACTGTGTAATGCTTGACGTGGCAGATAAAGGGGTCGGTACCCGTTGATCACTGTATTCCCCGAGTTTATATTAGGTCTTTACCTATGAAATTGCCGTTCTGCAGTACTGGCCATTTCAAATCAAAATAATTTTTGTTTGGCTAAGAATTCTAATTTCAAATTAATTTTATTTTAAAAACATGGATTCTTTTTTCCAAAAGTAGTCATTTCTTTATTGATTAGTGTTACATTTTCATCGCATTTCAATCTTTTTCGTCATCATGGATACGTTAAAAATTCGAGTAATTATGGAATATGAGTACCGTCGTGGCAGCAACGCGGCACAAGCGGCACGCAACATCAACGACGTTTACGGAGCTAACACTACAAACCAACGCACCACCTGTTATTGGTTTGCTCGCTTCCGTTCTGGAAATTTCGACCTGAAAAATGAACCTCGCGGTCGTCCGAAGACTTTGGTCGACAATGACGAATTAAAGGCGGTTGTGGAAGCTGATGATACACAATCTACGGCTGAATTAGCAGCAGCTTTCGACGTTAGCGTCAAAACAATATTGGTCCATTTGCGTCAAATTGGCAAGGTAAAAAAGCTTGACAAATGGGTGCCCCACGAACTCAATGATCGCCAGCGCGAAGTACGCGTCGAGACGTGCCTTGCACTGCTCAACAGACACACAAATGAAGGAATTTTGAACCGCATTGTTACCTGCGATGAAAAATGGATTCTGTTTGATAACCGCAAGCGCTCAGCAAGTTGGTTGGATCCTGGTTCAGCACCTAAACAATGCCCTAAACGAAAACTTACCCCTAGAAAAGTGATGGTCACTGTTTGGTGGTCTAGCGCCGGTGTGATTCATCACAGCTTCTTACCAAACGGGGTGAGCATTACTGCAGATGTGTACTGTGAAGAACTGAGCACAATGATGGAGAAGCTGGCGCATCTCCAACCAGCATTGGTCAATCGCTCGTCTCCGCTGCTCCTGCACGACAACGCGCGACCTCATACTGCACAGCAGACGGTCTCCAAGTTGCAAGAACTGGGGTTGGAAGCTCTCCGTCATCCACCCTACTCACCAGACCTTGCGCCTACAGACTACTACTTTTTCCAGAATTTGGATAACTTCTTGGCGGGAAAAAAATTCAATACCCGAGAGGCAGTACAAAATGCCTTTGAAGAATTTGTTGCCTCCCGTCCAGCTGATTTCTTTAAGAAGGGCATCAATAAACTGCCACTGCGATGGCAAAGATGCATTGATTGCATGGGTGATTACTTCGATTAATACAAATAAAAAAATTCATGAAAAAAATTCGTTTAAATTTTTTCATACAAAACGGCAATTTCATAGGTAAAGACCTATTATATATTGTTTTCCTTATGGCAATCTGCTGGTTTGTCAAGCAATTTCTGCCAGTGTCATGTAATGACTACTCATGGGAATCCAAAATCTAGTTTGTTATCATTATTTCTTTTATTGCGGAAGCAAATTTAAAGTCTTATTCACGTCAAAACGACAGAAAGTTTTATATTTTTTCATGTTATATTTCATTACTGTTTATCTAATTAATATAAAATTTATACCTTTGTGTAATTCGAGGTGTTGATATTTTATGGAATAATATAATAATTGGTACAAATTATAATATTAAGTAAACAACATTGAAATCTATGATACAATAAATGTGATCTGTAAAAATAGATTTTTTATTTTTACCCTTTAGTACGCGATTGTACAGGAGATTCAGAGACCAATAAAAACATTGAAATATAAGTATTTTAATATATATCTAATATATATATCAGGCGATCAACGGGCACCTTAAATATTTGAGGAGATCAACGGGTACATGAGATGAAACTCGAGTTATCAACGGGTCCTGACCCGGCAGCTAAAGAGAAACACTGTCAAAAAACTAAGTTTAATTATTTTTATCAGGATCATCTTAACATCTAATAAAAATTTAAGAACTATTATAATTATGTCCAGCCAGTCGCAATAGAGATTAGCCATCTCCGCGGGACCCAGGAGCTTTCTATTTCATCACTCTCATGATCCGATGGGACGCCTAGCGACACGACCGAAAAGAGATCAGGTACAGGATCGACGGCTTTACGTGCTCTCCGAGGCACGGGGGTATAATACCGCCAGATCCCAGACTTCGGGCTGATCCAGAGAAATTTTTCTTTTTACAGAAAATTCCCAAAATCACTTTTGGCCCGACCCGGGATTTGAACCCAGGACCTCGTTTTCTGCGGGTGAACACGCTACCGCTAGACCAACGAGGCATGTATAAAAAAAGAAGCTTAATAAATAAAAAACAACATTAAAGAAATAATATGAAATTCGATAGTATTTTTTATTGCTGTTTTTTTATTTATTAGCTACACACATGACAACATAAAAGTAACTGAAACTCGAATATCGAATTAATATTATAAATGCGAAAGTCTGTGAGTATGGATGTATATATGTAAGGATGTTTGTAACTCTTTCACGCAAAAACTACCGAACGGATTTTGACGAATCTTTGTAGTAATATAGCTTATATATCCGATTAACACACAGGCTATGATTTATAAAGTTTAACGCGGGTACAACCGCGGGGCAAGCTAATGTTGA
Source organism: Pseudoips prasinana (assembly GCA_951640165.1). Taxonomy (NCBI): domain Eukaryota; kingdom Metazoa; phylum Arthropoda; class Insecta; order Lepidoptera; family Nolidae; genus Pseudoips; species Pseudoips prasinana. The sequence goes on from OX621236.1 coordinate 6,101,755, forward strand.
ATATAGCTTGAAATATCCACCAGTTTGAGGCCCTTCAAAGCTCCCAGGCCTATCCATTTACATTCTAAACCGATGAAACAACAATCGTCCCAAATGCAAATGAAGGCACTGCATCGACACAAATCATACGACCCAAGGCGGATCAGTTTCGTGTGTGCCCTGAATAATGTCGTATCTCTATTACCTCGTTGGTCTAGCGGTATTGTGTTGAACCGCAGATACCTCCTACTTCTGTTTGGTTCGGTCTCTGTCTTCTGGTTCTAAAATGGCGTTCAAATAAATAAAGGTTAAAAATGACTTAATCAATAGTTAAATCCGCTTCCATAATATGAAGTCATAAATGCTCCGAAATCGATTGTCAACGTTGAAGCCGATGTAACGATTGATTAAGTAATTTTTAACCTTTATTAATTGGAACGCCATTTAAGAAATCGATGTTTGGCGACTTGAACGGTGAGTGCCCTGAAAAATGTCGTATCTCTATTACCTCGTTGGTCTAGCGGTACTGTGTTGAACCGCAGATACCTCCTACCTCTGTTTGGTTCTGGCTCTGTCATCTGGTTCAAATCTCGGGTCTGGCCAAAAAAAGATTTTGGGATTTTTCTGTTGAGAAAATTTCTCAAAATCAGTTAGATGTCTGGAAGGTGGCGGTATTACACCCCCTGCCTTGGGGAACATGTGAAGCCGTTGGTGTTATACCTGACCTCTTTCTGGATCGTCGGATCATAAGAGAGATGGAATAGAAAGTGCCCACGTGTTTGCTCTTAAATTACATCCCAAGTGATTATAGAGCTTGGCACCCATAAAGATCTCGATTCTTTTGTCGACGAAGTCGAGAACGGCACATTATTAAATATTTTAAATAAATAAAATAAAAAAGGTTTTTATTCACGTAGACTTTAAAAAAGCGCTTGTAAATAGTCAGAACATGTTTGTAGTAATACAGTTATTATTTCTAGTTACTTATTACAGATATTTAGGTACACGGAATGTTAAAACATTTATACAATTTATTTTATAATGGTAGTGATATTTAGCTAGCTTGTATTAAGTTATTGTCAAGGAGATTATGTTTAGGTTTAATTATTGATATTTATATTGTACTTGGCTTTCATTTATTGAATGATTGATTATTATCACTAATATAGTGTTATTATGTCTTTCATCCTTGACGTTAATATTACTTTATTCATACTAACTATTAATAATTTTCAGTTTTCAGATATGTCCTTCATATATGCATAATGTCTGCTGGCACCATATATCAAGTATGTATGTCACCTAGAAGTGGGTTTTTGATGAGTCAGTCAGCCATAAAAATAGACGGGTTTTAAAAGTTTATATACCAATAAACTTGTGAGATATATTAATGAAATTTTAAATAGGTACTTAACAAGCTTAGTAAGAGTATTAAATGCCAAAATTATTGTAGGCAGATTAACTTTTCAAAGTAACCGACATAGCCCGAAAAAATTCCAAGCTGAAGTGGCAGTGGGCAGGGCACATAGCTCGTAGAGCCGACGGGCGCTAGTGCAGAAAGGTTCTCGAGTGGCCACCATGAACCGAAAGACTTAGCGTGGTCAGGCCCCCTACAAGATGGAACGATGATCTTGTGAGGGACGCTGGAAGTGGAACAATTTCCGATCTTGCGCTGATCGGAAATTGTGAGATCTTTGGGGGAGGCCTTTGTCCAGCAGATAATCAACTAGCTAACGGATTATTGTGAATAACACTATACCTATGTTAAAATATTACATACTTTTTAATTACTGCGTTTTTTTAGAGCGTCAATGCCGTAAAAAAGATTTATTTTCTATCCCCAAAAGTAGAACCTGTTATTGTAAGAACATGTTTGTAAGGCGTGCCTGTGAACTTTATAATAATAGCGAAAAACTAGCAGACATTGATGTTTTCTGTTGTACAGTAACATCATTGAAAAAATGTTTTTGTCTTTAGTATAACCTTTTTAAATTTCATAAGTAACTTAGAACTTAGCTCATCAACTAATACTTTGTTAATCCATGAGGAAACTATAGGTCTTTAAGTAAAAAATGAAATATTTAAGTTCTTCTGTATGACCGTTTGTTTCTTATCGAAATAAATAAAATTGGTTTTGAAGTCATTGTTGTTGGTTATTTGATTATTAGGCCTTTAATGGATTACAAATAAAACTCAACCCGTGCCACACACTACAGACACCGCAATACCGGTACCGCAATATACTCTCAATGAAAGTGAAATGAAAGGTTGGTATAATATATATCTGCGAATAAATGAGTTTTTATTAAAATCCATGTTAGTATCTATACTTACGTAGATTTTACTAAATTCAACTTGTTTCTATTGGAACAAGAGCTTAGTTTTATTATTGTTCCGGTGGAAATAAGTTGAAGTACAAAATTCTTTGACTATACGTGAATTGAAAGGTTAGCTTACTTGGAAATGAACGTGAAAAAACTTTCATAAACTTATAACACATATACGCTATGTTTTTGAAGTGGAACTACAGCTAAAGCTAATTATTAGTAAAATAATGCTAAGAAATTCAAATTCGTTTTGTATATCTTTAGCATTTCAATATCAAACCACTACCGCTATATAATACATTAAAGACACAGAATAACACACAGTAGTTTACCGACAATTTTTTTAAGAGCTTTAATGTTGCGTATAATAACAGATTGGTAAGATTATTGATAAAAGGGTGTATAGGTTTAAGGTAGATAAATATTAACATTTAATCATTTATTAAAATAAATTAGCTAAGATTAGTTGCGTAAAGGCTTTAAGTCAGGGTTTCTCAAACTTTTTGCGGTCACAGACCACTTTCATAATTTAAACAATGCCACGGACACTTGTCAAAGTATATTATAGCGGAAGAAAACAAGTAATACATATTATTATATAAAAATATATTTAAAAAAATACACTTTTCTGGGTATTTTAAACTTTCGCAATCCGAGTCATTATCATATATTATGGACACGGGTTACGATCGCGATTATAATTTAAGGCAAATTGTTACCTTTTGGTTTACCCGACGTTTCTGTATGAATTGTACAAGCTGTTACCTGATTTTAGTACACAATTAACTAATAAATATGTTAAGAGTTAACTTTTATGGGGCAATGTATAAGATTCTATAACAAACTTCCCAATGATATTAGAGTATTGTCTACGAATAAATTTAAAAGAATTATTAAAGCCAAATTGTGTAGCAGGGCATATTACAAAATTTCTGATTATTTAAGTGATAAAAGTGCTTGGGATTGAGTTGTTCTGAGTCAACACACATGATTCTAATCTTAAATATATTTAAAATCTTAAGTATATTTTATTTTATAAAAGGATTCCTACTGAGTTTTCTGGCAGTGTTTCTCAGTAGCTGCCACGTCATGCACTGCACAGTAGGGTAAAACAATATGACGATTCCAAATAAATGTAAAATTTTTACGGAATAAATGATGTTTGACTTTGACTTTGACCATTTAACTCTGGACCCCTCATACCCATGCTACGGACCCCGTCCGTGGACCCACTTTAAGATGGCGTGGAAGTGGTGACGGCCGGTATTTCTGTTATGCACGCTCCTAGATATCTCGGTTAAGATTTATGTAGGTAGGTGAGTAACGCATTCATTAAGTAATCCAAACGCATCACCACGTCAGCAAACCTAAGTTCAAGATGATATGCTGACCGCTTTGAGATATTTTATTACTTATGGGCGTTTTTGTCTCGTGCATTAGGTATCGGATCTATTATAAGTATTGCACAAAATGCTTCGTAAGCACTATTGTGTGGTGGTTATATGCACTAGTGAGGTGCAAATAGACGGTAGCTCTCGCCCATCGGCATATTAAATTTGCGTGTTAGAATAATTTCAGTGCAATTAACCGTACCGAATCAATCTATATAAGTTCCTTCTAATTATGACTAACTTCTTGATTACATAAGAGAATTGAAAAATGAAACTTACATTTAATATCACTTTAAGGTGATATCGAATTGGTGCTGATGCTTGCCGCTTGTGTATTTGAAGGTAGTCCTTCAAATATCCAAAACAGAAAAAGAGGTTGATCACGTTTTTTTTTTTTTTTACAAATATATTTTCAAAAGTTTATGCTGACAAAACCGTGTAATCGGTTTGACAGTAGGATCTAGAATAATAACGCGATTGACGATTTTGTAGGCAATTTTTCTTTTTAATTGTTGCTGAAATGAACTACTGTATGTTCATATTATTCTGTGTGAACTGGTATCCAGGTATGATTTATTCATAGTCGGTCTGAGTCACGTTTTAGATGTAAATACCGAAGCCGTTTGGAACTGTATCAAAGAATTTGACGCCCGATATCATAGTACGTGGTTGTTTTGTTAAATATCGTCGCATTTACAACGATTTAGTAGAGAATTCAACATCAAAAGGTAATGGAAGATGTAGGCAGAGTGCCGGTCAGTAGCATAATAACATAGTTTATAATAGTTGACTGCCTCGTTGGTCTAGTGGTAGCATATTCAACCGAGGTCCAGGGTTCAAATCTCGGGTCTTGCGAAAATTGATATTAGGATTTTTCTGTAAAAATGAAATACTTTTCAGTATCATCTCGAAGCCTGGGAGTTGGCGGTATTATACCCCCGTACCTCGGAGAGCATAAGCGGTCGCAAAGCGGTCGGTCCTGTACCTGACCTGTTTCCGGTCTTCCCCTTTCCGGCAGTGATTTAGAGTCCACAATCAATAGTACAAATAAATGAATAATAATAATAATATCTGGGGACAATGTCACACAGATCATCCTAGCCCCAAACTAAGCAAAGCTTGTACTATGGGTACCGAGCGATGATATACATACTTATATAGATAGATAAATACATATATACATAGAAAACATTCATGACTCAGAAACAAATATTCGTGCTCATCACACAAATATTTGCACTTACCGGGATTCGAATGTACCTATTGATTGCTTATTTCACCAAGTTCGTATTTAAATAGATAATTTCAACTTGTAAACTGTGTGAAACTTACGTCATTGTCACGTCACGCTTCCCATAACCTACATATTGTATTGTATGTAGATTATTTAGATCAAAATGTCAAAAATAGATTTTCCTTCTATCGGCAGTCCTCAAAGTCTGTTCCGCATGTTATGTTTGGAACGAAATTCCTTATCGCGCGTTGTGAAAGGGGGCTAGACGGAAAAAAATATTTTGCAGCTGTTCGGCGTGCGCATGTTTCTCTGTCTGTCTGTCTCTCTCTCTCTCTTATAGAAAGCAAGCCAGATATTTTCATTTCTATTTCGCATTGAACAGTGTGGTGTCGCGACGATTATTTTTGTTGAGTGTATACAGGTTTTTTGTACACAATAAATAATAAGAAATAACTTCGTTCCATCCGGGTGTCCCTTGACACCTCTCAAGTTTTTTTTTTAAATACTCTAAGCAAATCAAAAGCTAAAAGTCGACAGGATTGTTAACAGTTACGATAGTCAATTTATCCCCAAATAGGTTACCCCTTCAACTGCGATGGTACAATATGGTAGTCATCATAATTTATTGCTTATATAATATGAGTCCAATGTCGTATGGGAGGTACGTCATTTATTACACTAAGCGGCACACATTACAAATGCCACACTGAAACAATGACATCTACCCGTTGTTAGCATGACCACACCAGAAGGGTTAAGTTAATATGAGTAGTCATTTTCGAAACTATTCTATTCAAATGTGGTTTAAACTGCAGATGCCTGATATACATTAAAATAAGACTGCCTTATTGGTCTAGCGGCAGCGTTTTCAATCTCAGGTAATGAGGTCCTGGATTCAAATCCCGGGACGGACATTTGTTTTCAGAAACATTTTAAACATCAGCCCAACGTCAGAGAGTTGTTCGTACCACACCTCCGTGCCTCGGAGAGCACATAAAGCCGTCGGTCCTGTACCAGACCTCTTGCAGTCAAGTCTTCAGTCGTCCCATCGGATCATGAGAGTAATGGAATAGCAAGTGCACCTGTATTTGCACATACACTAGTGAACTATAATATGTCCTGTACAGATAGCTGCTTTGAGACAGGCCGCCATGGCCAAAATTAAAGTTTGCTAGCAAATATCCTTAAAGATTCAAAAGAGGGGAAATAAGCTTGCTTTCGTTTAGATCAGTTAATCAACCTGAGATACAATACGCATCCTTTGCACAAATGGCTAGTTTCCATTGAGCTAGCTAGCTCAAATTTGACCAGAAAGTCATCCACAAATGACTTCATAAGACGTACATTTAGAGTATTGCTGCAACGGTTAGGTGCGCAGCACGGTACGCCCAGATGAAGAGGCACCGCGATACGGAAACTTGATGAATCCATCAATGTCCCGTATTAGGTGATGGGAGGGCTTGTAACCACAAACTTCCATTTTGCAACAGCTAACTAACTAAATGTATACAACTATATTACTACAAACATGTTCTGACTATTTACAAGCGCTTTTTTAAAGTCTACGTGAATAAAAACCTTTTTTATTTTATTTATTTATTTTATTTTAAGAGGCGAGCACGATCTGCGGGATTTAAGCACGTTTTTAATATTTTTTTCCATATTAATTCGCAGAGCAGCCCGTCCCACAGCCGCTAAGATGAAGGGTTTGTGGGAAAATCTGAGTTTAGGCATGCCAAAAGCCACGCATTACTGGCCTTGATCATATTTCTTATTTCAAGAGCGTTAGTTAAGGCTGAAATAATTTCATTTCAGCCTTTACTTTATTCGTTAAATTTTGCGTATCATATCATGTAGAGGATAGAAAAGCGGGGAGAGTCACATCAGGAAAAGCCCTAACTAGACGACAGTGTATTTTTTACGATGATATCCAAACTTTTAGGAGCTCAGTGTGCTTCCAGAGCTTTTTATTTTTTTTTAATAATTTTACTTATTTACCATCCAAACTTATTGAAGTTATACTTCTTTTGGCGCGATGGAGAAAAATGATAAGAGTGAATTTTTACGATGCGCGCGCACACCGACACCAAAAAATTTAACAGCATGAAGTTAGTTCTAGGTGGTATGAAAATTGATAACTATGTTCAAGTTGTATATTAAGAAGCATAACTTCTAACGCGTGTACATAAGTACACACAAGTTTTTTAAATTGAACTTCATGAAATACGTGTTTAGTGTACTGCTTTATGCATAAATATTTTAAAAAGACCACCGCAAAATAAGTAATTACGTAAATTTATAATTATTTTTAAATAAATTTTCTTTGAAAATCCATTTTCCTTTTTCGTAGTTCCAGACTTGCATCATATTTCAATGCCTAGAAAAAATCATCAAGTAATAAAAATATTTGCTGTATATACGAGATTGTTTCGAGTAATTCAATTACTTAAAGCAATTTATATATCGTCAGATTTTATTAATTAACAGAACAGAATTTCTATTAACATGACATTTATTTTGAACATATAGTTATAGAATTTTAATGTATCGCAATCATAATCATAATCTTTAGTTCTTAAGTATAAATTATAAGCGCGTTGGTGTTAACTGTAAGTTTATATTTTTATCAAGAAATAAATAAATTAAATCAAAATATTTTTTCATAAAGTCGTAGCCTACAACTTTGCTGACGCGAATGAATATGAAAACTATTTGTTGGCCCTTTTTACTACGTTTTTCTTACTATATAAACATTATGATAAGGATCATAAATATTTTAAATAACCAACTCAGGACCCAGACTCAGGATAAACAGACATCATGTTTATCCTGAGTCTGGATGTAAATAAAAAATATATAAAAATAGATACTTATATATAATAATAATATCTGGGGACAATGTCACACAGATCATCCTAGCCCCAAACTAAGCAAAGCTTGTACTATGGGTACCAGGCGACGATATACATACTTATATAGATAGATAAATACATAAATACATAGAAAACATCCATGACTCAGAAACAAAGATTCGTGCTTATCACACAAATATTTGCACTTACCGGGATTCGAACCCAGGACCACCAGCTTCGTGGGCAGGAGCACTACCAACTAGGCTACGGTGACCGTCAAATTATATAAGTATACATTAACAAAAGTAAAGTAGTATTTGTAGTATATCAGTTATCTGGTTTCCATAGTACAAGATTTGCTAAATTTAGGATCATATCACCGTGGGTGAATAAAGTCCCAGGATATTTATTATTATCTATATATATCTATACATATAATAAAATCGTAGGAAAGTCAAAACTGTACATTGAATATTTTTTTAAAAGGAAACTTGGTGTGTCTACAATTGATATCGAAGCCAAAAATATAGTGGTTAGAATTTTTGTCTGTTTATCTGTATTTATTTCCGGGCTAAACTCAAAAAGTACTACATGGATTTAATCCAAATTTTGCATGAATATTACTAAGAGGTCGGGTCAACATATAGGCTACATATTATCACACTATCACGTACGGGGGAGGGACTGTGATAATTTATAAAATTTTACGCGGGTAAAACCGCGGGGCACAGCTAGTTATTTAATAAACACTAAACAAATTTACCGCTAGACCAACGTGTCAGCCACAAACATAATAAATTTCTGAATACAAACATTTACTAAATCTAGACACAGCCGTCAACAAGAAACAACAGAGGTGGTAATCCAAACGTTATGAGGGTATTACTAGCGTGTGTACACAGAGAATCCGCAATTTGCAAGCTGATGCACCGTCATCCCTATTCAGTGACCGTTTCCATTGTTTATGGCTGTCAAGCTGTAATACAACGCTTGTTTATTGCAAGACTGTCATAACTAAAAAAACCTAATTTTTCAGGAGAACGATTTTAAATATTGAATTTGAGTTACACATCTAAATTACAAATAAAGTACTGGCAAGCCGTATGTGATAGATTTGTACATTACTGTACTTGTAAAGGCATGTACTAAAATATATATAAATATTATCTTTGTCTAGTAATAAATAAAAAACGAGAAGTAGTCCCCACTTGTGTCTTTGTTGCATAAAATAAATAAATCTTAAAAGTATTTTCCCAAAATAGGTCATTCTTACACCACAAACATATGCGAAAGTTTAACAAAATTCGTTAGTTAAACAAATAATGACACTATTGCAGAAAAAGGTTGAATTCATTTTAAAGAAATAAAACAGTTTCTACAGGTTTTAACCATTATTTTTTAGTTGCAAAATAAAGAAAAATAATCAACTTTATAAAATCTTTTTGTATTTTACCTATGTATTTATTAGAAAAATATTAGGTTGGGGAAAAAGTCATTTCGCATTATAGTATATATGAACTTGTCATAAAATCTCTTTGGCTATACTTATTTGTATTTGGCTGGTTTTGGTATCATTGAAAGTTTAAATTTTAAAGAGCATAATTAGGAAAATGTGTGTTTTCATTTGTTTTTCGTACTGTCAAGATGAGTGAATGTAATGAAAAAATTCGATACATTTTAAAAATTTACTACAAAAAAGGTAAAAATGCAACGCAAGCCCCGAAAAGCTTTTACGATGTTTATGGACCTAGTGCAGTATCTGTGAGAGTAGCAAAAATTTGATTTCAGCGTTTTCAATCCGGAAATGTTGATGTCAAAGATGCACGTCGCTCTGGTTGCCCTATTACGGATAAAATGGATGCCATTTTTGAAAAAGTGGAGCAAGATCGGCATGTCAGTAGTTAACGACGTAACTGAAGAACTGGAAATTGACCACAAAACAGTTTTGGCGCATTTGAAAAAAAACTGGGTACACATAAAAGCTCGATATGTGGGTACCTCACGAGCTCACTGAAAGAAACCTAATGAACCGTGGTCTCATTTGTGATTATTTATTAAATGAAACCGAACCATTTTTGAAGAAGCTGATAACTGGTGATGAAATGTGGTTCACGTACGGCAAGAACGTCCGAAAAAGGTCGTGGTCAAAGGCCGGTCAGGCTTCACAGACTATGGTGAAACCCGGGTTAACTCGCAACAAGGTGATGCTGGGTGTGTGGTGGGATTGGAAGGGCATTATTCATTATGAGCTGTTACTACCAGGCAGGACCATCGTTTCTGAACTCTACTGCGAACAACTGATGAGATTAAAGCAAGAAGTTGAGAGGAAGCGGCCGGAATTAATCATCAGAAGGGGTGTGGTTTTTCATCATGATAACGCTAGTTTGGCTGGGAGGTGTTAATGCATCCGCCGTATAATCCTGACCTTGCGCCTTTAGACCACCACCTGTTTCGGTCTCTTCAGAATTCTTTAGGCAGTGTCAGGTTAACATCACAAGAGGACTGCCAAAACCACGTGTTGCAGTATTTTGATCAGAAGTCCCAAAATTTCTATAGCAATGGGATCATGTCCCTATCTACAAGATAGCAAAAAAGTTATCGAACAAAATGGTAACTACATACTTTAGTTAAATGTAAATAAACAATGTTAAAAAATGTATTTGAATTTTCTTAAAAAATGCGAAGTAACTAGTCATTAGAACTATTGCCTCCTGTATCGTGTATTCTATTTATCGTAGGTCCGTAATCGCTATCTCTGTCAGAATCATCACATTCTTCTTCGGGTTCAAATAAAGGTGGTTTACTAGTAGAAGCTGTGAAAAAAGATAAAATGGTAAAAGTAAGAAATTATCCTATAAAGTAATTTGTATAAATTCTTGGCGATGACTGTGCCCTTATCCTGCAATGACGGAATTTTCTTTTGAGTGCTTCTGTTCTCAAACTCCGTTTCGTCTTCGCTTGATGTACTAGATGAATTAGATGAACTTGAAGAATTAGAGCTGGATGAAAGAGAGGATTATGCCAATGGCTGGGCAGTTGTGGTATTGTTACTTCCGGTAATGGAATTTATTTCTCCATGTCTGCGCTTTCTTTTGCCTCAATAAGATTAACTAATAATCGCCCGCGCGACGCCGAGAACAAATAGGAGAGAAACAATTAACATCAAAATAATATTTTGTTTGTTGCAATAGTAACATAACTCATAATAATACTAAAAAATTCTGAATGTTTTCTGTTAGAACGGTATAATTCAAAATATGACTTTTAGTTTTCAATGTTGAAATGCATTGTTATTATTACAATAATGACTTAACGATAAATAATAAAAAAGCACTCTTAATTTTACGTGCAATAGCGTCATTTTGTTTAATAATACAAAACAATTTAACTCAGTTTATGTTGCAAAAGTGTCCTAATACAAAATAATTCCATATTGTACAAAATTATTAATGTGAGAATAGCTCTTATCATATGTTACAAGAACGTATTAACTCCAAATATGACGTCCTTGAGAAACACTATGCGTGCTTCTGCGTCGACCACTTTTGAGTAACTGACATAGCACTATATTGAAACAAACGAATGCCCTCGCCATGAGCGTGCAAAAACGACATGTGTAGCCACCTAGAGGATTCGTGTGGAAGGATCTTTATGCCATTCTAGTACTAAAAAATATACTAATCAAAGAGTATTTTTTTCACATAATCCGAAAATACCGTGTTTTTGAGATATGTCACCCTTGCAATAAACAAGCGACAAGTAGAGCTTGTAGATTCGTTAAGTATTTGTATTAAAAGTGAAAGATGACTGAACATTATTGTAACCGAAAAAATAACCGTTGAATTAACTCAAAATATTATTTCTTATACTTATTACATGAAGCGAATTATTGAAGGATAGGACTCCTCATGAATTATGAAAGTATTAAATAAATATCACTGAATGAATTAAATATCTTACCAACCATTGCAAAAAATAGCGAAATTATGTAACCTGTCAAAACGCTCTCGGGACAACTCGACGCAAAAAAGTGGGTGAGGTCTTAAATTAAATTTTATAAAGTTTTAAGCAATTTCAAGGTTTTATTTCGGCAATTCATTATCTATATTAAAGTAGTTGCTAAAGATAATCTTAAATCCATCTAGAACTACTACCATTTAGTCTCACTGATTATGTCCATAAGATCACGACAATATAAAAAATAGCTATCGAAAGAAGTATAAAACGACTAGTTGTATATTTTCAGGTATGTACGTCACCTAGTTTATAATATTACGGTATTGGTTTTTTATTGAAATGAGTATTTGTTGAAATGAGTATTGCAGAGTTTTCTTACACCATCTGACGCGAGTCGCCGTGTGATTGTCGGAAAGCAGATGCGGTATCCAACGGCAAACTAGCTTTTTCACACTAAGCGCTTCATGCAAGATCTTCTGAATGGTTAGCCCTGAGATGCCTTATAGAGCCTCTATCTCTCGATACGTCACATGACGATCTTCAGTGAAAGCGGATTTTGGGCGCCCTTCGCGAGATAAATCACTAACACTAGTACGTCCACGCTGAAATTTTAAATACCAGCGTTCAACAGTTCGCAGACATGGGGCTTCATCACTGAACACAGATGTTAGCTCTTCAAAACACTGAAACCGTGTCAGGCCTCATCTAAAGTTGTTTTCAAACATTTTCCTTAGAAAGATTCATTTCGCACGAAACCTAACATATTCCATTCGACGCTGTGACTAAACAATAGCATTAATCCTAATACTTTCAACTGTTTTGAGATTTAAAATTTAAACACATTCGAATATAGAACAGTTCCAAATTCAAAATTGCCGGCAAATATGGAAACAACAGAACTTAAAAGGCATGCCTACTCACTAGACCAATTACTGACAGCCGGGGCCAACAGTAGCACACAAAGACACTGAGTGGTGAGGTTTACTCAGGCATGTCACGGGGAATCTGTGATTGGAGGATATTACGAGAAGAATCATAAAAAGAAAGAAGGCAGGAGCATTATTGTTAAAACACAAATAATAAGATTAACTAGCTGTTACTTCGTCCGCGACAATTTTGAATGATAACCAATCTAACCTACAACAAAAAGTCCTAACATACGTGAAAGACTCACTTTTAGAAACTGTGTAATGAATATGGATAACAAAGGATAGGCAATAACATTAAAATTGTATTATACCGTATCTGATAGAAGCGGTATACAGAAAAAAACATGGCCTTTTAAAGCATATTTTCATTAAAAATGTTTCAATGACTAACATACTAAGTTAAGGATAATTTTTCATTGGCCTACTACTTTGTATAGATATTTGTATAAATGACAATAGCCTGCGCTTCGTTCGAGTGTTAATTAGTTTATTTGGTTTTTTTCTTAAATATACGTAGCCTAAGTTACTCCTTATTACATAAGCTACCTGCCAATAAAAGACCCGTCAAAATCGGTCCAGTCATTTCAGAGATTAGCCGGAACAAACAGACAGAACAATATTTGTCTAATATTGTAAAAAAAAATATGTTTGTGTTTGTACCGTATATATATTCATATTAATGTAGTAAACAACGGTTATTTCAATATTACAAACAGATTTTATTTATTTGTAAAAATGTATAAATAAGTAAACATTTTACACAGTAAAGTAAAATATAAAAGAACATTAAACCAAATTATTGTATAGTATACTAAACTATAGTATACTAAACCAAATTAGTGTATACCAAAAGTATTCCACCAACCGAATTTTTATAAATTCTCATAATTTTATATTCAGTACACGTCATATTTACGCCGCATTAGAATTGGATTCGGGTCTTTTCAAAAAAGGATTAAGCCCTGGTCTGGTTACGTCGCGGACAAGAAATGGAATATTATTACCAACAATTTTCATAGAAAAACTAGATGTCTCTAGGGATCTTATGTTTTAAAGCTTTGCAGTTTTTGCTGAATGTACGGTTGGCAATCGAAATAACAACAGAAACTAAACAATTTTGTGTAGCTTGTTTGCTAAACGACTTGCGCCACCACTCGGCTCTCTTTTTCGGTGAAGCGGTGAACTACCGTCTATTTCACAATGCTCTGAGGAACTGTTTGTGCTGGTGCCACGTCCCCTTTTTATCATCGCACCAGGCGCACTCGTAGTAGAGTTAGTCCGTACCACCTGAAAGTGATTTCGTCAAGCACGGTTCGCTTTCAGCGTTCATACATCTCACGTACGTGCAGGCTCTGGAATGAATTACCTGCTGCGGTGTTTCCCCAGCGCTACGACATGTCCTTCTTTAATCGAGGTTTAAAAAGAGTATTAATCTCACGGTAGGCAGCGGTTTGCTGTGCCCCCTGGCACTGCGAATGTCTATGAGCAGCGGTTACCACGTACCATCAGTGGCTCTAGCACGAGTTCCTGCAGTTTACCTACTCGATCACACGTACAGTTTCGTCCCATACATTGAGCACCAGAGTTTTAGTTCTTAATAGTTTCCGCGAGAGGCGCTGGTGCTCAATGTATGGGAAAAACTGTACGTGTAATCGAGTAAGTAAACTGCAGGAACTCGTGCTAGAGGCACAGGTGAGCCGCTGGCTCGTCTGCCTCCAAAAACAATAAATTAAAAATAAGAACTAACTGTCAATTGTAAACTTCACGTAAAAAAGATAAAAAAAACCTGAATTTTAATTGACTTACAACAACACAGCCCCTAAGACTTATTGAAACATTCGACTTTAGAAGTTGTTTATTATATTATCTTCCTCTACATTTCCTCAAAAAAGAGTTTCTTGTTAATCGAGACGTAAGATATTTTTTAAATCAAGAAATTATTTTATTTTTGGCGTTCGTTACACAATCATATCAAAATCTATAAATTTGTAATATATATAGTAAATGCAAAGTTCGTAACGCTCGTCGAAAATTCACCAACTTACTCCCCAAGTCAAGCGTGTGTAAAGGAGTTTGACTACAAACATAAGGCAGTATTGTGATAAAAGAACATTTGTCACCAAAATTCGGTCATACGATTTAAACGTTAAGCGATATGAACAAATCTATTTACCTACTCCCTTTATCTTTCATATTTACATAGTTCGTAAATCATATTTTATGTCTAGCAACAAAAACAAACAAAACTTGGCTGTCCTGTAACACGTAGGCTTTCGCTGTTTTCCGCACGACAGCAGCTGACGTGAACATAGTTTTTCTCCGAATCTGTGAGCTTTTACGTTACGACAGTGACTGATATACGAGAATTTTTCTATTTTCTCATGTACAAATACCATTTAAAATACGAAAAAATGGGAAAAACTATATTGAGAGTTTATTAGTTTTTTATTACTTTATAAGAGAGGTAGGGCATAGCGTTCATTCGCTCGAAGAGCAGCCCGGCAAGTGAAGTACCTCCACCTTACTGAAGACATTCCTTAATGATAACATTAATCACTTTAATGTTGTGTTCTGCGTGTGAGTAAAGTCGCCAGAGCTCATAGGGGTGGGGGTGGGGAGGGTCAGTAACAATTGTTTTCGGACTCTTTTCAAGGCCGGCAACGCACCCGCGACTCCTCTGGTGTTGCGAGTGTACATGGGCGGAGGTGATCACTTACCATCAGATGACCCACTTATTCGTTTGTCGCCCTCGTACATAAAAAAAGTCTAGTACAGCCTAATGCAACGAGCTAGCAGCATCGAGGACCTCAAATATATAAAGTAAGATGTCGAAAAAAGAGAAATATTTTCTTGTCATTGAGTAGGTAAGTATTTACTTAATTAAGTAGTTATACTTCACTGCTCCAACTTTATAGAGTAAATTGTCTGAATATAGTATTTTTTGCATTTTAGTTTTAGCACACTACTAAGTTTGATGAGCAAATATAAAAATACAAGATATTCTACAAATTTCTTAATCAACTAAGTCATGCAGTGAATAATTTGATGACGACATTTACTTGATTATAAGGACACAGACACCTCCAAACACTAATTTAATTAGGGTGGAATGTCTAGCTGAATTATTTTTTTATAGTAAATAAAGAATTTAATATAATAAAATAGTAGAAGACACTGGGTAAATACTAAAAACCAAAAGACATAAGGCTTCTTAAAGAATTAGCTAGTATCAACTAGTTTATTTTTATTATTCTCGCTTTGTATGAGTAATGCTTTCAATGTGGTTCTGAACTTAATTGAAATTAAAGAAATTTTAGTTTTATAACATTATTCACAATGCAAAACGTAAACTTAATCTCAAAGATGGGAAATCATAAGTTGAATGGTCCTGCGGATCTCGAACCTCTCTTGTCCGGGGTAGGCGCTCTCAATCAGTATGGATTTTAATATCCCATTTTTCTCCGAAAGAGTCCAAATATTTGATCTGCCAGCGTGTATCATTTGAAGCTTAACGCAGAGCGCCTACCCCGAATTGGTAAGAGTGCTGGTTAGAGATTCGCCGGGCAATAAAAATCCCATTTTTGATATTAAACAAATTCAAAACAGATTTTGTTTAAATTGAATGAAAATGTTTAATTAGATCAATCTCAAAAATAGGATACCATTTATGATATTCCATTTTTGAGATTGAACTAATTTAAAGACCCGCCGGACGAGTAAACTTATGATGTTCCATTTTTGAGTTTAGTTTAAGTACGCTTTGTAATGCGAATAATGTTATAAAAGTTAAATGTAGTCCATCATCACATCAGCAGAAAGATGTCCACTGCTGGAAAAAGGCCTCCTCCAAAGATCTCCACAATTGCCGGTCTTGCGCTATTCGCATCGAGCGGTTTCCAGCGACCCGCACAAGATCATCGGTCCACCTTGTTGGGGGCCTGTCCACGCTGCGTCTTCCGGTTCGTGGTCGCCACTCGAGAACTTTTCTGCGCCAACGGCCGTCGGTTCTACGAGCTATGTGCCTCGCCCACTGCCACTTCAGTTTTGCAATTCTTCGGGCTATGTCGGTGACTTTGGTTCGCCTGCGGATTTCGACATTTCTGATTCGATCTCGCAGGGAAACTCTGAGCTTAGCACTCTCTATTGCTCTTTGCGTGACCTGGAGCCTTCTAATAAGGCCCATAGTGAGCGACCACGTCTTTGTCGTATTTCGTAAAGTATTCCAATTCAACATGTTTTATTGAAAATATAAATCATTAATTCTAACAAGTCAATTTAGTAAGTATTGCAAATTCAAAGAAACCCACATGTATACAAAGAAACTAAATAAACAAATTTATTTAGTAAACTATTCCAATTCGTCTTAGTTTTTTTTGACATTACACCTACGCAACTAAATTTAACAAGCGAATTTAGAGCAAAGTATTCCAACTCGACATATTTTTCTTCAATTGCGTTTATAATACACTACCGAGTTTAACGAGGCAGTACAGAGAGTATTGTATTTCAATACAGTTTCACAATTTCCTAAGTAAACTAAATCTTCCAGTGTATATAAAGCGGTGTCTTCCGTTCGTGATTTTTATTTCTTCGGAACAAGTTGGCCGCACCGAGACAGTTTAGCATTTCTCGAAACTTTTACGGAGACGTTATTATGTTTTTAGTACCTCCGCTATACAACTTTAATCATATTTTATTATACGTTTTGGTACATCAACTTATATAAATTAGAATTAAATAAAGTTGGAGATAATGTTACTTTAGATAAACTCATTTATAGTCCTACTGCGTTCCTTGAAGTAGTATAGCTACGTAAAGTAAAAACATTTATAGAGATGTTGTTGTGTACGGATTTTATTATTTGAGATTATATAATTTATCTTATGTCCCAACACAGGTGGACTCTATATGGTCTGATGATACGATGGGACGGCTATCACATACGACCTGGGAGAGAACAGGCGTGGCGCCAACAGCCTTACGTGATAGAGGAGAGTGCCAAGAAGCGGGCGTATAACACCGACAATTTCCGTACAATTGGTTGTAATTGGGTGGTTTTCTTTCCGGGTAAACCCAATAACACATTTTTTGGCTTGACAGACGACATTTCTTAATAACCATATCAATAATTTTAATGTTGTTGTTCTTCGTGTGTTAAGGTCGCCAGAGCTCATCGGGGTGGGGCGAAGTGTTAGCATCCCTTTTCGCTGACTCTTAAAGGCCACAATGCACCTGCGACTCTTCTGATGTAACGAGTGTCCATGGGCGGCGGTGATCACTTAACATAAGGTGACCCACTTGCTCGTTTGTCGCCCTCTGATATAAAAAAAACACGGATTGGATCCTAAACATTATTGTCTGCTCTTAAACATGCTACCACTTCACTAATGAAGTAATCTTACCTGGATACATAAACTAATTACCAAGTATAATTTCACCTAAGTGACAATTAGCACATTCAGATATCATAAGAAAAGAAGAATCTCGAAAATAACTTCTTTAAACGATAATTTCTTTTGACATTCAAGATCCTAATGTAAAGAAATGAGGATTATGTTTGTGTAAAAATGTTTGGTACACCTTTTGAGAGGTAGAGATTTTTTACTTAGTTGTGAAAATAAGTGCTGATTACATAAAAGGCTATTCAAATTCTTGATACTAAAGAAAAAGTACCTAACAAACATTGTTGCTCATACTTCTGGAGTTCCAATTCTACGAATAACCTTTTTATAATAAGAAGAGCCTTATCATTTAAACTTTGTAGAGTCGATAACTATATGATGTAGAGAAGTAATAACGGTCACCATAGCCTAATTGGTAGTGGTCCTGCCTACGAAGCTGGTGGTCCTGGGTTCGAATCCCAGTAAGTGCAAATATTTGTGTGATGAGCAATATTTGTTTCTGAGTCATGGATGTTTTCTATGTATATAATATATTTTTAAGTATTTATCTATCTATATAAGTATGTATATAGTCGCCTGGTACCCATAGTACAAGCTTTGCTTAGTTTAGGACTAGGATGATCTGTGTGACATTGTCCCCAGATAAAAAAAAAAAAAGGCTTGAAACGCACGGGTCATCGGCGATGTAAAGTATGCAGTTGCTATGTTGTTGGTGAGTGTAAACGTGGTTTAATTTATATGCGTCTCCGTGCTTCAAATATAATAAAACTATAATCAATCAACCCATCTAACGAACGACATTAGTGTCTAGTTATTTAAACTGACCGATAACTAACAGACCGGTAATGCTATGAATGCCTCTTAAAACATTTGCCTCATTCAATTGTCTATTTAATAGGTTTTGGGGATGAAACGAAAAGTCTACGTCAACGTGAACAGCTTCGCGGTAAAAAACTAGTAGAAGGTAAAAATATCTTGTGAATTGCACTATATATATATATTATAACGTTTGTTCTTTGGGGTTTTCGCGAACGAGTAAAAGAAAACAAGTTGTTATTAGAATAATGTCTAATTAGGCACACAAGGTTTGCAACAAGAATAAGAAAACAATCACGTTTGCACAGTCATTATTAAGACAGTAGGTAGTCGCGAGCGCGCCAGACCGTGCGCATTGCAACGACTCTCGTGGACGGACTGCCGGGGGTGCGCGGGCACATGGCGCGCGCTGAAGTGGGGGGGAAGGGTAGCCCTCCCTTTTACCGCGTAAGATAGGTACATATTCTAACTAAACGTTGGGACAGCGCGTTACACTCTCCCCCTTTTGACCAGGGAAGGGTCTCCCGAGTGGTCAAACAAAAATGGTAACAAGGCACGCTACAGTTAGATCACCTTTCGTGGGCGACCTCTATTACGTTTAGGAATAATCGGCTCAGGACATTCACCCTCTCTAGCATGGTAAGGACGCAAATCTGACACGTGATACTTACCGAAAATTTCTCCTGTCTTATCATGAGCTAGGAGGTAGGTAGTAGGACTTACCTTTTTAGAGATGACGTACGGTCCATCTCGTTTTGGATTAAACTTCGAGGTCACACCCTTTGCGGCATTACTAAGCGTATGGGTCCGCATCAGGACTAAATCTCCTTCCAGGTATTCATGGGTTGACGTGCGACCCTTATCGGCATATGTCTTACGGACATCTTGTTGCCGTTCCAGAGTTTCTTTAGCTGTCGAGACGCTATCTGCGAGCTTGAGCAGATAAGGCGTAATTTGGGGAACATAATTCTCGGATTCCACTACTGCTCTTAGGTCTGCCTGAGCAGTTAAGGGTGACCGCAGCTCACGTCCGAAAGTCAGGTAAGCTGGGGTCTGATCCGTAGACTTAGTTACTGAACTATTGAAAGCAAACCGTACAAACGGTAGTACCTCTGGCCAAGTTTGATG
The DNA here is from genome assembly GCA_951640165.1 of Pseudoips prasinana. Classification (NCBI taxonomy): domain Eukaryota; kingdom Metazoa; phylum Arthropoda; class Insecta; order Lepidoptera; family Nolidae; genus Pseudoips; species Pseudoips prasinana. The sequence goes on from OX621236.1 coordinate 6,121,770, forward strand.
GTGACCTTCCACTAAGATGGCGAGCTGAGCCTTTAGATCCCTATTTTTCCGCTCAACGGGATTTGCCTCGGGATGATACAAGGGCACCAAACTTTGTTTAACGCCTAGAACAAACATCGCCTTCTGCATAACATCTGCCACAAATTGCACTCCGTTATCAGAAATCATCCGTCTAGGAAGACCAAATCTCATAAATACCTCATTGACCAAAGTTTTAGCACACGTCTCTGCTGTAGCTTCGGTGAGAGCGAACACTTCCACCCACTTACTGGTGGTGTCCTCCACTATGAGTATCCATCTCTCACCTTGGGATCCTTTAGGCAACGGACCAAAAAGATCAGTTGCGATAGTTTCAAACCTTTGAGACGGGACAGGAGTTTGAAGCAAGCCGGCTGGTTTGAGTGTTGAAGGTTTATAACGTTGACACTCGATGCAAGTCTTCAAGTACTCAGTTACAAACCGTCTCATACCAGGAAAATAGAAACGTTGCGAGATACGATGTATTGTTCTATCAATACCACCATGAGCGGCGGTAGGCGAGTCATGACATTCGATCATGACTTCTTTCCGCAGGCTCTCCGGTACGACGAGTTGAGGCTCCTCGGAATCAGTATCAGGTACATACCGATACAGAACACCTTGATTCAGGAGATAGCCTCTCTCAGACCAACGATTTATATTAAGTTCATCCTTACCTTCGAGGTCATGGATGATCTTTGCAACTTCCGGATCAGCTAACTGCGCATCACGGGTAGAGGTTGCATTCCAGCGGGGTATATCAACTACGACAGGACAGATAGCCGATTCAGATGCAGGACCATCTGATGTCACGGGGCGGCTGAGCGTATCGGCAAGTACGTTAACCTTACCTGGGGCATAATCGATATGCAGGTCGAAAGATTGCAACTTCAAGGCCCAACGTACTAACCTGCCACTTGGGGACTTGAGGGTAAAGAGCCATTTCAAGGGTTGGTGATCTGTTATCACGTTGACCTGGTGACCATCGATGTAACCTCGGAAACGTTCTACTGCCCACACGACTGCGAGAGCCTCCCTCTCCGTGGTGGAATAATTCTGCTCGGCCGGAGTTAGCAGACGGCTGGCATATTCAATTGGAAGTTCCTGATTCGGTGACTCCCCCTGGAGCAAGGCTGCGCCCAGTGCGTAATTACTGGCGTCAGTCCGCAATACGAATGGTTTCGTATAATCCGCTTGAACAAGAATAGGGGCCGTGGTCAGCAGTTTCTTAAGAGTTTCAAAAGACTTAAGTTGCTCCGAACTCCATACCCACGCCTGAGACTTTTTAGTTAAGCGAGTAAGTGGTTCAGCCACTTTGGCGAACTCTGGGATAAACTTACGGAACCATGAGCAGGTTTGGAGGAAGGTACGAAGTTGCTGGAGGGTTGTCGGTTCCTTCATCTCTACAACAGCACTTACCTTCTCTTCGTCCGGAGATATACCATCACGAGATATCACGTGGCCAAGGTATTTGAGCCGGTTTCTGGCAAACACACATTTCTCTCGGTTTGCTCGAAGCTTAAAAATACGGAGACGCTCGAATACCGCACGTAGATCTGCTAGATGGGACTCCAGGTCCTCCGAAATAACCAAAAGGTCATCCAAATAACCTAAAATAGTCTTACCGCCAAGAGAAGACCCTGATCTGAAACGATCTATGAGCCTCTGAAACGTAGCTGGCGAATTCTTAAGGCCAAACGGCATACGTTTGAAGCGGTACGTACCGAAAGGCGTGACGAACGCCGTTTTGTCACGATCGGCGGTACTTACCTGCCAGTAACCACTGCGAAGGTCTAGAGAACTCATTACACAACCCTTCTTGGTTGACTGTAAAAGGTCGTCTATACGCGGCATGGGGTATGCATCCGTCTTGGTGACCGCGTTCAACCTTCGGTAGTCGACACAAAACCTATACGTACCATTACGTTTCGGTACTAAGACGCACGGTGCTGCCCAGGCGGATTCACACTCCTCGATCACGTCCTCCGCCAACATCTTGTCTAACTCGGCGCGCAGGATTTGCTTCTTGGCAGGCGTAACACGATACGGGGGCAAAGCAACAGGCGGATGATCGCCGGTATCTATATGGTGTTCTGCAAATGGAGTCGGCTCTCCGACTATATCGAAAATATCGGAATACTCACATAAAAGATTCTGCAAATCACCACGCTCCTCCTCAGTCAACAGAGTGCCCTCATCTGCCCTCAGTAGGTTGAGAGAGGCACACTCCACCACCTCACGAGAACTCTCCGTCAGTAGGGGGTGAATGAACTGAGGCCGATCAGCTGTGTACCATGTCATAGAAGAAAAATTCAAAACCAACTTAGACTTAGTAATGAAGTCTATCCCTAAAAGCGTTTCATTGTTTGAGGCATCGGGAAACACAACAAACTCAACAGGAATACACAAAGACATACAATTCACATTAACACATGTTAACAATACAGTATTCGTACGACTACTACCATCAGCCAGTCTAACCGACATAGTCTGCGATGTAAATTTAACATTTAAACGTAAAAGAAGCGCATACAGCGTTGAACCCGCGATACTACGCCGGGCGGCAGTATCTATAAGCGCTGAACCACTATAACCTAAAATCTCTATATTTAAAATTGGACGGTCTTGCGTAATGGTATTATTCGAAGTACTACTAACATTAAAACAGTCTTGTGTCGTGGTAAGTGAATAAAATATATTACGTTGAGGTTGTGGTTCATTTGAACTAGTAACATTACAACTCAAACTCGATATATTATTATTTTTACAGGTAGGACAATTCGCTCTTACATACCCTTTTTCACCACAACCATAACAAATAAGGCTAGACTTATTATTACTAGACGATACTTTAGAGTCTTTCTTTGGGCACAAATCACGCGTATGACCTCGACATTTGCAATACACACAGAATAACTTTGCTTCACTCGCAGTATTATTTTTATCGGAACTTTGCACTTCGTTACACTTGTTACGAACGGATCGACCCTGTGAACGCGCGGTCGACTGCTGAGCTCCCGCACCACTGAGCGACGGGGACGTCGCACCATTTCCCGCCAAATTGACGCACGTGGCGGCGGCGCGCGGCGCCCGCGTTTCCTCCCGCTCGTACCGCTCGCGAGGCGCCTCCGCTGGCGCCGCCTGCGATGAAGTACTTGCACTGGAACTTTCCATGATGGATTCTTCTATGTCTCGAGCTTTGTCGATTAACGACTCAATACTGCTAACCGTATCTCGGGGTAATCGCTTTCGAATACGTTTATGTAATAATCCGTATATTATGTCTATCTTAGCTTCTTCGGGTAATACGTAAGGAAACTTAGCAATCATGCCTCGTATACGTACAATGAAGGAGTCTGCGAGTTCTTCATTTTGTTCGTTAGCGAATATCTCTCGGTATAACTTGTAAGCAGGACACGGAGTACCATACATACTACGTAGTCGTTTGACGGCTTCGGACCACGAGGACACTTCCGTCCGGATCCCTCTCCACCACACTGCAGCCTCGCCATGGAGCAGCATCGGGAGACCACGAAGCGCAAGGTCATCGTTAACCAGTGCGCACTCCTTGTACATCTCGATGGAGTCGATGAAGGCTTCCACGATTTCAGGATCTCGGTTCGAACCATCAAAACGTGCCGTACACTTGGACATGTTCCCTGATTTGCTAGTCAACGACGGTGTCGGTGAGGGCGCTGCCGCGGAGAAACCACCTGCCGCGTGCGATGCCATGAGGGATTCGACGAGCTGCCGATTTGCTTCCGCCTGAGTATTCGCGAAGGCGGTAAGAAATGAAGTCAGCTGGTCACCAGACATGAGCACTGGCGAAGGTCTTCTGGTTTCTTCATCCGAGCTGGAGTGCGCGTCAGCGTCACTAGCCTTTGGGTCCGTTCGTACTTTACGTGGAGGCATCTTCACTCTTTACGTAGGTACCAGAGAACAGGAACACAGGAACACCGAAAAACGTTAGCGGTCGACCGGCACAAACTGGTTTAAACGCGTTCGCGGCCACGAGTTGGAGCGCCACTTATAACGTTTGTTCTTTGGGGTTTTCGCGAACGAGTAAAAGAAAACAAGTTGTTATTAGAATAATGTCTAATTAGGCACACAAGGTTTGCAACAAGAATAAGAAAACAATCACGTTTGCACAGTCATTATTAAGACAGTAGGTAGTCGCGAGCGCGCCAGACCGTGCGCATTGCAACGACTCTCGTGGACGGACTGCCGGGGGTGCGCGGGCACATGGCGCGCGCTGAAGCGGGGGGGAAGGGTAGCCCTCCCTTTTACCGCGTAAGATAGGTACATATTCTAACTAAACGTTGGGACAGCGCGTTACAATATATAATAATAATAAATTCATTTATTTCTCTCAAAAGGTTACAGTAGTCTTTACAAAGTAAATTTAGCTATTGATAAGTTTCTAAACCTTGTGAGAGCTGGAGTCCGTAAGAGGTTCAAAGACCTGTGTGACGAATCTCCAGGCTCTCTCCTTATATTGTAGTGAAAAATGAGTAGCTAACGTGTCGTGAATGGGTTATTTTGAGATAATGAATGATCGGATACATAATTATTAAAGAGAAAAGGAGCATGCATGCTTGAGGGTATATGTGCATGTGTTGTGTGTGTGTTAGGGTGTATATGTGTGTGTGAGAGGGTGTGTGTGTGTGTGTGTGTGTGTGAGAGAGAGGGTGTATGTGAGGGGGTGTGCGTGTGTGCCTGTTGCTGTATGATATTTTAATTTGTAATTATGATTTTTTCTGTTTCAGTGTAGTCGAAGGACATGAGCCAATTTGTAACCGTCTTTTTGCAATTAAATTTACTTAGTGAATGAATACTGAGTGTTTTATTTACCTTATTATAAATGTAACCACCAAGGAAAAAGAAACAACGCTGGGCAAGTCTAGTGTTTGTTGAGTATACTTGACAAACAATATGTTTCCGGCGGGCATTGTTAGGTTTCTTGGGATCATATGGAGTTTGTGCATGAGTGGTTAGAATTACTCTCAGAATAAATAGCTTACGGACGGAGAGAACGTCACAGATCTTAGTTAGTTAGTTAGTTAGTTGGGCGATAGGTTTCCGCACTTAGCCTCCCAATTGGGCCATTGTGCGTGATACTTGTTTGGCTACTCGAACCATTTAAGTTCCATCCAGAAGTCCAGGAGACCACGAAAGCCTGGCTTGAGGGCCTCCTGCAGTGTCTTCGGATCATTCAGGAACTTTGCCCGTTGGTAAGCGACGCTCTTGCAGTGTAGCAGTACGTGTGCTGGTGTTTCTTCATTTACAATGCACCCTCTGCACAGGGGGCTGTCCGTGACGCCAATCTTGAAGAGGTGTTTGTTTAGCGTGCAGTGTCCGGTAATTGTGCCTATCACCATGCGTAGATCCTTCCTGTTCAGGTGTAATAGATTACGCGACAGGCGTTTGTTCAGAGATGGTAGAAATTCTTTTGTCTGTCTGCATGATTCCAGATCTATCCACTCTTTTTCATGTTCTTGTGTGGTTTTCTCACACAGCCATGTTTTCAGTTGGTTAAAGGGTATGGGTACAATGGGTTCAGGTCCCATTGTTGTCGTTTCCGATCCCTTTCTTGCCAGCTGGTCCGCAGTGTCATTTCCTAGAGATCCACTGTGCCCTCTTATCCACTGTATTGTGATCTTGTTGGTTGTTGCGATCTTTTCAAGCGCACCGTGGCTATCCAGAATGAGTCCGCTGTTGAATTGGTTGCTCTTTAAGGCTTGAAGCACAGAGGCACTGTCTGAGATTATGCGTATGGATTTACCATGTACATCTCGAGACTTGACTGCTGTTGCTGCTAGTGTTATTCCTACGCATTCCGCTTGGAAAATAGAATTTAGACTGCTAAGATAGATAGATAGATAGATAGATAAACTCTTTATACGCCGGCTCCTGTGCCTCTGTTTGTTTTTGAAACATCAGTATATATCCGAACTTCATTTGTGCCAGAGCTGTCCTTGGCTTCCTCTTGAAGTTGGATGTCGTAGTTTTTATCAAATATGAAGTTTTTAGGGATTATGTCACATATAGCGTCCATCATTGGGAGCGTCTTCTTAATTTCATCCATGATGCGCGTGTGATTTTCCCTATAGTTTTGCTTCCACAGGCCAGTTTTGCTGAGCCTTATGGCTGTAGCTGCGGCCTCTTGTTGGATAACCAGGTGCAATGGTCTGAGATTTAGGAGGGCCTCTAGTGCAGCTGTGGAAGTCGTTCTCATGCTGCCGGTAGTTGCTAAGCATGCTAGTCTTTGGAAGCTCTGGAGTTTTGTTTTTGCTGTGTTTAGCTGTGTTCTGGGCCACCACACAACGGCACCATACGTTATCATGGGGAGTATTAACATTTTGTAGAGCCATAGGGTCATGGATGGTCTTAGGCCCACACACACACGTCACAGATCTTATGAAGTTCTGTTGTGGGAAACTGATAGGGCAATTTCCACCCAACCTTCAGAAGTGCCCTTTGAGCACGTTCTAATTTTATCAGGTTGGTTTTAGCGGTGCCACCCCATGCTACAATACAGTACTGGACAAGAGACTGAGCCAGTGACAGGTATACAAGTCTGAGAGTATCCCCATCAGCAGCATGTCGTAGATTTTTGAAAACGAATATCAATTTTCTTAGCCGTGATGTAAGTACATCTATGTGTTGTTGGAAGCAGAGTCGGTCGTCAATCTGTATGCCAAGGTATTTTATGCAATTTGTACTGTGGATAGTTGGGCAGTTACAAGATGAGGTGACCCAAACATTACAGGAGTGGGCAATTAGAGGGGAAATGGATGAGGGGGGTTTGCCTGCCGATGTGAGTGTAGTGTAGTATGTGAGTGAGAAATGCATATAAAATGTTTTGTCGGCGTTCAAGGTGAGTAGGTTTTGTGTGAGCCAGTCCGTGATCAGGTTCAATCTGGTCTGAGCACATGCAACGACGGATTCCCGAGTGGTGTCATGAAATATCAAGGCAGTATCATCGGCGTATGTGAAGATAGAGCAGTTGTTAATATTTAATCGACATAAGTCGTCGATATAAATAAGGAACAGTGTAGGACCGAGAATACTGCCCTGAGGCACTCCATAAGACACGGGAAGCTCACTACTCAGCCACTCACCAATCTTTACGCACTGTCGTGTATCCTTTAAATAGCTAGAGAGTAAGGAAAGTTGTTCATTCCTTATACCCAGCCTCTCAAGTTTGCCCAACAACAGTGGGACAGAAACCGTGTCGAACGCTTTTGCGAGATCTAAAAATATGCCTACAACTTTATTTTTTTTGTCCAAATTTGATATAATTTTGGTGGTCAGATCAAGCACTGCATTTTCCGTTGAGATGCCTGCGCGGAAACCATATTGGTAGGTTGAGAGTAAGCTATTTTGTTCGAGATACTTTACAAGTCTCTTGTTAATGAGCCTTTCTAGTAGCTTCGAAAGTGTAGGCAGTATAGCAATTGGTCTGTAGTTGTTCACACGATCTCTGCCCCCGCTCTTGTAAATGGGGTGTACGATGGCTAATTTATAGACGTCCGGGAAAACTCCTGTGCTTAAAGCCATGTTGCAAATGTGTGTAATTGGATGGATTAATAAATGTTTATATCTTTTGAGGAATGTACCAGAGATGTTATCTGATCCTACAGCACAGTCGCTTTTGAGGCCTATTATCAGGTGTTCTATTTCTGTCTCATCCGTTTGCAGCATGACAAAAGTGTTAGAGTGTGAGTGATATTTTGTAGTGTTAGTGGTAGGTACTATTTTTTCAGCTAAGGAGCGTCCGTCTATATATATATATATATATATATATATATATATATATATATATATATAGACGGGCTTGTTGGCGTAGTTGCCAAATGCTTGCTTTTCACGCTGGAGGTCATGGATTCGATTCCCACCCAGGACAGATATTTGTGTGCATGAACAAGCTCTGCTTAGTTTGGGATCAGATGGCCGTGTGTAAAAAATGTCCCATGATATTAATAATATAAAAAGAATTAAATAAAAATATACAAAAAATCTAAATTGTATACAGTTTAATTCTAGGTAGGACCCAAAATCATAAATTAGATAAAAATATTAAAACAGAGTTAAGGTAAATACTGATTTTTAGATATTTATATCTGTTTATTATTTTAAAATGACTGACAATTTTAAATTACCTAGAATTTTGTCTAAAGATGAAAAATCCTTTACAACTTATCCGAACATTTATCTATACAAAAACCCCACTTTTCCTTACAAACAAACTACTCTTTATGATATGTCAGTTTGTCCTGAGTATGGGTGTAACTCACAAAAGAAAAGTAGTATATCAGTTATCTGATTTCCATAGTACAAGCTGTGCTTAGTTTCAGATCAGATGGCCGTGTGTAAATAATGTCCCAGGATATTATATTATAATATCGGCTGAATGACGTCCACTACTAGACATAGGCCTCCCCAAAAGATATCCACAATGAAGTTGTGCCCATCATTTGGAGGGACCATAATGGCCATGCTTTGCAGACGGGTTTGCGATCGCAGTATGTTGATCATGGTACACAGAGAGACGCTGCAGCCTATTCTCTGGAAAATATTTAGTTTCTTTGCAACCAACTCCAAAAAAGTAAGTTATCAATTCGACTAGATTTTTTTGTATGTATGTCATGCGTTGTATTCATATTGGAGCTCTAATAGCAACATAATACTCTTGGCTGAGAAAAATGACGTGTTATATAACATTAGAATTGTCATCGGTCAGTAACAAATTCCTCTGGTTATTTAAATGTCTAGACGAAGTTAGACTTCTCTATGTAGTACTTTTATTATGGGCTACGAAGCAAATCTTCAAAACTTACTTAGATTTACAGAAATATATTTCCGTAGCATGTATTTGCCATGCGTTAAGGGCTTACCTCGAAACGGAAGCAGCGTTTCATTTGAGCGGGACAGTAAAATTACTTTATAAATTAATGTCGTGAGATAGACTTATAACACTAACGTTATTAATTTTAAAAAGATATTAAATTAGATAACATAATGTTTTGTGGGGTACATAATTTCCAATAACTTATATTTAATAAATTTAACCTTAAAAATAATTTCAAAATTTTAATATTTTAGTTACTACATTTTAACACTCCATCCTCATTAGTTAATAACAAATATTTATGATATTTAAATATTTTATTAATATATTGTATATCACGATAATGACGTGCCGGTTAACGAATGTGATATTGGAAACAGGTAGGATGGGCGGAGCCAATGCGTCTACGCATCTTTGTTCCGTCACCAGTTGATAGCTACCTGTCGCACTAATTACATGTGAATAGTTTCCGTGCCGTGTAAACGATACCCACATAAGTTTATATAAAAACATTATTTTCTGTTCGTGTGTTATACAATTCTTCTTTCTTCTGCTGTTGTTCTGTGCCTGTACTTTGTGTTTGCACCTTCTATATTTGTTGGTGATGGAGATGTGTATTGTGATCGAGATGGAGAAATAAAACTGGTAAACTGTTATAAAATAAGATAACATAATTTACTGGTAAATATAAACAATAAAATAAGATAACATAATTTACTATTTTTATACTTGAAACATAATTATTTCAACTATTTTCGTTACAACTAGCAACTCTTTCAATTGTAATTAAATAGAAACAAAAATATAGCCAAAGCTTTTATTCTGAAAATAATAAAATTCAACCACCGGCAAGATTTGAACCTATATTCTTAGTGTAATTAAAATTTCCAATTAAACTAAGGTGAATCCTGTCAGGACGTTGAAATTTATTAGCCTTTTCCTAACACATTATACAGGGAACGTTGGCGCTATCTATTGGCATCTCTTAGCAATTATTCGACTGATATGTTTGTTATATATATACCTATGTGGATATTCGTAACAGATTTACAGTGCCACCCAAGTTATAAATTTGGAGTTCAAGCTAACTCTAATCAGTGTACTAAGTTTATCGTACCAAAAATATCAGATCTATCCAAAAAATTAAAATATAGTTTAATTTTTTCGGAAATACAGTCAAATGCACTCGACTAACTCACTCGTGGCTTATACAAAAATATCTAACGCATACTACTGATGTGCCACGAAGAAAAAAAGAGAAACAAATAAATAAATTGGGTGTGGTTTGGCGAATGGCCAAACCACACCCAATTATTATTAACTAGCTGTGCGTCGCGGTTTTACCCACATTAAACTTTATAAATGTGTGCCTATGTGTTAATCTAGTGACAGCTAACTTCATATCAAATTTTATTAAAATCGCTCCAGACGTTTAGACGTGAAGTAGTAACAAACATACAGACTCACACACTCACAAACTTTCGCCTTTATAATATTAGTAGGATATTAAAATAGTAGACTGAGCATAATCGAGGAACTGATTTCAGTTCCTTTTAGTCGACTATTTTTAGGTCGGCGATCGCAATATGATGGTCATAGTACACAGATATACGCTGCTACTACCACTTCTACCCTTCTCACGGGATGGTGTGAACCGTCAAAGATACAGCTCAAACCAAAGTATATAGTCAAGATACATATAGTCAGAAATCAAGTTCATCATCATCATCATCATATCAGCCGAAAGACGTCCACTGCTGGACAAAGGCCTCCCCCAAAGATCTCCACAATTGCCGGTCTTGCGCTATTCGCATCCAGCAGTTTCCAGCTACCCGCACAAGATCATCGGTGCATCTAGTAGGGGGCCTGCCCACGCTGCGTCTTCCGGTTCGTGGTCGCCACTCAAGAACCTTTCTGCCCCAACGGCCATCGGTTTAAATCAAGTTACTAATGCTTAAATTATAACTATAGTGAATAAAAAACCAGCAAAATTGTCTATGTCTCCCCATAAAATGACGTCGCCGCGTCGTTTGCGTAGGTTCTGTAGGCACCCTTCACGAATAGTTGGTAAGCAAACTCAGTAAACTTCGACGTTAGAACGTTACCTATATTGCGCTTATTTCTCTTGGGGTCGGGACGGCTGGAACTTTTTAACGACACCGACGTCCCAAGTTTAGCTTTGCTTTTTTGTACCTTGTTTACATATTTTAAGGTGACTCGTTTATATTCACATGCTGGTACAGACGCCAGCACATCCAGCTACCCCAATCTGTCAAATTACTTTTATAGATTTTCAACTTTATCACATAAGCATAAGGTTCACTTTCAATTTGGGAAATTTGACAGATTGGAGTCGCTTCATGTGCTGGCGTCTGTACATTGAAATTATGTTTTTGAAAGTGTCACCTTTAATATGCATAAGTCCTTTTTTTTAAAACATGGGGAGTGCATGGGATATTTGAATATATTTCGGAATTGTTTACCATATTATTATTTAACGTTATTACTGACAATACTTGCAACACAGAAATCCCTGTCTTACTTTAAATATTATTCACAGACAAAATTTACATAAACTGAGAACAACTATACAAGGTGCGTGGTATATTGCGGGACTTGAAACTGCAATACGTGGTTACAGAGGTATATGCGGTATACTAAAAAAATCTAATCTGACTTCTTCATTAATAATATTTAAATACTAATTACTAACATTTTAAAAAAGATACCTTCCTTTCGTAAAATGCGTTTAGTTCGATAGCATAGAGAGTTAGATAGCATAAGTTTCATTTAATTTTGTTTTTTTTTTTGTGAATTGCGGTGTGAAATCAACAAATAATTATTATTGTATTATAGTAAAGGTAACACTGGCATTAATATATTTCATTGGAAAATTGACAAATTATTGAAGGTTCTCTTGCTTCTAACTACCGATGTCATTCTAATTGTACCTGCTAATAGTACGAGAGGCCATCAGACATTTTCCTATGAACTTGTTTAATCCTGATTTTTATAATGATTTGGAATTAATATCATTGATTTCTTCGAAGACTAATTCCGTAGGAGCACAGGTTTTGGATCACAACTAAAGAACTAAACGTTAGTTAGGAACTTACTGCTTTCTGATAGAAGATACGCTGTAAAGTACCACAGTTTACCAATTATTTTAAACAGCAAGGCGTCTAAAATAAAGCCTTGCTTACCCGATATATTCTACTATAGTTATAAAATAAAATAAAAAAAGTTTTTATTCACGTAGACTTTATAAAAGCGCTTGTAAATAGTCAGAACATGTTTGTAGTAATACAGTTATTATTTCTAGTTACTTATTACAGATATTTAGGTACACGGAATGTTAAAACATTTATACAATTTATTTTATAATGGTAGTGATATTTAGCTGGCTTGTATTAAGTTATTGTCGAGGAGATTATGTTTAGGTGTAATTATTGAAATTTATATTTTACTACATATTGTTTGAATGGTTATGTCTATATTAAGGTATGAATTCAGTATTATTATTATAACGGACCTTGTGTTTAAAAAGACGGTCGCGCTTTAAAGGTTTCACCGGATCCAATGCGTATAACTTTATTTGTATATAACTGCTACATTTGCGTGATATAGTAACAAACATCCAAAAATAACCCTTTCACATTTCCAATATTGGTACGATTCTAAGTATTTACATTCACGTCTGACTACAAAATCTAACGTATCACGTTAACAGTCACTTCACCAGCATGAAAGTGAAACGCGATTTTATATACTTGAACGGGTTTATGTTAATAATAGATAGATAGATAGAATACTCTTTATTGTACAGACGCCAGCACATCCAGCTACCCCAATCCGTCAAATTTGCTTTTATAGATTTTCAACTTTATCACAAAAGCATAAGGTTCACTTTCGATTGGGGAAATTTGATAGTTAGGAGTAGCTTGATGTGCTGGCGTCTGTACACACTGAGGCGGAAAGAAAATACATCGGATATAATATAAAGAACATAAGGTACAATGGGCGGTCTTATCGCCTTAAGCGATCTCTTCCAGACAACCTTTGGATGGATAGGAACTGAAAGTAAAGTAAACAGTAGCAGGAGTGCAACAAATAAATTATACTAAGGAACTGTGATAAATATCTTATTTCATAATCATTTCTTCTTTCTTCCTTAAGAGTGCATGTAAATAGTTGACTGCCTCGTTGGTCTAGCGGTAGCGTGTTCAACCGCAGATAATGAGGTCCTGGGTTCAAATCCCGGGCCAAAAAGTGATTTTGGGATTTTTCCTTAAAAGAAATTTCTCAGTATCAGCCCGAAGTCTGGAAGTTGGCGGTATTACACCCCAGTGCCTCGGAGAGCACGTAAAGCCGTCGGTCCTGTACCTGACCACTTTCCGGTCGTGTCGCTAATCATCCCATCGGATCATGAGAGTGATGGAATAGAAAGTGCCCCTGTGTTTGCACACACTTGTGTACTATAATATGTCCTGCGCAATTGGCTAATCTCCGTTGAGAATGGCCGCCGTGGCCGAAATTTATGTCATCATGTTAATAGTCAAACGGTTATCCTATTTAATAAATATAATATCCTTGGACATTATTCCTTAACCATAGAGATTTTTCCATACATTGGACAAACCTCTGTGGTTTTTGCATGTTTACATTTTATGTCTTGTTATGCATTTACATAAATAAAAAGAAATTTAAAAAAAAATTACCCACGGCTTTCTGATCCCAAACTACAGTCCCGCAAACTTATCTGGCCCGCTGGCAGCGTCGCTGTTATCGCATTTAGTGTTGCTAGTAACTATTTTTTGCAATAAAGTGGGTAAAAATAATATGCACATTGTAACGTAAATATTACTTCACTAAAAAGCAAACAAATACTGTCATTACAAATCTTTATATTTTTATACAATAATTCTGATCATTTACATAAAATGTATTCTGAGTGTTCTCTAACGGAGATACTCCAGGTATTATTATGTCACCGGAATTGTTTAATTCAGAAGTCATTTCATCATCATCATTATCGTCATCACTGCTTTCACTTTCACTACCTAAATGAATGATGAAACGTCGTCGTTCTCTCGCTAAGTATCCATCCCTTTTTCGACACTCATTTTCAATATTTTTTACACGATCGCAATGCTTTTGCCATTCATTGACTGTTCTTTTATCAAAAGCTCCTGCAATCAATGTAGGCATTTCAGAATTCGATCTACCAATATTCTGATCTGCTATAAATTTTTACATCTGCTTGCTCGTTTTCTTTCACAAGTTTTCATACAAATCACTCCCCGTCACCTACAATGGAAATAGCAAAAATTTAATAAATAATGAATATTTTAAATATCTATTTTAATTTAAAGTGCGAGGGGGAATTTCGTATTTTGTCAGAAGCTGTCAACACTAACCTGTTGCAGCAGCTACGCGTTCATACAACTTATTGAAGGGTATAATTGGTGCCTGAAGGCGTTTTTCTTCTTTCACATAATTCAATACTTGAAATATAACGTTCCTCGCATCACTTTTTAAAGCTTTCGGCATTTTTCACAATTAAAAACCACAAAAAGAAAAATAAATACGCGCAACAAACAATCAATGGCAGGCATGTCAGGGAATAACAGGCCGATTGACATTTCAAACTGGCGTCGTTAGTTCTACTTTTGGCCACCGGGCCAGATAAGTTTGTAGCACTATAAGCATAGTGTACTATGGACATCAGATAACTGATATACTACACATAATACTTTTATTTTGTATATACCTACTTATATAGATAATTAATTACACCCAGACTCAAGACAGACATGTTAGTGCACACAAATATTTGTCGTGGTTGTGAATCGAACCCTCGACATACGACATCATCATATCAGCCGAAAGGCATCCACTACAATTGCACTCCAAAGATCTCAACAATTGCCGGTCTTGCGCTTTTCGCATCCAGCAGTTTCAAGCGTCCCGCACATGATCATCGGTCCATCTTGTAGGGGGCCTGCCAACGCTGCGTCTTCCGGTTCGTAGTCGCCACTCGAGAATCTTTCTGCCCCAACGGCCGTCGGTTCTACGAGCTATGTGCCCCGCCCACTGCCACTTCAGTTTTGCAATTCTTCGGGCTATGTCCGTAACTTTGGTTTGCCTGCGGATTTCGACATACGACATGGAAAGCAAGTATTAACCAACGACGCCAACAGGCCAAAAAGTACTTACATTAAGTATTGATTTTATTCCTGCGATCGCATGCACTGTATTGTATTTATACATAGTATTATTGTATCTATATATATATATATATATATATATATATATATATATATATATATATATATATATATATATATATATATATATAAGTTGTCTGGATTAGTGTCCTATGAATTTGTTGTGTATGAGTGTGTACAATAAAGAGTATTCGATTCTATTGTATATACGAGTGTATCTACACGTATGGAGCCTTATATAGTGAACTCGCTATATGGGGCTCCACATGTTACACTAGCACCTTCCCACGTCCAAAATTATTCAAGGGTGCTGCGGCAGATCTTGCAAAGACGAAGTTGTCTTTTGAATTGAAACTATGGGCTTATGGGGTTCGTGTTACTGAACCCCATAAGATTATTTATAAAGGGCTTGTCCAGATGCCTGATTGAAATTTCGAGTGCAAAATGCTTTCATTTTCCTTGGTAAGCGTATTTGTTTGACTATATACAACGCGGTAACGTCCCCATATTTTTTTTACTTGTTGTTTTTCCCATGTATCTAAATATATAGTCCATTAATTATATAGATTAAATTAATTTTATTATATCATATCAGTAATCAGAATGATTATTGATGATTTATTTAAGTAAGTGTAGGTATAATATTTTTTTTAAGTTCATACAGTATTATATTAAGTTGGTAATCTATATATTCAGTTTACCACCATAATATAAACACTTTTGTTATAAATGTGATAGTTTATAAATGTTAGATTCTTTAAATGGCAGCATGTCTATTAGACAATCACGCAATAACAGTTATACGGATATGAAAAAGAGTTAAATTACACCTTATATGTTACTGCTGTATAATTTCCAGCCTAGAAATAATAACAATAACAAATATCTGAGACATAATTATCACACAGTGCCATCTAGTCCAAATTAAGCAAAGCTTCTCCTATATAACTATGATACTAGACAACAGAAAGAAATTACCCTGACTGGGGAAGTACCTCCACCTTACAGAAGACATTCCTTACTAATAACATTAATAACTTAATGTTGTGTTACTGCATGTGAGTAAGGTCGCCAGAGTTCATCTGGGTGAGGGAAAGGGTCAGCAACAGTGGTTTGCTGACTCTTATAAAGGCAGGCAGCCCACTCTTCTCTTACGAGTGTACGTGGGCGGTGGAGATCACTTACCATCAGGTGACATCGTTTGTCGCCCTCTTATTTAAGATTTTGTTTAAATTATATACATACCCAGAAGACACTTATAAACAACCCAAATCAAATTTGACCATTCAAATGTGGACATACAGCTAGAGGTGGACATTTAGAAATAAGTGGACATTCACGAAGACATTACGAAAGTCATAATTAGTGTACCTTGAGTGTCATACTCTAGGTACGCTCACACATACAAGATCGTTCTTTAATATATAAATGGCCTTTGCGTCTATTACAGATTTACGGCGTATTGTCTAAGAGACATTTCTTTTGGTGACCTAACAAACCTATGCGAGAGCGACATAGCCTGCCTGACAAGGGAAGTTTGCGGTGGTTGATGCCGAGCCGTTTTCATGTCGCTTCTTTCTCTTATCAGCAAGTACTCCGAACCAGACTTCATCACAGATTTTACGACCCTCCACTACACGTTTGCGCCATTCAACTCTATTTTCAGCGAGCTTTTTCCAGCTACAGTTGTCAATTTTAAAAGCGGCCATATCCAGCTTGGTGCAGTCTTTAAAGCGAAGCAGAGGTCTACCGACATCGCGCTTCGCATTAGCTACCGCACATAACAGAACACATCGTGGTATTCGAGTGGGTTCCATTCTGTGCACATGCCCCAACCAAGTTAATAAGACTGTAATAAAACACCTTTCTTTATTTAAAATGAAACTACCGATTTGCATTGTCCCATAAATTTCGAAAAGCCCCCATCTAATTCGTCGGTAAGCAGCAATTTGTGTTGTAACACGGTAACAAATAATTAGTATGCATGAAAGGAAGCTGTTTAGCGGGCCTTCTGCTTTAATGGCTTTCGTGAAATTGGATCGATCTGTTGATGGCTTGATGAAGAACAAAAGGTACTCCGGTATAAAATTTCACATTGTGGCTGGAACATGCATCTTATATATCATGTTACATCAACACCGTAGACTGTGTATAAATGACAAGTCGCAGCCAAATCTACCGTGCAAAGTTTAGAGAACTCATAAAAGCAAACTCAGTTATTTTTTAAGATGTGCTGGTTAATGTGGTTGGTAGATACTTGACGGGCCTGTGGCGTGGTTGGTAAATGCTTGTTTTGCACGCCGCAGGTCGTGGGTTCGATTCCCACCTGAGACAAATATTTGTGTGCATGAACATGTCTGTTTGTCCTGAGTCTGGGTGTAATTATTTATATAAGTATATAGTTACAAAAAGAAAGTGGTATATGTATTATATCAGTTATCTGGTTTCCATAGTACAAGCTCTGCTTAGTTTGGGGTCATATGACCGGGTGCGAAAAATGTCCTAAGATATATTATTATTTCACTTAACTTTCCCCCGCAGGCCGTGGGTTCGATTCTCACCTAGGACAGATATTTGTGTGCGTCCTAAATCTGGGTGTTACTCTCAGAGCATTAATATTTGTGTGCATGAAGATGTCTGTTTGTCCTAAATCTGTGGTGTTACTCGTCTATTATATTATCCGGGATAGGTGCTCTCCGTTAAGCTACAAACGATACACATTGGAAGAATCAAATTTAGGATTCCCTTGCTAACAATCTTAGTCATAAATTTTATAACTAGTCCGCTGTTGGACTAAATCCTCCTTCTAGAATCTGAAATGTTTAAGAATCTATAACAAACTTCCCAATGATATTAGAGAATTGTCTACGAATAAGTTTAAAAGAATTATTAAAGCCAAATTGTGTAGCAGGGCATTTTACAAAATTTCTGATTATTTAAGTGATAAAAGTGCTTGGGATTGAGTTGTTCTGAGTCAACACACATGATTGTAATCAATCTTAAGTATTTTTTTTTTGAAGTATTCCTACTGAGTTTTCTGGCAGAGTTTCTCAGCAGTTGCCACGTCATGCACTGCACGGTAGGGTAAAAAAATATGACGATACCACATAAATGTAAATTTTTTACGGAATAAATGATTTTTGACTTTGAATTTGAATCACCACAATGGCCGGTTTTGCGCTTCCCGCATCCAGTGGCTTTCGATATAAATCTAATAATCAGAATGTCAGCTTAATGACATCTACTGATGGACCAATGCCTCCCCAAAAGATTTTCCCAGTGATATGCCATTATCGCCACGTTTGGCAGACGGATTGGCGATCGCAGTATGATAGTCATAGTACACAGAGAGACGATGCTGCCTCTTCTCCAGGAGATTCCCTCGGGCGACTGGGACGATTTGTACGCCCTCCTCTGGATGAGGTGGGGGTAGTGCTTTTCGCCGTCAACCACACGTCGAATATAATTATTACACATGTTTAATGCAATTTGTATACGTAGTTTTGATTGTACAAATAATTAAAAATATTTTAATAATTTCGAAAAATATTTGACAAAATATTTTAATATTTAATAAATTTGTAAGTTTTGAATACGAAAATATTGTTTCTCGATTATGTATAAATTAATCATAATATTTTTTGTTATTAAAGATATTTTTGAAGTAAATAACTTCTTTAGGTGCGTTGAGCACTTTATGGTTGAACAAATACTTGAGAGGTGTCAAGGGACACCCGGATGGAACGAAGTTATTTCTTATTATTTATTATGTACAAAAAACCTGTATACACTCAACCAAAATAATCGTCGCGACACCACACTGTTCAATGCGAAATAGAAATGAAAATATCCTGGCTTGCTTTCTATAAGAGAGAGAGATAGAGACAGACAGAGTAAAATGCGCACGCCGCACAGCTGCAAAAAGTGTCGTGACAACTTTTCGTAAGATTTTTTTCCGTCTAGCCCCCTTTCGCAAAGCGCGACAAGGAACTTCGTTCCAAAAATCATAGACTTTGCGTCATCGTCCGCCCGCTTCCCCTGAGCTATATGTATACTGTGTATATAATAGTATTTGTACTTTTTGAGTGAACAAAAAGCATGAAACTCGCGGCATCGTCACGTCTCGCCTCCTTTGAGCTATATGTATAATGTGTATATACTAATAGGTGTACTTTTTGAGTGAACAAAAAGCGTGAAACCTGCGCCATCGTCACGTCTCGCCTCCTTTGAGCTATATGTATAATGTGTATATACTAATAGGTGTACTTTTTGAGTGAACAAAAAGCGTGAAACCTGCGCCATCGTCACGTCTCGCCTCCTTTGAGCTATATGTATAATGTGTATATACTAATAGGTGTACTTTTTGAGTGAACAAAAAGCGTGAAACCTGCGCCATCGTCACGTCTCGCCTCCTTTGAGCTATATGTATAATGTGTATATACTAATAGGTGTACTTTTTGAGTGAACAAAAAGCGTGAAACCTGCGCCATCGTCACGTCTCGCCTCCTTTGAGCTATATGTATAATGTGTATATACTAATAGGTGTACTTTTTGAGTGAACAAAAAGCGTGAAACCTGCGCCATCGTCACGTCACGCTTTCCATGAGCTATATGTATAACTACTATACTGTAGATTATTTAGATTGGAAGTGTAAAACTAGTTTTCTCTTATATCGGCAATCCCTACTGCCCCGCATGTTTTTGTTACCTATTTTGCACTTTATGTTTATATATGAATAAATTAAGTTCTAACTTAAATAATTTTATGAAAGGTACGGGATACACGTAATTATAAATAGCTCAAGATTGTATAACTACATAAATGGGATTTTGAACATCTATCCCCTTCCTTCACATGAGTGTAAATCAATAACACATAAGTGGCTCAGTTCCTTGACTAACGAAGAACTCGAACATCTTGTAACCATCTAAAAATCCCTTTCATTTCCCACTCCCTTCCAAATCACATAAACGAATAAACATACATATACATACTCTCACTCATACACATACATTCACGCTACATACACACATACACAAATTAGGATATTTTATTTTCAAAATTTTGATTTATATCCTTCAATATCTGGAACGCTGTTGTCTACCCTCTTCGAGGTGAGCGCTAATGGCTGCGACACAGTATTCCATATTAATGCGGTTGTTAGCGAACTAAAAAAAAATAGTAAGCTGTTTTTTGTTACACTTAAATATTTGTATTTGTATTAACCATTAAAGAAGAAGAAAGATATATGTACGTACAATTAAAATTTTCTAAGTTCATAATAATGACTTTAATTGCAAGCTTCCTTAATTGCTTGGCCGCAGCGGGACGGTTGCAGTTGGCTTGCTTATTTAGTGTCATGCAGAACAAGAGCAAAATTGGCGCAAGAATTGCTCTACAATTGCACAGTAGTACTAGCTGTGCCCCGCGGTTTCAACATCGTTAAACTGTAATAATTTCCGCCTAGCCGATTTCGGCCACGGCGACCAGTCTCAATATAGATTACCCATCTGCGCGGGACATATTATAGAGCTCAAAAGTGTGCGCAAACACAGGAGCACTTTCTATTCCATCACTCTCATGATCCGATGGAATGCCTAGCGACACGACCGGAAAGAGGTCAGGTACAGGACCGACGGTTTTACTTGCTCTCCGAGGCACGGGGGTATAATACCGCCAACTCCCAGACTTCGGGCTGATGCTGAATTTTTTTTTCTTTTTACAGAAACGTTTCAAAATCATTTTTGGCCCGACGCGGGATTTGAACCCAGGACCTCGTTCTCTGCGGGTAAAAACGCTACCGTTAGATCAACGAGGTAGTTAAACTATAATTTATAGCCTATATATGTGTTATTCTCATGTATAAACTATATTAATATAAAATTTCATCAAAATCTATTCCGTAGTTTTTGTGTGAAAGAGTAACAAACATCCATACATCCATAACTTCCTCAGTTATAATATTAGTAGGATAGTTAATATGATGCAAACTACTCAAACCAATATTTTGTATTTTTTTAAAATAGTTTTGGGCCACGTACACAGACGCATAGCTTTATTCCTTTATTTAAGGAGTTTTAATCTACACGCCTCTCCGTCCTTTACTGAATAAATGTATTTTCTTCTACTTTTAAAGTCAACACAAACATTACACAAGTTAGTTTTTGTCTTCAAATTCAAATACATAAACAACGTCATCGCATGCCCGCGACCACAATTCTATTCACCGCTATGATAGATTCAGATTGAGGATAAGCTAAAATTTTGTTGCAACCTCCACATCCTATTAAATTATAGCAATTTGTGCCACTTCATTTCTGATATCCTCGTTCCGAACATATTCCGGGCTCATAGATTAGCAAGATACGACAGTGTGGTGATGGCAACAAATATTAGAATATCATCACGTGGGAGGCGTAAAAGTCGACCCGAAGGAATTTCTCCCAGAAGACGGGCAGCAGCGTCTTTCCGAGTACTATGACTATCATACTGCAATCACCAACTCGTCTGCCAAGTGTGGCGATTATGGCATATCCTCCAAGATGACTCTTGTATTCATTTCTAACTCCTCCTTTTTTTTCTTTCTGATTAAATTCGTTGCGGGATCCAAGACAGTTAAAGCCATTCCCCGGGACATGCCTGAGCCTCACCACTCAGTGTCATTTCATTGATTGTGTGCCACTGTTGATACTGGCTTACAGGAATTGCAGTGGTGGATAAGAGAGAGGGACTAGACCCGAAAAAAAAAAATGATGACTCTTGTGGGAGGTTCTTGTTCAGCAGAAGACTTCTTTCGGCTGTCCTGATGACGATGATGATAGTAGATATCAGTTGGTTGTTTAACACATCATTTTGTATTGAGGGGTTAACCAGAATATGATTACCTAACACCATAATCACGTCACTGACCGCATAAAAAAGAATACATAACTACCCCACACGAAGCTGTAGGAAGCCAACTTTAATCGATGTTGCCAACTTCTAACTGACGTAACTGCGACGTAACTCCAAGTTCATACTCCATGCCTCGTTATAACTTTCTCTGCTAGTTACACGTAATTACTTCATTAGGACTACATGTTTGTACTTTGTCCAGTGAGCCGAGTTGGTGTTTACCTTTAGATTACTGGGCTCCTTCAGATTAACGAGGCTATTTATAGTTTCTACTCGAGGTGAGGTCTTAAAAGATACTTATGTTGTCACCAGTTTAGCGGCCACAGTTTGCAGGGGATAATTTTCGTTAATAGCCAGTGTTTATAGTGTTATTATACCTTAGGTTCTCCCTTGATTTTGTCCACCGTGACTTTAGAATAAATAAATAAATAAGTACTTGGGACAACTATCTAAATACATACATTTGATACAAATACCCAAAAATAGTTTTATTAGTGTTAGTTATTAAATAGTGCTGATAAATTGACAGAGGCAGCTTTATAAATAACACCCTAAGACAAACCCAAAAATCATCAATTTCATCCAAATCTGTTCACCGTTTTTTGCTTGGTTGTATAAAAGCATAAAACATTCACACTTAAACATTTATACTTGAGGTAGTTTATAGGAGAACCGAGCGTCGGACGGCGCATATCGCCAATCTCCGGCCTCCATGAGGAATGGCTTGCGGGCGGTGGACTTGGGGCAGACCACCGTCCGACCAAAATAGGTCCGAGACGGTGGCGTGTTGTGTTCCACGCGCGCCGCTCTTGAATAAGGGGCAAAAATACCTCCAATAGAAGTGGGGCTCACTTAAAAGTGGGCTAGCACATGTCCAGACTGCGTGGAATCCCATGGTCTGGACTGAAGGCGGCTGAGGAACACGGTGGGGTATCCAGTCGGTAAACCCAGGTAAACCCTCTGCATGATCTTTTTTTTGTCTTCGTCTGTTATCCGATTTATTCGTTGTGTTCTTTTCTTGTATTGTAGGCTTTGTAATTTTTTGTATTATTTGCTTTCGGAATTATTATTGTCCCAAATACTTAATTATTATTTCCAATGAATACTCAAAATGAAGAGTTGTAGTAGGTTTTACCTTTTTTAAACAGTTTTTTTTTATTGGTAGTTTTATTTGCAATTTAGTAGATCTGCGTGCATGACTAGCACTAACTAGATCACTACTATTATTTCGGTCAGCACAATAAAGCTTTCCTGTCACTAACTCCCCCCCATTCATTACAAAATAAAACCTATTCAGCAAAATACTACCCTAAATAATATTTTACTGCCCATGAGTCTTCGTTGTATTTTATAGGACAATATGGCAAGTGTATATAAAACTTTTTTATGATCGTATTTTATACATTATACTAGCGTGACGTGTCACGACTATCCCTGCCTTTGATGTATTTTATTAAGTAGGAGCTTCATATATGCCGAGCGAAGGCCTACGTGGTCTAAAGTCATTAGATATTACATCAAGTGTCTTCATTTTTGGCCAGTACAAAATATGCTGCATACTATTACGCTATGTCCTAGGTAGGTGGTTCAAAGCGAACGCGATTATGAAGCGGTGACACTCGAATTCGATGCGATGCGGTGCGACGCGGCGGCTATGTCCTACGTGCACGCGAATCATCTCGCGAAGCCGCCACCGACGCCCCAAAAACACGACGGCACCGCATCCAGTTGGCACGAAAATATAAAGCCAACTGATCGTGTTCGCTTCATTTCGCGCCGCTCCGCACCGCACCGCACGCGCGTTTGGTCTCTGACTGTTTGTTGTTTTTAGTTGATTGACCTCGCCGATCACTTACAGGCCGGTAAGAGCATCATAAGCGCCTTAAGATATCAAGAAGTAAGAAGACACACCAACGTCATATAATTGGAGTCATACTTCAACATCTACTAAATTACTAGCTGTACCCCACGGTTTATCCGCGTTAAACTTTATAAATTACAGCATATGTGTTAATCCAGGGTGTCAGCTAACTCCATACCAAATTTTATTAAAATCGCTCGAGCCGTTTAGACGTGAAGAAGTAACAAACATACACAATCACACAGTCACACACACACTCACAAACTTTCGCCTTTATAATATTAGTGTGTTGTGATTAACATATGTTAATCCATGCTGTCAGCTAACTCCATACCAAAAATTTTATTGAAATCGCTCCAGCCGTTTAGCTGTGAAGAAGTAACAAACATACACACACAAATTTATAATATTAGTGTGATGCTCATTTTACCCAATATAGTAATCAAAATACAAAATCAATATGTAGTGTTAATTCCGCTAATTGTCAGTTTAATCATGCCGGGATGCAATTTGCACCGCCCTCCCGCCCGCAAAAATGTGCACATGCAAGAAGGAAAATATAAAAAAGCAAATTACATGCGCCAGTACGATACCCAACACGTGTTTCAGTCCTCCACGGACCATTCTCAAGGGCTGCTAACTCGTCGAATTATTATTAATCGAATAATTTTTTTTTTTCACTTTTTATTATTTTTAAAGGCTTCTACCCGTGTCTAATAGTATAATTGTGATATATACCGTTAATATTATATAAACGAGCGCGTCTCGCCAACAAGCTTTGTCGCTTGGCGAGGAACAATTTAATTGTAAAATGTAATTTTCTTTTATGTAATTTTCTTTTATTATAATAAACGATTAAAAAAAAAAGAATGCAAATTGCATCCCGGCATGATTAAACTGACAATTAGCGGAATTAACACTACATATTGATTTTGTATTTTGATTGTTATGGATTTCCGTAAAGTGACGTTTGATTCCATTACTTATCCAATATAGTATTTTAAAATCAGTCTGCCATAGAAATACGGGTTACACGCTCTTCCGTAGTTTACTAAGGTGCGCCATGTAATCTCCTGCTTCTGCTCCATATTAGCATTCTATCACCTTCCAGCACAGGTGACATCGATCGTTTATTTACGACTGTGTATCACACATCCACACAGACTAAATGAAATAGTTGGACTGTATTGACGTTCTTAAGACTATCTAAAGTTCTTAAGAAAATCTATATAGGTAAGTTTGATAGCATAGACTGAGCTATATAGTAGTATAGATTAGTCTTAAAAACATTAAAACGGAACGTCACACGTACGTTAGAAAAAGAAAACAATAAAATAAAGCAAAATATATAGTAGTATAGATTAGTCTTAAAAACATTAAAACGGAACGTCACACATAAGTTAGAAAAAGAAAACAATAAATTAAAGCAAAATCATCAAGATTTTGTATTTCCTACCCACTCCTTGGTTTTGGATTTGTCTGAAAATAAACGACATTTTTTTTTATATCAGAGGGTGACAAACGAGTAAGTGGGTCACCTGATGGTAAGTGATCACCACCGCCCATGGACACTCGCGATACCAGAGGAGTCGCGAGTGCGTTGCCGGCCTTTAAGAGTCAGCAAACAAGTGTTGCTGACCCCATTGAGCTCTAGCGATCTTACTCACACTAGGAAACACAACATTAAAATTATTAATGTTATTATTAAGGAATGTCTTCTGTAAGGTGGAGGTACTTCCCCAGTCGGGCTGCTCTTTGAGCGGATGAACGCTAATAATAATAATAATTTCTTTATTCTCCAAAAGATTTGTACAGATTCATAGTAAATCTAAATAGTACCTACAATAGTATGGTGGCACGCGCGTTAGGCAACCCACAACAAAGTCAAAAAAAAAATCCTTATAGTTACTTAAATGTTTCAGTACAGTACACGAAGAGCACCCAATATACATCAGCCCAGAGTGTAATCCAATGAGCATGTTGTACACTAAGTAAACCCGCATACCGAACATAAAAAAACATGGTTTGTGAGGTAGTTCATGTTCTTTTGGGACATGCCTGACCCCGGACTGCCTGACCCGCTGGAGTCTGTACAAATTACTTATTAAACCCTGACTTCCAAACTAGGAGGAAACCTGTGTGATGGAAGTCAGTGTTCGACCGTATTTATAAGAGATTAAAAATAACCCTTTTAAAGATAAAAACTTTTTTTTTTAAAGATCGCTATACCTCTTATAAAAATTGGGTATGTCTAACCATTTTATTGTTTTATTTTTTCAGATGTCCAGGCAGTAAAAGCTTTTCACTTCAACACCCCCCTAAGCCTTGGTACGGATCATACACTGGTGTTTTCAGATGTTTTTCACTCAATTTAATGAAGTGACAATTGATAATTTATTTATTTGAGCTCGCTCATAGCTCAGTTTCATACATTGTAATGTAGATTTGTGTGCAGACAGAGGAACACTATCTATTCTTCACTCTCATAGTCCAATAAAACGGCTATTGGACACCACCAGGGAGACATCGCAGGACTACAAATTTTCGTACTCTCCAAGGCACGGGTATGTGGCAATACCAACGTTTAGACTCCGAGCTGTGGGTATGTATCTAGTAAGAAAAAGAATCAACTATACTTTTTGGCTTTACTCCAGGACCGGTAAATTAAAAAGACATTCAATATATTCTTATATAGCAGAGAACTGAAGCCGGTACTGTTTAGCTGCTTGTCATTTCCGACTCCCAATTATAATCCAATCCTACGGTCGTTTGAAAGTCATTTCTATTCTACCATAAGACCACCAGTGTTAAAGTCACAAAGTTTCTTTTTTTCTTAAGTATTTTTTTACCTATGTATAATGCTGCTGACATTTGTAAATTATTTATTTTAATAACATGTCATGGATTGATGATGGATCCTGTATCAAATATATGTTACTTAATAGATTTTCAAAAGCCTTTGATAAGTAACACATAGGTGACCTATATGTTACTTCTCAGTAAAAATGCTAACAATTGTATACGTGGGTATCTTCTTCATTGGTTTCCTTCTTAATTAACAAACAGAACCGAAAGTGTAGTTGCGAATAGTAACTGCTCGTCGACGATGAATGTGATTTCTGGCGTTCCTCTAAAATTGATTTTAGGCCCTCGTTTATTCGTTTTGTTCATTAATGACATTTAATCTTGGATTCCCTAGTCTTACTTTATGCAGGCGACCTTAATTAGGTAAGACTCACCAGCTACTGTATGTAACTATTGCATGGGTCATCAACTGAGTGTTTCCAACTGAAAAATATACGTCCAGAACTGTTAATAGAGCGAATTTATCCGAGACCATGGGGTACTCTATTGGTTGTATGTTTAGAACTATTTATGTATTTATATATGTATTTATTTAAGTATTTGTATGTAAGTTTATTTATATTCTTCTGACTAATCAGTTTTTATTTAATATTTAGACTAACCTACACACAATTCCTCTTTCATACTATATCTCCTCTCGCGGGCCTGTTGGAAGAGATTTCATTAGAAA
Organism: Pseudoips prasinana; assembly: GCA_951640165.1. Classification (NCBI taxonomy): domain Eukaryota; kingdom Metazoa; phylum Arthropoda; class Insecta; order Lepidoptera; family Nolidae; genus Pseudoips; species Pseudoips prasinana. The sequence continues at coordinate 6,149,157 of OX621236.1, forward strand.
TAAGCAGTGCCTTTGTACTCTTTTATTTTATATACTTGTTTTTATTTGCTTTTTACTGTGTGTACATAAAATAAATAAATTAAAAAAAAAAACACCTAAAAAACTATGTAAAAATTTAGGAGAAACCATATCATGAAATCTTATAAATGAAATTATAACTATAATAATTTATATTTTACTAACTTCTCTCTTTAATATAATTAGCTTAAATAACTAATTTCAAATTAATTCCACCATAATGTTTATGATATACATCTGGTATATCATAAACATTAGCGATTGTCAGATTACTCGCACTCTCATTCAACCCTTCCATGTTAATCAAAATTCCACGAAATAATTTGTATTTTGTTCCCTTATCAGTGGTAAATGTTGTGAGTTGCTCATTGTTATTATTTCATACATAGGCTCACGCCTGTTTCACAGAGGGATAGACAGTGACAACGGATATCAATTTGTCACGACACCTTTGCACACCTCTTTTGCCTCGTTTACTGTCATTATATCCTTTATACATGTTCGCCGGTTTAGGATTTTTCTGATCTGGTATGTCTTTGAATTTCTCCGATTTGGTCAGAGAACGTCCGCAAGTTGTCAATCTTCTAATTTCATACGGTCACCGTAGCCTAGTTGGTAGTGCTCCTGCCTACGAAGCTGGTGGTCCTGGGTTCGAATCCCGATAAGTGCAAATATTTCTGTGATGAGCACGAATATTTGTTTCTGAGTCATGGATGTTTTCTATGTATTTAACTACTATCTATCTATATAAGTATGTATATCGTCGCCTGGTACCCATAGTACAAGCTTTGCTTAGTTTGGGGCTAGGATGATCTGTGTGACATTGTCCCTAGATATTATTATTATTATATTATATGTCATATTTAATTTATATGACGTATACACCTTTGTTTGTTTCTCTTACGAACGAACTAAAATAAAGTGTATTTAAGGGAAGATAAATATTATGGAAATATATTAGGGAAAAATAAATAGTCTTAAAGCTGTTAAACTAATCTCTATTATCTGTGCCATGAATACCCGAATCGCGTGTCGTAAACTGCGCTTCCCGTTTACGTTTCTATCGTAAAATTGATAGGTCTGTTGGGAAAAAAGGATTTTGCGTTTCGAATTCTGCAAAAGTATAGGGTAATGGGTTATGCTTAATCCGGGATGTTATTGGTTTGTTTTTTTTTATTATAAAGTTACTTTTTGGGTGATTTGGGTTTATTCACTTCATAATTGATTGTCTGGAAGAAATCGCAGTATCGATTAGACCGCCCTTTGTACAGACGCCAGCACATCAAGCTACCCCAATCTGTCAAATTTCCCCAATAGAAAGTGAAACTTATGCTTATGTGATAAAGTTGAAAATCCTTAAAAGAAAATTGACAGATTGGGGCAGCTGGATGTGCTGACGTCTGTACCTAATTTATGTATGTTCATTTTAATTTTAAGTTATGGTAAAAGTTATAAAGAGTATTTTACTTTACTTTTACTTACTAAAAGGCAGTTCTAATGTCTCTTGGCAATGTGTTATACAAGATGTAACACAAAGAGTGAACCTAACTTAAGCAGCGCTAGCTAGTCATAAAATTATACACATAATGATAGCTACACATTATTTTTGTTATGAGTTGTTCTGCAGAACGAAACAGCAAATGTTGTTTAACCCTATGTTAATATTAATTATAGACTTTGAAAATTTATGTATATTTATGCATAAATTATTTGATTGGAGCCAGTCTAGGATGGCAGTCTGTTTTAATAATTTTTGACTCAAGTTATGTCTGCTTCTTGTCACTGGACACTGTTACCGTCAGATTTTTGGCGAAAAGGATACTTTTTTATTGAATATAATCATCATCATCATCATCTTCATCATGTTATCCGAACAACGTCCACTGCTGGACAAAGGCCTCCCCAAAGGTCTTTATAACTACCTTTATAACACCAAATGCCCCAACCATCTCAGCATACCTTTTACTATATTTGTGACTTTACACACCACAATGCTCTCTTACATCAGTATTTCGTATTCTATCCCTCAAAGTATTGCTCCACTTCTAATTCGTCCCTTTAGAAATACCAACGATTAGATAATTAATATTTAGTTCATTGTACAGACGCCAGCACATCAAGCTACACCAATCTGTCAAATTTACCCAATTGAAAGTCAACCTGATGCTTATGAAATAAAGTTGAAATCTATAAAAGAAATTTGACAGATTGGGGTAGCTGGATGTGCTGGCGTCTGTACCTACTAAGAATAATGTCATGTTAGCCGAACGACGTCCACTGCTGGAAAAAGGCCTCCTCAAAGAACTACCTTTATAACACCGCCCTTGGCATGTGAGCTGGCGACAGCCGCAGCCGTGGAATCTAGTACACTGGTGACGCTGCCACCCGACTTCCTTTAACGACACCCACAGGATGGTATTGGCTGGCCCTTTTGTTCTTTCTGGGCCTGAAATCAACCGGCACGAGTCGTCCATCATTTGTAGGGTTATGCCAAAATCCCTGACAAGATGCTGCAGCCCATTCTCTGGGAGATATTCCCTCGGGTCGACTTCTACGACCTCCACCGGGTAAATTGGAGCGGTGATACTTTGCCGTCAGCCACAAAGCACTTCTCTAATAAATTTACCTAAATACTCAAATTTCCTTTAAGTAATCTTCAAACCTAAACTCAGTAAACTCTCTTTAACTTGATATTTGTAAGTGTCCTACTTCACACGCCGAGCGCTTGAAAACTTTCAAAAACTTCATTGGGTTACAAACCTTAATAGTTTTGCAACGGCTTGTGGATTAAGGGATATTCTACAACGAAGCAAGTCTCCAGTCGTAAATTTTTACAAAGATGGAAATAAGATTAAGTAGAACATTCTTTAGCCAAGGACAATAGGTAGTAATTGTCCAGATATAACATACTTTACGGAGCCTGTAACTTTGTTCGTCCCCTATTTCACTGAAACTTACTCTAGCAATTTATTTTATTCTGGAAATGTAGCGAATTTAAATGGCAGGTCTGGGATACTAATAACAATTGACAGGCCGTTTATAATTAAGTTCTGCAGCATATGCAGTGAAAACTATTAGACGGCTGACTGATGTTGACACAGCTAGAATGGTTTATTTCAGTTATTTTCATAGTGTAATGTCCTATGGAATACTTCTCTGGGGTAGCTCTGCTGACATTAACACCATATTTATTTTGCAAAAAAGAGCTGTAAGAGCTATCTATAATCTTGGCCCGCGAGTGTCTCTAAGAGAAAAATTCAAAGAGGTCAACATTCTAACTGTACCATCTCAGTATATATATGAAAACTTACTATATGTGCATAAAAATATCGATTCCTTCTGTAAAAGGAGCGATACACATAATGTAAATACTAGATATAAGAATAATCTCATATTGCATACTATCCGTCTCCACAAAATAAGTAACTCTTTTATGGGGCAATGTATAAGATTTTTATAACAAACTTCCCAAAGATATTGGAAAATTGTCTACGAATAAGTTTAAAAGAATTATTAAAGCCAAATTGTGTAGCAGGGCATATTACAAAATTTCTGATTATTTAAGTCATAAAAGTGCTTGGGGTGGAGTTGTTCTGATTCAACACACATGATTGTAATTAATCTTAAGTATATTTTATTTTAAAAAAGGATTCCTACTGAGTTTTCTGGCAGTGTTTCTCAGTAGCTGCCACGTCTGGCACTGCACGGCAGGGTAAAAAAAATATGACGACTCCACATAAATATAAAATTTTTACGGAATAAAGTTACTTTGACTTTATCGATAATTACACCGAGACTCAGGAAAACAGACATCTTCATGAACACAAAAATCTGTCCTGGGTGGGAATAGAACCAACGACTTGCGGCGTAAAAGGCAAGTATGCATGGAGAATCCGCTCAAGACCCCATGAACTTATCCCTCCTTCGCCCTTCTTTCATCGGACTAACAGGCGTCGGGAGGGTCTTCACCACTTTGTTGTTGACATCCATTTTACCGTACAAAGCGTTTTGCTTCCTCTTTCATCATAAGTACGGCTAAGCAGTGGAACACCCTCCCGAACGACGTGTTTCCAGACTCATACAACATGGGTTTATTCAAGGCTAGAGTGAACAGGCATCTTATGGCTACCATATCTTGGACCATATTCACTTCCCATCACTTACCATCTGGTGAGACCGTGGTCAAGCGCAAACCCATCCAGCATAAAAAATATTAATATCGGTCACCGTAGCCTAGTTGGTAGTGATCCTGCCTACGAAGCTGGTGGTCCTGGGTTCGAATCCCGGTAAGTGCAAATATTTGTATGATGAGCACGAATATTTGTTTCTGAGTCATGGATGTTTTCTATGTATATAAGTATTTATCTATCTATATAAGTACGTATATCGTCGCCTGGTACCCATAGTACAAGGTTTGCTTAGTTTGGGGCTAGGATGATCTGTGTGACATTGTCCGTAATAATAATAAGAATAATAATATAAGTATGTATTTACAAAAGTAAAGTAGTAATAGTAATATAGTTAGTGATTTCCATAGTACCAGCTTCTTAGTTTTGGATCAGTAGGCCGTATATAAATAATCTCCTAGGGTATTATTATTATATTCTATATTTCCAAATACATACTTTTTATAGATAAATTACACCTAATTGATCACATCACTTCAACAGGGTTCCACGGCGCATGTGCAATGAACGACGACCGCAAAACGCTGCCTTTCTGTCAGTATTATTGGTACCAACAAGTATACTTACAAGTTAACACCAGCTTTTAATTCGTACATACATACATATACTCACGCTTGTTTCCCAGAGGGGTAGGCAGAGACAATGGATTTCCATTCATCACGATCTTTGCACACCTCTTTTGCCTCGTTTACTATCATTATATTCTTCATATATGATGCCGGTTTAGGGTTCTTCTGACCAGGGGGGTTACCGGCTAAGTTGCCGGACATCGAGATAGTGATCGGCGTTCAAATAAATAAAGGTTAAAAATGACTTAATCAATCGTTAAATCGGTTTCGACGTTAAAAATCGATTCCGGTCCATTTATGACGTCACAGTGCTCATGGAAGTTATTTTTAACCTTTATTTATTTGAACGCCTATCACTATCCCGATGTTCGGCAACTTAGCCAGTAGCCCCCCTGGCCTTTCTTGAGAACGTCTCCAATCAGGTCAGATAATATTCTACGAAGTCTTCCCCTTCCGGTTGTCCCATTCATACAGGTCATATATCCTCCTTTGTCCATGTTCCTTCATTCATCCTTTCTAAATGCCCAAACCATCTCAGCATACCTTTTACTATATTTGTGACTTTACACACCACAATGCTCTCTTACATCAGTATTTCGTATTCTATCCCTCAAAGTATTGCTCCACTTCTAATTCGTCCCTTTAGAAATACCAACGATTAGATAATTAATATTTAGTTCATTGTACAGACGCCAGCGCCAATCTGTCAAATTTACCCAATTGAAAGTCAACCGTATGCTTATGAAATAAAGTTGAAAATCTATAAAAGGAATTTGACAGATTGAGGTGCTGGATGTGCTGGCGTCTGTACCTACTAAGAATAATGCGTAGTATGATTAACAAAAAAGTAAAGAACAAGTTAGTTATCCTAAATACACAATCATTAATCTACAAAGTAAACTGAAAATATTCCGAAATAAAATGAAAGAAAAATTCTTAGAACACACTTTCTTTCCTCATCCCGCTTTAAAATTATAACTCCAATCAACTTTAAATACTCATTCAAAATTAAAATCCCAACTCTTAACTTAAATCGTGCTACTGATCACACAATAACCCATCCAATTACTCTTAGCATAAGGTACAAAATTGTATACAATTTTTCGTTTTAACATCGCTTACTTATAGTGTGAAATACTCCGTAGTATAATTCTGCAGCCACTCTAAGAATTTTGGATTCTCGCCTGCCTTAATCTGACTTCGGATAACTTGGAGAATTATCTGGATCAAGAAGTATGCCGGGTATTTGGGGATATCCTTGAAATAATACAAGTTTAGTTTTAAGTGCATGGTAAGGTACGATTTCTAGCATCGTGTTTCTCGAATGTGTTGTTTGAATAGGTAAGGTCTGAGGGTTAACAAGATTTCGATTTAATCTGTAGTTCCCTTTCAGTAAGCCTTATGAAAGTTTATACAAGACTATGTCTCGCTTTTCAATCATATTTTAACGTATTTAACATGAGGCAATCTCGAAAACATTTAATAAAATAATCTTGCCAATCGCAATTAATAATCGGTTCTCAAACAAAGTATAGCATGCAAGTCCTTGTCGCGGGTTCGAATATCCCGCAGGACAATTATGTATTTTAGTGACCCATAAATAGTAGTTCTGAGTCGAGATTCCCTTTGTGCCCGTCAATTGTATGTTTGTAGTGTACCCCGCGACATAGAAATTAATTTCCCTAGAGTAAGAATTGTTTTTTTTTTATAAAAAAATTATAAATCATAATAAATCTCTTGACATGCTTAAAAAACCGGCCAAGTGCGAGTCGGACTCGCATATGAAGGGTTCCGTAGCAGCAAGTATTTCAGTTGATTAAATGAAAGCAAATTGCGGTTTATGACGTATTAAAAAAAACTACTTGCTAGATCTCGTTCAAACCAATTTCCGTTGTTAGTTTTTATGGTAATGTGCATCATATATTTTTTTTAGTTTTATCATTCTCTTATTTAAGAAGTTAGAGGGGGGGAACACTCATTTTACCACTTTGGAAGTGTCTATCATAATGATATTAGGAACCTCAATATCATTTTTGAAGACCTATCCATAGACACGCCACATGTATGGGTACGATGAAAAAAAAAATTTTGATCGTCAGTTCTATGTATGGCGACCCCCCAAAATAATTGTTTCTTTTTCTTTTTTTGTGTGAAAATCTTAATGCGGTTCACACAATACATCTACTTACCAAGTTTCAGTAGTACAGCTCTTATAGTTTCGGAAAAAAGTGGCTGTGACATACGGACGGACAGACAGACAGACATGACGAATCTATAAGGGTTCCGTTTTTTGCCATTTGGCTACGGAACCCTAAAAATAAAATGGCCAATTAAAATTACAAGATACATTACTTAACAAATTTGGGGCCTGTTGGCGTGGTTGGCAAACGCTTGCTTTTCACGCAGGAGGTCGTGGGTTTGATTCGCACCCAGAACAGATATTTGTGTGCATGGACATGTTTGTTTGTCCTGAGTCTGGGTGTAATTATGTACAACATGTAACGTAATTAACGCACACCCTCAGACACCCCAATTAGAATATTATGTTGTAATCAAAATACATACCTACACTGAATTTTTTATTTATCATGATGAATTATTACATTATGAATTATTATTTACTAAATTAGTTTCTTGGAATAAAGTTTATTTTTCTTTATTTTGTATTTAATGATGGAATTTGTATGAATACAAATAAAACTGTGATTTTAAAAGTCTTATTACTTTTACTTACGGTTCATTTCAATTTGTTTTGACTGTACAGGGTTAATATGATAATAATTTCCGTAGTTTTAATTATTTTGGAATAAAAAATACCTATATTAAAAATGATATAAATCGATTCAGTAAACGGTTCTGAAAAAACTAGTTTCAGAATGTGCGTTAATTAAGTTACACGTTGTATATAAGTATGTATTTATAAAAGAAAAGTACTTGAGCTCTGCTTAGTTTGGTACCAGATGGCCGTGTGTAAATAATGACCTAGGATAGTATTATTATTATAACATACATTTTTATGATGTACATTTTTTATAACTTATCTAACTACAGACGGTCCACATGCTGGTAAGCATGGTACCTTAGTTTATCAATGCTAGACCCAGAGCATTACTTACGCATTGCATGACTATGTTCACCCAAAAAGTGTTCAAAGCGCCGGAAAAATCATTACTTCAAAAAAGATCTACTAAACTTTTAAATCAAATTAAATAAGTGACCGGTTATTTCTTTTGTTTAATTAATTAGCTATTTACTTAATTCTGACGACGTCACTAAAACTCAAGAGGTAGGAACGCGAACTTATCTACAACTGTTTATTTTACTTGCAATGTTTTTTCATTCAAGTTAATTGAGCTAAAATTATCTTGAAAGTTCTTGCTATCGTTACATCATATATTATTAAATCGTATCTCCAAGTCGTTTTACGCTCGACCTGATTCCTTTAAACAACCATTTCACCCATGCCTATAAATTCACAGTTCGTAAAACATTTCTACAAATAACCTTACATGTACAAAAATATACAAAATGTCCTATGAAACGTTTTCACGCAGAAATTATTTTGCAGCTCGTGAATAGAAGTAAGTCGAGCGTATGAAGCAAAATTGTAAGAATATTAATCTATACATATAATAAAATCGTAAGTCAAAACTGTACATTGAATATTTTTAAAGGTATACTTGGGGCCTGGTTTATAATGGATATAGAAGCCAAAAACATAGTTTTTAGAATTTTTGTCTGTTTATCTGTATGTAAGTCCGGGCTAAACTCAAAAAGTACTGCATGGATTTACTTCAAATGCATGAATATTACTAAGAGGTCGGGTCAACATATAGGCTACGTATTATCACGCTATCACTTACGGGGGAGGAGCTGTGATAATTTATAAAGTTTAACGTGGGTGAAACCGCGGGGCACAGCTAGTGTTAAATATTTATACGAAGGGCACATTATCACCAAGTAAATTATAGCCTGCCAATTATTTTTAAAACATTAGAGATCACCTCGAAAATTACATTCATGTAACCCAAGGTATTAAAAATAGGTCTTAAAATTTCATTACTTAAAGTGACGTACTAATTTATCTTTCTATCTATCTATAAAAAAAAGATGAAGTGGTTCAATTTCTGGGCGTATCCGTGCTTCTGAGGGCACGTTAAGCTGTCGGTCCCGGTTGAAGTCATTAGACAACAATCGTTAAGCCATGACAGAGGCCTACTGGGCGGCTTAAACTACTCCGACACTAGGGTGTCCACTGTGCACCACTACTCATACGATAAGTAAGCAAATAACACGATTCGGAGAGCTAAAACAAATATTTATATGGACTCGTGCCTCCCTTTCACCCACAAATATGATTATTAAGGACCGCCTACATACAATTCATATCACGTTTGCAACTATTTCGCACCTGTCGAAGTCTATCGCTTCACACAAAATTACACCCGTCTTCCTGTCTTCAAGCATTTCCTCAGAATTCAGTTTAAAATATAAAATTAATTCTCTCTAGATTGAGATCATAACTTAGATTCCACCACACGCCATAACTGACAGATTTATCGTGAGCATTCGATGAAGCAAACTCAAAATTATGGCCACTTTACATTGTAATATCTGCGCAAACAGTAACTCAACTAAATATAAAATATTGACGATTATAAAAAGTTATAGGATCATGCTGTGTGGCGGACGAATAATCGAGAAAGACGAAAGAATATCACCACCCCATTTCATTTTGTGACGGGCTTAGAAGTCGACCTGAGGAAATATCTCCCACAAAATGGGCAAAAGCGTCTATGTATGTATTATGCCCATCATATTGAGATTGCCAACCCGTCTGCCAAGAGTTGCAATTATGCTATATCCTCCCAAATTATAGACACAACTCCATTGTGCAAATCTTTTGGGCATACTTTTGTTTGGGAGTGGACATCATAAGAATGACTTGATATATTTGTTTGTATAAGATAATCAGCTAATCAAATATAACTGGGGTTCACTTCTTCTATATCAATAAGAATAAAGCGCTTCATTATGTTGTAATTGTGATAATCTGGGTAGCCTGCCCACGTTGCGTTTTCTTTTGCCCCACTGGCTATTATTTCTACGAACTATGTGTCCCGCCCCACTTTTACTTCAGTTTGGCAATGGCTAGGTCGGTTACTTTGGTTAACCTGCTCTCCGATGAACGAACGATAGTCCTCCTACACAAACCTCCAATAGATCTTCGTTTTTCCAAATTAATTTAATAAAAAAAAATTAGTTGTATATTCAAATAAGAATCAACACCTAACTTTTTTCAATCGGTGGAATCTTATTCGTGTTTTACCAGTTTTATGAAATATATTTAAAAAATAATGTTAATATTTTATCTTTTCGAGAAAATGACAAGTTGAGTTACTGCTCGCAGCGTGAAATGTGGTAAGGGTGTCATATTTTATGAGACATTCTCATATTTACATGCATAAAACATAAAAAGTAAGTGCGTGGTTTTACGCTTGAATTTCCTGGGTAAGCCTGGTTTATCGAGTGTCAGTCATTGGGGGTGTGTAGTGGCGTGCAAAGTAAAAGACATTAGGGTTCTAGGAGATTTTAGTTCGAGAAGACATCGAACTTCTTAAATATTTCGTTTTCCACGCTGCCGTGACTCGGTTACAGGTTTGAACCTCCACAAGACAAGTAATTGTGTTCATGAACATGTCCAATTGTCTTAGTCTAGGAAGAAGTAGCAAACATACAACTCACACACTCACAAACTTTCAACTTTATAACATTAGTGTGATAATTACTTCATTATGTAGACCAAAGCTCGGGTATATACATATCTCGGCTATGTGTATGCTCCTTCGGACCGTCTCAATTGGCCCGTTTTCGCACTGGGTCTCCTCAGTTGGGACGCGATGGGTACGGTAGCAAGTCCGTCGTTATACACGCAAAGTCTGCCATTATAATAATATTGAATCCTGACAAGATAAGATCATTCAGACAAGATGTACTAAAATATATCTAAACCACTTAAATTAGATACTTAAAATATAAATAAACATTTTTACAGTAACTTAAATTAACTATCTTGCATTAAATGTCATTTCTAAATCATTTCAAACAAACCGCAGATATATCTACACGTACAAATAATTATGTATAGTGAACTATAAACGAACATGTTCTGACTATTTACAAGCGCTTTTATAAAGTGTCTTCGTAAATAAAAAACTTTTTTATTTTGTTATTTTATTTAAATGCATACAATATTATATATTCAACTAGCTATGCCCCGCGGTTTTACTCGCGTTAAACTTTATAAATTATAGCCTATGTGTTAATCCGGGGTTAAAACTAACTCCACACTCAATTTTCTTGAAATCGCTCCAGCCGTTTAGACGTGTAGAAGTAACAAACATACACACTCAAACACTCACAAACTGTCGCCTTTATAATATTAGTGTGATCATGCCCCTTATCTTTAAAACTACACACACATCACACTTTTGATTTTCTTTTTTTTTTTTTGAAGGGGGCTTATTCCCATTACGTATACATGTCGCCCCCGCACATTACCTTCAAGCTCCACATATGCCCGATCCATTCACCCAAACTGGGCCGTAACTCCAACAAAACTCCAAAATAATCCTTTACCCATCTCAGCCGTCAGTTATTAAAAGAATCCCGTGTCCCCAAAACTATACAGATTGAGGAGCCTTCAAGAGCTCCAATAACATGTCCCAATAAAGAAGGTTCAGTTTAATATTGCCCTTTGCCGTGTCCCTTTCTACTTCACTTGTTATTATTTTCTGACACTTTTCCTGGACGTAATTGGTTACAAGATACGGGAATTTTGTTGATGGTCTTAGGCGCGTCGAGACGGAGGTGAACGAGTTCTGTTCGAGTTTTTTCCTCGTATTCTTTTTATAACCCCTTTGAATTGAATAACTGCATCGCTGGTCTTAAATAAAATAAAAAAGGTTTTTATTCACGTAGACTTTAAAAAAGCGCTTGTAAATAGTCAGAACATGTTTGTAGTAATACAGTTATTATTTCTAGTTGCTTATAACAGATATTTAGGTACATGGAATGTTAAAACATTTATACAATTTATTTTATAATAGTAGTGATATTTAGCTATTGTTAGCTAGGTCTAGTGGTAGCATCAACCGCAGATAATGAGGTCCTGGGTTCACTTCCCGGGCCGGGCCAAAACGTGCTTGCAAATGGCAAAATGAACTATATGTACAAATATAATATTATGTATTATTTAGATCAGAAGTGTAAAACATAGTTTTCACTTCTGATGACAGCCCCTCAAAGGTTGCCCTAATCTTTGAGGGGCTGCCAATAGAAGTGAAAACTATGTTTTACACTTCTAATCTAAAAACCGGCCAAGTGCGAGTCGGACTCGCGCACGATGGGTTCCGTACCATTATCTATAAAACCGAGCAAACATTTTTTTAGTATTTTTTAACGTTTGTTGTATGGGAGCCCCCTTAAATATTTAGTTTATTGTGTTTTTTAGTATTTGTTGATATAGCAGCAACAGAAATACATGATCTGTGAAAATTTCAACTGACTACCTATCACGGTTCATGAGATACAGCCTGGTGACAGACAGACAAATAGACAGCGAAGTCTTAGTAATAGGGTCCCGTTTCACCCTTTGGGTACGGAACACTAATAAACTATAATATAATAGTTGTACATATGTATTTTTAATGGAAATAGTATTCGAGTTTATCTCACATAAATTTTGTTCCGATCAGATTATATTAATATGTATAATCTTCGGTAAAAAAACCGGTCAAGTGCGAGTCGGACTCGCACATGAAGGGTTCCGTAGCAGCAAGTATTTCAGTTGATTAAATGAAAGCAATTTGCGGTTTATGACGTATTAAAAAAAAAACTACTTGCTAGATCTCGTTCAAACCAATTTTCGTTATTAGTTTCTATGGTAATAATGATGTACATTACCATAGAAACGAATAATGAAATATTTTTTTTAGTTGTATTATTCTCTTATTTTAGAAGTTACAGCGGGGGGACACATTTTACCACTTTGGAAGTCTCTTGCACAAACTATTCAAGACCTATCCAGATAGATACCCCACAATTTTTTTTGGGTTTCAGTTCTATGTATGGGGAACCGCTAAAATTATTATTCTTAATCTATTTTTATGTGAAAATCTTTTATAGTTTCGGAAAAAAGTAGCTGTGATACACGGACGGACAGACAGATAGACAGACATGTCAAATCTATAAGGGTTCCGTTTTATGCCATTTGGCTACGGAAAGCTAAAAAGGGGGCAGTATGTTTTGTATAACAATATCTATGGTAAAAACGGCTCAGCCGAGCTCAAGTCATCGTTTGTAACAAGATACCGGATTCCGTTTATAGCCTTTTAACTGCGATGGTGGCAATTTGGCAGTATTTATGTGGGATAATTATAGCTGATTTATAAGGCAGGTGAAATATAATGAGACGTTGTCAAAAGAAAGGAAATCTAAGTAAAGTTCTTGTGGCTTCTAAATTCGTCTGTAGTTAAATTCTTAATAATAATGTGTGTAAAAATAATAATGTCCTTCTAGCCGAATTTCGGCCACGGCGGCCAGTCTCAATAGAGATTGGCCACCTGCGCGGGGCATATTATAGTGCTCAAGTGTGTGCGCAAACACAGGAGCAGTTTCTATTCCATCACTCTCATGATCCGATGGGACGCCTAGCGACACGACCGGAAAGGGGTCAGGTAGAGGACCGATAGCTTTATGTGCTCTCGCACTCGTGCTGGGCACGGGGGTATAATACCACTAACTTCCAGACTTCGGGCTGAAGCTGAGAAATTGTTCTTTTTACAGAAAAGTCCCAAAATCACTTTTGGCCCGACCCGGGATTTGAACCCAGGACTTCGTTTACTGCGGTTGAACACGCTGCCGCTAGACCAACGACGCATGGACATAGGTATGGACATAGCGTTGCAACCAATAAAAGATATATTATTTAAAAATAAATGTTTCTCTGTATGTCCTTTATATTATATTCGCAAACTACGCATTTGAGCATGATCATGATACACATGATCTTCAGCAAAGTGTTGTGCATGAGCCCACGAACGACAAGTTGGTACGACCAATCTTCGACAGATGGCGTTACTATCGTTCCAATGAACTTGATATATTGCTATAAAACGCGCGCAGTGCCCTCTATAGCACGAAGACGATCAGAAATTAAAGCACTTTAACCGTCTCCACTTTAACTGGCTGTATGGTGACGGTGGCAAATCAGAATATCATCACCCTATCTCATCCCATGGAGGACGTAGAAGATGTCCCGTGGGAATATCTACCAGAAGACGGTCAGCAGCTTCTTTCTGAGTACTATGTATGACCATCATACTGTGATCGCCAAAACGTCTTTTAGGGGAGGCTTTTGTTCAGCAGTGGAATTCTTTCAACTGTTATGATGATGATATTAGGGAGGTAGGTAGGACATAGCTTAAGAGAGTTTGTTTCCCGCTGAGTTTGTTTTGCTGGGTCTTCTCAGGTGGGGCTCATTGGATCAGGTGGTAGCATTAAAGCGCGACCGTCGTTATAAACACAAGGTCCGCCATAATAATAACATTTAAATCGTACCTTAATATAGAGAGAACCATTCAAACAATATGTAGTAAAAATATAGCTAAAATTTAGATAATTAAACCTACACATGATCCTTGACAATAACTTAATTTAAGGTAGCTAAATATCGTTACTATTATAAAATAAATCTTATTGTAAATTATTTCCTACAATTCGTGTACCTAAATGTCCATATGCACCTAGAAAAAATTATAAATTAATTATATATTACTACGAACATGTTCTGACAAGCTAGCTGTATTTACAAGCACTTTTTTAAAGTCTACGTGAATAAAAACCGTTTTTTATTTTATTTTATTTTTATTTAGAGGTTTGGCATAGCGTTCATTCGCTCAAAGAGCAGCCCGACTGGGGAAGTACCTCCACCTTACAGAAGACATTCCTTAATAATAACATTAATAATTTTAATGTTGTGTTTCCGAGTGTGAGTAAGGTCGCCAGAGCTCATTGGGGTGGGGGGAAGGGTCAGCAACACTTGTTTGCTGACTCTTAAAGGCCGGCAACGCATCCGCGACTCCTCTGGTGTCGCGAGTGTCCATGGGCGGCGGTGATCACTTACCATCAGGTGACCCACTTGCTCGTTAGTCACCCGCTGGTATAAAAAAAAATATCCCGTCTCCCATCTATAGACTCGCCACGTGTCTAGGTGCTTTAGTTCGCCGATCACTTATTTTACCAGCTGACCGCCTCAAGTGCACATGATGGGTACGTATGTATGTATATTTGCTTGGCAGACGGGTTGGCAATCAAAATAAGATGGTTGTCGTTCACAGAGAGACGCTGCTGCCGTTCTCTGGTAAGTACTTCCTTCGAGTCGGCTTCTTATATTGATATTGTTTGCCGATACCACATAGCGTCAAATCATACAGTTCATAGCAAGCAAGCTAAACATGGGCTAACACGGGGCACATAGCTCGTAGAACCGACGGCAGAAAGGTTCTGAAGTGGCGACCACGAACCGGAAGACGCAGCGTAGGCAGTCCCCTATAAGATAGACCGATGATCTTGTGCGGGTCGCTGGAAACTGTTGGATGCGAATAGCGCAAGACCGGCAATTGTGGAGATCTTTGGCGGAGGCCTTTGTACAACAGTGGACGTCTTTCGGCTGATATGATGAAGCTAAACATAACATAACATAACATACATTACAATTCTTTTTAAATACAACGCCCGAACTTGGTTATCTAATCCCTGTGTGGCGGGGTACTTTACACACATATAATAGACGGCCACAAATTACATTCAGACTCAGAACAACTATTTATGGATCACACAAATAGTTGTCCGGCGCGAGACTCGAACCCGCGACACGAAGCGGCGAGGCGACTATCTTAGCCGCTGCGCCATACGTGCAGTCAAGCTCAAGTAACAAAATCATATAACGTATTCAAGAAGCAGAGTTGTGATCAAAATAGGTTAATAATATTTCCTTAGAAACGTCAGGAATCGATTCCACTAAATTGAAAAGCTTGGATGAGAATTGTCGATCCATCCGCAACTTTCTTCTAAGAAAAACCTATTTATATTCTAGTGGAATATGTCAAGACAAACAAGGGTTTGCCGACAATAGAAAAAAAATAAGACCACGAAACATTTTCCGCCCACTAAATAAACCGATGGTAAAATATCAACTCATATCGAAGACCCACGAAAAATAACATTAATATAATAATAATATCCTGGGATATTATTCACACACGGCCATCTGATTCCAAACTAAGCAGATGTACTATGGAAACCAGATAACTGATATACTACATATACTAATTATACTACAGGACATATTATAGTTATTTGTGTACATGAAATGGAGAGCACGTAAAGCCGTCGCTCTGTACCTGTACCGGAGCATGACATTGATGGAACAAAAGTACCCTTTGTTTGCCCATACGCTGTCGCATTATAGTCTCCATTGAAATTGGCCGCCGTGGCCGAAATTCAACCTAGAGGACATTTGAAGAACTCTCAGACCTGACCTTGTTTACCTTCACCGTTTCAGGTGCGAGATTATTTATTTCTAATACGCACACGAATTCCAGAAGAATTGCTGAAGTGGCAGTGGGCAGGGCAGATAGCTCGTAGAACTGACGGCCGGCTTTGACAGAAAGGTTCTCGAGTGGCGACCACGAACTGGACGACGCAGCGTTGGCAGGGCCCCTACAAGATGTACTTAGATCTTGTGAGGGACGCTGGAAGCCGACCAAGAGGAGCTGAACCGGCAATTTTTGAGATCCTTGGGGAAGCCCTTTGTCCAGCAGTGGGCGTCTTCCGGCTGATATGATCATGATGACTATGATGACACGAATTAGAAAAGTCAGTGGCGACCACGAACTGGAAGACACAGCGTTGGCAGGGCCCCTACAAGATGTACTTAGATCTTGTGAGGGACGCTGGAAGCCGACCAAGATGAGCTGAACCGGCAATTGTTGAGATCCTTGGGGGAGCCCTTTGTCCAGCAGTGGGCGTCTTCCGGCTGATATGATCATGATGACTATGATGACACGAATTAGAAAAGTCAGTGGCGACCACGAACTGGAAGACGCAGCGTTGGCAAGGCCCCTTACAAGATGTACCGAGGATCTTGTGAGAGTCGCTGGAAGCCAACCAAGACGAGCTGAACCGGCAATTGTTGAGATCCTTGGGGGAGCCCTTTGTCCAGCAGTGGGCGTCTTTCGGCTGATATGATCATGATGATGATGATGATACGAATTCGAAAAGTCAGTGGTGCGCACCTCGGGTTTGAACTCGACACCACTGACTCCACAGTTTAAGTAGGTCGGTACTTATAGTTTATCTACCGGTAATTGGTATTTGAATAGGTTCAACAAACTCGTTTAGATCAATGACAAATCTTACAGACACAGTTGGCTCCTATGATTGTGAAGCTTAATATATTCAGATCTCAAATCTAGCATATTTGATTAAATCGTACCAGACATGGATCGAACTTCAATCAAAGATGTAATTGAATTGATCGTATATTTGACGTTCAGACCTTAAGAGCCGATTTCACGTTTAAGTGACGCTGGATGGTTAGATTAGCAAATATTAGCTTTGTTTGAGATAGTTAGGTAACAGTGTATGTTTGAAACAGATAGAAGTTTTACATCAATAGCTCTTAGTCTACCAGTACTAATTATAATGACATTGCATTTCTTTATAAATAAACTAGCTGTGCCCCAAGGTTTTACCCGCGTCAAATTTTATAAATTATCACAGCTCCTCCCCCTAGGTGAAAGCGTGATAATATGTAGCCTATTTGTTGACCCGACCTCTTCGACCTATTCATGCAAAATTTCAAGTAAATCCATGCAGTACTTACTTTTCAGATTAGCCCGATAAACAAACACACAGACAGACAAAAATTCTAAAAACTATATTTTAGCCTTCAATATCAAATGTAGATCACGCCCCACGTATCCTTTTAAAAAAATATTCAATGTACCGTTTTGACTTTCCTACGATTTATTATATGTATAGATATTTATTTTGCTGTGTGGAGACGGCGGTAAATATCAGAATATCATCACCCCATCTTATCTTGAGGGGGTGCGTAGAAGAAGGAATATCTACCAGAGGCGGGCAGCAGCGTCTCTTTGTGTACTATGACCATCATACTGTGATCGCCAACCCGTATGCTAAGCGTGGGGATTATGGCATATCCCCCAATATAATTCTTGGTGAGGCTTTTGTCCAGTGGACTTTATATACAGTTGTTATGATGAGGAAATATTTACAAATTAAAAACACAATCTAATATTTATTTTCAATTTGGCGGTCACCGTAGCCGGTAGTGCTCCTGCCTACGAAGCTGGTTGTCCTGGGTTCGAATCCCGGTGAGTGCAAATTTGTGTGATGAGCACGAATATTTGTTTCTGAGTCATGGATGTTTTCTATGTATATAAGTATTCACCTATCTATTTAAGTATGTATATCGTCGCCTGGTACCCCATAGTACAAGTTTTGCTTAGTTTGGGGCTAGGATGATCTGTGTGACATTGTCTCTAGATATTATTATTTAGATATTATTATTATTTGCTGGAAGAGAACTCATAGTTGAGTTAAGCTCGCCTGTGTACATGATATATCTAATTTATTTTGTAAATATGTATTTCTGTGTGCAATAAAGTATAAATAAAAATTATTATACAGTACACCTTCAAGTTCAAAGAAAAGGCCAGCTCTCTCATCACGGTCCTTTATTGCATATAATTTAAATCAAATTAATGTTTCCTTATCCTTAATTTGGGGTAATATCTGAGGTCGGTGCTCTATCGTTGCCAACATTAAAATGCTCCAAATGAAAGAATGAAATAAAGACTAGATTAGGTGGGACTTTCGGTTAAACTGTAAAGGTTTTCCGTAGGCGAGTGTTAGTTTTTTATTTTTGTTTTGTTTAGACCAATCAGGTTTCATGTACACCGACTAGGTAACATGCTAAGTTATAAAGATATTTCCTTAAATGAACATCTAAGATAATTGGTATATAGCAATTCAAATAACTTTTGATATTATTCAGAACAGTCAAATAGCTTTTTATCGATAACTTTTGTAATATGGGTGTCATTCTTTGTGATATAGTTATCTAAAAATAATATTAAAAGTGATCCTATTTAAATCAGTCGGTAATATGCCTTGGGTTTTTAGAGCCGAAATAATTCCGTGCCACAAATGTATGTTTATTATCTTCGAATAGGTATTGAGTCTAGGGTCCCCAGGAAATAGCAATGCCTAACCTTGCGACATACTTGCACATTGAAATATAATTTAAAACACTCTATTTTGTGTAAAATATTTTGCTTGGGCTTTGAAACTATAGTCGGTCATATTCGATTAACTCACACGAGTATAACAGTAATCATATTAAAATGGGTAACATTCACAATATCTCAAAAGAAGTCTAAATAAGTAGAGATAAAATTAGGAATAAATGGGAATTAGATGACAGATGAACTAGATCCGTTAACCCTCAAAACGGACCCGAACCATTTTGTGGTATTACCAAGCAAAGGGCCTACTCTATTCTCAACGACCAATGCACATCAGCAGCCATAGAACTGTGGATCCTCAGCTGGATCTCTACCCTTAAAGGCTACAATCAGGAGCTACAGTAAAAATGTCGTAAGAATTACTTGAATTCAATACGCAACATGTGCAGTAACTCGGATCCTCACCAGACACTGCAAGCTGAAGAAGCAACTTAAAATTGGTTGACAGCACAATCTGCAGATTCTGCCAAGAATCAGACGAAACTCCAATGTACATTTTGTGCTCGTGTGGACCGCTAATGCGTTATAGAAGTATTTACTTGGGACAGCATATCATGCAACCGGAAGAGATACAAACACTCACTGCACAATCATACTGGAAGTTTATTAAAGCTACAGGATTAAGCAGTGAACTCTAACAAACCAAGGAGCTCCACTACAATGGATCAGAAATGGTCCAGGTAGCAAGATGCCAACAAGGCATCAAGCCCCAAATAGCAATAATAATAAGATAAAATAGGTTTATATTCCCGTACACTGCCGCTTTCGAAAAGTGCAGTCGCAGAGTTTACCTACTGATAGTAGTCACAAACATATTCGTAAAAGTGAAATTGTTTAAGATTGAAAATTTAAATAATCTTCTTAATGTTGCAGGGAAAAGGTTTGGAAATCCTAAAGACGGTGGTCATAGCATCTGTGCGAACGTAACACAATATATTTACGCAGTAGAGATAGGCAATACTTCCTGCTTTGCAACCGTACTTTAGTCTAAACAAATTTATGTTAAAACAGTTATATTATATGTATTCCTAACACAATATATATAATAGTTAACCTGAAACTAGGTGTGCTTTGTAACTGCGTATTTCATGTTATTGTGTCCGCCGGAATACAAAGATTAATTTTACTCTTGCGGAAGCTACATAAAGAAAAAAAGGTATATATTATATAAGAATCAACTTATAAAAAGAAAGTATAGAACGACAGATGACAACTAATATAGTAAAGATTCTGGCGCGGTTGCCATAAATTAAATAATATATCTGCAACCGTTTTAACATTGTTAGAAATATATCTTAAGAGTCCAAGTAATCATTTAGCTCATATACGAAGCTCCCTGAATACAAAGCAATGATTGAATCATTTGCATCAAAGAGCTTGCTTCGCAAAATCCCTATTCAGGGCTCAACAAGATTGATCTATTGATTCTGTTTTTTCCTCTTCCCTTATCGCAATGTTGCCAAATCTAATGGATAAAAATACTGCTGAAGTGTTTGTTGAGTTGCAATTAGGATCCCATAGGCAAATGCAAATATATATTTTTAATATCTAATAATTTTATATTTTCGTAAGAGTATGTACTATGGAATTTACAGACGCCGGCACATCTACCCCAACCTGTTAAATTTCTCCAATTGAAAGTCAACCTTATGCTTTTGTGATAAAGTTGAAAATCTATAAAAGAAATTTGACAGATTGGGGTAGCTGGATGTGCTGGCGTCTGTACGTTATGACGGAACCGGCAATGTATGTCGGTGCTGGCGGTGCCTGTATATTTAAGAGAAAAGTTTAAATACGATACAATTCTGTGTCTGTATTTATATGAAAATATACTTAATGTGCATAAAAATAAATATTCCTTCTCTAAAAGGAGCGATACTCATAATATAAATACTAGAAACAAGCATAACCTTGTATTACATTTTATCCATCTCCACAAAATAAGTAACTCTTGTATGGAGCAATATATATCTAATATAATATCCTATAATAAAACTCCCAGTGTGATCAGAGAAATATTTACAGATAAGTTTATAAGTACTATAAAAGCCAACTGTGTACAGATCACTACAATACTTTTGATTATTTAAGTGACAAAATGGCTTGAGGTTGAGCCGTTTTAATGTAACAAATTTATATACAATGTAATTTTATATTAAGAAATAAATATTCTTTCTGAGTTTTCAGGCAGTGTTTCTCAGTTGCTGCAATGATATTCACCGCACGACAAAAAACGATTCTACACTAATGTAAAATATAGACGAAATAAATAAATTGTGAATTTGAATTTTTTACGTCGCCTAGCGGAATACTCTAACAGCCACCGGAATTATAATTAAGTAAGTTAATCAAAGCAAAAGAGAAGTGTATAATATTAACAGTATCTATGAAAAAATATCGTTTTTCACTGCCCCTGCAAATACGCCGCACAGCTGACGCGTTATTACGTCGATATTTTTATCGTATTTTCCAATTAGTAAAGTTACTGTGACAACTGCAAGCATTTCATAATCAACATAGCTAGCAAAAAGCAATTTTAATTTATCACTTTTTCGTATAAAATACCTCTTTGATTTCGGTTCGTTCATATATGACAATCTGCCACTTGTGCGTACGACTAAACGCCGACAGACTGTACACCGACAAGACTTTACTTCGACTGTACTTTTCGCCGGCAGAACACTTCACTCATACTCAGAGAGAAACATTTACCAAGTGTGATATATAGACCGATTCGGTTGTGGCACTTCGCCGCGCGCCGGCTGCTGGCGCGGCACGCTCGCTTCACTCGCTCGGCTCGTGCGCTGTGGTCACAGTTCTAACCTAAACTAAACCAATATTTATGAATACTGTCGGCTGTACTTTTCACCGATAGAACACTTCGCCGACAGTATTCATAAATATTGGTTTAGTTTAGGTTAGAACTGTGACCACAGCGCACGAGTAGAGCGAGCGAAGCGAGCGTGCCGCGGTAGCGGCCGGAGCGCGGCGAAGTGCCACAACCGAATCGGTCTATATATCACACTTGGTAAATGTTTCTCTCTGAGTATGAGTGAAGTGTTCTGCCGGCGAAAAGTACAGTCGAAGTAAAGTCTTGTCGGTGTACAGTCTGTCGGCGTAATGTTTGTCGGTGTTTAGTCGTACACTGCTGCCACTTCACCATAGCCTAGTTGGTAGTGCTCATGCCTACGAAGCTGGTGTTCTTTGGTTCGAAACCTGGTAAGTGCAAATATTGGTGTGATGACCACGAATATTTTTTCTGAGTCATGGTTGTTTTCTATGTATTTAAGTATTTATCTATCTATATAAGTATGTATATCGTCGCCTGGTACCCATAGTACAAGCTTTGCTTAGTTTGGGGCTAGGATGATCTGTGTGACATTGTCCCTTTATATTATTATTATTACTTACAGCGAAATCCACAAGCAAGGCAGATCAAGGTTTTATGACAGGTAGGACACAGCGTTCATTCGCTTAAGAGCAGCCCGCCTGGGAAAGTATCTCCACCTTAAAGAAGACATTCCTGAATAATAACATTAATAACTTTAATGTTGTGTTTCTGCGTGTGAGTTAGGTCGCCAGAGCTCATCAGGGTGGGGGCAAGTGTCAGCAACACTTGTTTGCTGGCTCTTTTAAAGGCCGCAACGCACCCGTGACTCATCTGGTGTTCCGAGTGTAATAGGCGGCGGTGATTACTTACCATGAGGTGACACACTTGCTCGTTTGCCGCCCTATGACATAAGAAATAGTATAAAAAATGTAAACAGAGAGTTATAATTTAGTAAATGTACTAAATATAAATAAAATTTGGCAGCATTGCCTTATCGTTTAGATGACTCAGTGATTCTTAAGACTCGACGATTCCTATTCTACTCGTCAAACATTTGATCGGGCCAATTACATAATGTATTAGATCCGTACAGATTTGTGGTATCGAGTATATAGGTAAGGCTACGTATGTAATTTAGGTTTGCTAGAATTATTACTAACGGATCCTATTGTCTAGTAATTTGTAGCGTATTAGTATTTAAATGTAATAAAATTCATCTTCGCCACTGCTGAAACAGAACCGCCCTAGTGCTAGTGGGATTTGCAAGGACGTGAAGATAACATATTTTTTTTTTCTATTGTGTAACTATTACGGTTCCGAAGCGTAATAGTTGATAAGTGACTCTCCACTGTCCGTCCCACTGTCCGTCTGTTTATCTTAACGGGCCGGTTGGCGTGGTTGGTAAAATACTTGCCTTTCACGCCGCAGGTCGTGGGTTCAATTCCCACCCAGACATTACTCCCGAAAATTATTCACACACGTCCACCTGATCCCAAACTAAGCAGAGCTTGTACTATGGAAACCAGATAACGGATATATTACATATACTATTATACTTTTGTAAATACATACTTATATAGATAATTACACCCAGAGTCAGGACCAACTAACATGTTCATGCACGGAAATGTCTCTCCTGGAAATCGAACCTATGACCTGCGGCGTAAATTTTATTTATTTATTTTACTTTAATTAAAATGGTAGAACACCAATTACAATAATTAAAGATAATTATTTTAAGTATTAACATATAAACATTGATTTTAAAATACAAATATTTCCTAACCATGCCAATCGGCCCTTTCGATTGATAGTGAGGACACTTCCTCATTAGTTTGGCGGTAGCGTAGTGCTTAGGCGGAAATAGTGAGGTCCTGAGTTCAAATTCCATGTCACTCAGTATGATGATCATAGCCGATGCTGCTCGTTTGTCGATAGACATTCTTTAAGGATGACTTCTACCCCACTGCCACCATGGATGTGATAAACCTGATCAGCATATTCACCACACACCCAATAAATAATTAAAAAAAGGTCGATAAAGCCTCGATTATAAAAATAAAAAAAAACAAATGACAAATTTAAATTCAAATTGATTGTGAAAGACGGGTAGACCTATTTTCAGGCCACAACGAGCAATCGAATAATCTATTTGCCTGCAACCGAGTGGAGTAATCAAATAATTCAAATGAAATATACAGCTGGACATCGATTGTTTTAATTTTCGTTGTCCATCACTTTTATTTAATTTATATCTGAATGAGTTAATGCAATTTGGTACAGCTTTGGTGTAACAATTTTCATCCGCATTGTATTTGACTTGTCGGCCTATTCAATTTAACATTGGGGTCGAATGATACCTCTTCCTCGTATATTTTGTTGCACTAGCTCGGTTATCGTGTTACTATATCACAAATACATAAGGACAAAGTAAGGGGCAACGGGGTATATTTGTAATTGTTTTATTTGTTTGCGGCCTTTTTGGATAGTGGGGACAGTAGAATATATTTTTATTTTTTTTACAATACCGCTCGCTGATCAACTGTGATACGACATTACGACTAACGGGGGAAAAGGAAGGAACTACATCCAAGAGCATAAGATTCAGACACACTGTGTCCTGCTCGACTAGGGAAATACTTCCATATAGGGAATAAACTCTTAGCTTAGGCATTATACTATTTATCCATATATTAAGGACATGAGGAGCTGTCCTTTAGTTAGTCTGTCTGTGAGTGACAAGCTACTTCCAAAGTGAGCTCACGCTTTATAACTAACCTACCTGCAATGGACAGCATGACTTAGTCTGCTGTCTGGGAGTGTCAACTGTCAACTTACTTTCATATTGAGCCCACTCTTTTTAACTCTACCCACGTATTACCTTTTTGATATGTAATGCTCTGATTTGAAAAGTGACTGAAAAGTAAAGCGGGTTAATATTGCCATCCCAGGTTTGATTAAAGTCGCCAGAGCTCATCGGGGAGTAGAAAAGGTTGGCGACACCGTAAACGTTTATCGTATTTGTTTGGCAACTTGGCAATAGAAAGGATTTACTGCCTCTTGGTCTAGCGGTTGCATGCTTAGTTAGTGGCAGTCAATTATTGGGACCTGCGTTCAAATCCCGTGTCAGAGCAAAAACTTATGTTGGTAGTTATTTTTGAAGAATAAATTGTCAATATCAGCTTGGAGTCTAGAAGGGGGCGGTGTTAGACAACCGTGGCTCGAAGCACGTAAAACTATCTGTCTCGCGTCTGATCTCTCATTTTTTATCTTGAATGAACTTGATAATATGAAGGATTTACAGCCTTGTTGGTCTAGCGGTTGCATGCTCAGCAAAAAATTATTGGTACCTGGGTTCATACCGGGTTGGAGCAAAAACTGATGTTGGTATTATTCTCTCAGAATAAATTCTCAGTATCAGCTCGGAGTCAGAAGTGGGCGGTGTTATACAACCGTGGTTAGAAACACGTAAAAAACTATCTGTCCCGCGTCTGATCTCTCATTGGTCATGTTGAATGGTTATGCCATCGGATTATGAGAATAAGTGTATAAGAGTGTACGTGTATTAACGCACACACTCATGGATAGTCCACATTAATAAACAATGCCATAAATATCTAATTTCCGTTAGCTTCACTTATTAAAATTCGGCAAGAAGCATTATTGCTATAATCTTTTCCATACAAAGTATATACCTACTATTTTACAAAATGATCTAATTCATTATGTATTAGTAAGCAACATCACTAACTAATTCCAGAAATTTGAATACGGATTATCCATTTCAAATATTTGATAGAATAAGCATCTGTCAGCTTAAACGTGTATTCTCACGTGATGTTAAGATTTTAGCTAACATTTAAGCTAGCTATGATAAATCTAGGCTTATTTGTGTAAGGTAAATCGTCAATCAGCTTTAATAACTAATGTTTAACTTTGGAATCTGCTAAATATTTATACATCTGTCTTAAATTAATTCGGAGTATTGTATAAGAAGTACATATTTCTAGTTCTGTACTTTACGCGTTAATTTGTTAGACGTTCATCTGCTTCATATGTATATTAAGCTCCTTAAGTTACGTTTATTATTTTTATGTTACACCTTTTATACTTACACACCCTCAAAACATATCACTGTAGCCTAGTTGGTAGTGCTCCTGCCTACGAAGCTGGTGGTCCTGGGTTCGAATCCCGGTAAGTGCAAATATTTGTGTGATGAGCACGAATATTTGTTTCTGAGTCATGGATGTTTTCTATGTATTTAAGTATTTATCTATCTATGTAAGTATGTATATCGTCGCCTGGTACCCATAGAACAAGCTTTGCTTAGTTTGGGGCTAGGATGAACTGTGTGACATTGTCCCTAGATATTATTATTATTATATTTTCTGATATAGATCATCCCATACTGTTACTGATAAATAAAACTAAATTAATCTACAAAATTTTCTAAAAAAATCTACAAAGTAATATATAAATATTTCAAGGGACATAGTCCATATTGTAGTCCAAAATTGTATTGCAACAGCGTCACCTGTAGTACCTGCCACCTAACTGCGGACGCCAACTTGCATTTCAAGACTGTGGTGACTATGGCAAACCCCACACTGGCAGCATTGTAGAAGCCTTTGCGGGTCGTCTATGTCCAGTGGATGATATCAGGTTATTGATGATGATTATGAAGAAAGCATTTTGTATGGATCGGCTCTTTTAGAATAGAATGCAATATAATAGTTTATTTGCTAGAAACATGGTTACAAAGATTGTATAAAATACATTTTACGATAGGTACAGCGTACAGCATGTTTCACCGATACTTCAGTGTACAATTTTTTTTTTTTATAATATAATAACATATATGTCGACGCATTTGCGTTGAGATTCACTTTATCTTTTCAGTTACTATTTATTACATTCGGAATATGATTGTTTCTAATTTATTTCATTACGTTTGTTTTGATCAATTAATTAATTTATTAAGTAATTTTATAGGAATATTTTGATCAATTGCAATATTCAAAAAGCAACAATGGTTTTAATTGGATTTTAATTATTAGTAGTTGTTATGACCGTTTGATTTGTTCGAGTCCCCAGAGGGCGCCACATATTCATTGTTTATCGTTGCTTTTTGAATATCCGTTTTGTTAATATTGTTTTGTAAAATGATTTAATAATTCTAGAATTAGTTTAAAATTATTTTATGAATTATGAAAGATCAATTTGAATTGTTAGAATTAAAAACTGAACACGTGTTATTTGAAATTCCGGTCACGTTGAGTCAGCGTTATGACATTCGGTCACCATGTTGTTTAGTTCAGTGAGGCACTTTGCTTTTGGCGATTGGACCGGACAGTTGTCGACTTGTCTCAGATTGTTACGGTGCACGAAATAGATTTGGATTTTCAAGCGTGTACCGAATGTTTATCTTGTGAGTACTTGTGTTTTTATTTTCATTGTTAATTTTAAGGACTATTATTATGTTACTGTGATAAGAATCTTAATCATTAAATAGTCTTAATTAAAGTCAAACAATTCGTATTAAATAAACGTATTATTTTATTATCCAATTGTGTTTTTTTCATCGGAGTCATCATGAGCCAAAATAATGATAATGGTGACGTCAGCGGTGTTGACGTCACCCTTTCTGAGAGCTCGGTTGGCAAAAATTCCTTGTTATAAGAAGTGCTATTACCATACCCTTCTGCTAGCCATTCTGTTCAACCTCCTATAGTTAATACTTCTGTTGGAGTCCCGACCGAGTTCTTTGCTCAGATGATGCAGATGATGAAGCACGTATCGGATCGTATGACGACGGTTGATTCTAAAATGAAAATTAATGACATATTTTTGCCGTCATATGATCCGGACAGTAACATAGGAATTCGTGAGTGGTGCAAGCATGTGACCACTGCAATGGATACGTACAACCTCAGTGATTATGATGTTCGAATGAAAGTAGGTAGTTTACTGAAAGGTCGTGCGAGGTTATACGTAGACAATTGGTTGGTGAACTACATTTGAACCTGAAAGTCGATATTCGAGAGATATAATTCGGTTTAGAGAACACGTTTATGACAGTAGTAAAAACATTGCGCACTTCCTGTCTGAGGCCTGAGTATTGTGGCAACGTGTGACCAAAGATAAGGGTAGAAATCAAAATAATCGTACATGGGTTAAAAAATCACATGTCCTCTATCTTTAATGGCCTGTTTGAAGATCAAGAGAGATCAAAAGATTCTATTAACCAATTTTTATTAAAAGTACATTGATATTCTATATTATTAAATCATTTCTGTAATGGTTCGAATCTAATTAAACCGAAAAAATAATATTTAACATAAGTCAAGAATTTCTGGTCCATACAAATAAAAAGTGTCCTCGCGCGTTCTGCCAATTTAAAATATATAAAAAATATATAAAATATATAATGATTTGAATTATACAGTTTTATGCTTCGTTTATTTAATAAAAATGTAAATCAATATCGCAACAAATATTTTCTTTATATAAAATTGTAATTTATCATTTATTCAATTATCAAATTCTTACTTAAAGTAAAAGTACAAATATTGATCCTGTGAATAACTCCAGGTAGATAACGGCGTTTTAGTTGTACCCTGTAATGAAAACTACCAGTTCGCACTTCTATTATCCTCTAGCAACAGTTTTCTAAATATCACGTGACTTTCAAGACGCCATCTTGTCGCGTCTTTGAGTTTTGGATGAAAAAGTATACGCACACAAAAAATATTCCTGTGAAAAACGAGAAGTTTCTTCAACTTTTGATGCGAATTTAGGAAATCTAAATACGTTATCAGTTAGAGCATACTATAGTGATTGTACGACACACTGGTTTATGATCAAGGTAAGATGTTTTAAGTTATTCAAGAGTATCCATTTCAGAGGTTTCCTTTTTTCGTTCCTGTAGATAACGTAACACAACTATGGGCTACTTTATATTGAACGATGTTACTCACAAGACTTGTGAATAACACAAATTATTCACTGTTATTTAACACGAGGTAGGTAAATAGTACATTATTATTTATATATATATATTTTTAATATTCACATAATTGTCCCATGTCAAGAATATTTTTCTAAAGAACGCGCGTAGAATATCAAGTTGAAATTATAATAACAAAAAAATAATAATTTTGTTTTCGAATCATATTTCATTTATTTTGAGGTATTTCTACCCACCGCCATTATTATTGTTGAATAGTTGATAGGTTATTTTTTTGAAAAATCTATTTAATATAATTTTTCGGGTGAAACAGCGCAAGTAAGAAGCTGATTTTTATAAAAATAAATAAATGCCATATTATTAGGTTACCTATGCTTAAAGTTCCACGATTATGTTACTGATAGAATATTATATAAAAATAGGTGTTATTAATTAGCATACTATAAAAATGAACCTCAAGCTGATTAAAAATACGTTTATATAAATATTATAGTATGATAAATAACACTAATTATAATGTTCAGAAGCAATAAACGTTCAGTTATTAGACTCATTTATATACTCAACATGCGTTTATTCTTTAATAAAAGTTATTCTTTGTAAAGTATTTTGTTTCAATCTGAATGCTTCCTAATTTTTCCGTGAGTTACATTTTTGTACATATTGTGAGTTACCAACTGGATTTCACGTGAGTTGCGGTTGATTATTTTGACTTCTACCCATAAGCTGACGAGTGTTGACGCCGTTGAGGCTGTCATTGGTTGCATTAGTGACGAACGATTACGTATAGAATTATTAAATGAACGTGCGAAATCCGTACCAGAGTTAATTTCTGTAGCCGCATCGATACGCCCTGCAAAACGCGTAAATCCGAATCAGACATCACACAATTTGAACAAACGCCCGCGTTTAGCGGAAAAGTTCAACGGACTAGCTGGATATTTCAGACGTTTTATACCAAACTTTTTGCGAGTTATGGTACCGTTATACGAGTTAACCAAAAAGGACGCGAAATGGGAATAGGATATAAGGCATGATCAGGCTAGGAATGATGTAGTTCAACATTTGTCTACTGCGCCGACGCTTTTGATTTAAAGAAGACGCTCCAATTGAACTTTACACCGACGCAAGCAGCATCGGCTACGGGGCAGTGTTGGTGTAGATAGTCAACGGGCGACATCATCCAGTTGCCTACATGAGCCTGCGTACTACCGAAGTAGAGAGTCGATACCACTCCTACGAACTTGAAACCTTGGCGGTGGTAAGAGCAATCAAACATTTCCGTCAGTACCTGTACGGGCGAAAATTTAAGGTCATCACAGACTGTAATGCTCTTAAAGCATCCAAATTCAAGAAGGATTTACTGCCACGAATCCATCGATAGTGGGCGTTCCTCCAAAACTACGATTTCGAAATAGAATATCGTAAAGGGCAAAACCTTCAGCACGCCGATTTCTTCAGTAGAAATCCAAGTATGGAGAGTACGGTCAACATTTTGACTAGAAATACGTAATGGGTTCAGGTAGAGCAGAGACGAGATAGTGACTTAAGCTTACTTATTGATGGCATTGCCAGCGGT
This sequence comes from Pseudoips prasinana, assembly GCA_951640165.1. NCBI lineage: Eukaryota > Metazoa > Arthropoda > Insecta > Lepidoptera > Nolidae > Pseudoips > Pseudoips prasinana. The sequence goes on from OX621236.1 coordinate 6,179,703, forward strand.
AACCCAGTAGATAACTATGTCCTGGTGGATGGCGTACTGAAGAAATGCCTAAATGACGCTCTATTCGGCAATTATGAAGCCATCGTGGTGCCGAAGTCATTCCAATGGTCTTTAATAAATTCGTATCACGTTGCTTTACAACACCCGGGATGGGAGAAGACATTGCATAAGTTACGAGAGTCTTATTGGTTTGATAAGATGAGTTCGATAGTTAGAAAGTTCGTAGATAATTGCATTGTATGCAAAATGTCAAAGGGTCCATCTGGTGCCTTACAAGTACAACTTCACCCAATACAGAAACCAACTGCAGCTTTCCAAGTTATACATATGGATATTACAGGAAAACTGGGTTCTAGAAACCAAGAGGGTCAGGACGAGTATGTGATTGTTACCATAGATGCGTTCACCAAATACTTGCTCCTTAGTTACTCGAATGACAAAAACCCAAGCAGCTGTCTCGCTGCATTGAAACGTATGATTCATTTATTTGGAACACCTGTACAAGTAATAGTAGATGGAGGAAGAGAATTTTTAGGCGGTTTCAAAAACTATTGTGACAACTTTGAGATTTACATTCACGCAATTACGCCAGGAGCTAGCCGAGCAAACGGGCAAGTGGAGCGCGTTATGGCTATACTAAAGAACGCGTTGACCATGGTTAAAAATTATGAAACGGAGAACTGGCAAACTGCCTTGGAGGCTCTGCAATTGGCATTCAACTGCACTCCTCATCGTGTAACTGGTATGGCGCCACTTACTCTCCTGACTCGAAAATTCCTCGTTATATATAATATCTAGGGACAATGTCACACAGATCATCCTAGCCCCAAACTAAGCAAAGCTTGTACTATGGGTACCAGGCGACGATATACATACTTATATAGATAGATATATACTTAAATACATAGAAAACATCCATGACTCAGAAACAAATATTCGTGCTCATCACACAAATATTTGCACTTACCGGGATTCGAACCCAGGACCACCAGCCTTGTAGGCAGGAGCACTACCAACTAGGCTACGGTGACTTGAATATAATTGAATTACATTAATATTGAATCATAATTGAATTACATATTCAATTATGATTCAAGAAATCATTACATATTCCACTAATTAACACAATCAATTTTAATTTTGTATCTAATTTATTTTATCGACATTTTCTTTTCTGACATTACTTTTATTTTTTTTTATTAGTATTATATAATTTATTAATTGACTTCATTGTATTAAATATTAGTGCAGGTCTATGAACCTAACGAAAATTTGTACGCCATGTGGATATGGCAAACATGACTGTTAAATCTTAAGTTTACTACTATCTTGCATGTAAATTGTGTGTATACTCATGTTTGGACAAATAAAATATCTTATCTTATCTTATCAAATATAATCACAAAAAACACGTTAAGTATAACAATTAGAATACACAATACAGCCTTCAGTTGATTTTTTTTTATGATATATATTTTATATTTATGATAACATGATAACGGATTGGCTCGTTTAGGATTTCGCATCACAGCCTACATACAGAATACATCGAAGTTGCGACTGCACTCTACCAATAAATAGCATCACCAATTAAAACGAAATTTTTTGTATGTATTCGAGGTTCCAGGGTTATATTTATTATTCAGGCAGGGCAACTCGAGCTAGGGTAGCGAGTAAATTAATAAAAAAAATCTTTAGTGAACATAAACCTATGCAAAATTTGTACTAACTGCAGAGCTGCAAAATTAAAATCATTTAATTTCACTTTTCATACCAATTCGACCTGAACGTAAAACTTGCATAGCGATTGAACACCAATACCGCCAGGTAATAAATGATACGAAATTTGGCTAAATCCATTATTGGCTAGCGGCCAATTGTTTTTTTGTAGTTGTGTTTTACCTTTATCTGTACTCAATAGGTACCTGATGTATGTAATTAATGACATAAAAACAGCATTTTTCAAAATTGTAGTTTCTGTAATCAATTGTTTTGTAACACAACAATAAAACAACGTTTGATAGAAGGGCGTACAATATCATGTAAAAAAATAAATCAAAGAGGAATTCGTGGGTATGTTGAATCAGTTTTAAGGTATGGCGTTATCTTCTGGGGCAACTCAGTCGACAGAGATAACTTATTTAAGGCCCAAAAGAAATGTATGAGAGCAGTTTGCAATCTTAAACCTACAGACAGTTGTCAGCCTTTTTTCATAAGCTTGAAAATATTAACACTGCCATGTATTTATATTTTTGAAATCTCTGTGTTTGTAGCATCAAATTTAAATTTATTCGAACATCTTAGAAGTAAACGACACAATAAAAAAATATGTTTCCCAGTAAATCATAGTGCTCAATTTAGCAATAGTGTTTTTTGTATGGCACCACGCATATTCAACCATCTTCCAGGGGAAATATTAAATTGTTCCAATTTACAGGATTTTAAAAATAAATTGAAAAGTTTTCTTGTAAATAAAGCATATTATAGTGTAAAGGACTATCTTATTGACAAGTTAAATTTATAGTTAATTATTATGACATTTTCATTTTAAATATTTAAGTATGACATTCAATTTAAGATTAATTTTGACACGTTATAGTATTATTTATTGTACAATTAAATTGGCTTTGGTTTTATAATTAGTTTTGGGTTAAGTGCATGTATAGAAGTACAGTGTAGTAGTGTTTTTTTAAATTTATAAAATTTTGTATGCCTAACAGGCAGAACATGGATGTACTTTATGTTATTATCAATATCACCTGTATTTATAACCTATGTTCACAAAATAAATTTGATTTGATTTAATTCGCATTCGCCCTGAAGAGGTTGAAACTTTTGGCCGAATTTGCTGTGTGGTGACGGCAAAGAATATCATCACCCCATCGAATCCCGTGGGGGGCGTAGAAATCGTCCCGAGGGAATACCTACCATATGAACGGGCTTCAGCCTTTTTCTGTGAACTATGACCATCAAACTGTTTATAAGTATCTAAATAAGTTACTGTACAAGTAAGTACTTGACTTAGATCGAAATTTGCAATCGATATTATAAAGTCCACCCGCCCAACTGCTTAAGATACAGGATTCGTAATATACATTTTAAATAAATAAGAACCGTGTTAATTCTCATAAACTTAAAAAACAAGACTGCAAACACAAGTTTTAGTATCATTATACGAGTAAATTAATACATAATTAATCCTAGGTACAGACGCCAGCACATCCAGCTACCCCAATCTGTCTTTTATAAATTTTCACCTTTATCACAAAAGCATAAGGTTCACTTTCAATTTGGGAAATTTGACAGATTGGGGTAGCTAGGTGTGAGGGCGTCTGTACTGTTAAATAAAAAATATCTGTGATTTGTGTTAAAATAATCATTTAATTCATGATAGTAGGTTTAGTTAAATAGATTATTTACTGTCGGGTTGGTTATTGAAAATCTGAAATGCTATTTCTCAATATTCGACAATTTCCAGTAAATTTTGTTTGTATACCTATACTAACAACATTTGCCAGATTGTTAGGTATAGATAATAGATTTAATAAATATCAGTAAACCAGCTCAAAGCGTGGCTTTGTGGTCCTCGTTTTAAATGCTCTTTATAGCGGACAGCTTTGAATTTAACCACATAAACACACCCCCAATTCAATGGGACATAAAGGCATCGATTATGAAGGGTTGATAAGGTATTATGCTACCTTTTCTTTTAAGTTCTCAAATAAGAATTCGATGTTGGGAGCTATCAGTGCATGGGAGTACCTAAAAGAACAGAATGAGCGGCCATTTTTATATCTCTTTCACTTCGGAAAACTTGCTAAACAATTTAAAATAATGTATTTTTTTGAATTCTGGCTATAGCAACTCTTTCAAAGGTGACAACATATATAACAACCGATATAACATTAATCGATTTAGATTGTGACAGTTTTTACAATGGCGCCATTTTTAACTGGGACATGAGATTCACAATGAATTAATGATTTTTTTATATAGGTACATTTAGATAGTCTTAAATTACGGCTCCACTATATTCAACAATTTGTCGAGCAAATGTTTAAGTATGACACATAATATATGTACGTCACATGTATTATTTGTCACCGTAGCTTAGTTGGCAGTGCTCCTGCCTACGAAGCTGGTGGTCCTGGGTTCGAATCCCGGTAAGTGTAAATATTTGTGTGAAGAGCACGAATATTTATTTCTGAGTCATGGATGTTTTCTATGTATTTAAGTATTTATCTATCTATATAAGTATGTATATCGTCGCCTGGTACCCATAGTACAAGCTTTGCTTAGTTTTGGGCTAGGATGATCTGTGTGACATTGTCCCTAGATATTAGTGTCATAATCTCACGCAATTTTAATTCGATATACATAACTAAATATTTTACTTTCTATATAATTTTACAATTTTATAATAATTTAATAGCTAAACAATAACACACACGGCTATCTGATCCCAAACTAAGCAAAGCTTGAACTATGGAAATTAGATAACTGATATAATACATATACTACTTTTCTTTTGTACATAATACATACATATATAGATATTAGCTGTGCCCGCGACTTGTACCGCACATTTTGTAATGACTCTAATATCTCTAATATTTTGTCTCTTGTCGCAAAGTTACAAAACATCCATATAAACCTTATATATTTACATACAAATTTTCATTCCCTATTTCCCTTTTGTTATTTTACACCCTTAAGGGTAGATTTTACAGAAGCAACTCTAAAATTGTTATAAAATATGTATTAGTGTATAGTTTTTCAGTGTATACTGTAAATATAGTTAGGTAGAAAACGCCCCAATTCTAAATCAGGTAATTTTAATATCGTAATATTTCTATGTATATAATTCTAATGAAAAAGTCAGGACATATTTGGTTGTGTTCATTAAGTTTTCGTACAGACGCCAGCACATCAAGCTAGCGCAATCTGTCAAATGTCCCCAATTGAAAGTGAACCTTATGCTTATGTGATAAAGTTGAAAATCTATTGACAGATTGGGGTAGCTGGATGTGCTGGCGTCGGTACAAAAGACCTGTAACTTTGAATGTTATGTTTATTTATACCGAATCAACCGCCTAAAAACTAAGTTTCAAGGTTCTAGCTCTAAAAATGACACTAAGGCTGATTTCAGAGTGACGCGCCCGGCACGCGCCGGAGGCCAGCGCGTCTCAACAGCGGCGCGTGCGAGATGCGTCACTCTGAAACGCTAGCTGCCAGTAGAGGAGCTCGGGCAGCGCTGGCCGACGGCGCGCGTGTCACCGGCGGCGCGTTTGAACTGCGTGACTATGAAACGCAACTACTATCTAGTGTAATTGTAAGCGCGCGCGTTTGGACGGCGCCACTCGGCGGCGCGACTCTGAAATCAGCCTTCCTAATGATACTTCGATTTCATGCCTCCTTTCAAACCCTTTTTTAGCATTAAAAAGTAGCCTATGTACTTCATCAGGCTCTTTACGAAGTTTCAATGAAATCGCTTTAGTAATTTTGGCGTGAAAGCGCGACAGACAGACTTACTTTCGCATTTATAATATTAGTAAGTATTTACACACAGACTCAGAGCAAACCGATATGTTCATGCCCACAAATATCTGTCTGGGTGGGAATCGAACCCACGACCTGCAATCTGAAAGGCAAGCTTTCACCAACCATGCCAACCGGCCCGTTTCATTTAGGTATCCTATGATAAAAAATAACTTTGAAATGTGAAAAAATGGATAAAGCATTTGTTTACGTTGTTCTTTATGAATATGAAACTGTGACCCAGTAAATTCATGACAAAATAAATGACACGCTTCTCGTATACAATATAAAGCCAACTAAAATTTAAACGCTTTCAAACCAGCTAACAGTTCTGATAATAAAACTACCACCCAACACTTTTATGAAAGTTGGAACATTTAACATCAACATGGGTATTTAACTACTAGAGATCGCAATTGTTCGAAGTTTGACTATTAAGGTTCTATTGTTAAAGACTATAGCTAATATTAAAGACAAATAATATTAATCTGTTCTCAGATTTGACATTCAGTTTGTCATCTCTTCTCAGTTTGTCGAATGTATGGTAGTGTGTAAGTTGGGTGTTTGTTTGAATCGATACAAACGCGATGCTAACGCGCGTCTGTATCGCTACAAACGCGCGTCAACAGCGCGCTTATAAAACGTGATGTGCATAAGCCCTTATATAATAATATTAGCTTTCTGCACTCTTAATTCATATGAACATTAACTGTTTCAAATTTCATGCTGCTGCTAGTCGAACAGAAAGTGTCACTGTGTGAGCGCCCACACTTGTGCACTATAATAATGCCTCGCGCAGGTGGCTTATTCTCGCTTCGAGGAGCACTTTGAGCGTCTGGCACCCCGAGTGCGCCGCGTAACCGGCGCTTTACACCGGCTGCTGCCGAATCTCGGGGGTCCTCGGGAAGAAGTTCGCCGTCTCTACGGTGGTGTCGTGCGATCCATGGCCCTTTACGGGGCACCCGTCTGGTCTGAACGCCTAATGGGTGCCTCCCGCTGCAGAACTATACTCAATGGCCTGCAGCGTGTGGTGGCCATACGGATCACACGAGGATACCGTACGGTATCTTTCGAGGCTTTGTTATGTGTTGGATGGATTATGTATTTCTGTGATCTTGCCTTGGCTTTCCCCTTTTGTACAGACGCCAGCACATCCAGCTACCCCAATCTGTCAAATATATTTTTTTGATTTTCAACTTTATCACATAAGCATAAGGTTCACTTTCAATTGGGGAAAGTTGACAGATTGGGATAGCTTGATCTGCTGGCGTCTATACCATAACTAAATGGACTCAACCAAAGATGCCCTGTCTTTTTCATAGGAATTATGTACAGAGAAATGTTACGATCTTAAAATTAGCTTGTTTAGAATTGGGCCATTTGCTACCTAATTATTTTTACAGTAATTATACACAGAAAACTATACACTAATACATATTTTATAACAATTTTAGAGTTGCTTCTGTTCTTGTATAACTGTAAGCCGATACAAATATTCTATGCATTAAACTATTGAAACTAAACTATTGTTGGGTGAGATAGTGCTCTGGGAAACATAATAGTGTCTGTGAAAAGGCAGCGTGAATGCTGCGGGGCCGGATGGACAAGCGAGTGAGTTGCTCCAGAATTTGTTTACACCATAATGTAACAGTATTCAAGGCAACTGAACCAAACTTTGGAATGGTTTAGAGTAAACAATGAGATAAAAATTATTTCCCAGTTATGTGTTTAGACGATGTTTATTTATTTTTAAACTCTAAACTGGGAATTTACTCATTCAGCGATTGGGCAGAAAACGTATCTGTTTTGTTTTAGAGTTTAGATTGGAACTTTGTAAATTGTTATACAACAATAATCTGTAAGGTCGGGAGGCATCATTTATATGTATAGTATAATCTCTTTCATGAATTGTATTTACTGACGATCTAACCATCGTTTAGTAAACTGATGGTTATATTTTTTTAAAACCCGTTGCTAATTAATTTGAGTCGTTGATGCTTTATTTAGCCATGTAGTTTCTGGCCTAGAAAGAATTATTATAACATTATTTGTTCTGTGTCTGGATGTAATTTATCTATAATATAAGAATTATGATTATATTAGAACTATTTAGAAACATAAAAGTATGTTTAACTGTTGTCTGATTACGATAGTACAGACAAAAAATGGCAACGTTTGAACTATGGGGAGGCCTGGTTTGGGCTCAGGTGATAGTGTGTTACGAGTAACACACTGTCACCTGAGCCCACAAGTCCCAAGATATATATTTCTTTGTATTTATCAGTTGCCTGGTTGACATATTACAGGCTCTGCCTAGTTTGGAATCTGATGGCAGTGTGTTACTTGTCCCAAGATATTTATTTATTTGTATTTATCAGTTGCCTGGTTGACATATAACAGGATCTGCCTAGTTTGGAATCTGATGGCAGTGTGTTACTTGTCCCAAGATATTTATTTATTTGTATTTATCAGTTGCCTGGTTGACATATAACAGGATCTGCCTAGTTTGGGATCAGATGGCAGTGTGTCACTTGTCCCAAGATATTTATTTATTTGTATTTATCAGTTGCCTGGTTGACATATAACAGGATCTGCCTAGTTTGGGATCAGATGGCAGTGTGTTACTTGTCCCACGATATTTATTTATTTGTATTTATCAGTTGCCTGGTTGCCATATACAGGCTCTGCCTAGTTTGGGATCAGATGGCAGTGTGTTACTTGTCCCACGATATTTATTTATTTGTATTTATCAGTTGCCTGATTGCCATATACAGGCTTTGCCTAGTTTGGGATCAGATGGCAGTGTGTTACTTATCCGACGATATTTATTTATTTGTATTTATCAGTTGCCTGGTTGCCATATACAGGCTCTGCCTAGTTTGGGATCAGATGGCAGTGTGTTACTTGTCCCACGATATTTATTTATTTGTATTTATCAGTTGCCTGGTTGCCATATTACAGGCTCTGCCTAGTTTGGGAGAAGATGCCAGTGTATTAGTTGTTCCTAGATATTTAATTATTTATATTAATCATTTGTCTGGTTGCCATATTAAGTACAGGCTCTGCCTAGTTTGGCATCAGATGGCAGTGTTGGTGTCCCAAGATATTTGTTTATTATATTTTTCTGCCTAGTGTTCTAATTTCAGTTGTGATAGGTTTCTGTAGCCTATATTTTTTTGAAAGAAAGAAAGAATAAGATTTATTCAGAAAAACATACTTGCACAGACAACAAAAATATAAAATAACAACCAAAACCAAAGATAAAATAAAAAGAAAAACAAAGGCACTTGTTGTCCGTGCAAGTCTGAAATGGCACCACCTCAGCATTTGCTAGAACATTTTATTGTTCCAGCGCTGGTAATTCTGATGGTGCCGAGTGACTTTCACGGAACATTAACATAAGTATACAAATACAAGTAAATCACGGACAAATAAATGATAAAATAAAAATAAAACAAAACAAACACAAATTATTATAATTAAAGCAATACAACATATTTTCTACTTCCTGAACAAATAAAATAATAAAAAAACTGGCATATCACGAGCGAGTATCAAAGTCGTAGTACACATGTTATATACTCTTTGAAACAAAGGTATTAAAATTATGTTACTTGCTCTGTGGCAAACAACAACAAGATTGAACTATAATATCAGGTTCAGTAGTACTATAATATCGGTGTAAACGTATCAGTATTGGTAACGCAATGCGGCTTTCAAAGATATTTGCCGTTTGGCAGCAGAGTTTCCGAAGCAGTCACATATCACTGTCGCTTAGCTATGCAGCTGCCTCCTGACAGTACAAGCTAACGTAATTTAAACATTGACAATACTTAAGTTAATAGCTATTTGGTGAAAGATGGCAAATTAATCTCCTACTCGTTGCCTTTTAAGTTTTTTCAAAAATAAAAGAAGAGTAGCTTTTTGTCCTTCAAGAATAAGGGTAGTTTTTTGTCATTTTAATCGGAAAAACGCGGCAAAAAATTGCTATAATCGTTCAGTGTCGTAAGAAGCATCAATTTAAACGACTATAAAATATCAAATAATTAAAGATAATTAAACTTAATTTCGTACTTTGTTTAGATATGCCGCGACAAGAGGGGCCTCGTAAGTTTTCGACACTATTGCAACGGTGGCAGCGTGGTTAATGCACATATCCTGTGGTCCGTGAGTTCGATTCCCAACCGCCCTTAAATATATTGAGCTAATTTAAAGATGTCCGAAATTATCATGACTAGCAGATATTTGTAGAATTTGAATTCCACTACCCCAAATTAGGCGCTGCAATCGCTAGATGGAAAACTTTAATATTAAATTGAATAAGTCTGGAGATTTTATCCATAGCAGCCTCCCCCAAAAAAAGATATGCCATAATTACCCCTCTTGTCAGACGGCGATGTGATAATCATAGTACCTACATAGACGATGCCGCTCCCGATTTCTTGTCAATATTCCCACGGGACGAATTCTATGCCCCAAATATATGGGGTAGTGAAATTTATCGCCATCATCATAAAACAATGTAGAAAATTTTAAGTAAAAGATTTTGAGCGTCCGGTTGTCAAAATGAGTGTTTTATTAACAAAATCCATACAGTTTCAAATTTCATTCGATGATAATCTACCAATTTTTTTTGTATTTTTTTCCCTAAATATTAAAGGACATGAAACTGTAATCAGCACTGCATTTAGAGTTACCGCTGTTCGCGTTCACTATACAACATGTAACGTAATTAACGCACACCCTCAGACACCCCAATTAGAATATTATGTTGTAATCATAATACATACACTGAATTTTTTATTTAACATGTGATGCATTGTTATTTAGAAAATTAGTTACTTGGAATAAAGTTTATTTTTCTTTATTTTGTATTGTATGATGGAAATTGTTTGAATACAAATAAAACTGCAGTTTTAAAAGTCTTATTATTTGACTTACAGTCCATTTCAATTTATTTTGACTGTATAGGGTTAACTCTATACAGTCAAAGACTGTGAATTTTAATAATTAAAACTACGGAAATTATTGTCATATTAATGTGACAATAATATCCGTAGTTTTAATTATTTAGGGAAAAAAATTACCTATATTAAAATGATATCAATCTATTCAGTAAACGATTCTGAACGAACTATTTTCAGGATGTGCGGTAATTATGTTACATGTTGTATACCTTATGACATATGCAAAATAATTAAAGCATAATCATGCTATCATGACACTGCTCGACGCAATGCAACGTCGTAATATGCCACAACACGTGACGTGATGTTATATCGTACGGATAAACATTAGGACTCGTATGTAATGCAACTGGCTGTGCGGTTTGCCGTTAGTGGTTAAGGGGCAAACGAGGTGTTTTAAACAACGACCTTAACAGCGCTTCCTTCAGTAATTTAAATCAAATATCTTTAAAACATTCATCGGATGTCTGGCTGTAAACGTTATTATGCGTCAAGGTCACCAAATATGACCACCCCAAAATATTTCCACAATGGAGTTGTGTTCACCATTTGGAGGGATCGCACTTTAACATTATAAAGGCGAAAGTTTGTGAGTATGTATATTTGTGTTAAAATTTTCCCGAAGTTTAACACAAAAAAAAACTGTTCTTCAACAATAACTTTATTACATGGACACAATTTATCACTCTGACAACCAACGAGCTTTGTAGCTCAACGATGACTGCCTCGTCGGCACTTGTGTTGCCATGATATAGACTTTGACTATACTCGTAACATCAAATGAAAAAAAAATTAGTCAAATCAACGACGAACTAAATTATTTTTGCTACAACAGTCGGAAGTCAAAATAGAGCTACTATTAATTTAAATAAATATAACAATAAAAATATAAACATACTCTAAAATTACAAGTCAAAATCAACATGTTTTATGGTAAATTGAAAGATAATTAATATTTTATTTTATACAAACTTCGGTAATATTTAACACGTTTTAGTCAAATCCGCAACTTATTTAAATCACTGAGCCAAATAATTCTAAAATGTGCAATATTTAATTCAAATTTTACTATGTTTTTATAGCATTCTAACATTTGTTAGTCCTTCACGCAAAAACTACGCTACGGATTTTGATGATATTTTGTAGCAATACAGTTTATAAACTGTGTTATTCGGATATATAAATATATCCGAATAACACACTTATAAAGTTTAACGTGGGTACACCGTGGAGCATGGCTCGTATACCATAATCGCCACGCTTGGCAGACGGGTTGGCGATTGCAGTATGGTGGTCATAGTAGACAGAGAAACGCTGCTTCCTGATTTTTAGAAGGTATTCCTTCCACAATTACTTCGCTCTCGTGTGATGAGTTGGGTGGTGATATTCCTTGTCGTCAGATAAAAAGTTTAAATTGTATCACACTAATATTATAAAGGCGAAAGTCTGTGAGTGTGTGAATGTGTATGTTTCTTACTTCACGTCTAAACGGCTGGAGCGATTTTAATAAATTTTAGTATGGAGTTAGCTGACACTCTAGATAAACACATAGGCTACAATTTAAAAAGTTAAACGCGGGTAAAACCGCGGAACACAGCTAGTAGTTCATAAAGTAATTCCTAATTCCATTACTTATACAAAAAATTACTATATAAGATAAGTGTCGATCGGCTGATAAATTAAGTTGATTGGGTAAATTGTGCCCCTTAAATTACCTCCGCTATTTATCTAACACCATGTATACTATGAGTAATCAGAAAATTACGATTTAGAAATCATAAATTAAATCTACATCATGCTGGTAGCGCTGGCTTATAGGCTCGACTGCCCACATACATATAAACCACTGCTTCAAGCTCCATATAATGCACGGGGGATAAATAATATCTTTTTTTTTAATAATATCTAGGGATAATGTCACACAGATCATCCTAGCCCCAAACTAAGCAAAGCTTGTACTATGGGTACCAGGCGACGATATACATACTTATATAGATAGATAAATACTTATATACATAGAAAACATCCATGACTCAGAAACAAATATTCGTGCTCATCACACAAATATTTGCACTTACCGGGATTCGAACCCAGGACCACCAGCTTCTTGGGCAGGAGCACTACCAACTCGGCTACGGTGACCGTCGCCTAGTTGGTATAGTTGGTGTTAGTGTGATAAGTTGTCTAAAGTCTAAAAGTTTTTATCTTAATGTTATTATTACACTAATTATGATTTTTAGTTCATTGTATTTCAGATTTTTAATCTTTTTGTATGTAATTTTAATAAAATGTTTGTGATTTTGTTTTATGTGATTAGGAAATCGTGTTAGACTCATCATTTTTTTTCTTGTTTTCATTAATATAATTAAGTTATTTTATAATATTTATAACTTTCACTTATTGTTTTCTGGTTTATATTAATAATTTTATTATAAAAACTGTTATAATAATATAGATGAATTTACTACCGACAGAGAGTTGTTCCCCGCGGTCTTACCCACGTCAAACTTTATAAATTATAGCCTATGTGTTAATCCAGGGTGTCAGCTAGCTCCATACCAAATTTATTAAAACCGCTTCAGCCGTTTAGACGTGAAAAGTAACACTCACAAACTTTCCCCTTTAAAATATTAGTGTGATAAGATGCGCAGTTAGAATAAAGTTTTATTGCTACTAGCTGTGCCTCGCGGTTTAACCGCGTAAAACTTTATAAATTATAGCCTATGTGTTAATCCAGGGTGTCAGGGTAGCTAACTCCATACCAAATTATATTAAAATCGCTTAGGCCGTTTAGACGTGAAGAAGTAACAAACATACACACTCACAAACTCTTGCCTTTGTGTGATTAGTGTGATGTATGTGCAATTAGAATTAAGTTTTATTGTATACATCATGGAGCATCTGCACATAAAATATTGTAGCTTCTGTTGGTAAAACATATGATTAAAATAAAATAATAATTGTAATGCGTCTTAATTGTTCGAGAATAAATGTATTATTATTATGTATTATAAGCTTTTGTTGGATGTGTTCTGTTGGGTGCGGTAGCTAATGCGAAGCGCGATGTCGGTAGACCTCTGCTTCGCTTTAAAGACTGCACCAAGCGGGCTATGGCCGCTTTTAAAATTGACCACTGTAGCTGGGAAAAGCTCGCTGAAAATAGAGTTGAATTCCGCAAACGTGTAGTGGAGGGTCGTAAGATCTGTGATGAAGCCTGGTTCGGAGTACTTGCTGATAAGAGACAGAAGCGACATGAAAGTGGCTTGGCACCAACCACCGGAAACTTCTCTTGTCAGGCCTGCGGCAGGCTATGTCGCTCTCGCACATCGGTTTGTTTAGCCACCATAAGAAATGTATCTCAGACAATGCGCCGTAAATCGTCTGTAACAGACGCGAAGGCCATATATATATAAGCTTTTTCGAAGACCGGACGAAGCTTGTATCCTAAAACAAAACCTTTTACAAAACTCCTGCAAAAAGAGTATACCTACTATTTTTGTTTACGTTAACAAACGTGCAATCAGCATAATGTAGGCATTAGCGGTGAATCGCGTGCGCTCCACCAAATGTGGACGATGACCTAATTTGAACCATAGCGGTTTTTGTCTCGCGTCTAGGATGGCCGATTGTAACGACTGTAATCTGTACGTAATGCCGGCTGATTTGATGGGATGGGCGTGCGTTGGTTGCGGTAAGTTTTACTGTGCAGTTTCATTCTAGACTTATCTATTACGTGGATGTATCTGTTTGGTTACCTTGTTGGTATACCGATAGCGTGTTTTCATGTCAGTTTGAATTTCTATCGATGCTTGCTTATCGTATGGGTAGTGGTAACCCTAGTGTCAGAGTTGTTCAAGCCGCCCAGTAGGTCCCTGACATGGCTTAACGAATGTTGTCTAATGACTACAATCGGGACCGACAGTTGAACGTGCCCTCCGAAGCACGGAGACGCTCAGAAATTAAACCACTATGGCGGTCACCCATCTATGGACTGACCACGAGCCTAGTTCCTTAACCTCGCCGATCGCTTACGGATCGGTGAGAGCATCTAGCTATGAGTGCCTCAATTATATTATATATTATATTATCGATTAAGTGCATCCTTTGATCCTCTGACGTACCGCAGTCAGGGTCTCCTAAACGAGAGGATCTTTGTGAAGCATGATTAATTGTTCTGTGCCTGGGTGTAATTTATCTATATGTTTGTATTTATAAGTATGTTTATCAGTTGCCATGGTACAGGCTTTACCTAGTTTGGGATCAGATAGCAGTGTGTTACTTGTCCAAAACATGTATTTATTATTATTTAACGTAAAGCGACAATTGCATAAAACGCATCTAAAACATCTCCTTGTAAGGAATTATTGTTGAATTTGATGTTCATACACGGCCATCTGATCCCAAACAAAGCAGAGCTTGTACTATGGAAACCAGATAACTGATATACTACAAATACTACTTTTCTTATGTAATACATACTTATATAGATAAACACCCCGATTCAGGACAAACAGACATGTTCGTGCACACAATTATCTATCCTGGATGGGAATCAAACCCGTGAAAGGCAAACATTTACCAACCGAACCTTAAATGATTTCCTGAAGGGATTGAAACTGTGGACCAAGTCCATCATAAATTAATTAAGTGAGTTTCCCGTTAATGTTTACCCTGAGGTAAGTATTTTATACGTATTCCCTAGATTACATATGAGTGCGATATAAAAGCTATTTTTAGACGGATTAAAGCGCTTTCGTATCCGGATTTGCCCATTTCGACATTGTTGTTCCACATGTAGAATTAAACCCCGCTCAGGGGATTAAATTTTACATTTTAAACAACAGCGCACATTTAATATGTACAGAGGTTATTATTACTGACTAATTTGCGTGTAAAATATGAGATTTTTTGATAAATTGTAATGAAAATTCATATGAGAATGAGTGTTCCATGAGTGAATTAATTTTAAGACACATTGGTAATCATCATTTGTGCAACATCCTTTTTATTAATAATAAAAAAAATGACAGGCCAGTTGGGGTGGTTGGTAGATGCTTGCCTTTTACGCCGTAGGTCGTGGGTTCGATTCCCACCTAGGATATTTGTGTGAACATGTATGTTTGTCCTGTGTCTGGGTGTAATTATCTATATAAGTATCTATTTACAAAAGAGGAGTAGTATATCAGGTATCTGACTTCCATAGTACAAGTACTGCTTAATTTGGAATCAGATGGCCGTGTGTGAATAATGTCCCAGGATATTATTACATTAGTAATATAATAAATGGGAAAGTTTGTAAGGATATATGGATGAATATATTGTATTACTAAATGTATTAGCAAAAATTGCGGAAGGGATTTTAACTTTATAGTACTTAATATAGTTTATACATCCGATTAACACTTCATCATTACAGCTAAATAAGTCCACAGCTGGACAAGCCTCCCTCAAGAATCGTCTTGAGGGGATATGCCATAATCGCCACGCTTGGCAGGCGGGTTGGCGATCGCAGTAAGATAGTCATAGTAATCAGAAGGAAGCTGCTGCCCTTCCTCAGGTAGATATTCCCTCGGGTCGACTTCTACGCCCCCCACGGGATGAGATGGGGTGATGACATTCTGATTCTGATATTTGTCGCCGTCACCACACAGCAGGATTAACACTTAGGCTATAATTTTTCAAGTTTAACACGGGTGAAGACACGGAACGCAGCTAGTTAATACATAGTTTTACAGAAACAAATATACAGCCTGCTTCCTTAATAGATGGCGGTTACCATAGCATGTTAACTTTACGCGTTGTCAACGGTTTCTCCTTACGTGATAAGCTACACACTATCATAATAATGATTAGTAGTTATTGTAGTTAGTCAGTCTTACCTGCGATTAGCCGGGTGGCTATTGAGCCAGAAATTATAATAACAGGAACAAATGGGGTGTTCCTGTTATTATTATTTCTGGCCATGACCATCTCGTAGGTGTCGTAAAAGGCGATTAAGGCGCTCAAAGTCATAATAATAACTAGTAGTTATTGTAGTTAGTCAGTCTTACCTGCAATTAGCCGGGTGGCTATTGGGCCAGAAATAATAATAACAGGAATACATGGGGTGTCCATGTTATTATTATTTCTGGCCATGACCATCTCGTAGGTGTCGTAAAAGGCGATTAAGGCGTACATAGCGCTCGAAGCCATAATAATGATTAGTAGTTATTGTAGTTAGTCAGTCTTACCTGCGATTAGCCGGGTGGCTATTGGACCAGAAATAATAATAACAGGAACACATGGGGTGTTCCCGTTATTATTATTTCTGGCCATGACCATCTCGTAGGTGTCGTAAAAGGCGATTAAGGCGTACATAGCGCTCAAAGCCATAATAATGATTAGTAGTTATTGTAGTTAGTCAGTCTTACCTGCGATTAGCCGAGTGGCTATTGAGCCAGAAATAATAATAACAGGAACACCCCATACCATCTCGTAGGTGTTGTAAAAGGCGATTAAGGCGTACATAGCGCTCAAAGCCATAATAATGATTAGTAGTTATTGTAGTTAGTCAGTCTTACCTGCGATTAGCCTTGTGGCTATTGAGCCAGAAATAATAATAACAGGAATACCCCATACCATCTCGTAGGTGTTGTAAAATAGCGCTCAAAGCCAGTTACATTAAGCGCGCGGTTGTTTTATGCGATAAACGCTGCGTTACACGCAATGCGATTAACGCACATCATTTCATATCAGGTAATATAACTACAAACCATTGTTTTACACGGTTGACGCAGCGGCCAGCGCAGCGTGAGGCGCGATGCGTGTCATACGTGGTAGACGCATCCGTTGATCGCATGCGTCTGACGCTGCGATCACCGCATAAAACAACCGCGCGCTTTATCCAGTCAGTAATCGGTGCTGATGATAGTGATGATGTAATTCAAAGAGAAATTGTTGCTCTAATATAAGGCCTAATAATACATTCCAAATTTAAAACACATAAATATTCTCTCAAAATAAATTTGTGCTCGTTTAGTGCGTTTAGTAAATGCTCTCAACTCTGTTAGTAAAGCGATACAGTGTTGAACAAGCGACCACTAATTACACCTATTTGTTGAATGCGCCACGTTTGATGTTCATTCTTTTGTGTTATCTATGACATGTTCTTTACTCGGCTTTAGTTATAAATTGTTGTAATTAACGTTTAGTTAAGTTTGGTTTATTTTCAACGTTTACACGGTCTAGGTAATTAACAGTAGAAAAGAAGGATGAGCTTTTTACCTTTGATTTCTTCAGTAAGAACAACTACGTAAATATTAATGAACAGTTCAACAGTACCATTTCAATTGGTGTATATATATACAACGTGTAACAGAAAGAGTGAACGTAACTTAAGGGGCATATACGGTCTCCTTAAGCCTACCTATACACAAAATCTCATACCGAAATACCATCATTTTAATCTTGATCGTAGAATAATATACCATTCAATATATCGACAAGTATTTTTATCGATATAACGAACATCCGTACTAACACAGCACAGCTGATTCTGATTTACGCTAGAAATTGTTTGACATACCTCTGTGTTTCTATGCACGCCTGGTAGTTTGATTCCGATTGCACTCACTACACATATTTTGTTTTATTTTCGAGTTATGTTTTTATTTATAGCACTGCTGAATAGCTATTGGATACTTTACATCGTATAAGTACGTGATACACAAACACATTACGAGAATCTTTTTATAGTTTAACTTCTAGTTGAAGTTGTTTTCAGTACTGATGGAAGAATTTCATTATTACACGTTCACTAAAATCTGCACCGACACCGAAAGCTTAACTCTAAGACTTGCCTACTAACACGAGTCTCTCTCATGTACAACATATTCATAGAATCGTAAAGCTTTCATGTTTCTTAGTTATAAAGAGGCGTGGCCTCCATCGCGACACTGTACCCTTCACGACATAGGTTCCTCGTAATTACACAGCCTTAAATTCTGTGACCTATGAATCCTCATCATCACAAAGTGCACGTCTGAGGCTATTCTTTCATAGATGAATGCACGAAATTTTCAAAATTATTACGATCACTAAACGACATAGTTAAGGATTTCGCGGAATACTTTACTCATTACTAAACGACATTTTAGACGATTTAGTAACTAAACACGACCTAAATAGACAGCAGTTTACGAATAACTGATGATTTTAATATTTTTAAATATTAAATAATAAAATGCACAATATTTGATGAATTTGGCGGCTTTCTTCGAACGCGGCCCCTTTGGCGGCGTCTTTGAGTCCACTCAAAAGAGCCGCCTAGGTCTCGACGACGTAGGTATCTAGGTATCGCGCGGCTCGCTTTCATGAATATTAAAAGATATTTAACCGTTTATTATTTACCTACATCAACTCTTTGCTTTTGCCGCCATATTAGTGTAACTTTGGATATAATCAGGACGGAATTTGAAATGTCCCCTACTGTTCATATGAGCCTAGTACATTATTCATATTTTTTTATTTGTATGTATTGTATGAATGATTAATATGTCGTTACAAATACGTCGTTTGAAATTTAGAGTGTATCACTCTAAATTTCAAAGGTGGAATTAAGAGTGATGGAATAGAAAGTGCAGGGGCACTTTCTATTCCATCACTCTCATGATCCGATGGGACGACTAGCGATACGACCGGAAAGAAGTCAGGCACAGGAACGACGGCTTTACGTGCTCTCCGAGGCATGGGGGTGTAATATCGTCAACTCCCAGACTTCGGGCTGATACTGAGAAATTTCTTTTTACGGAAAAATCCCATAATCACTTTTTGGCCCGACCCGGGAATTGAACCCAGGACATCATTATTCCCATAATCACTTTTTGGCCCGACCCGGGATTTGAACCCAGGACTTTATTATCTGCAGTTAAACACGCTACCGCTAGACCAATGAGTTATACACGAACACATTCAAATGGCGCGGCACGCGCGCGGGGCCCGCTTTGATGAATATTAAAAAATATTTCACCATTTATTATTTACCTACATCAATCCTTTGTATTCGCCGCGGTTACAGAGTTCCTTGCGACAAAATCAGGACGGAATTCGAAATGTCCCCTAATGTTCATATGAGCCTAGTACATTATTCATATTTTGTCTTAATTTGTCAGTAGTCGTACCGCGTGTGTTTATCTGGTTAGTTTGTATTAAAATTTAAGTACCTATTCGTTCCCGGCCAGATTAAATTCACATACTGAAAGAAAAATTTAATATTCTTACTATTTAACACACAAAAAAATATCTGCAGTTACATAAGTCAATTAAATTATTTATTTCTCCTAGATCCAACATCTTGCGGAATATCAATTTAAATTAAATTAAATGATTTTTCCTAGTTATCAAATTTCTATGAATGATTAAAATGTTGTTACAGGGAACCTTTAAAAATTAGAGCAAAAATTCAGTTAAACATTTGATTGAATCTTAAAATAAAACGTGTAATAAATTATGTGACTGTACAGAACCACACTTTTTATTTACAGTCTAAGTAGTAGGTACCCAAAGAGTTCGCGGTAAGGTTCATTCATTACCCTTGCGGCTGAGTTTTTAGTGTTGTTCATAATGTCGGTAATCTTACTTGTTGATTTAGGTTGTCGATAGAAAAATAAATTACTAGTTGAATAAAAAATGATTATTTCTGTTTGAAGTTTCGTCCATAGGTAGCCGTCCTGATACCCTATAACCCCCTTAAGTTACGTTCACACTTTCTGTTACACGTTGTATATATTAGTTATATAGCTAATTTCTTGAAATTAATGTCAAAACGCTTATTAATTTACTTGTTTATTGGGTTTATTGGAAAGGTTCTTGAGTGGCGACCACGAACCGAAAGACGCAGCGTGGGCAGGCCTCCTACACGGTGGACCGACGATCTTGTGCCGGTCGCGGGAAGCCGCTGGATGCGGGCAGCGCAGGACCGACTATTGTGAAGATCCTTGGGGGAGGTCTTTGTCCAGCTGTGGACGTCTTTCGGCTGATATGATGATGTTCATGTGTGTTTAGCCATGGTCGCACTTTAATGCCGCCACCTGATCAAATGTGTCTCAGCTGAGAAGATCCAGCGAAACAAACTCAGTGGTCGCATCTACTACCGGTTTCAACATAGCTCAGTTGAGACGGTCTGGCGAAACATACTGAAGTGGGTATGTACACGGGATTTAGACCACTTAAAGCAATTCATTATTAGGCAAACATAATATTTTTTTTAAAAGACAAAGCCTGCACAAGTGAATCAAATCCCAAAACTTTACAAACATAATATAATAGGTGGACACAAATTACATCCAGACTACTACATACTACTACATAACAACTGTTTATGGGTAATACTAATAGTAATCCGGCGTGGGACTTGAACCCGCGACACGGAGCGGCGAGGCGACTGTCTTAGCTGCTACGCCACACGTGCAGCCTACTCGATCGGTTGTTTAATTAATTCATTTAATCTTTATTTCAGACAAAAATGTACAATGACAGATATAAGTCCATAATTTAACTACGAAACTAGGGTTAGTACGGGTTGTTAGTAGTACACAGAAATAAATACAAAAAAAGTGTTCGTAATTTGTTAGTAAACAAAACAGATTAACACAATTATTATTATCTTCTATTCCTGTGCAGGTGTACACCTGCCCAGTACACGATAAAAGGGCTGTCAATTTTGGACGCTAACGTTCTCAGGACAGCATTGGTGCTACCACGGACCCTACTCATCATCGATGCAGTTCTTTTCCGTATAATGGAAAAGAAGTCATCAATGGATGCAACCGCAAACATTTCGGAAGCACTGCAGTACCGTGGCTTCCTCAATACTGCCCTCAGAGCGTCGTTGTACTGAACACGCAGGGCATTGTAAGCCCGCCGCGTAAAGCTGATCCACAGACTGCACGTGTAAAAAGACTGACAGAAGGCTCTGAAAAGTAACAGTTTTACATCTGTAGTACAGCGTGCGAATCTGCGGGCCAGCATATTGCAGCGGACTGCCAACGCCCTCCTTTCCCTTTCTATGTCCTCATCGTCGTGCAGCCGGTCTGTCAGCATGTGACCCAAATATTTTACTTTGGACACCCTAACGAGTGCCGACCCATCGATCTTAATTGGCGGCACGTTAGAGGGAGCCTTGTTTCCTGCTTTGTATAGCATGATAACACTCTTACTAGTATTATATTTGAGTCCATGCGACAGGGCATAAGCTTCACAAATACCCAGAAGCCTCCTAAGCCCACTAACTGATGGACTCAATAAAACCATGTCATCTGCGTAATTAATATTATTAACCATTTCACCATCGATTGAGCAACCGACCTTGGCTCTACTGAGCCCACCAATCAGCTGGTTTACAAATAAATTAAACAGACTCGGGGAAGTCAATCCGCCTTGCCTGACACCGCATTTCAAATGATATTCTTGACTATGCGTGTTGACCCACTTGACAGCATTCTTTTGATTACTATACCAGTATCTGAGGAGAGATACCCACTCCCTCGGCACAGTAGTCTCTTCAAGCAGTTTATGCCAAAGAATATCATAAGACACCCGATCGAAGGCCCTTGAGAGATCAAGAAAACACGCATATATAGGTGTTTTCCTGTCGGTATAATACCTAACTGTTTGTTTTAGACACATGACTGCCATTTCCGTTGACAGATTAGGTCTGAAGCCAAACTGCAAGTCATGTATTTGAAGGTGTTCGTTCAACTGCATGTTCACGAGACTGTCAAGAACCTTCGCCATGGTTGTTGCCAATGATATCGGCCGGTAATTATGCTTGTCAGATGGATCCCCAGTTTTGTTCTTTATAATAGGAACTACTACAGTTTTCATCATATCATCCGGAATAAAGGAATGACCTATACACAAATTAAACAATAGACTGAGGACTCTGGGCAGATGTACACCTGCATAGCGTAGATGTTCTATACTTATAGAGTCATGACCTGGTGACTTTCCACGCTTCATCTTCGTTATGACGTTCCTCACGTCAGATGGCATAATTCGACAGTAGGGCTCACCAGGTCTGACATCTGGTTTGTTCAAGTTACCCAAGTAACACGGCAATGGTTCCAAAGTATACAACTCTCTAAAAACATTCGCAATATTTGTATTAGATCAATAAATGTGTATTAGATCTAATATATTGGTATAGGAAGCAAAACACAATCACGAAAACAATTATATATATTATAGTGTAATATTACCATCATCATATCATCCGAAAGGTGTGTGCTACCGGACAAAGGCCTCCCCCAAGAGAAAAACCTCTACAATTGCCGATTGTACGCTATTCGTATCCAACGGTTTCTTGCGATCCTCACAAGACCATCGGTCTTGTTGCATTTGCATTAACATATATAATATAACATAATCTATACATATAACAAAATCGTAGGAAATTCAAAACTGTAGGTACATTGAATATTTTTTTTAAAGGATACTGGGGTCGTGATCTATAATCGATATCGAAGCCAAAAATATAGATTTAGAATTTTTGTCTATGTGTCTGTTTGTCTGTTGTCCGGACTTAACTCAAAAAGTACTGCATGGATTTACTTCAAATTTTGCATGAATATTACTAAGAGGTCGGGTCAACATATAGGCTACATATTATCACGCTATCACTTACGGTGGAGGAACTATGATAATTTATAAAATTTATTGCGGGTAAAACCGCGGGGCACAGCTAGTTATATATAAAAATATTTATCCTTTCTCATTAATTATGTACCGATCTACAATCTACGTTCTTAACGGACACTTGGATATATTTCAATTAGCATAGCGTCTAAAACGTAGTTCAAATTTTTTTTTTTAATTTATTTATTTATACATATATATGTTCGATACATTATTATTCGTTTTGTGCCATTAAACCAAGACTGGTTTGTATTGGCACTCACATTCGCATTTAACACTTAATATAGACTTAATTATGTACTTAAATACAAAAATTAACGTGCATTATATTAAACGCACATTATCCTCGCGTGCACTTTAATATGTATGTACATTAAATGTGGCTAACAGCGATAGACAAACACCTGTTCGCATATATTTTTATGCACGATTGTGCGTTCTCGACAGCGCTAGGCATAGTGGAAACCGGTCCTGCGCCGCCGGCAGCCAATGTTATCTCTGTTGAACTACAGGTTGTTTACTTTATGTTGCCGTTTGTGGTTTATTGCCTTGTATTATACATTGTTTATATGGAATAAGTTTTCATATTATCTTGATAGTATTTTTTGTATTTAAGCTTGTAATTTCTTTGATTGATGCCTAGTTTCACAGTTTGGGGTATTTTATTTAGTAAGGTTGGTATTAAAAATTCAATTGTGCGCCTCCCGTAATAGTTCTTACTTCTAGGAACTATTAATATACCATTAGTAATGTTTCTAGTGATGTTTTTATGTGATATGGGTATTTGAATGGTTTTGTTGTGATGTTGTTCTATTAATAAAAGTTTTTGGACGTGTATGTGGATGGGTAATACATTACAATATGCGAAAATATCTGATGGGTCATTTTTATATTTTATTCTAATTTTATGAGGTACTATTAATTTTAATATTCTTAGTTGTAGGTTATAAATTTTTTCAATATAAGTTTTAAACGTTCGTCCGTAACTCGTAGCTCCATAAGCTATAATTGATTCTGCTAAAGCATTGTACATGTTTAGGAGGGTTTTATATGGAATTTTTGGTTTTAAGATGTGTAATTTTGCTAATATAGCTCTCAATTTATTACATACCGAGTCCACATGGAATCCCCAGTTAAATCGATTATCAACTATTAATCCTAAGTACGTGTGGTGTTTGACTTGTTCAATTGCCTCACAGTTACAACTATTAGTTAAATGTGGCTTATGCAGACAACTGTGACTGTGTGCGGTTATCTTAAAAGATAGTGTGTTTTTAATATGGCTGGAGTGAACATGTATGATTTTAGTCTTACTAGCATTTAAAACCAAGCCTGCGTCGTGTGCCCATTTGGAAATCCGAGTAAAGTCTTGCTGTAGCCATTGAGCTGCTGTAGTCACCTCTCTATGGGCAGCTAAAAGGCAAGTGTCATCTGCGTATTGGTAGATAGAGCACTGGTCGACCACGTTTTCCATATCATTGACATAAGCGAGATAATGTAGGGGCCCAAGAACCGAACCTTGTGCTGTTCCTTCCGTAACTTGAATGGCGTCACTGACGTCGTCATTCACTTTAACATGGTATTTACGGTTCTTAAGGTAGTCTCTACACCACCCAAGTACTGGACCTTGCACTCCTGAGTTGTAAAGTTTTCTTATGAGCGTGTCATGCCTTAGCGTTTCGAATGCTTTACTGAAGTCTATAAAAAGCAAAATAACGTGACTTTTACTATCTAGATGCTTATTGACCTCATTGGTGAACATCGACAGTAGCTGCGTTGTGGACTTATTAGGCTGGAACCCGTATTGTGAAGTAGATAAGACCTCATTTTTTAAATAGAAGTGGCGTATCTGGTTGCATACGTATTTTTCTACAATTTTGTTAATGACTGGGAGAATAGTAATTGGTCTGTAATTCCCATAGTCAGCGTGACTTCCTTTTTTATATATTGGTCTTACGATACCTGTTTTTAAGTCATCCGGGTACCGTCCTTGCTCTACACTGGTATTAATTAATTTGACTATGACATCTACCATTTTTTGGCAAATGGAATTGATGTCAATGCACCTAATGTTATCTACACCGGGGGCTTTTTTAGTGTCTAGATTTTTGACAATTTTAAGTACACTTTCCCTAGTGGCTTTTTGAAAGTACATAGATTTATTCTGAGGGAACGTATATTCCGATTCGTCTAAAAGCCGTTTGGTACATTTGGGTAATATGTTTTCCACACTGTTTTTAAACTGTATAGAAAAATTGTTTGCTATTGTTCTTGTATTTATTTGACCATTTTTGAATGCAGATATAATGGTTTCATCCACCGAATTTTTAGTACGTCCAGTCATCATGTTCAAAATCTGCCATAATTTTCTGCTATTTGTTTTGTTAGAATTAATTTGTTCTTTGTAATATTTGTTTCTAGACATTTCTATTATTTTGTATGTTTTGTTTCTTATTTTATTATATTCTAACCGTAATTCTTTATTACTAGTATCATTCTTCCATTTTATGAATAACAAGTCTCTTTTTTTGCACATATTATTTATTTTATTATTTATCCAGGGAAATATATTTCTTTTGCTATTATTGTTAATTTTTTTTATGTATTTTGCTTCCTTATAACAATTAGTGAAATTCTCTTTAATAAAGTTATATATTTTATTCGGACAATCCGTATTATCTACTAAATTCCAATCTAATTTATGGAGTAATGATTTCATTTTAACATTATTTATCTGTTGTCGAATTTTTGTATCAGCCTGTATATGAGTTCGGTCTAACTGAGCGCACGACAAAACTATCATTCTATGGTCAGCCATTACTGTTCCGATTGCGGCCGAGTAAACGTCTAACAAGCGTGTTTTAACAAAAATGTGATCTATGCAGCTCTGTGATGTGCTATTTCCTCTTGTTTCTATTCTTGTGTAGTCGGATATTGCGCTTGTTAGACCGCACTCGGACATTCTACTAATATAGTATTCTCGAATGTTGTCATTTGATTTTAGGTCTATGTTTATGTCGCCTAGCAAATATACGTCGCATGATTTGGCCGGCAAGTTAGATAAGAGATTGTCTATTTCCTTTACGAACAGGTGTTTACTTTCGCTCGGCGGCCTATAAATAGCACAGATATATGCGGAGTAATTGTGTGGTGTGGTGATTTGACCAATTAAAGATTCACAGTGTATTAATGAATTGCTTATGTGTGAGAATATGTGGATATCTTTTACATAAAGTATTATTCCACCACCCTTTCTGTTTTTACGTAATATACTGTGCATTTTATAGCCCTTAATGCTATACATGGAAACCAATTTGTCATTTATATTGACCTCTGATAAGATTAGGACATCTATGATTATATTAGAAGAGTTTATTAGTTGGATTACATAGCAAAAATTTTTTACGATAGATCTTATATTTATGTGTACGAAGTTTAGAGTTATTTTATACATAGAGGGTAAGAACTTACTAAAATCGTTAATGGTATAACAATTAAATATTTCTTGGTGTATTAAATATTTCTTGGTGTAAATGTAGGCACATTATACGTAAATCCTTTCAAGCGGAAGAAAATGTTTGAATTTTAATTACCTGTATGTAAGCTCGCTTATACGATCGTATTAAAACGTTTAAGGGCTTTTTAATGCCCTTAGTAACTTGTGACTTTGGTTTATGATTCGTGTCGTGACAGAAAAGCTGTAATTCGGTGTTACGTTGTTTATATTTAGATATTAATTAGGTTAAAATGTACAGTCAGTACAGGATATTCAATACTAATTATCGTAAATTGCGTCAAAATATTGTGGCAGTGAAATAAAATTAATATACTGGGATACTATTCAAACACGGCTATCTGATTCCAAAATAACGTTGCTTGGACTACCAAACCAGATAACTGATATTATAGGTACTACATAAAATATTGGCTCTCCTGTAAAATTTAATAATTTAGTTTAGTAACGGTTTTATTTTAAAGGTGCGATATACCACTTTTCTTTTGTAAATAAATACTTACCCCGACTCAGGATAAAGAGACATGTTCTTAAACACAAATCTGTCCTGGGTGGGAATCGAACCCACGGCCTGCGGCGTGAAAGGCAAGTTTCTACCAACCCCGCCAACTATCCCGTCATCCCGGTGAAGTACTATGGATACCTCGCCCACGGAAGCCTTTGAAGTCGGGGCAGTACTACCTTTAAGGATACATTATACTCACATTATACTCAGCATGTTCTGGTTGTGGCCCATGATTGCATTTTAGCATTTCTGCTGTTAAAAACAATGTATCAGCTTTATCAAGAGACTGGTATGTTTTATATGTTTTTAATGAGAAGTGTATATGATATTAAACTAGTATATAGATTTTGTGCTCTTAACCTTCAAGCGGGCGCACGGTGTCTAATCGACCGTGCTCAATACATTTTCGTTCATACTATTATTATTACTTGTCACATGTTTTTCTCATTTCTAGTAGCCTATCACGTTGTCGTTGTTCGCGAAATAAAGAGTTTACGTCCGCAAGCCGCGCTCCCCCCACACCACAGATCGCTGATGTTTTAGTCGCGGCGCAGGCGTCGAAAGCACACCACGCGCCAGTCGTCGAAAAGGTTACGCGTGACGCTCAACGCGATGTAGTATTTCTTCGGATATCGCCCAATATTATCGAATTAAGCTTGTGATACTGCTTTTATTTATAAAATGAGTCGTAGACCGCTAATACGAAGTGCAATACTCGAAGAATTACGACGAGAAGAGAGTGAATCAGAGCTCAGTGACCAAGGTTCAGAAACTTCTGACCACATCGTTTCAGAGGAATCTCAATCTACTGAGGAATCAAACAGCTCGGATTCAGATGAGGACAATTTGCCACTTTCAGATATACACAGCTATTTTACAGGGCGTGATAAAGTAACGAAGTGGCAAAAATCCAACAACAACAGGGTGAGACGTCAAGTACAAAATATTCTCACTGAAGATTCAGGTACTCGTAAGAATGGCGTGGGGGTAACAACATTTATGCAAGCATGGAGTTTATTCATTACGGAGAATATTATTGAAAAAGTTGTTAGACATACCAACGAATTTATAATAAAAAAAACACCATCGTATAACAGACCACGTGACTGCAAACCGACTGATGCTGTAGAAATTCGAGCACTTTTCGGATTACTGTATATAGCAGGATCCTTGAAGACGTCACACGCCAATTTATAAGATTTATATACAAGTGATGGGACAGGAATTCCTATATTTCCTACTATTATGTCACTGAAAAGAATGAAATTTCTACTTCTACAATTCATTGCAGTTTGATGACGCTACTACGCGATCATCTCGTCGTACTTTGGACAAAGCTGCGCCAATAAGAGAGGTTTTAGATATGTTTACACAAAACTGTCTTCTACCATATTCAGTGGGAGAGAACGTTGTAATCGATGAGATGATGGCTGGTTTTCGAGGAAAATGTCCATTCCGACAGTACATAAAATCAAAACCCGATAAATAGGTACGGAATAAAACTTTATCCGCTAGTAGACGCTGCTACGTTTTATGTCCTCAACATTGAACTTTATGCTGGTAAGCAGCCTAAAGGCCCGTACCAGTTGAGCAATGCTGCAGCAGACGTCGTGAAGAGGCTAATTACACCAATTTCTGGCACTGGACGAAACCTAACAATCGACAATTGGTACACCAGTGTGCCTTTGGTGAACGATTTGGCCAAGGATTATAAGATTTCTGTCGAGGGTACTATGCGTAAAAACAAGAAAGAAATACCCCCTTGCTTTACAGATAAAAGCTGACCTGAATATTCAAGTCAATTTGGATTTTCTGATACAGATACGCTCATATCTTACGTGCCTAAAAAAATTGGTCTGTAGTTCTAATATCATTACTTCATTGTGCTGCGGAAATTGATGAAAGTACAAATGAAAAGCTCAAACCCAGCATCGTCACTTTTTACAACAAAACTAAAGGGGGTGTCGATGAAGGCGATAAAAAAGTGAAAATATATTCAACATCAAGGAAGAATAATAGATGGCCATTGACACTCTTCTTTCGTCTTCTGGATATTGCTGTAATAAATTCCATAGTGATATTAAAGGCAAATTATGTGACTATTCAGAAAAGGCGAAAGTATTAACGGGCATTGGGCATTGAATTGACAAAAGAGTATGTCCAAAGAAGAGCAACGATGGTAAACCTTCCAAGGAAACTAAAATGAAACATAAGGGAGCATTTGAATATGGATGTTGAAGATTCTGCTGATATAGAAGCAAGCAGTAGTTCCAGCATATGCAGAGAAGGCTGTAAAATATGTAAGGCAAAAAAAGGAGGCAATCGAAGACACAATGTAAATCATGTCGGAGAAATATTTGCAGAAGTCACACTACATTCATATGCAATGAATGTTATATGAACGAAGAAACTGATTCTGATGAAAACTAAATGAAAGTTTAATTTTGTCTTATTACTATTTTGCCATTACTGTTTTTTGATCCAAAGAATACTTGAGTTATGTTGTTTGATTGAATAATTGCTTCTTTTTCTTAATTTAAATTACTTGTTATCACGAATTAGACTTTAAATAAAATGGTAATGTATCTGTGTACCAAAAATAAATGATTATTGGATAATTTAATGATTTATTTCTCTCATATACCTATCCCATAGGTCTTTACGATTACGCGTGACCGCTGGCGTTACGAATGACTGCGCGCCCGCTTGAAGTTTAATAATTTCTATACTGTAAATTGTATTTAAAGCCATTTATACGTTTGCCAGAACCCGACTATAAACAAAACAACATACTTACTTATTGTATGGCCAGTGGTTACCCTCGTGTCAGAGTTGTTCAAGCCGCCCAGTAGGCCTCTGACATGGCTTTAACGATTGTTGCCTACTGCCTACAACCGGGACCGACAGATTAACGTGCCCTCGGAAGCACGGAGACGCTCACAAATTAAACCATTTTGGCGGACACTCATCTATAGACTGACCGCGAGCCTAGTTGTTAGCCTCGCCAATCACATAAAGACCGCTGCCGCGCTGAGAGCATCTGACTGTGAGCGCCTCACATAAAAAGAACATAATTTCGGGGAATGCTGAAAGAAGTGAAAACTATTTTCATACTTATGATCTCAATAATCTAAAATATAATAGTTGACACTTCACATTGATATATAGATCTTTGTATATATATAACGTATCCTAATAACGCACGGAGGTACATACACCGCACGCTTCCCAAGAGCTATATGTATACCACATATAGCTCTTGGGAAGCGTGCGGTGACAATGACACGAGTTTCACGCTTTTTTTTCACCCAAAAAGCGCCTTAAGGAGTTTTCATTTTAAAAACATGTTTGTGTCTCAATACAGTACAAAACAAATTAAGTACTTGTCAATACGCGTTTCAGCGAACATCCCTGACGCACTGCACCCCCACGTCAGCCTTAACAGTACCCTAAGCGCGTTGTTATATTGGACACGCAGATCGCTGTATGCCCTCTGACTGGTTTCTTTATCTAGTCCACACTTCAAACATTTACCCAATGGAGACGTTATCGTTTTAAATTTGTAAACATTATTGTCTGCCGATTTTTACGGGGGTAGAGGTAAACGCACATGGCACACGCGCAAACCAAAATCTTATTGATTTAAACGCACACTATAACAATATCGCACACTAACTTAAATTTTGCGTCTAAATGCTCAAAGGGTCCACAGGTTGCATGTGAAAAATAACTGCCAGAAAAAGCATTACTTTGAGTGAAAAATACAAACCTGATTAAATATACAAAAAGGTCATTTATATGAAAACAAAACCATAACGTAGTTAGAAACGTAGTTTGGAATTTCAAATGATAACAACAATTTCATTATAACAATACTGCGACCAAAATAACTAACGAATTATTACTAAATTAACTGCTATAATAATTATAATAAATTCTTTATAAGCGGCGAAACCAAATTCCTAACCATTCATCTGAAACAATATTTTACTGTTGCCAACTAA
The DNA here is from genome assembly GCA_951640165.1 of Pseudoips prasinana. Classification (NCBI taxonomy): domain Eukaryota; kingdom Metazoa; phylum Arthropoda; class Insecta; order Lepidoptera; family Nolidae; genus Pseudoips; species Pseudoips prasinana. The sequence continues at coordinate 6,210,903 of OX621236.1, forward strand.
ACTTAAATTACTGGACCGCAAATAGTTAAATGTTTAGTTACCGTACGGAGGGTGGTACTGTGACTATTATTTGTGTTGTATTTAGGAACTTTGAGATTTATTTTCGAAGTTAAATATACAATTCTAAATTAGAAAACTAACTTCCAATACATTTTCATATGTATAGACAGCCTCGTTGGTCTAGCGGTAGCGTGTTCACCAGCAGAGACCGAGGTCCTGGGTTCAAATCCCGGGTCGGGCCAAAAAAGATTTTGGGAATTTTCTGTAAAAAGAAAAAAAATTCAGCATCAGCCCGAAGTCTGGGAGTTGGCGGTATTATACCCCCGTGCCTCGCAGAGCACGTAAAGCCGTCGGTCCTATACCTGACCTCTTTCGGATCATGAGAGTGATGGAATAGAAATTGCTCCTGTGTTTGCGCACACACTTGAGCACTATAATATGTCCCACGCAGATGGCTAATCTCTACTGGGACGGGCCGCCGTGGCCTAAATTCAGCTAGGAGGACATTATTGTTACATATATAATAATATTGTGGACACGGGTCTCGATTGCGGTAACAAATTAAGGCAAATCATTACCTTTTGGTTTATCCGATGTTTCGGCATGGATTGCATCAGCCGTCGTCAATCCATGCCAGTAATTGCTGCTTTTAACATTTCTATGAAATTCGCGGTCCATTTGTCTGTCTCTCAGCCAGCTGTATCTCTAGAAAGTTATTTTTTTATTGGGGTCCGTACCCAAAGGGAAAACGGGACCCTAATACTAAGACTTCGCTATCTGTCTGTCTGTCCGTCCGTCTGTCACTAGGCTGTATCTCATGAACCGTGTTAGTTAGACAGTTGAAATTTTCACAAATGATGTATTTCTGTTGCCGTTATAACAACAAATACTAAGAAAATATATAAAAAAATATTTAAGGGGGCTGCCATACAACAAACTTGAATTTTTTCGCTCTTTTTTATAGATAAGGGTACGGAACACTTCGCGCGCGAGTCCGACTCGCACTTCGCCGGTTTTTATTTGTTGAAGTAGACACTCAACCAATAATAAAAGTAAAATAAAATATGTTAAAATTACTCTGTTTAAGGCGTACTGCCAAACAATGTACACCTGCAGCCTGTGGGTCCACTATACGCAGAAGTTTTTCAATGCCCTACGGGTGTACAATAATGGGTTTAGGATGTTAATTGGGTTGCCGCGTTACTCTAGCGCAGTTTGTGGAGGCCAACACCGACAGCTTTAGGGCTATTGTGCGCAAGAGAGTGGCCTCCCTGATAATTATATGTTATGGGGGGCAGCCCCAACGGCCTACTAAACACCATAACCGATTCAATGCGGATGGCGCCAGAGAGGCGCCATGGAAATCTTTTACGTGCAGGGTAAAGTTTACATTCAATATCTGCCCGCAACTGAACTTAAAAGACGTGGCAAATGAAGGAAACGCAGCAAGTTACAATTCAAGGTGGACGGCGGATTAGGGGCACCCGCGCCATCACGTTCCCTGGCGCTTGGATCCTCAAAGGCGCCACAAAATATATGGTAGCCTACCGCACTGAACCGGATAACAGATGTCAACCGAATTGCATTTGGTTGGTTTGTAATTAACATTTAATTATTCTTACATTTCACACATGCGCACTGCACACACGATCATTTACTCACACATAAAAACGTTAGTAATGGTATCAATTTTTTACTGCTATTTCAAAAACTATTTTTATGTTATGATAGTAATATTTTTGTTTTCTTTTTTTATTTTGTTTGTATTTAGCTTTAGCTACTTTAATTAATTTAGTACCTTAGGCCCTTATTCACAAGATACAAGTCTACTTAATTTGGGAATCAGAAATTACAACTTTTTGAATTACTTCTATTGTGAGAAAATTTCATTTTTTTTAATGATGTACCTAAATTTTATTTCGTAATAAACGCAATAACTGGATTCTCTAATAGTCATCGGATATAATCTATTGAATAAAAGAATATCTAGAGAATATTCACTTATCAAAATTTTGTGGTTACAATACTCAGGCTTCATTTAAGTGCTTAGCTAAATTTGTTGCAGTTACCTGCATTGTGCATTTGCTGGTAAATTTTCGAAATGGAGATAGCTATCGTGCTTTGTACACATACTATTATAGACGGTCACCGTAGCCTAGTTAGTAGTGCTCCTGCCTACGAAGCTGGTGGTCCTGGGTTCGAATCCCCGTAAGTGCAAATATTTGTGTGATGAGCACGAATATTTGTTTCTGAGTCATGGATGTTTTCTATGTATTTACGTAATTATCTATCTATATAAGTATGTATATCGTCGCCTGATACCCATAGTACAAGCTTTGCTTAGTTTGGGGCTAGGATGATCTGTGTGACATTGTCCCTAAATATTATTATTATACTATGTCATCATCATCATATTAGCCGAAAGATGTCCACAGCTGGACAAAGGCCTCCCTAATTATCTCCACATCCGTCGCTTCCCGCGACTACTGTAATATCGTCGGTCCACCTTGTAGGAGGTGGCCTACCACGCTGCGTCTTACGGTTCGTGGTCGCCATTTGAAGAACCTTTCTGCCCCATTGCCATGTGATAGTTCTTGGAACAGACAGCCGCTCGTCTGTTCCACGAATTATCACACTAATAATTATAAATGCGAAAGTTTGTGAGTATGTATGTTTGTTACTTTTTCACGTCTAATCGGCTGGGGCGATTTTAATAAAATTTGGTATGGAGTTAGCTGATACCCTTTATTAACACATAAGCTATAATTTATAAAGTTTAATGCGGTTAAAACCGCGGGGTATAAATAAATAAATAAAGCTAGTATAAATAAATAAAATAAACAAGGTTTTTTTTCACGTAGACTTTAAAAAAGCTCTGGTAAATAGTCAGAAGATGTTTGTAGTAATAGTATAGTTAAGTATACATAATATTTCTAGTGACATATTATACAACGTGTAACAGAAAGTGTGAACGTAACTTAAGGGGGTTATAGGGTATCAGGACGGCTACCTATGGACGAAACTTCAAACAGAAATAATCATTTTTTATTCAACTAGTAATTTATTTTTCTATCGACAACCTAAATCAACAAGTAAGATTACCGACATTATGGACAACACTAGCAAAACTCAGCCGTAAGGGTAATGAACCTTATAGCGTAAATCAGAATCAGCTGTGCTGTGTTAGTACGGATGTTCGTTACATCGATAAAAATACTTGTCGATATATTGAATGGTATATTATTTTACGATCAAGATTAAAATGATGGTATTTCGGTATGAGATTTTGTGTATAGGTAGGCTTAAGGAGTCCGTATATGCCCCTTAAGTTACGTTCACTCTTTCTGTTACACGTTGTATATATTTAGGTACATAGATTATTATATTAAATATGTATATTGTACTACATAGTAGTAACTTATGTGACAAAAGTGAAGTATTTAAATCCAGTTAACGTTGCAGTAAACGTCGCTAGTCTTCTGGGCACGTTGCCGGTGGATGACGGTGCGGACGAATATTTTGAAGCTCAAGGCTTCTAACAGTTTCATTTATAGAAGTACCTAGAAATAATTATATATTACTGCGAACATGTTCTAAAAATAACAGCATGAAGTTAGTTCTAGGTGGTATGACAGTGAATTTTTATTTTATTTATTTATTTTATTTTTATTATTTTATTTAAAAAAAAAGTAAAACTTCTAGTGACGTTACGTCGTGACGAAAGCGTTACCATAATAGTGATCAAGCGTCTATGAAATATTGTTTTTATATATAAGTTGAATTAAATTATATGATAAATGAATAGATTTCTTTTTTATTCGAGTAATCAAGAATCAAAAAGACTGTTAGTAAAAACTTACGACTATGTTAGTTAGCACAGACATTAAACAAAAAACAAGGAACACGTAAGTAAATAAATTTAAATAAATAATGTTATGTAACTCATGTAAGTACTTAAATAATAGATTCATAAATAAATACCCCTAGAGGTATAATACTAGTTACTTAATTATCGTATAAGCAGTGGTTTACCTTAGTGTCAGAGTTGTTCAAGCCGCCCAGAAGGCCTCTGACATAGCTTAACGACTCTTAACGTGCCCTCCGAAGCACGGAAACGGTCAGAAATTAAACCAGTTTGGCGGTCACCCATCTTTGGACTGACCGCAAGCCTAGTTGCTTAACCTCGCCGATCACTTATCGATAATAGTAGTAGGCACTGGCTACAAATAAGTAGGTACTAATTTACTATAATATATAGATGATTAGAATATTAACGTGGTACACGTATCCATATTCTATTTTATGCTAATATGACTCAATTTGGTGCGGTTGGCCGATCAAGTATTGGGTGTGCGGGTATTGTTTAGAGAACAATTGGTTTATACAATTTATCATCATCATTAGGTATTTGTAATGCAACGTGTTATTTCATTGGCTGCTTTACTCATTCGCAATTTTAATTTGAGATTCGCAATTTGAGGTTATTATTTTGAGAATATATGTTACTAAACTGTATTGTTATATTAGCTTTCAATGTTACATTTAGATAAGATAAAAACTTAAAAAATTAAATTATATGACAAAGAAAACTGGTGATGAGAGAAAGCTGTTGATGAGAGCGTTATTAAAAGTGTGATTAGGCGAAGCGAACGCAAGTCGAGAGGGAGATATTACTGTGGGGGTTAGAGAGAGAGAGGTGCGAGAACACATTTTCTATCTCATTTACTCTCATAGCCAGTTACGTATCGTATATATAAGTTTTACTTCAGACGTGTGGTCTACAGAACACTCGTTTTTTTAATGTACATTACGTAATTTCTCCGTGGTTTGACAACCGATTATGATAATAATTTATTTTATTTATGTAGACAAGTCTTTCGGAATTGTCTCATATAAATAAATAAATAAATTTTGTTTCAATCGGTAAACTAAAAGAAAAATTTGGTTTTATGAATTATTAAACAGTTATTTCTTTTAAAATTTATAATTTGTTGATAGAGCATGTATGCAATAATAATAATATATAAGAATTATTTACTTAATTCTATTAGACCAATTTCCAAAAAATTTGTATACTTATCGTAAATTAAAATTTTGGTTATTAGCCTATAAATAATTATTGTAATGCGAACCATTTTACAATGACTAAAATATACAAAAACATATGCCCCGGGTGAGGATCGAACTCACGACCTTAAGATTATGAGACTTACGCGCTGCCTACTGCGCCACCGAGGCTATGGGTGAGTAGACGAAATTATGTAATATATGTTTGTTACACAAGTTTATTATCTAGTTGCTGATAAAAATTGGAGGTAAGTAAAAATAGTTTATTTTTATGTCTGTGACGTAGAGATACATGATGTTTATATTCATAGTGAGTATTTTTTCTTTAAAACGTGGTGAGCTAAAATTAGGTCTGTGAATCTGTATACAGTCAAAACAACATTTCTACTAATGTAGCTATGCTTGTATAGGTAATAAAGATGGATTTCGTAGTGCACGTGTTTCCATTGAAGTAGCATTTTGCTGACGCTTCTGCCCTCCCTGTTGAACTCTGGTTACCTTACTGTCATTTAAAACCACTAGGTATACCGGATATAACTCACTCAGATATAATAATAGATACTATTAACTGGAATGTACTATACATAATGGAGATTTCTTAACCAAGCTGCTTATTGAGCGAATGAACTCCATATCCTTTACCTTACTTATATTAATATCCAGTAATAATAATATCCAGATGGCCGTGTGTGAATAACGTATTCACACACGGCCATCTTTTTTTTTTTTTTTATGTGTGACAATGTCACACAGACCATCCTAGCCCCAAACTAAGCAAAGCTTGTACTATGGGTACCAGGCGACGATATACATACTTATATAGATAGATAAATACTTATATACGTAGAAAACATCCATGACTCGGAAACAAATATTCGTGCTCATCACACAAATATTTGCACTTACCGGCATTCGAACCCAGGACCACCAGCTTCGTAGGCAGAAGCACTACTAACTAGGCTACGGTGACCGCCTATATATAATACTATTAACTGGAATGCTATAATTCTAAATACTATACATAATGAAGATGTCTTAACCAAGCTGCTTATTCAGCGAATGAACTCCATATACTTTACCTTACTTATATTTATATCCAGTAATAATAATATCCAGATGGCCGTGTGTAAATAACGTATTCACACACGGCCATCTGATCCCAAACTAAGCGGAGCTACTAGTTTTCTTTTTGTACATACTTATACAGATAATTACTGCCAGACACAGGACAAGCAGACATGTTCATGCACACAAATATGTGTCCTGGGTGGGAATCGAACTCACGACCTGCAACGTGAACAATTTTTTTGTTAATTATATACTGAGACATTGCTTACACACGGCCATCTATCTGATCCCATACTATATAAATAACAGAGCTTGAGCTATTGAAACCAGATAACTGATATACTTCATTTACTACTTTTCTTTTGTAAATACATACATATATAGATAATCACACCCAGACACAGGACAAGCAGACATGTTCATGCACAAAAATATGTGTCTTGGGTTGGAATCGAAGCCACGACCTGCGGCGTAAAAGGCAAGCTGTTATACCTATTGTATATTGCTACTATTTAGCACCACCCAGGAGTCCCCTGTAGATCCACAAGAGGTGAAGCTTGTAGATTGGTTATCTTTTGACGTACAAAAGTTAGCTTATAAGTTGGTATTGTGATGAAGAATGTTCTGAGGAATTGTTCGACCTTATACCAGCCGCCACGCCACGTTCCACCACAGATTCTGATGCTCTCGTCAGAAGTGGAAATTTCATCTATATCACCTGGATGCATGGTTGTTTACCACCGTGCAAGTTTCTTGTGAAACAAGGTACTTTTACCGCGCAAGCTTTAGCTCCGTAGTTAATTGATTCCACAGAGTGGCTGTGGAATCAATTAACTACGGAGCTATTTCCGATCCGGAATGATATTACTTACTTACTTGTCGTATGGGCAGTGGTTACCCTAGTATCACTGTTGTTCAAGCCGCCTAGTAGGCCACTGACATGGCTTAACAACTGTTGCCTATTGACTAAAACCGGGACCGACAGCTTATCGTACCCTGCGAAGCACGGAGACGCTCAGAAATTAAACCACTATGGTGGTCACCCATCTATGGACGGATCATCACATATAAGCACCTCCAAAATTATATGGCAACCAAGAAGTAAGCCTATTCCTTTTTTAAAGGCTGGCAACGAACTTGCGGCTACTCTGGTATTACGAGTGTCTATGGGGGGCGGTGATCACTTACCATCAGGGGTTACCTGATGGTAAGTGATAACATGCTCGTTTGCCTTGGCATCAAAAAAAGTGGTCGTGTATTTATAAGGAAATAACAATCACGCTACATCAAATCCATAGATAGCCAGAGCATCGTAACCCATATATTAACTGATTTATGAGGTTGATAACTAACATAAACACCGATAGATCGCGTGCTAATAATCATTAGACTGTTGACGGTATCGTTACGCGGTGATTTATGATATCACCTTGATTCATATAATGTATTGATATCTATGGACTTTGTCTTACATGAAGCCGTGTGGTTTCTGACCCAGAAAGAATAACCGGGCTATCCCATATCTATACCCACGGGGATGTGTCGTAAATGGCGACTAGGGGATACACCAGGTAGTAAATAATAAATAATAAAGGTTTTTATTCACGTAGACTTTAAAAAAGCGCTAGTAAATAGTCAGAACATGTCATTGTTTGTAGTAATATAGTTGTATACATTATTATTTCTAGTAACATAGATATTTAGGTACACATTGTATGAAACACATAGCTCGTAGAGCCGACGGCCTTTGGGGCAGAAAGGTTCTCGAGTGGCGACCACGAACCGGAAGACGCAGCGTGGGCAGGCCCCCTACAAGATGGACCGATGATCTTGTGCGGGTCGCTGGAAACTGCTGGATGCGAATAGCACAAGACCGGCAATTGTGTAGATCTTTGGGGGAGGCCTTTGTCCAGCAGTGGACGTCTTTCGGCTGATATGATGATGATGATGTATGAAAACATTTATAAAATTTATTTTATTATAGCAATGATATTTAGCTAGCTCGTATCAAGTTATTGTCAAGAGATTATGTTTAATTATCTAGTTTAAGTCTAATATTTTTACTACATATTGTCAATGGTTCTGTCTATATTAAGGTATTATTATTATGACGGACCTTGTGTTAATAACGACGGTCGCACTTTAATGCTACCAGTAGTTGGGCAGCAACACCACCTGTGTATTAGCTGCCACCTAACTGTGGTTGCTAACTCTCTCTTACTCTCTCTCTCGCTCGGCTATGGTAAACCCCTCCAATTGGCAACGATTTTACGTGTTTTGGGAGAGGCCTATGTCTAGCAGTGGACAATATCAAGCTGATGATGTGATAGATAAATTACACCTAAACCCAGAACAAATAATTGTCATCAGACTAAACCTCTGGAGGGAAGTGTAACAATTCATTTTCTAACTCCTCCTTTTTTGTCTTTTTGATTAAATTCGTTGCGGGATTCAAGACAGTTAAATCGATTCCCCGGGACATGCTGCCGCTCAGTGTCATTTCATTGTGTGCCACTGTTGATCCTGGCTTACAGGAGTTGCAGCGGTGGGTAAGAAGGAGGGACTAGTCCCGACTAGTCAGGCATCAGCATCACCTGTGTATTAGCTACCACCTAACTGCGGTTGCTAGAAAGAAAGAATATATATTTATTAGACACAAGGTACATCAGTATAAATTAAGTAATGTGTGTTGTACCCCTATTACTTAATTTATACTGATGTACCTTGTGTCTAATAAATATATATTCTCACAGAAGAATACATAAAAAAAATTTGATACTTATAAATAAAGTCCATAATTTTACGCACCTATTCGATGTGGTACCCATACTAAGCACCTTTGTGACTAAAAAGCCACAGTTCAGCATTCTGCCACAGATGACTGTAGCGCTGATTTTCAACTGTGGCCAACGGCCATCCACATAAAAATAAATATGACGGTGTAATAAAACATACTAAATAATGCAAGGAGTTGAAAAATAAAATAAATACATCCAAGAAATAAAAACAGGTGATAATAATTGATTTTGTTACAAAATATATGAATTGATAGGAACATAAAATTTGAATTAAAATTAAATTTAAAACGTACGCTAACTCTCTCTCTCTCTCTCTCGCTCGGCTATGGTAAACCCCTCCAATTGGCAACGCTTTTACGTGTTTTGGGAGAGTTATATGTCTAGCAGTGGACAATATCAAGCTGATGATGTGATATATATATTACAACCAAACCCAGAACAAATAATTATCATCAGACTACACCTCTGGAGAGAAGTGGAATAATTCATTTTCTAACTCCTCCTTTTAATTCTTTCTAATTAAATTCGTTGCGGGATCCAGGACAGTTAAAGTGATTCCCCGGGACATGCCTGACCCTCACCGCTCAGTGTCATTCAGAGGGAGGGACTAGTCCCGAATAAAAAATAAAAAAAGACTAAGGCTATAACTTAGCAGTCATAGTAACTTACCACTATAACAACACAGGCGAATCAAATATATATTCCCATTCAAGTTCAATCAAAGATCTGTACAATAACACAATATTAATATGACTGTAATTACATCAGAACGCCTGTTACCGTGGTTGGCAAATGCTTACTTTTCACGCCGGAGGTCGTGGGTTCGATTCCCACCAAGGACAGATATTTGTGTGCATGAACATGTCTGTTTGTCCTGAGTCTGGGTGTAACTATCCAAAAGTAGTATATTAGTTATTTGGTTTGGTTATTTCCATAATACAAGCTCTGCTTAGTTTGGGATCAGATGGCCGTATGTAAATAGCGTCCCAGCTAATTATTATTTAAAAAAATCATAAAACGTTTTCTAATCAAATCAAAACATTAATTTGTTACGTCCTCATTAAAATAAAGTCGTATAACCAGTCATACAATCGTGTTTGAAAACAAAAAATCATACATAATTCTTAAAACCTAGCTATGAAATTAATTGACAATTTAGAAAAACACACCCATTTAAGCTCAATCAAAGATCTGTACCATGACACAAAATTAATATAACTATAATTACATCCGAACTCCATAAAAGTTTTCTAATCAAATCAAAACTTTAATTAGATACGACATCAATCGAATAAAGTCGTATAACCGGTCATACAATCGTGTTTGAAAACAAAAAAACATTCATCATTCTTAAAACCGAGCTATGAAATGACATGAAAATTTAGAAGAACACGTGAATGTACCCATTTAAGCTCAATCAAAGATCTGTACAATGACACAAAATTAATTTACAGTTCCTATTAACTTACCTGGCCCGCTGGCAGCGTCGCTGTTATCGCATTTAGTGTTGCTAGTAACTATTTTTTGCAATAAAGTGGGTAAAAATAATATGAACATTGTAACGTAAATGTTACTTCGCTAAAAAGCAAACAAATACTGTCATTACAAATCTTTATATTTTTATACAATAATTATGATCATTTACATAAAATGTATGCTGAGTGTTCTCTAACGGAGATACTCCAGGTATTATTATGTCACCGGAATGGTTTAATTCAGAAGTCATATCATTATCATCATTATCGGAAACACTGCTTTCGCTTTCACTATCACTACCTAAATGAATGATGAAAAGCTCGTCTAAGTATCCATCCCTTTTTCGATACACATTTTCAATATTTTTTCACATGATTGCAATGCTTTTGCCATTCATTGACTGTTATTTTATCAAAAGCTTCTACAAGCAATGATAGGATTTCAGAATTCGATCTACCAATATTCTGATCTGCTATAAATTTTTGCATCTACTTGCTCTTTTTCTTTCACAAGTTTTCTTACAAATCGCTCCCGGACACCTATAAAGGAAATAGCAAAAATTAAATAAATAATAAATATTTTAAAACATGTATTTTAATTTGAAATGCGAGGGGAAGTTTCGTATTTTTTCAGAAGCTGACAACACTAACCTGTAGCAGCAGCTACGCGTTCATACAACTTATTGAAGGGTATAATTGGTGCCTGATGGCGTTTTTCTTCCTTCATATAATTCAATACTTGTAATATAACATTCCTCGCATCACTTTTTAAAGCTTTCGGCATTTTTCACAATTAAAAAACACATAAAGAAAAATAAATACGTGCAACAAACAATCAATGGCAGGAATGTCATGGAATAACAGGCCGATTGACATTTCAAACTGGCGTTGTTAGTTCTACTTTTGGCCACCGGGCCAGATAAGTTTGTAGCACTATAACTGTAATTACGTCAGAACTCCATAAAAAGTTACCTAATCAAATCAAAACATTAATACGTCATCAATCAAATGAAGTCGTATATGCAGTCATACAATCGTGTTTGAAAACTAAAAATCATACCTACATCATTCTTAAAAGCGGCTATAAAATAAAATGGCAATTTAGAAGAACACGTGAATGTACAGACACAAGCACATCAAGCTACCCCAATCTGTCAAATTTCCCCAATTGAAAGTGAACCTTATGCTTTTGTGAAAAAGTTGAAAATCTATAAAAGAAAATTGACAGATTGGGGTAGCTGGATGTGCTGGCGTCTGTACCTACTGCGAAGAATGTCACCAACTAAAACCCCTTGCCATCTCATAACATTGCCGTTCATTAATCATACACGGAGACGTTTCCCTCTAAATTTTATTTTGCTGGAGGAAAATCTCTTAAGAATCCTTCACGTCAAATGATTTAAGCCCCTAGGGACTACCTTGGAAGACATAGCTTTGCAACTAAAAATAGAAATGTCCACTTTATTTTTGACTTATATGAAGACGTGTGCTATAGTGCTGAAATTGCAACGTTACAACGTGTGACATAAGTCGTGTATATCGAAAACACGATATACTCGATATTGTGTTGTGTAGTTATGTATACAGTTTTGCAATCTTATCTTTTCTCCAATAAATTCGTTCACCTTTTGCTACCATTATCCATCACACTAATATTATAAACGCGAAAGTTTCTGTGTGTGAGTGTGTATGTTTGTTACTTCTTCACGCAATAACTACCGAACAGATTTTGATGAAACTTTTTTGTAATATAGCTTATATATCCGAATAATACATAGACTATAATTTATAAAGTTTAACGCGGGTAAAACGGCGGGACACAGCTAGTTGATAATAAATCCTTGTCCATCTAACGCAATAAGGCCGCCGATTGCTAAATATTATTCTATGCATATTGTTCTGCTTGCTTGTTCTGAAATAAAGTGTTGGTACTTCCTTTTCTTCTACACTATTATCGTCTTAAAAAGATATGGGTACATTTTTTTTCTGTATGATAGCTTAAACACTTGAGCATAATTTCTATTTCAGAAGACATTCGATCTACCTAATTCTTTTTAGTAACTGTCTAATGAAACTAAATTAATGAAATTTGGTAACAATATTTTCTTGGATAGGAAATGGTTTCGGTCCTTTATACATTTACTAACAGAAATTATGACAGCTCCTCCCCCGTAGGTGATAGCGTGATAATATGTAGCCTATAGGCTAACCTAAGAAACCATTGTCAACATATATGTTAACCCGGCCTCTTCATTCATGCTAAATTTTAAGTAAATCCATGCAGTACTTTTTGAGTTTAGCCCGGACATACTCGTACATACAGAAAAACAGACAAAAATTCCAAAAACTAAATTTTTGGATTTTTCGGAATCGATTGTAGATCACGTCCAAAGTATCCTTAAAAAAAAATATTCAATGTGCAGTTTTGTCTTTCCTACAATTTTACTATATGTATAGATTATATAATATTATTATTTAAGTTACTGGACTTGTCATAATACTAATGCTATTATATTGACATGTGATTGATACGGCTATAAAATTATAATGTCTCAACTTCTTGAATGAAGACTTTTATTGTCCAAATGAGACGGCCCTGTACAATAATGATCCAAAGTAGTGGACACACGCGATCGCGACATTAAAGATCATGTAAGTAAATGCGCAAACGTTCATTTTGGCGACCGAAAATGGAGGGTGCGGGTGGACGTGTATCCCCGCTCAGAGTTTTATGCGCGTTCAGTGATATTCTTCATCATCATCATCATATCAGCCGAAAGACGTCCACTGCTGGACAAAAGCCTCTCCAAAGATTTCCAGCGACCCGCACAAGATCATCGGTCCATCTTGTAGGGGGCCTGCCCACGCTGCGTCTTCCGGTTCGTGGTCGCCACTCAAGATCCTTACTGCCCCAACGGCCATCGGTTCTCCGGGCTATGCGCCCCGCCCACTGCCACTTCAGTTTTGCAATTCTTCGGGCTATGTCGGTGACTTTGGTTCGCCTGCGGATTTCGACATTTCTGATTCGATCCCGCAGGGAAACTCCGAGTATAGCCCTCTCCATTGGTCTTTGGGTGACCTTGAGCCTTCTAATAAGGCCCATAGTGAGTTCAGTGATATTTAACTCCTAAAACAATTATTATATAAAAACACTTTTAAAAAGTTTGCCGGTGGTTTACTGGTTAAAGACCTTATATTTATTTTAGTTTAGGAATTATAACGGCCGCATTAGGCAAATAAATCCCTGTATCGAGTAGACATAATAGAAATGTAATTTACGGATATAACATATAGAGGTATGAATTATCAATAACACAGATAACAAAAATACATGATAATTGGATATAACATTTGTAAAAGTGAGGGATGAATACATGACAGCATGTGATATTGTGATTAAAAGAGAGAAAGTCGAACAGGTGAAAGAGTTAGTATATTGGGGAACTTTGTTTTCGAGAGATACACTACTTATACGTGACTACAAACATGTTCTGACTATTTACAAGCGCTTTTCTAAAGTCTACGTGAATAGCCTTTTTTTTTGTTTTTTATAAATATGATAAAAATATTGATAGAAGAGTAAAGGCGGGGAACAGAGTGGCCTTGGCCTGAGTATTTGCTGTGTATACTTTTATTGTACCTCCATATAGGTACAATAAAAGTAAATAAGTATTTCTACCCCAGTGTCTAGTATCCATGTTAATTTGCATAGTTTTGGCTAGATGGTGCTGTGTGATATGTATGTTAAAATGAAATCAACATCAAAATAGCCTTTAGTACTGATAATAATTACACTTCATTACATTACATTCATTTCGTTATAACTTATTATAAATAGATTTACAATACAATACTGAAATATAATGCAAACCTATTCTAATATACTCTCTTCCTAATTAATTTTTAATCTAATAGCACTAATCTTCGACATCGGTAACAGTATTATCAGTTTGCCTTTTGGCATTGGCCTCCCCTAGGAGTTGGAAAAAAAATTCTAGGGGATATGTATATACCCGAAACTTTTTAAATTTATTATTTAGGTTCTCAACAAAAATATTGATTAATCATTCAAATTTCTATTGCAAACTATATTATGTTATACAAAATTTTCTCATTATACTGAATTTTGTTTTTAATTGCGCGTACATATTGATGTAGTTCTATTCAGAATAAAAATTTTGAACCCAAATAAACAGTAGTAGAAACTCACCATTAACTAAATCGGAGCCCCGTGCTAGCGTTACCAAGTTATATATCGGGTTACCTAACTACAAAGTCAACTGCATCGTAAACTTTGCCAGGATCTTGCGAGTTTACTCAACGTTATTACACTGTAGTTGGTTGGCTAACAGAATATTAAGGTACTTCCTTTCGACCACAGTTTATTTTGTACTGTATACTAGTAAGGTTGAGAAAGAGAGTCCTTAAGCGTGACTACATGTGTGGCGCAGCGGTTAAGATAAATGCCTCACCACCTCGAGTCCCGGGTTGATTCTCGCACAGTGTATGTCCTGTAAGTAATTTTTCTGACTTTGAGAGATCGTCGATTATTCGCTCGAAAAATACCCTGCGGCTAAGGCATTCAAATTAATTAATTCTACATTATAAAAGAGTACGACTTACTAAAATACATTTCTCTACTTCTATTTGTTTCTTAGGTCAATCCTGTCGCCTGGCATTGCGAATGCTATATTTGGTGAAGCATTCATAGATAACTATTCTCACCGGTCCTTAAGTGCAGTTTGGTTAGTAAGCAGACACGGTCTGCCTATAGATGGGTGACCGTCCATATGGTTTGATTTCCGAGTGGCTACTTTGGAGGGTACGTTAACCTGTCGTACGTTAAAGCTTGTCAGAGGCTACTAGGCGGCTTGAAGAACTCTTACACTAGGTTTATTATAAAATACATATATACCACTTTAATATTCGTTTTAAAGTAAACTGAATTATGTTGCATTAAATCCTGCACAAAAATTTAATATTGCCTTTGTCAACCCTGCCGCACCTTTCTGTATAAAACGTTAACATGAAACACAAACGGTTTCATGTTAACAATTTTGTACAACAATTGTTTCAGCCAGCTATGCATTATTAAATTTTCCATGCACCAAAAATATAAATCTCAAACGCAGCATTCTATATAACATCTTGTATAAAACAAGTGTGCAAACTTACAAAGCTACAGCTCAAACTTACAGTCTGCCTAAATTGGAAAAGGATGCTACAGAACTGCATTTTGTTTTCCGAGGTATGACGAAACCACAGTGAAAAAGCAGTAAGCAATTTAAATACTTCTTACTTATCGTATGCGCAGTGGTTACCCTGGTATCAGAGTTGTTCAAGCCGCCCATTAGGCCTCTGACATGGCTTAACGACTGTTGCCTTATGGCGAGATGAATTTACTCCTCCTTTATTTGTCCCGCCAAAGGAAAAATTACCTCCAGGACATAATTTGCCATGGCCAACCTGGAGCCAACTCTTAATAGACTACGTACCCACGTAGCTAGATCCAAAGAAAACATGTGCGAGTGCGGCGTGTCACCCCAAAGTACGGCACATTTATCCAATTGTCCCTCCTGTCTAGTCTCTTGTTCCCTTCAGGACTTTTATGACGCTTCAACCAAAGCGATCAGCGTTGCCCAATTTTGGTAAGATAGAATCTAATTCTTACCATCGACACGATAAGAAGAATGACTGTTGCCTAATGGCTACAACTGGGACCGAGAGGTTTAGGCCCCTCTGAAGCGCGGAATCGCTCAGAAATTAAACCACTTTGGTGAACACCCATCCATGGGCTGACCGCGAGCCTAGTTGCTTGACATCCGAAATTTAGCTGGAATCGTTTTAGCTGGAACTGTCTTTACTACATTATTGTTACATTAAATTATTATAGACGGAATTAGTCTAGCGTTAGCGTGTTCAACCGTAGATTATGAGGTCCTGGGTCCTGGGTCCTGGGTTTATTATAATTTATTATGTTCATTTATATTATTAAATTTTATTTTAATTAGTTTAGTAAATTATAATTATTGTAAAATTTGTTAAGTTAATATAAGTTATGGGTCTTTGTAACCTTGAAATAAAATAAATTATTATTATTATAAATCGCGGGTCAAGTCAAAAAGTGATTTTGGGATTTATCCGTTAAAAGAAATTTGTCAGTATCAGCCCGAAGTCTGGGAGTTGGCGGCATTATACCCCCGTGCCTCGGAGAGCACGTAGAGCCGTCGGTCCTGTACCTGACCTCTTTCCGTTGGTGTCGCTAGTCGTCCCATCGGAACATGAAAGTGATGAAATATAAAGTGCCCCTGTGTTTGCGTACACACTTGTGCACTATAATATGTACTGCGCTCTTGGCTAGTCTCCATTGAGATTAGCCGCCGTGCTCTAAATTTAGCCTGGAGGACACATACATATTAGGTAATTAAAATATTATGTACTTGAGGTAATTAAGTCGTTTAAGTTACAGGCATCCTTTAGTAAATACTCGTACAAATGATTACACGTTATCACAAATTGCCTTACTTCTGCTTCGGATACTGTGGCTCTGCTGCGATAAACTGACGGTAAAGTTTCCATGCCTTGTTTTAAACTTTTTTCGAGCGACACGTTTGGGTACTCAACGTTTTGCAAGTTTACGGACGCATCGGTCTACACTTTTTGGTGTTTTATCGTTAAAACATTGTTATTAAATTATCCTAATATTAATGCGTGAAGTAAAAGCTTTGTACCCCTTTTAACGAAAATTGCGCGGACGGAGGAGTATGAAATTTGGAACAGTTAAAGTTCATTTAGAGAAAGAGTGTAAAAAGCTAAGAAGTTTGCATGGCAATGTACATCATAATTCTTTAGTTTTATCATTCTCTTATTTTAGAAGTTACAGGGGGCGGGGGCACATTTTACCACTTCGGAAGTGTCTCACGTGCAAACGATTCGATGCGCCACATGATTGAGTTAGATGAAAAAAAAATTGATTTTCATTTCTAAGTATGGGGAACCTCCAAAATGTATTGTTTTTTTTTTCTATATTTGTATAAAAATCTTAATGCGGTTTACAGAATTCATCTACTTACCAAGTTTCAACAGTACAACTCTTATAGTTTCGGAAAAAAGTGGCTGTGACATACGGACGGACAGTCAGACGGAGAGTTTTTTTCCATTTGGCTACGGAACCCTAAAAAAGAAAAGTTTTTTATGTGGGTATTCTCAGAATTTCTCCGCATTATTGTTGGTGTGTTGCAGGAGCACGGTTAGATTCCGATATCATAGTAGCATTAACGACATTATTCTTAGAGTTCTCGCCACCGCCACGCCTGCTATTCCAAGCAGTGCTAAAACCATGTGACTATCGGAAATACCTAATAAATTTAAAAATATGTGATAAGACAGACCGCACGGACAGACTGATATAATTATTTTTGTTGTTTTTATACTGTTTCTACTATGTACATACTATAATTGTGAGCTTGACAAGTACCAGTGTATGTAAATACCCAAGTACAGAATAAACTTTATTTCATTATTTTCGTTACTTTTATACTGTTTCTACTATGTACCTACTGCATTGTGAGCTTGAAAAGTACAAGTGTATGTAAATACCTACCCAAGTACAGAATAAACTTAATTTCATTGTTTTTGTTACTTTTATACTGTTTCTACTATGTACCTACTGCATTGTGAGCTTGAAAAGTACAAGTGTATGTAAATACCCAAGTACAGAATAAACTTTATTTCATTATTTTTGTCACTTTTATGCTGTTTCTACTATGTACCTACTGCATTGTGAGCTTGAAAAGTACAAGTGTATGTAAATACCCAAGTACAGAATAAACTTTATTTCATTATTTCATCATACCATCTTTGTTGCCATGTTAATTTTTACTTTGTGTACCTAGTTAAAGTAATACCTAGTTAAAGTTTATTGTTAATTATGTGGAAATTTTCGTACGGATTATCAGAATTAAACGAAAAAAAAATAACATAGGTACAATTTTAAACAGTGCAGTCACGTATAATTTTTGCACGCAAAGTTCACAAATTACCCGTGTCATCACGGGTCGTTGCCTTTAGCTTACTGTAAAACTAGAAGGGCTAAAAGTTACAGAATTTAAGTAAAACTTTTGAGTTTAAAAAGTGAAAGTTATACAAATTATAGTGCACTAGTGTGTGCATAAACACAGGGGCACTTATTATTCTATCACTATTATGATCCGATGTGACGACAAGCAACACAACCGGATTGAGCTCAGATACTAGACCCCTGGCGTTACGTGCTCTCCGATGCATGAGGTATGATACCGACAACTTCCCGACTTCAGACTGATACTGGGGATTTTTTTTAAACAAATAAATACCAAAATCACTTTATGGCCCCACCCGGGATTTGAACTCTTAGCGTCATTATCAGATCAATAAATAAATAAATAAACAAAAAAGGTTTTCATTCACGCAAATTAAAAAAAAAACACTTTGCAATAGTTAGAACATGTTTGTGGTATAGTTAAGTAAACATAATTATTTCTAGGTACATATAGATATTTAAGAACACGGATTGTATGAAAACATTTAGATATAACATTTAATTTATGATTTTACATATGATGTTGCTATTTAGCTAGCTTGTACTAAGTTATTATCAAGCTTATATATAGGTTTAATTATAGAGAGTAGTAGAGGTTGGACATGCTAACGCTAGAGTTTTATACGTAACACCAAAATAAATAAAATGTTTTAAAGTAATTCAATAGCAAAATCCTCATACCAATCCAATCAACATTCCACCCATACCCTGTTTATTTTGCAACACGAGTCAAAAATGTCCATACAATCCAAACATAGATAAAAAGGAATAAACCAGAACATAATTCCACCATTTTTATTTCCAATTATCCATTGGCCTACATTTTACCAATCACACGAACACTATCGTATTAAGTCCGCCTCAAATATTTGCTTTCAATACATCCTTTAATGTTTACGGACCCTAAATGGACAGGACCTATCAGGTGTAGAGATATACGGGAACATTTCCGTGTTTGAGGGGTATGTGTGTACAGTCGTCGCCGCATCAGTATTATTTACTACTAGCTGTTACCCGCGACAATTTTGAATGATAACCAATGTAACCTACAACAAAAAGTCCTAACATACGTGAAAGACTCACTTTGAGAAACTGTGTCATGAATGTGCATAACTAAGGAAAGCCAATTTCATTAAAATTTTGTGTACCGTTTCTGTCAGAAATAGTATACAGAAAAAAAAACACGGTCTTTAAACCATATTTTCATTACAAAATGTTTTAATGACTTAGTTAAGGATAACTTTCCATTGGCCTACTACTTTGTATAGATATTTGTATAAATGACACTAGCTGTACCTGCGCTTCGTTCGCGTGTTATTTAGTTTATTCTTGTTTTTTCTAAAATAAAAGAATTTTTCTGAAATTAACGTAGCCTAAATTACTCCTTATTACATAAGCTACCTGCCAATAAAAGTCCCTTCAAAATTGGTCCAGTCATTCCAGAGATTAGCCGGAACAAACAGACAGACAGACAAAAATTGTAAAATATGATATTTTGGTGTATGTACCGTATATTTATTCATATTTATGAAGTAAACAACGGTTATTTCAATATTACAAACAGACACTCCAATTTTACTTATTTGTATATATGTATAGATGAAAGTAGTTCTTACTGCGCACGAAATAAAGACGCAGTTAAATTCAAAGTGTATCCACCGAAGGGACGTTGGATAAACATTTTCAACAGCGTATTTTGGTAACTGACTTGTAAGTGGCTAGTCAGAGTCAGACAGCGATTGCAAACCTATATTTACTAAATATAAAATTCTCTCATTATCCTGTATATAATGTAAATTTAAAATATGCATTTTAGTTAAAATGCATGCAAATTTATTTGAACACTAGCTGTGCCCCGCGGTTTTAACCGCGTTAAACTTTATAAATTATAGCCTATGTGTTAATCCAGGGTGTCAGCTAACTCCATACAAAATTTTATTAAAATCTCTTCAGCCATTTAGACGTGAATAAGTAAGAAACATACACACTCACACAGTCACACACTCACAAACTTTTACCTTTATAATATTAGTGTGATTTTGATAGCAGGTCTATACATAATGACCTGCCGCATGCCGTGGACTTCTCTTAACGTCTGGTGGACGGAGCCCCGGTAACGAGCGTATGCTGCTCTGGCGAATGCTATGGCTGGTATTGGTCACGCCGCCAACTTCAATGGAGACTAATAATCTACTTATTAAGTAGGACATAATATGCATATTATGGTGTACGGACATAGATATACTCCCTATTCCCCTGTCGTTGAGATAAATTTGTCAAATATAGCGCGTTGGCCTCCTATCCTCGCGGCCTATAGACCTTGCCAATGATCACTCCCTCTTTATAGAATTCCGTTTTATTACTACAACGGCCCATGACCTGTAACCCGAACCCCATTAAGGTGTCTTCAGATATTAAACTTAAATTAAACTAATGGTTGAGAGCCATCTGCGTTCGCCAACTGCTCAGTGTCTTCCCTCAATAGATAATATAAGACTGAGCAAAAAAGAGGGGCACTGGAGCAGTATACCCGCGTACCCGGGGCTCGCCCCATCAGTGTTGTTTAGTCGGTGCGAATCCGACATACCCGTAGTCACTTTTTGCGGGTAGCATACGAAGGCATTCCCCCTGCCTTAGCAAAAAAAAATCACTGAGTTGTAATATATATCTAGTTTATTCAAATTAACTTGTTATTTATTTAAAGATTTCTTAACATATTGATGTGATAAAACAGACCTCACGAACGACGAAGTTCTAAAATCTAGTTACTTTAATATTGTATTAGACTATACTGCTGCAGTGCTGCTGTGAGCTTGACACAATGCAGCAGTGTTAATACCCAAGAGCTGAATAAAATTCATTATTTCGTTTCATACCTGTAGTATACCTGGCCTGTGTGAATGGAACAACTGGAAGGGAAAGACCTCGTCGAACATTCTCTGACCAAATCGAAGACGTTCTCAAGAAAGGGTAGGTCAGAAGTACCCTAAACCGGCGAGCATGTATGAAGAATATAATGACAGTAATCGAGGCAAAAGACGTGTGCAAAGATCGTGACAAATGGAAATCCGTTGTCTCTGCCTACCCCTCTGGGAAACAGGCGTGAGTCTATCTATATATGTATGTATGTATTTCGTTTCATTTCATTTCCAGTTTCTCCCATCGGTGATCTGACAGGTTAAGCATTAGGCACACGGTCAGTCCATAAATGAATGTGCGGAAAAAGTGGATTAATTACTGGGCATCTTCAGCTTATGAGGGGTCGTTAGGTTGTCGTTCCCTATTGTTGATAATAGACGACTGTCTTTAAGCCATGCCAAGGCCCTATCGATTGCCTGAATAACTCTGACAAGGTAACCACTGCCCATGCGGTAAGTAAGTATTAACTTTATCTTTAATCCCCCTCCCATTTGAGCTTTGGTGAATTTATTCACACTTAGGTCCAGAACTTAAACATAATAATACTATTACAATGACTTTTCTTCTGTAAGATGGAAGACCTACCCCAATCAAGCTGCTTAAATCTGCTACATCTTGTGTAAGCTGATACATGTAACACCTCGGTAGCGTATAATGGATTTACAATTTGCAATTGGACTCCCGAATATTATTATTTGGGGCTTCAATTGTACCGCCTGGTAGATTTGAATCTCCAAATATTATTATTTTCTGGTTGTATTCAGTTGAACTACCAATCAAGCCTTAAGCTGACTATTTTTAGAATATTATATTAATACTAGCACTTCTTTGCCTGAAATACAGGATTACCTAGTTCAGGCACACCTGTAACGTTTGTAGCGAATTAAGATAAATTGTATTTGGAGTTTTATTTTATGTTTTAGTTGTTAAGAATTTTATCTGAAATAAATTATTATTATTATTATAATCTACAACTCCGCAACTTTACAGCAAATGAATTCCCAGTAAAACCTCTAATAGACTTTTACTTCACTTCTGTATACGCTGTCCTGTATTACACAGATTGGATAATACGGTCTCTCTTCGTTTTCTACGCTCTATGTACAAACCATTGGAGAAATTTTTCCACTTCGCAGAATTTGCTTATTCATAATTTGCTTAGATTATAAGCGTTGAAGGTTTATTACACAATATTATTTTATAGTATTTCTAAACTAGAAGAAATTAGATAACTTGCTACCCACTTATCATTTTAATAATACATAATATACAATATGTAACGTAATTAACGCACACCCTCAAACACCCCAATTAGAATATTATGTTGTAATCATAATACATACACAGATTTTTTAAATTAACATATATATGCATTATTATTTACTAAATTAGTTTCTTGGAATTAAGTTTATTTTTCTTCATTTTGTATTGAATGATGAAATTTGTATGAATACAAATAAAACTGCGATTTATAAGTCTTATTACTTTGACTTACGGTCCATTTCAATTGGTTTGGACTCTACAGGGTTGATATGACAAATTGTTGAATAAAAAATTACCTATATTAAAAATGATATAAATCGATTCAGTAAAGGATTCTGAACAAACTATTTTCAGGAAGTGCGTTAATTACGTTACATGTTGTAGGTATAGTAGTCTGACGGGCCTGTTGGCGTGGTTGGCTAATGCACATGCTTTTCACGTCGGAGGTCGTGGGTTCCATTCCCACCCAAGACAGATATTTGTGTGCATGAATATGTCTGTTTTTTTTTATTTATTTTTTAAAGACAACGTCCTTTTTGGGAAATTATTCCCAGTGTCGCGAGGTACTTTAAAAATATATAACAGGCGGTTAATAGTCAATATTTATGCTATAGCAGATTATATGGGCAAATAAAAAAAGAACATCAACTAAGTGTCTGCGATTTTTTTGAAATGAAATATCAAAGTGCACCAGTCTTGCCGTATAGGTAGGTACATAGATGGTTCAATGCTGCACGTGTGGTGCAGCAGCTAAAACAGTCGCCTCGCCGCTTCGTGTCGCGGGTTTGAGTCCTGCGCCGGACAACTATTTGTGTGACCCACAAATAGGTGTTCTGAGTCTGGATGTAATTTGTGGCCGTCTATTATATGTTTCTAAAGTACTCCGCGACACAGGGACTACATTTCATAGTGCGGGCGTTGTCTTTTTTAAAAAAAAAAAAGACGAAAATAATATTTTGGTTTGACCAAACAGGTAATATAGGTTGTCAGCATTCACCAGCATCACAATATGTATGTTATGTGATGTCATATGTGTTTCAACTCCTATTACTTACTAACTAGCCTGTTAATCTAGTGGCAAGACTGCTCAGCCAGAGATTTCGGGTACGCTCCCCATCCCAGAAAAATTTTTGTGTGATGATCATGATAATTTTTTCTGTGTTTCGGAGTATTTTATTTTTTACTAGCTGAGCCCCGCGGTTTTACCCGCGTTAAATTTTATAAATGATCATAGCTCCTCCCCCGTAAGTGATAGCGTGATAATATGCCTATATGTTGACCCGACCTCTTAGTAATATTCATGCAAAATTTGAAGTAAATCCATGCAGTACTTTTTGAGTTTAGCCCGGACATACATACAGACAAACAGACACACAGACAAAAATTCTAAAAACTATATTTTTGGCTTCGATATCGATTGTAGATCACGCCCCAAGTATCCTTTTTAAAAACTCAATTCAATGTACAGTTTTGGCTCTCCTACGATTTTATTATAATGTATAGATACAATTTATACAAGTGATTTTTTCAGTAGTCTGGTTGACATAGTACAGGCTCTGTTTATTTCAGGAACAGGTGGCACTGTTTTAGTTGTTCTAAGATATTTATTTATTATTTAATAATTTAATGGGTTTGTCTCAGTATAGGCGCTGTTGTACGGCTGATTCTACTGGACTAGCTAATCCTTCTAGTAGCTGATCTATTTTATCTGCGTATGCAACTAGGATGCAACTCACGTTTAGCACGTGACTTACATTCGGCAACTCGTCTACAGTACGGTAAAATTTTCAAGATTATCTCTACAGCACTTTTGGCCCGACGCCAGATTGTATTTGTATACCCCTGTGTGATTGAAGTTAGATTTTTTCATTTACATTGTAAATTAACCTTTAATAAATGAAACTAACGAGTGGGCCGTGATTCGAATGAGTAGCTATACCTATATTTGTAACTATTTTATGTGTGTCAGATGTAGCAATTTCTTTTAATTGCATAGTACTTAAATATTATATGGAGCGTCGCATTTGTTTAATAATTTTTCAGTAGAATTGGGTAAATTATTATAATATTAATATAAATAAATTCAATATATATTTATTTTTCTCTTCACAAAAAATAGGGTTATCTAGAATCTAGTGACAATTTCATAATGATATGACAATACTGCCAAGCTAGAAACCAACTTTGTGAGAGACTGGTGCCTGATGTAGGTTTACGAGAAACCTGCATTACAGGTCACCAAATAAATATCTTGGGATACTATCATCTGATATCAAACCACCATGGCACCAGACATATGATAATCATTATTTTATGTATTCATAAATATTATATGTAAATTACAACCAAACAGATAATCGTGCTTATCACAAAAAGAGTGGTCCTGGGTGGAAATCGAATCCACAACCTCTCACTTAGCAGTTGAGGTCACTCACTACAAGACAAATATAGAACAATAGTCATAGTATTATTCCTCTTCCTATAGATAACTGTGTGTGTGATTAAAAACAATCACTCAAGTACGCTTAGTCATCATTACAGCGACAAATATCAGAATCAGAATATCATCACCCCATCTCATCCCGTGGGGGGCGTAGAAGTCGAACCGAGGGAATATCTACCAGAGGATGGGCAGCAGCTTCCTTATGAACACTATGACCATCTTACTGCGATCGCCAACCCGCCTGCCAAGCGTGGCGATTATGGCATATCCCCCCAAGACGATTCTTGAGGGAGGCTTGTCCAACAGTGGACTTATTTAGCTACGCTTAGTAGTACGGTCATAATGGTAGAGTCTGATTGAAAACAATCACTCCAGTACGCGTCGTAGCAAGAACATAATACTAGTAGATTTACTGGCAGATTTAAATTGCAATATTGAATTTAAGAAAAGGCTTTCTGAATACCTTTTAACTAAAGCTTTTTACACAAGCAAGGAATACTTTGACGATAAATTAGATTAAGCAAACATATATTGTGTAACTATTAAATAAATTTAAATGCATTCGATATTTACATTTAGTATGTTAATAAATTAAAATTGATTATTATTTGTAAGATATTTGAACGCCAATAGGCCAATATGGAACGGTATTTATAATTAGAAATAAGAACAACGTAAGAGCCATATTTTTCGAATAAAATAATTTGAATTTGAGAATGTGATTTAAAAAAATCCCTGGATACTGGAGGGAATTAAAAAACAATCACTCCAGTACGCGTCATAGTATGGTCATAATAGTAGTGTCTGATTAAAAACAATCACTCCAATAGGCGTAGTACACAAACACCCCTAATATTATAACCAAACGTTATAATATTAGGGGTGTTTAAATACAGATACTCCACTACAAATATACGAAGGCAGTTTTACAGATACAAAAGAAAACACATATTATTTGGAATACTTTAATATATTTAGAGCAAACAGTCGCAGAGTACTTTATAAACATATAATAGACGGACACAAAGTACATCCAGACTCAGTACAACTATTTATTAGTCACGCAAATAGTTGATCCGTGTGGGAATTGAACCGAGGACACGAAGTAGCGAGGTGATTATCTTAAGCGCTGTGCCAAGTGAACGATTGCAGCCCCTGGACCGAAGATATAGTTAGCCGCCGGATATCGGATCGCATGACGACATCGAGTCAAGTTGAAGGCACGTTTCGCTGACGCTGCATCTCGTGTATACATAGTAACTAGGGCGCTTTGCTGCTATGCTCTCCTGTACTTACTTCGTTCCAGTATATACTAGCTGTGCCTCGCGTTTTACACATGTTAAACTTTATAAATTATAGCTTATGTGTTATTCGAAAATATAAGTTATAATAATAATGTCCTACTAGCCGAATTTAGGTCACGGCGGCCAGTCTCAACAGAGATTAGCCATCTGCGCGGGACATATGATAGTGCTCAAGTGTGTGCGCAAACACAGGAGCACTTTCTATTCCATCACTCTCATGATCCGATGGGACGCCTAGGCAACACGACCGGAAAGAGGTCAGGTACAGTACCGACGGCTTTACGTGCTCTCCGACGCACGGGGGTCTAATACCGCTAATTCCGAGACTTCGGGCTGATGCTGAGAAATTTTCTTTTTACATAAAAGTCCCAAAATCACTTTTGGCCCGACCCGGGATTTGAACCCAGGACCTCGTTCTCTGCGGGTGAACACGCTACCGCAGACCAACGAGGCAGTATATAAGTTATATTACTACAAAGTTTCATCTAAATCCGTTTGATAGTTTTTGCGTTAAATAGTAACAAACATCCATACATTCATTCTCACAAAGTTCGTAGTTAGTAGGACCTAACTAACTAAATGTTATTATTTAATTTAATTAATTAGACCTACTATGCTAGTTAGGTATAATTAATTAAATTAAATAATAACATTTAATTTAATTAATTAGACCTAACTAGCGTAGTAGAATCGTTATAATAGTAGTCTATGATTACAACATTCAAAATAATGTGTAGTTAATTATAGTCATAATAGGAGTGTGTGATTGTTTTAATCACATACTACTATTATGACCATATTACTGTGCGTAGGTACCACAGTTTGCTGATTTGTGCGTGCTTTATTTTAGCGTGCTGTCGTGAGAGTCATTTACGTGCTCTATGAGATATTATAGTTACTATCAGCTGGCAAAAATATTAAAAATACTTTAAATTTTTAATCTATCATATTATTTCTACAACATGTAATTTAAAAGTCTTATTATTTGACTTACGGTCCATTTAAATTTATTTTGACTGTATAGGGTTAATATGACTATAATTTCCGTAGTTTTAATTATTTTGGAAAAAAAATTACCTATATGAGAAATTTATTATTTATTAAACGAGCCAGAACAAACTATTTTCAGGATGTGCGTTAGTTAAGTTACATGTTGTATATAGTTTAAAATTCTCAATAATTTACATTTGAAGCTCGCACAACAAGCTCTTTCTTTTCATGTGTCAATCGGTGTATATTAAAATAGTTATTTTTCCTTTTGCAAATTTGTAACCTTTTATACCTCCATATTTTAAATTAAATTGATAAGTTTAAACAACAGAAATTTACATTAATACTAATTTTCAATTTAATTAGGCCTTGGTTGATTCGGGGAAACTTGACTATGACTTTTCAACTTAATTAGTCCTTGTTTGATTCGGAGAAACTTGACTATGACGTATGAGCAGATAGAACAAAGAGGATATAATGAGGATTCTAATTTTTTATTCGGAAATATGGAACCTTAAAAAGAAAGGCAAATAATACCACAAATACACAGAACCCTCGCTTTCCTGTTGCCTTGTTTTCATCTCTCCAAAAGTAATATCCGATATATTTTTATTAAAATACGTTTTTTGGGTCAAAGGTTTTCAAAAACTGTGGATAACAGCGAATGTAGAGTCAGGTGCTTTTGTTACAAAAGAGTTTTGTGTGCTTTTTATATGCGTAAAGATAGACCAAGTGGGCTGTGAAATAAAGTGTTAATTTTTTATTTCTATCTCCTCTTTGTGGATGGGTTCTAACAAATAAAAGCTGAATGCCGCTTAAAAACGAACCGAATAGATAAATTTTCCCGTGAAGGTTCAATATAATTGCCAAAAATGTGTGATTGTTTTATTTTTCTTATATAAAAATATCATTTTTAGGTAGATTATAACCATCACAACATATTCATATATTAATCATAGAATGGAACTTAGAACAAAAAATTATAAATTTAATATCATCATTATTGGGTCGGTCGCCTCGAAGGAAGCCAGTCTAGCTAAGCTGGTCTAAGTTAGCTAACAGACGCACTCGGTCTGATACCGAGTTAGAATAATCAATAACCTATGGTTCCCGTAGGGCACATCGATAAGTCTTCACACTAGCGATGTCAACCTGCTGACTACTTCTAACGCGGCGATATCCTTGACCCCTTTTAAATTAACATAATCTCTTGACAATAACTTGATACGAGCTAGCTAAATATCATTGCTATAATAAAATAAATTTTATAAATGTTTTCATACAATGTGTACCTAAATATCTATGTTACTAGAAATAATAATGTATACAACTATATTACTACAAACATGTTCTGACTATTTACAAGCGCTTTTTTAAAGTCTACGTGAATTAAAACCTTTTTTATTATTTATTTATTTATTTATCATGTCAGCCAAAGTACGTCCACTGCTGGACAAAAGCCTCCCCAAAGAATGGGGAGATATGCCATAATCGCCACGCTTAGCAGACGGGTTGGTGTTCGCAGTATGATGGTCATAGATCACAAAAAACCGCTGCCGTCCGTTCTCTTAAATTATTCCCTCGGTCGATTTCTACGCCCCCAAGGGATGAGATGGGGTGATGATTTTCTATGGCGTCACCACTCAGCAAAAATTTAATATCATTACAATAAATTACATTACTACTCTTCATTGGTACAGCCACATGTCTGTCGGAACAATAGAGTAAGAAAGGATAGTCCCTTCTTCTCAAAATCCTGTCCCAATAGGTGTTGAGAACTGGCCCAGACGTGGCGCACCATGGACGCGGCCCGCTTGCGCATGGTCGTGTATAAGCAATGATCAAGACCATGACGTAAAAATTTATGAATTAAATATTTTTCAGATTTATTACACCACATACTTAGTTTATAATAGAAGACTGCATTCGTCATTGTCATTCGAAAACAATAGGCCATAAAAATAATGATTTTGCTGTTTTGGAATGTACAAATAAAGTCCATATCTTCATCAGTTCTTAGTTTGAAATGCAGCCCCTTTCACTAGCCTCAAAATAAACTCAGTTTTGAAAGGTGCCAATAAAGTTCACATCTGCATAAGTCTGTCCTCAACCTTTTTGCAAAGAAAAATACGTAAAATCATCAACATATCAACCGAAAGACGCCCACTACTGGACAAAAGCCAATGATCAAAGATAAAATCAGCCAAAGATCTGCACAATTGCCAGTTTTGCGCTATCCGCATCCAGCGACTGCCATCGACCCTCACAAGATCATCGGTCCATCTTGTAGGGGGCCTGCCCACGCTGCGTCATCCGGTTCGTGGTCGCCACTCGAGAACCTTTCTGCCCCAGTAGCCGTCGGCACCACAACTATATGCCGTGCCCGTTTAAAAAAAAAGTACATATTCTATGGAAAATGAAATTGTGTACGCAGAATTAAATATTAAAATTTTCAGGTCACGTTTATAGATTCTGAGTGATACTGTTAACACATACGAACAAACAAGCCGTTCATGGTCACCATTTTGTTAAAGAACCATAACATAAAAACTACCAGTCAGTTTATTTCAGTATATGTTAGCCTCAACTTCACTGTTCGCATTTTAAGTTAATTTGCGGGTAGAATGAACATACTTAACTCCTATTTCGGGAGATGAATTTTAGAATCCTCTATTCGTGAATTAAACCATGAATAGATAATTATAATTGGTCCCGACAGTGTATTTTCCCTACGATACGCTTTATCATAATATATAAAGTGTACATACAGAATGGTGCAAAATTTAATAATATGCAATGCAATTAATTTTGTTGACTGCCCAGTTGGTTCAGTGGTTTGTAGAATAGAATAGAATAGAATTTTATTGAGAATAAACATATGTTACATAAAATATAAACCCACCAAACTGCATAGCAGTTTGTCGGGGGGATTAGCGCTCGTTACACTATGACAATAATTATATCAATAAATACAAATACTAAAATAAAAAAGTAAAGACTAACACTAACTAAAACTAATAAAAACTACTACAACAATTTTAAGCGGAATTTAAGTAGTCATTGAGTAATATATTTTTAAGTTTATATCTAACAGTTTGTTTTTTTTTTACTTTATTAATATTCGATCTTAACCGGGCATATTTATTAAATAATTTTGGGGACAGATATTTGGTAGTTCTCTGACCATAACAATTTCTTACCGAGGGTATTACAAATTTCTGTTCTCTAACGCTCTTATTTTGTACTTATTTTCTACTAGCTGTGCCCCGCGGTTTTACCCGCGTTAATTTTTTTAATTATCACAGCCCATCTCCCGTAGGTGATAGCGTGATAATATGTAACCTATATGTTGACCCGACCTCTTAGTAATATTCATGCAAAATTTGGAGTAAATTCATGCAGTACTTTTTGAGTTTAGCCCGGACATACATACAGACAAACAGACACACAGACAAAAATTCTAAAAACTATATTTTTGGCTTCGATAGTGATTGTAGATCACGCCCCAAGTATCCTTTAAAAAATATTCAATGTACGACGTAGTTTCGACTTCCCTACGATTTTATTATATGTATAGATATTTATTTTGTACTTATCCTCATACAGTTGTTCTAGCACCACCAAGTAATCGACCTTTTTATGTATAGGAAGTACTTTACAAATAGATAATAATCTTTCATAATTTGTGGTGACCTTGACTGTTAGCCAGAAGTAGGTTCAAACCACACCCAGGGCAGGTTTTTGTGTGATGACCGCGACACTAGAACAACAGGCCTGTTGGCGTGGTTGGTAGACACGCTACCTTTCACGCCGCAGGTCGTGGGTTCGATTCCCACCCGGGACAGATATTTGTGCGCATAAACATGTCTGTTTTTTTTTTCTTATTCATATTACAATTCAGAATATTTAAATACCTATAGTGTCACTTAAACCTTTGAGCATGACACTTCCCAATATGGGGCAATCTAATATCAATCTATAATATAATAATCTATAATACAATAAACAAATACCTAATTTTACGAGAACATTTATACGAGAACACTACGCTACAATGTACTAAACTAATAAAGAAATTACACTTAATAAGCTACATACAGATTAGGTACTTATACATTTTAATACCTACAGTGACTTAAAATATTGTTTTAATTTAACTTTTAGATTGTTCATATTAATATTGTCGATAACGGAGGTAGGTAATTCATTAATTAGCCGTGGAATCAGGCAGGCCGTAGTCCGTTCGCCGTAAAAATTATTTGCTGATCCAATGACCAGTTTGCCCCGCGCGACTGTTCGTGTGTGTATAGGATGATCTATCTTGTGCTGTAACTGCATGTTAAAGAATTGTTCTTTTAATAAGTTGTATTTAACTTTAATATTTGTTCTGAGTCTGGGTGTAAATTATTTATTTAAGTAAATATTTACAAAAGAAAATAGTAATGTAGTATATCTATTATCTGGCTTCCGTAGTATAAGCTATGCTTAGTTTGGGATCAGGCGCATGTGAATAATGTCCCAGGACATTATTATTGAAAAAGAAAATTTGTCGACATAATTTTGAAACCACCAGTTTAAAGCCTTGCAGGTCTTTATGACTATAATAAAAGTTAGTGAAATTACTGCTTTAAAATACAATATCCAATCCACTTCAACTACGCTTTATAATCAAATTTTAACCAAAACTATAGGGAAATATTTTAGAAATCACGTAATATAAAAACAAAAGAAAAGTTGAGTTGATAATTTCGTAGTCGGTTTATAAACTTTCATCATCCCTAGATATTATTATTATTATTACTTAATTATATTTATTATCATCATCATTATCAGCTAAAAGACGTATGCGGCTGATCAAAGGCTAGAACAAAACGAAATAAACCAATAACTATTAAAACCATAAATTAATTATTACTTTATTCTTTAATTTAATATCTAATATCATTATGAAAACTGACAAATTATTTTGACTATGCATTGATATTATTATTTTAATTACATTGTTACATAATTGACATTATTTTACTACTTTTGTTATTATTTTACTATTTTTGACATTACTGTTTTATTGAATTAATAATAATAATAATATATAGGTAGGGACAATGTCACACAGATCATCCTAGCCCCAAACAAAGCAAAGCTTGTACTATGGGTACCAGGCGACGATATACATACTTATATAGATAGATAAATACTTAAATTAATTTTATGCATTAAGAAATATCGAATGGATTGTATAAATTCGAAATGTCAGAATCACGGTGCGGTGGCGGAGCGGTTAACGCACATGGGGCCGGATACCCCGTGAACGTGGGTTCGATTCCCACCCGCACTTAAATTTATACAATTCATTTTAAAGATATCTGAATAATTTGAGTGTAGGTACTTATAATTTTAATTTTCTAACTCCTCCTTTTTTGTCTTTCTGATTAAATTCGTTGCGGGATCCAAGACAGTTAAAGCGATTCCCCGGGACATGCCTGAGCTTCACCGCTCAGTGTCATTACATTGTGTGCTACTGTTGATCCTGGCTTACAGGAGTTGTAGTGGTGGGTAAGAGGGGGGGACTAGTGTACTTATAATTTCTGTACGTATAATACCAACACTGTAACAACTTGAAAGTTGGGTATGGCAGAAAAATAATGTGGTGTGACTTTGAGAGACAGAATTCGAAATACTGATGTAAGAAAGCGTTGTGGTGTGAAAGAGGATGTAGTCACAAAGATTGAAAAAGGAATGCTGAGATGGTTTGGCCATTTAGAAAGGATGAATGAAAGAAGACGACGATTGACGAAAGAAGTATACCTGGCCTGAGTGAATGGAGCAACCGGAAGGGCAGACCTCGTCGAACATTCTCAGACCAAACCGGAGACGTTCTCAAGAAAGGGCAGGTCAGAAGCACCCTAAACCCCAGAGCACGTATGAAGAATATAATGACAGTAATTGAGGCAAAAGACGTGTGCAAAGATCGTGACAAATGGAAATCCGTTGTCTCTGCCTACCCCTCTGGGAAACAGGCGTGAGTCTATGTATGTATGTAACAACTTCTGTATTTTTAATCTGTATTCTTTGAATAAAGATTATTATTATTAAATGATACAAAAGTAACCACTATCTCGACCAGAAACCAAACTATAAAACCTTTATCGAACACAATATGAGTTAAGAAATTTGATTTCAGGATTCGGCCAGCAATATTATTTCACTTATTAGTGTAATGTATTAGGATCGGATTGGCTTCGCTTGGGTCCGGGGACAAATTCCGGCATGAAGCAAATATTTGTATGACCCAGAGAGGTCCTGGCTTGCTTCGTGTGTGTGGTTGTATATAAAACTCGTATATTACGAGCTGGAGACATAAATAAATCTGTTGTCGCATGGAGATCACGTTTCGGTTAAGAATCTCACTAATTCGATGTTTCAGCCCATGGATGACACAGAATTTGAATAATATTTTTTTCATTGAGTGTTTCGTCCCATTGATTTAATTTTAACGAATTGAAAGTTTTTAGTACGGTCGGCAACGGAATCTTTAACAGAACCAAAAAAAAAATAATATAAGAATATATGCCGGCAATTTTGCAGATCTTTGCGGAGAGCCTTTGTCCAACGTGTTTAATGTCATTATTTTTGACAGCTGATGTGACCCTGTGCTGTTTGTAGTGATCCTGCCTTCTAATCTAAAGCGCTCCTTAAGTTACGCAAACATAGAATTATTTAATTCATTAATTAATTCACATAATATAAGAATATTCCGAAATTGATCACATTTCGGTTATTAGCATGCGATTGATATAATTATTAGATAGATAGATAGATGGAGTACACTTTATTGCACCAAAAGAAACAATATATGACTTACAAATAAGCAAATACAGGTACAATCGGCGGTCTTATCGCTTTGTAGCAATCTCTTCCAGACAACCGTTGGGTGGACAAAGAAAAAAGTAAGACAGAAAAGGTGATAGTTGTAGTCTACAGTCCAATATTCAAAGTTATGTACTTATAATTACAATGCATAAAAATTTAAGAACACAGAAATAAGGAATACTGGAGAAAAATAAAATTACTGTGGAAATATTTGTGAAAACGCATGGTACAGATGATATAATAATAATGATGTCATGCTGGTCGATAACGGCTACGACGGGCAGTCTCAAAGCAGACCAGCCATCTGCGCGAGACATACATATTACAGTGCACAAGTGTGTGCCCAAAACAGGTACGCTTTCTATTCCATTCAAAGGGACGACTACCAACACGACCGGGAAGAGATCAGCTACATGACCGACGGCTTCACGTACTCTCCGAAGC
Organism: Pseudoips prasinana; assembly: GCA_951640165.1. Taxonomy (NCBI): domain Eukaryota; kingdom Metazoa; phylum Arthropoda; class Insecta; order Lepidoptera; family Nolidae; genus Pseudoips; species Pseudoips prasinana. The sequence goes on from OX621236.1 coordinate 6,245,627, forward strand.
ACTGGGGTTTGATACCACCAACTCCCAGACTTCGGGCAGATACTGAGAATTCTTTTATAACAGAATCCCAAAACTTTACTTCTTCGCAGGACTCAGGGTTTCAACCCCTTTTCAACCTTATATGCGATTTGAAAACGCTACCACAATACCAATGAGGTAGACAGATGATAATGATAAATAAAGATAAAATAAATGAATATAAAACTGGCCGCCGTGGCCAAAATTCGGCTCTCCTTCTAGCCGGAAGATGACGGCCTGTTTCAATGGAGACTGGCCATCTGCGCGTGTCATATTATAGTGCACAAGTGTGTGCGCAAACACGGAGGTCATTTCTATTCCATCATTCTGATGATCCGATGGGACCACTTGCAACACGACCGGAAAGCGGTTAGGTACATGGCCGACGGCTCTAAGTGCTCTCCGAAGCACGGGAGTATAATACCGCCAACTCCCAGGCTTCAGCCAGATATTGAGATTTTTTTACAGTATCCCTTAAAATTACTTATTTGCCCGGCTCAGGATCTTAAACCCAGGGCATCATTATCTGCGGTTGAAAATGCTACCCATGCTAGACCAATGAAGCAGATGATAATGATAAACATACACACATAACAAAAGTAAATACTTTAAATATTTTATTCTGCATATATGACACAATTTTTGTCCTACGATATTTTCCTCAATTTACTTATCCAAATAAAACAATAAGGTAACTTAGAACTGTGCAGCTTTCTTTCAGTTAAGATACTTTCCAAATTGTATCAATAGTTCCTCAAATTTGTTTGTTTGTCAAAGCTCAAACAAACAAGTTTAATACATTTTTGAATTTGAATTAGATTAGAAGGATTTCCTATCTCGCCGAAGCACATCGGCCATAAGAATCTAGTACAACTATTTCCAGTAATGACTTTTCCGTAAAAATTCAAATGGATACTATTAATGGCCGTGTTAGACGAGGATATTAAACAAAAGTGATTTTATATCTTGTAGACACCGTGCGGGCTGTGTGTTACACCGTAGAGTAATCATGTTAGAGTGGCCCTTTGACAGAGTAGTTAAGTTTGGAACTACTGTGCTCCATTGAGTTAGTGATAAGTGAACCATTAAATTATTAACATAGCATGTACTTACTTAAATTGTCAGTCTTATTCCCATCTGTACATAAGGCGATGATGCCTTAAATTACACTATAAATTATGTTTGTTTTTAGTGTTCTTACACTTTCACGACTTAGCTCCTAACTTATAGTCATGAAACTTTCCACATACTTGATCAGGGGTACCTTTAATTAAAATATAAATACTGTTTCCAGAGGATTACATGAGCATACGTGGGCGGAATCCTAATAATATATAACTATTGAGGCGTAGCCGATTGAAAGAGAGATTATTTAATAAGATAAATAAGAATTTTCTTTACATCATTAGTTTATTTTGATAGATCTAAGAAAATTTGTAGGTAAGTATATTATCAAAAGACGATATTTTTGGAAAGTACTTAGCTCAGACGTAAATAATAGTCCAGATCTTTCATTAGAATGAATAAACTTTTATTGAAATAATAAACTGTAGAAAGTTGGTTATCTAGACATCAGATTTAAATTAATTAACAAATACAAAGTTCAAAGATAAGTTAGTACAATCTGCGATTCATAAGATCTTAAGCATTAGTTTGTTAATTAATCTTTTGTTAAGTTGCTTTATTCATTTGATTTCAACATTCAACCAAAATTGCAAAATTATTCATTCATGCGTAGGTATCTATGATTTAGTAAGAATTTAAGAAAGATTTGAAACTTATCTCGTAACCTACATATTTCTTAAAAGATTGCAAGGCAGTCTAGACTCCAGTTTTCTGCCTTCTACAAATTAAATCACAATAGCCATTCATCGCATTCACTTGTTTTATCGGTCAAAGCCAGTAAGGAGATTTATGTTGAAACTGCCAAGTACACTCCACTGCTGGACAAAAGCCTCCCATGCCCAATGGGGCCATAATTGCCAAGCTTGGCAGACGGGTTAGCGATCGCAGTTTGTTGGTCATAATTCACAGAAAAAGCTGCTGCCCGTTCTACGGTAGGTATTCCCTCGGACGATTTCTATGCCACCCACGGGATGACATGGGGTGATGATATTCTTTGCCGTCACCACACAGCAAGTGAAATGCATATTATATATATAACTATTTGCCACTGTTTTACTATTATGTCTATTATTAGTTCGGAATGTTACATAGGCTATGCAAGCTCAAAATTCACTTGTCTTAATTATCTTGTAAGTTAGATGCTTTGAACAACAATTTAGTTTAAAAGATTAAAAAGGGTAGTTTTATAATATTATTTATTTCTACAAAGCTTGTATAAGTAACCTAAAGGAGTATAGGTAACTAGCTATGCCCCGCGGTTTCACCCGCGTTTAAGTAGTTTTGGCGTAAAAGAGTAACAAACATACATCCATTTATCTATACTCACAACTTTGGCATTTATAATATTAGTAGGATGTGTAACTCTACCGGCTTTGTCAGTGCACGCCGGAATAGGTCGCATATGGTAAATATTTTCCTACTTACTTGATACTTATCGTCATATTTTGGACAATTCACACAATATCTTTATAAATTGTAACCTATGTGTTATTCTGACGTATAAGCTATATTATTGTAAAGTTTCATTAAAATCCATTCACTAGTTTTTACGTGAAAGAGTAACAAACATCCATCCATCCATTAAACGCGAAAGTTTGTACGTCCATACTTACAAACTTTCGCGTTTATAATATTATTAGGATGTAGTCATAAAATAAAATTACCTATTTCCGCTTCCGGTGTAACATGTGGCCATATTAAAAGGAATTCAATATATAACGGTAATAACTTTCAGATTTATCTTTATCAGTTCCAACATATTTTATAGTAGTTTAAAAATTCCATAGTAATTCTACTGCATAGTATTTTATGACATTCTCGGCTGCAATGTACCGATTTTTATACAATGTTGGAGGTAGTTTGAGCTTTAAAAACAACACAATCTTACTTTTATACTTTGTCATTGGTTTCGAGGGATGCCATGTAACTCGTCGCCTAGGAAAGTTTACGAATTATAGCTGTTAGTCCTTGCAGTCAATATTCGTAAAATAAAACTTTTATATAAAACCGGCCAAGTGCGAGTCGGACTCACACATGAAGGGTTCCGTAGCAGCAAGTATTTCAGTTGATTAAATGATAGCAAATTGCGGTTTATAACGTATTAAAAATAAACTACTTGCTAGATCTCGTTCAAACCAATTTTCGTTGTTAGTTTCTATGGTAATGTACATGATATATTTTTTTTATTTTTATCATTCTCTTATTTTAGAAGTTACAGGGGGGGGGGGGGGACACTTATTTTACCACTTTGGAAGTGTCTCTCGCGCAAACTATTCAGTTTAGACAAAAATTATATTAGGAACCTCAATATCATTTTTGAAGACCCATCCATAGACACCACATGCATAGGTACGATGAAAAAAATAATTTTGAGTTTCAGTTCTATGTATGGCGACCCCCAAAATTATTGTACTTTTTCTATTTTAGAAGAGCAGTACAGCTCTTATAGTTTCGGAAAAAAGTGGCTGTGACATACGGACGGACAGACAGACATGACGAATCTATAAGGGTTCCGTTTTTTGCCATTTAGCTACGGAACCCTAATAAAGTAACATAAAAGTTTCATGTTACTTATTGTTTCATCCTCGTCATCAGCAATTGGTGGAATAACTAATACATATTGGCTATTCCACTAATAATGTAAGGAACCAACCTTGTAAGTTGTAACCTATGTATTTTGTACCTTTAGCCTTAAGGCTTAAATATATGTATAGCTTCATAATAACCATAACACTAGTCAATAAGGGAGTGATCTTTCTGCCCACAAACTGCTGTGCAGTTTGACGGATAGTGGTTATTTAATAATATTATATGTAATAAACAATGACTGCCTCGTTAGTCTAGCGGTTGCGTGTTCACCCACAGAGAACGAGGTCCTGGGTTCAAATCCCGGGTCGGGCCAAAAAGTGATTTTGTGACTTTTCTGTAAAAAGAAAAATTTCTCAGCATCAGCCCGAAGTCTGGGAGTTGGCGGTATTATTCCCCCGTGCCTCGGAGAGCACGTAAAGCCGTCGGTCCTGTACGTGACCTCTTTCCGGTCGTGTCGCTAGGCGTCCCATCGGATCATGAGAGTGATGGAATAGAAAGTGCGTGAATAGAAAGTGTGTTTGCGCAAACACTTGAGCACTATAATATGTCCCGCGCAGATGGCTAATCTCTGTTGAGACTGGCCGCCGTGGCCGAAATTCGGCTAGTAGGACATTATTATATTATTTATTTATGTAATAAATTATAATTTTTTTTTATATATCTTCCACTGCTGGACATAGGCCTCCCCCAAAGATTACTATAACGTTGCCATTTGTAGGTTTACCGTAGTCACTGCGCTTGGCATGTGAGTTGGCGACCGCAGTTAGGTGGTAGCTAGCTAGTTCATAGGAGGCCTTGCTGCCCCCGATTATAAAAAAAGTGCATAGAATGTAACGCTGTATGTAAGAATATGTTTATACAAATAAACGTCTATTTCTTCTATTATTACTAGCGTGGCACTCATAACCAGTTGCTTCCACCAATCCGTAGCTGGTCGGCGAGGTTAAGTACCTATTCACGCGGTCCACTATAGATGGGATATTTGCAAACCGTTTTTAATTTTTCTAGGCATCTTCGTGCTTTGGAGGCCACGTTAAACTGTTGGTCACGATTGGAGTCAGTAGATAACAATGTTAAAACCGACAGGGCGTTTTTTTATTTAATGCCGTGGTAATGTTTACGTTTGTCACCCGCAAAAAAATCTCCGAGTTGTTATGTTGGACTCACACCAACTAAACCTAACCTGCCGTGTAATTTTCTTCGCTCCTAGTGGCGGAGGGCTCCGGAAAGGCATAAATGTTGCTCCAGTGCCCCCCTTTTGTGTCATATCCCAGGTAGTTAGGACACGTGCCGAATGAGGCCTCTGGTTTGCCCACCCGAACTGCCAATTCCTGCTGGTCCGGCACAATGCCACAAACAAATCGCAGTCTTCCCGTGTCAGTGGCATACTGGTTGAGATAACCATTGGCGTACAAGGTGAAAAATAATCCTCACCTGTACCATGTGGGGTTAAAATAACCCCACCAGAGTTTACCTCTAGTTTGTGTGTAAATGAAGTGAGATAAGATAACGTGCCTTTTTTAGTTATTTATAATAAATAGGTGAATAAATAATATACGGAAATGTATACAAACAAACATTTATTAAGAAAATATCATAATCGTAGAACTTCTCTATAAAATCAACAAAGATTTTTTAGGTTGTTATAAATTTTTTTTTAATAAATATTCTTCATGCAAAATCGTAACATTTTCACTAATTAATTAAATCTAGAGAACTATTTTCACATAAATAACTAATTCTTACAATGATAGTAATAATATTGACTGGTCTCGTACGAACATTGGTACGCGGTGGAGATTTATACCACTTTGTTCCATTTTTGGCTAGGAAAAATGGTTGCGGTGTCGATGTTGTATCTTTGAGTGTAGCTTCAACGTGCATCTGAATAACTTCCACTTCTGTATCACTATCAATATAAGAACCCTTGCTGATATGATCAAGTTCGCCCTCGCTACTAGTGAGAAAGATGTCACTGTCCGACGATGACTCAAATTCTTATAATAACGATGCCGCAATACGATCGTCATTCATTTTTATTGATTTATTGAATATCTCACCTATAATAAATACAATTTGACATAAATAAAAAACCAATTATAGGTATAAGTACCGTAAAAGTAAAGAAATGTATACTTACTTTTTCGCGACGTCCCGTACAACGTGGGGTTAAAAATGCCCGGGAATTGCTTTATGTGCGTGTACACTCGACCGAGATGCGCGGGGTATTAACGCAATGCTGTGAATCGGTGCGGTAGGTCTTAATCTCCAGCTACTGAGAAAATCGAATCATTCAGTTGGGTTTTAATATCAAATCATTGCATTTTGAAAGTGTTGGGGTGAAAATAACGTGGTACGCCAAAGGTTAAACAAATCTGATCCTAAAACACACCACGATAAGTAAGTTAACATATTATTAGTGTTCGATTTTATCTTTGTAACAGCTGGAGTTGTTATATAGTTACAGTTACTATCAGAGTTGGGGGTTTACCTTCGTAACAAATTAAGCGACGTTCTAATATTAACTCTTAAAATTATTCAAGTACCGACGTCACAATGTTGGGAAAAAGGTCATTGCCAAAGGGTAGAAAGTAAGGAAGCAAGTTTATGTAAAAAGCGGGTATTGCGATGCCGAAACTGGCCTCAGGGGTCTTGCCCGAAACCTTACGCGGTCCTTTCAGTTTCTATAACTACGAGTTTATAAGTTCGAAGGTATCTTGTGGCAAAACCTGGCGCCAATAAAAAAGAATCGGAATCAGAAATATATTTATTGGACTTAGGAATACATGGTACACTTATACATGTCAATAATTAAAATTACACAGAATACAGAGAATAAAATTAAAACATAAAATAGAAGATAGGTAGATAACATAATCACACTAATATTGTAAAGACGAAAGTTTGTGAGTGTGTATGTTTGTAACTTCTTCACGACTAGACGGCTGGAGTGATTTTTATAAAATTTGGTATGGAGTTAGCTGACACCCTGGATTAACACATAGGCTATAATTTATAAAGTTTAACGCGGCTAAAACTAGGGAGCACAGCTAGTATAATATATAGAAATTCACAATATCACAAATGTAATAAAATTTTGAATAAGCAATAAATTCATTTCACTAAAAGATATAGAACATTAGATTAGTCTGTATTAAGAGAAGACAGTGACGTATTCCGACCAGCATCCTCCATGACCCTTTATTTGCTTTTCTTTAGACAAAATGTACTTGCGATCTCCAAGGGAAGAGGCTTGCCTTTTCGCATATTAACGACGGATGCTCAAAACGTCCCAAAAACAAAAGAGAACGGTTACGATGGCGATGTATGAGAAGGTTCATATATCTCTATCGTCCCCGTCCAGAGTAGAGGTTTTAACCTGAAATGGAAGGCGGATAGTCAGTTTGTACTTTTATATTGCTAGAAGAGCTCAAGCTCATACTTCTTTATGTTGGCAGCTTGTCAAGTGAACCATTGAAAGCTTCCTAGACTTCCTGCTCTACGTTATGTAAAAGAGTATTATTTACAAATGGTTGTGCCTTTATAAATTATAATTAAGCTATATTATACAAAGTTACATCAAAATCCGTTTGGAAGTTTTGCGGGAAAGAGTTATAAACATCCATACATCCATACATCTGTACATCCATATATCAATACTCCCAAACTTTCGCATTTTCTGGTCTCAAAAAAACAATAACATTTATGGACCCCACCCGTAACACGAACCCAAAACCTTATTAACTGTGGTACCACCAGACTAACGATACAGACCAACAAATAAATTTAAAAATAATTAAAACATCGACATGCTTGCTTATAAAATACTAAACTATGTCCTTCAGTCAAAGGGGAATGGCTTCTAACAAAACTTAAGTAGTTTGCCGCAATGTACCGATTGTCTCCATATATACTTTACTTATATTATATGGACGAAGAAGTATACTGAGAATCATATTAATATAATATATGAATACTGTTTAAAAATAATTTCATACCTCACTAGAGGCCGCAGAAATAGTATGAAAACGTCTTTATCATTACGATGATGTTATTCTACTTTCTTGGACTCGGCTTCTAGTCTACCTTGACGTGGTATTATCTAGAATGTAAGGTATCATCTAGAATTATGTTGAAACCCATAGAATAACTCTTACTAAGATGTCTGGTAACGATTACTATTACGATATATCCACAGAGCCAGAGAGCATACGCTATTCAGTTACTTGCAATTACAACTATTATAAATTAAATATTATAACTAAATGTTCCGTGTATATTTACCTATAGATAATTATGTATTCTTAAGTATACTACTACAAAACATGTTAATTTTTATTTTATTTTACACATTATCATCATTATTTCAGACGAAAGACGTCCAATTTTACACACAAATGGATAAATCTTGCATTGCAGGCATTTTTTGGGGACAGTTTAACCCGACCACATAAGTAAGACGACAAGACCAGTGAGCCCGTCGCTAACAGTAAATCTTACTATTAATATAAATGCGGAAGTTTGTGAGGATGGATGGATGTTTGTTACTCTTTCACGCAAAAACTATGGAATAGATTTTGATGAAATTCTACTATAGAGTTTCAAAATCCATCCCGCGATTTCACCCGCGTTAAACTTTATAATATATAGCTAATGTGCTATTCGGATGCATTAGCTATGTATATTACTACAGAGTCTATAGTAATATATAGCTAATGCATCCGAGTTAGCTTTTTATTGACAGCACGTGTGGCGTAGCGGCTAAGACAGTCGCCTTTCCGCTTCGTGTCGCGGGTTCTAGTCCCGCGCCGGACGACTATTTGTGTGTCCCATAGATAGTTGTTCTGAGTCTGGATGTAAATTTTGTCCATCTATTATATATTTATAAACTACGCGTTGTTGTTGCGGCGTTGTCTTTAATAAAAAAGCTATCATTTATAAAGTTTAACGCGGGTGAAACCAGGGGGCACAGCGCAGCAATACTCTATATAAAATATTTATGAAATTCTATATTGAAACTAAAGCCAACCCATAATAAAGCTAGGTATTATGAATCTAATTAAATTTTACTTTGCAGTGTGAAACATGAGTCGAATTGATCCAAACTCCGATTTTCCATTGCATTAATTAATTTTGCGGACCTATTCTGTTCATAAGTTTTTCATTGAAAATGAAAATTAATTTTGAAGCAAAATGGTAGTTTGAATCGTAAATAAATGCGAATGAATAGCTCTTGAATGGAATGTTTTCATCCGTATACTGTTTCATATCCGGGCAAATTACGTAATTCGAAGCCTTTTCAACTTATTTTGTAATGTTTATTTTATTTAACTTATATTTAGGGATTTTATGTCGAATTTAACGATTGGCTCATTGATTGCGAGGTAATTATAACTCTTATATATTACTCGAATAATTTATTATTATTTAGCACTGGGGTATTAACATACACTTGTTTGTTCCTACTTGTGAAGCTCACAATGCAGTACATAAACATAGTCAAAAAAAGAACAAAAAAAAAAACATACGTCCGTGCAGTATATACATATTTTTTTAAATCCTTAAATAAATAACAAGTTATTTTATAAATTGCAAAATTTCGTATTGAAGCCTAATTTAAACTAGCGAGGCTAATACCTACACCCTTTTAAATGAAGACCAGTAATCATACTGTAAGACGATTTATGCCTTGTGTGTCTTTGACGATTAGAAGTGTGTCTATGTCAATGGAGTATAAATATGTCGTCCATGATTAGATAACATATTTTTTTTTTTGTAGACCTAAAAGATTACGTACAGTTAAATATAATTTTAATATTAGTGTGTGATGGCAAGTGTCATTGATAAATAAAGAGGCAATATTTTCTTCAACCATTCATTTTCATACAACCATTTTTTTCTTTACACACTGACAGTTATGTTTTAAAATACATCAGAATTAGAAAAAATAAAAAGTTTATAAATGGACAGTATAAAAGAGGTCCGTTTCACAACATGCTCCCTTTTTTTATAAAAGAACCACCTTTTTTAGCGTGCGTCTTTGTTATTGATAAATAAAAAGGCAATATTTTTTTATTAACCATTCATTTTCATAAACCATTTTTTATTTACACACTGACAGTTATTTTATAAAATACATCAGAATTGGAAAAAGTAAAAAGCTCATAAATGGACGGTATAAAAGAGGTCCGTTTCACAACATTTTCCCCTTTTTTTTAAATAAAAGAACCACCTTTTTTAGCGGGCGTCTTTGTTATTGATAAATAAAAAGGCAATATTTTCTTCAACCATTCATTTTCGTGAAACCATTTTTTATTTACACACTGACAGTTATTTTTTAAAAATACATCAGAATTAGAAAAAATAAAAAGCTTATAAATGGACAGTATAAAAGAGGTCCGTTTCACAACATGCTCCACATTTTTTATAAAAGAACCACCTTTTTTTAGCTGGCGACTTAGTATGCCTCCTACGGTTCTATTAAAGTTATTATTACACTGATTGTTCGTAGTGTGGTGGGTGCCTACGCATGTATGAGTAGTGGTAGCGACTTTAGAATCGGTGGAACTCCCGACCTGTAGGGCGCCGCGCTGAGACATATGCGGCACCGGCGGGGGCAACAAAACCTCGGCAAGGTGGGATGACGGGCCCCTCCCTTTGGCTGAGGCTTGGCCACTAGTCTCGACGCATGTATGAGTAGTGGTCGCGACGTTAGGCTCGGTGGAACTCCCGACCTGTGGGGCGCCGCGCTGAGACAGATGCGGCACCGGCGGGGGCATCAAAACCTTGACAAGGTGGGAAGACGAGCCCTTCCCTTTGGCTGAGGCTTGGCCACTAGTCTTGACCTTGAATTTGCTTCGTCTCAATCTCGGCCACGCGACGTGCATGTTGCGCTTCCAACGCTAGACGCTTAGCGATGACCGAAGATTTGGATTAAGACACTACACTGGCACTATTTGGCATGACTCTCGATTGAGCTCTAGTTTTCACCATAACAATTAATAATGACACAAAAAATTAAATTATAAATTTACTTTTGACACCACTTTGTTATTGATAACTAAAAAGGCAATATTTTCTTCAATCATTTCTTTCTTTGCACACTGACAGTTATATTTTAAAATACATCATAATTAGAAAAAATAAAAAGCTTATAAATAGACAGTATAAAAGAAGTCCGTTTCACAACAGAAAGTTTTTCTAGTAATTGAAGTAAAAACTTCTTTAAGCACCCTTGACTTCGGGAGTAAGTCGGTAAATGCGTCAAGAGAACTTTACGAAAAGTGATATCGGGCGAAACGAACGGAAGTTGAGAGGGAGATACAAGTTAGTGAAGATAAGCAGAGAGACAGTTACGCTTCATATATTACTGTTGGAGCAAGAGATAGAGGTTTTAGAGAGAGGCACACAACTTCTTTCTCTCTTTTTGTCATGACCAGATACAAATAAATGGAGCTAAAAAGTTTTACTTCAGTCGTGTGGTCGATAAAGATTTATTGAGACTTTCAGCTGAGAACCGACAGTGACAGTGTCTTCATGAGTGTTATTCATTTGTATTGTGTAAGAAAATAATAAAGCATCAAAGACACAATAAATTAATCAATTAAATTATAAATTAGAGTAATACGATAGCCTCCCACTAGATAAATAAATCTGTGTATTGCGAGGGCTCTACTAATATGCAATTAAGGGACGTTAAGTACCCCGACTTAGAAAAACCTTTTATTGACCACATATCATCGTCATGGCGCTCAGGCACAGTAAACAACAGCTCCGCAAACGAAATTAAATAATAAATAGTAAACAGTATTTTTCCGAAAGTATCGCCGTAAAATATCATAAAGTGTATTAATATCTGCACCGTGTAATGTTTGTGAAACCAAATATGATATATTTATATACGTAAATACGACATAACATAAACTCTGTGAAATGTGTTGAAAAACGACAAAACCCAAGAAACATTACTGCCTAGTGACTAATAAAAGACTGACTAAGTGACTAATAAACACACGTGAAGAAATACATGAACTACAGTGAGTGAAACTTTAAATTACTGCATACAATTAAATTTTCAACATCACATAAACTCAGTTCGTTGATTGGACTTTGAACCCTGCTAGTGACTTGCAAAACTCACACGGTAAATTGACGTCACAAACCTAAACACTTAAAGGAAAATTTCAATTTTAATTGTAATCTGACTGGTGGCTCTGGTAAACCTATGATGGAATGAATAATTCAAGCACCTGAGTTCGAATCCAATGGAAGAATGTAACATCTTTTTGTGATTATTGCGATAAAGAATTTTGGACATACATTTATAAAACTTGTGAAATAACCAAAATCAGATCAGAATAACAGTTTGTATTTAAAATTTGTTTATCATCTACTAATGTAAACAAAACAATTGTGCCAACCAATTGACTGAATTGACATTCATGGAACAAAGTTGCAAGTACAAAAAATACTGCATGAAGAAAGGTTGCTAGCATAAAAAAAAAAAAAAAAAAAAAAAAAACAAGTTTTAGACCAAGTAACACTTAACTTTTGCGAAAGTTATTAAAGGGACAGAGAGGGCGTTAGTGTCTAAACATGGATAAAATGTCTAGTCCTTGTAATATTACTTTAAGACATAAACCGATATCCAAATCACAATCTCAACAGAATCTAGCCGGAATGGACTCAATGAATAATACTTTAGCTGATGACTTGCTCGCAATGAGTCTAAACTTGTCGACAAACGTTGATGACAACTTTAGCGAGGAAATGAAACATGAAATAAATTGTTTAAAAAGTCAATTACAAAGCACACACTGTGAAATGGATAGCATCATTTTAATTATATATTATTAATAAAAAAAGAGGTGGCTCACTAATTCTTGCCCGCACGGACAGGAACTGTGAAGAGGCAGCAATTTGCAAACAGTTGTACAAAAGGGATGGATTTGAAATTTGTGGCATCAGGGACACACAGACAGGTGTATTTATTTGTTGTTGTTATCGAAGTCCATACGACAACAATCTTGAAACGTTCATGAACTTGCTAGAAAAATTACTAGAATACTTTTTTGACAAAAAATGCTTCATTTGTGGTGACTTTAATATTGACCTTCTAGTAGAGACGAAGAAAAAAACTGACTTATTAAATTTATTGAATTGCTATAATTTTAGACCATTAGTAAATACTGTCACCTACATACGTAACAACTCACAGTCATGTATTGACAATATTTTGACGAATTTGACTGATGACTGTATAGTAAATTGCAATGTTGACCACAATGGACTAGCCGATGGGCATGCTGGTTTATTATTAAATTCGATCCATGAGAATGCCAACCGTAGCCGCAACTCAAATAAACCTATTATTATGTATAAAAGACTCTTCAGTACTCAACATAATCATCAATTTAGACACTTACTTTTGACTCAAAATTGGAACGAAATGGGTATCAACACGTTTCTTATTAAATTTAAAGACGCATTTTACAAATCTTTTAGGAAAAAGAAGATTACTTTAAACAGAAATCGAAAGAGTAGTTTGATGTGGGTCACTAAAGGAATAAAAGTGGCAAGCAAAATGAAACGCGTGCTATGTATTAGTAAAACCAATTATTGTGACGAGTCCTTACAAATGTACAGAAATTCCTACATAAAAATTTATAGAAAGGTTATAACTAAAGCCAAGAAGATAGCAGTTCAGTCCAAGTTAGCTAAATCAAACAATATATCGAAAGATGAATGGAGAATTGTGAATCAGCACCGTAACAAGAGTAATAAAACAAATTATCACCTACTCTTAAAGCTAGACGGTCACTCTACATCAAAGCCATTGGAAATTGTAGATATATTTGCCTCAGAATTTGACTTTAGTGCTAAAATGAATTCACACAACATCAATTTAGCCATACAAAACCTTAACACTCATACCACTAGAGTGGAAAGGGACATGTTTTTGGATCCGGTAACACCCAAGGAGGTGTACAACATTGTGAATAGAATGGAAGCCAAAGCATCTTGTGGATATGATGAGGTTCCAATAACAGTTATAAAAGATAATATAGATATTTTGGCTGAACCGTTAAGTATTTTTTATAGTAATTGTATGATAAAAGGAGTTTTCCCTGATCAATTCAAAATAGCAAAAATAATACCAATACACAAAAAGGGGTCTAAAAAGGACCCGAAAATGTATCGACCAATATCTTTGTTGCCAATAAAGTCAAAAATCTTTGAAAAGATACTTAAAAGTAGATTACTTAGACACTGTAATTTGAATAGAGTATTTGAAGAACGACAATTTGGATATTTAGCGAATGTAGGTACACTTGATGCAATTGACACTTTAATTAATGACGTAGTTATAAAACTGAATGAAAAGAACAAAGTAGCTGGTATCTTTTTGGACTTAAGCACTGCTTTTGACTCGGTAGATCACAAACTACTATTAGAAAAACTAGATCACTATGGAATAAGAGGCTCAGTCAAAAAATTATTTGCATCTTATCTTGAAAATAGGACCATGTTTGTTGAAATCAGCGCTATTTGTGATGAAAATGTAGATAATGGTATTATTCAAATAAAAAAACCCTATAGGTCGAAATTTTTACCAATAAATGTAGGTGTACCCCAAGGATCAATACTTGGACCGCTGTTCTTCATAATATTTATTAATGACCTAATTCCTTACGTCACCGATATGACAGCAAATTTTACAAAAATGACCGTTTTTGCTGATGATACTAACGCCATTATATCCGCTGATAACATAAACAATTTAAATAAAAGAGTAAATCAAGCAATGGAGTCTTTCCATAACTGGTTCACCGATAATAATCTAAAGGTCAATGCCAAAAAAACAAATGTAATACTCTTTCAAACCACAAGTAAAAATAATGACAAACTTTACAGCACTATGAATGGAGTTAGAGTGGACACGGTAGAAGAAAGAAAATTTTTAGGCGTGCATGTAGATCACCTATTAAACTGGAAAAGTGAGTTGCTTAATATTGAAAGCACTATTTGCTCGGCTTGCTACGTTCTTAGAAGTCTTCGAGAGGTAATCAATTTAGAGCAACTTAAGACTGTCTATTTTGCCCTAGTAGAATCCAGACTCAGATATAGCATTATTTTATGGGGCGGTAGCTATGACTATAATATTCAAAAAGCCTTTGTGTCTCAAAAAAGGGCCATAAGAACGATGGTTAAAATACAGCAGCAGGAGTCGTGTGAGCCACATTTCAGAGCTCTCAAGATATTGACGGTGCCGAGTTTGTATACATTGGTGTTACTGACGAACCTAGCAAAATATATTCACACTTACGAAAGTTATGAAGACAGACAAAAACGGGAGTTAACGAGGAGGAAAGACTTGCCATCCAACTTAGCACCCACCTTAAATGTAGTAAAACACAGTTCGCACTATAACTCGGTAAAACTGTTTAATCGGCTTCCGGTTGAATTAAAATCTGACTTGTATACTAAGGAGTTTAAGAGGAAATTGAAGGCGTTTCTGATCAAAAAGTGTCTCTATTCAATAAATGATCTCTAAAAAGTCTGAACCTTGTCTTAGCATTGACTCTGGAGCCTTAAGAGTTTTTGATTTTAATTGTTTAAATAGAGTCACTTATCACAGTTTACTGTTATTTTATTTTATTATTTATTGACTATTTATTTGTACTCCAGATTTGAATTGATGATAGTTATAACGAATTTCTTGACATGTTAATATATCAGATAATCTAATATAATATATATTAGATTATCTGATTATATTTATATTTACTTTCTTGACATATTAGACACATTTTATTGTATATGTTGGGTTTTGATGTGTTTCATCGGTCACAAATTTAATCATATTGTTAATAATCATGTACCTAATAATGTATGTAATGTAGTAGTAATGTAATGTAAGAGTTTATTATAGCATAAAATGTATTCAAACACAATGTAATTTGTTAATGAATAAAGAACTAAAGAACTAAAGAACTAAAGAACTAAAGAACATACATACTTTTCCTGTACGGGGGCCAAATCCGAGAGCGCTGAGGACAAGCGAGCATCGAGGCGGCTAACTATGATACGGCTTAACCGGTTTTTTGCCGTTGTTGAAAAACCCACCATTCGAATCTTTTAATACCATCCTACCAACTAGGAAAACGATCGTATAATCAATTACTCTTACGACTATGGATCGAATTATTATTAGGTCAAGACCTGTAATGATATGTGTTAAGCAGAGAAATAAATAAAAAAAAAAAAAAAAAAAATTAAATTATAGTAACCGCACTACTGTAATTCTAGAAATAAGTCGAATGAAAGAGGTTCTACCGAATTGATAAAAGCTAAATTGTGGATTAATGACATACTGATGTCTTTTATAGTACAAGTAACATTCGAGTTGCGATTTTGTCTATATTCTTTGTACTATTTGGCTGTTCAGGCGATGATCTTTCGATGTTTACAGCATTTTAAGTAGAGAAAAGTGCGCAAAAATCAGTCAGTCGAAATTTTTAACGTGTTTTTTACCAGCAGTAACGTGTTGCTGCTTATTTTACGACATTGTTTGCTAATTGGGTATGTATTAGGATTGGACAGTGGGTTATATCCTTGCTTGCCGTCTCGATAATATATAAAAAAGACAAATACCTTAATTTTGGAAAGATACCTTAATGTTACTGCATTTTAGAACGATAACGATATATAATGTTTTTTATTTTTATTTAATATTTTTGTCAGAGTTATTTAAGCCACCCAAAAGGCTCTAGATATGACTTGGCGACTGTTCTCTAATAAGGACAGCTGGCCAACATCTGAGCACAACCCCCAGACCACAAATGCGTTTAGGTGTTTGCCTTCGTTGACCGTCAGATTGTTGAGTGAACAATTTTGACATCATGTATATAATTTATATACATTCATGACTTTGTCTATTCAAATCAACAAATTTCTTGCAATTTTGGCAAGGATATCCGATCAGTTATAAACGCAAAAAAAAAGTTCAAAGAATTCACCTTTGTGAGCAGTATTCATTTGAATCATAATAGAATTATCATTATCCATAGAATTATGAAAATAAGTGTAATCATAGTATTTAAAACACAAATATACATATGATATTGTAGTGATAAACATAATATCGCCTGTGCAGACAGTCGGTATGCAGATAAGGCTTAATATCTGCCTGCACGAGCGATATTATGGACCAATGGACCAGAATAAGGCATCGGAACCTACAAGCGTTAGAAAGATGTATAAATTCGATATTGTTCGAGTTCCTTATCGGTAACGTACCTTTTCATTTTAATTGCAATTAAAAACTTTGTGTTCTACTTTAATACTCTGTTATATACAAGATATATTTTCATTTTGAATATAAATAAAATAAATCGATTTTATGTATTTTTTATGTTTTACCAACGATTTTGCCAGTTTCAAGTGATCATTTAAGTTTTCTATATATCAGAGGGCGACAAACGAGCAAGTGGGCCACCTGATGGTGAGTGATCACCGCCGCCCATGGACACTCGCAACACCAGTCGCGGGTGCGTTGCCGGCCTTTAAAAGTAAGCAAACAAGTGTTACTGACCCTTGCCCCCACCCCAATGAGCTCTGGCGACCTTACTCCCACTCGGAAACACAACATTAAAATTATTAATGTTATTATTAGAATAGAATAGAATAATTTATTTCAATTCAACACACATAGTACATAATTACGGACACTATTTGACATATACAACTATAATACATATAAACAATCTTTCTCTGGCCCTCACACTAGGATCAACCTGTGTCGTGAGGTCCAGTCTCTTCCCAATATTATAATAGAAACAACTATACACATTAGTAAATAATTTGTTATAATATTGTTACAAGTATTTATGTTATGTGATAGAACACTAATTTATGTATGTATGTAGAACTAAATGATATGTAGTAGGTATATACATATGTAGTATTATGGAATGTCTTTTGTAAGGTGAAGTACTTACGCAGTCGGGCTGCTCTTTGAGCGTAAGAAATGCTCTTTGAGCTATGCTCGGAGTTTTCACGTGATCCAATCATCATCATCATCAGCATGATATCGTCCTCTGCTGGGCATAAGGCTTTTATAATGTTATAATTTGTAGGGGTTTCCACTAGTCACCGCGCTTGGGTAGCGAGTTGCCGACCGCAGGTAGGTGGTAGCTAGTACACAGGAGGCGCTGTTATCCGACTTCCTGGTGTATCCCTTAGTCACCTTTTACGTCACCCGGATGGTATAGGGTGGCTCTGCGATTCTTTCTGGGCCATAAACCACACGACTAACGGCTAGTGATCGAATCGGAAATGTTGAAATCGACGGCGAACTAAAGTAACTGACATAGTCCGAAGAATTGCCAAGCTGAAGTGGCAGTGGGCGGGGCACATACTTCGAAGAACCGAAGGCCACTGGGGCAGAAAGGTTCTCGAGTGGCAACCACGAACCAGAAGACGCAGCATGAGCAGGCATACTACAAGATGGACCGATGGTCTTATGTTGGAAGCTGCTGAATGCGGATGGCGCAAGTCCATCAATTGTAGACATTGGATTTTAAATAAATAAAAAAAAGGTTTTTATTCACGTAGACTTTAAAAAAGCGCTTGTTAATAGTCAGAACATATTTGTAGTAATATAATTTAGAATACATAATTATTTCTAGTTACATAGATATTTGGGTACACGGATTGTATGAAAACATTTATAAAATTTATTTTATCATAGTATTTATATTTAGCTAGCTTGTATTAAGTTATTATCAAATAGATTATGTTTAAGTTTATTTATCGAAATTTATAGTTTAAGCTATATTTTACTACATATTGTATGAATAGTTCTGTATATATTAAGGTATTATTTAATATTATTATGGCGGACCTTGCGTTTATAACGACGGTCGCGCTTTAATGCTACCACCGGATCCAATGCATGCGATCCAATGCACCCCAATTCACAATACCCAGCGAAACATACTCAAGCGGGCATGAACACGATTAAGCTTTTATCTTAAAGTGGACGTCTTTTGGCTATATGATGATGGTACATGTAGATAAAGATTAATATCACACATATACACAGCCTAACAGCTGAGCGCAACCGAATTATAGTTTGATTGTGGTTGAGATGACTTTTGGTTTGTTTCTTATATTTTTTTTTGACGGGCCTGTCGGCGTGGTTTGTAGATACGCTGCATTTCACGCCGCAGGTCGTGGGTTCGATTCCCACCCGGGACAAGAGTCTGGGTGTAAATTATCTATATAAGTATGTATTTACAAAATAAATAGTATATGATTTATCTGGTTTCCACAGTACAAGCTCTGCTTAGTTTGGGATCAGATGGCCGCGTGTGAATAATGTATTAGGATATTATTATTATATTAATTTGTTTCTAGCCGGTATTTATGTACAGACGTCAGCACACCCAGCTACCCCAATCCATCAAATTTCTTTTATAGATTTTCGACGTTATCACAAAAGCATAAAGTTCACTTTCAATTGGGGAAATATGATAGATGGGGATAGCTTGATGTGCTGGCGTACCTAAAAAATTCTATTTACAAACGTCGTTGTTTTCCTTATTCTTTATTTAAACAATAATAGTAAATCCGGTTCAATGGTCTGTAATATCTCTATTAGTCTAATGCTTACCGCTCGACTTAGTACTGCGCATAATTTGAACCTAATTGTGTGTAAAGTTTACTGTTACAACCTGAGTTCACGGTCTTATTATACAATTTCTAACATAAATACTATGGTATATTGAAGGTTCTTTGGAACGAAGTTCCTTATCGCGCGTTGTGAAAGGGGGCTAGACGGAAAAAATTCTTACGAAAAGTTGTCACGACACTTTTTGCAGCTGTGCGGCGTGCGCATGTCTCTCTGTCTGTCTCTCTCTCTCTCTCTCTCTATTATAGAAAGCAAGCCAGATATTTTCATTTCTATTTCGCATTGAACAGTGTGGTATCGCGACGATTATTTTTGTTGAGTGTATACAGGTTTTTTGTACATAATAAATAACTTCGTTCCATCCGGGTGTCCCCTGACACCTCTCAAGTTTTGTATTAGTTTATATTCACAGAGTCTAAATTTGACCCATTTATAGGTGTTCTATTAAACTAAAATTTTATGAATGAATTATCACAATAATCTTTTTACCACGCACTACCACTCTGTGTATTACAGGAATTGTTTAATTACGGAGGTATTACAAGTCATGTCATATAAAAAATATAATTATTCAATATTTGGGTATTACTTACATATACAATGTACAGACGCCAACACATCCAGCTCCCCCAATCTGTCAAATTTCTTTTACAGATTTTCAACTTTATCACTTAAAAATAAGGTTCACTTTCAATTGGGGAAATTTGACAGATTGGGGTAGCTTGATGATTCAAATATAAATATTAATATGATAATTGAATCTAACATACCTTTGTATTTGTATCATGGTATAGATCTATTGAATTGACGCAAGTGTATAACACGATAAGCGATGTGAGTATCTTTATTAGTAACGGCCAACAGCATATGACAGCGTTCGATAATATTCAGTAATTGTACGTAACCTTACTTTACTAAGAGTTAAAGAGTTTGAGGGACTTTTCCTATACAGGATATTCGCTAGTAAGCACTCGTAAAAGGGAAACTTGGGACTCGTAAACAACCTTTCATCTAGGCTACTATCCTTTTATTGAGCTTGTCCTAAAATTAAGCCCACGGAAATAAGTCAAGAAGGTATGTTTAAGAAGAGGATAAAATGTACAAAGTTGTTATCTTCGTGATTACATGTACCTATGTATGTCGTAAACTGAAGTTGTGATTTGTTTCTCCTGCTAAGATTTCTACTTTTAATCCAATTTCCAAAATTATATGATATTGACTGTTTCGTTTTAACACGGAGTTAAAAGTTAGTTACTCTAGAGTGTTTTCACTTTTGCTACTTCACCATACAGACCGTCTTAACTGGGCCGTGTTGAAACCGGTAGTAGATGAACCTGCTGAGTTTGTTTAGCTGGGTCGACGTCTTCTCAGTTGGGGCGCATTGGATCCGGTGGTAGCATTAAAGCGCGACCGTCGTTTTAAACACAAAGTCCGTTATAATAATAATAATGAATTCATACCTTAATATAGACAGAACCATTCAGACAATATGTAGTAAAATTTAATTTCAATACATAATATTAAAACCTTCAACTAAACATAATCTCCTTGACAATAACTTAATACAAGCTACCTAAATGTCACTACCGTTATAAAATAAATTGTATAAATGTTTTAACATTCCGTGTGCCTAAATATCTATAATAAGTAACTAGAAATAATAACTGTATTACTACAAACATGTTCTGACTATTTACACGCGCTTTTTTAAAGTCTACGTGAATAAAAACCTTTTTTATTTTATTTTATTTTGTTTTATTTTAGTTAAGGCATGCCGTTGAAAAAACTGTTGAATAAAACTACATCTAAGTAATCAGCGCGAGAGGGCGACATTTCTAGAGTTCGTACATTAGCTCTGGCCGGTTACCAACGTGAAGGTGCATGACAGGCTAGGTTTTTAGCGACTTAGTATCATTTTACATCAATAGAAAAAGAGGCCAAGTGCCCGCCCAATTGTACCGTGTACGTTAGGACATTAACTTCGGCAGTGTTCGTCACGGGTACTGTACTGTACGTTCTGAAGGTCTCTGCATACAGCGGGCGCGGCGCGGCGGGACGGGACGGCGACGCGACACTGAGGAGTTGTAATGTACTAGATATTACGGGCGACGCCACACAGAGCCGTCCCGCTCGACGCGACGCTGTGTGTGGCGTCGCCCGTATTACTCCTCAGTGTCGCGTCGCCGTCCCGTCCCGCCGCGCCGCGCCCGCTGTGTGCAGAGACCTTGAAGCGCACTACGCGTGGACTCCAACCGAGAGCTAGTCGCCGGGACTCTAAGTACGTGTGTTCCGTTATCTTAGAGGTGAACCAACAGTTATTGTCGATGCCAATAAAAGTTCCTGTGCAAACTCTAGTTTCATTTCCAATCCCAAGACCCACCGCTCGCCACAATATAATAATACTAATTTCTCAGGTTGTGGTCTAGGTAAGAAAGGTGCAAAAATAGCCAATCATAGATATCCGTCAAGAGCACGAATTTGTTCGTAAGTTTCGTTTATTTGCAAACGCATATAAAGCCTTCGATACAAAATGCTGGCAAAGGGTGAGCGATTTTGACTGCCCAAATGTAATTATTTTCTTATGTTGCCGTATCCCTCGCCAATGACAAACATATTTTCAGCAATAGTTAGCAAAGCTACTAAAATTCAATATTAAAATGGTGAAAATCATTGGATTTTTTTGCCGTATGCGTCAACCCGTCCATTTAAAGCGTTATAAGCCGATTGCATACTTTAAGTTTTAAATTTATAGGGCATGTAATGAATTCTTACGTTATTGAGTGTTACTTCGCAACATCTTTTTTTATAAAGAAAGAAAAACGAAAACACCAAATTCATCGCGTAAAAAAAAAGAAAAGTGTCTCAATTCATCGGTCACTCCAAGTAATGGCTACAAAATGTGCGCACATACTAGAACAAGACCCAAAATAGACATGATCAGTAAAGAAACACAAACTTTTTATAATGCAGACTCTATCGATACAACTGCTCAACCAAAACAAAAGCAGTTAAACTCTAAACAATGTAAAGTTGCTCACAAACAATCATCAGGAGCTAGAAAATCGACACGAAAAGAAAAAAATAAGCTTTGTATCATAAGCAGCAACGCCACAAAAGGTACTTTGTCTTTAATCGAAGAAGTCTTCTCAGAACACTTTGATTATTGCCATTATTTAGAACCAACTACTAATAATTTCTTAAACAATATTGAAAAGAAATTACAAAACTTTACAATGAATGACTACGGTTTGATTTTTATTGGTGCCGATGATCTCAAAAACAATGAGTATATTAATTTATTAGAAAATGTACACAACTCGCTGAAGAACGTTACCCACACAAATAAGGTTATATGTGCTCCAACATATATAAAAGGTTCATTGATCTATAATTATAAAGTTGAATTATTCAATAATCTTCTATGCTTAGATATTTTTTTGATTGCAACTACTCCCTAACACATGAGATGTTTTGTTACAAGACTGGAAAAATAACCAAAAATGGATGGAGAAACATTTTTTATGAAATTATGTCCAACATAACTATAGACTATAATTTATTAGAAATAAACAAGGAAGATTTTTTTCGAGATTAATAAACAAAATAGTCTCAGTATATTTCATCAAAATATTGCAAGGGTACTAAGTAAACGAGATGAATTGTACTGTGCCATTCTGAGCTTAACGTACAACATTGATGCCATATGTTTGAGTGAAACATTTCTGTCGGAAGGAACTGAAAGTAATTTGCACCTAAAAGGTTATACAAATGCAACATTTGATTCCAGAAAAAAAACAAAAAGAGGTGGCGTCGCGATATTACTCAGAAATGATATAGAATTTAGAACGATAAAGAAAATTAAAGAGAACAATGAAACATGCACATTTGAGTGTTGCGGCATAGAACTCGTTAAATATAACGTAATACTGGTGTGCCTCTACAGAACACCGTCCTCTAATGTTTCGAGATTTCTTAATAAGTTGGAGAATTTACTAGAAACGTTTTGTCATAATCCACGTAAAAAAATTATAATATGCGGAGACATAAACATTGACCTTCTGAAAGACTCAAAAGAGTGTAAAGAATATAAAAATTTGTTAGAAATGTATAATATTACACCCGTTATCACGTCACCAACACGTATAACAGATAAATCTGAGACATGCATTGATCACATTCTAACTAATATTGAAGAGGGAATTACAAATATACATGATCTGGGTATCTCTGATCACACAGCTCTAACCTATACCTGGACAGTCAAACAACGCCGAGCCGCTTCGGTTAAATACTGGTATGAATTTCATCGAGATTACAGCAACGATAATATAACAAAGTTCAGAAATTGTTTATCCAGCTTATCTTTTCAGGAAGTGCTTTTCAATCGGTGCACTGATGATGCATTTGTGAAGTTTAATGAAGTGTTTTTGTTATTCTATAATTTATGTTTTCCTCAAATACATATAAAAATTACAGACAAAGACAATCGGAAATCTAAATGGCTCACTAGAGGTTTAAAATTGAGTTGTAAGACTAGGCGATGGCTGTATTACAAGCAGAGGGCATGTGCTGATAATAGGAACAGGTATAAGAGTTATGGTCAAATATTGAAAAAATGCATTATAACTTCTCGAAAAAACAATTAAACAAAATTTATAAATAAATCCGCGAATAAATGTAAAGCGACATGGGCAATAATAAAAAGGCATACTATTTCAGATGCAATATCAAAATCTATTTCTAGAATTAATATTCATAACAATTCTGTTACTGATCCAGAATCAATTGCGAATAATTTCAATCAATTCCTTATTGACATAGTAAAAAATCATAATTTTAATAATACAAGACATTTTAGTTTCAATAAGATATCAAATGACTCAACTCCAAATAGTATATTTTTGAATCCAGTGAGTCATATAGAACTAATTAAAACCGTTAAGTCCCTAAATAACTCTAAAGCAGTAGGCTACGACGGCATATGTACAGACATACTTAAAAAAAGCATTGATATAATTGTTCATCCATTACTACACATTATCAACTTATCATTGGAACAGGGTGTATTTCCGGGACCATTAAAGCTATCTATAGTGAAACCGCTTTTCAAAAAAGGCGACAAAACCCAATTGGACAACTATAGACCTGTAGCTCTAACGACTATATTTTCAAAGGTTTTCGAAAAGGTATTCTATTCCAGATTATCAAAGTTTATAGAAAAAAATAATATAATTAAAGATGAACAAAATGGATTTCGTAAAAACCGTAGTACGTCCTTAGCTGCTTTTCAGTTGATTAGACTAATCACTGACTGTATTGAAGAAAAGCTGCCAGTTTCAGTCCTGTTTATGGATATGAGCAAGGCTTTTGATTTTGTGTGTCATGCGCGATTGCTCGAAAAGCTTTATAGATACGGCATCCGTGGAACAGCACATGATTGGGTGAAATCATATTTATGCAATAGAACGCAGTGTGTGAAAGTCGCAAGCTTTAATAATCAGTCGAAAGAATTAGAATCGTCACACTCAGCATATTTAGAAAATAAACATGGCGTACCCCAAGGTAGTATCTTAGGGCCACTTTTGTTCTTGTTATATATTAACGACTTGCCAAATTTTATCAGTCATAAATGTATTTTGTTTGCCGACGACACCATAATTATTGTAAAAGGGACTGATAAAACCACTTATGAAACTGAGATTAACTCAGCTCTTGGCACAACTATTGAGTGGCTAACAGCCAATAAATTAAAAGTTAACGTGCAAAAAACTCAATTCATGCAGTTCCATACTTATCAGTCAAAACCCATGTCGCTACAAATTACCCACAAGGGCGTAAATGTGGCTGAATCAAAATATTGTAAAGTTTTAGGCATCACATTGGACAGCTTTTGTAGTTGGAAAAACCACTTAACAAATATTTGCTCAAAATTGAACAGTTTTATTTATCCCCTAAGACGAATAAGTCAAGTAGTTTCCAAACAAGCCGCAATTACTGCATATTATGGCTATATTTGTTCAGTGTTACGATATGGTATTTTAATGTGGGGCCGAAGTGTTAATGTTGATGATGCCTTTATCTTGCAAAAGAAATGCCTTCGAGCTATTTTTGGGCTTTAACAAATAGAATCATGCCGTCCTTTTTTCAAAAAATATAAAATATTGACTCTAACGTCTTTGTATATTTTGGATTCATGCATCTTTGTTTATAAACATAAAAGCCTATTTCAGCAAGCAACTAGTTCCTACAGCAAGCGTTCGATTCATTCTAATAAACTAATTAGACCGTTTAAAAGACTTGTGTTGACATCAAATAATTGCTATATAATGTGCATTAAAATATTTAATAAAATTCCTTATAAATTTAAATCTTTGACATTCAATAAATTTAAAATACAGTTGACAAAGTGGCTTGCAGAGAAATGTTTTTATAGCATCCATGAATTTTTTGAATATAAATTATAATAGAGTATTTACAAAAAGAAGGTGTATTTATGTTTCTTACAATAATAGTAAGTAAGATAATAATTAATTATGGTCAAATAAAGTAGTTTTTAAGCATGCGTATGGAAATGTTATCCAATCAGTTTATGCTGTATTTGTATGCTCGAAAGAGTAAAACATGGCGCACATATGTTTTGTAACAACTTTTATACTTACCTGTGTTTGTGACAAATAAAGATTTTGTACTTTGTACTTGTACTATATGTGCCCTAAAATCTATCGTGGACTCTTTTACTTGGCGTGTGAGTTAGCAGTTGCTAGCTGCTCACAATGATTATTTTTGAAAAGAAAGCACTTAGAGCATGATAATTCACTTTGATTCAGTTTAGATGACGTTTTAGTACCGTTTTTGAAGCACTTGAAATAAAATAGGGATACACATAGAGTTGTTTTTTTTTGCCTACCCAGGCAAATGAGCTGCCCGCCGTGGTTAAACCTAACTTTTTCTGTCTTGAAATCCAACCTTTTGCAAGGATACATCAAACGAGTAATAAGTCTGTGGCAAGCATGTTATTAGCGTATATCTAGGATCCCTAATTGCCATCAATAGGTCCAGATAATATCTTTTGGGGAGTCAGAAT
Source organism: Pseudoips prasinana (assembly GCA_951640165.1). Lineage (NCBI taxonomy): Eukaryota > Metazoa > Arthropoda > Insecta > Lepidoptera > Nolidae > Pseudoips > Pseudoips prasinana. The sequence goes on from OX621236.1 coordinate 6,272,137, forward strand.
CAGATTAGATAAATGTTTGGCTCGCAACACGTGTAGTCAAAGTTATTCTGAATCTAATTGCAGATTGGATGTATATAAAAGCCCAGCAATACAGGGATTATTTTTTTAAACAAGAACAAACACATGATGCACGTGTGGCGCAGTGGCTAAGGCAGTCGCCTCGCCGCGTCGTGTCGCGGGTTCGAGTCCCGCGCCGGACAACTATTTTTGTGACCCATAAATAGTTGTTCTGGGTCTGGATGTACATTGTGTCCGTCTATTATATGTTCGCAAAGTACCCCGTGACACAGGGATTAAATTCCGTGTGCGAGCGTTATCTTAAAAAAAAACACTTGGTGCCAACAAAACAGCCTAGTATATGTATTTTTTTTTAAGATTTAAACTGTATCTCTGTCAGATTGGAAACGCTTAAAAAATAGCGACTCTATTGATCTTGTTAAAATAGAGCTACAGTGAGTCTCTCGGATGGCTGGAGGCAGGAATCGATAGTGAGCTTTCTGCCAAATTGAGTGCTCGAATATGGATCGTGGTTTTCCCGGCTAACGGATAAATAGACCAGAAGAAACAAAGTTACGCGGTAAAATGATAACCGAATATATGTATATCTTTGTGAACTTGTTCCATTCAAATCTTTATGAACGATATTTAGCATAATATGGTACTCATAGTCAGTTATTCTCACCAGCCTGTAAATAACCAAATAAAAGCTTTTGGACTGCACGTGTGGCGCAGCGGCTAAGACCGTCGCCTCACAGCTTCGTGTCGCGGCTCAATTCCCGCGCCGGACAACTATTAGTGTGACCCATAAATAGTGTACTGTGTCTGGATGTAATTTGTGCCCGTCTACTATATGTTGGTAAAGTACCCGCAACACAGGGAGTTGATGCTCTACTGCGGGGGTTGTCTATTTTTTTTTAAATAAATAAATAACCAGCGAAGATAAACACAGTTTATATATAAGTGACCTCAAAAATGATTATTTTCTGAGCGTTTTGGTGTTTCGAAAGGCAAGTAAACCTTTCGGTGCCAGTTGTATTCATAAGAAAACAGTTGTTACGCCATATCAGAGGCCTATTGGGCGGCTTAAACAACTTTAACTAAGTGTCAGAGGCGGGTCACAGAGATCGCACGGGATCTGACCCCGCCAGCAGCTGTCATGCGTGGGATGCTGGCGATTGACTCCACCAAATAGGATGCCGTGGTCTCCTTCTGCACAGCAGTAATACTTAAGAAGCAATGAATTATTATTAATAATAATAATAATAGTATATAGGGACTATGTCACACAGATCAGGTACCAGGCGACGATATACATACTTATATAGATAGGTAAATACTTACAGGTATACATAGAAAATATCCATGACTCAGAAACAAATATTCGTGCTCATCACACAAATATTTGCACTTACCGGGATTCGCACCCAGGACCACCAGCTTCGTAGGCAGGGGTACTACCAACTAGGCTACGGTGACCGTCACGATCCGTCCGATTTTATTGGTGGTAGCATTAACGCAAGACTCTCGCTATACACACAAGGTCCGTCATAATAACTATTATATTAAATTCTTACCTAAATATCGACAGAAACATTCACACATACATAAGATGTAGTAAAATATAAATATATAAAATATATAATCCTAGTGTGGAGACCAGAGATTTATGTAACTAGACTATATATTTTCTGAACAATTAAGATTATTATTATTATATCTAAAACTATAAATATTAATAAACTTAAAGAACCATTTGACTGCACGTGTGGCGCAGCGGCTACGACAGTGGCGTCGCTGCTTAGTGTCGCGGGTTTGAGGCCCGCGCCGGGCAACTATTCGTTTGACCCATAAATAGTTGTTCTGAGTCTGGATGTAATTTGTGTCTTTTGATTGTGATTCTCACCCAGGACAGATATTTGTGTGCATGAACATGTCTGTTTGTCTTATGTCTGGCTGTAATTGTCTGTATGTAGTATGTATTAACAAAAGTATAGTAGTATATCAGTTATCTGATTTCCATAGTACAAGCTCTGCTTAGTTTGGGATCAGATGGCCGTGGGTAAATAATGCCCAAGGATATTATTATCATAATATTCGTTAAAATATAATTCTACTATTGGAAAAGTTTGTTACATAAAAAGAAACAAAATATAAAATAAATTGAGTTTCTATGAAATAGATATGTTTCATTCTACGAAGTCGTTAAAACAATAATGTTCGAAATAACAATACAAAAACCAAATTGAAACCAAATATTTGCTGCGAAACGAAATTCTATGAAATTTCTATTATATATAGAAACTGCTATACTATTGAAGTATTCGAATACTAGTCGAGTACATGGCAGCTCTACAAATGCCTCAATATGGGGCCTATCGTATATTCATGAAGCCATTATCTAAATAGGACACATACATCTGTTAGAACTACTTACGAACAGTGAGTCACATTGCAATATGATTTCTTACTTATCGTATTGGCACTTGTATTGGTATTGGCAGTGGTTACCGTAGTGTAAGAATTGTTCGAGCCACCCATTAGGCCTCTGATCAGGCTTAACGACTGTTGCCTAACGGCTACAATTGGGACCGACAGCTAAACGTGCCCGCCGAAGCACGGAGACGCTCAGAAATTAAACCACTTTGGTGGTCACCGATCTATAGATTGACCGCGAGCCTGGTTGCTTAACCTTACCAATCACTTACTGATCGCTGAGAGCATCTAGCTATGATATGAGTACAAATCTTAAAATCTTCTAATATGACCGTACAATATAGTTTTTTAGGGTTCCATACCTCGAATAAAAACACTGAACCCTTATAGGATCACCGTGTGCGTGTAACATAAATAAAGATATAAAAAATTGGGCCAACTAAACGTAAAAGATATATTATAAAAAAAATGTTTTTCAAATTACAGAACTAGTTCGAATGCATGACTTTTTATAATTTTAAGATCTCCAATACAATTTTAATTTGTCTATATAACAAGTAACGTACGAAAATTCTCAATATTGATGCATATAAACTTCATTGACAGCCCACTTGGCGTGGTTGGTAAATGCTTGCCTTTCACGCCGCAAGTCATGGGTTCGATTCCCACTCAGGACAAATATTTGTGTACATGAACATGTCTGTTTGTCCCAAGTCTGGGTGCAATTATCTATATTTGCAAAAAAAAGCAGTATATGTAATATATCAGTTACTACTACTTGCAGCTGATGTACGGATGCTCTCCACGCGAGTTTAACTCGCACTTGTTAGGTGTTTTTTTCTACGGGAACACCTTATATTTATATTTATTGTACACACGGCTACATATCAAGCTATACATTTCCAGTATAAACTGACCTGTCATTGTATGAAAATCCTATACAACGCGAGATCAGCTTATACTGGACATGTATAGCTTGATGTATAGCCGTGTGTACAACGATACGTAAGCGGGAACGTAAAGTTAACCAATATCCTCGAAGCACTTTAATCCCTCGCCACACATAAACACGAACGTATTTTTATTGGTTTTCTACCAATAAATACATCTTTCCCTTCAAAAACCCAAAATACGGGGCTGCACGAAAACTCAGTCGCAATAATCTAACAGAGGAAATGGAGCGTAATCAATTCTGTTGGGTGCAGAGTAAACGTCGTAAGGTCACTGAGCCGTCATCCCTATAACGTGTTACAAAATTAGCTGCATATATTTTTGTCTCTAAGAATATGATTATTATTGAATTGTTTTTTTTTTTATTGAATTGGTATTTTAAGCAGTTAGTCTAAGTATGAAATGAAACAACTATTTTTTTTATATCATATCAAGGCAAACGATCGTTACGTGAAGTGTGTCACATATAAGTTATCACTGCTGCTCATGGACAGTCGCATAATCAGAGGAGCCGCAAGTGCGACGCCGGCCTTAAAAATGGGATAGAGTAACTTCTTGAACATTGTCATGCCATTTACTTAATGTATTTATTACTTAAATAGGCACACTATATACAAAACTAAAACACAGTAAATAAACCTTGGAATTGCGGGAGACTTTCTCAATACGGAATTTATACCCAGATATAAATGCACCTAACCTAAAACCTATATGTTCACTGTTATAAGTACTTATACTCCAATAAACTTTCAAAGTTTTTCACTAAACATAGGTGAGAGTTAAGTAATATTTTTGAAAAGCTATAAAATAAATTTAAATAAGTTTATAAATTTATTACAAAAATATGATTCTTGGTGCCAAAAATTTAGAAATATCTTACGTAAAATTATAATCATGATAAAGTTAAACCATAACAAATCACACAGAACCATTCATAGAAAAATAAACATACTTAAAGACACAGCTATATAACTGAGATCAATCACGGTGACGATAGGTTGCCATCAAGTATTTAGTGGGTGGTGCCTGTTACCGCTACATTAAAGCGTCGATACAAAGACTTTCAAATTAAGTATCTTAACAATTTAGTAATAACTATTTAAATTTATTGAATTATATGAAATAGATAAGACATTAAAGAGGCTAGAGGCAGGCGTTGATAGTTGCACTACAATTTATACTTTTGTGGCGATCATTGTTACCCATTGTCTAACGTAACTCATTATTATGAGTTTTAAAACAAATGATTATTATTACTAAATCTGATGTATTCAAGAAACTAGAGCCGAGCTACAAATTTTAAATTCAAGTTATCGTACCTATAACGTGAGAATTCGTTTCCATTTCTGCTTTACTTTTTTATCCATAATTGTGGATGCTGACAATCCTTTTCATATATTTGCAGTAAATTTTGCTATACGGTATATTTGGGACCTCTAAAAGGAAAAAATGATATATTATACGCAAGTATTGGGGGCCCTTCTATCTGTTGTTGTTGCTTGGGATACCTTTTTGGTGAAAGTGCGGACTAGTAAAATGGATAAAAAAATATTTCGTTCTGCGTAAATTGGTTTATTTTAACCAATTTACGCAGAACGAAACGAATTTAATGGAATAAATATGATATATCAAGATGTTTTTTTTCATACCGGTCTTTTTATATACTTTATTTTGTGGCGTCGTTGGTTAAGAGATAGCGTGTGCAACCGCAGACAATGAGGTCCTGGGTTCAAATCCTGGGTCGGGCGAAAAAGTATTATTGAGATGTGTTAAGAAAATTTCTCAGCATTATCGCCCTGAAGTCTGTGAGTTGGCGGTATTCCACCTCATGCTTCGGATAGTACGTAAAGCTATCGGTCCTGTATCGCTTTCTGGTCATGGGACGACTAGTAGTCACATCAGAGCACGAGAATGATGGAATTAAGTACCCCTATGTTAGCGCACAGACTTATGCACTATAATATGTCTCAAGTAGCTGCTAGTTTCCATTGAGACAGGCCACCGTGGCTGAAATTCAACCAGGAGGACATTATTTTAAAAACATAATAGAATATGCAAATAACAGTAGAAGTGAGTACATAAGTGCTCGACATGCCATGCGCCTCATCATCATCATCATAATATAATATCAGCTGTAAGACGCCTACTGCTGGACCAAGGTCTCCACTCCATAATTTCGGGGGATATTCCATAATTCCACAATTGACTGCACTTGTGGCGCAGCAGCTAAGACAGTCGCCTCGCCTCTTCGTTTCGCGAGTGCGAGTCCCACGCCGGACAACTATTTGTGTGACCCCTAAATAGTTGTTCTGAGTCTGGATGTAATTTGTGTCCGTCTATTATATGTTTGTAAAGTACTCCACGACACAGGAATCAGGGTCTCCTAGTGCGGGCGTTGTCTTTTAAAAATAAATCCATAATCACCATCCTTGGCAGACGGGTTGGCGATCGCAGTTCTATTCATAGTACTCAAAAAAACGCTACTGCCCGTCCTCGTGTAATGGTCAGCATAGATGCCTTCCAAATAAGACTACTGACCTCCCAAACCAAGCACTCGGCGAAAGTGTGTTGGTCAGATTCTAGATACGCTCCCACATTGGTGACTACATACCACATAGCTAGATGCTCTTACCGGTCCGTAAGATCGGCGAGGTTAAGCTACCAGGCGTGCGGTCAGTCCATAGATGGGTGACCACGAAAGTGGTTTAATTTCTGAGCGTCTCCGAGCTTCGGAAAAGTCCCGGTTGTAGTCATTAGACAACAGTCGCAGAGTCAACAATTCTGACTTAGGGTAACCACAACCCATACAATAAGTAAGTAAGTATTGGTGATTTGGGCTAACTAATAATGATAATAAAAACTATATCATATACAACATGTAACGTAATTAACGCACACCCTCAAACGCCCCAATTAGAATATTATGTTGTAATCATAATACATACACTGAATTTTTAATTTAACATGTATATGCATTGTTATTTACTAAATTAGTTTCTTGCAATAAAGTTTAATTTTCTTTATTTTGTATTGAATGATGGAATTTGTATGAATACAAATAAAACTGCGATTTTAAAAGTCTTATTACTTTGACTTACAGTCCATTTCAATTTATTTTGACTGTACAGGGTTAATTTGATAATAATTTTCGTAAAATCTGAAAGGTTAATACAGCGACTGCAAAACGCATGCGCACGTTTCTGTTATAATATACCTCCACGGTCACATTATTATCTATTTAGGGTGTAGAAACCATGTTGTTTTGTTTTATTGTGAAAAATTGTGTTTGTTTTATTCTTATTTTATCGTTTTTGTCCGTGACATACTTGTATCTTCATTATTTAAGTTAATGTTCCGTGACAGTCACTTGGCATCATCAGAATGACCAGCGCTAGAACACTAAAATGTTCTAGCTAATGCTGAGATGGTGCCATTTCAGGCTTGCACGGACAACTAGTGTCTGATTTTATTTTATTTTAGTTATGTTATTTTATATTCTTGTTGTCTGTGAAATTCTCTGAATAAATCTTTTTTCTTTCTTTCTTTCAAATTTTATTATTTTGGAAAAAAAATACCTATATTAAAATGATATAAATCGATTCAGTAAACTATTTTCAGGATGTACGTTAATTAAGTTACATGTTGTATACAAACAAAATCCAAATCTACATAATTAGCGTATAACATTTTACTAGCAGGTAAAGGTACTTTACCCAAAATAAATCCTGCTTGTATGTATTACGCTATCCGTCATGTTACCCCTGTCACATGGTATCGTTCCAGCACACGTGATACAAATACTGAGGATTATGTACATTAGGTATATTTGTCGTACCTCCACTGTGGAATTTAGAAGTAACAGGTAGTTGTTATTTTTTGTTTACTTATAATATTTTTTGTATTTTAGAGTATTAGCAAGTATTTTGTATCTACCTACATATACAAAACACTTGCTAATAATCAAGGGTAGTACCTAACAATATCCCACTTTTCAGTATTAGCAAGTATTTTGTATCTGTAGGTAGATACAAAATACTTGCTAATACTGAAAAGTGGGATATTGTTAGGTACTACCCTTGATTATTAGCAAGTGTTTTGTATATGTAGGTAGATACAAAATACTTGCTAATACTCTAAAATACAAAAAATATTATAAGTAAACAAAAAATAACAACTACCTGTTACTTCTAAATTCCACAGTGGAGGTACGACAAATATACCTAATGTACATAATCCTCAGTATTTGTATCACGTGTGCTGGAACGATACCATGTGACAGGGGTAACATGACGGATAGCGTAATACATACAAGCAGGATTTATTTTGGGTAAAGTACCTTTACCTGCTAGTAAAATGTTATACGCTAATTATGTAGATTTGGATTTTGTTTGTATACAACATGTAACTTAATTAACGTACATCCTGAAAATAGTTTACTGAATCGATTTATATCATTTTAATATAGGTATTTTTTTTCCAAAATAATAAAATTTGAAAGAAAGAAAGAAAAAAGATTTATTCAGAGAATTTCACAGACAACAAGAATATAAAATAACATAACTAAAATAAAATAAAATCAGACACTAGTTGTCCGTGCAAGCCTGAAATGGCACCATCTCAGCATTAGCTAGAACATTTTAGTGTTCTAGCGCTGGTCATTCTGATGATGCCAAGTGACTGTCACGGAACATTAACTTAAATAATGAAGATACAAGTATGTCACGGACAAAAACGATAAAATAAGAATAAAACAAACACAATTTTTCACAATAAAACAAAACAACATGGTTTCTACACCCTAAATAGATAATAATGTGACCGTGGAGGTATATTATAACAGAAACGTGCGCATGCGTTTTGCAGTCGCTGTATTAACCTTTCAGATTTTACGAAAATTATTATCAAATTAACCCTGTACAGTCAAAATAAATTGAAATGGACTGTAAGTCAAAGTAATAAGACTTTTAAAATCGCAGTTTTATTTGTATTCATACAAATTCCATCATTCAATACAAAATAAAGAAAATTAAACTTTATTGCAAGAAACTAATTTAGTAAATAACAATGCATATACATGTTAAATTAAAAATTCAGTGTATGTATTATGATTACAACATAATATTCTAATTGGGGCGTTTGAGGGTGTGCGTTAATTACGTTACATGTTGTATATGATATAGTTTTTATTATCATTATTAGTTAGCCCAAATCACCAATACTTACTTACTTATTGTATGGGTTGTGGTTACCCTAAGTCAGAATTGTTGACTCTGCGACTGTTGTCTAATGACTACAACCGGGACTTTTCCGAAGCTCGGAGACGCTCAGAAATTAAACCACTTTCGTGGTCACCCATCTATGGACTGACCGCACGCCTGGTAGCTTAACCTCGCCGATCTTACGGACCGGTAAGAGCATCTAGCTATGTGGTATGTAGTCACCAATGTGGGAGCGTATCTAGAATCTGACCAACACACTTTCGCCGAGTGCTTGGTTTGGGAGGTCAGTAGTCTTATTTGGAAGGCATCTATGCTGACCATTACACGAGGACGGGCAGTAGCGTTTTTTTGAGTACTATGAATAGAACTGCGATCGCCAACCCGTCTGCCAAGGATGGTGATTATGGATTTATTTTTAAAAGACAACGCCCGCACTAGGAGACCCTGATTCCTGTGTCGTGGAGTACTTTACAAACATATAATAGACGGACACAAATTACATCCAGACTCAGAACAACTATTTAGGGGTCACACAAATAGTTGTCCGGCGTGGGACTCGCACTCGCGAAACGAAGAGGCGAGGCGACTGTCTTAGCTGCTGCGCCACAAGTGCAGTCAATTGTGGAATTATGGAATATCCCCCGAAATTATGGAGTGGAGACCTTGGTCCAGCAGTAGGCGTCTTACAGCTGATATTATATTATGATGATGATGATGAGGCGCATGGCATGTCGAGCACTTATGTACTCACTTCTACTGTTATTTGCATATTCTATTATGTTTTTAAAATAATGTCCTCCTGGTTGAATTTCAGCCACGGTGGCCTGTCTCAATGGAAACTAGCAGCTACTTGAGACATATTATAGTGCATAAGTCTGTGCGCTAACATAGGGGTACTTAATTCCATCATTCTCGTGCTCTGATGTGACTACTAGTCGTCCCATGACCAGAAAGCGATACAGGACCGATAGCTTTACGTACTATCCGAAGCATGAGGTGGAATACCGCCAACTCACAGACTTCAGGGCGATAATGCTGAGAAATTTTCTTAACACATCTCAATAATACTTTTTCGCCCGACCCAGGATTTGAACCCAGGACCTCATTGTCTGCGGTTGCACACGCTATCTCTTAACCAACGACGCCACAAAATAAAGTATATAAAAAGACCGGTATGAAAAAAAACATCTTGATATATCATATTTATTCCATTAAATTCGTTTCGTTCTGCGTAAATTGGTTAAAATAAACCAATTTACGCAGAACGAAATATTTTTTTATCCATTTTACTAGTCCGCACTTTCACCAAAAAGGTATCCCAAGCAACAACAACAGATAGAAGGGCCCCCAATACTTGCGTATAATATATCATTTTTTCCTTTTAGAGGTCCCAAATATACCGTATAGCAAAATTTACTGCAAATATATGAAAAGGATTGTCAGCATCCACAATTATGGATAAAAAAGTAAAGCAGAAATGGAAACGAATTCTCACGTTATAGGTACGATAACTTGAATTTAAAATTTGTAGCTCGGCTCTAGTTTCTTGAATACATCAGATTTAGTAATAATAATCATTTGTTTTAAAACTCATAATAATCTACATAATTAGCGTATAACAGCGTATACATAGCGTATAAAATGATATAAATCGATTCAGTAAACTATTTTCAGGATGTACGTTAATTAAGTTACATGTTGTATACAAACAAAATCCAAATCTACATAATTAGCGTATAACATTTTACTAGCAGGTAAAGGTACTTTACCCAAAATAAATCCTGCTTGTATGTATTACGCTATCCGTCATGTTACCCCTGTCACATGGTATCGTTCCAGCACACGTGATACAAATACTGAGGATTATGTACATTAGGTATATTTGTCGTACCTCCACTGTGGAATTTAGAAGTAACAGGTAGTTGTTATTTTTTGTTTACTTATAATATTTTTTGTATTTTAGAGTATTAGCAAGTATTTTGTATCTACCTACATATACAAAACACTTGCTAATAATCAAGGGTAGTACCTAACAATATCCCACTTTTCAGTATTAGCAAGTATTTTGTATCTGTAGGTAGATACAAAATACTTGCTAATACTCAAAAGTGGGATATTGTTAGGTACTACCCTTGATTATTAGCAAGTGTTTTGTATATGTAGATTCTAAAAGATGAATTAGGAAATTTCTTCCAGACAACTTCTGAATGAATCGGAATTGATTTTTGACGTTGGATTGACGGTCACCGTAGCCTAGTTGGTAGTGATCCTGCCTACGAAGCTAGTTGTCCTGGGTTCGAATCCCGGTAAGTGCAAATATTTGTGTGATGAGTACGAATATTTGTTTCTAAGTTATGGATGTTTTCTATGTATATAAGTATTTATCTATCTATATAAGTATGTATTTTTTTCCCTGGTACCCATAGTACAAGCTTTGCTTAGTTTGGGGCTAGGATGATCTGTGACATGGTCCCAAGATATTATTAGATATAGGTATATATTATTAATACAATATAACTCGCAAGAATCACCCTGCGAGATTGAATGCTGAGATCCGCAGGCGAACCAAAGTAAGTCATTGCCCGCACAAATAATGTTAATCGTTGATGGTCAAAAAGTGCTCCAGACTCAAAACAACTACTTGTGGGTTTCACAAATAATTGTCATAGTGCGGGAATTGTACCCGGATCGTGGCGAGGCGAATGTCTTAACCGCTGCGTCACACGTGCTGTCATTCGAATTGGAATTTCTATGCACCCGCAGCTCATGCAGCTCATGCACTGTCACTATTAATTAATAGTCCAAGTCAAGAATCATTTATTCCGTAAAAATTTTACATTTATGTGGAAGCGTCATATTTTTTTACCCTACCGTGCAGTACATGACGTGGCAGCTACTGAAAAACACTGCCAGAAAACTCAGTAGGAATCCTATTTTAAAATAAAATATACTTAAGATTAATTACAATCATGTGTGTTGACTCAATCCCAAGCACTTTTATCACTTAAATAATCAGAAATTTTGTGATATGCCCTGCTACACAATTTGGCTTTAATAATTCTTTTAAACTTATTCGTAGACAAACATTACACATTGTTTGTCCTCTACTAAAAAAAATCTTAAACTGGCAACGGTGCAACAATATGCAATCTGCATAAAAATATATATAACGGAGAAACGGGGGTATCGTTGTCTTTACTAATGAGACGTCAGCAAGACTGACGTCACTATTATCTGCACGTTGGTTATCCACTGAAGGTTGTTTACTCATGGCGATAGTAAAACCCGAAATATGTTTCGTGAAGTTTTATTCCATAACAATCATCGATACAAGGTGATCCGTACGGTCCGACGGCTCGAGCGAAAGTGATTTTTTTTAACATGACGCGTGCAGTTAGCCTTACGGCTTTTACTGCTTCACCGGGCAGTAGGGGTGAGCGTGGGCTCTAACCGGCCTAGCAAATATAGACTACAAACTAAGTACCCGCGCCGGAGGGCACCCCCTGTGGGGTTCGAGCCTCGGCTCTGGGCGGATACTGACGGGGAGAGGGCAAGATCATGGTTTTTAGGGTGTTTAGTGCAACTTTCGCTCTACGTTAATGACATGACGCGGCCCCCCGTCCGCGTTGAGGGGGGCTTTTTATCGGTACGATATGCAAACTAAGGGTCATGGAGGACGCTGGTGGTCGCGACGCGTTCGCGGTCGTACTCGCATCCGGCGAGTACGAAATATCGGTTGTGCAGTGTTGCGAGAGTCTCTAATCGATTTGATTTGGTTTAAGTAAACGGTGATCTCGTCGTCCGATTCGTCTATGACGTTCTTCGGACGACGGTGTTTACGTGAGAGTCGGGAAGGAGTGTATTTGACCGCCTGTACCACCAATTTGCTTGGATGGTGAGTGGCAGAGTCAAAGTACCTTTTGGACGCTTGCTTCATCCATTGCCTGATGGTAGGCAATTGGAGATCAGCATGGAGGCTTTTGTTACGGACGAACCACGGTGCGCCCGCGGCTCGTCGCATAAACTTGTTCTGGACTACCTGGAGGAGGTGGATGAATCGATCCTTAGCGTGCGCGAAGACCGGGCTCGCATAGGTCATCATGGGTCGAATGCACGTCTTGTAAATTCTCACCTTGTTTTCAAGGGACATTTTACTGCGTGCATTCAGGAGGCCGTGTAATCGATAAAGGGCAAATGAGGCACGGTTACGAGCGTATCTCAGATGGTCCTTGATGATTTGTACTCGACACGTCGACCGTATTTATACGAAATGTGCGGCGACAAACATGTTACGTATTTTCTTTGTTCGATGAACGAACGTAAATTAAACTATTGAAATCATCAATTGTACAAATGTTAAGATGGTTTATAAATAGTAACTTGATTTTTAACACTAAATTCATTAAGTTTAACTAACTATTTCAGAGTAATTTAAACAAAGACTTAAAACTACTCCTATGACACATTTGTTTTTGGTTAATTAATGTTGTTGCGCCGAAATATACATTTTTATAAAAAAAAAAACTTTTTTTATAATAATCATTTTCAAAAGGATAGCTGGCACTTTGCCTTGAACTACCATTCAGCCAACTATGTAGTTACCACCTAACAGTAAATTAAGTAATCTTTTTTCTGGTGTTGACCTCTAACAAAGTAAGTTACTATGTCCAACCCCTGTAATGAAATAGCTACATCTTCAATAATAGTGGATTTATCACCAAAGTGGTAACCATGTGCGGCACATCGGATTATTTTGATCCCCAAACAGTTTTCTATCTTACCGTGACGATGCTAAAAGGCCGTAAAAGAATGACATCTGCTATAGTAAACTATGTTCTCTAGCGTGGTAAAAGAGTAGCATTTCCCATGATAGGTGAGGTTGTTTAGTAAATTCATGGAAGTATGCCCATCTTGCTAACTGTTCACTGAACTGAGTTCAGCGAACTCTCCACGAATATGGACATGCCATCGATATGCCAAGAGTGAGAAGTAATGAAGCAGTATTATTAATGGCCTTTAGGTTTAGTGGTAAGTAAACCTGACTGCTAATCCAGAAGTCGTGGGTTCGATTCCCACCCAGGATCAATCTTTGTGTTTTGTTGTTTTGTGTTTGGGTGTAATTTGTCTAGTTAGCTTAGCTAGCGTAGTTTGGAATCAGATAGCAGTGTGTTAGTTGTCCCAATATATTTGTTTTTAATTTATTGTATCTAAACTAAAAAAACCAGCTAAGTGCGAGTCGGACTCGCACATGAAGGGTTCCGTAGCAGCAAGTATTTCAGTTGATTAAATGAAAGCAAATTGCGGTTTATAACGTATAAAAAAAAACTACTTGCTAAATCTCGTTCATACCAATTTTCGTTGTATAAAAAAAAAACTACTTGCTAAATCTCGTTCATACCAATTTTCGTTGTTAGTTTCTATAGTAATGTACATCATATTTTTTTTTTCATTTTATCATTCTCTTATTTTAGAAGTTACAGGAGGGACACTCATTTTACCACTTTGGAAGTGTCTCTCGCGCAAACTATTCAGTTAAGACAAAAATGATATTAGGAACCTCAATATAATTTTTGTAGACCTATCCATAGACACTCCACATGTGTGGGTACGACTAAACATTTTTTGAGTTGCAGTTCTATGTATGGCGACTCCCCAAAATTATTGTTCTTTTTCTATTTTTGTATCTCGATGCGGATGCTATCTTAATGCGGTTCACAGAATACACCTACTTACCAAGTTTCAGCAGTACAGCTCTTATAGTTTCGGAAGAAAGTGGCTGTGACATACGGACGGACAGACAGACAGACATGACGAATCTATAAGGGTTCCGTTTGTTGCCATTTGGCTACGGAACCCTAAAAAGGAATATTCTCTTAATAACCAACCAACATATACCAAAGAAACATAACCAAGCTTATTGTAGCTAACCCAACAAAATACTACCACTCGCCATAACTCATACTCATAACTCGGCACAAAATAAAAAGCTTTAAGGATTACTCAGGATTATTTGAACCGTTGTTTCATATCTCGTTCTAACAAAACCATCCGATTTGTTTTTACATCTGTACTTGTTATTCATTCAATCAACGTACCCAGACTTAAAGTAATAAATAGCTATGTCATGCAAGTCTCGAACCAAAAATACGAGGGCGCTGAGCTAGTAACGGTGCGATCACCTTAACCATTGTGCCACAGTACTCTGTTGGAAATGATGATATTGCCATGCCAGTTTTAAACCGCAGATAATGAAGTCCTGGGTTCAAATCACGGTTGTGACCAAAAGTGATTATGGGTTTTCTGTAAAGAAAATTTCTCAGCATCAACCCGAAGGTTCTAAGTTGCGACGGGGAGATTAGCGACACGACCAGAAAGAGGTCAGATACAGCACCTACGGCATTACGTACTTTCCGAAGCGCGGAGCTATATCTGGCCTCTTTCTGGACGTGTCGCTAATCTCCCCGTCACATCTTAAAAATGCCTCTGTGTTTACGAACACACTTGTGCAGTTTAATATGGCGTTTTTACGACGTTTATGAATAAGTTTTCTTCTAATATTACTGAGATATTACGCAAATAAAAATAAATACAATTTAATGTTTGTAACTTTAACTCACTCACAGTAAAATAGTGAACTCAGTGTATAAAGTACTTCAAAAAGCAAGTCTACCTACATATATCCTGACAAAGCAACCGTAACGTTTGCACCTAGCCAGAGTTATCCTTTACTCGTACATTCAAGCCACGTACATAGTGACGATTCGTTCCATATTTTTGAGTGTTCACGCCATTGATAAGGGTGTTGCGTATATTTTGGGGTCATGAAAAACATTACTTTCCTCAATTCTGTGGACGCAGCAGTGTGAAGAACATTGTTTTTTATAAGCATGAGAGTATATTTATCCCTTTTGACAGCTGTGCTGCTCAATGTGTTGGATCTTTGGAGAACCATTCCACCACGGGCCTTTTAAAAAGTTTTGAATCAAAATTATTAAGACTACTTGCATGTGCTTTATTTGCTAAGATGATTAGAATTAATAATCCCCGTCGGATTTAATCCCAGATGTAATGATAACAATTTGGTATAACATTAATTTGGTTAAACATTTTTTATAATTGCTTTCCGTGGCAGACGAGCTAGCAGCCCACCTGATGGAAAGTTGTAACCGCTACTAATAGACATTCCCAATACCAGGGGGCACAGAAATCCGCTGCCAACCGCGAGATTTGCTGGCAGAGCATATTTAGGTATAAGTAAATAAAAACGTCATGGTGTGTTTACATGCATGCATTTAATCCGGTACTCAGCTAGCAATTACTCATTGCCCGCGGGCGCATTGGCCTTTCAGTCGCCTCGCCGCTTCGTGTCGCGGGTTCGAGTCCTGCGCTGGAAAATTATTTGTGTGACCCATAAATCGTTGTTCTGAATCTGGATATAATTTCTGTCCGTCGATTATATGTTTGTATAGTACCCCGCAGGCCAGGGATTAGATTCCAAACTACGGGCGTTGTCTAAAAAAAAATCTTCCCTAGATATAGCTAAGCAAAAATTTTACATTCAAGTAGACACAAGCTCGCTAAGTCGTCTATCTTCAACAAGATTAGTACTCTGTATAAACCTCGTTAAAACTAGAACATGTCATCGTGCTGATGTTAGAAAAATTTAGCGTTCGATGGGTAACGCCATCTAGTGATAAGTAGATAAATAAGAAAATCGCAGGAATTGCCAATTAATGGTTAGGAAGTCACCATGTGTAGTCCTTACCAGAAGTAACTTCTTCTTTGCCTTCGCCTCTTCGCGTTACGCGGGGTCGGCTTTCTTAATCCTTCGGCATCAATAACTTCGCTGATAAGTGTCGTTATCCTTAAGGCCTAGCTTTTGCATTTCCTTCTGGATATTTGTCATCCAGGAAGTTTGCAGTCTACCCCTCTCTTTTATGTTACTATGGAAAGGTACTTTTTACGATACGGTCATCGGGTCTACTCATAATATGGCCGTACCACCTTAGCCTGTACTCTGTACCTGTAGAACAAGTAATTGAAAATTGGTCTAAGTAATCTAATAAATCACACAAGTGATTTATCATATCGATTATCAAAATGGAGACAGTCCGATAAAGCCATTTTTCAAAAATATGAACAGAATATACTGAGCATTCAGAAACTAAATGAAAAAGAAAATTCTGCTCTTTTGGCAGTCTTCCAATGAAGTGCACTGATATTCGATTCGACTTCTAGACATATGCATAATCAGCATAAAAGAAACGTTCTAGATAAAGTAGATATCAGCTTGTTCGAGGTTTAGGTGCTCAGTATCTATCTAATATATGGGATGATTGTCGTGGTTGGTAAATGCTTGGCTTTTACGGTGCAGGTCGTGGGTTCGATTCCCACTCAGGACTAGGACAGGATTTGTGTGCATGAATTTGTCTGTTTGTCCTGAGTCTGGGTGTAATTATCAGTTATCTGGTTTCCATAATACAAGCTCTGCGTAGTTTAGGATCGTATGGCAGTGTGTGAATAATGTCCCAGGATATTATTATTATATATCTGAAATATAGAATTAAATCAAATTGGTTAGTGCTTAGCCTTAAGACATGGCCCAAGCCGTTCATTGTCATCGTGCGTGGTGTAGTTGGTTTGATACCGGTGCAGGATAACTATATTTGTGACCCATATATAACCGAATTAAGTCTAAATGTGTTTTTAATCCATGTTTGATAGATCCCCGCGATACAGGGATTGATTTCTTTAGTTAGAGCGTTGGCTTGTAAAATAACTATGTAGTCCACTTTAGAAGAGACACCCTTTCAGATTTGAGCTTTAGTAAATGGTGGTCACTGACGCAGGAGCATCAGTTATCGATGTGAAAACATCGATATACTATTGTTCAAATAAAGATCAAAAGGCGCATTTCATAGAAATTCAAACTTATTGACATGGAGGTCCTAATAAATATATGCCATCCTATCACAAACTACGGTGAGCCTGAACCTAATATGGCAACCGGGCAACTGATAAATATACTTTTATATTTCTAAATACATATTAAAGGCTAGCTTTAACCTGCGTTAAACTTTATAATTTATAGTCTGTGTTATTCTGTAATATAAGCTATATTACTACAAAGTTCCATCAAAATCTGTAGTTTTTGTGTGAAAAAGTAACAAACATCTATACATCAATGCATCCATATTAACAAACTTTCACATTTTTAATATTAGTGGAATAATCTTATCTTATCTTATCTTATCTAAAGATTATATAAGATAGTGTACTTTGATAACCTAAGGCTGTAACTACAGAACTCATTTTGAATATGCATTACTTGCATTTTTGGATATTAAATCTCTTTTTTATCACCTTGCAAGACTGAATACCGTTGGGTAAACAAAGTTACATAAATATCGAAACAAGGTCCATAGATCACAGCCTAATACACGTGTCGGGTTCAGTGATAGAGGTGTCGGCGGGTTAGGGAACAGAGGTCAAGGTCAAACGTGAAACTGGAAACACAAAGAATCACGTTTACTTAACAGGGTTTTTTTTATTAAATTTGCTTTTGTAAATATAAATTTATTACACGTTCGCGTATTCACGTAACGTGGAGCGAAAAATGTTTATAAATGCCGACCCTTTGGTACAATTTTGATTGGCCTGTTGTTTTTGTGTTTAGTGACCCGCACTGACTAAGCTAGAGGTCGTGGGTTCGATTCCCACCCAAGACAAATATTTATGTGTTGAGTTCGATTATTTGTTTTATGTCTGGGTGTAATTCATCTATAATATGTATCTATTTAGAAATGTATAATTGGGTTTATCAGTTTTCTAATTGCAATAACTCTAGCTTCTAGGTCTACTTAGTTCGGGATCAGATGGCCATGTGTGGATAATGTCCCAGGATATTAGTTATTATTTAAATTAATTTATATTCCAGTTTAACATCTAAAACAGCTGTTAAACTTTACATGCCAGATAGGACAATCTTGATAGATAGCCGCATGGTCGTAACTGTTAAGGGCGTCATTGTATGTACGTGACGTTATGACTTTTGACAGGTAGGATCTGCCCTCAGTTAAGTAAGCCGGAGTATTATTATAAAGAACTTCAAAATTGTTAATACCACATATTTTCAATAAATTACCGATATTGAGACAAACACCTAAAATAAGTATAAGTAGTTTAAAATTAAAGTTGAGAGATTTACTACTCGATGGTGGAGAGGGGTCACCTGAGACCTAAGGCAGGGATGGGTCCGTAGGTATGATCAGTCGAATGTACCAAGTCTTAAGTATGTCTTAAACATGTATAATTAAATGTAGATACAAGTAGGTTAAGGTTGTACAACAAGAGCGCATTACTCGCCATTAAACGTAGCAGTTTGGCGAGATAACTTATTAAAATTGTAAAAAAAAATGTATACCTACAAATAAAAAAAAAGTATTTTAATACTTCACCACAATGTCATATTATCTTCATCGTGTGTCGCAAAGTACATGTTCTATGGCTTATTAGGAAAAACAAAGCCAAACCCTTGTTGTCGCAAGTTGGAAATTCAATGGCAATGCTTATAAATTTTATCACAATCATTACTATTGGCTTATGTAAGTTTAATAAGATTATCTATATAATATTACTTATATATACGTTATATACCTAACTACCTGAAATTACTATTGATTTTTCATTTTTATATCGTTTTCGTTTTATTTGGATTGGTCAGTTTGGTGGGTACTTGCATTTCACGCCGCAGGTTGTGGGTTCGAGTCCAGCACAGATATTTGTTTGCATGAGTATGTCTGTTTGTCTGGGTGCAGTTATCTATATAAGTATGTATTAAAAAAGTAGTATACGTAGTATGTCGGTTATCTGGTTTCTATAGAGCAAGCTGTGCTGAGTTTGGGATCAGATGGCCGTGGGTGAATAATGTCACAATGATATTATGTATATTTTTGGTGTCTCCGTTCATACGTCACTAAACTTAGATTCAAGTCTATTCCGCTTAGCCAATACTGATGTTGTAATACAGCCACTCATCCGAGGTATGAATTTATTGTAACCTTTTTTCTGTATATGTGTTGTATTTACCTTTCTCTATTCTTATGCGATGTGCTGGATTAAAAGTTATCAATTGCATTTTTCCTTTTATACGGAAATCCTCCCGGCGTCCCGAAGGCCAATAGTTGTGTTGAAATCCGTAGCCTTTACAAAACAATCTGAATTATATTTAATGCCTTGCAAACTGACAGTTGCTGAAAGTCGCTGTATTCGGGTAGTGCAAGACCAATAACTGTAGAGTTCTTTGGGGGAGGCCTTAGTCCAGTAGTGGGCGTCTTTCGGCTGATATAATGATGATGATGATAAAACTGGCAGTTTTTTATTTAATCTTTTATATTTTGAGCAAGTCTGTCAAATCAAAACATTCCCTTTTCACAATTTTTCTGTTCGCCATGCACCATTTGACATGAATCTCATAGAGACCTTCCTTAGATTACTAACAGCTAGTTAATTAAAATCTTAAAAGAACATCTCCTCTAAAGAGTTTACAAGAATGTTGACGTGATATTACATTATTAAGTGGTCTAGACGCATGTGCTGAACTCCTGATAAGAAATGTCATTACGCTGCTGTCTGGTTCACCATCTAATACACTGCATGACTAACATTTAGTAAAATAATGACTGTTTTAAAAATAGTTTTAAAGGAAGAAAAGTACTTTAAAAACTTGTTAAAGACGCGTGTCTTGCGCTGTGTCTCTTTCATAATAAATTTTACTTATATGTATGTATTATTAAATAAAAAATGCAAATGATATTGCATTTTTATAATATTTTTAGTGCACCTTTCTGTGGCATACCATCCTTTGTTGCACCGTAACAATTCAGTACATATCCATCCAAAGGTCATCTGGAAACAAACGCCCACTGTACAGACACCAGCACATCCAGCTACCCTAATCTGTCGAATTTCTTTTATAGATTTTCAACTTTATCACATAAGCATACGTTCACTTTCATTTCATTTGACAGATTGGGGTAGCTTGAGATGCTGGCGTCTGTACATTTCGTTGTTGTTTCAATATAGAATACCTATTTTTGTTGATACGCAGACAGAAAATTTCATAAACTTTCGATTCGCAGAAAATGTTTCGTATACTATTTTGTTTCATATAGACCTCTTTGGTTCTTTGAATTATATTTCGAACAATATTATTTTGATAACTATTGACTTTAATGAAACATGCTTCACAGAAAATAGATTTAAAGAATTTTGAAAGCCATTAATAATAATTAAACTGTAGAATTATTTTTAACAAATGTCGGTGTGTTCTGCCATTGTATTTTATAACAATGAAAATGTAAAAATAGATGTTATGCTATCTTTAAATTTATCTATTTAGTACATTATATATTAAAAAAGTAAAGTAGGTTAGAACCACTTGCTACCAGAAAAGAAAAATATAGTAGGTGGGTAGGTAGGTAGATTAGGTTACTCCGAGCATATAATCCCAGAGCGTCTCCGTACTTCGGTAGGTATGTTAAGCTGTCCTTCCCGGTTTGTACTGTTAGACGTTCAACAGTACATATTTATACCGTAGTATAAATATCTACTGATCTACTACTGTAGTACGCTGTGTTGTGCCGGCGGTGAATATCAAAATATCATCACCCCATCTAGAGGAAATAACTACCAGAGGACGAGCAGCAGCATCCTTCTGAGTACTATGACCATCTTACTGCGATCGCCAATCCGTCTGCCAAGAATGGCGATTATGATATTTCCCCCCGAGATTATTCTTGGGAAAGGCTTGTCCAGCAGTGGACTTCTTTCAGCTGTAATGATGATACTACTGTAGCCACATTTGGGAATGAAATATATTTGAATTTCCTGTCAATATAGAAATGTTTGGTGCACACTAAGATACGTTCCAGTTTTCACTGCATCCAATAAATCAAAAACCGCACAATATTGAAAGAGAAGGTTCAGTAAATCAGGAGTTTCACCATTTCCTAGTTATTGAGTAAGGAAGCTCGGCTGTGGGTTTAGTAATATATCATGTCCGGGGAAAATTCTGCAGACGCCTGTGTTAAACGAGATACTTTATTTGAAGTTTTCGTTTTCATAGTTATGTTTTCATTGTGGAGTTACCTTGTTGTACGGTAATACCTTTTTATCTTGAACTAGCCGTGCCCCGCCCCTTGAACGAGCCCCGCATTTTATCCTCGTTTAACTTTATTAATTATAGCCTATAATGTTATTAGGATATACATGCTATATTACTACAAAGTTTCATCAAAATCCGTTCAGTAGTTTGTGTTTGAAAGAGTAACAACATTCATACATCCATTTTCACAAACTATCGCATTTATAATATTTGTAGGATTTAAACAAGAGTCATTCGAGGTTTTTATTTAGCAAATTTTTATCTAAACAAAGCTCTAGTACTGCTTAATTTTTTTTATATGATAGTAAGGTAAATGGCCAGTTGGCTCTTGATGGAAAGTGTTCACCGCCGCCAATAGAGACTTGTAACAATGTCCTGAGTCAGACGAGTAGCCAGCGTCTACGCATATTAACTTGAAGTGACAGTTGACCAATAACCCTGAAATTTTCTCTCTTATGCATCTCCATTCCGGTATCGGTCTGAACCGAGGTTTGAACCCCAAATAGTACTTATGTTTGTATAGCTTTATTTGCTAGGTCTAAAAACCACCCTGATAACTGACTCTCTCACAGGGTTCAACCTGAACCGAGATCAAATCCCAACGGGTACTTAGTTCGTAGTTTTATTTGCTAGACGGCTATTTTCCAATGAAGCAGTAAAATCCTTCTAGGCTAACTGTAAACATCGTAATAAAAATATATGTACGTAGTCGTAGTAGTAGTTTTAATGGCATAAATTAGATTGGATTATTTTCGCCGTTAATAATTACATCATCATCATATCACTCGAAAGACGTCTACTGTTGGACAAAAGTCCAAAAATCTTCACAATTGCCGTTCTTGCGCTTAACGCATCATTAATGGGTTTAGTTGCTTAAAAAAATATTTGCATATTTCTAAAACCAGATTTCAGTCCTAAAATAAGACTGACGAGAAATTCTGCCGAAAAATATTTACAATGATGTTTTTAAAAATAAATTCGTTTCCATAAGTTAAAGGGAAAGTTCAAAAAACATATTTTGTAAAATACCTCAGATAATAACCTTGAAATCAATCTGACCACCTTTCAGGGCACAAAAGGGCTGTATCCGAACAAAAACTCTCTATTTCCGGTTCCTGTTACAATTTTGTCAGAGTAACAAGACGCGACATGTCTATGTCACTGCTGTTCTGACGAGGGTTGAGGGAAAGGATCCTTACGAGCTTACATGCGTATCGGCTGGAGTTTACTATAAGCTATACGATAGCTAAACTATTAGCTTTAGTTGTGTGTCTAATGTAAAATAATTTTTATTACTTTTTATAATAAAATAGTATTTACCTAATACTTTGGTGCAACAGCATTTAACTGGGATTTTCACTAATTAACGAAATAATTGAAAATAACAATTGAATATATCCTGTACTATAACATTTTCGAGATATCAGTGTTTAGGTTAAATAAATAGAGCATGGATCCCATTCCCTACTTGAAACTACTATTAATTCATCATCATCATAACAGCTGAAAGAAGTTCACTGCCAAAAAAAGCCTCCTCCACAAACGTGGCTGGTGTTCGCTCTGACCATAAATGCCAAATAGTAAAGATAAAAAATGAGATAAATATAAATAAACAAAAAATTAGTTTTAGACCTTTAACAAAATCTAATTTGGGAAAGTTCTGTAACAACCTGGAGAATAGTTTGTGCCATCTATTGCCAAACAAAAGTAAGCCTAACGATATGTACACTACATTATTCCACTGTATTTGCAAAGAATTTAATAAAGCTTGTAAAATAAAAAACATAACGGTTGACAGTAATAAGATAAAATTTAGTTCTTGGGCAACTCAAGGCATTAGACTGAGTAGAGATTTTTTATATGAGTTGTATGACAGAAGGTCCTATAACCCTGATGTCAATTTCATTAATTATGTTAGAAATTATTCAAAAATTTTTAAAAAGGTTTGCATTCAAGCTAAATCTTTATATATAAGAGATAAAATTAAAAAATCTGATAATAAAATAAAATCAGCTTGGCAAATAATTAATACTGAAACTGGTAAAAGTAGATCAAGAGATCAAACATTAGTATTGAATATTGGTGATGAACTGGTTTCAGACAAGCTTACCATTGCCAATTTTTTTGCTGCTTTTTTTGCAAATATACCCGTGGATATTACTAAGTGTCTCGCATCATCACCAGATGTGGCTGAACTCTTTTTAAATCAAAGCGTAAAACAAACTGTACCTAACTTTAGTTTGAAATCCGTAACATATATTATAAAAGATATTAAGAGTATTAAAAGGAAAGGCACAGAAGATTTGTGGGGACTGTCTGTTAAAACAATTGAATCAATCATACTAAACATTGCTACAATCCTTGCAGCCATCTTCAATGGCTGTATAAGTGATGGTGTCTTTCCCGATTTAATGAAAATAAGTAAGATAATACCCATTTTCAAGGCAGGTTGTTCAAAAAATGCCACGAATTATAGGCCTATCTCAATACTACCAGCTTTAAGTAAAATATTTGAAAAGCTGATGCTCAGCCAAATGTTGTCGCACTTTAACGTGAATGAGATATTGCATAACAAGCAGTTCGGGTTTACAAGGGGCCGCTCTACTCAGGATGCAGGTTGCACATTAATTAGGCCAATATTGGAGGCTTGGGAGGGATCACAGGATGCGCTGGGAGTTTTCTGTGATCTCTCTAAGGCTTTCGATTGCGTTGATCATCGTACGCTCGTTGTTAAACTGAAGTACTATGGAATATCTGGCACATCTCTTGATCTTGTGATGTCCTATTTATCGGGGCGACAACAGATGGTTTCGATAGGCGGTGCCACTTCGGCACGTCATCCTGTGAAAATGGGGGTGTCCCAAGGATCTATATTGGGCCCATTTTTATTTCTAGTTTATATAAATGATCTCCCTTATCGGGTAGAGAAAGTATCAGACATAGTTTTGTTCGCTGATGATACTTCGCTCATATTTAAAGTAAATAGAAAGGATAAAGATCTTATTGAGCATAATAAAACACTCAGCTTTATATCAGAATGGATTTCGGCAAATAATCTCTTGTTAAATGCAGGGAAAACTAAATGCATCAGGTTCTCATTGCCGAATGTGACTCAAATTGTACCAACAGTTACACTTAATGCGAAAATATTAGATCTAGTCCCATCGACCGTATTTTTAGGATTCAAAATTGCAATAGGGTCCTCAGATTGAAAAGTTAGCAGGTAAATTAAGTTCGGCTTCCTATGCTGTCTGGAAAATAAGGCAATTGTCAGATGAACAAACTGCTAGATTAGTGTATTTCGCGTACTTTCATAGCATTATGTCGTATGGCATTCTGCTGTGGGGTTCGGCGGCTGACATAGGTACTATTTTTGTATTGCAGAAAAGAGCAGTCAGAGCCATTTATGGTTTAGGCAGTCGCGATTCTTTGCGAAATTTGGTTAAAGAAATAAATATACTTACTGTGCCATCGGAATATATATATCAGAATATAATGCTTGTTAGAAAAAGTATTCATAATTATAAAAAGAAAAGTGAACTGCATAATATAAATACTAGGAATAAAAACAAACTAGCCATGCCAGGCTTTAGAGTAAGCAAAACTAATAAATCATTTTTAGGAAATTGTATTAGGTTTTATAACAAGCTTCCTACTCAAATTACTGATCTGCCTGACACAAGTTTTAAAACACATATTAAACGTATACTTATGGCTAGGGGTTATTACAGCACTAAAGAGTACATCGATGACAAAGACGTCTGGCTCTCACTTCCTACCTGCACATTGCTCGCTGGAGATCTTGTAGCCATATAGACATGACTGATCTGCTGTGTTTCGTGAACTATCTGTAAATGATTGCTATCATATACTTAATTTAAAATTATTGACTCTGTCTCAAAATGAATAATGTTATTGTTTCGAAGTTTTTCTTTTGTATACCTAAATATAATCTAAAATAATAAGCATTCAGACAACCGATCGAGCATAATATATTGTGTTTGCCTACTAAATAATTACTCTAATTGGACCAAATCCCGTGTTCATGCCCGCTTGAGTATGTTTCGCCGGACCGTCTCAACTGGGTCGTGTTGAAACCGGTAGTAGATGAACCCACTGAGTTTGTTTCGCTGGGTCTTCTCAGTTGGGGCGCATTGGATCCGGTGGTAGCATTAAAGCGCGACCGTCGTTATTAACACAAGGTCCGTCATAATAATAATACCTTTAATATAGACAGAACCATTGACAATATGTAGTAAAAATATTAGACTTAAACTAGATAATTAAACATAATCTCTTGACAATAACTTGATACGAGCTAGCTAAATATCATTTCTGTAATAAAATAAATTTTATAAATGTTTTCATACAAGATGTACCTAAATATCTATGTTACTAGAAATAATATCTAATGTATACAACTATATTACTACAAACATGTTCTGACTATTTACAAGCGCTTTTTTAAAGTCTACGTGAATAAAAAAAAAAAAAAAAAAAAAAAATCACCTCATCTTGGGGTATGCCATAATCGCCACGCCTGGCGGGTGGGTTAGCGATCGCAGTATGATGGTCAAAGTACTCAGAAAGAAGCTGCTGCCCGTGTTCTTGTAGATATTCCTTCTGGTCGACTTCTACGCCCCCCATGAGATGGGATGGGGTGATGATAGTCTGATATTTTCCGCCGTCACCTCACAGCCAACGCCAGAAACTAGTATTAATTCACTTTAATAAAGTAGGATTTTCTATGCATTACAATAGTATAGCGCATTACATGTAGCACATGTTTATTAAAGTCCTTGTAAATTTGAACTAAGGACTATGCAATGTTAATGCTAATTCTATATTAAGCCTCTGTTTGTGATCAGTTACAGAAATCAAAAAAATACAAGGTAATATTGAAATCATTTACTTTCGTTACTTTGCGGAAATCCTTAACATCCATCGTGTTAATACCGCTAGTTGTCAGATTTATCAAGCCGGTCTGCAATATGCAGACCGGCTTGATAAATCTGACTACTAGCGGTAGCAATATGAACCGCCCGCCCGCCCGCAGTTAGTTACATTAGAGCACTAGACGAGTTAGCATCCCTTGAGAATGGTCCGTAGAGGACTGAAACACGTGTTGGGTACCGTACCAGCGCATGAAATTTGCATTTTTAAAATGGCCTTTTTGCATGTGCATATTTTTTGCAGGCACAATTTCCATCCTTTC
Organism: Pseudoips prasinana; assembly: GCA_951640165.1. Classification (NCBI taxonomy): domain Eukaryota; kingdom Metazoa; phylum Arthropoda; class Insecta; order Lepidoptera; family Nolidae; genus Pseudoips; species Pseudoips prasinana. The sequence goes on from OX621236.1 coordinate 6,299,120, forward strand.
GAAGTTTGGTGGTTATATTACTGCTTTACGCGACGTCCTGCGTGAGCGATCTAGACGCGAACGCGAAGCGGCGCGGCGACACCTATTTGAAGTGTCCTACGTGACCAAACGCGCGTGTGGTGCGGTGCGGAGCGGCGCGACATGAAGCGAACGCGATATTTTCGCGCGAACAGGCTGCGGTGCCGTCGTGTTTTTGCGGCGTCGCCGCGTCGGTGGCGGCTTCGCGAGTTGATTCGCATGCACGTGGGACACAGTCGCCGCGTCGCGTCGCATAGCATCGCATTGAATTCGCGTGTCACCGCTTCATAATCGCGTTCGCTTTGAATCGCCTACGTAGGACGTAGCGTTAGCAATGTGTAGCATCGCTATCTTAGTAGTGTGTCTTGACTTTACCACTGACGTATTTATTGTGTGTAGGTATAGAACTTGAACTAGTGTGTGTAAGTAGTTGTCAGATTGTCCACCTGTCACATTAGTCACAGGTAGAATGTCGTATTTATGTTATTATACGATTTTTTCTTCATATTATATTAAATATATTATCAGTAAGTGTAGTTTAGTTACTAACAAACATAAAGTAGTGTGTTGCATTTGTATCACCATATGTGTGTGTATCACCATCATTATCATCATATCTGCCAAAAGACGTGGCATCAATAATACTAATTAATCTTTCAATCTACGTTTTGGTTGCGTTTGGCTAGTGCTAGAGGGTAGTAGAGAAGTTCAACTCATATTCGTATATCTGTGTGTCATTGCAGCTTTCAAATAGATTAATAGATTTTAATGCATCTTATTTTTATATATATTCATTCAATAAAAGTTATTTGTTTAATGAATGACGTCACGGGTTTTTGTCGCTTAAAGTATTATGTAAAAAAAATACTATAAAAAACTAAAAAAGAAGCTTTTAGCACGCACTAAAATTTACAAAATGCATTTCAAATAGCCTGTCCGCCTTATTGGATTTGTAATGACGTTTCTTAGCTAGTCATGTATTGTCATCAGAACTCAGAGCGTCTGCAAAATTTCTGTCAACTGTCATCCTAATCGGAGACCGGGAAGTGGGTCAAATTAAGATTCTAAGATTTTCTTACATACATGTCGGAGAATAATAAATAATCTATGCACGATTCTATAAGAATGAAGTGGCAACACTAGAGAATCATGGATATCATAATAATGGAGTGGCAACACTGTTGTACGTGTCATCGTGATTTGAAGGGTTGACATTTGACGTTGTCAATGCACTATTATCTGTCAGTAGTGCGATTGGACTTGACACTTGTTCTAGTACCGTCGCCTGCGCCGGGTGTGCGCACTGATCGATTTTAAAAATTCAACATGGCGGACACGGACCTCGTGGACGTTGATTCTAATCCATCTGAATCTGCGATATACATATACTATAATACTAATAAAAGCGTGTTAATATGTAAGAAGTTTCTTATGGGCTTGAAGGGTGATTTTTGAACGTGTCGCGTAGTGGTTAAGAGAATCGTGTTGCCACTTCGTCCCGGACTCGATATCCCTATAGTACAACTTTTTGTGTGACCCATAAGTAGTAATTCTAAGTCTGGGCGTAGTTTGTATCCATTAATTATATGTTTGTAAAGTACCCCGCGACACTGGCATTAAAATAAATAATACGGCCGTTGCCTTTAAAAATAATTCAAGGGAATCTCCTTAAAAGCCCCTTAGGGATTTTTCAAGTTTATTTTAAAGTACATGTTTGCCCTGCGGTTTCACCCGTGTTAAACTTTTTAAACCATAGTTTATGGTGTGCATTGTAAAATCTGTTCAGTAGTTTTTGAGTGAAAGAGTAACAAACATCCACACATCCATACTTCTATAAATCCACACTAATTAGTAGGATGTAGCGCAGAACCGTACCTCATAATGGCAATAAAATACATATTTATACTTTAAACGTGTAAAGTGTGGCATGAGCTGTAAGTCTAGTTAGAGTTATTTTCACTATCAGGTCTCGCCGTTGGTGTATTGTTTACAATATAAAAGCTGTGTAAGTTATATGGCCATTAAAATACTGCACAAGTATATCCTTCCTTGTTGACTTTTCATATACATTCGAAGCAAATTGTATTGTGTCGGTAACTAAGCAAAGACATTTTATATCTCACGAAACAAAGACTTTCGTATTTTCTACAGAAGCAACGAGATTCTTTTGTAAGTTCTCGTTATTTAACGAAATGCTACAATTTGACCGATAAAAATTGTTGGCCTTTTCATAGAAATTTGTTTATGGATATTAATGCGACTAACCTGTATTGTTATTTTCCCAAAATATCAACCAAGTTGCATTGATTGTGGTCAAGGGCTAGTCAGTTAATCCGTGGCCATGATATAAACGTCAATTTGTTCAAAGCATTTAAAAATAATAAAAATGGTACAGTAAGGTAGTTGCATTAACACCCGTAAACAATATTCTATAACTACGATACGCGAATATTTTAGTTCCCTTATTTTGGACAAAAGATGTACTTTGTTTAAAATAAATAAAACTCATTTAATTGTCTTCTCTCTTAATTTTTATTGATTATTTTGATATTTGCCCCATATTATATTAATATTATTGTAGTGTTTTCTCTTAAATAAAAAGCAGTACGATGCAGCGCAATCCAGAGAAACAACTTCTCTGGATTTGCTAAGCGGATTAAAGTGGTATCAAACGTGACTACGCGCGTAGACACAGGAGCAATACTACGGCGTAGAGTTCGAACTCTACGACGTAGTATTGGGCGTAGTTGCTACGTATATGTAACATTGTTTGTCGACCTCATGCGGATCTAGCACTGATGCGAGCACTCAGTCCGTATTAAGTTGCAGTAATACTGTGTTACAAAATATACAGCTTACTTTAGTTGTATGTTTTTAACACAGTAGTTGTTATTTTTATATTACTGGGCAGTAAAGGCCAACGAGGATTCAATCTAGTTTAAAAATAGTACTAGGTGGCTTGAATAGCTCTGATTTACAGGAGACAGAAACAAAAAGTATACACTCATATAAATTATCAGTAAAATGTAATGTAAGAGTTACGAGACTGCACATCGCAGTGGTTAAGATGGTCGCCTTTCCTGTTTGGTTCCCAGGTTTCATTTCCACTCAGGAAAACTATTAATGTGACCCATAAGTAGTTACTCTGAGTCTAGATGTACTGTTTCCGTGATATGTTTGGAAAGTACTCCACAACACAGGGATTAATTTTCTATGAGATTTCTTTTCTTTTTAAAAATCAAAATGGTGCCGTAGAAAATACGAGAAGTCTTTGCTTTCAGAGTTGGCTTCGTATAAAATGTCTGTGCTTCTGTACCAACACAATAAAATTTGCTTAGAACGTAAACCTTAAGTTAACAGGAAATGAATTTACGTTATTTTAATGGGCCACGTAACTTAACAGCTTTTATTTTGTAAACAATATACCAAATAATACCTGAAGACTATTTTGGAGTTGGAGGTTTTCTAACAGTTTGGTTCTTAGAAAACTTCCAACTCCAAATATAATTGCATCATTTTGGAAAATGTCTATCCACTTAAACTGAACCTATATTAACAAAACATACCTAGAAACCAATGGAAGGAAACTGGCTTTCAAATGAACAAAACCGCATCGAAATGGGTCCAACCGTTTGAGAGCTACACTGACGGACACACCCAAACAGACATCGACGTCAAACTTATAAAATCCCCATTTTTGCGTTAAGGGGTAATACTAACTCCTAACTATTAATCTTCTTTACATGTTTCACATTTCCATTTTACATAATTGTAGTATAAAGAATATTTTTAAAGCCATTAGGTCGGTATAGTTCTACATAACTACTCCTCAAACAAATGCTTGCTTTTCACGCCGGAGGTCGTGGGTTCGATTCCCACCCAGGACAGATACTTGTGTGCATGAACATGTCATTGTCTGTTTGTCCTGAGTCTGGGTGTAATTTATCTGTATAAGTATGTATTTACAAAAGAAAAATAGTATATGTAGTATATCAGTTATCTGGTTTCCATAGTACAAGCTCTGCTTAGTTTGGGATGGCCGTGTGTATATAAATAATGGCCCAGGATATTATCTTTTTACTTCAGCGGCTTCCTGAACTGTGGCCGGTACCCCACAAGGGTGCCCTCAGTTATTAGTCACTTCAGTTAAGCTACTGGTTGAGAGCCTTCTGCGCTAGCTAACGGCTCGGTGTCTTAAATTTTTAATATAATAGTACTAAATTTAACAATAGTAGCTAAGTAACGTGTTATTTGATATTATTTAAGGATTTAAAAAAAATGTGGTAAAGCAGACCGCACGGACGGCCTAGTTAATTTTTTTTGTTATTTTCATATTGGATTTGACTATTATTACGTTGTGTACTATTGTATTATGTACTATATTGTGACCTTGATAAGTACACGTTTGTGTTAAAACCCAAGTGCTGAATAAATTTCATTATTTCATTTAGATTAGATCGGCCCGAAACAATATTTTCATGATTTTGGGCGCTCGTTTGATACTTAATTTAGTTGCTCGCAGTGAAAGTGCAGAGAGTCCTAGTTATTCATAATAGAAGACCAAAAGTTAGCAAAATATTTCTTTTGGTTTAGTTTGTGTATTATTATGCGCTTGAGGTTGATAAGTACAAGTGTATGTTAATACCCAAGCTCTGAATAAATTTCATTTAGATTAAATCAGCCAGAAGCAACATTTTGTTAATTTTGGGCGCTCGTTAGATACTTTATTTACATGTTGCTCACAGTTTCGACGATATTTTTTATGACCATGAAACATAGCGCACAATTTTTCACAAAATGTTGCCAGTACAAAATGTTTTGATAATTACACAGTCCGGCAACAGGTTACGAATGATATGAATTTTTAAACGTTACTTTCAACGGTTTGTTTAACTGAGTTGTGTAAACACTGCAACACTGGGAGTTAATAAATTGTGCGCCATATTTACATAGGTTTTGATTAAAATAGTTTATGGAATTTTCAGTTTACCGTTTACGTATTAAACTAAACCAAAACAAATATATTTTGAAAACCCTTTGATCTTTTACTGTGAATAACTGTGATACTGTACTTTCAATGCCACCAATACATCGGGAAGTCAGTCAGCTTGACTAGATCAGTATTGCTTTTGCTAGCGAAAGAAGGACGATGTAGTGATGGCAGAGTAAAAGAGAAAAATTAGCTTTAGTTCTTAATCATAAGGTATTATCTGATATTTGGGCAAACAGCATTCTAAAGGAGAATATACTGTGGCAGGAAAGAAGAGTGGATGAGGTCAGAGCGATGGGTGATGGGTAGATGAAGTGAGGGTTATGAGAAGAACGAAAATTTTTGCTGTTGTTGGTATAGAGATATTGAAATTTGGAAGTAAGTTATTAGAAGAAGAAGAATGAGAGTAAAGTATAAGTATGTACAGTGTGGTTGGCAACGTTCTCCATTTGCGAATTGGTAACCACATGAACTTGACTTGATAAGAAAAATCTCCCTTTGCAGGTCTGCTGGAAGAGATTTCTTTAAAAATAAGTAGTACCTTTGTGCAATCTCTTCTCTTGTATTTTATTCTTTCTTGTATACTTTTAGTGCGTACATAAATTGGAAATAAATAAAGAGCTGGCACTTTGGAAACCAAATAAATAAAAAAAAATATGATCTACTTTACGTAGATTAAAAATGAACCAAATGCATTTTTTAAAGGTCTGTCGAATTTATTTTTTTACTGGACTCCTTTGATATCTAAAATTAAAATATCGTGCTCTCACAAAAGCACTCTAAGCCCAAAATAATTAACATTTCAATGGTCTAACTTTTTTATTAAGTTAAATGGTATCTAAGAATTAAAAAACTCGTGAAAAACAGCTAAGTGATTAGACGAAAAAATAATTTTAAACTTGTTAACTTAGGTTAAGTTTACAACCTAGGTTAGCGAGTAATTCAAATATTGAAAATAGGCCAGTTAAGATTATTTTATTTTATTAGTACGTTGGAATAGAAATAGCTTTCTTTTTAATGTTTCTTGTTGTAACAGAAACATGGCGATTTATTTTTATATTTGTTTGCGTTATTGCGGTTTCCAAGCAAATATGAATTTATTTTTACGATGCTTCTTTTATTTAGCTTTAATAACCTTCAGTTATTATGTTTTCAATTGTTAAAATTATAATAGTTGTAATATATAAGTCGACCTAGATCCTTTATGGGGTTATAGTTTTCATCACTTCTGACTAATTTGACTATAACATAATAATACATTCATAAAATAATATAGCTGCACATGTGGCACAGCGGCTAAGCCAGTCGCATTGCCGCTTCGTGTCGCGGATTCCAGTCCCGCGCCGGACAACTATTTGTGTGACAATTAAATAGTTCATCTGAGTCTGGGCGTAATTTGTGTCCGTCTATTATATTTTTGTAAAATACCCCGCGACACAGGGATAAGATTCCCTAGTGCGGGAGTTGTCTTTAAAAACAAATATATATATTTATAAAGTAAAAAAAATACTTAGATTTTTTTATTTTACTATTATTCCTATTCTGTGGCCTAGTTAGTTTAATGGCCTTTTAAAAATGGAGGCTCCATTTTTATGAAAATAATAAAGATAAGATAAGATATTTATTTTGATAATTGTGGTTAGTACAAAGATGTTAACATAATAACAGCTAACAGCCATAAAACATAAAATGTGGGCCATTTTTGTAAAAACACTTTAACACTAGAGTGCACGCGCGGGCTACATATATAACCCAGCGTGTAATATTGTCGTATATAATTTTTGTATGCCGCGCTACAGTGCAATCGTCTAATGTATTCCTCAAGCATTACCCCCCGCTCCCGCCAGGAGCGTGCCAACTCCCGCGGCTCACAGACCTCTGCAAAAATCGCCCTTGAAGTTGGTGGGCTACGCCTGTAGCCCGCGCGAGCGTTGGAGGAAATTAAGTGTTTGGTGTGCAAGTGGTGAAATTGAGGTAAATATGAAACATTTGTTGCAGTATTACTACAAAACGTACTGTTAATTAATTTTAAAGTGTTTGTTGTTTGTATTTATGAGTTTTTCATGTATCTTTCTTCTGTTTTGTTCACTTTTTGATGGCGGCTAACTCGAACAGATTGTGCGACCAAATACAAAGATGGCTGCTGGAGGATAATGAAGACGACGACATTTCGAGCGAAAGTGAGGAAGGCGGAGAATCCGCGGAACAAAGTGGCCCGCTTGGATCTCCTCACCATTCTGATACGGAAAAAGATGGCGAGGAAGACGAGGACGAAGATGAAGACGTGCCTCTATCGACTTTGGCTTCCTATCAGTCTCGTAATGGTACAAAATGGAGAAAGATTGCACCGTCCACTTCAAGAACCAGATCTCACAACATTCTAGTCCGTCCACCAGGCCTAGTAGGTGTAGCAAAAGATGCTAAAACGGCTCTCCTATCATTCCTGCTGTCAATACCTCCTACAAGTCGGATTTGATCTTGCAAGACCTTCTATTGAGCGTCGTATATCCCAACAAAATATACCCAGAGGTATTAAACTGAAAGGCAGACTACTTCTAGGATGGGCAGAACAACCCCTGCAACAAAATATGTCTATTCGGGGAGGAGTTGGTGTGCTTTTTGCAGTAGGGCTCGCGACCGTAGCACGCGCAAGCAGTGCAGCAAATGTATGAGGCGTATTTTTAGCGAACATCAGGCAGTCGTGTGTCCGGAATGTATGCCAATAGACTGATTTATTACCCGTTACTTTGATAAAAGATTCAATAAGATTAAAATAAACGCCTTTTGTAATAAATATTACGTTCCTAAATGAAAATAAGACTAAGAGAACTGAACCTTCCAAATATTTGTTGATTTTTAAGAAGTTTATGTTTAAGTTTCAAATTATAATAAAGAATCTAAATTTTGTTGATTTTATGAGCCATTTTGATAAAAATAAATATGTTTAGTAATTATATGCTGTTTTTTACTAATTTTTTGCCTTATTCAGAGAAATAATTGACCCATAAGTGGCCTACACCTGTAGCCCGCGCGTGCGCTTAAGGAGTATTTATGGGCGCGTGCACTCTAGTGTTAAAGTCTTATAACTGAAAACGGTTACGTTTGATATGGTATCTTACCAAGTAACCTGATATTTAAAGAGCGTAATATAACCATCAGTTTTAGCTTGTGCTGAGTACAAAGCTTTCCATCCTACATTTTACCTGCGTATACTATATTTAGTATCCTAAAAGGCAAAAGTATGCCCTAGTATGGGTTCAATCATCCACCTGTTAAGTGTCATAGTCAGTTCATTGGTTTGATGTTAAACGTAATAGGCAGATTAAATTTCATATTTAGAATACTAGCATGCATATTATAGTGCATTTTTGAGGTGACCATTTGTTATTAGTATTAAGGCAGATCTTATTAATTTTAACTGTCGTAAGGTTAATACAAATACGTTCAATACGGATACATATGGAATAAGAGTCGAGTACAAGTAGAAAATCACCTATAAACAAAGTGCTTACCTTCTGTTTACTTCTACTTAATAATATTTAGGTAGTTTCTACAGCACCTCCAGGTAGTAAATTTCGAAGTTAAATTTAAACGTTTTGCTTGACTTCCATAGAGAATGTTGGAAGGATTCCAAAACTGTCAGGCACTAGTCGACTAATCGTTGTTGTTTTATTTCTTTTTTATTCGATGAGTTAATCTGAAAATGCAGGTCATTTATTTTCCGAACCTATGTATAATGGATGTAATATCTCTGCGTTTAAATGGTCTATCAGTCTATTGTGCTTAAAATATAGACTAAGAATACTTGCCCTCAATGACCTTCCTACTCAATACCCATTGGGTAGGAAAATGAGAATGAGAAAATAAAATAGGTTGTTTGCTTTAATATTGAGTTTTATAAAAAAAAATATACGATAATAGAGTTAGGTCCATATTAGCCTTTCGAGGCGCATGCATCCATTTATCTGCACAGATTTTTTAATTAATATAATTTCTTATTAAATGTTGCTGTTATAATTAACATTAAAAAAAAGCAGACAATGTGCATTATGTTAAAAAATGTCATGAATTTAAAAAAAAAAATAATCCTGAATAGAAAAATATGATACACTAGTTGCGCCCCGCGGTTTACCCCACGTTAAACTTTATAAATCATAGCCTATGTGTTATTCGGATATTTGAGTTATATTACTAGAAAGTTTTATCAAAATCCGATCGGTAGTTTTTGCGTGAACATACATACTCACACACTAACAGACTTTCGCCATTATAATAATAGTGTGATTTTGATAAAAAAATAATTAAATAAATATTATTCAATTTGTTGAGATAGCATATAGTTTTAAACTAAACATTTTAAATGAAACAAAACATAACATTTCATACGAGTTTCTATATAAACTTGACTTAATTCATATGCACTAACCTAATATTTAAATTTAATCAAATTCAATCCCTTTATATTACTTCAATACATAATATCTGAATAATGTTTAAAGGGAAATAAACAAAGCTATCTGATATAAACATCTCTACTATGATATCAAACAATAAAATCTACTTACACAATTCAAAACTTTACGGCAGGTATACAGAAAGTTTACAGAAAGGAACTACTGCCTCGTTAGTACTGTAGAATATTCTGTCTACCTCGTTCTTCTAGCGGTAGCGTATAAAACCGCAGATAATGAGGATCTGAGTTCAAATCCCGGTATTAAATATCGGAAGGAAATTAAGCATATACCAATAATAGGCTGGAAAAAAGAGAAACTATGGTTTTATTAAAATGGACAAAACTGTGAACTGACATGAAATTAAAAAACAGCACAAGAATTTAGAATATAAAGTGTTCAAAAAAGGTTCGATTCGTAACAGCCGGGTCCGACCAAAACTTGATTGTGGGATTTTTTTGTTAAGATAATTTCTCAGTATCAGCCTGTAGTATGTGATTTGGTGGTATCATAGCCCCGTGCTGAGAGCACATAAAGCCGTCGGTCGTGAGGTCGTCGATGTAGATGGAAGCGCCCTTGTATTTGTGCACATACTTGTGCACTATAACATGTCCCGTGCAGATGGCTAGTCTCCATTAAGATTGGCCGCCATAGCTGAAATTCAAGCCCGAGGGCGTTATACCTACTCAGTCGCCTCGCCACTTCGTGTCGCGGGTTCGAGTCCCGCGCCGGTCAACTATTTGTGTGACCCATAAATAGTTTCTCTGAGTCTGGATGTAATTTGTGTCCGTCTATTAATATGTTAGTAAGGTACCACGCGACACAGGGACTAGATTCCATAGTGCGGGCGTTGTCTTTTATAAAAAAAAAGAAGTTTGCCAAATAAGCCAATGAATTTCAATATATCGATGTAATGACACGTATAACACACCTACAATTCTGCCACGCAATTAATAAACGCAGTAAATTACATGTCGTTCACATGTACTTTACTGCGTTTATGAATTGTGCGGCAGAATTCAAGTATTCATCATCTTATTAACTGAAAGAATTTACTACATATTTTTTGTTCCATAATGTGTTGACTTCGGTGCAATAGTTTGTTCCTTTAATCAGATTTCTTTAGCAGTAGTAAGTTCGTGAAGAAATTACATAATATGTTTCTAAAGTTTACTGCGATACGGATATTAATTTACATAGATTAGTATTTAAAAAAATCTTACATGCAAACCAACAAACACATTTATAAATTAATACTTGTAATATTGACTGGACCGGAAGACGCAGCGTGGGCAGGCCCCCTACAAGATGGACCGATGATCTTGTGCGGGTCGCCGGAATCTGCTGGATGCGAATAGCGCAAGACCGGCATTTGTGGAGATCTTTGGGTGAGGCCTTTGTCCAGCAGTGGACTTCTTTCGGCTGACTTGATGATGATCATGATGAATATTAACTGGTCTAGTTGTTAGTGACTCTGACTACTAAGTTAGAGGCCGCACGTTCGATCCCAACCCAAGACAAATCTTTGTGTGATGATTATTTGTTCTAGGTGTAATTTATCTATAAAGCTGTGCCCCGCGGTTTTACCCGCGTTAAACTTTTTAAATTATCACACTCCTCCCCCGTAGGTGAAAGCGTGATAATATGTAGCCTATATGTTGACCCGACCTCTTAGTAATATTCATGCAAAATTTGAAGTAAATCCATGCAGTACTTTTTGAGTTTAGCCCGGACATACATACAGACAAACAGACACACAGACAAAAATTTTAAAATCTATATTTTTGGCTTCAATGTCTATTGTAGATCACGCCCCAAGTATTCTTTTTAAAAAACATTCAATGTACAGTTTTGACTTTCCTACGATTTTATTATATGTATATATAATAATATAAGTATGTAGGTATGTATTTAGAAATATATAAGTATGTTTATGAATTTTCTGGTTCCTATAATACAGGATCTGCCTAGTTTAATTTTAGTTTAGTTTTCCCAAGACATGTATTTATGTATTTTATTTCTTTAACGCATTGGAAGTGGTTACCCTAGTGTCCCCTAGTACCCTGCTGTGTGGTGACGGCGACAAATATCAGAATCAGAATATCATCACCCCATCTCATCCCGTGGGGGGCGTAGAAGTCGACCCGAGGGAATATCTACCTGAGGAAGGGCAGCAGCTTCCTTCTGATTACTATGACTATCTTACTGCGATCGCCAACCCGCCTGCCAAGCGTGGCGATTATGGCATATCCCCTCAAGACGATTCTTGAGGGAGGCTTGTCCAGCAGTGGACTTATTTAGTTGTAATGATGATGATGATGATGACCCTAGTGTCAAAGATGTCCATGCCGCACATTAGGCCGCTGACATGGATTAACGAATTTTGTCTAATGACTACAACCGGGACCGACAGTTTAACGCGCAGACATAAAACCACGTAGGTGGTCACTCATCTATGGACTGACCGCGAGCCTAAATAGTTGCTTCACCTCGCCGGTCACTTGTGGACTGTGAGAGCATCTAGCTATGATTACATTGATTTATGTGATATGTATATTATTATGTATTTATATTCGTAATGTGAAATTATGACCTTCTGGTATTTTTAATACACCAATCCAAAGTTACCCTTCTGTTGCGAATTTTCTTCCCCACAATTCAACCTGGTACATCTATTTCCTATATACAATGCTTAAAGGCACGAGGCGCGCATTTTATTGCTCCGAAGCGAATTTATTTACAGTGTATCTAATACTGCTTTTACGCCATCTTTAAAAGAGAGAAACGGGCCGTAAATATATTTTTAAGATGTCACTTTAGTAATAAAAGAGTGGGAATGTGGGATTTTGAAACTTTCTCTTAAATTATTCGCATAGTGAAGTGCAACATTCGAAGACCTTGTTATTTTTTATTAAAGGGCTATTACAAGCTCCTATTTTTATTCGTAGGAAGGTATTTCTGATTTCCCCATTAACGATTTCAGGAGAATATCAATATTCCGTTACGGTGTTCCGTTACGCCCGAAACAAAATATTCTGGCCGTCCGTTTTGGAGGATAAATCTTCTTATAGTAGAAGCTTGATGTGCTGGCGTCTGTACTATGGAAATGAGATAGCTGATATACTACTGTTTTTATGTAAAGACATAATTATATAGATAATTATACTCATAATCAGGATAAACAAACATATTCATTCACACAAATATCTATTGGGGTGAGAATCGAACGCACGACCTACGGCGTAAAAGGCAAGTATTTAACAAACATATTAAATTAATAATTATCTTCCTAATATTTTGAACGCGAAAGTTTGTAAGTGTGGATGGATGTTTGTTACTCTTTCACGTAAAACTACCGAATGGTTTTTAATGAAACTTTATGATAATATAGTTTATACATCAGAACAACACATAGGCTACAATTTATAAAGATATTGTACAAAATATGATGATAAATGTCAAGTAAGTAGGAAAAAATCTACCATCTGCGAGCTATTCCGGCGTGCACTGCCAAAACCGCTAGAGGTACACATCCTACTAATACTATAAATGCGAAAGTTTGTGAGTATAGATGTATGGATGTATTTTGTTACTCTATTACGCCAAAACTACGTTAAAGCGGGTGAAACCGCGGGACATAGCTAGTAATACATAAATTCAAATGTTTAGCTCACTCTTAAGTGATTTGCACGTATACACTTACAATATAGTGCTTACCTCACCCTTGAAGGATTTGCGCTTAAAAATTTTAATGGTTCGTTCAAGATTATCTTTTGTATTCTTTCATCATCAACATATCAGCCGAAATACGTCCACGCTGGACAAAGGCCTCCCCCAAAGATCCACAATTGCCGATCTTGCGCTATCCGCATCCAGCAATTTCCAGCGACCCGCACAAGATCATCGGTCCATCTTGTAGGGGGCCTGCCCACGCTGCGCTCTTCCGGTTCGTGGTCACCACTCGAGAACTTTTCTGCCCCAGCGGCCGTCGGCTCTACGAGCTATGTGCCCTGCCCACTGCCACTTCAGCTTGGCAATTCTTACGGCTATGTTGGTTACTTTGGTTCTTTGTACTCTACAGTTATCTACTCATCCTTTAATATTAATATTTTAAGGAAAGCCTCAATATTTCAAGCGGAATGGTGTATTTATAAAAGCTTTTATTTACAATATATCGGTCTGACCCAATTAATTACGAGTAAGCAATTAATCAGAATGCTATCAAAGTAGATACGCGTCTGAAGTATGTTGACTGTTTTAATAATTTTCATGATAATAAATTGGGTTGTATTAAAAATACAGCTCTTGTGTAATGAAAAATTTATAAGAAACCATTATTTTATTAATACACAAAAACAAGGGGTTGAACGCAATTTAACAAAAGCAATTTTCCTTCCATTTTTGTAGGAAACTAATGATTTTGTTCAATATAATCTTGTTCTTCAAACGTTTTGTCAGTTTTCTGCCCACTCCATTCTGACCCATGTCTTAAGATTTTTGATCTATTTAATATGTAATCGATGAAAAAGAGTACTAACTGTACACGTTATTGTGCAAAAATCTACAAATATTGGCTGTTGGAGTTTGTCAGCTAGTAGTATAAAATAATAAATTGTAATATTTTTTTATAAAACGTTTTTTTTTATTTCCAATGTTTATAAATAATATAAGTGCTGTTTTACAGGTAATATTTGGAGGGGTTGCCTTAGTCACCGCGCTTGGCATGCGAGTTTGCGACCGCAGTAAGGTGGTAGTTAGTACTCATGTGGCGCTGCTGCCCGACTTCTTGATCCTTCAGTCGCCTTTGACGACACCCACCGCATGGGAAGGATGGCCCTTTTTAGGGTTCCGTATCCAAAGGGTAAAACGGGACCCTATTACTAAGACTTCGCTGTCTGTCTGTCTGTCTGTCACCAGGCTGTATCTCAGATAGTTAGACAGTTGAAATTTTCACAGATGATGTATTTTTGTTGCCGCTATAACAAAAAATACTAAAAAACAAAATCAACTAAATATTAAAGGGGGCTGCCGTACAAAAATGTATTTCCCTTAACCCTTCGTGCGTGAGTCCGACTCGCACTTGGCCGGTTTTTTTATTAGGCAGGGGAAATGCATAACCATGCCACCCGAAAAAAGGGAATGAGGGTGGGTATGTCGGACCAACTAAACCTAACCTGCCGTAGACTTCTATTGGCGCCTGATGGGTCCCTGGGAACGCGGGTATGCCGCTCAAGTGCCAAGTAATTCTTTATGTGCCCGAAACCGCACAACTCAAACTATGTTCCTTCATCTTTATTAATATCATCTGTATTAAACTACAAGTTTTATTGCCAACACAACTTAATTGCCGATGAACACAAAATTTTGACATAAAACAAAGTAATGAATGAAATAACGAGTCACGACTCAAGTAATTTGGATAATGCTGCACTTAAAATTCATTTAACCCTTAAACATTCACGCAGAGGCATGCACGGCCATGCGTGCATTCTACGAATATTATTAAAACTAAGGATGGTTACACACGCAAGGTTCTGTGAAAATTTTGTATTTTTAACGTAATATATTATACTATCGTGTCTGCGCAAAATATATTAAATTACATTATGTTACTGGTTTATGTTTTGTGGTAATTATTTCTTCTTTCTTTATCGTGGTAACACTGGTGACAGAGTTGTTCAAGGTACCCCGTAGGCTGACATGGCTTATCGAGTGTTGCCTAAAGACAAAAAACGGAACCAACAGCTTAATGAGCCCTCCGGAGCACGGAGACGCTCCCCATTCAACCACTTTGACGGACATCCATCTATGGACGGCGGCAAAGGTGCTTCACCTCGCCGATTGCTTACGGACCGGTGAGCACAACTGGCTGAAAGCGCCTCAAGTGTGGTAATGAAAGTAAATAATTATTGCCTAAAATTTTAGGATTTATAGAATAGTAATCTAATATCCTGGGACATTATTTACTACATTCATTACTATTATAAAATAAATCTTATCTATACATATATCTAATAAAATCGTAGGAAAGTCGAAACTGTACATTGAATATTTTTTTAAAAGGATACTTGGGGCGTGATCTTCAATCGATATCGAAGCCAAAAATATTGTTTTTAGAATTTTTGTCTGTGTGGCCGTTTGTCTGTATGTATGTCCGGGCTAAAGTTAAAAAGTACTGCATGGATTTACATCAAATTTTGCATGAATATTGCTAAGAGGTCGGGTCAACATATAGGCTACATATTATTACGCTATTACTTACGGGGGAGGGGCTGTGATAATTTATAAAATTTAACGCTGGTAAAACCGCGGGGCACAGCTAGTTGTAAATGTTTTCATACAATCCTAATTGTAAATCAATGTAATCAATCATAATTGTAAATTACTACAAAAATGTTCTGACTATTCACAAGCGCTTTTTTTAATTCTACACGAAAAACCTTTTATTTTATTGCTTTTATTATATTATACACACACGGTTATCAGATTTCAAACTAAGCAGAGCATATTCTATCGAAACCCGATATCTGATATACTACGTATACTACTTTTCTATTGTAAATACATACTTATTGTATAGATAATAACACCAAGTCTCAGGGTTAACAGACATATTCATGTACGCAAATATCCTTCCTAGGTGCGAATTGAACCAACGAACTGCGGCGTGAGAGGCAAGTATCAACCAACTGCTGCTTTGTTACCAATTTCATTTCAACCTTATTGAGTCTTTGGAATGATGACATACTGGTTCAAAATCCGGGTCAACAGTCAGATTATTTTGTTATTTTTTATATTGTTATTTAACTCAGCACTTAGCGCAATAACCCTCAAATATACCACACAGAACATTCATGATTAGAATGCATTATAAACTTAACTTTAGACGTTGATTTTAAGCCTGCAAGTGGCCCGGGTCTGAATTATTAGTATATTATTTTCATGGTACAAATAGAGATGGCAAACATGATAGGGAACTATGGTCAGCCAATCTACTGGGTGGTTTCCGCGAAGGCAGATTGCTCAAAGTAGCACGAACGTGAAACATGAGCCACGTTGGAACCACTTGGGTGACTCCGCGGGTGCCTCGCCATAACTTGATGTCAACTAGAGGCTGTTTTTACGATAGAGTCTAGCTGCAGGCAGACAACGCGTCCCAACCACGGGGTCTAGCTGCTTTAAGCGCCGCTCACACAACACGCCATTTTGTGCGTGACTTGAAATAAAACCATTCTTAGTGCTCGCGTCTTGCGAATAGTGTTTTTCTTTTATATAAGCGAACCATGGTTTTATAATTTGCGCAAATTAAAACTACCCAAATATTTTTCTCTAGACGTATTTATTCAATGAGGTGTGTGTTAAATACTGTTTAATTGACGGACCTCAGCGTTATTGTTAATATTGTTTACAATATACATATCTATTACAACTTTTCTTAGTAATATTTAAGCATTCCGTATGTGGATCAACATAGCACATGTCCAACATACTCCAAATTATTCCGTATGCGTCCAATTTGCCATCCATGGCGGTCATAAAATTTAATCGCCCTTCATCCGGATTTATACGAGTCCATGCACATAATATCTAGTTCGTTAAGGTCGACTGGACGAAAATTTTTGGAATTAGGCTCGCCATTGTACAGGCGCCAGCACATCCAGCTACTCCAATCTGTCAAATTTCTTTTATAGATTTTTCAACTTTATGACATAAGCAAAAGGAGCACTTTCAATTGGGGAAATTTGCACAATTAACACAAACCAAATAATCTAACATAATGTAGTTTAAGTTAAACATATATTATTGTAATTTAATGAGTGTGAACCGTAACCGGGTCTTTATTGTAACAATTGTAGTAATCACCACCGAAAAATAAATAATACTCAACAAAAACACTGCTATTAAATTCATACCAATAAATTACCAACACTTATTACAATGCATAACTACTATACACGTAAAGGAACAACCATTCCACTTTACTATAATGAGCCACTTCATACACATACAATTATACTCACTTCAACTTACCGACAATTTGTAAGGATCGCGTGTGCACCTCCCCTTACCTGTCAAAATCTGCATTACCTGCGCTAGTATTACAATAATTAATTTTACACATAGCTATTTTGTAGTGGCAGTTCGAGAAATTTGTAAGGAGGTAACTAAGTATATTTTAGTGGGGAAAATAATATTGTTAAGTTAATGGTACACTACTGTGTCGCTGACGGCGCTTCTGTGTGGCTGATGGCAAAGATTTTTCATCCCATGGAGTGCGTAGAAATCGACCCGAGGGAGTATCCACAAGAGAAAGGGAAGCAGCAGTTTCTCTGTGTAATATGACCCTTATACTACGATCGCCAACCCGTTTGCCAAGCGTGGCGTTAATGGCATATCCCTCCAAATGATGGGCACAACTCCATTGTGGAAATCTTTTATGGAGGCCTTTGTCCAGCAGTATACGTCATTTGGCTGACATGACGGCGATAAAGGAAGTGATGATGATGAATGGTACATATATAATAATGAGGTTTCGTTGTTCTTTTTAATTAATTAATATAAATTTCAATCATTAAACCTAAACATAATCTCCTTGACAATAACTTAATACAAGCTAGCTAAATATCACTACTATTATAAAATAAATTGTATAAATGTTTTAACATTCCGTGTACTTAAATATCTGTAATATGCAACTATAAATAATAACTGTATTACTACAAACATGTTCTGACTATTTACAAGCGCTTTTTAAAGTCTACGTGAATAAAAACCTTTTTCTTTTTTTTTTTTTTTATAATTTCGTATCATAAGTTTGCCCAGCCAAGCGATTCTGGAGGTCTTTTGGGGAGTTTTTTATCCAGTAGTGGATGCCATTTGGCTGACATGGTGTTGATGTTAAAAATATGTATTTCATTTTAGTTCTAATATATATGTAATGCAACACAAGTGTATAATTAAACACTGATTCTAGGCCGCATTAATTTAGTGTCAAAATTTGATAAGAAATTCAGCACGACTTATTCACAGAGGTAAAACACAACCAACTTTCTAACTCCGGGCGTTTACTGAGTTCATGTCTTGCGAGATAAATTTCAATGACAGCTATCGGCTTAACCCGGAATTTAAGCCGATGATAGTATTAGCTGTCGCTTGAGCAACAAGGCAAACTAGACTATTAAGCACAGAATAGTTTTGATAATATAACGAGTACACCAAAGTTTGGTTCATATTCTATTAGAAGTTACCTCGTATGTTTTACAAACTATGACCTGCGGTTTCACCTGCGATACATTTTATAAATTTATAGCCTATCTGTTATTCGGATATATAAGCTATATTACTACACAGCTTCATCAAAATCATTTCGTAGTTTTTGAGTGAACGAGTATCAGTCATCCATACTCACAAAGCTCCGCATTTATAATATTAGTAGGATTGCACTACGACAAAGAAATATGTTAGGTGTGGAGAAGTTTGTTGATGGATAATTACGTACATTAACACATTATCTATTTGTATTTAAACTGGTGGGTTTAAACGTTAAAAAAGATAGGGCTTTCGATTCTATCCTTATCTTCTGGAATTTACACAGAGTATAATATTAAAGTCCGTACCCTAAGGTTACCCATGGAATCCTATTACTAAGCCTCCACTTTCCACCTGTCTATTCATGTTTCAGGGGCTGCATCATACATTGGGGTGAGTCGCTTAAAATTAACACCATTAAGTACAATGTAATTTTATGTTAATTAATAAATATTTAAAAAAGGTTTCCTGTTGAGTTTTCTGGCAGTGTTATCCAGTAGCTGCAACGCCAAGGTAGGGTAAAAAATATTAACAATTCCACACAAATGTAAAACTTAAACGGAATTAATGAATTTAGAATTTGAATTGAATTGATTTTTAATATATCATTATTTATATATTGTATCGTATCTGGGTACCACCCAGTAGACGTTTGTCATAGTTTACAAACTGTTGTCATAGAAGAGAATAACTGCCAAGCATCGGGCTACAACTTCTCTACGAGTACAACGGCCATCATACTACCATCACTTACCCATTTAACAAGCCTAGCGATTATGGCTAATCCCCCCAAAGTCTTTAGTGAAGGCCTTTAGCCAGCAATGTTCGGCTTTCGGCTTGCACATTGGCACGTTGATGATGATGATTTATATAACCATTTACTTATAGTTAGGATAGGGACAGCCCTACGTTGAAAACATCATTATGTTTTGGAGCAAAACTACTACTAAGTTCATATTTAGAAAATTCAACAATAGAAGAGAATAACTACCAAACATCGGGCTGCAACTTCTCCACGAGTACTATGACCATCATACTACGATCACTAACCCATTTACCAGGCTTGGCAATTATGGCTTATCTCCCCAAGGTCTTTAGGGAAGGCCTTTAGCCAGCGATGTTCGGCTTTCGGCATGAACATTGGCACGTTGATGATGATGATTAATATAACCTGCGCGGAATGGTGGGGCCGTGATCTGCGTCCCCGCGCCCGCCCCCGCACCCGCCCCCGCACTGGCCCTCACGCTTGTACTTGCCTTCCACGCGAGCCAGGGAACGGGCACGTCTTATTGTTGTAAACTTGACCACCTATTACCAATATACCTACTTTATACAGTCCACTGCTTTTATTGAGAACACCCGTTAGGGCTTAAACATAACCACTAACCTAATAGGATAGCGACAGCCCTTTTGTTAAGAGAGGTAAGGCATAGCATTCACTCGCTCAAAGAACAGCCCGACTGGGGAAGTACCTCCACCTTACAGAAGACATTCCTTAATAATAACATTAATCATTTTAATTTTGTGTTTCCGAGTGTGAGTAAGGTCGCCAGAGCTCATTGGGGGAAGGGTCAGCAACACTTGTTTGCTGACTTTTAAAGGCCGGCAACGCACCCGCGACACCTCTGGTGTTGCGAGTGTCCATAGGCGGCGGTGATCACTTGACATCAGGTGACCCACTTGCTCGTTTGTCGCCATATATAAAAAAAGCCCTATTTGGAAACATCATTATGTTTTGGATCAAAATACTACTAAGTCCATATTTATAAAATTCAACAAGAGCCAACCCTACTGAATAACACGCAACTTCAACATTCATCATAATTCTCCCTTTCACGGATCCGTGTAAGTAGGAGTATCTGCATTTTTTCATGTTAGGCGTGATTTATTAGCGTGAGCAGCTATTTATTAGTTAAGAACTATCTATTTGTATTTAAGAGTAAATGGTACATAAAATAAGTAGATAAATAAATACTACGGCTATCTGGAGGAATTCTATTATATATCAATATCTATGCATGTATCTATCTATAATATAATCTTCTATAAATATAAATAAAATTGTAGTGTCTGTTTGTAATATTGAAATAACAGATTTTTATCACAAGTATACTATTAATATATACGGCACATACACCAAAATATTTTTTTTAAATGTTTTTGTCTGTTTGTGCCGGCTAATCTCTGAAATGGCTGGACCGATTTTGACGGGACTTTTATTGGCAGCTAGCTGATGTAGTAAGTATCTTAGGCAACGTTTATTTTAGATAAATTTTTGGTTGTTGTTGAAAAATAATAAATAAACTAATTAACGCGCGGACGAACCGTACTTATATATTTCTAAATACATACATATTATATTTAAACTACACCTTATACACACAAAGATTAGTTCTGGGTTTGGATCAAATACGACCACAGGCTTACTAGTCAGGGTCACTGAGCCCTAGACCAATTGGTTTGTCAATGCACTATAACTATCTGACAACACATGCCAATTTGATTATTTATCCCACTATAAAAAAAAATCCAGTTTCTAGATTGCTTACCTTTAATATTCTTTTAATGTGATCATATAGTACTGTGCTTATCAAATTTAAGTGTTCATTTTCTCTTGAGGCCCAGAACTCTATGCGCAGCTATCTCGTCGCGTCGTTATGTTTTATGGGATATAAAATTATTATATTCTATTTCTAAAAATGTTCTTCGGCTATCTTGTGAGAATAATATTTCACAATGTACAGAGAAAGTGTTGGTGTTGATGAAATTAAAAATGTAATAATAAAAAAAAAAAAAAAATAATAATGAGCTGTTTTTTACATTTATTTTGGAAAGTATATAGTTATTTTTTAATGTCGTTTACACTTTACCTAGGAGGCTTGCACTATGTTATCGGACAACAGATGTGAGCGTGGGTTCCAATCCAAATAAAAATATAAACTACGTACTCGCACTGGAGGTCACCCCAAATATTCAAAGTTGGACTCGAGGCTTTTACTGACGTAGAGATGTAAGAAAGGGTCATTGTTTTTAAGGTTCCGTACCCAAAAGGTAAAACGGGACCCTATTAGTAAGATTCGCTGTCTGTCTTTCCGTCTGTCACCAGGCTGTATATCATGATCCGTGATAGTTAGACAGTTACAATTTTCACAGATGATGTATTTCTGTTGCCGCTATAATAATAAATAAAATAAAAACCAAAATAAAATAAATATTTAAGGGGGCTCCCATACAACAAACGTGAATTTTTTGCTCGTTTTTATAGATAATGGTACGGAACCCTTCGTGCGCGAGTACAACTCGCATTTGGCCGGTTTTTTTAAGAATTGGTGCAATTATTGCTTTATGTTAGTACGCGAAGACGCGGTTCTCTCATCCGATTGTGAGAATATTTTGGAATATTGATATAATATCCTGGGGCATCATTCACAGACGGCCACCAGATCTCAAACTTACCCAAGCTTGTACTATGAAAACCAGATAACTGATATATTCCATATACTACTTTTCTTTTGTAAATACATACTTATATAGGTAATTACACACATTGATCTCACATGATTTACAATAGTGCATACATTAATTTTATAACCTTTATTATACTTAGCATGCGAGACAGCTGCGCACTGATTTCTGGGCCTTAAGTATCAGTTTAACATTATACTAATTTCCTTTTTCATAAATTTCAATGATGTGAAAAACGTTGGCTTGTTTTCCAGATAACCGAGGCTTTATCGTGCTCTGTGAGGCGTTAAAGCTTGAACACGCCAGACCCAAAATTAATACTGACCTGTTGATAATAGTAATTTATTTCTCGACTTTGGAAAGGAAAAGGTTTTAATTTCAATTAAACTGCCAGGAAGTGAGAGTTCGTACTTCTATTATTATATATTTAGATATAACGGCCACTGTTTGAACAGTGTAAGGCGTCCAGCGCCGGTAAAAACAAATATTTGTTTTGTTGTCTGGATGATTGAAAGACTACCTTCAAGTCCTCGAAGATAACACGAAGCCATAGATCGCAGTTGTTGAGAACTTCTATGATAACTGTTACAGGTAGAGAGAAGACAAATAGAATCTGACACCTGGTCTAACCTTCTTACTACTGGTTCACACAGGGATTCCAGGTTAGATGGGAGTCACACGAATAATTTCAGTCATCATCATCATTAGCCTGATCGTCCACTGCTGGATATAGGCTTCCGTCAAAGGTCTCTATTATGTTGCCATTTGGAGGGATTTGCCTTAGTAACCGCGCTAGGCATTAGGAGGCTGCCCGACTATCACCAGGTACCTGTTACGGAACCCACGGGAGGGTATAGGGTGGCCCTATTATTATTTTTCGTCCGGAAAACATACGTTTAAATAGCTGTATAATTCAGTAGCTAGCCCCAATAGAGTCTCTGGGAGCCGACTCAAATATAAATGGAAAAAAAACCGAATACAAGAGTTACTTTTTGAGCTTCTCCATCTCACATAGCATCAAGAGCAGTTTGAAACCTGTCTTATCTATTGTTCGGTTGAGAACCGGTGCTTAGGATAACAAACAAGCTCAATGCACGTTTTATATCACGTGTCGATCAATCTGACCTATTTTAGTAGGGAAAGGTAAGATTCACGCCTGTTTTCTAGAGGGCTAGGCAGAGACAACGGATTTGCATTTGACACGATCTTTCACACCTGTTTAGCTTCGATTACTGTCATTATATTCTTCATACATGCTCGCCGGTTTAGGGTACCTACTTCTGACCTGGCCTTGCTTAAGAACGTCACCGATTTGGTCAGAGAATGTTCTACGAGGTCTTTCCCTTCCGGTTGTCCCATTCACACAGGCCAGGTATACTTCTTTTGTCAATCTTATAGTCTTATATTAAGATTTAAGACTATAAGATTGACAAAAGAAGTATACCTTGTAGTTTTCACCGGTTCATGAATGATCAGCGAATAGGTGTGTTAGCAACATATTATTATGGATGGATGGCCACATAGGAGATGGGCCTGTTGGCGTGGTTGACAAATTCTTGCTTTTCACGCCAGAGGTCGTGGGTTCGATTCCCACCCAGGACAGATATTTGTGTCCATGAACATGTCCGTTTTTCCTGAGTCTGGGTGTAATTTTTTAAATAAGTATGTATTTACAAAAGAAACGTAGTATATGTAGTATAATAGTTATCTGGTAATTTGGATGTAATTTGCGTCCGTTTATTACGTGTTTGTAAAGAACCCCGCGACTCAGGGATTAGAATCTCTAGTGCGGGCGTTAACTTATAATAAATGTTTGCGCTCAACTCGCCGTGTGTAAATACTGTCCCAGCATGCCCCAGGATATTGTATAAGAGATGCATATTAAAATGAAAATGTCTTAGTAAATATATAAATAGTTACTGCGCGTGCCGTACGGCCTGCCAGCTAACCGCCCCTCCATCACCCACGAGAGTGAATATACAACATATAACGTAATTAACGCACTTCCTGAAAATAGTTTGTTCAGAATCGTTTACTGAATCGATTTATATAATTTTTAATACAGGTCATTTTTTATTCCAAATGAAATGAAATTTTATTCAGCACTTGGGTATTAACATACACTTGTACTTGTCAAGGTCACAATGCAGTACATAAACATAGTGAATAGTAAAAAGTTACAAAAAAAAAAATTGTCAGTCCGTGCGGTTTGTTTTATCGCATATATTTACTGAAATCCTTAAATAAATAACAATTTACTAATCTATTATTTTGAAATTTAGTTCTACTATAATAAAATTAAAGAATGGAAGACTAAAGCAAAAGACGAAATTCTAAATGAGGGTGTGATCACATGCACGGGATCACCGATCACGCGTTAATGGGCCAAAGCGATCCTCGCCGCTGAGGAACCTACCCTAGCTAGCCTGCGGCTTTCTCTAGCTACCTAGGTGGACGACCCGGAGAAGAACGCCACAAACAAACTCCGGGCAAAAAAAAATATGAGTACCCCAACAGCAGTTCGACCAGTTACCGCAAGCA
The DNA here is from genome assembly GCA_951640165.1 of Pseudoips prasinana. Lineage (NCBI taxonomy): Eukaryota > Metazoa > Arthropoda > Insecta > Lepidoptera > Nolidae > Pseudoips > Pseudoips prasinana. The sequence continues at coordinate 6,323,894 of OX621236.1, forward strand.
GCACCCGTTCACGAGTATGACGTGTGGGCCAGCCATCGCCTCCAAATTAATTTAAACTACGGAAATTATTGTCATATCAACCCTTTACAGTCAAAAGCAATTAAAATGGACCGTAAGTCAAAGTAATAAGACTTATAAATCGCAGTTTTATTTGTATTCATACAAATTCCACCATTTAATACAAAATAAAGAAAAATAATCTTTATTCCAAGAAACTAATTTAGTAATTAATAATGCATATACATATTAAATTAAAAATTCAGTGTATGTATTATGATTACAACATAATATTCTAATTGGGGTGTTTGAGGGTGTCCGTTAATTACGTTACATGTTGAATAAGCCATACCGAACGCACGTAACACTCATTGTCGCGTCCTTACCGTTAATTTATTTATTAAACAAAAATATACTACAGTTCACTGTTTTCATTTAAATCCAGCTGGTCCTAACGTCATGTATGTAGGTCGCGCTGGATCAAACAATCATATCAACATCTCAACCAAAAGAGATAAACAAAAGCCTTCACAAGTATCTCCGAAATGGCTGGTCTTGCGCTATCGATATTTTATTTTATTGCTTTAGAAAACTTACAGCTAGAATACAAATGACACATAGAATAAGAGATGAAGGTTAATTAAAAGTTTTCGCCGATATACACAGGTTTAGGAAGAAAAAGTAAAAGTAGGTAGACAAGAATACAGCTCATGGAAAATAAAGAATAACATTATAAAATATTAATAAAATAGAACAAGTAAAATAAAAGTAAAATATCCAGCGGCTTTCCGCAATCGGCAGTCTGACTTACGTCTTCTGGTTTTTGGTCGCCACTCAATAATTTACTGCCTACGAAGCCATCGGTTCTGCCTCGCCTACTGTTAGTAACATTACTTCGCAAGTGGATTTCAAAAATCTAAGCGATAATGACACCATATTATCTCTATTAAAAAAACTTCATAAAAAATATACAGAATAATTTGGCCTCGATGCTTATTACTCATCATGTCAGCCTAATGAACTCCACTGCTGGACAAAAACATCCCGAAAATATTTCCACAGTGGAGTAGTATCCATAATTTGGAGGGATATGCCATAATGAACAGGAAGGATCTACGCATGGTGATAGGCACAATTACCGGACACTGCACACTAAGCAAACACCTCTTCAAGATTGGCGTCACAGATAGCCCCCTGTGTAAAGGGTGCATTGAAAATGAAAAAACACCAGCACACGTACTGCTATACTGCAAGAATGTTGCTACCAACGGGCAAAGTTCCTGAATGATCCGAAGACACTGCAGGAAGCCCTCAAGCCAGGCTTTCGTGGTCTCCTGGACTTCTGGATAGAACTAAAATGGTTCGAGTAGCCAAACAAGTATCACGCACAATGGCCCAATTAGGAGGCTAAGTGCGGAAACCTATCGCCTAACTAACTAACTATGCCATAATCGACACGCTTGGCAGACGGGTTGGCGAACGCAACATGATGGCCATAACACATAGAGTCGCTGCTGCTCGTTCTCTGAGAGGAATACCCTCAGGTTGACTTCTACGCCCTCCACGGGATGAAATGGGATAACATTATTCGACGTCATCGTCAGCACACAGCCCACTCATTATCTGAAAAATAAAAGTTCCAACTTACAACATAATGATCATATTATTATCTTTTTCAGATCTCAATTCCCGTTCTCCTCTTCAAATAATTAAGTTACACTAAAAAAGGTCAGCGTCGCGTCGATACGAAATTAAAGAAGACAATTAAATTATAATACGGTACGTGCTGTAACTTTTTCTAATTCCATTTGCTACCAGACTATTAGTGATGTACAGTATTCAATGATATTACTGCTATCGATGATATAATATATATAATATAATATTATTTCAAATTATCTGTGTTATCTGAAGTGAAACACGTATGGCGCAGAGGTTAAAATAAATAGATAAATAAAACAAAAAAGGTTTTTATTTACGTTGACTTTAAAAAAGCGCTTGTAAATAGTCAGAACATTTTTGTAGTAATAAAGGTATGTATACACTAATATTTATAGTTACATAGATATTTAGGTACACGGATTGTATGAAAACATTTGTAAATTATTTACGTCAGTAGGTTACGATAGTTTTCACCAAACTACCTTTTCAGTTTCAGTTCGGTTTAGTCTCCACACAATGCAACTATTAATATGACCCGTATAAAGCTGTTCTGAGTCCAGACTTCATATTCACATACCTATGCAAAAAACAAACCAGGTTGGTTTTCGTATGGGCATTGCAACTTTGTAAAATATTGAACGAATGATTGAGTTATTTTCAACCTTCCCCAATTTCTAAGCCGTTTACGATAATCGGTGAATAAGTAGGTAGTAAGTAAGGTAGCCCTCTAGACTCGGGAACAAATTATAGTCTTATACAAACTCAAGGCCCCATATAACCTCACGTTTATAACCAATACCTCACACAAATTGCAATATTTTTAAAATTGATATACTGTCCTGCGCCTTTGTTCATGTTAGTGTTATTAATATTGAAACTTATATGACTGCTGGTGTGGTGCGTAATTGTATGTAATTCGACACCCTCGTGGGTTCGATCCTCACACAGGACAACTATTTGTGTGACATTTTTATGTATTTTTTAGAGTGGATTTGCTTTGTGTCCGTGAAGTTTATGATTGTTATGTCCCGTGTAATATGGGGAGTAACGTTAATAGTTCGGATATACTCTTTTAAAATAAAAAAAATAAATAAATATAAAGTTCGTTAATGAATGCAAACTGAAGTGGCAGTGGGCAGGGCTCGTAGAACTGACGGCCGATGGGGCAGAAAGGCTTTCGAGTGGCGACGACGAACCGGAAGACGCAGCGTGGGCAGGCCTCCTACACGGTGGACCGACGATCTTGTGCGGGTCGCGGGAAGCCGCTGGATGCGGGCAGCGCAGGACCGGCTATTGTGGAGATTCTTGGGGGAGGCCTTTGTCCAGCAGTGGACGTCTTTCAGCTGATATGATGATGATGATAATGAATATCTGAAACTTAAAGTAACATTTAATTGTATCTATAAATTATCACCCAATCATAACGTAATTATTCAAATCTGCGTGCCATAGTAAATAGATAAACTATCGATAACCGTCTGTCGATACGTCTCTAACACTAGTTAGAACACAAAATCACGTTAAATGCCGTTCGGAAATTAAAGCGGATACTAAAACGGATACAACGTGGCCAAGACCTGCGAATAAAAATGTGTTTATAGTTTGAAGTATGTACCCTGATCTTATCGGATACGTCTACTGCTATAAATTGTATTATAATTTTAAAAAGAAAAAGCTTTTCACCCTGCTACACGTTTTAGGGATCCACAACCTGGACGGAAATCCTTCAAAGTGCTGCCTTTCCCTCTGTCTGACATTCAATTTGTCCATAGAGTTATTTGTATGTCCATCTTGAAGTCACAGCCATTTTATGTTATTTTCTTTGTGTGTCTAGTAAATCATCTTTATGGAGGATATCTTAAAGTCTCTCCACGTACTTCTGTATGTCATTTTATATGTTCGTTTATTTGTATGTGACTGAAGGAACGCTATCTACTCATGAAACTGCATTCACACTCAAGAAATGAAATAGGTTTGTGAAAAACGAAAAAATAAATTGTCTCCCCGTATAAAATGAAGCAACTGCTCGTTATTCCTGTAAGGGGAATTAATTAATTGTTAATTTTAATTATACGACTATTTTCTTATTGATTTTCCTGTCTACACCTCCACCAGGGCAAGTATAGTTAAACGGGGTGAATAGTAACCATGGGGGGTAAATAGCAATAAGGTCAGTGTCTATATAAAAGTTAAATTTTGTTCCTATGTCTATTCACCCTCGGGGTTTCAAATCACCCCATTTGACGGTAGTGGTTTTGCATTGTAAGCTAGCCGTAGATCGTAGATACTTATTTCAACACTTTTATGATTACTATTTTGTTTGTTTTGTCGATCAGTGTAAAGTAAGTCAGTGTGAGGCTGACATAGTCAAATATTAACTCTAAGTCCCCGAAAAAACCTAAAATTAATGTACAAACGACCTTGTATGATCTACTAAGCAATTGTTCATACAGTTTGATTATTTTTTTATATATAAAGACAACGCTCGCACTAGGGAATATAATCCCGGTGTCGCGGGGTACTTTATAAACATATAATAGACGGGCACAAATTACATCCAAATTCATACCAATTATATATGGGTCACACAAATAGTTGTCCGGCGCGGGATTCGAACCCGCGACACGAAGCGGCGAGGCGACTGTCTTAGCTTAGTTTATAAGAACTTGTACAGTTCTTATAAACTGTACAAGTTCTTATGTCACTGATTATCTAGGGTTGCCTAAATTGGCAAAAAAATTAGGTTTTTTTTTTCTATGTTCCGTTTTCCCATAAAGTTTGAGCTAATTATTAATTTTAACAATTTTACTTACTGAAGTGTTCTTTAAGTAGCGTGTCCATTACACACGTAAGCGATTCTTTTACAAGTGCCACTCTAATAAATGAAGCTTGCTCCTTGTTCGCCAGCGTTCTATATTTTTCTTTGAGTTTTTCAAGGCGTAATACTATTGCAGCGCTTCTGATTCCCGTCCTTTAGGTGGTTGTACGTAGACAGGGTATTTTTCCGGCCTCAACAAGTCCTTTATTAGCGGCTTTTCGACTATATTATTTATGTCATATCATATGCCTACTATGTAAAATTGTCCTCTGCTGGACTGTCAGTATGAGCTTGCACTATGCCCAACTTGGCACAACATGAATTTTTGAAAACCGACTGCCTCTACCTAATGGCCATAATACATTGGTTGGTAGTAAGACATCTTAAATTAAAATGTGGTGGAAAGGCATTCTGATTAAATTGATGATATAAGCTTTCTCGATGTTATTAATGTATTGACTGCCTCGTTGCTCTAGCGTAGCGTGTTAAACAGCAGAAAACGACCTCGTTTTCTGTCGCCGGTACAAAAGATTTTTTGGGGCTTTTCTGTAAAAAGTGTAATTTATCCGTATCAGACCGAAGTCTGTGAGTAGACGGTATTATACTCCCGCGCCTCAGAGCGCACGGAGCCGTCGGCCCTGTATCTCACCTCTTTCCGGTCGTGTCGCTAGTCGCCCCATTGGATCGTTTGAAGTTTGAAGATTGATAGAATAGAAGTCTTGCAGTAGACTAAGCCTGTTGAAACCCTCTTTAGAAACCATTGGAGTAGCAATTGTAACCCCTCCATCTAAAATAGTTCCAAATGTACACGTTCCCGAAGTAACTGATGTTTTTAATTTAGAATAAATTATCACTTTGATCGCAAGTCTCAAGTATTCGCTTTACCAGGTTAAAAAATTGAATGAAGTAAGTAAGATACAAATACTATGTTGATCACCCGTTACCACGCTAATTAGACACATCTCGATCGTATACACCACCGAACTAATTAAGAAATCGTTTCTTCTTTCCCTATTAAATCTCGTATGAAAAGAACAGGATATCCATATAAGACTGTCAAACTACTAAAACTTCTAAGGTAGCTAATTTTCCGTCAGTATTTCACACCAAAACTACTCTGAAACAAATAAAGATGTCCTATCCTTTTCATCACAACTATATTAGAAAGAAATGCAATGATGTTAATATTAGGTTAGTTAGCAATGTCATGTAATAATTAGTTATACTATAACTAAATAACCGGCAATAATAATCGATACAATTTAATTAAACCCATAGACATTGATGCGCTATCCGACTAACCAATAATGATGTCATTATAATAAGCGCTTATCTGATGTCCGCAGGCTAATCCCGTCATGACAAGAGGTGTATTATGTTGGTATATGGTAATTTAGCGGCATTATATCAATATTAATTAAAATAAATAGGTTGGAACTCATTTCAATCGCTTTGCAAATAAAGGGGAACCATGCTCACCATAATGTTACAAAAGGTTTTTAATAATAGACTTCAAAACCAAGTTTCTCAACTCGATGAGGATTTATTTGTGTATGTACATCAATTACTTCGGCGTTAATAAAACGATTTTAATTTGGATTTTTCAATAAAAATAGGCTTATTTGCAAATTAGTCGCAGTTAAGGTCTAATAAACTAAATTTAGGATAGAAAATAGACTATAGCATTTATAAAGTAATTAAGAATGCGTAGATAAAAATGGTGGTCTTAAAATTTGAATAAATATGAAGTCCGTAAAGAACTTAAAATCCAATAGAAGAAGACTTTAAGTCTTAAATCCAACAAAAATAATAAAATAACTTTAGGCGTAGATTAAATAATAAAATTTGAAGCAGATGCCAAAGAGAATATGGAACGAATATAACGAATTCTTTTCACCAACTACAAATTTAATTATGAATAATAATGATATCCTGGGACATTATTCACACACGGCCATCTGATCCCAAACTAAGCAGAGCTTGCACCTACTGGAAACCAGATAACTGATATACTAAATATATTAATGATATTATGTAAATACATACTTATACAGATAAATGCAGCCAGACTCAGGACAAACAGACATGTTCATTCTCACAAGTATCTCTCGTGGGTGGGAATCGAACCCACGACCTTCGGCGTGAAAAGCAAGCATTTGCCAACCACGCCAACAGGGCCGTCATGTTTCCCCTTTGTTTGCAGATGTGATTGTAATGAGTTTAAACCTATTTATTTTAATTAATATTGATATAATGCCGCTAAATTACCATATACCAACATAATACACCTCTTGTCATGACGGGATTAGCCTGCGGACATCAGATAAGCGCTTATTATAATGACATCATTATTGGCCAGTCGGATAGCGCATCAATGTCTATGGGTTTAATTAAATTGTATCGAGTATTATTGGCAGTTATTTAGTTATATAACATAATAATTACATGATATTGCTAACTAATCGTAACATCATTGCATTTCTTTCTTACATAGTTGTAATGAAAAGGAAAGGACATCTTTACTTGTGTCAGATTAGTTTAGGTTTGAAATACAGATGTAAAATAAGCGATACCTTAGAACCTGTGAACCATTATTGCCGAACTGCGGCGTGAAAGGCAAGAATTTTACTAACCACGCCAATAGATAAAGTAATTTCGTCTGTGAAGGTCGCCATTACGTAGCCGCCTCGGGATTATCAACGGATGATTAGTGCTATTCCTATCGATTTACTTCTTATAAAACACGGTTAATATTAGTATTTTTAAGGTTGATAATTGGGTATTTGAAAGTAAATGATTTCTCGGTGTCTTTAATAATAATAATGTCCTCCTAGGCGAATTTCAGCCACGGTGGCAGTCTCAATGGAGAGAAGCCATCTGCGCGGGACATATAAAGGTGCACAAGTGTATACACAAACACATGAGCACTTTCTATTCCATCACTCTCATGATCCGAAGGGACAACTACCGACATGACTGGAAAGAGGTCAGGTACAGGACCGATGGCTTTACGTGCCCTCCGAGGTATGGGGGTATAACACCGTCAACTCGCAGACTTTTGGCTGACACGGAGATTTTTTATTTACATACAAATCCCACAATCACTTTTGGCCCGACCCGGGATGTGAACCCCGGAACTCGTTGTCTACGGTTGAACACTCTACCGCTAGACCAACGAGGCAGTCAGTACTGTAATGAAACCGAGAAAGCATTATATCATAAATTTAATTAGAATTTTATTCCACCTCTTTTTAATTTAAGAGGTCTTACTACAAACATATGGTGGCTATAAGTTAGAGAGTTTTAAAAACTTGGTGACCAGTTCGACACAAATGCAAACTCGTGCTGACCATCCAATAGAGGAGAATTTATATAGTAGGCATATAACGTGTCATAAAAAAGTAGAAAACTCACCAATAAAGGACTTGTTGAAAGCAGAAAAATATCCTGTCTACGTAAAATCACCTAAAGGACGGGAATCGGAAGCGCTGCAATAGTATTACGCCTTGCAAAAGAAAAATATAGAACGCTGCGAACAAGGAACAAGCTTCATTTATTAGAGTGGCACTTTACAAAGAATCGGTTTCGTGTGTAATGAATCGAGTGACTGCCATGTCACCATGAAACTAATAGGCAACCGCCACTGACTAAGATGTTTATGCCCAGTCCTAGATCCTTTTTGGATCTAGGCGCTCATAGCTAATTGCTCTCACCGGTCCGTAAGCGATTGGCTAGGTTAAGTAACTAGGATCGCTGTCAGTCCTTAGATGGGTAACCACCAAAGTGGTTTAATTTCTGAGCGTCTCCATGCTTCGGAGGGCACGTTAAGCTGTCGGTCCTGTACCTGACCTCTGTCCAGTCATGTCGGCAACAGTCGTCAAGCCATGTTAGAGGCCTACTGGGCGGCTTGAATAACTCCGACACTAGGGTATACTGCCCATACGATAAGTAAGCAAGATTGGATTTGACTACCTGTAGCCATTGCCATAGATATTTTCAAAGCAACCCGGACAGACGGCTTAAATTGTTCTACTGCAATTAACCAGGCCCCCGAAATTATTGTGTTTACCTATTATGGACACGGGTATAATTATATCACGACAGTAATTTAAGGAAAATCATTACCTTTTGACTCAGGAAAAACACACATGTTCATGCAAACAAATATCTGTCCTGGGTGGGAATCGAACCCACGACCTGCGGCGTGAAAGGCAAGTTTGTACCAACCACGCCAACTGATGTTGAATAGAGTGAGGCGCATTGATCGTGAACTCCAATTGATGATGTTATATTGTGCGTTCATTGAGCCACATTTTCTTTTACCAAAATAAACCAAAAACTTGACTGATATAAAATTCTTTAAGAAGTGTTATCTACTTTCTACTGAGCATACAGCTCACAGCTAATATACAAAATGAGCCGCAAAAAGTAATGAATTTTCCAACAAAATGCTCTTAGAGTTAAGCTCTCAAAATTAACACTTCGTTTGCGAATCCAACTTCCAAGTATTTAAGTCTTCAAGGAATTTAAAACTTTGTCTGTTCAAAATAAAGTTGAAAATTGGAAGTTTTATTTCACAAAAGGTTGATGAATACCGTCTTTAGATCATTTCGTTGAAGTATCCTACACCTTCGATGGAAACACTCGACTTATCTCTGGGGACAGGTGGCGTACGGGGTGTTCTCGATTAACTCATTGAATTAACAATAACTTAATAATACAAGTTATCAGGAAAATGTATTAAGTTGATTAAGGACCTAACCTCTTTACAGCTTTCTTACTTGTGTTCCTTGATATGAATACTTATATACAGAGTTATATAAAGAATACTTATATAAAGTACAGACGATGTGACTGTTAGCTAATTAATCATCATCATCAACCTGTGCTCATAGCTTAATGCTCTCACCATTCCGTAAGTGATCGGCGAGGTTAAGCATCTAAGTTCGCGGTCAGTCCATAGATGGGTGACCGCCAAAGTGGATTCATTTCGGAGCATCTCCGTGCTTCGGAGGGCACGTTAAGCTGTAGGTCCCGGTTTTAGTCATTAGAGAACAGTCGTTAAGCCATATCAGAGGCCTACTGGATGGCGTGAGCAACTCTGACACAAGGGTAACCACTGCTCATACGATAAGTAAGTAAGACACCCATTGCTAAACAAAGGCATCTTGCGGTACTCGCATCCATCGGCTTCCAGCAACCCTTACAACGTCTTTAGACCGGTCCACCTTGTCTGCCGGAAATTCTTAGCACCGCCTTGGCTCGCCGTAACCACAGGGTTACGGCGGGCCAAAGTTGGAAATAGCAGGGAAACCGGGGACTTTGGTCCATCATTGTGTTGGGAGGATATGCCATAATCGCTACCCTTCGCAGACGTATTAGCGATCGCAGTAAGATAGTCATAGTACTCAGAAGAACACTGCTGCCCGATCCCTGGTATATATATCTCCTCGGGATGATTTCTACGCCCCCCCAACCTGAGACATTAATAATGATGGATCAGTTGGGTGGCGAATTTCTTCTTAGCCGTTAGTGTCACGGCCACGTTAATGAAATTGGCAGTTAAATTCACGTCTAAATTTATCAGAATCCATATAAATCAATAAAATATTCAAATATGGAAAATGTTTTATTTATTTATACACGGCATTATAGACATTATTCATACACGGCCACCTGATCCCAAACTAACAAGATAACTGATGTACTGCAATTACTACTTTTCTTTTCAAAATTCAAAATCAATATGTAGTGTTAATTCCGCTAATTGTCAGTTTAATCATGCCGGGATGCAATTTGAAACTAACTAACTAACTCGTCGAGTGCTTGAAGGAGTCTCCTTCGAGCACTCGACGAGTTAGCAGTCCTTGAGAATGGTCCGTGGAGGACCGAAACACGTGTTGGGTATCGTACTGGCGCATGTAATTTGCTTTTTTATATTGTCCTTCTTGCATGTGCACATTTTTGCGGGCGGGAGGGCGGTGCAAATTGCATCCCGGCATGATTAAACTGACAATAAGCGGAATTAACACTACATATTGATTTTGAATTTTGATTGTTATGGATTTCCGCAAAGTAACGCCTGATTCCATTACTTACTTTTCTTTTGTAATTACATACTTATATAGATAATTACACCCGGACTACAAACGGACATGTTCATGCATATAAATACTTAGTACTTGGTGAGTACCGGACCCACGACCTGCGGCGTGATAGGCAAGCATTTACCAACCACGCCAACCGGCCCATCTAATAATATAAAATCGTGAAAATATATTTAATTCATTTCAGGAATCGCTTTATGCGGTAATACCGCCTATTATATAATGTACTAGCGGCCCGGGACGTCCTTCGCTACGTATAAGGCATAGTAATAAAAAAAATGATTATTAAGTTAATTTATTCAACCAAAAAAATATTTTAAATTGCTAAAACATGTTAATTTACAGTTTTTAAGATTTTTTTTAAAATTTTCTCTACGTACATACCTTCCCTGGACTTCCACGAATAATTCAAGACCAAAATAAGCCAAATCGGTAAAGGCGTTGTCGAGTTATAACATTACAACAAAAAGTGGCATTGATTTATATATATATAGATTTATTGTTTCAATTGATTTTAAGAGAGGTAGGGCACAGCGTTGATTCGCTCTATGAGCAGCCCGACTGGGAAAGTACCTCCACATTACAGACGACATTCTTTAATACGAACATTAACAACTTTAACGCTGTGTTTCTGCGTGTGAGTAAGGTCGCCAGAGCTCATCGGGGTGAGGGGACGGGTCTGCAACACTTGTTTGTATATATAGAATACCGAACTCGAATATTAATACGTAATAAGCTAGAAATACTCTTGCATAAATTATTGTACAAAATTATTAATAAGAAATTCATTATAACGGGTGATTTTAATATAAATATGCTAGAAAAAAATAAGAACTCTATAATGTTAAACGATATACTATCGAACTATAATCTTACGTTACACATAAAAGAACCTACACGACAAGACAGCTGCATAGACCTTATAGCAAGCAATATTAAAGATGCCATTGGCTCCATCCACCACTCATATTTATCCGATCATGACACCGCTCAAATTTTAGAATTTACAAGTTTTTGTAAAAAATCTAAAAACTATTGGTATAATCTAAAGCGGGATCTTAGTGTGGAAAATATAGATAAATTTATTTATTACATATCTCAGCTGTCCTGGCAAGAAGTTTATGCGGAATCCGATGTTAATAAATCTTTTAATAAGTTTCATGATGATTTTACTTTATTCTATGAACTGTGTTTTCCGTACGGTAAAATTAGAATGTCGTCCAATGCAGGCACTCCAAAATGGGTAACTAAAGGTTTGAAAAAGGGAAGCATTACTAGAAAGAAACTCAGGTTTAATCATTATAAAAATAAAACTAAGGAGACATATACTAAATATAATAATTATAACAAAATACTAAAGAAATGCATTGTTTGGTCTAAAAAAGGTATTAATAAAAAAAATATAAACAAGGCTACTAATAAAGGCAAGGCAACATGGGACATTATAAAAGATAAAACCGATAGCATTTTGACATTGAATAGTATAGAACAGATAAAAAATAATGGACATCTTTACAGTAAACCTATTGACATAGCAACAGAATTTAATGATTTTTTTATTAATATTAATAATAAAAACCATTCATCCGATATAAATAATTGTAGTAAACGTAAACCAATCACACATATCCAAAACAATACAATTTTTTTAAGACCTACAACGGAACAAGAAATCGTAAATATAATTAAATCTTTAAAAAATACAAGCTCAGTAGGGTATGACTCTGTCTCTACTAGTATTCTTAAAACAATTGCTCATGTACTAGCTCCGGTACTTAACCATATTATTTTGATTTCTTTCACTCAAGGGATATTCCCCGATAAGCTTAAATATTCTACTGTAAAGCCGTACATAAAAAGGGCGATCGAAAAGATCCCAACAACTATCGTCCGATTACACTTGTGCCAATCTTTTCCAAAATTTTTGAGAAGTTGTTTTACAAAAGGTTGATGGATTTTCTGAATAAACATGAAGTCATTAGGCAGGAACAACACGGATTTCAGAATAATAAATCAACATCGTTAGCGGCATTTACTCTAATTAAAAATATAACCGAGTATATTGACAAAAAAACACCAGTAGTTGTAGTGTTTTTCGACATGAGCAAGGCCTTTGATTGCGTAGATCAAAACATCCTACTAAGTAAATGTGAAAATTATGGCATTAGAGGAGTAGCACTAAATTGGATTAAAACTTACTTGGAAAATCGGCAGCAATGTGTTGAAATAACAAACTTGAATGAAAATCTGGAATCCACTACGTATCGCTCTACTTATAGAATGAATACTCGTGGCGTGCCTCAAGGGAGCGTACTAGGCCCTCTATTATTCTTAATTTTTATCAACGATTTACCCAATACAATAGAGTATCAAAGTGTTTTATTTGCCGATGATATATCAGTCATAGTGCCTGATAATAATACAAGTAGTAATGATTCAAGCCAGATACAACACGAATTAAAAATAAACGAAGCCGTTCATTCGGTACTAAAATGGCTTCAATCTAATAGACTCTGTGCAAATATATCAAAAACCAAATTCATTAAATTTCGAACTTACAAAGCCAAAGATTACAGTATAAAGATAAAGATTGAAGACACACAATATGTTGATGAAACAACCACAATAAAATTTTTAGGTATTACACTAGACAACTTCTGTAACTGGAAAGCTCATATCCGTTACGTCCATAACGTTTGCAACAGACTTAATCGCTTCGTTTATGCCCTTAGAAAGCTACGTAATGTATCAGATGATAAAACCGCTCGCACAGCATATAGTGGATATGTTGAATCAATTCTAAGGTACGGTTTAATAATATGGGGGAATTCTTCTCTTCTCGATATAAATAAAGCCTTCATCGTGCAAAAAAAATGCGTTCGAGCTATCTACGGCGCTGGTCCGCTTGACTCTTGCAGGCCCCTATTTAAAAAACATAATATTATGCCCCTAATATGTATTTATATTTTTGAAGTATCTGTTTTTATTAGGAAACATCTTAAATTTTTTAAGGACAAACGAGAAGACGGTTTTCAAAGGAGCAGAGATCCAACTAAACTTGTTGTCCCGTATTGTAGAACTGCATTAAATAAGAACAATGTTTATCATATGTGTATTAAAATTTTTAACAAACTGCCAAAGAATTTAAGAGAAACTCCCATCAAACACTTTGGAGTAAAATTACGCAAATGGCTGGTAGAACATTGTTTTTATTCTATTTCAGAATACAACACATGGGACGTAAAAATGTAGCTTATAAATTCAATAATATTTTTTGACATTCATTATATTTTTTGACATCCCAATTTACTAATTTTATAATTCACTTAATACTTATGTTAGCAATGTAATAATGTATTTTTATGTAATTTATACCTTCTAGTAATTGTAATCCTAAGGTTGACGATTGTAATAACCATTTAAATTCAAATATTGTTATATAATGTCTTTATAATAGAAATCCTTTAATTTTGTAATTGAATATTTGATCGCTAGTTTATTGTTTAGTTTAGTTGTCTACTTATTTGTAAAAATTTACATGCCATATATATGGCGAAGCATGTGAAACCTTACTATGATTACAACACCTATAATTTGTAAACCATGTTTCATGTAAATAAATGATTTTTATCTTTGCTGACTCTTTTAAAGTCCGGCAACGCACTCGTGACCCCTCTGATGTTGCGAGTGTCCATGGGTGGCGGTGATCACTTACCATCAGGTGACCCGCTTGCTCGTTACACAACATTAAAAAACATAAACAATATTATTTTCCTAAATATATTCCTATATTTTATTTAAATAAGTTTCTTGAGACGACTAACGTACTGCCATTTTTTGCCAAACTAGGCAAAACCTGTATTTACTACTATGGCAATTAGAAAACTAACTGATAAACATATATTTCTAAAATACGAGTGTATAAAATCATATATTATAAGTAGGTATTTTATTGTTTGTATATATATCATATCAGAAACATAATAAACTATGCTCCATTTCTTCATATTTTTATTGAAACTTGAGGTTCTTATTCCAATACGTTTGTTGCTATATTCAACTATATTTTAAAACAAGACTACAAACAATATAACACATTTGCCTCTAAAAAGATTTATGGGGCCAGAAACCATAAATATATTATTTTATCATTAATACATACTTCATTCATACATTGACACTCGCCTCTTACCTGACCATTTGTGAGCCATTAATGAGTCACATAAACATTTGTCTTGTGCGGCAATCGAACCCGGGATACGATGTGACGAGGCTACTATCCTAACCCTTGCGCCACACGTGCAGTCAATCTAATATCATTTGAATGCCTTTGATAGCCTTTTGTTATTTTTGCGGGAAAAATAATCAATCAATTGAATAAATCTCCACAATTGGCAAACAATTTAAACTTAAATACAATTCTTATACACAATAAACCCAAATTAACGTTTTATTCTGTTTAGTAAACTGCAAAAAGAATTCGCGAATAGACTTTTTCAACACATTACCTCAACACTTCAAATGGTACAGAAATTCTATTTATAAACAGAACATCCTGTGAAGACGAAGTAAGAAATCTAAATTGAATCGAAATTGAAAGAATTTCCGTGTGTGTTCCCCTATTGTCGTGTGTTTGCATGAGAGTCTTCTTGTGAGTGTGAGTGTGTGTTTTAGCATCATTGTGTGTGATTATGGCTTTAGCTTTGAGCTTTACGAAGGTTTCATTGTGATAATATGACAATGTGACGGTAATCTGAGCAATTTATTCTATTCTATATAAAGATAACTAAATAAACTCTTTTCTCTCAGGCACTGTAATAATCATGAACAAAGAACAAATCTATACATCTTTATCTATAAAAATAAATAAAATTGGAGTGTCTGTTTGTAATATTGAAATAACCGGTTTTTACTACATAAACATGAATATACGGTAGTAGTATGGCATGGCAATCTTCAAGAAGCGAGCCTACTCATTTATTAATGGCCAGTAACGCACTTGCAGAGGTGGGCCACCTTCTCTTGAGAGTGTCTATGGGCCGTGGTGATAACTTACCATCACGTGAGCCACTTGCTCATTTGTCTTACTATTCTTAAAAAAAAGTGTAGGCCTCACATGACGTGTAACACAATAGAGTAATTGAGTAAATGTATGTGAAGCTAATTTATTCATAATGGTCAATATATCATCGCATACACTGTGTTCGCCGACAGTACGTATTGGTACCAACCTCACCACAACCATCTATCCGCCACTGCGCACGCTCATTGGTCAAATCAGATAGCGCGTGCAATAGCGCTTCCCCGGTTTCCTGTAACACAATTCCGTCCCTTTTCTAAAATCATTTTCACAAAAAATATCCAGCAACTGAGAAGAAAGATGCTACACATAAAAAAATATGCCAAGGCAAACCACCCCATCACCAGGCAGGCCACACCACATACCTACAAGTTTGTTGACTTGTAAGTAAAAATAAATATACGAAACTTATTTAGATTTGATTAATAATATGAACTATAACATCAGAAAATTTTATAGTTACCGTCAATGCAGTTTTAAAAGTCTACTCCAGTTTTTTTATAGGTTAAAAGGTAATCTTAAGAACTAGAACTGTGTGCCACAAACAGTATAGACTATTTGACTGTGGGATCAGATATAATGTAAGATCAGATAAAATAATATGATGCGAAAATTATTACATTATTATACGGTGTTAATGTATTTAGGTCTATGGAGTACTTCTCAATTATTAGTACCTGTGAAGCAATGTATTATATATATAAATATACTGAAGAGACAAAACGGCTTGGGATTGAATCACTCTTAATGGACACATTAAATAACTTAAGTACAATACAATTTTATGTTAAGTTATAAATAATAAAAAAAGATTGCTACTGAGTTTTCTGGATATTACACAAATTGTACACAAATGTAATATTATGATGGAATAATGAATGTTTAATTTGAATGCCTTTCTTGAATACCAGTAGCCGCACCTTCCAATAAACAACAAATAATTCCTTTTCAGTCACCACTGATTTAAAACCACTTAACAGCCTGTCAGTACAAGATTTAGTTAAGTCCGCTAATGAAGCGCTGTTAGTTTAACTTAGTCCATTTAGTTGCTAGCATGTCCACTTACCTATATATACAGTCATTGTACCAAGTAACGGAAGTATGAAAATAAAATGCCACTTCTGGTTCAATAAAAATCACTATATACAGATCGTTTGATGTGATTTGGTTGAATTAAAACTTTTTAAATTTTACGCCTAGAAAATGTACGGAAAATAATAATACACAATTTGTTCCCTGTAGTTACAGTAAAACACCACATCTTTAACACGGAATAGTGTAAAGGTAGATAAATTGTAAATAATAAATTCCATGATTTAGTAGATAATTTTAGGGCAGAAAAGTAGAGCATTTTTTTTTCAAAGATGAAACTATACGTAGTTTTAAAGAGCAGTAGTAAGTTTTAATTTTTTTTTGTTCCCATGTTTGAGATTAGAATTACGTTTTGTATTGCGAATTACGCTAATATAACTAAAATTTATAATGTAATTAATATTAAGGTAAACGACATAGCCAGAATAGGCCCCAGCTGAAGTGATAGTGGGCGGGTCGCAAAGTTTGTCGAACCAACAGCCGTTTGGCTAGAAAGGTTTCGAGCAGAGACAAATAAACCGAAAAACGCAGCGTGGGCAGGCCTACCAAGATGGACCGATGATGTAGACGAGTATAAGGGACGTTTGAATCCGCTAAATGCGGGTATTGCAAGACCAGCAACTGAGGGAGGCCTTTGTCCAGCTGTGGACGTCTTATCGTAGATAAATTTAAAAGAAAAAAGCAAAAAAAAAAACTTGTGTGTACTTATGTACACGCGTTAGAAGTTGTACTTCTTAATATACAACTTGAACATAGTTATCAATTTTCATACCACCTAGAACTAACTTCATGCTGTTAAATTTTTTGGTGTCGGTGTGCGCGCGCATCGTAAAAATTCACTCTCATCATTTTTCTCCATCGCGCCAAAAGAAGTATAACTTCAAAAGAAAGAAAATGTTTATAATTAATTTTAGTTTAGTTTTTAATATTTAGCTGCAGTATTTACTAAACACTAGAAAGTGTTACTGTTCTAATAATAAATGCATGCTGTAACGCCTTTAAAAATTGTGCATTAGGATCTGTGTGATTGTATTATTCATATTAGTACTAAGAAAAGTGTACCAATTACTGGCTGTCCTTAATAAATATAAAACAAATATATGACGAGGCACTTAAAGCTACCAATAAAAATGTAATTCAAAGGCAAGAAATCTATACTTTGTCACAATTCTATTTTAATATCAACATCGTAAATTCAGATTTTAGTAACATTTTCAGTGCTCCATCTGGTGACACTTTTAAAGTGAGTTTTGATATCATTTTGAAAGACAACACGCCACATCTGTTAGAAGTTTTAAAATTTGTTTCAGCATGCTAAAATTGTCGACAGCTTATATAGTTTCTGAATATAATTCTGCAATTAAGCGTATGCTTCTAGCGGGTCGTAAAATGGCGGAGCTTTAAACTTTTGAATACGTATAGTATAAATATTAAATGAGGGACGGAAAAACTACGACCTTATTATCGTGAAATGGTTAGCACTGTAGTTAGGGAGTATTGTTGAGCTTTATATCCATCCCTCTATAAAAGCATCGAGAAATAGCAGATACAATTTATTTGCTTAATAATATATTTAGGAAAGTTGATAGTCTTGAGTTGCTTAAGACAATTCGTTTTGACGTCCCTACAAATTCCGATACATATTTCACCAGTACAATTAATTACCGACAGAATGCATTCCTATGGGGCAACAATTTAAAGAAATAAGTCAAAGCTATTAAATTTGTCATATTTTGGTATAAATTTGACATATTTTTAAGAGAGGTAGGGCACAGCGGTCATTCGTTCAAAGAGCAGCCCGACTGCGGAATCTTATTTTCAATACTGTGTCTTATAGAAGAGCGGAACCTTCCAACACAACCATTGCATGCTTAAAGGAAGGGTCCAATAAATTACCCAATGTAAACCTGAACTGAAATAAACTTTTTTACTTTACTTTACTTTACCTCCACTTTACAGAAGACATTCCTTAATAATAACATTAATAATTTAATGTTGTGTTTCTGCGTGTGAGTAAGGTCGCCAGAGCTCATTGGGGAGGGAGGGAGGGGATCAGCAACACTTGTTTGGTGACTCTTAAAGGCCGGCAACGCACCCGCGACTCCTCTGGTGTTGCGAGTGTCCATAGGCGGCGGTGATCACTTACCATCAGGTGACCCTCGTTTGTCGCCCTCGTTAGTTAAATGTTAATTGAAAATACTGACGAACTGCCGATCATATTTTACCTTGACTGGCCCGTTGATTTAGTAGTTAGTGAACCTGAATGCGACGCTAGAGGTCGTGAGTTCAATCCCGACCCAGGACAAATCGTTGTGGACATTGACTAGCTAAATATGGTGACATCTTAAAGATACAGTCCTGGTAAATAATATAATAATGAACTAGGAAGAGGGGAAGAGCGAAGCATCAGCAATGACATGGCTTAATGATTGTTGTCTAATGACAACAACCGAAACCGAGAGCTTAACGTACCCCCCGATGCCCGGAGACGTTCAGAATTTAAACCAATTCGACAGTCACCCAGCTATAAATTCACTGTGTGCATAGGTTGTGTACCGCATTGATCACTTACGCCCCCGTGAGCGCCTTTTCACACACATACATACACACACACACACACACACACACACACACACACACACACACACACACAAAATGTTCTTTAACACACACTTTATTTCAATGCAATTTAGTGTGTGTTAAAAAAATTTTTGTGGAATATGCGCCAATAATAATTTGGACACAATTTGGTACATGATTATGGTGTGATACCCCAATTTTACTGAGAATATTTTAAAAGTATAAGTATAATTCTAAAGCACAGATTATTATGATATTTGATTAATTGGGATTTCATGCCCCGCGTTCTTCTACTATATCCTAATCCAATACGAAATTGGGTAGTAGATCACAAACGCAATTTCAAATAAACAATTTGACTTTAATTTGTAATTAGCCAAAATGCTAACTAAGTTATATAAGCGATAGTAAACCAACTCCAAATGGGAAGCGCAGACGACAATTACGACGTCATTTTGACGTTAACTGCCGCAAATTCAACCGTCAAACGGCAAACGGTTAACCCTCTAACGAACGCACTAGTTAACTACTATAACCATAGCCACACTAATTATATATTATTATAATTCCAAATTTGAATCTGTTTGTATATTTGTTACATATCCATGTCTCTATTATTTAACCAATTTGGGTGAACTTTGTTAATATCCCGGTAGGTATATCTATATATCCGTATAAGATTATATAACATACTTCCCAAATTTCCTTAGAGAATTAAATTAAAATAAGAATAAGTTTAAAAGAATTTTTAAAGCCAAATTTTGTAGCATATTTATTACAAAATTTCTGATTGTTTAAGTGACAAAAGTGCTTGGGATTGAGTTGTTCTGAGTCAACACACATGATTGTAATTAATCTTAAGTATATTTTATTTTAAAAAAGGATTCCTACTGAGTTTCCTGGCAGTGTTTCTCAGTAGCTGCCACGTCATGCACTGCACAGTAGGGTAAAAAAAGTAAGACGATTCCACATAAATGTAAAACTTTAACGGAATAAATGATTTTTGACTTTGACTCTTCAGTAGGAATTTCCACGCGTAAACGTAAATAGCTGGTAACGGGTAGCGTAAGACTGGCAATTGTGGAGATCTTTGGAGAGGCCTTTGTCTAACTGTGGAAATCTTTCGGCCAATATGATGATGGTGATGATGATAAAACATAAATATCTTAGAATCGCTACTAATTACTGCTTTCGAAAACATACCAAAACCCTAAAATTTTCCTAATAAATACAGTTTAACGAAAACTTACATATTGTTGGTAAACTTTATACGCCATTCTTCACTATAAAATAAAAATATTAAAAAAAGTAAAAAAAAGGAATAATTGATTAACATTTATTAAAAATAACATACAGTTGTATTGAAAATCCCCTCCTTTTTAAGTCGGATGAATAGTATGAAATCAGTTATTTGACATTCACGACCTTTATTGAACACTTATTAGTGCTTTATATTCTAGAGGTGTATTATTATAAAGCGTAAAAATATAAAATCCATTTTTTTTTATTTCAACATCATATTAAAAAAATAAAATAAAATAAAAAAGGTTTTTATTCACGTAGACTTTAAAAAAGCGCTTGTAAATAGTCAGAACATGTTTGTAGTAATATAGTTGTATACATTAGATATTATTTCTAGTAACATAGATATTTAGGTACATCTTGTATGAAAACATTTATAAAATTTATTTTATTACAGAAATGATATTTAGCTAGCGCGTATCAAGTTATTGTCAAGAGATTATGTTTAATTATCTAGTTTAAGTCTAATATTTTTACTACATATTGTCAATGGTTCTGTCTATATTAAAGGTATTATTATTATGACGGACCTTGTGTTAATAACGACGGTCGCGCTTTAATGCTACCACCGGATCCAATGCGCCCCAACTGAGAAGACCCAGCGAAACAAACTCAGTGGGTTCATCTACTACCGGTTTCAACATATTCTTTTAAAACTTGAGCTATGATTTAGAACCTGTCTAATAACAGAGCGCAAACTCCGACTTTAAAATTCATCGCCCACTTAAAAAACATTTGTACGCTTAAATTTTCATTCAAGTCATACATAGCAGGCTCACATTATTCTTTCTCTGAACTAATCTACATTATAAAGGGAATTGAAACTCTCTCTGTACCTGTTTTACTATCTGAGTTAAGTTTATTTAAATTCCTATTTACAGACATTTGAAATGGTATGAGAGAAGCTAGATTTATTGCTCATTTTGAGTTCGAACAATATAATAAATTAGAAATTTATTTCAATCAATCAATAATTTATTGATGAACAAATACAAAACGTGTAGGTAAAATATATAACACAAAACGTAGGTTCTACGTCTATATAGTTCATTATGCCTGATAGGGCATGCAAAATATTATTTCACAGGCTTACAAAAATGGATTTTAAAGAATGAAGTATTTGAAATTCATTTAACTTTCAATAACAAGTTTACACTTAAAAGTAAACAAAACGTTATAATCACAAATTGGACCCGCAAAGCAATCGCCTAAATATCGAATTTTTCGGTCAAATATTTTATAGAGAATATTACGCCTTATTAATTAAAATTCCAATTATATTAATTTTTGGAAGTTACTACATTGGTACCCCATCAAAAAATTGATTGTTAAGTTCAAATTCATTACTTATATTAAAATAAAATCACTAAAACAGAACTAATAATATTTCATATTTATTTAATTGCTTTCCATTTTTTAAGTACCTACAATATTTTGCCTGAAAAATTTGTATAATTAACGTGAAAGATGTAAAAAGTTAATTTAGCCGTACATTTAAATTTGTATAAAATGGCAATGCACTGTGCTGTGTTTCATTCTCATCCCATTTTTTTTATAAAATAGGGTTTTAAAATATAATAATAATATAATGACAACAGTAAAAAAACACAAATGGACAGAACAGGATTGAGATTTCCGACATTTAGGTTTTTCGCTTCAAGTGTGTAAAATAAATACGACTCATATTTCGCGCAACTACAAACACTTATATTCCAACAACAAACAAGAAAATAAATGGCAACCGAAATAAAATACGGCAGTAATTGCTTTTAATAATGAACAGAGAGTGAATCAAGTGATCACGCCGCTCAGCAACAAATCACTCGCTGATTTCAGGCCCAAGTCACGAGTGCATAATGATTTGGAGATTATTACACTAAACATGAAATTACAATAGTAGCTCGTTTTATATGGTCACTCACTACAACACTCATCTTTTTATAGTGTGAAGAAAAAAAAACATAACTAGAACCTATAAGGTTCTAGTTATGTTTTTTTTGTTTTACAGAGAATCAAAATACAAAATCAATATGTAGTGTTAATTCCGATAATTGTCAGTTTAATCATGCCGGGACGTAATTTTCACCGCCCTCCCTAACTGCTCGAATGAGCACTCGACGAGTTAGCAGCCCTTGAGGATGGTCCGTGGAGGACTGAAACACGTGGTTATCGTACTGGCGCATGTAATTGGCTTTTTATAGTGTAGTAGTCCTTCTTGCATGTGCACATTTTTGCATGAGGGCAGTGCAATTAACACTACATATTCGACGGGCCTGTTGGCGTGGTTGGCAAATGCTTGCTTTTCACGCCGGAGGTCGTGGGTTCGATTCCCACCCAGGACAGATATTTGTGTGCATGAACATGTCTGTTTGTCCTGAGTCTGGGTGTAATTATCTATATAAGTATGTATTTACAAAAGAAAAGTAGTATATGTATTAATATGAGTTATCTGGTTTCCATAGTACAAGCTCTGCTTAGTTTGGGATCAGATGGCCGTGTGTTAATAGTGTCCCAGAATATTATTATTATTATTGATTTTGATTGCTATGGATTTCCGTAAAGTAACGCCTGATTCCATTACTTGTTTTACAGAGTATTCACAACGTAATACACTTTTTCATTCGCTCAAACCAGTTATTATAACATTTATTCCACTCTAAAGTGCGGCTGTTTAAAATGGCTGACTTGAAAGTGTCGATTGCTTCTTCTCCGGATTGGAAGCTTTGACCACAAATACTTTTCTTAATTTTAGGAAATGTGAAGAAATAGTAATAAGGATGTATTATATATGTATGGAGGATGGTCAAGAATTTTTTCTTTTTCCTGCTTCAAATACTCAATCGTTTGCCGAGCGTGAGCGCTGTGTGAGCTTGCATTGTCGTGGTGCAGGATGATGCGTCGCTTTGAGTTAAATTTCCGAAGTTCGGCGATGACCTGTGGTAAAGAAACTGTGGTATACCACTCTGCGTTAACCGTTCTACGTTTCTACGATCTTCAAGTGCAATAATCGCAGTTTGACACATTCGAATATAGAACAGTTCCAAATTCAAATGCCAAATTCAAATGCCTAGTACCCTAGTATGCTCTCACCGATCCGTAAGTATTTGGCGAGGTTAAGCAACTAGGCTCGCGGTCAGTCCATACATGGGTGACCGCCAAAGTGGTTAAATAGCTGAGCGTCTCCGTGCTTCGGAGGGCACGTTAATCTGTCGGTCCCTGTTGTAGCCATTCGGCAACGGTCAGAGGCCTAATGGACGGTTTGAACAACTCTGACACTAGGGTATCCATTGCCCATACAAGAAGTAAGTACTGCACATGCGCCCATGACAAATATTTGTGTTCATGGACATGGAGACATATTGTCTTGATCTGTGTATTATATGTATAGTATATTTACAAATAAAAAGTATGTAAGTGTTTCTATTCGTTGCTTTATATCCATAGTAGAAGCTTTGTTTATTTTGGGCTAGATAGATGGTGCTGTGTTTTATATATAGGATATTTATATAGGTATTTATCAATAGATGTTAAAATGGAACCTCCTTCACTTCTTTGCCATTTTTGAATTCGATTTGGGGTTGTCTACCATTCTCACCGCGGGCATCCATTCCAAAACACTGGGCACTACATTCAGACAAAGTTATTTTCTGGATGGGAGTCGCACGATTAATTTTCCTCAATGCTACCAGAATTAATTAAGCGAGTCCAGTTGACCTAAAACCTCAATTCTCTCTCATTATAATCTATAAATTATTATGGATTATAATTTTAATATTATTTTGATTGGTCAAATATAGAATATTATTTAGGATGATAAATTTATATAAATTACTAGGTTTGCCACGCGGTGTTAACCGCATTAAAAATTTTGGTTTTGGTGTAAAACAGTAACAAACATACATCTCACGAACACTCACAAACTTTAGCATTTATAATATTAGTACGATGTGTACCTCTAGTGGTTTGGCAGTGTACGCCGGAATAGCTCGCAGATGGTAGATTTTTTCCTACTTACTAGACTTATCGTCATATTTTGGACAATTCACACAATATATCTAAAAATTGTAGCCTATGTGTTATTCTAATGCTTATTTAGCTTGCTTTGAGCTATAAGCTTTATTATTGTAAAGTTTCATTAAAATTCATTCGTAGTTTTTACGTGAAAGAGTAACAAACATCAATCCATCCATACTTACAAAATTTCGCGTTAGTAATATTAGTAGGATTATAATATAGTTTAAGCTGAATTTTAAAGTAAAAACAATAAAATATCTTGGAACAACTAACACACTGCCATCTGATCACAAACTAGGCAAATCGTGGCAAACTATGGCAACCAGACAACTGATAAACTTTCTAAATACATACATATTACAGATAAATTACACCCAAACACAGAACAAATAATCCTGCTCATCTCACAAAGATTTGTCGTGAATGGGAATCAAACCCACCGCCTCTGGCTTATTAGTCCGAGTCACTAACCACTAGACCAAAAGGCCAGCCAAGGACGAGCCAATATATTATTATATTATATTATATTTTGACGGTCACCGTAGCCTAGTTGGTAGTACTCTTGCCTACGAAGCTGGTGGTCCTGGGTTCGAATCCCGGTAAGTGCAAATATTAGTGTGATGAGCACGAATATTTGTTTCTGAGTCATGGATGTTGTCTATGTATATAAGTATCTATCTATCTATATAAGTATTTATATCGCCGCCTGGTACCTATAGTACAAGCTTTGCTTAGTTTGGGGCTAGGACGATCTGTGTAACAATGTCCCTAGATATTACTGTCCCTAGATAGATATTACTAATAATAATCTTAAGGAAAGAACTACTAATAGGACAATAAATAGCCAAAAACTACTAATAACCTCTATAATGAATCGCTTCCGTCAGTCCAGCACGCCACAGCCAATATAGTCCTTTGGTCATATATCAAGCACATTCAGACACATTGGTCCATTTAATGAATTGGGCCACCGTCCTGATGCTTCCGAAATCTGTTGTGATTTACACACCAACCAAATTTATTATAAGCCAAATATAGAGCAGCACGCTCGCGATTGAATGTATGGAAATCGATGTGAGGATTGATATTGCTACATAGATTTTTAAGAAGCTTTACAATTTTTATATGAAGCACATGTTCCTAAAATCACATTGAAGTCAATTTCTACTAATTTATTGTGAGAAAATATTTATCACTAGTTGTGCCCCGCGGTTTTACCCGCGTAAAATTTTATAACCTTTAAAATAACTTTAATTTCTTATTTTTTTTTTGAATTTGTAAAATGTTCTTTGTATGCAACGTATAATTTAACAATGTTATTATATACCTATTTTCAGTCACAATTCTCTTATGAATAAGTAAATAGGGAACATCATATTGCTATAACCTCATCTAACCCAAATGATTCACCAAAAATAGGGGGGATCTGACGCAGGTAGAATAATATCACTTGAAATAACATTAAGGAGGAGAAGATAACACATAAAATAATGGCATTAATTTATTATTTATGAACTTTGACGTTTCTTATATATTATAATTAACGCTACCTATAGTATATATATATATATATTGCAAATGTGATGTGTGTGATTATAGATAATGTTGATTAAACCATACAAAATTAGCTAACAAGAAATAATATCAATTATTAATTGCATAATTTCATCGTTATACTAAAAGAAAGCTTTGCTTTGTTTTGCTGTGTGGTGACGGCGGCAATTATCAGAATATCCCGTCGGGGACGTCGACGCGAGAGAATAACTACCAGAAGACGGACAGCAGCTTCCTTCTGTGTACTATGACCATCTTACTGCGATCGCCAGCCCGGCCAAGCGCGGCGATTATGGCATATCTCCCCAAAATTATTCTTAAGGGAGGTTTTTGTCCAGAAGAGAACTTTTTACAGGTGCTATGATGATGATGACTAAAAAATGTAATGAATCAAATTAGATCATATAATAATTAGACCTTTTGTTATTATTTCAAAGTATTATACCAAAGAATTGGCCGAATAGCCTACTGGTTTTACATAAAAGCTATGAAGCCATAAGATACAATATATAACCAATAACTTATAAAAGGATACGTATATGTCTCATATTAATATTATAATTACGGCACTTTGACACCAGTGTAACGTAGCCAATTAATGCTGAGTTAATTACTGCCGAGGATCGTTTTCAAACCTGACACCAGGCCCTTACATCGTAACTTACTGTACTATGGTTTACCATAGTTATTAGATATTTTAGTTGTCCTTGCTTTTTATAATAATGATAATAATTCTTACAAAAATAATCTCCTAGCTTAATTTCGGCCACGGCAACCAGTCTCATTAGAGATTAGCCATCTGCACGGGACATTGTTTTAGTGCACAAGTGTGTGCGCAAACACAGAAGCAATTTCTATTCCATTACTCTTGTGATCCGATGGGACCCCTAACGACACGACCGGAAAGAAGTCAGACACGGGACCGGCGGGTTTACGTGCTCTCCGAGGCACGGGTATATAATACCGCCAACTCCCAGACTGATACTGAGAAAGTTTTCTTTACACAGAAAAGTCCCAAAATCACTTATGGCCCGACCCGAGATAACCCAAGGCTTCGTTCTCTGCAGGTGAACACGCTGCCGCTAGATCAACGAGGCATTTTTATAATAATTTTAAATTTTCAAATATCAAATTTCTTTATTTGGTATAATAAACCTAATACAGGAGAGAACACAGGAGTTTGCATGCATGTATCTACATTATATGCTTAAAACTACGGTGTGTCCACTAAATTTGCATGGACCATGTTATTTTAGGCTATTTTTAGCATATTATCCGTACCCTCTGAACGAGTTAAGACTGTGACTCAGAAGGTAACTGTTCATTCGTGCTAATAATATCCTAAATTACAAGTATGTGCAGGTGGTTGTTAGGTATATTACAATATCAGAATTAGAAAACAAAGAATAATACTAGTAACTATAATGGGTACGTAACTTATATTCTATTTCCTCTTCACATTCTGCCATTTTCATTGGAGTCCCAGTCTGAACTGCAGCAACTAATCAATATGTTCTATTTTAATTTTAAATCGACTACTAATACAAATATTCGTAGTCAATATAAACATAATATTAATTTGCCCATTATTAACAACATGCTTTACTATAAAAGTGCATATATTACAGCTATCCGTGTGTACAATCACCTACCTACAGTTATAAAAGCATTACTTAAACGGGAATGAACTTAAAACAAAACTTAAAAAATGGTTGATAGATAAAGTTTTTTATGATCTACAAGAATATTTTGGGGAAAAATACATTTAGTTTTAGTTAATTTAAGTTTTTAAGCCGCATTGTTGCGCCTTGTATTGCATATCCGATTTGGGTAGACTGTGAATCTAACCTAGAAATAAGACCTAACATGTACAGACGCCAGCACATCCAGCTACTCCAATCTGTCAAATTTATTTTATAGATTTTCAACTTTATTACATAAGCATAAGGTTCACTTTCAATTGGGGAAATTTGACAGTTAGGGGTAGCTTGATGTGCTGGCGTCTGTACACAGTTTGGCAATAAATAAATCTTTATCTTTATCTAGTTACCAGAATTACCCGAACAACTACATCTGATTCTATAACCCATAGAGATCAAATAACTAAGACGTATTGATATATGGTTGGCGGTTGGCTGGTTGGCGTGATTGATAGCCTTGCATGCCATGCATGGGTTCGATTCCCATCCAGGACATATATTTGTGGGCAGGAGGTCTGTTCGTCCTGAGTCTGAGTATAATTATCTATATAAGTATGTATTTATAAAACAAATAGTTTATTTAGTATATCAGTTATGTGGTTTCCATAGTACATTAAGCTCCGCGTATTCTGGGATCAGTTGTTCGTGTGTGAATTATATCGCTGGATATTATTATTATAAACCAAATAATAACTAATGTGAGTTAAGCTTTCTCTGATTATTGCTTTCTCTCTCTCTCTCTCCCTCTCTCTCTCTCTCTCTAGCTATCGCTTAATTGAATTATACTGTTTAAGTACAGACGCCAGCACATCAAGCTAGCCCAATCTGTCAAATTTCCCCAATTGAAAGTGAACCTTATGCTTATGTGATAAAGTTGTGAATCTATAAAAGAAATTTGACAGATTGGGATAGCTGGATGTGCTGGCGTCTGTACATAACGATAAAATTGTACCCTTCCACCGAAAGTGCCGAGTGCATCAGGAGTTTTATTGTTAAGGAGTTGCTTATTAGCGACGTGACGCGTTGGCGCGGCGTTCTACGACATAATTGTAACGCAAATAAACCTTTTTTATTTACTTTTGACGTAGCCAATTCCACGAAGTACGGGACAAGAGGCACTCATCTAAATTTACAAATTAATTTAGAATTATTCTTTGTCAGTCAATTTTCCTTTCCTTTTCGAGTTGTTAGCTTTATTAGGTGGAAGTTTATGTTTGTGCAAACATTAAAGGCTCGTAAATTTCTTAGTAATCAATGAAAAAAGTAACAAAAACAGAACTTTGTAATAGCGATAATACTGTTTGACGACGTTATGAAAATAATTCACTTAACTAACCTTAAGTTAAGTCAATTATTTCTGTAAAGTTATTGGCCGTTCTCAAAGACGTTGATTAACAGTCCCAGTTCTTCTTAAATCATTATACTTTGGGTTAAGAAAACGAGTTATTGGTCTTTCTGAAAAGACCATGGGATTGAGAAGTTGAAATTATAATAATAATATCCTGGGACATTATATACACACGGCCATCTGATCCCAAAATAAGCAGACCTTGTACTATGGAAACCAGATAACCGATATATTACATATACCTACTACTTTTTTTTGTAAATACATACTTATGTATGTTGATAATTACACCCAGACTCAGGGCAAACAGACATGTTCATGCATTCAAATATCTATCCTGGGTGGGAATCGAACCCACGACCTCCGAGAAAAGCAAGCATTTGCCAACCACGCCAACAGGCCCGTCAAATGTATTATATCTTAAGCGGAGTTGTCCACTTTTTTTAATTATATTAGTTTTTTTACAGCCGAGACTTCCTACCCAAATATAGTTCTATTTTTTAAATTCATTGCCACCATAGGAAGGGAAGCAATTACTAGGAGTCTGTACCGCCCAAAGGTGGGAAATAGTATCTTCTACTAGCTACACTTGATTCAAATAAACACTATTTTACGAGTAAATGAAAAAATAATTTTCACTCCTATCGGCAGTCCCGAAAGACTGCCCTGCATGTTTATTTTTACCCTACCGTGCAGTGCATCACGTGCACGAACTATTCTCAAAAACAACACTTTTAACTATGATAACTACTATTATTTTGACATTACTTTTGCTAACTGAAAATACGAGTTGGATACGTCCCGTCCTAAATATTACGTTCACTAGATACAAAAGCCGTTAAACTTGGATGCTTTATGTTACTACTTTATCGACATCGGATAACCTTATTGATCCCTAGAAATACATATTTCTTCGTGCCCATTTAACTATTTCTGTTTCAAGCGAAAAGACAGAACTAGTCAATGTTGGATTTAGGTATGACGTGATTTCTACCAAATAATCCTGCCTTGATAGCCCTTAAAATGTAAGATATTGATGAGTTTGAAATCAGATAACCAAATTAAAATCTCCAGTTGTCTTGCCGACCATTATTTTTGATCCCAATTATTATCCCACGCACTTTTCAATTTAACTCTTAAGTCGTTATTCTTAACGTCCAATTTACCACGGATTAACAAAACCATCTATTTTCTTGGACGAGGGTCCTTGGCAATTGTTTTAAACAGGACTTTTGGGTATAAGACGTATTTTTAAACCATTCTTAAGTAATTGTAGATTAAATTTAATCGATTGAGACCATTTCCATAATGTTCGCATTATTTCCTTTTTAATAAAGTTGGTGGTTGGTGGTTTAAGGACGCTGTTACAGTAAGACTAACAACAATGCAATTTGTTATGATGTTATGTCAATACTTTTATTATTAAAACGACGGGCGTAGTCTTAAAAAATATTGCACTATGGAAATTAATCCCTTCGTGTACTGTTCTGTACTGTTCAAAGATATAATTGTCAAACAAAAAGTACATCCAGACTCAGAACAATTATTTATAGGTTACACAAATAGCTGTCTTGCGGGGGAATCAGACTCGGGACAGGAAGTGGTGAGGCGAGAGTTAAGACTGCACCACACACTTTCTTGAAATGTTAAGAGAATTAGCCGATGTCAACTGAATAATGACAACACAATATGTGCAACATTGCATCATTCAATAAAAATAACTGATACCTAAGAACATACAATCAACGATAATAGTAGAGGCCCAAAATCGGATAAGAGGCCTGTGTTTTTTTTTAATCGTTTATTCAAAGAAGTAAATTACATTTTTACAATTAAATTGTTCCTCGCCAAGCGAAAAAGCTTGTTGGCGAGACGCGCTCGTTTATATAATATTAATTAATAATTAATTATACTATATACTTAAATATTTTAAAATCTTAAATCTATGTTAAAACTAAAACACAACAAAGAGAAAACATAATTAGAACAAAACAGCTAATCTAGACACGCGGCAGCGTGTCGATCCAAGTTCAAGCATCTTAAACTAGCCTATCCACAGCATCGCGCGAATGTAACTGACTGATAACAGTGTCACATTCGCCGAGCAGTACGTCCTTAAGTTTGATCATTTATACTAATATTATAAAGAGGTAACATTTGTGAGTTTGTAACGAAAGGGTAATCTCTGTATCTACTTAACCAATTTAAAAAAAAAATCTCTAATAGAAAGCTACGTTATTGTGAAGTGTGTGAAAAAAAATCCCGAACTTTTAACCCGAAGTATTACGCGGAACAAACGGGCAGGGATAAAAATATTTATGACGCGGAACGAAGTCCACGGGCACTGCTAGTAAATTATACATATACTATATTTTTATTTTGTAAATACATACTTATATAAATATTTACTGTCCTGGGTGAGAATCAAACCCACGACCTGCGGCGTTAACCAACCCGTCTAAACTTAAAACTCCCCCACTCTAATTTACGATACTTAATTAGTATTGAATATCCGATTTTGATCAATTACTTTTGCCGTTAACTGTACTTGACGTACAGACGCCAGCACATCCAGTTACCCCAATCTGCAATCCGTCAGTTTTTTTTTATAGATTTTCAACTTTATCACAGAAGCATAAGGTTCACTGTCAATTTGGAGAAATTTGACAGTTTGGGGTAGCTTGATGTGCTGGTGTACATACCTACATCCAATGCGCCCCGCGTGTACCAAATGAAGTCCATACGCAGGAATATTAAGAATTTTCCTAACTTAGTATTACTGGAAACCTGTAGAATTTTAATAGGTTTTTCTGTATGCTGCACGTGTGGCGCATCGCCTGAGACAGTCTCGCCCCTTCGTGTCTCGGATTCGATTCCCGCGCCGGACAACTATTTGTGTGACCCATAAATAGTTGTTCTGAGCCTGGATCTAATTTGTGTCCATCTATTATATGTTTGTAAAGTGCCCCGCGACGCAGGGATTAGATTCCCTAGTGTGGGCGTTGACTTTTTAAAGAAAAAATCTTTAGGTAAATCACTATTTTACGTTTTTATTTTTTTATGTTATGCCTTCTTTTGATTTTAAACTGTTTATTTTATATCTATCAAAAACATATTAAAGATTCTTACGAACTAACTTTTTTTATTTCTAGTTTTCACCAAAACCCATGTTTTTTTTTTTTTTCGTTACAACGTCTGTCTTTGGTCCTCAACTTACATACGAGTACCAAATTTTAATTCAATCACTTTATTCGTTTTGGAGCGAATAGGCTAGACGGACGGACAGACCGACACGCGACTGAACCTATTAAAATTGTACTTTTGAGGTATGAAAACTTTAAATAGCTTATTGAGAATCTTCCTCTAATAAAAATATTATAAGAAATAGCGATAATCCAAGTCTTACTGTGAACACACCCTTAAACTACATCAGTCAAGTAACAGGGTAAAATGCTGGGATTGTCGATTGTTCGGTTGGTTGCACTGTTCGGGGACCGATTAACGAGATTAAGTTACTTTAACGCGATTAGTTGATCAATGGTTGCCAACATTATGGATCAAATATGTACCGAGAATTATTCAAAGCGGCAACTCTACTACTACGTTCAGAATTGAATTACAATATTTTATTCCGTCCACACTCCAGCAATTGTATGGTGATTAAAATTACTTTGACGGTATCTAGAAGCTACAAATTAACGTATATCTTCAATCTCATTTTTCCGGTCTGACAAAAGCAAAGAAGACGCAAGGTAAAAAATTACAAGTCTCTTTATTTTATTTTATTAGTGCAGGGACAGATTATATGGAGTTCTACATATTTTATATTGTAAGCAAAATTTATGTATAATTTAGTCTTATTGTAACTGTACACAACACTTAGAGTATTATAGCTTCATATATATTTTTAATATTCGAAATAATTGGTAAAATTAGAGTACACAGGAATTGGAATTACCAGAACTTTATTATCAGAAATACCAATACAACACTTTTCTTTACCCAACCCAGGGATTCTATGGATTCAAAAAAATATATCTGATAAAACAGACCGCACGGACGAACTAAATATTTTTTGTAACTTTTATACTGTATTCCACTATGTTTATGTACTGCATTGTAAGCTTGACAAGTACAAGTGTATGTTAATACCCAAGTGCTGAATAAATTTCTTTATTTCTATCTGGATTTGAACTGTACTAGAGCAACCAGAAAACTGACAAACATACTTAACTACATACACACACACTAAATCATCATCATCATCATCATATCAGCCGAAAAACGTACACAGCTGGACAAAGGCCTCCCCCAAAGATCTCCACTATTGCCGGTCTTGCGCTATCCGCATCCAGCGATTTCCAGCGACCCGCACAAGATCATTGGTCCATCTTGTAGGGGGCCTGCCCATGCTGCGTCTTCCGGTTCCACACACTAAATACATACATACTAGTTCTGCAAGGAATTCTGCTGCATGTAAATATCGCGCTAAAAATAGTTCAGCAGACGATGTCTATACTTTTGTATTGATTTCAATGCAGTATGACGGAAGACGCGGCAGGCTCCCTACAAGGTGGTATCCCGATAATCTTGCATGGGTTGCGGGAAGCCGCTGGATGCGGGCAGCGCAGGACCGGCTATTGTGGAGATCCTTGGCCTCTGCTGGACAAAGGCGACCCCGCAGCAGTGAACGTCTTTCGGCTGATATGATGATGATGATGATGATTCTATTGTTCAGTGTTTATTCCTACGTGGCGTGACGGAGTTAAATCACTTCAGATATAAGATAATAATATATATATAATATCTAGGGACATTGTCACACAGATCATCCTAGCCCCAAACTAAGCAAAGCTTGTACTATGGGTACCAGGCGACGATATACGTACTTATATAGATAGATAAATACTTATATACATAGAAAACATCCATGATTCGGAAACAAATATTTGTGCTTATCACACAAATATTTGCACTTACCGGGATTCGAACCCAGGACAACACCAGCTTCGTAGGCAGGAGTACTACCAACTAGGCTACGGTGACCGTCAATATGAACTCACGAGTACGGTCACTACCACTGTGTCAAAATTTAAGAAGATTGGCTAGTTGATCTCTAACTAAGCAAAGCTTTTACTATGGAAACCAGATAACTGATATACTACTTATTATATTACATTATAATACTTTTCTTTTGTAAATAAATACTTATATAGATAATTACGCCCAGACTCAAGACAAACAGACATGTTCATGCACACAAATATCTGTACTAGGTGGATTTGCTTTGCTTTGTTATGTATTAATTTTAAGTTAAATTTATTTTTTTAATATTTAATTTATTTTTTATATATATTTATTTTACTTTCTATGTAAATGACTATGCCATAGTGGCTTATATCAGCCTCTATCGGATCAGCGCTGCAGTAATACACCTGTGTTGCCGTAGTTATTGCTTAGATAGGGCCTTTTTTGACAACCAAAAGAGAAAGGCAGAATCCGTATCGCATACTTCCTTTGTTGTTCAGCTAAATAATTTGTACCTACCACTTGTTAACACAACTAAGGTATTGATTTTAATGTAAGTATAATATTTTTAGAACTTGGGATTAATTAATAAAATCAAAAAGAATATTTCAATTAATTTCAATAAACAAACGTAATAAGATCGTAAACTAAACGCAGTTACGTTTACAGAAATTGCCATGTGTAAAATAATATAAATGTCGAAATTATAATTAATTATTTATAAATGGGAACAACATTACACATAAATCATATAATTATAGACTTATTTATTATACCTAAGAAAGTAGTTGCATTATATCGTAATAATTAATGATTTAGAATAGGAACGATTTTCGTCGTCAATATTTTTTTGTTCATGGCAATTTTTTATTGAGAGTCAAGACAATCTGTCAGGTATTTATTACTGTTGTTTTGATACATGTCATCAATTCAGCAAATTATCTTGCAGATATTACGTGAGTTCAGCATCAGTTCCTCCGAGCTACAATATGTATCTGTTGGCAGTGGAGAAGACAAGCATTATCCGAAGATTGTGAAGTTCTCAATAAACGCAATGTTGCTTTGTGCTATGTGATAATTATTGTTTGGTTCTTATATGAAGATATTCTTAGATGAAGTAATACTAAGGATAAATCTATACAAATAAATGAAATTGGAGTGTCTGTTTGTAATATTGAAATAACCATTACATTAATATCAATATATATATACGGTACATACACCAAAATAACATTTTTTAAAAATTTTGTCTGTCTGTCTGTCTGTTTGTTCCGGCTAATCTCTGAAATGGCTGGACCAATTTTAACGAGACTTTTATTGGCAGGTAGCTGATGTAATAAGGAGTAACTTAGGCTACTTTTATTTTAGAAAAAAGTCTTTTATTTTACAAAAAATACTAAATAAACTAATTAACACGCGGACGAAGTCGCGGGCACAGCTAGTTAATAATAAAATTAATGTAGTTACAAAAAACAAAGAATCTATTGTTTTATTTACCACCACTCAAAACCTCATATATAACCCCTCGCAACCTCACACAAATGTATACTGGGTTATGAACTATGTAATTAATGGAAATAAAGAACTTTGCATTATTTCAACAAATAATAGTTTTTTGAATCTTCCTAACCTAATTCGCGACCCGGTTAGGGTTTTCGGGGCAGGTTCGGAATAAATCAATGTAAAAGACTATAAAAAGAGCGACAACATTTACTTTATCACCATAACAATGTTTATGTAAATATAATATCTAACAATCTTCATTGGTACCTGATTGGTACACTAGCATTTCATTGCCACATCCGTAGACACACTTTGATATTTACAGTATCTTTATTACTTAGGCAGTAAGAGTGATTTTCGAACTGCAATGTTTCAACGGTGATGGGGTTGACCCACAGATTACCAAACGTAACCTTAAAATAAAACTGGCTATAACTTTTATATCCCAAGTTATAAAAATCTAAGAAACTAAAAATGCCTTTTCTATCACATTAACTACCAATTAAAACATAAAATATCCCGTAACACGAAATTCTACTAGTGGTACAAAAGTCCCATACATTCCTTCCGTTTGTGTTTATTATATTAATTTAGCTATGTATGGTAAGATAATTGTCAAAAATAAACATTTGTTTCATTTCAAATCGAACCCACGACCTTCGGAGTCAAAAGAAAGTATCTACCAACCACGCTGACAGGACCGTCAATGACTTTAGATTTATAATAGATGGCGTATACCTTCCTTACTACACTCAATCGATGTAATGTATCCATCAGCCTAAGCTTACATATAGCGAGGTTTGGCAAACGATCTAATTCCAGTCGTGCACTAATTATTATAGCATATTCAACTGGGTTATCAGTATCGAACAGTTTGCAGGCTGCGATGTGTGCTACAGAAACTAGGTTAAGTTTGTCTTCGATTGAGCAAATGAAGACGTGACGTAGACACTATAAAACGTTACTTCACTTCATCAGCTTGCATATTCGACGGTCACCATAAAGTAAGTAATATAGTTATAATAAAATAAATGTAACAAATTTTATTCACATATAATTTAAACAAATAACGTAAAAGTCGCAACATTTTCGTAATATTACGAATTTCATCGTAAATTCTAGATACAGGTTAAAATTGACGGTCACCATAGCCTAGTTGGTAGTGCTCCTGCCTACGAAGCTGGTGGTCCTGGGTTCGAATCCCGGTAAGTGCAAATATTTGTGTGAAGAGCACGAATATTTGTTTCTGAGTCATGGATGTTTTCTATGTATTTAAGTATTTATCTATCTATATAGATAAGTATGTATATCGTCGCCTGGTACCCACTATGGGTACCAGGTGACGATATACATACTTTGCTTAGTTTGGGGCTAGGATGATCTGTGTGACATTGTCCCCAGATATTATTATTATTATAGCTCACTTAGGACCCTTAAATTGATCCTCGGTGCTTTTGCAGCTGGCTTCTCTAGTTGCAAATCTCTCATTCATCATGAGGCTATAGCCTCCTTACATCTTTCAGTCTCCCGCTTTGCTCTGGAGGGAAATGGAACTATTAATTTTCTAACTCCTCCTTTTTTTCTCTTTCTGATTAAATTCGTTGCGGGATCCAAGACAGTTAAAGCGATTCCCCGGGACATGCCTGAGTTTCACCGCTCAGTGTCATTTCATTGTGTGCCACTGTTGATCCTGGCTTACAGGAGTTGCAGTGGTGGGTAAGAGGGAGGGACTAGTCCCGAATAAAAAAAAACACATATAACATCCGTCTATCTCTGGCGATGGAACAAGAAGGCCGGTCGGCAGGCGTGCGCGCCGCTCGGAGCCTCTGCGTGCCCCTCCACGTTCGATCACTCCACTTTCGATGACGTCACAAGCTCCGCCCCCTGCCTGAACTTGGACTCTGCTAACCATATATTATATTATATATTATCGTCCACTGCGTTATAGAAACCTTTGGGGGAGGCCTACACGGCCTCCCCCAAAGGTTTCTATAACGTAGCCATTTGGAGGGGTTTGCCGCAGTGACCGCACTTGGCATGCAAGTTGGTGAACGTAGTTAAATGGTAGCTATCACAGAAGGCGCTGCTGCCCCAATACCTGGTGTATTCTTTAGTCGCCTTTTACGACACTCACAGGATGGTATGGGGTAGCACTGTTATTCTTACTAAGCTGGAAACCACACGGCTAGTTACATTATACAGCGTTACTTAATAGACGATTTTTTTATATATTTTTTTTTTTTTATTTATTTCACAAAAAAAAGTACATGTTACTTTTAGCAATGATCTTCGCACTAAGCACGCAGGCTTGTCTTGCAGGAACCAAATATTTTACATTTATAAAGAATTGGAACATACAACTCTTAAATGACTAGGTACAAACAAGATAAAATTAAAAAAAAAATAATAATAATAAGAAACAATACAACAGAATATAGAAACTTATTGAAAAAAAAAAAATCTTTTTTGCAGTAGTCATTAAGAAAATATTATATCCACTGGGTTTTATACATTTCTATAATTAAACCTAAACCTAATCTCCTTGACAATAACTTAACACAAGCTAGCTAAATATCACTACCATTATAAAATAAATTGTATAAATGTTTTAACATTCCATGTACCTAAATATCTGTAATAAGTAACTAGAAATAATAACTGGATTACTACAAACATGCTCTGACTATTTACAAGCGCTTTTTTAAAGTCTACGTGAATAAAAACCTTTTTTATTTTATTTTAAAATGTCAAACCACCAATGTATTTAATTCTGAAAACTTGATAACGACCATAAAGTTAGTATACCTACGGAATAGAGCAACAAACAAGAGCTGTCAAACGAAACCGAAATAGGATGACATTTGTGTGTGTACAAATGTTTATGTATGCCTATCAATGATGTATCTCATGTCGATTTTTGCATTAATATCGATATCGATATTATTAATTAGTAATGTGTGGTGACGGCATAGAATATCATCATTCCATCTCATCCCGTAAACTGTGACCATCCCATTCTTTGGGAAGGCTTTGGTCCAGCAGTGGATGAAATTTGGCTGACATGATGATGATGAATCAGTCTCAGTGATAGTATTAAAATAGGATGGGATGGGATTTTGCATGGCTGAAACAACGATTCGTGAAGTGAAGTACGAATATTTAAGAAAAACTCCTAAGACATTTTAAATCATTTATTTTTCGCAATAGAGTGGTCAGTTGTCGCTTAACTCTACGTCGTTTGACAATTTAGTGAGCCTATATACTTTGAACGATTAAAATGAAGGTCGTTTATAATTTTCAATCACTAGATAGGTACAGATATACACAATTATAATTAGAAACGCGCGTCCGTCTCAATAAATTCAAATTCTGAATGAATTTATAAAAAAATACATTTATGTGGAATCGTCATTTTTTACCCTACTGTGCAGTACAGGACGCGGCAACTGCTGAAAACACTCCCAGAAAACTCCGTAGGAAACCTATTTTGAAATAAAATTTACTGAAGTTTAATTACGTATGTTTTGTGTGTTTGTGTTTGTTGTCTTAAACCAACTCGATCCCAAGCATTTTATCACTTAAATAATCAGAAATGTTGTAATATGCCCTGGTATACAATTTGGCTTTAATAATTCTATGAACTTTGTTATAGAATCTTATACATTGTTTCCCAATGAAAGAGTTACTTATTTTGTGGAGATGGGTTCGGATTATGTTGCAATGCTGTATGTACGCATGCAACATAAGATTATTATTATATCTATAATTATATTACAGTTAGGATGTTAACCTCTTTGAACTTTTCTCTTAGACACTCTCGGGTCAAGATTATAAATGGCTCTAACAGCTCTTTATTGCAATATAAATATGGTGTTAATGTCAGCAGAGCTACCCCAGAGAATTCCATAGGACTATATACTATGAAAATAACTGAAATAAACTATTCTAGTGCAATTTTAACGCAAGCGCTAGGTTCGCGAGGAGGACTCGATTGAGACATAGTTAACATTTATCATTGTCCTCGGAAAAGTATTATTTTGTTTAAATAATTTCTCAAAGTTAGCTTTGATACATTTTTTAATTTAGTTTCGTATCTCAATCGTACTGACAAATATGTTTCAATGACAAGTTTCATAATAAGGTATCTGTGACCATCAAGGGGATCTTGATCGAATGAATGGACAGCCAAAGATTTGAAATAATTCCCTATATCAATATAACGAATGATATCTACAACTGTTCTATCAAATTTCTTTTTATCAAAATCAAAATTTGTTTTTAACTTTTCTCTAAAATATTTTTCACACTT
The DNA here is from genome assembly GCA_951640165.1 of Pseudoips prasinana. Taxonomy (NCBI): domain Eukaryota; kingdom Metazoa; phylum Arthropoda; class Insecta; order Lepidoptera; family Nolidae; genus Pseudoips; species Pseudoips prasinana. The sequence continues at coordinate 6,363,988 of OX621236.1, forward strand.
TAAACAAACATTTATTACGTCTTCAGAAGGATAAATTAAAAAACCAATACCGTCTTTATCAAAGTCTTTACGACTTATTAAAGAGTCAGCCCGAGCCTGTATAAGAGATTCCAAACAAACCTCACAATGTATTTGCCTTCGAATTTTTTTGATGACAAATCCTGCAATGTATTGTACGACTGATTTAACAAATTGTGTGCAATCTTGAGAGGAATCTGGTAATCTACCTAATTCTGATATTTCTGAAATATTTTCTTGCTCTTTTTCTAAATAAACATCTTGTATTTGAAATTCTTGTTTCATTTTGTTGAATATTATAGAGCAATTGATTCTGTCCGTCGTAGAAGTCACACCATTAAGAAGAGTAACTTTTTCTAGCTCTAAACAATTCCCACATTCACTGAGCTTGACCTCAGTGTGACAAAGCAATCTTTTATAAGCTGATATAAAGTTTCTTATTGTAGGATTATTATTAAAACCACCCTTAGATCTGATCGCGCTAAAAAAAGTTTCTACGTGGTCCTGTGAAAGTTTGTATAAAGGCAAGAATTTCAAAGGACCTTTCTCGATGTAGTCTACATACAGAAATTTCAAAGTTTTAATATTAATTAAGAATCCAGTAAAACCGAGATGTCTTCCTGAATTTATTATTAAAGTACCATCTTCGTATTTTAAATTACAGAAATAGTCGTAAACTTGATCAATTTTTTGAAATATTAATTCCTTGTTTTTTTTCAAATAACGGTTTTTTAAAACCGTATGAAAGGAAGTTCCGTGAATTAAAAATATCAAATATTTCATTAACCATGCGTATGAATGTAACAGTGGCTTCTGAATTCTGAAAAAGGAGTAAATTTAGAAAGTTTTGACAATATTCTATGGACGTAGCAACAGATTCCGATAGCAATTGTACGGCTAATTTCACTTTCATTTTCTGTTTAATAAAATTTATATGTCTGAAAGTTAACTTATTAGCAAGTCTCAAACCTTCTTTTACTTGAAGGTTGTACAGTTCTGTAACGTATCTAAATTCTATTTTTCTCCCACTATTATCTATAAATGTCTTCTTATCATTAAATATCCCTCTTATAAGTTTTATAAGGTGACATGGATCAAATAAAACGTAATATTTTCTGTTTTTAAAATAAAAATAAGGAATTATGGATTCAGGTGTAAATTTACATCCTAATAATTTGCACATGTTTAAATTAGAGGATATGCCGTCAAAAGTAATTGAAGTAACGGTACAACCAGTTTTCATTAAAAAAGTAAGACAGATCTTCAGTAAATTTTCCTTTTGAGAAGCTGTAAAAGCCCGCCCTGGAAAGAAACCTACAGGTAGTTTCCAAAAGTCGTTGATTGCTACCACCATGAAAACTAGAACTTGATTTGCCACTGGAACTTCATCCCCATGTAAATCGTTCCCGAAATTGACATGACCATAGTGGTTCTTTCCTACAAACTCAATACACTTTTTGATGCTCATTTCATCGAAAGTTAAACTTACAAGGAGATGTTTTTTTTTGGCTTCTTCTTTAATTGTATTAAACGATTCTTCTGTAAATCCTGGGGCACAATCTACGCGTTTATACCAGTTTCTTAGTGTATTTACATGTGGCAAACAAGAAGAAAATTTTTCGCGAATGTAATTGTATGATCTCGGGCTATAGAAATGAACCGTTAAAGCAAATGTTTTCAATTCCTGACAATATGTAGCTGATTGAGATAAATCCCCTCGAACTAAAGCATTTGCTCGGTCGCTTAAAGCCTGTATGGTTTTGTTAGAGCATGTTTTTGAATTACGTCAAGTAAAGATGCTAAGGTTAGTACTTTGTTTTTGGTACGTTTATTTTGTGCTCTCAGGTTTCGAATAAGTTGCTGTTTCTTTTTAATTTTTCCATGCAACTTAGTGCATTTAGACATGAGCTTCTTTTCCCTTGGCGTCAATTCTAGTTGGAAAGAGGTCGATGATGTGGACTGTTCCAATAGCGGTGGTGTAGATCTAGAATGCGATGACGATGGTACACATATGGATACCTCTGTATCTCTGTAAACGTAGGAGGACACTGTGCGTCTAGGCTTTATCTTGACCTGTGAAATAGAAATAAATTACTGGCTATTGAAATCATACATTACAGTACGATCTAATACCAAAATAAGGGAAATGTGTAATATGGGTAGGGTAAGTACTTATGTGGCGTCAATAATTATCTTACGTCGTATTCTATTATTATATTATAATAATAATGTCTGAAACACATTAAAATTAACATCCAAATATTTATTTGTAAATATAAAGATCTCTAAATATAAATAAACTCTGTATTGACTACCTCAATATTTTGATAACACGTGGCATATAATTTATATATTTAATATCTGATACACTGGGTAAATGATTACGGTAAAATCTTTTATAATTAATGCTATTATTTGAATATTTAATCCATTAATTAAACTTTAATTCATTTGGCATCCTCTTGTAGCGCCATCTGTTGGCAAACTATTTAAGATAACATTTCCTCATATTAAATAAACGTAATTTTAGTAAAATAAACAATTTAAAGTTGTATTAAATTCCTTAAAATATTTGTTTTGAATATAAGACTCTGTTTCAATACTTACTCATGTTGAAGGAATTTCATATCTTTTTTACAAAATTATTTGTAGTCATTATAGCTATGTGATGTGTTGTAAGAATTACCTATATAAAGCGGTGGGTTTTTGTTAAGTGGGTTAGTTCTGTGAGTTAGGTGCGAACAGTTGTGTGGAATTAAAGTGATTTTAGTTCATGCCTGTGTTTTTATTATGATGGAGTCCAAACGTGAAAACCCTGGCGAATCGCCGACATACTCGTATTAGATAAGTTATTAACATATAGGTACATATACTTCATTGATTTTGACACAACATAAGTAAAATATCAAAACCAAGGCATGTAAGTTTATACATACCATGTAGGATGTAGGTACCTACATAATTTTAAGTAGATACTCTCCAATTAATCATCAGTAGTATAATAGTATTATTTTATTTATGATTACCGGAATAAAATTAGTCGGAATTGCACATTTCATCAAAAATCGTTTCGCTCCTCGCATTTGGAAATATTTTTCCTCAAAATGCTTACTGCATATACATGAATTTTTCGTGGGAATCCAGTTTGGACGACCAATTAATTTAAGCCATGCATTTCTTGAATCCAAGTAAGATGGAAATCTGAAAGTTACTTTAATTACTAATAGTTTCTATTCTAACAGTCTGAAACTAATACCTACCTATGAATCGGCTTAGTGTCTTACATGGGAATTTGGGATTACTTCCATTTCCAGGTGATTCACATCTAAACATCACATACGTACTTTAATATTAATAATGCATATTAGTTTACCGCGTGATAGACAGTGGACAAGAAATATCGATAACTTGATTCAGCCCTAGTGTAAACAGAAAATTATTTCTTTACACAAAATATTCGTAAATTCTGCATTATGTCGTCGACCGTAGGTTCAATTGCGGTAAGGGACAAAATACCCAAAATGAGTTAAGTATACAGTTTTGTTCAGAATTTTTCGCTCTATCGAATGGTGTATATGAAAAAATTCTAGCTTAAGAAAAATGTCCCTTACCCTAATAATTTTTGGATCCAAATTTCGAATCAGCCCCATAATAACAATGTATCTGAAAAGCTATGCAATTTAGGAACTTGAAATGATGTAATTATTGCCGCCAATCCACTTGAAATAAGGTAAGGGTCTTCCCAATCAACGAATTACCATTACATGGTTTATTTTTGAAGAAACAATAATAAAACTGGCCTTACACTAATGTCTTTGTTATCTAAAATAAAATAATATCATCCATACTTTAAATGGATTGCACGAGTTTTGACATAGTTGTCCCTTACCTCAATTTGCATTGTCATACTTTAAGCAGTGTCAACGTTACACCAATTTGAATCGTATTACATCTAGGTTCGGTGTCCGTTACACTAATTTGCTGATGAGAAGTATTGAATTGTTTATCCCTGTTACCTTTACACACACTTCTAACTTCATAACACAAGATAGCACGTACTTGCACTATTACCATCCTTTTCTATCTCGCAACGTCTTTCTTTGTGCGAAAGAGAGGATGATACCAATGCGAAAGCAGCGCGCGGGCATCAAAAAAGTCGCTATCAGTGCGAGTTCATCTGTCGTTTGGTCGGGATTGTGCACGGTTTTTGTCAAAAACAGTGGTAAAAATGGAAAAACATTTAAACTATACATACGAGTACTATATAAATGAAGGAGAAGGGCGGAACAAATTTGTAAAAAAATTTTGCTAAAGACTATAGATATTACACAGCAGTTTTTGTTATATACACTGTGTAATGCACAAGAAGAGGGTTTATCCCAAAAAGATAAACGAAGTATGTCTGAAACCAATTAGTAATATGAAATATGAAGAAGCTACTTTAAATGCGGCAAAGGAGTACATTGAGTCTCTTCCGGTACTACCTTCACATTACTGTAGGCAATCAAGCAATAGGCTGTATTTACCACAAGAATACAAAACGTTGACAAACTTATACCGCCTATATCTTTTTCTGCGAACAGAAAAAGATAAATTACCTGAGCGAACGTGTTTTCATTAATCTGTTCCGTAAGGAATTCAGCAACATAACTATTCACGTTCCAAAGAAGGATAAGTGCAATATTTGTGCTAAACATGAAAACAATCCAAAGGACGCAGAAAAGGACAAGGAAAAGATTAAAGATCACATGGACGAAAAATATGCTACTTATGAAAGATTTACTAGTCATCAAAACTATTCTGTAAACAAGGACACTCTAGTGGCTGTGATTTACAAAAGATTTTAAATACGCCTCATGGTGATCATATTTTGTTAGGTATTCTATAGCAGAAAATACACTGTGTACCTATAACTTTACGATTTATGAAAGCTCTACTCAAAACGGGGTTTGCTATGTTTGGGGTGAATGCGACGGGAAACGAGGGTCAAAAGAGATAGGGTCTTGCCTTTTCATGTATCTGAAAGATGTTGATGATAGAGGAATAAGAAAAGTTATCCTGTATTGCGATGCTTGCACTGGAAAAAATCGTAATAGGACAATGCTGGCAATATTGCATTATTTTTTGTCAATATCCAAGAATGTCGAAACGATTCAGATTAACTTTTTACTGACCGGTCATAGTTACATGTCAGTTGACAGCATGCACTCTGTTATTGAACGAGAAGTGCGAAAATTTACTGTTTGGAGTTACACACAATGGCCTAGTTACATGGAATGTGCTAGAAAGAATCCTCGTCCCTACGTCATAACCGTTATGGAGCACAAGGATTTCATTGTCTGGGACCCCGTTACAGAAAAACTGTTTCCACAAAAGACGAAAGACTTGCAAGTTACGAAAATTAGAATAGCTACGTTAAAGAAAAAAGACCTTAAAACCATTTGGACTAAACACTCTATGAAGGAGGAAGCGGTTGTTTATGTCATCAAAATAAATGGAGAAATGGCAGCCAAAAAGATAGGGAGTAATCCAGAACGTAAAACGAAAAGTGGGAAGGGAAAAGGAAAAGGGACGGGAAAGGGTAAGGTTAAGAGTAAAACATCTGTTAGTGTGCCGTCACAACTAGCAGACTCGTCTGATATAACAGTGAACAATAATTGCATAGAACTAAGACCTTTGTATAACACCAGGCTACCAATATCGTTCGCAAAATACAAAGATTTTAAAAAATTGTGTGTGAATGCTATGCCCAGTAAATTTCATCAAGATTTTTTGAAGCTACCTTGCGCTAAAGTGATTGACAATTTAAATCAAACGGACGAAGAAGATAATGTTGATGAAAAAAACGTTTAATTCTGAAACATTTATAGATCTCAATTTTATTAATATTTTTTTTAATGATTATAATGATTAAACATTGATCTCATATTGAAGGCTGATTAAGCGGTAAAGCGGTAGTAAGTAAAATTTATTATTTTAATTTGATTAATAATGCCTTAGAGGCTCTATTAGGATTATTTGCAGCTACTTTTTTATTTGAATAAAAATTCAAAGTTAAATGAAATATAAATTGTTTTATTAAATTTATACAAATTACCTATTACAAGGTACAAACATTTCATTTCATTGTTAGTACAATGAAATGAAATGTTGTGTGTCTGTTTTTTGTGTTGCTTACATAGTTGTAAGCAACACAAAAAACAGACACACGGTTCTAATACATTTTCATGTCTCTTAAATGATTTCTTGTAACAATAATAACGATTTCCAAATTTATGAGATCCGTACGTCAAAAGTGTGTACTTCATTTTATGTCAAAAATCTCTTTACACTGTATTTTATCCATATTTTTTTTCAACAAGTGCTTTACACTATTTTTTCATTAATAAATTGAATCCAACGCAGAGGTCAATTTAATGTAAGGGACGAGACTACAAGATACTTGGTCAGTAAGGGACATTACTAACAAAATACGTTGCTGTAAGGGACATCTATTTTCTTAAATAGCTAATTTATTTAAATAAATGTTACACGTGTAGACAGAGCACTAAAATACAAGATTATGCGTGAAATCAGACCCGAAAAAGGTTAATAAGAAAAAAAGTTATAGGCGATTTAGTCCGAAAAAAAACTTTGTCGGCCTCTCCTGAAAAATTGTATTTTGTCCCTTAAATCAATTGAACCTACGGTCGACGATGTGTGTTAGATCTTTGCTTCTTACATTAATAAATGTTTATAGACGATAATGAACACATTTAGTGCCTAAAATTCGAAACGCATTAGCAAAAATAAAGCCTAAGTTAGTAGGTGTCGATTTGGAATAATTTACCTGTGAAATGAACATTTTTCAGGGTTATTCCTCTGTGTTGTACCACAATCAATCACTGAACAAGTCACCATGTTTCTGAAGAAATATTTTTCAAAAATATCCACGATTTCACATAATATCAGAAAAAACATCAAGAGTCAAATTCGCAGCGTGTCGAAAAGTGTTGAAGTACTGTCAAACTGATGCCAAAAACAGTTCTGTTGCGTCGGATCGCGCATCTCTTTTTATCATACAGTGTTGCAGCTAGTGACATTTCGCTCCCTCAGCCCTTTGTTCCTCTATTCCGTAGGTATACTAACTTTATGATAACGACAGATGATTCGTGTTGTTGATTATGGTTGTCGTAGGTGAACGGTCCACCTATCCTGGAATGGCGGGCAAGTTCGATGCCGATTATTATGATTACGCAATTTTTTATAACTTATAATAATAATAATATCTGGGGACAATGTCACACAGATCATCCTAGCCCCAAACTAAGCAAAGCATATACATACTTATATAGATAGATAAATACTTATATACATGGAAAACATCCATGACTCAGAAACAAATATTCGTGCTCATCACACAAATATTTGCACTTACCGGGATTCGAACCCAGGACCACCAGCTTCGTAGGCAGGAGCACTACCAACTAGGCTACGGTGAACGTTATGTAAATACATTATTTATTAGACGGACCGGTTGGCGTGATTGGTACAAACTTGTCTTCCACGCCGCAGGTCATGGGTTCGATTCCCACACAGGACAGTTATTTGCGTGCATTGCGAACATGTCTGTTTGTCATTAGTCTGGGTGTAAGTATCTATATAAGTATGTATTTACAAAAAGAAAAGTAGTCTACGTAGTATATCAGTTATCCGGTTTCCATAGTACAGGCTCTGTTTAGTTCGGGATCAGGCCACGTGTGTGAATAATGTCTCAGGATATTATTAGTATTAGTAAAACCTTAGTTCAGGTATTGTCATCTCAACGGGTGGAAGCTCTAATTTAATTAAATATACTTTTAATTACTTTATCCTTAGGCTCTCGTGGTTAAAAAATATTTAAATAGCCTTAACTTTATAACAGTATAAAATAATCACTGTTTGTTACTTTTAATAATGTTGCAATCTCTTTCAAATAACACGATATATTAATCTTATGCTAACAATATTTGCGTATAATTTCTACTTACTTTATCGTATAGGCAGTGCTCACCCTAGTGTCAGAGTTGTTCTAGCCGCTTAGTAGGCTTCTAGCATCGTCTGTCGAGTGTTGTCTAACGGATATAACCAGGACCGATAGCTTAACGTGCCCTCCAGAGCAGGGAGATACTCAGGAATTAAACCACTCCTGCAGACACCCATCTATATACTGATCGGGTTATTAGATGCAACATGTTGCTAATTAAAAAAATTAAAAATCTTAATTTTAATCTTCCTTAGTGTGTATTGTTCATATCGTAACGTACTGTACCTACCCCTTGGTAGAGAGTGTTGGTTCGAGACCCACCGGACGAATAAATTTGTGATTTCTCATTTTTTAGATCAGGTTTACGCTTTGCATTGCGAATACATATTTTCGACACATCCAATCATTAAATTAAACCAGAATTACCAAATCTATAGAAATTTTCTATTATTTATCGCTGCCTGTTATCTTTCCAATTATTTCAATGCTCCACTTACTTTGGGCAGCAGTATAATTTAAGCGAGCAAAATGTAATAAATTCGATATTATATGAGTAATTGCTTCGCTTTTCTGTATTCAATTATGTTTTGAGATTTTTATTTTATTTTATTTTTACTTTATTGGGACATAAAACAGTTACACATTAGGTATAGTTAAATTATTTAAATATAAATTTTAAGAATAGGTAAACGTGTAACCCACACCAATGTCCGCGAATTAATGTTAAAAATAGGTAGTAATAAATGCGTGCATTAATTAAGCAGAGAAGTACCTATGTAGGTACTAGTGAGTAGGTATTAACTATAACTATTTTAGTAGTTCAGTAGCCATTTTTTTGAACTTAAAGTGCGATAGTGCAAAAATGTCCAAATCGTGGAAGTGTGTGTTATACGTTTCCACAATGCGTCGGAGAGGCACCCGTGCGCCAGCGTGAGTTCTGCACCGCGCGGTGTGGAACAGCCGGGGCACGCGTGCCTCTCGACGCATTACAGTTCTAGGTACAATATAACATAAGTTGTTAGTGATGTCAGTGCAATCAAACTTGTTATTACAAAGACCATGAAGCATCATGACCATCAGTAAACTACGTCTGGACTGTAAGCTCTGAAGTTTATAGCGTTCCAATAAATCTGTGTATGGTATTCTAGACTTAGTGCATGTATAGTGCATAGATCATAGAAATTTTTTTTGAACAATTTCTAGTTTTTTTATGTAAACGTCAAAAATAGGGCTCCAAATCGGGACTGCGTATTCCAATTGAGAACGTACTAAGGTTTTATATAAAAGTAAAAATGTCGACGGTCTTTTAAAGTCAGATGACGATCTCATTATAAATCCAAACATACGATACGCTTTATTAATGACATTATCTATTGGACAGTCGAAGTGTAATTTTGAGTCGATTAAGACCCCAAGATCTCTAATACGGTCGACTCTTTGTAGACTGATATCACATAGATTATAATCGAATGTTATAATGTTTCTGTTTTTTGTGAAAGTAATTATATTGCATTTGGGTAAGCTGAGCTGAAGTTTATTTTGTAAACAGTATCGAGAAAGTCTATCTAGGTCTTCCTGTAAAAGTAGGCAATCTTGTATGGTTTTGCATGTCTTGTAAATTTTGATATCGTCGGCGTACATTAGAAATTGGGAATGGATGAAACATGTTTTAATGTCATTAACGAATAAAGTATACAATAGTGGCCCAATTATTGAGCCTTGGGGCACACCAGATGTGACGATAATTGGGTTAGATTGGAAGCCATTAATAACCACCTTTTGTGATCTATTAAATATGTAAGCCATGAACCAACGCAATAGGTTGCCACGGATACCATTATAAGCAATTTTATCTAGTAGCAATTTATGGTCCACCTTGTCGAAAGCCTTCCGAAAATCGGTGTACACAGCGTCAACCTGAATCTGTCCATCCATATTTTTAAATAAGTAATCTGTAAAAACCATTAGATTGGTATTAGTTGAACGACGTTTCACAAATCCATGCTGTTCACGAACTATAAGGTTGTGAATCTGTGAGTATAATGCGCCATGTACAAGACTCTCGAAAAGTTTCGACAAGGTGGAGAGTATCGAAATAGGACGATAATTATTTATACTTGATTTGTCACCACTCTTAAACACCGGTGTGATATTAGCCCGTTTCCAAATATCGGGAAAAGTCCCCTCGCGCAAGCATTTATTAAATAAAATATGGAGTGGAAGGACTATGTTATTTGCGATTTTCTTTAGAAAGATAGGTGGAATGCCATCAGGACCTGAACCTTTAGTCGAGTCAAGTTTTTTTATCGCGTTATGTATTGTATCGACTGGTAAGTAGATGTCAGAGATACAAGGCGAATTATCTGCATATGCACTAGGTGACTGCCACGTCATGGGATCTAAGGTCGAGGGTTCATAAACAGAAGTGAAATAGGTTGAAAACATATTACATATATCAGTCGGATTATTAGAATTAAGATTTTCAAGATACATGCTCGCTGGAATCTCCACTCTGCCTTTTCGATTAGAAACGTAAGTCCAGAAATGTTTTATACTAAGCGGGATGCTGTCTTCAACCGATTTCATGTATCTTGCGAAACATGTAACACATTCAGACTTAAAACGTTTACGATGGACTGAAAAACTTTCATAATCCGATGCATTGGAATAAATTTTCCATTTTAGCCAAGCTTTTTCCTTGGTTTTGAAAATGCGAATTAGGGCAGGAGAGAACCACACTGGAAAACGTGATTTTTTTATGCGAGTAAATGGAACATGTGTTTTGATAATACTATAAATTTTATCATAAAATATTTCAACCGCTCGATGAGCTGACGACTCGTATAACAATTGATTCCAGTCTAATTTGCACAGCTCGTTATTAATTAAATCATATTTGGCCTTATAAAAATTATGTTTAGTATATAATTGCCGTTTCATTGGTATAACTTTTGTATCTAGCGACGTTACTACCAAGAAGGCGGGGTGGTAAGTATCAATAGGTAACAGTGGTAGACAAGTTTTGGCCTCGCAGTCAACGTTTGACAGAAACAAGTCAAGTATGCGTCCTAAATTATTCCTTATTGTATTGTATTGAAAAGTATTAGTAAAAGAAATAAAATTGCTGAAAAAACTGCTTATTGTATCTGTCGCTTGTGGAATCACATAGTTTATTCCACTACGGTCCAACCAGTTTAGGCCTGGTAAATTATAATCACCTAATACGAAAACTGCGTCAGTACTAGTGTCGTTAATGAAGTCTTGCAAAATATCTAAGTGTGATGTATACAAGTGGTCCGGTGAATTCGGCGGTAAATAGGCTGCACTAATAAAATGGCGCTTAGAGGGCCGCGACGCGGGCAGCTGCACCAATACGTGTTCAAAAGCAGCATGCGAGGCGCGCATCAAAACGTTAGAAGGTCGTAACGTTTTCAAAACGGCTATGAGCACACCGCCACCATCTCGTTTTCCCGTAATACTTCGGTCACGGTCACATCTAAACACCAGATACCTATCGTCAATGAATTCACTGTCAGGTATGGTGGGTATTAAGCCATGTCTCCGTGAGAACTATTACGTCATAAGAAAATGATAAAATATTTATAAATAAGGTGTGGAGCTTAGTACGAAGTCCTCTGCAGTTTTGGTAGTAAATATTTAAATTGTACTTATCCATCGGTAAAAGAAAAAATATAAAATACGTTACCAAAACAAGGCTTAAAGTTCATTACAATTAGAGATCTGAACGAATTAAAATATGAAACAAGTAAATGAGTTTTACAACACATATAGAATGTTATCAATAACGGCAAATAGGAACGATAATATTTTAAGCACGATCGTATAACTATTGTTCTATCTTTGCAAAAGTATAAGTATTTACTATCTGTTCTTAAAAACACTAATATATAATTAAGTTTAACTACACTAACATGGTCTTGCTTCTTACTATTAATTAACGAAACATAATTAAGAAAGTTATAATATTTTAAATTCATTGCACATTTATTTTGAAGCATCGGTAGGTTATTCGTACTAACTTCAATAGTAAAAACGGCGTAAACAACACAGAGTAGACTACGAGTCAGAGAAGTCGCACTTCGGGCTAAACAAGATAACATGTAATAAAAAGTTAGACTGCACTGAAACCAAACTTTGACGCTAATACACATAAATATATCATTCAGGTGCTTTATAGGGTTTAATTTTGCATAAGTCTTCTTCGGTACGGATAGGAAAGGCTGCCTGAGCAACATCAGCGCGAACAAGTATAACACCATTTTTGATCCAGACAAATCGATGCCCGTTTTGTTTCGCGGCTTCTTTAGTTTGACGAAATAATATCTTGTTGTTCAATGTAAGGTGCTCATTTATATAGATCTTATTCGAATTCGTATCCAGCTTCAGCTCATCAGACGTAATTCCTTTTTTGCGACGTGCAGCCGCAATAAAGTTGTCACGTAGAATTTGGCTTGAAAGTTTGACCACTATGTTTTTTGGTCTTGTGGATTTTGGATTCAATTGCGGTACTCGATGAATAGCAATGACGTCACGTGGCAAAAGTGTTTGCTTGATCAAAGTAGCAATATTTTCAAATATCTGGAGCAAGTTTTCACCGCGTTTTTCGGGCAAGTTGCTTATCTCGACATTGCAGTTTCGGGATTTTTGCTCCGCTACTTCCAATTTTTTTTTCCAGGATAGCAATTCGTTGGACAACTCCCTTAGGAGAAGAAATATTCTCTTCGAGTTTCGAGATACGCGATGCAAAATTATTCGACTTCTCTTCCAAGTAATCATATTTGTCACTTATAAACTTGATAGTAGACTTTATTCCATCAAATTCGGATAAGAGTATTGAAAATTTTTCATCCTGTTTTGCCAAGCACGTTTCAAACATAGATTTCATATTCGCCTGAAAATCTTTCAGCTCATCACGCAAATTTATATCACTATTGGATGGCACGCCTTTGCGGTAAGTGACGTATGGAGGAGGAGACTCCTTATCTATTAAGGACCCATCGATAGTTGTTTCACCAGATCCAGGTAGATCGTCGACATCACTAATACGGTCAAAAGTGCTGTTTAAAGTTGCCATAACGTTGACGAAGTTAGGAAGTCTCTGTCCAATACACTACTCTGTACGGCAAACGCACCTGCCGATAACACTAATGAGTATAATAGTCACAAACGCACTAATTACGCACACAAAGATATTATTAAAACAAGTTATACTGATTGAGTATAAGACAGCCGCTCTGCTGTGAGGCGCACGACGGAATGAGGATTTTTGAGGATCTTAATGGTGGTCATTATAATGAACATGTTTATTACGGCATAGGTATATTACGACAAAATAATTACCATTAATACTGGCCTTACTGATCAAATTTCAGCCATGATGGCCAGTCTCGACGGAAACTAGCCAACTACGAATATTTCCTGAACTGGGTCTGACTCTGGGCAGCTATTAAAATAAAATTTTAATATATGTTGTTATGTAATTTCTTGTTTACAATAAAGATTATTTTCATTACATACTCAGCTATTGTACCCCTGAAGTGTGCGAAAGCACAGATACACGTATACACAGATACACATATCATGTAGCGGGCGAATAAATAGTGTACGTGTGATTTAATAAGGAACGTCATTTCAATAGTTCAATGTCATCTTGCTGAATTTTCAATTTTGTAAAGCAAATATGTCTAAATCTGTGAAGTGTTTGTTTAAATTCCTACGACGCGGCGGCGGAGAGACACACACGCACCCGTGTTCGTTCTGCAGCGTGGCGTATAGCACAGTCAAGTCACGCACACCTCTCGCCGAACACAGTTGTGATGTACAAAATCCCTACGACGCGGCGGAAAGACACACACGCACCCGTGTTTGTTCTGCAACGTGGAGTATAGCACAACCGAGTCAAGCACACCTCTCGCCGCAACACAGTTGCGATGTACAAAATCCCTACGACGCGGCGGAGAGACACACACGCACCAGTGTTCGTTCTGCAACGTGGAGTATAGCACAACCGAGTCAAACATACCTCTCGCCGAACACAGTTGCGATGTACAAAATCCCTACGACGCGGCGGAAAGACACACACGCACCCGTGTTTGTTCTGCAACGTGGAGTATAGCACAACCGAGTCAAACACACCTCTCGTCGAACACAGTTGCGATGTACAAAATCCCTACGACGCGGCGGAAAGACACACACGCACCCGTGTTCGTTCTGCAGCGTGGCGTATAGCACAGTCAAGTCACGCACACCTCTCGCCGAACACAGTTGTGATGTACAAAATCCCTACGACGCGGCGGAAAGACACACACGCACCCGTGTTCGTTCTGCAACGTGGAGTATAGCACAACCGAGTCAAACACACCTCTCGCCGAACACAGTTGCGATGTACAAAATCCCTACGACGCGGCGGAAAGACACACACGCACCCGTGTTTGTTCTGCAACGTGGAGTATAGCACAACCGAGTCAAGCACACCTCTCGCCGCAACACAGTTGCGATGTACAAAATCCCTACGACGCGGCGGAGAGACACACACGCACCAGTGTTCGTTCTGCAACGTGGAGTATAGCGCAACCGAGTCACGCACACCTCTCGCCGCAACACAGTTGCGATGTACAAAATCCCTACGACGCCGCGACGCGGCGGAGAGATACACACGCACCAGTGTTCGTTCTGCAACGTGGAGTATAGCACAACCGAGTCACGCACACCTCTTGCCGCAACACAGTTGCGATGTACAAAATCCCTATGACGCGGCGGAGAGACACACACGCACCCATGTTCGTTCTGCAACGTGGAGTATAGCACAGCCGAGTCACGCACACCTCCCGCCGCAACACAGTTGCGATGTACAAAATCCCTACGATGCAGCGGAGAGACACACACGCACCAGTGTTCGTTCTGCAACGTGGAGTATAGCACAACCGAGTCACGCACACCTCTCGCCGCAACACAGTTGCGATGTACAAAATCCCTACGACGCCGCGACGCGGCGGAGAGATACACACGCACCAGTGTTCGTTCTGCAACGTGGAGTATAGCACAACCGAGTCACGCACACCTCTTGCCGCAACACAGTTGCGATGTACAAAATCCCTACGACGCGGCGGAGAGACACACACGCACCCGTGTTCGTTCTGCAACGTGGAGTATAGCACAGCCGAGTCACGCACACCTCCCGCCGCAACACAGTTGCGATGTACAAAATCCCTACGACGCGGCGGAGAGACACACACGCACTAGTGTTCGTTCTGCAACGTGGAGTATAGCACAACCGAGTCACGCACACCTCTCGCCGCAACACAGTTGCGATGTACAAAATTCTTAATGCAAACATTGATATTAGATGGTTCTAGAATATAAAGAACAGGACAGGTGAAGACAAGGACAGAAGTATTTTAATAATAGTGTACTTTCGGAATGTTCAATATTTAGAACAATTTAGAGTATGGTATATAAGCAGTGTACACAAACAGAACAGTGAGTTTTAATTCAAGTGAAATCGAAGATGAATGAAGTAGAAGTATTTCGTACACAATGAAAAGCGTACCGTGTTCGTCAGGACTTGCGACAGTGCTCGTCATGGGGACCCTATCTCTGCGCCACGTGTGAGCTTTCAGGTGGTGCTTGTCGCAGGGACCCTAAGTTCGTGTGTGTTCCAACCTTGCAACAAATCTCACGATTAACGCCAATTAAGGTTTTTTTTTTTTGGGGGTAGGTTAAGAAAAAGTTCAGACGTATTTTATTGATAATTAAAGTATTTACGAATTCTTTTCTGTTAATTTTGAGTGTTCTTAAGTTGATTTAGTGTTACTTACCAGAGAAGCACTTTTATGTAACTTAAGTTTCACATTAACACCACCTGCTAGCTTAACATCTACACTGCACTTCACATTTACACAAAGATGTCGAATTTGTCAGAGATAATGACCACACAAAATCGACTTGAAGAGAACATCACAAAGAGATTCGACGACCTCCAGGCGCAGATAACAAATGCTGGTTCGTCCAAAGATACTGTTGCAAAAGTTGCCGAAGAACTCCGGACATTCAGGGAGCTTATTTTTGGTATCCTCGGTCTTCTTAGACAGCAAATCAGAGATTGCAGCAAGCAAGTCGATGACCTTGAGGCACAAAACCGTCGAAAAGTCCTTATTGTATCTGGTATACCTGAGGAAGAAGATGAAGACTGTGCTAAACTTACTCTGGATATCTTTAATATTAAGATGGGCCTTAGTGATATAAACAAAAGTTCCATTAAAGTTTGCCATAGGCTTGGTTCATCCAAAAAGCAACACCATCGGCCTATTTTAGTGCGGTTCGCAAGCTTGGACTTCAAATCGGCAGTCTGGAAGGCAAAGACCAAGTTGAAGGGTTCTCCAGTGTCAGTTAAGGAGTTCCTGACGAGGCCCAGGCAAGCAGTCTTTGCTAAAAGTCGTGCTCATTTTGGATTTCGCTCTGTTTGGACACAAAGCGGCGTTATCTTCATCAAAACGCCTTGCGGTAGCAGCCACAAGATCACCACGGAGGAAGAGTTGGCCCCATTTATCACCAAGTACCCAAAAGTGTTGGTGGGGACTCCGGCAACGAGCACTAAGTCCGATCATAGCAAATCCTGAAAAGACAATATTTTATTTAGCTTTCTTGCACGTAGTTTTAAATTAACTAAGTATTTATTATTACATTTAAACGTTTAAACCTACCATTCTAAACTCCTCGTCATGTTTTTGTAGTCAGTGAGTTATCATCATTCTTCTTTAACTTTGTCTTATTTCCCAGTGTTGCTATTTACCTCTCAAGACCTGTTATTCATGTAAGTTGTTTTTTTTCTAATACGTAAATGTAGGTACCTATATTAGAAATATTCTTGGCGAAGTACCTTTCCATAATATTGATTACAAAGAGTTTATTTTGATAATTTCAACGTAGTTCGATTAGCGTGTGACATGACATTTCGCGTGTCAATTTGACATTATGACGTTTACGTTATTGACCGTGAAATACACTGGCCGAACGTGGATGTGTCTTTTCGCCACAGTCGCGTTTCGTTTCACATTCACTGGTAGCATCCATTTGCGAAGTGTGTTGCAATTACGTGTAAAATGTATTGTAAATTTTACTTATTTATGTTGTCGTTTTAAGTTATGTTTATAGCAGTGTGCTGATGTGCGCTGGCGGGTGGTGCAGGGTTTAATTGGTCCGTCAATTATTGCACTACTTAATTATTATTTTTTTATAATTCTTTATAGTTTTATAATTTATTTTTATATAAGTATTTTTATTTATGTCTATTTTATCTGATAATGATTCGTATTTTTCTGCTAATGAATTAACTGCCAGCGACGACAGTTTCTGTTCTTTGAGCGACGCACTTGAAGATTTTCTTAGGAATCATTTTAGTCAATCTCGTAAGAACGTACTGAACATTTGTCATATCAATGCACAAAGTATTCCGAGCCCTTTTAGTGATCTGTACAATGCCTTTTCAGACTGTAACGTACACGCTGTCCTGATTTCAGAGAGCTGGCTTAAACCACATCTGCTTTCTACAATGTACTCCCTTCCAGGTTTTGTGCTCGTCCGGAACGACCGGTTAGGTAAAGGAGGTGGAGGGGTTGCCATATATCTCAGGAGTAACCTCCCGTATAAGATATTGGCCTCATCTTCCTCGAACTACTCAGCCTCTGCAGAGTATCTTTTCCTAGAGGTTGATATCAAAGGTGTCAAGTTAGTTTTGGCCTCAGTATATTGTCCCCCTAATGTTGACTATTTCACCGACGTGGAGTTGGTACTCGAATCTTTGGGTTCAGAGTATGCTCACCACATCATCATGGGCGACTTCAATACCTATCTCCTTAATGAAAATTCTGCTCGTACCCGGAAACTTTTGCATATCGTCGAGTCAAGTACCTTGCATGTTTTGCCTCTCCAAGCTACTCACTTTAATGCCTCAGGAGATGATACTTGGCTCGACTTAATCCTATCCTCTAATCCTTCCTTGGTTTCCGCTCACGGACAACATCCCGCCCCTGAATTTTCCAACCATGACCTCATTTACCTATCCTATATCCTGAAACCACCTAAACCCAAATCCAAGGTTCTGCACGTGCGTTCCTTCGCAAAAATGGACATCGAATTGCTATGCAAGGATGCGGCAAAAATTGAGTGGGAACCTTTAGTTGAAGCGATCGCCATTGACGATAAGATTGAGGTTTTTAACAACACGCTTACAAAGCTGTATGATGTGCACGCTCCTATAAGAAAAGTAAAGATGAAGCGTCCACCTGCACCCTGGATGTCTAGGGGAATTCAGATGGCCATGAGAAGAAGGAACCGGGCGTTTCGTAAATTTAAAAGAAGTCGTTCTGATGCCGATTGGACTCTTTATAAATTGGCTAGAAATCGGTGTAACCAGATGGTACGTAACGCTAAACGCCGGCACATTTTTGACAATATTTCTTCAACTACTCCTGCTGGTATCTGGAAATTCCTCGGAACTCTAGGTATCGGTAAGTCGCAATTTTCAAACCCTCCTAGCTCTATCAGTCTGGATGATCTTAATCTACATTTCTCTACCACTTCTACGATGGATCACCAGACGATATGTGATACTGTCGACTATTTGAATGGTTTGACGCGCCCTAATATTAATTCGTTTCAGTTCACCCCAGTCTCTTCTGAAGAGATCAAAAAAATAATCCTTTCCATCAAATCCAATGCAGTTGGTTGTGATAAGATAGGTCGTCGGATGATTATTCCTATCCTGGACTATCTCCTCCATGCAATTTCCCACATTATTAATTATTCCCTGAATACTGGATCTTTCTCCACCTTATGGCGTAAAGCTTTTCTCCGCCCACTCCCTAAGTCCTCGAATCCCTCACTTGCTACCCATTACCGTCCTATCTCTATTCTTCCTTTCCTCTCCAAGGTACTTGAGTCCTGTGTCCACAAACAACTCTCCCGTTATATATTTAACAACCATCTCCTAAGCCCGTTTCAATCCGGATTTAGACCAGGCCACAGTACCATCACCGCACTCCTTAAAGTGACTGGCGATATTAGGGCAGGTATGGAGGGTACCATGATTACCGTTATGGTTTTATCGACTTTTCCAACGCCTTTAATACCGTCAGTCACGATATCCTATTATCTGTTCTCTCCCATCTCATGGTCTCTGATGAAGCACTGGAATGGTTTTCCTCCTATCTTCGGGGGCGCCAGCAGTCGGTTAGCATCGGTGAGTCCTCATCGAGCTGGCGTGACCTAGTTGCTGGTGTTCCACAAGGCGGTATACTCTCTCCTCTTTTATTTTCTATCTTCATAAATCTCATAACTCATGATTTTCAGTGTACATATCATCTTTATGCCGATGATCTTCAGCTTTACGTTCAAACGCCAATCGACTACTCCCTGAGGCTATTTGTAAGATTAATCGGGACTTAGATGCTATAAAAAATTGGTCTGATAAGTTTGGCTTAACCGTAAATCCAACAAAGTGCCAAGCCATAATAGTTGGGAGCTCGCGCTCAGTATCAAAGGTGGATTTACACGATCTTCCGCCAGTAGTATACAATTTCACGAGCATTCCCATTAGCCAAAATGTAAAAAATCTCGGTTTATTCATAGACACGACACTAAACTGGCAAAAACAAGTAGTGAATGTCAGTCAAAGAGTCACAGGCGTATTGCGTTATCTCTATCGGCTTAAAAATTTCCTTCCAGGTAAAACTAAGGCAATGCTCGTGCAGGCCCTAATATTCCCTATAGTCGACTATGGTGATGTATGCTACTTTGACCTGAATGCAGATCACCTCAATAAACTTGACAGACTTCTGAATAACTGCATTCGATTCGTTTTCAATCTTCGTAAGTATGACCACATATCTTCCCACCGTTCCCAACTTAAGTGGTTACCGATACGGCAACGACGCACATTACGAGCACTAACCACCCTTTATTCTATATTAGACTCTTCTTCTACTCCATCTTACTTATCTTCCCACTTTCAATATCTCTTTACCAACCACAGTAAAAATCTTCGCTCTTCTCACAATCGTCTCCTTCAATGTCCATCTCACCACTCTGACTTCCTTCACTCTTCTTTCTTTGTAGAATCTATTCTACAGTGGAATGCATTACCTCTCGAAATCAGGATGGCCAAGAGTCGCTTTACATATAAAAGGAAAGTTCGAGAGCATATCCTTCGGAAATTCTTAGCAGAAACGCGTTGATTATAAATGTATGATTACATGATCGGATTGAATAGTATAGTATTGTATATACTATATATATATATATATATATATATATATATATATATATATATATATATATATATATATATATATATATATTTATATAGTATAGTATAATATAGTATGTATTGCATTGTATAGTATTTTATAGTATTGTATAATCCTGTTTTTTTTTTTACCATTAATCGTTACTTTACGATCTGTGCACCTACCATGCTCTCTCTGCACCACCCTAAGGTTGACTGGCAGAAAATGCCTAGGGCATTAAGTCCGCCTTTGTACAATTTAATGTGCATTAAGTGATAAATAAATAAATAAAATAAATAAGGTTCCTTTTGTAAACACTAGTTTTCTTATCAATTCCTGCAACACAGCCTATCACAATAGTTAGATATATAATTTTGTGGAAATTTATGTGTAAAGATAAATACATACGTAGTGCTATATTTTTTGTATTCTTCTCGGAGTTTCCCTGTGAGGTCGAATCAGGAATGTTGTAATTGTCAAGATTGCTCCAAGAATTGCTAAGTTGCGGAGCAGTGGGTAGAGCACATAGCTTATAGAACCGACAGCCGCTGGTTCAGAGAGGTCCCGAGAGGCACGAACGGGAAGACGTGGGCAGGCCTCCAGCATGATGGACCGATGATCTTTCCTGGAAGCCAGTGAATACGGGTAGCGCAAAACCGGCAATTATTTATTTATATTTGGAGATTTAGAGGCCTTTGTACAGTTTTGTAAGATAAAATCTAATATTTTATCTTCATAATATTAGGTCTTTACCTATGAAATTGCCGTTCTGCAGTACTGGCCATTTCAAATCAAAATAATTTTTGTTTGGCTAAGAATTCTAATTTCAAATTAATTTTATTTTAAAAACATGGATTCTTTTTTCCAAAAGTAGTCATTTCTTTATTGATTAGTGTTACATTTTCATCGCATTTCAATCTTTTTCGTCATCATGGATACGTTAAAAATTCGAGTAATTATGGAATATGAGTACCGTCGTGGCAGCAAGGCGGCACAAGCGGCACGCAACATCAACGACGTTTACGGAGCTAACACTACAAACCAACGCACCACCTGTTATTGGTTTGCTCGCTTCCGTTCTGGAAATTTCGCCCTGAAAAATGAACCTCGCGGTCGTCCGAAGACTTTGGTCGACAATGACGAATTAAAGGCGGTTGTGGAAGCTGATGATACACAATCTACGGCTGAATTAGCAGCAGCTTTCGACGTTAGCGTCAAAACAATATTGGTCCATTTGCGTCAAATTGGCAAGGTAAAAAAGCTTGACAAATGGGTGCCCCACGAACTCAATGATCGCCAGCGCGAAGTACGCGTCGAGACGTGCCTTGCACTGCTCAACAGACACACAAATGAAGGAATTTTGAACCGCATTGTTACCTGCAATGAAAAATGGATTCTGTTTGATAACCGCAAGCGCTCGGCAAGTTGGTTGGATCCTGGTTCAGCACCTAAACAATGCCCTAAACGAAAACTTACCCCTAGAAAAGTGATGGTCACTGTTTGGTGGTCTAGCGCCGGTGTGATTCATCACAGCTTCTTACCAAACGGGGTGAGCATTACTGCAGATGTGTACTGTGAAGAACTGAGCACAATGATGGAGAAGCTGGCGCATCTCCAACCAGCATTGGTCAATCGCTCGTCTCCGCTGCTCCTGCACGACAACGCGCGACCTCATACTGCACAGCAGACGGTCTCCAAGTTGCAAGAACTGGGGTTGGAAGCTCTCCGTCATCCGCCCTACTCACCAGACCTTGCGCCTACAGACTACTACTTTTTCCAGAATTTGGATAACTTCTTGGCGGGAAAAAAATTCAATACCCGAGAGGCAGTACAAAATGCCTTTGAAGAATTTGTTGCCTCCCGTCCAGCTGATTTCTTTAAGAAGGGCATCAATAAACTGCCACTGCGATGGCAAAGATGCATTGATTGCATGGGTGATTACTTCGATTAATACAAATAAAAAAATTCATGAAAAAAATTCGTTTAAATTTTTTCATACAAAACGGCAATTTCATAGGTAAAGACCTATTATTACACGATATCATGAATAATTATGCTATAAAAGATTCTCGTGGCATTTAGCGTGAGTAAATAAGAAGATTCACTCAAGTTACGATTCAAGGCTAGGTCAAGTCTAGACTAAATGCTTTTAATAAAACAAATACCTAGTCTTGTTTATTCTTTTAAACAGAACATATTATCTAAATTAAAGTTGATAAATTTAAATTCGTGAAGTACTTCATCAACATAGTAGTCATGGCTCCGACATTAAATTCCTTCAAGAACAGATTGGACAAGGAAAACTTCTCCAAGCTATTTGATACTCACGCATCAGCTAATTAGCTGCTAGTGGGTTACACAAAATATTAATAATAATAACATCATCATATCAGCCGAAAGACGTCCACTGGTGTACAAAGGCCTCCCCCAAAGGTCTTCTCAATTGCCGGTCAACGTGGGAGGCCCTACTAAAGGTCCGATGATCTGTGTGGGTCGCTGGAAGCCTCTGGAATAGACTTTACTTGCCCAAACTACATAAAAAAGGTTTTTATTCACGTAGACTTTAAACAAGCGCTTGTAAATAGTCAGAACATGTTTGTAGTAATACAGTTATTATTTCTAGTTACTTATAACAGATTATATATTACGCCTCTGTGCATCCATGTGCAAAAGTTTTACATAAATAAATATTTAGGTACACGGAATGTTAAAACATTTATACAATTTATTTTATAATGGTAGTGATATTTAGCTAGCTTGTATTAAGTTATTGTCAAGGAGAGTATGTTTAGGTTTAATTATTGAAATTTATATTTTACTACATATTGTTTGAATGGTAGTAGGTATATATAGTATATCAGTTGTCTGGTTTCCATCGTACAAGCTCTGCTTAGTTTTGGATCTGGGACTGCCTCGTTGGTCTAGTGGTAGCGTTTTCAACGGCAGATAATTAGGTCCTGGGTTCAAATCCCGGGTCGGGCCAAAAAGTTATTTTGGGATTTGTCAGTCCGAAGTCTGGGAGTTGGCGGTAGGTACTACCCCTCGGTGCCTCGGAGAGCACGTAAAGCCATGGGTCCTGTACCTGACCTCTTTCCGATCGTGTCGCTAGTCGTCCCATCGGATCATACGAGTGATGGGATAGAAAGTGCCTCTGTGTTTGCGTATACACTTGTGCACTATAATATGTCCTGCGCAAGTCTCCATTGAGATTGGCCGCTGTGGCCGAAATTCGGTCGGGAGGACATGACCATTATTACAGTTTGGGATCAGATGGCCATGAGTGCATATTATTATTATATTATTATTCTAGTTTAAGATAAATCGACACATTATTTTACCCACAAATCAAGTTTGTACTTTATATAGAGCTAATATTTTAAAGTTCTTGACATTTTTGTTGGTAATTTGTTAATAAATAAACGGTAAAACTATCTTATATACAATTTGTCACTGTCGCACCCTCATCGTTACCCAAAACTTGACTATACTCGTATTTAATATTTTGTTATTATATCTACTCATGTATCAATGTCGACTTTATAACGAAATTGTTGTAAATAAAAAGTTTTTCGAGGACAAAACTAAACAGTAAGACAGTGTGCAATATAAAAAATAATTAAATTATAATATGTTAAAGTAAATAGTATAAATATAATGATAACATAATAATAAAGGTATATATAAGTATATATAAATAAATATATAGCCTAAGATTAATTAAATAGTTTGTAAGTCATTTTATATTAAAATTGTATTGCTGTGCCCTAACAGGGTATCATGTATGTACCTCTACATTCTGTAACACCCATGTACCACTCATGATCGCAATAAATATTTGTATTTGTTTTAATTGTAAAAAAAGCTGTTGGCCGAAGCCAACATAAAATTAATTACGTGAGTTACCTGTAACTATCTTTCATTATGATGTGATGATGATGATAATGATGATAAATCTTGGAATCTTAATTTAACCCACGTCCGGGCGAATAGGATGAAATATTGCACACGCTCTGGGTTCTGATGACAATACATGACTAGCTAAAAAACGTCATTACAAATCCCATATGGCGGCCTCCCCAAGATGGCAGACTGGCTGTTTGAAATCCAGCCCCATGATATGGGTATCAAATGAAAGGGTTTGCTCTCAGGAATACGAAAAAAATAGTCACTTTACTTAAATCCTACATGGCGGACATCCAAGATGACAGATTGACTATTTGAAATGCACCCCCATGATATGGGTATTAAGTGAAAGGGTGCGTGCTTAAAGCTTGTTTTTTTTATTTTTAAACTATTATTATTATTTTACGAATTTATTATATTTAAGGGGTTGTTTCCCACGTTACTTCTTTTGTCAGTTTCGTAAGAATGTAACTGACAATACCGAGTACACATTGAGCCTAATTCACACATATTGTGACAGGGCACGTTTGAGCCAATTCGATGGAGATTAAATCGACTTTAGAAACGCGTTCGTCTAAGTGTTTAGGAACGTTAACGCCTGTTGGGAACCTAGGTCCATTATTTAATACGACACGAGAACAAAGTTTAGCCTAATTATTGGTCACACCATATTTGTCTTACATATATTTATGGATACCAAGACATATTAGTGAGGATAACATAAATGATAATACGTCATTGTCAAAAATATTTACTTACTTAAAATTGTGTGTATGTGTCACTGCGTGTGTGCAGTGTGTGTGTGTGTGTGTGTGTGTGTGTGTTGTATGAGGGAAGGATATAAATTACTAGCTGTGCCCCGCGGTTTCCCAACTTTATGAATTATAGCCTATATGTTATTCAAATATATAAGCTATGTTAAGTACTACAAAGTTTCATCAAAATCCGTTCGGTAGTTTTTGCGTGAAGAAGTAACAAACATACACACTCACACTCACAAACTTTCGCCTTTAAAATGTTGGTGTGTTTAACTATACCCTTAGACTTTAGAATATTTGTATTGTATTTTTTTTGACGGGCCTGTTGGCGTGGTTGGTAGATACGCTGCCTTTAACGCCGGAGGTCGTGGGTTCGATTCCCACCCGGGACAAATATTTGTGTGCATGAACATGTCTGTTTGTCCTGAGTCTGGGTGTAAATTATCTATATAACTATGTATTTACAAAAGAAAAATAGTAAAGTAGTATCAGTTATCTGGTTTCCATAGTACAAGCTCTGCTTAGTTTGGGATCAGATGACCGTGTGTGAATAATGTCCCAGGATATTATTATTATTTTAAAATAATACCTACGTAACGTTAGAACAAATTCAATGGAAACAAACTTAACGTGCTCGCACCAGGAAATTGTGTCTGATCGTATCCGCGCCGTGTTAACTGAAAACTGAACTCCGTTCCATCGCTGACGAAAACTTATGGTTTTAGTAAGTCAACGGGATCGATAACTTCTTTATGTATTAAATGTAAATCTTTAGTTTCTGTTCGTAAACAATGTTAGTTATAGAATAGAATAGAATTGTACACATTTTGGACGGTCACCGTAGCCTAGTTGGTAGTGCTCCTGCCTACGAAGCTGGTGGTCCTGGGTTCGAATCCCGGTAAGTGCAAATATTTGTGCGATAAGCACGAATATTTTTTTCTGAGTCATGGATGTTTTCTATGTATATAAGTATTTATCTATCTATATAACTATGTATATCGTCGCCTGGTACCCATAATACAGGCTTTGCTTAGTTTGGGGCTAGGATGATATGTGTGACATTGTCCCTAGATATTATTATTATTATTACATTAAAACAAGATAAATTCATAGAACAATAACACAATTATGTACAGACGCCAGCACATCAAGCTACCCTAATCTGTCACATTTCCCCAATTGAAAGTGAACCTTATGCTTATGTGATAAAGTTGAAAATCGATAAAATAAATTTGACAGATTGCGGTAGCTGGATGTGCTGGCGACTGTACAATGGGCGGTTTTATCGCATTAAGCGATTACTTCCAGAAAACTAGGATGATATGTGTGACATTGTCCCTAGATATTACTATTATTATTACATTCAGAAATGCTCTATCAGAGCACCAGTTTTTTGGAAGTAGAACTTATTTACGCACGCTTGACTTGGGCAGTAAGCTGGTGAATGCGAGACGAGAGCGTTACGAAAACAGTGATCGTGCGAGGCGAACGGAAGTTGAGAGGGAGATATAAATGTGATGTTCTCAAGCATGGTCAGGTTAGTAGTAGCGTAGTAGTACCTTAAAGAGGGGAATATGTATGTAGAATTTAATGAGAGTAAACAAGGCAAAAAAAGTGTGTAATGATCGTGACAAATGGTTATCCGATGTCTCTGCCTACCTCTCTAGAAAATATTAGCTAGACTGGCCTGGTGAACCTGACTGCTAAGCCAGAGTCGTGAGTTCGAACCCCGCCCAGGACAAATCTTTATCTGATCCTAAACTAGGCAGAGGCTGTACTGTGTCAACTGATTACAACCTATTAATGTTATAAATGCGAAAGTTTGTGAGTAAGGATGGATGTATGGATATTTGTTACTCTTTCACGCAAAAAGTACTGGAAGGATTGTGATGAAACTTTGTAGTAATATAGATTATATATCCAAATAATACATAGGCTATAATTTATAAAGCTTAACGCGAGTAAAACCGCGGGGCACAGCTAGTACCTACTCGACGGTCTTGACGGTCATCGCAGCCTAGTTGGTAGTGCTCCTGCCTACGAAGCTGGTGGTCCTGGGTTCAAATCCCGGTAAGTGCAAACATTTGTGCGATGAGCACGAATATTTGTTACCGAGTCATGGATGTTTTCTATGTATTTAAGTATTTATCTATCTATATAAGTATGCATATCGTCGCCTTGTACCCATAGTACAAGCTTCGCTTAGTTTGGAGCTAGGATGATCTGTGTGACATTGTCCCTAGATATTAGATATTATATTATATATTTCTGAATATAAACATAGATAGATAACACTCAGACACAGAATATACATACAGAAGTATACTCGGGATGAGTACAATTATTTGTTCTATGATTTATTTCGTTGATAATAATAATAAATACTATTATTATTAACAAACAGGTATATACGAGTCACTTCGTGACCAGTACAATAATGCCTTCCGGGTGTTGTTGGGGCTGACACGATTTTGTAGCGCGTCGGGGATGTTTACTGAATCGCACACAGATAGTTTTGAGGCCATCATGCGACAAAGAACAGCATCCCTGCTACGCACAATTCGTGGGAGCACCAATAGCATTCTTAAGGTTATTTCTGAAAAGTTAGGGCTGTCCCCTTTCCTGATGCACTGGACCCGTATGCACAGTGGCGGAGCTAGTCCAGCGGGTCGGTTCTTAAATTATTTTTTCTAATAAATCACTAACATGTTCATAAGTCCTGTAATATTAACACTAAATAAACGACAGCACACGTGTGTGACAGTAAATATAAATATATATATTAAAAATGAGAACCACAGATTTCCAGAATACGAGATAAACTCAGTTTGGAAGCTAGTGCGCAATTTGTTTAAATTGTTACTGTACAACTTTATTTATTTATTTAAACCGCAGTCATTTATATGCTTAATTAATTTATATTTTGTTGTGTTGCACTCTTATTATATTGCATACATTTCACTATATACCTAGTATTAGTATTAATATTGTATTGTATATTGTATTCATATGTTGTACTTGGTTTTAAGAAATAAACAAATTATTTTTATTTTAACTTGGATTTTATATCTGAATTAAATGAATAATAATAATACTATCGCATGAAATCTAAAGATTCAAATAGTATTACAAAAACCATTTGGGGATATATTTGCTTCGTGTAGAACATTGCTAACCGCTGAAATACGATAAAAATATACCCACGAGTTTTATTTTCGTATAAACTTACCTCGCTTGTTTCATATAACTAAGATATATTTATCATATTTTACGTAAGTCAGGGCTTTCAGGGTTTACCACCCTAAGTAATGTACTTTTAGTAAGCCCGAAGTTTGGCATACATGTTATGGCTTTCTTTTGGAATTCCGTACGTCAAAAGGAAAATCTCTTACGGCATCATTTTTTTATTCGTCTGTCTGTCAGTCGAGACATTAGACTTTACCTTGGGAATGCGGGAGGACGAGTTGAGGTTCAAATATTATTGAGTCTGCGATTCTAAGGAGTTGTAAAAAATTGAGGTTTTTGATAAATCTATTGAAGATATCATCCGAATAATGTCCACTGTTGGACAAAGACCTCCCCAAAAGATAACCACAATTAGTTATGTCAATCATTTGAAGGGATATGCCATAATCGTCACGCTTGGTCAACGCTTTGGCGATCCCACTATGATGGTCATAGAACACAGAGAGACGTTGCCGTTCTCTGGTATATATATCTGGTATATAGATATTCTAGTTTTTTTTAAAATATATAACAGAGGTCAACAAACGAGCAAGTGGGTAAGTGATCACCGCCGCCCATGGAAACTCGCAATACCAGAGGAGTCGAGGGTGCGTTATCGACCTGACGTGCCTGACCCTTCCCCCCACTCCAATGAGCTCTGGCGACCTTACTCACACTCGGAAACACAACATTAAAATTATTAATGTTATTATTAAGGAATGTCTTCTTCGCTCTTTGAGCGAATGGACGCTATGCCCTACCTCTCTTAAACTTCTTAACCCTGCACGGATAGCCACACAGCAATATATATAATAAGGCATAAGTAACCCTAAATTTCTATCTTAGTACAGACGCCATCACATCAAGCTAGTCTGTCAAATTTCCCCAATTGAAAGTGAACCTTAAGCTTTTATGATAAAGTTGAAAATATATCAAAGAAATTTGATAGATTGGGGTAGCTGGATGTGCTGGCGCCTGTACCTTATATTTACATACCTCATATTTTGACAGCTATTTTGTACGTACATTTTATTTTGTATATAATATAAAACTTTACAAGAAGCAAGGTTTTAGAACGACTTGTGTTTAGAACTTATTTAAAACTTTAAGTTGTAGTTTTATCACAATAAAAAAGTAACTACAAATAGCTTAGAATAGAGAAGAGATCGCTACAAGCGTGTGTACCTGCAATTGCTAATTTTAAAATTATGTTATGTATTTTTTGTTCAATAAAGTGTTCTATCTACAAAGTTACATTTTGTGATAGAAAATTGTCAATAAGGTGTATCAATGTTTATTATATTTTTTTCTATAAAAATGAAGCAGGTTTTTCAATAATCTTATATTCCCAGAAAAAATAGAATAGAATAAAATAAAACAAAGAATACATTATAGCCTGTATACGTTACGTTTTTTGAACGCGCCGTCGATACGCTTTTATTCTACAGAGCAGTTTGGTGTTTATTTGAATCGATACAAACGCGATGTTAACGCGCGTCTGCATCGCTAAAAACGCGCGACAACGGCGCGCTTAAAAAACGTGGTGTGCAAAGGTCCTTAGAAACGGAACGTTCCAAATTCAATTTCCATCTTGAATTAACTATCTACATAGAACTTTTCAAGAAACACAACAGTAAATTGATATATAATTTTGTTAATAAAACTTTAGAATACATTTTTAGTACAGATATATGTTTGTAAAATTGGAATAAACTGAATGATGAAATGTTGCCATTTTAGGTTTAAAACGTAAGCTTTGACTTAAAAGGGAACCCAACCGCTATATTATTCCCCATACTTGGTATTTCCATGGTTGGTCTAGCGATAGCGTGGAATGAGGTCCGGGGGTCAAGTCACGGGTCGGGCCAAAAAGTAATTTTCGATCGTGCTGTAAAGGAAAATTTCTCAGTATCAGCCCGGAGTCTGGTCTCTCGGCGGTATAAATACGGTTACCGGTTACGGTTAGCGGTAATCCTCACAGGAAATCTATCAACAATTGTTTTATTGAACCCAATCCTCCAACGAATCAAACCGTCAGTGACTGCCTTAAATCTAGGTTCGAACTGTTACACCCGTCTGCCAAGCATAGAGACTATAGCATATCCCGCAGAGCACGTACCGTCCGTTCTGTAACTAAACTCTTTCCAGTCATGTCACTAGTCTTTCCATAGGATCATGAGAGTAATGGAATAGAAAGTGCCCATGTGTTTGCCCACACATTGTAACGCACTATAATGTGTCACGCGCAGTTGGCTAGTCTTCATTAGGACTGGCCGCCGTGGTCAACGTAAAATTTGATCAGGAGAATATTATTGTTTCCCATTTCTACCTGATCAGCTTCCAATCTAACTTAAATTAAAAGGCTTAAATGGTAACCAAAACATGTTTAAGGCGTTTCCTTAACTGATACAAAGACGCATAGGTACTATACTAAATTTAGAACTTTCATCATTATATTATATTCCATAAGCTCGTGTTAGATAAGTTTAGTGCCTAAAGAGACAATCAATCTATCTGCCAACAGTATCAGATGTCAAAGAATGCCGTCAGGAAATCCATTTTATTGAAGAAATACCGGGGTGCGATCCTTTTAGCTCGCTGTGTCCAACACAGAAACGGAAATCGGAAGAGAATAAAGGCAGCGATATCAGTTTTAAATTTAAATAAAATAATTCTGTCGACCGTACTTTTGTAGGAGTTTCTTTTTACGTTATTACTAACTATGGCCTTAATAAGAATGCGCTCAAGACTTCCATGAACTTATCCCTCCTTCCCCTTTTTTTCATCGGACTACCAGGCGACGGGAAGGTCTCTACCGCTTTGTTGCTGACGTCCCATTATGCCGTACGAAGCGCTTTGCTTCCTCCTTCATCATACGTAGGGCTAAGCAGTCGAACACCCTCCCGAAGTGTTTCCAGACTCATACAACATGAGTTTGTTTAAGGCTAGAGTGAACAGGCATCTTACGCTACGTCCTACGTAGGCGATTTAAAGCGAACGCGATTATGAAACGGTGACACGCGAATTGCGATGCGGTGGCGGTGTCCTACGTGCACGTGAATCATCTCGCAAAACCAGCACCGACGCCGCAAAAAAACGACGGCACCGCATCCTGTTCGCGCGAATATATCAAGCCAACTGATCGCGTTCGCTTCATGTCGCACCGCACGCGCGTTTGGTCACGTAGGACACTTCAATAGGTTTCGACGTTTTGTTTTTTTCGCGCCGCGCTGCACCGCTTCGCGTCTAGATCGCTCACGCAAGACGTCGCGTTATGGGTACACGCGGTCCACCTGCGACCATATCTTCACTTACCGTCAGGAGAGATCGTGGTCAAGCGAAAGAACGCTTAAGGTCACCACAATTTGCGCAGCGTGGTTACCTGCGCGTCACACACATGCTTGCGGACGGTAGCATTGGTGGGAGGACTGCCGGAAACTTTGGCAGTGATGGCACTACGTCGGCCCCCGTCTACTCCTTCAGGCTTCTATGACGACGCCGGGCATACACAACATTTCTGTTATGCCAAAGATGCTCGATAACTCTTTGGGGTTCTCATGACTATGGCCAGGAATATACATTCGATCTAATCAGAAACGACGAAATCAAAAGGCAAAGACATAGCCCGAAGAATTACCAAGGTGAAGTGGCAGTGTGCAAGGCACATAGTTGGGGCAGAAAGGTTCTTGATTGTACGCAGAATCGGCAGACCGCCTACAGGGGGACGATGATCTTGTAAGGGTCGTGGGAAGCTGCTAGATGCGGGCAACACAAGATTAGCTACTGTAGAGATCCTTGGGTGAGGCTTTGTACAGCGGAGGTCATCCTTTTGTATGTTGATGATGATAAAATGAAATAAAAAAACCGGCCAAGTGCGAGTCGGACTCGCACATGAAGGGTTCCGTAGCAGCAAGTATTTCAGTTGATTAAATGAAAGCAAATTGCGGTTTATAACGTATTAAAAAAAACTACTTGCTAGATCTCGTTAAAACCAATTTTCGTTGTTAGTTTCTATAGTAATGTATATCATATTTTTTTTTTAGTTTTATCATTCTCTTATTTTAGAAGTTACAGGGGGGGGGGGGGACACTCATTTTACCACTTTGGAAGTGTCTCTCACACAAACTATTCAGTTTAGACAAAAATTATATTAGGAACCTTAATATGGTTTTTGAAGACCTATCCATAAACACCCCACATGTATGGGTACGATCAAAAAAAATTTTTTGAGTTTCAGTTCTATGTATGGCGACCCCCCAAAATTACTGTTCTTTTTCTATTTTTGTGTAAAAATCTTAATGCGGTTCACAGAATACACCTACTTACCAAGTTTCAGCAGCGCAGCTCTTATAGTTTCGGAAACAAGTGGCTGTGACATACGGACGGACAGACAGACAGACAGACAGAAAGACAGACAGGCAGACATGACGAATCTATAAGGGTTCAGTTTTTTGCCATTTGGCTACGGAACCCTAAAAAGGTTTTTATTCACGTAGACTTTAAAAAGGGCTTGTAAATAGTCAGAACATGTTTGTAGTAATATATAGTTAATTTATAATTATTTCTAGGTACATATAGATATTTATTGTAGGGAAAAAATTACAATAACATTTATTTTATAACAGTAACGATATTTAGCTAGCTTAAATTAAGTTATTTTCAAGGATCATGTGTAGGTTTAATTATCCAAATTTTAAATTTTAGCTATAAAAATAAAATAAATAAATAAAAAAGGTTTTTATTCACGTAGACTTCAAAAAAGCGCTTGTAAATAGTCAGAACATGTTTGTAGTATTATAGTTGTATACATTATTATTTATAGTAACATAGATATTTAGGTACACATGTATTGATAGTATTAAAACATTAATAAAATTTATTTTATAACAGCAATGATATTTAGCTAGCTCGTATCAAGTTATTGTCAAGAGATATATTTTTACTATATATTAACTGATGATGAATGCGAAATCATTGAACTAAAAGTAGATCCAACGGTTTGCTATGTCACATTGGCGTAATAACTATTTATGAATAAAAATGACTAAAACCCACATTAAGAACATTAGAGCCTGTGTACACCAGGTTTTTTGAACGCGCCGTCTACGCGCTTTTATTCTACAGAGCAGTTTGGTGTTTATTTGAATCGATACAAACGCGATGCCAACGTGCCTATTAATATTAATATCACGGTTAGAATTTAGCGTGTCTAGCGATGTCTTTCCTTTACCTTTTTAGCTCCATGGGTAACCTCATGGGCCTTGTTAACGCGGTTGAGACATCGGGCGGTGTCGGCTATCTACGGCACCAGTCGTCGCCCCGCTCCGCCGCCGGCGCTCGGCCGTCGGCGGGCGAATGCGAGGGCGCCGCCATCCTGAAGACATCACGGCGCAAGCGCGAACCTCATGTCATTACTCATTTGTTATAATTCATCAAAAAATCATTATACGTTCAAGACAAGAAGCACATGTTTTTATTTCACTCCATACACCTTGGCTCAACGTGCGAAGACGAACCTCACCAGGCCTCGTAGATCAAAAGAGAGATAACAACTGTGTTAATTTCTAAATTTACTTAGCATTTATGGACTAAAATGTTTAATTCAATATTTTTCTTACTTTATGAGAAACATACACAGATTCAATGTTGTGAAGTGAAATGTTTTGGTACTGCATATTTATTTTTTTATTTTTTTTAATCAATCAATCAATCAATCAATTTATTTGCTAAGAATGCAGGTAAAACATTTAGGTGTTACAATTATTATTAGCATCCTATACATTCTGCCAAAAAAAGCATGCAAAAGGTAATACATTTCATTAATAGCAATAACAACTAAAATTAACAATTGCAATGTCAAGATTAATTAAATTAAATGATATATAAAAACAGTAAATGAATTGAATAATTAATAAGTCAGATATACAATGTCAAATAGTGTTATGCATAATTTACATTATTGTCTAAATTACAATTTCGAAAATACAGTTAAATCCTATTAATAATCATAAAGTAAATTAAAAATTATCATTAAAAAAATCTGTTATTGAATAGTAACACTTTTCGATTAGTAGTTGCATGACCTTATTCTTGAATTTTGATATCGGTTCGTCCTTAAAGCTATCTGGTAATTTATTATATATGGCGGGACCCATATGTAAAACACTTTTTTTCAATAGTGCAGTGTGGAAGGCACCAGTGCATAATACATTTTTATATTGTGAACGCAATTGTACATGGCGTTTTCTATTTTCATGTAATGAAGGGAACAAATTTTTATTACATTTAACAATTATCAAAATTTCTAATATGTATAATGACGGAAAAGTTAATATTTTTAATTGCTTGAAAGCGGGAGCACAGCTATCTGTAGACTTAAGTCCTGTCATTGAACGTATGCATAATATTTCTTTCGTATATTTAAAAACTTGTTGCACAAAATTGTACAAAGGTGGACTTAACGCCGAAGGCATTCTATACCGGCTAACCAGTCAGCTAACCCCTTTTTTTTTTTTTTTTTTTGCGGGGTGGAAAATCCTGCATGGATGTCCTCCGCCTTGGGGGAGGCGGAGGGGTCTGTCAGACTCCTACTGACTAAAAACCACCCCGGTGTTCCATCTCACACCTGCGCCGGGGGTCGCGGGAACAAACGATACTTCCGCAACCCCCGGCTGGTGCTGGCCCATGTTTGCGGGCCTCCTCGCATTTGCGGGGGGAGTGAGGTGTTAAACTCCCCCCGCAACGTCTAAGAGGGGCGCGCGTGGAACACGTCGCGCCGCCGCCTCGGGTCCAGATGTGAAGTGGGCGACGGACGCAGTCAGCTAACCCTAGATCAACAGTCCAGTCAAAAAAAAAAAAACTATTCTATAAATATCTGTTCAGAACATCAATAACAGAAAAACATGCAGTTGAATTGAAAACCACATTTTTTTATAGCCGGTAAAGAATGCCTAGCAATGAACCGTTACCTACTCACTTTGCTTTATTTTGTACTGCATCCAGTTCTAAAACGTAGCTATTGCAGTCTATCGCCAAAATGGAAGGCTTCAGGGCTAAACGGACTGCACAATATTCGGTTCAAATGGATACGCACTTCACATGCTTGTTAGGTAACGAAATTTCAGATTGCATTAAATTGCAATTGACATGACAAAGAGAAACTAACCTGTTTCATAAATCAGATAGCGCCAAGATTCCTAACCACTACATAACAATGACGTATCAACCAACAATATGTAAAGTTATGCATGGATTTAAAGAGTAGAAATATTTTGATGGGCGTGGTAATGGATAGGACATGTGCGTGGTTGTCTTTAACGCCCCAGGGGCTCTACCGGCTAAGTCGCCGAATATCGATTTCTTAAATGGCGTTCAACTAAATAAAGGTTAAAAATGACTTAATAAATCGTTAAATCGGCTTCCACATGTGACGTCATAAATGGTCCGGAATCGATTGTCAACGTTGAAGCCAATTTAACAAATGTTTAAGTCATTTTTAACCTTTATTTATTTGAACGCCATTTAAGAAATCGATGTTCAGCGACTTAGCCGGAAGATCCCCAGTTCGAGGGTTCGATTTTCACCCAAAACTGAAAGTAGATATTCGTGTGCATAAACTTTTCTGTTGGTCCGGATTCTGGGTGAAAATATCGATACAAGTATGTATTTATAAAAGAAAAAGTATTATAAATACGTAGTATATCAGTTATCTGGTTTCCATAGTACAAGCTCTGCTTAGTTTGGAATCCGATGGCCATGTGTAAATAATATCCCAATATAAAGACAATTTAGATAACTTATAAATAGCTGGATGCAAGCATGGTGCCTTTGCCCTAAAGAGCTATACAAGTATTAACATAGCAATAAGTCTAAGTGGGAGGGATCTTTAAGCATGTTGGAAAGGTATTGATGATCCTTGTCTACAAATTTTGGGCACCAATAGTGCGAGGCAAATTTCAGATAGGCAGTCTGTGCCTATTTCAAAAGGATGCCCTCTTCTGCGAGTTACTTAGTTGTTAGTAGTTGATTAGTAGACGATTTGAGCCACCGGTAGCTAAATTTTAATGCCAGTAAAAAAAAAAATCTTTCGGTCATTGTGTTGCTTCCAAGTTCTGATTACATTAATTACTCACTAGAGAGCTCTAAGTTGGACTACCAGTTATGTTAAGAGTCGAGTGATATTTTTGTAATTTTCTTCAAATACCTCTAAATTAAATTTTGAAATAAGAACTGGGGTATTGCAGAAGATTTTACATACACATGACTACCCAAGCTCAGAAAGGAAAGATGTATGGGATCACACAAATAGTAACCCTGATCTATCGAGCCGGTGAGATCTTAATATTATATTTTTAAAAGTATTCTTGATAATTAATATTAAGGATATAGTATAAGTATATTTATTACAGAAATAATTTAACCACTAATTTTAAACTTGTCTTATATGACTAATAGATATCATATACGTATAATAAAATCGTAGGAAAGTCAAAAAATGGACATTGAATATTTTTTTTAAAGGATACTTGGGGCGTGATCTACAATCGACATTGAAGCCAAATACAGTTCATATAGTTTTAGTTTCGGGTCAACATATAGGCTACATAATAATATTATCACGCTATCACCTACGGGGGAGGAGCTGTGATAATTTATTAAATTTAACGCGGGTATAACCACGGGACACAGCTAGTTAAAAATTAATTTGTTCATATAAATCTAGCAGATAAATAACTTGATAGATGGTAAAGTACCTTTTATGTAAAATTCATGTTTCAATCTTGACATATTGTTAACATCTAGATTACGTGTCTTACTTTCGTTTTAGTTACTGTAAAAATATACCTAATAAAATAATTGTTGGCATTTAGATCAAAGGCACAGTTTGGAGGAGACGTCCACACATAAATGTAGATAGGATTTAACATTTAAAATGAGTAACGATAATGTGTATTGCAAACTTGTAATGTGTATTGCAAACTTGTTCTAAAAATGATATTGAATTTAATAAGTCATGGAAATGTCATGTTAAATAATTATTTCATTAATTACAAAGGTTGTAAATTGTAATCATTTTAATTTTATTGAATTTCACTAGTATCGCTGAGAACTTGTGTTTAACCTAAGTTGAAAACCTGTCTGAAGCAGGTTGGCCTTACATAACATCTTTCAAAGTATTGTTTCAATATATTGGTTATAAATATGTTACCGTTAATGTGACTATGCGGTGCATGTGCGTATTTCCTAGATAGATCGATAAATACACTTTATTGCACACAATATAAAAACAGTTGACAGAAAAAGAACCTAGGTAATTCGATGATGACAGAATCTAACAGATTAATGTCAGAATTTTTTTCTCACGAAGCAACTTATTCCACGTGTGACGTATGTACACGCTTATAAAGTGCTTCGTGAAGACAAATTTGTACTAAACGTACTGAAAATATGCTTTTGCTGATAATTGGTAGCTCAAACCAGCTAGCTTCCAAGGGATTTGTGAAAAGTAGATGTTACTGGACAATAGTATATTTATAATCGCTGCAGGCTTTATCCATAATACATTACTATCACTAATTGATTTCTTATATGGAAAATACCTGTAATGTTTCCCACAAAAAATGAACAAAACAATCAATGTGATAAAGTTTATTTTCTCGAGTAGTAGGTGAACTAAAGAATATAAAAGTGGTTCGTGTTTTCACAAACACGAGCAGTTACCAGTTGAACAACATTAAGTGCTACTAAACTTTTAATTTCAGGAATTAATCTGACTTAACATTATTTGTTTCAGTTCACTTTCATTACTTCATACTATGCCGTTACCAATTTAAAGTATGTTTTATTTACACAAACAACAATCACAATCACCTCAGTAGAGATTAGAGAGAAACCCAAACTTCCTGACATACTCATCCAAATGGACCATCTAAAATGGGGCTGGACGGGACACATGTTAAGATGCAAAGCAAACAAGTGGAGCCAACAGGTCACGTTATGGTATCCACGGGACGGTGAAAGACAACGAAAACGTCCACTAAAAAGATGGGAAGATGATCTTCGCCTGGCTCTGGGACCGTACTGGACAAGAGTCCCGGCAGACAGAGAGCAATGGAAGCAGCTGGAGGAGGCCTGTATCAAGCGATACACAGAGCTAAGAGACATTTTATAAACCACAATACAATAAAAAGAGATCATAATTATTTACACGCAAAATGGGAAATCAATCATTTAATCGTCCGGTGGATCTCAAACCAGCGCAATCTACCAATTCTAGCTACGAATGAAAATTACTTATGGGGAGTGTGAAAAGATATTGCCGACTGTTACGTTAACAGTTAAATGCGAAGGTTCATAGTGATGACACTGTCCAAACTATAAAATTTATAATACAATTTGCCTTAAAAATTTAGCACATAGTATTATAACATTTCGCCCACTCATGGTCAAATATTTTCTATATAATGATATAAAGCAGGCTTGGTCGTCTATAATTTTACTTAAATATTTGTACATAAATAATAAGAATGTCCCCCTGGTTGGCCGATTAGCTGAATAAAATAGAATAGAATAGAAATATTTATCGTCAGAAAGTGTGGTAGAGATACAGGTAGTTGGTAAATAAAAAAATAGATCCCCACACAGATATTTGTGTGCATGAACACAACTGTTTGTCCTGAATCTGGATATACAAAAAAAGTGTTTACAAAGGAAAAGTAGTATATGTAGTATATTAATTATCTGATTTCCATACTACAAGCTCTGCTTAGTTTGGGATCAGATGGCCGTGTTTTTTTTTTTAATCGGGACTAGTCCCTCTCTCTTACCCACCACTGCAACTCCTGTAAGCCAGGATCAACAGTGGCACACAATGAAATGACACTGACCGGTGAAGCTCAGGCATGTCCCGGGGAATCGCTTTAACTGTCTTGGATCCCGCAACGAGTTTAATCAGAAAGAGAAAAAGGAGGAGTTAGAAAATGAATAGTTCCACTTCCCTCCAGAGCAAAGCGGGAGACAGAATGATGTAAATAGGCTATAGCCTCATAAAATGAGAGATTTGCAACTAGAGAAGCCAGCTGCAAAAGCACCACGGATCAATTTAAGGGTCCTAAGTGAGCAATTAGTAGGTATGGCAAAAGCGCTTAAACGCACGGAAGTTGTTCCTTGTTGCCACAAGATCCGTATAATAAACTACTCCTGATATTGGTTGCAAGCTGTTTCACATAATATCTCGCTGATTTTGCCAGAGATCACACTCCCAAAGGATGTGGTGAGCAGTTTGTTCATATTCGTAACTGGAAGTTGAGCACAGACAGATTGGTGAAGATACTAATTTGAAACTAAACAATTTACTTTTAAAATTGCCGTGTCCGGTAAGAAATTGTGCAACACAACGATCTATGACTAGCCAAGTTTTATTTAACTGTTCGCGTACGTCCGGAAAGAACTGGTGAGAAGATGGCGACCCTTGGTTGAGCTATTCCATCTAAATTGCCATTCATTTAGTAGTTCGTCATTTAAGTCAGTTATTGGCATAAATAGCCTGGTTATTTTCGTACGGTCACGTAATGATAAGAAATCATTTTCTGAATTTTTGCGCGTAGAATGTTGCTGCTCGTCTTTGAACTTCAAGATCAACCAGAAGTACACCCGCTAGGACAGGTAGGGCCTCTGTGCTCACCGTTCTATAGGCTTTACACAGAAATATCAACGCCAACCTCTGGCTTTGTAGTAATTTACGGCGAGCAGCTCCGATGGTGGCCCTATCAGCCCACACAGGCGAGCCGTAGCATAAACACCCAAGATAGGTTGCCCCGTAAATGATTTTAAGAGTATTAAAAGAGAGGCCCCAGGTTGCCGTCGATATCCTTGTAAGTGCAAAAAAGTTCCGCTTAGCTTTTTCCCCGACTGATTTAATATGTTCTATTCTAAAATTCTTTTCTAAAACTAAACCCAAATAACACGTTGATATCTTGCGTTTTACAGTAACATTATTCAGTTTTGCGCTCGGGGAAGATTTTAGTTCACTTTTAAGAAGGAGTTGGTAGGTTTTATGAGGAGCAAAAGTAAGGCGATTTCTTTTACCCCATTCACTTATCATACTTAAGCACGTTTGAGCCAGATTTTCCAACTCTCTCCTGGAGTTACCCTGTATAAGTAAGAGGCCATCGTCGGCATATGCCGTTAGAGAGCAGCATGATGGCAAGGGTAATGTCAAGAAGCCATCAAAACCCAAGTTCCAGAGATATGGCGCGAGCACTGAGCCCTGGGGGCAGCCCATGGTTAACGATTTAGTGACTCTGTAGTGACCAAGTTTAAGAGTTGCAGAGCCATGTACAAAATAAGATGTGATTATCAAATATATATTACTGTAACAACCGCGTAACTTAAGTTTTTGTAACCCAATTGGCCACCAAGTATTATCAAACGCCCCTAAAATATCTAGGAATATGGCCAAAACGTATTTACATTCGGACGAGTTTACAGTTTTCCTCACTGAGATAGCTTCGTCCACTGTCGATTTACCCGCAGTAAAGCCAAATTGATTTCCGTGAAATTTTGGTCCTCCCGGTAGCAATCACGGTACGATAAGTCGTTCTAGAAGCTTGCCTAAGGAAGGCAGTAACGTTATTGGTCGATATGACTTAGGGTCTTATCGACCAATATGCTTGTCTATGTCCCAGGATATTATGATTGTTATGATATTAATTTCGGCTAAGGCGGCCAGTCTTTGTCAGTCAGTCAGGACTTGAGCCCAGGACCTTATCATCTGCGACAGTTTTAACAAATATAATAATTGTAGTAATATCTAAGACACGTGCAATCAATATTTATGTTCATTACCATCTTACTCTGTTATTCGCAGCTCACCCTCTTAGTCAATATTCATTCTTATAGATTTTAGCACTTTGACTGTAACATAAAAGTATCGTATTAATAACAGATTACCGAGCATTTCACGCCTCGTTTAATCTGTGGAGCTACTTCTGATGCTCACTTTTGGTTGATGACTGATCCTTTTAATTGTTAAATTGTATTAAGATGCTTTTAATTCTAATTGGTTTGGAGAAAAATTGGTTGCCTGACAGTAGAGGCGGCCGATGACTCGAGTCATGTGGCAAATACATTCAGTCAAAAAAGCATCTGGAATGGATGATTTGTTTATGGTTCCAAATTCAAATTTTTGTTTTTTTTTTGTTGTTGTTAGATTGGCACAACTGTTTTCCATTTTGGCGCGGAGTTTGAGTTGCATCTGTTATTTATATTAAATACAGTGCTAGTTTTAGTAATATCATATATAGTGTGTATTGCGAATTTCATAATGGACAAAAATATCGAACAAAGAGTTTGTCTTAAATTTTGCATAGCTAATGGAATTTCGTGTTCGGAGTCACTGAAAATGTTACAGAAGGCTTACGGTGAATCGACTTTATCAAAAACTCGTGCTTATGAGTGGTTCAAAGCGTTCAAAAGCGGTCGATATGTGATGAAAGATTTGCCACGCTCTGGTAGGCCATCAACGTCTGCAACTGAAGTTAACATCGCAAAAGTGAAGGAAATAGTGACTGAAAATCTTCATTTTACTCTGCGAGACATAGCCGCCAAACTTTCTGTATCTCGCGAGTCGATTCGTACCATTTTAACTAATCATTTGGGTATGAAACATGTTGCCGCTCGGCTAGTCCCAAAAGAT
This sequence comes from Pseudoips prasinana, assembly GCA_951640165.1. Classification (NCBI taxonomy): domain Eukaryota; kingdom Metazoa; phylum Arthropoda; class Insecta; order Lepidoptera; family Nolidae; genus Pseudoips; species Pseudoips prasinana. The sequence goes on from OX621236.1 coordinate 6,405,898, forward strand.
CTGTATTTTCTCCAAAAACTCAATCGCATGAAAGTCGCTGAGGACATGGTAGAAGGAGTCAATTCCGACCCAACATTCATGAAACGCATTGTTACTGGTGACGAGACGTGGGTTTATGAGTTTGACATGCAAACTAGTCAGCAAGCTTCGGAGTGGCGCCTTCCAACTGAACCGAAACCGAAAAAACCACGCCAAAGTCGATCAAAATTCAAAGTCATGTTGACTGTTTTCTTTGACTATCGCGGTGTTGTGCACTCTGAATTCCTACCGGAAGGTCGAACGGTAAATAAAGAATATTATTTGAGCATTATGCGGCGTTTAAGAGAGCAAATTCGATGAAAACGGCCAGATTTGTGGAAAGAAAATTCTTGGATTTTGCACCACGATAATGCGCCTTCGCACAAGGCCATCATTGTGAACGAATTTTTGACCAAACACTCAACAAATACCATCCAGCAACCACCATATTCACCAGATATGGCACCAGCTCACTTATTTCTTTTTCCTAAACTCAAATTACCACTTCGTGTTACCCGTTTTCAATCGGTAGAAGACATAAAGGAGAATTCACGGCGAGAACTGAACTCAATTCCGAAAGCAGCGTTTAAAAAATGTTTTGATGAATAGATTATTCGTTGGCGTAAGTGTATTGTTTCTGAAGGAGCATACTTTGAAGGTGATAAAATAAATTTGGGTGAATAACAAACATTTTGGTATATTATTGATCTTTTCCCGGTACTTTCTTGACAGAGTAGTAAAACTACGAATTAAGTAAGACATGACAGAGAGCATCGCCTTTGGTATTTAAACCTTCACTCATGACGGTTACGCTACGTCCTAGGTAGCCGGTTCAAATCGAACGCGATTATGAAGCGACAACACGCGAATTCAATGCGATGCCTTGCGACGCGGTGGCTATGTCCTACGTGCACGCGAATCGTCTTGCGCAGCCGCCACCGACGCCGCAAAAACACGACGGTACCGGTCCTGTTCGCGCGAAAATATCAAGCCAACTGATCGCGTTCGCTTCATTTCGCGCCGCTCCGCACCGCACTACACGCGAGTTTGGTCACGTAGGTAGGACACTTTAATAGGTTTCAACTGTTTGTTGTTTTCGGGCCGCGCCGCGCCGCTTCGCGGTCGCGTTCAGTTAGCTCACGCGTCACGCGTTTACTGACTTCGACAATCACGAGAGGGTCGGTTTTAAGGACGTTTTGCACAACTGTGTGTTTATAGTTATTAAGTTGTCCGTTACATTGTCAGTGATCCCAACTGGGAAGCAAGAGGTCATTGGTTTGATCTCCCCCCCAGGTCAAAACTTTGCGTGATGAGCAGGATTATTTGTACTATGTCTGGGTGTTATTGATTTATAATATGTATGTGTATTTAGAAATGTATAAGCATATTTATCAATTATCTGGTAGCACAAGTTCTGTCTTGTTTCGGATCAGGTGACAATGAAAAAGGAGCTACTATTCAATGCAACCGACTTATGTTGTTTGTAGAGCCATCGCTCTAGAAACAACATAATAACATTATTTATTAACGACCTATTCCTTATTTTTATCGTAAGTATAGAGGTTGGGTCTGAGTTCTTCAAGCCGTCCAGTAGGCCTCAGACATGGCTGGACATCTATTTTTATTTATAACGAATAATAGCTTTAGGAAAACATAAGTCTTAGTAATATCCCAAAACCAATGCCCAGGTAGAAATAAAACGCATAATGCTCAGATGCTCAAAACAAAACTATCAAATTTTTTAATTGCTAATGTGTTCTTTTAAAATGCTAAATGTCATTTTTATTAAGCTGGTATGAAAATGAAAAATATGGACATGCAAGAAAGACGATGCAAACGCAATTTCCCTATTGGTATTGTTTTTCCTGCAGATGCATATATTTTGCTTGGTACAAATTACATCCTAGCTTTATTAAATTGTAATTTAGCAAAATCAACTGCAGAAAAACACATTTCCCTATATTTTATGTTGAGAAACTTAAATTCAGAATTGCGGTATTATTGTAAAATAAAAAAATACGAGTTTAGGTGAAAAATAGGTGCGCCCCGTAATCTATAAGTATGTGATAATCAGTGGTCGCCTTATTATTTATGGTAAATTACCTCGAGTGTATGTATCGATATGGACATACTCCGGGATTCCAATTTATTTCTCAATTATGAATGGACAGCTGTATCTAATTCTGAATGTCTCCGAAGGTCCTCTAAAATTTTTCAAAATAGTTTTTAACCCAGACAAGAAGATTTTTCCGTAAAGTATAACATAATCGAAAACTCTAGCATAGGCAAATTATTATTAAAAATTTACGTGATTATAACCGGTTGACAACCGGTTATAATCAGGTATTAATTAGTATAAGAAATGTAAATATCACGAAAGTTTAAAACCTATGTTTATGTAAGGACCATTGAGGTGTTACGGTATAGCAGTTGGTTAGGGTTTTCTAAGCACCTGTTGTATTCATAAAAACTGGGTATGAAGTTAGTATAGTCTAAAACAGACACTTTTAGAGTGTAGATTTGTAAATTATACATTGGCATAATTGATTTCGGGATTTGGCGATGAGAAGGTATGTCCACATTATACGTGGTATATTGCCTAATTTACTAATCTAACCTACGCCGAACACTAATAATAATTCAATAATCTATCTCCATTATAAATATCGGCAAGATCTGTTATATTATATACAATATTATAATATATATCATCTTATATTGCACATTTAGATTCCCAAACTCTTCTAAACCGGTCTCTGATACTAATGGATTTACGGTAGCCTTTAGGAACAGACACAGATTCTTAGCTGCTTCTTCAAAGATCTGCAGTCATATTGACTTTAGCTAGTTATTGGGTTAATGCAATTCTTAAGGCACTATCTGCACACAATAAAAATGTAGCACTTACGGAGTAGATAGTGCGACTGGCCATGAACGTCTCAATCTCATTTGACTTGAAATGCATTTTATTCTACTATCGTAAAACGCCACAAAGGAAAGGGTTTACTATCCTACCATTTTCACCGACACGAGCGCTGAATTTTAAACTCCAATCGCTTTCTAAAGCGAAATACAAAGTTGGGAATTTCTAAGGTAAAGTGTTTAAACATTGATTATGTTAAGTAGGCGTTTCTGTAGTTAATTACTTTGTTTATAGATGTAATTTTCTGCTTGATTTAGAAATAGACTCAAATCAAACCCCAAACAACCTTCACGAAAAATAGTCGCTTGCATAGTAGAGTCACTTACTCGAGTATAATAGGAAAATTATATTTACTGGATATAAAAACTCAAAGTAGTGGCACTGGCATAATCCTGGATAATTTCCCAGGATATTATCAGGATATATACACACGGCCATCTGATCCCAAACTACGCAGAGCTTGTACTATGGAAACCAGATAACTGATAAACTTCATACACTACTTTTCATTCGTAAATACATGCTTAAATAAATAATTATACCCAGACTCAAGATCAACAGACACGTTCATGCACTCAAATATCTGTCCGGGGTGGGAATCGAACCCACGACATGCAGCGAGAAAAGTAAGCATTTGCCAACCACGCCAACAGGCCCGTTAATGGCAGTTCACGTTAGTTATGGCTCGCTAGGGGGCTTTATACATAACACCCTCTTCCCTTTTAACAAGAATATTGCAAGAAGGCGAGAATAATTTGAGAAATATAATCTGTAGAGATTTTTGTTAGTATAAAATCATCATGACCAAATGATGTCCACTGCTGGACAATGACCTCCCCAAAAGTTGTCTACAATCGAGTTGTGTCCATCTCCAAGCTCTCTCCAGCTGCCATAATCACGACGTTTGCAGTCGGGTTAATGATAACAGTATGACGGTCATAGTACACAGAGAGAAGCTGTTGCCCGTTATCTGGGAGATATTCCCTCGGGCAACTTCTACTCCTCCCATGGGATGAGATGGAGTGGTGTAATCCTTTGCCATCAGCCATGCAGCAAACTAAATATATTAAGAAACTTGCTTGTTTTAACACAGGGCTTTTTTGGCGAAGATTCATATTAAAATCGTGATAAGTGTGAAGGTTCTATGACTATGTGAATCGATAGATAGATAGATACACTTTATTGCACGAACTATAAAAAAACATTTTACAGAAAAAAAACTTAACATTTAAATAATGTACAATTGGCGGTCTTATCGCATAATTGAAAATGACAGGCAGCTGATAGTGTACCGTCGTCAGTTCTACAGAGTGTAGTGTCCTAACATAATAATAAATATACTACATAGATTAATGTACTTACATACATTCATGTTCATACATAAACAAATATAATAAACTAATAAATATTTCATAATTCCATAAATAAATAAATATTAAAAATAGAAACGGAAATTAAATAAATTGTCAAGTAGCAGGCCTAATCTAACTAGTAACGTAAATAGTGGTGTTTCACCATATTTTTAAAAAAATATTATATTTTGTGCACGTTGTCTTGGCACTGGTAGTTCATTCCACAGTCGCATTGCTTGTACAGTAAAAGACTTATCTAGGAAGTCTGTATAGTGCTTACAATGCCGGATTGTAAGCTTCAAATGATTGAGGTTGGCTTGTGAATGACTAGTGATAAAATATTTGATAGGTATAATTTGTGTCTTAATTTATTCAGAATTGCACATTCAATACCTCTCATTCCTATTGGCATATACTACAAACAATTGGTACTAACTACACATAGGCATCGGAATACCGTGGCAATATTTCCTACCATTTTACTGAATAGATACATTTGTATTCAGAAGTCGGCAATAGGGGAGGGCAATCCAAAGGAGCCCTCCCGGGGTACGTATCCCGACCATCTGGGACATGGCGCAAAAGGGCGGTACCGGAGCAGCTTACCCGCGTTCCCGGGACTCCCCCATCAGGCGCCAAGAGAAGTCCACGGCAGGTAGGTTTAGTCGGTGCAAGTGCAACATACCCACCCGCAGACACTTTTTGCGAAGGCATGCGAAGGCCCCTGCATTATCAAAAAAAAAGAAAGTGTATTCAGCTGCAGGAAATAAGACGCTTGTTCCGACGAAATAGTCTTATTCAGATTTTTCTGGTATTAAATATTCACAGTAGCAGCCCGAGGGTCAGTTAGCGTTAACATCTCCATGCCTCAAAAAAATAACACAATAACCATTTTATAATGTTAAAATGTGTTTACAAATTATTCAAGAGTACGCTCGACATGAATAATTTGTGCACACATTTGAACATTGTAAAATGTTCCGCGCATATGACTAGCCTCTATTATTTCTATAGTCTTTTCGCCATAAGATGAGTTCCCTGACAGTTCATTTTTTTCCGTCGCACGCATACTACTAATAAAAAATAAACTGGCATAAAAAATAAAAAATAAAAGATAAAAAAAATATTGCCGTTCGTAAATTACTAAGTAAATTATTGTAGTTATAATTAACTGTTAATAAATTAAGTTAATAAAATAAAAAGTATAAATCTTAAAAATGTCTAATGCGTTGAACGGAACGTCGGCCAATAGACATTGACGCTACTCATAGATTGACACTAATCCGATTCCATTTTCTTTGCCAACTATATCGATATTATAAAAAATTCGATAATATTTCTTTAGGTCACGTCACTACAATTGTCAGACAAGGACAAAGGACTATAGTCACACATTTTTTTTAAATTCTATCTTTTATTTTCTATTCTGTGTCTCGGGGTACTTTACAAAAATGTTTGTCTAGTATTAGTGTTACTATTCTAAACTGGAACTAATTTCTGCTAAGTATATCTCATAAAATATTGTAAAAGAGCGGTAGATGACGCCAGTTTAATACAACAAGAACTGTTCCCGAGGATTTTCCGCATCCGTGTATTAAAAAACCACAAAAGTCCAATTCGACCGCTTGTGAAGTTTAAAGCATTAACAATTGAAGCTGGAGTCGGCTATTTTCAATAGAAAAAAATTCTTCTGCATTGATTTCCTTTCATCGTGAATTATAAAAGAATATTTTCCATACAAGAAAATCTCTATACAATTTCGATTCAATGCAAAATTGTAGAGTTGCCCGATCAACACGTAACGCAATACATTTACTTAGTTCTATGGAGCACGTGTTTAGAATGCTGCAAACGGATTATATTATTGTAGCTGCAGCTTCGTAGTCTGTTCACTGTGCATTCTGTAATAACACGTAGGAGAATACCACCGCCATAGCTTACATTAATAAATAGATTGGAAGTTTTCTACAATAATCTAAACCTCTTTTAACTTGGAAATCACACTAATATTATAATGACGAAAGTTTGTGACTGTGTTTTTCACGTCTGGAGCGATTTTAATAAAAAAAAGAGAATGGCAGAATCCGTATCGCATACTTCCTTTTTTGTTCAGCTATATAATTTGTACCACTTGTTAAGACAACTAAGGTATTGATTTTAATGTAAGTATAATATTTTTAGAACTTGGGATTAATTCATAAAATCAATAAGAATATTTCAATTATTTTCAATAAATAAACGTAATAAAATCGTAAACTAAACGCAGTTACGTTTACAGAAATTGCCATGTGTAAAATAATATAAATGTCGAAATTATAATTAATTATTTATAAGTGGGCACATTACATATAACTCATATAATTATAGACTTATTTATATATATATACCTAAGAAAGCACTATTATGGTAATAATTGATTATTTAGAATAGGAACGATTTTCATCGTCAATATTTTATTGTTCATGGCAATTATTTATTGACAGGCAAAGACAATCTGTCAGGTATTTATTGCTGTTGTTTTGATACATGTCATCAATTTAGCAAATTATCTTGCAAAAATTACGTGAGTTCAGCATCAGTTCCTCCGTACTATAATATATTATATCTGTTGACAATGGATTCACGAAAGGACGCTTTATCATTTAATTAAAATGAGGAATTTGCTATGTGTTAATTGCAACATTCGCTTGCAGTTCTCAATAAACCCAATGTTGCTTTGTACTATGTGATAATTATTGTTTGGTACTTATATGAAGATATTCTTATATGAAGTAATACTAAGGATAAATTAATAATAATATATTAATAATAATAATATAATATCAATAAAATTAATGTAGTTACAAGAAAACAAAAAAGCTATTGTTTTATTGACCTCCACTCAAAACCTTATATATAACCCCTCGCAACCTCACACAAATGAACACTGGATTATGAACGATGTAATTAATGGAAATCAAGAACTTTTCATTATTTCAACAAATAATAGTTTTTCGCATCTTCCTAACCTAACTCGCGACCCGGTTAGGGTTTCCGGGGTAGGTTTGGAAAAAATCCATGTAAAAGACTATAAAAAGAGCGACAACATTTACTTTATCACCACAACTATGTTTATGTAAATATAATATGTAACAATCTTCATTGGTACACTAGTTAACACTAGCATTTCATTGCCACATCAGTAGACACACTTTGATATTTACAGTATCTTTATTACTTAGACAGTAAAGGTGATTTTTGAACTGCAATTGTAACTGTTTTAATTTTAAATAATAAAAATCCACCATATGGTACACATTAATTTATTTTTAGAAATTAAAGTTATAGAAGCAAAATAACTCTTAATTTATACTTATTAAAAACCAAAAGAAAATAGTGGGAGGTTTGTTGATCCGCTCGGCTGGTTTAAGGGTTTTATATAAAAAAGTTAGAGAAGAAAAAAACTTAGGTTAGGTGACGACCACTGCCCAGCCGGCCGTATCAGGTCACCCCGCAGAACACCAGGGCCAGTGACAGCCAGGGCTGTTCACCTTTATAGTACACCCGTACTGTACACCTCCTGTAGTTACAAACAAAACAAATATTGTAATTATAAAACAAAACATCTGGGTATAATGAGGTAATTCATTCTCATAATTGAGTTGAATTTACATCCACTATATTGTACAATTCAATGCCACAATTGAAAAGAACTTGCATACATCCATTAACCATTGACAAAGTACACAATTAAATTATCTTGTATTGATGAAGCTAATAAAATTACTAGCTTACAATGTATATGACTCATTGGTCGGTTACTTTGGATAATAATTTACATACAACCATAAGTCTACACTTAGTTGGTGAAAAGAACAAACTGAACATCTAAACATTTCTATTTAATTAGTTTCTTTAAACAACAATCAACCTTGTACGAGGGTCGCTATGTCAATTAGCTATTAGTCTAGTTATCTAGTGAATTAAAAGGAAAAACAACAGTTGATCAACTTCCTCAGTGAGGTAGTGAGTTTGCATGATCATCATGAACAACAATGAGGCAGTCAGTGAGAGTTTGAGAGAATTTAGAGTAGAGGTTATAATGCAAATGCAAACACACCTGGTCGGAGGCGACAGCTAGCTTCGATCCTGTCCGATCGATAGCCAGACCCAAGCACAGCACACCAGCTCAACAGCACAGCACACCCAGCTCACAAACACTTAATAGTTAATGCCTCTGGAAAAAAATCACACTAGCATTAGCGACCTAGCAAAAGAATGGAAAATAATAGAAATACTTATTTGTTTCCACATGTGGTTGACCTACCCAGGTGGATGGACACACGAGGAGCACCGGGGACACACACAACAAACACCAGAGCGCCACGTTCTGTAAAAGAGTTCCCACATTACCATCTTGGCAACCGCATGGCGGATTTCCACAAAAAATACTTCAATAAATGGCTACATACCCACGAGGAACTAGGTACACCTCGTAACGACAACGGAAAACACCTCAACACCGCCACAACCACTTTTAACCGCAAAATAAAAGACACGACTTCGTCCAGACACCGCTCAGAGAAAAAAAAGAACGTCAAAATGGCCACATCATTCCAGACAGCCTTTCTGCCTCCGTTCACACGATAAAAACATACTAAACTTACTAAATTTAATATTTTAAGATTCCTATTTAAAATGCAACCTAGCTAGTCAAAAAAATTGCGGATGGAAGGAATTGAAATGAAATAGAAATTAGTAATTAATAATTTTGAATAAGTATGTGAAATAAGAAATCGATTAAGCATGGAATTCACTACACTAGATGTCGCTGATACGAGCTGTCATCATGGATGTTTTCATAGCAATGTTTACCATAACAAAGTGAATGAATTTAATGATATCTAAATAAGTAATACAAAAACAAGTGCCAGTTGAATGTGAATATGTATAACGTAAAGATAAGAGGTTGGTTATATATTGTTCGTCACCAATATCATACGGAAATACAAGGAAATTGGTTAACCGGCGTTTTAAAGGTAAACAAAATGTATTATTAAAAAAAAGTGTTACACAATGTTTCCACGGTCATGGGTTTGACCCACAGATTAACAAACGTAACCTTAATATAAAACTGGCTATAACTTTTATATCCCAAGTTCTAAAAATCTAAGAAATTTAAAATGCCTTTTCTATCACATTAACCACCAATTAAAACATAAAATATCCCGTAACACGAAATTATACTAGCGGTACAAAAGTCCCATACATTCCATCCATACCTTTGGAATGGAGTTAGCTAACACCTTGAATTAACACATAGGCTATAATTTATAAAGTTTAACGCGGGCAAAACTGCGGAGCACAGCTAGTAAACAATACATTTTGAATAGCTGCTGAAATATAATTTATCACACTAATATTATACTCGTCAATGCAAAAGTTTGTGACTGTATGAGTGTGTGTGTGTATGTTTGTTACTTCGTTTGGTCTTCACGTCTAAACGGCTAGAGTGATTTTAATAATGGATTAGGTATAAATGGATTAACCCATAGGCTATATAATTTATAAAGTTTAACGCGGGTAAAACCGTGGGGCGTAGGTAGTAAATCATAAGTAAAAAGTAAGACCACGATCTGGAAAACGCAGCGTGGGCTGGCGCCCAACAAGATGGGCCGATGATCCTCTGAGGGTCGCTGGAAGCAGGCCGGCAATTGTGGAGAATTTTGGGGGAGGCCTTTGTCCAGCAGTGGGGGTCTTTCGGCTGATGTGATGATGACTATAAAGTAACCACAGCTGGTTCCTTGCCAATTGCTTTATGTCAGACCTTACCAGATTATTATTTGCTCCCAAGGCCCAGTTCCTGAATGCTTGGCTGATAAACCTAGCTATTATAAGCGGAGTACCCAGGAAATCCGCCTCGGGAGCTCTCTAAGAACTTCTTACCTCGACTAACTGACTAACTTGTCCGCATTTCACAAATGTGTGGTTTCTTAAAAACTTATTAATATATGCCAGCTAAGTGTCTACTCAAACACAGCGTGGGCAGGCCCCCTACAAGACGGACCGATGATCTTGTGAGGGTGGCTTTCCAGCCACCCTCACAAGATCATCGGTCCGACCGATCATCGGTGCTGTTAGCCAAGCATTCAGGAACTGGGCCTTGGGAGCAAATAATAATCTGGTAAGGTCTGACATAAAGCAATTGGCAAGGAACCAGCTGTGGTAACTTTATAGTCGTCATCACATCAGCCGAAAGACCCCCACTGCTGGACAAAGGCCTCCCCCAAAATTCTCCACAATTGCCGGCCTGCTTCCAGCGACCCTCAGAGGATCATCTTCCGTCGCTGAATGCGGATAGCTCAGGACCGGCAGTTGTGGAGATCATTGGAGGAGGCCTTTGTCCACCAGTGGGTGTCTTTCTGCTGGTATGATGAACTCTTCTTAACTCCGAATCTACTAAGGCATTACCAAATCCAATTGACCAAATATCTAGATATAAGCATTATTTTTTACCCCACGTGATTTCTCTAGTTTTACTCAGCCACACGCTATGACATTGTTACCTGGACATCCGATCCATTCAATGAGCATGTTGACCAAGCGTCTCCAAGGCACTTAAACAACACTATTCCTAGAACGGCCATTTTACAGACACGTAATGAATTTCTAAAACGTCTTTGGTGTATTAATTTTGCTCAACTGATGTACCTACCTCTGATTTTTTTAAGACAATGCCCGCACTAGTGAATCTAATCCCTGTGTCTGGATACTTTATAATAGACGGACACAATATACACCCAGACTCAGAATAACTATTTATGGGTCATACAAATAGTTGCCCGGCGCGGGACTCGAACCCGCGACACGAAGCGGCAAAGTGACTGTTGTAGCCGTTGAGCCACAGGTGCAATCAGATTGAATCAATTTTAACGTAACCACGTTATACGACCGCTTTTGAGCTCACTAGATCTAACTCTACTAGTGCTGCCAGACGTAATACTAAAATTCCAATTCAGATACATTCCAATTTATAACGTCACTTGAGTAAACCTTTTACTAGAGAGGACGAGTAATTCCCTAGTGAAAATAAAATAGCGTTGAAGAGGAGCTTAATCGACAAACGATAGATTCTATGCATACAACTACTAAGATAATTCCGAGGGTTGGAAGAGGCGGCCACCCAGCATCTGTGCTGGGAAGCCAAAGAGAACACTTCATTTTGTAGACAAGTAATAGCCATCATCATAAAGCAACACTTGCTAGCTAGCGCTCATAGACGGTCCGTAAGTGATTGGTTAAGCAACTAGGCTCGCGGTCAGTCCATAGATGGGTGACCGCCAAAGTGGTTTAATTTCTGAGTGTCTCCATGCTTCGGAGGGCACGGTAAGTTGGTACCGCTTGTAGCCACTAGGCAGCAGTCGTTAAGCCTTGTCAGAAGCCTACTGGGCGGCTTGAACAACTCTGACACTAGGGTAATTCGGCCCATACGATAAGTAAGTAAGTAACACTGAATATTCCAACAAGACTCAAAAGGAAATCAAGTCAGTACTTAGTTATGTGTTGATTAGTTTTTAACACCCCTGAAGATTGGTTTTACGCCTTTGGATTCCTACTAATATTATAAATGCGACAGTTTGTGAGTGTGTATGTTTGTTACTTCTTGACGTCTAAACGGCTGGAGCGATTTTAATACAATTTGGTTTGGAGATGATGGAGTTAGCTGACACCCTGGATTAACATATAGGCTATAATTAATAAAGTTTAATGCGGGTAAAATCGCAGGGCACAGCTAGTATTGTATAAAGAAGACCTGTTTAAACATTGGTAAGTGATTCGATATAGTGAATTCGGCCATAGCTAGCATGTTTTCAATAGTATAAATATAAATAATATATCTGTCGGTAGACACCTACACATAGGCCTTTTCTATAAAAGTAGTAATGGAATATTCTTAGAGAAGGTATTTCATACAAAAGTATATAATACTACTTTTATTCTACATTAACGTGTATATCAATACACGTTTATATAAGGGACATAATAAAATTTACGGCACAAGTAAATAAATCACACTAATATTATAAAGGCGAAAGTTTGTGACTGTGTGAGTGTGTATGTTAAGTTTGTTACTTCTTCACGTCTAAATGGCTGGAGCGATTTTAACAAAATTTGGTATGGAACTGGCTGACACCCTAGATTAACACAATTTAGGCTATAATTTATAAAGTTAGAAGCGGGTAAAACCGCGAGGCACAGCTAGTAATAAATAACATTAATTGAATAGTATATTTAAAAAAAATAAATATGCCACGGTTATATAACTAGTAGTTCCAGCGAACTGTTACAGTGTTAAACTAAACTTTACTAAGAATTTTATTAGTTTAGGAAAACGAGTTTTTAAAGTTGTTATATTAAGTTATAAACAAACCCGTCTGTCCTCCGGCTGTTATTATAACAGATAAAGTACGCGCAACCATAGATGAATTTCGGGACGTTTGTAGATTTATGAAAAGACTAGAAATGGACATTTTATTTAGTTATTATTATTTAATATGATTCCCTGCGAGATCGAATCAGAAATGTTGAGATCCGCAGGCGAACCAAAGTAACCGACATAGCCGTAAGAATTGCCAAGCTGAAGTGGCAGTGGGCAGGGCACTTAGCTCGTTGAGCCGACGGCCGCTGGGGCAGAAAGGTTCTCGAGTGGCGACCACGCACCGGACGACGCAGCGTGGGCAGGCCCCCTCCAAGATGGACCGATGATCTTATGCGGGTCGCTGGAAACTGCTGGATGCGGATAGCGCAAGACCGGCAATTGTGGAGATCTTTGGGGGAGGCCTATGTCCAGCTGTGGACGTCTTTCGGCTGATATAATGATAATGATTTAATATTATTTGTTTCGTATATCACGAATGTCTAAGCCTATAATAGACATTGTTATATGAGGAACATAATTTATATCAGCCCTTCGGATACGACCAGGTTTTGTACATCTAATAATGTCCTACTAGCCGATTTAGGCCTCGGCGGCCAGTCTCAATAGAGATTAGCCATCTGCGCGGGACATATTATAGTGCTCAAGTGTGTGCGCAAACACAGGAGCACTTTTTATTCCATCACTCTCATGATCCGATGGGACGCCTAGCGACACGACCGGAAAGAAGAGAGAAGTCAGGTACAGGACCGACGGCTTTACGTGCTCGCCGACGCACGGGGGTATAATAACTCCCAGTCTAAGGGCTGATACTGAGAAAATTTTCTTTTTACAGAAAAGTCCCAAAATCACTTTTGGCCCGACCCGGGATTTGAACCCAGGACCTCTTTCTCTGCGAGTGAACACCGCTAGACCAACGAGGCAGTCAAACATCTAACAAGCTAATAACACGTGCCGTTTACTGTATTATATTTGACTTTACTAAGAATCTAACAGGCTATATACAAACGATGTCAACACACCGTCTAGCGTCTGCCCTACGGCTCTTGTTTCTACGTATTTGGCCAAACAATGTTATTTTGTAATAAATAAAATAAAAAAGGTTTTTATTCACGTAGACTTTAAAAAAGCGCTTGTAAATAGTCAGAACATGTTTGTAGTAATACAGTTATTATTTCTAGTCACTTATTACAGATATTTAGGTACACGGAATGTTAAAACATTTATACAATTTATTTTATAATAGTAGTGATATTTAGCTAGCTTGTTTTAAGTTATTATGTATAATAATATATGTTTGTTTTATGTGTTTATTTATTTAGAACAATCAGTAACTGTTAGAGTATTTCTACCATAAATAAGAAACTTAAAACAATTATTATTTATTTAAACTTTATTAAATTATTATTTAAACTTTAAACTTTTTTTTACTTTTAAATGTGTACCCAAACAACATTTGCACACCGAAATGGTAAAATATGGACAGGGCATGAATGTTAAAGTAAATAAAAATTAACTCCACTATGTAGGTACTCATATTTCGCAAATAAATAATTTGAAATTTTAAAAATCAAATGCTCAGATTCATGACACTCGTGACATCAAAAAGACAAAAGATATAACGAATTAACTTAAATTCTAATAAACTTAATTTAAAAAACATACGCTAAATAAAAATAAAATTAAGAAAACAAAATTAATATACGAAACAAAAAAGAAAATATAAAAGTAAGAACAAAGCGTACATACAAAAATTAAAATTAAACTTACTTAAATTGTCAATTTTTTTTTCAAAAGTGGTCAATCAATATGTGTTTATGGATAATTTGAATTCTCCGCAGATAGAATTGTATAATTTGGGTAGTCACATAGATGTGACTACCATTCTTAATGGACTAGCTGCTTCAGTTTCGTTCTGGCAAGTGACTGGTCCAACAGACCGGTAGCTACGAGGGCAATATCATATCCTGCACCTGTCTACAAATTATCAGTTTAAGCATACCAAAATGCTTTAATTTGTCTATGTATGAGGAGAGCTGTCTATTTAGTCCAAAAGAAAACGCAAGTCGTTTAAAAAGCGTTTCAGAATACGTTCTATTCTAAGCCGATGTACATTGTATTGGGACAAGACAATGCTGCAGTACACTAAGTTACTCCGCACATACGAATTATACCTAACTTTTTTGTATTATATGTATTATACAGTAATCCAAAGGTCACATAGAAAGAAATATTACTTGCTATAAAATAATCATCTAATTCCCCAATATTGATAGAGCTAAGTCAGGAGTCAAATCTCCATGCATTATCTTCTTCTAATGAGCTTCGTTACCATTTACGACGCCATAAAGTAATGTTACATACACACTTACGTACGCATACATAAAAAACACATACATTTTTAACAAGCACACATTTGGCTCTCAACCGTTAGTTCGTGACATTATTTTAACAACACCCTTAACGACGTATAGAAAAACTATAATAACGAGGAGATTTGTCGTACAGGACCCGAGCCTAGTTCAGAATATAGCTCTCTCAAACGGATCCAATTTGGCATTTCTGGTAATTTCACCCATCTTCTTCTTAGCGTGTCGTTGGCAATCTAAATTAAGTCAGCCCAGAATTCAGCTACGAGTAGAGCGTAGTCAGTAGCGTCCATTAATTCTTGAAACGTGTAGGTATTAGGGCACGAAGGACATGTTAACAAGTGTGCCATAGTTTGAGGGGCAGAACCACACTTGCACTCTAGGTTGGAAACGGTTAAAAATCCCCACCTGAGCAGGTTTTCCTTGCTTCGACCAACTTGGGTCTGCAGTCTGTTCAGGGACTTCCAGGTTGGCCACGGCAACTTGTGTTCAGGCGGAACATTTTCGGCGGGAGGGACGAATGGGATGGGTAGGCAAGCACTGTCTCGCCACAGTTTGAGCCATGTCTCATACCGTTCGCCAGAACCACCTATTTTACCCACGCAATGTAGACTTTAAGAAAGAAACCATCTATTATTTTATTTTACATTATTAAATGACGTATCAACTGGCTGTGTGGTTGAGAACCAACAACAATATCATCACCAACGTTCTTTTGAGTTCTATGACTATCTTACTGCGATAGCCAACCTATCTGCCAAGCGTGACGAGTACAGAATATCCCTCCTAATTATTGTGGAAATCTTTTGGGGAGGCCTTTGTCCAGCAGTGGACGTCATTCGGCCGAGATGATGATTAAAAAAACTTGTAATGTGGTAAAATTGGTCATTAATGTTGTAAATAATAATTAATAACTTTATAGTTAACTGAAAAATAATTCTTTAGCGATAGTATTTTGTGGTGCCTCTGGTATGTTTGCTGAAGCAAGAATAGAAGGATTTCATGCCATCATATGCAAGAGACTGACCTCATTGATAACCAGGATACGAGGCAGCTTTAACAGCATCCTGAAAGTCCTTGCAGACAAACAGGATTCGAATAGCTTAAAAGCGTATGTTCGCGCTTAAATAAGATAGTGCTTTCGATTCTATTTTATGTAATCCTTCTATGTATGGACTTTGTCTGAAATAAAGATTTATTATTATAATATTAGGTAAACCATATCTAATAAAATAAGTAGTGTAGTTTAAAAAGAGTTGTTCTAAACTTTTTCTGTAGGACCTCAAAATATCGTATATGTTTGCAGCCTTTCAAACATACACGATATTTAATTTGCGTCGAAAATATAAGGAGAATTAAAAAAGAATAACAATGCACAGTAGTATTGATACTGGAAATATGTACCTAGAAATATTTATGTTTACTTGGCTGTATTACTATAAACATGCGTTTTACAAGCGCCTTTTTTAAGTCTTTGTGAGGTTTTTTATTTCTATTTATTTTAAACCCAGGTTTACGGACGGAAGAAACAACAATAATAATATACATGAATCAAATAAATATTTATAGGACATAGAAATGTCAAACCGAATTTCAGGTAGGTATCTTACATTAACACAACTTACATAAAAATAATAGAAGAACAATTCATAGCATTCCATGGATTCACCGTGCGTAAACCGGAACCATAGCCTGGTAGAGGAGGGTACACTCGTCAGAGTCTGAGACTTGCGACTCAGATGTAGGTTTAAGGGGCCCCCTGTGATGCATCAACGAGCGTTGATGCATCACAGGGGGCCCCTTAATAATATCTTCTCTGTATCTCAGTGTTCCCACCCCTTCCTAATCAAATTTGGTACGATGCTAATAATGCTGGTATAAAACCATATGAAACTTATGTAATCCGACCGTAATGAACAGTTTTCATAAACTAGTCAATTATTAATATCTATTATATTTTAAAATGTATTCTTAGATTACATATTATGTATATTTATTTATTGATGAGGTCATAATATTAATAATTCAGCGTAAAAAGATTATTATAATACAGATACTTATAATACTATTTTGTTAAATAAAATAAATAAATAAAAAGGTTTTTATTCACGTAGACTTTAAAAAATTGTAAATAACTAGAACATGTTTGTAGTAATATATAATTAATTTATAATTATTTCTAGGTACATTAGATATTTAGGTACACGGATTGTAGGAACAAGATTAGAATAAGATTTATTTTGTAATAGTAACGATATTAAGCTAGCTTAAATTAAGTTATTGTCAAGGATCATGTGTAGGTTTAATAATCGAAATTTTAAATTTTAGCAATTTTTTTACTACATATTGCCTGAATGGTTCTGTCTATATTAAGGTACGAATTAAATATTATTATTATGGTGGACCTTGTGTTTCTAACGACGGTCGCGCTTTAATGCTACCACTGGATCCAATGAGCAATTTAAAAAAGTAATTCCTTTTTTTATTTCGGTATTTAACTACTGTTTGTTTAAAGAAAAAAAAATAGAATTCTAACGTAACCAAAGATAGAACAAGTGCCCAGATACTACAGGGACGGCACTACTCGACCTCATAAGTGGCTCGTTGAAATAATTCATGGAATTCTCTCGGTAATAGCACTGCGGTTGTTATTTTACTCATAAGAGGTTTTTTTGTAATAAAACTAGAGAGTACCTATTATTTGAGGGTGGACATTTTGTGTAAATTTTAGTACTGCTTGTATTGCCTGAGTAGTATTACCTTATCTAAAAATACGCTATGCCCTACCTCTACTAAAATCCTTTTAGTAGAGGTAGGGCATAGCGTTCATTTGCTCAAAGAGCAGCCCGACTGGGGAAGTGCCTCCATCTTACAGAAGACACTCCTTAATAATAACATTAATATTTTAATGTTGTGTTTCCGAGTGTGAGTAAGGTCGCCAGAGCTCATTGGTGTGAAGAGGGAAGGAGAGGAAGGGTCAGCAACACTTGTTTGCTGACTTTTAAATGCCGGCAACGCACCCGCGACACCTCTGGTGTTGCGAGTGTCCATCGGCGGCGGTGATCACTTACCATCAGATGACCCGCTAGCTCGTTTGTCGCCCTCTGACATTAAAAAAAAAACAAAACTTACATTAAAAGAGAAAATATAACATTTTGCATGTTTATAGCCAGATGCTTTCACTGGTCCGTAAGTGAATGGCGAAGTTAAGTATCTAGGCTCGCAGTCAGTCTATAAATGGGTGACCGCCAAAGTGGTTTAATAGCTGAGCGTCTCCGTGCTACGGCGGGCACGTTAAGCTGTCGGTCCCGGTTATAGCCAGTAGGCAACAGTCGTTAAGCCATGTCAGAGGCCTACTGGACGGCTTGAACAACCACTGAGACTAGCGTAACCACTGCCCATACGATAAGTAAGTAAGTTCGTATGTTTGTTTGTTTATAATTGATGAATTAAAAAAACGACTTGACTGATTAAAAAAATTCTTTCACATATATAGAAAGCTACCTTATCAGCGAGTAATTATTATTTTTTTATAATCAAAGTATTTAGGGTCCCTACAAATATATACAAATAATTTAAGCCAAGTACATTCATCATTTAGATACGCCATATTATATAATAATAATAATATCTAGGGACTATGTTACACAGATCATCCTAGCCCCAAGCTAAGCAAAGCTTGAGACTATGGGTACCAGGCGACGATATACATACTTATATGGATAGATAAAGAAAGCATCCATGACTCAGAAACGAATATTCGTGCTCATCACACAAATATTTGCACTTACCGGGATTCGAACCCAGGAACACCAGCATCGTAGGCAGGAGCACTACCAACTGGGCTACGGTGACCGTATATGCAATACGGGTTGGCAATCGCAGTATGACAGTCATAGTACGGTCCTTCGGGTCTTTATGCCAACCACGGGATGAAATGGGGTGGTGTTATTCTTTACCGTCAGTCACACAGAATGTACAGACGCTAGCACATCCAGCTACCCCAATCCGTCAAATTTCTTTTGGAACGAAGTTTTGGAACAATGTTCATTATCGCGCGTTGTGAAAGGGGGCTAGACGGAAAAAATTCTTACGTAAAGTTGTCACGACACTTTTTGCAGCTGTGCGGCGTGCGCATGTTTCTCTGTCTGTCTCTCTCTCTCTCTCTCTCTCTCTCTCTTATAGAAAGCAAGCCAGATATTTTCATTTCTATTTCGCATTTAACAGTGTGTTGTCGCGACGATTATTTTTGTTGAATGTATACAGGTTTTTTGTACATAATAAATAATAAGAAATAACTTCGTTCCATCCGGGTGTCCCTTGACACCTCTCAAGTTTTTATAGATTTTCAACTTTATTACAAGAGCATAAGGTTCGCTTTTAATTGGGGAAATTAGACAGATTTGGGTAGCTTGATGTGCTGGCGTCTGCACATCATTTGTTGATAAAGAAAGAGTATTTCTTTAATTAAACCTTAGGTGCATGGCATAGATAAAGAACTATATTATTTTCTTTATCATGTCATGTCACATTATACTGTCATATGTAAAATTTTATTTAAATAGAAAATATCGCATTCTTAATAATAAACGTTGAATCTCGTTTTTTTTTTGGAAAAAAGCAACGCATTGTTTTAATTTAAATAGCAACGGTGTCCTATGAATAGGTAAAAAATATAGATATCTTATAAAACGACATGATGTCCTAAAATACTAATCTATACCTACATACAATAAAATCGTAGAAAAGTCAAAACTGTACATTGAATATTTTTTTAAAAGGATACTTGGGGCGTGATCCACAATCGATATCGAAGCCAAAAATATAGTTTTTAGAATTTGTGTCTGTGTGTCTGTTTGTCTGTATGTATGTCCGAGTTAAACTCAAAAAGTACTGCATGGATTTACTTCAAATTTTGCATGAATATTACTAAGAGGTCGGGTCAACATATAGGCTACATATTATCACGCTATCACCTACGGGGGAGGAGCTATGATAATTTATAAAATTAAACGCGGGTAAAACCGCGGGGCACAGATAGTTAAAAATAATAATTTGTCTTCATATATATAAAAATATATGTATATTTATATATCTTACGAATATGTGTGTTGATGGCGGCCAATATCAGAATATTATTACCGAATTTTTTTTTATATCATAGGGCGACAAACGAGCAAGCGGGTTACCTGATGGTAAGTGATCACCGCCGTCCATGGACACTCGTAACACCAGAGGTGTCACGGGTGCGTTGCCGGCCTTTAAGAGTTAGCAAACAAGTGTTGCTGACCCTCCCCCCCACCCCAATGAGCTCTGGCGACCGTACTCACACGCAGAAACACAACATTAAAGATATTAATGTTATTATTAAAGAATGTCTTCTGTAAGGTCATTTCATCCCGTGGAGGGCGACCCGAGGGATTAATTATATTTTGTATTAGTAGACGGGTAGCTTCTTTCTACATACTATGACCAGGATACAGCGATCGCAAGCCCGTCTGCTAAGCGTGGCGATAATGGCATATCCCCCGAAAATTATTCTTAGGGGAGGCTTTTGTACAGCAGTGGACTTCTTTCAGATGTTATGATGACGATATCACTGGTAAGTGTCACCGCTAGTACGATATATACACACATCAACAAAGTCTAGGGATACGTTATTTTGAAATCAAACATGGCTTTATTGTTTAAAACCTATTTAGTTTCCTTAAAAAGTTTATTTACAGATTTAAACCTTGTCTATTCTTTATTCAAAATTTAAAAATTAAAATGAGAAACAAATGAAAACACGCAAAGCACAGCGCAATCTTGAGTTGTATCTAATTTCAAGAAGTTGCATTAAAATTTTTTTTGCGTGTTAATTGAAGAAAACCTGATAAATTGTTTTATTTTCTTTTCTCAATTGGTTGTGTAAGCTTTTTAGCGTCATGCCACGCCATCATTTGAGTCGAGATGAAATGTTACGGGCAGTTGGCATGTTACAAAACGGTGCTATTCAACGCGTCGTTGCTGAGTCTCTGGGCACAAGCCAAAATGTGGTATCCAGGCTGTGGTCACGTTATCGCGCTACTGGAGATGTGGCAGAACGGCACACAGGTAGATATCGTGTTACCACTCAGAGACAGGATCGATTTCTCCAAATGACCGCCAGAAGACTACCCAATATCACAGCGATGCAACTAGTGCAAAGGCTCCAGGAGGGTCAGCAGCTGCTGGTGAGCGACCAAACCGTGCGAAGGAGGCTGCATGAAGTTGGTCTTCATGCTCGCAGACCGCTACGAGTCCCAGCGCTGCGACGTGGCAATCGCGGTAGGCGACTTTTATGGGCTCAAGAACATTTGACATGGAGTGATCAACAATGGTCATTGGTGCTGTTCACTGATGAGTCCCGCTATGGATTTCATCCAGATTCGAGACGAACACGCGTTTGGAGAACTCCAGGCAGGGTCAGCCGTCTCCGACATCCACAGGAGGTCCACTCTTACCAAGGCGGGACAATTATGGTGTGGGCAGGAATACGAATCGGCGGACGAACCCAACTCATTTGGATTCAGGGCAGCATGACTGCCCATAGATACCGTGAGGAGGTAGTAGAACGTGTCATTGTCTCGCTCAGGGCCCTAACGGGGCAAGAATTTCAGCTCATGCATGACAATGCACCTTCCCATACAGCGCGGCTGGTGAGGGCCGCCCTTCGAGAACACGATGTTCAGGTATTAGATTGGCCTCCACAGTCGCCAGACTTAAACCCAATTGAACACGCCTGGGACATGTTACAGCGAAGAGCATTGAGGGATTTTCCGCCCAACTTGACAACAGAAGAACAACTTTTCGAACATTTAAAAAGAACTTGGGACTGCATACCCCAGCAAGACATTGACACCTTAATTTTAAGTATGGAAAATCGTTGCCGCTGTGTGATTAATGTTAGAGGAGGAAATACCGATTACTGATTATCAGATTTGGTAAGATTTTTATTCATTTAATTCGATTGAATAATTTTATAAGAATAAAATGTTTTTGTTCACTCAGTAATTTTCTATGGCTTAATTAATTTAAGACTTTTATTAATTAGAAAAACAAAATCGCATCGTGTTGTTAATGTTTAAATATCGGCCATGAAATTATCTTTAATTCTTCCATTTACAGTCATAACAAAATGTTTATAGTTTTCTAGATAATCAATGAAATGTTCAATATCCCTAGATTGTGTTGATGTGTGTAAATTATGAAAGAATGAAATTTATTCAGCACTTGGGTATTAACATACACTTGTACTCTGTCAAGCTCACAATGTATTACATAAACACAGTTTAAAAACAGTAATTAAAGCAACAAAATATTTTGAATTAGTTCGTCCGTGCGGTCTGTTTCGTCACATATATTTTAATATCCGTAAATAAATAATAAATAGCAAGTTACTAAGCTATTATTATTACATTTAGCAATTGTATATTAAAATTAAAGAATTGAAAACAACGAGTATTGAATGTTGTGGCATAGAGCTAGTGTCTCACGATATCATAATTGTATGTGTGTATATAATACCGAAATATAACTATACTTTGTTCTATGAAAAACTAGATAATATACTACGCAAAATTTGTACATCTACAAATAAAAATATAATATTAACAGGCGATTTTAACATCGATATTCTTAAAAAAAATAATATAACTTTTGAATTTGAGAACTTTTTAGGACAGTATAATCTTAAACTATCACTAAGTCAACCAACTAGATTAAGTAGTAACTCTTGCATTGATAATTTTGCACATTCATACCGACGTGGATGTAAAGCGGTGGTAATAGATTTAGTCTTTTCAGACCACATGTCACAATTACTTAAAATACCTGTTAATAAAAAATGCATCCTAAAATACTGGAAAACTAAAAAGCAAGACTTATCAGTTCATAATTTAACTAAGTTCAGAGACTATTTGCAATGTTTATCTTTCTTGCCAGTATATAAATCTGATGATGCTAATGAATCTTATAAACACTTTATAGACGACTTTTTAATGTTGTATAACTTATGCTTTCCAATAAAAATTGTAAAAATAAATACTAATAAAAAAACAAAATGGATTTCCCGAGGAATTAAGTTATGCAGTAAAAAGCAGAGACAGTTTTTATGGGCTTATAGACTAAAACCTAACCCAAATAATAAAATCAATTTTAAAAGATATTCCTCAGTTTATAAAAAAAATATAAAATTAACACAAAAAGCCCAAAATAATTATTACATAAATAATTCGCAAAATAAGTCTAAAGCAGCATGGCAAGTAATAAAAAAATCAAAACATTGTCTACCACAAGAACCAATTCAATATATAAAGAAAGATAATTTAATTCTTAATAATCCAGTTAACATTGCAGATGAATTTAATAAATATTTTATTGACACAGTTGAAAATAATATAAAAACAAATACCACAGCAGCAACTACACAACATTATAATGAAAATCGATCATCGCAATCCTTATTTATGTTACCTGTCACCTCTGATGACATAATCAAATTATAAGCAATCTAAAAACACACACAAACTGTTGGATATGATAATATATCAACAAAAGTAATTAAGTATGTTAAGGATATAATAGCGCCGATACTTTCACATATAATTAACATGTGTATTACTGATGGTATATTCCCAACTGAACTTAAAAAAGTTATTATTAAACCCCTTTTTAAAAAAGATGATAGATCCGACATAAAAAATTATAGGCTTATTGCAAAAATTCCCGTGATATCAAAAATAATTGAGAAAGTAATTTATAACTCCTTATATGCCTATTTTGAAAAATTTAAACTTTTTTGCAGTGAACAAAAAGGCTTCAGGAAAAATATAAATATAAACATGGCACTATTTGATCTGCTTTCTGGAGTTATGAAATCCATGGATAAGAGAAACCGCGTATGTGCTATATCTACAGATATGACAAAAGCATTCGATTTTGTGGATCACTCAATCTTACTCCGAAAATTGTATTGTTACGGGATTAGAGGCAATATTCTCCAACTTATAGAATCATATTTAAGTAATAGACTCCAATATACAGAAATCACTAGAATTTGTCCAGTAACTAATTTAGAAAAAAAATATATATCAAAGACACGAGAAATAAAATATGGTGTGCCTCAAGGTAGCGTCTTAGGACCCTTGCTGTTCTTGATCTATATAAATGACCTTCCACAAAGCATAGGACACAAAATGGTACTCTTTGCTGACAACAGCACAGCAATTATAGAATGCAATAATACAATTAATTATCAACTTGACATCAATAATTCAATATCTAAAATAATCAATTGGCTTAATAATAATAATCTCGTAATTAATCTAAACAAAACTAGAATTATGCACTTCCACCAACGGACTGAAAATACACCAATTTATATTAGTTATAATAATTTATCAATAGAGGAAGCTAGTAATGTTAAGTTTTTAGGTATAACTATAGACAATAAATTGACTTGGAAGACACACGTAGAAGAAGTTTGTAAACGGTTAAGCAAGTCAGCTTATCTTCTTTTCCAACTTCAAAAAAAGTAAATGTGGAAACCTTATTAACAGCATATCACGGATTGGTTGCTTCAGTTCTGCGATATGGTGTTATTTTTTGGGGACAATCAACAAACAGGGAATTAGTATTTAAAATGCAAAAGAGATGTATACGGTCGATGTGTGGGTTAAAACAGACTGATAGTTGCATTCCATTCTATAATGTCTGATGTACTGTAATTTCTCTATAAGTTTTGTACATATTTGAAAATTTGTATGTCATTATTGGCAAAACGTAGCGCACACTATATAATGTTATAACATAAGATCTTTGTACACCTATGTTTGACAAATAAATAAGTTTGAAGTTTGAGTAGTTGGCTAGCGCAAAAGGCTCTCAACCAGTAGCTTAATTTAAGCGACTAATACCTGAGGGCACCCTTATGGGGTTCGGGCCACAGCTCAGACGGTCATATATATATAGATATATAAATAGAAATATACATATATTTCTATTTATATATATTATGTGCTATTTAAATTAGACTGGCCTATTAATTTAGTGGTCAGTGACCCTACTAAGCCAGAACTCGACAATGTTAATTTAGTCCTAAGCCCAGTTAAGTATTATATAATGAAAGCTTAATATTATAATAGAATTAACGTCTTACTTGTGAATTTGATAATTGTAAGTATATTTTATTATATAAAAGATAAATAAATCGTATTATTTCACTAAATTATATGTTAACCCTTAGCTAGACTGTAGAATTTCTGGGACTAGATCAATTTCAAGCTTATGCATTTGTTTTAAGGTCTATTATCAATGTTTTACATGATAATCATAACTGTAAATGGGTTAAACTAAAAGGTTTGTTATCAGGTCCGTTGCTGGAACAGAATTGGGACTGAGTAGCAAATAAAGTCTGTTGATGACAAGAATATCTTTTTAATATTAACATTTTAAAAGCGATTACATAGAATCCCGTGGGAGTCGACTCGAGGGAATATCCCACAGAGGGAAACTGAAATGGTATACCAACAGTCGATTGGTCCACGAACCGTTGGTCAACATTATCTTTAAGCCATTAATTTTTCATCCAAAGGACCTTTTATCCATGAACGTTTCACCAGCATAACTCTACGTCAGTGGATGCTTAACCAACAGAATGTTTTGAACAATAACTTTTCGCCCAAAGAACCATTGACTCATGGACTGTTCTCCAACAGAACGGTACATCAATAAGTGTGAGATTTGGAACATTTTATATATATATTAATAATAACAAAAATACTAGTTTATTTATATATCATGGCTTTTTGACAGAACCTGCACCTCATCATTATTCATATATATATATATATATATATATATGTATATATGTGTGTGTGTGTGTGTGTGTGTATATGTATTTCCAAAACAAAAGTAGTATATGTAATATATAATTTATCTGGTTTCCATAGTACAAGCTCTGCGTAGTATGAGATCAGATGACCATGCGTGAATACTGTCCCAGGTAATTTATTTTATTTATTTACTAATATAAGAATCAATATTTATTCGCCTTAAAATAATCCAAACATTGAAATGTTTGAAGTTTCAGTTGATTCAGAAAACGGCCTCAATTCAGTGTTTACGGTCGGTTGGCTCGGCCGCTTCACGGCGTACGTTGATATCTAGCCGAGTAGATTGTGTACTAGCTGTAGATATATAGTCGTAATCAAGAGAGGGCTCTCTAAATTCATGTAAATTTGCATTTATATTATGAAAAACACAATGTGTATCTCTAGCATAACATTTGTCACATCATTTTGTTTCCTTCTTTAGACAAACACATGATACCGTTTGGAAACTCGTCACTGAAGTATTCAAAAAAATGAACTAAGAACCACTTTTTATTTCTGTTTTTTTTTTTTTAATTAACGCCCGCATTATTGAATTTAAGCACTGTGTCGCGGGGTACTTATATAATACACATACACAAATTACATCCAGACTTAGAAACACTATGTATGGATCACGCAAATAGTAGTCCGGCGCGGGTCTCAAACCCGCGACACGAAGCGGCGAGGCGATGCCTTAGTCGCTGCGCCATACGTGCAGTCAAAATATATTAATATAATATAGTTTAAAATACGCAGAAGTATTTATTATTGTATCCGTAAATACTAGTGTGTATTTGATCAATATAATGACTTCATATTATATGTATATCCAACTGCCTATTAGACTTACATTATTATATATTACATTCCAATATGAACACAAATCCCAATATTAAAAGAAATAGTTATTAAAATTCACTGAAGTAATCGCTTAAAGTTTCGCTGAGTCTTCTCAGTTGGGGCGCATTGGATCCGGAGCACGACCGGCGTTATAAACACAAGCCATAATAATAATATTTAGTTCGTACCTTATTATAGACAGAACCATTCAGACAATATTTAGTAAAAATATATCTAAAATTTCGATAGTTAAACCTACACACGATCTCCTTGACAAAAACTTAATATAAGCTAGCTAAATATCATTATAATACCTATATATTATACCTATTAAGCCGTTAGAACGCCTGTGGTACAGGTTTCACCTAGTACAGGCACAAATTGTCTATAGCTTAGTATTAATTATTTTTAAAGTAAGTACCTAGATATAATTTTGTACACATTATTTCTTGAATAAAAATTTATTATTATTATCATTTATTCATATATATTTCTTATTAAATACATTTTAAAATATATAAAAAACAGAAATATACATTTTAAAATGTAAAAAATAGGATTTGCAACCGGCAGCAGGAACAGGGTCTATGCTACCGGAGGTTACGACTCTAGAGACAGGAACCTCCTGACAATGCGAGCCGTGTCCAAAAGCACCGCTTTTTGGATCTTGTTCTTGACCCAACCGCCTAGCGTCAGCCTCTTTAGGTGTTTTTCGAGGCTCTTTGCTATTAATCCATTAGCAGAAACGACTATCGGTACAATGATAGCTGAGTCAACATCCCACATGCTGACAATCTCCCGCGCAAGATCCAAATATTTAATTTCTTTTTCTTTTTCAGCCTTCAAAAGATTTTCATCATGCGGGATGGTAACATCAACCATCACTGTGCAGCGTTTTTGTCGATCTATCATTACAATATCAGGTTTGTTGGCAATCACAGTCCTGTCTGTAATGATAGATCGATCCCAGTATAACGTGATAGTACCATTATCCAGAACTGGCGCAGGTGCATACCTGTAATAAGGCACCTCTGAAGCTACAAGGCCATGTCGCAGAGCAAGTTGTTGATGAATAATCCTGGCTACGAGGTTGTGTCTGTGCAAATATTCACCATTTGCTAGTCGAGAACAACCGGAGACAATATGTCTGAGGGATATTGGATTATTATTATTATTACTATTTGAAATAAATCTTATTATAAATTTTTTCATACAATCCATGTACCTAAATATCTATATGTACCCAGAAATAATTATAAATTGATTAATTAATTATACATTACTACAAACATTTTCTGACTATTTTACGAGCGCTTTTTTAAAGTCTACGTGAATAAAAACCTTTTTTATTTATTTATTGAATCACCTTACAGATATTTACATAAAAAAAACATGCAGTAGAATTGAAAAGCTCCTTCTATATTGACGTCTGTTTCAATATAAAGATTTATTCCCTAATGACACCAAATCAGATATCAAGATATTTATAAGTCACGTTAGAAGACGAAATTCATAAAAAAAATCAATTAGCAGATTGGTCCAGTCTCCGGCTCCCTTCAGGAGCTGTATGGTGCTTCAAGCAATGCTGTCAGCTTTCTCCAATATAGTCTTCGTCCATCAGTGGACGTCAGTCAGCTGACATTATGATCTAGATTTACTTAGGCAAAACTGTGATATATTTGAATAGAGAGGAGCTTGTGAATGTAGCATGTAGGATTATGGAACGCGTGGAATAGTAGGTAACTGTTCTTTGAGTTTTTAGGGCTCGGTAGCCAAATGGCAAAAAACGGAACCCTTATAGATTCGTCATGTCTGTCGGTCCGTCCGTATGACACAGCCACTTTTTTCCGAAGCTATAGGAACTGTACTGTTGAAACTTGGTAAGTAGATGTATTCAGTGAACTGCATTAACATTTTTACACAAGAATAGAAAAAGAACAATAATTTTGGGGGTTCCCCATACATAGAACAAAAAACCAAAAAAATTGGGCGGTATGGATAGGTCTTCAAAATTGGTATTGAGGTTTCTAATATCATTTTTTTCTAAACTGAATAGTTTGCGCGAGATACGCTTCCAAAGTGGTAAAATGAGTGCCCCCCCCCCCCCCCTGCAACTTCTAAAATAAGAGAATGAAAAAAAAATATAGGTATGATGTATGTGTCGCACTTGACGGGTTTTTGTAACAGTTGCGAACTGTTCTTTTAACAGGTCTATTAAATTTAACTGTTACAATAAATACGCCTCACTCCTAGAAGGTTTTATTATGCATGTGTGATTCTAAGGATGTAGGATAATAATGCTAACCCCAATTATTTTATACTGTCTATAGTATAAAATAATAGATACGATTTGAGATCTTAAATCGTACTATTTTTTAGGCAACACGTATTCTACTATTTTTCTTTTTTATTATCAAAGTCAAAATCTGAGGCCATATTTCCATACGACCGCGATCACGATCCCTGATCGCCTCTGAGATTGCCACCAAACAGAGGCGAAAATTCTAGATTCACACAAAAAACCATCTTGAAAACTGTTATTGCCCGAAAACCTTCACAAAAGCCACCTGACGCGAGAAAAATTGTGAAAAATACTCAACGTATTACAGGGTTTTGGGTAATTGGATGCTAACCCCTTAAGCAAATATCAAACACAGCAAGAATCATTCCTTACTGTCATATTCTCATACTGTCATATGCCTTATTTTTCTTCCTTGATTTTAAAACTATACTAATTTTTACACCTTGGAAACATTTGCTACGGTCGGATTTATAGGGTTCGGTTCTATTACTACAACTTCGCTGGAGAGCAGTGGATGGACATCCATCTGTCTGTCAACGAGCTGAATATTATAAACGGTAATACTTAGGAGTTAGTTAAAAATTTCCCATACAAAACAAATATAGAATCGACTGGATAAACTCCTCCTTTTGTTCTTATATTAATATTTTTTAGGGTTCCGTAGCCAAATGGCAAAAAACTGAACCCTTATAGATTTAGTCATGTCTGTCTGTCTGTCTGTCTGTCCGTCCGTATGTCACAGCCACTTTTTTCCGAAACTATAAGAGCTGTACTACTGAAACTTGGTAAGTATATGTATTCTGTGAACCGCATTAAGATTCTTACAAAAAAATAGATAAAGAAAAATTATTTTGGGGGGTATGGCGACCCCCCAAAATAATTGGGGGGTCGCCATACATAGAACTGAAACTCAAAATATTTTATTTTATCATACCCATACATGTGGGTTGTCTATGGGTAGGTCTTCAAAAATGATATTTAGGCTCCTAATACCATTTTTTTCTAAACTGAATAGATTGCGCGAGAGACACGTCCAAAGTGGTAAAATGAGTGTCTCTAAAAGTGTGTGTGTGTGTGTGTGAATCTAAAAAAAATGTATGATGTACATTACCATAGAAACTAACAACGAAAATTGGTTTGAACGAGATCTAGCAAGTAGTTTTTTTTTAATACGTCATAAACCGCAATTTGCTTTCATTTAATCAACTGAAATACTTGCTGTTATGGAACCGACTCGCACTTGGCCGGTGTTTTTTTATATAATAGGATGGCAAACGAGCAAGTGGGTCATCTGATGGTAAGTGATCACCGCCGCCCATGGACACTCGCAACACCAGAGGAGCCGCAAGTGCGTTGCCGGCCTTTAAGAAAAGAATAGGCTCGCTTCTCGAAGGTTGCCATATCATACCGGATCGGAAATACCTCCGTAGCTAATTGATTCCACAGAGCGGTTGAGCGCGGCAAAAAGTTTGTTGTGAAACGCACGGTGGTAGATGACCATTCATCTAGATGATACGGATGAAATTTCCACTTTTGGCGAGAGGGTCTGTGGCGGAATGTGGTGGCAGGTATAAGCTCGAAAAATTCCTCGGAACACTCCCCGTGATAAATAACTGGTCTTGCGCTGCCCATATGCAGCGGCTTCCCGGGACCCTTACAAGGGTTCGTGGTCGCCACTCAATTTGCGAGTATCGATGTATGAATACTTGTTACTCTTTCCCGTAAAAACTACGGAATGGATTTTGACCAAACTTTGTAGTGTTGTAGTATATATAGTAATTTATTAAGTTTAACCCGGGTGAAACGGTAGGGCACAGCTACTTACTATGTGCTTAATTATATAACGAAACATTTGGTTCGTATTATGTTACCCAAAGATATGTTTTTCTTGAAAAAAGATATTCACGTATATAAAATGAAGGTAGGTGCTATTATGTGTGGTGTCATACCGCGAGTACACAATATATTGAGGTCATAAATGAGGTATTATCACAGACTTTTACCCATATTTTTCTAACCGACATGGGAAAGAAGGAATGTTCTCAATTTGATATTATTTTTCGTGTATGTACACCGGCGTTTGTGAACTGATTGATGAAATGAAATGAAATGAAATATTTATTCAGCACTTGGGTATTAACATACACTTGTACTTGTCAAGGTCACAATGCAGTACACATAAACAAAGTGGATAGTAAAAAGTTACAAAAAAAAAATTAATCTGTCAGTCCGTGCGGTTTGTTTTATCGCATATATTTTCTGAAATCCTTAAATAAATAACAATGTACTAATCTATTATTTTGAAATTTAGTTCTACTATATTAAAATTAAAGAATTGAAGACTAAAGCAAAAGACGAAATTCTAAGTGAGGGTGTGATCACATGCACGGGATCACCGATCACGCATTAATGGGCCAAAGCGATCCTCGCCGCTGAGGAACCTACCCTAGCTAGCCTGCGGCTTTCTCTAGCTGCCTAGGTGGACGACCCGGAGAAGAAAGCCACAAAGAAACTCCGGGCTTGCTTTTTTCGTCTTCTTTTGCTTTCAGTTTACGATTTTCATTTTTTAAATGTCATGTATTTTACTTACATTGTGATTGGTTGTTATGTAGGCTAATGCACGCACAGAACCGTTGTCATTCAGTGAATCATAATAAAATAAATAAGCAATAGCATTCAATTTCACTCAAGCACTTAGAATATCCTCTTGCTAGACGAAAAAACGGTGGGTGCATCCGCGTACATTTACAAAATTAACAAGTCAAACGAAGTTTAAAGACAAAAAAGAAAAAAAAATGAGTACCCCAACAGCAGTTCGACCAGTTACCGCAAGCAGCACCCGTTCACGAGTATGACGTGTGGGCCAGCCATCGCCTCCCTCGCCATATTAGAGGGAAGGAAACGACCCGACCCACAACGCCACCGCAAGCATTAACAGACAATGGGAGCATGACGAGCTTACAAAGTTCATATTGAAGTCGTTAACAGCCTTCGGCCGAACAGCGTTTGACATGTTCAAGATAATACACATTTGTTTTAATAATAGGTCTAAAAATCTATAAAGTTAAATTATTACAGCATTATTTCTATAGTCGATTGAGAAACATATACATGTATATCCTTAACATAACACTAAGATGTTGCTCTTGTTTAACCAAGCGACCAAGCGTTTTTGTCGCTTAAATAATCATTTAGAGTGTAATAGGCCTTTTTCATTAAAATATTCTTGATCTCTGATTTAAATTTAGCATAGGACAGTTCCTGAAGATTTGTGGGTATTTTGTTATAAATTCGGATACTCAGTCCGACAAAAGAACAATGAACCTTTTGTAAACGATGGGATTCTGCACACAATTTGTGTTTATTTCTAGTGTTTATCGTGTGTGTGTCACTTCTCTTTTGAAACAAATTCAAATTTTGCCGCACATAAATTATATTAGCATAAATATATTGCGAAGATACCGTTAATATATTTATCTCCTTGAAAAACTCTTTTAAGGAGAATCTCGCACCTAGCTGATAAATAGCTCGTACTGCACGTTTTTGTAGAATAAAGATACTGTGGATGTCAGCCGCCTTACCCCACAGTAGTATACCGTAAGACATAATACTGTGGAAGTAGCTAAAATAAACCAGGCGTGCAGTATCTATGTTAGTAAGTTGTCTAACTTTTCTAACAGCATTTTTTGATTAATTTTATTTATTCTTTTGAAGTGGTCCTATGACATAAAAGAGGTCCATATGACAGACGAAATAATGAATCAAGAAGGAATATAAATCGTTAAGATCAGATAAGCTAATTTCATGGAAATTATAATTTTTGAAAGGTCATTGTAATATTACGCTTTGCTTAACATTTTCGATTGAGACCAGTCACTACGAAGCGTAAAATTTCAATTTGTAAAAATAATACACCATTTGTAATATCAATTTAAATGTGTTAAATAATGTAATCGAATAAATATATCGATTCAGTAATAAACTCTTCGGCGGATCACGCAGAGGAAATATGCAGTAGCAATATTCTTGTTCAATTTCAAAATCATGTTATCCCGCGGTTTTCGTAAAAGGTGACTATGGGATAAACCAGACCATCGGGCACCAACGCCACCTGTGTATGTGCTAGCTACCTCCAGGTAGCCCGTCGCCAACTCGCATGCCAACGTCGGCAATGGCAACGTCGTGGGAACTTTTGGGGTAGGGATAAATCTAGCAGTAGGTGACATCAGGCGTGGATGATGAAAGAAACCGTGAAACGGAATGAATAGAAGCAAGCATTTTGACTGCACGTGTGGCGCAGCGGCTAAGACAGACGCCTCACCGCTTCGTGTCGCGGGTAAAAATATATAAATAGATATTAATATTAATAGATATTAATAACATAAATAGTTGTTAATGCAATTTGTGTCTGTCTATTATATGTTTTTAATGTACCCCGCGCCATGGATTAGATTCGATAAAAAAAAAAAACAAACAAAATATTTTACATGTATGGAAGTTGGGGGCAACTTCCATACATTTTATATACATGACATGTCCATATTATTATATATCTCTAATCATCCTCTTTAGAAATAGAGTGGTGAAATCAACCCGTTTTACCGTTACAAATTGCTTAGCAAATATCTCTAAACATGTAAAAATATGTTTCATTATCAAATAAAATGTTTTGTGTGTCTATGTAATTTTGCCTTGTTGGCTTGGAAAATATGAAAGGTACATTTATGAATATAAATTTTCATCGACTTCATTTCATGCATATTTTATTTGAAGATTCAGCGTTTTATTAGGTACTTATTTTTATTACTTTTACAAATGAACAAACTTTAATATACTGCTAGACACAAATAACATGCCAAAGACTTGTAACTCATAAACAAAATGAGCAAACAAACTATATTCAATATAAGTGTAGGCAAAACTTTACACAACTTTATTGGAAAATTAAATTATACATTTTCCAATAAATAATAGTTATGTTCACGAAAAGATGAAATATTCTGTATGTCTTTACCAACTTCAAAAAGGAGGACATTGATATTTTTCAGGCCGATTATATTTATTTATTTATTTATTTATTATAGACACACCAACAGTATACATACACAACATTTAAATCTTAGGTCACTATATAATTCGGTTCTTATATGTACACCTATTAAAGGCATGCACAACACACACTAAACATAGACAAAGTTGACATACAATACAAGTTATTTTAAATTAAAAACAAACAAAAATACTATAACTAACACAGATAAGAAAAACATTAAATACAATTTAAAAAGTTCTTATTGGACTAAGAAAAAAAAGAGTCCCTATGCTAACGCTTCCAATATTTTACGCTTGAATGCATAAAATGCATCGGAAAAAATATCCAATTGGTTGATTTTTTTATTAAAACCATTGTACTCATTACACGCTCGCACCAAAGGTGAATTAAGTGCGAGATTTGTTTTTGCGGTTGAGTGAGAAAAGGTTTTAGTTATTGGGTAACGTGGTGGCATACGAGGAACTGCTATTAGGAGACGGTTGAGTAGGTTACTGCAATTTATATTGTTGTTCACAATTTTATGCAGAAAATCGTGCAATTTTCGGCGATCCGATAACGATTTCATTTTAAAATGCTTTAGCCGCTGATTGTAACTGCACCTGTGTGTGATACCTGAAGACAGATAGGCCAAGTGTCGAGTGAATGCGCGTTGAACGCTTTCTATGCGTTGGGAATGTACAGAATAGAAAGGATTCCAAATTACACAAGCATATTCCAGATGAGTCCGTACCAGAGCATTATATAAGGTAATACGTGTTTTTGTGTGTTTGAAACCTTTAGTGTTGCGCTTCAAAAACCCATACATCTGACATGCTTTATTTATAATACTGTTTATATGTGAAGTGAAACGAAGCTCTCTGTCGATAGTTACTCCAAGATCTGTAGTATTAAGGACGGTTTGTATTTTAGTCGATCCAATTGCATAACCAAAGTCTATTGAATATTTTCTTTTTTTACTGTATTTAAGATGATAACATTTCTCAACATTAAGCCGCATATAGTTGAGGTTACACCACTCCTCTATCCTATGTAGATCCTCTTGGATAAGATGATTATCATGGTGCGATTTAAGAGGTCTGTATACTTTTAAGTCATCTGCAAAAAGCAAGTATTTACAGTTATGGATAACAGATGTTATATCATTAATAAATACAGAGAACAGGATAGGTCCTAAGTGGGATCCCTGGGGTACACCAGATACAGCATAAAATGAATTAGAGATGTAACCATTGACAGAAACTAATAGAAGTCTTTTTGCTAAGTAAGATTGAAACCAGTGTAATAAAGAACCTGTTATGCCAAAGCAATTTAGTTTATTTATTAGAATATTATGATTCACCTTATCAAAAGCGCTGGCGAAGTCCGTATAGACTGCGTCAACTTCAGTACCTTTGTCGAGTAGCTCTGATACGTCCGATACAAAAGAGCATAAATTGGTGACCGTCGAGTGACCGGAACAAAACCCATGTTGATTAGGAGATAGCAGTCCATCTACGTGGTTGACAACGAAAGGGCATACAAGTGATTCAAAAAGTTTTGAGAAACAAGATAGAATTGTAATAGGACGATAATTTTTGGTATTACTTGGGTCACCTTTTTTATGTATGGGTAAAATTCTTGCCTTTTTCCATTCGTCCGGAAATCTTCCCTCTTTTAAAGATCGATTGAAAATCAAGGTAAGCGGTAACGACAGTGCCTTACAACAGCGTTTTATGAACACGGGAGGTATAAGATCGGGGCCTGCACCCTTAAATATGTCAAGCTTTTTAATTTTAGATAGCACTTCGCGTTCCGAGATAGTGATATGATTGAGACATCTGCCACAGGGAAGAGAACCTACTTTGGTTGAGTCGACAGGTGTGCTGTTTTCAACATTGTACACAGCAGCAAACTGACAAGCGAATAAATTGGCAATTGCGGGCCCAGTATTGGCAACATTATCTTCTCTATACACTTGAGATGGAATCGAGGATTTGCGGTTGTTTTTATCATTTATGAATCGCCAAAACGCTCTTGGATTTTTAACTATGTTGGCCTCAGTATTATGTCTATATTGAGAGTAACAAGAACCATAAAGTTTATTGCAGTAATCTCTCACAATTTGAAAAGAAATTAAGTCCATAGGATTTTTATATTTGCGGTATTTAAGCCTTAATTTTTCTTTTTCTTTTAGCCTTTTGATTAACGAATGACTAAACCAGTGGGGATATTTGGATTTATATGCGCTTCGCTTCGGCACAAATGATTTTATTAGGGTCATGATTACATCATAAAATATTGAAACCGTTGCATTTACATCGCTACACTTTTGAAATTTCGCATTCCAATCGACACTCATCAGTTCAGATATTATATTATCGTAATTAGCCTTAAAATAATTAAATTGGGTACCAGCTATTGCCTTCAAAAACTGCTGATGGGCAGTATAAGGGATAACAACCAACAATCCAGGGTGTCTATTATCTAATTTACTTAAAAGATTTAATGGTTCTTCTACTTTGATATGGGATAAATTAGTTAAAGCTAAATCTAGGACTCTTCCGTCTTCATTTTTAATATTATTAAATTGTTGAATATTATTAATACTCATGAAGTCCACCAATGCGTAGCCCAGAGAATTATTGTAATCAGTTGGCTCGATATATGACAAATCATTGTTTATGGACCACTTAATTGAAGGCAGATTAAAATCGCCCAGTATTAGCACATCATCTACAGTATTTAACACACTATTTACACTATCAAGGTAATTATTTAAGGCTTCCAAGCGAACAGGGGGCGGAAGATAAACAGCGCCGATGGCAATTGTTTTTTGGTGAGTTGTTAACGCTAATATCGATTTTAATCCATATATTTTCGCAACCGTGTTCCCAACCGACCATTCGAACAGATGGGATATCGCGAGATACGGCTATTAGGACGCCACCACCATCCTTCTTGGAACCCTCAATACAAGAACGGTCTCTGCGATATACAATGTATCTAGAATCGATGAATTCGTTGTTACAAATTTTAGCATTGAGCCATGTTTCTGTAAATATGAGCACATCATAACTGGATTTGAGTATATTTTCATAAACACTTACAGTCTTAGTGCGAATCCCGCGTACGTTTTGATAGTATATTTCCAAGCCGTTGAATTTGAGATCAATACACCATAACACTGACCTTATTATTAAATAGCATACACAAGATTACACCATAAGTTTCAAATTATCATAACCCCGAATAAATAATGCTTGGGACGATTCATCTTTACGCACATAGATACGGCCATTTCGAACCCAAGTAAATTTGTAATTCATCTCCTTCGCCTTCTTACGAGTAGCTGCATGTAAGGCCTTGTTGCTAGGCGTTAGGTGTTCCGCGACATAAACTGGTACAAGCGGGCCACCGAGCCCTAGGTGATGAGAGTTCAGTTTGTTGTTGGAATTCTTTTTGTTAAAGTTGATTACCGCCGCCAACATAGTGTCACGCTGACGAGGATTGCGGAGCTTCACGATGATTGTGCGCGGTTTATCATTGTCTTTAGATAACTTGACGACCCGGGTTACTTTGCATATATCTTGTTCAGCAATTGGACAGTCTATTGTCTTCGCAAGTTGCGTAACTGTCTTAACCAGGTCTTCAGAGCGATGCTCCGGGAGACCGCTAACCTCAAGGTTACTTTCACGCAAATGTTGCTCAGTTATAGAGAGTCGCAAAGAGAGGTCGTGTACTGTAGATTGCAGTTTTTCATTGTCGGACTGTAGTTTAGTATTGTAGACGACTTTTCCAAGACGGAAGCTTTCAATTCTTCGAATTTCGTATTAAAAAATGATATGGATTCGTGGTAAGATGATAATTGTTGCTTGATAACATTTAACTCTTTGGTGACTTGTAATTGAACAATGGACTTCATTTCTTGCTTAATTACATCCCTTATGTTGTCGAGAGTGAGGTTTGGTTCCTGACGATTCGGTCGCTGACTGGCTCTAAACGTAACGTTCGAACTACAAGGCGACTCATTCAATACATTAGCGTCTAATAAAGAATCTGTACTCGGTGGTGTTTGGGGGTTTGCAACTTGGCGTACAGGTGTATTAGTGTTCCCTTTTTTCGGCAGCTTACTAATGCATTCGGGACATTTCCATGTACATTTCTGTTCCTTACTCATGCTATAATTAAAGCGTTTCTCGGTAACATTAGCGCATAATAAGTCAAACTTCTTAGCACACAGCGAACAAGATAGAAAATCTTTCGATTTTATGACATTATTGCATCCAGCGCAAGCATTATTAGGCGCCATAATTACTGTTCATTTATCAATAACAGTAATATAGTGCTAATACCAAGAAGCGGGTAAAAGTTCAATTTGTTAATGGTATAGTGGCACAAGTAATGTATAAGATTGTACTATGATGCTTCACCAGTAGCGCGGGCGGCGAGAAGAAGGTCGCAAGCGCCGTGCAATCGAAGGCGCTTACGCGTTTACTTGAAACACTATTTCAAAAACACAATCTGCAACAGTTTTTATTAAATTTTAAGTCTTGATATGTAATTATCTTGATATATATTATATTATAGATAGTAAATATATTATTGAAACTAATATCCTGGGACACTACTCGCACACCGCCATTTGATCCCAAACTAAGTTGAGCTTGTGCTATGGAAATCAGATAACTGATATACAATATATACTACTTTCCTTTGTAAATACATAGATAGTTGCTCAAGACATGTGTATGCACAGAAATATTTGTCCTGGGTGGGAATCGAACCCATGAACTGTGGCGTGAAAAGTAAGTATCGATCAACCACGCCAACGGGCTTCGGAACTAGTTCCACCCTCTTACCCACCACTGCAACTCCTGTAAGCCAGGATCAACAGTGGCACACAATGAAATGACACTGAGCGGTGAAGCTCAGGCATGTCCCGGGGAAGAAGCTAACGGGCTTGTTTATTATTTTATACTTCGTTTGTGTCGCTATTTATACCATCGGTTCTTGAGAAAGATGGAATAGAAAGTGCATTATAATATGTCCTGCGCAACTGTCTACATTAAGATACAACTTAGTTTCAAACTTAAACACGTAATGCCAACGGTTTTCTACCTGAGTACAGAACCAACGGGTTTAGTAATGGATAGTAATACCGGAGTGTAATACCAACTCCCAGACTTCTGGCTGATACTGAGAAGGTTTTTAACACGATAATCTCAAAATCCCTTTTTGGTCCAACCCAGGACTTCATTAAATACCGCTAGGTTAACGATGCAGTTATTTTACTACGATCACTGCAAAGATGTCGTCATTTGAATGTTATATAATTCATCATCATCTGGACAAAGGCCTCCTCAAAAGTTTCCATTAGGAGTGGTATGTAGTCACCACGCTCGACATGCGTGTAGGCGACCACAGTTAGGTTGCAACTGATACACTGGAGATGCTGCTGCCCGGTGTATAGGGTGACAAACGAAAAGAAACTTTAAGTATTTTAAGATATTTAACTTGTTTAAGTAGCTCAATAAGTACTTTGTAGTTTATAGAAATATCGTTACCGTACAGTTTGTTCGATATTAATACAGAAAGTCGTAAAAGCCATGCATATACTTTTCAATAAAAATCGTATTCTAGTATTCATGAGTTTTATTGAAAAGTGTCAAGTGTACTTCAGGTTCACGACTCTTGAAAACACCTCGGTGAATACACTTTATGATTTTTTGGTGACAAGTGTACTTACTACCTTGATAGTGTTTTGTTTGTTCAAAGCCAATCACTCTAAAATAAAATAAAATAAAAAATGTTTTTATTCACGTAGACTTTAAAAAAGCGCTTGTAAATAGTCAGAACATGTTTGTAGTAATACAGTTATTATTTCTAGTTGCATATTACAGATATTTAGGTACACGGAATGTTAAAACATTTATACAATTTATTTTATAATAGTAGTG
The DNA here is from genome assembly GCA_951640165.1 of Pseudoips prasinana. Lineage (NCBI taxonomy): Eukaryota > Metazoa > Arthropoda > Insecta > Lepidoptera > Nolidae > Pseudoips > Pseudoips prasinana. The sequence continues at coordinate 6,446,002 of OX621236.1, forward strand.
ATATTTAGCTAGCTTGTATTAAGTTATTGTCAAGGAGATTATGTTTAGGTTTAATGATTTAAATTTATATTTTACTACATATTGTCTGAATGTTTCTGTCTATATTAAGTAATGAATTCAGTATTATTATTATAATTATAACGGACCTTGTGTTTAAGACGACGGTCGCGCTTTAATGCTACCACCGGATCCAATGCGCCCCAACTGAGAAGAGGAGGTACTCATCACCAATCGGATACGCCGTGCCGGCTAAGTTCAGCTCACATAAACATTCACGACCTCCATTACGCCTCCTGCATACAAAAACTGCTGTCGAACCACTGTACATGTGTAAAATCCCTTGTGGGAATACAGTAAGTACTGAAAAACCCGTACGTGTGTACCAAAAGGCAAGACTAAGGTGATACGTAAGCAGGTCTCCTTTTAAATGTTATTTATAAATTTCAGCCGTAAAAACTATCATTGATATAAAAAATAAATATCGACAAGAACGAAATTCATAACTAGAACGCTTAACTTTGCATAACATATTTAAATTTTGCAGCATTTTCCCAAATTGATAAATATTCTGTTTCAAAATGTTAGCAAAGCTCGTTAACTCTTTTCAATAGTTTTATTTAACTAACAATGATTTTGATCACACTTTTGTCTGAATCACGTTTAATACTCTAAATAATAGTTTTGAAAAGAGAATTAATATTTTGATCAATTTAGAGTCTCTAAATCCTTTTTGATTTATTCAAGCTTAACAATGGGTTAATTGGTTACCTAAGTTTCAGATCTAGTTTCAGATATTTCGAAGAGTTAAAGTTCATTAGTAACTTTGTTTTATATTGTTGCTATTTAATTTATTTAAATAATGCTTTCATATTTACTTGATTAAAGTTATCTTTAATCTTTTTAACTATTGTCTAATCTCAAAAGCAGGGTACAATTCACTACTTACATACCTTACAAACATCTTGGCTTTTGGCTGGCCCGATGACTGTTGTCTAATGACTACAACCGGAACCGATAGCTTAACGTGCCCTCCGAAGCACGGAGACGCTCAGAAATTAGACCACTTTGGGGGTTACCCATCTATGGACTGACACATCTAATGTTATAACGTTAAACTCGTTGTCTAATGATTACAACCGGGACCGACAGCTTAATGTCAAAGTCAAAGTCAAAAATTATTGATTCCGTAAAAATTTTACATTTATGTGGAATCGTCATATTTTTTTACCCTACCGTGCATGACGTGGCAGCTACTGAAAACACTGCCAGAAAACTCAGTAGGAATCCTTTTTTAAAATAAAATATACTTAAGATTAATAACAATAATGTGTGTTGACTCCGAACCACTCAATCCCAAGCAATTTTATCACTTAAATAATCAGAAATTTTGTAATATGCCCTGCTACACAATTTGGCTTTAATCATTCTTTTAAACTTATTCGTAGACAATATTCTAATATCATTGGGAAGTTTGTTATAGAATCTTATACATTGCCCCATAAAAGAGTTACTTATTTTGTGGAGACGGGTAGTATGCATATGAGATTATTCTTATATCTAGTATTTACATTATGTGTATCGCTTCTTTTACAGTGTAATTAGACAGACCACTTTGGTGGTCACCCATCTATTGCCTAGTTGCTTAACCTCGCCGATCGCTTAGGGATCGCTGAGAGCATCTTGCCTCCGTATAATTCCAAAATAACTCTGTGTTATATTTGCATACAAAGTACGGGCGCGGAAGGGACCCGCATTTTTCAGAACCAAATAATGGACGTTAAATATTTTAACGGTGGCTTTCCCTTGAAAATAGTGTCGATATTTTATTATTTATACCGCCATCTACCGGTGTAACGACGCACTGAATTATTTTTATGTTTACCTTATTGTATTTATGGGACGCGATTATCATAACGAGTAGTTTGTAAGGAAAAGTGGGGTTTTTGTGTAGATAAATGTACCGATAAGTTGATGTTAGGAAGATTTTGTACATCTTGAGACGTGTAAAGGTTTTTTCATCTTAAGACACAATTCTATCTAATTTAAAATTGTCAGTCATTTAAAAATAATAAACAGATATAAATTAATTATATTTTAATATTTTTTCTAATTTATGATTTTGGGTCCTACCTAGAATTAAAACGTACACAATTTAGATTTTTTTTATTTTTATATAATTCTTTTTATAATATTAATATCCTGGGACATTATTTAAACTCGGCCATCTGATCTCAAACTAAGCAGAGCTTGTTTATGCACACAAATATCTGCCCTGGGTGGGAATCGAACCCACGACCTCTGGCGTGAGAAGCAAGCATTTGCCAACCACGCCAACACCTGTTTGTTTATTGGCTTACCAAATATTGTTTACAATTATAAAAATTATCTCAACAATATCTATTAATAGAGCTAGTGCAAAAGTTTCTTAAAGGTTAAACTCCTCATGCACTACAAATCAACCTTTAACTGCTTAAGTACTAAATGATTGCTACATTAGCTATACAATAATAATAAATAATGTAATGTCATCATCATCATATCAGCAGAAAGACGTCCACTGCTGGACAAAGGCCTCCCCCAAAGATCTCCACAATTGCCGGTCTTGCCCTATCCGCATCCAGCGATTTCCAGCGACCTGCACAAGATCATCGGTTCATCTTGTAGGGGGCCTGCCCACGCTGCTAATGTAATGTAATAATATGCAAATGTAAAAGAAATTAAGAGATGAATTAAGCTAAATTTACTACTAATTTAGTTATGCCGTCAGAATCAGTGAGTAATTGGTATTCTTGGATATTTCTAACAAAAAAGTAATAACATTGATAACTTAATAATAACATTCCAGCTGATCTCGCGTTGTATAGGATTTCCATACAATGACAGGTCAGCTTATATTGGACTTGTACAGCTTGATATGTAGCCATGTGTACCTACCGGGTATTTAGAATTAGCGTATAGTTGAACGATATTGCCATTTCTATAAATATATAATAAACGATCGTAAATGTTCGTAACTAGAGACTAAATAATGTTAATATACCTACCTAGTATTTGAGCATAACACCAAGCTGCTTAGTTATACCGTCAGGATTAGCGTATAATTGGACGACCCGGGCACTTCGTTACTAACGCTAATAATATCGGCACCACACTGGGTATAACGATTTTATTGAAAATCAAGTGATTCTAAATTGGAATCTATCGACAACTGTTCCATTTTAGGGATCGCTTCTGTCCGCGTGTCTATCCCCTTGATTATCACGTATTTAATTGTCAATGATTAATGAATGTCCTTCTGGTAGAAATTCGGCTCAGTTTCAGCTGAAATTAGTTATCTGAAGGGATCTATTATAGTGCGTAAGTCCAACGGCACTGTCAATGCCATGCTTTGCAGGGAATTATTGGCACTGCCCACGCACCGATTGTTTTCACCCTACGATGTGTTAAAGTTGCGCCTCCGTGGAGTGTCCGGGCAAGCTCTAACATGATGATGATCGCAGATCGATTGGAATGCCTCTATATCCAGCACTGCTCCCAGAGGCAAGTCATAAAATGTGGGATATAGGCGTAATTTCTGGCTTTCTAAATATAGCGGTTACCTGTTTTATTATATAAGTATTTTTTATTATTCAAATATTATTGGTGTTAAATATTCCTAGAACATTGACCAAAGAAGTATACCTGGCCTGTGTGAATGGAACAACCGGAAGGGGAAGACCTCGTCGAACATTCTCTGACCAAATCGGAGACGTTCTCAATAAAGGGCAGGTCAGAAGTACCTTAAACTGGCGAGCATGTATGAAGAATATAATGACAGTAATCGAGGCAATAGTGTGCAATGATCGTGACAGATGAAAATCCGTTTTCTCTGCCTACCCCTCTGGGAAACAGGCGTGAGTCTATATATGTATGTATATATTCCTGTTCTTTTAATTATTAAGTTTGTTTTTGTTGTATTATATCAATATTTTATCGTGTCTGTAATTTTTATCTATGGGTCACAATTAGTTACCCGAACTTTTTTTTTATAATTGTCTAAGTCATTTCTATTTGAGTCATTTTTATGACGCACGTGGGTGTCCTAACATATTGTACAAGTAGAAACTATTTTATGCATATCACGTTATAGTTGCAAATCAAGTTGATCCTCCGAGACTAGAAACATTATGAAATCACCAACTAATTAATTAATAAACAAACAGTCGTGTTTCTACAAATCAAGTTATTCCAAACTTTGTTAACAATAATGTCAGACAAACAGTCAACACGTTAATGTAGCATTAAACGAAATTATACCATAAATTTAGGCTGAGCTTCAACCACAAGAAACTTATCTGATAAAAGATTACTGTAATTTGAAGTGAAGTAAAATCAATATATCTATTACTATCAGAATATTATTGTTTCGGTACTCTTTATTGGTATATATTGTATTAAATTCAGGTGCTATACATTATTTTATTACGATATCCGTATTTAGACCGCATACTGGCGTATGTTTGGTTTTAACAATGTTATTATCTTAGGGTTTAGAAGCACTTTCAATATTCAATGTATTATTTAAAACAGCAGAAATAAATGATCATTTGTTATTATGTTAGGTATCTTAGTTTTCATTAAGAAAGAAAATTTCAATTTAATAAATAATAATAATAATGATTTATTGTGTGAACTTACAACAATGGATTACATTACATAATGGATAACGATGATAGCCGCAAAAGTAAAAACTGTAGCGCAGCTCTCAACGCCCGCCTCCAGAGATATTGATACATTGTTCTTAATTTAATATAATAATTATAATAATTTGTTTTATTTGAATTTTAATAATGCGAATTTAGAATACAATCTATAAATTGACAATTTAAAGAGCTACAATCGATTGTAACAAAAATAGTACTTATAGACTAAACACAAAATGTTAGTATCATGAAAATGTGTGTGTGTGTGTGTGTGCGTGCGTTCGTGCGTGCGTGCGTGCGTGCGTGCGTGCGTGCGTGCGTGCGTGCGTGCGTGCGTGCGTGTGTGCGTGCGTGCGTGCGTGCGTGCGTGCGTGCATGCATGCGTTTGTGTGTGTGTGTGTGTGTGCTTAAAGAAAGTGTTTTTATTTCTTTTTTAATATTGTTTTCGAGTAAACTATCAAAATCTTTCAACTACTAACTAGTAAAATGGTATTTAATTGAATTAAATGAATGAATAAACAATAAATAATTTGAATAATCATATTATTTATTGTTCCTTAAAAAATGGACACTTTAATCAGTCCATTGATTTAGAACCTACAAAGCTAAAGATAGGTAAACTATATCAGACAAATAAAACATACGTTTAAAACCATATAAGCCTTTCGAACAGCCCGTAAAGACGACTCGTGATTATCGAGTCAATGTTGAATAAAGTCGCGACGCGATGATATAATATAGACTACTAAGAATAGTATATACAAGACCAAAATAGATGGAATGGCGACAAAGACTCGTACCTTCTACAGCTTGACTAATTAAATTGCAGAAAAATACATTAGTATTTGACTGCGAGTATGGGGAAAATATAGGGCATTCCCCATTAGAATCTCTTTAAAGTTCATGTTAACTATTTTCAGGGCTTTATGGGAAGATTGAAAGAAATAGAGGCACGTAGAAAATATGATCAAATATTCCGTACAAAAGTACATCCAAACTAAAATAGGATAAACTAAAACCCTATATTACAACCTATATTTTCGGTGACAACAACTAAGAAAAGTCACAGTGTCCGATTAAAATTGCGGTAGCTTGGACTATGATGTAAGCCAGTACGTGACTGTGAGCGTGACGGAGAGACGCAAGTAGTAAGACATGTGTAGTTTAGTGCAATGAGCACTTTGGGTGTAGGTACATAATTATGTTAAGCGTTTGTAGAAAATTAGTGGAAGCTTCAGAATGTAAATCATTCTTCCTTACCTAAAGTTAAATTTTGGCTCATGCTTGAGACGTTATAATGATGTCTAGCTGGGCGGCCGTGGAGGCCAGTTTCAATGGAGTTTAGCCGTCTGCGATGGACATATTATAGTGTAAGTGTAACAAAAAGAAAGTTATTGCCAAATACAAAATTCCAAAAGGCAAATATCTACTCCAGTTACATTTTAATTTATATCAATAGGCTTTTCTAAAAACGATTACACTATATAAGGTTTAGAATTTTGTATGGGTGTTGTATTGGTCTCTATATTCCAAGGTGGTCCATTCCTAATTATGGCATGCTGCTTTTTAGGGTTACATACCCAAAGGGTAAAACGGGACCCTATTACTAAGACTTCGCTTCTGTCTGTCCGTCTATCACCAGGCTGTATCTCATGAACCGTGATAGTTAGACCGTTGAAATTTTCACAAATGATGTATTTCTGTTATAACAACAAATAACATTTTTGCTCGATTTTATAGATAATGGGACGGAACCCTTCGTGCGCGAGTCAGACTCGCACTTGGCCGGTTTTTTTATTCACTTCGTTTGCATGAACGTGCACATAGCTAAGTAGCTATGAGCATTTTTATGCAAACTGTCTACGAGCTCACGCACCTTAGGTGTCGATACTAATTATGTTGATAATTGTAGTTCTCGCACCAACTCAGCCACTTCTATATTGAATTAATATTACAACTGATTCTATACTGCACGTAGTGTTATTATTGACTGAAAAAGGAATAAAAAAAATTGTTGCAATGTCATTGAAAGGTTAAACTGTACTAATGACTTAGCTAAAGGGGTGTGCATCTGGACTAGAATAGTATGATAAAGGCTAGAGAACGATAATCCCGGACTAGTATAAAGAAAATACGGTCCAAAAACGTTTCCTATGGCACTTGCCTTACTATTCCGGGACAGCTAAAAAGAAACGCTCGTATAAAGAGAGACATAAAGAGAGACTGCATTTCAAAATAAAGCATAAAAAAAGAAGATATTTATTGACTGCACGTGTGGCGCAGCGGCTAAGACAGTCGCCTCGCCGCTTCGTGTCGCGGGTTCGAGTCCCGCACCGGACAATGATTTGTGTGACCCATAAATAGTTGTTCTGTGTCTGGATGTAATTTGTGTCCATCTATTATATGTTTGTAAAGTACTCCGCGACCAGGGATTAGATTCACTAGTGTGGGCGTTGTCATTTAAAAAAAAATTCTTCCTCAATTTTGTTTCTGCCTGCGATTTTAATTTTTTGTTTCAATTTTGTAGTTTGGCCTGAGGAGCATGATTGTATGTCTATAAAATATCATATAATTTGATGTAGCTTTAATACATTTTAATCACTATGTAATGCATGTTGTGCTTACCTATAAGAGGTTAATACATTTGACCCGAACTGATTCAATGTAACCCATATATGTTTGGGTGAACTCAATTGCTGGTGAGCCAAATAAATAAGTAAAAAACTCGAGAGGTGTCAAGGGGCAGCCGGATTGAACGAAGTTATTTCTTATTATTTATTATGTACAAAAACCCTGTATACACTCAACAAAAATAATCGTCGCGACACACTGTTCAATGCAAAATAGAAATGAAAATATCTGGCTTGCTTTCTATAAGAGAGAGAGAGAGAGAGAGATACAGACAGAGAAACATGCGCACGCCTCACAGCTGCAAAAAGTGTCGTGATAACTTTTCGTAAGAATTTTTTCCGTCTAGCCCCCTTTCACAACGCGCGATAAGGAACTTCGTTCCAAAAAAAAACGTGTCGATAAGAGCATGTGCTAATATCGATTCATTAAAGGTGGAGTTAAATCACCTGATCCCGCTTTCAATCCATAGAAGGGTTATCAACATATTAGTTTTATTTAGCTATCCCGTATTTCAAAATATAGTAACAAATGTGATCCCATTTTCATCAGAGAATAGACGTTAAGCCAGGTTCCAGGTCTACTGGGCTGTTATTAGCTCCAACCACTCTTGCACTAGAGTTTAACCACTTTGTAGGATTAAAAAGAAAAAATTGTGCAGGTGGATTTACAAGTCTCGGTACAAGAATACTAAGCAGAACTAATAGTCAACATTAAAGTCTAGCACCGTTAAAGCTAGTGCTTAAGCCTATACTCCAGTACATGTAAAAGCGACCTAATAAATCCCACAAACTACTTACGCTAACAATAACATTTGCCTTCGTTAATGGAACATACATTAAGCAGACAAGAATTGGTCCAGAAAATTATAATTTAAATTCATACTATTTAAAGCTTACTTATATTGAATACATAAACAAAATTGAAGTGTCTCTTTGTGGCGTCAAATTAACAGCTTTTTACTAAATGCGTACCAAAATATATACTTATTGTAAGTTGTATCTCTTTATTTTAATCTCCGAAATGTCTAAGCCAAATTTGAAGGCACTTTCACAGGCAGATAAGCAGATGTTATAAGGAGCCATGTGGTACACAAGCAGTGCATGGGTGGTTGCTAGTATAATAGGGTAAACTTAAACTATAAATATAAACTTTAAAAAATAACTACAAGGTTTAAACTACAGCAAAAAATTTAAAACTACCTTCAGATAAAAAAAACGACGCAATGTTACCTAAGGCTATTCCTATAAGAAGCTGTACCTACGCGGGGCTATACCTATGTGAGGCGTAGCGCTGCGTAATCGAATAGCGATAAACTATTTTTTTATCCTGATTTGGCGTCCCTGAATTTCCATGCTTTAAAAACCACCTGAATATTCGATAAAACGTCAGGTTCTGCGCTTCTGGGTCCGAAATTATTTAAATTAATAAATAATAATAAAAATAAATATATTAAAATAAAATCTCTACATTATAAAAAACAAAATTACAAATACATAATTCTTACTTTGCTATAAACATAACAGGTATGTTAAAGTAGATAATCCTGTGTTTCAGGTAAGAAGCTAATGTAAATATAAACTAAAAGTCACTTACTTAATATAATCATAATATACATGACATGATTATTCTGACTATGCTTACATAATGGTACAATATGTCTAATTGGATTATAACATACATACAGCGTTAAATAAATTTAAGTGTACATACATACTTCATTGCACATTCAAGCACTTGACAATTTTGGCATAAAGCACCTTATCTAATTAAACTAATATCTGCTACACAGGAGAACAACACTTGTTTTTGGCCCTGTGTGTGTTGTATCTACATTTCTAAGACAGCGCCTTAATTTTAGTGCAGCGCCTAAGTGCTTTGGTAGATGGTCCAAGTTACAAGATTAGAGAATTTAATCAGGTTAAGTAGTGACGCTTAAAATTTAATATTAATAACGAAATTAAAAGTGTTATATAATTAGGGCCATAATTATATTACAGCCGTGTGGTTTCCGGCCTAGAAAGAATAACATGGCTACCCATTACCATCCCGTGGGTATCTTAAAAGCCGACCAGCAGCGCCACCTGTGAACTAACACCTAAACGCGGTCACCAACTCGCATGCCAAGTGCGGTGAATACGGTAAAACCCTTCCAAGTGGCCTTAGGGGAGGCCTATGTCCAGTAGTGGACGATACCAGGATAAATGAATATTTTGGCATATTTATTCCACAAATGACCAAAGAAATGCTTGTTCTGAACTTCTTTTTGGAATTACTTACAATAATTTTACACGAATATCTAAATGCGCGAACAAGACAGGTGCGCTCTGAATACTTATTTCAATTGCAATACACATATTATAGTACACAAGTGGCACTTTCTATACCATAACTCTCATGATCCGATGGGATGACTAGCGACACGACCGAAAAAAGGTCAGGTACAGGACCAACAGCTTTACGTGCTCTCTGAGGCACGGGGGTGTAATAACGCCAACTTCCAGACTTCGGGCTGATACTGAGAAATTTCTTTTTACGGAAAAATCCCAAAATCACTTTTGTCCGACCCGGGATTTGAACCCAGGACCTCATTTTCTGCGGTTGAACACGCTACCGCTAGAACAACGAGGCAGTCTTATTTATCTGTTTATTTGAGTATAACGATACTGGTTTTCTTTAACTTAGACCACAACTCAATAAAGGTACGACGTACATAGAAACTGTCACGGCAAAACGGAATCTGCAACTCTCTGCTCATTACTACATAACATAATGAGGTTTGTAGACTAGTGTACGACCTTTATGAAATATTCATGTCACACACAAAGAAAACTAAACCTTATTTGCAATACAAAGAGTTGAAATTCTTTTGTATATTCCCGGTGCAAATGCGATAGAATGGCTCATTGGGTGTAAGCTGTTTTAAGTTAATTGTACAGACAGAGTGCGAAAGGTTTAGAGTGGCATGAAATTTTACTAACGGTAGGTGAGTGTAAATGTAAGTTTTTATGGCTAACATTAGTTGTGCGTATATAAGTAAAACCCGGCCAAGTGCGAGTCGGACTCGCCCATGAAAGGTTCCGTAGCAGCAAGTATTTCAGGTGATTAAATGAAAGCAAATTGCGGTTTACGATTTATGACGTATAAAAAAAAACTACTGGCTAGATCTCGTTCAAACCAATTTTTGTTGTTAGTTTGCATGGTAATGTACATCATATATATTTTTTAGTTCTATCATTCTCTTATTTTAGAAGTTACATGGGGGGACACTCATTTTACCCCTTTGGAAGTGTCTCTCGCGCAAACTATTCAGTTTAGAAAAAAAATATATTATGAACCTTAATACTATTTTTGAAGACTTATTCATAAACACCCCACATGTATGGGTACGATGAAAAAAATAATTTTAAGTTTCAGTTCTATGTATGGGGACCTCCCAAAATTATTGTTTTTTTTTCTATTTTTGTGTAAAATTCTTAATGCGGTTCACCGGATACATCTACTTACCAAGTTTCAACAGTACAGCTCTTATAGTTTCGGACAAACGGACGGACAGACAGACAGACATGACGAAGCTATAAGGCTGATTTCAGAGTCGCGCTCCGCCGAGTGAGCGGCGCCGTCCAAACGCGCGTGCTTACAATTATACTAGATAGTAGTGGCGTTTCATAATCACGCAGTTCAAACGCGCCGCCGGTGACACGCGCGCCGTCGGCCAGCTCTGCCCGAGCTCCTCTACTGGCAGCTAGCGTTTCAGAGTGACGCGTCTCGCACGCGCCGTTGCGTACACTTAAAATGGCTGTTGAGACGCGCCGGCCGCCGGCGCGTGCCGCGCGCGTCACTCTGAAATCAGCCTTATGGCTCCGTTTTTTGCCATTTGGCTACGGAATCCTAAAAAGGTAAAATTTCTTCAGTGAAAGCAGTTTTATACAAACTAGAGATCGCACTTGTTCGAAATTCGAACATTAAGGTTTGTATTATCAATGACTATAAACTATCATCAAAGATAAATAATATTAATCTGTTCTCAGTTTTGAAACTCAGTTTGTCATCTCTTCTCAGTTTGTCAATGTGTCTAAAGCATGGTGTGGCGCAGCGGCTAAAACAGTCGCCTCGCCGCTTCGTGTCGCGGGTTCGAGTCCCGCGCCAGATAACTATTTATGTGACCCACAAATAGTTGTTTTGAATCTGGATGTAATTTGTGTCCGTCTATTATATGTTTTTAAAGCACCCCGCGACACAGGGCTTATAATGACAAGTGCGGACGTTGTCTTGAAAAAAAAAATGTCTCAAGCTATCTTATTTAAATAATTTACTACTAATGCCTATTATGTAACAAAATTAGCTTTCTGCACTTCCTCTCCATATTAACTTTAACTGTTCCAAATTTCACAATCGTCCGTCTGCGTAATTTTCGTGAAAAGTGGTACAAAGTTTTTGCGTCGCGTATTAATATTATGATGGACGCACTTATTGCTCTTACCGATTTTTAAGTGATCGATGAAATTCAGCATATAGTTGCGCGGTCAATCTATAGATGGTGACCGCCAGAGTGCAAGTTAATCTGTCGCTCCTGATTAAGGCCTAGGTGATCCCGTAAAACGATTCACGTCTCCTATAAATAACACTTCCGTTAAGTATTTGTAACACTTCCGTTCCCCACGCAATCGGTTTTTGTGTGTAACGGTTAAACCAAAAATATTAAGTGACATCCTATATAAACTTGTTTTTTGAGGCGTGATGGTTTTTTGGCTTAGTAGCGGTTTCGCCCGAATTTGGTTCGCCCGAATCGGGCGAATGAACTACTTTCAATTTTGAATATTTTTTAGGGCCGGTTTCGCCCGAAGCAAATTTAATGGCGGGCGAATCAGGTCAAGCAAAATTCAGTAGGGTACGATTCGCCCGAATACTATTATACCTCTAAAATAAGCCTTTATTTAATAATAAAATGTGAAATTTTATAAAAAAAAAGTACAGTTGCGTACACAATTGTTACTTACAATAATAACAAAATTTCTGTTGGTGAATCTGGTTATTCCTGTATGTCTATTACTATCTACTCAACAAACGAGCTATTGATAAAAATAGAATATATATAACTATTATGTCAGTCAATTGGTTTAAATGGGATCCAGAACGGGTGGGTAAGTATTAAATAAAAATCATACATAATAATCAGATATCTTTTAATTCACACTAACAATTTGAAATAAAAACTATTAATAGTATATCAACACTTAAATATTTCTTATAATATACTTAACAGTCTTTTACTCGTTATAACTTTTTACTTACTAATAATCAATCACAGTTACAAATATAAGTTCGTACTTATGAAATATAAATGTTAAATATTTGAGTTACATAAAAAGTATAACAGATTTTAATAATAATCACAGTATTTGTAATTATAATTAGTGTATATACAGTGTTTTACTATAATATCTATAAACTAAATTTAATTTTTAATCACAATCATTATCACAGTTTTTTTTCATATTTTTTATTTGGTATTTATTCGTAATAAGTGTTTTGATTTTACAAAGATACAAAACTAGACTCGCAATTCAATACACAATGGTAAATTTATTTCCCCATCAAATAATTGTTGCAGGAAATCATCGATCCTATTGGGTAATTAAATAGTCTCAAAACTTTTTTTTTATATATATTGATTTTTTTTATGTAATGATAAATAATAATTTGAATCTTTCAAAATAGTATTTAAGAATACAATCAAATTTGTATAATATTTATATGTATTTAAAACAAAAAGCACCTAGAATAACAAGTATAAACAACTGAGTACATATTAACTAGTTACTTCTTAGTGTAACCAGGCTTTTATGAAAAAACAGTCCACATAAAACCAATTATATTTTTAACATCACATTATTGACGGATTGGACGGTCACCGTAGCCTAGTTGATAATGCTCCTGCCTACGAAGCTGGTGGTCCTGGGTTCGAATCCCGGTAAGTGCAAATATTTGTGTGATGAGCACGAATATTTGTTTCTGAGTCATGGATGTTTTCTATGTATTTAAGTATTTATCTATCTATATAAGTATGTATATCGTCGCCTGGTACCCATAGTACAAGCTTTGCTTAGTTTGGGGCTAGGATGATATGTGTGACATTGTCCCTAGATATTATTATATTATTATTATTATTATTTATGCACGCACTTTATGCAGTTATGTTGTTACACTATCAGTATTTTAGACACACTAAACCAAATGATGGGAAACACGCCGCACAATTTGCAAATGAGTGACAGAGACAGCAATATACTACTATCTTTTGTGTTCCTGTGGGTGCGTTTATTTGGTGTGTCTTTACGTTTATCGCTGAGTAACAAAAGTCATTGTGCATATTATCTAGTAGGTTACTTACTATTTTCGATTAACACAATATGTGCCTAAGTAAATCCTCTTTAAATTGGTGCGCCCGACTGTACTACTTATTTTTCTGAGTTATAATAGTATTCGGGCGAATTGTACCCTACTGAATTTTGCTTTACCTGATTCGCCCGCCATTAAATTTGCTTCGGGCGAAACCGGCCCTAAAAAATATTCAAAATTGAAAGTAGTTCATTCGCCCGTTTCGCGAGCAAAATTCGGGCGAAACCGCTACTAAGCCGGTTTTTTCCGGAATCAACCAGACCCTAAAATTGTTCAGCGTGGGAATTAAACCCGCAGCCATGCGGGTGCAATTGTCTACCAATTTAACATAGAGGTCGTCAAGCTTCAAAATTGATGTGCGTTAATTCACAATACACGGCAAGCCTAAAAGAAGTAGGTTCGTATAGTAAAATAATGAACAATTTACAGATTAAAAGTCAAACTTGGGCGGTTCGAAAACTTTACTTTGCAAACGAGAAAAATTGCTTATAATATTCTAAAGTCGCTATTTTCATCATGCCACACGAAAGTTGCGATAAAAAGAAAAGAAAGCACGAAAGTTAAGAGAAAACAATACGGTTAAGCCATAACAAAAATTTTCAACTAACTCAACCGCATTCCCGCTGTGTTTAAAACTAACGTAGCAGTGAATTTCATTAAATACTTAGCGGGGAAGTATTTTTCTCAATGTTAAGCTCGTGGGGTTAGTTATGTATATTTTACCTACCCACTTACATCACTCTTAAATCTTACTAATATTATAAATGGGAAAGTTTCTGAGTGCGGATATGTTTGTTTCTCTTTCACGCAAAAACTATGGAATGGATTTTGATTAAAACTTGTAGTAATATAGCTTATAGGTATATCCGAATAATACATAAGCTATAATTTATTTAATTTAATACGGGTGAAACCGTGGGATACAGCTAGTTCTTCTATAAAACATTAAATATTGTTAATTAATTTGATATTTTTAGAGTTTAGATTTTAATTTAGCGTTAATTATTTTAATTACTAGAAGAGTTTTTATTGGAATGATAAAATAGTAGTATATATAAAGTTATTGAATTATATCAAAAATAGTTAATTATTATATTATTAACAAACCAATATTGTTATATGTATTATGTAATTATTGTTGTATGTATTTGCAGTAATAATTTGACTGCCTCATTAGTCACCAAGTAGCGGTAGTGAGTTCAACTGTAAAAAACATTCTGGATTCGAAGCCCGGGACGGGCTAAAAATGGTAATGGGTTTTTTCTGTCAAGGAAGCGCCTAATAGTTTGGGCCTAGAATTTGGCGGTTTTACAAGCCGCGGCTGGAATACGCGTTAAATTCTCGGTACAAGCCTGATCTCATCCCGGTCGTGTCCGAGAGTCCATAGAGACTGCACCTGTAGCATACACCCTCGTGCATTTTAAGATGTCCTGCGCAGTTGTATGGCTAGTCTCCATTGAGAATGGCCCGGCCACGAGAGATAGTACTCTATGACAGCCATTCTATGACAGCCATTCTATTACAAAACTTACGTACTATACCATTTTTTTTTTCACGTAGACTAAAAAAAAGCGCTTGTAAATAGTCAGAACATGTTTGTAGTAATACAGTTATTATTTCTAGTTACGTATTACACATATTTAGGTACACTGAATGTTAAAACATTTATACAATTTATTTTATAATAGTAGTTTAGCTAGCTTGTATTAAGTTATTGTCTAAGTCGAATACTATACTATACCTATAGTATCATAACTTTTTAATAAGTAAGTAGTATTTAATTGATTTGTACCCCGATTTCTCTGATTGTCTACGTGCTACAAAGACTACGTTAAGCTGTTGTTTCTCATTTTGGTCAAAAAGTAACAGTGGTTAAGCCATAGCAGTAGCTTACTGGGTGGCTGGAAAATCTCTTATCTCTCTCTATGACTTAAAGGTAACCATTTCCCAAATAATAAATAATGGAGTAAAGTGTTTTATACCTTGAAATCGGCAAACAGGCAGAATCCATGGGACAGTAATCGGTCACCACAGCCAATGACACTTATACCAGCTTTGGACTGTATGTACCCGTAATACATATCCTTCTCTCATACTCTTTCAAAAAATTGTTTTTCTATCTGTAGCTGTCTGAGAGCTAGCGTTGTCATGGTGGAAAATAATATGCCACTTTTCGCTATTTTCACTAAGATCTTCAATATGTTCCAGTAACAAAATAATTGTGATCAATTACTATTTGCTATACGATGACCCTCCAGAGCGACAGTAGCTACAAATCTAGTCCCATTTCAGCAAAGCAAAGAAAACATGTCTAGGTGGGGACTGTCGAGCAACCCCAAAATGGACTGTATTTGCGGAGCATCAGTCCAATCCATGGCCCATCTAACAGCTTGCCCAGCCTGCTCTGCCACATGTTCATGGCACGATCTTAAAAATGCCACAAGCAGGGCAATCAGTGTGGCCTCGTTCTGGTCAACAAAAATTTAACGAGTTTGCCATCGAATCGCTAAGAAGAAGAAGAAGTCCCATTTCAAAAGTAAGTACCATCTGCTTATCGGCAGGCCGCTTGCTTCCTTGGTTATTTTCGGCTAACCTAGAAATACCAAACCAAACAGTTGCTCAATGTTTTGGTAGCGTAGCTGGAAATCCATTTTTTGTCAGCTGATACTATGTTCTACACTAAATTAGATGTTCACCGATGCCTTTAACAATATTGATTTTGCCATTCTTAATAATACATTGCGCTTTCTTAACATGATTGTATTCATTGACAATTTATTGGTTTCACAGTTCCCTGCTTGGCAGAGTCAGCGGATTTGTATTGAAAACTTTTCTTCTTCATGGTGTAATATATCCACCGATGTGCCACAGGGTGGCGTTTTATCCCCTTTATTATTTGATATCTTCATTAACACTGGGTGCTATAATTTTATTACTTCCTATCACCTTTATACAAATGATTTTCAGATCTACAGCCAAGCTCCTCTTAATTGTTTACAAGAAGCTCTACGTAAAATTAACCGTGAGTTGACACATATTTGCATGGAATAATAGCTGAGGTAGTACCATCCCTCAAAATCTCAAACGATTATTACAACGTACTTCCAATCCAAGTAAGTTAAACTTGACCCATTTTTCTAACTTCTGGTTTTGATGTTGCGAACGCGTTGCATGAGCTTGACTGCCACGATCTTTTGTAGTCGCCACGCCGTATCGATCGATTTATTTTGCGGATTGTGGGTCAGTTACCTACAGTGTAATTTAAATATTATAGTGTATCGGTATTTCAATAGGCGTCAATCCTAGGTGTAATGAAAATGTGTTGGAAGCCTGCCGCCAATATTCAAATTCCAATTTTACCTACACAAAGCCGTGAAATTTACTAGATAATTATCTGGCGAAGAAAGCGTTATTACTATGAGGGGCGCAACGCGGACGAGTCTAGTGTTTTTGTTTATAAATTAAACATAGACCCTACAAATGTCACAACAGTGCAACAAAATCTTATAAAATTATTTATTTATTTAATGTATGTTATGTCAGAAGTCGTAGAACAAAAGTTGTTACTTAAGGTGTTAGCTATCTAGTCCTGCGAGGTTGTTGGTGTTTTACAAGCAACCCTCTATATGATTGTCTGGTGCGGTGGTGTTAGTTTCAATAAGACGAACATTGTGAAAAGTCATTTGTATAACCTGAATACTGGATTAGTTTTTAATAATAATATCTTGGGACAGTGTCACACAGATCATCCTAGCCCCAAACTAAGCAAAGCTTGTACTATGGGTACCAGGCGACGATATACATACTAATCTAGATAGATAAATACTTAAATACATAGAAAACATCCATGACTCAGAAACAAATATTCGTGCTCATCACACAAATATTTGCACTTACCGGGATTCGAACCCAGGACCACCAGCTTCGTAGGCAGGAGCACTACCAACTAGGCTACGGTGACCGTCAAAGTTTTTCTTATTCTTGCGGGGGTCCACCTAGGACTCACGTATTTTTATGTCTTTCAGCTGACAAGAATGTAATTTATTCACTTAACAATAAAAAACTTGTAAGTTAGTACTTACGTCACTGTGTATTTATGGCAAAGGCATTATTATTACACGCTCATTATAATCTTGTGTGTTTTTATACGTTTTTTTAATAACTCAAGTTCGTATACTTTGTTACAAGTTTTTTCCCGTTTAAGTTTTTATTATTTTTCGTGGTGGTTGTTCTTTGTGGCTGTTCCGCGGGACTTTTAATTACTTTCAATTTTGCTTAGCGATAAAAATGCTTGCAAGGTTAAGTTAATTACTGACGTACAGACGACTTAAATTCTGTGGATACAGTAAGTTGAACTAAAATTTGTCCTTACTGCCTATGTTATAAAGATGCTGTGAACATCAAAGTGTATCTATCAATGTGCCGCCAATATAAACAGTGCGGTGCTTAAATTAAAAACGCATTTATTTATTTTACTGATTCGAGATGTAAGCAACATTGTGTACAAACAACGCCGTTCGTGTACTTAAATAGGGTGCAAAATTAGACGTAAAATATATTCTTCTTCATGTAACGGATATATAATTACTAGCCATGCATGCCCCGCGGTTTCACCCGCGTCAAACTTTATAAATCATAGCCTATGTGTTATTCGGTTATAAGCTATATTACTACCATGTTTCATCAAAATCCGTTTCGCAGTTTTTGCGTGAAAGAGTAACAAACATCCATATCAATCAATCAAATTATTTATTTGCCATTTACATCCACCACACTCACAAACTTTCGTAATTATACCGCATAATATATTCAAATCCCGGCGGTCGTCTTAAAGCAAGTAAGATCGACGCTTTAACATGCTATAAGAACAATTTCATTTTCAAGATTGTTACCGAGCAACTTGACTGGCCTGTTGGAAGTGACCCTGACCACTAAGCCAGAGGTCATGGGTTCAATCTTGGAGTAATGAGCGTTATTTTTTTATTGTTTTTTAAATACATAGCCTGCACCAGAGAAGTTATCCCTGTGTCACTTTACAAACATATAAGTGACGGACACAAAGTACCCCCAGACTCAGGACAACTATTTATGGTTCACACAAATAGTTGTTCTGGGCGAGAATAAAACCCGGGGCACGAAGTGGCGAGGTGACTGTTTTAGTATTTGTTCTTTGTCTAATTTATCTATAATTATATTTCGTCGCTGCATCCTCGAGATTTTCATATTACACAGTAGTACACTCTTCAATGTACTGGACATCGAACACTTTTTAGAGCTTGCAACATTAAAAAGACAAAATGTCAACGTCATTTTTCTGCCGCCACCTGGATGTCACCTCATTCGCTTTTCGTGTTGGGCATCGAAACATCAATTCTTTTTATTTTATTTTATTTTCAGTAAACAAGTGTTATAATTATATTATAGTGATATTTAATGTGAATTACTGTATTGGCCTATAAAAATGGGCTAGTTTAAGTTCACAAAGAAGGAATATGAAGAAAAATTTGGTGCCGATTGAATCTACGCAAATGCCGAGTGTCAGCAAAAAATGTAAGTACATACTTACTCTCCAGCAAATATACAACATATTGAATCTTAAGGTGACCGACGGTTACAACGATACTATCATTTTATTTTATTACCAATTATGATTACATTACACTCCCCTGGCAAACAGGCGTGAGTCTATGAATAATTAGATTTTAGTTTTACTAGCTGAATGTTTTCTGGCATTATTAGATTATTCTAACCTATTTTACAGTTAGCCATTCTATGGAATAAGATCTGCCCTTTGTGTCAGATAGTACAAGCCCTGTTTTTACAACAGGTATGTACCTGTTGTAAAACCCTAATAATTACAATGCCCTGGGGCAATGTTTGGGTTAAAATCATATGGAGTTGTGATGATTTATTATTTACAAGCCTGATTACTTTACTTACAAAACTAACCTAGATATCTGCCACGTGTTCTCTGAACAATGGGGGCAAATTATAATGGACGCACTTAGCAAGGAGAATACAGGACTGAATCCTGAAATAGAAAATTTTCAGTTCCAGGAATTCATTAATGCTATAGAGGTTATTTTCATTCAACCATTCAAATAGCTTAATTCTAAATAATCTGCAATGTAGTTTCTATTTAGATTAGTAGGTAACAGAAACGTACGCAAATAGCCAGAATGCTTTTATTATATTTGATTAACCAAGTACACGTACAACTCAAGTACAAGTCCCGATGTTGATCCCGTCTACTTCTAGAACATGTATTAGTAACCCATGTTGGGTTACCAGTATAGCGAATATGTGATTGATTTGCTACTTTTGCAGACATGGTTTTTTTCAGTTAAGTTGACTGTGATTGTTGTAAAAAACCTGTATAAAATAGAATTCGTTTATGGTACACGTGTATTAGTTTTGTTTGATATCCAGTATAAGAGAAAATGTGGTTCATTGCTTGTCTATCAATTTGAAATGATATTAGTCATTTGCTACGTAACTAAGTAGCTGTAAATATTGGATCTATTAATTTGAATATTATAAGTTAATTATACAGTATATTATATATATAATAACAATAAATAAATGTCTTGCCATCTCATCGCAGACTGGGCAGAACCAGTACTGTTGTCATAGTGGGGCTAACAGACAACTGATAAATATACTTGTATATCAGTAATTACATACAAATTATAGATAAATTGCACCTAGGTACGGAACTAATAATCGTGCTAATCGAACAAATATTAAAATTAAATTTAAGATTATCGTGTAGTTCCTTATTTTGATACGGTTACTCCTATTGTTAGATGCATACATATATTTACTTTAATTTAGTATGCTATGTTTAGCAGAGAGATCGGGCTCCCCAGATCTAGAAAACAAGTTCAGGCCTACTTTTTAAATTAAAAATGACCTTGATATATTTACTGGAAGAAGGATTCTAACGCGTCAAATATAAATGTTTACCCTTAATTAGAAATAGGTACTTTTTCTTTTGCTTGTTTCCTCCGTTTTTCACCAATTTTAAAATGATTATGCAAGATAATAGACAACCTGACAGTAGATATTATTGTCGTTCCTCACTCGCCTAGTGAGATGTGAATCTAACATAATAGTGTGGCAAAGCCAATAAAGAGGCCTTTTTTTGTAACAAGCACTCAAAATGGAGACAATTGAATTAATGATTACATCTCTGTCAATAAAACGATAACGACACAGCGTGTAAAATTTATGGAAATTTGGTCATAATAATAACATTGATGATTAAAAAAAAAAAAAAAATTAATCCTGTAGCTTTAAACTTCATTACATAACAGGAGCTAATTTCTCATCTGAAAATACATTCCGTTCAGCACTTTCTCCCATATTGAATAAACGATTTCGTTCATATGCTAATATCAGGATATGGCTTATAGTTATTTACAAAACTCAATACTGTGGTACTTGTTTTGTGAGTAGATGGTACCCAAACGCAGAAATACCATTGACAACTAAATAATAATAAAGATATTTTTATTTTTCTCAAAAAGATTACAGTAATCGCTTACAGAGAAAAATACACTTAAATACTAAATATTAACCAATTAGCGTATCTAGTTGTAGGGTAGTTTGAAAAAATATTAAAAATGTATCAGTACAATGACATTCCATGTTGCGCTAAAACAGTCCAGCTGGCGTAGAAACAATACAAGTTTATTAAGGCCTATGGCTTAGTGATGTGTCGCAGTTAAAATGTAGTGTCGAACTTTGTGTCATTTTATATACAATTTGATATGGCGATTTAAAGAAGTAACATAAGTAATATCTATATATATATGTATATACATATATGTTTGGTGGTTATGCTTTTGTAATAATTAAATATATTATGTGTTTAATCGTTATGTCATATTTATAATAGTAAAGTGTATTTAGTAATAAATAGGTAGGTCATCATATATATTTTATTACTTCGTTTTTACTAGCTTTTAGTGTATTTTACAGTAGGTATGTAATATGTATTTAGTACGTGTATAGTATGTATATAATGTTGGTTTGTTTTACAATGTTTTTATTTATATTTTGCAATATATTAGGTTTTTTTTTTTTTGAATGAAATGATGAAATTTGACTTTATTATAATGTATATTTAAAAGAGTCGTGATGTGATTACGACCGAATATACGAATACCACACCAATATAATTATTGAACCATGATGGCATTACGGTTATTTACTCACATATGTATTGTAGCCTAAGCTGGCATCTAAAAAAATATATATTAAAGAGTAGTGATGCGAATATAATTATTGAACCGTAATGCGATTACGGTCATTTACTCACATATGTATGTGTTTTATCTGTCGCAGATTAACAGAGGGTTTTCTGGCGTTTAAAAATGTATATTTTTAAGAGTCGTGATGCGATTACGACCGAATATACGCATACCATACCAATATACTTATTGAACCGTGATGCGATTACGGTCATTTACTCACATATGTATGTGTTTTATCTGACGCAGATTAGCAAAAAGTTTTTCTGGCGTTTAAAATGTATATTTTAAAGAGTCGTGATGCGATTACGACCAAATATACGAATACCATACCAATATACTTATTGAACCGTGATGTGATTACGGTCATTTACTCACATATGTATGTGTTTTATCTGACGCAGATTAGCTGAGGGTTTTCTGGCGTCTAAAAATGTATATTTTATAGAGTCGTGATGCGATTACGACCGAATATACGAATACCATACCAATATACTTATTGAACCGTGATGCGATTACGGTCATTTACTCATAATTATATGTATTGTATTTGATGTAGATAATGAATTTGGAGCATTCATTTTCATCAAATCTGTGAATAAGCTCCGTCATATCGATACCGTTGGTCAAGATTAATACCCATAAAATTAAAGAGTCATGATTTGATTACCGAATATACGATACCAATATTATTTCTGAACCGTGATGCGATTACGGTCACTTACTCGCATAATAATATGTATTTTTCCTGATACAGATAATGTATCTGAACATTCATATTTATTTAATCAGTGAATACGCTCCGTCCGTCCGTCCTCGGTATAGTTGGTTAAAGCTAATACGGATTATATTAAATAGCCGCGATGCTATTACGACCGAATATACGAACACCATATATAATATAATATCAATATTATTTCTGAACCATGAAGCGATTATGGTCACTTCCTCATATATGCATTTTTTTACTAATGCAGATAATGTATCTGAGTATTCATTTTCATTAAATCTTGGAATAGGCTCCGTCGTATTCATACTGTTGATCAAAGCTAATACCTATAAAATTAAAGAGTCGTGATTCGATAATGACCGAATATACGAACACATTACCAAATATAATTATTGAACCATGATGTGATTATGGTCACTTACTCGCATATTAATACGTATTTTTTTTTCTGATGCAGATAAAGTATCTGAGCATTCATTTTCATTAAATCTTAGAATACGTACCGTCGTACCGGTGGTCAAGGATAATACGCATAAAATTAAAGAATCTTTATTCGATAACGACCAAATATACAAACATCATAACAATATAATTTCTGAACCGTGATGCGATCCTTGGTTTAGTCGAAAACCATCCAATGATATTGCTTGATCCATTGTTCAACTGTTGTTTAGTTTTAGACTTCGTTTTTAAATAAGGGTGATAATGTATATTTTATTTTATGTGAATAATGCATCTGAACATTCATATTTAGCAAATTAGGGTATACGCTCCATTGTCGCCGAATAATATTGACCCGATTACACATACTCTTGATAATGTTGTCGCTACGCAGGTTCCTACCGCTGATATTGCTACCCCGACCAAATAATCTAATAAAGATGAACTCTCAGCACCCGAGCTTTGGCCGCAGGCCTTTTGGGATGCCTTAAGTGTATCAAAAATTAAAAGTTGTCATTTATGAACCTAAGATAAGAGACGTTGTTTCAAATATTAGGAATAACGATTCCAATATTTAAAATTCTTGTAAGCGAGGCCTCAATTGCATCTAATTCTTTTATCACAATTAGAAGGAGATATGCCCAGGGAAAACCCTGATAGCATACATAGAACTAATAGGACCGTTTAGAGACACGTCTATCGCAGAAAGGTTAATTCTGACCACTAAAAAAAAAAAAAAAAAAGTATATATATATACCACAACGCAACTGTGTCCACAATCAGCCGCTGTATCTAGCAAGTATTGCAAGAGAGCGGATATTGACGCAAGCGTATACTCTGCGCATAGCGCTCGCCACGCAGAGACGTCTGTCGATGCGTTTCCATTGAAGTGATTAGGAAGGCAGTAGGATGGTCATGAAATTCCCACGGATTTAGTAAATTTTATGACAGATCGAATAATGATCCTGTATTTAAAAATTCCAGTTGATTATGGTTAAGTATAGTAAAAAATGATTAAGTTAATAAGATAAAGTAAATTATTGCATGTATTAATTCGTTTATGGGTATTGGTTCAATACACTTACTAACGATTTCCCGAAAGCTCTAAACATCTACTGTGTAATATGAAAATCTCGAGGATGCAGCGACGAAATATAATTGAAGGTTAAACAAACTTACCTTAAGTGAAGTTTGACCATAATTATATGAGTCGCTGCATCCGAAGAGATTTTCGATCCCTCCCTCCCTTAAAGTATTCTTGCGAATACTTTCTTCCCGTTATTTGCTTTTAATGCTTTGCCTTTAGTGAAATCTTAAGTAGATGCTGTGTTACTCTGAAAAGAATGAGGTGACATCCAGGTGGCGGCGGAAAAATGACGTTGACATTTTGTCTTTTTAATGTTGCAAGCTCTAAAAAGTGTTCGATGTCCAGTACATTGAAGAGTGTACTACTGTGTAATATGAAAATCTCTTCGGATGCAGCGACTCATATAATTATGGTCAAACTTCACTTAAGGTAAGTTTGTTTAACCTTCAATTAACTTATTTATTAAAATTATTATCATAATACGGCTCTGTCTAGTTTGGGATCAGATACCAGTGTTTAAGTTGTTCCAAGATATTTTTATTTTTTTGATGATAAAATACATATTTACATACTGTAAAGTTGTCAGAATATGACGATAGATATAAAGGTATTTTGTATGCCTACTTCTCACATTCAGTATATGTATTTATATTTGAAACGAAATTATTATGATTATTTTAAATCGAATCTATATAAAATGGTGTACCAACACAATTTCCCGAACTGATAGAAGTTATTAATATCCTCTGTTTTTAATAAGCCCGACTGTCAATAGAAATACGGGTTTCTTTTCCTTAAATAAGATTTTAGCAAATCCATCTTAAATTTATGTGGAGTGTACGAAATCGTGATTCTTTTTATACCGTTAAAAGTGGCCCATCATTGTGGTGTTATAAGCTTTGTGGACAAAATTTAATAAATTCTCAAACCGCTAATGTTCCACAGTATAGATAGAATAGTAAGTTCACGATTGAAATGTGGCAGACTGTCAAACGCTCTCACCCGTTAACTTTCAAAATAGCACCATCATCATGTTATCAGCCGACAGGTATCTGTTAGACAAAGGGTCCCCAAGGATCTCCTTCCAGAAAGTGTGTCTATCATTATAATATATCACTTATATGCTATAACGGGTCACGTACTGCATTTTCCGCTTCAAATAATAAAATGTTAAATGAAAGCTCCTATCTAAAATCTTTAATAAATTACCCAATATAATTAATAAAACCGGCCAAGTGCGAGTCAGACTCGCCCACGAAGAATTCACGTTTGTTGTATGGGAGCCCCCTTAAATATTTATTTATTTTGTTTTTAGTATTTTTTGTTATAGCGGCAACAGAAATAATCATCTGTGAAAATTTCAACTGTCTAACTATCGTGATAGTTAGACAGTTGAAATTTAGGTCACCAGGCTGTATCTCATGAACCGTGGTTCATGAGATACAGCCTGGTGACAGACGAACAGACAGACAGACAGCGAAGTCTTAGTAATAGGGTCCCGTTTTACCCTTTGGGTAAACCCTAAAATTAAAATAAATTAATCCTATTTAATACAAAACTAAAAATATATTTACTCAGTCACAGAATACCTAAAATGTAAATAACTAGCTATTGTGAATTAAAAAACAAAATATATTAATATAGCACCCATCAGCACCATTCAGATGGGCTAAGAATTTAACTTGTTTTAGATTCTGCATCATAAGTTCTTATTCCAGTCCCTTGCCAATATAAGCAGGAGTTTTAGAAGGCTCTGTCCTTTTCCTGCTATTGTTCTCATTCTCTCATACGCAGTCAATCAATAGATGGCCTACTGCAATAGGGGTTTCATTTCAGAAACTATGGAGGACATTTCTGAAGTGCAGTCATTAGAAATGCTCGATAACCTATTTATTTATTTATTTTTTATTTATTTTCAAATTTATGTACACACTGATAGGATAAAGGAAAGAAAGAATAAAAAACAAGAAAAGGCATTGCACAAAGGTACTACTTATTTCTAAAGAAATCTCTTCCAGTAGACCTGCAAGAGGAGATTTTGGAAGAGAGGAAGATATGAGTGTGTAGGATGATATACATACATACGAACAAAATACACATATACATAAATACATACATAATTTAAAATAATAAACTACATAAAATACATATATCTAAGGCAAAGAGGAAAGGTAGTGTTCTTTTAACCTTTTTTTAAATATGGAGATGGTATTACTATTACGTATGTTAGGCGGAAGAGAGTTCCACAGCCTAACCGCCTGAACAGTGAAGGATTTGGAGAAGAAATCAGTTTTATGGGATGGGAATTTCAAAATACTTTTTAGGTGTGACCTACATTGGGCGTTGGGAGAATGTTTAAAGGAAAAGCGGTCCTGTAGGTAAGAGGGATATGCGGGATTGTGTAGGATATTGAAAAGGAGACATAATATTCGAGTATTCCTGCGAA
The DNA here is from genome assembly GCA_951640165.1 of Pseudoips prasinana. Taxonomy (NCBI): domain Eukaryota; kingdom Metazoa; phylum Arthropoda; class Insecta; order Lepidoptera; family Nolidae; genus Pseudoips; species Pseudoips prasinana. Next base: position 6,472,673 of record OX621236.1, read on the forward strand.
GTCGGATTGGGAGCCACTTGAGATTGTTGCGGAATTCTGAGACATGGTCGTACTTTCGGAGATTAAAAATGAAACGTATACATAAATTTTGCAAGCGCTCAAGTTTGTTTAATAGCTCTTCGGTAGCATCCAGATAGCAGGCATCAGCATAGTCCAGAATGGGCTGGATTAGAGTTTGAGCAAGAGTTATTTTGGTTTCAAAGGGCAAAAAGTACTGGAGGCACCTAAGTGAGTGAAAGGTAAAATAGACCTTTTTGCTGACTTCATTAATGTGAGCATTCCAGGATAAGTTCCGATCAATAATAACCCCGAGGTTCTTAGCCGTGTCCGAGTACGCAATATGCACATTGTCTAGTAGAACAGGAGGAAAAGAGCCTACATCAAAACCAGCACGCATTTGCCTACTGCCAATAATCATAGCCTGCGACTTGATGGGATTTAATTGAAGACCGAACGATCTAGCCCAGTGACTGATGGCACTCAGGTCTTGATTCATAGCAGCAATGGCGGTTCTAGCTTCATTTAATGTAAACTGGCGGTATAACTGCATGTCGTCTGCGTAGAGATGAAAATTAGAGGAAATAACTCGTGTAGCAAAGTTGATGAAGATGGAAAAAAGTAAAGGATAACACGCCACCCTGGGGTACGCCCGTGGTAAGATTGCACCAGTCTGAGTAAGAGTCTTTAAAGCAAACACGCTGCAAGCGTCCCCGAAGATATGTGTCGAACCAGGCCACAGACTCCGAGGAGAAATTAAGTGCTTTAAGCATTTCGAGAAGAATATCGAAGTCCACGGAGTTAAAGGCACTGCTAAAGTCAAGGAGCACCAAGACTGTGAGAGATTTATTCTCCATGGCCCAACGGATATCGTCAGTGACCTTTAGGAGCGCTGTCACGGTGCTGTGACCTGATCGAAAGCCAGATTGAAAGGGATTTAGAAGATTATTCTGCAATAAGTAACGAGATAGCTGACGGTGAACTATATGCTCCAGAACTTTTGAGAGGAAAGGGAGGATAGAAATCGGGCGAAATTGTGACAAAAGAGTAGGATTGGAAACTTTAGGCAACGGGATGATATGAGCTTTCTTCCAAGCACATGGGAAGCAACAGGAGTATAAAGAAAAGTTAAAAATATGAGTAAGGATAGGGATTAAAATAGGAATTATTGGAGTGACCATTCTGGAGCATAAATCATCGTTACCAACAGCAGAAGATGTTATTGATAAGAGGGATTTTTTGACGTCGTCCTCACTCACTGAAGTAAGTTTGAACGGCGAACATTGTGGTATCGACAAAGAGGACAGTTCAAGCAAAGTATTCGATTTAATACGAGGGTCAATTGTAATAGGGGGAGTGAGAAATGGTTGTTAAGAGAACCCAGGTCAATACTATTAAAGTCTGTTGAAGGGGTTTTGCCGATACCATTGGCTTTTAGGAATTTCCAAACTTTGGAGGAGTTGTGATTATTGAGAGATGTGTGGAAGTGGCGACGTTTCGAATCACGACACAGACGACTACAGCGATTACGCAAGATTTTGAAGCGGTTTAAGTTGGCCTCTGTTGGCGTGCGCTTATACCTAAGTTTCGCCCTATCCCTACTAGCCATAACTTCTTTGATGGCCGGAGTAATCCAAGGAGCTGGAATGTGTTTCAGTTTAACTCTCCGTTTCGGTGCATGACGATCGTATAGTGAAGTTAATATACTGCTAAATTCTCGAACTTTATTATTGATAGATTCACAATTGATCACCGGCGTCCAGTCAATGTGTTCAGCATCACACTTTAATGCCTCCAGGTTCATGCCCTTGAAATTCCGAAGGATTGAATATTGTGATCTACGTTTGGGAGGCCGAATAGAGTAGGATAGAAAGATTAAGTCGTGGTAAGAGAAACAAGCAGTGAGCTGACCATGTGTTGAAACGAGATCAGGTTTGGAGACAATCATTAGATCAAGAAGAGATGGGTTACAATTGGGAAAATGATGTGTGGCAGAAAGAGGTAAGATATGAAGATTAACAGATGATAAGAGAGATCGGATAGCATTAGCACGGTGATCGTTTTTGATCAAACACGTATTGAAGTCACCCATTATGACTACGTGCTCGTAAGACGGACATAGGTCATGCAGTAACGTCTCTAGCGCGTCGAAATAATTAATTAGAAAGACTCGGGCTATAGAAGACTCCGAGAAGCATTTTTTTGTGATGGACTATAATTTCAATAAATAGATGCTCTGCTGATTCAGTGTAGGTAGATGGAGAGACATTTACAATTTTAAAGGAGATGTTGTGTGTTGTGAGATCGTAAGTATAACCTATGTCACAGTCCCACTGTGCGTCTTAAACAATTCAGATACTAGGGTAAGCGATAGTAAAAACTGTGTGAACCTTAGATGCTTGAAGGCTCAGATTACCTTGGCATAATGGATTGCTGATTGATGATGGATTGCTGTAGCAACTTTTTATTCCTTCTTTGAATAGAAATATGTTCATAATAATAATAATAAATCCATTTATTTCAGGTAAGTTACACCCATCACAACAATATAATAAATTTAAAATAAAATGTATAAATTAGAAATCATAATAAAATGATGCAATAGAAAAATAATAATAGAATAAATATAAGCACAATAAATTACATTAAAACGTTTTCTCCAGCACTGGTACAGCAACATGCCTGCCACAACAATGCCGGATGAAAGGACAGTCCAACCTTCCCGCAATCCAGCTCAAAATGGTGTTGAAATTGGCTCAAAACCTTGAGATAACAAGACAGGGAGTTGAACCATAAGTCTCATCTTACAGTCTTAGGTATTTTTAACATCGTTATTAATTATCATAGAACGCATATACAGTACAAACTATACATATGCATTATCATCTTACTACTTTTTATGCTGTGCGCCAGGCGTGACGTAATACATACATACATAGACTCACGCCTGTTTCCCAGAGGGCTAGGCAGAGACAACAGATTTCCAATTGTCACGATCTTTGCACACGTCTTTTGCCTCGATTACTGTCATTATATTCTTCATACATGCTAGCCGGTTTAGGGTACTTCTGACCTGCCCTTTCTTGAGAACGTCTCCGATTTGGTCAGAGAATGTTCGACGAGGTCTTCCCCTTCCGGTTGTTCCATTCACAGAGGCCAGGTATACTTCTTTGGTCAATCTTCTTCCATTCATCCTCTCTAAATGGCCAAACCATCTCAGCATTCCTTTTTCAATCTTTGTGACTACATCTTCTTTCACATCACAACGCTCTCTTACATCAGTATTTCGAATTCTGTCTCTCAAAGTCACACCACACATACTTCTCAGGGCTCTCATTTCCACTGCATTTATTTTACTTTCATTCTTTTTCTGCCATACCCAACTTTCACTTCCATACATTAAAGTTGGCACTAACACTCCATCGTGCACGGCCAGTCGCGGCTTCTTTGACACTTGCCGGCTACTTATAAAGGCGTTTAGTGCCCCATTCACTCTGTTCCCCGCATTTACTCTACATTTAATTATGAATATTGAAAATTGAACAATGTAACAATTTGTTTATTTCATAGGAACGAGGTGAAAAAAGTTGTTGTTTTTTATATGAAAGTGGTATCATGGTAAGTGATCACTGCCGCCCAACGACACTCGCAATACCAGAGGAGCCGCGGGTGCGTTGCCAGCCTTTAAGAGTCAGCAAACAAGTGTTGCTGAGCCGCTCCCCTTTCCCCCTGATGAACTCTGGCAACCTTACTTACACGAAGAAACGCAACATTAAGTTGTTAATGTTATTATTATTATTTTTTTTATATCAGAGGTCGACAAACGAGCAAGTGGGTCACCTGATGGTAAGTGATCACCGCCGCCCATGGACACTCGCGACACCAGAGGAGTCGCGAGTGCGTTGCCGGCCTTTTAGAGTTCCCCCCAGCCCAATGAGCTCTGGAGACCTTACTCACACTCGGAAACACAACATTAAAATTATTAATGTTAATATTAAGGAATGTCTTCTGTAAGGTGGAGGTACTTCCCCAGTCGGGCAGCTCTTTGGTGTGAAAGACCGCTGTGTCCTACCTCTATTAAAACTTAAAATTTATCATCTTGCGAAGGATTGCATTTTTCAAAATGGAGGAGGTAATCAATTCGACTGAATGGTTTTTTGTACATATATTAGTGACTGACGGCGAAGAATATCACCACCCGTGGGGAGCGTACAAGATTTTCGAATGCATGTACACCAGAGAAGCGGCATCAGCATTTCTCTGGGTACTACGAGCATCACACTGCAATCGATTCGTGTGTGGCAGTCGTGGCGATTATGGAATATCCCCTCAACGATGTAGCCGTTGGATGTGGCTAGCGCATGACCGACAATTGTAGAGATATTTAGGGAGAATTTTGTTCAGCTGTGGACGTATTTTGGTTGACATGATGATGATGATATTACGCAGTATGTGAGATGGACTATGATGCACCTCATATACACATTTTGGTTAAATAACTAAATTGCACATCAGTTGCACACTTAGATATAAACACTGTTAACAGGTATTAACGCGATTAACCTCTATTGTTATTTTCCCGACGTTTCGACCAAGTTGCATTGATCGTGGTCACGGATTGACTGACAGCCGGTGACCGGATCGTCGCATAGCGTTAAGTTAATACCTGAAAACAATGTTTATTTCTAATTATGATACCCGCAAGTTTGAAAGTGTATCCTTTTTCAAAGATAATATAATAATATATTGAAGAGCTAACGGTGTGTAGTTTCCTCTGCTTAATAAATCGGCAAGGATATTTTCTACTCTATGGTTAGGTGATCAGTCTATTTCTGAACATTTGCGACGCGAGGCAACGAGCCTAGTAATAACTAGGCTCGTTAATTTATGACTATGTTCTATATAAGACGTTGAGTCAACTCGAAAGTTTACTGACTATCTGTTTAAGTATTGTGAATTGTGTAAATAAAGGTACTTTATTTTGAACACTTATAACTTACTACGTACTTTATGGAAAGCAAAGTGTACCTACCTATCTATAAATATAAATTGATTAAAGTTATTTTAAATTTGGTATTATGTTGATGGTTTTTTATGTACCTCCAGTGTCAGTTAACTCCATACCAAATTTTGTTAAAATCGCTCCACGAAAGACGTGAAGAAGTAACAAACATACACACTCACACACTAACACACTCACACACTAACACACTCACACACTAACACACTCACAAACTTTCACCTTTATAATATTAGTAGGATAATAATTGTACTATCTCGTTGGTCTAGCGGTAGCGTGATCAATTGCAATTGATACTGAAGACCTGGGGTCACTTTCCGGATGAGACAAAAAATTAAGTGAAAATGGGATTTATTTTGTTGCTTAAATTATCAAACGAACTCTCACTCAGTACAAAAAAAAATAAAAGTTATATAAAGGATTCAGACAATATTAGATCCCTGGAATAACACTAATTTCTCTGTGATGCCAACTAACGTTAATTTAACGAGAATATTAAACTCCAGTCGGCTAATTGGAATCTATTTACTTTGTGAATAAATTTGCTAGTTTCCATTTGCTTTTGTGGTTCTATATTTGTAAATCTAGGTTTGCTTTTGAATTAGACACAGTGTATATTTTGTATAGCCACAAATATTAAAGCTAATTTAAGTAAATTGTATTTGTATATGGTTGAGCATATTTACCAAACTGAATGACTAATTTTAAAAAAATGTCTTACAATTAATCAGTTAACTAACTCGGGCGCTCATAGCAATATATACAATTTCAGTATAAGCTGATTCCGCGTTGTATAGGATTTCCGTACAATGAGAGGTCAGCTTATACTGGAATTGTATAGCTTGATATGTAGCTGTGTGTACGTATATGCTCCGCTGTAGTGTAGGTCCAAGTGAACGGATGGTTTTATGAATATATGAGTTGTAGTATTCCGTAAATCTATTATTTCATTTCGAGCCTCTCCACACGGTCCGTGGCAGGGTCGATAAATAGGTGTATTCATTCTTGTTGAGCTACACTTTATGTATAAATCATGATACTTACTTATCGTATGGGCAGTGGTTACCCTGGTGACAGAGTTGTTCAAGCCGCCCAGTAGGCCTCTGACATGGCTTAACGACTGTAGTCTGACGACTACAACTCGGAACGACGGCTTAACGTGCCCTCCGAACCTCCCCAATCACTTACATGCTTGCGTCTGGCTATGAGCGCCTCTCATGATTGTTTTCGTATTTAGCGACATTTGTAAAAACTAACATAAGAGCCATTGTTATCACATAATTTCTTCATTCAGATTTTGCCAATATGCATGATCTTCTGATTATCTCAATTGCGTTCTAAATTTCAAGAGCTTAAAATAGTTAACACTCGCAATAATCAGATATATCATCTTAATATTGTCAGAATTACCAGCTCTTGAACAATAAAATAAATGTTCTAGCAAGTGCTGAGATGGTGCCATTTCGCTGTCTTTGGTTTTGTTTAATTTTTCCGATTAGTAAGTAATTAATTTATTTAATATTTTTGTCGTCTGTGCAATTTCTGAATAAATATTTTTTCTCCTTTGGCAATAACATACACCTCGGTTATTTTAAATACTCATTTGTTTTTCTTGTATCCCGGTTTAGTGTACATCCACAGTACACACTTCAGAAATATATAATAGGCGGTAGGCGGTCGAAGCGTCTCATTGATCGAACTGCAATGAATGTTATTCGACATTTTTTCCATGGAAACCTCCCAGTTTCAACTCGGAATCTAGAAGTTGGCTGTTTTAAAAGCTCGTGCCTCGATGAGCAGGTACAACTGTAAATACTTTTTTTTTAAAGACAACGCTGGTACTACTCATTATAATCCATGTGTCGTGGGGTACTTTACAAACATATAATAGACGGACATAAATTAGATCCAGACACAGAACAACAATTTATGGGTCACACAAATAGTTGACCGGTGTGGGACTCGAAACGGCGACACGAAGCGGCGAGGCGACTGTCTTAGCCGCTCTGCCGCACGTGCAGTCAATACTGCGCTTGATCTGTCAGCAATTATGTTGGTTTTCTGTTTTATTGAATTATGTCACTGAGGAAATAGAGAGTGCACATGTGTTTTAGCACATACTACAATTTGAAAGGTGTTCCAGTGGCGATCACGAACCGGATGACGCAGCCAGGACAGGCTCTTGACAAGATGGACCGATGATCTTGTGGGGTCGTTGGAAACCGCTGGATGCGAATAGCGTAAGACCGGGAATTGTGGAGAGCCGAAATGCGTCCACTGCTGGACATAACCCTCCCAGGTTATGTCCAGCAGTGGACGCATTTCGGCTGATATGATGATGATGAAATTTTCATTGACTTCCGTACCCGAAATTCTGCCAAGAGCGTATATATAGTAGTTATAACGATAACGACATCCTTACACTACGTTTTTATAACTTCTAACGGCTCTCATTGCAATAAAAGTATATTTGTTTAGCTGGGATAAAAATAAATTATGTAATTTTCTTTACACCTTCCTTCCGTAGTGTGGCGAAGTGCAATCTAATTATATGAAGCAACTCGCCGCTTGCGGGCGCAATCTAACCGCGAGGACTGAAAGCGGTATCTAGCGGTGGATGAGGTATGTGCGATTAAGTAGTTGCTATTGGGGGTATTGATATTTATTTATAGAAAAACTTTGATGTTGGCAGTATTGTTTAGCGAGCGCGTCATTTAAACACCATTTTTGTTCATCATATTATTACCATACTAAAATCTAAATAATAATAATATCTCGGGACAATGTCACACAGATCATCCTAGCCCCAAACTAAGCAAAGCTTGTACTATGGGTACCAGGCCACGATATACATACTTATATAGATAGATAAATACTTATATACATAGAAAACATCCATGACTCAGAAACAAATATTCGTGCTCATCACACAAATATTTGCACTTACCGGGGTTCGAACCCAGGACCATCAGCTTCGTAGGCAAGAGCAATACCAAAACGCGGCATAATAAATAATGGTATGTCATCAAAATTACAAAACTTATCACAAAGCACCTATTTTTTGCTTAGAACCAAAACAGTGCATTAATGCACGATAGGAGCACGGGTGCACGAAAGGTGCATCCCCGCGTGACGTACTTGTGTAATTTACGTACGTCCGACGCACCCTGGGCAGTCAGTAAAATCCTATCCTGACTGAAAAATCCTTTCACTTCGGTGGCAATCCTAAAACTTTGACTGCCTCGTTGGTCTAGCGGTAGCGTGTTCAACCGCAGACAATGAAATCCTGGGTTCAAATCCCGCGTCGGGCCAAAAAGTGATGTTGGGATTTTTCCGTAAAAAGAAATTTCTCAGTATCAGCCCGAAGTCTGGGAGTTGGCGGTATTATACCCCCGTGCCTCGGGGAGCACGTAAAGCCGTCGGTCCTGTACCTGTCCTCTTTCTGGTCGTGTCGCTTGTCGTCCCATCGGATCATGAGAGTGATGGAGTAGAAAGTGCCCCTGTGTTTGCGCACACACTTGCGCTATTGCGTCCTGCGCAATTGGCTAATCTCCATTGAGACGGGCCGCCGTGGTTGAAATTCGGCCGGGAGGACATCAATCCTAAAATATAATAAATCCAGTTCTGGACGTACACAGTTTAGATTGCCATCGACTCGCTAAGGAGAAGAAGTGCAGAAACTTTATATGAAAGCAATGTTTTTTATTTAGTTATAAATTTACCACGGAGGTTTAATGTCTGGCATAAAGTTTAATATAAAATTTATTTATTTATTTATTTATAGTTAAATAAAACGGTTAATAACCAATTACATTAATTAACTTAGAAACAATTACATTACTTATTTTTAGGGTTACATATAAATTTCAATACAAAATACTGGACATCCTTGCATACTTTCTTTCGCAGAAAACCAAACATATTCGCCTAATGTCTGTCCATCTACCGGCAAACACATCGCATCCAGGATAGGCAATCAGGAGGGCGTTTAGCGTATCTAGGGTTCGACATACTGGAGACTTGGCTCTAGCGACAGTATGATGCAGCGGCTTCGCAAATAATTCACGCTGGTGGCGGCACTGATGATGCCTACGACCAGGCACATATAACCGACAGAATAAATTAAGGAGCTCAGGACAGTCGATTTCTCCACGAAAGGTTTTAAAGGCTACCGTAAGCTGATCAAAGCCTCTTCTCACCTCCAAAGAATTAAAACCTAACATTCCTAAAAGATAGTTAGTAGGGTACATATAAGGATAGTAGTTGTATATCCTTTTAAATAGAAATCGAAGGAAGGTTTTTTGCACCTTTTCGATAATCAATATTTGGGTCGCTGTATGAGGGTTCCAGACACAGGCACTAGCCTCGAGTTTGCTTCGAACCAGACAATTGTAAATTGTATGCATTAAAACAAAAAGATACTGGCTGAAAATAAAAATCGGCCGAATAAAACCGACTGGAGGAAAAAAAAACCTGGCCAAGTGCGAGTCGGACTCGCCCATGAAGGGTTCCGTAGCAGCAAGTATTTCCGTTGATTAAATGAAAGCAAAGAGTGGTTTAAGATTTATGACGTATTAAAAATATTATTTTTTTGCTAGATCTCGTTCAAACCAATTTCCGTTGTTAGTTTGCATGGTAATCTACATCATATATTTCTTTTAGTTTTATCACTCATTTTACCACTTTGGAAGTGTCTCACGCGCAAACTATTCAGTTTAGAAGAAAATTATATGAGAAACTTCAATATTATTTTTGAAGACCTATCCATAGACACACCACATGTATGGGTACGATGAAAAAAAATTAGGATTTTCAGTTCTATGTACGGGGACCCCCCAAAATTATTATTCTATTTCTATTTTTGTGTATAAATCTTAATGCGGTTCAATTTTTTTCTTAATACATCTACTTACCAAGTTTCAACAGTACAGCTCTTATAGTTATGGAAAAAAGTGGCTGTGGCATACAGACAGACAGACAGACAGGCAGACATGACGAATCTATAAGGGTTCCGTTTTTTGCCATTTGGCTACAGAATCCTAAAAACAGACAAAAGCATATTTAAATATTTAGAATAATTGAAAAAGAAAGCGATAGTGCTATGAATTCAACTCCAGAATGTATCAAACCAAACAGTAAAAGCAAATTTAATAATAATAAGTTTTGGATAGATAGAATATACTTCATAGTACACAATCAAACGGAAAAAATACATAATAATTTATAAACATTTTAACTGTTTGAGGAGAAGATGAATTAATTTTTTTTTCATTAATATCAGTTCATATTTGAGTAGGTATATTTTATTACGGTAGGTAAATTGGTAGTTGAAAGAAAAGTAGATTACGTACCTTAAGTAATATAAATCAGGCGTTACTTTGCGGAAATCCATAACAACCAAAATACAAAATCTATATGTAGTGTTAATTTCACTAATTGTCAGTTTAATCATGCCGGGACGCAATTTGCATCGCCCTCCCGCCCCCCTAAAATGTGCACATGCAAGAAGGACAATATAAAAAAGCAAATTACATGGGCCAGTACGATACACAATACATGTTTCAGTCCTCCACGGACCATTCTCAAGGGCTACTAACTCGTCGAGTGCTCGAATGAGACGGGCGGGAGGGCGGTGCAAATTGCATCTCGGCATGATTAAACTGACAATTAGTGGAATTAACACTACATATTGATTTTGTATTTTGATTATTACGCACCTTGTTAAAGTAATTCATTTGCACTTGTATGAGTAACTCTGCGTTCGATGCAACACTCTACTAGTAGCTATCAAGTAACTCTTTCCTACAACTGCTATAGGGCCTGCAGAAAGTTGATAAGAGAAAGCACCGATTGCCATACATTTTAATCTTCAGTAATATATGTTGGAACAGGTTCTTAAATCTAATGACATTATGTCCCATAAATTACTAAGTCTTTAATCTAGTATTTATGATATAAAAATCACTTTAATTACTGATTTGTGTTTTATCAAACATAATACTCTAGTATGGCCTTCGATCAATAATTGATCGAAGAGTATGGCAGATTTTTTGGTATTCTGGTAGACGTATTCAGGTGAAAAAGTTTTTTATAGAACTATCGTCAAGACGATGATATCCTTGCCCCGATGGTATTTCCATCAACACAAACACTAACTACACGAACATAATGTGTTTATAGATTTAAATTAAAACAATTCCATACAAAATATATAGTAATATAAAAGGTACTCATCCAAATAAATATTCGCACATCTAAAGCCGCTTCCAGTCGCAACAGAAAGAAAAAAATGTTGTTTTTTATTACAACGTCGGTTGTTGGTTCAATTTTGAAATTCAATTTAGATTTAACTTAACGTTAAAATGTATTTTCCTTCGCCGCTGTGTTAAATGAACTAGAACTTTGATTTTCTTTTTAACTTACACGTTTGATGAGGCAGATTATATAAATTCAGAGAGTATTTTCATGGAGTGTTTTTAAGTACTTATAAATTTGACTCGTTTGAGACGTTTGAGATCCGCAGGGGAACCAAAGTAACCGACATAGCCCAAAGAATGGCAAGCTGAAGGGTCAGTGGCAGGACACATAGCTCGTAAAACCGACGGCCACTGGGGCACAAGGGGATATCAAGTGGCGACCACGAACTGAAACACTCAGCGTGAAGATGTACCGATGATCTTGTGAGGGTTACTGGAAACCGCTGGATACGTCGCTGGAAACCGCTAGATGCGGGTAGCGCGAGACCGGTATTTTTTTTTAAATCTTTATTATTAAGGGGTTTTTATCCACACGGATACGTCAACCCCATTGTACAGACGCCAGCACATCCAGCTATCCCAATCTGTCAAATTTCTGCCATAGATGTTTAACTTTATCACAAAAGCATAAGGTTCACTTTCAATTGGGAAAATTTGACAGATTGGGTTATCTTGATGTGCTGGCGTCTGTACCTTATGCTATATTAACCAAAGATATTAATATCTTTGATATTAACACACAACTGTACCTATTTAATAAATTATGAAAATAGAAAAGAGAATCACCGACTAGACTTTTGAATTAAACCACAAATTATGCATTTAGTCTTTTCAGATTTAGGGTATGCCAAAATATTTTGGATCAGACCAACATCCCACATATTTAAATTAAACTCCCTAGTCAGAGATTCCCCATTATATGCTTGTTCTTAGCACATTCCATCAGCAAATGTTGCACATCTTCAAGCTTGTTGCATCTCTCACGATTAGGCAAGACCGGTAAATGTGGAGAACTTTTGGGGAGGCTTCCCAACTAACATTTTGGTTATAAGAATTAGTGCTAGATGAGCTGCTTAAGAGAATTTTAAGAACCAAAGGTTCTGTAAAGGCACTAACCATTAGGTGATAAAGCGTTCTGTATCTCCCCTTTAACCCTGGTTTGGGCCTGTTCATGTTAGAGCTTGAAGTGACTTAATGCTTATAGAGTAGTGATAAATGAGTGATTAAGGAGAGTTAGAACAGTCATATTGCAGCAGTAATTACCACTTCAAGTGTTTTATAAGCTATACACAGGTTATAACTGCAAGGTAAAGTAGTAAACAAGTTATAGAAACCACTTTAATGACATTTTTGGTTAAACATTGTTACTTCTTGTAACCAATAAATAACCTAAGAATGTAATCGGACTTCTGTAGTAGCAATTAATAGCACCGAAAGCGATATTTAAACTGTTTTCATACATGTTTTGTTAAAGCCAATAGTGATATAATAAGTAAGTATTTTCATGGTGGTGCGCGAGTTGTACTTTAATAAAATAATTAAGGTAAGTCAAGTGTTTAGTATTATTGGGTGTTATATATGTATTAAATCTCATGCGGCGGTAAGTTTACTGTAGAAATATATACTAGTTATCATCTCATTTTTGAAACGCCTTAAAAAGAAACTAATTTTGATTATAAAATGATGTAAGAAAATACTGCCTAAAATTTTATTTTCTTTATTTATCGAATTTATCATATTCTGGTACCACCTTTAAACATTTTAATTGGAAAATATGAACAATATAAGTAAATAAGTGGACCAGTAACATTTAAATAAGCTTTTTCTTTCACTATTTCTTATAGGTTATCTTAATTAAATGGCGTCTTAGTTCTAATTACTTAAGGATCCTGATAACTCTTTTAGTCTTCCAATAGTGATTAAATTCTAAAAGTAAGCACTTCCATGGCACTAGTAGTTCTAAGAGATGCTTATAAAAGAGAAAAAACAAAGAGTTTATAGGTTTAACTTGTTTAATAGTACTACGTGGAGCTGTAAGCTGATAATTTTTAGGGTTCGGTTATCGTTTGATGAAAGGCCCGGCTCACTACGAGCTGTAGTAGGTATAAAGTTAGACACTGAGCCGATTCGGCAATTCATTCGGTTGCCGCCTAGTTCATGGAACCCCTTTCAAAATCAATACAGATATAATAAGTTTTACAATAAACTTTCAATTTAGTATTTATTTTTTATTTTTGATAACATAGATGATAAAAGTTCTTTACTCTATACTTTGCACTAATACCTACTTATTTACCTTTTTTTCTTTGTTTTTATTTTTTCAGATTTTTTTAGTCTTTCAAAATCGTCAAGACTTATGAAAGTAATAAAGAGGAATTGTTCGCAGTACCTTCCTTCTTGGAAGACCAAAATATGTATATTAAAATGGCCAAGAAAAAATAAACATCAAAAAATATATCTACACTGGAAGCCGATTGGAAGCAGCAGAGATGAGTGGTGAAAAGACGTTCGCAAACCACATCCTATCTTTTTTTGGGAGATGTTTAATATTTGGGATACACAGTTAAGGAGAATGAAAGTTTTTTCAAAAACATCCTAAAGATCCAATAAAGAGAAAATTTTAAAGAATCAACGAGTTTCCATGTCAAGGAAACGTTCAAAACTTTCAAAGGCGGAGCTTTTTTACAAATTATTACGAAGCAAATGATGAAGATATGTCTCATGAAAGTAACGACGATTCAAACGATAAAAAACCAGTCACAAAAAAGAAAAATCAAGAAAAAGATCAAGAAGCAGAAAAAGAAAGTGACATCGTCGAAGAAACTCCATTTACAGAAAATAACCCAGAAGAAAAATACCAAGAAGCGGAGAAAGGAAGATACATTGACGAAGTAAATAAAGTAATGGACTTCATAATTTCAATATGTGTGCATTAGCTACTGCGTATATTTCTAGTTATCTTTGGTTGAATTTTAAATCAGAGGAAAAATGCCGTAATGTGTGATGATCAAGAAGCCTACACTACAAACACTATCGTCTGTCATCTGTTTTGTGTGTTTAGTGTTTGACTATAAACATTTTACTTATACTTTTATGATGGTTCCTTCATGGCTATACCAATATCAAAATTTAATGTAAGTAAGGATAGTTGAATGATTGAACTCGTGTAGATTTTGTTCATGACTATGTTGCGCTATTGTACTGAGTCTTTCGCGACGGAGTGAAAGTGTTGGAAATTTTTCATGATTAAATAACTTTATGACTGATATATATTACTAGTAGATATGTCAATTAACTGATGAAGGCTGTCTTAAATAAAGCACAATTTCTTAAAATAGCAATCTTTTATTTTCAATCTGTATGAAAAAGAGGTAAGAAGTACTGAAAACCATTTTAATACAAACTTATTTACCTTTTACATCTTTAGCATATAGTATAATTTCACTTTTTCACTTAACACAAACTCCTTGCTTTAAAACGATGCTCATTTCGTTCACAAAATCTTCTAGGAATGGATTTAGGTTTTTTGGTTTACCTTTCCCATAATAAATGCCGATAATATAATAATAATAATAATATCTGGGGACAATGTCACACAGATCATCCTAGCCCCAAACTAAGCAAAGCTTGTACTATGGGTACCAGGCGACGATATACATACTTATATAGATAGATAAATACTTAAATACATAGAAAACATCCATGACTCAGAAACATATATTCGTGCTCATCACACAAATATTTGCACTTACCGGGATTCGAACCCAGGACCACCAGCTTCGTAGGCAGGAGCACTACCAACTAGGCTACGGTGACCGTCAAAAAAATGGATTACTAGTTTCACCTTGATAGATATTAGCCAATATAGGCCAGAATTCATATTTCAAGCTTTTGAATATACGTAAACCATCAAGATTTATATTCAGGAAAATTTTATTTGGCAGTGGTACAATACAATACAATTTTTAAGAATACTTGATAATGGCATAATTATCCCATGATGCCAATATTCATCACCATCGATTGTTTTAAGACAAATTGCTGTTGGCGTTTGTAACATTTTTCGCGGGTTAGACGGTAAAATATCCGTAAATCTCATATTTAAAATTAAAAACAAATCTTTTAAAGCGGCTTGGCTTATATTTTTTTTAAGCCCAAGTTCGGAATTCATTTTGCAATGTTTATTATTTTCCTGTTCGTCATCCGAGTTGTTTAAACTACTGAGAGGTAACGGATCGTCATATTAAGTTAAAGAATATGAAACGTGAGTTATTTTGCAATTGTACGGAACCCTGTTGTATTTTATTAGGTTGCTCTTGAAATGAATCGTTATCGAGTTCACTGGATTTGTATTTTGTACTGCTATTATTGATAACAGAACTATTGCCTGTGATAACATCAGAACCTTTTTCTGGATTTTGATTTAGGAAACACTGTTTCTCCACTCTATGCAATGCTTCTGTGTCATATTTTTTTCCTCCACTGATGTAGGCTCGTCGCAATGGATTTGCGATAGCCAATAATACTTAAATATTTTCTCAAAGCCCTTCTTTTGATTCCGCCCATTTGTTTTTTAACTGTCCATGGTTTCATTTTAAAACAATTAACTACTCGTATTTCCAAATAAACGTAACATATTACAGTATTTGAGGTTAGGTTAGGTAAAGTGACTTAAAGCCTATTACTCAACTTAAGTAATAATGAAGAGTTATAAAAGATGCACATAATGTTTGCTGATATATTGATGGTTTTATAAAAACCACAATATAACTTATGGTTGACCGATAAACTCCATTATGTAGCCTGCAACGATTTAAAGGTGGATTCTAACTCTTGCTGAATCTAGCTCTATAGGACTTACAATCAACACTTTTTTGACTCTTATGGCTTTCTTACTAACTCTTAAGGCTCGAGAAAACTTGTTAGGTGGTACAAAGTATTTATCTGACTCTTTTTAACAATACCAGTAGATAGTAAGTGTTAGTGCACACCTGACTATCACTTACAGCGTTTAATACTTCTTTAAGTTATTAGGTTAATCCTCAAGGTGTTACAAGATATTTTATTACCTCAGTAGTAGAATATCAGCCGTTAGTAAGTGTTAGTAGACACTATGCAATTGCTTTTATTGGTTTGTGTCTCCTAAAGCTGTAAGAATCATTTATACAATGGGTTCAATAAACTCCATGCTACCGCCTTAAGTTATATTTTTTTCCTTTATTACTGTTATCCCTCTGGAAGGTTTAATTAATTATAACTAACCCCACTATAGGGTCAGATGTTGCTATCGGAGTTCTTATATATCATATATAACACTAAAAGCTCTTAAAAAAGGCTGCCGTAAGCACTATAATGTTTGTTGGGTTTTGTCCAGCAGTGTGTGTCTTTCGTTTGATATGATGAAGACATTTAGGTTAAAGTTAATGTTGAATCGTTGTTGTGATGTGTGGTGATGGCATAAAATATCATCACCCTATCTCATTCCATGGGGGGCTTAGAAATTGAGGGAACACCTACCAGAGAACGGACAGCAATGCGATCGCCAACCCGTCTCCCAAGCGTGTCCATTATGGCATATACCCCTATTCTCTGGGCTCATGTCCAGTAGTGGAAGTACTTTGGCTGACATGATGCTGATGATAATAATGTAAAAAGCTTTTTTAAAGAGAATCAACATTTTTAGTCTACAAAAACCATTTTATCATCACAAAAGAAGGATATGGAAAGGGAGCTAAGAAAAAATTCCCAGTAACATACGAACCTGAGAGAGATTTGCAAAAATTTCCCTTAAAGGGTACGGAAAAATAGCTGTAAATCATAATAGTATTATGTAGCGCTTTTATATTTAATCGCGGAAGTTTTGCTTTAACTGTTATACGAAACCTTTTACTTTAAATATTTGGCTACACTGGCACGCTCGGGTGATCACTTAGGGAAGCTTGAGCACTTGGCAGGTTTTTCATTTTACACAACAAAATGAAAAACCGGCCAAGTGCGAGTCGCACTAGCGCACGAAGGGTTCCGCACTATTATCTATAAAAACGAGCAAAAAATTCACGTTTGTTGTATGGAAGCCCCCTTAAAAATATTTATTATTATTTTTTAGTATTTGTTGTTATAGCGGCAACACAAATACATCAATTATTGTGTATTATGTATAATTCTTGTGTGTGTACTTTAATTTCAATTATCTAGAATATCAAAAATATATATGAAGCCTGAATAAGTGTACAGTTATAATTGGACTACAGGTTAAAATTTTGCTTATAAAATAAAATATGTAGAACTTCATAGAATCTGTAATCTGTTTCTGTACCAATAAAATAAAATTAAAAAAATATCTGTGAAAATTTCAACTGTCTGACTATCACGGTTCATGAGTTACAGCCTGGGGACAAACGGACAGACACACAGACAGATAGCGAAGTCTTAGAAAAAGAATTATTAGAAAAAGGCTCAATCTGAGTTGCATAATGTCGAATCAATTACGCTATCACTGGACCAACGAGGGATTACTCTATATATGCCTAGTTCGTCTAACGGTAGCGTATTCAACCGCACATAACGAAGTCCGGGGTTCCAAACCCGGGTCACTCAAAAGTGATTTTTTTATAATATAAAATTTCTTAGTATCAGCCCGAAGTCTGGGAGTTGGCAGTTTTATACCCCGTGCCTCGGAGAGCACGTAAACCCATCAGTCCTGTACCTGACCTATTTCCCGTCGTGTAGCTAGTGGTCCCATCGGATCATGAGAGTGATGCAATAAAAATGTTTTCCACTTTGGAAGTGTCTCTCGCGCAAACTATTCTATGTATATAAAAATTTGAGTTTCAGTTCTATGTATGAGGACATACATAGAACTGAAACTCATATTTTTTTTTCATCGTACCCATACATTTGGGGTATCTATGGATAGGTCTTCAAAAATGGTATTGAGGTTTCTAATATATTTTTTTCTAAACTGATGACCCCGCAAATTATAATTATTTACTTATACCAAGTTTCAACAGTACAGCTCTTATAGTTTCGGAAAAAAGTGGCTGTGACATACGGACGGACAGACAGACAGACATGACGAATCCATAAGGGTTCCGTTTTTTGCCATGTGGCTACGTAAACCTAAATACAGATATTTAGTATTGAATATCCAAATTTGAATATCTACTTTTGCCGCTATAGAATATTTCATCAAAATATTGTGGTGGTGAAGTGATCAAATATAGTGAGTTTTAAGTATAAAATGCTTTAGACTATACAATTGAAATAAAAGTTAGATATACTAAACGTAACTGGCTATGAGAGAAATAGAAAATGTGTGCTGACACCTCTCACTTGCCCTTACCATAATATGACATATGACTACATAATATAAGGTAACTCTCTCTCTCTCTCTTTCTATCTTAACTAACTTATATCTCCCTATCCACTTCCGTTCGCCTCCCCTGATCATACTGTCCGTAACGCTTTCGTCAAGCGTTCGTTACGAAATTTTACTGAAAAAAAAAACATATGGATCTCATTTTTCGTAACGCTCCCGTAATGCATTCTCCAACTTACTCTCCAAGTCAAGTGTGCGTAAAGAACTTTTACTTCAAAAATATTAACTAATGATATTGCCGCCCAATATCCATGATCATTCAACTTTTCGTCCGATTTTGGTCATCTACTTTTGCCGTCGACTGTATGAACTGTGCAAGTTTAATATACATCACATTGAAACTAAAAATAACTAGATAAGTTCAAAATATAACGTTAAATTAGCAATTAATCACAGAAGACTTACATTTAGAAGAAATAACCGCGTTTTTAAAGTTTAATATTCTATACATATAATAAAATCGTAGGAAAGTCAAAACTGTACATTGAATATTTCTTAAAAAGGATACTTGGGGCGTGATCTACAATCGGTATCGAAGCCAAACATATAGTTTTTAGAATTTATGTCGGTTTGTCTGTTTGTCTGTACGTATGTCCGGGCTAAACTCAAAAAGTACTGCATGGATTTACTTCAAATTTTGCATGAATATTACTAAGAGGTCGGGTCAACATATAGACTACATATCATCACGCTAACGCTTACGGGGGAGGAGCTGTGATAAGTTATAAAATTTAACGCGGGTAAAACCGCGGGGCACAGCTAGTACTTTTTAATTTTTATCCGACGTCAGGCTTTCATGGTTTCAGGGTAGGGCCAAAAATTATAATTCATATATTTTGGCAATAAAATTATTTAATCAGTTAATATTTCAGGCCTGAGTCTGGAGTTAACGACGTTATGCCCCACCTCGGAGAGCACATATAACCGTCAAAACTTCATCTCGTGCCGAAACTACCCCAGTCTTGTCGGAAACCCAACCCGTGGGGGAATAGTGCAGGAGAGTGTGCGCAAATATGGATGTATTCGCACTTACAGACATACCAAGATCAGTGTCATAAACTTGAACAGGAGCGTGAGGAGAATGAGGTAGAGATAATAAGGGTCATTGATAGTAACACATCACTGAAAAGAGAACTTGTGAAACTCAACCACCAACTAGAGTCTACTATTGAAGAGCGAGACAGACTGCATGCGGAGACAGAGTCTTTTGATAAGTGTAGAGTGTTATATGTAGAAGCACTGTTCAAAATTAGAGATCTTGAATTAGAATTAATTAATTGTAATGAGAAGATGTCAAATTATGTAAAAAACACAACTTGTCCAGTAGCTTCCATTAATCAGAGCTTGTATGATGAGTTGGCCAGTTGTAGTCCGGTGGATCTCCCTATTAATACAACGGTGACCATTGATTTGACTGGCGATGACTGTGTAGACTGCCAGCCAAGCGTTAATTCCGTAAGTAGTGATAAGCTAAAACAATACATACTTGAACTAAGTAAAGAACGTAGGGCATTATTAAACAAATTAGAAAATTATGAAATTAAATTAGAGGATAGCAAACTAATTTATGAAAAAGATACTCAGTATTTGCTTTCTGAGATAAAAACTCTTGAGAAGTCCCTAGCAATCTCATATTACAGTTTCCAGTCATACAAAAATGAAATGCAATTGCTGGCTGGAAAGTGTAATCCTGAAAGCAATAGGACATTGGAACCGGTTAACACCAGTAGTGCAGTAGTGGCATACACACAGCTGGGATCAGAGTCACCAGTATCTCCACAAAATGACAATACTAAACATAGCTCCATACTGTATTCCGATGAAATGGGTAAGGGCCTTGGTACCTTGCTTTGTAATAAGCTGAGTTGTTCCTTTGTCAACTATTGTATGCCAGGATTACATTATAAAGATATTAGATAAATTAATTCAGAATAAACACAGTGCCAAATCATGTATAACTCTAATGGTAGGAAATTGTAAGAACTTAAAGAAAAAAGACATTACAGATAGTTTCACTAAGATGTTAGAATTAGACTGTAATAAGATAATATTGTGTGCCTTCCCCTATGTGTCCAATGTGCCTGATAGTACAAATAATTATATCCACAAGCTAAATATACACCTACAGTTTTTGGTTAGCCATTATAGTAATAAATTTTTATTTTTGGACACAAATAGTTTTATAGATTCTTGTAGGGTAACCATGAGTACAGTTACTGTCTCAAGAAAATTTTTGAACATACTTGCAACTTTAGTAGCGGCACATATTAACTCAGTCATAAGTAGTATGACGAAGTCACTTTTTATACCATCTTTTAGTAATGTTATTAAAATCAATTTAGTTAGTAGTTTAAACATGTAAGCATGACAATAGAGAAGTGTGATAACTTTCTAATTCTATCACATCAAAATATAAACCGCTTCTCTAGCAAAATTCTAGACATAGAACTTTTTAATGAAAAATATGAAATAGATATCCTTTGTTCAATTGTTTTATATAAATGTGTTACGTGAACTATCTGTAAATGATTGCTATCATATACTTAATTTAAAATTATTGACTCTGTCTCAAAATGAATAATGTTATTGTTTCGAAGTTTTTCTTTTGTAAACCTAAATATAATCTAAAATAATAAGCATTCAGACAACCGATCGAGCATATATTGTGTTTGCCTACTTAATAATTACTCTAATTGGACCAAATCCCGTGTTCATGCCCGCTTGAGTATGTTTCGCCGGACCGTCTCAACTGGGCCGGGTTGAAACCGGTAGTAGATGAACCCACTGAGTTTGTTTCGCTGGGTCTTCTCAGTTGGGGCGCATTGGATCCGGTGGTAGCATTAAAGCGCGACCGTCGTTATTAACACAAGGTCCGTCATAATAATAATACCTTTAATATAGACAGAACCATTGACAATATGTAGTAAAAATATTAGACTTAAACTAGATAATTAAACATAATCTCTTGACAATAACTTGATACGAGCTAGCTAAATATCATTTCTGTAATAAAATAAATTTTATAAATGTTTTCATACAAGATGTACCTAAATATCTATGTAACTAGAAAGAATATCTAATGTATACAACTATATTACTACAAACATGTTCTGACTATTTACAAGCGCTTTTTTAAAGTCTACGTGAATAAAAACCTTTTTTATTTTATTTATTTTATTTTTTGCGAATACTCTTCTTCACTATATTATTCACCGCAAAATTGGCTTGTTGAGATTGGCTGGCGGCGTGGCCACCGTCACCGTAACCTTATCTCGCCAAGTGAAGTATCTTATTAAATTCTAAGGTATTTAACCAGACTAAACTCTATTTCCAAATTGTATTAGATTTTAGCTATTAACGTCACCGTAGTATACTTTCAACCTATCCTCAAAAAAATGGTAATGGTTAAATGTATACAATAAACATACAAGAACTTATACTACAGTGATTTTCTTTCATGGCTCTTAATCTTCAAGAACAATAACTTTAATCGGAAAACATTTCTTATTTTATGAACACCGCGTGTTACACATGTTGCTATGACAGTCATTGAAATTAAACGTCAAAACCTAGTTCGGCTGTGTCGTCCAAAACGAATTACCACTTGCGTTCAGAAGCACGCAATGATTTGTTAGAAATATTTCATACATAACAGATTTTAGATATGTTATATAACCACACCAAGAGATAGAGAGAATAGATATTTTACATCCAGGCATACGCGTACCGCATCTTGTACTATTTGCCTTCTGTATCATACATCTTCATGCACCACGATGTGCCTTTGTAGCCACAAAATTCAAAGTTCTTTGCTATAAACGACTATGAAGTCGATGCTTCTTGAATCACTTACGAGGTTGCCAGCATGTAACCTCGTGAGCTGGGTTTACTTTTTTTTTAAATACAGCTCCTGCACTAGTCTGTCCTGTCCCTGTCTCGCGGGGTACTTTACAAACATATAATTGACGGAAACAAAGAACAAATTATTTATGGGTCACACAAATAGTTGTCCTGCGCGGGATTCGAACCCGGGACATGTAGCGGCGAGGCGACTGTCTTAGCCGCTGCGCTACTCGTGCAGTCTTAGTTTTATTTTAATCCTATTAAATTACATTCTAAATTATATTCTCGTTTATTTGCTCGTAGAGTGAATATAAAGATTGATGGTACCCTGTTACGAAGAGATAATACCAGGGGCATAATACCTATATCATTAATAATATAAAGGAATTTTATTGAGGAAGGAACTACAGTGGTACTGCTCTTTTCCCTTCTTTTGGTAAGGCAGGGGGAATGCTTACGCATGCCACCCGCAAAAAGTGTCTGCCGGTGGGTATGTCGGACTTGCACCGACTAAATCTAAACTGCTATGGACTTGGCGCCTGATGAGAGGAGGCTCGAACCCACGAACCCGAGAATGGCTCTGCATTGCCCTCCTCTATTGCCGATTCACTGCTCTGATACCTAAATTGTGTAAATATGCAAAACTCCAATCCGAAGGTATTCTGTAAAATTGCTAATAGGTACATAAGGGCAACGGTGACCAAACTCAGCGAAGAGTAGCCAAATCCTATGATTACATTAGTGCAGGATGTAATCAGGCACATTACAACTCATTTACGAGGCTGATTTCGGGTTGCTACTGGGAATTATTCGTGACAGGAACTCACAAAAGAAAAATTTTGGATTACTCGAGGCTTCAATCCGCGACCTGGACGAACGAACCATGCCGTGGAATGTCTCCCTTAATATTACCAAGATTATACCACTAAAGATAAGTACATATATGCTTAAGTGGTATAGTAGACATATATCAGAATTTACTCACATATTCGGGTACTAATACGTACCTAAAATGTATGTCTCATCTTGGTATATTCCTAAGTTCATTACTCTACCGTCAGACGTAATGAGATGATCTGCATGTTCAATTTATAACTTGAACTTGAGGCAGTAATATCTTAGGCTGTATACAGCTAGTGCCACATAAAGAGCAAGTCTTAAAACTTAATGGATAAGGATCGTTTTTCTGTAAAGAGGTTTCCATTGATGTAAGTTGAGCATACAAAATAAGACGTAGATGAGTACCTAGTTTAAAATGTATGGACATAGTAGTTGTATAAGAAACGATCGTAATTATTTTATTACTTCTGAGTATGCTCATTTTAAATGCAAATTACAAAATTAGCACATAAGAACTAAAGTACAGGCAATATAAATATAGAACGATTTTAACAGTTGTATCTTTTCTCTCTTACCGTTACAAAACTTGTAAAAGACTGCTCTAGGGAAATAAATAATGTCCTCCTCCTAGCCGAATTTCGGCCACGGCGCACTATGGGACAAGAACGTAGGTACCGTCTCAAAAATCTATAACTTTGTTTTTTATTGAAGAAAGTAGCTGAAATTTCGTCGAACTCTCCTTCAGACCATAATACTTGTACGTATGCGTTATGTACATACTGGAGTCCATATTCTTCCTTTTTTCGATTTCTCTGATAGATCTTCATAAGGCTTTGGTGGTCGTCCACGTTCTCCAGATGTTGAAGGTGTGTTATCCATTGGTACTTCCTCGATTTGTACCTTAAATCGTCCAACCACGTTTTATTTTTATTAAAGAAACGTTCTTAATTTCGGCTATATTTCGCCCCGTGATCGTTAAAAACTAATATTAGTGATTTTTTTTACTTTACAACTAATTCACTTTTTTCAGACGGCTAATGGTAGTTTTCTTGTGTTTCTCCCATGGTCAAAGAAAAATACGCATAATTGTCGTCGCGGCACAACAAATTCACTCATTTTCTTGTATATAGATACTTCTTACTGAGGAGGGTGAAGGCTATTGTGTTGAAGCACAATAAAATACTGATCAATGACAATGAAAATCAATAAAATTCGTAGTTAAATCTTGTGAGAAAAATATAATATATATCTGGGAAATAATTGATCTCATTCCTAACCACTACCTATGAAGTTAGATAGTGGTTGATACTGATATCATATGCAACAACAACTTCAACCATCATTTCCTCCCTTTTCCTTTACCTAAATTATTGGAAAGTTATATAAACTACATGAGAATGTTTTAATTCACATAGTAATAACAAACATTGACCACATCTGAACAAATGATAAAAGTTAGGTCAAATATTATTTTTTTATTTTCCCACCTCACCTAAACTTTAGTTTAGTTAGTAAAATAGAATATTATTATTATTAATAATAAAACGTCAAAAATAATCTAATTTCCGAAGAATCTCATTAATAAAATCTTTAATATTTTTTTTTTATGTTTAGCATTTTCACTTCATCAGGCATTTTTAGTCTCATTTTCAGGGGGGCAGATTGGGGATTTTTTTTTTTATATGAACTGCTCTATAGAATACCATCAAAATTACGACACCGGCAGAAACCGCTAACTGTCATAAATTTATTTAAAGGTTTTAATAAGGATATTATTATATATTAGGTTCTGTTAAAAAAAAATATGTACCTACATCTCCAATATTTATATAATAATCCACTTATTACTTTTTTAAATAAAGTACATAATAACCTTTCAAACCATATATCACACTTCTACATTTGCACTGAAAATAATGAAAATATACTAACTTACAGAATTCTGTTCTAAATAATCAAATTATTTTGAGCGTCAACTTGCAAGAGTATTTTTATTAGAAAAAAATGCGAATTAATATATTTTAATATGTGTTGGACATTCAGTTAGATATGTGCATTAACCAAATGTTCAATATCGAACATTCCCAAAACCTATTTTTGAGACGCTTCGCACGCTCTCGTCCCATAGTGCGGCGGCCAGTCAGCCATAGACTCAATAGAGATTAGATATATTACAGTGCGCAAGTGTGTGCGCACACTTTCAATCAAACAGGAGCACTTTCTATTCCATCACTCTCATGATCCGATGGGACGTCTAGCGACACGACCGGAAAGAGATCAGATACAGGACCGACGGTTTAACGTGCTCTCCGAGGTACGGGGTTATAAATACTGCCAACCTCCAGACTTAGGGCTGATGCTGAGATTTTTTTCTTTTTATAAAAACGTCCCAAAATAACTTTTGGCCTGACCCGGGTTTTTAACCCAGGACCTCGTAATCTGCGGGTGAACGTGCTGCCGCTAGACCAACGAGGCATAATAAGGGAAATAAATACTTATAATATGGAGGACTTCTATATTAGAATATCTGTACACGTCTCAGATACGAAAGTCATGTTTATGTAACGATGTTACGCTATTCATGCCAGAGTCACTTTTGCCAAAAGTAATTTATACTTCACTAGTTATTTGGGTTACAAGCGATGGAAGAATTAAGTACTCAGCCACAGTAGGTGCGCAGGTGAGAGACGGGTTACCTCACGGTCTAAGTCAAAATGTATATACAAATATAGAACGATTTGTGCTTTATACAAATTTTGTTTTTAACCTTGTGAACGCCCGTTCACTCTCTTGTAGTCTAATGATAATAATAATAATAATTAATAATTTATTGGACACAGATAAAACAAAAATACATTCACAGGTGTTTACAGATTTTTGTCATGGTTAGTTTCAAAAGGTACTGACACTGTTTTCCAAATTAGGCTAAAGCCTGTATTTCGGGGGACAGTGTTCAGTCGTAAAACGTGCCGCGGTTGTGCTTGAGGTATGGAATGTACTGCACCTAAATACATTACTTTATACAGTTGTTCATTATCATTGAATTTAAATTAAGTTACACTAACATCCAACCGATTTTGTGTGTGTACTCGTATGTGATTGAGCGTGCGTGCGTGAGAGGTGTGTCAGTAATTGCGCATGGGTATGAGTTTTCTTGTTATTGTTCCGAACTCTATATTATATTTAATAGATTACCTCATAAAAAGTCTTTGCGTTTAATAAAACCAAACTTTTCCATTGACTTAGACCGTATGATACAATCACATATCTCCCTTGCCCATCGACCAAAAAGTCACGAAAACTTATGTTCAAACGATCAAAAGAAAACTTCTTATCATGTTCCTTCTAAACCTTTTACGGAAACTTCCTAAAGCCATTATCTAAAAGTTTTTACACAGATCAGCCGATTAGAATTTTGGTCTCGTAGCAATTATAAAGTTTCAGTTGCTTGGTCTTTTAATGTTTCGATGATTATCATTCGTGCTGGTACCACTTGTATTGATTAACAACACACATACACAAACACACACACACACACACACACACACACATCTTAATACTCAAAAACCTCAAATAGAAAACTGGTTTAAAAAAATGTAGTCTTAGATTTGAATAGTGATAGAAATCTTTTACTATGATCATTGGTTGTCATTCATTTTGTTAAATATCAGTAACCCATTTTGGATTTAATCTTTTCCCTCTAATTTAACCCATGCCTAAATTATCATCATGTTATATATATGGATCGAGAAATAGCTGGAAATCTTATAAAGCAGCCTTTTCAGATTATTAATTAGTAAGTTTTAGCAATCGGCCAATTAATATTAAAGTTAAGTATGTCTTAGAAACGAGTCAGTATATACATACCTATATAGTTTGTCAGTATTATAGGACTAGCCGCCTACTGCTTACTAAGGGCACAGCTATGGAGTGATAGGGGTAGTTTCTCAAAATAACTACTCAATTTTAAATAGTCAAGATACAGTACCAAAATTGTATATGTCTATATAAATATGATAATGTATACTTTTCATGGCAAGGTTCTGCAAGCCCTCTACAAGGTGGGCCGAAAATCTTGCAAGGGTTACGGGAAATCACTGGATGCGGCAGCTCGAGACAGGGCATTGTGGGGATCCCTGGGGGAGGTATTTGTGAAAACCAGCAGTGGGTATGATGAAAATTTAATTTTTTCGGCTGATAGATGATGAGAATTTTCATATTAATTGAGAAATATACGATTATCCTAACATTACTGCAGCTGTACACATTATCATATTCTACTGTTTGAAATTATTATTTATTTTCAAACTATCAAAATACAAAATCAATATGTAGTGTTAATTCATGTCTCCTTCGAGCACTCGATGAGTTAACAGCCCTTGAGAATGGTCCGTGGAGGACTGAAACACGTGTTGGGTATTGTACTGGCGCATGTTATTTATTTTGTGTCCTTCTTGTATGTGCACATTTTTGCGGGCATGACGGCGGTGCAAATTGCATCCCGGCATGATTAAACTGACAATTAGCGGAATTAATACCACATATTGATTTTGTATTTTGATTGTTATGGATTTTCGCAAAGTGACGCCTGATTCCATTACTTATTTTCAAACTGTTCGGTTCTTAATTTGAAATATAATTACTGACCGGTAAGAGCAATCCAAATAGATTCCTTTCTCAAGCCACAAAATAATATTGTATAGGAGTCTATAATCATCTAAATTGGGAACAATATCTTAATCTAAGACATAAGAGAACGTGATTTGAAATTTGAATTGATTGTGAAACTTTGTCTTTTATGGACTGAATTAATTCCATTCTGTCTGCGCCTAGAGAAACTTAAATGAGGTATTTAGTTTAACACTAGCAAGTTTGAAAGCTCTCGTCTGTTCAAATTGGTTTTCGCTAGAATTTATGCATGATTGATTTATTATTTTACTAAACGAGAACGCACACCGAATACATTAGAAAATAAATTTTAAAATTGTTTTAAATTCATCTATGTAACTGAAAACAAATAAGATTATTCATATAAATTGTAAATAGTAATTACCTAAGAGGTTAATAAGTAAATCTGGACTAAAAAGTTGTTCTAGTATGTCCATCCCAGAAAATCTTTATCAGTCTCTTTTGGAGATTATTAAGACCAAATATTGAGCGTACCGAAATCTTGCATACACATTTAGATAAGTTAGATATTTAAAATATTATGCAATTTTTCGGAACAAATGCATATTTCGCATAACTATGAATAGCATAAAGTTGGTGTCCCAGAAACTCGATTTAACTCTGCTACAGGTAATAATGCCAAATAAATATCTGCCATCTTAAAATAATGCCATTTTAAATTCTAACAGAAGCTGTGGACAAGACAAAGTGAAAATCGAGTAAATAGCACTTTATTGGTAAAGATCAGAATATCGTACTTTCCAACGAAATATATCGAAGTTTCATTTATTTGAAAGATAAACTTTCTCACTAAGTTGACGAACATTTTTGTAGTTCTTTTAAGCGGTGACAATAGTAACCAATAAAAACATTTAAGTTGATTTCAAGTTGCTAAAGATATGATACATCTACAGGTCGATATACGCTATTGGTACAGTCAAAAAGTGTGCAAAAATATTAAACTTAAACTACCCTTTTATAAATAAATTATATACCGTTAAACAGCTAGTTAGTAATTTTGCTAGTAATTTTTTTCCAATATGCGTTATGGAAATTTTATCTTTTTTACATCATCATCATATCAGCCGAAAGACGTCCACTGTTGGACAAAGGCCTCCCCCAAAGATCTCTACAATTGCTGGTTTTGCGCTATTCGCATCCAGCAGTTTCCAGCGGCCCACACAAGATCATCGGTCCATCTTGTATCGGCCTGCCCACGCTGCTTCTTCCGGTTCGTGGTCGACACTCGAGAACCTTACTGCCCCAACGGCCGTCGGTTCTACTAGCTATGTGCCTCGACCACTGCCATTTCAGTTTTGCAATTCTTCGGGCTATGTCGGTGACTTTGGTTCGCCTACGGATTTCGACATTTCTGATTCTATCCCGCAGGGAAACTTCGAGCATAGCTCTATTTTCTTTACATAATACATCAATTACATGAATATGTACATAATAATTATATATGGCCGGGAACCCATCGCCATTGGTTAAGTTACTTTTGTTCTCCATTGTTCTTTGAGTGCTCGATTTTGAGTGTTGCGGGGTGTTAGTCTTAATCATATTAATTTTCATTTGTATTCATTGGAGTTTTCATGCTGTATTGCGCGTGGGCAGGCCCTTTATAAGATGGGCCGATAATCTGCTAATCTATATAATAACGTTGGAAACCGGCAAATATGGAGATTTTTGAGGAAGCCTTTTTCCAGCAGTGGACGTGTTACATCTGATGTGATGATGATGATGATGATAAATATCATGATATTCTGAAATGAAAATCATGATATTTTAGAATTTTGCCATTGTAACGATCTAACATTAATCGGATAACCATCGGATAACCATAGCTCCTAACTCTGAGTTAATTAATTTAACCTGGGGTGGAGCAAGTGGGCCTTAATGTATGATATAATTGTACATTACAATAATTTAATTTACATTTATTTAAATTTGTGAAATGTTAATTATTGTGTGTGTTTCTGTGTAAATTAGTTGTATATATTAATTTAGTATTTGTAAATCAATTTGTTAATTGAACAAATAAATACCTAATTAATTGATTGGCTCTACACATCTCACATTCACCAAACTGCGCTAAGAAAAATCATCCGCGCCAAGGTAATTAAAAAAAAACTTGAGAGGTGTCAAGGGACACCCGGATGAAACGAAGTTATTTCTTATTATTTATTATGTACAAAAAACCTGTATACACTCAACAAAAATAATCGTCGCGACACCACACTGTTCAATGCGACATAGAAATGAAAATATCTGGCTTGCTTTCTATAAGAGAGAGAGACAGAGAAACATGCGCACGCCGCACAGCTGAAAAAAGTGTCGTGACTACTTTTCGTAAGATTTTTTTTCTTCTTTCCAATAAAAGTTTTATAATATCCACCTATATCACGTCATATGTACGTTAACATCTATACAAATAAATAAAATTGGAGTGTCTGTTTGTAATATTGAAATAACCGGTTTTTATTACATAAATATGAATATATATACGGTAGATACACCAAAATAACATTTTTTACAATTTTTGTCTGTCTGTCTGTCTGTTTGTTCCAGCTAATCTCTGAAACGGCTGGACCGATTTTGACGGGACTTTTATTGGCAGGTAGCTGATGTAATAAGGAGTAACTTAGGCTACTTTTATTTTAGAAAAAGTCATTTATTTTACTAAAAATCAAAAATAAAAACAAAATAAACTAATTAATACGCGGACACAGTCGCGGGCACAGCTAGTAATTAGTAAATTAGCAAAACCGTCAGACTTTAAGTTGTCACGAAAATATAGTATCGGTCTTTATACGACCAAACTTGATAAGCATAAAACCAATCACCTTCTAAAGTATGAAAGTTTTAGTTATATGCATTTCAATTAACTATATTACCAATGTATTTATCGCAACTTTTGTAACTGTAACTAAAACTTAAGCAGATAGATTCTCTTTACTAATGACAATGTATTATGTAGCTTCCAGTAAACAAGCTCTAATTAATTAGATAGCTTGTTAAACGCGATACGTTTTTGCAGCGTCGCAAACACTGCTTGGCAAACAGATTTCTTCTTTTGAATTAGATGTTTTCAATGAAAATTCATGGACATTGGCCCCGATAATTAGTTATAATTAAACAGAACTAATTGTTATAGAATTGCATTTCTTGCTGTTGTTCTTATGTGAAGTTGTTCTTATGAAAGGGATAACTTTGGTTTGCCCAAACAAGTAATTTGACTGGTCTATTGGTCTAGTATTTAGTGACTCTGAATGATAAGCCAGTGGTCGTAGGTTGTATTTGTCGGTCTGGTGGCGTGGTTGGTAAAAGCTTGCTTTTCACGCTAGAGTGCGTGATTTCGATATCAGTTATCTGGTTTCCATAATACATGCTCTGCTTAGATTGGAATTAGATAGCCGTGTGTTAATTAATATTTACATACATATTACGCATCCACAAAGAACACGTAATTGTGCTCTTCGCATAATGATTTGTCTTGGGTGAGAAACCATACCACGACCTCTGACTTATTCATAGTGATTAATTTATCAATCCATCTACAGATGTATCACAATCTCGATTTGATAGAAAACAGACTCTTCATTCTGGTGCCCTGTAAATTCTGTTTATATCAGCTCTTTTTTAAAAACTATAACTTAATTTCCATTACTAATACAATTTTAAAGTCCTTAAAGATAATCGAGATAATTTCTGATTGAAACAATGACGTTCGCCGAACAAGTGGATGCGTGCGCGCTCACTGCCGATCGGAAATTGTATCACTTCCATGCAATCCAAGATGGCCGCTTCTCCAGCGGTGTTATGTCAGGGTGATAGCTCAGTTAAGTATAAAAATTTAAAAAATATTAATATCCCATTAAAGGCGAGATAATTTCCACTGTTCCTTTTGAAATATATTAAGTACGCTGAAAACAACGATATAGTAGGTGTATAGTTATGTCTCCAAAACATGATCCACAAAAGATAAAACTAGTAAAATTCCCAAGTATTTATAAGACTGTTCCATAATTCCACTTTTCTCTCCAGAACTTCTAAGTACAGAAAAACCCAGCTTAACCTTAAAGAGATCAGTTTATCCTGAACTTGTTAAACTAAAAGCAAGATAAGTTTGGTGACTGACGAAATAGCGCAAATGTAACTACTATGTGAAAGTGTCTTAAAGGCAACGTTTTAATATTGTTAGCAAGAAACATACTCAACATGTTTAAAGTTAGAGACGAATAGTTACATAATTATGGTTTTGGACATGTGTTCAAACCTGTACAAAACCGCAGCGCAACCACGGTTAGTTACTTACTTACCTATATCTTTATACAGTCCACTTAGTTTAACGCTTCACCTATGTAAAAAACCAGTATTAAAACATATTTCAAACAGTCCGCACGTCTTCTTATTCATTGAACAACCCGCAAACGAAATTACACCTTATCGCCTTGAACATTTGGTCCAATTCGAGACGGATAAATATTACCGGTCGGCCACTGCGAGCGAGCCGTGAGAACAATAGGCGACCGCATTCCACAGCGATAAGGAATAGTCGGAGTTACTTTTTACTAATTACCGGTATAATTCGTGAATTCTACAAACATTAGTGAGCGAGTGTGTTATTACAAACATTATGGATTCGAGTATTGGATTTGAGGAACTTCTGGTGTATCAAAGGGAGCTACTAGACAACTTGAAAAATGCTGAGAAAAACTTCAAAAAGTCACCTAAAGATAGGTTAAAAAGAACTTATTTGGAAACGAGAATAGAAACATTAGAAGAATTATGGATTAACTT
Organism: Pseudoips prasinana; assembly: GCA_951640165.1. Taxonomy (NCBI): domain Eukaryota; kingdom Metazoa; phylum Arthropoda; class Insecta; order Lepidoptera; family Nolidae; genus Pseudoips; species Pseudoips prasinana. Next base: position 6,505,476 of record OX621236.1, read on the forward strand.
TAAGGAGGGACACAAACAAACTATTTTGAACCTTAGTAAAGACGATGATAAGAAGGATTCTTATTTTGAAGAAAATATGTACGAACAGTTCGAAGAGATATACATACAATACAAGTCGAATTTAAAGGAAGCTCTTCTACCGTTTTTGGATTCAGCTAAGTTTCAATTGCCTCCGTGTCCGGAAATATCGACACAGTCTGGCGGTACACAAATGCCGTTCAATTACGATGTGAAGTTACCGCGCATCCAGATACCTACTTTTACTGGAAAGTATGAGGAGTGGCAATCGTTTTATGACTTGTTTTGTTCGCTTATACATAATAACAAATCTTTATCGCCCGTACAAAAATTACAATACCTTAAGAGCAATTTATCCGGAGAACCAGAAGTATTACTAAGAAATTATTCTATCACAAATGCAAATTATGAGGAGGCGTGGAATGAACTAGAAAAACGATACAACAATAAGAGATATAATACAAACGAGATTTTGAGAAAATTATTTACACAAAAATCGATACAAATAGTTGCGGCGAGTTCTATCAAACAATTGCTGGACACCACTTCTACGTGTTTGAAGGCTTTGAAAAACATGGATGTGAATATTGATTCTTGGGACCTGATCATCAACTACTTGGTGCTGTCAAAATTAGATTCTGAGTCGGTAAAAGAGTGGGAACAACATTTGAGCATGAATAACAAAGAAATGCCAACCTGGCCAGAACTACAAGATTTTCTGAGTGCGAGATTCCGGTCATTAGAAATGATGGATGGCCATAAACCAAGAGTGGTGCAAGCTAAGCCCGTCGCCAAGCCTAAAGCCTTTCATTCAAATATTATTAAGGAGGAGAAAAAACACGATATGAAATGTGCGTTATGTAATGACGGACATTACGTATACCATTGCAAGAAGTTCGGAGATATGTCTGCTAAAGAACGACAAGACTTTGTTCAACGGAGTAAATTATGTTTCAACTGTTTGGCGCCATCACATTCCGCAGTGAAATGTCGACAGTCAGCGTGTTGTCGGAAGTGTGGACGGCGTCATCACTCACTTCTACACTTCGAGAGAGGAGTCAACACCGAGAAAACGAGTGAGGATGAGTCAACGTCTACAGGTACTGTGACTGAAGCACAGAGAGGTAAGCCTAATACTTTGTCTAATGATACACACATTGTAACCAACTTTTCTAGAGAGAATTTTCATACAAACAGTGTCTTGTTAGCTACTGCACAAGTGGTAGTAGATAGCAAGAATGGTTGCAAATATATACTCAGAGCGTTGTTAGACCAAGGGTCACAGGCATCTTTTGTAACGGAGGCGACAGTTCAGTTACTTAACCTTACACGTAAATCTGTCAGTGGTTGGGTGTCAGGCGTGGGAGAGGATCAAACCAGAATTAAACACATGGTTTCACTCACAGTGAAATCACGCTACAATCCCCACGCATCAGTTAGAGTAAATGCGTATGTATTGCGTTCATTAACGACACTATTACCTAATACTAACCTTGGTACTCCTGAGTGGTCAGATATAACAAACTTAGAGTTGGCCGACCCAGGATTTACTACACCAGGTAAAATTGACATTTTGCTTGGCTCGGAGATATATTGTGAACTTTTGTTAGATGGCGTAATTAAGCACACTAAGAGTAAATTATTAGCCCAAAATACAATCTTAGGTTGGGTAATATCTGGTAGGATGTCAGAAGAATCTACTGCAGCAAGAAGACACGTTACAAGTTTGCATGTGCAACACAAAGAAGACGACCTACTTAAACTATTTTGGGAAGTAGAAAACGAACCAAACATGATAAAAAAGACACAGTCAGAAGAAGAAAGGAGATGTGAGGAGTTTTATGAGGCTACCACAGTCAGAGACGAAAACGGAAGATTTGTAGTCAGACTGCCATTTAAAAGGGAACTTCCAGAATGTCAAAACGGGAGATCAATGAAAATAGCGTCTAAGCGGTTCGAATTGTTAGAGAAAAAGTTATCTAAAAATAATAAACTGCGCGAAGAATATCATAACTACTAAAAAATACTTTGGAGATCTAAAGAGAACGAGCCAGTAAAACACTTTAAATTATTAAGACTAACATTCGGGACAGCCTGTGCTCCATATCTTGCAGTTAAGTCACTACAGAGACTAGCTGATGATGAGCGAGTTGAGTACCCAGTTGCAGCGAAGATAACGATGAATGACTATTATATGGATGATTTGATGTCGTGCTGTGAGACAGAAAACGAAGCAATAATGATATACAACGAAATGAACAAACTAATGAATTTGGGAGGGTTCGAACTTCAAAAATGGAGTAGCAACAATGAAAACGTGTTGAAATATATCGGAGAACACAAAAGAATCGATCATGAACTTCCGCTCAAGCTCAATAACCTAGTGAAAGTACTTGGTGTGATTTGGAACCGCCTTACAGATAAATTTGAATACACCATTAATTTACCGGAACCTAAACAGTCAATTACTAAACGTCAAATCCTGTCGGAAGTAGCCAAACTTTACGACCCTTTAGGGTGGATAGCACCTGTTGTTGTCGTCGCAAAAATGATCATACAAAAGTTATGGAGGTCAGGGCTAGAATGGGATGATGATGTACGTGGAGAGCTGTTAGAGGAGTGGTTAAGTTTCAGGGAAAATTTGATACATATTAAACGAGTAAGTATACCGAGATGGTTGCACTACACTTCTACAGCTAGAACAGAGTTGCATGTCTTCGTAGACTCCTCGCAACTTGCATATGGAGCGGTAGTATACATGCGGGTTGTTGATGAGAGTGGAGTATACTAAGTCTAATTTCTGCTAAAACTAAAGTCGCGCCTATTGAGAAACAACTTTCAATACCGAGGTTGGAACTTTGTGGCGCAGTATTGGGCACAAAGTTAATTTTCGAGATATCTCAAGTGATGAATATACCTAAGACTAACTTATACGCCTGGACAGACTCATCAATAGTCCTCGCCTGGTTAAAGGGTGGATCAAGTAGATGGACGACTTTTGTGAGTAATAGAGTGTCAGATATACTGAATATCTTAGATTATGACCAGTGGGGACATGTTCCTACTGAAGTGAACCCAGCAGACTGCGCGTCAAGAGGACTACAAGCGTCGGATTTATTGAGTCATACATTGTGGTGGAACGGACCAGATTGGCTATCTTCGCTACACATAAACTTGAGCACAGATGATTTCGAAGACACACAAGAGGAGGAAAAAGTTAAGGTAATGAATGCCTTAATAAATACAGAAGAGGACTTTGTTTGGGCTAAGATTTCCAGCTTAACAGCAATGTTGAGAATTATATCATATTGTAGGAGATTGTTAAACCTAAAACTACCTAAGGAAACTCGACAAACATTTACTAAATATGTAACTCTTAAAGAAATTAGTGAAACATTGCAGATGTGCATAAGACAAGTTCAGAGCAAGGAATTCATACAAGAAATAAAACAATTAAAATCTAATGCATGTGTAGAAAGAAGAAGCAAACTCCGAACTCTTTGTCCATTTCTTGACGAGAATGGAATATTAAGAGTCAGCGGACGTATACAGCAGTCTCAAACACCGTACGATACACAGCATCCGATAGTTTTACCGGCTAAGAACCATCTTAGCAGGTTAATAATTAAAGATGCTCATAAAAAGACGATGCATGGTGGACCACAAACTATGCTTAATTATATAAGGTCCAAATATTGGATACTGCGAGGTAAAGATGAAGCAAAACGATGTTATCGCGAATGCGTCACTTGTCTTCGGTACTCTGCGAAGAACACCACACAATTGATGGGTCAACTTCCTGAGGTGAGAGTGAAACCTAACAAGCCCTTCAGGTCGGCTGGAGTAGACTATGCGGGACCCATTAATATAAGATTTTCACCAGGCAGAGGAGCAAAGTCCTATAAAGGATACATTTGTTTATTCGTTTGCATGGTGACCCGAGCCATTCACCTAGAAGCTGTGACAGATTTGACAGCAAAAGGTTTCATCGCAGCGTTTAGGAGATTTACTTCGAGACGAGGACACTGTAGTGACCTTTACACTGATAATGGCACTAATTTCGTTGGCGCAGATAAGCAGTTAAGAGAAATGTTCGACAAAGCCAAGTCATCAATCCCTACTGATATAGCCCAACTGTTAACCCTAGAACGTACTAATTGGCATTTCATACCTCCACATGCCCCTAATTTTGGAGGTCTGTGGGAAGCAGGGGTGCGCAGTACGAAGACACACCTAAAGCGAGTAATCGGGGATACTACACTAACATATGAAGAACTGTCTACAGTGTTAACGCAAGTAGAGGCTTGCCTTAACTCGCGACCGATAAATGTTTTAAATGACGACCTTAATGATCCTCTTCCACTGACCCCAGGCCATTTTTTAGTCGGTGAGCCGTTACTGAACTTAGCTGACGAGAATTACACACAATCTAATATTACTTACCATGAGAGATGGCGACTAATTCAGAAAATGGTCAACGATTTCTGGAACAGATGGCACCAAGAATATCTTGTTAACCTTAATCAACGGTATAAATGGAATACGAGGAATGCTGAACCAGAAATCGATGACATAGTTCTCTTAAAAGAGGACAATATTCCTCCTAGTAAATGGATAATGGGTAGAATACTACAAAAACATGTGGGTCCTGATAATATTAGTCGTGTCGTGTCAATTAAATGTAAAAATGGTATCCTTAAAAGACCTGTGAGTAAAATATGTGTCATAAATAAAACACAATGAGTTGATGTTAACTTAAAACTTACTTACTTACTTACCTAAGTAAGATTTTAAAATCTATGTTAAATGTAAGCTAAATACTGTGTATACCTAACCTACTTACCTGTGTTAACGTTGCAAGTTTGAGCTATATTACTTATATTAGTATTTAAGAGACATTCTGTACATTGATTCGAAATATTCTTTAACTATAAGATATTACGGTGGGCGGTTGTGTGTTAAATGTTCCAATGAAAGTACACATTTATGTAAATTTAATTTCTAATAATTTTGTAATCTTATATTTTCGCCCATCTAGTAAGAAACATTGTTAATTTACTTTATTTAACTTTGCAACATTTTCTTTCTTTGATTCTTTGGTTGTTGGTTGTGTTTTAAATAATTCCGATTACTAGTATCTGTAGTTCGAATTAGTTTTACTTTAGTTATTTTTTTTGGTTACCTATATTAAAGAACTGCGTTCTTTGGCGGGCGGAATGTTCAAACCTGTACAAAACCGCAGCGCAACCACGGTTAGTTACTTACTTACCTATATCTTTATACAGTCCACTTAGTTTAACGCTTCACCTATGTAAAAAACCAGTATTAAAACATATTTCAAACAGTCCGCACGTCTTCTTATTCATTGAACAACCCGCAAACGAAATTACACCTTATCGCCTTGAACAACATGTCTATTCCTCCTAGTCTGGGTGTTTTTTGTGTATTGTATATATATAGATCACCGTAGCCTAGTTGGTAGTGCTCCTGCCTACGAAGCTGGTCCTTGGTTCAAATTCCGGTAAGTGCACATATTTGTGTGATGAGCACAAATATTGGTTTCTGAGTCATGGATGTTTTCTATGTACCTAAGTATTTATCTATCTATATAAGTATGTATATCGTCGCCTGGTACCCATAGTACAAGCTTTGCTTAGTTAGGGGATAGGATGATCTGTGTAACATTGTCCCTAGATATTATTAGATATTATATTATTGTGAGTGTGTAAAAAGACTAAATGTTACATAATTATGTTTTTGAACATATCTATTTTTACTAGTCTGTGTGTTTTCTGTGTATTGTATATATATAAATTTGCAAAAAAAACTTGTAGATATATTCATATATCTACAAGTTTTTTTGCAACTTAACTGGTGAGAAAGATAGATAGAAAGAAAATTTGTGCTCGTACCTCTCTCTCTTGCCTCTACAGTAATATAGGAAATGTAACTCTCTATCTTCCTATCTTAGCTAACTTACATCCCTCTCGACTTCCGTTCGCTTTCCCCGATCATACTGTCCGTAACGCTTTCCTCACGCATTCTCCAGGTGTGTGAGACCACTCCCTAAGTGAGACGTTTGTTGAGAAATTTTACTGGAAAAAGAAACATAATGGTTGAATTGATAGCCTTTTTTCTAGGTTAAAAAGTATTTGGCTGCACTCGTGTCGCAGTGGTTGTCAAGGAGGTAGCCTCATTTCTAACTTGGCGTGTTTGATGCCTACTAGGACAACTATGTTATTTATAAGTAGTTAAGTCCGAGTCTGGGTGTCATTTGTGTTCGTAATGTCTATTTTTGTAAAGTCAAAATTCCCGTAGCCTTGCTTCCAAAACTTTTCTATTGATATTCAGCTATTGTAAATTCTATAACCTTAATAATATTCTGAGACATAATAATAATAATATTCTGGGACACTATTATCACACGGCCATCTGATCCCAAACTAAGCAGAGCTTGTACTATGGAAACCAGGTAACTGATACAATACATATCTTTCATCAATCATTACTTTCCTCCCAGACTCAGGACAAACAGACATGTCATGCACACAAATATCTGTCCTGGGTGGGAATCGAATCCACGACCTCCGGCGTGAAAAGCACGCATTTGCCAACCACGCCAACAGGCCCGTCAATAAAAAAAAACAGTGGGTTCTTGGTATCACTTCTGCATTATTCTGGTGATTGCTACTCCAGTCTGCAGGTCGTTGCGATTCTGTGTCCATCGATCAACTGTAGTACTTGTCGATCCTACAACCCTAATAAAGAAACAGTGGGTTCTCGTCATCACTTCTGTATTATTCTATTGATATCCATTCTAGTCCGCGAGTTCTTGTTATACTGTGTAAATTGAATAACTATTGCAGTTTTCGCCTACAACTCTAACAAAAGAACAGTGGATTCGTATCACTATTATTCTGGTGGTGTCTATTCCAGTCCACAGATCCTTCTGATTCTGTGTCCATCGATCAACTAGTCTGATCGTCAATCCTACAACCCTAATATAAAAACAGTGCGTTCTCTCTATCCATCGATTAACTATTGTGATCGTCGATCCTACAACCCTAATGTAAAAATAGTTCGTTCTCGCTATCCATCGATCAACTATTGTGATCGTCGATCCTACAACCCTAATATAAAAATAGTACGTTCTCGCTATCCATCGAGCAAATATTGTGATCGTCGATCCTACAACCCTAATATAAAATAGTGCGTTCTCGCTATCCATCGATCAACTATTGTGATCGACAATCCTACAACTCTAATATAAAAATAGCGCGTTCTCTCTATCCATCTATCAACTATTGTGATCGACAATCCTATAACCCTTATTCAAAATAGTGCGTTCTCGCCATCCATCGATCAACTATTGTGCTTGTTGATCCTACAACCCTAAAGTGAAATAGTGCCAACTCGCTATCCATCGACCAACTATTGTGGTCTTTGCTTCTATGAACCCTTATTTAAAAAACTGCTGCGTCTCGTTATGTTATTTATTTCCAGTTCACGGTTCCTTGCAAAACTGCGTTCATGGATGCACTATTGCACTCGTTGCGTCGGTTCAATTAACCATTACTGTCTGTAACATAAATAGAATACACATTGTCATCTATTCATATAATAAAATCGTAGGAAAGTAAAAACTGTACATTGAATATTTATTATTTAAAAAGGATACCTGGGGCTACTACAATCCATATAATTTTTTTTAACGACAAAAATTACATCCAGACTCAGAACAACTATTTATGGGTCACACAAATAGTTGTCCGGCGCGGGAATTGTACCCGGGACACGAAGCGGTTAGGCGACTGTCTAAGCCTCTGCGCCACACGTGCAGACAAATCTAGTCAAATAGCGAACCAAAAATATAGATTTTAGAATTTTTGTCTGTTTGTCAGTATGTATGTCCGGGCTAAACTACTGCATGGATTTCAATGCTTCCAATTTTGCATGAATATTACTAAAGGTTGGGTCAATATTAACATACATATAGGCTACATATTATCACGCTATCACGTACAGGGGAGGAGCTGTGATAATTTATAACGGCAAAACCGCGGGGCACAGCTAGTATTGAAAATTAATAACACCGCGGCGTGTTTGATGCTGGGTAATCCAGTGAATTATACCACATTGAAAACTTATTCTTCATTCACATGCTTGAGTTCAAACATGGAACTAATTAAAAACAATAAAGTTGAGCATTGTTTTGTAGCCGAAAGACGTCTACTGCTGGACAAAGGCCTCCCCCAAAGATCTCCACAATTGCCGGTCTTGCGCTATTCGCCTCCAGCAGTTTCCAGCGATCCGCACAAGATCATCGGTCCATATTGTAGGGGGCCTGCCCACTGCGTCTTCCGGTTCGTGGTCGCCACTCAAGAACTTTTCTGCCCCAACGGCCATCGGTTCTACGAGCTATGTGCCCCGCCCACTGCCACTTCAGTTTTGCAATTCTTTGGGCTATGTCGGTGACTTTGGTTCGCCTGCGGATTTCGTCATTTCTAATTCGATCCCGCAGGGAAACTTCGAGCATAGGCCTCTCCATTGCTCTTTGGGTGACCTTGAGCCTTCTAATAAGGCCCATAGTGAGCGACCACGTCTCTGTTCCGTAAGTCATCAAATATTCTTATACGAAATATTCTTTACGGAAAAATCCCAAAACCACAGTTCAGCCCAACCAAGGATTTGAACCCAGGACCTCATTATCTGTTAAACCCGATACCGCTAGACCAACAAGGAAAAAGAACCCCTATTAAACCAACATCAAACTCATAGTTCTTCCGGAAGCTAAATTTATCTGTCGTTTCAGTATTGTTAGACTTCCCACATAAACGTCCCAGTTTCCCAAATTACCATAATCATCTACAATGCTATACAGAACGTTAAATTCACGTATGGAACAAGCTTCCAAACTTCCGAACTCGCAACAGCTGGGCTGCAAGATTCCGATGCTAATGAAGTTAACTTGCGCCATAAAAGCATATCAAGATATTTGCATTTTGAGTAAGTTTCGTAGGTTCTTCTAGAGGAAGTCAGCAATTTGTAAAGTTGTGAAGCAATTTGTTTAAACTTTAAGGGGGAGTTGGACTACACTCAAGATATCAATACACATTATTTGTATATCTGCTCCACTGCCTAAGATTCCCTAAAATACGATTTTGGACTACTTATCTATTAATAATATTATTTTTTCAAATTAGTATCTTCATCTTCACCAATCTGTCTGTGCTCAATTTCCAGTAACGAATATGAACAAACTGCTCACCACATCTTTTGGGAGTGTGATCTCTGGCAAAATCAGCGTGATATTATGTTAAACAGCTTGCAACCAATATCTGGAGTATTTTATTATACGGATTTTGTAGCAAAAAGGAATGACTTTCATGCGTTTAAGCGCTTTTGCCATACCTACTATTGGAATCAAATATAACAGCTCACTTAGGACCCTTAAATTGATTCTCGGTGCTTTTGCAGCTGGCTTCTCTAGTTGCAATTCTCTCGTTTTATGTGGCTATAGCCTCTTTACATCACTCTGTCTCCCGCTTTGCTCTGAAGGGAAGTGTTACTATTCATTTTCTAAGTCCTCCTTTTTTTTCTCTCTGATTAAATTCGTTGCGGGATCAAAGACAGTTAAAGGGATTCCCCGGGACATGCCTGAGCCTTACCGGTCAGTGTCATTTCATTGGGTGCCACTGTTGATCCTGGCTTACAGGAGTTGCAGTGGTGGGTAAGACGGAGGGACTAGTCCCGATAATAAAAAAAAACTTATTTATTATTTGCAATAGAGCAGAATATTCTTTATTTTCTTACATCGTATTGATCCGATATATCGATAAGATCTTATCGCATGAAGTGACCTTCCTGAGTGATATGTATTGTCTCTGGAAGAGATCAAATTTTAGTGATAAGGCCGCCAATTATACTTAATCTTTCTAATGTGCTTGTACTATGGAAACCAGATAACTGATATACTACTTTTCTTTTGTAAATACATACCTACTTATATAGATTAATTACACTCAGACTCAGGACAAACAAACGTGTTCATGCACACAAATATCGGTCCTGGGTGGGAATCAAACCTACGCCCTCATCTAACTTAAGCCACAAATACCTCAGGGCACCCCAAAGAGGGTGTGATCACTGGTACGGGCTTTAGGCACGGGATCACGGACAAAGGGATATGCGATGATCCTCGCCGGCGAGGATTCTACCCTAGTTCACCGGCGGCTTTCTCCAAACACCTAGGTGGACGACAACGAACAGACGACTACGCTATTATTTCTGGTTTCAGTAAACCCACGGCACTTTTCTATATCTACTTGCACCGGCTTGAACAACTCTGACACTATCCAGAAGTCATTTGCCCTTGCTTAGCGAAATTTCAGTTCTGTTAGACGTTTAATTCTTTCGTCAGTTCCATTCCAAGCGGTTAATAACAAATTGTTTTGATTTCTACGCGGAAGAATTTCAGTAAATGTCTAAAGTTTAAGCCTGGAAAATTTAGGAATGTTTCATTATATTTCCAAGTGGTACTAGTTGAAACCAAAAGAGATTCCTAGGCGTTGAGCGAGTTATGTGAAGTCTGTAGTTTAGAGTGAACAAAGCCTAATTTGGATATCTCTGTGTTTGAGTACAACAATGTTGTTTTAAGTTTTGTTTGAGGTTGAATAATAGCTCTAGTTATGCTACACGTAGCCTATGCAGTAGCAACAGTTAAGTGAGGCAGAGTTAAGCGTTCATTTATTCTGTGGACATTGACTAGGGAAGTGTATCCACATTACAAAATATAGGTAACGGCATCAACAGAACGGATCATAGACGTATTGGTTTACTATGGATCACCTACACATAATCCGCCGTAGACTTGTCATAACTTTTAGCAAAATTTAGCACTATATCCCAGGTGATTGCCGATTCCTGCTACTCGGGGACAGCGACTGTGCCACAAACAGAACGCCTGTTTTTTGGAGCTACTTGCACGTGGCGAAAAAAGAAGACACATCTCGGCTATCTCCGCGACCCCGAGGGGGAGTTGTGACTATTCAAACATTACAAAAAAGGTATACTACAAAACATTTTATGGTCTATATTGTTGATGTGAGTAAATAAAGATTAACCTGGTTACGAGTCACTAAAGTAAACTGAAAACGTGTTTGTTTTCACACAAAATCACACCTACACAGTCTCATGTACCTTTAACATCCGCTTGTAACCAACCCATCACCGTCTTATTTATTGTTGCCATTGGAAACCTAACAGCGAAAAGTTAAATTGAATATAAATCTATTCTGAGACATGTACAACTATACTCATGCAGATAAAACTGGCAAAAATCAACTTTAACATAAGGCAATAGGTGACACTGAAATGCAAACGCAAGTTTGTTTTGTTTTCGAGGAAGGACCATCAATTCAGGTTCGAAACGCAGAGTGTGTTTAAATAAATAACGTAATTCGCTTTTAAGCAATTACAGTAATCTTATTGTGATTTTTATTGTTTTTGAACAAGGACGAACAGAATTACATATTAATGGGCTTAAAACGACGGTTTATGATTATATTTACTTTAACTATAGATAGATAGATAGAGTACACTTTATTGTTATAAATTATACCTAGCAATACAAATAATCGCACATAGATTTGTAATAGCTGGGGATTGAACTCCCAACCTCTGACTTAGCAGCTAGGGTCACTAACCACTATTTTGACAGACAAATCGATAAAATAATTTTGGCATTGTCAATTCTGGCATAGAATCCTCGGGATCTGCTAGAAAATTGAATGTCTTCTTATTGACTGCCGGGCCCTTCAACTAACTACTGTCATTTGAATGGGTCCAATCAGAATTCAACCCATATACAAAAATAAAGTTTGATATTTAAATTAGTCTAGGAATAACATATTTACCTAGGACAGACCATCCAACTAGGTAGGTCCAACTTCGAGAAGGAGGTCAATCGTAGAATCCAACTCGACTGGGCAGCGTTCGGGAAGCTACGTAATATCTTCTCGTCCCAAATACCGCAGTGTCTTAAGTCGAAAGTCTTCGACCAGTGTGTGTTGCCAGTGATGACTTACGGAACAGAGACGTGGTCGCTCACTATGGGCCTTATCAGGCGGCTCAAGGTCACCCAAAGAGCAATGGAAAGGGCTATGCTTCGAGTTTCCCTGCTAGATCGAATCAGAAATGTTGAGATCCGCAGGCAAACCAAAGTAACCGACAAAGCCGTAAGAATTGCCAAGCTGAAGTGGCAGTGGGCAGGGCACATAGCTCGTAGAGCCGACGGCCGCTGAGCAGAAAGGTTCTCGAGTGGCGACCACGAACCGGAAGACGCAGCGTGGGCAGGCCCTCTACAAGATGGACCAATGATCTTGTGCGGGTCGCTGGTAATCGCTGGATGCGGATAGCGCAAGACCGGCAATTGTGGAGATCTTTGGGGGAGGGGAGGCTTTCTCAGTAGCTGCCACGTCATGCACTGCACGGTAGGGTAAAAAAAATTGACGATACCACACAAATGTAATATTTTAACGGAATAAATAACTTTTTGAATTTTGAATTTTGAGGCCTTTGTCCAGCAGTGGACGTCTTTTGGCTGATATGATGATGATGAGGAATAACTTACTAGAGCCTGTTGGCGTGATTGGCAAATGCTTGCTTTTCACGCCGGAGGTCGTGGGTTTGATTCCCACCCAAGACAGATATTTGTCTGCATGAACATGTATGTTTGTTCTGAGTCTGGGTGTAATTATCTATTTAAGTATGTATTAACAAAAGAAAAAAATAGTATATGTAGTATATCAGTTATCTGGTTTTCATGGTACAAGCTTTGCTTACTTTGGGATCTGGGGCTCTACCGGCTAAGTCGCCGAACATCGATTTCTAAAATGGCGTTCAAATAAATAAAGGTTTAAAATGACTTAATTAATCATTAAATCGGCTTCCATGAGCACATGTGACGTCATAAATGGTCTTGAATCGATTGTCAACGTTGACGCCGATTTAACAATTGATTAAGTCATTTTTAACCTTCATTTGTTTGAACGCCAGTTAAGAAATCGATGTTCGGTGACTAAGCCGGTAGAGCCCCTGATGGCGGTATGTAAATAATCTCCCAGGATATTATTATACTAGATTAGTGTTTTAGATTCATAGTATTATTCGCAACGCAAAGCGTAAATCTGATGTCAAATGAAATATCATAAATCTTGTAGTCCGGCGGGTCTCCTGCCAGCACCCTCTACCAATCCGGGGTACCAACGATACATACTGGTAGATCAAATTTAGGATTTCCTCGCTAAAACTTTGTAGCTTAATAGGCAAAGCGCCTACCCAGGATTGTGTGCTGATTCGAGACAAACCGGACTATTAAATTTATATTTCTTTTTATTAATATTTATATTTTGTAAGTAAGATTAAAATTGATATGCGAGCTGTCCTGACACATGAATTGTCCAATTGTTATTTTTACCTGGTTCCATCAGAAAACCGGCGCTGCAACAGTATTGTCGCAGCTAGTGCTGAGATGGGACCAATTCGGACTCGCACAGATAGCAATCAAGAATTTCTTTATGTGTACCTATATAGTTATTATAATTATTTGTGCTTGTTTACTGAATAAATACATATTCTTCTTCTTCTTCTTTTATTTTTTATTTATGAGATTACAAGATTTGAGTTTAAAATCTTTTTTTTATATCAGAGGGCGACAAACGGGCAAGTGGGTCACCTGATGGTACCTGATCACCGCCGCTCATGGACACTCGCGACACCAGATGTGACTCGGGTGTGTTGCCGGCCTTTAAAGTCAGCAAACAAGTGATGCTGACCCTTCCCTCCACCCCCATAAGCTCTGGCGACCTTACTCGGAAACACAACATTAAAATGATTTTTAAAAAAAACATTAAAATGATGCAAAGCGTTTATCTAATCTCAAAAATGAGAAAACATAAATTTAATCGTCCGGCGGGTCTCGAACCTGCATCATCTACCAATCCGGGGTAGGCGCTCTGCGTTAGGCTACGAATGATACACGCTGGCAGATCAAATTTAGGATTCCCTTGCTAACATCCTTCCTACGTACTTGAGTCGCAAGTATTAAACTTACTCGCGTAAATTTCATAAAGAATTGTAGATGTTTGTTCCTGCGATCGGTATCGGTAGTAGTCAATCTCGGCATCTATTTACTGTTTTTTTATATTGTTTTACGTAGCTATGTGTAAACATGCTCACTATTAATATCAAGATTAAATCCAAGTTATTTTCCGTTATACAAATACAGATCCTTGTTGGCAGAAAGAAAAACAAATGTCTTTATAAGTTTTATCTAAAACTAGCAAAAACATTCTTCTAGTTCAGCTTTTTTCAAGCAAACACTATAATACTGTGTAAGTACCTAATTAATGATGGAATAAACATTAGCCTAGAAATGCTAATCAAACAATCCATCTTTGCCGAACCTCTGATGTCAGTTGCTCGGTGTACACTGATTCCATCTGCTTCTCTGAAACGTTTAAAAGTTTAACGGAATTCGGAGGATGTATTTTAGAATAAAAAAAATGTATTTCGAGTAAAGTAAAATTTAAATTAAATAAACATATTCTTAAATAAACATTCGTCCATGGCATTTTTAAAAGCGATATGGACATTGAATTATTTTGTAACATATATGATAATGGTCGCAATTGGGGTGCTGTTAGTTAGTTAGTTTACTGTTATTTCGAAATTATCAACCAATTAAAACAGTCTCTTGAGAAGGTCTTCAATGCCTTTATTCTTAACACTAAACGGGCATTTAACTCAACTGATAGGACGTGGTAGCCCATGGAGTTTGCTTATTGCTATTTCTTGCTCCTCCCTGATGGGCTCTGGACACTTACTTACGCACGGAATATAGTAGTAGTATTTCGTCGCTTAAGATGCTCCAAATAAGTAATTCCACCTGGCTAGAGCTGATTTTGTGATTTGTCCTCTCACCATATATATGGCCTTTGCGTCTATTACAGACGATTTACGGCGCATTGTCTGAGAGACATTTCTTTTCGTGGCTAAACAAACCGATGCGAGCGCGACATAGCCTGCCGCAGGCTTGACAAGGGAAGTTTGCGGTGGTTGATGCCGAGCCGCTTTCATGTCACTTCTGTCTCTTATCAGCAAGTACTCCGAACCAGGCTTCATCACAGATCTTACGACCCTCCACTACACGTTTGCGCCATGCATATCTATTTTCAGCGAGCGTTTCCCAGCTACAGTGGTCAATTTTAAAAGCGGCCATATTCCGCTTGGTGCAGTCTTTAAAGCAAAGCAGAGGTCTACCGACCGCACCCAGCAGAACAAAACCTACCTGCCTAATTACTGATTATCACAAATTTATTTTAATATTTATTTACGGAGTGCACTTGTATTGGGCAGTGTTGCCAACTTTTTGTACATAGGCTCACAATAAGCCATCTGTTTCTGACAATAGCTTTACTACATACTAAACTATCTTTATTGGTTGTCATGAGTACATACATATACGACAACATTCAAACATAACACTAGAGGAGCTATCGTCTCGTCAAACCATCTAGATAATTGGTTTCACTGGATTTCATGCTCAGATGGTAGTTGCTCAATTAAACTGATTGTTGCCAGCGTATTTAATACGAGAAATTTAATTTTACTGATAAGCAATGGAATCAGGCGGTACTTTGCGGAAATCCATAACAATCGTCACAACTCGTCGAGTGCTCGAATGAGCACTTGACGAGTTAGCTGCACTTGGGAATGGTCCGTGAAGGACTGAAACACGTGTTGGGTATCGTACTGGCTCATGTAATTTGCTGTTTTATATTGTCGTTGCATGTGCACATTTTTGCGGCCGGGAGGGCGGTGCAAATTGCATCCCGGCATGATTAAACTGACAATTAGCGGAATTAACACTACATATCGATTTTGTATTTTGATTTATTTTACTGAATAAATGTATATGTATGTATTTCTTCTTCTTCTTAAATTTGTTGGACTGTCTCGTTGTTCTAGCGGCAGTGTGTTTAGATGCAGATAATGAAGTTCTGGGTTCAAATCCCGAGTCGGACCACAAAGCGATTTTGGGCGTTTTCTTTTTAAGCAAAAATCTCAGTCCGGTATTCAAAAGTTAAGTAGTAAAGGTAAACCGGATAACACGTTGCAAGCCCTAAATTTTGTACACTCTGTCCGATGATAACCTATAGTTTAAGAATTTAAGGGTATAGGAAATGCCATGGTTGAGCCGTCATTACGGCATTCAAAAATTTTGGCCAGGAAGATAAGAAGTGACAGCAGGCTAGCTGAGACATACCTTAATATGTACGTAATTTCTAGGTTACGTAAAATAGAGCGTGGGTGTGTTGATGGGGCTGCTGCGCAATTGTAGCGCGAGTGGCATGTTCGCATAGGCGCACGTGGACGGCTTCCATGCCATCATGCGCATCTAAGCGCTGTACATCGATGATGGCGCGGGTGCGTAGTAGCCCCAGCGCCATTCTAGCCGCGTGCGCTATCCGCTGGGGCTCGGTACTGATGGCTCACTGGTTAGACCTTCATGCGAGATCAAGCACCTGACGTAATTGTACCTTGACTTTTTTCTAACACTTAGATTGTTTTATGACGTTGCTAGATTGTTTTATGACGAACAATTGCAGAGCTTATTGTGTTCGTAATTTCTAGGTTATGTATCTAGCTCAGTATGAGGATTGGTTGTTGGTCACAATAGACACTTAACTTGACCTGCTTGGTACTAGAGTATTTTAGAAGGAACAGCAGACTCACTAAAGCTCTTTATTGTGTTCGTAATTTCTTGATTATGTAACATAAAGCAAGCTCATTATGAGAATAGGCTGTCGGTCACTATAGACACTTAACCTGCACGGTGCTAGAACTTTATTAAAAAGAACAGTAGACTCGCTAAAGCAGAGCTTATTGTGTTCGTAATATCTAGGTTATGCAACTTAGAGCGCGCTGATTATGAGGACAGGTTATTGGTCACTATAGACATTTAACCTGCTTGGTGCTAGAGTATTTAATAAGAGACAGCATACTAGCTTGAGGAGATGAGGATAGGTCACTACAGACACTCAAGGTGTCTATAGTGACCTATACTCATAATAAGCGCGCTTTATGTCAAACCCTGCTTATTATTAGATGGTTTTATAAGGAACAGCAGACTCGCTAAAGCAGAGCTTATTGTGTTAGTAATTTCTACGTTATGTAACTTACATTACAGCTAAATAAGTCCACTGCTGGACAAGCCTCCCTCAAGAATCGTCTTGGGGGGATATGCCATAATCGCCACGCTTGGCAGGCGGGTTGGCGATCGCAGTAAGATGGTCATAGTACTCAGAGAGACGCTGCTGCCCGTCCTCTGGTAGATATTCCCTCGGGTCGACTTCTACGCCCCCCACGGGATGAGATGGGGTGATGATATTCTGATTCTGATATTTGTCGCCGTCACCACACAGCTGTTATGTAACTTAGAGCGCGCTAATTATCAGGACAGGTTACTGGTCACTATAGACACTTAACCTCCTTGGTGATAGAGTATTTTATAAAGAACGGCAGACTAGCTAAAGTGACCTATATAATGAGCGCGCCAAATCCTGCTTGTTATTAGAGTATTTTATATGGGACAACGGACTAGCTAAAGCACAGCTTATGTTCGTAATATCCGGATTATGTATCATATAGCGCGCTCATTATGAATTAGGTTGGTGGTCCCTATAGACAACTAATTTAACCCGCTTTTTAGTCGAGTATCTTATTTATAACTAGCTGTGCACCGCGGTTTTACCCGCGTTAAATTTTATAAATTATCACAGATCCTCCCCGTAAGTGATAACGTGATAATATGTACCGGACCTCTTAGTAATATTCATGCTAAATTTGAAGTAAATCCATGCAGTACTTTTTGAGTTCAGTCCGGCCATACATACAGACAAACAGACAAAAATTCTAAAAACTATATTTTTGGCTTCGATATCGATTGTAGATCACACTACAAGTATCCTTTTAAAAAAATATTCAATGTACAGTTTCGACTCTCCAAT
This sequence comes from Pseudoips prasinana, assembly GCA_951640165.1. Classification (NCBI taxonomy): domain Eukaryota; kingdom Metazoa; phylum Arthropoda; class Insecta; order Lepidoptera; family Nolidae; genus Pseudoips; species Pseudoips prasinana. Next base: position 6,523,565 of record OX621236.1, read on the forward strand.
GCGATGCATGGATATTATGGGGGTTAATTCAGGTAGCTAGTCGCTTCGGCTGAGATTGGAAGCTATTTTCATAGAACTAGAAAAAAGTCAAGGACAGTTGTATTCTTTAGCATGATTCAGTGTACACGTTTTGTAACGCAAACTAATTTAAGAAGCTCACAAGGCTTTTGGAAGCTTTGAAGGTCTGAAATTTGCAAACGAACATTTTCCGATACGAAACAAAGAGGGAGAATAATTTTTTCTACACCCTCGTGTTATCTTGTTAAAAATGTACTTTATATATATGCCCCGCGGTTTCACCCGCGTTTAAGTAGTTTTGGCGTAAAAGAGTAACAAACATACATCGATACAACTATACTCATAAACTTTTGGCATTTATAATATTAGTAGGATGTGCACCTCTAGAGGCAGTGCACGCCGGAATAGTTCCCAGATGGTAGATGTATTCTTAGTTTCTTGACACTTATATTTTATATATGCGTTATATTTTAGACAATTCATACATATAATAAAATCGTAGGAAAGTCAAAACTGTACATTGAATATTTTTTTAAAGAATAGCTTGGGCGTGATCTACAATCGATATCAAAGCCAAAAATATAGTCTTTAGAATTTTGCCTGTTTATCTGTTTGTCTGTATGTATGATATAATGTCTGTATATAGGTCGGGCTAAACTCAAAAAGTACTGCATGGATTTATTTAAAATTTTGCATGAATATTACGAAGAGGTCGGGTTACCATATAGGCTACTATCACGCTATCACCTACGGGGGAGGAGCTGTGACAGTTTATAAAGGTTAAAGCGGTAAAACCGCGGGGCACAGCTATATCGTTATAAATTGTAACCTATGTGTTATTCTAATGTATAAGCTATATTATTGTAAAGTTTCATTGGAATCCGTTCAGCAGCTTTTACGTGAAAGGGTAACAAACATCCATCCATCCATTCTTACAAAGTTTCGCGTTTATAATATTAGTAGGATTTGCCGATTTGCGTGGTTGGTAAATGCTTGCCTTTCACGCCGCAGGTCGTGGGTTCGATTCCCACCCAGGACAGATATTTGTGTGCATGAACATATATGTTTATCCTGAGTCTAGGTGTAATTATTTATTTATATAAGTATGTATTTTAAAAAGAGAAGAAAAGTAGTAGGTATATGTATCATATCAGTTATCTCGTTTTCATAGTAAAAGCTCTGCTTAATTTGGGATAAGATGGCCGTGTGTGAGATCAGGTACAGGACCGATGGCATTCCGTGCTCTCCGAAGCACGGGGGTATAATACCGCCAACTCCCAGACTTTGGGCTGATACTTAGAAATTTCCATTTACCGTAAAATCCCAAAATCACTTTTTGGCCCAACCTGGGATTTGAAACCAGGACCTCATTGTCTGCGGTTGAACACGCTACCGCTAAACCAACAATGCAGTCAATATTAATATTCAATGCCCAAAGTACTTAACCAATCCTAAAACAAACGAGTGTGCTTTACACCACACGACTCAAGTAAAACTTCGATAAACGAAATGCGCTCGTTGGGTCTGGGTTATTACACCAACCGTTTGCTAGAACCAATCTTATCTAGTTCTCGGTTATATCTCGAATAGCAAAAACATACAATGCTATCTCCGGGGAGGTAAACGTCTTTAAGGATGGGCTGACACTTTAAAAAAAATGTCTTGAGTTTATTAAGTAGGCTTTAATTAGTGTTATATTTAAAAAATAAATAGTTTTTGTTTTTAATTTAGCATAAGAATGTGTTTCAGTTATTTGTTTGAGGTGATTATAAATATGTTTTAATTTTTGTTATGTTAAAAAATATTTTTAATTTTATTTGTTTTATGTAGTATATTTTATTTCATTTAATTTTTCTTTATGTCTCACTATTATGTAATTTATGCGCAGGCTGTGACACCTTAAAATGTTGTGCATTTAATTATAATTTTGTACTTACTTACTTACTTACTTAATCTAGACGTAAGAAACAATGTAACGACTACAGGTTGTCCAAATAAATAAATGTAACTGGCTATCAGATATAAATAAAATGTGTCCTCGCACCTCTCTCTCTCTTGGCCCCACAGTAATATTCAAAAATAATTATTTCTCCCTTTCTATCGTCGTTAACTTCACACCCTTTAATCTATCTAATCTACAATCTCCATCTCAACTTCCGTTAGCCACACCTGATCACACTTTTTGTAACGCTCTCGTCATGTATTCACCGACTTACTCCCTAAGGAGATTGGCACACTGCCCCGCATGATGCAGCGTAGTGCGTGAGTGCGTGTTCTAACGTTGCTTGTAAGTATCTCCGTTTGTATAGAAAACACTCACAGTCCAACACACAGAACATGCATCTGCATGAACGCACGTGGATGGATGTTCTCTGTGTTAGACTGTGCGTGTTTTCTATACAAACGGAGATAATTTCTACGCTGCATCATGCGGGGCAGTGTGCCAATGGGCCTTTATTTTTTTTTTTGCGGGGTGGAAAATCCTGCATGGATGTCCTCCGCCTTGGGGGAGGCGGAGGGGTCTGTCAGACTCCTACTGACTAAAAACCACCCCGGTGTTCCATCTCACACCTGCGCCGGGGGTCGCGGGAACGAATGATACTTCCGCAACCCCCAGCTGGTGCTGGCCCATGCCTGCGGGCCTCCTCGCATTAGCGGGGGGAGTGAGGTGTTAAACTCCCCCCGCAACGTCTAAGAGGTGCGCGCGTGGAACACGTCGCGCCGTCACGGACGCCCCCGAGTCCGTCGCCCCTGGACCCATTTAGGGGGCTGGAAGAGGGCATTGTCCGCCCTCCGCCGACGCCCGGTGCGTCTGCTGCGGGCCGGATGAGAGGATGTAATCTCCCTCTCCCGCTCCGCAGCTTCCTTCCGCGAGATGACTGTCTCGCAGAAGGAAACCACCGCGTCCCAGGACTCCTCGCTGCCAACCATCGAGTTCACGACGGCTGGCAGCGACAAGTCACTGCCTACTCCAGAAATGAGGGCACGGCGCTGCTCCTCCCAAGCGGCAAACTCTGCCAGCGTATGCAGCGCCGTGTCCTCCCGACAGTCGACGCAGTGGTGACACCGGGCGTCCGGCTCCCTGTTTATGCGACACAGGTACTTCCCGAAGCGTCACTCGAAACGACAGGGAGCCGTGCCTCCTCCCGAGTCAACGCTCGAGTACCGGCCGGACCGCCTCGATAGTGACGAGGCCGGCGGTTGGGCGCGATAGCCTGTCCCGCCATTAGTGTGCCAATGGCCTAAATCAAGCCTGCGTAGAGAAGCTTTACTTCAAAAAACTCCTGGATGCAGTAAGTTTTAGTAATGTATTCTATCTCTCTCTTACACAAGTATTCACAGTTTTCAGCTTTGAGACTTGCGAAACAACTATTATTAAAGGAGCACATAATAAACACACCACACCATAAATTACCAACATACTCACCGCTAACTTTACCATACTCATTCCTACAAAACAAAACAAAAGCGTCATGTCTAATTAAGTAGGAAGGCAAATCGTACGCACCGCCGACATCAAAGGAGAACGTACAAAGCGCTCGCAACTTTGCCTGAGATTATCATTTTTCAGAGTAGCGGCTGTGAAGTTGGATTTCTTGTGTGTTCATGTTTATTTTCTTTTAAACAATATGTAACATAAAAGAAAAGCTTTAAAAAGTATACAACATGTAACTTAATTAACGCACATCCTGAAAAAAGTTTGGTCAGAATCGTTTACGTAATCGATTTAATATAGGTTGAATATTTAATATTGGTTAATTTTTTATTGTAAAATAATTAAAACTACGGAAATTATTTTCAGAATAACCCTGTTCAGTCAAAACAAATTGATATGGACCGTAAGTCAAAGTAATAAGACTTTTAAAATCACAGTTTTATTTGTATTCATACAAATTCCATCATTCAATACAAAAAAAAAGAAAAATTAACTTTATTCCAATAAACTAATTTAGTAAATAACAGTGCATACATAAACATGTATTGCAGTTATGCAAAATTCAGTGTCTGTATTATGATTACAACATAATATTCTAATTGGGGTGTTTGAGGGTGTGCGTTAATTATGTTACATGTTGTAGTTGGATCATTTAAAAGAAACTCACAAAGGTACCTTGTGAATAAGATGTACTGAAATAGTATATAGAAAGTGCCCCTGTGTTTGCGCACACACTTGTGCACTATAGTATATCGCGCGCAGATGGCTATTCTCTATTGAGACTGGCCGCCGTAGCCGATATTCATCTAGGACGACATTATATACTTGTATTTGGTAGACTTAATATAGCTGTTTAATAGACAAAAACAGTTACTTACGTGTCGGCGACTTGTTCAGTTCATTTCTACTGTAGTTACTCTACAGGCATCCATAGCACGCATCCATAGCCCACATTCATTGTACGGATCCATAGCACGCATCCTTCCATATAATAAAAAAAAACATATCTTAGTTGAATCTGTTTCCACCGATGCCAAAGCTATTGTGCATCAATAAATATGATTGGTGGATATCAAACGCATCCATAGCAACGTAGCATAACACATTTCTGGTGGAAAAGCAGCCTAACAGCCATGTAAATTAAATATACAAGTCATTTATATACAATACACAAATACACACATTCACACACTCAACTCTCACGCAATTTTTATTTTTTTGTTATATTTCCTATTTTGCCTTGAATGTGTAACACATTACAAATTCTAGTAATCTTACTTTTCTCTCAAAACTTTAGCTTATAACTTTGTTTAATTTGGAATATGTAAATAAGCCTCTAAAATGTATGTCCAAGACGGGGGGAGCCTGGAGATCTGTTATACAGGTTTCAGCCTAATACAGACTCCAGCTCTCTCAAAGGCTTTTTAAATAAGTGCTTAACAATGTTTTTAACATAACAACACGATGTATGCGCCTTAAGAGAGAAATAAACCATTATTTTATCATTTTTATTATTTATTTATTTATATTGCACGTTAAAAACAACACAAACAAAAAAATAACAATAACGAAGACCTGACTTTTCCTAGTAAAGAAGTAGTATAGTCATGTTATAGATGTTTTATAGACAACACACGACTCCTCAACGACATCAAAGCCAGTGGTCACAAACCAAGCACTTTAACGAGTGGCCGCTAAAAGTTTCGATGTTATTTTTCCATCTGATAACACTGAGGTTCGGGCTACAAAGTAAGCGGAGCTAGCAGATGTTTGTATATTGGAACGAAGTTCCTTATCGCGCGTTGTGAAAGGGGGCTAGACGGAAAAAAATCTTACAAAAAGTTGTCACGACACTTTTTGCAGCTGTGCGCTTGTTTCTCTGTCTCTCTCTCTCTCTCTCTCTCTCTCTCTCTCTCTCTCTCTCTCTTATAGAAAGCAAGCCAGATATTTTCATTTCTATTTCGCATTGAACAGTGTGGTGTCGCGACGATTATTTTTGTTGAGCGTATACAGGTTTTTTGTACATAATAAATAATAAGAAATAACTTCGTTCCACCCGGGTGTCCCTTGACACCTCTCAAGTTTTTTTTTTGTCTATGGACAAGATATAGCACTCCATAGGCAGATAGGCAGATAATATAACTATGAAAATCCTAAATAATAATAATATCTGGGGACAATGTCACATAGATAATCCTAGCCCCAAACTAAGCAAAGCTTGTAGGTACTATGGGTACCAGGCGACGATATACATACTTATATAGATAGATAAATACATAAATACATAAAAAACATCCATGACTCAGGAACAAATATTCGTGCTCATCACACAAATATTTGTACTTACCGGGATTTAAACCCAGGACCACCAGCTTCGTAGGCAGGAGCACTACCAACTAGGCTACGGTGACCGTCAGACCGTCAAATATTATTATTATATAAATATTATTGCCTGGAAGACATCGCACCGAGCGATAAGGCCGCCATTTGTACAATCTTGATAACATACTCATAGTTCTTTTAGGTATTATTTTTTGGTATACTATAAAGAGTTACTTACTTACTTATAAATGCGGATGTGAGTTTGTTTTAAATACTTACCTGATCATCATGAAATTGTTCTCAAGAGTACAAAAATGGACTATAGATACTTTTCATCTAGAAAATTAAAAACTGTTTTCGAGGGAGTTAAGTCGCGAGTGGATAGCTAATAACTAACTAACGACCATACAAGTATAGCTAAAAAATAAACTGTTTCCGAGGGAGTGAAGCCGCGAGCAGAAAGCTAGTAACTAATTAACCACTTTACAAATAAACAAAATTAAACCACAAATATATCTATTTTTGCAAGTCATATATTACTGATAACGTGCAAAAGTAGACAAAACACATAATTACTATTTTATTTCATGTTATATTGTTTGAGGTGAGATATACATGTACATACAGACTCTATTAAAATATGTATCAAAATGAGATATTAATGGTTTAATAGTTGTAATAGGTCCTTAGCATGGATATGAGAGGACATGTCCCAGCGTGCGATATATGAACGGTTTGATATAATTTTATAAATTTGTACTGTGAAATAGTACTATACTAAACGCGGACAATTTTAATATGATAAAAGTCAATTAAATCAGTTATCACATCACATACTGACCGAGAATTAAGTATTTTTTGTGTAATTCAAACCGCTACTTTCATAGCTCCACTCCCAACTTGGCCATCCCGTTTGCTAAGTAACTCATAAATTGTACAGCGTCTAAGTGCGACCCACACTTAGGCGAAGTGTGCCGATAGTTTCTATCTTCCTGGTACATGGCCAACTGTACTTTCAAGTTATTGTATGTTGAATTTGTTTTTAACTAGTTCCTATGATTATTAACTTGCGTTTGTGAGTGCAATGTCTTCAACAAAGTTGTTATAATATTTTCTGAAGTTCTGAAGACTTTAAAAAGTGAGTTTGAATACTAGGGTAGCTTGAGTAAGTTAATCTATAACATTGAAAATATAGTATCAAAGAAATATTTTTGTTCCAGGACCAGGTAAATTTTGAAGATATAAGCATTTCTTATATTACAATGAGTATTTTCATTATTTAATTATGTCCATTAATATAAAAGTTATTGAATAATTAATAAACTGCTATGGATTTTAAAGGTAGGCATACGCATACAGGATGCAGGTTTTTATTTAAATTATTCAATAATAATAAATAAATAAATAAACCTAAAAGAAACTTAAACTATTTTTTATTTTTATTAACTATTATTATAAAACTGTTTACAAAAAAGAAACCACTGACATGCATAATGACCTAAAAATCCTATGATACTTATCTACTAGACAAAAAAAATACAGTTAGCGCTTGCTCAGGTTCCATAATCCATCCAAAAAAAAATATGTTAATACTATTAATATTTAAAAAAAAAAATAGAATTTTTCACATTGCTGCGCACTACGGTATGGGCCTTAAAAATATAATTGTTTTATACATACTAGATACGCTGCGAAGCGCCGTGTGCGCTACGTTCATATCGACAGTTAAAAGGAAGTAGGGGATAAGCGACAAAAACCAAATTGTTCAGGGGAGCAGTTTTAAGTTTGAAATTGTAGAAAAACGAACATAACTTTTTTATTTATTGTCGTATTGTTAAAATAGTAGCAGTTCTAGAATCAAGATAAGTAAAAGCATTCATTGGCATTTTTAATTTTTTGATTAGATGTTATTTTATGTGATTTTATGTCGCTTATACCAAGTAACCTTATTTTTCTTGTAAGGTAGTTCGGCATAAGATACCTCCACCTAGAAAAAAACGAAAAGGTAATAGGGCATAAGCAACATGGCTCTAGAATAACTTAGATGGGTAGAGAAAGATAACTGACATGACTCTATAATAATATAAATGGGTAGAACAGAATAAGCGGCGATTTACATGATTACGCCAATAGGTAATAGAGCATAAGAAACAGTGCTTAGTAAGAAGATAGTGAGGATGTTATACATTAGCGACGATGCAAAAGGGATGAAGTAATGGAAATGTGGTACTTCCACCCATCGAGTTTTGTTCTCCAAGGGGCAAAAGAAAACATCCGACATGCGGCAATGTCTGTGAAAGTGGTAATATGGGTTAAATGTCACAAATAATCTACCAGAATGTCTCTTACGGCTCGTAGTATTATTTATAGTTCTAAAACGACAATTCTAGGAACCAACCCTAAATTAAAACAAAATAAATTTATTCACTATTTATAAAAATAAAACAGTTTTAAATGAACGAAAGTAGTTTTAGAGTAAGTACACTCGTAGTTATCTCCTACTACATAGTTACAAAAATAAAATAGTAATATTATGAAATAAAATATTAATCAAAATAACAAATTCTTCATTCACCAATATACTTTTTACGAAACTTCCATAGTGGCTTACCGTTAGGGTAGCTGCTATGATGAGTTTTTGATAACTAAGAATATAATATAATATAATATAACTTAAAAATACAATAATCAGTCACAAAGTTTAAGCATCACCTATCACATCAAAAATAAAGGGTTGAAGATGACCTTGGCCTCACCCTTGTTAGTCGATGGGGTTTCGAGGAGCCCTTTGAGCGTCTGGTTCCCAGAGTGCGACGAATAACCGGCGCGTTACACCGGCTTTTGCCGAATCTCGGGGGAGCTCTGGAAGAAGTTCGTTACCTCTACGGTGGTGTCGTGCGATCCATCGCCCTCTATAGGGCGCCCCTCCGGTCTGAACGACTGACGGGTGCCTCCCGGTTTAGAGCTATACTCAACAGCCTGCAGTGTGTAGTGGCCATACGGATCTCACGAGAATACCGTACGGTATCTTTTGTGGCGGCGGCACTCCTGGTGCGCCTCCCGACATTTGATCTACTGGTGGCAGTCGACCCGGCGGTTTTTACCAAAATACGCGTCCGCCAGCGAATAGGGTGGGGAGCCACACCAGCCGCTCATTAAGTATAGACGGGAAACACAGTGGCGCGCGAGGATTAAATTGCGCCTGAACGCACGCCAACGTGCCGTTGGTGTTATCCTGTATGTCTAATTTATCCTGCTTTACAGAATGGTAGTAAAACCGGTACTGATGTACGGTAGTATCGTCTGGTGGCCAAGAATAAAACTAAAAAGCTGTAAAAAGAGTGCTTAACAAAATACACTGCACTGCTTGCTTATCAATGACAGAGGCGTTTAGCACCACAAAAACAGCGCCCTTGGAAATAAACCTAGACCTACGACCTCTACACATTGAAGTACAATAAGAGGCAAGGAAAACACTCCAACGACTTACTGCCCTGGGCACATCTTATGAACGTATGCCCACTTGGTACACGCAGACAGAAAACTGGAAAGATCTTGACAATGTAATAGGGATGGGCAGTGAAAACATGCAACCTACCTATACATTTGGCAAACAATATAACTTCCCTAGTAGAGAAGAATGGAAATTGAGATTTTTTTAAACAAAACGAAATAAGTCAAATATGGTATACAGACGGATCAGAAATGAAATCCGGTACAGGAGCGGGTGTATATCATGAATCCTGTAGTATCAGCGAAAGCATGGGTAACTTCGCGACAAGTTACCCATGCTTTCGCTGATAAGGCAGAGACATTTGCGGTATTAACATGCGCTTAAATAATAATAGATAGGGAGACGAAAAGTCAGACCATCTACATACTCAGCGATAGCAAGGCTACATTAAAAGCCCTGATGTCACACAAAATCGAATCAAAATTAATACAGAACTGTATGTACTAGGCTCTGAACAAACTTGGTACTACAAACAATACAGGAATAGAAGGCAACGAAAAAGCAGATGCGCTGGCTAGGAAGAGATCTGAAGGTCAATTCTGTGAACCAGAACCGTACGTAGAGATTCCACCAAACATAATAGGAGCAATCCTTAAAAAGGAATCCACAGCTAAGCAGAACCAAATGTGGACTAAAATCAAGGAACTAAAACACTCATAAAAAGAGTAGACAAGAGCTGGTCCAATAAACTTTGGAAATACAGCATAAACCAGCTACGACTAATAGTAGCAGCACTTACGGGCCACTGCGGCACTAACTATCACCTACACAAACTGGGACTGTCGAATAGCCCGATCTGCAGGACCTGTAGGGAAAAAAATGAAACAATGCTGCATATAATATTTAATGCGATGCGTTGGCAAGACACAGAATGGCCATGCTGGGGCTGGCATATCCAGAGCCAGGAGACTACAGGGATCTACCCCTAACAAGCGTACTGAATTACGTGAAAACTTCATTCAGGGCTCTAGGGATAGAGTAAAAACTAATGAGGGTTAGTACAAAAGATCCTGAAGGATGGAAGTGCTGTACACAAGTACACCCCAACCAAGACAAGACAAGAAAAGTCAGCCTGCCTCACCTCGAGGCCTGGGTGGGAAGAAAAAACGGTCACGTCACCCACAGATTGACTCAGGTACTTACCGGACACGGGTGTTTCGGTGAGTATCTGAACCGGATAGGCCGATAAGCGACAACACATTTTCACCATTGCGGGAGCGACCTGAACTCTGGCCAGAGTGCCCTCCTCTAACGTATTCTGTTGGCCTGGGATGCCGAGAGGCGAGTCCTGGTGGCTGAGATCGGATGGGATCTTTCGCCGCCAGCAGTCGTATATGCGATGCTGGCAGGTTACTCCACCACATGGGACGCCGTGGTCTCCTTCTGTAAGGCAGTCATACCCCAGAAGGTGGCCGCCGAGCGGGATCTTAAAAGTGTCTCTGAGCATGATCTTTTAATTACATCAAAAGCTATAGCTATAACGCAATATATTGCGTGTAGATGGGTAAACTCACGAATACGGCATTTTTATTTATATATTAATAATATTGCATACGAATTGTAATTGTGCTTTTGGTATACTTAGATTGAAACAAAACTTACTTTAAATAAAATTATTATTATCTCATGTCAGCCAAAGTACGTGCATATGTTATGCATTCGTTAATCAGCCAAAGTATTGAATTAGATAATTACGTACCAAATAAGTTATAGAAGTAAATATCTTACCGTCAGAAACTTGCATTTTTTTAACACGCTAGCGCACACCTTTCCCGCCGCACCTACACACGGCCGACTGATTTTAGAATAACCGACACGCGGAATAGCTAGTTGAATACAACACGGTGATTCAAATTGGCATAAACGCCATTTAATAAATAATTATTGTGAAGTAATACGGCATAACATACAGATTTATATTAAAATAGTAAATGGTAGTATTTTATATGCGACAACTGTATTGTAAACTTGTAAAAGGTAGTAAGGTATAAGCGACAGCTGTATTGCAAACTTGTTAAAGGTAGTAGGGTATAAGCGACAGCTGTATTGTAAACGTGTAAAGGTAGTAGGGTATAAGTGACAGCTGTATTGTAAAACTACATGTAGTAGAAAGGCATAACCGACGGTTAATGTTTTTGGCCGCATGGGTAGAAAGCCGTAAGTACCCGCAATGTCTAAGCTAGTAAGAAGTAAAAAGACATTACCGACTATAAACCAAAAGAGATGCCATTTTTACTGGGGTATAAACGCCTTCGAGGTTAAAAAGACCTGAAAATCGGTCGATTATGCCAAAGTGTCACTTGTAAAACGCAGATTTTTGCTGGGGCATAAGCGACAAAAATTCATCGTAGAGCCATTTAAGTAAGATGGCATTCAAAAGTGATTTTCGAAAAAAGTGTCGCTTATCCCCTACTTCCTGTTAACCGTCGATATGTTGTATAGTTTTTTTGTGTTGCAACACAAAAAAACTAAAATTATAATCGGCATAGATGGATGGAATTTGTGTATTTGTTAATTGTGTTATTTGTAAAATTGTTTAGATGTCTATTTGTATTGTATAGTTTAGTATTTTAGTTCAGTTTAGTATTGATAAGTAGCCACTGTAAAGACCGGTACGACCTGAAGGGTCCTACTAGGTAAATAAATGAAAGAGTGGACTGTATATAAGCTGGTTGTATTGCCGTTAGAATTGTATTGTACAAAAATTGAACCCGCGAACAAACATTAAGGTTATTTAGGATCGGTTGATGTGAGGAGGTCCAAAGAGCGAATGGACGAGTGTTGCCGCCGATTCTATGATGGCGCCACCGTCGCGTCGCTCCACCCGAAGTCACTTGACGGCAGCGGAGGGCGCCCCGCGCCCTTCCACCCGAGCGTTATGTTGCGAAAGTTCCAACATGCTGGCCGGGTTGAAGTCTATGACTACATAAAAAGACTTCAAGAATCTGTAAATAGCCAGATATTATTATATGTCCTCCAAAGGAAGTCCTGCTCTAGACGTCATCAACTTGGCGCTCCTGATGATGAACCTTTAACTTAGGTATAAGACTCAGAAGCCGTCCAATAGGATGGGATAAAAAGTGAGCAGGAATAAGAAGAGGAAAACTAAGGATATCTGGAATATGAAATAAAGAGTTGAATTGTGGAATATTACTGGCTGATACTCTCATGATGCTCATAGCCAATGCTAAGAATTATAAAAATAAATAAATTTAAGAGGTTTGAAGCAACCGTTACATATAATGACAAATAAAATCCAAAGTAAAATACGAGTTACTTAAGATTAAAATTTATGAATTACAATTATAGTAGGACGTATAAACAATGAAATGTAATTACAACTGCTAGTAAGTAAATATAATAAATACACGATTGACATGATTTAAATAAATATAATGAGTTACGGTCGACTCTTGATGGAACCGTAACGAGTTCAAACTGACAGGGCTTTACCAGACAGCAGTTACCAAAAATAAATATATAAAAATTGGCATGTCGTAGTCACGTGTAAGATTGCTACAAATAATCAGATTAGATTGAAACTAAGAGTTTCATAGTGTTAGTGTAAAATTAAATAAGATTTATACACTCATTAGGTAAAAATATATTAACACATTTTGTTTAACATCTTACGAATAAGCGTTGGAAAGTTATTATGTACAGATTGACGACTAACTACTTATGAATGTATGTGAAGGTTTATAATGCATGAATAAAAAAATGAAGATGGATAAAAAAAAAACTAAAGATGAACTAAAGTCAACACGAATGAAATGCTGATGCAATCAGCCTTCAGGCCTCCGGAAGTAAAAACCATCGCGAGGTGGCACGACAGCTCTTAGTTCCACGTGTGATTTTCTGATACTACTGTACTAAACTACTAAGCAACTACAAACTAAATTATTAACAATAATCAAAGATGCCAGTAAAAAGACCTTGATTTTTAGTAACTTAGTAAAATTTATTTAGTAATTGTACGATATATTAATATACTTAATAGACGTTATTATTTGAAATTAAAATATAAACATAAATAAAAAATAAACTAATTAAATTAATAAAAAAATATTGTTAGTTTTTTAAAATGCCCTGCATTTGGCTAGTTTGGTACCTGCCCGTGTAAGTAGGTAATGGGACACATGGATGCGAAGTAATATATTTGACATGTGCCTATAATTTGTACCTACTTTTGTAAAAAGGATCCCTCAGTGTTTTACGTTTCAACGTTAAAAACCGACACTTTGTCTCATGATATGACTCGCCTAAGACTGAAGAATCTTTCTTCAGCGGCATGGTCATAACAAAGCGTCCATCGTTTTTACGCGTTGCGTTCTTCCAAAAATTCTGTTCACAGACATATTTCTGAGGGAATAGAGAGTGATTTGCTGCGACAGTGTCACATTTCCAGGATAAGTGTGGGTTGGCCTCCTCGTTTAAAAAATGGCAAACGGGAGATGAAGAGTGTCCTTTAAGACGGGTAACATACCCTGACACCAACCAGCCCAACTTAGTTTCGTATAACTTCGGCTGATTTTTGCCCAAGTCAATTGAATTGTTACATAAAACTGACCAAAATATATCGGCCCCAACTAAGATGTCTATTACTGACGGTATGTTAAATGACGGGTCGGCAAGACAGATACCCAATGGAATGGGAATCTCGTCAATATTTATGAAGGAAGAAGGTAAATTTTTTGTAATGCTAGGTAGAATATGACAGTCTATTTCGACTTTAAAGTCGCTATACATAGACATTATAGTAAGGTTGCAAGATTGTGTACTGTAAGTTGAATTGCAGTTAATACCTGATACTGTGGCACGCGTACTACGTCGCGATAAACCCAGCTTTCCACAAAGTGACTGGGTAATAAAGTTACCGGTGCTGCCATTGTCCAGTAATATTCTGGCTTTGTGGGCACCACCCTTACTGTCAACCACGTTCACCAACGCTGTGGAAAGTAAAACACAGAGAAGGGAAGTAAACTGGTCAATTTCTGTTGAACTAGCAAAATTGGTAACACTGTTTACTGGCAAAGGAGGCTGAAGAGCAGGTTCCAAATTACAATGTAAATGCAGAAGGGTATTATGCAGCCTTTTACAGTATTTACAAGGAACCAGACTGCATTTATTTTCAGGGTGTCCTTGCCGTAAGCAATTAAGACAGACTTTCAACTCTTTGGCTTTCTGAATTCGGTCTTCAATTGAAAGTGATTTAAATGTCTCACAACTAAATAAATAATGATTATTTTTACATAGGGGACATTCAGATATATTTTTATTCAAATACTGCTGCTTTTTATAACCCTTTTCCTTTGAATTATCTATAGAAGTGGTCAAATACGTGGAATTTTGTTTATTAGAATAAACATTAGAGCTAGCAAATTGTTTATTGCCTTTGTACTCCTGTAAGGTTTCCAACAGATCAGCTCTGTTACAAAGAAATGTTATAAAAATGTTCAAAGTAGGTGGTACGCTCAGTGTGTTTTTATGCTCCTCCCACTGTCTATGAGTTACATTATCTAATTTTTCTGTCATCATGTAAATAATAAGCGTATCCCACTTGTCGGTCGGCTCACCTAAAGTAAAAAGCGCACGCAAATTCTTTTTAATAATGTCAACAAGATGACGAATCGAGGCACATGACTCATTACGTAACTTTTCAACAGATAGTGCAATTTATTTATGTTATCTATGTCAGACCTATTGTGAATCAGTGACGAAAAGGTGTCCCTAAATTCGAGCCAATTTTGATAGCCGCCATGAAAGATAGGTAAATTGATCTTTGGCAAACGCACGCAATTAGATTTCAAACAACTCGCCTGTATACTGTCCGAACCCGCCACGGTAACATCCAGCCTCTGGTGTTGAGGAACAGCACCGAGTAAACTTCGCGCTGTTGACACCAGCTTGTAGTACTGGTCCTCAAACAGCTCACGTTCCTTGTATTCTCTGTTAGAATCCTCAGCCTCCATCTCAATGTTGCACTGTAAGCGGTCATATTCATCAAATAAAGCCTCAAACTTTTTAAAACGAGTTTCTAGATCTAGCACTTGCAACTCACTCAGTGTACTGCTACTTTGAAGCACGGTTAAATAATTGCCAAATATGGTTAATTTGCACTTTAGACCACCGCGTCTTTTAGACAATTTCTCGTCAGCCATGTTAATTTGTAAAATAGATGCAAGCTATAATGTACTAGTGCAAGTGAGCGGGCGAAAACGGTTTCGTAGTGGCCGGGCCGCGTGGCGAAGATGGAACTAATGAATGTAGCCACGGGACAAAGGATCAGCTGATACACTGATAGCGGTCGTTGACGGTAACTATACTAGTATGAAGCGCCGATGTAATTCTTTAGTAAAATTTGCGAATGGATATGTGCGATTAGGGAAATAAGTTAAGAATAGGTTTTAGAAATCCAAGGCACGAAAAGGACGAAATGTAAGAAATAAATTCGAAGTAATGGAAAGAACTCAGTCAAATATAGCCATGTAAATGGAAAATTATAGAAAAAAAAAAGGATTAAATGTAGGAATAATTGGAACGAACACACGAATGTCTTAACCAACAAGCAACACGATGTTCCGAAGCTCGTTCCTTTCGAAGACTCGCGGAGCTCCAAAGTCTGGCACGTGGTGTTCTCGACCTCCAAATAACCTTGTCCTCGAGCATGTGCAGTTGCCAATCGAAGCCTCACAGGCAGCCTAACGGTGACTTCTGTAGGTTATCTTCGCAGTTGAAGCGCTCGGTGACTTGAAGGCGTCGTTCGAGGGTTTTTTTTTTTTTT
The DNA here is from genome assembly GCA_951640165.1 of Pseudoips prasinana. Classification (NCBI taxonomy): domain Eukaryota; kingdom Metazoa; phylum Arthropoda; class Insecta; order Lepidoptera; family Nolidae; genus Pseudoips; species Pseudoips prasinana. The sequence continues at coordinate 6,539,639 of OX621236.1, forward strand.
TTTTTATTATTTTTGACAATAACGGCGATCCCGAAGGACCAATGTAAAGACCGGTACGACCTGAAGGGTCCTACTAGGTAAATAAATGAAAGAGTGGACTGTATATAAGCTGGTTGTATTGCCGTTAGAATTTTATTGTACAAAAATTGAACCCGCGAACAAACATTAAGGTTATTTAGGATCGGTTGATGTGAGGAGGTCCAAAGAGCGAATGGACGAGTGTTGCCGCCGATTCTATGATGGCGCCACCGTCGCGTCGCTCCACCCGAAGTCACTTGACGGCAGCGGAGGGCGCCCCGCGCCCTTCCACCCGAGCGTTATGTTGCGAAAGTTCCAACAGCCACGCTTGGCGTCCTATATTAAGTATTTAATTTCTCTGCAAGTGAATGTACATATTCTTAAGAGAAATAAAGAATCTTTAACCGTAAATATAATAATAATTAATAAGATTATTAATGAAGAAAACAAAAAGAATAAGAGATGATATTCTTATTCCGATGTCAGAGCATTTTGGAATTACAATGATACGGTTTATTTTTAAGAAAACTACGATAAAATTATATACTTACATTCAGTCATAAAAGTATCGGCAATGGATGATTTGTTTATGGTTCCAAATTCATTTTTTTTATGTTGTTGTTAGATTGGCAAAACTGTTTTCCATTTTGGCGCGGAGTTTGAGTGGCATCTGTTATTTATATTATAGTGCTACAAACTTATCTGGCCCGGTGGCCAAAAGTAGAACTAACGACGCCAGTTTGAAATGTCAATTGGCCTGTTATTCTATGACATTCCTGTCATTGATTGTTTGTTGAGCGTATTTATTTTTCTTTTTGTGATTTTTAATTGTGAAAAATGCCGAAAGCCTTAAAAGTGATGCGAGGAACGTTATATTACAAGTATTGAATCATATGAAGGAAGAAAAACGCCTTCAGGCACCAATTATAAGTCGTATGAACGCGTAGCTGCTGCTACAGGTTAGTGTTGTCAGCTTCTGAAAATATACGAAACTCCCCCTCGCACTTTAAATTAAAATACATATTTTAAAATATTCGTTATTTATGTAATTTTTGCTATTTCCTTTGTAGGTGTCCGGGAGCGATTTGTAAGAAAACTTGTGAAAGAAAAAGAGCAAGCAGATGCACAAATTTATAGCAGATCAGAATATTGGTAGATCGAATTCTGAAATCCTATCATTAATTGCAGAAGCTTTTGATAAAATAACAGTCAATGAATGGCAGAAGCATTGCAATCATGTAAAAAAATATTGAAAATGTGTATCGAAAAACGGATGGATACTTAGACGAGACTTTCATCATTCATTTAGGTAGTGATAGTGAAAGTGAAAGCAGTGATTCCGATAATGATGATGATGAAATGACTTCTAAATTAAACCATTCCGGTGACATAATAATACCTGGAGTATCTCCGTTAGAGAACACTCAGCATACATTTTATGTAAATGATCATAATTATTGTATAAAAATATAAAGATTTGTAATGACAGTATTTGTTTGCTTTTTAGTGAAATAACATTTACGTTACAATGTGCATATTATTTTTACCCACTTTATTGCAAAAAATAGTTACTAGCAACACTAAATGCGATAACAGCGACGCTGCCAGCGGGTCAGATAAGTTTGCGGGACTGTAAATACAGTGCTGGTTTTAGTAATATTATATATAGTGTGTATTGCAAATTTCATAATGGACAAAAATATCGAACAAAGGGTTTGTCTTAAATTTTGCATCGCTAATGGAATTTCGTGTTCGGAGTCACTGAAAATGTTACAGAAGGCTTACGGTGAATCGACTTTATCAAAAACTCGTGCATATGAGTGGTTCAAAGCGTTCAAAAGCGGTCGAGATGAAAGATTTGCCTCGCTCTGGTAAGCCATCAACGTCTGCAACTGAAGTTAACATCGCAAAAGTGAAGGAAATAGTGACTGAAGATCCTCATTCAACTCTGAGAGAGATAGCCGCCGAATTTTCTGAATCTTACGAGTCGATTCGTACCATTTTGGGTATGAAACATGATGCCGCTCGGCTAGTCCCAAAAGATCTGAATTTTCTCCAAAAACTCAATCGCATGAATGTCGCTGAGGACATGGTAGAACGAGTCAGTTCCGACCCAACATTCATGAAACGCACTGTTACTGGTGACGAGACTTGGGTTTACGAGTTTGACATGCAAACTAGTCAAAAAGCTTCGGAGAGGCGCTTTCCAACTGAACCGAAACCGAAAAAACCACGCCAAAGTCGATCAAAAGTCAAAGTCATGTTGACTGTTTTCTTTGACTATCGCGTTGTTGTGCACTCTGAATTCTTACCGGAAGGTCGAACAGTAAATAAAGAATATTATTTGGGCGTTATGCGGCGTTTAAGAGAGAAAATTCGACGAAAAAGGCCAGATTTGTGGATAGAAAATTCTTGGATTTTGCACCACGATAATGCGCCTTCGCACAAGTGAACGAATTTTTGAACAAACACTCAGCAAATACCATCCAGCAACCACCATATTCACCAGATATGGCTCCAGCTGACTTCTTTCTTTTTCCTAAACTCTAATTACCACTTCGTGGTACCCGTTTTCAATCGGTAGAAGACAGAAAGGAGAATACGCGGCGAGAACTGAACTCAATTCCGAAAGCAGCGTTAAAAAATGTTTTGATGAATGGATTATTCGTTGGCGTAAGTGTATCGTTTCTGAAGGAGCATATGTACTTTGAAGGTGATAAAATAAATTTGGATGAATTACAAACATTTTGTATATTTATTGATCTTTTCCCGGTACTTTCTTGACAGAGTAGTATAGTGATTTAGCATAAAAAATATTGTTGTATCTATATAAGATCCAACAATATTTTATTTTATTTTTGCTTGTTTATGTTAATTAGAAAAATCAAATGAACATAAACAAATTAAACCTGTGCCGGGATGGGTACCAGAAACCAGTGCCGGGTATTTTAAGTATGAAATATTCATAGCAAAATTTCATACTTAAAATACTAAAGATTATACTGAGCTGAAACCGATATCTCTGCCTGCCCCTTTGCGGTATAGAGGTGTGTATATGTAGCTTGTTTATGAATTTTATGAGTTACTGGTATGTATAATATAAAAACACATTTTATTTAACTGTCAAATCTGTTGTATACAACGACATGCATTGTGACAATTAATAGACCTACAATAACTGTGCTGCTTATCATAACCTTTTTTATGTCATGGCGTGACAAACGAGCAAGCGGGTCACCTGATGGTAAGTGATCACCGCCGCCCATGGACACTCGCAACACCAGAGGAGACGCGAGTGCGTTGCCGGCCTTTAAAAAAGTCAACAAACAAATATTGCTGACCCTTTCCCCAACCCCGATGAGCTGAGCTCTGGTGACTTTACTCACACGCAGAAACACAACATTAAAGCTATTAATGTTATTATTAATGAATGTCTTCTGTGAGGTGGAAGTACCTCTCCAGTCGGGCTGCTCTTCGAGCGAATGAACGCTGTGCCCTTCCTCTCTTAAAAAAAAATATAACTAATTAAATAGGTATAACAATAAATATATAATATCTATATAAAACTGTTTTAGAATAAAAATGGAACCTTTTATATCCACCAACATACGGCGTGAATAGAACTCGCAAGATAAGGGTAACTCCATAAATAATTTCTTAGACCACAAAACGCGTCCCAAAACTGAAATACATTGTCCCGAAGGCCAAATATTTGCGTGAAATGGAAGGTTCTTGAAAATCTTTAGAAGAAAAACACTCGTATGAATATTGAGGCATTTAATTCCCAAGAGTGTGGACGGGATGTGACTAGAAAATAGAAAATTATCATTTCATATTGGATACGAACCTTTTTTGTAACAAATGGAGATATTTTTTAAAAATTTCGAGTGATTTAATAACCTCATATTTTTATAGAATACTAGCTGTGCCCCGCGGTTTTAGCCGCGGTAAACTTTATAGATTACTAGCTGTGCCCCGCTGTTTTACCCGCGTTAAACTTTATAAATTATCACTGCTCCTCCCCCGTAGGTGATAACGTGATAACATGTAGCCTATATGTTGACTCGACCTCTTAGTAATATTCATGCAAAATTTGAAGTAAATCCATGCAGTACTTTTTGAGTTTAGCCCGGACATACATACAGACAAACAGATAAACAGACAAAAATTCTAAAAACTATATTTTTGGTTTCGATATCGATTATAGATCACCCCCCAAGTATCCTTTAAAAAAAATATTCAATGTACAGTTTTGACTTTTCTACGATTTTATTATATGTATAGGTAGAATAGCCTATGTGTTAATTTAGGGTATCAGCTAAATCCATACCAAATGTTATTAAAATCGCTCTAGCCTTTTAGTCATGAAGAAGTAACAAACATACTCAAAAATTTTCGCCGTTATAATATTAGTGTGATTCTTAATCAAGACTGGTACAACAATTCCATTACAGATATAAGAAACAGAATTCTTTTTCGTATCGTTTCGATGGTAATAATTAAATTTTATCTGCCGATAATTGTGCAACTCTGACCACTTCGGCTAAAGCGTCATACAACTCTTGAAAGGAACAGGAGACTGGACAGGAGGGAGAAGCATATAAATGGGCCATACTTTGGGCCGACACGTCACACGCCCAGATGTTTGGAATGTAACCCCATTTGCACATGTTTTCTTTGGATCTGCCAACCTGGGACTGTAGGAACAGAGTTGAAGTTTAATTACATACATTATGATTTACGGGGGGGACAGCGCGTACGCAGTCCCCACTACCAAAAATTACGCATCCGAGTTATCCACATTAGGGATAATCGCAGGGGTCAACCCATCCGCAGTGCAATGGATAGGCCTCGCCCTGGGGGAACCGCCTTCATGATCACGGTGTCTCGTACCTCGTACAATTCCATGGAAAAGATGTGGTGTAATCACATTATCTCTTCTTTCTATCTACCGTCTCTTCCACGGGAATATAGGGACAATGTCACACAGATCATCCTAGCCCCAAACTAAGCAAAGCTTGTACTATGGGTACCAGACGACGATATACATACTTATATAGATAGATAGATACTTAAATACATAGAAAACATCCATGACTCAGAAACAAATATTCGTGCTCATCACACCAATATTTGCACTTACCGGGATTCGAACCCAGGACCACCAGCTTCGTAGGCAGGGGCACTACCAACTAGGCTACGGTGACCGGAATGCTATAAGGAACTGTTTGAGCTAGTGCCATCGTCCCCTTCTTATCATCGCACCACGTGCATCTCAGTAGGGTTCATACGTACCACCTGGAAGCGATCTCGTCAAGCACGGTTCGCTTTCAGCGTTCATACATCCCACTTACGCGCAGTCTCTAGAATGAATTACGTGCTGCGGTGTTTTCTCAGCGCTACGACGACATGTCCTTTTTTAAAGGAGGTTTAAAAACAGTATTAATCTTACGATAGGCAGCGGTTTGGTGTAATCCCTGGCACTGTGAATATGATATATGAGCAGCGGTTACCATCTAGCTCGTTTGCCTCCAAAAGCAATAAAAAAAATCTTTCATACCTTCCCTACGCTCTCCTGTGGGCGAGGCCTAGGGAGAGTTTGGGCACTGCATTATTAGTATATTGCAGTACTAGCTGTGGCCCGCGGTTTTACCCGCGTTAAACTTTATAAATTATCACAGCTCCTCTCCCGTAGGTGATAGCGTGATAATATGTAGCCTATATGTTGACCCTCTTAGTAATATTCATGCAAAATTTTAAGTAAATCCATGCAGTACATTTTGAGTTTAGCCCGGACATACATACAGACACACAGACGAAAATTCTAAAAACGATATTTTTGGCTTCAATATGGATTGTAAATCACGCCCCAAGTATCCTTTATAAAAATATTCAATGTACATTTTTGACTTTCCTACGATTGTATTATATGTATAGATTATACCTTAATACGGATGTACGATCTGTATAATAACAGCAAGCAAGATTTATACAAATGAAAGCTTTGAATGTGGGCATATAGTAATGTTAAATTGTTGAAATGCAATTCTATGCAATTAAATACTTTCTTAAAGCTTAAATTCGTAATGTTCCATTTTAACCGCAAATAATGACGTCCCCGATGTAAACCCTACGGGAATTGAGCACCGGACCTCATTATATACGCATGAACACACTACCACAGGACTAACCATGTAGGCATTGGTTGTATTATATAAACCCTGCGAGTAATATAAAGGAGATTTGGATTTCTGGGCCTGACTGTAATAAGTTGAGATATGGTTTAAAAAAAGCGTTATAATGTAAACCTGTAAAAATTTGACCCAATTTACAATCTGGAAAACGAGAAATATCAAAATAAGTATAAGTCACAAATTAAATTGGTTGTTGATTAATAATCGATTAAGGTTAATGAGTTCAAACAATGTAATATAAAAACTCTTGCACCAGACACCAGATAACCGATTTAATAAAAAAAAATATATTAAATACATAAATTAATGTCAACAGTAAAAAATAAAATATCATAAAATAAATACAAATCATAATATCGGTAATCGTTCAAATCAATTTATTATTTCTTGGCAACTATATTTTTAATCTATGCTGACAGTGACTGGTGACAGACAAGCTAGCTAAATATCACTACCATTATAAAATAAATTGTATAAATGTTTTAACATTCCGTGTACCTAAATATCTATATAAGTAACTAGAAATAATAACTGTATTACTACAAACATGTTCTGACTATTTACAAGCGCTTTTTTAAAGTCTACGTGAATAAAAGAAAAAAAATTAGTTATTTTAGTACTTAAGTTGTTTTGTAATGTAATCTTGAGTTTGAACTTGGTTACTAAACGACTTCCAATGGATTTACTTTTGGCAATAAAATCGAATAGAAAGCCAATCGAACAGACTTTAAGGCAATTTTGAGGTCAATAAATAAATACTAATAATATGTTTCTTGGAACAATTAACACACTGCCATCTGACCGCAAAATAGGCAGAGCCTGTACCACGGCAACCAGAAACTGATAAACATACTTATATATTTCGAAATATATACATATTATAGGTAAATTAGAGGCGTTCACAGCCAGTCGCTTTAGAGATGTAAAATGACTGAATATGACTAGTCACAATTGTCATAAACCTTAAATGACCGGTCATTTACTGTCAAATTCAGTCAATTTGACGCAAATGTTATTGTCTATTCTCGACTACCACCCAATTATTTATTTATTTAGGTACCCAATTTGTATGCAACTTCAAAATGAAGCAACGTTTTATTTTGTATTATATCATGAGAGTATAAGACGAAGTCAAAGTCAATGCGCGAGGCGATGCAACGTTGCCATTTTGTGTTAAATGCACGCATGATTAGAAATGTAAAATGATTAACCCTATAGGTATAATAATACTATAAGTCATCAAAACCACTTTTTTGTTTCAATTTAGAAGTTGTATACTTTTATCAACGACAATAACTTAAAGGTACTAAAATATTACTGAAATCAAATTGACTGAAAATGACCATTTTTGACAGTTAATGACCATTTTTGACCAATTTGACCGTAAATGACAGTCTAATTCAGTCACTTTAGTCATTTTCAACACTAAATTGCTTTCACCGATCCGAAAGTGATCGGAGTCGCGGCGAGGTTAACCTTCAGTGACGTCACCCTTTTATAGATTGACCGCATGCCTAGGTGATATGCCTCATCGGTCACTTCAGGTAAGTGTAACTACCTGGATATCACTTGATAGAACCTTTCTAAAATGCTCATGATGTTCCAGCCACCTTCTCTACTTGGGATTTTCTTGTTCTATGTGACTCCAAGCCTGTTATATCATTCTGTCTGTGACTCTGATTTGTTTCGAAATTCGTTGAGGAAATCAAGGCCACTGTAGCAATTTTACGGAATTACCTAAGCCTTAGCTCATAGTTTCTTTATTGAATCCTTGCTTACAGGTTGCAGTGGTGGATAAAAGGGGGAGACAAGTCCGTTTTAAGAATATTGTTTAGGTTTGGAATCGAACCCTCCATCTCCCAGGCGCTATCTCCGAACGCCCTGATCTCTGGCAAAATCAGCGTGATATTATGTTAGATAGCTTGCAACCAATATCTGGAGTAGTTTATTATACGGATCTTGTAGCAACAAGGAACAACTTCCGTGCGTTTAAGCGCTTTTGCCATACCTACTATTGGAATCAAATATAACAGCTCACTTAGGACCCTTAAATTGATCCTCGGTGCTTTTGCAGCTGGCTTCTCTAGTTTGCTTTTCTCTCGTTTAATGAGGCTATAGCCTCTTTATATCATTCTGTCTCCCGCTTTGCTCTGGAGGGAAGTGGAACTATTCATTTCTAACTCCTCCTTTTTTATTTCTGATTAAATTCGTTGCGGGATCCAAGACAGTTAAAGCCATTCCCCGGGACATGCCTGAGCCTCACCGCTCAGTGTTATTTCATTGTGTGCCACTGTTGATCCTGGCTTACAGGAGTTGCAGTGGTGGGTAAGAGGGAGGGACTAGACCCGATTTAAAAAAATCAAAAAATAATCAACGAACGCCCTACATCGCTTATATATCGTTTAAAGGCGAATTCTGTGTATAAACACAGAATTCGTATTAAAACAAAACACTGAGAAAACAAAATCAAATTAGCATTATGAAATTCCTATTCCGAAAATCTTGGCTGTTTGCAGGAAAATCTTGAGAGTTGATCCAATTGGAACGAAGCTTAGTGCCAAAATGAATATACATGGCGTCTATTTCGGCAATTGAACTATTCAATCCGATTTCCATGTAATTAGAAACAAAATTGTGAAGCGAGAGGATTTTGACTATGATATTATTATGAGAATGTTCGTTAATAAATTACGAGTTTCAATTTAACAGAGTAGAAAGTTTCACCGTTTGCTTCATTTGGAGTAAAATATATAAAAGAATAAGTAATTAATCACCCTAAATAGTACATCATCATCATGTTAGCCTAATGACGTTCATTATTGGACCAAGGCCTCCCCGTAAGATTTCTACAATGGAGTGGTGTCCATGACTTGGAGGGCCATAATCGCCACGCTTGCCAGACGGGTATTTATCTATCTATATAAGTATGTATATCGTCGCCTGGTACCCATAATACAAGCTATGCTTAGTTTGGGGCTAGGATGATCTGTGTGACATTGTCCCTATATATTATTATTATTTTTATTTATGTTTTTATATACCACGGCCAATTGCCGGACAATATGGTGTGACGGGCCTAAGCCAAGTCGACACCTGTTTCAGGATTTCGTTCAGAACTTTGCAGAAACTTACGTACTAATCTGCAGGCGTTCAATATTGCAGCTTTCTGGAGAAGAATATAAGTTAATGGTGGAAGATCTAACATGGCAAGTGATCGGTGTAGAGTCTTAGGGATTACACCAGTCGTTGACAGGACTATAGGGACTATTGAAGTGTTATGTAACCGCCAAACTCTACAAACTTCATTTTGCAGTTCTGTGTATTTAGACAGCTTTTCAGAAATGGTTGATTGTAAATTGTGCGTGTTTGGTACAGCGATATCTATTATAATGGCGGTTTTGCTAATCTTATCTACTAAAGTGATATCTGGTCTATTAAAATGTATTGTCCTGTCTGTAAGTATAGCTCGGTCATAGTATAGTCTGTGTGTGCTGCTCTCTAAGACATTTTGGGGTATATATTTATAATAGGGATGTGGTGGACCAGGTAGTAATTTGTATTTAATTGCTAAATGTTGGTGTACTATGTTAGCTATTTGGTCGTGTCTATGTTTGTAGTCTGTCTGTACTATTGCTTTACACGCACCGGTAATGTGTTGTATAGTTTCACTTGCACTGTTACATTTCCTACAAACATCTATCGATTCTGGCGCTTTAATAATATACTTGCGATAGTTAAGGGTCTCAATAATTTGGTCTTGGATTGCTAACATAAATCCTTCAGTCTCAGGGAAGAGCTCACCTTGCTTGAGCCATTCGTTCGACGCTTTTTGATCGACGTGTGGTTGGCTCAGATCAAGGTAGTGCCTTCCGTGTAAAGATTTTTGTGCCCAGTCATGCAATTTAGTCTGTCGGTCAGTTTGTCCTTCATTGTTTTGCACAGTTTTATCATGTAGATTTAGGGGAGTAAGTTTGACATCATTTTGTGCAATGGCATTGTGTATTGTAGACGAGCAAGCCTTATGATGAAAGTATGATCGCAATGTATTTATTAAACTATTGTGTAAGTTAACAATGTCTATAACTCCCCTGCCCCCATCTTGGCGAGGTAGGGTAATTCTTTGGACGCAAGACCTGGGATGGTGTTTTCTGTGAGCGGTCATTCTCGTGTGTATCGTCGACTGTAGATTTTTTAGTTCAGTTTTTGACCAATTAATGATACCGAACGAGTACGACAAAATCGGGATGGCGTATGTGTTAATAGCTTTAATGATGTGTTAAGGCGATTGATAACTACATCTTAACCTAGATGGCGCTGTGGAGCTTAGCATCCCGCGCATTGGATGTCCGCCAATCATAGAAAAGTATCACGTCATCGCGGGACAATCGCAGTGAAATAATATCACGACATATTTCTTATATCTTCCTAAGTTTTGTGCGCGTGGCGGGTCTCATTCGACTTAGACATCTGACCGCCGTTAGTACTGTATAATTCCGTAATACAAAAAGAAGAAAAATTTGTAAAACTTCGCTATCTCAATACATCAATTGAAACCTAAAATCATTTTCTCGTCCACACACACAACCCGCAACATAATTTGGACCTCCGAGTCGGATTCAAGACGAGGATCGGCGCATGTGACGCTTCGAGAGGAAAAGACCGGAGCCGGTGACGACCAGTACACTGCCAATCCAATCTACAAGGGTGCCTGCAGCCGAAGATACCGAGCAAGCAGATTACGCAAATCGCAGCCGTAGCACAGCGGCGGCGTCGCAGCTTGGACGAGGGTGTCGTTGTTTCTGGTGCGTTTGCATTGGTGGTTGTGGCTGTAAGTACTCTTGCCTTTCATTTCCTCCAAGATGTCTAAGTACGAACTGGCTGAGGATAGTAACACCCTCAAAGACCTCAAAAAACGCAGAGGTTCCATTAAGGCAAGGTTAACTATATTCAAAAACTATCTAAATGGTTTTGATTCGTTAAAGATAACTCATTTAAAACGCGCAGAATTGAAGTTACGTTTACAGGGTGCTAAAAACTTGTATAACGATTTTAACGAAGTACAAAATAAAATTGAGTCGTTAATCCCAGAGACTGAGGAGCAGCAGCTAGTGGTTCGTGAATCGTTTGAAAACGATTATTACAGCGTTTTAGCGAAAGCTGAGTGTATGATTAGTGATGACGAGCCTCGCGAAGAATCTTTTCGTATGAATAAATCGGTCAAATTACCAACTATTTCGCTTGCAACCTTTAGCGGCAAATATGAAAAATGGCTAGATTTTCGCGACACGTATTTGGCTTTAGTGCATAAGTCTACTGAAATTTCAGATATACAAAAATTTCACTATCTGAAATCATCGTTACAGGGCAGTGCGGAACTAGTGATTGAGTCAGTTGAATTTTCCGAAAATAATTACGCTATCGCATGGGAATTATTAACAAATCGGTATAATAACAACGGACTTCTAGTACATAACCACGTTAAATCATTATTTAATATTCCAGCCGTGAATAAGGAATTGCCGGCGTTAATTCGCAAACTTATTGACACCGTATTAAAAAATGTGAGAGCATTAAAGCTAATTGGTGAGCCCACAGAGCATTGGGACACTTTAATTATTTATTTAGTGGTTTCCAAGTTAGACTTAGTTACAGAACGCGAGTGGGAGCACCATAAAAATGTTATATTGTCGTCCGGCGATTCTTCATTAAAAATCAAGTTGGATAATTTAATGATGTTTTTAAGAAACAAAGCCGATGTTTTAGAAAAGGTATCAGTAACTCATTCAAAATCGAGTTTCCCTCAATCAACTGATCATAAGCGTAATACGGTGTCGAACTCACAAAATAACTCAAAAGTACACTGTAATGTCGTAGGTAACAAGTTTAAACCATCACAAAAGAATGCACGTACAACACTGTGTGTTAAGTGCAACGCGAGCCACCCGTTATATTCTTGTACACAATTTTTAAGTTTAAATTTACATGATAAAATTAAATTAATACAAGAAAATAACTTATGTGAAAATTGTTTACAGTCTGGTCATGCGCTTGTTGACTGTCGATTCGGCCCCTGTAGAAAATGCAATAATAAACATAATTCGCTAATACATCGTAATGAGAACGACGAAAATGTGCACATGGTGTCACTCGTGCTGACAAATAAGCCGTCTAAGGCTGGCCAGTCGCGCTCGCTTCACCATCAGGTAAACAACAACACACATTTAAACACGCAGAGTACGCATACAATTTGCACACAATCATGTGAGCGGCCCGTGTTGTTGTCTACTGCACTAGTTGAGATAGCTGATAAGAATGGTAGGTACAATAAATTCCGTGCCATATTAGACAGTGGCAGCGAGCGCAGTTTTATAACGCAATCGTTAGCTAAAAAACTTCAACTTAATTGTTTACAGTCCACTATACAAATAAACGGAGTTGGTAATATAGTCACAAAAACTACTCGTTTATGTGATGTTAGTTTCAAGTCAATTTGTGGAACATTTTCCAGGCACATTTCCTGTTTAGTGTTGCCGAAAATAACATCAAATTTACCAGCTTTTACTATTAATAAAAATAAATTTATTTTCCCTTCGGACATTCAATTAGCGGATCCCGAGTTTTACGAAAGCCAACCTATTCATATGTTGATAGGTTGTGACTTATTTTATGACATTTTATCCGAAGGTAAGATGCGTCTTTCTAATGGACCTTATCTTCAAAATACACAACTCGGCTGGATCGTGTCCGGACCGATCTATCAGAACAATAGACAACTCCCACGTAACGTATCTTGTAATTTCACTACTATAGGCACAGAAAATATAGATAGGCAAGTACGTATGTTCTGGGAGCTAGAGGAGCTACCCAGCCATCAGTTAGGTGCTACGCGCAGTGTAGATGAACAGCAATGCGAAGAACACTTCTTAAAGTCAACAAAGCGAAATGTTGATGGAAGGTTCTGTGTTCGCATTCCGTTCAAACAGTCACCTGACGTCCTGGGTGAGTCATATCTCCAAGCACAGAAGCGTTTTCTAGCGTTGGAACGACGTTTAGAATGCAATCCTACATATAGGCAATTATATAAGGATTTTATTCACGAATATATCAATTTAGGTCATATGAGTCGCATAACATCATATGGCAACCCGCATTATTTTATTCCGCATCACGGTGTGTTTCGTGAACACAGTACCACTACTCGGTTGCGTGTAGTATTCGACGCCAGCGCAGTCACGTCTAGTGGAATGTCACTCAATGATTTACAATTAACTGGGGAACCTTTGCAAGGGGATCTAATCGCAATTTTACTAAGATTTCGCGAAAATAAATACGTTGCCTGCGCTGACGTCGAAAAGATGTATAGACAGGTATTAGTTGACACTGCGCAACGCGATTTACAACTAATTCTGTGGCGCGATAGTTCACTAGATGAATTAGGTATTTATTAACTAAACACCGTCAGCTATGGTATGACATCTGCTCCATTCTTAAGTTGCAGGTGTTTAAAACAACTAGCACAAGAATGTAACATCCCTGAAGTAGCAGATGTAATCAAAAATAATTTTTACGTTGATGACCTAATTTATTCTGAGGATAACATAGATAAATTATTATATATTTGCGCAGAAACTACAAAAACATTAAAGTTGGGTTGTTTTCCTCTCCGCAAATGGGTGTTCAATTTCGATCATGAAAGTTCAAATTGGAAAGATCACACAAAGGAGCTTACCTTAGGTGAACAAGCACAAAACAAAACGCTCGGACTTGGTTGGCATAATAAATCTGATCAACTAAATTTTCATACCCGTTTTGAAATAAATGATCAACATCCAACCAAACGCATTATTTTGTCTGTAACGTCACAGATTTTGACCCACTGGGTTTATTAAGTCCTACGATTATTTTAGCTAAACTCTTATTACAAAAGTTGTGGCTTCTACGATTAGACTGGGACGATAAAGTGCCCAATGACATAGCTCAAACATGGTTTAAGTTTATAAATAACCTAAGTAATCTTAGTAATATAAATATCCCTCGTTACGTTCTTTGTGAGAATTGTATTTACAAAGAATTACATATTTTTACGGATAGTTCGCAGGTGGCATACGGCGCGTGCGCTTATGTACGTAGTATAGACAATGAGTCAGCTGTGAAGGTCCGTTTGTTATGTTCCAAAGGTAAAGTCGCGCCGCTAGCTCCCACCTCTATTCCAAGATTAGAGTTGTTGGGAGCGTTGACTGGCTCGAGACTTTATTACAAAATAAATAAATCGTGCAAGAGTCACTTTGATAAAGTGATATTTTGGACTGATTCAACAATAGTATTAGGTTGGTTACATATGTCCCCTAATCAGTTAAAAACTTATGTACAGAACAGGGTTTCTGAAATACATGAATTAACAAAAGACCTTCTCTGGCGGCATGTCAAAGGTAGGGATAACCCGGCCGATCTAGTGTCGCGCGGGCTGCACTTAGACGCACTAAGTGACTCATATCTGTGGTGGAACGGTCCGGCTTTCCTTCACGATTATGACTACGACTGCACGTACCCAGTCGCACGTTCAAACCCAAATATTTTGCCTGAAATAAAATCCAACGCTGTAAAACTTTTGTTAACGCATCATGCTGTTGACAATAACTCATTATTTCCGTTTCATAGATTTTCTCAGTTCGTTCGCATGCAGCGAGCCGCTGCTTACGTAATTCGCTTTGTACAAAATATACGCAATAAATCAACGCGGCGGTCCGGCGCGCTGACGGCCGATGAACTGAATGAATCTATGTTGATGCTCGCGCGCTATTCACAACAAGAATCATATTTTGACGAATATAATACCTTATTGAAAAATGAAAGGTTACGTAAGAATCATTACTTAAATAAACTTAACGTATTTATGGATGAAAATAACCATTTAATAAGAGTTGGTGGTCGGCTTGTAAATTCATCTCTTTTTAGTTACGATAAAAAACATCCAATTTTACTCTCGCCGACTCATCATTTTACTTTATCAATTTTTAGACATCAACATAAACAATTGATGCACGCGGCACCGCAATTGCTTTTATATTCGCTTCGGGAGACTTGGTGGCCCGTAGGTGGTAGAAATTTATCTCGAACTGTTGTTCATAATTGTATGAATTGCGCTCGCATGCGAGCAAAGCCATTGACGCCACTCATGGGCAACTTACCATCAGAACGGTTGCAGCCTTGCGCTCCTTTCACCAAGTGTGGTGTAGATTACGCAGGACCTGTTCTCATACTGAACCGTAAAGGGCGGGGCGCAAAATTAATAAAATCATATATATGCTTATTCATATGTTTTGTCACTCGTGCGGTTCATCTTGAACTAGTTGGTGATTTATCAACCGATGCTTACCTGCTAGCACTAAAACGCTTTATTTCGCGTCGGGGTAAACCTGCTGCTATTTTCTCGGACAATGGGAAAAACTTCGTAGGGTTGATGAATCAGTTTTCGAATTTTTTAGTTAATTGTTCCCAGCATATTAAAGAGTACGCAGTCTCTCAAAACATAGAATTTAGGTTTATGCCAGTATACGCTAGCCATTTTGGAGGATTTTGGGAGGCGGGAATTAAAAGCTGCAAGTACCATTTGCGGCGCGTCGTAGGTAACGCACACTTAACGTACGAGGAATTCTATACAGTTTTAACGCAAATTGAGGCTGTATTGAGTTCTCGTCCTCTCAGTCCTATGTCAACGAATCCTGAGGACATGCAGCCGCTCAGCCCAGCGCATTTTCTGATCGGCCGTTCTCTGACAGCTCCAGTAAGTGAAGACCTGAGTGAGACTTTGACACACCTCGTGAGTCGGTATCAACGTGTGGAACAGATACGCCAGAATTTCTGGACAAGATGGGCAAAGGAGTACGTCTCTGAACTGCAAACACGATTAAAATGGAAGGAGCACTCCGCCGATCTTATAGTAAACACCCTTGTTTTGATCAAAGATGACAACCAGCCCCCACTGAAATGGACTCTGGGACGAATCATAAAAACTTTCCTGGCAAGGACAACATTTCAAGAGTGGCTGATATCAAAACCGCGAGTGGTACAATTCGTCGTGCATTCTCCAAGATATGCCCTCTGCCAATCAATGGAGATTAAGTTGAAAGCCATCGCTTCCAAGGCCGGGAGTATGTTAAGGCGATTGATAACTACATCTTAACCTAGATGGCGCTGTGGAGCTTAGCATCCCGCGCATTGGATGTCCGCCAATCATAGAAAAGTATCACGTCATCGCGGGCCAATCGCAGTGAAATAATATCACGACATATTTCTTATATCTTCCTAAGTTTTGTGCGCGTGGCGGGTTTCATTCGACTTAGACATCTGACCGCCGTTAGTACTGTATAATTCCGTAATACAAAAAGAAGAAAAATTTGTAAAACTTCGCTATCTCAATACATCAATTGAAACCTAAAATCAGCCTACATCATTTTCTCGTCCACACACACAACCCGCAACATGATGTTACGTGAATTTAGTTGTGATTTCAAAATAGAATTGAGTCTTTGTTTAAATTGTAGCTTTAAGTTTTCTTTAATCTGCTTGTAGTGGATTTGTTTCGATTGGATATATCCTAAATATTTGTATGTTTCACCTGGCCCTAACGATTCTATTAACTCTCCTGTTAGCGTACAATATTGGTGTTCATGGATCTGCCCTGCTCTCACGGAATTAATTTTACATTTCTCTATTCCAAAACTCATAACAATATCACGAGATATATTTTCTGTACAACTAACTAGTTTATATAGATCTTCTTCACTTGTTGCATACAGTTTAATGTCATCCATATAGAATAAATGATTAATAGTAACCGTCTGTCTGTCAGTTATAACATCGTCGTCTTGGTTATTGTAGTGCAAAGGAAAACCTATGGTATTGGAGTTCAAAGTGTTTGAGAGGGGATTCAGCGCAAGACAGAACCAAAGTGGGCTGAGAGAATCACCTTGGAATATACCACGTTTAATTTGTATGGAAGTAGAATTTAGAGTTCCATCAGGCGTACTAAGTCTAAGTTGCGTAGCCCACTGAGTCATTGTAGTGCTAAGAAATGTTATGATGCTTGGATTAATTTTATATATATCTAGTATTTGGAGCAACCACGAATGTGGTACAGAATCGAAGGCTTTCTTGTAGTCTATATAAGTGGTGTACAAATCATGTTTTCGTTTTTGAACCGGTCTTAAAATAACTCCATCAATGGTCAGTTGTTCTTTGCACCCTTGACTAGCTTTACGACATCCTTTCTGTTGCTCTGTAAGAATTTGGTTATTGTCTATATGTAAGTATATAACTTCTGTAATGCAAGATGTAATTATTTTATACATTGTCTGTAAACATGTAATAGGTCTATATTTGGCTGGGTTTGTTGTATCATTTTGGTCTTTTGGCAACAAGTAAGTGACTCCTTTGGTAATGAATTCTGGTAAAAATTGTGGATTTTTTATAAAATTATTAATATGGTTGAACAATAATGAGTGAATAGTTGTAAGCTTCTTATACCAAAAGTTGTGAATGTGGTCAGTACCGGAGGCTTTCCAGTTGTGGAGTTTTCTAATAACTTTTTGAAAAATATCTACCGGTATATTATCTAATTCCATGGGGATATATTTTTCGCTGTTAATTTTTTCAGTAGCTATCCAATCAGCATCACGATTGTATTCAGCGGGCTTTTCCCAGATCTGTGCCCAATATTGGTGCAATTCAGTTGGTGATGGGGTCGATCTAGAATAGTTTTCGACATGATTATTGTGAGAGTTGCGAAGGTAACGGTAAAAGTTCTTTTCGTTAAACTTAAATTGAGTGTTTTGGTCTTTGCGTAAAGTACATGCTCTATATCTTTTTAATCTGCTAGCTGCTACTGAAAGTTTTTGCTTCAATGTATCTAAAAACTGTAAAGGACCTGAATTCAATTCTTCAAAAGTGGAGTGGATTTGATATTGTGACATTATATCCTTGACTGTTTTACTTACTTTCCTACTTCTTTCCCCTCGGATGTATTGCATTAGTCTACCTATTTTACACCTTAGATCGTTAATTTTTCTTTCTAATCTTTTCTCCCATTTAGGTTTTCTATCATTTTTACGTGTTAATGGATTGGAATCTATCTCGGGTTCAATTATTTTTGCTCCGTTAAATTTAGCACAAGTGATGGCCGCGCAATATATTAAAGTATGCAGAGTGTCAAAAGAGGTATTTATATTAGTGTATTTTGGTAAAATTATGGTGTTTATGTAGTGAACTGTAGATCCTAATTTCTTAGAGGCTCGTAACTTTGGTATACGTGGTCTACCTACGGGGTTAGAGTTGGTGAAACGATTAAGAGTCTCCTGGAATATTTTGTCAATACATAGGTTCTGATCTACATTGGAATTAATTTGGGGATCTGTGATTAATTCTGTACTTGGTACGGTAGGTAGTGTACTGTTATGGGAATTATAATGAACGCTGAAAATAGAGTGGGTTTGTGGTAGCGTGGGCGAGTTAACTGACAGATTATTTAATAGAGATTCCCTTACGTCGTGTATCTCACTTTCTTGTTGTATTTCTCTCTTAACTTGTTCTTTTATTTCTTTTAATGTTTCTTCAGGAATGTATTTATTTTTAACTATTACCCGCATTTGGTCTGAGACTCTTTGTTAACCCTAATATGTGGATATTGTTGTGTGAATAGTTCGTGTAGTCTTTTCCTATACGTGGTAAAATCAGTTTCTAATTTTGTGATTTTATAATATGCAGTCATGATAAAAGTATTCATTTCTAAATTTCATTGAATTCGAGTTCCTTGAAACCGATTTTGAGTTACCGGTTGGCTTTGACTAGGTGTTATAGCATGTTCCGCTTTAACTTCCTCATAAATTCTGTCTATTGTGGGTTGTGGTAAGAGTTTTTTTTGTACTATAGCTCTTCGTTGGTCACCTAATCGTTGTAGGGATACCTCGACTTGTGGATATCTCTCACAAAATTTGGAATATAGGGGTCCAAAATAACCTATCTTATCTGTGTCTAACGTCGTTAATTGTAAATAAGTGCGCAGAATAAATATGTTCATATCGGGTATCCATCTTATGCGCGTTTTTCTAGCCAAAGTGGGTACAGGTTCTGGATCGTTAAAACATTCCTCATGTACAACACTTTTGGCTATGGTCCTCCTCCTATTTGTTTGGGAATTTTCCATTCCATTGAATGAACTAGCTGAGGATAAGGTAGAAGCTTTCCTTGTTAAGTATGAAGGGGAAGTTGAAGGAATAGATGAAAAAAGGGATACTGAATTATCACCTGAGCAATCAGGTAAGTCTTCTACGGTATGTGTCTCCTCAACCGTAGATGGGGTTATGTTTCTATCAGGTCATGAGCGTAAATTATAGCGTCTCGCGCCTCCGTCATTACTATTTATTTGCAGTTGAGATATGTTGCCCCCCCGCCCAGAATACGAAGGGCTGCCCGAGCTAGGTTCGGGGCGGGATTCTCCAGTAACGATAGCACTGGTACCCACCTGGGGTAGTCCAATTATTTTTGGTTGTATCTTTTCCATATCTACCGCAAATGTACATTCTGGGATCGTTAGTTAGAAAAGCGTTGGGCCGAGATGTTCATGGCCATTAGTATCTCCTGAAATAAGTTATAGTTCAGGGTGTGATCTAGCTGACAAAGACCATAAGGTAGTACATGCCTTTCTTTAAGCCCCCCCACCACGTCAAGGTGATCCCGTATGGGGGTTATTATTATTATTATTATTATACCCTCGGGTCGACTTATACGCCCTATACGGGATGAAAAGGGGTGACGAAATTCTATACCATCAACCACACAGCAAATAAATAGAACATACCATGTTTTAAATATATCATAATAGTTGTACAAATATGTTTTGAAAGTCGTTCGGTTCAATGGTCCGAACAGCAATAGTACAGACGCCAGCACATCAAGCTACCCCATCTATCAAATTTCCCCAATTGAAAGTGAACCTTATGCTTTTGTGATAAAGTTGAAAATCTATAAAAGAAATTTGACAGATTGGGGTAGCTGGATGTGCTGGCGTCTGTACAATGAAGGGTAAACTTATGCGTATAATTCACTGTTTGCTCATAGTTGGCTGCTTTTCTTTGATATATTAGACATAAGTTTGAAATCACATTCTTAGCTCAAGAGTTAATACTAGGTAAAAGTATTCTATCGATAAGCTAAGCTTTTGTTTAGAGTTACCACCATATTTATTTTAAATAAAGTGCAATTTGTTAAAAATAATACTAACATAAATGTTTTAAATCGATAAAATTAAGATAAGATAAGATAAGATAACTCTTTATTGTACACCAAAACATTACAGAATACAATAGCATACATTACGATACGCCGATGTCCGCGCCCCGCCCGCGGACATCGGCGCGACAACACGTATTCTCTTTGCGCTCGTGCTAATTAAATCATATTAAATATACAAAGTGACAGTTTTGCTATAAAACGTATATCGTTGTGTTCTCCAGTGAAAAACCTACCCAGTGCTAAAACCAGAACCAAAATTGACCAATAAACAAAGAAACTACAACAGTATTAAGTTATAACGGCTAGTGCGAATTCAATAATTAAAACAGCTGTGTTGGTGCATTCGAGTCAACGACCGCGGCACGGGTCATTGACCGGCCTCGGCAAATGACCTTCAACATCGTTCGGCTCCCGCACGTCTATCGCTCGACCACCGAGGATTCCCGAAGTTTAACATCACAGGCTACGCACACTCCTGCGCATCTACGTAGACACTTGAACTATAACTAAGTGTTAGACGACGCGACGCACGGCAACAAACAGGTGAATTGATCCTACGTTAAACACTACGCGCGATGTCTTCGGTTCTACGCACTCCTCCGCGTTCGGATCTTTTACTTGAGGCGCCTACATTAGTCCACTATGCTTCTGATCCACTTTTAAATACCTCTTCAAACACTGAGCAGAATACAAACATTAATACAAAACGTCGTAAGTGCACTATTAAGGATTTTTCAACAGTGGAACCTTTCGAAGTTCAACCGGCTACGGAGTCGAATCAAATTAAGGAAATGTTAGCCCTTTTCATGGATCAACAGAACAAGAAATATGAAACGATATATACAGGAATCCAAAGCATCTCATCACAAAATGAAGAGTTAAAAAAAACAGTAGACAACATGAATACACGATACAATGAACTGCTTACGAAAATAAGTGGCCTGGAAAGTGAAAATAGTGATTATAAACAACGCATTTTAACTCTGGAAAATCAAGTTGACTACTTGGAAAGGCGTGCTTGTAGCTCATCATTAGAGGTGCGTAACATTTATAAACAACCTAATGAGGACAAACATATGCTAATTAAAATAATGAATAATATAAGCAATACTGTAGGCCTCTCGACCCCTACCCAAGCCATCAATTTTAATAGCATCTACCGAAATAAATCTGATACCATCGTAGTCGATTTTACCAGCGCAACATTAAAACAGAACTTCATTTCCGGCTTCAAAAAATATAACAAAACTATGCGGGCAAAGAAGGAGAAACCACTCAATACCTCGCAGATTATGTTAGCTGGACAGCCCCAAATTATATACATATCTGAGAGTCTCACCAAAAAAACAAGCCACCTCTTTTATCTCGCTCGAGAATTCGTAAAACAAAAAGAACTGGTCGCAGCCTGGACTTTCAATGGCAAACTATTTGTGAGGAAAGAAGACGGTCAAAATCCAATCCTTATCACTAATATCGAGGAACTTACTAACTTGAAAAAGTGACTAGTTTTAGTTCATAGCATACTTCAAATTTTTTTAATTTTCTTACCTAATCATTTATTTTATTTATCTTATAAGTGCATGTTTTATATTACCGACGCTCCTTACACAGCGAACGGATTTTTTACCTCTGTGACACTATTTTTTACTAAAACAATTCATAATACATACTCACCTATACACAATAAATACACATATACACAAGTTGGGACACTAGGAATAAATAATAAACAGTATTTCATTGCCTTTTACAAGGAAATGAAACTACTCATGTGGTTTACATATCATATATCTGCAGTTACCTACCGTTATTCAAACCTTAATTTAAATTTAATATCCCACCCTACTGTTATAAGCTATGGCTATAAATAATATAGATGTTATTACACAAGGTTTGGATAACCTCACGGTAGCAAAATCTGTCTCGTGCAGCATTGAAGATGTCAAAAACCATATTATCGCAAAAAAATATACATTAAACGTTATCACCCAGAACATTAGAAGTATATCACGAAATTTTGATAGTTTTATTACGCTTATACAAAGATCTCATATTGATTGGGATATAATGGTACTTACTGAATGCTGGTTACACAAATCAAAACATATACCTCAACTCGATGGATATAATTATATAACAACAACATTACACCGATCTCAAAATGAAGGAGTGGTGATATATTATAGAAAAATACTTAAAACTACGTTCGAAGAACCCTGTATTAATGATGCTAATTGCCTCTTATTAAAATTAAACACAGAAACGTGCATAATAGGAATTTATAGACCTCCAAGTCAACACAGTACAATAGATTTCTTACACTCAATTGATTCTCTGTTAAAAAAATTAAGTGCATTTAAAAACATAATACTTGGTGGTGATATAAACATAGATATTGTCAGAAATACGTCTGATAAACGGGCATATGAGTATTTAAATTTACTAGCCAGTCATTGCCTACTACCAGCTCACAACCTACCAACACATGGACTAACCAGTCTTGATCACATGATTTTAAAAACTAAAAATAACTGCACATGCTTCGTGATTCCCTCCACCATAACCGACCATGAATGTGTAGCTTTAAGCATTAACCAAAACACAAAAATAGAATACAAACAAACTCTTAAAATTAAAATTAATTATCATTTACTAGATGTTCAAATTCTAAACAGTAACTTCATGCGAATATTAGACTACAACAACGTCAATACTGCAACTGAAGCGCTCGTGTCCATGCTTAAATCTGCTATAACTAATTCTGAAACTTTAATTAAAATACCAAAAAGACAAAGAACAAGCAAACCCTGGATAACTAAAGGTCTCCTTAGATGCATGAGGAACAGAGATAATCTCTATAAAAAAACAAAAAAAGACAGAGATAATCTCATACTATTAACAACCTATAAAAGATACAGAAATTTCTGTAACTCACTCTTAAAAAAAGCTAAACAGGATTACGAAAGAAAAGAGATTCAGAAAGCTTCTAATAATAACAAGCAGCTCTGGAGTGTTATCAATACCATCAACAATAGGAAGATATGTGAGGATCACTCTTCAAACCTTATATCACCCACAGACCCTAAACAAAGTGTAGATCTAGTCAATAACTACTTCTCAAGCTTAGGTATAAAACTTGCTGAAAGACTAGCTAATTCAAACGGTCCCCACTTCCACAATCTAGGAAATGACTCTGCTATTGTGGCACCTTGCAAGTCTCTTGTTCTACTCCCTACCAATGATGCGGAAGTGGCTCAGCTCATTATGGATCTAAAAGACAATAACACAGCGGGTCTTGATATGATTTCTGGAAAAATAGTAAAAAGATATATCTCTTTCCTCACTAAACCTTTAACTCACATATGCAACCTTACTCTGTCGACGGGTTTGTTTCCAGAAGCCTTTAAGATGGCACTCATTAGACCGGTTCACAAAGGGGGGGATAGGGGCAGTGTCGACAACTTCAGGCCAATCTCAATATTACCAACCTTATCAAAAGTAACTGAACGTATTATAAACAAACACCTAGTTAATTACCTTGAGTCTAACAACATTCTTTCACCTGCTCAGTATGGCTTTCGCACAGGTAAGTCTACCAGTGATGCAGTTGATAATTTAACAAATTCAGTTATTTCTAATATTGATAAAGGTAAGAAGAATCTTGTTATTTTCCTTGATTTGGCCAAGGCTTTCGACACGGTCTCTATTCCGCTCCTACTGTCGAAACTGGAGCGGATAGGGGTTCGCGGTGTTCCACTTAATTTACTAAAAAATTATCTATCAAATAGAAAACAACGCGTAAAGATAGAACATCACGTTAGTGATGAACAGAGAGTAGAATTCGGGGTTCCGCAAGGAAGTATACTCGGTCCTACTCTGTTTTTAATATATATAAATGGACTATGTAATCTGAACCTAAATAACGGAAAAACACTTACCTTTGCCGATGATACTGCGCTGGTCTTCAGTGGTAATACTTGGGAAGATGTTTATCTTAGCGCTCAGGAAGGGTTTGATATGGTATATGCATGGCTTAGAACCAATCTCCTAACATTAAATGTTAACAAAACGAAATATATCACTTTTGCATTCAGATCTAACCACCTTCCATCCCCACTACATACAATTAAAGCCCACACTTGTGATCCCTCTAACTTCTCTTGTACATGCCCTTGCCTGGTTAGAACGAACAGTATAAAGTATCTTGGTATCCTCATAGACCAGACTCTAAGCTTTAAACCCCACATCGAAATCTTTGTTACTAGGTTAAGAAAATTAATATATGTGTTCAAAACGCTTAAATCTACAGCCGATTACAAGACAATCAGAATAGTGTATTTTGCTCTATGTCAGTCTATAATCGACTACTGTATAACATCATGGGGCGGGGCAGCTAAAAGTCATATCATAGAATTAGAAAGAGCACAGCGAACAATCCTTAAAGTCGCGGCTGGTCTCCCTTACCGGTTTCCAACAGTTGACCTTTATGCAAAATGGAATGTTCTCACTGTAAGAAAGACTTTCATACTTCACACAGTTCTGAAACAACATTCTGTTTTACCATACAACCCCTGTCTCTTGTTGGAAAAGCGGAGGAAGGGTAACGTGTGTCCCGCTAACGTTACCCACTCGAGCTTATCAAGTAACTTCTTCTACTATCTGGGGCCTTACTTATATAATAAGTGTAACAAAACCTTAGGCATCTATCCTCTTTATAAGCGGGATTGTAAATTAAAAATTAGTAATTGGCTAAAAACACTTAATTATGATGAGACCGAAAGCCTGCTTCGTCCTGTAATTTAATTTAATTTAATTTAATTTAATTTAATTTAATTTAATTTAATCTTTCCTAATTTAACTCTCAAATTCTAGTATAAACTCTCAAATTCTAGTATAAATATAACTAAGTAATCTAATTATCTTTACCACAGGGCTCTAACATCATTTCATCGATTTTTATTTTGACACTTTATTGTTTAATACCACTATTGCTTGTTATTTTCTAAACCTAAGTCCCATTACATACATACCCATTACAGACTATTCAAAACTCAAAAACACACAAACTTTTTTACACAATAGCTAATTTTAATATTATTATTACTGTTATTTATTTATATCACTACTGTTATAGATTAAGATTTACTAGTTTCAAGCAATTATAATTGCAAAGAAAGCAATATTTAATTCAATCTGCGGAGTGGGGCACTGGTGACCTGTAATACAGGTTTACCCAAACCTAACTCAGGCACCAGTCTCTCACAAAACTGGTTGCATTTATAACTGCTTAAATGTACCATCCTAAATGTCATCTTATTTAAGAAAAAATGTAAACTACTTTTGTGATGAGAGAAATAAATGCATATTCTATTCTATTCTATTCTATTAAAAAAAATGGTACAATTGGCGGCCTTATCACTAAATGTGATCTCTTCCAGGCAACCTAGGCAGGGATTGGAGTATGGAGTAACCGAGATAGGGTAGTTGTCAGTGCACATGAGTATAGAAATGATACGCACTGGTATCATTACAAAAAATGTCAAGAGTCATTTAAGATAAATTACATATATATTATATATTAACCTACATACTATATTATATATATACTTATATTTCATAAATAAATAAATAAATACATTATCATAAACAAAACTAAAGTAGGAACCGTTGCTGAAGTTCATAAACTAGTTGAAAGTAAATTATTTCGTACCTTTCTGCAGGGACAGGTAGTGATCTTTCACTAGACTCTGAAAGTTACGTAAAGATTGAGCTTGGCGTACTGACAATGGCAATTCATTCCACAAGCGAGCTCCTTGCACAGCAAACGATTTGTCTAGAAAGATTGTGGAATGTGCTGGCATTGTCAATTTTAAATTATTCGATGATCTCAGAAGCCTCGAATGTGATTCATAAAGGAATGAAAAGCGTGCTTTGAGGTAAGAGGGCGTTGAAGGAGTAAACAAAACATTGTATAGAAGTGAGAGAATATGGGCATTCCGGCGAAAGCGAATGGGTAGCCACTTGAGCTTGTTACGAAATTCAGTGATATGATCATATTTCCGAAGACCGAATATGAATCTTATGCAGACGTTTTGGAGACGCTCAAGTTTATCAAGTTGGGCTTCTGTAAGATCAAGATAGCTGACATCTGCGTAATCTAGTATTGGGAGAAGAAGGGATTGAGCAAGCGCGATTTTGGTGGTAGTTGGGAGGAAGTTACGAAGTCTTCTCAAGGATCCAATTGATGCAAAAAATTTCCGACTGACGTTTTGTAGTTGAGGGCCCCAGGAAAGGCAGCTGTCAAAGAATATGCCTAGGTTTTTAACTTCACGACTTATTTGTAAAACATTGCCTCCAAAACGAAGTTGTGGTAGTTGTGACAAAGATGCCTTAGCCAACATCCTTGAGCTACCAACAACAATCACTTGAGTCTTCTGTGGGTTAACGTGTAGTCCGTGAGCACGACTCCACTCACTGATGTTATCTAAATCGGTATTCAAATTATTCACAGCTTCAGCCAATTTATTTAACGGAGCCTGATTATAAATCTGAAGATCGTCTGCATAAAGGTGGTAGGAAGAATTAATACGTTTAGAAATAGAATTTATAAAAATTGTGAATAATAGTGGAGACAAAACGCCACCCTGAGGCACGCCTGCAATAGTATTACACCAAGAAGAAAAGGAATTATCAATACGAATACATTGCCTGCGGCCAGACAGGTAACTACGAAACCAGTCAATAACTGTTGGAGATACGTTAAGAGTGCGCAATATCCCCAGCAACACATCAAAATCCACGGAATTGAACGCATTGCTGAAATCTAACAGGGCTAGCACTGTTAGATGTCCACGTTCCAATCCAGCTCTAATGTCATCTGTAATATGGACCAGGGCTGAGGTAGTACTATGGCCAGGACGAAAACCAGACTGGAAGGGATTAAGGAGGTTATTTATTGTGAGAAAAGCACTTAATTGGTTGTGGACAAGGCGTTCAAGTACTTTGGACAGGAACGGAAGGATTGAAATAGGACGGTAGTCGGAAAAGGATGCTGGTTTGGCTTTTTTTGGAAGGGGAATTATTTGGGCATCTTTCCATATCACTGGGAAGATACCCGAACTTATAGAGGAATTTAAGATGTGAGTTATGGCAGGAAAAATTTCGTTGAGGATAGGAAGGACCATATTACGGGTGACATTGTCATTGCCTACTGCGTTAGAAGTGATGGATAAAACACTCTTCCTAACGTCACAATCAGAAACTTGACTAAAAGAAAAGGGAGAATAGCTGGGAGAGGGAACTAATGATAGATCTCTTAAGGTGTTTAATTTTGTTGCCCTGTCAAAAATGAGCGAAGTTGAGAAGTGCAAATTGAGTGAATTAATGTCTAAATTATTAGGAGTAGTTTCATTTCGAGCTTTCCCAACTCCCAATGAACGCAGAAATTTCCATATTTTAGCTGGATCTCCACTCTCAACCGAGTTGTGGATGTGTTGGCGTTGTGAATACCTACACACCTTATTGCAGCGATTTCGAAGAGAAATATATTTATGACGGCTTACATCGTTAGGCCTACTCGCGAAACGCGACTTAGCTGCTGCTTTCTTAGCTACGAGACTTTTTATTTCAGGCGTTAACCACGGTGCGGGGAGGTGTTTTACCCTAATTTTTCGAAGTGGGGCATGCACATCGTATAAACTAAGAATATTTTTATTGAAAATGTTAATTTTCTCATCAACTGAATCAGCGGCTATAAGAGGAGACCAGTCAATTCTGCTAGCATCTGCTCGAAGAGAATCCAAATTAATACCACCAAAATTACGTTGAAGAATGATTTTTGATTTTGCCTTAGGTAGGCGAATTTTATAAGATAGGAAAAGGAGATCGTGATAAGAGAAAGCATCGGCTACGCACTGTCCGTGCTTAGCGATGTGGTCTTTCGAAGAGACAAGAATAAGATCTAGAAGAGAAGGAGTAGAATGAGGAAAATGATGAGTGGCATTAAGAGGAAGTATGGATAGATTACTAGATTCCGCAACAGAAATAAGGGTTGAAGAACGAGAATCATTTTTCAACAAACAGGTGTTGAAGTCACCCATCACAATCGTGTGGCTGTAAGAAGGCAAGAAAGTTTCAAGTAATAGTTCGAAAGAGGAGAAAAAATTTATTCTAAGAGATGGACAGTAATACACACCAAGTAAAACTTTAGTGTGGTGAAGCTCAACTTCGATAAGGAGATGCTCACCAGCACTGGCAGGTGGCGGTTGCGAGGACATGCTGAGAATTGTAAATTTAAAATTATTTCGTAAGTATATAGCAACTCCACCACCTACCGAACTAGTTCGATCATTCCTAATCAGTTGGAATCCAGGAAGTGAGTAAGAGGCTGAAGGGAGACATGGTTTAAGCCATGACTCAGAAATAAGGATAGCGTGGATATTTTTGCACTGAAAATTTGCCAGCATATCGGGGAAATGAGCCGGAATACTTTGGGCGTTTATATGAATCACATTGAAATTCCCGAGAACATCAGAAAAAATACATTCAAGGCTGTCAGCGAGCGATGGTATACTGACAAAACTGTCGTCATCACTACTAATCGAAAAAAAATCAGCATCAGTATCTACATCTTCAGCATTAGACATATAACATATACTTACTTACTATTAAAATAAATATAATAATTCTACTTACAAATAATTCTATTGACTAACTTTTCTAATATTACAGTAATCTACACTCAATACCTGCCAGTGAAGTGCCACATAGGTAACATCGTTTCTAGTAACAATAAACATTTACAGATTCCATTTGAAAAGAATGTGTCTAAAAATGTAAAATGTAACGCTTTTATTTATATATAACACGTACAGAAAAAGAGAAAAATCTTTAATTTAAAGCAATTTATCATCTTACAGCTAGAAAAACATCAAAACATTTAAGCATGGTTTAAAGTAAAGAGATAAACTGAATATTTTAATTATGGACTATTTTAAAACGAGATATTGCTCCTTTTCTTAACAATCCATAGAATCAATATAACAGCTACAGATGTTGCTCCTTCTCTTTATAATTCATACAGTAGGTACAACAATTTGACAGTTGTTGTCAAAAAACAATACGGTAAAAAATCATGTGACAGATAACCTAAACTGACCTAAAGAATTAATTCTTAGTAACAAATAATAAGAAGGTAGCTCATATAATTAATAAAATGTTTTGTCAAATAAAAACTAAAGGCAAGAAGTTATTAGAAAAGTGGGTACCAGACACAGTATCACAAGTGTTTGTGTTCAAAATGGCTTTCACTACAGGCCGGATGATATCTGATGAATGATGGAATTTATTTCTTGGAGACAGCACCTCGTTTAGGCCTGCCTGTTGCTGTAACAGGCTTGCTGGTTGACGTGCTTTCCTGCGTATTGCCCTCCTGCACCGTTACAAACACAATTTTGTTGAGATCGTTCATCGTGACCACCTTATGTATTTGGCCCCCTGAGGCTTGAATATATATCACGCCGTGTCGACTCCAGCAACTAGATATTCCCCACCGCTGGCGTGCAGTCATAAAGACTTCATGTCTAGGCTTGGTCAAAAACTCCGAGATTGTGATTGTAGTGCCTTTAAATTTGGTTTTAGCAAACCACACGCTATCATGGGCTTGATAATTAGTGAATTCCACCAGCATGGGCCTGGGTCTATCAGAGGTCGGAGCGCGGCCTAAGCGATGTGAACGCAGTACATCAGATTTGGAAAAATCTGATAGTTTCAAATGCTCTGTGATGGTGTTAACAACAACCTGAGTGGACATTTCTTTCTTCTCTTCTGGTATGCCATGAAACAAGAGCATTCTACGCCTACCTCGCATCTCCATTTGGTCACAACAGAGAACAAGAGCATCTAGTTGCTGTTGGAAGCAGCTGAAGGATTCGTACACAAACTTCTTGAATGCAGCAAATTCCAGTGCTAGTGTGTCTGCAGTGGCAGGTGTTCTGGGTGTCTTCTGGAGCTCTTCAAACTCAGTCATGCGCTTCATAAGGTTCTCCTTCATACTTGTGAAAGCATGCTGCATGGACTCCATTGCAAATAGTGATGATAATTGTTATGTGATGTGATAGAAGAGAGATAACACTAGGCTGGCAGGGTGAGTGTATTAACTTAACTTTAAGCACATAAAATGTTTATAATAATACTGTTAATTAAATTTAATTAAATATAAATTGAGCAGATCAATATAGTTCAACTTCTTTCAACAACTACCCGCGCGCAAAAAAAAAGGTGCCCTATGATCCAATGCCCACCTCCAAATCTGAAGCCATTTATTTTTTAAATAGACTGTTGAGAGTTAATTTTCGTTTCATTAGGCAGAAATTAATTTGCAGCACTTTTTTTGAGGGGCCTTAACTTTAACAAAAATACTTCTTTTATTTATTGTCAACTAGCTGTGCCCTGCGGTTTTACCCGCGTTAAATTTTATAAATTATCACAGCTCCTCTAGCGTAGTTGATAGCGTGATAATATGTTGACCCGACTTCTTAGTAATATTCATGCAAAATTTGAAGTAAATCCATGGAGTACTTTTTGATTTTAGCCCGGACATACGTACAGACAAACAGACACGCAGACAAAATTCTAAAAACTATATTTTTGGTTTCGATATCGATTGTATATCACGCCTCAAGTATCCAAGTATGTAATACAATTTGTATAAGTTTTTAGTTTATAAAAGTAAAAAATATTTTGGCGTAGCGTAGGGCCAATTGACACAAGCTCTATCGCTCTCGTATTGGTATACAGGTTTCTGGGGACGGCGCGGCGCTAAGTAAACCAGATCCGTGTTATTTGTCAAGTTATTTGCCAATATATTTACTATGTATTCAGTATTAAATCTATACATATAATAAAATCGTAGGAAAGTCAAAACTGTACATTGAATATTTTTAACATAATTTCTACACTGTTTGTAGTAATTCAGTATTTTTAACATAATTACTAGTTTGTAGTAGTTTTGACTTTCCTACGATTTTATTGTATGTATAGATATAATACTATCTATGTATTCAACATGGCAAATAACTTGACAAATAACACGGATCTGGTTTACTTAGTGCCGCGCCGTCCCCAGGAACCTGTATACCAATCCGAGAGCGATAGAGCTTGTATCAATTGACCCTACGCCAAAAGATTTTTACTTTTATAAACTAAAAACTAATACAAATTGTATTACATACCATAAACCGATTTAAGTTATGCAAAAGAAAGAAATAATCACGAAGTAATGATTACTTAAGCACTTAGTATCATTTAGAATAGGATATTATTGGATAGAATTGCCAATAACTTGATAAGAGCTAGCTAAATATCATTGCTATTATAAAATAAATTTTATAAATGTTTTTATACAATCAATACAATGTGTACCTATATATTTATGTTACTAGAAATAATAATGTATACAACTATTTACTACAAACATGTTCTGATTATTTACAAGCGCTTTTTTAAAGTCTACGTGAATAAAATCCTTTTTTATTGATTTATATATCTAATGACTGCACTTGTGGAGCAGTTGTTTAAGCCTTATTATCAGCCCGCTAGTGTTGTGGGTTCAATGCCCGCACACAAAACCTATTTGTATGACCTCTTTATAGTTGTTCTGAGACTGGGTGTACATTGTGTCCACAACTTACACGTTTACAAAGTCCCAAGCGATACATTGCACTTACATACACTACATTGACTATGTATTTATATGGATTTTGTTTTAGTATGTAAATTGATTACTTTGACTACATATTTATATGTAGTGCGGGCTTAGTCTTAAAAATAATATTTACCTACCAATAATCCGTTTTTAACACAAATATTAAAAGATAAAAAAAATAGTTTCGTATGTTTGTTTCTTTTTATTATATACGGCGAATATTTTTTTATTTAATTTAACACATAGTTTAGTATTTATTTACAAAATCAGTGGCTAAAATCAGTGCCTAAGTTAGGCATGTCTAACCACTGGGTTCTCGATATAAAACGAATACTAATAACTAATACTAGTCGTAGCAAAATGAATGGAGCCACAGTAAATGCAGTTCAACATAAGAAATGTAAACAGATGTATATAATTTAATATCTTATCATATCAGTTACTCATTCATTATTGCGGTGCGCACACACTCCAATGACCTAGCCAGCACCTTGGGACATACATTTTCGGACGTTATCATAGGTTCACCGCCAGCGATTAGGTACTCATCGAATAGGTATTTACCTATCATACCTCGGCGGCAAAAAGGTGCCAGCTGCACTGACTTGAGAAGCGCACAGCACTGGCAGGTACATATATCGTCATTGCGTCGCCTTAATGTTTTAAAGTTGATGGTTTGTTCTCTGGACTAATTAAATATTTCACCTACATTCATAACATACATTCAATAACGTAGAAAGGCCAAGTGTTCCAGTCACATGTCTTTTTATTGCCAACAAAAACGGTCCAAACAACTCTGAGGGTACACAAACAAAGAATATTGTGTAACTTTAGCTTCGAGAGCAATCACTAGAAATATCTTCTAAAGCTTTATACAGATGGCAAGTACTTGACTGGGCTAGTAAGCATGGTTGGCCTTTCATGCTGCAGATGATGGGTTCGATTCCCAAACAAGACAGATATTTGTGTGTGTATTAACATATCTGGTTGCATTAATCTAGAAGTAATTATATATATAAGTAAATATTTACGAAAGAAATGTTTTATATCAGTTTTCTATTTTCGATAGTACTAGCTCTGCTTAGTTTGGGATCAGATTGCCGTGTGTGAATAATGTCCCAGGATTTTGTAGGATAATATTATTCTTCGATAAATAACTTGATATTATCAATCGAGAACAAATAGTTTTCTGAATCACTTGCTAGAATATTTATTAGATAATAATACACGCATCAACATAATCTAGGAATACCTTAATCATAAATTATTTACTTATAAAGAATTTAAAAAGATTTTATTTTTTTAATCTCTAAAAAGAGTTTATAAAGAAATTGTAACCTGTTTTATTCTATGTTCAAAATTTAAAAAAGTAAATAAATAGGTATAACAAAATAAATACAAAATACGGCGTTTGTCGCCGTATTATGCTTTTCTTTTGTTTATTTTTTTGTAAAATAAGTAATGAAAATCAACCGCCACTTCCCACCCTCTTCAAATTCAACACATATCACTCTTTTAAGTCACTGATTTAAACTGATGAAAGAAATAAAGGGCAGATCAGAAGTACCCTAAACCGGCGTGCATGTATGAAGAATATAATGATAGTAATCGAGGCAAAAGGTGTATGCAAAGATCGTGACAAATGGCAATCCGTTGTCTCTGCCTACCCCTTTGGGAAACAGGCGTGAGTCTATGTATGTATGCATAGTAACAAAATAAAATGGAAATAATTACATGGTAAACACTTCCCTTTCTTTCCATATCTTATGTTTACTAATCCATTGGCGGAAATGACTATCAGCAAAATGGTTTTATTATTACTATCAACAATAGAGTTATTGCAATTGTAGACATTTATTCTTAATTACAATAATTGTAAACAAAGCCCTTAAGCGTGCTCTCCAAGCCTTGTCCTACGAAGATACAGAGAAACTTTTAGTCGTTCTGAAATAAATTTATTTTCTACTGTTTTATAATATTGATTATTTAAAGGCATCGATGATGTTTAAGAATTTGAAACCAACACAGACATTATGATGTAATTGTTATAAATTAGCATACGCATCCATTGTTTGGGTTCAATAACATTGTAACCCAAGTAAGCGCATTTTACCTTTTTGTAACCATTGTTAGAATAATCATGTCACGTATATTACAAATATATTAAGTAAGTGACTATTTTTAAATTATATTAATACTAGCACTTCATTGCCTGAAATACAGGATTACCTAGTTCAGGCACACCTGTAAACATTACAGGTGTGCCGTGTGCCGGTGTAGCGAATAAAGATTATTGTATTTGTAGTTTTATTTTATGTGTTTGTTGTTAAAATTTTTATCTGTAATAAATTATTATTATTAAAAAAAAATGATTATCAGGACCTATAATTGCCGCTCATAGTTATAGTTAGATGCCCTCACCGGTCCGTTAGGGATCGGCGATGTTAAGCAACTAGGCTTCTGCTGCAGTGCAGCTAGGCGACTGCTGAAGTGGTTTCATTTCTGAGCGTCTCCGTACTTCGGAGGGCACGTTAAGCTGTCGGACCCGGTTGCAGCCATAAGGCACGTTCGTTAAGCCATGTCGGAGCCATGTCGGTCTTGGCGGCTTCTACCACTGCCCATACGATAAGTAAGGAAAGCATAAATCAGAGATCAGAGATAGATGCTCGCATCGGGAAAACGGCGACCATGTTTGGGAAGCTTGGCACGAGAGTATGGCACAATAAACTGCTTACAATTAAGGCCAAGATGATAGTCTTCCAGGCCTCCATGTTAAGCATACACTTGTACGGAGCAGAGATGTGGACGTCGTATGCGAAACAGGAGCGCCGAATAGGTTCCTTTTACATGCGTTGTCTCCGTAAGATTTTGGGCATTACATGGCAAGATAGGGTCACTAACGAGAGAGTTCTAGAAATAGCACAGCTACACCTAGCCTGACAGCGTTTCTTAAACAGAAGTGTTTACGTTGTTGGTTGGGGCATGTGCACAGAATGTAACCCACTCGAATACCACAATGTGTTCTGTTGGGTGCGGTAGCTAATGCGAAGCGCGATGTCGGTAGACCTCTGCTTTGCTTTAAAGACTGCACCAAGCGTGATATGGCCGCTTTCAAAATTGACCACTGTAGCTGGGAAAAGCTCGCTGAAAATAGAGTTGAATGGCGCAAACGTGTAGTGGAGGGTCGTAAGGTCTGTGATGAAGCCTGGTTCGGAGTACTAGCTGATAAAAGACAGAAGCGACATGAAAGCGGCTCAGCACCAACCACCGCAAACTTCTCTTGTCAGGCCTGCGGCAGGCTATGTGGCTCTAGCATCGGTTTGTTTGGGCATCAAAAGAAATGTCTCTCAAACAATGCGCCGTAAATCGTCTGTAACAGACGCAAAGGCCATATATATATAAGTATAAAATTCCTTACGTATTCAGTGTATACACGGCCTAGCTACCGTATCGCGACAAACAGCGCCTAAGCCAGACAGGTGTACCCCTCGACAGTAATGAAAATCAGCCGCCTGATCTCACCCTCTTCAAACAACGACACATATTACACGTCTGCGTCAATCTTCTGATTTAAACAAAGGCTATTGTAATGCATTTGAGTAATAATTATTGCCTCGCGTATTTTTTTAAATTAAATTAAAAAAATTAAACTACGATATACAACATGTAACGTAATTAACGCACACCCTCAGACACCCCAATTAGAATATTATGTTGTAATCATAATACATAATACATTTACTAAATTAGTTTCTTGGAATAAAGTTTATTTTTCTTTATTTTGTATTTAATGATGGAATTTCTATGAATACAAATAAAACTGCGATTTAAAAGTCTTATTACGTTGACTTACGGTCCATTTCAATTTGTTTTGACTGTATAGGGTTAATATGACAATAATTTCCGTAGTTTCAATTATTTTGGAATAAAAAATTACCTGTATTAAAAATGATATAAATCGATTCAGTAGACGATTCTGAACAAACTATTTTCAGGATGTGCGTTCATTAAGTTACATGTTGTAGATAGATTTTTTAGGCAGCAGACAAGGGTCCATATGTCGTGGGGTACTTTACAAACATATAATGTCACATGATGGACACGAAGTACAGAAGCCAGCTCATCAAGCTACTTCGTGTCAAATTTCCCATCAGTCAAATTTCCCACAACTATGGTAATGGTGAGGCAGCAGGTGTTAAGAATCTTTGACAGATTCCATGTTACCAAGATCACTTATTTTGTTTTGATCAATGAATTTTTTTAAAATGTGAGCTTCATCAATATTCCTCGAACTTTTGAGCGGAAACAGATTAAACAAAAGTATGTATGGAGATAAAAATATAACATGTAACTTGGTTGGATGGACGCCAAGCAAAGTTGTTCAACAAAAAGGACTTTTTTATTCCAATCAAATTGGTTTCTGTGTATTTTTTGTTTCACTGTTATTGTAGTTTGTTTTTAAGGATGAAAAAACTGAGGTTTCGCAGTTTTTTGCATCGTTTTGTCATAGCATTCAAGCATTCAGACAACCGATCGAGCATATATTGTGTTTGCCTACTAAATAATTACTCTAATTGGACCAAACCGTGTTCATGCCCGCTTGAGTATGTTTCGCCGGACCGTCTCAACTGGGTCGTGTTGAAACTGGTAGTAGATGAACCGACTGAGTTTGTTTCGCTGGGTCTTCTCAGTTGGGGCGCATTGGATCCGGTGGTAGCATTAAAGCGCGACCGTCGTTATTAACACAAGGTCCGTCATAATAATAATACCTTAATATAGACAGAACCATTGACAATATGTAGTAAAAATTTAATATAAGACTTAAACTAGATAATTAAACTTAAACATAATAATCTCTTGACAATAACTTGATACGAGCTAGCTAAATATCACTGCTATTATAAAATAAATTTTATAAATGTTTTCATACAATCAATACAATGTGTACCTAAATATCTATGTTGGCGACGGACCCAGGCAACTTTCGGCCGGCAACCCGTACTAAGCTACGGGAGGTGCGGAACTACCTCAGCCAATTACGTTTCACGTAAATATTCAAAACATTTCGCTAAAGATGACAATAGTACTTCAAATTAACATTTTTAAGTCATCGCGAATGTTTGTTTGGATAGTTACGGTAGATATACTTACATTTAATTGATATTTTCATAAAACTTTAACATCTTAGTAGATATTAGCAAATTAAAAAGTTAGACTATTTTTCACAGTTAGGTTTTAGGTTTTACAAAGTTAAAACCTATGTAATTACTTTATTTTTACCTATATGTATAACATATTTAAATTTCATTCACCTAACCCTAGGAATTTAGAAGTTATAACAAATTCTAGATTTCTAGGTTTTCCATGCATACCTAGACTACCTGGGTTACCTAGGCCATATCAAATCATTGTCATCATGTAAAGATAAGTTAGTTTTACAATGAT
This sequence comes from Pseudoips prasinana, assembly GCA_951640165.1. Lineage (NCBI taxonomy): Eukaryota > Metazoa > Arthropoda > Insecta > Lepidoptera > Nolidae > Pseudoips > Pseudoips prasinana. The sequence continues at coordinate 6,577,289 of OX621236.1, forward strand.
TAAACTAAATTGGGACCTAGAATAATCTAGGTCACGAAGTAACAACCTAGATAACCTAGATAGGTTTTTGCGTATACTTCGTTTCTGGTTATAGCTACATATAACCTAATTGTTGTTTTAGATAGTCCTAATCAAGGTCTATCATAACGTACCTAAGTTATTCAGATTATATACCTAGGTCACGTAGTAACAACCTAGGTAACCTAGATATGTTTTTGCGTATACTTCGTTTCTGGTTATAGCTACATATAACCTAATTGTTGTTTTAGATAGTCCTAATCAAGGTCTATCACAACGTACCTAAGTTATACAGATTATATACCTAGGTCACGTAGTACCGACCTAGATAACCTAGATAGGTTTTTTGCGTAAACTTCGCTTGTTTTCATAGCTATATGCAAACTGATTATTTTATTGGATAGCCCTAATCGAGGCCTATCAAAGCACACCAAGTTTGTAAAGGTTGTATGCCTAGGTCACGTAGTAACAACCTAGGTAGCCTGGATAGGTTTTTTGCGTAAACTTCGCTTGTTTTCATAGCTATATGCAAACTGATTATTTTATTGGATAGCCCTAATCGAGGCCTATCAAAGCACACCAAGTTTGTAAAGGTTGTATGCCTAGGTCACGTAGTAACAACCTAGGTAGCCTGGATAGGTTTTGCGCGTATACTTCGTCTTTGGTAATAGCTATATGTAAACTGATAGTTGTATTAGATAGCCCTACTTGAGGCCTATCAGAGCATACCAAATTTGTAAGGGTCATATTGCGGAAAGCTGAGTTATTAAGCATTTTCTTTTGGCAGGCGCTTAGCTACCTCGAAACTGTACCGTCACGACGACAGTTTCATAAAAAGCGATATAACTCAGCTATTTCGCTATATACCTATTTATATATATGTATATTCTGGTTTGTAATTTTATTTTACACCCCAGAAAAATAAGGGTGTCATTATAAATCCAACTTTGGGAAATTTTTTGTAAAATTGATGAATTTGTTCAGTGGGTATTTCGATATTACTTATTAAAACATTTTAACCAAAAGTGAAAAGAGGGTACTTTTGGATTAGGCGCTTCACGCTGATTGGTGAACCCTAAAGAACAAAGACATCAATTCTGTATATAAACTGTGCGATTTTCCTGGATATTCAGAGAGGAGTCTCGTTTGGACAGCCGACGCGCACGGACACGTTCGTGCGCTCCTGCCTTACCCGACTATTTCCGACTATACGTGCTCGTGTACGTTCGTCAGTTGAGATAAATCGATCGTCAGATTGGTTGAATCTCGGCAAACCTTCACACTATTAATTGGTGTAGTGGCGTCTTTTTCAAGACAGCGCTACCCCAATATAGTGTGTGTTTCTTTGTACTTTCGTGCCCCTTCAGGGAAAATCCACTTTTCTAGTGGTACTTGGTGGAAACGTAACCGTGCCAACTAAGCCAAGTTAGTGTAGCCCCAAGCACTAGGCCTTGCTCCTTCAGAGCAACGCCAGTTAATTGGAAGCGGTTTGGAATCATTGGCCTTGGGGGCTACCCTAGTCAACTCCAAATCGGAATCCCACCTCCTTACCCTACCTTCCCATTCTCTCTTGTTGTTTGGGTGCTGACGGCTTCGGCCCATATCGCCCTCTGCATTAGAGCTGCTAGGAACCCTTTCGCACAATAAGACTGGCGAGAGGGATACAAGCTTAGGGCTCACCATAGGTACACATACCTCCTCGTCTAACCCGGCGAGGAGGGTGATACACACACCAACACACCCTCGGGCCCGTCCAACCCGAGGTGATAGTTGTTAGGGACATTCTATTGTTAGAGCGACCGCCGAGAAGTTTCTTGTTAGTTCTTCTTCTCGGAACGCTCCGGGAGCGAACTAACGTAATTATTCGGTAGTTGTTAGGCTTTTAAAACCATCACAAGATGGCCGCCCCCGTACCCGCCTCCATGGTAGACATTACCAAGGATCCCCGCTTCGTTGAAGCGCTCTTCAAGCCCCTCAAGTCCGACCCAGTTGGCTGGGTAAACTTGATGGAGACCGTCAAGACAAAGCTCATGCTTGACGATTCCCCTTGCTCCGGCGCATCTGCGCAGGAGAATCTTAGTCTCTCCGTCCCCTCCTCTTCTGCCCCGTTCACCCAGACGGACAGGCAGTCGCCACTCCCCCGTAACCGTACCCCCTCTCCATCTCAGCCTCTAGCCACAGAGGAAGAGATGGACGTCGTACCGATCGACAGCGACGACGACGCTCACAACGAGTGGACAACCGTCAGGCGCAGGAAAGCTGATAAGCGGACCCGCGGCGACAAGTCGTCGTCGTCCTCGTCTGGCAGCTCTTCCGGCTCTGATTCTGAGGCTTCGACTCAGGAGAAGAGCAAGAAGAGCGCCAAGACGAAGAAGTTGCGCACGGAGAGACCCTCCGCCACCAACTCTGTCCCCTCTTCCCCCACTACAAGCGCCCCCGCCTCACAGGCAAAGGCCAAACCCTCTGGCTTCACGGCCAAGACCACTAAGCCCCCACCTATCATGCTACTCAGCATCGATAAGTGGGAAGACTTGTCCACGACGTTAAAGTCCAAAGGTGTAGTCGCACTCAGCACTACATACATCCTCAAGGAGCAGATGTACAAAATACAGCTGCAGACCTCCACTGAATACAGGACAACGACGGCTCTCTTCGATGCACGTAAGGTAGACTACTACACTTACGGCACCGCTGAGGACAAAACACTCCGCGTGGTTATCCGCCGAGTGTGCCGTTACCTTCCCATCGACTCCATCAAGGAGGACCTAACCACCCAAGGGTACCCCGTGAGAGAGGTGCATCGGATGCGCCGATCAAACGGTGGCGAGCCCTTCGATATGGTGCTGGTCCACCTTGACGACTCGAAGGAAGGACAGAAAATCCTGACTGTCCTTAAAACAGTTTGCGGCGTCGGCGGCATCGTCGTCGAGCCGCCGCGGCGAGGGACCGTACAGGGGCAGTGCCACAACTGCCAACTGTACGGGCACTCGTCTAAGAACTGCCACGTCGCCCCGAGGTGTGTTAAATGCCTGACCCCAGGTCATCACACCTCCGAATGCTCAAGACCTAAGGATCGTAGCGAATGCTCCGAGCCACCCGGTTGTGTCAACTGCCAGTCCTTGGGACACCCTGCGAACTATCGCGGCTGTCCCAAGGCACCGGCGAGGAGACCCGCCAGGAGGCCTCGCAGCAAGCGCAACGCTCGCAAGCCTCAGGCGCAGACTAGCTCCGCCAAGCCCCAAGCAAGCCCTCCCCCGCTAATGTCCTTGGATGTCCAACAGACATCCCTGCGACCAGCAAGACCACACTGGCCTCTGCCAGATTACGTCCCCTCGACCGCACCCAAGGCTGCGGGTGAGGCGGTCGCCCCTAAGGCTGTGCCAGTCCCAGCTAAAGAGGCGTCCCCCAAACCCTCAACCAGCGCGACCCCTCCCGCCCCAGTCAAATCGGGCTGGGCTTACAACCCGCTGACCAAGAAGTCACAGGCTCCAAAGGCCCCAGCCAAAGGAGCCCAGACTCCAAAGTCATCAGCCCCAGCGCCCAAAACCCGGGCGCCCCAAGCGAATAGCAAAGGGCGCGCCTCAGGCTTTGCCGAGCGCATCATGACTCAGGGCTGGGAGTTGCTCGATCAGTTTGAGGACCTCACCCAGAGGGCCGAAGCTGATCCGACCAACATCCAGTTGGCCATCGACGCGGCACGCGTATACCGCCGCTTTATTAAATCAATACAACCGTAATGGCTGTACACCCGTTGATGACTCCCCAATTCACTTGCAGGCTAAAACCCAGATCTTTAAAGATCGGGTTTTACAATGCAGACGGATTAGCGAGACAACGCGATGAGGTCGCAGAATTCCTCTGCGATCATCAAATTGATCTCTTCCTCGTTCAAGAGACATTCCTCAAACCGAGCAAACGGAGAAGTCCTACAGTTGCCAACTATCGTATAGTTCGCAACGATAGGACTCACTCCGCCAAAGGGGGCACGCTGATTTACTTTAAGAAATCACTGCATTGCGTACCTTTGGACCCTCCCGTGCTGAAGAACATTGAGGTCTCTGTCTGTCGAATAGGCATGACAGGCCATCAGCCAATCACGATAGTCTCGGCCTACCTCCCCCCAGACAAGGAGATACTACTTAGCGATCTCCAAGCACTGTATGACTTAGATGGCTCTGTCATAGTGGCAGGCGATCTAAACTCCAAGCATGAGCAATGGAGCTGCCGTACGAGCAACTCGAACGGCCGCGCACTTGCTAATCACTTGGCAATCATACCGTTCGACCCTATAGTCCCTCTCGAACCGACCCACTTCCCCAGAATTGACAGTCACCGACCCGACATACTCGACATAGCACTCCTTAAGAATACAAACCTACGTTTGGCTTCTGTAGAAGTGCTACACGAGTTAGACTCCGACCATAGACCGGTCATCCTTAGTCTTGCCTCCCGCACAAGCCACTCTGCACGCATCATTCACGCCCGTTTGTCGTCTTACATCCACGCAAACGATATCCTCCCTGACGAGCAGTTTGGCTTTCGAGCCAGACACTCCAGCGTTCACCAGGTGCATCGCATTGTCGAACACATCCTAGTGAAAGCTGCCCGTCAAAGAGCCCACACAGGAGCACTGTTCTTCGACGTGGCCAAAGCGTTCGATAAGGTCTGGCACAACGGCTTATTATATAAGCTGTTCGAACTCAAAGTGCCCGACCGTCTCGTGCACATCTTACGAGACTTCCTTACGGACCGAACGTTTAGCTACCGCGTCGAGGGAAATTACTCCTCCCTCAGACCGATACGCGCAGGAGTTCCCCAAGGCTCAGTCCTTGCCCCGCTCCTGTTCTCGCTGTACACCAGCGACATCCCCAGACCCGATAAGGCTCATCTAGCCCTCTTCGCTGACGACACAGCTCTCTACTACTCCAGTAGGAGCACGTCAGTCATCCACCGAGAACTCCAATCCTCAGCCGACGCCCTCGGCGAATGGTTCAGGAAATGGAGGATCGAAGTCAATCCCACCAAGAGCGCAGCCGTGCTCTTCTCTAGGATAGACCCCGCCCCCACCGCCGATCCCGTCCGAATGTTTGGTGAACCGATCCCCTGGGAGAAGAAAACCAAATATTTGGGAGTGATCCTCGATCGGAAGTTAAACTTCAAGGACCATCTGAGATACGCTCGTAACCGTGCCTCATTTGCCCTTTATCGATTACACGGCCTCCTGAATGCACGCAGTAAAATGTCCCTTGAAAACAAGGTGAGAATTTACAAGACGTGCATTCGACCCATGATGACCTATGCGAGCCCGGTCTTCGCGCACGCTAAGGATCGATTCATCCACCTCCTCCAGGTAGTCCAGAACAAGTTTATGCGACGAGCCGCGGGTGCACCGTGGTTCGTCCGTAACAAAAGCCTCCATGCTGATCTCCAATTGCCTACCATCAGGCAATGGATGAAGCAAGCGTCCAAAAGGTACTTTGACTCTGCCACTCACCATCCAAGCAAATTGGTGGTACAGGCGGTCAAATACACTCCTTCCCGACTCTCACGTAAACACCGTCGTCCGAAGAACGTCATAGACGAATCGGACGACGAGATCACCGTTTACTTAAACCAAATCAAATCGATTAGAGACTCTCGCAACACTGCACAACCGATATTTCGTACTCGCCGGATGCGAGTACGACCGCGAACGCGTCGCGACCACCAGCGTCCTCCATGACCCTTAGTTTGCATATCGTACCGATAAAAAGCCCCCCTCAACGCGGACGGGGGGCCGCGTCATGTCATTAACGTAGAGCGAAAGTTGCACTAAACTCCCTAAAAACCATGATCTTGCCCTCTCCCCGTCAGTATCCGCCCAGAGCCGAGGTTCGAACCCCACAGGGGGTGCCCTCCGGCGCGGGTACTTAGTTTGTAGTTTTATTTGCTAGGCCGGTTAGAGCCCACGCTCACCCCTACTGCCCGGTGAAGCAGTAAAAGCCGTAAGGCTAACTGCACGCGTCATGTTAAAAAAAAAAAAAAAAAAAAAAAAAAAAAAAAAAAAAAAAACTGGATATTCATTCCGTATCCAGCAGTAGTACTAGAAGCAAATTGTAAATAGAAACTTGTGAAATAAAAGTGAAGATTCTTCGAACCATTATCATCGTGTTGTTCCTGTCGAGTCGACGTTGGCCTCCCCTGGTGCTACCCTGTACCAGTTACGAACCCACCCGGCGCTGGATCTGCAGTCCGATTCCTATATTGGAAGGGTGCCAGCCCATTGTTTCTGCATGTACGGTTATCTGTAATCTGGGAACCGTACATGTTTGTTGGGCCCTTCAAAGGAAAAGGATAAGCAGGAATCAGTGACACATTTTTCCACAACAACACTTAGTGGATTGTTCAATCGATCCACTATAATCTATTTTACTAGAAATAATAATGTATACAACTATATTACTACAAACATGTTCTGACTATTTACAAGCGCTTTTTTAAAGTCTACGTGAATAAAAACCTTTTTTTTTATTTATAGTGTAAATGATTAGGAAATCATAGCAATTAAAATGCAGAGTAGCAGAGGCTTTCGCTACTTAAGCGGCCAATACGCTTGGGAAACGGGTTTGCGAGCGCAGTAAGATGGTCATAGTAATCAAAAGGAAGCTGCTGCTCATCCTTTAGTAGATATTCTCTCTCACCCCATCTCATTCCGTGGGGGGGCCACGGAATGAGATGGGGTGATGATATTTCAATATACACCATCGTCACCACACAGCCATATTTTAACATCTTATTATGCGCCAAATTTTACATTCTTCTCTTGGCTTTACGACGTGAGATAGCGGACGTTACCTATCTCCTAAAAATAATTAATGGAACAATTGATTCTCCCAAACTTCTAGCCAAATTACATTTTAATATACCGAGGTCATCAGCAAGACATCACGTTCCCATCCATCTCCCGTTGGTTAACACAAATTATCGACAAAACGCATTTTTTCGGCGAGCGAGCAGTTATTTAAACAAGCACCATAAAATTCATGACTTTGACATTTTTAATACTACTCCAGAAGCAGTACGACGGGTGATTAGCAAAAATTCTTTCTGACATATTTATAAAATCCATGTATTGATGATTTCACAATGTATATATATATATATATATATATATATATATATATATATATATATATATATACGAGTATAACGCTGTTCATGTTAAAATGAACTTGCTACTTACAAGCGAGGACCTGTAATTGACTTTATGACGCTTAAAGTCAAAGTCAAAGTCAAAGTAAGTTTATTCCGTAAAAATTTTACATTTATGTGGAATCGTCATATTTTTTTTACCCTACCGTGCAGTGCATGACGTGGCAGCTACTGAGAAACACTGCCAGAAAACTCAGTAGGAATCCTTTTTTAAAATAAAATATACTTAAGATTAATTACAATCATGTGTGTTGACTCAGAACAACTCCATCCCAAGCACTTTTATCACTTAAATAATCAGAAATTTTGTAATATGCCCTGCTACACAATTTGGCTTTAATAATTCTTTTAAACTTATTCGTAGACAATTCTCTAATATCATTGGGAAGTTTGTTATAGAATCTTATACATTGCCCCATAAAAGAGTTACTTATTTTGTGGAGACGGGTAGTATGCAGTATGAGATTATTCTTATATCTAGTATTTACATTATGTGTATCGCTCCTTTTACAGAAGGAATCGATATTTTTATGCACATATAGTAAGTTTACATATATATACTGAGATGGTACAGTTAGAATGTTGACCTCTTTGAATTTTTCTCTTAGAGACACTCTCGGGCCAAGATTATAGATAGCTCTTACAGCTCTTTTTTGCAATATAAATATGGTGTCAATGTCAGCAGAGCTACCCCAGAGAAGAATTCCATAGGACATTACACTATGAAAATAACTGAAATAAACCATTCTAGCTGTGTCAACATCAGTCAGCCGTCTAATAGTTTTCACTGCATATGCTGCAGAACTTAATTTGCCGGACAGTTTTTCTATTTGTGGGCTCCATTGTAGCTTTGAGTCAATAGTGATACCCAAGAACACAGTTGATTCAACAGGGTCCAACCTAGCTCCATTAAGTTGTACATTGGTTGTCGCCTGTTTCACATTCGGTGTAGTGAATTTAATGACTTTAGTTTTCTTATCATTAAGCACAAGATTATTGGCATTAAACTTAGTAACGCCATTTATATTTTTATTTCAAGCTGTTGGTCTTCCTATTAAATATATAAATAAATTGTAATTTTAGTGCAAGTACTTCTTTTTCTTGTGTAAAGACGCCAGCACATCAAGCTGCCCCAATCTGTCAAATTTCTTTCATAGATTTTCAACTTTATCACATAAGCATAAGGTTCACTTTCAATTGGGGAAATTTGACGGATTGGGGTAGCTTGATGTGCAGGCATCTGAACAATAAAGAGTATTTTACTTAAATTTTCCTGGAAAATTATTCATTGATGTGACTTTAATTGTGCCTTGCCTTTTTATTTATTTGTCCCTTCTTTCTTTTTAAGTGGAAGACGTGACGTAATGCTGGGAGATCGGATAAATGTATCCTTCGATATTATCGTATATTGTGTAATAAGATGGATGGCTGTTTAACAAAGAGAACAATGTTACCCCTAAGCACATAGATAATTATTGTTAAATATATATTTGTCGACGCAAACGCCTATAAAACTAGCTGGGGCAACGTTTCCATAGCAATGTAACTGGTGTTGCGATTTTTTTTTATTGCATAGATCTATATTGTTTATTTTAATAAATAAAAAAGATAGAAAGAAGTAAGTAAGAGTAATTGGTGTACATACTTAAAAAAATATACCGATCAACTTGAGAACCTCCTCCTTTTGAATTCAGTTAAAAATATTGACACTTGGACAAATGTCAATATTTTATTTTATTAAAACAAACAAGATAGGTCTCTACATAAAAAAATAAAATATCGCAACACCAGTTACATTGAGAAGACTCTCAACTTAAAATCGTACACACGCCAGCATATCCAGTTAACCCAATCTGTCAAATTTCTTTTATAGATTTTCAACTATATCACAGAAGCATAAGGTTCACTTTCAATTGGGGAAATTTGACAGATTGGGGAAGCTTGATGTGCTGGTGTCTGTACAAACGACACGTATTTTTATTTACTGATTCACAATACTCCTGGATATATATATATTGGTACAACTAACGCACTGCCATCTGATCCCAAACCAAGCAGAGCTTGTACCATGGAAACCAAATAACAACAACGTAGGGCTACCGGGAAATTGCGGTTTCACCCGAGTTAAACTTTATAAATTAATAACGTATTTTTTATTCGGATATATAAGCTATATTTAGTACAAAGTTTCATCAAGATCCGTCACGTAGATTTTGCGTGAAAGAGTAACAAACATCAAAACATCCACACATCTATACTCACAAACTTTTTTTATATTAGTAGGATGTAAGATTAATATTCTAGAAAATTAAAAGAGTCCTATCTACTGATAAAATTTCACAGATTAAAGGTTTCTCACAGGTTCTCTGTATGCTATTTTTCAGATGATATTGTATATACATAGTATAGATGATATATAGTATATTTAATATATCAGTATATATCACATATACTACTTTTCACGTTAAGCACGATAAACGTTAAACAATAACAACGCACCTGCCATTTTTTGGATATTAAATAAAGTGGCGAATATATATAATCAATAATAATAATTCTAGTGAGAAGACCAAATAAATTAGATAATAGTAGCTAACGTTTTAGTGAACGAAAGCTGTTCGGAGCTACGCAACCGAACAAGTCAGCGATTTCCATATCTGCACCGCGAGCACTTTGGTGCGCGTTAACTTTAATAATTTCAGTATAATTTGGAATCAGTTCGCAATCCGCCAGCGACCGAGCTCAATACCATTAACCATTTTCTACCACTTTTACCATTTAAATTACCATTTTACCATAAACCATTTTAGTTGATAAATACCATTTTTATAACCATATTTAATTATCTTTGTAGTATTAAAACCAAGTGTTTCTTAGTGTTAAATATATTAGTTTATAAACCATCTCGTCAGTGTTCTTATTAACCATAAAAGAGCTCGAAAACGCTATACGGTCCTTCGAGAAGAAAGGACTTCGGTTCGCGTGTGACACAATCAAGCGTTATCCTGTGAACAAGGTCCGAGAAACCAGTGGCAGTCTGTTGGAGAGCAGTCTGACGCAATAAAAGAGCGTAAGGAGAATATAAGGTCAGATCAAACCATTTTATACCTTATACACATATTTTTGGGCGTTTATTTGATTAATTTTTTATTGAAATGGAGAGCATCGTAGCAAACCAAACTCAAATCTATGACGGTTTAGTTCAGTTGCTAACTAATATCAAAAAAGATGGCGCTAAACGAAAAACCATGGATTATTGCAAGAGAAAGTTAGAGCTGTTAGAGACTTATTGGAAGGAGTACCAACAAAACCATAGAAAATGCTGTGAATTTGCTGAATTTGACCATGAATATTTTACTAAAAATTGTTATGATTTGGCGGAAGAGGTGTATATTTCAGTCAAGGAGCTAATTAATAAAACTTTTGTACAAATGATGTCAACGCAGCAAATAGTCAGTCAGCCTCCCGTAGAATTGGGAGAGTTTAAACAACCAGTAGATTTCAATAAACCAGAGCAATCTAATCTACAATCAGAGCAAACAAAGCAGGCAGATTCGGCGAAGGATACGTCCGAATCCCAATCAAACCAAACACAGTCGATAGATAATAGCAAGTTAGACGAATTGATAAAAAAGCAGACCATTCATTTTAGGGCTTTTTTGAGAACAGTGGCAAATATGGAGATTGACCAGTTAAAAAATAAGTGGGAATTCGAGGATGCCTTAAAATCACTTCAAAGTCGGTGGACTATCATAGACAACCTACATTGGGAGATAGAAGGAGAGAACGGCCGAGATAACACATGGTACCAGAGTGAATTTAATAGATATGAAAAGATGTATAACGACTTTAAGAAAACCATTAGTTCCCAAATGTGGTCCATGACTCATCGGGAAAATTCGACACCAAAAATGGAAATCCCAGTTTTTAGTGGCAGCTACCACAACTGGACATCCTTCAAGGATTTATTCAGGGAGGCCATCCATAAAAACACCTCCCTCTCAGATGCGCAGAAAATGCAATTTTTTAAAGGAAAAGTTACCGGAGAAGCTGAGCGTCTGATTCACCATCTACAGATTAGCTCGGATAATTATGAAGCTTGTTGGAATATTTTAAACCATCGTTATGATAACAAAAAGTTGATATTTACGTCTCATGTTAACATTTTACTAGGTTTACCAAATATGCAACACCAGTCTATGATAATGATGAAAAAATTGCATGACGTCACAAAAGAAACCCTCCATGCTATTAAACATCTAGGTGCTGATACAACCACATGGGACCCTTTGCTTGTACATTTGTTAGCTCAAAAATTAGATAGCGAATCTTTCACTGAATATGTTGAAACGGTAAAGAAACCAAGAGAATTACCAGTTTTACAAGAATTTTTGGACTTCTTGGAAAGTAAATTTACTACTCTAGAAGTTTCACGCCGCAAAACTGAATCATTTAACCAAAAATCAACCATGCAACTCAACCAAAACCATAATTTTAACCAAAAATTCTCAAGTCACCAAAATCATTATACCAACCAGAAAATTAATTCAAATCAGTCGAATAAAAATTATAACAAATATAGTTATAATAACATGTACAATAACATGCACAAGTCAATGCACGTATCTAGGTCAGTAACATGTCCAATGTGAAATGCTGATCACGGTTTATGGAATTGCAATAAATTCTTGCAATTATCGAGAATTGAAATTTATTAACCAGCGAAATTATTGCACAAATTGTCTAGTAAGTCATTTTAATAAACCATGTCACTCAACGAAAAAATGCCGCACGTGTTTAAAATCGCATAACTCTTTTCTGCACGAGGCTTTAACTAGGCCACAGATTATTAACAAAAATATACCCAGTACGTCGAATAATGTTCCACCAGCTTCGAGTCACGTGGCTTCTAATGGAGTTTCGGAAATATTATTAGCCACAGCCCTAGTGAAAATCTTTGGAAATGATGGCACACCATACACCATGAGAGCTTTAGTGGATGGAGGTTCTCAAATTTCATTAATAAGCGAAAATGCGGCACAATTATTAGCGTTAAAAAGAAACCATTGTAAAGGAAAGGTATTTGGCATTGGAGAGAAAGAAAATAACTGTAAAGGGATGCTGAATATTAAGTTAAAGTCAATCTACAATGACTTTACATTAGATACCAACGTTTTGATCATGAATAATTTGATAAAAAATTTACCAAACTCATCTTTTACCAAACCAGAATGGGTTCATATACAAAATATTAACTTAGCCGATCCTGAATTTAATGTTAGCCGTTCAATTGACATACTTCTTGGCGCAGATGTTTATAGTAAAATTATGTTAGAAGGGATTTTAAGAGGAAATAACGAAAATCAACCAATTGCTCAGCAAACTCAGCTAGGTTGGTTGCTTTGCGGGTCTATGAACACATCCTACAGATGTAATGTAGTACTGCATAATACGGATGACTTAAAAAGATTTTGGGAAACTGAAGAGGTCAACAACCAAGAGATAGACATGTCATCGGAAGACCAAGAGTGTTTAAACTACTTTCTATCAACCACTAAGAGACTGGAGAATGGAAGATATGAAGTGCGCCTCCCATTCAAGCCTGAACTCAAGGAAAAGTTAGGGGCTACTAAACCAATGGCTTTAGCACAATTTCGAGCTTTAGAGAGGAAATTGGAAAGTAATTTTGAACTCAAAAATGAATATCAGCAGTTTATGGACGAATACTACAATTTAAACCATATGAAACCATCGAACATTACCCAGAATATCGGATGCTACCTACCACACCACCCGGTAATCCGTACAGAGTCCTTAACAACAAAAGTGAGAGTAGTATTCAATGCATCAGCAAAATCTTCGTCAGGGCTTAGCCTAAATGATACCATGTATACAGGTCCTAATTTACAACAAGATCTACAAGAACTTATTTTAAAATGGAGACAATACCAGTATGTTTACACAGCGGATATTGAAAAAATGTACCGACAGATAATGATTCACCAAGATGACCAATGCTATCAAAAAGTATTATGGAGAAAAAATCAAAACCAACCAATTCACCAATTTCAACTAACAACAATTACTTATGGCACAAAACCAGCACCATTTTTAGCCATGATGTGCTTAAAACAACTGGCAAAAGATGAACGAAATAAGTATCCCAACGCGGCTAAAGTCTTAGAGGAATCATTTTACATGGATGATTTCTGCGGCGGAGAACACTCATTAGTAAAAACAATACAATTAAGAAACGAATTAAATGATTTATTGAAATCAGGCGGATTTAATTTAAGAAAGTGGTCAGCAAATAACCCAAGGCTCTTGGAAGGCTTAAATATAGAACAATGTAACCAAAAAACATTCGAATTCAAGCAGTCAGACTCAACCAAAACTTTGGGGCTCGGATGGAACCCTCAAAAGGATAAGTTTATATTTGATTTGAAATTAGAACCAGAATTACCAACTAAATTAACTAAAAGATCGCTGCTTTCTGATATTTCAAAGTTATTTGATCCACAAGGGTGGTTAACCCCCATCAGTACTACCATGAAAATATTATTTCAGACTGTGTGGTTGTCACAGTTAGGTTGGGACGACATTTTGCCCGCAGATATAGCCAGTAAATGGAAGAATTTGAGAGAAGAACTATTAGATATCAGAACCATTGAGATAAATAGATGGCTCGGACTACAAAATAATAAAAATCAAAGAGTGGAATTACAGGGATTTTGCGATTCTTCGAATAAGGCCTATGGGTGTATAATATACTGCAAAGTCAGCAACAGAAACAACATCACAGTTACGTTAGTAATGGGTAAAGCTAAATTAGCTCCCTTGAATAAGAAAATAAGCACGCCTAGAATGGAATTGATGTCGGCTCAACTCTTATCACAATTGATGAATAAAGTTCAAAATTGCTTACCAGACCATTACAACACCAAAACTTATTGCTGGACCGATTCAACTGCAGTATTAGGATGGCTAAAGGGAGATCCAGGACGCTGGAAAACATTTGTCGCAAATAGAGTAAGATCTATAACCAAAATAATACCATCGGAATGTTGGGGACATGTAAAGACAACTGAAAACCCCGCTGATTGTGCAAGTCGTAGGTTATCGACCAAACAGTTAAAAAACCATGACTTATGGTGGCAGGGTCCAAAGTGGCTTTTATCACCGGAAAATCCAACCAGAAAGGATAATATTATATATGAAACCAGTTTAGAAAGCAAAACCAGGCATGTAAAACAGTCAAATGTTGTAATAAACCAAATACCTACAACAAATATAATTGACGATTTATTAAATAAATGTAGTTCGCTTAGTAAAATAATAAGAATAGTTGCATGGATATTACGAGTCGGTACCAAAAAACGAGTTTATGAATCCTATATTACGTTGCATGAGTTGCGACGAGCGAAAATGCTAATCGTTAAAAACATCCAACAATCGATATTTAGGCATGAAATGAACTACTTACAAAAACACAGTAAAGTGCATTGTAAAAGTAATATTTTAAATTTAAATCCGTTCATTGACCAAGACGGAATATTACGAGTGGGAGGAAGGCTTCGAAACGCTGAGATAAACAATCAAATGAAACATCCCATTATATTACCACATAACCATCGCCTCACAAATTTAATAATTCAAGAAGCACATGAGTTAACGTTCCATGGTGGAGCGCGCCTTACATTATCTCATATTCGACAAAAATATTGGATAATCGGCGGATATATGTCCACAAAGAAATTCGTACGTCAGTGTATTACATGTAGAAAACAAGAACCACCTAAACAATGTCAACTTATGGGTGACCTACCATCATCCAGAGTGAACCCCGAACGTCCCTTTTATCATTGTGGAGTTGACTACACGGGTTTTGTGGAAGTCAAAGCGAATAAAGGGCGCGGAATAAAGACCACTAAAGGATATATAGCACTTTTCATTTGTATGGTAACGAAAGCTGTTCATTTGGAGCTTGTATCCGATTTAACCAGTTCGGCTTTTCTGGCAGCTGTACACCATCTGGCAGCGCGACGTGGAGCACCACGTCACATGTACAGCGATAATGGTACAAACTTTGTGGGAGCTAATAGAATGATTCAAGAGGAATACGAATATCTACAACAAATTTTCAGTGAAAGTTTCTATAAAGAGATAACTGAGCTACAAATAGAATGGCATTTCAACGCAAGTTCCTGGCCAAGTGCAGGAGGCATTTGGGAGAGAAATATCAGGTCCTTAAAACAGCATCTTAAACGTGTAATCGGCCACCAAAAATTAACATTTGAAGAATACGTCACATTATTATCAAGGATAGAGGCATGCATGAATTCCCGCCCGCTCTGTCCATTGTCTGAAGATCCTGATGATTTCGACTTTCTAACACCAGCCCATTTCTTAACAACTAGACCGGGATTGACTGTGATAGAGACGAAAGAAGATGCTAGAACCAAAAAACTCATTATTTTTTAAATAACTTTCCCTCTTGTCACCAGAGAAAACTTCCGTCTTTATAAGATTATACCAGTTCCACACCAAATCAATAATAGCATGGTCAGCATAATTCCAGTAGCAGACTATGTGGCTATAAATCTAAGAAAAGATGTTTATTTTGTAGTAACCATTAATGAATTAAATACATGTCTGCGACATGAAGAGTCGTACATGTGTCAAATTCGAAAACCGACCTTAACCCTGCAACGCTATATTATCATCAAATCATAATCAAAATAGAAAACACAATAAATATCTCCTTTCTGTAAATTGCCTATTAAGTTAGATTAATTATTGTACGTGCGTCAATGGCTAATGTTGGTAATTATTATAAGTATCATGATAAAGATTTGTGGTTTCCACCATCTCTGACTAGTTTACATATAGCCTTTTTGAAGTAAAAACTTCTTTCGGCACGTTGAGCAGTTTTTGGTTGAACCAAAAGCGTGTAACTCGCGTCATCGTCTCGTCACGCTTCCCATGAACTATATATATAGGTACTGTGTATATTATGTGTAATTTTTGGGTGAACAAAAAGCGCGAAACTCGCGTCATTGTCACGTCACGCTTGCCATGAACTATATATAGGTACTGGCCGTCAGTTCTACGAGCTATGTGCCCTGCCCACTGCCACTTCAGTTTGGTAATTCTTTGGGCTATGTCGGCTACTTTGGTTCGCCTGCGGATCTCAGCATTTTTAGCTATACCTATGTTTAACTATTATTTTGTAGATTATTTAGATTAGAAGTTTTAAAAATTATTTTCACTTCTATCGGCAGTCCCCATCGGCAATTCTACCTTCTTATCCACCACTGCAACTGTGGCACACGATAAAATGACACTGAAAATGAAAGGTACACGGCTCAGGCTCATCCCAAGGAATCATTTCAACTATCTTGCGTACCTACCGCAAGGAATTTAATTAGAGGGAAGCTAAAAGGAACTACGGTTAACCATCAAAATCAGCATTTACAAAAAAAAAAACAGACCTAATTTGTAGATAGTTAACTGGCCTGTTGGTAAAAATAATGCGTAAAGAGAGCAATGAGGTTCTGGGTCCAACATGGGTCGGGCCAAAAATGTCGAGGGTCAGCACGAAGCCTGGGAGTTGGCGGTACTTACACCGTCGTGCCTCGAGTAGCACGTAAAACCATCGGTCCTGTAATTGACCTCTTTCCGGTCTTATCGCTGGTCATCCCATCGGATCATGAGAGTGATGGGACAAAAAGTGCCCCTGTGTTTATGGCTAGTATCCATTTCGCAAATATGGGTAATTTTCTTAGGGACACATCCCTTTTTTTTATACTTGGCAATAATAAGCAGACAAGCAGTTATTGACTTTGTTATCCTGCCATAATGTAATACTGTGCTATGCACGAAATGTCCACAATTATTAATTATTCCTTTAAATCATCTTAACAAATAGTGGGGTTGTTAGATTTGTTTATTAAGCCTGCGATATTTTGACGTAATATATTAACATAATTATTTGAGAAAAAAAGTTAATCTTTAGCGTAAACTTAGGGAAATATAAATCTAGAAACAATACCTATAATACAATAACAATAAATAATAAATAAATATCTTGGGAAAAGTAACGCACTGCCATCCGATCCCAAACTAGGCAGAGCCTGTACTAAGGCAACCAGATAACTGATAAACATATATTTTTAAATACATAAATATAATAGATAAATTACACCCCGACACAAACAAATAATCCTGTTCATCACACAAATATTTGTTCCGAGTGGGAATCGAACGCACAACCTCTGGCTTCGCAGTCAGGGTCAGGGTCACTGGCCACTAGACCAACAGGTTTCTAATGGCAGACGGTACATAAACTATTAAATTAGATACGTGCCGTGGTGAGTATTATAGTAGTTGTACCGCTATTAAATAAACAATATTACTCATATCGGCTAGTCGCTCATCGAGTGTCACAAGTGCGTGTCGTCTGTTTTACAATGTTAATATTTGTAATATTACTAGTCGTATGTGTAGTGTTGCTATTAAAGTTATTCCGAAATAACAATTACTGGAAGCAAAAAAACGTTATTCAGGTCAGCAATTTAGTATGGAGATTCCCGATAGAAGGACGTTCGCTGGCCGAAATATGCAAAGAAGTGTACGACACACATGATGTACCCTACATTGGAACTTTTTCGGGTCTCGTTCCGACTCTAATTTTGAAGAATAATGAAGATGTTCAAGCGGTAATGGCTGGTGATTTTCAAAGCTTCTATAGCCGTGGTATTCCTACAAATAAAAATGATCTTTTAGCTGATAACCTCTTGTTCATGAACGAATATCAAAGATGGAAAATTATAAGGCAAAAGCTTACTCCAGTTTTCACGTCTTCTCGACTCAAAAATATGTTTTATATTATAGAAAAATGTGCCCGCGATTTTGTGGAATTAGTTGAAGATAATCAACATGTAAGAAAAATGCCATTCAATGTTATCTATACTTATACTACAGCATCTATAGGAGCTGCTGTTTTTGGTATCGATACCCAGACGAAAAATACTATGGACTCACCGTTTATAGACATGGCATGGAAAGCTGTTAAGCCATCAACATACAATAATATCGTTAACACTATTTCTAACTTATTTCCTTATCTATTTAAATTGTTGCAACTGAAGTTTTTCGGTGAACACGAAGAGTTTTTTATTGGTGCAGTGAAAAGTGTTCTAGAGCAAAGAAGACATACTTCCGAAAGAAGAAACGATTTTATAGATATTTGTTTGGAATTACAAAAACATGGTGTTATGCAAGATTTCACGACTGGTTTTGAACTCGTTCCAACAGACGAGTTATTAGCGGCCCAAGCGTTTTTCTTTTTTATTGCAGGCGCCGATACTACAGCTAATACTATACATTTTACACTACTTGAACTTTCAAGTAATCCAAAGATTTTGATGAAGCTACACGAAGAAATAGATAACCTATTTACAAAATTAGACAGCCCAGATGAACTTTCTTATAACGATATAGAAACATTGGTATATTTAGATAACGTTATCAATGAAGCGATGAGAAAATATCCTCCTATAGGTTTAATACAGAGAATATGTACTAAAGACACAGTTTTACCAGCAGGAAATTTAAAAATAGAAAAAGATACAGCTATTATCCTACCAGTTTTTGCAATTCATAGAGATGAGAAGTATTATCCCAATCCAGAAGTTTTTGATCCCGACAGATTTGCACCAGAAAATGCGTCTAATATTCCCAAGTTTGCGTATTTACCTTTCGGTGAAGGAAATCGTATTTGTATCGGTAAGTTTTATTAATTAAGAGATTGATTAAGTGCTAATTACGTTCGTTATTACGGGGTAAAGTAACATAGTATTACCTCAATATGAAAGTAAATTGTTCTGCCTCGTTGGTCTAGCGGTAGCGTGTTCAACCGCAGATAACGAGGTCCTGGGTTCAAAACCCGGGCCAAAAGTGATTTTGGGATTTTTAGCGTAAAATCAATAATTTTTCAGTATCAGCCTGAAGTCTGGGAGTCCCTCATGACTCGGAGACCACGTAAAGCCGTCGGTTCTGAACCTGACCTCTTTCCGATCGTGACGCTAGTCATCCCATCGAACCATGAGAGTGATGGAATAGAAAGCGTACATTTGTGCACTATAATACTATAATATGCCCCGCGCAGATGGATAGTCTCTGTTGAGACTGGCCGTTGAGGCCAAAATTAGGCTAGAAGGACATTATTATAAGAATTATATTTTTATGGCCCATACCACAGTGCGCGGCAACGCGAACTATTCGCAACAATGTTAATGTCTAGTATAGATAATTACACCCAGACTCAGAACAAACAGACATGTTTATGCACACAAATATCTGTCCTGGGTGGCAATCGAACCCACGACCTGTGGCGTGAAAAGCAAGCAATAAAAACTCGTTGTAATGAATGCTTCCACTAGTTTATTTTGAAATAGTCTGTCAAATATTATTCGACATTACGATATTCTTATGTAACAATGTACACAAATCAATTGAGTAACTCACAGGTTCAAAGATCAATGTTATCATAAATATTATAGTCATAACATGTAATTGCATGCTCCTATGTATGTTGTGATTATCAGTTTATTTACCTCTGACCAAGGACAGCGTGCTATAAGGAAATTTAACGTGTGTATCTGTCTGTAGGATATGGGCTTCCAAACAGCTGAACCGGGTTTTGTGTAGTTATTTTTCTAAAACAATATTTATTCGATACGGTTCTAAGCTTTTATCAGTTGATCGGTTCCAAGATAACAGCTTGTTTACTTTTTAAAGACCCCGTCTTTCTCTTTACTGGTTACGATATTTTAATGATGAAGAGAAATTATATGACGTGAAATGTAATTATCACAAAATCGTATAAAAATAACCTTTATTCACAAAGGTTATTTTTATACGATTTTATTAGTCATAACGATATCTTAATTAAGATCTTACTTGTTCTTTTAGGTAGGTATAAAGTCTTACAAAATTATTAAAATCGATTCACAAAATATGACACATTAAATTAAATATATTCGCGTAACATGATGAATTAAGGTTATCAATTCATCCATAATACATTTTAGTTTTTTATTTGAAATTAGACTTATTATTTCATCGATTATATTGTGAAGATCCTTCGCGTCCACTGCTGGACAAAAGCCTCCCGCCTTATATGATATGATATGATGATGATGATATTAAAAACATTGGCGTTCTTGGTAAATTCTTACTTTTCACGCCCCAGATCGTGGGTTTGAATCCCACCCAGGACAGATATTTGCGTGCATAGACATGTCTGTTTGTCTGGGTGTAATTATCAGTTACCTGGTTTCCATAGTACAAACTCTGCTTAGTTTGGTATCAGATGGCCGTGTGTGAATATTGTCCCAGGATACTATTATTACTGAGAGATTTCCTTGAGAAATACAATTCCAAAACCGATGAGGTAGTCAGTTATTAGACTTAAAAAGTACTTAATATTTTTAGGTAACAGATTCGCCCGACTTCAAGTGAAAGCGGCATTGGCGTGGCTACTGAGACGTTTCACTCTGGAAGAGCAACAGTATAACCCGAAGACTTTTGAACCAAGTCCATTCGCAATAAGAGACGCTGAAGCCCGGTACCAACTAGTATTAAGAGACGTCTAAATATAAGTCCTTGCGGCACATCAAGCTATACGTTTCCAGTATAAGCTGATCTCGCGTTGTGTAGGATTTACATACAATGACAGGTCACCTTATATTGGAAATGTATAGCTTGATTGCCGTGCGTACGTAATACTTTTATAATTATCACCTTTATGTAAATAAAATAATTTCATTTTCTTTGCCTTATTCCCATTATTACATTCCACTCAACCACAACAACAGTCAACTACAACACTTAACAAAATAGTGAAACTACATCGTCTGTTGAGCGTGCCCATGGGGCCGTGAAACATGGACACACCGACACACTGAGTCAATTATATTAGACACTAGCTGTGCCCCGCGGTTTTACTCGCGTTAAATTTTATAACATATCACAGCTCCTCCCCGTAGGTGATAGCGTGATAATATGTAGTCTATATGTTGACCCGACCTTTTCGTAATATTCATGCAAAATTTGAAGTAAATCCATGCAGTACTTTTTGAGTTTAGCCCGGACTTACATACAGATAAACAGACAAAAATTTTAAACACTATATTTTTGGTTTCGATATCGATTGTAGATCACGCCCCAAGTATCCTTTTAAAAAAATATTCAATGAACAGTTTTGACTTTCCTACGATTTTATTATATGTATAGATTATTTAAAAAGAAATTGTAACTTTTATTATACAGGACCCAGGTATCCGATTCTATTGAGATTTTGACTAACACGATCAACTCACGATCAAGAGGACAAGGTAGGTTACGCATAAATAGGTTACGTGTTTATCAAGGGCATGGAGGTTAATTTCTCAACCAGCTAGACCCTTATTGGAAACAATTCTTTGTTTGGACATATACATTTATCCTATCGGACACAAAGCTCGTTTAAAAGTAAATATAAATAAGAAGTATCTTCTCTTTAGTAATTTATTTGTTCCGTAATGGCTCTTTAAATAAAGTTACAGTATTAATAAAGTAAACATAAATAAACACAATATACTAATATAAAGTATATGGAATTTGTATATATATTTAAATCAAATGGTCCAATTTGATTTTAATATAAAAAGACTTCATCTTACTTATTGGCAAATGATACAAAGTTGCATACATCTTGACCTTTATGCTTGGTTATGTATCTACGATATCATTTTATATAGATATCCATAGTTGTACAGACGCCAGCACATCAAGCTACCCCAATCTATCAAATTTCCCCAATTGAAAGTGAACCTTATTCTTTAGTGATAAAGTTATTCTTCTATAAAATAAATTTGACAGATTGGGGTAGCTGGATGTGCTGGCTTCTGTACTTACCAATATTACTTTTGATAGAAAGAAAGAAAGGTGTAATTTATATTTTAATAAAATCATAATTTTACTAATTAAAATTTATAGGAGATAAGTTCTTTGGTATGCACGTAAAAATATCCCATTCATTAATGGTCGCTCGATAATTTATATTAGTCCTAATTCAATTTATTCTAATTGAGAATGAGTTTATTATAAAATGAATTCTTTTAGAGTCACTGCCGTGAGTTTTATCTTACTAATATTATAAACGCGATAGTTTGTAAGTATGGATGGATGTTTGTTACTCTTTCACGTAAAAGCTACTGAATGGATTTTAATGAAACTTTACAATAATATAACTTATATACATCAGAATAACACATAGGCTACAATTTATAAAGATATTGTGTGAATTGTCCAAAATATAACGATAATATCGATAATCTACCATTTGCGAGCTATTCCGGCGTGCACTGGCACAACCGCTAGAGGTACACATTGTACTAATATTATAAATGCAAAAGTTTGTGAGTATAGATGAATGTTTGTTACTCTTTTACGACTTTAACGCGGGTGAAACCGCGGGGCGCAGCTTGTTTATTATAAATATGTAATGTTCTCTTTTAACGCACTGTTTTAGTGTTTCGTAAAAATTTACCCTGACTGTGACCAGGACTGCATTCGTATATCCACCTACCACAAATGTAAAGCAGCAACATTAAAAAAAATAGATAAGTAAAGTAAAGTAAAATACTCTTTATTGTACACCAATACATAGCATAATAATTGAACATAAAGTTATTAAAGTACAATGGGCGGTCTTATCGCTGCTGCGATTTCTTCCAGACAACCTTAAACGGAATATAATCCAAGGATCTAAAAATAAACTGGGTAGTGAAGGTGTTTGAATAAATTAAACTTAACCTAACTTAAACTAACAAAAGTCAACAGATATAAAATAAATACATAAATAAATAAATATATTAATATCCCTATAATATATAATAATAAATATTTATATTAAGAATACCTTTGTAATTACCTGAAATTGCGTAACTATGAAAAAGAAACAATAAATAAATGATAACGACATTAATACTAGTTTAGGAAACTAATTTGGAAAGATAATACTTTTTCACCTCTCCTTTAAAAGTCGCTAAAGATTGCGCACGTCTTGTAGTTAATGGTACGAGTAATTCATTCCAGAGGCGGACAGCTTGCGCATTAAAAGATTTTGAATAAAAATTAGTTACCTGTGTAGGTGTTTTTAGAATTAAGTTCTCCGAAGACCGTAAACATCTAGAGTGTGTGTCATGTAAGAACTGGAAACGTTCTTTGAGGTAATTTGGTGAGGACGGAATGAACAATATGTTATAGAGAAGAGTCAAAATATGAGTATTACGGCGAAGGCGGATCGGAAGCCACTTGAGTTTAGTGCGATAGTGAGAAACATGGTCATGTTTTCGTAGGCCAAATATAAACCTTATGCAGAAATTTTGAAGGCGCTCAAGTTTATTAAGTTGTGCTTCAGTGAGGTCAAGATAGCTGGTATCGGCGTAGTCAAGAACTGGAAGAAGGAGAGACTGTGCTAGCGCAATTTTTGTGGTAGTGGGAAGGAAATTACGGAGTCTTCGTAGAGAACCAGCAGAGGCAAATAGCTTTCGACTGACCTCTTGTAGCTGCGGTACCCAGGATAAAGTTTTATCAATGATGATTCCCAGGTTCTTTACTGTGTCACTATAGGGAATAGGAATACCATCGAGCACTACCGGTGGTAGGAGATGCAAATCTAACTTTGAAATCATCCTAGGGCTGCCAACTATTATTGCCTGGGTCTTATTAGGATTAACTTTTAACCCATAGACCTTACTCCATTCGCAAATTAGTCTTAAATCTTCATTAATGCTGACGATAGTACGAGGTAAATTGTCTACATCAGTCTGTCTGTAAATTTGAAGATCATCTGCATAAAGGTGGTACGAAGATTGTAAATTATTAGAGATAGTACTAATAAATAATGCGATTCGTTCGTCAGTTATTTTGACCAAAGCAGTAGCCGTACTATGACCAGGACGGAAACCGGATTGTAGTGGATTAAGAAGGCAATTTTTGGAAAGAAACCAGACGTTCCAGGACTTTGGATAGGAAAGGTAGAATAGATATTGGACGAAATTCTGACATGGAAGTAGGATTAGGTTTTTTAGGAAGTGGGATTATTTGGGCTTCTTTCCATGCTGATGGAAAGCTACCACTGGATATGGAATAATTAAGGATATGACTAACGACAGGAAGGATTTCATCAAGGATGGGAATGATCATGTTCCGGCTAATGCAATCACTGCCCACAGCGTTGGAAGTGATAGAGAGAATGGCCTTCTTAACATCACAATCCGCGAACTGAACAAAATTAAATGAGGAATAATCAGGAGTTGGAAGTGAAGAAAGATGGCTTAAGGTATTGTTTATAGTTGTCCTATTACAGTTGGACGACGGAGAAAAATATTGATTTAGAGTATCAATGTTGAAATTTTTTATGTCATTATCATGATGATGTGATTTTCCAACCCCCATTGACTTGAGAAATTTCCAGACTTTAGCTGGATCACCATTTTCGACAGACTTGTGGATATGCTGGCGTTGTGCCTTTCTACACACCTTATTGCAGTGATCTCGAATTGAGGTGTATTTTTCCCAGTTATATGATGTTGGTCGACATTTGTATTTAGTTTTTGCTGTAACTTTTTTTTCCATGACAGCTTTAATATCATTAGTAAGCCATGGAGCCGGCAGGTGCTTGATTTTAATTGGTCGTATTGGAGCATGTATATTGAACAACTGTATTAGTTTGGAACCAAAGTAATCGATCTTGGAGTCAATGGACAATGTACCGTAAAGAGGAGTCCAGTCAATTAAGGAAGCATCATTACGAAGAGCAGTTTGATCCATACCAGCAAAATTGCACTGTAGAAGCGTTCTTGACTTCGCTTTGGGTGGACGAATTTTGTAAGAAACATAAATTAAGTTATGGTAGGAGAAAGCATCTGCATGGTACTGACCATGTTTAGCGACTCTATGACAGGAAGATACAATAATCAGATCCAAAAGAGAAGGTGTGGAATTTGGAAAGTGGTGAGTAGATTGAAGTGGAAGTAGAGCTAGATTAGTACCATTAACAATAGAACGTAAGGAAGTAGACCGAGTGTCATTTTTAAGAAGACAGGTGTTAAAGTCACCCATGATGATAGTTTGACTGTAAGAGGGCGTGAAGGCTTCTAAGAGGTTTTCAAATGAGTCGAAAAAGTTGATATGTTGGGAAGGACTGTAGTAAACTCCTAGCAGGACTTTAGAATGATGTACGTCAAGTTCTAAAAAAATGTGTTCGCCAGCATTTAGTGGCGGTGGTTGCGTTGACAAACTAACTATAGAAAAGGGTATGCAGGCACGTAAATATATGGCAACACCACCACCGCGACCTTTAATGCGGTCGTTTCGAATCAAAATAAAACCTGGAAGAGAATAAGAGGTAGAGGGGAGACAGGGTTTAAGCCAGGATTCTGAAACAAGAATCGCGTGGATATTCTTACAGTCAAAGGTAGCCAGCATATCGGGGTAATGTGCCGGAATACTTTGTGCGTTTATATGGACTACATTAAGATTTTTCGGCACATCGGAGAACTGGGACTCGAGGCTATCTGCGAGGGTAGGAATACTGGAGAAGCTATCATCGTCGCTACTGGCAGTGAGAAAAGTGTCGTGGTCACTATCATCACCGCTGTCTGAATGAGACATATGCAATTATATTAAAAACAAAAATAAATAAATAAAAATATAATACTTATATAATATATAAATATATATACTTTTACCAAAAGTATAAAAACGGGTAAAAAGTATGTATAAATTTTCTACTAAAAGTAAAAACAATCCAAATATGGGTCTATCTAAATTACTATAGACTTGCCAGTAGAGTGTTACAGACAAGGACATAAACAAAATAATAATAATATTTTTGAACAATCTTGCTTAACACTGTACGAAGGTACCAAACAAAATGAATAAAAATAATAAAACGCGACAGTGAACCGAAAATAGTGTGTAACTAAACGCATTCTTATTTGTCTCATTTATGGTTCTAGTCTTATCTGTGATGTTTGTTTTGATAATTTTATTTACAAGTTATTGGAATTACCTATTTAGATATTACTGTACTCTGTGGATATCACTAATTAATCATCTTAGTTCTTGTCATATTGTGTATAGATAGGTAATTAAAACGTAAACAATGTAAGAACAGTGTTAGCAAAATACAAAAGTTGTGTAAAATCACTTTTTTGTGGCCGCATTACGCCTCGATCTACCTGAGGCCATCGTTGTTGACGCCTGTGATGCTCCCGCTAGCTCCGAATCGGCACTGGTGGCAGGTTTTTCAACTCGACTCAGGTCTTCGATCGAAGTCACTTCTAGCCGTGTTTTACCAGGACCCGCAGCGAACACCCGGCCAGCTTGAGTCCAACAATGATTAATCCCCAGTTTAACTCTGGCTGCCATGAAAACTTGATGACGGGATTTAGTTAGAAATTCCGACACCGTGATACCGGTCCCTTTCAGATTGGTTTTGGAGAACCAAACCTTGTCACGGCAAGCCACGTCCCGGAACTTCACAAGTATTGGTCTGTGTCTATTTGAAGTGGCGCGCCCCATACGATGGCACCGGCTAATCTCAGCGGCTGTGAAGTCGCTCATATTCAAATTACCCTGGATGACATCCGATATCGCTTTTTTTGTGTCTTCTACTTTCTGCTCAGCGATTCCGTGGATAAGGAGTATTTTGCGACGCTGCTGCCTTTCTAATTGATCCACAAGATCGACATTACGAGCATACACCTCGGCTTGTTTGTGGAGGTTATCGAAAGTTTCAAGAACAAATGACTGGAATGAAGCGAAGTCGGCGGCTAAACTGGATGGAGCTGCAGGTGTCTTACTCAGCTGTTCTTTAAATGCAGCCATTTGTTTGGTGTACACTTGCCTCAACTGGGTGATGTCTTGCACTGATGCCATCATAATGTGTCAGATAATGGAACAAACATTCACTGGTAAGTATTGCAATAAATATAATTGATTAATACATAAAATGACTCTTGTTATAACTATTTTCTATTTTATTTTAACTTTATATAGAGAGCAATAACTTTATCAACTTTTTATCCAACTACCACCTCCCTACCTAACATAAATTAAATTCATATATTACCGGTAACAAGACGTACACAAGTTCTAAGATATATTTTATTGTAATGGCAATTTAACATGATATAAATTATATTTAAAATTATATAAATTGTTACAAAATAATTTGTGAATTATTGAAAAATAATACCCAATATGCTAAGAAGATAGACATAAGTAGAAACGAATCGTTCAATATGTTGATAACCTTTGATCAAAAGTATCGAAAAATCAAACTCATAACTAATTAATGACGAAAAGAAATAAAATGGTGTACTGTACATTGAACTCTTGAGTGGAATTATAATCATTTAGGTAGGTACACAAGGTACATAAAAGATTTAAAATAATGTTCGCAAATAGGTAGCATCGTATAAACGATATACTTCACCTCGTACTTCAAGATAACATCAATAACAATAAAACAGAATAATTACAAATTTAATACTTTTTGCAAAATAAGGTTTTCTTTAATTGAGTTTGTTCACTATGATTAGAATTCACAGATCATGCTTGTTAGTCAAAAACATATTTTAATATCCAGTAATTAATAAATACTAGGGATAGACAGCCTTAAACGTATCTCATTCATACAAAACATACATTATTATAGATTACAGTTACATTAAACATCTGACTAAATAAATGATAATAATATCCTGGGACGTTATTTACACACGGCAATATAATCCCACACTAAGCAGAGCATGTACTGAAAACAAAATAACTGATATAGTACACATACTACTTTTCTTTTGTAAATACATACTTATATAGATAAATACACCCAGACTCAGGACAAACAGCCATGTTCATGCACACAAATATCTGTCCTGGGTGGGAATCGAACTCACGACCTCCGGCGTGAAACGCAAGCACTTGCCAACCTCGCCAATAGGCCCATAAATAGAAAAACATAAGATTGGCTTGATGTAAGATCACGGGTGAATAAAATTAAATATTACGGCTATTATTATTATTTACTAATCTTATCTGCTATAAGGGTATATTAACAATAACAGATAAGAAATGACAAACAAAAATATGTATACATAGATAATAAACAACCAATTTAGTAGCAATCAGTACGGGTATGTACAATTGCCAAATATAGAACACTTTAATCTAATCAACCAGTCGGCGACTGACACTGTACCAGTGCGTGTTGATCTCAATATTATGTTTTCCATAGTACTGATAGTAATATGTACATTACTTCTTTTATTAAAGTTCACAAGAAAAAGTGATTACAGGATTAAACGAAATATACTCGAGATTAATAATTTGATGTGGAAATTTGCATTTGAACGAAGATCCATGGCAGAAGTTTGCTAAAATGTTTATGATATGCATAATGTGAATCATATTGGAACTCATATGGGACATGTCCCTACTTTAATAATTAAGAATGTTGACGACATTCAAGCAGTTCTAGCGAGGCATTGATGTAAATAATAATGATATTTTAGCTGATAACCTTTTGTTTATGAGTGATTATAAAAAATGGAAACTTTTGCGACTAAAACTCTCTCCAGTTTTCACAAGTTCTAAACTCAAAAATATGTTTTAAATAATAGAAAAATGCGCACGTGACTTTGTAGATTTGATTGAAAATAAACCATGTTCAACACAGAATCCATTCGAACTTTTATTAAATTATACGACATCTTCAATTGGTGCGAGCGTATTTGGGATCGATACAAAAACGAAAAATACAATGGAGTCACCATTTTTGGAGATGGCTTGGACTTCTGTAGAATCTTCGACTTATACTAATATTTTTATATCAGCAATGTTTCCTAAACTATTTAAATTCTTAAATCTAAAATTATTTAAAGAACACGAAGGGTTCTTTTTAAGCACGATGAAAAGTATACTAGAAGAGAGAAGAGGCATCACTGGCGGACATGATTTTATAGAAATATGTATAGAATTACAAAAATATGGTATTATGCGAGATACAACCACAGGATTTAAACTACCTGCAAGTGATGAAGTTTTGGCTGCACAGGCATTCGCTTTTTTTATAGCTGGTGCTGACACTACAGCCAACGCTTTACATTTTACTCTAATCGAACTTTCAAATAATCCTAAGATTTTAAAAAGGCTGCATGAAGAAATTGAATTATATTTCAAGGTGATGTTGAAAAATTAACATATATTGATATTGATAAATTACACTATTTGGATATGGTAATTAGTGAAGCAGTAAGAAAATATCCTCCTATAGCTTTAATTCAAAGATTGTGCACTAAAGATACTGTACTACCAACTGGAGTAGAAATAAGAGAGGGTGAATCTGTGGCAATACCAGTTTATGCTTTACATAGAGATGAAAGATACTATCCTAATCCAGACGTGTTTGAACCAGAAAGATTTTCCCCTGAAAATGTGTTCAAAATCATGAAGTTTGCATATTTACCTTTTGGTGAAGGCAACAGAATTTGTCTTGATTAGTATAATAAATGTTAATGTAATCTGAAAACATTCATAAATTATAATAATTCTATTGAAGCGCAAATTAAGAAACGCAAACATACAATTAGGAATCGTTCTAATAGGAAATTCACTAAGATTCTAGTATCATAAGCATATTATTTATGAGAAAAACTAATTAATGAATATAAAAACGTTTAACAGTCAACTTTAAGCCAATTCAATACAAGATGCAACAGTCGAAGAAACTTACGGAGCGCGATGCGCTCATGAAATTAAAGAAAACCCGTGTTATGAATACGCTATACAACATTCATCAGTTGATTGTTATCCTTGTATGAGACGTTAATGTACTGTGTGATGTTCAGTTTTAAAGAGCAAACCGAGTTCTATAAATAAAGTTCACTATTTCTGTTAAATCTTGTATATATGCGTTGAATATATTTCAGGTGCCAGACTAGCTCGGCTACAACTGAAAACTGGACTCGCTTGGCTGCTACGTCGATTCACTTTAGCAGAACAACACTACACACCAACTTTTGATCAAAGTCCTTTTGCTTTGAGAGATTCTAAAGCACGCTATGAACTTATTGAAAGAAATATCTTGTAACGAAAAATAAGTAATACTGCATTATAAACATACAAGCCATTTAAACTTCTCTTTTTTGCCATTTATTATATTATCATCAAATACGGCGTCGGGTATATATATATATAAATGCAATCTTATGGATGATTTTACTACGATTTCAATAATGTATACCGTACATAAACGGGAAAAAATATTATACTATTTCTGTAAGCCTAGAAAATAAAATATATTAATATTACGCAACAAAATTTGCAATTATAGCATCGATCATTATTTCAAATTGATGCAATAAAGTTTTATACATATAGTCCAAACATTTTATCACATTGGCCCTCAGTTACTGAGAGACTGTTTTTGTTTGATGGTCATCGTTGTTCGGTTGCGGTGTGTGGCGACCGTTGTGAACTTGATATTGAGTGTTATGTGGATGTGATCTGTCCAACGCATTCGGCGTCTGCATTTTTATATTTCATGCTAGCTGTGTCCCGGGCTTTTACCAGCGTTAAAGTTTAAAAATTATACTTACTATATAATTATATAGAGTCTACAAAGTTTCATTAAAATGAGTTCAGTAGTTTTTGCGTGATGAGCAACAAACAGCCATACATCTATACTCACAAACTTTCGTTTATGTGTGACTGTGTGAGTGTGTATGTTTGTTACTTCTTCACGTATAAACGGCTGAAGCGATTTTAATAAAATTTGGTATGAAATTAGTTGACACCCTGGAATAACACATAGCCTATAATTAATAAAGTTTAACGCGGGTAAAACCGCGGGGCGCAGTTAGTTTAATATAATTCCTAAATTTTGTCGTTTTAATTGTAAGTCAATATTGTAAGATGAAATAAATATCTCATTCCCGTCGACTTTTATCTTCAAAGATCTCCTGCAAAGTATAAAAAGAACTCTGTGTTAAAAGTTTAGTAAGTTTGTTTTTAAATCTTACTAATATCATATATATTATATTATTATACAACGTGTAACAGAAAGTGTGAACGTAACTTAAGGGGGTTATAGGGTATCAGGACGGCTACCTATGGACGAAACTTCAAACAGAAATAATCATTTTTTATTCAACTAGTAATTTATTTTTCTATCGACCACCTAAATCAACAAGAAAGATTACCGACATTATGAACAACACTAAAAACTCAGCTGCAAGGGTAATGAACCTTACCGAGAACTCTTTGGGTACCTACTACTTAGACTGTAAATAAAAAGTGTGGTTCTGTACAGTCACATAATTTATTACACGGGTTTATTTTAAGATTCAATAAAATGTTTAACTGAATTTTTGCTCTAATTTTTAACGACATTTTAATCATTCATACTTTGATAACTAGGAAAAATCACTTAATTTAATTTAAATTGATATTCCGCAAGATGTTGGATCTAGGAGAAATAAATAATTTAATTGACTTATGTAACTGCAGATATTTTTTGTGTGTTAAATAGTAAGAATATTAAATTTTTCTTTCAGTATGTGAATTTAATCTGGCCGGAAACGAATAGGTACTTAATTTTTAATACAAACTATACAAACTAACCAGATAAACCCACGCGGTATGACTACTGATAAATTACGAAACAATATGAATAATGTACTAGGCTCATATGAACATTAGGGGACATTTCGAATTCCGTCCTGATTTTGTCGCAAGGAACTCTAATACGGCGGCGAATACAAAGGATTGATGTAGGTAAATAATAAATGGTTAAATATTTTTTAATATGCATCAGCGGGCCCCGCGCGCCGCGCCATTTGAATGTGTTCGTGTATAACTCATTGGTCTAGCGGTAGCGTGTTCAACTGCAGATAATAAAGTCCTGGGATCAAATCCCGGGTCGGGCCAAAAAGTGATTATGGGAATAATGAAGTCCTGGGTTCAATTCCCGGGTCGGGCCAAAAAGTGATTATGGGATTTTTCCGTAAATAGAAATTTCTCAGTATCAGCCCGAAGTCTGGGAGTTGACGATATTACACCCCCATGCCTCGGAGAGCACGTAAAGCCGTCGTTCCTGTGCCTGACCTCTTTCCGGTCGTATCTCTAGTCGTCCCATCGGATCATGAGAGTGATGGAATAGAAAATGCAGGGGCACTTTCAATTCCACCTTTAAAATTTAGAGTGATACACTCCAAATTTTAAAGGTTCCCTAAAGACATATTAATCATTCATACAATACATACAAATAAAAAAATATGAATAATGTACTAGGCTCATATGAACAGTAGGGGACATTTCAAATTCCGTCCTGATTATATCCAAAGTTACACTAATATGGCGGCAAAATCAAAGAGTTGATGTAGGTAAATAATAAACGGTTAAATATCTTTTAATATTCATGTAAGCGAGCCGCGCGCGTCGTCGATACCTAGGCGGCTCTTTTGAGTGGACTCAAAGACGCCGCCAAAGGGACCGCGTTCGAAGAAAGCCGCCAAATTCATCAAATATTGTGCAATTTCATTTATTTAATAAAAATATTAAAATCATCAGTTGTTCGTAAACTGCTGTCTATTTAGGTCGTGTTTAGTTACTCAATCGTCTAAAATGTCGTTTAGTAATGAGTAAAGTGTTCCGCGAAATCCTTAACTATGTCGTTTAGTGATCGTAATAATTTGGAAAATTTCGTGCATTCATCTATGAAAGAATAGCCTCAGACGTGCACTTTGTGATGATGAGGATTCATAGGTCACAGAATTTAAGGCTGTTTAATTACGAGGAACCTATGTCGTGAAGGGTACAGTGTCGCGATGGAGGCCACGCCTCTTTATAACTAAGAAACATGAAAGCTTTACGATTCTATGAATATGTTGTACATGAGAGAGACTCGTGTTAGTTGGCAAGTCTTAGAGTTAAGCTTTCGGTGTCGGTGCAGATTTTAGTGAACGTGAAATAATGAAATTCTTCCATCAGTACTGAAAACAACTTCAACTAGAAGTTAAACTATAAAAAGGATCTCGTAATGTGTTTGTGTATCACGTACTTATACGATGTAAAGTATCCAATAGCTATTCAGCAGTGCTATAAATAAAAACATAACTCTAAAATAAAACAAAATATGTGTAGTGAGTGCAATCGGAATCAAACTACCAGGCGTGCATAGAAACACAGAGGTATGTCAAACAATTTCTAGCGTAAATCAGAATCAGCTGTGTTGTGTTAGTACGGATGTTCGTTATATCGATAAAAATACTTGTCGATATATTGAACGGTATATTATTTTACGATCAAGATTAAAATGATGGTATTTCGGTATGAGATTTTGTGTATAGGTAGGCTTAAGGAGACCGTATATGCCCCTTAAGTTACGTTCACTCTTTCTGTTACACGTTGTATATATTATCAATAACTATAATATATAATAATATATCTATATGAAAAATTATATATATATATATATATATAATTATATTATTATATATATATATATATATAATAACTATATAAATAACTAATAATATAAATGCGAAAGTTAGTGAGTATAAATGCATGGATATACAGAGGTATGGATGGATTTTGATGAAACTTTGTATTAATAGAGCTTATAATATGCGAATATAGGCTATATATAGAAACAGCGGGCAGCATGTTATATGTACAAAAAATTT
Source organism: Pseudoips prasinana (assembly GCA_951640165.1). NCBI lineage: Eukaryota > Metazoa > Arthropoda > Insecta > Lepidoptera > Nolidae > Pseudoips > Pseudoips prasinana. The sequence goes on from OX621236.1 coordinate 6,611,302, forward strand.
TCAAGTATCAAAATTCTAATCATTATCTTACACCGCATGTGCCACATACCTGCACCACGTACCTGCACGTGCCACTCCGCCATAAAGTTGGGAAAGGAATATACAACGTGTAACGTAATTAATGCACACAAGTAAGGTCAAGTAGGTACCTAATTAGACTTTTAGAACGACACCGTTCCGCCATTGTACAAAACAATAAAAATAATATTCATGCCGAACACTGTTTCTTAAGATACAGGTATTTCCCTAGTTTAAGAGACAGGGTTCATATTTGGTGTACTGATCTCTGCCTGCAACATGGTTGGTCTCGGAAACAATTTGTAATTAAGATAAGATAAGTAGTCAACAAACCTTGTAACAATTAACAAATAAGCAAATCTGTAAACTTACGAATTAAATAAAATTAAAAAAAATATTAAATTACCCTTAAACACCCCAATTAGAATATTACGTTGTAATCATAATACATACACTAAATTTTAAGTTTAACATGTATATGCATTGTTATTTACTAAATTAGTTTCTTGGAATAAAGTTAATTTTTCTTTATTTTGTGTTGAATGATGGAATGAATAATAATAATAATAATAATAGTATCCTGGGACATTATTCACACATGGTCATCTGATCCCAAACTAAGCAGAGCTTGTACTATGGAAACCAGATAACTGATATACTACATATACTATTTTTCTTTTGTAAATATATACTTATATAGATATTTACGCCCAGACTCAGGACAAACAGACATGTTCATGCACACAAATATTTGTCCCGGGTGGGAATCGAACCCACGACCTCCGGCGTGAAAGGCAGCGTATCTACCAACCACGCCAACAGGCGTCCGAAACAAATAAAACTGCGATTTAAAAGTCTTATTCTATGACTTACGGTCCATTTAAATTTGTTTTCACTGTACAGGGTTAAAATGACGATAATTTCCGTAACTTTAATTGTTATCTAATAAAAAATGATATAAATCGATTCAGTAAACGATTCTGAACAAACTATTTTCGGGATGTGCGTTAATTAAGTTACATGTAAAGCATGTTCTACATTTCAAACCAGTAGTTGTATTAGATGCTAGTGTGTGACAAATAGCTGTTTCGAGAGCTTTAATGCTTTCGTTATGCGTTAGCTATATAACACTTAATTCCAAGGCATAATAACGCGCTGGTTAGCGTGGTTGGTAAATGCTTGCCTTTCACCCGGAGGTCGTTCCCATCCAGGGGCTCTACCGGCTAAGTAGCCGAACATCGATTTCTTAAATGGCGTTCAAATAAATTAAGGGACAAAATTACTTAATCAATTGTTAAATCGGCTTCAACGTTGACAATGAGGGCTACCGCGTATCAATTTGCCGCTAGAGGCGCTAGCATCGCGGCAGGTCTACGAAACGTCAAAATACACTGTTTTTGTTCGGGTTACGCTGTTTATTATTAAAAACTGCGATTATAACTAACCATTTTGGTTTAAAACTAAATAAATTACAAAATGAGTAACAGCGCGATGACTGTAATAAATATTTGAAAAAATATTTAAAATCCTGTTAAAGTGTTTCATAAATAGCATGCCGCAGTGTTGTGCGGGGACTGCGCAACACTGCGGCATGCTATTTATGAAACACTTTAACAGGATTTTAAATATTTTTCGTAAAAACATTAATCGCATCCACAATAACAATGATTTTGATCAGCTATAGTGGACCTTCCGCGACAGTGGCGCCGACTGGTGAGCACAAAAACGGTAGCCCTCATTGATTCCGGACCATTTATGACGTCACATGTGCTCATGGAAGCCGATTTAACGATTGATTAAGACCTTTATTTATTTGAACGCCATTTAAGAAATCAATGTTCAGCGACTTAGCCGGTAGAGCGCCAGGACATATTTTTTGCATGAACATGTCTGTTTGTCCTGAGACTGGATGTATTTATCTATATAAGTAAGAATTTACAAAAGAAAAGTAGTTTATGTCATACATAGGTATATCAGTTATCTGGTTTCCATAGTACAAGCTCTTCTTAGTTTACGATCAGATGGCCGTGTGTGAATAATATTCCATGACATATTATTATATAAAAAACATTAAACTGTTAGTGAGAAAAATCGTTCTATTTTATTATTGTTCCAATTTCTTCTTTTTTATCATATCAGATTTTGTATGCTCAGTAAACCTCTCGGCTGCTAAGGTATAAATAATAATGTCCTCCTTTTCGAATTTCGCCTACAGCGGCCAATCTCAATGGAGACTAGCCAACTGCTTGGGATATATTTATAGTGCAAAAGTGTATGCGCAAACACAGGGGCACTTTCTATTTCATCACTCATGATCCGATGGGACGCCATGCGACACAACCGGAAAGAGCTCAGGTACAGGCCCGACGGCTTTACGAGCGTCTAATAACAAAGTAATAATATAATAATAATAATATATATAATAATAAATCATTTAATTCAGACACAGTCCATATTATATGTTAGTAATACATCTTAATAACTAGTGTTAGTAATAATAATTTAAGTATAATGTGGGTGGAGGGCACAAGCTTAAACCAAGCCCAGAACAGGACCACCTATAGAGTGTAGGGATGTCCAGTGCCGGAACATAGGCGAGTCCCAGCGACCACCCAACACACTCAGGATGCTATTCGAACTCGATCGCATGCGTTGCATCATGGAGGCACAATAACAAATCCGTCAGTAATTAAAATTTATGTCATATTTTTGGAAGCATCGCCGCGATCAATATAGTCCATTAGCGGTGTAATGATGCGGTCAGTGACGCGAATCGTACCAATGTGCGGTCACCATAAACGATTGTTTGTATCAGCTTCCAAATATTATGAGCCTTGTTTAAGGTTTCATGGAATTTGTTGGCAATGAAAATATATTTAATTATATTCGTTAACACCGAATATATAACTGGCGCTAAAATAATACATTTATTACACACGCCCATCCGAACACAAACTAAGCAGAGCTTGTGCTATGGAAACCAGATATGATGATGATGATGTCCTCCCGACCGAATTTTGGCCACGGCGGCCAGTTTTAATGGAAAATAGCCAATAGCGCAGGACATATAATGCACAAGTGTGTGCGCAAACACAGGGGCACTTTCTATTCCATCACTCTCATGATCCGATGGGACGCCTAGCGACACGACCGGAAAGAGTTGAGGTACAGGACCGACGGCTTTACGTGCTCTCTGAGGCACGGGGGTGTAATACCGCCAACCTACAGACTTCGGACTGATACTGAGAAATTTCTTTTTACGGAAAAATGCCAAAATGACTTTTTGGCCCGACCCGGTATTTGAACCCAGAACCTCATTATCTGCGGTTGAACACGCTGCCGCTAGACCAACGAGGCGAGGAAACCAGATAACTGATATACTAAACATACTATGTAGTTACTTTTCTTTTTTAAATACATACTTATTTATTTATTTATTTATTTATTATTAGGACAACTTACAAAACATACACTTTGGAAAGAATTATACAATGTTATAAGTGGCTCAAGCATTAGTGCTGTTTCAATTACAAGTTGCCACGACAAGCTATAAAATTAACAAGGTATATGAGCAAACAAAGTTATTGAAATATTTTTTAAGAATCACTTAACTAATTACATATAATAAGTACCGAATAACTTGCCTAATCGGAAGTTAAGACAATTATTCATAGTGGAAACAAATTAAGGAGCAGAGTAGTAGAATGTGAACAATGATAATCTTATGGTATATCGACTTGCTGATGTTGGAATGTTTAAATAGTAAATACACAATAATCTTAAAGTTATGCAATAGAAATAATCTGGCGAATTATAAGGATATATTAATATGATACATTTAGACAATTCTTTTTAACTCGGCTTTGTATCTAACAAGATTGTGCATAAACAAATCGCAGTCTTTATTAATAGACATAGTGTTGTAAGCTTTTTGTATTCTAACTAATGGAGAATTAAGACCCAGGTTGGTGTGTGAGCGCAAAGGTGTAAAAAGGTGAAATTTATTTTTCCGCGGTAGTTTAAAAGGTACATTGAACCGTAATTTAGTCAGCAGTTGTGGACAGTCAATTTACACTATTGCCTATTTTAAACAAAAATAGTTGATCAAGAAATTCTCTTCGCTTACTAAGACTACCCATTTGATAAAAATGTAAGCGGCTATTGTAGGATGTGAGTTGTTTGGCCTTTTGGCTTTGGTACGCAAGATGATAAACAAAACGCTTTTGTACCCGCTCAACCTTGTTAGAATGAACCTCGTAGTGTGGTGACCATACCGAACTGCAATACTCGAGACCAGACCTAACTATACTGTTTTAAATAATTATTTTCGTTGATGCATTTTTAAAGTGCTTACAGTTTCTTACGACAAATCCGAGAAGTTTATACCCTTTTGAGGTTATGTCGTTAATATGTACATCGAATCTCAATTTTTTATCAAAAGTTATTCCCAAATCTTTATATGTATCTACTTCTTTAATTTTAGTATTTAAGATTGAATAAGCATTATTATAAGTTTCTTTTTTTCTAGTAAAGTGCATGTGGTAGCATTTATCACTATTTAGAGTCATTTTATTGTCAGAACACCACTTGACAAGACGATTTAAGTCATCTTGAAGAAGGTTAATGTCAGCCGCTGAGTTTATTGGTTTGACAATTTTTAGGTCATCAGCGTACAAGTAGCTGAGGGTATTATGAAAACAGGTAGTGATATCGTTGATAAATATATTGAAAAATGTAGGGCCGAGGTGCGATCCTTGTGGGACGCCCGAAGATGCTATAAAAGGTTCAGAGATAAATCCGTTAATTACTATTTGACAGGTGCGTTCCCTCAGATACGACGAACACCAGTCCAGAAGTGAGCCATCAATACCAAACTGCTAAAGCTTATTAACTAGGATGTTATGATTTACCTTATCAAAGGCTTTTGCAAAATCTGTGTAGACAACGTCTACAGAAGTACCTTTGTCTAAAGAGGCGATTAAGTCGTTTGTAAAAGATACTAAATTAGTTGTAGTCGAGCGGCTGTTAAAAAAGCCATGCTGATTTGGTGTGATTAGGGGTTTAATATGCCAGGAAATAATCGGAAGCAGTAATGATTCGAATAACTTGGCAAAAACGGGTAGAATAGATATTGGCCTGTAACTGGTTACATGTTCCACGTCACCAGACTTGTAAATAGGCACAATCATAGCATTTTTCCAGGCAGTAGGAAATTTACCCGTGAATAAAGACTTATTATATATAACAGTTAATGGGTAGGATATAAATTTAGCGCAATTAATTGCAAAAACTGAGGGTATCCCATCCGAGCCAGGACCTTTGTTTTTGTCGAGTTTTTTAAGGCCTTTGAGGATTAGATCCTCAGTGAGAGTAATATTATTCAGCGTATTAGGCGACAATACTTTAACCCTGGCGTTAGAACTTAAATTAGGAGACTCATACACAGACGAGAAATAGGATGCAAGTAATTCACAAATGCTAGGACCAGTTGTACATATTTTATCATTATGGAACATTTTTGATGGGTATGAACTTTTATTCGTTTTTTTTTTGCTTTATGTAAGACCAGAATAGCTTAGGGTTATCTTTTATAGATGATTCAATTTGTGTAATATAATTATTATAACATTATTTATATAGATAATTGCACCCAGACTCAGGACAAACAGACATGTTCATGCACACAAATTTCTGTCCTGGGTGGGAATCGAACCCACGACCTCCGGCGTGAAAAGCAAGCATTAGCCAACCGCGCCAACAGGCCCGTCAAATTACTTTAGGTATTTTGCTTCCTCATCATATCACCTGAATAACGTCCAACTTCCATCTGCTTGACAAAGGCCTCCCCATAGCATTTCCACAATGGAGCTGTGTCCAGAATTTTATCTATTATATTATTATTAGCTATTTTAACATACTTATTTATTTATATACTTATTTTAGCTGTGCCCCGCGGTGTTACCCGCGTTAAATTTTATACATTTTTTGACCCGAGACCTTTCCAACGAATGCAAAACCGTGGAAATCGGTTCGTGCGTTCTGGAGTTAAAGCGTCAGGAAGGAAAACCCGACTTATTTTTATATAGTAGACTAGCTGTGCCCCGCGGTGTTACCCGCGTTAAATTTTATAAATTTTCTTTGCTATAAACCTCACGGAGCCCGAGACCTTACCAACGAATGCAAAACCGTGGAAATCGGTTCGTGCGTTCTGGAGTTATAGCGTAAGGAAGGAAAACCCGACTTATTTTTATATAGTAGAAGATAATTGCATGTAATTTGTTTCATTTTAATATAAGCGAATATTATGTAAAAGTAGAGATATTTTAAGTTAATTATTTAAGTTTATAGCTTTAAGTTTATAAAACTATTATTTAAATTCTCTGGAAATCCAGACACGGATTCCACGATACAGGCTTGCCTAGTGTGGGTCCACAGGAAATGTGTAACTTGTACAATTTTTATGAAATAAAGATTTTATTTATTTATTATTTATTAATTTTATTATTTATTGCAGTATGATGGTCATAGTACTCAGCTGCTCGTTCTCTGGTAGATATTCCTTCGGGACGACTTCTACTACGACTTCCCCTCACAGAATGAGATGGGGCTGTGATATTCTTTGCCGTCAGTCACAGCTTTCCTTTCGTGCGTTACTCGAGTCTTAACAAGCCTGCAAGTCACAGACATAAAGTGCACCGAGACTTAGATCAATTGATCAATTATAAAAAATAAAAAAGGTTTTTATTCACGTAGACTTTAAAAAAGCGCTTGTAAATGTCAGAACATGTTTGTAGTAATACAGTTATTATTTCTAGTTACTTATTACAGATATTTAGTTACACGGAATGTTAAAACATTTATACAATTTATTTTATAATGGTAGTCATATTTAGCTAGCTTGTATTAAGTTATTGTCAAGGAGATTACTTTAAGTATTTTGCTTCCTCATCATATCACCTGAACAACGTCCAACTTCCATCTGCTTGACAAAGGCCTCCCCATAGAATTTCCACAATGGAGTTGTATCCAGAATTTGGAGCCATAGATATGGCATAATCGCCCTGCTTGGCAAACAGGTTGGCGATCGCAGTATGATGGTCAGATAGTACTCAGCTGCAGGTTCTCTGGTAGATATTCCCTCGGGATGACTTCTACGACTTCCCCTCACAGAATGAGATGGGGTTGTGATATTCTTTGTAGCCCTATATTAATTGGCATCTCACTACAAACGAACATGTGATGATTATCTCCCGACCGAATTTCGGCCACGGCGGGCAGTCTTAATGAAGACTAGCCAATTGTGCAGGACATGTTATAGTGCACAAGTGTGTGCGCAAACACAGGGGCACTTTCTATTCCATCACTCTCATGATCCCATGGGACGCCTAGCGACACGACCGGAAAGAGTTGAGGTACAGGACCGACGGCTTTACGTGCTCTCTGAGGCACGGGGGTGTAATACCGCCAACTTCCAGACTTCGGGCTGATACTGAGAAATTTCTTTTTACGGAAAAATTCAAAAATCACTTTTTGGCCCAACCCGGGATTTGAACCCAGGACCTCATTGTCTGCGGTTGAACACGCTGCCGCTAGACCAACGAGGCAGTACATATATGTATCTCCTAAATGTATTTGTCTGATAATTATCTAAAATAATAAATTTAAGTAATTACATACTATAAATAATGACTTTCTTATGTAACTATGTTAAACAAAATAAAATTCATTAAATAACTTAAAGTTAAACCCGCTAACCGCATACTTTTACTCTAATCACTGTGGATCAATGCGTCAGTCAGTCACTGTATCTCCGTCATCACCTTAATTCTTAAATAGCTTATTAGCCATTTCAACTCTATACAAAATTGATTCATATTTGCATATAGTTAAAACTCAGTTTTGAATTGAATCGGAATATTTGATAGGTTATTACAGTAATGGTCTACATTGGGGATCCGGGTTCCCATCGTGTCCGAGAGATTATCCGGAAACGGATCGGGTTGTCCGGATTACCGCAAGTGACGAGATTACAGGAAAATGATGACGGTGCATGTTTTTGTCCCGCTGCGTTGGTTCTTTGACAACTTTTCCCTCGTGGGTTTTTTGGTAAACAGATTACGGCTAAGCGGCTATATATACCCCTAATTATATTAATAGACTTCACCTGACTGCTAAGCCTCATTCTAAACTAGGCAAAGCCTGTTCCATGACAACCAGACAACTGATAAACATACTTATATATTTGTTAATACAAACATAATATATTATCTACTAGCTGTGCCCCGCGGTTTTACCCGCGTTAAACTTTATAAATTAACACACAGCGTGATAATATGTAGCCTATATGTTGACCCGACATCTTAGTAATATCCATGAAGTAAATCCATGCAGTACTTTTTGAGCATAGCCCGGACATACATACAGATAAACAGACAAAAATTCTAAAAACTATATTTTTGGCTTCAATATCCACTGTGGATCACGCTCTAAGTATCCTTTAAAAAAAATATTCAATGTACAGTTTTGACTTTCCTGCGGTTTTATTATATGTACTAGCTGTGCCCCGCAGTTTTACCCGCGTTAAACTTTATAAACTATCACAGCTCCTCCCCCGTAGGTGATAGCGTGATAATATGTAGCCTATATGTTGACACGACCTCTTAGTAATATTCATGCAAAATTTGAAGTAAATCCATGCATTACTTTTTGAGTTTAGCCTGGACATACATACAGACAAACAGATAAACAGACAAAAATTCTAAAAACTATATTTTTGGCTTCGATATCGATTGTAGATCACGCCCCATGTATTCTTTTAAAAATATATTCAATGTACAGTTTTGACTTTCCTACGGTTTTATTATATGTATAGATATAGATAGATAGACACAGATTTGTCCCGGGTGGGACTCGAACCAACGGCCTGTGTGCTCTCAGGGTCACTCAATAATAATTTTAACATTCGTTTCGGAAAATGAGTTTGAAAACACATTTTTAAAATAAATAATTCGTATCTATAAGTGTAACAGATCGCTTTTGTAACCGATCGACTGAAGAAATAGACGAAGTCGGTAATATCTACCACTAGACTTGCTTTACACTTGGCAAATGCTTGCTTTTCACGCCGGAGGTCGTGGGTTCGATTCCCAACCAGGACAGATATTTGTGAGCATGAACATGTCTGGATGTAATTATCTTTATAAGTATGTATTTACAAAAGAAAAGTAGCATATAACTATGTAGCATATCAGTTATCTGGTTTGCATAGTAGAAGCAATGCTTAGTTTGGGATCAGATGGCCGTGTGTTAATAATGTGTCTCTGAAACTCTGGTGTACAAACAATATTCCTAAAAGGTACCATTTTTACCATACATATCACAAAACATATTACTTTATTTTTATATTTCTGATCATTACAATATTTTAGACAAATATATAAATATATTTTGTGAGCAACCAGGATGGCATAAAACCCATAGCCCGGTGTATATTTAAAATTATATATTAAGTAATGATCCTTGACAAGGCTTTGGAATCCACTAAGTGTCTATGTGTACATCTAATGCACAATGCATTCCACAAACGAACAACTACTCAACAGAAAAAAACTTATTACTATTCTGGCAGCGCATTCCACAAACGAGCAACTGGACATCAGAAAATTATTTTATTATTCTGTGAAGATATTAAAAAGCCAAATACTACGGTTCAATTAGTGAAATCTTATAACAGTTAGACAGGTTCTCTTTAAATTGGACCCAAAAATAAGGTCAATTACTTTTCTTTTCACAGTGAAATGATTCTGAAACATTTCCACTTCATAGTACGCAACGCCACTAATTGAATAAAAACGAAATAACAATTATACCAAAAAATCCAATCGCCTAACCGTCGAGGTCAATGTTACCCGGGCATACTGATTAGCCAGTAGAACGGTGTATAGGGTTGGAGGTAACTAGGGGCAAATTTGTTGGGAATACATAGAGACATAAATACATAATTATTTAAATAAATATACTGGGACTTTAACTAATTATTTCAATAAATTTGCAGTGTGGTGACGGCATAGAATATTATCACCCCGTCACATCCCATGGGGGCGTAGAAATCGACCGATGGAATACCTACCCTACTTTCAATAAACTTGTTAAGGATCACTACCTATGTTCATAATTTCTTACACTTGAATATAATATTTATATATTTATTATTGTCATATATATGTATGTATATATAATTAGTGTATGATATGTTTATTAACATACGTTGATTGTGAAGTCATACTAAGTTTTTGGTATGCACTATATTTATCACAGTTCCTTAGTATAATTTATTTGTTGCACTCCTGCTACTGTTTACTTTACTTTCAGTTCCTATCCATCCAAAGGTTGTCTGGAAGAGATCGCTTAAGGCGATAAGACCGCCCATTGTACCTTATATTCTTTATATTATATCCGATGTATTTTCTTTCCGGCTGAGTGTGTACAATAAAGAGTATTCTATCTATCTATCTACCAGAGAACGGGCAGCAGCGTTTTTCTGTGAACTATGACCATCAAACTGCCATCGCCAACCCGTCTGCCAAGCGTGGCGATTATGGCATATCCCCCATTCTTTGGGGAGGCTTTTGTCCAGCAGTGGACGTACTTTAGCTGACATGATGATGATTATGACTGGGACTTTATTCACAGACTAAGCAGAGCTAGTACTATGGAAACCAGATAACTGATATATTACATATACTATTTTTTGGTAAATACCTACTTGTATAGATTATTACACCCAGGCTGAGCACAAATAAACATGTTTATGCACACAGATATCTTTCCGGGGCGGGAATCGAACCCACGACCTGCAGCGTGCCAAACACGTCTGTCGGCCCGTCATTTCCATCTAACTATCTCATTTCTCTTGAAGGCTGCATTCACTCAATTCTCAGGTATTTTAAAAAAATATGGTAGTTTATACAGCCACTAGTATTTAATATTATCATACTGTTAAGTTTTTTGTAACGATTAGATATTATGTAAATAACCAATGTTTTTACTATTTATTTTTTGACGTGGAAGGTTCATGGCAAGACACTCTCTATCTAAAAAAATACTTAAACTACTTAACTATCGATATGTATTATTGAATAAACCAAGAACGTCAATAAAAGTAATACCTTGTGTGTGTTTTCTACGTATAATCTATCATTCAGTCAGAGAGATGTAGGAATACATTTTAGGCATCTGAGTTTCAGTATTTTTGCAATTTAAATTCTATGTTTGCAGGTATTTTAGAAGGTCTACTAAATAATGGGGCTACCCTCAGCTCCATTCAAGGAAAATTGCATAATTCAACACATATGATCATGCTTCTAATATTATTATGTATTGCGTGATTTCGTTACGTGTGTTAGGATATTATAATGAAATGTTCACTTTTTTTTAGTGTCACAAAAAAGTGACTGGTTAACAAGTTTGGTAATAAATTAAGGACTAATTTACTAATGTAAATCTTTAACATATAAGATATTTTTGAAATTACGTAATCCAAAAATAATGTAGGATTCATAGTTATATTTATGTGCTTAAGAATAATAATATAGTACTTTGATGTCTGGACTAGATAATGTTTATTTGTATTTCAAACATTAAGGCTCTTTTTTTTAAGAAAATATATTAGATTCCTCAATATGTAGTAAGATAATTAACAACTACCACGGTGTTCCTGCAGCTACTTTCAGTCCGCATTACGGGATTCACTTGCTCAATTGCCGTAGGTGCTGGCCCACATCCAACAGACACAGATAAGAGAGGTAGGGCACAGCGTTCATTATTTATAGCATTAGTAACTTAATGTTGTGTTTCTGCGTGTGAGTAAGGTCGCCAAAGCTCATCGAGGTGGGGGGCAAGGTCAGTAACCCTTGTTTGCTGCCTCTTAAAGGCCGGCAACGCACCCGCGACACCTCTGGTGTTGCGAGTGTCCATTGGCGTCGGTGATCACTTACCGTCAGGCGACCCACTTGCTCGTTTGTCGCCCTCTAATATAAAAAAGCAGACGCGTCCATATATATCCCCTAACTCAAAAGAGGCTAAAGAGTGTATACACACAACACCCACCATGTCTAGCCTATTCTAGCAAGTCACCTTAATATTTCTGTTAAGAGGTTAACACGTAGTTACCTTAAACCTAGTACACGGTCCGTTCGTTAGCCGGGCACATAACACCCGGGGCGCCAATTTATCCACCTAACCTAATTACTTCGCGAAACGAGTACTATTTATTTTCTACCAGTTACATGTCCGATGAGCCTCGGTGAAAAATGTTTATACTGTGTTTTGTATGGATGGCTTAGTTTCTATTTTAGGAACAACCTTGTTGCTTTTGCCTGTTGTTTTATTCGTATTATTTGATACCTATTGCCTTAGCTATGGCATTGTACAAAATAATGCATCAAGTCTCACGTATACATGAACAGTTGGAGAACCTCTCCAAATTTCTTCAACGAAGTCTGACACAAAAGAAGTATTTAATCCAGACACAACGAACAACAGGTAACTTCTAACACTAGGATGATGTCCTCTATAAATTGCTTTAGTATCAAGAGGGTTACTCTAACTTTTGAAAAAAACGACGACCCAAGTTCCTATTAACCTTGGTCAATTCTTCATTTTCTTTTTGATTAATAATTCTCTTTGATGACATTTAAAGTAGTTGGAGTCGCAACCAAACGCTACTACTGGTACGCACGATACGCATGATAAATTTGAAATTTAATTGAAACAAGTTTTTTAAGCGCTACCGGAAGATCAGCGTTACAGTAACAGGTAATTATTATTTACTGTAACATTTGCTGAGGTAGACGCCTTTCCTAGCTAGTACTTATAATGTTGCATACTTCATAAGTATTATGTTAACTAAACGCAATTAGTTATATCGTCTTAGATGTAAACTAAGTTAAGGATTATCTGTGCTTGTTGGGAATAAACCTTTTTTATTTATAATTAGGCAGCGGAAATGCCTACGCTTGTTACCTGCTAAATATTTCTGCTCGTGGGTAGGTTGGACTCGCACCGACTAAATATAACCTGTCGTGTACTTCTCTTGGGGTCTACGCGTGGATGCGGCCGCGGTACATACATATCATGTCAGCCGAATTACGTCCACTGCTGGACAAGACACTCCCGCGAGAATGAGATGATATGCCATAATGACCACGCTAGGTAGACGGGTTGTCAATCGCAGTGTGGTAGTCATAGTTAACAGTTCTCTGGTAGGTATTCTCTCGAGACGAGATACAAAATACAAATACAAAAATGTTTTATTTATATCTCCACAAATTAAAACGTCTTTTAACAAAAATAGTGTTGACAAACTATAGAGCATAATATGTAACTCGTGGGAGGTCTGGAGTCTAAACTAAGCCGAGGCCTGTATCTTAGCACTCCAGGCTCCCCCAAAATAGATGCCTACTTAATTATTGTCAACGTACAGTTACATAAACGAGTTAGACTGTGTGTGTGTGTGTTTGTGTTCTTTATAAAGTTTTAGGGTTGAAAAAAGACGAGGTTTAGATAGACTCACTTTTAAGATCATTCGTTGTGATTGATTGATCATAAAGATGTGTCGGTATCTATTATCATCAGTTGTAACCTTACACTAGTACGCTGCCTCTTACAATGTACTGTGCAATGAGTGGTTAAATCCTGATGCTCGTAGTACAGATCTGGGTTATGCAGAAAGGGAGCTAAGTCAATACCAGAATGGCTCATCTCACACCATAGACACACAGCTACTACTGCTAATTATTAAAGAAAGGAGAGCAGTGAGAGGTTGCGTTATCATTAGAATTGTTACTCCGAAATCAAAGGTTTAGATAACTTGTTTAAACCGACGTTATTATTCTAGTTTCGACGTGAAAGTTTCCCCAAGTTTTGCTAAGAAACTTCAGAAGCCTAATTTCTTCATCGTTGTTGAGGTGTGTAAAATTGCGCATCCAGTAAAGTTTAGCGTGTTCAGCATGGTCAGCGTGGGTAGTGGGTAGTCATTTCGGATGAATGTCCTGAAGTGTAAATGTTAACATGGATTTACCCCAGATATTTCAGAATTTAGAATTAATGAGATTACTTATTCAACATCAATACTAGAAGCACAAGTGTTAGATAGATAGATAGATAGATAACACTTTATTGTACCAAATCGGAACATACATTGAAACATATGTAAGTTAACTTATATTATGAGGTACAAACGGCGGTCTTATCGCTAATACAGCAATCTCTTCCAGACAACCGATTGGATGAACCAAAACAATGCAGGGAGACAAAGTGGTAGTTGGCAGTGCATCTACTTATATTAATTTACATATATATGTACCTATGTACGAATATTTATATATAAACATATAATATATACATATATATAAATATATATATATAAATATATACATACTTTTTAATATACTATAATAAATATTAATACTAACTATGAAGACTAAGGAAGTTTTTGAGGAAGGTGGAAGATCGCAAGCTGAGAGAATTACAGTGATAAATAATGATTCTTTAAAAGTGTTTTAAAAGATGTCAAAGTTTGTGCGCGTCTGATATGCAGAGGGAGTGAATTCCACAATCGAGCAGCCTGTACAGTGAATGATTTGTCCAAGAAATTAGTGGAATGTGTGGGCAACTGGAGTTCTAGATTCTCTGATGATCTCAAGGACCTGAAATGTGTATCACATAGGAATTCAAACCTAACTTTCAGGTAAGAGGGAGCCGTCGGATTAAATAAAATACTGTAAAGAAGAGAGAGTATATGAGTATTTCGGCGAAGGCGAATGGGTAACCACTCGAGTTTTCTACGAAATTCGGAAACGTGATCATATTTGCGGAGCCCAAATATGAACCTTATGCAGAAGTTTTGAAGCCGCTCGAGTTTATCTAGTTTGTCCTCCGTAAGGTCAAGATAGCTGGCGTCAGCATAGTCAAGGATTGGAAGAAGGAGGGATTGTGCTAGTGCAATTTTAGTGGCAGTTGGGAGAAAATTACGTAACCTCCTTAATGATCCGGCTGCAGCATATAGTTTACGACTGGTCTGTTCTATTTGAGGACCCCAAGACAGTGTTTGATCAAAGTATACCCCCAAGTTTTTAACCCTATCACTGAATGGTATTACTGTTTTGTTAAATATTACTCGAGGGGTATGGATCCAGTCAACTTTTCTGAGCATGCGAGAACTGCCTATCACAATAACCTGTGTTTTAGAGGGATTTACTGTAAGACCGTGGTCTGTGCTCCACTTGTTGATAATTGTCATGTCACTGTTAATGATACCAATACCATCGCTAAGGTGCTCTACCGGTGTCTGGGTGTATATTTGCAAGTCGTCGGCATAAAGGTGGTAGGAAGAAGTTAACCGAGAGGTAATCGAATTGATAAATACAGTAAAGAGTAGTGGAGATAAAACGCCACCCTGTGGCACGCCAGCGCTGGTGAAACACCACGACGAGTAGGTATCGTCAATGCGAATCCGCTGCCGACGGCCAAACAGGTAACTACGAAACCAATCAATTGCCATTGGAGATATGTTAAGTGAGCGTAGTATGCCAAGCAGAATGTCAAAGTCCACAGTGTTGAACGCGTTGCTAAAATCAAGCAGCGTAAGCACTGTCAACTTTCCACACTCCATGCCTAGTCGAATATCATCCGTAATATTTACAAGAGCGGTGACTGTGCTGTGACCTGGACGGAAACCGGACTGGGAAGGATTAAGTAGGACATTCTTAGAGAGGAAGGAGCTTAGTTGATTGTGGATGAGGCGTTCCAGAACTTTGGAAAGGAATGGTAGTATGGAGATGGGGCGATAATCGGAAAAGGATGATGGATTTCGTTTTTTAGGTAGTGGGATTATATGAGCACTTTTCCATGTTGATGGAAAAGTAGCGGTAGAAATGGAGAAATTGAGGAGGTGGGTGAGAACCGGTAGGATTTCGTCGAGGATAGGAAGGATCATATTACGACTGATACAATCACTTCCAACAGAATTGGACGTAATTAATAATACGCTCTTCTTAACATCACAAGTGGAGAACTGATTAAAGACAAACTGAGAATGATCAGGGGTAGGAATTGATGAAAGATACTGTAAGGTATTTAATTTGGTTGTCCTATCAAAATTGGACGAAGTTGAGAAATGACCATTGATTGAATTTATATCTAAATTATTGGGAGTGTCAATTTGGCGTGATTTTCCTATCCCCATTGATCTCAAATATTTCCAGACTTTTGCTGGGTCTCCATTTTGTACAGAGCTATGAATGTGTTGGCGTTGAGCATTCCTACACACCTTATGACATTGGTTCCTGGCCGAGATGTATTTATCTTTGTTCTCAGCGGATGGATGGGATTTATATTTTGACTTAGTCGCAGCTTTCTTATCAATCCACTTCCTAATGTCCTGCGTGAGCCAAGGCGCTGGAGAATGTTTCATTTTTACCGCTTTTAACGGTGCGTGGACGTCGTATAGCTGGATCATGTACGTTTCAAACATGTAAACCTTTTCATCGATAGTTTCCGAAGCAAAGAGTGCAGTCCAGTCTATGTTACTCGCGTCTATTTTGAGATTGGTAACGTTCATTCCACTAAAATTGCGCTGAATAAGGATTTTAGGTTTTGCCTTAGGAGGGCGAATTTTGTAAGATAAATAAAGAAGGTCGTGATAAGAGAAAGAATCCGCTGAGCACTGGCCGTGTTTGGCTACGTGCTCTTTGGAGGAAACAAAAATGAGATCAAGGAGCGATGGGGTGCAGTGAGGAAAGTTATGAGTAGCAGTTAAAGGTAAAAGAGAAAGGTTGCTCGACTCAATGAGTGAACGGAGTGAAGAAGAACGTGAATCATTTCGAAGAAGACAGGTGTTGAAGTCTCCCATGACTATTGTATGACTGTAAGAAGGAACTAAGTTTGCTAAGAGAGTTTCCAAAGAGGAGAAGAAGTTGATATGTGACGAAGGACAGTAATAAACCCCAAGGAGAACTTTTGCGTGATGCAGCTCTACTTCCAGGAAAAGATGTTCGCCGGCGTTAGACGGTGGGGGCTGGGCCGACATATTAATGACGCGGAAAGGAATATGTGGTCTAAGGTATATGGCAACACCACCACCACCACCGTTAATCCGGTCGTTTCTGATCAATTGAAAACCGGGCAATGAATATGAAGTAGAGGGCAGGCATGGTTTAAGCCACGATTCCGAGACAAGAATGGCGTGGATATTCTTACAGTCAAAACTGGCCAGCATATCAGGATAGTGTGCCGGAATACTCTGTGCATTAATGTGAACAACGTTAAAGTTCCTTGATTCATCAGAGAACTGAGATATTAAGGTTTCACTTAAAGACGGGATACTGAGAAAACTCACGTCATCACTACAAGCTGAGACGAAATCTTCGATATCGCTTCCAAAATCAGACATAGTAATATATAAATAACTAATATATAATAAATACTATACAATAAAATAACTACCTAATATTTTCTAAAACTAATTAAAATAAATATGTTCTATTACTTTGGTCCACCCACCAGCTGAGCGTTAAAGTAAAACATAAAAAAGGAAGTAGATAAACACATTGTAAAAAAAAATAAAAAATAATTAACAAAATTATCGATGCTAACAGATACAAGACACAAAATACACAACAACAACTAAACAAGATAGGAGTTAGACAAAATAGTAGTCTGGGGAGTATACATTCAAAGAAATACCCAACTAATTCAAAATTTGTATCAATGCGGTCGGAGAGTATAGACACAGTTAAAAGTAATAATAGGTTATAGGGTTGTTATATAGTCTCTGGTCGCAGTATCAACCAAGCTTTAGAAAATTAAACGTAATTATTATATCCTCTTTGAAAGTATTCCAAAATATTGCCATAGTTGATTACATACTCTATGAAAGTATTCTACAGTGTCACATTATATACTCTTTGGTCCGTACGTGTCAATAAAACAAATTTAGGTTAGACTTACAAATACAAACAGTGTAGTAAAATAATTATGTTAAAAAGTTGGGGTACCTGCTTAAATAATGAAAGTAAATGTTTACTTACTACCCAGACTACCATAAAATTAATAAGATCATTTCTTAGCGCCGGCAGCAGCTCGTCTGGATCGAGTTGATGTCGGTTTCGATGCATCTGGTTCAGCCGGCTTGTTGATGCCCTGTTTCTCGACCTTGTTTAGGTCCGAGACGGAAAGAATCCTTTGCCATGAGTTGTTTTGCCCAAGAACATAAACAGTGCCCATATTGGTCCACGATCTCGAAATTCCACACCGTTCACGGGCTAACATAAATAATTCATGCCTTGACTTTGTCAAAAACTCCGAGAGTGTGATACCGGAGCCTTTCAGACTAGTTTTGGCGTTCCAGATTTTAGAGCGGATATCCATGTCACGGACTTTGAATAGAATTGGGCGCGGTTTATCTGGCTTAGTGGTTTTACCCAACCTTTGGCACCGCTTGATGGCACTGACATCGAAGTCCTGTAACTTAAGACGATCTTTCACAACACTCACAACCGCCTGCGCCGTGTCGACTTTATCATCTTCAGTCACTCCATGCAATAAAAGAATCTTGCGTCTGTTATGCATTTCCAAGGTATCAGTTGTTTGTGCAATCAGCCTGACCTGCTGCTGGAGATTTGACAGCAACTGAAGTATGAGCGTACGGAATGCTGAGAACTCTGCTGCCAGATCAGTGGGCTGTAGACTGCTGCTCTGTTGACTGCTGGCCTGCTGCTTGCTGTTGTGTAATATTTGGGCTTCAATATCAGCTACTTTAGTGTTGAAGAGGTCCATCATGCTGTCAATGGAGCTTACAATTGTGTCCATGGTGATTAGTAATGTTTGTGGAATTGTGCTTGTGCTTGGATGGAGAAAACACTTAACTGGTAGGTAGACAATATTACCTACTGGTTTTACTCATAAATGTGTAATAATATGGCTAATAAATAATTAAATTTGAATTTTAAATGCAGAGCTAAATTTTTCGTGCTACTGCTTCAACTACCCCCACACCAAAAAATATCTCATGCCAAACATATATATATCCTGTAAAAAAGACCATTAAACAAACAGTTTGTGGACATCGTACTAAAATTCGTGAAAGTGTTTAAAGTGATATAAATAATAAGTAACATTAATAAGTGACATTAAAACAAAACAAAACAGTGCATAAACACACGAAAAAGTGATAAAAGCAATAAAATGTGTGGTAATAACAGTGTCAAATAATATCTACCTACATATAAATGATCAATGTGCACCACAAAAGTTAATTTAAATCATTATTCCAAACGAACACATAATCGTATGACCAGTATCACTATTTCATAAGGATAAGTAACTGCTTCATTGGCACAGTTCATAACACGCTCGCTTTAAACAGATATAAACTGACTGAACAGTGTTCGAATCCAACCTTTCTAAGTCTTCTCTTTTTGTGAATGTTTGATGATATTAAATAAATACTAAATAGTGAAACATCGCAATTAGATAGACAAGGTTAAAATTAAACAAACAATAATTACGTACTGTTATAATTAAGACATAGACACAAAATATAACACGGACTGAGCATTGACACAGTAAATATTATGGCAGAAGAAGACTTGCAAGCTAACAACATTACAATGAGAATAAAACAGTTACATAGGTCAAAGTCTACCCAATCACTAAATATGTCTAGTTCTTCATTATTATCATCGGAATCGCAATTAAACATAAGAAGCTTAGATCTTTCGACTGGGATAGATTTGTGCACGATTAATGAAATGAAAAATGAAATATTAGATCTAAAACTTCAATTAGATACTATTTCAAACAAATTGGACTGTACAAAACTGGAAAATAGTGAATTAAAAAATGTCATATCACGTCAACAACACCAAATCACAGCTTTGAAACGAATCTGCACCAGCTGCAGACCATTAAGGCAGAATAAACAGCAAATTGATTCATTACGAAAAGTAAATAGACATACTATAACAGATCAATTTCGGACTACACTCCAAGAAGAAATTCAGCCCATTTCTATGATAACTGGGATGGTACATAATCATTCATCCGCAGAAATAAGCCCAAGTACATCGCAATATAACACGTTGAATAAAATAATTCGGCAAAATAAAACAGATATGACTCAAGAAAAACTAACTGACATGAAAATTGCTCCAAACCAAAAAATGAGTATATTTTTGGAGGTAAGCAATGTACAAGTCTTGCTGTTAACCTGACAAGAACCAGAATTGGTTCCAAATATGAAAATTATAAATTCTACTCATTTACAAAACCTGAAGCGACTACTAGAGAAATACTGAGCACATATAAATTATTTCAATACAAAAAAGATGACATTATTTTATTATCCGTGGGAGAACATGACACAAACCCAATGGAAGTCATGATAGAATTGAGCGCCACATTGAAATCATTAGCAAACTGTAACATATTTGTAATTAGTGTCTTAAAGAATGATCATTTAAATGAATTAAAATTAAATAATATGTTAAATATGATATCTCAAAACTTTAGTAATGTAAAATTTCTTAATTTGGTTCGTGACTATAACAATTATTTATATTATGACATATGTTATCAGATTAGTCATGCTCTTGACATTCATTATTATGATCATACTTACATAAGTTCCGCAATAAAATCAAACAAAAATATACATACAACAGACTGTCACCATATTAAAAATAAACATGATTCGTTGGCGGGCAAACACGCAAACCCCAAACGGGGGACAATTCCTTATTATTTTCCTATTTTAGAAATAAAACCCAACAGTAATACATATTTTTTTCGAGCCTAACGTATGTAATTCAAATTCCATATCTCGATTTGAGTGTAATGACTGTATGTTTAGGCTACTGCATCAAAACATAGCGGGTCTATTATCCAAAAAACAATTGCTAGAAGTAGCATTACACGAGCTAGGCGAAAAAAATATACAGCCCGATGTGTTGTGTCTTACAGAAACATTGCATAAATTTAAAGTGTTCAGTACCTGGTGCGGTGGCGGAGCGGTTAACGCACATGGGCCGGATCCCCGTGGTCGTGGGTTCGATTCCCACCCGCACTTAAATTTATACAATTCATTTTAAAGATTTCTGAAACATTGTTTTTCAGTATAGCATGTTTAAAATGCTAAAAGTAATAAGAAATCATAGCTAATAATAAAAACTATGATTTAATAAAATATTCAAAAATGAATAATTTAAAAAAGCGCCATCTGTTGGAATTGTCCGATCTAAGTATTGGCATTCCAGCCGTTGTTAGCCGTGTAGGTTTCGGTAAGATGGCGTTAAAGCGACTTAAATGCGTTAAGAAATATCGAACGAATGGGTTGCATAAATTTAAAGTGTTCAGTACCTGGTGCGGTGGCGGAGCGGTTAACGCACATGGGCCGGATCCCCGTGGTCGTGGGTTCGATTCCCACCCGCACTTAAATTTATACAATTCATTTTAAAGATTTCTGAAACATTGTCTTACAGAAACGTTTATAAGGAAAAATAATGAATCAAATATTAATATAAATCATTATACTTTAGGGTCTTGTTTTTGTAGAACTAAAGCAAGAAGAGGTGTGTGTATATTGCTAAGGCAAGGTATTAAATTCAAGGAAATAGATTACATTAAAGATATATCATTGGAACATAGTTTTGAGTGCTGTGCCATAAGTACAAGTAATCCTAATATATATATAATATGCTGTTACCGGACACCAAACTCAAACATAGATATATTCTTTGAAAAATTGGATATTATGTTACAAAAAGTCACAAAATATACTAAAAAAAAAATTATTATAGCCGGTGATTTAAATATTAATATTTTGAAAAAAACTAGGGCATCCCAGTACTTGTTGGATATAGCAAGAAATTATAATCTTAAATTACATATTGACCAGCCGACGAGGTTAAGTACGTGTATCGATAACATACTTAGCAACTTTGAAGAAGCTACTGGAGAGCTCTTCCACTTTGGCTTGTCTGACCATTGTACGGCACAGATGTTGCATGTACCCACCAAAAATAAAAAGCAAAATCCAACTTGTTTATATATACACAAATACCTATAATACCTAGGGTCAATGTCACACAGATCATCCTAGCCCCAAACTAAGCAAAGCTTGTACTATGGGTACCAGGCGACGATATAGATAAATACTTATATACATAGAAAACATCCATGACTCAGAAACAAATATTCGTGCTCATCACACAAATATTTGCACTTACCGGGATTCGAACCCAGGACCACCAGCTTCGTAGGCAGGATCACTACCAACTAGGCTACGGTGACAAAAGAGATTACAGTGAGGAAAACATAAATAAATTCAAGAACTACCTCAATGCTTTATGCTTTTCTGAGGTTTATCTTGAAAATAACATAAACAAAAGCTTTGATTACTTTCATGAGACCTTCTGCCTTTTATATAAGTTATGCTTTCCTAAAATTATACAAAAAATTAATACTGATAACAAGGGACTAAGATGGTTAACAAGAGGAATAAAAATAAGTTGTAGACAGAAGAGACTGTTAAGGTTCCAATATTATAAAAATAAGAAGAAAAATACAAAAGAACAATACTTAAATTACTCGAAGCTACTTCGGAAATGCATTAATGATTCTCAAAAGATATACAATGAAAGATACCTACGTAATTCAAGGAATATATGTAAGAGTACATGGGATCTTATAAGTCGGCAAAATAATAAAGTCATTAACCATGACTACATTGACGAAATTAAAATTAACGACCAATCCATTACGGACCCAAATATGATTGCTGAACATTTTAATGAATATATGATTAACCTAACTAATAAACAGAATTCTTTGACATCAAATCCAATACATTACAATAAATCCGTTGTAGATAAGTGTTTATTTCTTACACCATTAGGTAATATGGAGGTGAGAAATTTAATATTATCATTAAATGACACTAATGCCGAGGGTTATGACGAGATTTGTACTAAAATCATTAAAGCTTGCAATCAAAAACTAGCACCAATACTTACACACCTCATAAATCTCTCGTTCGAAAATGGAATTTTTCCAAGCGCACTGAAAATATCTATCGTAAAACCCTTATATAAAAAAGGCGAAAAAACAGATATTAGTAACTATCGCCCCATCACATTAATACCCATTATAGGAAAAATCTTCGAAAAGGCAATGTACAAACGCCTTAAGTCTTTTTTAAGTAAATTCAATTTAATTAAATTAGAGCAATTTGGTTTCCAACAAAATAAATCGACCACTTTGGCGGCATTCAACATAATGCACAAGGTTTCAATGAATATGAATTCACGAAAGCCTACTGTGGGCATTTTCTTTGATATGACCAAGGCATTTGACTTTGTATCCCATGACATTTTATTGACTAAATTAGAAAATTATGGTATTCGCGGTGTCACCTTAGACTGGATAAAATCCTACTTGCAGCATAGGAAACAAGCTGTGGAAATAACTACTATAGGAAAAAATAATACGGTTCAAATGATAAAATCTGCATACAAAGAAAATAAATTTGGTGTACCGCAGGGGAGTGTGTTAGGACCACTACTTTTCCTACTGTATATTAATGACCTTCCTGATATAGTTGCTCACCCCTGTACGTTATTTGCAGACGATATTTCGGTGGTAGTAACTAATAATAATCTTACGACATGTGAATTTAATATTAATAAAACAATTGAATTAATAATTAACTGGCTAGAAGCTAATAACTTAAGTGTCAATTTGAATAAGACAAAATACATCCAATTTTTAAATAAAGGCAATTTACCAATTACATTAAATATAGAATACAATAATATTAAGATTAATGAAGCTAATGAAATTACTTTTTTAGGAATAATAATAGATGGTCCGTGTAATTGGAAATCACATGTAGATAACGTATGCAAAAAAATTAATAAATATGTGTATGTACTGAACAGTCTGCGTAAAACTTCAACAGTAGAAACTACACTAATGGCTTACCATGGCTATGTAGCGTCTGTGCTAAGATACGGACGCATACTGTGGGGTCATTCAACAGATGTGAATAAAGCATTCATATCACAAAAAAAATGTGTAAGAGCTATACACGGAGTGCCCAACTACGAATCGTGTAAACCACTATTTCAAAAATTAAAAATATTCACATTGCCTTGTATGTACATTTTTGAGATTGCAATGTTTGTTAAACAGAATATGGACATTTTCACTATAGCCAGAGATTTATTCCCGAGAAACACTAGAAACTCGAATAGACTAGTTCTACCATGCAAAACTAACACAACCCTATTCTCAAAAAATTGTTATGCGATGTGTGTAAAAATATTTAATGCCTTACCTTCCGATTTGAAAATATCACCTATCAGGCTATTTAAAACAAGGCTGAAGGCATGGCTTTTGGAGAAAAATTATTATTCCGTTAATGATCTATTGACATACAAAAATAAAGTGTGATTTAATATTAATGATGTTATATAATTGTATTTTTTTATTATTATTTAATTGTTTTATTATTATGTATACTTGACATAGAGGCTCCGTAATGTAATTAATTTAATTTGAATTATATAGTTTGACATTGTATGTATTTGCATGCCTGTGAGCAAAATATGAGGTCTTTATGTTTTTAACATCTTCATTACCATATTTTGAGCAAATAAAGGAATTGAATTGAATTGAATTGAATTGAATTGAACATATTGTACTATTTCAGAATATTCTATTGTTTATCTTACGAATATAAGAATAAA
Source organism: Pseudoips prasinana (assembly GCA_951640165.1). Taxonomy (NCBI): domain Eukaryota; kingdom Metazoa; phylum Arthropoda; class Insecta; order Lepidoptera; family Nolidae; genus Pseudoips; species Pseudoips prasinana. The sequence goes on from OX621236.1 coordinate 6,636,126, forward strand.
ACCTGCGAAAGGAGGGATTATTCTATTTCTGAATATTTCTGATTCTCTGTTTTTGTCTTGGTTCAGGTTGATGAAGATTTTCCCGAAATTACAACGCAAATGACAACTCAACAAGGTCACCGTAGCCTAGTTGGTAGTGCTCCTGCCTACGAAGCTGGTGGTCCTGGGTTCGAATCCCGGTAAGTGCAAATATTTGGGTGATGAGCACGAATATTTGTTTCTGAGTCATGGATGTTTTCTATGTATTTAAGTATTTATCTATCTTTACGTTGTATAAGTATGTATATCGTCGCCTGGTACCCATAGTACAAGCTTTGCTTAGTTTGAGGCTAGGATGATCTGTGTGACATTGTCCCTAGATATTATTATTATATTATAGATATTATTAATTGACTCTAGAAATATTGATGAGAATAATTTAATTCGGGTTGGCGATCGCAGTATGATGGTCAGAGTACGCTGAGAGACCTTGCTGTCCGTTCTCTGAGAGATTTCCTTCGGGTCGACTTCTACGCTCGCCCACAGGATGAAATGGGATGGTGATATTCTTTGCCATCAGCCACACAGCAAATCAGCCTAATAAAATTAAGAATATTTCCATCAAATCAACGAAAAATGGGAAATATGAAGCTCAATTGGCTCTCAATTAGAAACCTACGCGGAAAACATTGAAACACAAAGTAAATTATACTTGTAATTATAGGAAAACAACATCAATTACTTTCGTTTGAACTCAAGAATTCGGAAAAGCTTATCAGTTACTTGAAAATTGTTTTTGCAATTTACTATATGTAATATCTACCTTTTAAACAATTCATAATAATGTCCTCGGCTGGTCGAACTTCGGTCAAGATGGCCAGTCCAATGGAGACCAAACATTTGTGCGGCGCCAATAGAGGCAAGCGAGGTCTCAAGCTATCTAGCAAATGACGGCACGTGTGGCGCGGCGGCTACAGTCGCCTCGCCGCTTCGTGTCGCGGGTTCGAGTCCCGGGCCGGACAACTATTTGTGTGACCCATAAATAGTTGTTCTGAGTCTGGATGAAATTTTTTTCCGTCTATTATATGTTTGTAAAGTACTCCACCACACAGGGATTAGATTCACTAGTGCGGGCGTAGTCTTTTTAAAAAAATAATTAAACGACCAAAAAATAGTCTTATTTATTGCTTTTTTATCTTTCTTCTTCTGAATAAACTGAATACCCGCTCGCCTTTAAGACAGTGAAATATGCTAAAAGGTAAACGTCCCTTTTAAAAAGAATATCATCATCATCATTATCATATCTGCCGAAAGACGCTCAATGTTGGACAAAGGCCTCCCCCAAAGATCTCCACAATTGCCGGTCTTGCGCTACCTCCATCCAGCGGCTTCCAGCTTCCTAAAAAGTAAAGTATAATTAAATAACTAGCCAATATTTCTCTATAGACATGTTGCCCAAAGTTAAACCAACAAAATTTTAATCAACCTACATCACTGCTACCTTTTCTAAAATGTAGAATACATCGAGAGTTTCACTACAGTGTTATATGCTACTTCGCTAACAGTCTGGGATCCTACGTCTTCACAATTTCAGTTTTAGGACACCTTGGAGACCTGTTACACATCCTATTCGCTCTTGTTTGCCTAGTAACAGCGTTCATTGGTGGAGTGGATATCTCATTTCGTCAGTTGGATAAACATATTTTTAGCCGAAGCCGAAAACCAAATTAATCAATATAGTCTTAGGTATAGTGATACCTAAGACCATATTGATTAATTTGGTTTTCGGCTTCGGCTAATAGACAATGGTCTATTACAAAAAGTATGAAATGAAATTTGTTCAGAACTTGAGTACTGACATAAATGTTTACTTGTCAACCTCACAATGTAGATAACCATAGTCGTAAACAATAGTAAAGTAACTAGATTTTTGAACTAGTCCATATCACGGACGGACTTGTAAAAAATCTAGTTACTTACTTTCTGTAAGTGTGTAATATAACAATATTTTGAGAAATCCATAAAATAAATACTAATTTTTAAGACGCTTTTATTAGCTTTACTTGTAACTATTTATGTAAGAAAATCTTGGAATCTTAATTTGACCCACTTCCCGGTCTCCGATTGGGATGAAATTTTGCACACATTTGAGTTCTGATGACAATACATGACTAGCTAAGAAACGTCATTACAAATCCCATATGGCGGCCTCCCCAAGATGGCGGACTGGCTGTTTGACATCCACCCCATGATAAGGGTATCAAATGAAAGGTCCAAGATGGCGGACAGACTATTTGAAATACCCTTTTAGTGCGTGCTAAAAGCGTGATTTTAATTTTTTAAACTATTCTTATTTTTTTATTACTAAATATCTTTTTACCTGTTTTTAAACTTTCGCGATTTGCACACATTTTTTATATACTGTGGACACGGGTCTCATCGCGATAAAGATTTAGGTTAATCATTACCTTGATTGCACCAGCCGTGGTCACGGGTAACCAAGGTAATGATTTACTTAAATCTTTATCGCGATGAGACCCGTGTCCACGGTATATAAAAAATCTTTTTACATGACTTGTATAGAAAAGTTGGAGTCGGTTAAAACAGTAATTATTAATTTCTTACAGTAACGGTAGATCTTAATTTGTCAGCAAGTATGGCACGCAGGTCAGGATGATTGCATCACTGCGAGCTCGATTCCTACATGTTTCGGGTTAAGTTTATATACAGGAAAAATGTATGGGTGTCTCATATATAATTTTTTGGCATTGCATGTTTCGTCATCATTATCATGATTACAGCTGAAAGAATTCCACTGCTAGACAAGCTAAAAATTTTCTTGGTGAATATGCCATAATCACCACACTAGGCAGACGGTTTGGCGATCGCAGTACGATGGTCTTTGTATATAAAAGGAAGCTGCTGCCAGTCCTCTGGTCGATATTGCCTGGGGTCTACTTCTACGCCCTCCACAGGATAAAATGGGGTGATAATATTCTTATATACCAGTCTCTACATGGACACAGTCCCTCTCATTCACTTACCTACTCACATAGTTCCAAATTATTATCTAGTTTATAATTATAAGTCAGTTGTTGTTTTCTTTTCATATTCATATTAATTACCTTCTGTTAGGACTAAGCTTAACTGTGCACTGTTAGGCTCACTGTTATTATTATTTAGAATATATAATGTATTTTAAGTTACTTTTACATAGTCTAGTTATATGATATAACGGCGGGAGGACCTGTAATACAGGTATTTATAACCTAAATCAGGCACCAGTCTCTCACAAAGTTCTATCTTATACAAGAATGTATTAAACTATGTAGTTAAGACCTAACTCTGTGTTGAGAGAATAAATATATCTTATTATTATTATATTCATCGGCGTCACCACACAGCATATATATTTTCAGCAGATTTGCATGTTTATAGTCCTACGATTTAGGGATTTATTTCCCTAGTGCTTGCGTTACATTAGAATAAGCTACGATTAACAATCGATTCGTAAAGTTTAATCGTTATTTTACTAATTCTTAATAATATTTATTTTGAATTAGAACATACTAAATCACTATGACAGCTGGATAAACGTTGATCAAAGCTTTTGACCGAAACCTCAATTTTCGTCCGGATTGTGACTAAAGCCGAACCATGGACATCACTATCAGTTTTAGTACAGAGACGTTTTAAGTTATAGTTGTGTCTTTCTAGTTTTATTGAGCGGTGCAATATGTGAATAGTGGAGCGAATTAAATTTGAAACACGTATGCCTTTGTTGTACAATGGCAGGCATTGTTGGAAATTATGTTGAAAGGCTTGGGATCAATAAATGGACCACTTACTCGCTAAGCAAGCTTATTATCACACTAATATTATAAAGGCGAAAGATTATGAGTGTGAATGTTTGTTACTTCGATGTTAATAGAATTTGGTATGGCTGTAGCCTGGATTAACACATGGACTATAATTTATAAACTTTAACGCGGGTAAAACCGCGGGGTACAGCTAGTGACTGATAAAAGAGACAGAGAATTACTGTAATAAAAAAATTCAACTTTTTTCATAGCTTCCTATACTTTTTTTTTATAATATAATAATATCTGGACAATGTCACACAGATCATCCTTGCCCCAAACTAAGCAAAGCTTGTACTATGGGTACCAGGCGACGACATACATACTTATATAGATAGATAAATACTTAAATACATAGAAAATATCCATGACTCACAAACAAATATTCATGCTCATCACACAAATATTTGCACTTACCGGGATTCGAACCCAGGACCATCAGCTTCGTTGGCAGGAGCACTACCAACTAGGCTGCGGTGACCGTCTTTATCCTCGATATATTATCGAGGCGGTCACAACTCTTTCCTACGCGAAAGTGATCGGCGAAGTTAAGGACCTAGGCACGTGGTCTGTCTATAGATGAGTGACCGCCAAAGTGGATTAATTTTCTGAGCACTTCCGTGACCCGATGATCATTTTAAGCTGTCGGTCCCGGCTGCAACCTCATAGAACAGTCAATTAGCCATGTCAGAGACTAACTATGCGGCTTGAACAACTCCGACAGCACGATAACCACTGCCCATACGATATAGTAACTATAGCAACATCTTAAAACATTCGTTTCGAGAAATTGCCCTTTCCAATCCTCAATCGGATGACAGACTTTGCGTATTAACGTAGATAGACAGTTGCACAAATCATCCCCAAAAATTTATGACCCTCTCATGCATCTCCCATTCATTAAACGCCCAGGCACATCAAAGGTTGTATGGCGTTCTAATGTACATTTATATTTTATATGTTACCTAATTAAGTGATGTGGCGTTATGATGTAAATGTTATATATGTGTTATATATGTTTCTTAATTTATCATCTTATGTTGTATAATTAAATAGACATTGTAATTAAATTTGTATATATATGTATACGCGGACAAACGGATTTTATATTAGTAGTTAGTTGACTAAAGCGGTGCGAGTTTACGAACGATCCCGTCGGTGCCGCGCGGCTGCTCAAGCGCCGGTCGCTCATCGACGCGCACCAGTCAGCTTACGCGACGCCCGTGCTGATTAAAGGTCCAACCACACCAAACGGCCCGCATCAGCCCGCATCGAAACGAATTTTACAATCTTTAAACGAAATTAAATCTTGTATACAGTGTTTAAAGTTTATATTACCAAGTCAAGGGTAAACACAGCCGGTGACATGCCGCAACACGCGATCGGCTCCGTCCGCATGCGTTCGGACACCGGCGCATACGTTCGAATACCGCCGAATGCGCTCGGAGCCGTCCGCCTGCGTTCGGATTCCGCCGGGTGCGCTGGGGCTTAAAACTATGAAACTAAAAAAGAAGCGAAGGTAGTAGTATGCGACGTCCAGCCGGACGCGGTCGGATGCCGTCGCATTCGACCGTATCCGACCGCATCCGGTCGGATGCGGCGGCATCCGACCGCGTCCGTGCGGTGCGATACTGGCCGATGCGGGCCGTTTGGTGTGGTTGGACCTTAACTTGCCTCCGCGCTTTTATTATTACGATACTATCTCGCTTCAAACTTGTTTCATTCCTTCTATAATATTGTGTATATGTATGGTGTTCTGCTAATAAACATTTCTTCTGGACGTGTTCTCGTGTTACTGCTTCGTGCTATACCTCTTCGTGCATGCGCTAAAGACATCAACCCGCCTATACACCATACCGCTAAAGTTATTTATCTATAATATATTGAAAGCTTGTCAAGTACAAGTGAATGTTAATACCCAAGTACTGAATAAATTTCATTATTTCATTATAAATAATATATCCCGAAAGTATTCACTATTGAATAAAACTCATCATTTTATTTAAATATATTAATAAATATTTAATTTACTTCAAAATGACAAATATATTCACTCCCATTTCGAACTAAATCAAATCAAATTTCAGTTTACTGATTTTAATAATGGAAAATGTTCCTTTTGTCCATAAGGCTCAGATGCAATACTCATAAAAACCACTAAACACAAATAATTGCTCTCCATTTTCCTTTGAATATATAGGTAGGTAGTCAATTCGCAATCAAAAACATAGGACACCTCCACTTCCATTAGTACCATTTAGTGTTGCCACATCGACACATTTCTTTGTGGAGATTTGATAAATTTGTTCATACATGTTTTCCGACCTTGTGTATTTCGGTTCGTATACAAAAAAATAGTAATAGTAAAATAGTATACGCACGAAAAAAAAGGATATATACATAATGTATTTTTGTAAGTTACATTTTTGATTTTTTGTTACGCCAAACGTCTAACGTGAACGATAATCTATTTTCACATTAAAATCCCTTATTATAATGAAGGCAGATATTACTGATACTACGAGCCTTAGTATAATAATAATATATAATAATAATATCTAGGAACAATGTCACACAGATCATCCTAGCCCCAAACTAAGCAAAGCTTGTACTATAGGTACCAGGCGACGATATACATACTTATATAGATAGATATATACTTATATACATAGAAAATATCCATGAGTCAGAAACAAATATTCGTGCTCATCACACAAATATTTGCACTTACCGGGATTCGAACCCAGGACCACCAGCTTCGTAGGCAGTAGCACTACCAACTAGGCTACGGTGACCGTCGATACTCTAACTACTGTAAAAAAGTGGCATAATTTATATGCTATAAGTATAAGGCAAGGCATATAAAAGATATGTTTTAGCAAAAAGTCACCAAAAGACAATAGCCGCACCAGAAAAATTACGCACCAAGACTCAGAACAACTACTTATTTTTCGCACAATTTTTCCAGTGCGGGAATCAAACCCGAATTACTGAAGAGGCCATTGTCTCATGACTGTTGCACCTAACGTGCAGTATAAGTTAAGATGTGCAGATTTTTTCTTTATCTACTATATTTTAATTTGGATATGGCAGCACTTTAATAGTGAGCTAAGCAATTCATGAATGGCTAACACAGCATCCAATATGCTTTTACCGTTGGATTTTATTCTTTTTGGCTCACCTAAAATGGAGAAAATGGGAGTAAATTGGGTATATGCTTCTACTAAAGCTACGTAAGATAAATATTAAAAGCAAAGACTAAGTGGTGATGCTTTGTTTTCAAATACTCGTATAAATTAATGTAGTAAAAATAGAAGGTAATTTTAGGATGCATATCTAAAATTATGCTTATTTATGTACTAGCTGTGCCCCGGGGTTTTAACCGCGTTAAACTTTATAAATTATCACAGCTCCTCCCCCGTAGGTGATAGCGTGATAATATGTAGCCTATATGTTGACCCGACCTCTCAGTAATATAAATGCAAAATTTTAAGTTAATCCATGCAGTACTTTTTGAGTTTACCCCGGACATACATACAGATAAACAGACAAACAGAAAAAAATTCTATAAACTATATTTTTGGCTTCGATATTGATTGTAGATCACGCCCCAAGTATCCTTTTTAAAAAATATTCAATGGACAGTTTTGACTTTCCTAGGATTTTATTATATGTATAGTTATCTAAAATTATGCTTATATTTGTATTAGTTAGCCGGGAAAACCATGTTCCATATTCGAGCACTCAATTTAGCAGAAAGCTCAATATTGATTCCCGCCTCCAGCCATCCGAGAGACTCAATGTAGTTCTATTTTAACAAGATCAATATATACGCTATTTTTTAAGCGTTTCCAATCTGACAGAGAAACAGTTTAAATCTTTATAAAATACTAGCTGTGCCCCGCGGTATTACTCGCGTTAAACTTCATAAATTAAAGCCTATGTGTTAATCCATGGTGCCAGCTAACTCCATACCAAATTTTGAAATTTAGACGTGAAGAAGTAACGAACATACACACTCACAAACTTTCGCCTTTATAATATTAGTATGATATAGCTGACAGCTGTCCATGATAATTGTCATGCCTCAGATTAAAGAACAAGACTAACCCGACACTATACCAAAGGCATCCTGGATGTAAGCCAGTCCGAGATTGGAATGGCTCTCGAACATTACAAATTCAACAAGGCGCCTGGGGATATTGGAGTAACAGCTTAACTTCTGAAGGTGAGTGGTACACTGATTTTACTGGCCCTTCACAAGTTATTTAACTTGCCCATGAGTACCCCCCACTCATGGGTAAGTTAAATAACTTGTGAAGGGCCAGTAAAATCAAATTTTAAATTTTTCCAGTAAAATCTTTAATCTGAGGCATGACAATTGTCATGGACAGCTTTTCTTCACAAAGGTCGATAGAACCTTATTATGAATTTTAGACCCACTCTCACACTCACTGCTGAGCCTGTATACAAATTGTTTTTGAAAGTCATTAAGCCTCCCGAATAAGTTATTTTTCTTATCGTTATTTTTGAATGCGACTGAAATTTATTTTTAGTACATTTTTCATTTCGTTGTGTAACTTCACAGACGAATTTAACTCATTAAGTTTCGTTCACTATTGCTTATGGTACGTGAGTTAGGTTACTCTCAAATAATGTATTCATCTACTTTTATCCAACTGAGGTTGGCTGCGACTAAAACGACCACGAAAAACCTACGTCTGATCGCGCAAAAAAGCAGCTCTAAACTTTTTAATAAAATAAATAAAACAGTACTTGTCGGGGACTGTAAATTGACATTAATACGATTTAAATATTCAATTAACTGCAGAGGTATTTCCAGTATGGCACAGCCTCCTTCAAGAAGCGAGACGTTTCCTTTTTTAAATGCAGGTAATACCCCTGCGATCTCTCTGTTAGTGATGTCTGTGGGCAGCGGTGATCAACTACACAATTATCAACTTAATTGGAAATCTGCTAAATACAAAAAAGCATAGAAATGATGTCCTTTTATTACCACATTATTAATTCCTGCCAAGGTAGGAATTAATAATGTAGAAATGAGCTGGCGATTCACTTGATGGTGATCACAGCCGCTATGGACAACAACACCAGAGAGGCCACAGGAGATTTGCCTTCAAATTCTATAAAAAATACACAATTATCAACTTTATTGGAAATTTAGTAAATACAAAAAAGCATTGAAATGATGTTAATTCCCACATTATTAATTCCCGCCAAGGTAGGAATTAATAATGTAGAAATGAGCTGGCGGTTCACCTGATGGAGATCACAGCGGCCCATGGACAATAACACCAGAGAGGCCACAGGAGTGTTGCCTTCAAATTCTACTTTTAAAACCAACAAGTTACCAACAGTATTGGAAATCTACTGAGTACAAAAAAGCATTGAAATGATGTCCGTTTAATTCCACAATATTAATTCCCACCTTGGCTTTGTATTTTTTGGCGCAATTAATATGCGGGAAAACGAACGATTAAGTTGGCCTAGTAAAACTTAACGGTCCGGATACCTGGGTCAATTACTCAAGCTTACGTTCACACTCGCGTTAGGACTAACATTTACATAAATCTATTTGTAAAACTTGATGGCTATATAAATAACCTCAACAATATTTTTGTGCTTATTTTGGTATTTCCGATATTTACAGTTTTAATAAATTTTTACATATATGTGTCAACGCCGTTAGGGGAGATGCTGGTGATCTGTAGTACAGACTTGCCTAGTTCAGACACCAGTCTCTGGCAAACAAAATGTACCCATGTTTATTATGTAACTCCATGTAATTATCACTGTTTGTGAAGAGAAATAAATAATTTTTGTACTTTTTTGTATTTAATTTTAGATCATTTATCGCGATTACAACGTGTACAAGTAATCTGGTATGTGGCTTACGGTACTTACTTATCGTATAAGCAGTGGTTACCCTAGTGTCAGATTAGTTCAAGCAGCCTAGTAAGCATGTGACATGGCTTTATGACTGTTGACTAACGACTACAACCGGAACCTACAGCTTAACGTGCCCTTCGAAGCATGGAGACACTCAGAAATTAAACCACCAAACTAAGCTAAGCTTCTACTATGAAGATAGTTTATAACTTTATTTATGTAAATACACAGGAAAAACCCAGACCGAGACCAAGAGAAATATACATGCTCGAACACAAATATTTGTCTTGTGCGAGATACGCCCGAACCTTTGGGTCAAAAGGCAGATACACCCTTTGTTACTAATACCCATCGGTTAATATAGCCAGTTGCATTCATCGATCCGTAAGTGATCGCAAAAATCAACGCAGTATAGCAACTAGGCACGCGGTCAATCTATAGATGGGTGACCGCCAAAGTGGTTTAATTTGTGAGCATCACGCTGGTTACGGTTGTTACCCATGGACTGAGACTGAGGCTAGTTGCTTAACATCGCCTATGCTATGTGATAGCTATGTGCGCCTAAGGCGGACGGTAAAGAATATCACTACCTCATTTCATCCAGTGGGAGGCGTCCAAGTCGATCCGAGGGAATATCTCCCAGGTAACGGGCAGCAGTATCTCTCTGTCTACTATGACCATCATACGGCGATCGCCAACCCGCAAATCTGCCAAACGTCACTATTACGGCATATGCTACTGTAGTGGCAACAGCTACAGTATAAAACCTACTTTCTACAATTTCTCTATGATAGTGAGTCACGTTTAAAAAAGATATATAACTTCAATATTAAGTCAAGAAATAAAATAATTTTACATGTTAACTGGTTTCTGATTTTCTACTAATTTATTAGTCTCACTTCATTGGTGACTCCTACTAAACTACCAAATGATGTTCTGATTTTCTACTAATTTATTAGTCTCACTTCATTGATGACTCCTACTAAACTACCAAATGATGGGCACAACTCCATTATGTAATATTTTAGGGAGTCCTTCGCCCGGCAGTGGACGTCATTGGGCTGATATGATAAATGTTTGCATTTAAACTGAAAACCGGCCAAGTGCGAGTCGGACTCGCCCATGAAGGGTTCCGTAGCAGCAAGTATTTCAGTTGATTAAATGAAAGCAAATTGCGGTTTACGATTTATGACATATTAAAAAAAAAACTTCTTACTAGATCTCGTTCAAACCAATTTTCGTTGTTAGTTTGCATGGTAATGTACATCATATATTTCTTTTAGTTTTATCATTCTCTTATTTTAGAAGTTACAGGGGTGGGGGGACTATCATTTTACCACTTTGGAAGTGTCTCTCGCGCAAACTATTCATTTTAGAAAAAAAAATATAAACCTCAATATCATTTTTGAAGACCTATCCATAGACACCCCCCAATCGTACATGTATGAGTACGATGAAAAAAAAAATTTGAGTTTCAGTTCTATGTATGAGGACCCCCAAAATTATTGTTCTTTTTCTATTTTCCTGTAAAAATCTTAATGCGGTTCACCGAATACATCTACTTACCAAGTTTCAACAGTACAGCTCTTATAGTTTCGGAAAAAAGTTGCTGTGACATATGGACGGACAGACTATAAGGGTTCCGTTTTTTGCCATTTGGCTACGGAACCCTAAAAAAATAAGTAACAAGTCAATTTACCTAACCTTAAGGAAGTTGCTTGCTATCAGGCGGGACTGTCGACTATTTGCCGACTTATTATAAAAAAAATCGTACCGCAGTGCAAATCTTACAATCATTGATTTGCAAAGAAATGCACAGCAATTTCAGTATTGGGACGGCCAGTAAAAATAATGAAACCATATTTGCTGGTAATGAAGTAATTCTCTGTGTAAATTCCACCACGAAATGAAATAGCTGGTTACCGCAATTGCGATGTAATAATTTATTATTGTCGTTAGCCGTACAATTCCACAAGCTTGAATTGGATAAGTGTTACTAATGAATTGAATAAAAATGTAGTTTATTGTTCAAGACTTCGCCCGCACTATTTAAACTAATCCACTTGTCGCGGAGTACTTTACGAACATATATGACGGAATGTACGGAATATTATACGAAAGTATACCCAGACTCAGAACAACTATTTATGGGTCCCAAAAATAGTTGTCCTGTGCGGGTATCGAACCCGGGATATTTGACCAATGAAATCACAGAAATCTTAACGCTGTTAAGCGCTGAAGAGACATCTTATGCTAACTTACCTGAAGACCATTATTTATTATTCGAAGCTTTAATTGAAAATGTCTAGTCTCTGCTGAGCGGTAAACTATGATTAAAATTCAACTAGCTTACCTAGAATTGCGAAGAAAGTCATCAGTTTTCTGTGATCTTATTGGTCAAATGCTGTGAGGAAACATGTCTCTTCACAGCATTTGACCAATGAAATCACAGAAATGAATTACATACACTTCTCTTCTGACTTCTGAAACCAATCCCTGCCTGTAATCATAGGCCCGTAATATGTACGAGCCTATGATTACAGGCAGGGATTGGTGGAAATTTGTAGAGAAAGTTTTTATGTGAATTTACCTGGAAGCTATTTATTCTGTGTGACAATTGTCGTCCGCAATGCAGTGAAATACTAAACGTCGTTTAATTGACATATAGTTTAATTAAACCATTGATAGCTTCACCATTTATTACCGGTGACGGTTTCCAAGAACACTTATGTGTTGACCGGACAATGGTAGTTATTTAGAATTAACAGATGAATACGCATTGCTTAAGAAATCAATGGAAGGATGGAATTATTGATGCAGTATAAGAAGAAAATATTTACTTATATTTGCAATACAAAGAAAGAGAAAAAAAACTTAAGAGGTGTCAAGGGACACCCGGATGGAACGAAGTTATTTCTTATTATTTATTATGTACAAAAAACCTGTATACACTCAACAAAAATAATCGTCGCGACACCAGACTGTTCAATGCGAAATAGAAATGAAAATATCTGGCTTGCTTTCTATAAGAGAGAGAGAGAGAGAGAGACAGACAGACAGAGAAACATGCGCACGCCGCACAGCTGCAAAAAGTGTCGTGACAACTTTTCGTAAGATATTTTTCCGTCTAGCCCCCTTTCACAACGCGCGATAAGGAACTTCGTTCCAACAATATATTAAAAATGTTCGGTGATGGGTGTGAGCTTTAGCACAAGCTTTATTCCAGTAAAAATTAATTAGTTTGTATGGAAAAAGTTGCATTAATTGCGCTTTAAGTTGGCTATGATGAAATATTCTGATGCATGCAAATATTGGGTTTAAATGAATTTAATTAAATTCATTTATGAATTCAAAACGCAATGTCAAATATTCCAATCAATTATTGCAAAATCTGTTAACAGCATAATTACGCTAATTACGATATGAGTTTTGTTGACGAATTAAATTATTGACCGCAGTTTAATGGTAGCTAGGAGACGGGTCACTACCCGTCTCCTAGCTACCATTAAGCCTGCTACCCGACTACCCCCTTAGTCGCCTTGTACCACACCCAAAGGAATGGGGTGTTCCTGTTTTCCTGTCTGAGCCAGAACCCACATGGCTAAACGATTAACGGCTATTAAAAGAACAAAAGTATAAAATCAGTACGCCGCAACATGATCGGTTTTCCATACAGTTATAATAGCAATAATAATATCGTGGGACATTATTCACACACGGCCATCTGATCCCTTGTATTATGGAAACCAGATATAATACTTTTGTTTTGATAATTTACTACGAGACTCAGGACAAACAGACATGTTTATACACACAAATATCTGTCCTGGGTGGGAATCGAAACCACGACCTGCGGCGTGAGAGGCAGTATCTACCAACCAAGCCAACGAGCCCGTTGAAAATCAAATAATGTTACCTATCTAAAACGCCGAATTGGCGCAACGCAATATTAAAAAAAATATTAAATCCATTTACCTAAATGCTCATATTCGAAACTTTTATATTCTTTTTCTTATATATTATACGACTGTCACCGTACCCTAGTTGGTAGTGCTCCTGCCTACGAAGCTGGTGGTCCACGGTTCGAATCCCGGTAAGTGCAAATATTTGTATGATGAGCACGAATATTTGTTTCTGAGTCTTGGATGTTTTCTATGTATATAAGTATTTATCTATCTATATAAGTATGTATATCGTCGCCTGGTACCCATAGTACAAGCTTTGCTTAGTTTGGGGCTAGGATGATCTGTGTGACATTGTCCCTAGATATTATTATTATTTGTCGCGTGTCCAGTAAAAACGAGCGAAGATGGATTTAAGATACGGCTTTTACCATTGAATTGAGTCAAGATACCTTGGCTGATACTGAACTGACTTTGATTTTTAGTTTACTATTTCCGTACTTCTATATTATCATTCATTTTTCAAAACAAACATGGGTGTCAATGCTGCGCCTGTTACGCACAGCCTACCCTAGTAAATCGCCGCCCTAGCATCGCCCTACAAACATTTCACACGGCCCCAACGACACAAGGCGCAAGCGCAGCAGAACGTGAACCAGCCATTGACGTCAACCGAGGTTTCCTATATCATGGGAACGTGGAACAGAAATTCTTTGATCATTCTTTGATTAACTAGCACCTACTTAGTTTTATTAATGATAGTAACCTTTAAAAATAAAATAGTGTAAATAAATTTGCATTTTTTTTGCATCTCCTCCTCCTTTTGGTGCGATACCTGAGATTGCATTTACTGACAAATAAAATTTCTAATCTTCTTTTTTGGACCCTACGAACCCTAAGATCCTTGAAACCTGGGAGGCTTTACCAAGATATTATAAGCAAGCAAAAGCTCAAATCGTCTAGCATTAGCCCAAGCACAACTACCATCTACTTAACACGAGCGATAGGGGTCGGCTGTAATGGACTTTTTGATTAAGTCTAATCTTTATATCAAAATAAACATGATGAATAGAAAACAAAAAAATATCTAAACGTATCTCCTAAAACTCTCCTCAAACCTTTCAAAATAAGACTCTCGCGCTTCACTAACTGGTTAACAAACTAAAACCACGAACTTCAAAATGACTTTATAATATAAAACTTTGTTAAAACTCTAAACGGATTTGTTTCAGGGCCCTTATTTAATTCTCCCAAAAAACTTTTAATGAGACTCGGTAAAGTTTAGTATCTTTTTCCCTGAAACACCTTGAAAAGATGAAAGGTTCTTGTAAATCGTTTATATTTTCAGAGCTCTTTATCGAGGATATCGCTCGTTAAACATTGGCACGGTGACATTTATTCCAACACAAATAACATGTACTATAAATAGTGGAGGGTACTAATGTAGCCCTATCTACGTATGAATCTAAAACAATGAAAGGAAACCAGTTTATGAATTTCTTACCCAACGGCCATAACTTCTAAGAGCTTATATATTTTAAATTATATTACTAAAACCTTTATTATTTTATTTAAATACTTATATTATGATTCTGTTTCTTAACTATTTTCGCGTAATTACCGAACCATTTAACGTTGAATTTCGAACGAAGGCATATCTTAATCCAAAGTAATATATAGATTAACAAACATCAGTACTCCGTTTTCCAAGGAGAAATCGCACCAGAGAAATCGGGTGGAAGCTAGTACAAATAAATAATGCATTTTGTACAGATAGCATAGACATGACCTCAATTTAGATTGGAATTAACAAAAACCAACCAATACCAACTAACCCAACCAATACACCTCGTGCACAATAATGAGTGTATTTCTTTAATTGGCAGCATTAGATTGCAGCCAACCTAATTAAGATTTAAAAAAGCAGCGATCGCATTTTGTTTTTCTTCATACGGGGAAGCCACTTTATCGTATTTTTCCTTGTGTCTTACCGAAGAATTCAAGTTTTTCCAACCTTATTCAGTATCAAACCTGGAAATTCCTTACGTTTGAGTTTTGTAATTACATGTTGGATTTTATTGTGTCGCAGTCGTGTTCTTCCACAATATGTTTTTAAAGCTAAGCTTAAGACTTCGATGCTTAGATTTTATCGGTCTAATTGTTGTTTTAGAATGAAATAGATCGTGAAAGAACCGTAATTTTTCAACAGCTTTTTCCATGGTTATGAATATTGTTTATGCGTAATACCGATCCGAATGTAAAGAAGCACGCAGTCAGCATCGCAGGAAAACTAAAGCCTGAAAATGTAATTGAATAATAAAAATTCTACGAACGACGAACTTCTTCCTTAGTAGAATCCATAGCCGTTGGGGTAGAAAGGTTCTTGAGTTGCGACCAAGAAATGAAATACTCAACCTGGCTAGATATCGTACATGATGGACCAACAAATTGAACCGTGAGACCGGCCATTATGGTGGTACCTAGAGGAGGCTTTTGTCCAGTATTGGGCGTCTTTTGGCTGACTTTTGTTTCATACAATAAAAAAACTTGTGTGTACTTATGTACACGCGTTAGAAGTTATACTTCTTTGGCGTATGGAAAAAAAATAACTAAAATGCAGTAGCGATTAACGATAAATATTAAAATTAATCAAAAATATTTTATTTAAATAAAAATACTAGAATATACAACTTGAACATAGTTATCAATTTTCATACCACCTAGAACTAACTTCATGCTGTTAAATTTAGGTGTCAGTGTGCGCGCGCATCGTAAAAGTTCACTCTCATCTAGAACTAACTTCATGCTGTTAAATTTAGGTGTCGGTGTGCGCGCGCATCGTAAAAATTCACTCTCATCATTTTTCTCCATCGCGCCAAAAGAAGTATAACTTCGAAAACCCAGTAAATTAAACATCGTTAATCGCGAAAATGTCATATTCTTACTGCACTTTAATTGGTTATTATCAGTGAGACCTCTAAAGCTATTCATATCTTCTTAACTATTCATTTCACATCATAAAAATAATGAGATGCATTAAAAATACGACCTGCCTACCATTAAGGTCTATTTTAAAGGGTCATCAACTAATTTTGGGGTGCTCTTAAAGTTGTAAACTTTTTAGTACTTCGACATTATTTTTTGACGGCACTCCTTTATGGCGCCGTTTGAGAAAATGTTGGCAACTGAATGTTTAATTAATTTTTATTTATTTTAGCAATTACCCTATTAAGAAGGGCTAATTTACTAGAATGGGTCTATTTACTGGGCACTTGATACGGTACGATACTTTAATAAAAAAACATCACAAGTTGTTCTGCCGATCAAATTAAAATACAAGAGTAAGTGGAGCTGTATGAAGAAGTAGAAGCATATGGAGGAACCTATACTGAATAGATTTTGGTTTTATTTTTAGATACTTCAATAGATTTAAAGTTCTTCTGCCCATTTTTCGGCTACGGCGGCCAGTCTCAATGGAGACTAACCAACTTTTCGGGCCATATTATAGTTCTCATGTTTGTGCGCAAACACAGGGGCACTTTCTGTACATCGCTGTCACGACCACGACTGTGGAAGACACGACCAGAAAGAGGTTAGGTACTAGGCCAATATCTTCACGTAATTTCCGAGGCACGGGGATGTAAATACTCAGATTCAAGGCTGAAAAAATATTACCTATATATACCTACATATTTTAAAACCGCACATCAAGCTGCCCCAATCTGTCAAATTTCCCTAATTGAAAGTGAAGCTTATGCTTTTGTGATAAAGTTGAAAATCTATAAAAGAAATTTGACAGATTGATGTAGCTGGATGTGCTGGCGTCTGTACATAGAAAACAAACGAAAATACGCAAGAGACCCAATAGAGGCATTGGTACGATGAAAGGTATATCAGAGGTCTAATGGCTGACTTGGCCAACTTTGCTGCCAGAATAACTACTGCCCTAAATAGATTGGCAAGGAAAAACTTGCGATCGATAGTTTTACAACATTTATTTAAATGGGACCAAGCCTGCGACTATGTGCCTACCATTATCGGTCATTTTATAAGTCTGTGAAATTAAAAAAAAAACTTGTTGTAACTTAGCCACTTACTCTTAATGATTTTACAAACTTATACAATATTGTGTGATATTACAAAAGTTAGTAAAATGATCAAGATGAAGTGGTGGGTATTTGAACTTTCATTAGAGCTCGTTCCTAATAGTAGTGGTCTGAGAATGTGATTGATACCTAGCCAAAATGAGGTGACCTTAAATGACTAATTCACATTTGCTTATTGTCAAGCATCAAAGACTTATGTTGCTAAGCTGAGCAATCACAATTTCTAAATGCCAATTACTGTAATATTGTGAGCGTTGTGATGATAATTGAATTATTAATTTCCGTGGAATGAGCATAGTTAATTTTGTACAGCAGAACATTGTAATTATTTTCATTATTATGTACATGTACATTATAATGAAAATAATTACAGGTACATAGTTATTTTTATCACCCTATCTCGGAAAGAGTATTTTTACTCTTCATTATCTAACTAAAAAACTAAAAGTAATATTAATAATAATAATAATAAATCTTTTATTTCTCACCATAGTTCAATACAGTTTGGAGAAGGTGCACATACATTTTTATCACAACAATATATACTATGGTGGGTTGATACCTGAACTAGGATGGTTCCTGTGTCTCAAGTTATCAACCCTCCACTCCAATAAATGGTCTTATGTCTAATTTAAGTATTTGTACGTATTGCGCAAAAAATTAAAAAAAGTACACCAAAAAGGTTCCAAGTCTTAGTTTTTAATAAATTAAAAAAGGTGTATGATAAATTCGGCACCATAGAGGTAGATAGGTTTACTGATAATTTGCATTCACAAACTTGGTGCACACGATGTTCTAAATTCAAATTTACTTTAACCTCTAGAGGATAAAAACGAGTTTTCCACTCAGATATCGAAGAGCTTTTTACGAGACGGGGTGATGAAAAAGTTATTTTTTACGTATAGATTACTCTATACGTAAAAAATAACATTTTTGTAATGTTTCAATGTTTTCAATGCTTGTAATTAAACTAAGACACATTAAATAATCAAGTCCATAGATTTCGCAAATGGTTTCCAATACCATATATTTATATAAAACTTGGGTATGGAGATAATCATTAGCATATCAGCCGTAAGACTTTACGTAGAACTTGGGTGTGTTGGTAATTATCATAACTTTTGGTACATAGCTTTTGCTGAGACGGTGACCTTTCGACGGAACATACAGGAGCTATTGTACTTTCTTTATTTTGTTGTGTATTTTTTTCGATATTTATTATTTTTTGTGTTTGTATTATGCTATACCTTGTAATTACTCATTTCTTGTATGTTCGTGTTGAATAAATGTATTTCTATTCTTCTATTCTTTCTATTCATAAAGACGCCCACTTCTGGACAAAAGCTTCCCCCAAAGAACTCCACAATTGCCGGTCTAATGCTATCCGCTACCAGCGGTTTATAATGCTGGTAAAATTTAGTCTTTAAAATTACTATCAATATTAACATAAGGGTAACAACGTTAGAACAAAGGCCAACTAGTTCCCAAGCGATTTTGTCTTACATATAGTTTTTGATTTATATTAGTACGGTAATACTGCAAGTTTTAACTTTATAATAGAGTTGGTGCCATTTAATTCCTTGGAGAAAGGAAACTTTAAAACCTATCATATAATTACTAGGTACTTCTAATTCAAGTCCAAATTGGCGTGGCGCAGCTACTAAGACAGTCGCCTCGCCTCTTGTTTGAGTCCCGCGCCGGACAACTATTTGTGTTATCAATAAATTGTTGTTCTGAGTCAGGATGTCATTGTGTCCGTCTATTATATGTTTGTAAAGTACCCCGCAAAACAGGGATTAGATTCCCTAGTGCGAGCGTTATCTTTTTATAAAGAAAGAAGACAGAAAAGTTATTATTCGACCAGAAAGCAATCAGTCTCAACGGACTAGCGATCTACGTTGAAAATGTAATGTAACATCAGTTTCTGCGCAAACATAATGGCACTCTCTAATCCCTAACTATCATGTTTCGTATGAGATAGTCTGTTAAGTTAGAGTGTTGGATTGTGGAGTCAATGGCCTCGGGTTATAACCCAGTGACTTTTCGAATACATGTGCGTATTATAATATATATAAATAATAATAAATATTTTTTTTTATTCAAGAAATAATGTGTACAAAATTATATCTACTTACTTTAAAAATAATTAATACTAAGCTATAGACAATTTGTGCCTGTACTAGGTTAAACCTGTACCACAGGCGTTCTAACGGCTTAAAAGGTATACTTATTCTTTATTGAAAATTTAAACAATATTTAATTATACATACAAATTCAAAAACCTAAGATATAATGTTTAAAAAATTAACTTATTTTAGAATACTAAATAATCCCTCAGTCTCATCATAGCTCAATTTTTGTAAAAAATTGCTGACTATTTTTTTAAAATTTGTATAGTTAAGGTTATATATAGATAGTGACTTATTTATTTTATTGTAAAGATATGGTCCGAGAAAAGGATAAAATTATTATTATAAGTATTATATTATTATGTACGCACCAGTGACTTTTTGAATAAGTACATGTGCGTATTAGAAATTAACTATCCCGTAGTTGAAAGAGTAAAAAGAACATCGTGAGGAAACCTGCTTTCCTGAGAGTCCTCCGAAATCTTCTTGATGGCATGGGAAGTCTGCGAACCCGCATTCGATCAACGTGGTAGAATATTTCCCGTCGTCACTCAGGCACTTGTTCGGTAGAGGGATAGTAATGAGCTACATTGCACATGATCTGATGAAACACGCTAGCCGACATGACCGGAGAGATAACAATAATAATATCCTGGGACATTATTCACACACGGCCATCTCTGATTCCAAACTAAGTAAAGCTTGTACTATGGAAACCAGGTAACTGATATAATACATATACTGATTTTATTTTGTAAATATAAAACTTATATGGATAATTACACCCAGACTCAGAGTAAACAAACATGTTCATGCACACATATCTGTCCTGGGTGGAAATCGAACCCACGACCTGCGCAGCTGGGGCGTGAAAAGCAAGCATTTGCCAACCACGCCATTAGGCATATGTCTCCCGTTTCCGGGCTATAACAGAGATTTTTTGGAATAATATTTTTTACTATCGCCTAAGCCAACGGATATCGTTAACGTGATCGGCGTTCAAATAGAAGAAGGTTAAAAGTTATTAAATAATTCGTTAAATCGGCTTCCATGAGCACATGTGACGTCATAAATGGTCCGGAATCGATTTCCAACGTTGAAGCCGATTGAACGTATGATATAATAAATGTTAACCTTCATCTATTTAAAAACCGATCAGGATTACGATAAACGGTGAATTAGTCCCCCTGACTTGGGAATTAAACCCAGGGGCTCCACCGGCTAAGTCGCCCAACATCGTTTTCGTGAATGGCATTCAAATAACTAAAGGTTAAAAAAACTTGTGTGTACTTATGTACACGCGTTAGAAGTTATACTAATATACAACTTGAACATAGTTATCAATTTTCATACCACCTAGAACTAACGTCATGCCGTTAAATTTTTTGGTGTCGGTGTGCGCGCGCGCATCGTAAAAATTCACACTCATCATTTTTCTCCATCGCGCCAAAAGAAGTATAACTTCAAAAATGACTTAATCAATCGTTAATCGGCTTCCATGACCACATGTGACATCATAAATGGTCCGAAATCGATTGTAAACGTTGAGGCCGATTTTACGATTGATTAAGTCATTTTTAACCTTTATTTATTTGAATGCCGTTCACCAAAACGGTGTTCGGCCACTTAGCCGGTAGAGCCATGATTGTCTGTGGTTAACTGATGAGGCAAAAACTGTCAAAACTATAAAGACCATGGCATGTGATAACTATGTTAACGTACTCCAACATAAACTAGGCCGAGCATAGTGGCTCCAATTTTTTACAGTCTGTGAGTATTTCTTGCTCTTACCAGTGACCAAAAGGCAAATGACGGTCAGTTAATTACCTTTTCTCCCACCCATTTGCCCCCCTTTATCCAACAAATGATAGTAAGTAGTTAGTGATTTATCGACTGCCGTTTGGGAAACTACGTTCTCGTCGAATATTTGATTTGATCGTCTATTTGCAAATTGTCAGGGTAGAAGTTTTTCCTCTACAAGGATTACAGAGATAGATTACAATACTTTCTCAGAACAAATTAGTACAAAGTCAGTAAAACACTGACATATAATTTATGTAAAATGTGTAAATTACTTCTACACTTACTTCTAATAGCTAAAAGACGCAGCACGGGTAGGCTCCTTACCAGATGGACCGACGATCTTGTGAGGGTCACTGGAATCCGCTGGATACAGGAAGTGCAATACCGGCAATTGTGGAGATCTTTGGGGGAGGCCATTGTCCAGCAGTGGACGTCTTTCAGCTGATATGATGATGATGCCTGGTTGCTATTAATGTCGAGAAAAGAACCCGTTTCAAAACATGTTTCTCAAAATGATGATGATGATATGGTATCATCATCATCATCATATCAGCCGAAAGATGTCCACTGTTGGACAAAGGCCTCCCCCAAAACAATTGCCGGTCTTGCGCTATCCACATCCAGCGATTTCCAGCGACCCTCACTAGATCATCGGTCCATCTTGTAAGAGGCCTGCCCACGCTGCGTCCGGTTCGTGGTCGCAACTCGAGAACCTTTCTGCCCCAGCGGCCGTCGGCTCTATGAGCTATGTACCCTGCCCACTGCCACTTCAGCTTGGCAATTCTTACGGCTATATCGGTTACTTTGGTTCGCCGGACCAATAAAACCAAACCAAAACCATAACAGACAATAAATACGATAATTTTGTTACGGATACAATTAATAAAAGTACTAATAAAAAGCCTATTATTTCTTATCACCACAGTAATAATAATAATTTCCTGGGACATTATTCATTCATGACCATCGAATCCCAATCTAAACAGAGCTTCTACTATGGAAACCAGATAACTGATATACTGTATATACATGTATGTATATGTAGTATATCAGTTATCTGGTTTCCCTTACTTGTATTTTGTAAAAACTTAATGTAGATAGCAGTATTTTACATTTGTTAGTAATAAATATTAATGACATTTAATTCAAAGTATTTTTTTACTTATTTATTTTTTCAGTTTATTCGTTAGGAACCCAACTTGGAGGAACCCATCTACATTTCACGGTCTTTACTTCGTCCTATACTATTCTTAATATCCAATTAAAATTAACTACGATGTTTAATAATACCACCAAGTGTACAGAGCACTCAAGCTCCAATTGTCCCGGAAACGTTCACACCTCCAATTGGTGGATTGGTCAACAAAGTCTTATTTGGGTTTCAGAGGTGACTCGATTGTAGCTTTGTAAATAGAGCTGGTATTTATTCACTTTGAGGCAACAGTCATCAGATTAAAATGGAAATCGGTCTGTTAGCGTGGAACATATTACTGCGGAGAGAGTTTTAAACTTACTATTGAAAAGACTAGTTGTAATATGCTGCTGTTTGATATATTTGTAGTACATAACAAATGACTATATAAAAATATAAATAAAATAAAAAAGTTTTTATTCACGTAGACTTGTAAATAGTCAGAACATGTTTGTAGTAATATAATTAAGTATACATAATTATGTCTAGTTACATAGATATTTAGGTACACGGAATATTAAAAAATATTTTTTTTTTAGAATAGTAATGATATTTAGCTAGCTTGTATTAAGTTATTGTCAGAGATTATGTTTAAGTTTAATTATCGAAATTTGTATATACATGTGTTAATTAAGTAATGGATGTTACATAAGGACCTTAATCTGACTATGAAACTAAACAAATCGGAGACGTTCTCAAGAAAGGCCAGGTCAGACCGTTACCAGGTACCATAAAACGGCGAGCATGTATGAAGAATATAATGACAGTACGTGAGGCAAAAGAAGTTTGCAAAGGAAATTCGTTGTCTCTGCCTACCCCTCTGGGAAACAAACGTGAGTTGTATGTATGTATGAAACTAAACAACTTGCAGTAAAGCAGGTTGAAAAATACGTTAAAAAAATCATACAAACGGCGTCAATCGATCAGCATGTTTGTATAGAAAATGTTTATAATTTTTTGTGATTCTTCGTAAACTTATATTCCAATATTCGTTCAGTTCTATAGACAGATTAAGATCCGTAACTTACGCCCACTAATTCTTTACAAGGTATGTTCCCTATGAACTCCAAAACGGCCAAAGAGATTTTGAAGAAATTTGCAAATATGAAGATTATATAAGGCAAGAGGGTGACCAGTATAGTTTGGTAGCGATCAAATCAAATGATTTTTTCTTTGAATGTTCAGTAATTTTGTGTCATAATATTCTGTAAAGGCTGACAATGTCTGCCAGGACACCTAATATGTTATAAAAATCGTAGTGAGCCCAACCAAATATTGGCTGCGACAGGCCACCTTATCAAAGAGTAGCTAACTAGAGGCATTCACAGCCAGTTAATTTCTCTAGTTCGAAAGAAATCGGAGTGAGGTAAAGCACTCAGGCACATCCATACCACCATGCCATCCATAGATGGGTGACCGCCAAAGTAGTTTAAATTTAGTAAAAGCTACCATTCTCATCCGCGCATTCTCCATTTCCTACTCTAGTAATCTGCCTCGTTGCTCTGGCGGTAGCGTGTTCACCCGCAGAGAACGAGGTCCGGGCGGTCGGCCCAAAAGTGATTTTAGGACTTTTCTGTAAAAAGAAAATTTTCTCAGCATCAGCCCGAAGTCTGGGAGTCGGTAGTATACCCCCTTACCTCGGAGAGCATATATATAGCGTAAAGCCGTCGGTCCTGTACACGACCTCTTTCCGGTCGTGTTGCTTGGCGTCCTATCGGATCATGAGAGTGATGGAATAGCAAGTGCCCCTGTATTTGCGCACACACTTGTGCACTATAATATGTCCTGCGCAATTGGCTAATCTCCATTGAGAATGGCCGCCGTGGCTGTAATAAAGCCGGGAAGACATCATCATCATCACATTTCTGAATGATCCCCTGCTTCGGAGAGCACCTTAAACTGTCGATGAAGCACGTCAGAAGCCTACTGGGCTTGAACAACTCTGACTGTAGGATAACCACTGCCCATACGATAAAATAAGCTACAATTTGCTATAAGCAAACACCGCGCATACTCTATTTCCTACTTTAGTAATCTACAAGCTGTGCCCCGCAGTTTTTTCCAGCGTTAAGCTTCATTAATTATCATCATCATCATCATCATATCAGCCGAAAGACGTCCACTGCTGGACAAAGGCCTCCCCAAAGATCTCCACAATTGCCGGTCTTGCGCTGTTCACATCCAGCATTCCACATTAATTATAGCCTATGTGTTATTTGGATATATAAGCTATATTACTAGAAAAGTTTTATCGAAAACCGTCTGGTAGTTTTCGCGTGAAAGAGTAACAAATATACACACTCACAAACTTTCGCCTTTATGATAGTGTGATGGTACAATTTGTAATTTTATACAGATTGTGTTCTAATACCAATAAGCTTGCTTAATGAAGATTATCAAAATTATGTCCGTAATAGGTTTATTCAACCCAAGTACAATACAAGCCTTAACCATTAGGTTGCCATTAGAAACGCCATTACAGCCGAAAAGGGTAGTAATGTTCCTTTTTTTGTGTCTTTTCAAGATAACCATTAATGAAAAAATGTTGCCAACAATAAATTCTAAAACCCAATGGTAGAATGGTAGATTACACACTTAATGATGACTCTGGACGTACGGAGCCTTCACAGAGCCGACATCATACCAAACTGCTTCTTTTGTGGTATACCACCGTATGACTACGAGGCTTGTACACTAGTAAAATAAAATAAAATGCATGCAAACTTCTTACAACTAGCAATTTCGCCTCGCCCGTTCGTTTCCCGGGTTATATTTAAAGTCATTTATTCTCATTAAGACATACGTCACTCACGATTCCCGCGCCGGACACTATCTATGTGACCCATGAATAGTTGTTCTGAGTCTGCATGTAATTTGTGTCCATCTATTATATGTTTGTAGAGTACCCCGAGAGACAGGGATTAGATTCCATAGTGCGGGCAAATGTCTTTAATAGTTGTACCTAGGTATACTAAGTTTATGGTTAGACCTCGGTCACCGAGCATACCATCACTTTTGGCCGAAAGAGCTTTCATTTAATTAATAGGTTTTTTTTATGTCAGAGGACGACAAACGAGCAAGTGGGTCACCTGGTGTTAAGTGATCACCGCCGCCCATGGATACTCGCAACACCAAGGCTCGCGGATGCGTTGCCGGCCTTTAAGAGTCAGCAAATCAGTGTTGCTGACCCTTCCCCCCACCCCGATGAGCTCTGGCGACCTGAAAACCCACCATTAAGGTTTTGTTTCTTTTTTTTAATTACCTGTTTCTATACACGGCGGAGCATGTCGCGAGGCTTCAAGATCAGAGATGGACGCTAAAAGTGACATTTTGGAAAGGCCCACCAGGTAAAATGAGCAGAGGACGACCGTTGACACGCTGGGGTGATGAAATTGCAAGGACAGCCGGCCCAAACTGGAAGCAAACCGCACAGGACAGAGACAAATGGGCATCTTTGGAGGAGGCCTTCACCCAATATGGGGTTCCTGCAAATATCACTATTAGTTAAATAAGTAAAAAAGTATCTTAAAACTATGTAAATGTAAAAAAACTATGTAATAGGTATAAGTAGGAAATAAAAGGCTTTTTATTTATTTATGTTTATACACGACTAATATTAATTAATTTATACCGAAATCTTTGTAATAATAGACAGCGTTGAATTTTGGTAACGGAAGGGTGGCAACTAGCCTGAGTAATCTTTACCCGCATGTCAGAGGACATTAAGGCCGCGTTTAGTTTGTATTTTATGTGCCTAAGTGATCTTAGCTCAGATACATTTTTATTCTCGTTTGCGACCGAAAGGATAATGCTTGGGACACACCATAATGGACGGTTAGATGTAGCACATTTGAATAGGATTAGTGGAGTAAAGTCATTTATTATTGTATTGTACGAGTGATCAACGAATAATGTTAAAGGGGCGGGTAAATCCAAATTTTCCACTTATCTGAACTGAATTCAACGGTTTAAAATAGAGTGAATGGAAAACTGTTGAATCGTGTTCAGCAACAGAGTATTTTTATAGTACTCTGTCTATAGCTAGATGCACTCACCGGTCAGTAGCGATCGGTGAAGTTAAGCAACTAGGATCGCGGTCAGTCCATAGATGGGGGCCCACCAAAAAAGTTTAATTTCTGAGCGTCTCCGTGCTTCCGAGGCATGTTAAGCTGTCGGTGCCAGTTGTAGTCATTAGACAACAGACGTTAAGCCATGTCAAAGGCTTACTGGGCGGCTTGAACAACTCTGACACCAAGGTAACCACAGCCCATACGATAAGTAAGTATAGTCCTTCATATGTATCTGTTTAAATAGTTACTATACAAAAAAAACGGTTTAGACATGCAATATAAACCACAAACTGAGGCTCAAAATGAAACAAAAAAAAATGTTCTACGAGCTACATATATGTTCTAAGATTAGAAGTAAAACTAAAGGTTGTTATTCACGTACACAAAAATGGCTTGTATATAGTCAGGACATGTCTGTAATAATATAAGTTAAGTAAACATTGTTCAGATATAACATTTTATTTATGATTTTATGTTTTAGTTATTTAGTTAGTTTATATTAAGTTATTCTACGCACTACACTGCCCAATTATTTAGCATTTCTTCGGGCTATGACAGATACTTTGGCTCTCATGTGTATTTCAACATTTCTCTGTACTCTGCAGGAGTACGTCCACAGCTGGACAAAAGCCTGCCCAAAGAATGGAGGGATATGCCATAATCGCCACGCTTGGCAGACGGGTTGGTGATCGCAGTTTGCATTTCATAGTACTCATAAATTATTTAAATCTGAGTAAAACACAATACAGGTAAATATTGATTATACAGCAGGTACAATTAGGTGATAATATTTTTTAGATTCTAGTTATTTTGACGTCTGGTACTTAAAAAGATAAACCTGTACTAAAAGTACCAGAAAACTTGTTATTATGTGTATGCCCCATATTTATTTGTACTGCGTATGGGAGATTTGTCAAATTTAAATCACCCGGTAATCATTTGGAAGTCAATGGTGTTAGATAATCTATTTGTTGGACTCGTGCCTGACCTCTCTCGGGTCTCGTCGGAAAGCACACAAGTTGTTGCACACTATAAATCTGATGGATTGATTTCTAGTGTGCAAAATAGAATGAAGAAGAATACAGTACTTGAATATTTCCGGCCATTTCCCAAAAAATCCGTTAGAACGGAATAAATATATAAACAGGTGACGTAACATAATAATAGGATACCTGACTATACCTTTAAGATATGTTACCATGGTAATTATATTCCAATAAACCAGAGTAATATCAAATAATAAAATAAACATTTATTCAAAACCACTACAAAGTTCCATTGGTCATTGAAATTCAGCCACAATCCGCGAAACACCCAATAAAATCCTTATTATAAAATCACTCACGAATCACTCAGGAGACTGGCCTCAAATAATTATAAACAAAGTTAATATAACTTTTTAACAACACAGTGTAGAGACAATGGTTACGTAAAAAGTCCGTTCAATTCTTCTCTGGGGTATCATAACGGACATTGACCCCATATTAAGGTTTGATGCGCTCATACGAGTAGCTAGATGCTCTCACCGGTCCGTAAGTGATCGGCGAGGTTAAGCAACTAGGCTCGTGGCCAGTCCATAGATGGGTGACCGCCAAAGTGGTTTAATTTCTGAGCGTCTCCGAGCTTCGGAGGGCACGTTAAGTTGACTGTTGTAAACTAATATTAATATTTATGAAAATCTACTTTATGTGCTTAAAAATAAAGATTCCTTGGGTAAAAGGAGCGATATTCATAATATACTAGAAATAAGTATAACCTTGTGATGCATGATACCGGTCTCCACAAAATAAGCAACTCTTGTCATACCAAAACTTCTGATTATGTAAATGACAGAATCACTCTAAATGAACACATTTAAAAACATTGTAACACTATATTAAAAAAATATATATAATCAAATTCTGCTTGCTGTGTTATTTGGCAGTGTTTTTCAGAAACTGCCACATCATGCACTGTACCTACGGTAAAATAAAAAACTGGCCAAGTGCGAGTCGGTCTCGCACATGAAGAATTCCATACCAGTATCTATAAAACCGAGCAAAAATTGATTGTATGGGGTTTTTTTTTATGGGAGGGCTCCCATAAAAAAAACCCCATACAAAAACTTTTTGCCCCTTAATATTTATTTTATTTTGTTTCTTAGTATTTGTTTTTATAGCGGCAACAGAAATGCATCATGTGTGAAAATTTAAACTGTCTAACTATCACAGTTCATGAGATATAGCCTGGTGATAGACGGACAGAGAGACGGACAGACAGACGGACAGACAGCGAAGTCTTAGTAATAGGGTCCCGTTTTACCTTTTGGGTACGGAACCCTAAAAAAATACGATTCCACCCAAATGTACATATGTTAGGACTAGGCCGGAACACGAAATTGCTTCGCATTGTCTAATGCCGGGGCATTTTATAAGGCTCCTAAGAAGGCCAGCTCTCTGGTCACGGCAAGTGACGTTAAAGAATCTACTTTTCTTTTGAGTTTATGAACCTATTGTTTTATTTAAGCTGTGACAAAGTTATCAAACTCTGTCGGTCCCAAACCTCAAAGTTATATTTGTGAATCGTCAATCCGAAAGAATTAACATTTTTTTTCTGACAGAAGACACGGATTACGTTTTACGTTCGCCTTTATTTCTAACATAATTAAGTTCCAATATTAGTTTTACAACTAATAATGCAATTTATTTTTTTAAACTTTAGTACAGCGATAATGTACATAGGCGGTCTACCAGTCAACCTTAGGGTAGTGCAGAGAGTTCATGGCAGGTGCACTTAGGTCATAATAAATGTATTTACTTATAATAATAATAATTACGAATACTATATATAATGTATACAATAGATACTATACAATAAATACTATAGGATTTTAATGAATTTAGATTACTATAACATACTATACAATAATAAATAAAATTATTAAAATTATTGACGACACATTTCTGCGTGAAGTTTCTTAGATATATACTCACGAACTTTCTTTTTAAACGCGAAGCGAGACTTAGCCATCCTGATTCCTACAGGAAGCTCATTCCAAAGAAGTATAGATTGGACAAAGAAAAAGAGTGAATAAAGTCAGAGCTATGACGTGCACATCGTAAAAGACGATTATGACAAGAGCGGAGAGTCTTACTACGATTAGCAAAAAAATATTGAAAGTGAGGCGTTAAATAAGAAGGAACAGTAGGGGAGTCCAGTATGGAAAAATGCCATTTAATTAGCCTCCGTAATTAATTATGTTGCCATTTTGCTACAGGTGTGTGTTAAGGAAATTTTCGTGATGATGTGGTCCCGGCTGATTACGGCCAGGATGACCGCTATTTCTCCTACTGCCGACGTTTGTGTGCTAGCATAGGTATGTCTCAAATGGTATTACTTCCACGTCAATAATAATTTTTTCCCGGTTAAATTTACTATCCCTAAGAATTGTCGCAATGGCCAGCCTCAAACTACTTATATATACTTAGGGTTAGAAGTATTTTGTTGTACTAGCATGTTGCAAAACAGCGGCAAAGCTTACGTCATGGCAGATGTTTAGCTCTATCACTTGCGACCTTCACTCAATCACTCACGTGTTGCCTATTTGTCTCACCCTCCAGAAAAGTTCTAGCTACCTTAGTCACACGTAGCATTAAAACATCATTAATAGTGGAAAATATTCAATAAAATTAATTCTAATTTTATTCTTCAAAGGATTTACAATTATTATTTAAATAACCTAACTTATCAACTAAAGAAACATAAATAAAATAAAATAAATAAAACACAACTAAAAAGTCCTACCAATGAGCTTATGCGTCAAAAAATTCGTCGACATCGCTTTAAACTGGGAACGTACCCAGAAGGCTGGCAGCATTGGTACGTTGAATGGCAATGCTAATTCTTTGACCTAAGTATTGACCGGCCCTGATCACGTGAAGCATCGACCAGACGTTTTGAAATATCATGAAAAAGTGTTAAAGCGCTTGGACCCCACGGCCCGAGCGTTTCAACTCCAAACGGCTCAATCATATAGTTGCCTTTAGGGTTCACATATTTACGCCGTTTAGGTCTCCGCTAAAGCAGCAGCAGCGACGCGTCCACTGGTGTTTGGAAGATGTGAAAGCGCCAAGGTGTCGACCCAGGTTGCATCCTACACCAGAGGCCTTCGTAACTTCCAAGGTAGCAAGGACATACCATCGGGCCTCTTGCCATCGCTGCGTGTCAGACCATTAGGTTCGAGTATGGCAGGGACGCCAGCGGTGACAAAAGCCCGGCGGACAAAATCATTTAAACTACCATGGCGGGGTAACCTACCGGCGCTTCTGCTACACGACAGGGCATGATGTCCAAGATGGCCGACAGCTTCCATAATGACAGCGATGAGGAGCGACGCAGGATATGCTAAGACGGAGGCAGGTGGCGAAACGGAACGTGCCGTCATCCAGCATAGTCCCTATGTCTTAAGATAAGTTGTCTTTTAGAATTCACCAAAAGCAATAAGACCGCCTTTTGTACATAATAATCATTCATCATCATCATCATCATATCAGCCGAAAGACGTCCACTGCTGGACAAAGGCGTTCGTGGTCGCCACTCGAGAACCTTTCTGCCCCATCGGCCATCAGTTCTACGAGCTATGTGCCCTGCCCACTGCCACTTCAGTTTGGCAATTCTTTGGGCTATGTCGGTTACTTTGGTTCGCCTGCGGATCTCAGCATTTCTGATTCGATCTCGCAGGGAAACTCCAATTATATATAGCATAGCCCTTTCCATTGCTTTTTGGGTGACCTTGAGCCGCCTGATAAGGCCCATAGTGAGCGACCACGTCTCTGTTCCATAAGTCATCACTGGCGACACACACTGGTCGAAGACTTTCGACTTGAAACACTGCGGTATTTGGGACGAGAAGATATTACGTAGCTTCCCGAAAGCTGCCCAGCCGAGTTGGATTCTACGATTGACCTCCTTTTCGAAGTTGGACCTACCTAGTTGGATGGTCTGTCCTAGGTAAATATAGTTCTCTACAACTTCAAGTGCAGAGTCTCCAACCTTAACTAGAGTGGGTGCAACATGGATGTTCGACATGATTTTCGTCTTATCCATGTTAATTTTCAGACCCACTTGTTGAGAGACTCCACTGAGGCCATCGAGCATTGTACCGAGGTCTTTTAGGGTCTCAGCCATGACTACTATATCGTCGGCAAATCTAAGGTGGGTGATGTGCTCGCCATTGACATTGATGCCAAAGCCTTCCCAGTCCAGAAGCTTGAAGACATTTTCCAATGCAGCGGTGAACAGTTTCGGAGATATGACGTCTCCCTGTCTCACGCCTCGCTGCAATTGAATAGGTTTCGAGTTCTGGTCCTGAAGTCGGACTGACATGGTGGCGTTTTCGTGCAAACACTTTAACACCTGGACATACCGATAGTCAATTTGGCACCTTTGAAGAGACCTCAGCACGGCCCACGTTTCGATAGAATCAAAGGCTTTCTCATCTCACAAACGCTATGCATAATGGCCGGTTATACTCCTCGGTCTTCTGTATAACTTGCCGCAGCGTATGTATGTGGTCTATGGTACTGTAGCCTTTTCGGAAACCGGCTTGTTCGGGAGGCTGGAAGTCGTCAAACCTTCGTGCGAGACGATTCGTAATGACTGTCGAAAACAACTTGTATACATGGCTCAGCAGTGAGATGGGTCTGTAATTCTTCAATTGGGTTTTATCGCCCTTTTTGAAGAAAAGCACCACCACACTCCTGTGCCATGCTTTTGGCGTTTGACCTTCGAGTATAACGGAGTTGAATAACTTCTGAAGGGCCCGCAGGATCGGGATACCACTCGCCTTCAGAAGCTCAGCTGTAACTCCATCATCACCCGGCGCCTTGTTGTTTTTCAGTTGTTTGAGAGCCATTCTAATCTCGTACAGGCTGACGTCCGGGATATCTTGGGTGTAGTGTCGGGTTAGTCTTGCTCTTGGATCTGAGGCAAGACTATTGACAGAAAGTCGCGTTGTCGTGGACAACTGTCCGTAGAACTTCTCGATCTCTCCTAGCAACTCAGGTTTTGACGTAACGATTCTACCATCCTCAGTCTTCAGCTTCGTCAGTTGGCTTTGCCCAATAGACAAATCTCTTGCGAACACTTTAGAGCCTCTATTCCGCTCGATGGCTTCTTTAATACTAATAGTATTAAATTGGCGTGTGTCGCGAGTCAGAGACTTTGAGATTTGTCTGTTGAGCTGCCTGTATCTGGCAGCATCACATGAGGATGTTAGAATAATTTTCCGCCTTTCTTCCATAAGCTGTAGGGTATGGTCGGAGATCTTTTAGGTTCCATTTGTACGGCGGGTTTTGTAGAAGTTAGACCCGGCCGTATGGACAGCTTCCACGAACCTGTCGTGGTATGTATCCACTTCTTCACAGTCTGCTAGGCATTCGAATCGGTTCTGAAGTTCGAGTTGAAAGGGTTCGGGGTTTTGGAGGTGGAATGGTATGGGACGGAGCGTAGACTTCATCAGTCGGGACCTCTGAAGTTTGAAATTTAGGTTCAATGAGCCTCTGACCAGTCTGTGATCGCTCCCAGTCTTAACCGCATTGATCACAGAGACATCATTGAATACTTGTCTCCTCGTCGACAGGATGAAGTCTATCTCGTTTATAGTTTTCCCATCGGGGCTCACCCAGGTCCATTTACGTTGTGCCGGCTTCCTGCATAAAGAGACCCTCCTTCTCCATGAAGTCAGCCAACATCTGGCCTCGGGGGTTCCGATCCCCGGTTCCAAATTGCCCCACTTTCAGCTCATCACCGATTCGTTTGCCCAGCTTCGCGTTGAATAATAATCATTATCAGCCTGATATCGTACCCTGCTGCACATAGCCTCCCCCAAAGGTTTCTAAAATGTTGCCATTTGGAGGGGTTTGTCTTCGTCACCGCGCTTGGCATGCGAGTTAGTGACGTCACTTAGGTGGTAGCTAGTACACAGGTGACGCTGCTGCCCGACTACCTCGTGTATTTCTTAGTCGCCTTTTACGACACCCACGGTATGGGATGGTTCTGTTATCCTTTCTAGACCAGAAACCACATGGATACATTATACTGTACAGACGCCAGCACATACAGCTACCCCAATCTGTCAAATTTCTTTTATCGATTTTCAACTTTATCACACAAGCATAAGGTTCACTTTTAATTAGGGAAATTTGACAGATTGGGGTAGCTTAATGTGCTGGCATTTGTACATTATTTTGCTACTATTTTATTTCGTTTTGTAATTATTTTGGTGTAAAATAAAGAGTTTTGTATTGTGTAATTCTTATTAGTGGGAGTGTCTTCTTTAAGTTGGAGGTATTCCTCTAGATGCGTTGTTTTTAGAGCTTAAGAATGATATGCTCCAACTCTCTTAAATGTTACCACTGCTTAACGCTACCCGTGGGTCATGTATAAAGTTTATAGTGTTCCCAGACGCGGTACTATTTGACCCCAATAACTTATAATAGTATTATTAATGTTTATATAAATTAACCGTCTTTTTATTTATTTTCTTAATGTTTTCTAAATTTAGTACCAAATAAAAAGGAATAAATAATAACATTATCCTTAAAATAACATCGTCACGCGTTTATTTATTTTTTTTATTTCAGAGGGCGACAAACGAGCAAGTGAGTCTCCTGATGGTAAGTGATCACCGCCGCCCATGTACACTCGCGATACCAGAGGAGTAGCGAGTGCGTTGCCGGCCTTTTAGAGTCAGCAAACAAGTGTTGCTGACCCTTCCCCCCACCCCAATGAGCTCTGGCGACCTTACTCACACTCGGAAACACAACATTAAAATTATTAATGTTATTATTAAGGAATGTCTTCTGTAAGGTTGAGTAGGTACTACCCCAGTCGGGCTGCTCTTTGAGCGAATGGACGCTATGCCCTACCTCTCTGAAAATTTTAGTGGTATTATTAAATTCGCTGTGTGGCTGCAGCGTAGAATTTCAACACCCCTTATCATCCCGTTGGGGCTGTAGAAGTTGATCCGGGGATATCTACAAGAGAACAGTCAGCAGCGTCTCGCTGTGTTCTATGAGCACCATTGCCAACTCGTCTGCTAAGCGTGACGATTATGGCATATCCTCCCATTCTTGGGGATAATTCTTGTCCAGCAGTGGACGTCATTCGGCTGACGTGATGATGATTAATTATAATCAGTAAATACTTATGTTGTTTCTCTATCGGAAAAATGGGGTCATAAATTCAGAGGATAAATTGAGATCTAATAGATATAGGTGGTTAAATATTGGTACATATTGACGTTGAAGTGTTAATATCTACTAATTACTTAAAACGATACACACGATTATCAACTTTAGTATCCACTGCGACCAATTACATTAAAGCTCAATTTCACGTGTTTTATTTAATACAGTTATAAGATACTAGCTGTGCCCCGCGGTTTTACCTGCGTAAAATTTTATAAATCATCATAGCTCCCCGCCCACCCGTAGGTGACAGCGTGATAATATGTAGCCTATATGTTGACTCGACCTCTTAGTAATATTCATGCAAAATTTGAAGTAAATCCATGCAGTACTTTTTGAGTTTATCCCGGACATACATACAGACAAACAGACAAAAACTCTAAAAACTATATTTTTGGCTACAAGATCGATTGTAGACACGCCCCAAGTATCCTTTTTAAAAAATATTCAATGTACAGTTTTGACTTTCCTACGATTTTATTATATGAATAGATATATATATATATCTTGTGTTCTTGTGTGACTGAACTGGACCCTTCTGGTCGTATTCCATTCGGATAAAGATGTTAAGTAAGTTCGAGTTCAACCACTTTGGAACATTATGGTGCGATTATACCAAGGCCCTCCGAAACAAACATTTTCGTTTGCGTACCCATAGGTATCTGATGCAAGCAAATCCTTAAATAACTCTAGATTCGACGGTTGTATTCTACCAGTGGCCACTCCTAGCCATCGGGCACTCAGGGAATCTGGGACCCTAAATCTATACAAATAAATAAAATTGGAGTGTCTGTTTGTAATATTGAAATAACAGGTTTTTATTACCATATAAATATGAATATATATACGTTACATACACCAAAATAACATTTTTTACAATTTTTGTCTGTCTCTCTGTCTGTTTGTTCCGAGTAATCTCTGAAACGGCTGGACCGATTTTGACGGGACTTTTATTGGCAGGTAGCTGATGTAATAAGGAGTAACTTAAGCTACTTTTATTTTTAAAAAGTCTTTTATTTTACTAAAAAACGAAATAAACCAATTAACACGCGGACGAAGTCGCGGGCACAGCTAGTAAACAATAAAAATAAACTAGCTGTGCTCCACGGTTACACCCGCCTTAAACTTTATAAATTATAGCCTATGTTTTAATCCAGGGTGTCAGCTTACTCCATACAAAATTTTATTAAAATCGCTTCAGTCGTTTAGTCGTGAAGAAGTAACAAACATACACACTAAATTTCGCCTTTATCATATAGGTGTGAAAATATTTTAACAATTATTATTAACAGAAACTGGTGTTATTTCAGTAGCAACATCATATGAAAAGATCATATCCACTTGATAATAAAAAAATGTCTGTGTCTCTTCCGACAGTATGTCTTAATCCGGAATTATGTTGGTATAACGCTCTTGTTATCTTGTCGGATAAAAAATAATACTTGATAATAATAATTTCCATCACCCACCATGTGCTAAATCGGTTGGTACACAGCGTGTCACGACTGCATAAGTTTTAGACCGAGAGCTATATAGCGATACTACGACTATATACTTGTAGCATTTTTTAAATACAAATATCTGTTTTAAATATTCTAGATATTATTATTGATCAAATTATTAGTCAAAAGATCAAGCTTTTAAACTTAACAGCGACATACCGTGTTTGTCATTCTATCGGCTCCAATATAAGAATTATAAAAAATAGACAGACTTAAAAAAATGACAATAGTATTGAACTTTGGTTTCAAAACAACAAACCTCATTGGTGTTAAACACAAAGGAAAAAGAAAAGAAACTTAAGGAATTATTTATAAAAACAAAAGTCTTGATTGACTGATCAACTTTCAGCCCAACCCATGGGATATATTGAAATTATATTATTAGTTATTCACATAAGATTAACTTAACATTTCAATAGAATAAAGCGTAAACCGGGGATAACTAATAATGTAAATCGTAGCCAGTTGTCCTCGTCATGGCAAGCACTAGGCATAAAGATTTTCCGTCAATGGATTACTCCTTAAGT
The DNA here is from genome assembly GCA_951640165.1 of Pseudoips prasinana. NCBI lineage: Eukaryota > Metazoa > Arthropoda > Insecta > Lepidoptera > Nolidae > Pseudoips > Pseudoips prasinana. The sequence goes on from OX621236.1 coordinate 6,673,334, forward strand.
GGTTTAAAATTAGAATCAACATGTGCTTTGAAAGGCACTACTATTTTTTACTAGAATCACGCTCCTCCTAACCTGTCCAGAAGTACACGGACGATGATCTGGTTTTTTATTTATTTTGATATTGTTACTTTTTTGCACGCCACCTCCCGGCCTATAATCGTCGTCTCCATCTTAACGCCATTAATCTGGCTATATGTGTAATATTTCTCAGTAACTGATGTTTTATTCACCGCACACAATATATAAATTGTTTCTTTGCCTCCGTTACGTCTGCTTCAAGATATATTAACGGACAGCACGATAAGCTCATATATTTAATTTAGTGAGATATGATATCGTGTCTTAGGGTGTGAGACTTATTTAACTAAAGATTTATTGAATCCAAGAACATTTTATTTATTTCTAAGATAAGAGCGGGTCAGACTCGCATTCAGAACGTTGACATTGGTCGATGTCGTGTTGGTATGGAATCTTAAAACATTTGTTTTTTGTTTATAATGTATAAGTAATGTACGGGACATATAATAATATAATATAATAATATGTAGGGACAATGCCACACAGATCAACCTAGCCCCAAACTAAGCAAAGCTTGTACAATGGGTACCAGGCGACGATATACATACTTATATAGATAGATAAATACTTATATACATAGAAATCATCCATGACTCAGAAACAAATATTCGTGCTCATCACACAAATATTTGCACTTCCGGGATTCGAACCCAGGACCACCAGCTTTGTAGGCAGGAGCACTACCAACTAGGCTGCGGTGACCTATTTCCGACATAATTATTTTAATTTTGAAACCAAATGAAAATCTTTATTCAATTTTAATAGCTGGCCCAACATCACACCCTTCATTTGTTATATTTTGAGTGGATATTTTCCTCCATGCCCCAGATAGTTGGGCCACGCACCCTGGGTGAGCTTTGGTTTGTGCTCTCGCATTGCTGACTGTTGCCAGTCAGGCACAGTGTCTGTACCACAAATAGAATGCAGGATCTTCAAGGGAGTTACTAAAAAAAAAAATGTTTACCGCAATGTAGTACCGATTGTGAGCCAAACATTTTGATGATGATGACGAAAATTATTCAACATGAAACCTGTGTGAAAACAGGGGATATTAAAGTTTTGTACCTTGTTCCCAATTGCTAAATATTCTTCAGAAGTTTAATACTAAGAGGAACCTTCTCAAATGTACCACAAACATTTAACAGACTAAGTTATCAAGCTCTACCCCACATCCTTACCTCAACGTTAATGCTAAGTATACCAGCAAATTACTAAAACGTATGCTTCCTAGCTAATTTTCCACATTACGCTGAATAGCAAACTACTGGTAGTGACTCCTTTATGATGTTAGCTAAATGACGAACAACTCCGTGTGTGTAACATCAGTAATTTGAATAAATTAGCATGCATTTGGTTATTATTATCTTGTGTTTGCGATCCATTAAATTTGGGCCACAATGCCAAATGGATGTCGCGTTCTGATGTTTTAGAGGTAAAGGAATTAAATATCCAGGTGTTCTAGAGACGGTTCGGTTGTTTGTCTCTGATGAGTACGTGGGAGGGCGGCGGCGACCGCCTTTAATATGGGTGCCGCCAGCGCGCACTAACCTGCTGCAGAAGGCACCTCTGACACGGGTGCTGCACGCGGTCAACGCGGTGTCCCAACATACTGATATATTTACGTGTACTCTGAGTGAATTCACACGGGCAGCTTATTATGTAACAACACTATTGAATTAGGTGTAACCTGTAATGATAGTTGTTGGTTGTTAATAAATAAATAAATAAAATATAATAATAATACCCTGGGATATTATTCACACACGGCCATCTGATCCTATGGAAACCAGATAACAGTTATAATACATACTACTCGTCTTTTATAATACATACTTGTATAGATAATTACACTCAGACTATTCATGCACACAAATGTCTGTCCTGGGTGGAAATCGAACCCACGACCTGCGGCGTGAAAGACTAGCATTTACCAACCACGCCAATCAGCCCGTCAAACTACTTTACAGAATATTTACTTTTATACATAACAGCAATAAATGCAGCAATCATCACGAAATGGCTGGAAAATGACGGACGGGAAACCTAGTTTCTGCAGCAGTCTGACACATGCGTCTACCCTAAAATATTATTGACGCCAGCAAATCCAGCTACCCCAATCTGTCAAATTTCTTTTATAGATTTTCAAGTTTATCACGATTATTTTATCACATAAGCATAAGGTTCACTTACATACATACATAGACTCACGCCTGTTTCCCAGAGGGGTAGGCAGAGACAACGGATTTCCATTTGTCACGATCTTTGCACACGTCTTTTGCCTCGATTACTGTCATTATATTCTTCATACATGCTGGCCGGTTTAGGGTACTTCTGACCTGTCCTTTCTTGAGGACGTCTCCGATTTGGTCAGAGAATGTTCGACGAGGTCTTCCCCTTCCGGTTGTTCCATTCACACCGGCCAGGTATACTTATAGGTTCACTTACAATTGGGGAAATTTGACAGATTGGTGTAGCTTGATGTGCTGGCGTCTGTAATTCAATAAAAGATGTAAAAAAAATGAGGTACAGTTTGTATTTTACAATCCTGTGTTCAATTTAATGTTTATTCATATTGTCTTACTTTGTGTGAGTCAAGTTGCTAAATCACAACGAGGAGGGGGACGATCCAGCAACGCGTGAGTTGTTTATACATAAAGTATAGTGATAGTGGGTAATTGACTGCTTCGTTGGTTATAAGGTCGTGGGTTCATATCCCAGGTTGGGCCTAAAAGTGATTTTAAAAAATTACACTCAGTATCAAGCCGGAGTTTAAAATTGGGCGGTAGGTACTTACAACCTCATACGTCTTTCCGGTCGTGTCGCTAATCGGTAATCGTCCTCATGATCCGATGGGACAACTAGAGATACGACCAGAAAGAGGTCAGGTATAGTACCGACGATTTTACGACGGGGGTGTGATACCGCCAACTCACAGACTTCCGGCTGTAAAATTCCCAAAATCACTTTTTAGACCGGCCCGGGATTTGAACCCAGGGCCTCATTATCTGGGGTTGGTCAAGCTACAGCTAGACCATAGAGGCAGGCTTCTTCTTCTTAGTAAGAACTACAAATTCTGGGTAGCAATAAGTAAGTGTAGGGTTAAAGGATTCAACATAAATTAATAAAAAAAAAAAAACTCTTTATGTGGCTCTCCTCTTACCTATAGACTGTTGTTCACCTATCATGTGAGGATATAAGGAAAAGTAAATATGTACGGAACACATAACTACATCTTAATTGTATTTACTAGTGCACCAATGATATGATTACATATTTCATTGCGATAAAAACATTTTTTTAAATACAACGCCCGCATTATGGAATCTTTTCCCTGTGTTGCGGGGACTTTACAAACATATAATAGACGGACACAAATTACATCCAGACTCAGAAAAACTATTTATGGGTCACAAAAATAGTCTTCTGTAGGATTCAAACCCGTGACACGAAGCGGCGAGGCGACTGTCTTAGCCGCTGCGCCACACGTGCAATCAAATCAAAGTCAAAATTTATACCTACCACTTTTTTTATGTTTCTTACTTTTTCTTTCAGATTGTTTCTCGAAAATATGAAATACAGTTATTTAATATCAGCATTTAATCAGCATCATCGTCATATCAGCTAAATGACGCCCACAGCTGGACAAAAGCCTCCCCAAAAGATCTCTACAATGGATTTGTGTCTAGCATTTAATGGGATTTGCCATAATTGCCACGCTTGGCAGAAGAGTTGGCGATCGCAGTATGATATTACGCTGCTGCCCGTTTCTCTGTTAAATATTCTATCGAGACGACTTCTACGCCCCCCATGGGATGAGATGGGGTGGTGATATTCTTTCTCGTCAGCTACACAGCCAATTTATTGCAATTAAGACAAGTCAGGCCAGGAAGGATCAGGACAGTCAGCCTGTTGGTGTAGTGGATAGTATCAAAGTGACAGTCAAAAATTTTTATTACCGTAAAAATTTTACCCTACCGTGCAGTGCATGTCGTGGCAGCTCCTGATAAAAACAGCCAGAAAACTCAATAGGAATCCTTTCTGAAAATATTATATACTTTAGATTATTTACAATCATGTGTGTTGACTCAGAACAACTCAATCCCAAGCACTTTTGTTACTTAAATAATCAGAAATCTTAATACGCCCTGCTACACAATTTGACTTTAACTTTTTAATTATATTTTGTGACGGGTAGTATGCAATGTGAGATTATTATATTATGTGTGACGCTCCTTTTACAGAAGGAATCGATATTTTTATGAACATATACCTTAACTGCTAAGCCAGAGGTCATGGGTTCGATCCCCTACCAGTTCAAATCTTTGTGTGATTAGCAAGATTATTTATTCTGTATCCGGGTGTAATTTTTGACAAGTCATCATCAGCCTTCAAAATCCTTATATTTTGAGCCGATCATTTTATAATGGTGTCCACACTAGGTTTTGAACGGGAACTTGCAGTTCCAATACAACATACAATCCGGATAACCCGCAGGCCTTTGTTGCCTGAAAATTTTAAAAGGCATGTAAATAATAAATGAAATAGGAGGGTGGTTGTAGAAAGAAGTGTATTTGATTTTAGCTCGTGATATTGTTTTTAATTAAAGTAATATACTGAACTTATAATTACATCAAATGTGTTCGAAGAAAAGTTAACATAAATAGTCTACCAGTCCAGTGTTATTTTTCACTTTCTCTCACTGCCTTATTATATCACTAACACCATATCTTTTTCACTTCACTATATATCAAAATGGAGTCCATGCAACACGCTTTCTCCAGCTTGAAGGAGCAGCTCCTGACGCGGATGGCCCAGTTTGAAGATCAGAAGACCTCAGGCACAGTTATCACACCTACTACTTTACCCGAAGATTATGCTGCTTTCAAGAAGTTCGTCATCGAGTCACTGAGCTGCTTCCAAAAGCAATTGGATATGCTGGCACGGTGTAATGATCAGATAGAGATGCGGGGAAGGCGCCGCATGCTGCTCTTTCATGGTCTACCCGAGGAGAAAAAGGAGCAGACAATAAAGGCTGTTGTCACTGCTATCACCAGTCATCTTGAGATATCCGGTTTTTCTGACAAAGCTCTTGAACGGTGCCATCGCCTCGGTCGTTCGCCAAGTGGGGATAAGCCTAGGCCAATTTTGGTTGAGTTCGTAAGCTGCAGAGTCCGCGACGATGTTTGGTTTGCAAAGACCAAGTGTAAAGGTACGAGTATAACTTTATCAGAGTTCTTGACTAGGCCCCGGCATGAAGCATTCTTAGCTGCTCGTCAGCGGTATGGAATTTCAAGTTGCTGGAGTCGCGAAGGAATTATATACGTGCAGGGGCCTAGTGGCATTCGCCATAAGATCACATCAATGGAAGACCTCGACAAAATTGGGCCTGTGTTGGTTCAGAAGGACGTTCCGAAGGAGGATCAAACGACGAGTAAGGCCACACAGAGCAGATCCAAAAGAGCCACCGCTGCCAAGAAGTAACTTTATTTTATGATCCTGTGTTTATATTTTGTTAGTGCAACTTCCACCGTGTTTACCTCGTAGTATAAAGTATTTGTGCCCACTTTTAGTCTCATAATTCCATATTAATATGTTACCTACCTCCACATTCATTCATTATTTCTTGTAGTAAATTCGTGTACAACATTTGTAATATCTATGGTACAGTACTTGTTAAGAGGGGTGATCAGAAACGGACAGTTCGTGTGAACGTAGGCCAATTGTCGTGTTTTCGTTTGACGGTTCTTAATAATTTTTTATTTTTAGTTTCAAATTTATAAATATTTTGTTAAATTTTATTATTATTATTCTTTTCTTTTTATTAATTTTATTTATAAATATGATTGATTAGTGTGCACAAAAATTGAGACTTGCCTACATAGTTACGTATAAAATTATGTTGTTACCTAGTTAGCACTGAACTGGTGGGGTTTTATTTTTGTTGTAGATAGTTATTTTGTTTAGTTATTGTATTTGTGTGTCTGTTCATAAAATATGTTGTCAGATGTTCATAATGACGATATTAATAGCGACGTTGATAGTTTCTTTTCGGCAAATAGTGACGATGATAGTTTTGTCAGCATACCGTCTCTCGGTGACACAATTAAATGCCACTTTGCTGACGTTTCTAAGAATTTCAATGTGATTCATATCAATGCACAAAGTATTCCGGCTCATTACTCTGATATGCTGGCAAATCTTGAACATAAATATATTCATGCTATTCTTGTTTCCGAGTCCTGGTTAAAGCCATGTCTCACTTCGGCCTCTTATACACTCCCTGGCTTTCAACTCATCAGAAATGATCGAACTGGAGCCGGGGGTGGTGGAGTTGCCATTTATCTTCGATATAATTTCAACTTTTCAATTGTTAGTATGTCCTCACAGCCGCCACCACTGGATGCTGGTGAGCATCTATTTATAGATGTGGAGCTCCATCATACTAAAATTCTACTTGGTGTATATTACTGTCCTTCTCTACGTATAAATTTTTTTGCTTCTTTTGAACTTTTACTTGAAACCTTTCTTCCTTCCTATAGTCACACCATAATAATGGGTGATTTCAACACGTGTCTTCTAAAGAATGATTCTCGTTCTTCATCTCTTATATCTGCAATAGAATCTAGTAATCTATCTATTCTTCCTCTTAATGCCACTCACCATTTTCCTCACTCCTCACCTTCTCTCCTTGATCTCGTCCTGGTCTCTTCAAAAGATCATGTTGCTAAGCACGGACAATGCTCTGCAGACGCGTTCTCTTACCATGATCTCCTCTACCTTTCTTATAAAGTTCGCCCTCCTAAGGCAAAATCTAAAATTCTCTTACAACGTAATTTTGGTGGGATGGACCTTGATCATCTTCGTACAGATGCCGGTAGGATTGACTGGTCACCTCTTACTGCTACTGAGTCAATAGATGAGAAAGTTAATATATTTAATACCAACATAATCCGATTATACGATGTTCATGCTCCCATTCGACCTATTAAAGTTAAGCATTTACCGGCACCGTGGCTAACTGCGGAAATAAAAACTCTACTGTCTAAGAAAGCATCAGCTAAGTCTCGGTATGCGGGTCGACCTAATGACGTCAATCGTGAGAAATATCTACGTCTGCGAAATCACTCTAATAAGGTGTGTAGGAGCGCACAACGCCAACATATTCACAGCTCCGTTGAAAATGGAGATTCTGCAAAAATATGGAAATATTTACGATCATTGGGAGTTGGAAAAGCTCGAAATGATGCAATTCCAAATAATTTAGATATCAATTCACTGAATAGTAATTTCTCTACTTCGCCTATTTTTGACAGGGCAACTAAAACAAGCACTTTGAATTATCTTTCATCCATTCCATCTCCCAACTATTCTTCTTTTAGCTTTAGCCAATTTTCTGCTTGTGATGTTAAGAAGAGTATTTTATCCATAGCATCGAACGCAGTGGGCAGCGATAATATCACCCGTAATATGGTTCTTCCAATACTTGATGAAATCCTATCCCCTATATGTCACATCCTCAATCATTCTGTATCCTGCGGTGTATTTCCATCTGCATGGAAAAATGCACACATCATTCCTCTTCTTAAAAAGTCCAACCCTGCTTCGTTTGCCGATTATCGTCCTATATCAATATTACCTTTCCTCTCCAAGGTCCTTGAACGTCTAGTCCATAAGCAACTTAGTAGTTTTCTCTGTACTAATAATCTCCTTAATCCTCTCCAATCTGGTTTTCACCCTGGGCATAGCACTACTTCAGCCCTGGTCCATATTACGGATGATATTAGAACTGGAATGGAACACGGAAATCTAACGGTGCTTGCATTATTAGATTTTAGTAATGCTTTCAATACTGTAGATTTCGACGTGTTGCTAATGATTTTACGCTCTCTTAATATATCTCCAACAGTCATTGGCTGGTTTCATAGTTACCTGTCTGGCCGCCGGCAACGTATACGCATTGATGATTCTCACTCCTCTTGGTGCAATACTACTGCTGGCGTGCCGCAGGGTGGCGTTTTATCTCCGTTACTTTTCGCAGTTTTCATAAATTCTATCTCAAATCGACTTCTTTCCTCCTACCACCTTTACGCAGATGATCTTCAAATTTACTAACAAGCTCCTCTTAATAAGCTGGCTGATGCTGTTAGCACTATTAATAAAGATTTTATCAGTATTAGTGAGTGGAGTCGTGCATACGGTCTGCAAGTTAACCCTCTTAAGACTCAGGTCACTCTTATCGGCAGCTCAAGAATCATGTCTAAGGTTTGTTATTCTCAACTCCCTAAGTTTTTATTTGAGGGTACTATTTTGCAAATAAATCGTGAAGTTAAGAACTTGGGGGTCTATTTTGATCACTGTTTTTCCTGGGGTCCACAGCTGCAAAATGTTAGTCAGAAACTTTACGCGTCCGTGGGATCTCTACGAAGATTCCGAAATTTTCTGCCTATACCCACCAAAATTATGCTTGCTGAGTCCCTCCTTCTTCCAATACTAGATTATGCAGATGTCAGCTATCTTGATCTCACCGAAGCCCAATTGGATAAACTTGAGCGACTCCAGAATGTTGGCATTAGATTCATATTTAGCCTTCGCAAATATGATCATGTCTCTGAATTTCGAAATAAACTCAAGTGGTTGCCTATACGCCTTCGCCGGAATGCTCATATTCTATCACTTCTATACAGTATACTGTTTATTCCTACTACTCCCCCTTATCTTAAAGAACGTTTTTCTTTCCTTCATGAATCACATTCGAAAGCCTTGAGATCTAATAATAATCAGCTCTTGAAAATACCAGCGCATTCCACAAATTTTCTTGATAAATCGTTTGTTGTACAAGGTGCTCGTTTGTGGAATGCGCTGCCATTGTCTATTAGGCGTGCGCAAACACTTAGTGGATTCCAACAACTTGTCAAGGATCACTACTTAAAGCTTAGCCTTGAAAGTACTCCGAGCTAAGGCTTTGGTTAATTTTCAACGATGCCGATCGTTTATTTATCATAGGTACATAATTTGAACAGACATTATGATAAATTAGTTAATAAGTGAAATTATAAGTATGGTACAGTAGTACCTTTTAGGAAATTTGTTGTGTACACCCGCAACTACCCCCATCTCTGTAACTCCTCTATTCTTTCACTACCTAGGTTGCCTGGAAGAGATCACACCTTGTGATAAGGCCGCCATTTGTACTGTAATTTATTTATGTTGTCAGTTTGTATTGTTTCTTGAGGTGTACAATAAAGAGTTTTATCTATCTATCTATCTAATAAATCCTCCTGAAAATGGATTGTTCTGCCTACAACCGATAAAAAAGTCTGTTTTTGGACCTTTTATAGGATAATATTGTTTTACTCTTTTCAGGGATTTAAATGGTATTCAAGTCATTTGGTGAGCCCCTTTCGCCAAAATTGTAAATGCATCCCATTACCCACCATCCCAGGGCAAGTGTCTCCTCTGACAATAGCCCATAGTTCACCACGCTAGTCCAGTGTGGATCAGTAAACTTCACATCCTTTCGGCATTATTTTGGAGAACTCTGAGGCAAGCAGGTTTACTCACGATGTTTTACTTCACCGTTTTAAGTAGTAACGAATTAATTTCTAATACACAGATGAATTTGACAACTCAGTGATAGTTTTTTGGGTTTGAACTCAAGACCATTAACACCACAGCGCAACAGTGTAACCACCAGTCTAGAATAACTAAAAGGACCATCAAAATTTTATAAAGTACGTCCACAGCTGGACAAAAGCTCAAAGAAATGGGGGGATATGCCATAATCACCACGTTTAGCAAACGGGTTGCCGATGCTGCCCGTTATCTGGTAGGCATTCCTTCGGTCGATTTCTACGCCCCCCACGGGATGAGATGAGGTCGAGGCCGCCACCACACAGCTATTATAATGTGGTCTTATTATAATTGTAGTTTTATTTAAGAAAATGGTAAAACACTCAGAAACTGGACTGAATTTTTTTGGATTTGTTTCGCTAATATTCCCTATTCAAGACATAATAATTAGACCACGTAGCTGTCTTCGAGCATAAAGACCAACTTCATGTAAGCTCCTTCGCAAGCTTTATATCTCGCCGTGTGCCTTTAAGGCACACTTCCAGTACTGCGATAACCAGCTTGAGCACAACCTTGATATCACGTTTTGGCGGGTGTGTTGGGCCTCAGCAATGACGCGTTGAATAGCACCAATTTCTAGCATCCCCACGGCTCGTAACATTTAATCTCGACTCAAATGGCGACGTTACATGTAGCTCATAGGCCCGTTGAATTAAAAAAGAAAAACAATCTAATCCAAGAGGAATTAGATTGTTTTAATTTTTTAAAATTTAATTTTATTTTATATTTAATTTTCCTTAATGTAAGTACTACGAATTATGCCGACGTATTTTATTTTTTGTTAGTAATTGCATTTTTAATTTTAAAAATAGAATAAAGTAGGTTTCAATCTGTATATTTTTTTTTAAGGAAACTATAAAGATTTTTAACTTTAAGGTCGTAAATAATGTTGGAGGTATACCTAGATTAAGTGTTCAATATCACTAACTATCAAGATCTATATTCTTAACGCTTCTAAAAAGGAACAAGTGTTGTCTTCTGGTAAATTCAGTATTATTTGTATATGTACAATATCGGTACAAGTTGCCTTGAAGCTTGTGATACTGAAATAAAAGACTCTGTTCCTCAGAGCGAGACGTTTATTCAAATCAATTGAAACCTATATGGCTATTTTTTGTGAACCAAACCATACCGCGATCTATTCCAACGGTGCGGCCATCTAGGGGCAAACACGGTAACTAAACTTACGTATATTTCTAATTACTATTATTTCTATCTTGAACATTCCGCCCACCAAAAGGAATATGTTCCTTTTAGTACCGCCCACCATGAACAAACTTAGCAACTACTTTCTATCTTGAACATATATATATTTTATATTTGCGCTTGACCATTGTCTCACCTGATGGTAAAAAAACGTCGTATGTGTCGTAAAAAGAGGACCCCGTGTGTTAAGGTGCCTGTTTACTCATGCCTTAAAAAAAGCCATTTTATATGTGTATGGAAACATGTGGTTCCGGAGAGCATTCCACATCTTGACAGGGCGTATTGTGAAAGAAGAATCAAAGTACTTCGTATCGTTAGTAGAAATTTGACGGTCACCGTAGCCTAGTTGGTAGTGCTCTTGCCTGCGAAGCTGGTGGTCCTGGTTTCGAATCCCGGTAAGTGCAAATATTTGTGTGATGAGCACGAATATTTGTTTCCGACTCATAGATGTTTTCTATGTATATAAGTATTTCTCTATCTATATAAGTATGTATATCGTCGCTTGGTACCCATAGTACAAGCTTTGCTTAGATTGGGGCTAGGATGATCTGTGTGAAACTGTCCCTAGATATTATATATTATTATTAAAATGTCAAAATGGAAGCGAAAGAAGTGACAACTAATATCACAAAAGTAACAAAACGAACACAATCTTCGTTCAAAAATTATAAATTTATCGCTTATCTCAACTCAAAACTGGCTTTATCTAACAGGTTAGCATAAATTTAGTTTATTATGAGCCATCCCTTAAATTTTGGAAAGTCGATGATTGGAATTTAAAATTAATAATTTCCCGATGATGTAAGGAGTTCATCATGTTTTATAGAAATCTTCCATTGAATTTTATTGGGAATTTCTAAAATTCTGAACGGGAAATTATTAATAAAACAAAAAAAAAACAATTGTTAAGGAAGGGCTTTATGTACACTCACACAACAACACATTTGTTTAAAATTATGTCATAGATCGCAGGTGACGACGCATATCAAGCTTTTACACTACTCAACAAAACCTAGCCGTAAGGAAATACACACATCAACAAAGTCTAGGGATACGTTATTTTGAAATCAAACATGGCTTTATTGTTTAAAACCTATTTAGTTTCCTTAAAAAGTTTATTTACAGATTTAAACCTTGTCTATTCTTTATTCAAAATTTAAAAATTAAAATGAGAAACAAATGAAAACACGCAAAGCACAGCGCAATCTTGAGTTGTATCTAATTTCAAGAAGTTGCATTAAAATTTTTTTTGCGTGTTAATTGAAGAAAACCTGATAAATTGTTTTATTTTCTTTTCTCAATTGGTTGTGTAAGCTTTTTAGCGTCATGCCACGCCATCATTTGAGTCGAGATGAAATGTTACGGGCAGTTGGCATGTTACAAAACGGTGCTATTCAACGCGTCGTTGCTGAGTCTCTGGGCACAAGCCAAAATGTGGTATCCAGGCTGTGGTCACGTTATCGCGCTACTGGAGATGTGGCAGAACGGCACACAGGTAGATATCGTGTTACCACTCAGAGACAGGATCGATTTCTCCAAATGACCGCCAGAAGACTACCCAATATCACAGCGATGCAACTAGTGCAAAGGCTCCAGGAGGGTCAGCAGCTGCTGGTGAGCGACCAAACCGTGCGAAGGAGGCTGCATGAAGTTGGTCTTCATGCTCGCAGACCGCTACGAGTCCCAGCGCTGCGACGTGGCAATCGCGGTAGGCGACTTTTATGGGCTCAAGAACATTTGACATGGAGTGATCAACAATGGTCATTGGTGCTGTTCACTGATGAGTCCCGCTATGGATTTCATCCAGATTCGAGACGAACACGCGTTTGGAGAACTCCAGGCAGGGTCAGCCGTCTCCGACATCCACAGGAGGTCCACTCTTACCAAGGCGGGACAATTATGGTGTGGGCAGGAATACGAATCGGCGGACGAACCCAACTCATTTGGATTCAGGGCAGCATGACTGCCCATAGATACCGTGAGGAGGTAGTAGAACGTGTCATTGTCCCGCTCAGGGCCCTAACGGGGCAAGAATTTCAGCTCATGCATGACAATGCACCTTCCCATACAGCGCGGCTGGTGAGGGCCGCCCTTCGAGAACACGATGTTCAGGTATTAGATTGGCCTCCACAGTCGCCAGACTTAAACCCAATTGAACACGCCTGGGACATGTTACAGCGAAGAGCATTGAGGGATTTTCCGCCCAACTTGACAACAGAAGAACAACTTTTCGAACATTTAAAAAGAACTTGGGACTGCATACCCCAGCAAGACATTGACACCTTAATTTTAAGTATGGAAAATCGTTGCCGCTGTGTGATTAATGTTAGAGGAGGAAATACCGATTACTGATTATCAGATTTGGTAAGATTTTTATTCATTTAATTCGATTGAATAATTTTATAAGAATAAAATGTTTTTGTTCACTCAGTAATTTTCTATGGCTTAATTAATTTAAGACTTTTATTAATTAGAAAAACAAAATCGCATCGTGTTGTTAATGTTTAAATATCGGCCATGAAATTATCTTTAATTCTTCCATTTACAGTTATAACAAAATGTTTATAGTTTTCTAGATAATCAATGAAATGTTCAATATCCCTAGATTGTGTTGATGTGTGTATATCGGAGTCGTAACCACGTAACGGTTACTCATAAAACACTCGACAATGTCATACAGTACCTCCATTGTTGTTCTGCCTAGTATTGTGATAGTAGGGTGACAATAGCCAACGTAAATTACATAGGACAAGAAATGTTGTGATTTATCTGCTTACTTGAAAAAGCATTTAAGGGGTTGTAAATATTACCAATCTATCTAATTTAAGAGCTATGCTCTTGTCAGTGGACTATTCGCGACTCCTCTTTATATGTATCCACACAACAAAAGTGTCGTAACAAAGAAATATATACAATTAATATCAACCAAATTTAGTTTTCCAGACTGGTTAATTATTTTTATTCCGATGTTAAAGTAAATAGTTTTAAAATATTAAGAATATTTACAATTTTGTAAATTGTGGGAAAATAACCTCAATTGATTTCGCCAATTAAATGAATTTTTTATATAGTTTTTTTTTTGTTTTTATGGTAAGATGTAAAAGAATAATATTTGTTACCAACACACAATCATACTTTTGGCATATTTGATATGTTATTTCCAACAAGTTAAATACCGGTTGTGGAGAATATGCACAACATCCATAATCGGTAAAAATCTTCTTTAGAGCATATTCCATGCGTGCTCAGTGGAGTTGATGTTTAGCGTTCGAACAGACCACAGCAGAACTTTGATGAGAGCATTGGACGAGTTGAAGAGTGTGCGTTTCGACTGTAACTTGGTGTGCACATACATTGTCGTGCATTACTCGAAATAACCCAACCGGTTTCAAACACCCTCACCCTCATATAATCACACTAATATTATAAAGGCGAAAGTTTGCGAGTGTGTGAGTGTGTATGTTTGTTACTCCTTTACGTTGAAACGGCTGGAGCTACGATAATAAAATTTGGTATGGAGTTAGCGGACACCCTGGATTAACACATAGGCTACAATTTATAAAGTTTAACGCGGGTAAGGGCACAGCTAGTATTCCATATTTGTCGGAAGGTTGTTGGAAAAAATTGCGTTCTGCTGCCCACTGCCACATTGAATGACATCTGAGTCACTGATATCGTCCACACGTCCCCATAATTTCTTTAACGTTGCCATTTGCAGTGGTTGACCGTAGTCACCGCGCTTGGCATGCGAGTTGGCGACTTCAGTTAGGTGCTATAGTTCACAAATGGCACTGGTGTCCGATTGTCTGCTGTATCCCTTAGTCGCCTTTTAAGACACTGTAGTTTAACATAATATAAAATTATAAAAAATATATATATAATTATGTACGCAAAACCACCGAAGATATTACAACTGCATGGAGTATTATATGGTTACCCTAGAGGTTTCATTATTTAGCCACGTTTGTGAAGTAAACCGGGCGAGTACGGGTTAGTTTTTATGTCGTTCGACCGCGACTTTCATTGGCGGTCCGTTCAAAGCGCGATAATCTTTATTGGACGTTATGAGCATACGTCTGGAAGGGACTAGATGTAATATAACAATTTTGCAACATCTTTTATAATTCTTGGCTTTATGGCCATGTAAAAACGGGTATATAAATGTCTTCATTTAACTGCACGTTTACAAAATTTCGTGTACGATAATTCCGTACACCAGTGACATAATCCCAAAAGGGGTTCCCTTTTATGCTGTTGGTAACTTATTGTGCGTATTAGTAGTGCCTCGTTGATCTAGCGGTAACGTGTTCATCCGCAGAGAACGAGATCCTGGTTTAAAATCCCAGGTCGGGACAAAGTTTATTTTAGGATTTTGCTGTAAAAATTCTCAGCATCAGCCCGAAGTCTGGGAGTTGGCGATATTATATCCCGTGCCTCGGAGAGCACGTTAAGCCGTTGGTCCTGTAACTGACTTATGCATCGTGAAACTTGTCATATTCTTCCCATGTGAATTATTAATGATAGTAATGTGGCTTTGCTCTATCAATTAATTTATTTTGGACTCAAATTTTGTAGCCATGTGTACCTATCCATCAACACCGTCAACCAATTGTTGTTTTGTCCTAATAATTAAAAAATATAACAAGTTACGTAACGATAATGAAATCTGCCAGACCAACACACGCAAAATTAATTAATATCTGTTAAGAACAAATTCCTAAAAATAAATTATAATATTTAGTAAAGTTCTTACGTACACCTCTAAAGAAAATTAATTAGGAGTTTAGGACTCCATTGTTTACCGTCCAAGTTATACGGAGAACAAAGAAGATTGCGCGAAACGCACCCTAATGCAAGATTCCGTATTTAATTATGAAGCTTAAAAGGCTGATTAAATGGGATCCTGATAATCGCTTTGTTGACTTGTGTAAGTATGACTTTGGAGTTTAAATCCTACATTTGAAGGGAAATAAGTGGGTTTCGAGTGCTGTGGCTTAATATTTACTTTTGAGGGTTTCTGCTGATGCAGCAGCAGTGTCCGCAGATCCCGACGTATAGGGAAAATGAGAAGGTGCAAGGGTGTCAACGCATGTAGTGTGCCACACCAAAGGCCTTCCCATCTTCCACGGTAACAAAGACATACCGTCTGGTCTCTTCCCATCATCCCGAGCCAGACCACTTGTCTCAAGTACAGCTGGGACGCCACCACTGGATTTTTTTTATAAAAACTACAGAAGCCCTATATAGACTTATAGGCGTCGAATAATCCCTACCAATTGCGTATGGGAAAAGTGCCCAGAATATGTGCACGTGCTGATCCTCTGACCCAAGAAAAGGCCAGCCCTGTGATCATGCGAAGCGTCGATCAACCTTTCTGCAATTTCCCAAAATATTAAATGTGTGTTTGGGCCCCATGGTCCTAAGGTATCAGCCAGACGGCTTCTTTACCAACTAGCTACTATGGATGCCTTACCGGCAAAATAGTTCTGTTCTGATTCTGAGCGTCTCCCTGGTTCAGAAACTAAACAACATTGGCAGCATACGACGGGCGACGGATTAGTAGATACTAGCTTTTCACGCCGCATGTCGTGGGTTCAGATATTTGTGTGCATGAATATGCCTGATTGTTCTGATTCTGAGCGTAATTATCTAAATAAGTATGTATTTACAAAAGAAAAGTAGTATGTATTTATAGTACGTATATCAGTAATCTGGTTTTTATAGTAGAAGTAGAAGTTCTCTGCTTATTTTGGGATCAGATGGCCGTATGTGGATAATGTTCCAGGATATTATTATATTTATAGCATAACAGTAGACATAGGTGCTTAACTTTTCTGGTAGTTAATGGAGCCGAGGTTGTATCTGGCTATGAGCGCAGGAGTGGAACTAGATTCAAAGTGGTCAACAGTTATGTCCTAGTCAAATTTAAGCAATGGCGGCTAATCTCCACAGACTAGTAGTCTGTACAAGACGTAATACAAAGCGCAAGCTTATGCACCATCAAAAATGGACTGTTTTTTTTTTTAATCGGGTCTAGTCCCTACCTCTTACCCACCACTGCAACTCCTGTAAGCCACGATCAACAGTGGCACACAATGAAATGACACTGAGCGGTAAAGCTCAGACATGTCCCGGGGAATAGCTTTAACTGTCTTGGATCCCGCAACGAATCTAAAATGGACTGTCTACTCCCTCATCACATAAATATCTTGGGATATTTAACACACTGCCATCTGATCCCAAGCTAAGAAGAGACTCTACTATAGCAATCGGGCAAATGATAAACATACTTATATATTTCTAAATACGTACATATAATAGATAAATGACACCCAGATACAGAAATAATCGTGCTCATTACACGAAGATTTGTCCGGGTGAGGTTTTAAACCCACGACCTCTGGCTTAGCAGTTAGTGTCACTAGCCACTTTTTTTTTACGTGGTGGAAATGCCATTCGCACGTTGTGTAGGGCCGAGCCACTAAAACTACCACGGTAGCCAGCCTCACAGTGCCTGTAGCGGGGGCCCTGGGTACTCGTGAACGATCTCACCAGTGCCCCCGCCGTACACTGAGCGTCTGAGACTCTCCCCCGGGGACGGGAGGGGCCCGAATGCCTCCCCCCTCCCCATCACGCACAAGCGCGTTTAGGCAACCTGAGCTACAGCAGGTTACCTCTTCCCGGGACCGCTTATACAAGACGAGTGGAGTGCCCTTCTTCCAAACGCCAGCGATCCCAGGGAGTGTCACAAGCCACTAGGCCAACAGGCCGGTTTCATATCATATAATAATAATCACTTTATAATCCGAAAGTATGGGACATGTTTAAACGATCGGAGAAAAGTAATGAGAAGAACCAAGCGGCTTAAAAGATTCCTGAGGCATTCTTATTAGTAAGACTGTCTCGTTGGTCTAGCGGTAGCGTGTTCACCGCAGAGAACGAAGTCCTGGGTTCAAATCCCGGGTCGGGACAAAAAGTGATTTTGGGACTTTTCTGTAAAAATAAAAAATTCTCAGCATCAGCCCGAAGTCTGGGAGTTGGCGGTATTATACCCCCGTGCCTTGGAGAGCACGTAAAGCCGTCGGTCCTGTACCGGACTTCTTTCCGGTCGTATCGCATAGGCGTCCCATCGGATCATGAGAGTGATGGAATAGAAAGTGCTCCTGTGTTTACGCACACACTTGAGCACTATAATATTTCCCGCGCAGATGGCTAATCTCTGTTGATACTGGCCGCCGTGGCCGAAATTCAGCTAGGAGGACATTATTATTATTATTAGTAGCAACCCTAGCAGTTTCAGAAAACGATCCCAGGATGTATACCATCGATTCTTTAAACGAGTCCAGTTTAAACCAGATTATAAATACTAGCTATGCCCCGCGGTATCACCCCCCATAAAGTAGTTTTGGCGTAAAAGAGAAACAAACATACATCTATACTCACAAACTTTCGCATTTATAATATTAGTAGGATGAGCACCTCTAGCGGTTTTGGCAATGCACGCCGGAATAGCTCGCAGATGTTAGATTTTTTTCCTACTTACTTGACACTTATCGTCATATTTTGGACAATTCAAACAATGCCTATGTGTTATTCTGATGTACAAGCTATATTATTGTAAAGTTTCATTAAAATCCATTAAGTAGTTTTAACGTGAAAGAGTAACAAACATCCATCCATCCATACTTACAAACTTTCGCGTTTATAATTAGTAGGATACGCTTTTTAGGACTCGCAAATGCACACAACGGAACACAGTTAAGCCGCTTAAGGCCGGACTAACGAGTTAGTCCCTCCAACGATAAAATATAGTATTTTAAAATCCTTTAACCAATTTGCACTGTAAATGAAAAGTCACTTTGGTAGTTTTCTCGCTCAGTGTGCCCTTGAGCTTAATCTACCCCAAGTGAATAAAGTTGTAAGTGTCGTACACAACAAAAGCGTTCAACTAATCAGCATAACCAAAGTGGAGTGCTTTACATAGTGACTTACAATATTATAAATGCGAAGATGACTTTGTTTGTAACACTTTCACACTTAAGGGCATTGAGTAGACGAAAGTGTGGAAGCCCTATTTTTCTTTTTGTGCAGAAATCAGCAACATTAATTAAAATGAAAATAATAGAACTGTGCGTGTGGTTCAAAAAGTCACCTCGCCACTTCGTGTCCTTGGCTTGATTCTCGCACAGACCACTATTTGTGTGACTCATAAATAGTTGTTCGGAGTCTGCATGTACTTTGTGTCCGTCATTTAGGTATATGTATGTAAAGTACCCCGTTATACAGGGACTAATTTCACGAGTGCGCATGTTGTGTGAATTGGTCGACTTTTAATGATTTTAGATTAGGCTACAATTTGCTAACACTTAGATTGTATAGTAATTTTTTTCATAAGACTTTAAACAGTTTTTGCAAAATTCTTGTAGGCATGTCATTAGCAATTTGTCAATCTATTTGTAATATTTAGTTGTTTATTAGTCTGTAAGCCTTCTGTAAAAATAAATAAATAGAAATAAAATTCTTACGAAAAGTCTTGCAAATCTATTACCCAGGGTTTGAATTGTTTACAGTTTGAATTAATATTGCTGATTTTGGCACAAATACAAAAATGTGTGTTTGAGCCCAATTAACTTATCCGACGCGCTTAAATTTTGCAGACACTTTGTGAGGGGTCAAGAAAAGAACATCGGGTACCTTCTATCCAAAAGATAAAACAGAAAATAATAATAATATCCTGGGACATTATTTACACACAGCCACCAAACAAACTAATACTAACTATTCTATATCCCAAACTAATCAGAGCTTTAACTATGGAAACCAGATAACTGATATATAAAATATACTACTTTTGTTTTGTAAATATATCCTTATATAGATAATTACACCCAGACTCACGAAAAACAGACAAGTTCATGGACCAAAAGGAGACCATTTCTTTTTCTATGGCGGAAGGGCCCACCAAAAATTCTCGCGTTTATTAATGAAACCTATGTCAATTTGTTCCTTATGATCTGTAGATTAATGGGTTGGTATTAGTTTTAGGATGTCTAACCGGAATCCTGAGAAACATGACAATTTAAACATGAAATCCACATAGAAGCAAGTTGACGCAGAACTACAGCTGTCTCGGACAGTAATTGTCTTTGCACATTGCGTTGAAACCGTACAGCACAACTGACACAACGGTTCTGTTCGCTAAGAGTTGAACGTATTGAAGCCATTTTTGACAAAAGAAATACGAGAAACTAAGAAAAATACAATCACACAATTCGAAAGAAAATGTAAGAGTGACGTGACGTTAAGTGTTCTGGGTTGCCAATGATCATTATATAATTCTTCGACTGTCCCATTCACAACCGTACATATCTGTGGCAAAAGTATACAAATGGACTGGAAATATTATGTCCTGACGTGCGTTTAACATTTTATACCCATCCCAAGCAAAGTGCTCAACGCCGCTAAAGATTATTTCACTTCAAATAACTAAATAACCATATATCCATGGTTGAGAGAACTATTATTCTTCTCATTCGTTTTATATATATTGACATAAGTATGAAATCGCAACAATTTAACTGTTATGGAGCTAAACAGTTCACGTGTCAGAAGGCTACAAATCAATTCTGAAAATTAGGGAATTCCCTAAAAGCTGGCAATCCTCGCCATTTCTTTGTATAAATGGCGGTGAGCCGTAACCGAATATCAAAAAAGTACTTTTTTTAATGATTCATGATTCCGGTTACATATCTTTATAAGCTTGAACTCATTTGTTGTAATAATTTCGGTATATTTTTTAAGATTGATGTGATTAATATACGCAACCGTTGCCAGTGGGCCCAAAAAGAATGATCTCCTTTCTGTCCTAGGTGGGAATCGAACCCGTGACCTGCGGCGAGAAAGCCAATCATTTACCAACCACGCCAACCGGCCCGTCAAAATCGAATTTTATACAAATACAAGATAACAGCCTTGCCTTGCTGTGGTAATTTAACATAACTAAGAATTTGCGTAAGTTCAATAAACTACCTTATCAAAATATATTAAGGTTTAATTTTGGTTCTTACAAGCAGATTAAGGCCCAGTATTTTTTCTACACCACCAATATAAATAAAAATAACTGCATCCTTTAAACAGAATGAATGCCAGAACAGGTCTAATTTTTCCCAACATTTAACTTTTTGCAGTTACGACTTTGGCCGGTATAGCGAACAGGCTTTTAATAATTTCGTTTACAAAGTGGTACGATACCACCGCAGCCTAATTGTGAAAGTTTGTAGCGACTTGGCTTTTGTCGAAATTTTCTAACAGCTTTAAATACGCGAAGATTTGATGAGTTTAGCGTTTGTCTTGTGTGGAGGTTTAGGGATTATGGGTACTGTTTAACGTTATTATTAAAGCATTTTGTATATGGGTTTTTTTATTATACTATAACTTTGAAAGTCAAGTAACCTTGAGGCGTAATAATTTTTAGGGTTTCGTACGTCTAAATAGAATTCCGGAACCATTATCTGATCACTTAGCTTATGCCGATTCTTTTTTTGCATTGGGTAAGGGCAAGTTCCAATGCTGAAGCGGCAGTGGGCGGGGCACGTAGCTCTTAGAACCGACGGTTGGGACAGAAAGGTGTGTTGCGGCCACGAACCGGAAGACGCAGCGTGGGCAGGCTCCCTACAAGATGGACCGATGATCTTGCGCGGGTCCTTGGAAACCATTGGATGCGGATAGCGCAAGACCGGCAATTGTGGAGATCTTTGGGAGGGGCCTTAGTCTAGCAGTGGACGTCTTTCGGCTGAAATGATGATGAAGGACAAGTTACATTTTCTTTTTATTTTAAGAAGACCGCCTGTTCCGGACACCAGGCGGCGCTGCGCTCGCGCCTCCGACCGGCACGCTGACCTTCAACGTCCTTCCCCACCTCGCTTACCGGCCGTCGAGCTGCAGCGGCGGGGATTCGCTCTCAATACTCAGCGCAAGCAACGCGGTTACTTACTACCATTGAATCAGTTACAATACAGTTTTTATATATCGGAGATAATAGTTTTATTTATTAGCTGAGACCCCCAGAAGCACAACTGGAGCTTGGCATTCAAACACAGCCTTTTGACTCTTAATTAATCTCTAATCTCTGTATCGTTGCTAAAGAACATCAACAATACATCTTATCCTATAGGGGGGCGTGGAAGTCGATCCAAGGGAATATCTCCCAGAGAACGGGCCGCAGCGTCTCTCTGTGTTCTATGAACAACATACCTACTGCGGTCGCCACAGCGTCGGCTACCATGGCGATAATAGCATATCCCTCCAAATGATAGACACAACTCTATCGTAGATTTTTTTTGGGAGGCATTTCTCCAGCAGTTGACATCGTTCGGCAGACATTATAAGGGACCTACTTACATAGATGTTTAGAAAATTATAACTACCTCTTATATGGATCTTATCCAACATAAAAAAGAAATAATAACTAAATGGACTACGCGAAAAAGAAAAACAGAAAAGAAATGTAAGAAATAAATTTCTTACAATGTTTTCTTTTGTTTTTTTTATCGGTATGTATTGCATTATTCAAGTAATCCCAATCTGCTTCATTAATCTGTTGTAAAAGAAAACATGGTATAATTCTTCGATATTCGATAAGTACGGTTCATTCATTAAAGATAATAATCAAAGATATTGACGGAAACACAGTCCAATTATAATCGGAATAAATTATACGAACGAATCGGAATGAAAACCGTCGGTATAATCGGTGCTCCAATAAGGGATTCAATTTCTATTCGGAATTAATAAGAACGTGAAATGGTCGCAGGTGCTTCATATACAGGTTGTTTTCTATTGTTTTAAACTCCATATATTAAAAAATAGATGGCAAATTAAAATCATTTGGGCGACGAAGTTTGCTATCGCCACTTTAGGATTAAACTCCAGTCTTTTTTATAAAACGAGTTCGTATCGTAAAAAATGGCATGCATTTTCATAATATAGCTGCTTAGAGTTTTCTTAAATAAATATTAATAATTTTCCATAAGTCCATAGAAGCCTCTAGCAGTCTCTAATGCTTTACTGGGGTAGGACTTTGACACTGTGCAAAAATTTACTTAGAATTAATGACAAAAACGCTGCATTATGTTGAATTCATTTGCAAATAACTTGGTTTATCAAATAACTTTATACTGGTAAATACTGTAAACAAGTGAGTCAACGAGTGACTCCTGTCGACCCGCGCGGATTAAAAGCAGTTTAAGAAGCTCGACAGTTTGCATATGAGCTATTTTTGAAAGAGAAGTAATAACATTTAAATCAATTTAATGAAGTTATTGACAAAATAGACAGTATTGTTATTATAGATGTATTTAATTTTTAAAACAGTCGTCTCAACAAGTATTATATATTCTGTAGAAGTACAAATTAATGGGAAGAAACTAATACAGTATAAGTTCACAGTATGTAGTTGATGCTTTATATATATAAAGCATCAATTTATGTATTATCATTATTCGTAAGAATCCAACCACCCTTTATACTTACATCGAAAACTGGAATAGTATTTGATCTCTAAATGGAATTGAATGGCTCGTAGCGGTCACACCCCGCCCTCTATCGGCAGACGCACAACTTATTTCTCTGTAAACTTTTTATATATTATATTATTCTGCTGTTTGAAAATATTGAGCTGAGTGTACTTTTACTTCGATTTCAATGAAACATTTGCTTTTTTGCTGATTATTCCGGCATCCCACTCACGAGTATGGTCACTACCATTGTTTCAAATTTGAAGAAGATTCCCAAGCAGCAAAATTATCCTATAGTGCAGACGTTAAAGGACCCCAGCACTTTTAATGTTCTCTTAACGGTTCTAGTTTTTGCTGCTTCGCTTATAATAGCAAGCTTGGAGTTAGTTGGGCCTTAAAGTATATCTCATCCTATACATTAACTTATAATTACTTATAGGCCGAAATTAAGGGTGAAATATAAGCTTGGGAGACCTATAAAAGTATGGCGAGGTGAAAGGTAAAAGTGTAAACGCACTCAAGAGCAGATAAACTGGTAAGCTATACTTATAACTACTAACAAGAAGCATTATAGAACCACTATAAGTAAAGTACACCAATAAGAGTGATAAACAGAACCAAATATTCTGGGTACTATTTGCATTTATTACTTGGTTTTATAAGGGTTTATAAATTTACTTTACAGAACAATTATCAGTAAAATGGAGCGGTTATATAGTAGTATAAACCAATATCGTTATAATCTGAACACGATTATAAAGGTTTAATATAATATACTTAGTATCCAAAACTATATCCGTGGTGTCCTGAATAAGAAAACATTGGTTTATAATGGTCTTGCTAATTCTGTTATAGTCTCAGTACGGATATTTTGATTTTGTTGAATCGTAGAAATAGGAGAAGGTTCCGTACAAAAATATTGTGAAAATTTAAGACAAAATGTTTATTTTAATTATCCTGCACAAAAAAGACTTTTCGTTGTATGTCTAACTGAAACTAACATTATTTTAAAATTCAACTACATAAAACCGTGAATTTCGAGGAGCGTTTAAAAATTTTGATAAAAAACTTATTATACTTCACTGAAAATATACCTGCGCCATGCACATTCAACACGGCTTCACTTATTGTTAACTAACACCCGACTCTTAATTAATGTTCTAGATAATATTTATTATAAAAATAGATTAATAACTTACCTTTACCAATAATAATTAATCTTTACAAATGTGCATAGCAACATTCACCAATTCACGACACTTTGTATGAGCTTGTAAGATATTCACTGTGTACGTTATTGTCGTGTCTGGTTCCATTTAGCGCTCATAGTCAGCTTCGCGAGAGCAAATAGTTTTACATAGTCCAACTATATGGTCGTTATTGGTCAAACTGGTATTCACCAAGTCTACTATAGATATTTAATTAGGTAAAATACGCCTATAAATTGGGCCCTTTTCCGTGGTTATAATTGCTTACTATTCCGTTATAGTCCTAATGAAATGGTGGTTCCAGGACAATTACTAGACCACATTTTGCTGCTTGGGTTGGTTCAGAAGTTTAGGAGGAGTATGATCAGGAACGAATTACATACATGAGTCGCCTAAAGAAGAGCTTTATTTTGTCAATAAGTGTTCTTTAAAATAGTTTTGGAGTCTATTGTACAGTCAACGAGAAAAGTGTGTTTAGTGTGGCGGTAAAGGTGTGTATCAAATATTAACTTATGATACTGCCAACCAAACATATATTAGTATATGTATGTATTGAATTTCCGATTTATATTTATATATATATATATATATATATATATATGGCTTATTATTTAAGACTTCATACTTTTTTCACTAATCAAGACCCAAAGTAAAAGGATTTTATTTCCATTTTGATAGTCGATCGGCAGTCCTATCGAACCCACCAGCCGATTTGAATAAATCTCCGAAACATTATTAATTGTTAAAATACATTTTGAAGATTGTACAAGGATTCTTCAAAATGTATTTTAACAACTAATGTTTGTACCTCCATTCAAAGCAAATAAATATATTCTATTCTATTCATCCTCTTAGCCGGTTGGTCGTGTTGAGAACACGGCCAAGAGCCGGCTAAAAGAATATTTATGAACCTAGGAATTATAGCGTTTCATAGATTTTTTATGAATTGAAAGAAAATGTTACTAATGCACGCAGTTTGTAACCATCATTGGTCATTAGACTGATTAAAGATTGTTTTGATTGACGTAATATAAGCCAAATGCTGGCTTTTCACGCTTGTGGTCGTGGTTTCGATTCCCACCCAGGACAGATATTTATATGCATGGACATGTCTCAGTCTGAGTGTTAATTATCTATATATGTATGTATTTACAAAAGAAAAGTAGTATATCAGCTATCTGGTTTCCATATTACAAGCTCTGTTTAGTTTGGGATCAGATGATGTTTAAATAATGTCTCAGGATATTATGTTATTATCTTTTCATCTTGCCAGCCATATGACGACCACAGCTGGACAAAACTCTTCCCAAAATATCTCCCAATGGAATTGTGTCCATCACTTGGAGGCATATGCCATAATCGACACGGTTGGAACACGGGTTGTGTTCCAACCGTGTCGATTATGGCATCGTCGATCACTATATTATATTGCTATAGTTTAGTATAATGTAATGTTCTTCTAGCCGAATTTCGGCCACGGCGGTCAGCCGCAATGGAAACTAGCCATCTGCACGGGACCTATTATAGTACACAAGTGTATGCGCAAACACTGGCACTTTATATTCCATCACTCTCATGATCCGATGGGACAACTGGTTCCAACTGCCAGACTTCGGGCTGATACTGAAAAATTTTCTTAACCAAAAAATCCCAAAATCACTTACTGTGTGACCTAGGATTTGAACCCAGAATCTGATTATCTGCGGTTAAACATGCAACTGCTAGACCAACGCGACAATTCACAGAGAGGCGTTGCTGTCTGTTCTCTGATGTTTTCCCTCAGGGTAACTGCTACAGTCCCCCCGGGATGAGATGGGTTGATGATATTCTTTGCCGACAGCCACTCAGCAATGTCATGACATGTCGGCTTATGAGAGTTTATCTCATAAACCGATGGGACGGCCATTCGTTACAACCAGAGAAGATAGGTACAAGACTGACAGTTTTACGTGCTTTTCAATACACGTGCGTAGGACACCATCGTCAGTAGGTACTCCATATTAGAAATTTTTCTTTTCTCTTAGAGACACTCTCGGGCCAATATTATATATAGCTCGTACAGCTCTTTTTTGCAATATAAATATTGTGTTAATGTCAGCAAAGCTACCCCAGAGAAGAATTCCATAGGACATTACGCTATGAAAATAACTGAAATAAACCATTCTAGCTGAGTCAAAAGCAGTCAGCCGTCTAATAGTTTTCACTGCATATGCTGCAGAACTTAACTTGCCGGGCAGTTTTTCTATTTGTGGGCTCCATTGTAGCTTTGAGTCGATAGTAATACCTAAGAATTCCTGTTCTTCGTAGGTTTCATTATTAAGTCACGGGAGACTTTTCTTCACAACTTGAACCCAGGCCCTTATTGGCTGTGGTTGAACACTAGACTAGACCAACAACGCAGTCACAAACACATAAAGAATTGAGTACTCTTTTTGCTTCATATAGCGAAAAAATATACTCGAGCGAATAAATTATTAATTACGTTTCATGTAAATATCGCGCAAATCTGGCTCGTTTTTATATAAAGTCTCGTGTGTCGCAAATGAGGTATTAACCTTCACCTGACTCAACCTTCATGTGTTCAAGGGACTAAAATTATTTGCTCTTCTAATTTCAAGGCTAACATTACACATTTAATCTGGCTCTTGCTAGGAGATTCTCATACACGTGTGATTCGTATGTCTAATCCGTTCAGTAGTTTTTGCGTGAAAGAGTCACAGATGTTTGTGATACATCTAAATCTGAAATTAAAAGGAGGTTATACCTATTATTAATTTGAAATCATCTTGCTCAAAATTGCGCAAATGGAGACTTAATAACAAAGACATTCTCTACCAGTCAACATAGAGTTGTACACATAAAATAATAATATAATAATAATATCTAGGGACTATGTCACACAGATCATCCTAGCCCCAAACTAAGCAAAGCTTATACTATGGGTACCAGGCGACGATATAAATACTTATATAGATAGATAAATACTAATATACATAGAAAACATCCATGACTCAGAAACAAATATTCGTGCTCATCACACAAATATTTGCATTTACCGGGATTCAAACCCAGGACCACCAGCTTCGTAGGCAGGAGCACTACCAACTAGGCTACGGTGACCGTCAAATACACAACGTACTATATATACGTGGTGCAAACGTAAAATATTAGGTGCAAGATATTTAGCTAAATCGATTAGCCAATATACTCAATTGCAGAATGTATGTATCACTCTGCATGATGAATTCACGGCGGGTGAATCCAGGCACATTTATCCGCTTACTTTCCCGTGGGGGACGTAAAAAGTGACTAAGGGACTAGCTATCACCTAACTGCGGACGCCAACACGCATGTCAAGCGCGGTGCCTTCGGCAAAGCCCTCCAAATGGCAACGATATAAAAACCTTGGGAGGAGGTTTATGTCCAGCGGTGGACTACATTAGGCTGCTAACGTAATAGAGATTGAAGAGATCAGTTGTGTATTTTATCGTAAGTCGTTGTAAGTAATTTTAAGACACAATATTCTTTTTTTTTAATTTGGCGCGGTTTGCGGATAATACGCAATCAGCGAAACAATTAAAGCTTGGCCGAAAAGGTCGGGACTTATGGGTACCAGGCGACGATATACATACTTATATAGAAACATCCATGACTCAGAAACAAATATTCGTGCTCATCACACAAATATTTTCATTTACCGGGATTCAAACCCAGGACCACCAACTTCGTAGGTGCAATATTAGGTGTAAGATATTTAGCTAAATCGATTAGCCAATATACTCAATTACAGAATGTATGTATCACTCTGCATGATGAATTAACGGCGGGTGAATCCAGGCACATTTATCCGCTTACTTTCCCGTGGGGGGCGTAAAAAGTGACTAAGGGATTAGCTATCACCTAACTGCGGTCGACAACACGCATGTCAAGCGCGGTGCCTTCGGCAAAGCCCTTCAAATGGCAACGATATAAAAACCTTTGGAGGAGACCTATGTCTAGCTACAGCCTCTTCCAAAGGAGTAACGTAATAGAGAATTGAAGAGTTCAGTCGTAGACACAATATTCATTTCTTTTTAATTTGGCGCGGTTTGCGGATAATACGCAATCAGCGAAACAATTAAAGCTTGGCTGAAAAGGTCGGGACTTTTTTTCGACCCCTTTTTACCTGATCCCCTGCTAATAAATCCGTTGAGGAAATTTAGGGTACAAGGGACACGACATCAGCGTTCATGTTTATAAATATTTGGTGGTGACCATAGGCTTTTTGGCTGGTCGTATGTATATCGTAGTTAAGGCAACATTATGGTAGATGTTCCAAATACTACAATCGTATGAGCAGTGATTACGGCTGCTTGCTGCGTCTATTGCCATCTAACTCTTAGGGCACCATAACGAAGATGGTATGGCCAGATGACTACTTGCATGAGGCTTTTAAATAGCTGTAACTTCTATTTCTTCTTATTAAAGCATGCCAAAACAAGCTATTAAGATTCCCAACAAAATATAAAACGCTATTTCACAAAACTACAGTGCTCTTAGCCAGATGCCCCCACCATCACCGGTCCGTAAGTGATTGGCGAGTTTAAGCAACTAGGCTCGCGGTCAGTCCATAGATGAGTGACCGCCAAAGTGGATAAATTTCTGAGTGTCTCCGTGCTTCTTTCTCAGGTATTAGTCCCGGTTGAAGCATTAGGCAACAGTCGTTAAGTCATGTCAGGTCAGAGGCTTAATGGGCGGCTTGAACAACTCTGACACTAGGGTAACCACTGCCCACACGATAAGTAAGTACATACAACAGTTTATTAGCGAATTTCAATTAGTTTTTAATTATTGCAATAAATATGTATACTCGACTTCAGTCTTTCTCTACTATGATTACTTTTAAAACATTTACATTTGATATCATGCATACTGACATCAAATGTTTTAAAAGTAATCAGTAATATGATTACTTTTAAAACATTTACATTTGATAACATGCATACTGACATCAAATGTTTTAAAAGTAATCAGTACCTACTATGATTACTTTTAAAACATTTACATCTGATAACATGCATACTGACATCAAATGTTTTTAAAGTAATCAGTACCTACTATGATTACTTTTAAAACATTTACATCTGATAACATGCATACTGACATCAAATGTTTTTAAAATAATCAGTACTATGATTACTTTTAAAACATTTACATTTGATATCATACATACTGACATCAAATGTATATGTTTGTTATATGTAATCGTTACTCGCTTTTGTTTTACAATTTGGGCCATATAGAAATGGAAGGAAACGCCGACAAAGCGATATAAATGTTTTATTGTACTTTTGTAACTGAATTGCACATCAGGCATCGTGTTTTTTATTAATAACAACGTACCCACCGCTGGGCGTTTGGGATCTGAATAGATTTTGTATGTTTTGTTTTGAGATTATAATCTCATTTCTGCGGGCGTATCACGTTTATGTTTTGGTTGCTAGAACACACATGCATCAAAATTTACGTTGTTTCATCTGTAAACAAAGTGAGTTTTGATGCACGGATTAAATTACTCAAGTTTAGTATTATGTTCTATATTTATATTTAATTTATTAGGTAAATATCGTGTCTTGCAATAGAGAGGCCAGAAAGAGATTTATTAAGTAATTAGATTAATAAAATCTTGTTTCAAATAATAGGTCACACAAAAATTTATGATGGGTTCAAATATTATAAAATCTATACATATAATAAAATCGTAGGGAAGTCAAAACTGTACATTGAATATGGAGCGTGATCTACAATCGTTATCGAAGACAAAATATTTTTTTTAGATTTTTTGTCTGTATGTATATGTCCGGGCTAAACTCAAAAAGTACTGCATGGCTTTACTTCAAATTTTGCATAAATATTACTAAGAGGTCGGGTCAACATATAGGCTACATATTATCACGCTATCACCTACGGGGGAGGAGCTGTGATAATTTATAAAATTTAATGCGGGTAAAACCGCGGGGCACAGCTAGTAATTTACACACATTACAGCTAGTAATTATAAAGAGGTAACGTTTGTGAGGTGGTGAGTTAATGACGTTGTAAGGGGTAATCTCTGGATCTACTGAACCGATTTTCAAATTTATTTCACTTATAGAAAGCTACGTTATTGTGGAGTGTCATAGAATATGATTCATTATCATAATTTTTATTTAACCCGAACTTTTAACCCGAAGTATTACGCGGGACAAACGGGTAGGGACAAAAATATTTATAACGCGGAACGAGGTCCGCGGGCACTGCTAGTAAATAATAAATATCGTTGGATTACTAACACATGGCATCTGATCCCAAGCTAGGCAGAGCCTGTACTATAGCAAAAAGATACTTCTATATACATGTCTAAATACATACATATTAAATATTACCAATTAATGTCCCATTGAAACAGATTTATACCCTTTTCAAAAGCACATTCATCACCATCAGGCTGATATAGTCTACTGCTAGACATAGGTCTCCCCCAAATGTTCTGTAACGTTGCCATTTGAGGGGGGTTGCCGTAGTCACCGCGCTTGGCATGCGAGTTGGCGACTGCAGTTAGGTGGTAGCTAGTACAAAGGTGGCGCTGCTGCCCGAATACCTTACCTACCTACACGTATATATACAACATGGCAGGCCAACTTCATTGTTCTAGTTGAGACCGAGTATTTAGAACTAAGTTCGCTCTAGCTAGCCATCTAAGGGCATACCAAAGAAAGTGATTTCGAAGGATCGCCGTTATCGAAATTGATAATGAGGACTATTTATTTATTTTAAACTTTATGAACATATAGGTACTCCCAGTCAACCTTAAGGTGGTACAGAGATAATTAGATAGGTGCATTAGGTACAGATATAGTAGATCGAAATAAGATATGGTACGATAGAAGAAAAAAAAATAGGAATATCAAGAGATATATACATAAATATATATAACTAGCTGTGCCCCGCGGTTTTTACCCGCTTTAAACTTTATAAATGATCACAGCTCCTCCCCCGTAGGTGATAACGTGATAATATGTAGCCTATATGTTGACCCGACCTCTTAGTAATATTCGGGCCAAATTTTAAGTAAATCTATGCAATACTTTTACAATACTAAACAGAAAAAAAATCTAAAAACTATATTTTTGGCTTTAAAAAAAATATTCAATGTACAGTTTTGACTTTCCTACGATTTTATTATATGTATAGATAAATAATACCCAACTTAAACATAAATATAATACTATAGCTAATACACACATAAATATATTATAAAATAAATACATATATATATATATATATATATATATATATATATATATATATATATATATATATATATATATATATATATATATATATATATATATATATATATATATATATATATATATACCAAGTGGTTATGATAATACGACAATAAATGAAAACATTGACAATACTAGTTCATATGAACAATTGTAAGCTATCAAAAAAACCCTAACATCAAAATTAAAAAAAATAAAATTTCAAACAAAGTAAATGACATAAAAGTGGAAAGAAAATAGAACACCATTTATAAATGGTTCACTTACCTGTGATACAGTAGCAACAGCGCGGTCCTGTAGCGACTTGATCTTTTGGCGCCATTATTATTAATGCTCAGTAAGAATAATAACACTGAATCACAAATGTTTTAACGAAATAATTAGGCACCTTTCACCCGCATGTTATTTATTAATCAAATTATTAATCACTATCAGGATCACTGTTCAGTCACGTAGCTAGGTAGGTACCTATTAAAGTCACTAAATTTTTCGTGTTTCAATATGGCCACCATTAACTCGAATACACAAACTGCACCGCCGTAGGAGATTATTCCTAACGTTTGACAAGAGGTCCCCGTTTGCAGCCATATGTTTTAATTTATTAAAAGATAAGATAATTCTATCTTTTAAATCATCAACCGTATCAAGAGCTGTTGAGTAGACCTCATTTTTGATGTGACCCCACAAGAAAAAATCTAATGGTGTGAGGTCGGGTGACCTCGCTGGCCACCGCGTTGGTCCATAACGGCCAATCCACTGCTGACCGAACACTTGAGACAAACGCTCTCTTGCTGACACCACTGAATGAGCTGGTGCTCCGTCTAGCTGGTACCACATCTGCCTGTACACATCAAGCGGAAGCTCATCCATGTACTCGGAAACGGGTCCGTTGAGGAGTTCTATAAACTTTTCACCATTTAAATTTCCATCAATAAAAACCGGACCTATTATGGTATTTCTATGAATGCCAGCCCAAACATTGACAGCAAATCTGTACTGGTGCGAAGTCTCTCGTCCTAGACGCGGATTCACGCGGCTCCAGTAACGTAAATTCTGTCTGTTCCATAACCCGTTTCTTGTAAATGTACTTTCATCAGTCCACATTACATTGTACAGGAAATCCGGATCCTCTAAATGTTTTGTTTCTATCCAGCGACAGAAGTTTTCCCTGACTGGTTTGTCTCGAGGCAACAACGCATGCAATTTCTTATACTTATACGGCTTCCGTTTGTCGCGTTTTAAAATTTTTAGTATAGTTGCATGGTTAACACGAAAATATCGACCTGCCCTACGCAAACTACACGTCGGATTGCGTTCAAAATAATTTAAAATTCGTTCCTCAAGAGCCACTCTCCCACGTGGAGGAGTACTATCAATATGCGGGATTAAGGATCTATTTTCTCGTATCCTCTGGACAGCTTGGACAATAGTGCGCCCGTTGGTTGGCAAACTCGAGTGTCCCCAAACCTCTGTCGGTACGTCCGTGTAGCCATAGCGGCGTTTCCTAAACACTCTCCATAAATTAACACCATGTCCGTGTACTCAGGAGCTGTGTAATTGTGACGAGGCATAATTAAAACAAAAGAAAACACTAAAACAATAAAAACTAAACGTCTAACTTCGCACAATTCACTTACGAGTAACTATTAAACTAGATACCTATTAAAACGTTACGTGTCCTGTCACTAAAATAAGCGTCCAATATCGCACTAATTCGTCGTAGATAAGGAGTACAAAACAAACACACGAGCGACGGGCGGCGCCGGTACAAAAAGGTGGTAGGTACTCGGCGGCGAATAACTCAAAGTATGTCCTGCGGCACTCGTGCGCTAAGAAAGCGATGACGCGTGAATCATCACAGGATTGTAGCGACACACTGACCGTGACCTAAATTTGTTGTTGCAATGTTTCAACAAGAAAGCGAAGTAACAAACGAAACTAGATTTATCTCTTTCGCACAAACCAATTTTTCTATTTCATGAGTGCTTACCGATGCGGGGGTCGTTAACCTGTCAGTACTTCCCTATTAATACATACATCGTGTAGCAAATTTTAAAAATGAAAAAAAAATTCCTGTGACTAAACTACTGGATATATTCAAATGATTTTTTGTATGTAGTCTGAGAATGTCTTGAGGTATCCGTAGTTAAATTTATTGTCGTATTATCATAACCACTTTGTATATATATATATATATATATATATATATATATATATATATATATATATATATATATATATATATATATATATAATTATATATATATATATATAACGAAAGGATATGTTGATTCAGCTCACACAATGTTAATGGCACCCAGTATATGTACTCGTAGTTTATTCTTAAAAGAAAAACGACTCTTGGCCATCCTATATATCACTTAGTCACCTATTACGTCCTTGGGTTTCCTGCTAAGTGTGGATTACATGTTACATTATCCACACATTATGTTCTCAAACTAGTCAATAAAAGTCATATTGATACTACTGCAACACATCGTAAATAATTTTTAAGAATGAAAGTACCAAACAATGTTCGAAATCTCCTACAAAATTGTGTCACTCCAAACATCCTGTATTTAGTTCACCATTTCTTTAGTTTAGGCTAGTAACCTATAACAGTATTACTTAGACTCGTAAACAAACTCGTATAAACAGACCACGTCCAAATACACACAAATCCTGTGGAGACCAGCGACCATGCTTTCACACAAAGCTACGCCACAATGGACTCGTATTTATATTCTTGGAGCGTCCTAGACTTGCCTATTAGTGATAAACAAAATTTATACGTGTACATAGGAAGTGTAAAGCATGGTTTAAATGCTAGCGGAGCGCCAAGCGTTTATGAAGAAATCACTTATCTTAGAGTTAATATTATAAAGAGGTAACGTTTGTGAGTTTGTGACGTTGTAAGGGGTAATCTCTAGATCTACTGAACCAATTTTCAAAATTATTTCACCAATAGAAAGCTACGTTTCTGTGGAGTGTCATAGGATATGATTCATCATCATAATTTTTATTTATCCCGAACTTTTAAACCGAAGTATTGCGCAGGACAAACGGGCAGGGGCAAAAATATTTATAACGCGGAACGTAATCCGCGGGCACTGCTAGTCTTAGCGTAAATGTATGTTCAAAAAGTCAATGTACAGTAAAGGTGTTTTATTTTCAGTAGCAGAAGATTTAATGTTTAATGATGGAATGAATACTGTACCATTAAGGATTCGACCAAAATCTTAGTGGTGCTCGGCCGCCTCCTTCCTCCTGATCTCAGCCCATTTGCTCACATTCTCGGGGAGTTAGCTAGCTTGTGAATTTTGTAGAAGACTGGGGTAGAAACGGCGATCCTAATCACCCAGTTCTTCCAAATCCATTGGTTTCCAATGTAGAATTTCATGGAAAACTGTGCAATTTTGGCGCTGTAGGTGTACGAAAACTTCATAGCACGGCTGGGAGTTTCGGACGGGTAATCGTCAGAACACATAAATCTCATCGAACTTTATAGAGAACTAGCTGTGCCCCGCGGTTTCACCCACGTTAAATTTTATAAATAATCACATCTCCTCCCCCGTGGGTGATAGCGTGATAATATTTAGCCTATGTTTTGATCCAACCTCTTATTTTTATAGAAGTTTGAAATAAATCCATGCAGTACGTACACTCCCCAAGTATCCTTTAAAAAAATATTCTATGTACAGTTTTGACTTTCAATTCAATTTTATTATATGTATTGATAAAAAGTGAATCTCTTTTTTTTAGAGTTTTATCCAAATTAGCTAATAATTTTACCAATGTATAAACCTTTTATGACAATTTTATGACCTTTTATAATACATGGTGTATAAGAAAAGTATCCAGGAGTAGCCTGTTAGAGAGTCAGCTGGTTTGGGGGTTGGTGTTGTATTATTGAGATAATTATGACTTCATCATATCAGCCGAAAAACACCCACTACGAACAAATAGATCCTCCCTCATAGATCTCCACTATTCCCGGTCTTGCGCTACGTCATCACAATATCATCGGTCCATCTTATAGGGGTTTCTGCCCTAGCGGCCGTCGGTATGTTTGAGAATTGCCAAGCTGAAGTGGCAGGGGGCAGGGCACAATAATTGCTTATTGGTGATATATTTTTAACATTACAATTTATTATATTAGTAACTCGATTATAAATTTAAACATTTTAACTACCTATATTGTGACAATGATGTTTATTAACGATTCAATTATGTTAATTAATTACAAGTAATGCTGTTTATGGAATGTATTAAGAATATAAATTGGTCAAGCACAGTGACACCTCATTGGTACATCATATAAGATCAGTACTCCATTTTACATTAATAATTTACTGTACTAAGCTATAAATACATTTGATTTGATCGAAATGAAATCACCATGGAACTCTCCGGTCGTGTAAGATTATGAGGTTAAGTATCGTATAAGAGTGTACTTGTATGCGCACACACGTGTGCGCTGTAATATATACAGCGTATTTGACAATTCTCCAATAAGATTGACCAACCTTGCCGAAATTAGGCCTTACGCATTAATAGTAACACGGTTCATGATGGGCTTATATTATATTGCTGGTTGATCGCTTAGATTAGTTGCTGTGATATAATGGATTTATTTATTTATTTATTACAGATATCTTATTCCTAACAGATAATTCCAAGCACAATAAGTGATACAATCATAATATTTCATATTCATAATCTATAGGTACTATACTATACTTAGCTAATTTATTAACCATGTCAAAAAAGCGAAAAGTTTTCTAATATCATGTATGTACATAATATTATAAAAAGAAAATCGCAATAAGAAGTTACTGTATACTGCTCTCAATAGTCAATGCCTCAATGTGACGTCCTGCAACGGTTAGGAATGCATTTTCCGTGCATGAGAATATATCTATAGTTGAGTTGTTTTCGATATCATTGATATAGTTAACTGCGCGGGACAGAGGTGCATTTCGGGCTAGATTAGTTCGAGCGGCCGGCACTGCCAATAGGTTATGTTGACGTCACGCCTGGGCAAAGTATGCCCGGTGTCGCGGCACACGGAACTGTAATAGCGCCAATATCCTACTAAAATTATAAATATCGTATTTGTGCTTGTTGTGTTTAGTTTGTGAGTATTGATGCTTGTGACTCTTTCGCACAAAAACTATCGTACAAATTATGATGAAACTGCGGTAATATAGCTTATAATATCCAAATAACACAAAGACTATAATTTATAAAGTATAACGCGGATAAAACCGCGGGACACAGCTAGTGTGATACACTTGTTAAATGTCTTGGTGTATAATTAAATTTTATAAATTATTTTTATACTTATAAAAATATTATCCATAACACTATAAATTGCTTATTCGCTAAAAGAATATTTTTAAGTATGTCATCGTCAATAAAAGTTCTTGAACGGGTTCATTGTGACAAGATTGATTCATCGCTAACACTAAGACCTCTCCTTACACTTAAGTCCGGGCTTCGAGT
Source organism: Pseudoips prasinana (assembly GCA_951640165.1). Classification (NCBI taxonomy): domain Eukaryota; kingdom Metazoa; phylum Arthropoda; class Insecta; order Lepidoptera; family Nolidae; genus Pseudoips; species Pseudoips prasinana. The sequence continues at coordinate 6,710,786 of OX621236.1, forward strand.
GCTAAAGCTGTACAATCTCTCGAATATTTCGAGGTTAGGATCTCAAGGTTTTCTCGAAGACATCGTGTAATATGGAGTTATGATGTGTGCCTGATGTATGGGTTATGAGACTTATAAGGGCTTGTTTTGCGGAATATGGAAGGAGTTTGGTAGCTCTTGTTTTGCGTAAGGAATATTTTAGTCGCTAGAAACGCTCGGATTACCTACTAAACTATATGAAAGATATAGATTAAAGGTTCCCGGAAATATGATTTCATTGAAGCTTATTCAACGTATTGTTGGTTATTTTATAAGATAAAATCAAAATCTAAATCTCTTTATTTGCTAAATATGGGTACATATAAGTAGATGTTAAGTTATTACATATTTGTCCTAGACCATATTTTACCTTTAAAGGTGTGCAAATTGTTTCAAGACAGTTGTCACCTATCACATTTTGCATTGATATTATTACACATTTATTTAGGCAGCCTTACATTCAATTATATATTAATTACGCCAGTCTCACTCTACCACTCATATTTACCTTTAATTCACTTGACACAAAGGCCTAAAAACTCCATTAAAATATATGAAATATTTTGATAATTTATATGAAATTTTAAGGACAATGTCACACTGATCATCCTAGCCCCAAACCAGGGCCCCTTCACTCGGCCATACCTACGGTGATAATTACCTACACTTTCGCGCGCCTTGGCAGTGGCGTAGCCCAGAGGGCTGTCGCCGACCGCTCGCGCGCAGCGCTATACGCCACGGATTAAAAAGTACTGGCAGCTGTCTACTTAATACTATAAATATTGAACAACAAAAATGTCTCATCTTCACAAATCTGGTGCTAGGTATTGTTCATTTGGATGTTTGTCGAAAAAAGGGGACAAGTTTTATCAGTTTTTACATTACCTGCAGTTGCGGAAAGGTTAGTTCAAATTATTATTTTAAATACCAAAGTAGGGATTTTGTAGGTGTTCATTATTTATAATTAGATTCCAAATAATGTGTTTTCAGTCGTATAGACTCTAGTTTTAACGTTTTTGTTGGCCAAGATAGTTTTTAAAAGGATTGGTATGAATTTCAAACATGTAAAATAATTACGAGAGCAACTTGAAAATGTGATTTTTTGTTTGTCGAGATATCTTAACGATTTTGGTGTCAAATTAAAGATTTAGGTCTAAAACCATTTTATCCGTTTGAGTCATGCCAATCGGTCCACGCGTTTAGGAGATATTTTTGAATTAGTATAGTAAAGTTCGTCGAGCCAGCTTAAATAGCCTAACAAAAATATCACATTTGTAAATTTGACCGAAAACAAAATTGACCGGATCAAACATAAGATAGATTATGTGGTTAATAAGTACATAGACGATGAATAGGTATCACAGTAACAGCGGCAATCAGGCAACCCTACGCCAGGACATTCCGTGTCCGACAGCGACAGTGTAATGCGTTAGAAGAGAGCGGCAGCGTTTAGGTGAATATCGCGGTAGGCACTGATCGCGTATGCAAGCTGAATTGCACTTAGTTGCTTAGTAGCAGGAATCGCTATTTCTATAAATTGTTCCGCGAAGAGCCGCTTCTGTACGTAAGTACTTTTTATTCTGTGCCCAAACTAAGCAAAGCTTGTACTATGGGTACCAGGCGACGATATACATACTTATATAGATAGATAAATACTTATATACATAGGAAACATCCATGACTCAGAAACAAATATTCGTGCTTATCACACAAATATTTGCACTTACCGGGATTCGAACCCAGGACCACCAGCTTCGTAGGCAGGAGCACTACCAACTAGGCTACGGTGACCGTCGACCGAAATGAAATATTAAGAAAATGTCAAAATTAATAAATAGAAAATAAAAGAAACCAATGTCAGAAATATGTCAAAAAAAAAAATAAGTAATTTAAAGATAGTAATTTAAAGATAGTAATTTAAAGATAGGACTTTCAAAGACTGTGTAAAAATATAAATTAATATCTTGAGAAATCTAACTGCCATCTGATTGCAAACCAGGCAAAGCCTGCCATCTGATTCCAAACCAGGCAAAGCCTGACAACTGATAAACTTACTTATATATATTTCTAAATGCACACACATTATAGATAAATTAAACTCATGCAGAACAAAATAATCGGGCACAAAGATTTCACCCGGGTGGGAATTGAACCCACGACCTCTGGCTTATCAGTTAAGGTCAGTAACTTTGTCACCAAGCAATGCCTATTATGTTAAATAGCTTGCAACCAATATATGAAGAAGTTTATTATACGGATCTTGTCGCAACAAGGAACAACTTCCGTGCGTTTAAGCGCTTTTGCCATACCTACTATTGGAATCAAATATAACAGCTCATTTAGGGCCCTTATATTGATGCTCGGTGCTTTTGCAGCTGGCTTCTCTAGTTGCAATTCTCTCGTTTATGAGGCTATAGTCTCTTTATATCATTCTGTCTCCCGCTTTGCTCTGGAGGGAAGTGGAACTATTCATTTCTAACGCCTCCTTTTTTTCTTTTTGATTAAATTCGTTGCGGGATCGGGATGAGCCTCACCGCTCAATGTAATTTCATTGTGTGCCACTGTTGATCCTGGCTTACAGGAGTTGCAGTGGTGGGTAAGAGGGAGGGACTAGTCCTAAGCAATGCCTAGCGCAGGAGGTGCTGAACTTGCAGTTTGTTAATTAAAGCGCAAAACACCTGAGAGCGATGATGAGGTTTGGACTAAGACTCAGGGGGCCGTTGTAGTCAAAAGACGATGGAACAGAATAATAAGTAACGACCTTACGAAGTTCAAGCTGGCGCAGATCCTATTCTCAAGTAGAGGTAGGGCATAGCGTTCATTCGCTCAAAGAGCAGCCCGACTGGGGAAGTACCTCCAGAAGACACTCCTTAATAATAACATCAATAATTTAAATGTTGTGTTTCCGAGTGCGAGTAAGGTCGCCAGAGCTCATTGGGGTGGGGGGAAGGGCAACGCACCCGCGACACCTCTGTATTGCGAGTGTCCGTGGGCGGCGGTGATGATTTACCCTCAGGTGACCCACTTGCTCGTTTATCGCCGTCTGATATATAAAAAAAAAAATTGCAGCTTTCTATAGCTACTTTGGTCGACGATTCAATTAAGCAGCTATGGGAACGGTATAAAAAATTACCATAAATTCTCGTACACACCTAAAATTGCCACAACATCCTCAAATTACAAATTTTATCTTAACGGCAATATATTATGAAAGTAATCCACAAAATAACCCGACGATCTAGTATATAAACAGACTCGATTTACATTTGGCTTCATCATTGAAATAATTCGGTAACTTTTGAGGGGCTCTCATTAGCCAACGTCATTTATCATTTCGTAGCTGCGTTGCGAGACAAAGTGGATTCCATAAATACAAACCGGGTCAGTGTCTTCAGTTTCATAAATAATCTAATTGAGAGTATATTTTTGATTGCACAGTACTTTAAGTACTTAGGATTATTTTTTATCTTGTCAACTGAGTAACGTCTCCTACTGGACAAATGCCGCCTCAAAATATCTTCATCTTAGAAATGAGTTCATCATTTAATGATCACCATGCTAGGCAGATGGGTTAGCGATCGCAATATGACGGTCATAGTACTACAGAAAGATGCTACTGACCGTTATCTTCTTAATATTCGCTCGGTATGAATTCTTTCTCCTCTTCTTTTTTTTCTATCCTAATATTCTTATTATATCCAATAAATCCATTATATCATCTTATCAATCTTACAGATCAAACGTATAACTTGACTATTACAGAATAAGCCTCCACAGTTTATATAAAAATTTATAGCTTAAGAACCCGCGTATCCAGGGACAGAATGGAAGCATGCTATAGTGAATAACACAATATTAAGGCCTTACTAGTTCCTATAAAAATTAAATATTATTAATATAGTATTCAAATATTAAACATGTCTAAACTAGTCAGTGACATCTTATGGTAACAGCCACAGAGGTTTTCTGTTGCAAGCCAAAATATAGGTTGCCAGTAACATTAAATAATAGTTTAAAAAAACTACAAACCACGCTTTCAGCACGCACTAAGGTGCTTTTCAAATAGCCAATCCACCATCTTGGATGTCCACCATGTTGGATTTAAGTCGCGTGACTATTTTTTTGTATTCCTGACACAAACCCTTTCATTTGATACCCATGTCATGTGGGTGGATTTCAAACAGCCAGTCCGCCATCTTGGGGAGGCCGCCATATTGGACTTTTTAGCTAGTCATGTATTGTCATCAAAACTCAGAGCGTGTGCAAAATTTCATCCTAATTAGAGACCGGGAAGTGGGTCAAATTAAGATTCCAAGATTTTCTTACATAGTTAGTTACAAGTGAAGCTAATAAAAGCGTATTAAGAAAGTATCATACGCGCAGTTACGGACCATGTGAATGTTTAAATGATGTTTTCATACGGAGCAAATCTATACTTAAGTTTCAGCTCAAGAAACTAAAAGAGCACCACGTAAATAACTGTTGTGTGAACATGGCGACACGGTCCTATTGCTTCCGAATCGGGCTCCAGGGAGAAAACGCGGGCGGTGGGTATAGGCGTCGTAAACTTTGTGAATTTCATCACAAAGACATTTGACATGTATTCTGAGTGGAAAATTCTATGTATCCGCTTCGTCAGGCCGTTTAAATTGGGCAACTTTTGAAACGTGGTGGGTAATAAAAGGGGCTTGTGGCCCAATATTGTTAATTCTGTGAGTGATGTATGATTAGACTTTAATGATCAAGTTAAGAAATTGGACGAAATAATTGTTTTCAAGTTACAGCAGATGGCGTCTTGAGACGGAATCGGGATTTGTAAGGTAACAGTTAAACTTCAACGGAAGTAACATGTTTCGACGTCAGCTTATTTTATAATTGGACTAAAGTTTTCCTAAACGCAACTTTTAGGCTGTATAAAGGAGTTTCTTAGATTTCTATTACTGTTCCTGTATTTAAACTACAGCCACCAAGCTCAAACAGCCATAAACCTGAGTTGCTGGGAGAGATCGAGAAGTTCTACGGACAGTTATATACGACAACACAGCCACCTGTCAAAAGTCATGCCTCAGATCCCAGAGCACGACTAACCTGACACTACACCGAAGACATCCCGGACGTCAGCCTGTACGAGATTAGAATGGCTTTCAAACAACTCAAGAACAATAAGGCACCTGGTGATGATGGAGTTACAGCAGAGCTTCTGAAGGCGGGTGGTACACCAATCCTACGGGCCCTTCAGAAGTTATTTAACTCCGTCATACTAGATGGTCAAACGCCACAAGCATGGCACAGAAGTGTGGTGGTGCTCTTCTTCAGAAGGGCGACAAGACCCTATTGAAGAATTATAGACCCATCACACTGCTGAGCCATGTTTACAAGTTGTTTTCGAGGGCCATTACGAACCGTCTCGCGCGCAGGTTTGACGACTTCCAGCCTCCCGAACAATCCGGTTTCCGAAAAGGCTTTAGCACCATAGACCACATACATACGCTGCGGCAAGTTATACAAAAGACCGAAGAGTATAACAAGCCACTGTGCTTAGCGTTTGTGGACTATGAGAAAGCCTTCGATTCTATCGAAACATGGGCCGTGCTGAGGTCTCTCATAAGGTGCCAAATTGACTACCGGTATATCGAGGTGATAAGGTGTTTGTATGAAAACGCCACTATGTCAGTGCGACTCCAGGACCAGATCTCGAAACCTATCCACTTGCAGCGAGGCGTGAGACAGGGAGATGTTATATCTCCGAAACTGTTCACCGCTGCATTGGAAGACGTCTTCAAGCTTCTGGACTGGAAAGGCTTTGGCATAAAGTCAATGGCGAGTACATCACTCACCTTCGATTTGCCGATGATATCGTAGTCATGGCTGAGACCATGGAAGACCTCGGTACAATGCTCGATGACCTCAGCAGAGTCTCTCAACAAGTGGGTCTGAAAATGAACATGGATAAGACGAAAATCATGTCAAACGTCCATGTTGCACCCACTCAATTGAAAGTTGGTGACTCTGCACTCGAAGTTGTAGAGAACTATATTTACCTAGGACAGACCATCCAACTACGTAGGTCCAACTTCGAGAAGGAGGTCAATCGTAGAATCCAACTCGGCTGGGCAGCGTTCGGGAAGCTACGCAACATCTTCTCGTCCAAAATACCGCAGTGTCTCAAGTCGAAAGTCTTCGACCAGTGTGTGTTGCCAGTGATGACATACGGAACAGAGACGTGGTCGCTCACTATGGGCCTTATTAGAAGGCTCAAAGTCACCCAAAGAGCAATGGAGAGGGCTATGCTCGGAGTTTCCCTGCGGGATCGCATCAGAAATGTCGAAATCCGCAGGCGAACCAAAGTCACCGACATAGCCCGAAGAATTGCCAAGTTGAAGTGGCAGTGGGCAGGGCACATAGCTCGTAGAGCCGACGGCCGTTGGGGCAGAAAGGTTCTCGAGTGGCGACCACGAACCGGAAGACGCAGCGTGGGCAGGCCCCCTACAAGATGGACCGATGATCTTGTGCGGGTCGCTGGAAAATGCTGGATGCGAATAGCACAAGACCGGCAATTGTGGAGATCTTTGGGGGAGGCCTTTGTCCAGCAGTGGACGTCTTTCGGCTGATATGATGATGATATGATGACCAAACTCAACCAAGACTTATGCATATATAATAGTGTTGAAGTGCTTGAATGTGCATTATTTACGAGACAAATCAGAGCCTAGGATTTTTTGCTTGTGGACGTAACTTTCGTACTCATGCTACTCAGATTTTTCTTGACAAAACAGATTTCACTACTCGCATTTAATACCAAATTTGGTTGAAGAAACAACTCCTGCGCAACAGCAAAGCAAATCTCTAACTTTTACTATGCGATATTTGCACAATATATGCAACAGATGCAAGTCCTTATCTTTGACTCTGAACTATTCAATAGTTTCACATCCATAACGAATCAAGTTTAAGCTAAGAGGTATATATAAGAATGTAAGTATACATACATATATATTATAGTATATTCTGATCTATATCCTCAAATGGCTTCTAGATTAATGTGGATGAAATACAGCCTCAAGAATAGGATTTATTTACATAAATAAGACCACCATGTAAACTGTACTATCTATATAAAAAATGTATACATTCATTTGTTAGTCTTACCTCTAACCAATCAGTGGGGTAAAAAAGTTTTTGCATTGTAAGTGACAATATGCATTAACATTTTATTTTGTTGTAAGTGGGTTTGACAAGTTGCAGCTTTAGGTAAAAAGTAATCCAATTCGCACATTGTTTATTCAAAAACTTTTATGATTAAGTCGTGGAATTGAATTTACCGACGAACGGGAGCGCTCTCAAGTGTTTTTTGACATACGGCCGAGGGGGACGGAACGCGGAATAAAAAACGATATTGAATAAAAGGAGAAAACAACAAACTTGAATAATTTTACTTCTAACTAATTTTATAAATGCTTTAGTTTGTGAGCATGTATGGATGTTTGTTACTCTTTAACGCAAAAACTACCGACCGAACGGTTTTCGATGAAGCTTTGTAGTAATATCTTACTGATATTATAAATGCGAAAGTTTGTGAGCATGGATACATATAAGTTTTAGATTTAATATTTAGAATAAATTTAGAAATTATGCTTGTTTTAAAGAAATTATTGTATACGTCTGTTTTTGTTCTATTACACAGACATAAAGAAACTACCGTCTGAGATACAGGCTCGGCCTAGTTTAGACGTTAGTGTTCACTTAGAATAATGTCATAAGTATAGAAACATACTCTTAGATTAAGAAGAATGTAAATGTATCAATTAAGTCAATAAAGATTTTATTTTATTTTATTATGGATGTATGGATATTTGTTACTCTTTCACACAAAAACTAGCGAACGGATTTCGATGAAACTTTGTAGTAATATCCTATTAATATTATAAGGGCGAAAGTTTGTGAGTGTGTGAGTGTGTACGTTTGTTACTTATGCACGTCTAAACGGCTGAAGCGATTTTAATAAAATTTGGTATGGAGTTAGCTGACACCCTGGATTAACACACATCATTTATAGAGTTCATCTATTTTTATATTCTTAGTTTCAGCTAGTATGTCCGAATAAGACATAGGCTATAAATTACGAAGTTAGAAAAAAAAGTCCTACACATAACAACATAACAACTCCTGACAATGCAAGCCGTGTCAAAAGCCCTGTATTTTGACCCAACCACTTAACTCCGGGCTCCTTACTAAATTATTAGCTAAATTCTATTAGTTGTCATATTTTGTTAAAATATCATGGGAAGCGTTGAAGCGTCACGATACCGCGAGTTTCACTATACTTATAAAACAAAAAGTACACATATGTACACAGTATACATAACACATGGAAAACGTTCGGAGATGACGTCGTGACGTCCATGATTTTTGTTCATCCATAAAGTTCTCAGCCATCCTAAAGATGTTTTCTCTACAAAAATCTGTGTAATAAAATAGTATGTGTACGTGAATTTAGCCAAATTAAGTAACATAAAAATGAAAGTAAATAAAAAAAAAGAATCTAGTATTTTCAAGGGAACTTTATTGGCGTCGACAGTGACAGTTGGTTCACACTACTTCGAGTCCCGGCGACTAGTTCTTTTTTAAGAGTCCACCCGTACTTCAAAATTCCCGTGACCAGCAGTACCAAATTTAAAGTCCCGCCGTACATGGCACACTTCTCACTGTGTAGAGAACACTTCGCACTGTATACTGTCACTGATCACTTGCACTTGTTCAGATTTCTTCCTCTTAATTCGCCTTCGATTTCACTTCAATTAACACTAAAGTGTTCCGCTTTAACATTCCGCAATATATTATAACATAACCCTAAATGGTTCCAAATTTAAAACATTTCGTGAGTAATTTTTATTCGCCTATATGACAGATTAGTCGTAATGTTTCTGTCCTTGTCTTCACCTATCTCTTTCTCTTCATTCATGAAACTCACTCTATCTCTTTCTAATCATTCTGGAAACATCTAATGTGAATTTTACATTAAGAATTTTGTGTGTTCCTTTCATCTACTATCGATTTTCTTTTGTTCTAGTATTATCTAGAACATTCTAGCGCAGTTCCAAAAGTCACCAAAAAGCCTTAGTGGTCATAGGGTTCGAAGCCCGAACGTGACTGTATTTTACTAAAGCAGTAATATCGTGCATATAATGTGTAATATACAAAAGATATTAGGACTATTAACAAGGCCATGTGATGAAAACCCTTCATATATTATTTATAAACAGAAATGTCGAGTTGTACGCTCTCATTAGCAGTATGTCTGCACTGAAGTAACTTGTTTATTGGTTCGTATTTGTCAATCCAATCGGTCGGTGCGTGTCAATAAAAATATTTTCGTAATCCCGCGCCGTCTCTTTATATAGTCAAAGATATAGAAAACGTTGAGGCGAAAGAAATATAAAGAAAAACTGCTCCGTTTGTATCAACGTTGTTTAGAAACTTGTTCAGTGGAAAGATGTTTGGGTGATCAACATTGTTTGGGTGAAGGTACGTGGAACAGTTTCCCACGGGAAAAAAATTTGCTGTAGTACGTATAATTTAAAAATGAACATTAATATCGAATCATTCACATGTTTGTCAAATGTGCTAACCTATACGTTTTACTTTGTTCGAAACAATTGAAACTTAGATATAAGTTGAAATATTTATATGTATAGAATAGAATAGAACAGTATAGAAATACATTTATTCAACACAAACACACAGGAAAGTAGTAAGTACAAGGTATCAGCATAATACGAACACAAAACATAATAAACATAAAAAACAACAAAATAAAGAAAGTACAATAGCTCCTTGCTTGTAGCTTGTATGTTCCGCCGAAAGGTCACCATCTCAGCAAAAGCTAGGTGAGGTGCACCAAGCACTGGTTTTCAGTTGGCAACCCTGGGAGGGACTCACGGACGGTGGTGTGTGATATACGTTACTATAAAATGAGTAGGTACATGTATATTATAGCAGTTGGTAGTGAGAAAAGCGCGATAAATATATACAGAACCATTCAGACAAGATGTAGCACAATATTTATATCACTATAAGTAGTGATAATTAGTATTAATATGATAATAACTATTTCGAAGATAACGTGAAATAATTTCTGAAAATATCTATTTTACTACAGTTAAATTATAATACTATATGATCAAATATAAGACAAATATCTAATAATATATAGTCAACATTTAATATACTACTATTTACTTGGAATACCAGTTAACTTTGAATACTACAATCCATGTTTTGACTATTTACAAGGACTTCTTAAAGTCTATGTGATTTTTTTTCTATTCTATTCTTTAGATTCTATTCACATATCTATATAATATTCACTTTTTTATTGATATATTATTTTAATGACTATTTTTAAATATTATTTATGAAAACTTAAACTAGATATTGTTAGTATTTAGTTCACTACGTGTGTACACTGATCGATTGCTACATATTATGGGTATATATTCTATTTTCACATTATTACACGTATATCTAGCTTCACGTATAATTAGCTTCAAACTATTAGATTTTAGTTTTAATTAATTAGTTTTAAGGTGCATGTTGACCTAGGTGCGACTCGATTTGATCATGGTATTACGGATCGTGCTTCGGTGAACTTCAAATCTATTAGTTTTATTGACAACATTGATAATATGTAGTAAAAATATTAAACTTAAACTAGATAATTAAACATAATCTCTTAACAATGACTTGATACGAGCTAGCTAAATATCAATGCTATAATAAAATAAATTTTATAAATGTTTTCATACACTGTGTACCTAAATATCTATGTTACTGGAAATAATAATGTATACAACTATATTACCACAAACATGTTCTGACTATTTACAAGCGCTTTTTTAAAGTCTACGTGAATAAAAACCTTTTTTATTTTTTTATTTATTTTATATTATAATTTTACTTTCTGTCCTGCGTCACTCTTAGTTCTACTCAATTTGTCATGCTGTGTACACTTGTTTAGGAGTACTGTCTAGTGCTAAACCTTAATGTATACTTCGCTGTCATGTATTGATAATATTCTGTTTTGGGTGCCAATAAAATAAGGGCGATGTCTTAAAAAATACCTAAATTATAGGTGGATATTTCTTACATGACTCTGATGAACAGCTTAAGAAGATCGTACCTACGTGGTATTGTATTGTGTGGTTGTCTTGTTGCTCACAGTAATGTTAATTCTAGAGCGCAGTTTGGGCAGAGTATATTATGAGAATAAAATTGTATTCGCATTCAAAATATTGTGATAAAATAAAATTTATTTGAGTTCGCAAAATATGAATGAAGTTTTAATTCAGAATAAACCAGGTGGTTCGATGATTGGATGAGGAAACGAAATTAATGCTATTATATATTATATATATTATTAATCTATGTATTGAACAATATAAACATTTTGCTGTAAAAAAATATGTTTGTACTGGACTGTTGTCAAAAGGAATAATTATCAGCTAGAAGCCCTCATAGCCAGATGCCGTAACCACTTCGAAAATGATTGATGAGGTTCTCGGTACTTTTCTATTACTTTTTGAGGCAGACGTGCCCACCGCTGCCTACCACTAGTTAAATACTCTTTTTAAACCTCGTTTAAGAAGGACACGTTGTAACGCTGAGGAAACACCGCAGCAGGTAATTCATTCCAGAGCCTGCACGTACATGAGATGTATGGACGCTGAAAGCGAACCGTGCTTGACGAGATCGCTTCCAGGTGGTACGGATGAACCCTACTGCGAGAGCGCGTGGTGCGATAATAATAAGGGGACGATGGCACCAGCTCTAACAGGTCCTCAGAGCATTCCCCGTGAAAGAGAACAGTTGATAAGCCATGCCGGATGCTTAAGCCCATTAAGCCTTAAACTTTCAGGCTTGAACAAATATAACACAAGGTTTACCACTGCCTGGTGTGGGCAGTAGTATCAGTAAGAGTTTATAAGGTGTAACATAAATAGTAAAGGAAATTTAATCTATACATGAAACGGAACAAACTGAAAAAAACAGTTCATAAAATAAGGAATAATTGTTTTGAGTTCGCATACGGTATGTAGATAGAGATTTTATATTGGAAGTGAATCTTAATTTTTATGTATTTTTCCAATAGTAATAGTTAGTAAAAGTTTAGTTAGTTTCAGAACTTTAATTAGCATGAAAAAGTACATAAATAATGGGCGTAACTTAAGGAGCTAATTTGCTTATAAAGCTGTACATCATGTAGAACACATGTCGTTCGGTTTCATAGGCAAGTTAATGCAACTATGGACGCACTTCGTTTAGCTTTTTTTCTGCTTTTTTGCATGACTGTGGTTATTGTATACACTTTTAAAGTTTCTTTATTTATTTATTCTTTATTTCACACATAAATACATATTCATATAAGACATTAGAGCTAGCATTTACACAGGCGAGCTTAACTCAACTATGAGTTCTCTTCCAGCAAACCTTGGTCAGAGTGAGAGCTTATATGAGATGGGTTAGAAACAGTGCACAACAATTTGACTTAAGAATAATACAAAAATAAAGACAAAACAGAATTTACCAGTGGTAAATAAATATATACATAAACCTGCTTACTAATACTACATACTAAGTTACTCACGTAACTACATACCTAATTACATAACATATATATATACCTATATATATATAATAATAAACATATAATATAAACATAAATATTAACTGCCTGCCTGCTTAGTTAATTGAAAGAAGTGTTCTTTTGTTTTTCTCTTAAACACGTCAAGAGATGTTGTAGCGCGAATTGAATGTGGAAGGGCATTCCACAAACGCACTGCTTGAACTGTAAATGATCCGTCATACCGGCTTGAGGAGTGAGAAGATATTCGAAGTAGAAGTGAAGTGGTTGAACGACAGATTTATTCTCGCGGGACTAAATACTCTTAAAGTTTCGTGTATCATAATTATACAACTTCATAAATTTGCATTAACTTGCTTATGAAACCGAACGACATGGGGACACATTTCGTTCAGCTTTTTTGCATGACTGTTGTTATTGTATACACTTTTAAATTTTCGCGTATCATAATTATACAACATTGTTTAGGCTGATTTCAGAGTGACGCGCGCGGCACGCGCCGGCGGCCAGCGCGTCTTAACAGCCGCGTGCGAGACGCGTCACTCTGAAACGCTAGCTGCCAGTAGAGGAGCTCGGGCAGCGCTGGCCGACGGCGCGCGTCTCACACGCGGCGCGCTTGAACTGCGTGACTATGAAACGTAACTACTATCTAGTGTAATTGTAAGCGCGCGCGTTTGGACGGCGCCGCTCGCCGGCGTGACTCTGTAATCAGCCTTATAGGTATTAACGCGACTAACTTTTATTGTTATTTTTCCGACGACGACCAAGTTGCATTGATTGGGTGTCAGCCCGTGACCACGATCAATGCAACTTGGTCAACAATGTTGTATAGTAATTATTGTTTTCTAATGCTTTATTTAATGTTCCTGCGGTGCGTCTAAATGTCTTTTAGTTTTTCGTGAACAAGACTAGCAACTAGCAAGAAAAGTAGAGGAATCTTTTGTATGAAATCAAATGCTTTTTTTTATTATGGCTATATAGCCTTCCTGCAATTCACTCGCAAGCCTTTAAGTTATTTATGGAATTCATAATTCATAAAGTGCTTTTATAGTTTCTCTTTGATGTCTGAAGCGAAGCATATGCATTACCACATAAAAGAGTTGCTTTTTTTATGGAGCCGGGTAGCGTGTAAAATCAGATTGTGTTGTCTAGGTTGACTATCTCGTTGGTCTAGCCACTAGTCTAGTCTAGTCATGTTCACCCACATGAGGTTCGAGGTTTAAACCTCGATTTGGGGCAAAAAGTGGTATAGGTACTTCACTGTTGATCCTGGCTTACAGCAGTTTCAGTGCTGGGTGAGAGGGAGGGACTTATCCCGATAAAAAATAGTTACTTTACTGGCAAGAGGCAACTGGCGGCGGTTAAGCAACTAGGCTCGTGGATAATCCATAGATGGGTGACCACCAAAGTGGTATAATTTCTGAGCGTCTCCGTCCTTCGGAGGGCACGTTAAGCTGTCGGTCCCTGTTGTATTAGACAACAGTCATTAAGCCAAGTAAAAGGCCTACTGGGCGGCTTGAACAACTCTGACACTAAGATAACCACTGCCCATACGATAAATAATTAAGTAATGTAGTATTTCACTTACCTGAAAGTAATAATTAAGCGCGTATACCTATATGACAAACTTAACTCAGTACATTAAAAGACTATTTGTTGATATGCAAATTTATGATGGAACGCCGATGGAATATGGAAACCATTTTATTCCGCGTTTCGTTACTAAATGAAAAATATTTATACTGCATTAACGTTCCGGAAAATTAAATATTCATTTCATTTATTCTACTGACCAATTGTTTATATTTTGCAAATTAATGGATATCGATTGGTCATGTGACGCAGTGGTAAAGGTGGTTACCTCGCTACTACTTCGGCGCCCCCTGGTGTTTCAGGTTCGAGTCCCGCGCAGGTCAACTATTTGTTTGACCCAAAAATTGTTGTTCTGAGTCCAGGTGTGCTGCTCGTTAATTGCATATTTGTAAAGCCGCATACGACGATCGTGCAAGGGTCGCAGAAAACTGATGGATACGGACACCACAAGACCGGTCATTGAGGAGATTCTTATGGGAGACCTTCGTCAACCAGTGAACGTTTTTCGGCTGCTATGATAATAAGGATGAAAGCCCCACAATACAGAGCTTTAAATCCTTATTACGAGCGTTTTCTTTAAAAAAAAACCGGCCAAGTGCTAGTCGGACTCGCCCATGAAGGGTTCCGCAGCAGCTAGTATTTCAGTTGATTAAATGAAAGGTAAATTGCGGTTTACGATTTATAACGCATTAAAAAAACTACTTACTAGATTTCATTCGAAACTAATTTTCGTTGTTAGTTTACATAGTAAGTTATGTACATCATATATTTTTTTTAGTTTTATCATTCTCTTATTTTAGAAGTTACAGGGGGGGGGGGGGGGACACACACACTCATTTTTCCACTTTGGAAGTGTCTCTCGCGCAAACTATTCAGTTTAGAAAAAAATTATATTAGGAACCTCAATATCATTTTTGATGACTTATCCATAGATGAAAAAAAAATGAGTTTCAGTTCTATGTATGGGGAACCCCCAAAATTATTATTATTTTTCTATTTTTGTGTTAAAATCTTAATGCGGTTCATAGAATACATCTACTTACCTAGTTTCAACAGTACAGCTCTTATGGTTTCGGAAAAAAATCGCTGTGACATACAGACGGACAGACAGACATGACGAATCTATAAGGGTTCCGTTTTTTGCCATTTGGCTACGGAACCTTAAAAACGAGTATGCTGCAGACAACACGACTGAAGTCAAACTTAGTTATACGATACGTAACTGGCTATGAGAGAAAGAGAGAAAAAGAGTGTGCTCGCACCTCTCTATTTTGTCTCTACAGTAATATACGATGCGTAATTCTCCCTATTTCTATTTTCACTAACTTATACCTGTAATAATAATAATATCCTGGGACATAATTTACACACGACCATCTGACCCAAACTGAGCAAAGCTTGTACTATGGAAACCAGATAACTGATATACTACATATAATATACTACTTTTCTTTTGTAAATACATACTGATATATAAATAATTACACTTTATTTTTATTTTATTAATAAATAATAATATTTACCTTATTATAGACAGAACCATTCAGACAATATGTAGTAAAAATATAGCTAAAATTTAAAATTTCGATAATTAAACCTACACATGAACCTTGACTATAACTTAATATAAGCTAGGTAAATATCATTACTATTATAAAATAAATCTATATATAGTAATAAATCTATATACCTAGAAATAATTATAAATTAATTATAGGTATGTTATATAATTATATACTACACACAAACTTGTTCTGACTATTAACAAGCGCTTTTTTTAAGTCTATGTAAATAAAAACCTCTTTTATTTATTTATATTTATACATAAAACACCCAGAACCAGGACAAACCGACATGTTCATGCACAAAAATATCTGGCCTGGATGGGAATCGAACACACGACCTCCGGCGTGAAAAGCAAGTGTTTGCCAACCACGGCAACAGGCCCGTCAATCTCCCTCTTAACTCCCGTTCACCTCACCCGATCACACTTTACATAATAATAATATATCGGGACAATGTCACACAGATCATCCTAACCCCAAACTAAGCAAAGCTTGTACTCTGGGTACCAGGCGACGATATACATACTTATATAGATAGATAAATACTTAAATACATAGAAAACATCCATGACTCAGAAACAAATATTCGTGCTCATCACACAAATATTTGCACTTAGCGGGATTCGAACCCAGGACCACCAGCTTCGTAGGCAGGAGCACTACCAACTAGGCTACGGTGACCGTCAACGTTACTTTACATACCGCTATCGTCACGCTTTCATTAGCTTACTCCCCAATTCAAGCAGGCATAAAGAAGTTTTGCTTCAAAAAGAAAGAATTTTCTCAGAAATTTGACGGTCACCGTAGCCTAGTTGGTAGTGCTCCTGCCTACGAAGCTGGTGGTCCTGGATTCGAATCCCGGTAAGTATAAATTCGTGCTCATCACACAAATATTTGTGTGATGAGCACGAATATTTGTTTCTGAGTCATGGATGTTTTCTATCAATATAAGTATGTATATCGTCGTCTGGTACCCATAGTACAAGCATTGCTTAGTTTGGGGCTAGTATGATCTGTGTGACATTGTCCCTATATATTATTATTATTATAATAGAAAGTATACGTGTGGGGACAATATAACTTAAAAAAAATGTATACATACATATCGATGGTGAAATTTCAATATCTATTAACTACTGAAATAAATGCACACCAAATTCAGCTATAATATTCACTGAGATCAGTTACTTTAATGCTCATATTCGTGTGTTCCATTTAAAATAGTTAGAAGATATTGACTCTTCACCGTCGATATCACCTAGAAGTACTTTTCATAAACTAATAACATTTTAAGGATAGTTAGTTGCGTAACATAATAATATATTTATCTTAAGCTACGTAAGTACATAACTAAATTGAAGTTCTTCCAAGTTTCTCTCTTACGAGGCGTATATTCGTAACACAACTGATAGTAGATACAATTCAGTTTAATATAAAGTGGTAAACGTGGTAATTGGGTAATAAAAATGACATTATACGACTTTGTTGCTTGAAGCTTCGAAGATATATTTTATCGTATTGGCTGGTTTTTATACTTGACTCACCTTCTTCTTATTTGAATTATCAGTTTTAATATATACAACTACATCTACTTTTATATTAGAACTCAGCGCTCAGTAATGTCCTTCACAGACATTCATCATTTTCTTTCTCCATCCAATCCATCTACCCCGAAATCAGAATGGCTAATGCCGCTATACGTTCGAAAAGTCTTCTAGTATTTTCTTAAAAATTGAGTTCAACAAAGAGATAGATAGATATATAACTCTTTATTGCACACCAAAGACATAACTTAGAGTAAAAAAGATTACATTAAAATGGAAATAGTACAAGTGGCGGCCTTATCGCTAAAAGCGATCTCTTCCAGGCAACCGATGAATGGACCAGAACTGTTAGTGAATAGAAAGACGGGGGTAGTAGATGGTGTACAGAACAAAAGATGGCTGAATATACCGAAGGTACATTCAATGGCAGAAAATTCAATTGAATATTACATAGTTACTAAAATAATATTAATAAATAGGTATATTTATTCATATTTATATATATATATATATAAATATGAATAAATACAAATAATGGCATTCCGATTAGCTCATTCAGCGTGTTGTCAGATAATGTTCTTTTAAGAGCTTTTTAAACACATCAAGTGACTGGGCCCGTGTTACCGACACAGGCAATGCATTCCACAGACGAGCAGCTTGCACGGTAAAAGATTTATCATAAAATGAAGTGGAATGCATTGGTATTTTAAGACGTAAGTTTTCTGATGATCTCAGACTTCGTGCATGCGTCTCCTTTAAAAACTCGAAGCGTTCTTTAAGATAATTTGGTGTATTGGGATTGAATAAAATACTATACAGGAGAGAAAGAATGTGTGTATTCCGGCGAAGGCGTATAGGAAGCCACTTGAGTTTTGTACGAAATTCAGAGACATGATCATATTTCCGTAATCCAAATATGAAACGTATACAGAAATTTTGGAGCTGCTCAAGTTTATCAAGTTGATCCTCCGTGATATCGAGATAACTGGCATCAGCATAGTCAAGGATTGGAAGGAGAAGAGATTGGGCAAGTGCAGTTTTGGTGGCAATCGGCAGAAAGTTACGAAGACGTCTTAGAGCACCAGCAGACGCAAATAGTTTCCTGCTAGTTTCTTTAAGTTGTGGAGTCCAAGATAAAGTCGAATCTATGTAGATTCCCAGGTTCTTTACTTGATTACTAAAAGGTATGCTAGTACCATCAAACATAACTTTTGGAATTTGTGACCAATTAATCGTTGATAGTTTTCTTTAACTGCCCACAACAATTACTTGGGTTTTAATAGGGTTCACCATTAGCCCGTATTTTTTACTCCAACAAGCTATCCGACCAAGATCTTTGTTAATACTATCTATAGCTTCAGATAACATCTTGACTGGTGCCTGAGTATATATTTGGAGATCATCTGCATAAAGGTGGTAAGAGGAAAGTAGTTGATCAGAGATAGTATTAATAAATATAGCGAAGAGTAGAGGAGATAGCACGCCACCCTGTGGCACACCAGCACTAGAGTTACACCATGAAGAGTAAGTCTCTTCAATGCGAACCCGTTGTCGGCGACCAAACAGGTAACTACGAATCCAATCAATAGCCGTTGGAGATATGTTAATCGAGCGTAATATGGCCAGCAAGACATCATAATCGACAGTATTAAAAGCATTGCTAAAATCTAGCAGTGCCAGAGCCGTCAGATTACCTGCCTCCATACCAGACCTAATGTCATCCGTAATTTGGAGGAGAGCTGTAGTGGTACTGTGACCAGGGCGAAAACCGGATTGAAAGGGATTAAGAAGGTTATGTTTACGAAGGAAAGAGCTGAGTTGATGATGGATGAGACGTTCAAGGACTTTGGAAAGGAAAGGTAAAATAGAAATAGGTCGATACTCGGAGAAAGCTGTAGGATTCGATTTCTTTGGTAATGGAATAACTTGTGCGTCTTTCCAAGAAGATGGAAAAACACCGGAAGTTATGGAGAAGTTAAGGATATGGGAAATTACTGGAAGGATTTCATCAAGGATTGGGACGATCATGTTACGGCTGACATAGTCACATCCAATAGCGTTGGAGGTGATGGATGTAATGCTCTTTTTAACATCACAATCGGAAAATTGATTAAAAAGAAATGCTGGAAATTGAGGCGAAGGAATCGAAGAGAGATAATTCAGAGTATGCGCTTTAATTGTCTTATCAAATTGAGACGACGTAGAGAAATGTTGATTAAGCGAGTTGATGTTTAAATCTTTAGGAATTGCGCCTTGACGTCATTTTCCAACCCCCATTTGATTAAGAAACTTCCATACTTTAACTGGATCTCCATTTTCTATGGAGCTGTGAAAATGTTGGCGTTGCGCATTCCTACACACCTTATTGCAGTGATTCCTTATCAAAACATATTTATTTCAATTATAGTCATTAGCTCTTATCTTAAATTTGCTTTTGGCGACTGCTTTGCGATTTTGTAAAGATTTAATTTCTTCAGAGAGCCAAGGAGCAGGTTGATGTTTTAGTTTTATAGGTCGTAGAGGAGCATGATTATTGTACAAATTGATAAGTGAGGTATTGAAGAAATGAACTTTTTCATCAATTGAGTTTGAGGCAAAGAGTACCATCCAATCAATATTATTCGCGTCTTCACGCAGGTTGGCGAGATTTATGCCACCAAAGCTGCGCCGCAAAAGAACTTTGGGCTTAGTCTTAGGTGGGCGAACTTTATATGAAAGATAAAGAAGGTCGTGGTATGAAAAGGCATCAGCCGAACACTGACCGAACTTAGCAACATGATCAGTAGAAGAGACAAGAATAAGATCAAGTAGCGATGGAGAACAGTTTGGAGAGTTATGTGTAGCATTAAGAGGGAGAAGAAAAAGGTTATTGGATTCTATTAATGAAAGAAGAGCAGAAGAGCGGTAGTCTTGTTTAAGAATGCAAGTATTAAAATCACCCATGACTATAGAATGACTGTAAGAATGGATAAACCTTTGCAAGAGATTACCAAAGGAAGAAAAATAATTGACCCGGAGTGAAGGACTATAGTAAACTCCGAGTAATATTTTGGAATG
Organism: Pseudoips prasinana; assembly: GCA_951640165.1. Classification (NCBI taxonomy): domain Eukaryota; kingdom Metazoa; phylum Arthropoda; class Insecta; order Lepidoptera; family Nolidae; genus Pseudoips; species Pseudoips prasinana. Next base: position 6,731,203 of record OX621236.1, read on the forward strand.
GTGAAGCTCAACTTCTAGAAAAAGATGCTCGCCAGCATCTGTAGGGGGTGGTTGTGCTGATATATCTAAGATGGAAAAAGAAATGTTAGTACGGAGATATATGGCAACACCCCCACCACCACGGGGAGTACGATCGTTTCTTATAAGTTTGAAGCCAGGTAGGGAATAAGCTGTAGTTGGTAGGCACGGTTTCAACCATGATTCAGAGACAAGTATAGCATGTATGTTCTTACAGTCAAAACTGGCCAGCATATCAGGGAAATGAGCCGGAATACTCTGAGCATTAATGTGGATGACATTAAAGTTCCGAGGTACATCAGAAAAGTGTGACGCGACTGTCTCAGCAAGAGATGGAATGCTAATAAAACTTTCATTATCACTGTTGACGGAATAGAAACTTTCATTATCACTATTACTATCGGATGCCATAATAAATAATTAATATACTTATAAATTAATATATATATGTATAATTATATATATAAATGAATACAACTATCAATATAACTATCAAGTCAAAATATATAAAGTAATAAAAAAATATTTTACTAAACTATTATATGTACAATGAGTAAATGAAGGTCAACAGTGGTCCACCCACCGGTTCAGTGTTTAAACATAAAAATATATCAAGTTCTATAACATAACACAAACAGAAAATTAGATACGAAAAATAAATGAAAACATAAAATTAAATTATAAACGTGTAGTCCGGGTATTAGCAAAATAATAATGATAATAACAATACATATAGATAGATCGCGGCAGGAAAAGTTGTCATTTTATTTTATATTAGATACTAATAAGTGGAATCTTTCAACTTATTTTAATTTACGTACATTTACTAATAATGATATTCTATCAATGATATAATAAAAAAAAAAAGAAACAAAAATAATGCCTAACACGAAAAGCATCAATGCCTAAACCTTGCGTTTATATAGTCTTTGTCTTTTTATTTTATGATGAAGCACGTCACGTTATGTTGGAATACCCACAGAGTACTAACAAAAGTGTATATAATACTAAAATATGGTAAATTTCTAAGTGATGTGCGCCTACCCCGGACTTACCTACGTTAAATACGAGTACCAATAGAAGAATTTGTTATGAAGTGTTATTTCTTTGCGGCAGCATTTCGTTTCGGCCTTGTGAATGGTTTCGCAACTGCGGCGGGTTTATTCGCATCCAGACCTTCTTGCGGCGACAGCTTGGCTATTCTGTCCAAGTCCAAGGCATTTTGGACACGATGCTTAGCTCCGTCAGGACCAAGTACATATATGGAACCTCCATAGTCCAAGAGTTAGCGACTCCGAATCTATCCCGCACGGCAAGAAACAAGTTATGACGCGATTTGGTCAGAAATTCTGAGAGTGTGATACCAGTTCCTTTGAGCTTGGCTTTTTGGAACCAGAGCTTGTCCCGAACGGCCACATCATGGATTTTGAGGAGTATCGGCCGGGGCTTACTAGATGATGTGTTACGGCCCATCCTATGGCACCGCTTGATGGCGCTTGCAGAAAATGTCGGGTTACCGAAATGATCTCGCACTACGTCTACGATCTTTACATTGACATCCTCCTTCGGGTCCTCCTTCACACCGTGCAGTAACAGAATCTTTCGACGGCCACGCATCTCTATGCGATCTATCTCCGTAACCATGACATTGATTTGTTGTTGAAGGCCATTTAACATGCAAACAAGGGAATCTTGAAATGCTGAAAACTTAGCAGCTAAAGCCGAGGTACCTGCAGTCTTCTGGAGTTCCGCCCGAAAATCAGCCATTTCCTTGTCAAAGTTCTGTCTCAAGCCAGCTACAGTATCCTTGAGTGTGTCCATATTTGTGAATGCTGTTATGTTATTTTGGTGATTAGTTCGTGGAGATAACACTTTACCGGTGAGTGATCACTGTTACCTATATTTTGATAACATTAAGTATTATTATAATGTTTATTACTATTTTAAAATCTTTTCGTTTTGGGGAGTGATAAACAGCTGTGCGCTCACGACAACTACCCACGCCGAAAATCGCCGAGATCAATACATACTATGTATATATTTTTTACGGTCACCGTAGCCTAGTTGGTAGTGCTCCTGCCTACGAAGCTGGTGGTCCTGGGTTCGAATCCCGGTAAGTGCAAATATTTGTGTGATGAGCACGAATATTTGTTTCTGAGTCATGGATGTTTTGTATTTATTTATGTATTTATATAAGTATGTATCGTCGCCTGGTACCCATAGTACAAGCTTTGCTGAGTTTGGGGCTAGGATGATCTGTGTGACATTGTCCCCAGATATTATTATTAGTATTAATTTTTCTCCCAATCAATGTGAGATAAAAATAACCGTTCCATAAGTGATCGGCGAGGAAGGAGCGTCTAGATGATGGTCTAGTGGTTAGTGACTCTGACTGCTACACCAGAGGTCATGGGTTCGATTCCCACCTAGGACTAATCTTTGTGAGATGAACTCGATTATTTATTCTGTGTCTGGGTGTAATTTATCTATATACAACATGTAAATTAACTAACGCACATCCTGAAAATAGTTTGTTTAGAATCATTTACTGAATCGATTTATATCATTTTTAATATAGGTAATTTTTTATTACATAATAATTAAAACTACGGAAATTATTGTCACATTAACCCTGTACAGTCAAAACAAATTGAAATGGACCGTAAGTCAAAATAATAAGACTTTTAAAATCACAGTTTTATTTGTATTCATACAAATTCCATCATTTAATGTAAAATAAAGAAAAATAAACTTTATTCCAAGAAACTAATTTAGTAAATAACAATTCATATACACGTTAAATAAAAAAACAGTGTAGGTATTTATTATGATTACAACATAATATTCTAATTGGGGTGTTTGAGGGTGTGCATGAATTAAGTTACATGTTGTATATTCATAATAAATAGATGTCTGGTTGCCATAGTGCCTAAAGGCTCTGCCTAGTTTGGGATCAGATTGCAGTTGTCCAAAAATATTTACAAAAAAAATAAAGCTTGGTGGGTCACCGCCAAAGCGGTTTAACTTCTACGCGTGTCCATGCTTTGGAGGCTACGTTAAGCTGTACTTCCCGGTGGTTCTGATAGAAAACAGTCTTTAAGCCAAGTCAGTGGCTGGGTTGCTTGAACAACACTGTCACCAGATTAACGACTACTCACACCATAAAGAAGAAGATGAAAATAAATACCAACGGATATTTTTATTAATTAACCGGTCGATGGAAAGAATAAGTCAATATTTTTGGATTTAATTGCATTTTTTTAGGTCTAAAAGTTCGTCAATATAATAAATCATGCAGTACGTCGAACCCCAAAGGGGGTGCCCTCCGGCGCGGGTAATTAGGTTGTAGTTGTATATTTGCTAGACGGTTTGAGCCCACGCTCACCTCTATAGTCTGGTGAAGCAGTGTTAGCCGCAAGGCTAACTGCATACGTCATGTTAAAAAAAAACATGCAGTATGAAAAGATACAGTACAGTACAAGTAGTAAAAATATAGCTAAAATTTAAAAGTTTGATAATTAAACCTACACATGAACCTTGATAATAACTTAATTTAAGTTAGCTAAATATCGTTACTGTTATAAAATAAATCTTATTGTAAATTATTTCCTACAATCCGTGTACCTAAATATCTATATGTACTAGATACTAGATATAATTATAAATTAATTATATATTACTACGAATATGTTCTGACTATTTACAAGCGCTTTTTTGAAGTCTACGTGAATAAAAACTTTTTTTATTTTATTTTATTTATAATACAGTTTAGATAAATTGATCATTAATATCGCTTATACTATTTTTACGAGAACTTAATAAATAAGACGTCCTACTTATCCGTAGTACCTTAATTTCCTTGAGGAAAATCACTGCACAACCTTAATTTTTCCTCTTGAGATTCATAAATGAAGCATGACAACGCGAAACGTCACTTCCCCTCAAAATTGCCTTATATGATTAAACGTGAGGCTTCACAAGACGAATGCTGAGTCCTTAAGATGGATTGCTTTGTTTCGTGTTTACTTAAAATGGCATGAAATTTGAGGGTGCAGTGATAATAAAAATGGAAAAATATGAAAATGAATGAGATTATGAACCAGTCAGTACAGGTTAGTGATGTAAATAAAACATTTTTTTGAATTACTTACTTACTAATCGTATGGGCAGTCGTTACCCTAGTTTCGGAGTTGTTCAAGCCGCCCAGTAGGCTTCTAAATTCAAAAATTCAAAATTCAAAAGTCATTTATTCCGTTAAAATATTACATTTGTGTGGAATCGTCAATTTTTTTTACTCTACCGTGCAGTGCATGACGTGGCAGCTACTGAGAAACACTGCCAGAAAACTCAGTAGGAATCCTTTTTTAAAATATATATTTCTTAAATAAATTTACATTGTATTTAAATGTGTTAATTTAGAGCGACTCAATCCCAAGCTGTTTTGTCACTTAAATAATCAGAAGTTTTGTAATAAGCCCTGCTACACAATTTGGCTTTTATAATTCTTTTAAACTTATTCATAGACATTTCTCGGATATCACTGGGAAGTTTGTTATAGAATCTTATACATTGCCCCATAAAAGAGTTACTTACTTTGTGGAGACGGGTGGTATGTAACACAAAGTTATGCTTATATCGAGTATTTATATTATGAGTATCACTCCTTTTACAGAAGGAGTCTTTATATTTATGCATATAAATTAGATTCTCATATATATATACTGACATGCTACAGTCAGAATGTTAATCTCTTTAAACTTCTCTCTCAAAGATTCTCGCGGACCAAGTTTATATATTGCTCTTACAGCTCTTTTTTGCAATACAAATATGGTGTTAATGTCCGCAGCGCTACCCCAGAGAAGAATTCCATAGGACATTATACTATGAAAATAACTGAAATAAACCATTCTAGCTGTATCCACATCAGTAAGCCGTCTTATAGTTTTAACAGCATATGCAGCAGAACTTAATTTGCCTGATAGTTTTTCTATTTGTGGGCCCCATTGTAGTTTTGAATCAATTGTGATACCCAAAAACACAGTTGACTTAACAGGGGTCAATCCAGCTCCATTAAGCTGTACATTGGTAGCCACCTGTTTCACATTAGGTGTAGAGAATTTTATGACTTTAGTTTTCTTGTCATTTAGCAAAAGATTATTAGCATTAAACCAATGAACAACTTTAGAGATTGCGTCATTTACTTCGTCAAAATTGCGTATCCGCAAACAAAACAATCTCATGTTTATCCCTTACATAGTAGGGTAAGTCATTTTTATAGATTAAAAATAAGAATGGGCCGAGAATCGATCCCTGTGGAACGCCCATTACCACTGGGGATCCCGCAGATTTTTTACCATTTATATCGACCTTCTGAATTCTATTGCCCAAGTAAGAAGTCAAAAGTTCGAGAGCCTTGTTCCTGATACCGTAGTGGTGTAGTTTCCTGACAAGAGTGTCATGATGAACACAATCAAATGCTTTGGACAAATCGCAAAAGATACCTAATGCATCCTGCGAGTCCTCCCAAGCCGCGAATATACTTTTTAACAGATTGACTCCTGCATCTATAGTTGAACAACCCTTCGTGAATCCAAACTGTTTCCGATGAAGTAAATTATGTATATTAAAGTGACTGAGCAACTGGCTAAGCATTAGCTTTTCAAATATTTTACTTAGAGTGGGCAATACGGAAATAGGTCGGAAATTTGAAGGATCTGAAGTATCACCAGCTTTAAACAATGGAATAATTTTACTATACTTCATCAAGTCAGGAAATACGCCAGATGCGACACAGCAATTGAACACAGCAGCTAGATGTGGGGATTATAGTTATAATTGATGAAATAGTCTTAACAGATAAACCCCACAAATCCCTAGTGGTTTACATATTAATACTTTTGAAAGCATTCAAAATATCTTTAGGGTTAACCACCGAGAATTTAAAATCTGTGTCACACTTCTCTACGCTTTGCTGGAGTATTAGCTCAGCAGATACAGAAGAAGACGCGAGAGATTTGGTAACATCGATTGGAACATTAGAAAAATATTTTTCAAACTCAGTCGCAACTTCTAAATCGCTTTTAATGTCAACATTATTTATTCTTAAATTAAAATTACGACTACGTATTTTTTTCCTACCTGTCTCAGTATTAATAATCTTCCAGGTGGTTTTAATAATATTTGTCGAATTTTTTATAATATTTTTTAAGTACATCGATTTAGCAATGGAACAGGCTCTTCGAAAGGTTTTGGCATATTGTTTTACATGTTCTAGAAAAGTCGTATTTTGATTATAGGATCTTTCTTCATACAATTTATGTAATTGATTGCGACTTTTATAAATTCCTGGAGTTGCCCAATCACAGAACATCAGACGGTTACTTACAGACAACTGTTTGGGTGTGAATATTGAGCAGAACTCACCATTAATCAAGTTGAATAAAGAGTTGTACAAGTGATCCGGATCACTATGATAGGGCAACAGTGCCAGTTTTCTTGCTATATTATATTTAAATATTCCTAAACGGCTTTCACTATATGGTATGTAACTTATTTGTGTACTTTGAACCTTTGGAGAATTTGAAAAAGAGACCAACTGACCAGAATGATCTGACTGAATCTTATTAATTATTAATTTATTTAAAGGTTTTGCCGAGCTAAATATATTGTCAATGCATGTAGCACTTGTGGCAGTAACTCTAGTTGGTTGGTTGGTTGGCCTAGATGGTGATTCTGATGTGGATTATCGACTGTTGCCTAATGGCTACAAGCGGGACCGACAGCTTAACTTGCCCTCCGAAGTACGGAGATGCTCAGAAATTTAACCACTTTGGCGGTCACCCATCTAAGGAGTGACCGCGAGCATAGTTGCTTAACCTCGCCAATAACTTACGGAGCGGTGGGAGCATCTGCCTATGATTTGAACTATTATATTAATATCTGATTGAAATTACTACACGAATGTGTGTGCAAATATATGTAGGTGATGACGACAATGCTTACGTGAGAGGACGAATCGGTCATGCGCCATCCAAGCCCTATGGCAGTTGCGTAAATAAATATAGCCCTATATATTTATTTACGCCACTGCCATAGGGCTTGGATGGCGCATGGCCGATTCGAAAGAGTGTTTGGATGCTAGCTTTATTGTATAAGATTATCTTTAAATTCATTTGAAACTTGCATATATCGGCGAACAACGATGGTAATATATATGGCCAGCCAATTGAAAGAGGTGACAAGAGTTTGGCGTCCGCAAAGTACTTCGTGGCTTGAATAGATTCTGTATAGAATATACGACCTATACAGAGATCACATATTACTTACAGAATCTATTTGTATAATGACTGCCTCATTGATTCTTGATAAAGAGGTTCTAGGTTCAAATCCAGAGTTGGGATATTAAAGTCATTCTGTGAAAAAGTCTCAATATCAGCCCGGAGGCTGAAAGTTGGCGGTATTGGACCACCGTGTCTCGGACGTAAACGTCGTTCTTTCCGATCGTGTCGGTGATCCCGTTCTTTCATATCATAATCTCTCAGTAGAGTGCACCTATGATGACGCATACTCTTGTCTATGTGGCTAATCCACATTCAAACTAGCCGCTGCTGCTAACATTCGACCTAGAGTCATCATTTAGTTTCATTTTCGTCCAACAGCATAATCATACTTTTCCTTCCTCCAGCCACACCTTTTTCATGTAGTGGACTGCACTGGTCTATACCAAGTTATTATCAAGGAAAATTTAATGCCGCAGCTCCTTTGGGTACGGATGCGCCGCTGGCAATTAAACCTTAGTTATGACGTCGTGAGGAAACCTTACTGAATACATTGGAACTCAGTAGGGACGTGCACGCCATATTTAATAATATAGTAGAAATAATATTAGTTCGTTATTCCCAGAACTACATAGTGGAACCTATGTAGTTCTATATAATATTTTAATAAACTAACCGTGCCCCGCGGTTTTATCCGCGTTAAACTGTATAAATTATACAGTTTTATACAGCCTTTGTTTTATACGAAAATATAAATTATCTATACATCTATACAAATAAATAAAATTGAAGTGTGTGTTTGTAATATTGAAATAACCGATTTTTACTACATGTGTATGAATAAATATACGGTACATACTCCAAAATATTTTTTTTTTAATTTTTGTCTGTCTGTCTGTCTGTTTGTTCCGGCTAATCTCTGAATTGGCGGGACCGATTTTGACGGGACTTTTATTGTCAGGTAGCTGATGTAATAAGGAGTAACTTAGGCTACTTTTAATTTACAAAGAACTTTTTTTCTGAAAAAAAAAAGAAACTAATTAACTCGCGGACGAAGTCGCGGGCACAGCTAGTATTACTATAAAGTTTCATCGAAATCCGTTCACTTTTTTCATAGTGTATATATACTACTAGTCGCGTCCTTTCATTTGATATCTATATTGAGAGAGTAGTGAAAAAATAAATTAACTGCAATTTTTTGGCGGAGGCCATCTTGGACCATATTTAGTCAAACATAACTAAGAACACTCCCGTCTAATTCACCTTTCAAAATCAAAATCAGTTCAACGTCTTTTTTGCGTGCAAACAAAAAAACAATGTGCTTTAGTCATCCGGTGAGATCAGTATTGTAAAATTACTAGACTCAGTTTTCATTTTGATATATTTTCTAATGAACAATTTTTGTTCCTACATGTTATGGTCTGCTGTGTGGTGACGGCGACAAATATCAGAATCAGAATATCATCACCCCATCTCATCCCGTGGGGGGCGTAGAAGTCGACCCGAGGGAATATCTACCAGAGGATGGGCAGCAGCTTCCTTCTGAGTACTATGACCATCTTACTGCGATTGCCAACCCGCCTGCCAAGCATGGCGATTATGGCATATCCCCCCCAAGACGATTCTTGAGGGAGGCTTGTCCAGCAGTGGACTTATTTAGCTGTAATGATGATGATGATGACATGTTATGGTGAGTTTGTTAATATTACAAAGCGATGGAAGATTTAAACAATAACTTTATATCATACTTATAGATAAATCACACGTCAAAAATAACTTATTAAAATTCAAAATGCCTTAGTTATTAATCATTATATTATACATTAACATAAAAAAGATAAATATATATATTTAGATAAATTGAGTGTCAACTTTAAATGGAACAGTTAGTTACAAAATAGTAGCAGTTTACAACCTGCATGTAGGAAACGGCCCACATATCCTTCCGTATGTTTTCATTTGGGCGTACTATAGCAATACAACTACTGCAAGGACCCCTTTAATAATGTTGCAAATTAATACTACCTTCATAATAAGTATTTATATTCATATCTTTATTTACATTTCACAATGTCAATAATACAGGTCTTATAATAATAATGCTTATAGCTAAGTACAATTATGGACCCTGTAGCGCACATCAAAAATGATAACTTAAAACTAAACATACAATTATATAGTTAACTAGCTGTTACCCGCGACTTCGTCCGCGACAATTTTGAATGATAACCTACAACAAAAACTCCTTACATACGTGAAAGACTCACCTTGAGAAACTGTGTCATGAATGTGAATAACTAAGGATAGGCAATTTCATTAAAATGTTGTATACCGTTTCTGTCAGAAACGGTATACAGAAAAAAATACGGCCTTTTAAAGCATATTTTCATTAAAAAATGTTTCACTGACTAACATACTAATTTTAGGATAACTTTCCATAATACTACTTTGTATAGATATTTCTATAAATGACAATAGCTGTACTTGCGCCTCGTCCGCGTGTTAATTAGTTTATTTAGTTTTTTCTTGTTTTTTCTAAAATAAAAGAATCCTTCTAAAATAAACGTAGCCGAAGTTACTCGTTACTACATAAGCTACCTGCCAATAAAAGTCCCATCAAAATCGGTCCAGTCATTCCAGAGATTAGCCGGAACAAACAGACAGACAGACAAAAATTGTAAAAAATATTATTTTGGTGTATGTACCGTATATATTCATATTTATGTAGTAAACAACGGTTATTTTAATATTACAAACAGACACTCCAATTTTATTTATTTGTAGTGTAGATAAACAAATATCTTGTTAAAATTGCTTTGAATATTCATAAGTACTCCAATTAGAATATTTATTTATTTAGACGTATTTTTTATTGACGAGGAAGACTAACGAGCAAGTGGGTCACCTGATAAGAGTAAGGATGCAAGTTGACTTCTTCGGTACATAGAGAAGAGCTCCAGATTCAACAGATACATCTCAAGGCTATCCCTGTGCAACACCGAAGGAACTTTTAGTTTTATTGCATCCCATTTTTATCGTATTCCTGTTCACTGTATTTTGTGTATTCTGAAACATCGTTGTTCAAATATAGAGGTCGAATTGACGCAAAGCCATTAAATCTCTTAAGTTTCGGATGGTTTGGCGTTAAAGTTACAAAAATCTATAAATTACTAGCTGCCCGGTACGTGCTTCGCTACGTATAATGCATAGTAATAAAAAAAATATTATTATGTTAAAGTCAATATTCTTGATTTTACACTTTTTCAAGACTTTTTTTAAATTTTCTCTACGTACAAACCTGCCCTGGACTTTCACGAATAATTCAAGACCAAAATTAGCCAAATCGGTAAAGGCGTTGTTGAGTTATAACATTACAACGAAAAGTGGCATTGATTTTTATATATATAGATGTAATCTTAGATACTAGGTAGAGAGTATTAAATTAAAATAAGACTGTCGACAGCAAACGATTACTGGTCATTGACGACAACTCTTTGTTTAAGGCGATGCAGTCGTCCCATTCAAATTTACTGACCTGAAACTACCTTTAGGTACCAACATAACATGAGGGTAGCGTTAAAAGTTAGCGGACTAAAACATTTTTTTTTATTTAACGTCCATTTGAGGCGCTCATAGGTAGATGCTCTCACCGGTCCGTAAGTGACCGGCGAGGTTAAGCAACTAGGTTCGCGGTCAGTTCATAGATGGGTGACCGCCAAAGTGGTTTAATTTCAGAGTGTCTCCGTGCTTCGGAGGGCACGTTAAGCTATCGGTGGGATGTAGTTTGTAGTTATAGTTAAGCAGTCATGGCCTCTGACATGGCAACAGTCGTTAAGCCATGTCAGAGGCCTACTGGGCGGCTTGAATAACTCTGACACTAGGGTAACCAATTCTCATACGCTTAGCTCTATGCGCTTATTCCAACCATTTTACAAAGGTTATTTCTAATACAGATTTCCTGGGATTAAATCGATTTATTTGATAAAACTATGGATACCGAAGTGTTTATTTAGGATTAGTAAAAAGTTGAAAGTCGGAAAGTACCAGATCTAGAGAGCAAGCCGGGTGGAGCATCAATTTACTTCTAATAGAACATTTTCTTCATTAAACTTATACGCCACAAAGCTTCCAATAGTATAATAGCAGACGGGCCGGTTGGCGTGGTTGGTAAATGCTTGCCTTTCACGCCGCAAGTCGAGGGTTCGATTCCCACCCAAGACAGATATTTATGTGCATGAACTTGTTATTCTAATTCTAAGGTATAGAGCAGTGAATCCAGATTCTATCGATTGTTTCAGATTAACCTCAATTATTTTCAAACTGTTGCATAAAAATTATAATATAGTTCGTATTTTGGTCTACTGCAAGCAATCTGCGAACTCCAGCCGGAAACACTAGAAAATCTAAGTTTGTTGACAATTAATCATCTTCAATTCATTCAATCTTATTTCCTTGGTATATGACTAAATAAAATGTTAACAGTAAGAATTTTTAAATAATCAAATAGTAGTTTACAGAAATTTTGATATACTTAAAATTAAACACTAACAGTTTGGAATGATCCTATATAATAAATATATTTATTTTTAATCAGTTAGTGTGAAGGAAAATTGTAGTCGGTTTTATATTTTTTTAAACGGTAATTATTGTTCGATCTATACCAAGGTGCTTTCATTTTGTGGTTTAAAAATTTTAAAAATTAATACAATATTATGGCCTCTTGATTGAAAAAAAATTAAGGTTACTTTAAATGTATGTGTTTAAGATGTAAAGAAGGCTTAATTTTATTTTAATACAACGCATCAGGTAAAGTTATCCCTGTCGCAGGATATTAACATATAATTGACTGACACAAAGTACATCCAGACTAAGAACAACTATTAATTATGGGTCACACAACTAATTCTCCTCCGCGCGAGTTTGAAATCCGGGTCACGAAGTGGCGCTGCAACTTACTTAACCACGGTGCCGTGCAATTATATTAGCAATTATATTTTGTCAAAGTGTACCTAAGGCTGATTTCAGAGTGACGCGCGCGGCACGCGCCGGAGACCAGGGGGCCTACTCTCTTTCTCCAAATTTCGTTCGTTCGTTACGAATTTCTTGTGTATGCTACCACGGTTCCATTCGTTCCGCGAATTCATTCGAACGAACATAGTTTGACATTTAGATTCTCTAAACCTACTCTAATTCATGACGTTCCGAACGAACATTTGATTTTGACACATCAAACTTCGTCATTTTAACTTCAAAATTGACGAATACAAAAGTGCTACCTTTTGATTTTCGTTTATGTGGATTTTGCTTCAAATTAATTGAAATGTCTGCAAGAATGCTTATAATTGAGCCTGCTTCATGTGAAGAATGTTTAGAGCGTAGAAGAAAACGGTGCCGCCTAAGAAATCATTTAAATGTGAATCTAATTGCCGACCTAGAGAAAAGTGCCTTTTGGTTTTGTTTTGTATGAATTTTGCATTCAGTTTAATTGAAATAGGTGCAATAATGCTTTCAAATTAGGCTGATTTAAGTGAAGAACGTGTAGAGCGTAGAAGAAATCCGTGCCGCCTACGAAATCAATTAAATGTGAATCAAATTCCCGAAAATAGTTAAACAAGAAATGGATCAATTACATTTACAGAAACAAGATGCCAGAGACACACGGGACATACTCCAAAGCATTGTTAATGAATTTGACCAATGTAGGAGTGAGTTTTAATGTAGTTTGATATATATTGATATTGCATAAAAATATTGATACATTTATTTAAAAAAGTATATTGTATTGTTGCACATGCAACTGATCTCCACAAAATCGGTAACTCTTCTATGGGGCAGTGTTTACAATTGTGTAGCAAGGCATGTTAATGATAAAACTGCTTGGGAATGAGTAGATTTAATTCAACACTTTTAGATGATAAATTTGTATTAAATGTTAAGTTACTATTTTAAAAAAGGGTACTTACTGTGTTTTTAGGTAGGGAATAAAATTGTAATGATTCAAAAACCATTGCAATTTCTTACTGAATAAATATTATGACTATGCCTTGTGCCTTGTTTTTATTTCATTTATTATTTTCACAGCGGACGTTGAGGCATGATTTCCATGCAGGACAGATATTTGTGTGCATAGATCAATGAGGCCACCATTTGCTATAAATATACTTTCACATTGTTTTAGGACATCCATCACCAACTATATAAATTTACTTGAAATTGTAGTGAAATAAAAAACAGCCTTTTTATATTTGTTTTATTTACATACTTAACCTAGAAGTAATAGTTTAGAACATCCAACAGTTACTATAATATAATGTATTCTTCCATTGCCCACCAAGCTAATGGTTGGGCATAGTAGTGCAATTGTTTATAACAATTGTGATTCATTTATCAAAACGAATGAGACATTTTAAATTAAATATAAAATCTTACTCATAATTGACTGTACGATTAATGGGCAAAGACTATATATACTATCTTATTGCAAAATTGAGTTGGGAAACTGTTAATCAGACAGTTAATTATGTGGAGTATGCAGATATAAATTTAATTGATCAAAGTATTTTCTCATTAGTCCAGCTCTCAACAGGACACCCCTAATGCCTGCAGGCTCAGTGTTCCTGACTATTTCTTTCTCTACATGCATCTCTTCCAATTGTAACAATCTGCTGCTGATGCCAGCTGCTTATTGTCTCCTCCTGGATTTTGTAGCTGCAACAAAAACAACATTACAATTTAAAATAGGTACATTCCGTAAAAATATGACTCTTCAATGGATTCAGTACATCATTATCTCTAAATAAATATTGCCTTCCCCCTATAATGCGGGACTAAGACCATCAGTAGGCAAAATGTGGAAGTTGTAATATATCTCTACCATCTCTTTGAGGACGCAGATATGCCACTATATATAAAATAATTCAATTCATAATAACTTTTTTATATAATGCAAGTACCTAGTTATGTTTATTGGATGCTAAAGTAAAATTTTAATTACTTACCATAAATTGGAAAGCTATTTCATACAAATATACTAACAAAAAAAATGTTTTGTCATGTACAGACGCCAGCACATCCAGCTACCCCAATCTGTCAAATTTCTTTCAAAGATTTTCTACTTTATCACAATAGTTTAAGGTTTACTTTCAATTGGGGAAATTAGACAGATTGGGGTAGCTTGATGTGCTGGTGTCTGTACAATTTTTTACAATATTAAATACTGAAAATACCTTAAAGAAATACTTACAACTTGTCAAAGTCAGGGTTTCTTGTGACACTGATGGTTAACTTGCAGTTTCTAAGAGTTGTGTGTGCTGACTATAGTCCTCTCTGTGTTCTACATACTCCAAAACTTTTTCGGGCAATTTAAAGTTCGGTAGTTGCCTTCCAATTGCTTGACTACTGACATTTCAAACTGAAAAGATGTTACGAATGCTTATTATTACGAATAGGCCGTACTTTTAGTATAAAAATAAATATTTATGTGTATTTAAGATATTTACTTACGAATTGTACCTATTAATCGAAACCACAACTTTTGGTCATTTGTGGAGAGCATACAGTAGGTACTCCTTGTAACTTTGCGGTTGCCAAAAATGTAAAAAGCACCTGAAAACGTAATTATTAACACAAAACTATTAATTTATCAAAGAATCCAAACAAAAAATCCTTCAATCAAGATGGTCAACCAAAGAGAATATAACAAACTATGTTGCTATGGTGTCACGGAGGTGTACCTTAGGGTCTTAATTAAATGAGAAGGCAAATCTCCGAGCACATAATTTATTATTAAATAAATGCCACAGCTATAAACGCCGGTAGGGGCAATAAGGTGGATTCGTAACCAGACCCGATTCTGTTAATTGTTCTCTGGTAATGCACTCCCCTGGCTGCGTGCCGCCGTCGATGGTCTGGCGCTCAAAATCCTCCAAACGATGTTCGCTGAATGTGGGGTAGCCGCGTGGCCACTGTGGTAGACGGGAAGCACCAGGTCGATCCTTGGAAGTCCCCAATGGAAAGGATCGGCGAGCGTGTTAAAGTCCAACGTGGACTTTGGACCCTGGAATGTGCATGAAGCGAGGCATTAGGGCCAGCTCAGTAGTGTGAGCACCCACGGCAGCAGCGCGAGAGAAAGCATAGCTGTGCAGCCGCGGATGTTCACAATCAGAAACGGAGATTACAAAAGAAGAATCGAAAGTATGGTGAACTATGTAGAAATATGGAATATGAATAGTTAAAATACTTAATTACAATGCGAGGGTGAGAATGAATATGATAACATGAATATGTGGTGCCAACTATTAACTAAATTACAAACATACAAAATGGCGTGAGGATGATTTGCACTTTATAACACCAAGCGAGCAAAGTACGTTGCTATCTACACTATACTTATTGAATACCACTTACCCAATTCTGGGGTGTCGGTCACACGTTTAAAGTAAAGTTTTATACCAAGATATTAGCATATAAACTAATCTACGAACACGTTAAGTGACGCCACTGAATTCGATTAAAAATAGAAAGCAAGAGAATAAAAAACGGGACGTGCGTTCGCTTCGAGAGGCTCAGGCGACTGATCGGCGCGTGCGCACCGAGACCGGCTTATCGCATCGCCCAGAGCAAATAAAATGTCGCCTATACGTGTTGAAGAACTAAAATGTGTTTTGTTAATATTTTATTTTAAATATATGTAACATAACGTTGCATTACCCCCCTCGTCACGGAAAGGGTTTTATTCTAAAATGAAACCCGGCTATAATTACGGCTAGTATCACTACATTCATCCTATCTCATGCAAGTCCCTTACATTCAACCAAACATTCAATCCAAATATAAAATAGCATAGCAACTATAAACAATTATCTACGCGTCCTTACATAAAAAAGGCATCTGTGATACATTGCACAGATGACTACTACTAGCGGCAACAAGTTGTTAAAAATAGGTGGGATTTAATAAAAGAACGTTGGCTAATAACAAAAACAAACTACTGTAGCGCCTTCATCAGTTTAAAATCCTTAATATGCCAGACACCGATATTTTTTCCTGCCATGTCCTCTAAAACATACACGAGAGGAGACCGTTTCTCAATGATTCTGCATTTTATGAATTTTGGAGCTAATTTTTTACTAAAGTATTTGTCTTTATCGCTTAATACATATGTGCGCTTAAAAACTAAATCACCTACATTAAATTCTGCTTGTTTCCTACGTAAATTATAATGCCTAGTATTCTTTTCATGTGCATGCCATAAAGAAGCTTGCACATCATTAAATATAGATGAAAGACATCCTAGGTTTTCGGCATATAAATCACGCGGTAGGAATAATACCTCGTCACCCAAATCATTGTCCATATAGTGCGATCCACACAGAACTAGCTCCCTACCATATACAAGAAAAGAGGGTGTATAACCGGTAGACTCGTTAACGGAGTTGTTGATCGCAAATAGAACTTTAGGAATAAAAGTGTCCCAAGTCCGGTGATCGTTTTCAACAAAAGTGGACAAAGAAGTGACGATCGATTTATTGAAACGTTCAACTAGATTAATTTGCGGAGTATACTTAGGAGTAAAATAAACGTTAGGTATTTTATATTTCTTAAATAAAGCGTCAGTAGCAGAACTAATGAACTGGCTGCCATTGTCTAGAAAAATAGTTTGTGGTATTCCATGTACAAGAAAAATGGAATCTTCTAAAATTTTAATAACAATATCTGATGTTGCACGGCGTATAGGAAAGACATGACAATATTTAGAAAAGCAGCATGTTATTACGAGCATATAACTATTTTGCTTGCGAGTAACTGGCAGAGGGCCTACAAAATCAATGGAAATCATTTGAAAGGGCCTTGAACATTGTTTTGGTCGACCCATTTCACCTAACGTAGTGTGATTTTGTGCCTTATAAGATAAGCAAATAGAGCAAGAACCTATGAACTCAACTACATCCTGGTGCATTCCCGGCCAGTAATATGTCAACGACAAACGCCGATAGGTTTTGAAAATGCCAAGGTGTCCTGCTGTCGGTTCCAAATGGTTTTCTGCTATAATTTTATGACGAAATTCTTTGGGAACTACTTGTTTCCATGCAAATTCAGAGGTCAATTGAGAATTAGTTTTTGAAAGCCTAAACAAAGAATTATTTTTTATTAAAAAATTTGGAAAGTTACTTGGTGTATTAAGACAACCATTAAAAATCTTTTTATACCATTCATCGGCCGTATCAGTTATAGAATTTGAAAGAGATATAGCAGCATTTGGGAAAACTCTTGAGAGTGCATCAGGGATCACGTTATCAACTCCACGACGATGTTTAATTTCGCAATTAAATGATGATAATCGCACTCCCCAACGTGCTAATCGACCTGTTGGATTATCCAAGGACAAGAACCATTTCAACGCGGAATGGTCAGTGTACACCGTAAACGTCTGCCCATTTTCAAGGTAACAGCGCCAGTGTTCGAGAGCTGTCAATACCGCAAGAGTCTCTCGTTCAGTGATACTATAGTTTCTTTCGCAACTGGTTAGTGACCTACTCATATATGCAATCGGGTGCTCCTTCCCATTAATATTCTGCGTTAACATGGCACCAACCCCGTAATTACTTGCGTCGGTGTGTACCTCAAACGGTTTTGAATAATCCGGACAGGTAAGAACTGGAGCGGAGATTAAAGATTCTTTAAGGGAATTAAAAGCTGTATCAGCTTCTGGTGTCCATCGAAAGGGAGGAGCCTTTTTACCACTGGCTGTAAGTCTATTTAGAGGACCAGCAACGGTACTAAAATTCGGAACAAAACGACGGTACCAAGTTGCAGTACCGAGAAAGCGTTTTAGTTCCTTTCTATTAGTGGGAGTTGGGAAGTTAATAATGGCTTCCACTTTTTCTGGGTCAGTGCGTAGGCCATGGACATCCACAATGTAACCTAGATACTTAAGATCGCTACGGAAAAACTTACATTTTTCAAAATTTACAGTTAGGTTGGCCTGACGTAGTTTATCCAAAACGCTTAACAGTCGTGAAACATGCTCTTCAAATGTCGAACTGATGATTATGATGTCATCAAGATAGGCAAACGTTTTAGACTCAGCGACGCTAAATAAATGATCAACAAGACGCTGTTGAGTAGCAGGAGCATTAGTTAAACCGAAAGCAGTGGTCTTAAACCTAAGGGTACCTCTACCTGGTACGTAAAAAGCGGTTTTATCACGGTCCTCCGGAGCTATAGGCACTTGCCAGAAAGCCTTGGATAAATCAATGCTGGACAGATATTTTGCATCGCGAAGGTTATCCAAGATTTCGGAAACATAGGGCAAACTGTAGGCGTCTCGCTTAGTTACTGCGTTTAACTTACGACTATCGAGACAAAACCTAGGTTGTCCATTCTTTTTATTAACAATAAGTACAGGAGAAGACCACGCGCTCTCACATGGTTCCACAACGTCAAGTGAAAGCATTTCATCCACTTGCTCCTGTAAGATACGCTGTTTTTCAGGAGACATCCTATAATAGCGTTGTCTTATCGGTTGGGCATCACCAGTATCTATACGATGACAAATTAAATTGGTTCTGCCTAAACCTTTCTCTTCGGTTGAGACAGACTTAAATTGAGAGATTACATTGTCGGCTATAGCTTTTTGTGAGTCATCTAAATTATTATATGAATGTATAAACGTTTCATTGTGGCTACATTTAATTTCCGCCAAATAAGCATTCGACAAGTTTATACTTCCTAAATATTTGGGGCAGATTTGAAATGCGCGCCAGAAATCTACACCTAAAATAAGAGACGTTTCTACTTCAGGAACTACATAAGCCCTAATAATGTGAAACTGACCTTCAAATGTTAACGGTAAATTTATGTAACCAAGACTTTTTAACATTTGACCACCAGCAGCCAACATTTTAATGTTGTCGTCCTTATGCAAAGGATAGTCGACTAAATGTTTATGGGAGTCATTGCCTAAAATAGTAACTGCTGCGCCAGAATCAAGCAAGCCACATGCTTCGATATCGTTAATTTTAATATTAACATAAGGTCTAGAGTCGTTTAAAGGTTTAGTTTGCAGAATTGAAGACACTCTATAAGTAGAAGAAAAGGTTCTAATAAACGCAAGCCAAGTTTCCCAATCTTGCTTGTCGAAGTGACTAAAATTCTGCCTAATTAGTTTTTTGAACTTGAGTTACAATTAGGACAGTCAGGTGTTTTTACATCTTTCATTCCACATTTAAAACAAATAATTATATCACGAGGAGCTTGACATTGACGAAAGTGATGAGTGTTATTACGACACCTAGGACAAAAAGGTTCCCTTTTTGTTACCCCCACTGCTTGTATATATTTCTCATTTAGATTTTTGTTATTTTGATTATATTTTGTGTAATTATTGTAATTTTGATTTTTAGACTGTACATATTTATTATGATTATAACTAGTCGTATTATTAGTTGTTTTATTTGCATCTTTTGTGTATGCAAATTCTGGTGCTAGTGTATCAGAAGTTACTTTAGGTGGTTCCTTAAAATGTAAAAGACGATCCTGAATAATTTCATAATTACGACATAAAGTACACAAAGCATCTATAGTTGAAATGTCGGACGCTGAAGCTAAGGTGCTGGCATAGCAAGGTCTTATATTATGAAGTAGAATCTCAAGTTGATCTGCTACTGAAGGAGGCTTAGATAGACGTGAGAACATGCCATTCATGATGGAGAGATAAATAATTATGTTCTCACGTTCCCCTTGAGTACGCGAGCGAATTTCTGAAATGAGCCGATAGTCATAGTCTGACTGTCCAAAATCTTCCTTCAATTTAGTTGCTAATTCGGACCAAGAATTAATCTTGCTTTTAATGGCACGATACCAATGTAGGGCATCATCTTGAAATATTTCAGAAGCGTAACTTAAAATTTTAGCTGAAGGAATATTTCTAGCTTCTAAAAATTCATCAACACGTATTATAAATGAACGAACACAAGATTTCCCATTAAATTTTAATTTACCTAAATCGGAAGAAGTTCTATCGCAAGTCACAGTTAAGTTCTGCACTTCCGGCACTGAAGATATGGATTCTCTAGTAGACCCATCACTACCGCTAAGAGAAGAAGTCGAAGTCCCTTTAGCCTGATGAACCGAAAGCTTTTGTGAAAATATTTTGTAAGCTTTCACAATCTCCTCATAATCTGTTCGATTGGCGTCACTACACGTTATCCTCTCAAGACGATTATGTAAGTGATTCAACATATTTTGAGTTCTCATAAGCGCAGGAACACTAGGATCTGTTGCTTCTAAATTATTTTGAATTTTGGTTAGAACATCTAGGCAACCTTTAAGATCCTGTGCTACTTCAAGTGGAGACTCTAAAATATGATCTGACGGAAAAAGTGAAGCTAATTTTACTATCTGTTTGCGCAACTCTTCAACAGAAAGCGCAGGAGTAGCACCTCTAATGCGAACCTCATATTCCAACTCGGATTTTTGCAGTGACAAATACTTAATTGATAACATGATGGAAATGTGAAAATACCAAACCAGGTATGGATAAGTGGTAATAAATATTCAACAAAAAAAAACACGTTCCCCGTTCTGTTACAAAATAATTACTGAACGTCTTGTTTTGTGTTTTTTTTTTTAATAATTATATATAAAAAATATATAATTATTTATCTTTTAAAAAAAAACAAGCAAAATCAAAACAAGTATGCTACTAAAGTGTACTGACCTCTAAAATAAAAAATATGAAAGTTATAAGTTAAATAAATAATACTATGTAAGCGCCATATTAGGCCCCCATACTTGTACGACGTAAAATAACAACAATAATAATATGAGTTGAAACTTATTTGAATAAATGCAATATATGTATGTAAATATAAAGTAGATGTATTTTGTGTAATTTTACGATGTTAAATATTGAAAGCACTTACTTACGTACACTTTAGTAACATTAATCACACTGATTTACGTTTTACATCTAAAACAACCACAACATACACTAACTACAATATAACCAAGAGAACAAAAAAACAGAATCAGGTGTACTACTTCCACGATTACGGGCGCCAAGTGTCACGGAGGTCTACCTTAGGGTCTTAATTAAATGAGAAGGCAAATCTCCGAGCACATAATTTATTATTAAATAAATGCCACAGCTATAAACGCCGGTAGGGGCAATAAGGTGGATTCGTAACCAGACCCGATTCTGTTAATTGTTCTCTGGTAATGCACTCCCCTGGCTGCGTGCCGCCGTCGATGGTCTGGCGCTCAAAATCCTCCAAACGATGTTCGCTGAATGTGGGGTAGCCGCGTGGCCACTGTGGTAGACGGGAAGCACCAGGTCGATCCTTGGAAGTCCCCAATGGAAAGGATCGGCGAGCGTGTTAAAGTCCAACGTGGACTTTGGACCCTGGAATGTGCATGAAGCGAGGCATTAGGGCCAGCTCAGTAGTGTGAGCACCCACGGCAGCAGCGCGAGAGAAAGCATAGCTGTGCAGCCGCGGATGTTCACAATCAGAAACGGAGATTACAAAAGAAGAATCGAAAGTATGGTGAACTATGTAGAAATATGGAATATGAATAGTTAAAATACTTAATTACAATGCGAGGGTGAGAATGAATATGATAACATGAATATGTGGTGCCAACTATTAACTAAATTACAAACATACAAAATGGCGTGAGGATGATTTGCACTTTATAACACCAAGCGAGCAAAGTACGTTGCTATCTACACTATACTTATTGAATACCACTTACCCAATTCTGGGGTGTCGGTCACACGTTTAAAGTAAAGTTTTATACCAAGATATTAGCATATAAACTAATCTACGAACACGTTAAGTGACGCCACTGAATTCGATTAAAAATAGAAAGCAAGAGAATAAAAAACGGGACGTGCGTTCGCTTCGAGAGGCTCAGGCGACTGATCGGCGCGTGCGCACCGAGACCGGCTTATCGCATCGCCCAGAGCAAATAAAATGTCGCCTATACGTGTTGAAGAACTAAAATGTGTTTTGTTAATATTTTATTTTAAATATATGTAACATAACGTTACAATGGCGACTGATGTCATTCCGTGAATATACGGATGTTTTTAAATGTCGCATATTCTACCGATCGTTTATATGAAATAGTACTCTTCACATTAGCCGGTTTATAACGTCAGTAAAAGGGTTATTTATATAATCGCGGTTGATATCGTTGGAAATATATTTTAAATTTCTGTATTTACAATTTCTGCATTAATATAACAATAAATGCTTAAAAAACTACAAGATTAATTTAAAATTAAAATACAAAGCCAATTCATTTAATTATTTAAAAAAAAGTCCAAACCGTAGTTTACCATAATGAGAAACTAAAATCCCCACACTATATAGTTCAACACGATCGTTCACGTAAAATAGTCTATGGAAGCGAACTACAAGTGTGTATCCGAAAATGAAATAGAGTAGGGTCACTTGCAAAACTTCGTTTCAATATAGTTCGTTAACGAAGTTTCGCTTCGGAGAAAGAGAGTAGGCCCCCTGCGCGTCTCAACAGCCGTTTTAAGTGTACGCAACGGCGCGTGCGAGACGCGTCACTCTGAAACGCTAGCTGCCAGTAGAGGAGCTCGGGCAGCGCGCGCTTCGCCAGCGCTGGCCGACGCGACGGCGCGCGTTTCACACGCGGCGCGTGTGAACTGCGTGACTATGAAACGCAACTACTATCTAGTGTAATTGTAAGTGCGCGCGTTTGGACGGCGCCGCTCGGCGGCGCGACTCTGAAATCAGACTTAATTAGCTTCTAAGAAGAAAAATTCAAATTTACAGGAATGTCAGATCAAAGTGACGGCATAAAATCATTTTCAAGCCACCTCGTAGTTTTAGTTATTCCCAAACCACTGCCGATAGAATAATGGAAGCTTTATAGAGCTTGCAGTACCGTGCAGCTCCTAGTGGCGTGTTTAAATGTGCAACTGATTTGAATAAACCTTGCGGGTATTACCTGACGAGGGTCGGGTATATTGTGATGCTGTCATTTGAATAGCTCGTTTGTAGGTGTAACTTGTTCAACTGTAGATCACTCTGGGTCGATTTTAAGAGTAATATTGCAATCTTTTTTCAAGAAGTATGCAGTGATACTAAGCTACCAGTAAGCCGTGTGGTTGCCGGCCTAAATAGAATATCCCGTAGGTGTAGTAAAAGCAGCACCACCTATATACTTGCTACCACCTAACTGCGGTCACCGACTCGCAAGCCAAGCGCGGTGACTAATAATTACATCTCAACCGACACCGTAACCGATCATAACCTTGCCAACCCATTAAAATTTCTTTAGGTTTTCTATGGTCAGTTCCTTGATCTTTTTTGTTCTCTCAGATAGTTATTTTAACTCTAGGGTATAGCGGTGAATCCGGATTCTATCGATTGTTTCAGATTAACTTCATTACTAACCGCTCAAATGGCAACGTCATAGTAATCCTTGGGGGAGGCCTATATCCAGCAGTTGACGGTGTCAGGCTGATGATGTGATGCAATGACAAACCACCATGACTTCTTGTTGTCTTCCTTAATATCTATAAGATTCGATATTTTGATATAAATGAGGCATCCCGTCAGACCAGAACAATGTAAATAAAACTTGAGAGGTGTCAAGGGACACCCGGATGGAACTGAAGTTATTTCTTATTATTTATTATGTACAAAAAACCTGTATACACTCAACAAAAATAATCATCGCGACACCACACTGTTTAATGCGAAATAGAAATGAAAATATCTGGCTTGCTTTCTATAAGAGAGAGAGAGAGAGACAGACAGAGATACATGCGCACGCCGCACAGCTGCAAAAAGTGTCGTGACAACTTTTCCAATAAACATACACCCATTTTTTTTTATAAAAAGAAAATAATAATAATCTTAGAGCAACAAACACACTGTCGTCATTTGATCCCAAACTAGTAAAAGCTTGTACCCTCCGGGGTCCTCGGGACGAAGATCGCCGTATCTACGGTGGAGTCGTGCTATCCATGGCCATTTATGGTACGCCCATCTGTTCTGATGGGTGCCTCCCGCTGCAAAGATGTACTCAACAACCTGCAGCGGATCGCGCGAGGATACCGTACGATATCTTTCGAGACTACGACATACCAGGCATACTTCCCACCTTTTGATATCCTAGCGGTTGTTAACGCGAGGGTGGTAAACGAAATCTGCATCCGCCGAGAGAGCGGA
This sequence comes from Pseudoips prasinana, assembly GCA_951640165.1. NCBI lineage: Eukaryota > Metazoa > Arthropoda > Insecta > Lepidoptera > Nolidae > Pseudoips > Pseudoips prasinana. The sequence continues at coordinate 6,755,711 of OX621236.1, forward strand.
GATAATAATAATAATATCTAGGGACAATGTCACACAGATCATCCTAGCCCCAAACTAAGCAAAGCTTGTACTATGGGTACCAGGCGACGATATACATGCTTATATAGATAGATAAATACTTATATACAAAGAAAACATCCATGACTCAGAAACAAATATTCGTGCTCATCATACAAATATTTGCACTTACCGGGATTCGAACCCAGGACCACCAGTTTCGTAGGCAGGAGCACTACCAACTAGGCTACGGTGACTGTCAATGATGATATGGATGCACATCCGCGCGTACTAATAAAATGGTTCGTGAGGCTAGAATTGAACCTGAACGCGCGTCACTAAGCAGAGCCTGTACTTATAGCTAGATGCTCTCACTGGTCTGTAAGTTAAGTCAATCCAGAGATGGGTGATCACCAAAGTGGTTTAGTTTCTGATCGTCTCCGTGCTTCGGAGGGCACGTTAAGCTGTTGGTCCAGGTTGAAGTTATTAGACAACAGTCATTAAACCATGTCAGAGGCCTACTGGGCGGCTTGAACAACTCTGACACTAGGGTAACCACTGCCCATACGATAAGTAAGTCAGTACGGAAACAAAACAACTGATGAACTAGCTATATATTTCTATATACATACTCTTAATATTCCTGGGTGGTAATCAAACCCACGACCTCTAGTTTAGCAGCTAAGGTCACTAACCATAAGATCTACAAGCCAGTCATTATTGTTGACTGGCTGGCCAGAATTATTTTATAAGATTATTACTAGACTAGCAATCTTAAAAGAGCATTTGATAAAACGTATTTGCAAAATGCGTCTTTTAATCCCATAAACACATTAAATTAATTAATTAATTCTTGTTAACATCTTATTTATTTCTCTATAAGACATATGAGTACTCCTATGAACGTCTTAGGTATTGCTGCTATAGAAAGTAAATTAGAGGATTGATTTGTTTTAGTCATGACTTCTAAGGGATTACTAGCACGCCCACTGATGTTTATGAGTACAATTGTATGCGTCCTTAGAAAGCTAGAAAAAATAAAAATGAATTTACACAAGTTCACAATAAGAAAAAGAAAAATTAACATGTCCGACTTCAAAATTACACGCAGCACTATTTGTTATTACCACATTCCATGTCAGGCTATTATAAATTGCGGTCATATTTATAAGCAAACACGTTACACGAGAGTGCCCGTATAACTATGCACTCGAGTTTACAACCTTGTTCACGATATATAAACAAATTGATATTATTAAAGCTAATGGATGGTTTAATTTCAGGTATTTACTGTGGTTATTGTTTAATTATTTCCATTTTACTAGCAGTGCCTGCGGTTTGCATCGATTGAAAGTTATTAACGCATCTAATAGGCATCTATGTAAAATATTACCACTATAATAATAATAATATATTACATATACACTATAATAATGCCACCGCGGCCAGTCTTAACAGAGATTAGCCATCTGCGCGGGACATAATATTATAGTGCTCAAGTGTGTGCGCAAACACAGGAGCACTTTCTATTCCATCACTATTATGATCCGGTGGGACGCCATGCGACACGACCGGAAAGGGTTTTGATGCTCTCCGAGGCACGGGGTATAATAAATCCCAGACTTCAGGCTGATGCTGAAATTTTTTTATTCCCAAAATCACTTTTGGCCTGACTCGGGATTTGGACCGACGCGACGGCTTTTGATGCTCTCCGAGGCACGGGGGTATAATAAATCCCAGAATTCAGGCTGATGCTGAAAATTTTTTATTCCCAAAATCACTTTTGGCCTGACTCGGGATTTGGACCCAGGAGTTCTCTGCGGGTGAACACGCTACCGCTAGATCAACGAGGCATAGTTACCACTACAGCTACCTATTTTACAGTTTAGTGATTTCAAGACATTGGAGTTTAACGTAGCATCAAAATATTTACCTAAAAACGAAAACAATACGTAGATGAGCGTACTTTGTATTGCAATACAGATGTTAATGTCTACAGTGGGTACCACATAACAGGTGACACCCCCTGTCACCTGTTATGTGGTGAAGGCATAGAATATCATCACCACATCTCGTCCCGTGGGGGCGTACAAATCGACCGAGGGAATACCTACCAGAGAACGGACAGTAGCGTTTTTCTGTGAACTATGACCATTAAACTGCGATCGCCAACCCGTTTGCGAAGCGTGGCGATTTTGGCATATCTCCCCATTCTTTGGGGAGGGTTTTGTCCAGCAGTGGACGTACTTCACCTGACATGATGAATGTCTACACACATTAGAGAGTTACTAGTAAAGTTTTCTTTTTTGTAACATACAGAAATACTTTACAAATAAAATTAGTTATGCAAACTAATCATATCAGCCGAAAGACGCTTACAGCTGGACAAATGCCTCCCCCAAGATCTCCACAAATGCCGATCTTGCTCTATCTCACCTTCCTCACAAGATCATCGGTCCATCTTGCTAAGTTTATTACTAACTAAATAGCAGAAATACGACTTAGAAAACCATGGAACCCTCGTTATCAGGATTTTATGTAAGATTCTATATAATAGAGGTGAAAAAAACTTCGCTTCAAATTCAATCACTTTAAGAAGGTCAAATTCAATATTTATTTCTCTTCACAATCATGATACATACATACATACATAGACTCACGCCTGTTTCCCAGAGGGGTAGGCAGAGACAACGGATTTCCAGTTTTCACGATCGTTGCACACCTCTTTACAATCATAAAATAGTAACAATATATAACATTTTAGTTATTTAGAACATACCGTTTGCGAGAGACTGGTGACTGTACTAAGCAAGCCTTTACTACAGATCACGAGGATCTCCCCTGACGGAATATAAGGTGATATCACGACATCATATGAAAAGGTTTCTATGCACTCTATAAAACGGTTAAGTAGTTTAAACACAAATATTTTTTTAACAACTCCTGTAAATTCTCCGTTCATTTATTTTTATATGACTTTTCTGGCTTGGATGACTTAGTTAAGAGAGAGAGAAAGCAAAGTTAATGGTGTTTATTTTTTAAAGACAACGCCCGCACTTGGGAATCTAATCCCTGTGTCGCGGGGTACTTTAACATATAATAAACGGACAGAAATGACATCCAGACTCAGAACAACTATTTATGGGTCACACATATAGTTGTCTGGCGTTGACTCGAACCCGCGACACGAAGCGGCGAGGCGACTGTCTTAGCCGCTGCGCCACACGTGCAGTGGTTAAACAATACCTTGGAATATCTAATTTTGCCTTTAAACAGCTACTAATACATAACCTTAACTTCGCTTCGGGTAGGTGCTTTTGCAGCTATCTTCTGTAGTTCCAATTCTCTGGTTTTATGCGGCCTCTTTATATCATTTTGTCTCCCGCTTTGCTCTGGAGGGAAGTGGAACTATTCTAACTCCTCCTTTTTTCTTTCTGATTAAATTCGTTGCGGGATCCAAGACAGTTAAAGCAATTCCCCGGGACATGCCTGAGCCTCACCGCTCAGCGTCATTTCATTGTGTGCCACTGTTGATCCTGGCTTACAGGAGTTGCAGTGGTGGGTAAGAGGGAGGGACTGGGCCCGATAACAACAAAAAGAACATTAACTTATGCTACCAAAATATTACCTTCCAAGGCCTCGGTACAAGAAACCACATTACCTTCCTTGTATTACAAACAATGCATCATTTTCGAATCAAAGCGTTCATTCGTTCAACGTTCCTGAATACTTCCTAGCATCCTAATTCCTTAGGCAGCTTAGCTTGCTTTGCAAACACTCTACAACTTTACCATGACACGTATAGCCTACTTTTTATATCCACACAATTGTCTGCCACGTATGCGTTACCGCTTCCGTACGAATAGTTATTAATAAAGTTAGTTTCTACCCCGCAATGGATAATGAAAAACTAGTTCAATCTATTTTCGAGTGGTATTGCTTCAGGCGAGGTATGTTGACGAAGACTTCCCTCAGTACGCAAATCCGTTGTAATTATAATTACTTGTGAGACTGCAGGTGGATTAGTAAGATATAGATACATAAGTAGGTTTATTAATTGAGATATTATAAAACTATATTAGTTTAATTTCAAGTCTATCGCTTGAAGGGTGGCGACGTTAATTGATAAGAGCAATTCCATGTTCATATCAAGAGAGGTAGGGCATAGCGTTCATTCGCTCGAAGAGCTGCCTGACTGGGGAAGTACCTCCACCTTACAGAAGACATTCCTTAATTTTCTATTAATAATTTGATGTTGTGTTTCCGAGTGTGAGTAAGGTCGCCAGAGCTCATCGGGGTGGGGGGAAGGGTCAGCAACACTTGTTTGCTGACTCTTAAAGGCCGGCAACAGTGTGTTGCGAGTGTCCATGGGCGGCGGTGATAACTTACCATCAGGTGACCCACTAGCTAGTTTGTCGACGTCTGACATAAAAAAAAAAATAACAGCAATGAAAATGAATTACTCCTTCTTAAATTTGAGATTTGTAAAAATTGTCCTCGTGCAGTAAAATAAAATCAACTTTGACTGCAAGTATGATGCAGCGGCTAAGAAAGTCGCCTCGCCGCTCGTCCCGGGTTCGATTCTCTCACAGGAAAACTATTTGTGACCATTAAGTAGTTGTTCTGTGTCTAGGTGTACTTTGTGTCCGTTAGTTACTGTATGTTTGTAAAGTACCCAACCGACGGCCGCTGGAGCAGATAGGTTCTCGAGTGGCGACCACGAACCGGAAGGCATGGGCAGCCCTACAAGATGGACCGATGATCTTGTGAGGGTAGCTGGAAGCCGCTGGATGCAGGTATCGCAAGACCCAAACTAAGGAAGTCATGTAACTAAGGAAATACCGGATATAAATATATATGTACATTTTGTAAATATATACATACAATACAGAGAAACAACCCAGACAAACAAATAGACTTGTTCATGAACACAAATATTTGTCTTATGCTAAGATTGAACCCTCAACCGTGGAGTCAGAAGATAGGTTCACTGCCAACTAAGTAAAAACCGGCCAAGTGCGAGCCGGACTCGCACATGAAGGGTTCCGTAGCAGCAAGTATTTCAGTTGATTAAATGAAAGCAAATTGTGGTTTACGACGTATTAAAAAAACTACTGGATAGAACTCGTTCGAACCAATTTTTGTTGTTAGTTTCTATGGTAATGTACATCATATATTTATTTTAGTAATATCACTCTCTTATTTTAGAAGTTAGAGGGGGGGGGGGACACTCATTTTACCACTTTGGAAGTGTCTCTCGCGCAGCCTATTCAGTTTAAAAAAAATGATATTAGGAACCTCAATATAATTTTGAAGACCTATCCATAGACACCCCACATGTATGGGTGCAATGAAAAAAAAAATTTTGAGTTTCAGTTCTATGTATGGCGACCCCCCAAAATAATTTTTCTTTTTCTATTTTTGTGTAAAAATCTTAATGCTGTTCACAAAATACATCTACTTACCAAGTTTCAGTAGTATAGCTCTTATAGTTTCGGAGAAAAGTGGCTGTGACATACGGACGGACAGACAGACAGACAGACATGACGAATCTATAAGGGTTCCGTTTTTTGCCATTTGGCTACGGAACCCTAAAAAAGAACAACCCACCTATTTACCTACGAGGTATAGCTCCTTTTCATCATTTTTAATATGTATGTGGATTTACAGTCTACCTTTGTGACGGGTCCGGCAGCCCAGTTCTAGTATTATAACTATAATTAAACAACTTTTAAACTATGCAATGTTCATAATAATTTTAGAGTAGTAATTAAACACATACCAACATTTTATCCACAGTATAAAATAAATACATTTTGTTATCTTTCACAAATATGTTGATATTGTGAGTAGCTAGTAAGTTGTGACTTATAAATTATTTCTCCAATTACTTGCTATCCCAACTTATAAGTTCGGGCAAAAGTAAGTGGAGCAATAATTTAACAATGATCTTGCCTATTTTGCCGTACAATCACCAAAGGTCTGATTCAAATAATAATTGCTATTGCAAATTTCTTCAATTATTCAAGGATGTTCATAGGCTTTTCAATTCTTACAAATTTTGTACTGACCTTGATTAAAAGCAGCGGGGTTGGAAAAAGGTATTTCTAACCTTTGAAGGCCTAAATAGAAAATCATGCGACAAAGTCTTCAGGGACTGCCGATAGATGTAAAAACTATTTTCTACAATTCTAATCTAAATAATCTACCATATAATAGTTATACCTATAGCTAATAGGAAGCGTAACGTGTAGGTGACACGAGTTTCACGCTTTAAGTTCACCCAAAAAGTACACATATATACACAGTATACATATACATAGCTCATGGGAAGCGTGACATGACGAGGTCGCGAGTTCCATTATTTTTGTAAATCTACAAAGTGCTGAACGCGCATACTGAATTTTATTAAATGACAGCGACATTACAACAATATCATCATAAAATTCTATATTGAATATATTACGAGCTTTATGAGACACTGTTGGCAAAGTTACTGGTTGTTAATGTTGATTGGTTGTCACATATCTTGGGCACATAGTAACAGAAAAGATAAAAGACGATGAGGACCTAGATAGACAGAGACGAGTGCTAGCTGCACAGAGCAATATACTTGCCCGCCGGTTCTCTAAATGCACAGTCCAAGTGAAACTCACACTGTTCAACGCATACTGTCGTGATCTCGATACCTGCCATCTATGGTACAACTACACGCAGTATGTGTATAACACGCTGCCCGTGCAGTTGTTCATTTTAGAAAACCCCAATAAATGCCGTTGACCCAACCCAGGATTTCATAGCCTGCAGCTGAACACGCGACCGCTAGACAAATGAGATTTTTGCCGAAAAATATTCATATTACATTTAAAGCATGTACAGGATGTTCCCTTAGTCGTGTTAAGTTCAAATTTATTTATTGCACATACTTAATATATAGTATTATATTAAATTTTCGAGTAACGAACACGAACTGATAGACGCAGCGCAGGTAGGCCAAAAGGTGGACAGAGATCTATAGAAAGACCTTTGTCCAGCAGTGGACAATGATGATGATGATTAAGAAGACTATGCTAGTTTAAATTCCTACAATTTAAATTCCATAATAATTTTCGTGACTTAACCCCAAAAGGAGTCTTAACTCCTTATGTAACCCCAAAAGGAGTCTTGACTCCTTTATGGTTATGTTAAAATGAGTCTATACTCGTTGACTTAACTTAACCCTTAAGTCAAGTTCTAATTCAGTGCCCATGACTCCAACAGAAGTCACACTTGTTACTACAACCCAATTTAGATGGTAGATAGAATATATTGCGAATAGAATTAGAAAGCAAGAGACTTATCAAGTCTCCAAAATCCTAAAACTTGTAACAATGATCGAAGACTATTATGCTCGTAGAACATACATAGTTTGTATCATATTATGTTTGATGTATCAGATACAATATAAATGCAGTGTGGGCCGTTCTAATTTATCCGAGAAAAAAATATATTTCTGACCATAATATACAGTCTGGCCTAAGAGTTGACGTTCAAACGCAAAATTTAGATACTTTATGATGAGGAGTATCCGAAACACCCCCATGTGTGATCTACGATTTTGCGTGGTTTTTAAGATATAAATATTTATTATGACTTTTTTCGTAAATTTCCCCTATCATCAGTTTTATTGAATAATTTTGGTTCAGTTTTTTTTGTGATAACTAATTAGCATAGTTTAACCTAACACCCTAAAAAGTATTGTTTATCTAATCATTGCAGAACTGACTTAGAGTTTAAGCTCAAGACTCATAAATTTCCAAAGAATTAAAGAACGCAAAATCGTAGGACATACATGGGGGTAAGTCAAAGTCAAAGTCAAAAATCATTTATTCCGTAAAAAATTACATTTATGTGTATCGTCATATTTTTTACCCTACCGTGCAGTGCATGACGTGGCAGCTACTGAGAAACACTGCCAGAAAACTCAGTAGGAATCCTTTTTTAAAATAAAATATACGTACGATTAATTACAATCATGTGTGTTGACTCAGAACAACTTAATCCCAAGCACTTTTATCACTTAAATAATCAGAAGTTTTGTAATATGCCCTGCTACACAATTTGGCTTTAATAATTCTTTTAAACTATTCGTAGACAATTCTCTAATATCATTGGGAAGTTTGTTATAGAATATTATACATTGCCCCATAAAAGAGTTACTTATTTTGTGGAGACGGGTAGTATGCAATATGAGATTATTCTTATATCTAGTATTTACATTATGTGTATCGCTCCTTTTACAGAAGAAATCGATATTTTTATGCACATATAGTAAGTTTTCATATATATACAGAGATGGTACAGTTAGAATGTTAACCTCTTTGAACTTTTCTCTTAGAGACAATCTCGGGCCAAGATTATAGATAGCTCTTACAGCTCTTAATAATTCGGATACTCCTCATCATAAAGTATCAAAATTTTGCGTTTGAACGTCAACTCCTCGGCCATCCTGTATATTGCTTTTAAACTCTGTAACGGGGTACTTTATAAAAATATAATTGACAGGCACAAAGTATATCCAGACTCAGAACATTTATGGGTCACACATGAAAAAGTTGTCCGGTGAGGGAATCGAACGCGGGAGACGAATTATTGAAGTGACTGTTTTAAACGCTGCGCCACACGTGCTTATTTATTTATTTTTACTTATTCAGATTTTTGCTAGTTTCTATTCTTCTTTTAAAAATAAAACGCCCGCAATAGGGTATCTAATCCCTGTGTCACGGTGTACTTAACAAACATATAATAGGCGGACACAAATTACATCCAGACTCAGAACAACTATTTATGGATCACACAAATAGTTGTCCGGCGCGGGACTCGAACCCGCGACACGAAGCGGCGACGCGACTGTCTTAGCCGCTGCACCACACGAGCAGTCATAGAGTATATTTTAAATGTGTGTTCAATAAATGTGTTTTCTTCTTTTCCTAATAATAGTAGCAAACACCCTGTATATTATTTACGTCTACCTTGTTGCTAGGTGTTGCAGCTTATTTTACTCACTCTACGTCGCTTTATGAGATAGTAAAAGTATTTTTATTAGAGTAAGCTTTAGTTTGAGTCATAAAGGGGATATGTATGAAAGAATATAAGTAATATACGTCATATAAGTGAGGACTAAGTAAATAAGTTGGAAGGTCCTTTATATAATGCCTGCCTCGTTGGTCGTGCGGTAGCGTGTTTTGTTTTCATGGGTCGGTCAAAAATTTGCTGCTGTGTTTATTCTGTCCAGAAATAATAACAATGTCCAAGTTTATTTATTCATTAACAATTGAAATTGTGTTTGAATATACAATTAATCACAAATATAAATACTAATACAACATAATGAAATAATAACTGAATAAAAAAAAATGTCTAAAGAATACAAAAATAATAATTAAATAACACGAACAATTAGTAGACATATGTCAATTAAAATATGCTAAATAATTAAAGTACCTACTACAATAAAATTAATAATGTGTAAAATGTCAATAATAAGGGCTCTAATTTATTATATTTATTAAAGGTCGTCTACAGAATATAGAGATCTTTTGATGAGGTATGTCTTCACTTTTGTTTTAAACTCCCCGTGGTATAGTGCGTTTTTTATTTCTATTGGGAGCTTGTCAAATATTTTGACAGCGTTATACCGAGAGCTATGTTTAACAATATTTAATGTGGGCGCTATGGCAGACGGTAAGTCCTTTCTCCTTGTCAGTTCTCTAATTATCCTTTCTTCGTTTGTTTCGTACTCATGAATGTATTTATGCAAATAACTTAACAATATCAGTATATAGAGACTCGGCACCGTTAGTATCTTAAGTGAGTGGAAGTATGGCGTACATGACTCCTGCTGTTGTATTCTCACCATAGTTCTAATAGCCCTTTTTTGAGCAATAAACGCCTTTTGCATGTTGTATGAATCCTCCCCAAAGAAGAATGCTGTATCTTAGTTTAGATTCTACTAAAGCTAAGTAAACTGTTTTAAGTTGTTCGGGATGAATGGGTTCGTCTCTTAGGCTTCTTAAAACGTAGCAGGCCGAGCTAATCGTGGCTTCCACATGTAGTAGTTCGTCCTTCCAGGTTAATGAATGATCTAAATGTACACCTAGAAATTTGACTACATTAACCGTGTCTATTTTAACTCTGTTAATTGTGCTTGTTACTTTCTCAGTATTCCTGGAAGTAGTTTTGAATAGCATAAGCTTTGTTTTATTTGTATTAACTTTTAAGTCATTATCGGAGAACCATTCATAAAAAGCCCTTATACAATCATTTACTTTTAGATTTAGGTCACAGATGTCATCCGCATGGACAATCTCGTTTGTGTCATCAGCAAAAACAGTCAAATTAACGGAATGTGGTATTGTATTAGTCACATAATCCTCAACGTCCTCCTATCTGAATTTCGGCCACGGCGGCCAGTCCCAACAGAGATTAGCCATCTGAGCGGGACATATTATAGTACTCAAGTGTGTGCGCAAACCCAGGAGCACTTTCTATTCCATCACTCTCATAATCCAATGGGATGCCTAGTGACACGACCGGAAAGAGGTCAGGTACAGGAATTTAAGACAACCAATTGCAAATCCAATCTGACAAATTAATTTTATCTATTTTCAACTTTATAATAATAAAGTATATAATAAATAAAGCAAAATAATAAAGCATAAGCATAAGGTTCACTTTCAATTGGGGAAATTTGACAGATTGGGGCAGCTTGATGTGCTGGCGTCTGTACATATCCAGTTCTGAGTCTGGGTGTAATTATCTATATAAGTATGTAGGTATTAACAAAAGGAAAGTAGTGTGAATAGTGATGTTAACGGCCGAATTTCGACCACGGCGGCCATTCTCAATGGAGATTAGCCAATAGCGCAGGACATATTATAGTGTACAAGTATGTGCGCAAACACAGGGGCACTTTCTATTCCATCACTCTCATGATCCGATGGGACGACTAGCGACACGATCGGGAAGAGGAAAGGTACAGGACCGGCGGCTCTCCGAGGCACGGGGATGTAATAACGCCAACTCTCAGACTTCGCACTGATGCTGAGAATTTTTTCTTTTTAAAGAAAAGTCCCAAAATCACTTTTGGCCCGACCCGGGATTTGAACCCAGGACCTCATTATCAATGGTTGAACACGCTAGACTAACGAGGCGAGAAAAAATATGGATATGAAGCTCATAGGTCCGTAATATATCGGCAAGGTTAAGCAACGATGCTTGCGGCCAGTCCATAGATGGGTGACCGCCAACGCGGTTTAATGTCTGAACTTCCCCGTGCTTCGGAGGGCACGTTAAGCGGTCAGTCCCGGTTGTAGTCATTAGGCAACAGTCGTTAAGCCATGTCAGAGGCCTACTGGGCGGCTTGAACAACTCTGACAGTAGGGTAACCACTACCCATACGATCAGCAAGCAAGCAAGCAATGTAATTAAGCAATTTGATCAGACACAGTTCGTCAAATATAATGCCTGTTTTGATAGTTCAGCTTTCCAGTTTCCAGTTATTACTGTACCAACATATAAATGTGGAGTGAAAAATATTGAGGTCGTGATGCCGCTCTTTGTAAGTGCGCGCTATGCATAACAGGAAGTGTGTATGTGACACAATACATTAGCTGTATGGCTTCGCTGTGTTCGATACGACCTCCATTATAATACTAGTGATTCGCCGCAGCACAAACTGTTATTGTGACTTAAAAAATAAATATCTTGAGACAACTAATACACTGCTATCTGATCCCAAACTAGACAGAGCTTGTACTATAGGAAGCAGACAACTGTTAATATAATTATCTATACATTAATAAAATTGTAGGAAAGTCAAAACTGTACATTGAATATCTTTTAAAAAGGATACTTGGGGCGTGATCTACAATACATATCGAAACCAAAAAATAGTTTTTAGAATTTTTGTCTATTTGTATGTCCGGGCTAAACTCAAAAAGTACTGCATGGATTTACTACAAATTTTTCATTAATATTACTAAGAGGTCGGGCAACATATAGGCTACATATTATCACGCTATCTCCTACGAGGGAGGAGCTGTGATAATTTATAAAATTTAACGCGGGTAAAATAGCGGGGCACAGCTAGTATATTTCTAAATATTGAATTGCCAAGCTGAAGTGGCAGTGGGCAGGGCACATAGCTCGTAGAGCCGAAGGTCGCTGGGGCAGAAAGGTTCTTGAGTGGCGACCACGAACCGGTAAAGCCCCTTCAAGATGGACCGATGATCTTGAGAGGGTCACTGGAAGTCGCTGGATGCGGATAGCGCAAGATCGGCAGTTGTGGAGATCTTTGGGGGAGATCTTCGTCCAGCCGTGGACATCTTTGGGTTGATATGATGATGAATAATATTAAAAGAAATAGGACCTCTAAATCCATTATCTGGTATTTCTTGTGGATAGTGGTAGTCTGATCAGCTTCGAATACCACACATTACTGAATATCTATTCCAATAAATTGAACAGATATAGAACATAATTATTGGGAACGCACATTCGGGTGCGATTGTAATAAAATATGCCAGCAAGTTATTCTTACTAGAGCCTCTTTTACCTAACCTTTTCTCCAAGGACAACGTTAAGAGGAAAGGACAGAAAGAAAATTTATTTATTCAGAAAAGACATGTACGTATGTACAGACGCCAGCACATCAAGCTACCACTTCTGTGACTCACCATGGTAGGTAGCTGAAAATCAGCGTTGCAGTTGGGCTCTGGCTGTAACAGTGTGCTGAGCTGCCTACGAATTGAACACATTATATTTTAATTATTCCTTGTTATTTGTTTCTTTTGAATGTTGTTTTTTTCTTAACCATGTTTAGTTTTATGGTAGTAGGTATGTAAGTAAATATAAGATTTGTACAAACTTTATTTCAATATGTGTGTGTGTATATGTGTTCAATAAAAATATTTTCTTCTTCTTCTTCACAATCTGTCGAATTTCCCCAATTGAAAGTAGAAGGAATGATAATAAAAGATTTTATTACCAATTACACTTACTTATCGTATGGGTGTGGTAATTAACCCTAGTATCAGAGTTTTTTAAGCCGTCCAGTAGACCTCTGACATAACTTAACGACTGTTTTTTAATAGCTACAACCGGGACCGTCAGCTTAACATGCCCTCCGAAACACGGAGACGCTCCGAAATTAAATCACTTTGGTGGTCACCCATCTATGGACTGACCGCGAGCATAGTTGCTTAACCTCGCCGGTCACTTACGGACCGGTGAGAGCATCTAGCTATGAGTGCCTTATTTGTCTGTCTGTCTAGGCGGTCACCGTAGCCTAGTTGGTAGTGATCCTGCCTACGAAGCTGGTGGTCTTGGGTTCGAATCCCGGTAAGTGCAAATATTTGTGTGATGAGCACGAATATTCGTTTCTGAGTCATGGATGTTTTCTATGTATATAAGTATTTATCTATCTATATAAGTATGTGTATCGTCGCCTGGTACCCATAGTACAAGCTTTGCTTAGTTTGGGGCTAGGATGATCTGTGTGACATTGTCCCCAGATATTATTTGTGCGCCTTAATTACACTTACATGTCGATACAATGGAAAATAATACTAAATTATTTCCTTCCATGTTCTGCTGATAACAAAAGCTTGAAAATGTTGAGGTAGCTTGGTAATAAGTCAAGGTATGCTAGTGATTATACATAATAGCATCGCCATTACTCCATCAAAGTAGTTTTCATACTTAATTCACCCTTTATATCGAAAATTACCAATTACCACTATTACCTACACATCAAACATATTTACGCTATAAACTTAGTACTACTGTACTACTGTACTACTGTATTTAGGAATCACAATGAGTTACTGTTCATATACATAGATTTTTCAATTGATTTAAATTCCGCGTCCCTTTTTTCTTTCATCTGACCCAAAGAGTAATTAAACCTAATCTGACAGAGAGCATATAATTGACAGAATCAGCTTATAACATGGATTAAATATGTAATGTATACTGGTTGTGACATAGTCGATATTATTATTTTTTGGTGTATCTATTGTTATAAACAAGGTATGACAATCATGTCGAGAGTATAACAATCATTTTATTTTAGATACTGTGTGTGATTGATATGCATTTAGAAATTAGTGTTAATTTATTAATGTTTTATTGTATAAGTTCGTTTTTCCATACATTTATTATTTTAATTAGTTATAAGTTATAATATTAGTGTCCAGGTACTTTGAAGATGTAACTGCGAGCTTGTCACACATCAATTGTCTGTGAGCTATTTTACATGGTTCCATCATAAAACCAGCGCTGCAACAGTTAATGTTGCAGCTAGTGCTGAGGTGGGACCAATTCGGACTCGCACAGATAACTAATAAGTACTTCTGTATGTGTACCTATTTATATATATTATTATGATTGTCTGCGCTTGTTTACTGAATAAATGTATTTTCTTTCTTTCTTTCTTTTCTTTCTTTGATTAGACCGTTGGACTATGAAGTCAGTGGTTTCTAGTTCAAGCCCAAAGTATGCACCACTGACTTTTCGAATACATGTGCGTATTAGAAATTAATTATATATTTTTTTTATTTTAATCATTCACTTAAATTATTCTCTTAAATTATTCACATTAAAACAATGTAACAAAATCTCCAAACTGTTGCCAGTTTGTTGGCGATAATGGCGCTCTTACATATAACTTTTATACAGAATATATATTTATACCTTTTTTTATATAACTATACTATTTTTATTGTAGATAGTACTTTTTTAGGATTTCTTTAAATGATTCAGCACTTATATCATCTTTGGACTAGTTCGTTATAAAATCTATGTTATTAAATATTGTTGGAGTTAAATATTGCCTAGTTCTTTTACCATAATAATTTTTTACATACCTAAGGTATTAAAATTTTTCCCTGAACAGCATTCCTAGTATTATATTTGTGATTTAATGGCTCTTTGTATTCATTTATTTTATATTGTTCTAATGCTATCAAGTATTCTACTTCGTACTTAACTTATTGTCTTCCACTTTACTTTCAATTAGAGAGAAGTGGAATTTACTTTTTGATTCATAATCCAGGACTCCAATTAAATGACCTAAGATCTGCCTGAGCATTACAACGTAAAACCTTTCCATTTGGTCCATCCTGGCCACAGGAGTCACAGTGGTAGGCGTCTGGTTCCGTCACAGATCAGCCCTGTTAAAACAATTAAGCACCTTTATGTCCTCCCATTGACTTATATGTATAACTAGACACGCTGTTTCAATTAAAAACTCTGTCCCAGTCCGGCTGTACGCGAGGTGAGGCGCACGGGCGCGGCGGCCAAAATTTCTCAATGAGTTGCAGCGCCCGCGCTGCAACTCAGTGAGCAAATTCTCAATATGGGATTGCGCGTCTAGTAGAATACATATAGGTCAATGATGTCCTCCCCACAAATATTGAGATTTCTCGCGAGTTACTAGGGGACAAAACAGTCGCTACAGTTACCGAGCCAAACATATAAACACATAATTTTTTGTCCTCCTAGCCGAATTCAGGCCACGGCGGCCAGTCACAATGGAGACTAGCCATCAGCGTGGGACATTATTTAGTACACCAGTGTAAGTGCAAACACAGGAGCACTTTCTATTCCATCAAACTCATGATTCGATGGGGCGACTAGCGACACGACTGCAAAGAGGTTAGGCACAGGACCGACGGCTTTAGGTGCTCTCCGAGGGACGGGGATATAATCCTGCCAACTCCCAGACTTCGGGCTGATACTAAGAAATGTTTCGTTTCACAGAAAACTCCCAAAATACTTTTGGCCCGACCCGGGATTTGATCGCAGGACCTCATTATCGTCGATTGAATATGACTAGACCAACGAGGCAACATAAATGAAGATAGAGAAAATTGTTAGTAGATTTCTAATTTCTTAGCAATAATATAGGTATAAAGCATAGCTTAGCAAGCATGGTTACGAAAACGCCAAGATTTGTTCTCTTAATCTAGTCACGAGCTAAGATAGCAAACAACTGACATTTAAACAAATTTTAAAGTAATTGTTAATTCAAACCTCGTGGTGAGTTACTGTGCTAAAGTTGCGCTGGAACATATTGTCTAAATTATTAGAATTCTGGAAATACTCATTACAGATATCATTTAAAGAGCAACCGCATAAAATGTTATATATGTTTTGTTTTAATTCTTAAATAAAATTACCGAAAAGAGACGGGAAAGAGTTCAAGTACATGAATGACTCCGTACGTACTCCCCGTGGCACGGGAGCATCATACCGCAGATTTGCAGACTCTTTGCTAGCTTGCTAGCTCTCTAATTAAGCTTTACATGATGTATGATGGCGCTGTCAAGGCGAAAGTATATCCACTGATGTGGCAACGACAGTACGTTAAATAACTCCGAGCTTTCTGAAATTTCAAAGTCATTCAATAAATATTAGTGTTCTCACTATCTCCCGCTTAAACATGGAACCCGTTCTAAAGCATTACAAGTTTGAGCCAAGTTATTGGTTTCTTAAAACTGAGTCTATTTGTGTAGCGCCCGCTCAAAACCACATTTCCCTTGAGTACTACGCCGGTGGGTGCTACGTTTAGACGGATAAGCTTTGTAGGCGAGTCTGTACTGGTGAGTATATTGATCTTGTATTTAAATTCTGAGGCGAAACTGAAAATTACAAAAGTTTCTTTTATTTTAGGTATTTTAATTTGATTTTAATTATTTTTTTCTATTGTCTTTAGTTAATAATCATGTCTCTTGAATAATCTATGAAATTGTACTGTAAGTGGTTCTTTAAGCCGGAATACAAAATTTTAATTACCACAATGAACAGAAGTAAAAATATAAATGAAATAAATAACAAACCAATACACTAAACCAAATGTATAGAAGTATCGGTGCCGAGATAGTTCAAGTCGTAGTATGTTTGAATGCAAGTGTGGCGTTGTGTTTGAGGTATTGACCTCAAACATAACGCCACACATGCGTTCAAACAAGTATGTATAGTTGAGTTCTTAGTAAGTTGAACTTTGCTATAGATATAATGAACTAGAATTACTTTACAATTACATCACAATATTAGAAAACTTTCGAATTACGGTAACGATAGGCATATTTTAACATTTCACTTGACCACCAGTGATATTAATGTTCATATTAAGCTTTGTTAACACAAAGACATAACTTACTCATATTTTTTATCTTATATGAGACAAATCTAGTTAATTAGTATTGGAGCTTTAACACTTATCCGTGAAATTTCATTACGTAATAAAACATAATTAAAAATATACCACCTACTCTACCAATTCTACTGGAACATCACAACGAGCCTTCACCGCGCTGACATGGATGCAATTTTGAAATTCCGTATTCCTGTCTTCACATGACTAGATTTGAGGTTATTTGTATCTCGCTCCGGTGCATTTCCATTCAGATTTCAATTATAGGACTGGATTATACGGGTGATTCAGGTAAACCATATTATTGGTCATAGAAATAAATCAAATAGAGTGTTCAAAATTTTGGTCAAGTTCAGGCATTTTTAACCGATTTCAAAAGGAGGAGGTTCTCGAGTTGATCGGTATGTTTTAATGTAACGATAACAAATTAAGGCACATTGAAAGAGATTATTCTATATGCCTACTCAGATCTGTGTTAAGGATAATTTCATGAATATGTCTATTCTTCTTGGTCTGGGTGTTTTTCGTGTATTATACAATATTACGAAAAAACCAAAAAGAAAAGTAAATAACTTCTATCCGTTGCTTGTCTAGTATTCATAGTACAAGCTTTGCTTAGTTTGGGCTAGATGGCGCTGTATGAAATGTCCCTGATATTTATTAGTTGTATGTAGTTTAGCACCGCACACTACTCTCAGACCGCTTAGTTTTATTTAACCATGGGTCATTTTTAAACTGAATCTATCTGTCAAATACAAAGTTGCTTAGGAAATATAACAATGGCGGTGAAAATCAGAATATCATCACCCCATCCCATCCCGTGGAGGGCGTAGAAGTCGACCCGAGGGAATATCTACCAGAGGACGGGCAGCAGCTTCCTTCTGGGAGCTATGACCATCTTACTGCTATCACTAACCCGTCTGCCAAGTGTGGCGATTATAATATATCCCCACAAGATGATTCTTGAGTGAGGCTTGTCCAGAATGAACTTCTTTCAGCTGTAGGTACCTAATGTTGACGAAAAAGTTGTCCCTAAAACTATTTATTTATTGTTATATTAAACCTTTTGGTGCAGATTTGTCGATGATTCTTGCCCATGAAATCTAAAAAAATTGAGAAAATCCAACGCTGCTTATTTATTTTAACGCTATAAAGAGACATATATAAAATATATCTATTTTATATAAATTCGTTAAACTATTAAACTTTTTGACGAGTAATTTTACAGTTTACCTGGATGTAATTTGTGTCCGGCAATTATAATATGTTTGTAAAGTACCTCACGTCTCAGGGATTAGATTCCCAAGTTCGAGCTCTGCGCTGTCATTAAAAAAAATTACTCGTCAAAATCCTTTATCATTTGTAAAGTATTCATTCTCATATAATGATAATAAAGGCCTATTCAATGTTTCGTATTTCGTATATACATAATACCTCTGTGACCGTAAAATATTAAGACAAATAATGGATTCTTTGGGTTGGGATGGGGTGGTGATATTCTTTAGCCACACAGCAAGCCTATTTATGTAAGAATAATAATAAAGCCTTTTAATTACCCGTAAACCTTAAAGTATGTAGTTACAAAATATTTTATATTTTCTTAATTCTATGTTAGTAACTCTTAAGCCTAAATGATTCTAGACTTAGTTTTTTAGTTAAGTATTTAAATTATAAGAACTCCTACGTAGGGTATAGGCCTCCTCCAGTTTCTTCCATTTTACTCTGTCCTGTGCTATTTTTGTCCATTTTTTCCACGCCACCGATATTATGTCGTCCGCTCATCTTCTTTGTGGTCTGTCCACGCTTCTTTTTTTTTAGTGGGCCGGACCATTGCGTGTTCTTGAGTGTCCAGTGCTGGTCTGTGCATCTCGCTATATGGCTGGCTCACTAGTTGTTTTTAATTTGTGAGCGTTTTGCCGACGGTCCCGACTGTAGTCACTAGACTAAAGTCTTTAAGCTATTTTAGAGCTCTACTAACCAAAGAGCTTAAACAAATCTGACACAAAAGTAACCACTGCCCAAACGTCAGTTTTATAGATTACTAATTTAATTTTATCTTCTATTATGCAACTGGCTTTAGCTGTTAGAACATCCCAAAACACGAAAATTAAAAAGTTCTATTTACATTTCTCATTTCTCTCTTCTAAAAGAACTGGCTACGTTTTAAAATGATTTGAGAGAGCAAACTTTATGAATAATTTTATGGAAGAGCAAACTTGTTGCTAAAATTCTCGAAGTTACGTAATAAAAATTATAAAATCTGAATATTAATCTTAAGGAAGGCGTTATATGTTTACCATAAATAAACATATATGTATATGTTTATATATGGTATAACAACCTATTCCAACACAGTGTGATTATAAGTAAATTACTTAATCGACCTAAGAATTGTAAAAGATCCGACTAGATGAAAGCTGGACTTGGAAAAAATCTCAATCACAGTTTATGTCTCGACTTAGGCTTTGAACCCTGGACTTCATTAACTGTATTTGAACCGCTACCGCTAGACTAATGAGTCATTACTGTAATAATTCATGTACAGATTTGTTTTTTTTTTATGATGATAGGGTTTACACTTGACCACGATCTCACCTGATGGTAAGTGAAGATGTGGTCGAAGATGGACCGCGCGTACCCATAAGATGCCTGTTCAATCTGGCCTTGAAAAAACCCATGTTGTATGACTCTGGAAACACGTCGTTCGGGAGGGTGTTTCACTGCTTAGTTCAAACGGTACAGTTACATTGCCTAATACGACATCATTATTTTAGTTGTTGATGTTCTGGAATTCATGAACTGCATTTGAACCGCGACCGCTAGACCAATGAGTCAGATATACCATGCCATGTACAGATTTGGGTACGTTGCCCAATACGCTATCATTATTTTATGTTGTTGTTGTTGTTCTGAACTTTATTAACTGTATCTGAATCGTTACCGCTAGATCAGCAAGGCAGTTATATCGTCTTAAGCCATTTATAGATTTGGCTACGTTGCTTAATCTACATCACCAAAATTCTGCGTTGTTGTTGTTCTGGAATTGATTAACTATATTTGAACCGCTACCGCACGACCAATGAGTTAGTTATATAGCCATAAGCCATCAACAGATGATATATTTGGCTAATATATCATCATTATTTTATGTTGTTGTTGTTCTGGAATTCATCAACTGCTAAAAACCGCTACCGCTAAACCAACCAGTAATTTATACCATCATAAATCATGGGCAAATTCAGCTTCGTTGCCTAATACACCATCATTATTCTACTTACGTTTTCCCGCAGCAAAAACGCAAATCATTAAAATTGCACAGTAAAAGAGAAATTGTTCCTCATTGCGCCCCCATAGCCCTGTAATGGGGCACACTCCCTATTTCCCTCAACCTAATCGACCTCGAGGAGACAAATTACAGAGACGTGTGTTTTAGCTAGTATTTTTGTATATTCACGGTTGTTGGAGGGTAATCTGAAAACGTGAAAACAACATTTTGAATTATATTTTCAGGGCTTCAAAGTCGAAAATTAGAATTACTAATTCTAATAAGTAAAGTGCTTACCATGTGGCTTACTTATCAAATGCCTTCAAAATGTGCCATTTGGATTCACTCGGTAATGATCCATTAGCCGGTATGGTAGTATATATATATATATATATATATATATATATATATATACATTAATACTAGCTGTATCGGTAATCTGAACGCTACACCATCTATCGGTTTTTTGAGTGGCGACTACTCAAGAACGTGTCTGTATTTCAGATTTGTTCTCGCAGGGAAACTTTTCTCTGGCTTTTTGGGTGAACTTGACCTTTGTGTCCTCGCTGGCAGAACGCGCGATAGAAGACTTACAACCACTTTTTATAATGTTTTCAATGAATATAAATTTTATAAAATAAGAGTCATTTAAAATATCCTGATATTATTTTGGACATAACTTATGGCCCGATAGAGTAGTTGAAATAATTGAAGATCCAATATGCAATAAAAACTACGAAAGACAAAACACTATTTCGGAAATGTTTCCTAACTGACTTTAACGTCTGTTCTAGCTACGAAAAGAAAAAGAAACGATTTGTACAAATCGTTCATTCCGATTGGAATCTTTTTCCCGTGTTTCGTTGTTTTTTTTCGTTATTCAGATTGGATTACAATAACTTTTAATTCAAATTGGTAGATATAGGTACAATCTGCGAGCAACCATCGCGTTGTTTTCTATTTTACTACTGATCACATTGATTACATTAAATAGCAGTAATTGGCCTTTAATTGAAAATTAAATAGAGTGTATAAGGCCAAAGTGAGTTAGCTTAATATAACTTAGTTTCTGTTTCCATTGTCTGAATATCTAGATTTAATTATGGGACTATGACATTATGTTAGCAATATGTTTATATAAGTATTTACGTATGTACATGATGACATGTATATAACTAGAATACACTGAATACAACCGCTTTTTCTCCCAGAGTATTTTGATCTATCCCACGGTTACCTAGAAGGGAACGTGAATTGTATCTATATATTAAATCATGCAAATATGTTTTACATGATTTACAGGGAAGAAATAAATTGATTTAACATCACAAAACTGAAACATGTTATCATTTTTTCTGGCGGGAATAGTAATTTATAGCAATGCCAGAAAGCATTTTAAAATTATAAACTTAATTACTATGAACCAATGAATTTAGAGCAAATTTAGTTTTTCACCAATTCTGTTGACTATTCAGATTTTTTAATCAAAGGCACAATCGGGGCATCGTCAGTAATGCCAACAATTGAATTATTTTGTTAAATTGTTGCAATTGGCTAAAACAATTGCCACGAAAACCTTTCCTCCGCTATGTTATTGAATGGCCATGACGTTTCGAGAAATATGTAAAAGCTTAATTGTTAAGTAGAAATCACACTAATATTATAAATGCGAAAGTTTGTGACTGTGTGAGTGTGTATGTTTGTTACTTCTTCACGCCTAAACGGCTCGAGCGATCTTAATAAAATTTGGTGTGGAGTTAGCTGATAACATAACATATAGGCTAGAATTTATAAAGTAAAACGCGGGAAATACCGCGGGGCACAGCTAGTAAATAATAAATATATTAATTATTTTGACCAGTACAACATTTCTATTAGTCTACATATAATTAACATTTTATTTTTAAATTTCTCTCCATATTTTTTTTATTATGTACATACTCAATGGGAGGACAGAATTTATGACACGAATACATATAGTCTAAGAGACCTGGAAGATCGTCCTTCACCGATCTGATAACCAGATGAGAAGTATTTTTTATCAAATATTTTTTATAAACAAATATGCCTATAATTGCTTGCCTATCGAAAAGTGCTCATGGCTATTTTGAATTAAATTAACTTTTATCGATTTTTTTTCATCACCTTCATCCTTTTGATAACCAAAGAAAATTTATTCCACTGATAGTTTTTAATACACAGAATATGCCTAGGTATGCTTGCCTACTCATTTCAGTGTATAACTACCTGGCAAGCAGGTGTAAACAGGTAAGTCAAAATAGGTGAAAATGGGTCCGGCGAGGATTAGGGCAACTGCCCTAATCCTCGCCGGACCCATTAGATTGGACAACAGGATTAATTAGAGCTCCCTCTTGGCACAGACTACTTAGCATGCGCCGCCAAGCAAGTTCACTAGGTATTGGTAGCGATAGATATTAACAACTTTGTCTTTTAGATAGGCTTACGTTAGAGATACGCTTTTGTTGGATTTTTTTATGATCTCTATTACCTGTCAAAAATCTCGATCTACAAATAAAATATTTGTAACTTTTCAACTGCTGAATGACCTCCAGTGCTGGAGAAAAGCCTATTCTAACTAGAACTGAATGACGGTCACCGTAGCCTAGTTAGTAGTGCTCCTGCCTACGAAGCTGGTGGTCCTGGGTTCGAATCCCGGTAAGTGCAAATATTTGTGTGATGAGCACGAACATTTGTTTCTGAGTCATGGATGTTTTCTATGTATTTAAGTACGTATCTATCTATATAAGTATGTATATCGTCTCCTGGTACCCATAGTACAAGCTTTACTTAGTTTGGGGCTAGGATAATCTGTGTGACATTGTGCCTACATAAAAAAAAACTTTGACTTATTTTTTAAATAAGGGCGTAAGTTTTTATATACTATGGACACGGGTCGACTCTCAGTCGACCCGTGACCACGGCTGGTGCAATCCATGCCGAAACGTCGGGTAACCAAGGTAATGATTTGCCTATATCTTTATCGCGATTGAGACCCGTGTCCACAGTATATAACAATGTGTACAAATCGCGAAAGTATAAAAACATTAAGGGTGTAAGTGTCAAAAATCTCGATCTCCTAATAAAATATGTGTAACTTTTCAACTGCTAAAAGACGTCTCTTCTAAGGAGCACTACAATGGAATTCTGTCTGTCATATTTGAGGATAGCATTGCGAAGCATACGGGTTGGCGATCGTAGTATTGTGTTGTTAGATAAAATGGGCAGCAGCTTTTCACTGTGAATAGAGAAACGCAGCTGCCCATCTTCTGATGGATATTCCCTGAGTACTCTTACATCCATCATTAAATAATAATAATATCCTGGGACATTATTTACACATAGCAATCTGATCCCAAACATAGCAAAGCTTGTACTATGGAAACCGGAGAACTGATATACTACTTTTCTTTTGTAAATACATACTTATCTAGATAACAACACCCAAACACAGGACAAACAGACATATTCATACACACAAATATCTGTCCTGGGTGGGAATAGAACCCACGACCTCCGGCGTGAAAAGCAAGCATTTGCCAACCATGCCAATGAAATTGCTTCCACCACACAGGCTGCGGTACAGCGAATTCATAAAGCTTACTAAAAACCTTCTGAATTATGTAAAATGTAAGAAGTAAAGAGGGCCAATTCGTTTCATTGATTAGATGCCACATACGGACAGGCTTAAAACTTATAGCAATATGCGTAGCTGTCGGCATAGAATATCATCTGCCCACTTAACCCCGTGGGGGCGTAAAAGTCATCCCCAGGGAATATCTCTCAGGGAACGGGCAACAGCGTCTCTCTGTGAGCTCTGCAATCGCCAACCCGTCTACCAAGCGTGGCGATTATGGCATTTAAATGATGAATATCTTTAAGGGAGTCCTTTGTCCATTAAAGGACGTCATACGGCTAAGATTATGATTATAATATAGTGATTTAACCATGCTATATTATGATTAACGTTAATCATAATATAGCATGGTTCAGGTATGCATCAGGATTACGCTCTTCATAAGTAATACGCTATTCATTTATGACAGGCCATTGGCGTGGTTGGCAAATTCTTGCTTTTCACGCCGGAGGTCGTGGGTTCGATTCCTACCAGGGAAATATATTTGTGTGCATGATCTCTGTTTGTCTTGAGTATGGGTGTAGTTTTATCTATGTAAGTAAAGATTATGTTTAATTATCTAGTTTAAGTCTAATATTTTTACTACATATTGTCAATGGTTCTGTCTATATTAAGGTATTATTATTATGGCGGACCTTGTGTTAATAACGACGGTCGCGCTTTAATGTTACCACCGGATCCAATGCGCCCCAACTGAGAAGACCCAGCGAAACAAACTCAGTGGGTTCATCTACTACCGGTTTCTACACGACCCAGTTGAGACGGTCCGGCGAAAAATACTCAAGCGGGTATGAACACGGGATTTAGTCCAATTAGAGTAAGTAATTATTTAGTTGGCAAACACAATATATGCTCGATCGGTTGTCTGAATGCTTATTATTTTAGATTATATTTAGGTATACAAAAGAAAAACTTCGAAACAATAACATTATTCATTTTGAGACAGAGTCAATAATTTTAAATTAAGTATATGATAGCAATCATTTACAGATAGTTCACGTAACTCAGCAGATCAGTCATGTTTATATGGCTATAAGGTCTCCAGCGAGCAATGTGCAGGTAGGCAGTGAGAGCCAGACGTCTTTGTCATCGATGTACTCTTTAGTGGTGTAATAACCCCTAGCCATAAGTACACGTTTAATATGTGTTTTAAAACTTGTGTCAGGCAGATCAGTAATTTGAGTAGGAAACCTAATACAATTTCCTAAAAATGATTTATTAGTTTTGCTTACTCTAAAGCCTGGCATGGCTAGTTTGATTTATTCCTAGTATTTATATTATGCAGTTCACTTTTCTTTTTATATTTATGAATATTTTTTCTAACAAACATTATATTCTGATATATATATTCCGATGGCACAGTAAGTATATTTTTTCTTTAAACAAATTTCGCAAAGAATCGCGACTGCCTAAACCATAAATGGCTCCGACTGCTCTTTTCTGCAATACAAAAATAGTACCTATGTCAGCCGCCGAACCCCACAGCAGAATGCCATACGACATAATGCTATGAAAGTACGCGAAATACACTTATCTAGCAGTTTGTTCATCTGACAATTGTCTTATTTTCCAGACAGCATAGGAAGCCGAACTTAATTTACCTGCTAACTTTTCAATCTGAGGACCCCATTGCAATTTTGAATCAAGTGTCAATCCTAAAAATACGGTCAATGGGAGTAAATCTAATATTTCCGCATTAAGTGCAACTGTTGGTACAATTTGAGTCACATTCGGCAATGAGAACCTGATGCATTTAGTTTTTCCTGCATTTAACAAGAGATTATTTGCCGAAAACCATTCTGATATAAGGCTGAGTGTTTTATTATGCTCAATAAGATCTTTATCCTTCTTATTTACTTTAAATATGAGTGACGTATCATCAGCGAATAAAACTATGTCTGATACTTTCTCTACCAGATAAGGGAGATCATTTATATAAACTAGAAATAAAAATGGGCTCAATATAGATCCTTAGGGCACCCTCATTTTCACAGGATGACGTGCCGAAGTGACACCGCCAATTAAAACCATCTGTTCTCGCCCCGATAGATAGGACATCACAAGATCAAGAGATGTGCCAGATATTCCATAATATTTCGGTTTAACAACAAACGTACGGTGATCAACGCAATCGAAAGCCTTAGAGAGATCACAGAAAACTCCCAGCGCATCGTGTGATCCCTCCCAAGCCTCCAATATTGACCTAATTAATGTGCAACCTGCATCCTGAGTAGAGTGGCCCCTTGTAAACCCGAACTGCCTGTTATGCAATATGTCATTCATGTTAAAGTGCGACAACATTTATATTCCATCACTCTCATGATTCGATGGGATACCTAGCGACACGACCGGAAAGAGGTCAGGTACAGGACCGACGCCTTTATGTGCTCTCCTAGGCAGGGGGCTAAGTTACAGACTTCGGGCTGATGCTGAGAAATTTTTATTTTTACAGAAAGGTCCCAAAATCACTTTTTGGCCCAACCCGAGATTTGAACCCAGAACCTCGTATTCTGCGGGTGAATACGCTACCGCTAGACCAACGAGGTAGTCATGTAATGGAGTACTCATGTAATAAGTACTAATGTAGTAAGTAGGTAACCCAGAGGTTTATCGTGAACGACAACCTGTCCTAATAATAGGTCTTTACCTATGAAATTGCCGTTTTGTATGAAAAAATTTAAACGAATTTTTTTCATGAATTTTTTTATTTGTATTAATCGAAGTAATCACCCATGCAATCAATGCATCTTTGCCATCGCAGTGGCAGTTTATTGATGCCCTTCTTAAAGAAATCAGCTGGACGGGAGGCAACAAATTCTTCAAAGGCATTTTGTACTGCCTCTCGGGTATTGAATTTTTTTCCCGCCAAGAAGTTATCCAAATTCTGGAAAAAGTAGTAGTCTGTAGGCGCAAGGTCTGGTGAGTAGGGCGGATGACGGAGAGCTTCCAACCCCAGTTCTTGCAACTTGGAGACCGTCTGCTGTGCAGTATGAGGTCGCGCGTTGTCGTGCAGGAGCAGCGGAGACGAGCGATTGACCAATGCTGGTTGGAGATGCGCCAGCTTCTCCATCATTGTGCTCAGTTCTTCACAGTACACATCTGCAGTAATGCTCACCCCGTTTGGTAAGAAGCTGTGATGAATCACACCGGCGCTAGACCACCAAACAGTGACCATCACTTTTCTAGGGGTAAGTTTTCGTTTAGGGCATTGTTTAGGTGCTGAACCAGGATCCAACCAACTTGCTGAGCGCTTGCGGTTATCAAACAGAATCCATTTTTCATCGCAGGTAACAATGCGGTTCAAAATTCCTTCATTTGTGTGTCTGTTGAGCAGTGCAAGGCACGTCTCGACGCGTACTTCGCGCTGGCGATCATTGAGTTCGTGGGGCACCCATTTGTCAAGCTTTTTTACCTTGCCAATTTGACGCAAATGGACCAATATTGTTTTGACGCTAACGTCGAAAGCTGCTGCTAATTCAGCCGTAGATTGTGTGTCATCAGCTTCCACAACCGCCTTTAATTCGTCATTGTCGACCAAAGTCTTCGGACGACCGCGAGGTTCATTTTTCAGGTCGAAATTTCCAGAACGGAAGCGAGCAAACCAATAACAGGTGGTGCGTTGGTTTGTAGTGTTAGCTCCGTAAACGTCGTTGATGTTGCGTGCCGCTTGTGCCGCGTTGCTGCCACGACGGTACTCATATTCCATAATTACTCGAATTTTTAACGTATCCATGATGACGAAAAAGATTGAAATGCGATGAAAATGTAACACTAATCAATAAAGAAATGACTACTTTTGGAAAAAAGAATCCATGTTTTTAAAATAAAATTAATTTGAAATTAGAATTCTTAGCCAAACAAAAATTATTTTGATTTGAAATGGCCAGTACTGCAGAACGGCAATTTCATAGGTAAAGACCTAATATTAGCTCACTTTATTTTACAAAGTATACTCATTTAAATTTACCCGTCGCTAAATACAAATTTTCTATTTCAATTTTCGAACCTGATTTGACTTGAAATCTATTTATATAATAGATCAGCGTTGCGAATGAATCATTTGGTGGCGACTCGTGGTGCATTTTACGTTCCATTTCACAGTTTTACTTATGCAAATAAGTTTCGACAGCGGACGAAAACCGGCTGAAATGAAAGCGTTTGTTTCATTCCCTAGAGTGACCATGGAGCTGACTTGTGCTGTAACTTTTTATATTTTGAATCTTCTACTTTCGTTTTTTTTTTTCACATTTAATTATAGGGTTTATTCCAGTCTTACTTGTTGCCAGTTACCAGGGGCTTAATCGAGTGACTGTAATATGACCTTGTAACTTTCATAGCTGTTATCACAACATCCGAGAGATAATTATTTTTAAAGCCTTAAGCTATACATATGGTGACGGAAAAAAACACAGCACTTTATAGACGTGTTAATGGCACACTTAATATATGCACATATTATACATCTATTATGTATTGCACGTGCCGTGAAGTCAATTCGAAACCAGAAAGTAAACAGAGAATGTACGTTTATTTTTTTGTATGGTTGAATAGTCATAAATCCACACAACATAATCTTAAATCTTCTTAAATATAATATATTTAAAACATTTAAATTGGGTATTTACCCAAGTGTTTTAGCCACTTGATTCATGTTTAATATTAAAAACGTGTTATTTTTAATTGTAAGATTTTTCATTCCAATTGAAGTGGTAATGATACTATAAATTGCATTTACCTTGCATTTACCTGACATTTCAATTCTATTTCCATAAAATTCCGCAAAAGTGGAAAACATATGTATGTATATGTAACAAGTAGTTTGATCTCAGAATGTCACTTATAATATTAAAATAATAAACGAGTAACGCCAGCGGTGAAAACAATCAACTCGCCACTTCGTGTCCCGAGTTCGGTTCCCTCGCAGTACAACTATTTGTGTGACCCATAAATTGTAGCTGTGTGGCAACGGCGCGCAAATATCAGACAGAATATCATCACCCCATCCCATCCCGGGGGGGGGCGTAGAAGTCAACCCGAGGGAATGTCTGCCAGAGGACGGGCAGCAGCATCCCTCTGAGTACCGGTACAGTGTTGTATTATTACCATCATACTGCGATAGCCAACCCGTATGCCAAGCGTGGCGATAATGGTATATCCCCCAAGATGATTCTTGGGGAAGGTTCTTGTCCAGCTGCGAACTTTTTAAAGCTGTTATGATGATGATGATGATTAATAATTGTTCTGAATCTAGATGTAATTTGTGCCCGTCAATTGTATGTTTGTAAATTACACCGCGACATGGGGAATAGTAGCCCTAGTGCGGGTGCTCTTAGAAATTTAATTTGTTAAAAAGTAAACGAAGCAGCCCACTCCATTCCTGTCTCAGTTTTTGAAGGAAAACTTTTTGCCGACGTCGAGCGTCGCTCTAATGACGTCGGGTCACCGGCCGCCTCGAATGACGTATAATGGAGTATTGTATGGTGTATATTCAAACAGATTTCCAAGAGTACAACAAGAAAATTGAGAAATTT
The DNA here is from genome assembly GCA_951640165.1 of Pseudoips prasinana. Classification (NCBI taxonomy): domain Eukaryota; kingdom Metazoa; phylum Arthropoda; class Insecta; order Lepidoptera; family Nolidae; genus Pseudoips; species Pseudoips prasinana. The sequence goes on from OX621236.1 coordinate 6,785,356, forward strand.
TCAAGATGTTGTCATCTCATTTCTTACTGTTGTGTCAGTGTGTCAGTGTCAGAGATTTATAAATTACTAGTTGTGTCCCGCGGTTTTCCCGCATTAAACTTTATAAATTATAGCTTATGTGTTAATACAGGGTGTCAGCTAACTCCATACCAAATTTTATAAAAATCGCTCCAGCCGTTTAACCGTAAAGAAGTAACAAACATACTCACTCACACACTCACAAACTTTCGCCTTTATAATATTAGTTTAAGGGTTTAAGGTTTTTTTAATATTACCACGTCGCCAACATAGCCATAATAGCCATATAACCCTGCTGATGGGAAGCGGTTACCGTTTTCTATGAGACAAGCGACACATATGGCATCAGTCACGGTCATAGACTCACTCCGAGATGATCTAACGATCCTCCTTCTTCCCCAATGAGTTTTGGAAATCTTTCTCACACCAAATATCCTAAAGAATATTTTATATTCTTTGTTTTATTTTATACTAAAGTAAAATTTGTTATTTATTAAAATAGACACAATGTTAAAATTATCATTGAATTGAATTACTTTCTACGTAAATGTAAAGATTTTACAGATTTTTTTTTATTTACTAGGTATTTTTTATTTTTCATTATCAGATTTGCAGGCAAAATTCTATTGTGTTTATGACGTGAGTGGAGAGATTCAAAATTTTATTTTTATTTTATTTTTGTCCTTTTTTATTTAAAAACACAACGCCCGCACTAGGGAGTCCCTGTGTCGCGAGGTACAATACTAACATATTATAATAGACGGACACAAATTACATCCAGACTCAGAACAACTATTTATGGGTCACACAAATAGTTGTCCGGTGCGGGACTCATCCCGCGACACGAAGCGGCGAGGCGACTGTCTTTGCCGCTGCGCTACGCGTGCAGTCATAATCCTTTTTTATCTATCTTTTGCGATAAAATATTAATAAATTGTTATCATATGTACAAAACCTTCATGTATACCGATAAACGTCAGTAAACATGTTTGTAAAATGTTGGTCAGCAATTTCCGGACAGATATGTGTGGCGGCGACGTCGGCCTCAGCTGCTGGCCGTACCTGGTGGCCGCACAAATCTCCTAAAAAAGGCGCCCCTGACCAAAGCACTTCGCACTCTAAACGGGGTAGCAGTGGATAAAGACATTTTTGCCTGTACACTGAGTGAATTCACAAGGATAACATTGTATATAATTAGTTATAGAAATAAGGTTGTCTAAGTTTTTTGCTACACTATTGTATTGGGTTATACCTGTAAAAATAGTTGTAAGTGTGGAGAATAAATAAATTAATAAAAAACAATTATGTAAAAGGCGTCGTAAAAGGATCTTATGAAATCGTCTAAAATCTTTTACTCTCAATTATTATACGAAGACTCTTCAGAATTTCCCTACCGTATCAGTCAAGGTTGGGAATCTTTCCAACATTTCGTAAGACGCGGGAAAATTTTTCAATCAACCCTTTAGTTCGAAGCACATGCCTGTTTAACCGAGCGACTACAAAAACGGCAATTCATGGACGTTCTCAATCCAACATGGAATGCGCTGGGGAGACGACGGTGAGCGATAGAGACCGAACAGACAAGATGTTCTATGGAAATCATTGCAGATATATATTGTAATCAAGTACTCAATAGCCGCGCAACGGTTATGACGTAGCTGCTATGTTATAATAATATTTTTACGCTGTGATTATTTATTTGATTAGTGATTATCATTTTATTAATTACTATATGTTACATCTGAAAACTATTAATAATCGATATCAGACTTTCAAATGGTTGTCACTGATAAAAATATAAATAGGGTAGGAGAATTATTAAAGAGACATTCTTTGTTCGACGGTAGATGAGAACGTTACTCTGTTCGATTAAATATTGTGTGTGGAAAATATCTCGGAGTTTTAATGTGCAGAACCTACGAGTGCGTAATAATATGTTTCTATTGCATTTAAGGGCAGAATATGCTGTTTCTGTTTATATGACAATCAGCAACGTTAATTAAAATGTAAACAAAAGAGAAGTTGTTTAATAATATTGCACGAATTTTGATGAGTTTGGATTATCATAAAAACAGAAGAAGTGTTTAAGAGAGGTAGGGCACAGCGTTTATTCGCACAAAGAGCAGCCCGACTGGGGAAGTACCTCCACCTTACAGAAGACATTCCTTAATAATAACATTAATAACTTTAATGTTGTGTTTCTGAGTGTAAGTAACGTCGCTAGAGCTCATCGGGGTGGGTGTTAGGGTCAGCGACACTTGTTTCCTGACTCTTTTAAAGGCCGGCAACGCACCCGCGATTCCTCTGGTGTTGCGAGTGTCCTTGGGCGACGGTGATCACTTACCAGCAGATGACCCGTTTGCTGGTTTGTCGCTCTATGACAAAAAAATAAAATAAAAATTAGGCTACAACTTACGAACATAAAGGTGGTAAAAGCTCGAGCCCCTCGCCCCGCCCCGCTGCCAGTACTTGCAGCCACAGCAAAACCATTCCAAAAGGATTTTGCTACTGTCACTGCGAGCGTCCCTAGCGCTGCCAGTTTGAAGCCTGGGCCATATAAGGCAACGAAGAAGGCTGATGATGATGATGGGTTCGTGACGGTGCAAAGGAGGAAGCGCCGAATGCGAACCAACAAGAACCGCTGCGGCAACGCTCCTACGGAGCCCAACACGAGTCTGCGTGCCGCCAAGCCGAATACACCGGTGTATATCTCCCGCCTGCACTACACCACGAAGGCGGAGGACATCGTGGAGTACGTGCGCCAGAAGATCAAGTACACGCCGAGGGTGCAGTTACTGGAGTCGCGCCGGAACGTCAACTTTAAGGCGTTCGTGGTGCGAGTACCGAATTGCTTTCTGCCCCGCGTCATGGATGAGGACTTTTGGCCGCAGGACGTGGTGTTCCGTCGCTTCCGCGGACAAGTGCCACAGGACAGCACAAAGACAATAAGTGCAAAGTGAAGTGTTACTAACATAGTCTTAAGCCCTATATACTAACACTTTTTGTATATATTTTATATATGTTAGTCTGTAAGGTATATATCTATGGGCCATTAGATGCCTGAAAATAAATGATTATTATATTATATTATATTATATTATAAAACAAATCTTTTAGTTACCCGAAGGGTAAAACGGGAACCTATTACTAAGACTCAGCTGTACGTCTGTCACCAGGTTGTATCTCATGAACCGTAATAGTGAGACAGTTGAAATTTTCACAAATGATGTATTTCTGTAGCCTCTATAATAAAATAGAAACAGAATAAAATAAATATTTAAGGGGGCTTTTTTCAATTTCAAACAGCCTTTATTCACAGACAAAATGTGGACTAAAATTAGATAATTTAACAATTTTTAGCAACCAGTTTGGTCAGGTCGTCCTACGACATAGGTCTCCCCTAGATTTTTCCATACGTCTCTGTCTCGAGCAAGTCTTCGCCATCCTTTTAGTAGATCATCGTTTGGTGCAAATGTGTGCAGTAAACATCACCGTACACATTTAAGGCGGCTACCACACAACACTGCCGACATTGACTTTTCTGCCGTTTTTATAGCTAATGGACGGATCTCGTCGTGCGGGAGCCTGACTCACACTTAGCTGGTTTTATTTTTTTGCTAGCTGAAAGGCGTCCACTACTGAAGAAAGACCTCTACAATTGACGGGCCTGTTGGCGTGGTTGGTAGATACGCTGCCTTTCACGCCGCAGGTCGCGGGTTCGATTCCCAACCGGGACAAATATTTGTGTGCACGAACACGTCTGTTTGTCCTGAGTCTGGGTATAAATTATCTATATAAGTATGTATTTACAAAAGAAAAATAGTATATGTAATATATCAGTTATCTGGTTTCCATAGTACAAGCTCTGCTTAGTTTGGGATCAGATGGCCGTGTGTGAATAATGTCCCAGGATATTATTATTATTGCCGCTCTTGCACTACCCGCATCCAGCGGCTGCCAGCGACCCTTACAAGATCATCGATCCATCTTGTTGCACAACTGCCCACGCTGCTTCTTTCAGTTCTATAACCTTTCTGACTCAGCAGCCGTCAGTTCTACAAACTATGGTATTCACTATTCTCTACCTCCCTTAAAAACACATAATGGATACTTAAAGCAAGTTAAGTGCCGATAAACATCATAGTAGTTAAGTAATTGTCATAGAGATATGTTAGACGGTCACCGTAGCCTAGTTGGTAGTGCTCCTGCCTACGAAGCTGGTGGTCCTGGGTTCGAATCCCGGTAAGTGCAAATATTTGTGTGATGAGCACGAATATTTGTTTCTGAGTCATGGATGTTTTCTATGTATTTATGTATTTATCTATCTATATAAGTATGTATATCGTCGCCTGGTACCCATAGTACAAGCTTTGCTTAGTTTGGGGCTAGGATGATCTATGTGACATTGTCCCCATATATTAAAAAAAAAAAAAAAAAAAAAAGTTGATTTAGCACGTGTGGCGCAGCGGCTAAGACTGTCGCCACGCCGCTTCGTGTCCCGGGTTCGATTCCCGCGCCGAAAAACTATTTGTGTGGCCCATAAATAGTTGTTCTGAGTCTGGATGTAATTTGTGTCCGTCTATTATATGTTTGTAAAGTAGCACGCGACACAGGGATTGGGTTCCAAAGTGCGGGCGATATCTTTAAAAAAAACATCATTAACTTCGATTGCCACAAGCTAAAACCCATCCTCATTATGTGTCGTACGCGTGGGAGTCCTAACACCATCCTGAACGTGTTCAGTCAGAAGACAGACAGTGCCATTCTGGGGCACTGGGTTCAAGCACTAGTGCGTGTACCTGGAGCCCTAGAATGTGGCAGATACTTAAATTAATTACTTTATATATCTAACATAGATTTTAAGTTGTAATTTACTAACTATATTACGGGCCAAATGTCTGAAATAAAAGATTTTATTTATTTATTTATATTTTTTGTTTTTCAAGGTTCTTTATTTCCATTTAATACAATGTTTGTTACCCAGTGTACATTTCAATCCTAGGCCAAACAATCATAAGATATAATATTATGTTCTTCAAGCTTGTTGCTTGTTATACATATATAGCATGATATAGTTATATATATATAATATTTTTTTATGATGTTATTTAAACAAAATATTGCGCTTTATTGCTATGCATACTTTAGTTAGTTTACATTTTTGAACAATTCTTACAGACTACTTATACACTAATATCACAGTCTAAGAATTACATACTAGAACGTAATAATGTAACGATTTCTTTTTTTTTTTTTTTTTTTTTTCAGAGGTCGACAAACGAGCAAGTGGGTCACCTGATGGTAAGTGATCACCGCCGCCCATGGACACTCACAACACCAGAGGAGTCGCGGGTGCGTTGCCGGCCTTTAAGAGTCAGCAAACAAGTGTTGCTTACACTTCCCCCCACCCCGATGACCTCTGGCGACCTTACTCACACTCAGAAACACAACATTAAATTATTAATGTTATTATTAAGGAATGTCTTCTGTAAGGTGGAGGCACTTCCCCAGTCGGGCTGCTCTTCGAGCGAATGAACGCTGTGCCCTACCTCTCTTAATTACCAAGGCACAGGCAATAACAAGGCACATTTATTTATATTAATTTCGCTCTCTCTCTTAACTAAGCCATCCAAGCAAGCAATTTGGCCACGTGGACATTATTATCACTAGATTCTAATGTCCACGTTGCCAAATTGCGGCCATACGGCGAGTCGCAATGGAACCTAGATGTTTGCTATAGTGCTCAAACGTTTCCCCAAACCTAGGCGCCCTTTCTATTCCCTAACTCTCATGATCCGATGGGACCACTAGCCAACACTAACGTAAAGAGGTCGTATAAAGTACCAACTGGTTTACGTGCTCTCCGAGGGTGTGTCACTGGATTACGGATTGACACATTTTGTCTGAACTATAAAATTCCAAGCCGACTCGGGAATAAATAATAATATTAATAATATCTAGGGACAATGTCACACAGATCATCCTAGCCCCAAACTAAGCAAACCTTGGTAGTAGTACTAAGGGTACCAGGCGACGATATACATACTTATATAGATAGATAAATACTTAAATACATAGAAAACATCCATGACTCAGAAACAAATATTCGGGCTCATCACATAAATATTTGCACTTACCGGGATTTGAATCCAGGACCACCAGCTTCGTAGGCAGTAGCACTACCAACTAGGCTACGGCACAACGAGCCAGTATTTCTTAATACTTACTTATCGTATGGGCAGTGGTTACTCTAGCGTCAGAGTTATTCCAGCCGCCTCTGACATGCCTAATGGCTACAACCGATAGCTTATCGCGCCCTCCGAACCGTGGAGACGCTCAGAAATTTAAAACACTTTGGCGGTCACTCATCTATGGACTAACCGCAAGACTAGTTGCTTAACCTTGCCAATCAATTAGGCATACTTCCGTAATAAATATATATGACGGGCCTGTTGGCGTGGTTGGTAGATACCCTGCCTTTCACGCCGGAGGTCGTGGGTTCGATTCCCGCCCGGGACAAATATTTGTGTACATGAACATGTCTGTTTGTCCTGAGTCTGGGTGTAAATTATCTATATAAGTATGTATTTACAAAAAGAAAAGTTTACCTAGTATATGTAGTATATCAGTTATCTGGTTTCCATAGTACAAGCTCTGCTTAGTTTGGGATCAGATGACCGTGTGTGAATAATGTTCCAGGATATTATTATTATAATGATTAAATACTTATGTATTTTCGTAATAAAATTTCCTCTATTCGTCTACAAAATACGCAAAACCGTACAAAAGCACCTTATAACATAATTACAGATAAGAAAGTAAAGCCAAATTGGCAGGTTCTAGGAATTTCATTATAATACCGCAGCCAGACAGAAACTATTTGAATAAAATCTCGTTCGTAGCCGTAACGACAGCCGTCTAGATTTTACACGAAACAAGTTCGCTTGAGAATACACATGGGGACAAAATTAGAAGTAACACCAAAAAAAGTCGTGGTAATCCTAATAAATAAAAAAGGTGTTTATTCACGTAGACTTTAAAAAAGCGCTTGTAAATAGTCAGAACATGTTTGTAGTAATATAGTTAAGTAGGTACACATAATTATTTCTAGTTACATATAGATATTTAGGTACACGGATTGTTAAAACATTTATAAAATTTATTTTATAATAGTAATGATATTTAGCTAGCTTGTAAGTTATCGCCAAGGAGATTATGTTTAGGTTTTATTATGGAGTCCGATATCCGAGTTGTTTTCGACTCAGTACTCCTGTGACATGGCTTAAAGACTGTTTTCTCATGACTGCAGTAAAGACCGAAAAGCTTAACGTGCCCTCCAAAGCACGGAGACACTTTTTAACGAAATTAAACCAAGTTTGGGGTCATTCGTGTATATGTGTAAAGATAGGCGTTTTGTGATTCGTGAAGGCAATTGTCTATGACCGGCTTCAATGCAACAGGATTCAGGATAGAAGTTACGATTCCGATGAAAAGTAGTCTGTCCCATATAATAGAATAGACAGGACCGTTCAGACAAGGTATAGTAAATTATTATTATTATTATTAATTAGTTTATTTCGTTTCTTAGTAAAATAAAAGACTTTTTCTAAAATAAAAGTAGCCTAAGTTACTCCTTATTACATCAGCTATATACCTGCCAATAAAGTTCCCGTCAAAATCGGTCCAGCCATTTCCGAGATTAGCCGGAACAAACAGACAGACAGACAGACAAAAATTGTAAAAAATGCTATTTTGGTGTATGGACCGTATATATATTGATATTTATGTAGTAATAACCGGCTATTTCAATATTACAAACAGACACTCCAATTTTATTTATTTGTATAGATGTATAGATGACGTGACAAATTAATGTTTTGTAGTTTGTTTTTATTTAAATTTAATGTGTGGACTATTGTATCGTATTATTTTATTTTGTTGTTTTGTTATTATTTCAATTTATTGTTTTTTCTATTGTATAATTTAATTAATATGTATTCTATACGGATTCAAACACAATGCAAATTGTTAATGAGTAAATAAATAAATGTATATCTAAAACTATTAATTTTGATAAATGTACCCGTAAATAATCTCTTTGATAATAAATTATATAAACTAGCTAAGAATCATCATCACCATCATTACTATTATAAATTAAATGTTGTTTCTAAATGTTTTCATACAATCCAACATCGTTGGTTACTCACTGTTGAGATTTGCTGCTGTATCTGAAACTCGGCCTTAAGTTATTATTTATAGAAAAGAAATATACTCTTACGTTAATACTTAAGTTCATGGAATAGTTCAAGATATTGACGTAGGGCACAGCGTTCATTCGCCCGAAAAGCAGCCCGACTGGGGAAGTACCTCCACAGAAGACATTCCTTAATAATAACATTAATAATTTAATGTTGTGTTTCTGAGTGTGAGTAAGGTCGCCAGGGCTTATCGGGGTGGGGGGAAGGGTCAGCAACACTTGTTTGCTGACTCTTAAAGGCCGGCAACGCACCCGCGACTCCTCTGGTGTTGCGAGTGTCCATGGGTGGCGGTGATCACTTACCATCAGGTGACCCTCTTGCTCGTTTGTCGTCCTCTGACATAAAAAAAATTGAAATATCAGCCCACGTAACAGCCTTATTGTTCCTTGTCCGTTGTTCTTTTACATGTGCTCTAATAATAAGTGAATTAAGCCAAATACCTTTAATAAGCCCATTATATTGTTAACGTCACTGTATGGTAAACCTGATATTACCGACAACAGTACTAGTAGTTTTTTACTGTTTTAAGTCTGTCGTTCTTTGGGAAGTGGTTTTATGAGCGGTATCAGCGGTCTTATCACTACTACTACTTTTAGATACCATTAAGTATTTTTATCTTTGTTAAAATGAAAGGAGATCGGCAACCGGCCCATACAAACATGGCCTGGAATGGACATAAATAAAACAAAATGCATTTAGAAGGGGTACTTATATTCTATCGCCCTGTATATTTATTTTTTATGTAAAACATGGGAATTATGTATTATAAGGCGTATAAGGTCAACAAGATTTCAATATTGCACTGGATCATGGAACGATTTTTTGTAATAATTATACTACTTTCTATAAATAAATAAGTAAAACAAGTTAAGATATGTTTATGACAACCGTGGTAAGTTCACACCTATTCAAAAAAATTACCGCGGCCATAGTTGCTTAGCACAAAATAAGTGGTCCGAGGTGCGAAAAGCAGAGGTAAATCATTATGCGTAGATTCAAAGTCCAAGAAACCGGGGTCAATCGGGAAGTCGAAAACAAAATCCAGAAACAAAGCCAAAGGTTGTCGTAAATATACAAGCCACAAGAAAACATTCACGATGCAGGTTAAGCAAGCCTAAACACGAATGTATGCAAAATACAATCAGTTCAACATGACAGACAAAAAAGTATTGCCATTACTATAAAGAATTGATTCCTTCATTGATTTATAAATCAACATACCATACATACTATTGATTTATATTCTGACTATTGAAGATAATATTATGTATGCAAATAATACATATTTCAATACAGTGAAATTATAACGCCTCTGACAGTGACAATATAATAATATCTGCACGACTGGAAAAATAAATATTTCCCCAACGGCTCAAAAGACCGAAGCAGCCAGACCCTATAAGACAGTTTAAGAAACATGAATGCCGGAATAAAATGATTTACTTTTAAGAATTGAAATAATTTTCCCATGTTTTACAAGAAAATTAAAGGTATGGAGGGTTTTTAAATATTATAATTTCTTTTTTAAATAGTAATAAACTTTAGTCCATCACAGGCCGGGATTTGCCGAAGTCCTTTCCGTAATTGTATATACAAATTTAGCGAAATGTTATGTGCTAAATATAAAATAAGTACCTTTAAAATTGGAAATTGTTTTACTTTATTCTTGTCCCAAAGTGTAGTAGGTTTGCTGGGAAATAGTTGAAAATTACGTTTATTACTGTATCCCGAGCGCACAGTAAATTTATTAGGTATTACGTGCATTACTGTTTATGTTGTGAAGAGTTTTGTGTTTAAGTTGTTCAGCCGCAATGTATTATAACATTTTAAAGTATTCTAGCTATCTGGTGCTATATTGGTGGTCGAAGAATGCTATCACAGACATTGCTGACAGACAGATATTACTGTTCGTAGTTTAAGTACCAGTGTAGACAGACCTGAAACTAATCTGCTTCCTGGTGCTCATTTGACAATGCAGAAACCTGAGAGCGGAAAACACAAGTTTTCTTTTTTTGACTCTATATCTTCTCATTCTAACTACTGTTGACCACATTCTGAGACTGAGTTGTAGGCTACTGGAGAGGGCCACACCTACCACAGAGGAACTGAGACCGAATATGGCTGGTTAGCTGCGAATATATTGAACAAGCAGTCCCTAACCAACTAGCACGGTGCGGTGGGCAGTCCAGTGGGATGGGCTGGCTAAACACATGACAAACACGTTAGAATGACTCTGTAATATGGCGAGTAAACGCCATTAAATAAGCGAACCCCTGTAGCAGGGACGTAAACAAATGGCCAAAGAAATAACATCAAGAAGGGTTCTAAAGCCGTGCGGTGTGTGCGACGAATGGGAAATCATCTTACTAATTAGATGGGCCAGTTGGCTTGGTTGGCAAATGCTTGCTTTTCACACCGGAGGTCGTGGGTTCGATCCCCACCCATTACAGATATTTGTGTGCATGATGTCTGTTTGTCCTGAGTCTGGGTGGAATTATCGATATAAATATGTATTTACAAAAGAAAAGTAGTATATGTAGTATATCTGGTACTCCCCGGCTCTTAAACGATTGATAAAAGAGAAGTTTAAGTACCTACATAAATTTAGGGTATACGGCAGGCTCTCTGATGAGGTCACGTTTAAACTTCTGCGCGATAGAGTAAAAAAATTAGAAGCAGAGTGTTACTGTAATTATTTGGCTACTACTGAAGCTTCCATAGAGAAAAACCCTAAGTACTTTTGGAGTTTTGTTAAGCAACGGTCGAAATCTAACTCAATTCCCAGTCACCTTAAGTATGGTGATGCGACGGTTTCCTGTGCCGAGGCTATCTGTGATGCATTCTCTTCACAGTTTTACTCTTCTTTTCTTAATCCTAATAACAACAACATAAATACATGTCCAAACTCCAGCCTTTGCTTTTCCGAATCAATACCAATTGTTTCGTCCAATATAAACTCAATTGAAATTGACATTAAATGTGTGAGAAAACTACTTACTAATCTTGATCCATGTGAATCCGCTGGTCCGGATCACCTATCACCAAAGTTTCTCATAGGATGTGCAGAAACAATCGCGCTACCGGTAAGCCTCTTATTCGAGAAGTCTCTCGCTACATTCACTGTACCTCACGTATGGAAGTCGGCATATGTAACTCCCGTTCACAAGAAGGGCTCAAGAAATGAGATAGGCAACTATAGGCCTATCTCCAAACTGTGCATACTAGCAAAAATTTTCGAAAGAATTGTCTACGATCAAGTTTACGCAGTGCTTAAAAATACTTTTAGTCCTTCACAACACGGCTTCTTAAAGGGTAGGTCCACGCTTACGAATCTCGTTTTACTTAACGATTATGTCACGAAAGAAATGGATGGTGGAGCACAAGTTGATGTTGTTTACATGGACTACAGTAAATGTTTTGACAGGATAGATCACAACATCCTAAAAATGAAATTATTGAGAAATGGCATAAATGGAGATCTTCTCCGATGGTTTTCTTCTTACCTAGAAAATAGAACTCAGGCGGTCGTTGTCAGTAATTATGTCTCAAGTTGGGTTTTGATTCCTAGTGGTGTACCCCAGGGTTCCTTAATGGGACCCTTATTATTTATATTATATGTAAACGACATCGACTCTTGCCTAAATTCTAATCTTCTCTGTTTTGCTGACGATATGAAGATTTACTCTATTATATCGTCGCCAAAGGATGTAGTGGATCTTCAATCCGTTCTGACGCGGCTTGACAAGTACTGTCAAGTAAATAAGTTAGATCTTAACCCATCCAAATGCTCAGTACTCACTTTTAGCAGGAAACGCTTCCCACTGTCAACATCGTACCAACTTAAGGGCCAAGTATTACCAAGATGCGACGGTGTACGTGACCTTGGTGTCTATCATGATTCGAAGCTACAGTTTGACATACACATCGAGCAAACTATCGCCAAAGCATCAAGAGCTTTGGGATTTGTAATGAGGATATCTAGGTGCTTTAAAAAAGCTAAAACATTTAAAATACTTTATTGCACTTTCGTACGAAGTCATCTGGAGTATGCCTCACAAATATGGAATCCCTGTTACAATAAATATATTGATCGCCTTGCAAATATTCAAAAACGTTTTATGAAGTTCCATTGTTATCGTCTCAAAATCTCTTACAGTTCTACGACTTACTTAGACCTATGTAAGAAGTTCCACATTCAACCTCTAATAAATCGAAGGCGTTTGGCGGATTGCACGTTTTTATTAGAGCTATTATCTAATGAGATTGACTGTCCCCATATTTTACAGAAACTGCACTTTAACGTTCCCCAAAGATCGTCTAGATTTAATACACCTATATCTATTCCATTTTCGTCGACCAATTATAGGCAAAATTCATATATAGTGCGAGCGAGCAAGGATTTTAATAAATTATGTAAAAAGTTTGATTTTGACCCATTTAATACCAAGAGCGAGGTGGCACGCAGGCAGCTGAACTTTAATTTTTCCAATGATTTTTAACATAATAATATGTCTTCAGCTACTCTGTTTAAGAGTAAAATCGGAAGCATTGTATGTGTGTATCAGTCGCTATCCGTGGAAACCTGTAATTGGCTTTATGTTTTCTATTATAGCAGTAATATTTGTTATATATAGTATAGCTGTTGGTTTTCCAAACAATAAATAAAAAATAAATAAATAAATATCAGTTGTCTGGTTTCCATAGTACAAGCTTTGCTTAGTTTGATTAAGAAGATATTATTATTATTATTAATTTCCCATAAACAGAAGTATAGAGGAAATAAGTATCCCACGGTAAATAATTTCTATGACCACATGATTTAAAAATAGTTATTCTATACTTTTCTCAAATAGATACCACTAGGAGCCATTATTCATAATCTATGACCACATAATTAAAAATTAAGTATTCTATACTTTTCACAAGTAGATACCACTAGGCGACATTTTTCAAAATCTATGATCACATGATTAAAAAATAAGTATTCTATACCTTTCACAAGTAGATACCACTAGGCGCCATTATTAAAAATCTATGACCACATGATTAAAAAGTAAGTATTCTATGCGTTTCACAAGTAGATACCACTAGGCGCCACTATTCAAAATCTATGACCACATGATTTAAAAATAAGTATTCTATACTTTTCACAAGTAGATGCCACTAGGCGCCATTATTAATTGCCACATTCCCATATAGACATATTGCCTATTTTAAGCCATGCAAGATATTTTTTGAATGAAAGCTGCTACGTAATATGCATGCTACAAACAGAAACGTTCGGGTCGGTCGAGACCGGTACGTTTTTGTGGATAAACTAATTTATCACGAAGTTAGTCACTTTCGAAGTAATCACGACGTAGCTTGGTGTCCCAAGGTGGTAACACCACCTGCCATCTCATACCAAACTAGGCAGAACCTGTACTATAGCAACCAGACAACTTATAGACATAGTATGAGTATAGGTATTTTTCTGAATACAAAATAAATAGGAATACATTTATTCAACACAAACATACAAGAAATTAGTAATTACAAGGTATCAGCATAATACAAACACAAAAAATAATAAATATCGAAAAAATAATCAACAAACTAAGAAAGTACAATAGCTCCTGTATGTTGCGTCGAAAGGTCACCATCTCAGCAAAAGCTAGGTGAGGTGCACCTAGCACTGGTTTTCAGTTGGCAACCCTGTGAGGGACTCACGGACGGTGGTGTGTGATATAATCATAGCTGGGCACCGTTAATCAAATAGTTAACTTCGTTAATCGTTAATCCGCTACACGAAAAGTTAGCTTCGTTAAACGTTAAAGCGTTATATTTCGGAAGAATTAACGCAAGTTAACGTTAATCGTTAATCCGTCAATATGTGTGAAAATGTATTTTTATATCTTTATATTAGTGAACTTATAAAGCTGTTGGTTTAGGTTCTGGAAGTAAACAGGATAGGAACAAAACGAAATACTTGTATAATTAAAATGTGTAATTTAATCGTCGGGCATAAGTTGCATATTCCCTTTTATGAGCAAACGTCTCCACAAACAACAGAAGGGAATATATGGAAAAGTTGAGCATCCAGTGAACTGAACCGATATGCCAGTAAGACCCGAAGCTGATACTTTGCCAAAGGATGTGCGAGTAACTATCACAAATCTTATTCCAAAATCAGTTGTGTAGACCTCTACAGATGATGAAGAAGAATCTCCAGGAGAGAAAAGACTGCATCGTACCTACCTTTTGCAGGAATAAAAAAAGGATTAGGTAAGATAACTTGCGCCAAATGCAGTTTACGACGAGTACAAAAAAATTGCTTTCTAACCAAATTTTTATAATTTTTTAATTGCTAAATAATTATAATTTTCTGTGATCATTTTTTAGTTTATTAGATCATAAGAAATAATTTAATCACTTTTTTGAGAAAATATATATTATATTGTGATTTTAATTTGCTGTAAACGGAAGACAGCATTTGGTTGGTTTTTTCTAGAGGTTTTTGATTTAAGTTTAATGTTTCAAATATATAAATAAATTAACTAATAAAGATTTTTATTATTAGTTCAATACCCACACATTTAAACTATCAGGTTAATTAATACAATAAAAATGTATTGAACATTAAAAAAATATAAATATATTATGCACCTCAGAAGCGTATAGTTATCTTTAATGGCTGTTTAAATAAGGTTATCTTTCTAGGGTTAACGATTAACGGACTTCTGCATATTAACGGAAGTTTACGTATCCGTTAACATTTTGAAAAGTTAACTTAAAAGTTAATCCGTTAATGAAAATGTTAACTTCGTTAATTAACGATTAACGGATTAACGAGTTAATGCCCAGCTATGGATATAATATGTTACTACGACATGAATAGGTACATGCATGATTACAGTGACAAATATTTGTGTACGGTAAATAATTATGTAAACCAGTAAAGCGGATAGAAAATAAAAATACAAAATATTGGTAATAATATTATATATATTGTTACGCGAGCATAGCCAGAGGAAAGTGCAAGTATGCACTCGCTTCAATAACACAAGCGCTGTTGCCTAACAGCTGACACCGCGTAACGTGCCGAAGACGACACCGGCATCGTGGTTCCCAGCATTATGTGAGAACGACTCACTTCTTGGTCGATCGCCGACATAGCTAGGTTATTGTTAGTAATAAGTACTTTTACATTGTAACTTTTATTTAGTTTATATTAAATTTAATTCAAACATAATTGGTTTTTTTTTGGAACCCCTGTCGCCAGGGTTCGTAAGTATATAACATATTTAGGAAAGACAATATAAATAATGACAAAGCACACAATATTTTTATGTGGCACACTATAATAATAAAAATAAGATCCTGGGACATTATTTACTATATGATACAAAATAATGTTCATCTATTTGAGAATGTAACTGTTTATTTCTCCCAAGTTGACTAATGTTATGGTTATTCTAATTGCTTGAGTGAAATTGAATGGTATTGTTTATTTATTATATTATAATTCACTGGATGACAACGGTTCTGTGCGTGCATTAGCCTACATAACAGCCAATCACAATGTAAGTAAAATACAAGACATTAAAAAAAAATCTAAAAGCAAAAGAAGACGAAATAAGCAAGCCCGGAGTTTCTTTGTGGCTTTCTTCTCCGGGTCGTCCACCTAGAGAAAGCCGTAGGTTAGCTAGGGTAAGTTCCTCAGCGGCGAGGATCGCTTTGGCCCCTTAACGTGTGATCGGTGATCCCGTTCATGTGATCACACCCTCATCTAAAATTTCGTCATCTTGCTTTAGCGGCCCCCTGAGCTGTGGCCCAAACCCCAAAAGGGTGCAGTCAGGTATTAGTCGCTTAAATTAAGCTACTAGTTAAGAGCCTTCTGCGCTAGCCTGTCCGCAATTGTTGAGTAGGTTCACACTCCGTGTGCCCACAAAAAACCCACGAGCCTATAACTCCATTACGTCCTCCTTTGCGCAGAACCGTTCTAGGTGCTAACTCCCCTATACCCCGTCTGTGCAAATTATTAAACAACTGCAGTGAACTGGTCGATGTGCACTCTGACTCACTTAGTAAGTTCAGAAGTATTATGTATATCCCTTTACAACCTGACTGATTTCTTTTTCATATTTGCTATTTTAACACAATATACTTACTATTAGTGAGCCCAGTGATCTAGGAAAAATAAAGAAAAAAATCGGAAAAGCATAGTTTCCCGGGAATTTCCCTGCACGATCGTGCACTTTAGGTATAATCTGACATATGCATGACCGTGCATCTTTATAGGATTTTAATTTTTACAAGCCATTGAAACAAATTAGGTACAAAAAATACGTTCAATATATATTGAAGGGTTTATTTAGTCCCTTAATTAACTAATCATAACAACAATTTGTAAGTACACAAATTATAAACTAAAGCTAAATGTCTACGTAATCAGTCTCAACAGGTGATAATTAGAAACCATCTGTGCGTAATCACCTAGTTTTAAACATAACAACATAATTTTTTGGTACTAGATACCCATTAAAAAAAAATATTATCTAAAAATAGCAGTAATAAGTCTTGAAGTCTTATTTGCATGATAATAAGTAGAAATATCTCAAATTTGACTTTGTGGTAGTCTTGGAAACAATTTTGTTCTCTACTAATACAAAGGTACACATTGCATTTCAGGCATCGTGTTTTAGTACGACTTTTTCTAGTTGGCAAAATCTTGGTGACTTCAAATTATCAAAATGTGGCAAATGGTCGTATCCATCGTGTCTCAAAGCATCTGGCGGTCTCAAAGCTTTCTTGAACTTTTTTGGCATGATATTTTCCAGTTCATCCAGACTCTCGCCACGACGTTTTTGGGGAGTGCTGAGCAAAATATCAGAGATTGCAAGACGAAAATCCAGTAACGATTAGACGTATAATCAATTTTGTAAGCAAGCCAAGCATTAACGAGTGCTAAGTCCATGAAATGTATCAACACTTTCAATGTCCACTTGCGGTTTTTAATGAAAGTCCTGTAATACTCGATATGCTGGTCAAGGATATCCACCCCTCCCA
This sequence comes from Pseudoips prasinana, assembly GCA_951640165.1. Lineage (NCBI taxonomy): Eukaryota > Metazoa > Arthropoda > Insecta > Lepidoptera > Nolidae > Pseudoips > Pseudoips prasinana. Next base: position 6,802,683 of record OX621236.1, read on the forward strand.
TGTTTTTTACAACTTGTCTTAATGGCGGTGAGCTGGTGGAAGGCACAAGATCAGGAACACCTTCTATATTATGTACTTGCTCATCTAAACTATCAAAAACAGCTGGATTAAAATCCAGGTTGTCATCTTCATAGTCATCAATGAGTTCTTCGATTTCTGACTCGTTTCCATCTCCTAGGGCATTTATAATTCCTTCTTCGCCAAGAACATCTTAAAACAACAAAATTAACAAGGATATAATACATCATAATTACTCATTAAAACATAGGTTATTACACACGAAAAGTACCGTTACCCCCTAACACGCACGTACGTGCATCTTCAAATGAAATAATCAATTATTAAAAAACTATCTAATTTAATTACATCAAAATACACAAAACACGTTCATTACTTCGTTATAAAGCTTTTTTGTTAATTTAGTTCTTAATTTTGAAGTAAATACCTGCTAAATTAAATACTCACGTGAAGTGCCTCGCCCGCCAAAAAACGCAGCCATCTTTCATCATGTACTGTGGCTCACTAACACGTCGTAACTTGTCAAAATATTTTTAATTGAACGCGTATGATCATGCACGATGCATCGATGCCGGTTGCGTTCGGAAAATCAAATTAAAACAAGCGCTAGATTTTTTCAAAGTTATTTGCACGCTTGTATAAAGTCGGGTGTAAAGGGTTAAGTGAAATCTTTCTGTGAATTCATTTTGGTTACATGTTTGTTTTTATTTTTAATTTTAATTCTTTTTATGATTTCGATTTTTATTTTGTCTGCGATTTGATGATTCTGCTTACCTAATTTATTTTGATTATGTATTGTGGAATGTTATTTTTAATTTTGTTATGTTTAATTTTAATGAATATTTTGAATTTATTTAACTTAAGTTTTTCTTTTTTTTAAGATTTTAATTTAATTAAGTTTTCCATTATTATACTATTTCTTCCTCACTTTTGTTTTTGCCTGTGATTTTAATGTATTATTTCAATTTTGTAGTTTTAACTTGGCCTGAGGAGCCTGGTTGTCATGTGTGTCTAAAATGTCATGTAATTTGATGTAGCTTTTATACATTTAATGAATATGTAATGCATGTTGTGCTTACCTGTAAGAGGTTGATACACTTGACCCGATCTGATTCATGTAACCCATAAATGTTTTAGTGTACTCAATTGTTGGTGAGCCAAATAAATAAATAAAATAAAAATAAATAGCCAACCGTTTTGCCGTCCATTCTTTAATTTTAATATAGTGGTACCAAATTTCAAAATAATAGATTAGTAACTTGTTATTTATTTAAGGATTTCTGAAAATATATGTGATAAAACAGACCGCACGGACGGACTAAAACATTTTTTTGTAACTAAATACTGCATCGTGAGCTTGACAAGTACAAGTGTATGTTAATACCCAAGTGCTGAATAAATTTCATTATTTCAATGTAATATAGATAAAAAAAAACACCAACAAAAAATAAATAAAAGAGGAAATTTAAAAACGACACTCTTAATTTCAGACAAGAGGTTTTACATATTCATGGAATGCTAATATAAATTCATTCCAATTTATTCTGAATATCTAAAAATGCGTAAAATTAAATGCATGTACTTCCGGAATCGGGTAAAATTATATTTTATTAATGTTCATTTGTGTTTAACCATTACCTTGGCCATTGGAACCACGACCACAACCATAATCTGTTTGGAGTCAAGATGGAGTTCCCAAATTCAATTAAAATTTGTTTAAATATGGTTGTAGGTATTAGTGTTCAAAGTTGTTATATATCCTCCCTATCACCATCATCATCATCCTTTGCCCACTGATATGCTAGTGGGTATGGTTTCCGCACTAAGTCGATCATTGTACGTGAGCCATGGCAGCCTTCATCCCACCCAGCCCACCTCCCTCCAGAAACATATCAGGTCTCCTAAACTTCTCAGGGCATCCTTAGGAGGTCTTGGTGATCTCAGGGTTTCTTTCCGGATTTTGTGATACCTGTGCACTCGAGTAGCACGTGCGCGACCGTTTCCTTAGCGTCCATGCATGCTCTGCACAGAGGGCTGTCAGTTATTCCAATAGTGTGGAAGTGTTTATATAGTGAGCAGTGTCCGGTGATGGTCTCTCCTTCATGTTTCTTTCTGTAAAATTCGTTGTGGGATCCAAGTCAGTTCAAGCAATTCCCCAGGATATGCTTGAGCCTCACCGCTCAGTGTCATGTCATTGTGCGCCACTATTGATTCTGGCTTACATGAGTTGCGGTGGTGGGTAGGAGGGAGGGACTAATCCCGAGTTGTTATAATACTGTGATAAACTACAGCGTTACGAAGCCTTCTACGGGTTCTCCTTAGTTACCGCGCTTGGTATTCGAATCGGTGATTTCAGTTAGGTGGTAGCTAGTACTACACAGGTGGCGTTGCTACTCGACTACCTTGTGTATCCCATAGTCTTTTTTTTTCTTCTATTGATAATATTCATGACAACCTTTAACTCAATTCAATTACTTTGTTCCATTTAGCTACTCTCATAAACAATAAAAAAGTTACTTATTTAAAACAGAATTCAAAATACATGGTACTATTAGCGGCCCGGTACGTGCTTCGCTACGCTTTTAAGTATTCGTACAAATTGTTTGTATATGGGAGTATAGAAAGATGTTGATTTTACACTTTTTCAAGACTTTTTTTAAATTTTCTACGTACAAACCTTGCCTGGACTTCCACGAATAATTCAAGACCAAAATTAGCCAAATCGGTAAAGGCGTTGTTGAGTTATAACGTTACAACGAAAAGTGGCATTGAGTTTTATATATGTACGAGTATATAGATTTGTTATATGTATGTTTTTTTTTTTTTTTAATTTATCTAAATAATTAGTAACTTAGGTCTAATACATTTTTATACTCGCCAAACTATATTGTTTAACGGCGAGAAGCGCTCTTATTCTACTACTTAAACCTACTTTACTCTATATATTATACTAAATATCAACTAATAAGCTACTTAATCATATTATAACTATCAACAGATATCATATGTACTTAATTACTGCAACAGTGCATCTTTTAATTTCTTTTTTAACAAGCCAATACTGATTTTTGGGTTCTGTCTTAGTAGATTCATTTTATTAAATATATTGGGAACCATAAATTTATTGGTTCTTTCTCCATAATAGTTAGTCACTTTTGGTTTAGTTAGCATGTGTGTGGGTATGTATGTGATCTTGAAATGCAACACCGATATCAAGACGAAATTATAAGCAATGTGAATTGACACGATAAATGTATAAGCAGAACAAAAGCATAGCCGGCCTTTGTGGTCCTTGTACCGAAAGCTAAGTCTACTGTACAACGTATATAGAGTTGTGGTAGTAAAACTGTTTTAATTGAAAAACTTCGCCGTAAAGAGGCTTACTCTCGCTACAATGTACTATATAACGTGGTATTATGTGTTTACGACCTTATTTATGGTCGAATTTCTTGCGTGTTCTCACCGCTTTTAATAAAGTGAAGAAGTACAATGGACGATTGAGCTTAAAGTGGGAGATTCTTGTTTATAAGAAACATTAATTTTCTACTAGCCTCATAGTGATGATATAATTTGGTTCAAGTTATAAATGTCTAGGTATGATAAAATAAAATAAGACAAAAAGGTAGACTTTAAAAAAGCGCTTGTAAATAGTCATTATTTCTATGTACTTATAGATATTTAGGTGCACGGATTGTAGCAAAAAAAATACAATAAGATTTATTTTATAATAGTAACGATATTTAGCTAGCTTAAATTAAGATATGGTCAAGGATCATGTGTAGGTTTAACCAGCAAAATTTTAAATTTTTGGCTTTTTTTTACTACATATTGTCTAAATGGTTCTGTCTATATCAAGGTACGAATTGAATATTATTATTATGTGCGTTTTTAACGGAGAGGGGAGGTATCTTCATGTATCAATGAAACTTGTGCCTTTAAGCATATATTAATAGCTTAGCATATTATTATATTAATACCCCAATTGGCGACGTGTTAAATTTTGTTAATTTTTGCGTTACAGTTTCCCACCTAGTCGGTTTAGTGGCCGGGAGTTTCATCTCCACCAAGGACAAATCTTTGTACGATGAGCAAGATTATTTGTTTTGAGTCTGGCTGTGACCAAGAGAAGTTATATAATATAGCATCAAATTGGCTACGAGGATCTAAATAGAGTCTTTTGCAATACAAATTGTTGCCGTATAGTTAAATTAGGGCATTCTTCATTAAGTAAATAAATATCCGGGACATATTACACAGCGCCATCTATTTCTATTTTTTTACAGTTTTGTACCCAATATATATCCTTTACACTGTAGTATGACAGAAGTGAGAATCATTATACTATATTAAATAACACTGTAAATAAAAATATTAATCCAGTTATACATAATAAAATTAGTTAATTTACACTTCATATGGAGCAAGTCCTTAAGAAGAAAATGTTATTTCATTAATCTCTCTTTTAAAGCTTGAAGGTGATCTTGCAAAGAATTCCACATTAGTGAAATTTATGTTATACAAATTCATGGTCCTTCGTATTTCAAACTAAGTAAAGCTTGTACTGTGGATAGAAATATGTTTTTACTTTATTTTGTTAATATATATATATATACAATACATAGAAACACTCATGACCAAGACAAATGAACATGTTCATGAACACAATTATTTACATTTTACGGGGATCGAACCAGCGACTTTCGGTCCAAAAGGCAGTAGGTTCACTAGCAACTGAGTCATGGCGGTCGCCTAAGGAGAGTTAGGCCAAACTTTGGGCAGCATGAAAACAGCATTGATATTACGAATTGTTTCGAAATTGGGTATTTAGAAATTATACAGGGATTATGAATGTGACACTTTTAAGAATAATAATAACACTGCATGATAATCATAAACTACTGTTATGTATGACAATATATAAAAACTGTTATTTCTAAGTCATCAGTCATTAGCAGACAAAACAATTTATAATTTTCATTTAAAAAATCTTTTATATTATAATAAGCTGTGTGGATGATGGCATATCTTGCAAGTCCATTAAATCCCGTGGGGAGCCCCATAATATCCCAGAGAACGGTCCGCAGTGTCTCTCTGTGTAATCCGTTGGCCAAGCGTGGCGACTATGGCATATCCCTCCCAATTATGGACACAACTCCATTGTGGAAATCTTTTGAGGATGCCTTTGTCCAGCAGTGGACATGATTAGGTCTTATTGACTAATTTTTATATTTTTATTTTACTTTTAAGCAAATTGACACTTCAATTTGTGTAACCTTTTAGTAATGTTTGTATAATTTAGGTGCCATACTTTTTATAACATAAATAAATACATACTTTTTCCCGTATATGCAGCGCTGTGCATACATAATCAAATACATATATTTATAGTAAACATCAAGAGTTTCTCTCTCTGCTAACTGCCATAAAGGTCTCTGGATAAACAACTGTTTATCTAAATACTCCTACAAGTTCGCTCTCTGAACTTTCACCTATAATTTACATAGCGAGAAAGTTAGACCAAACCACAGAACTCTAGCCTAAAACTTAAATTGCACCTGCCTCGTTCACAACAGCGTTTATCGTACCTACTTATGTTGATGTACCCTGTGTTAGGAGGTTGTTCTCTTACATCTTATTTTTAATGCTTATCGAGGCAGACGAGCTAGCGGGCGACCTGATGTTAAGTGATAACCGCTACTCAGGGACATCATCGTGCTGTAGATAAATCAGATTCTTTAAATTTTATTAAAATTGAGTCCAATGAAATGAAATACTAGATAGAAATTATTTTAACCAGACGTTGCAAATGTTCAGCGCTCAGCGCTCGTTGACCGGGACGATCTCGCAATTTTTTCACCTTACTTTGCGCTCTAGGTTCCTATACACGCGCTTGCGAGTTTCTAGCTCTATTTTCACCCAGACGCCGCGAAAGTTCAGCGCTCTACTAGTTCATACAGCTGTGACGATCTTGCATTTTGATCGGCTATACCAAATGACGGTTCCGCGCTAGATTCCCATGCGCGCGCTTGTGAGTTTCTAGATTGAACCACGCGGCTGCCTCTCACATAAATGTTACCATCTCCCTCTTCCCAACTTTGGTCTCGTCACATTAGACAATTGCGCACCACAGTGTTTATGTCCTTAGTAATAATTCACAAAGCGATCTACTTACGGCTTCTGACAGTTTTTACTACGAAACTAGCTAAATAATCCTTAATAACAAAATAAGCAGCACGTAGAAGCGCCTAATATTTTCTACGTTATTATTATGCAATTATCTGTTATGGCGAAGATATCTTGGTAAAGGTTTTGTTGTAAAGCTCGACTAATCTATGGAGGGGTGCTCGTTCACCTGCATTTGTACGGCGGGGAATCGTAGCAATGAGCGGCTAAACCCGTGCCTCTGCCGTCTGAGAACCGTTCGAGGTTCCGACTAAATCGGGCCAATCGAATCGTGTACTGACCCATGAAGCATAATTGATCGAAGTAATTATAGGCGTCTAGAGTGTAACGATAGTAGGTGGAATTTACTGAGAGTCTATTCGTACGAGCAAGCAAACAAAATAGTGGGAGCTTCTGATGAGAATATTCATAATATTGGAGCTGGTTTAAAAGCTACTCCATCTAAGTCCATAACTATAATGTGGTACCAATTTGAAAGCTTCATCTGAACAATAAAAAAACATACTCATAAATCAGTTCTCAAATTCCATATCTCTATAGATATGGAATTTGAGAACTGATTTATGAGTATGAATCTTCGTGTATCTTCGTGTATGCACAGCTATTGTGCATACACGAAGTGAAATATGAAAATCGAATTACGTACAGACGCTAGCACATCCAGCTACCTCAATCTGTCAAATTTATTTAATAGAATTTCAACTTTATTACATAAGCATAAGGATCACTTTCAATTGGGGAAATTTGACAGATTGGGGTAACTTGATGTCGTGACGTCTGTACTTTCCTTCTTTTTGAAATCAGTAAAACACTATACTAATTCCAACTATCTGTAAACATACTTGTACCATGTTTGAACAGATGCCTTAATTGTATGATACAACTTGATTTAATAGTTTGTTCTGAATACATATGATATGATAGATGAATATCTATGTTTAATGATCCGATGCTGGCATCTTTGTATTTTCAACAACTGAATTATTTTTATGATTACATCTCATTCTATTGTAGATCCTATGAAAAGGATAGGACATGTTTCTATCGAACAAAGAAACGTTCTTGTGTGGACCGTAGAATCGGACTACATATTAACCACAGCAAGAGGCTTATTCTCGACCAATTTGATGCGAATAATGATATTTATTCAGAATCAGAATTCCAGAATCAGAATATCATCACCCCATCTCATCCCGTGGGGGGCGTAGAAGTCGACCCGAGGGAATATCTACCAGAGGATGGGCAGCAGCTTCCTTCTGATTACTATGACCATCTTACTGCGATCGCCAACCCGTCTGCCAAGCGTGGCGATTATGGCATATCCCCCCAAGACGATTCTTGAGGGAGGCTTGTCCAGCAGTGGACTTATTTAGCTGTAATGATGATGATGATGATGAATGATATTTACAGAATCAAAAATAATCAGTCCTTTACCTAAGAATTAAATTCGAAAAAATGATATTAAAACTGTTTTAGTTATATGATTAGAATTATGACCATTGTTATGTAAAGAGGTAATAAATAGTCGCTGATTACATACTAAATAATCTGTACAAATATTATTTGTACATATAATAAGGAACATCGCAGTTATTCGTTCTTGAGGTGTCCTTATATAAACTGAAATAAGAAAAAAACTTGTGTGTACTTATGTACACGCGTTAGAAGTTATACTTCTTAATATACAACTTGAACATAGTTATCAATTTTCATACCACCTAGAACTAACTTCATGCTGTTAAATTTTTTGGTGTCGGTGTGCGCGCGCATCGTAAAAATTCACTCTCATCATTTTTCTCCATCGCGCCAAAAGAAGTATAACTTCAAAAATGAGTTACAATAGAAAGTGAAAAGTGCTTGATATACTCATTGCGATAAGGCACATGTACATTTCGCTGTAGATATCTGTGGCTGTATAAGCAGCTCAAATTGGTAAGTAATGTCCCGCAAACTTATCTGGCCCGCTGGCAGCGTCGCTGTTATCGCATTTAGTGTTGCTAGTAACTATATTTTGCAATAAAGTGGGTAAAAATAATATGCACATTGTAACGTAAATATTTCTTCACTAAAAAGCAAACAAATACTGTCATTACAAATCTTTATATTTTTATACAATAATTATGATCATTTACATAAAATGTATGCTGAGTGTCCTCTAACGGGGATATTCCAGGCATTATTATGTCACCGGAATTGTTTAATGCAGAAGTCATTTCATCAACATCATTATCATAATCACTGCTTTCACTTTCACCATCACTACATAATTGATTGCTGAAAGGCTCGTTTAAGTATCCATCCCTTTTCGATGCTCATTTTCAATATTTTTTACATGATTGCAATGCTTTTGCCATTCATTGACTGTTATTTTATCAAAAGCTTCTGCAATCAATGTAGGCATTTCAGAATTCGATCTACCAATATTCTGATGTGCTATAAATTTTTGCATCTGCTTGCTCTTTTTCTTTCACAAGTTTTCTTACAAATCACTCCCCGACACCTTCAATGGAAATAGCAAAAATTAAATAAACAATGAATATTTTAAAATATGTATTTAAATTTAAAGTGCGAGGGGGAGTTTCGTATTTTTCAGAAGCTGGCAACACTAATTTGTAGCAGCAGCTACGCGTTCATACAACTTATTGAAGGGTAGAATTGGTGCCTGAAGGTGTTTTTTTTCAGTCATATAATTCAATACTTGTAATATAACGTTCCTCGCATCACTTTTTAAAGCTTTCGGCATTTTACACAATTAAAAGCCACAAAAAGAAAAATAAATACGCGCAACAAACAATCAATGGCAGGAATGTCAGGGAATAACAGCCGATTGACATTTCAAACTAGCGTCGTTAGTTCTACTTTTGGCCACCGGGCCAGATAAGTTTGTGGCACTATACCTTCATCTTACAGCATATGCTACAGGTAATAAATAGGTTTATTATAATGTCCTTATCTCATTCATTCCAAATATTCTATTAGCACTAATAATCGCTCATCAAATGAAAATACTGGCTAGTATGAAATTAAATGTCTACTTAGAATTCTAAATTCAAATGAATTATAGCTATATTTGTAATAGTTATTTGATTTCGTTGTGTCTATGACCACGGAGTAGAAAGTGCATTTTATTTTTGGTATACAAACTCCGTCGTAGCACCGAAACTGTACAGACGGCACGTCATCAAAATTTCCAGTGCCTCTAGCACGAGTTCCTGCAGTTTACTTACTTGATCACACGTACAGTTTCGTCCCATACAATGAGCACTTGAGTTTTAGTTCTTAATAGTTTCCGCGAGAGGCGCTGGTGCTCAATGTATGGGAGGAAACTGTACGTGTGATCGCATAAGTAAACTGCAGGAACTCGTGCTAGAGGCACAGAACGAAAATAATACGGTCCGTTTCTGGTGTTCCTGGTTGCATTATTAAAACGTTGATTCCAATAATGAGCCCTGTGGCTGTACGAAGTAGAAATTTGAAATTCAAATTGGAAGTCATATTAGAAGTGCATTCATCATACTATTTTAGAATTAGCAGCGGGCTTCCATATGAATCACTAAACAGTAATGATTCGTTTACTTAAGCAAAATTTTCCATCCGTATGTCTCTTTATTGCATAAAGTTTAAGAAAACTCTCCGCTCATTTTTATTGGAAAAATGATATTATGCTGTTGAATTTTTTTTTTAGATAATGTAATGTCTAATAGTCATAAGTTTCAAGTATTTTAAGATATTATATATATGTATATACATATTCATTTTTAAAATATTATTAAAATAATGTTTATGTTTTCACTTAGAAATATTTAACTTGGTTTTTTCTGATAGTTTTTATTGTTATTATAAGTTCTCATTTAGTTCTTAAGTAGCTATAGCTAAGTTAAATCATATTGGTACGCCTCCACGGCAAAACATAGCGTCCATATATTATGCTATCGTACTAACACCTTTATGTCAATACCTATGTTTTACAAATAAAGAATTCTAATTCTGATTGAGTCTCTTGTGGATATTTTGAATTATCTTAAGCAATGTTACTGTCAATAGACCTGGCTAAGCCAATGATGGAAAACAACGATATCCTTTATAATCGATACTTCGAAAATAATTACGTAAATATGAACTTGTAAATAACTCTAAAATAGTTTGAAATTAATAAATAAGCTTACCTTACCTTATCTCATCCCATCACATCTTTTCTTATCTTAGCTAATTCCTTTTCTGCGTCTAGTTCTGAAAGCTATGCAGGATATTGAGTCAGTTATGACTTATTTTATAATAAGACTAAAGTTTGAGATCGTAGTATGATGGCCATAATACTCAGAGAGACGATGCTGTCCGTAAATGGATAGATATTCCCTCGGGACGACTTCTTCAACCCCAATAGACAAGATGGGGCAGTTATATTTGTCACTATCTCCACTTCCCATACGGATATAATAAATAAATGAACTAATATTTTTTACAGTTCCAGATAAGCAGATGATTCATTTGAAGAAAATGTTAAAACTGAAGTCTTTGATTCTTATTTTGGTTATTGGGCATGTGGCTCCACAAACCATCGATTATTCTAAACCTACGAACCCCACGAAGTCTTCTTATACTACTCCTACTACCTCTTATACATCTGTGACTTCAGAAGAAACAACTCCAGATTCTGAGGAAGTAAGCACTTGCGCATTACTCGATGAAGAGGTATGTCTATCATCCAAATTTTATATAAATATTATCGACACACTTAATTCTATTAATAAACAAATAACAATGCACTAACGACTACTACGATGGTTGATGGTTAAGTAATCCCTGAAGGGCCCGTAGGATGTACCACCCTTAAGAAGTTCAGCTGCTTTCATTTCATTTAATTTCAGCTCTAACTGCATCATCACCAGGTGCCTTGTTGTTTCTGAGTTGTTCGAGAGCCATTCTAATCTAGTTCTAATTCTCTGACCAGTCTGTGATAGCTCCCGGTTTTAAGCGCATTCATTGAAGAAGTCTCCCTCCTACTCCATGAAATCGGCTGGTCCTGGGGTTACCGATCTCCAGTTCCAAATTATCCTACTTTTAGCTCATCACTGATTCGTTTGCTCAGGTTCGCGTAGATGTCCCTCATTATCACAGTGAAATAAGAGTTTGTGATATGCACAGCTCTAGGTATCTCCTCATACATGACCTCAACCCCACTGTCGGAGTGGGTCGAAGTGGACGTGTAAATCTGTATGACTGTCATCGAATACCGCTTGGTTATTCTGAGTATAAGTTACGCAACCCTAGACGATACACCTTCGATTTTCACTACGTTGTTTAAGAGAGACTTGTGGGCTATGAGAGTTGAGCGCCCTCCCGAAAATACAGCAGGTTTCTGGATTACGGTGTCCTCACCCTCCTTGTTTTCGGTTTAATGTAACCTGCTCAGTCCTAGCTCCAGGATATCTTCTCGTTGCTTTGCAGTGTAAGGCTGTTGTAAGTAGGCAGGCCAGAAATCGTCGGTGTTAGTAAAAAAAAATAAAAAAAAATAAAAAAGGTTTTTATTCACGTAGACTTTAAAAAAGCGCTTGTAAATAGTCAGAACATGTTTGTAGTAATATAGTTGTATACATTAGATATTATTTCTAGTAACATAGATATTTAGGTACATCTTGTATGAAAACATTTATAAAATTTATTTTATTACAGAAATGATATTTAGCTAGCTCGTATCAAGTTATTGTCAAGAGATTATGTTTAATTATCTAGTTTAAGTCTAATATTTTTACTACATATTGTCAATGGTTCTGTCTATATTAAAGGTATTATTATTATGACGGACCTTGTGTTAATAACGACGGTCGCGCTTTAATGCTACCACCGGATCCAATGCGCCCCAACTGAGAAGACCCAGCGAAACAAACTCAGTGGGTTCACCTACTACCGGTTTCAACACGACCCAGTTGAGACGGTCCGGCGAAACATACTCAAGCGGGCATGAACACAGGATTTGGTCCAATTAGAGTAATTATTTAGTAGGCAAACACAATATATGCTCGATCGGTTGTCTGAATGCTTATTATTTTAGATTATATTTAGGTATACAAAAGAAAAACTTCGAAACAATAACATTATTCATTTTGAGACAGAGTCAATAATTTTAAATTAAGTATATGATAGCAATCATTTACAGATAGTTCACGTAACACAGCAGATCAGTCATGTCTATATGGCTACAAGATCTCCAGCGAGCAATGTGCAGGTAGGAAGTGAGAGCCAGACGTCTTTGTCATCGATGTACTCTTTAGTGGTGTAATAACCCCTAGCCATAAGTATACGTTTAATATGTGATTTAAAACTTGTGTCAGGCAGATCAGTAATTTGCTTGTTATAAAACCTAATACAATTTCCTAAAAATGGTTTATTAGTTTTGCTTACTGTAAAGCCTGGCATGGCTAGTTTGTTTTTAGTAACACGGTAACTGCCGGGGATTCTTAGCACCCTCTGCCCCGCCGTTACCAAAGCTGTTACCAAGGCTGGTAAAAGCAGGACTGCCGGAGACTGGAAGTCACGGTTCACGTTCTCTGGTATTAAATTCCTCGGGACGACTTTCACTCCTCTACATGGGATGAGTTGGAGTGGAGATATCCTTTACTTTTATGTCTGTCATCCATCAGAGTAACAAGTCTCTTTTTCCAGGAACGAGAAACACATGTGTGAAATGACGAAAAATAAAATTTAATATGAAAATCAGATCAAGCACTAATGCTTATTCCTGAACGAGAAAACCGATTTTCGCGAATATTTTACAGTAAATTTAAATTATTAAGACAGGGATGCAAGTTGGTTTTATCGCCTTTAATTCAGCGAGTTAATTTATTTAAAGTCATATAATTGTTTATTTATCCATATATTATTTCATATACATGTCTTCACTAAGTGTCGCACTGGATGCAAACCTGTAAAAATAATTATGTTGTAAACAAATAAATTAAAAGAGTATTAGATAACTCATTTGAAAAATGCTTTCTTTGCAGCTTTTTTATTCTTTGTATTATAATGTCCTTGCTGATTAAATATACGTATTTTTTTGCAGTGTACCCCGCTTCGTGGTGCTATAATTGGAAAAGAAACGAAAAAAACATGCTGTGAGGGTTTTTACTGTGGACTGGCGATTATACCGTATATAAATTTTACTTGTAAATCTTTCCGACTACCAAGACTTACTACAAAACGTCCAAGAAGAAACATGTTACCCTTCGGAATCATTCAAGAAATGCTTAATAATGAACGTCAACGTTACCTACCAACCTTACCTACTAACATGCCTAACATGTAGGTAAAATAGCTTGTTATTTGTTTAATAATTTCAAAACATTGTTATTTGATAATACGGCATACGGATTAAGCCTACAATGAAATTAAACTAACTAAAATTGTATGGAACTTGAGTACCTCATTGTTATTAAGTACAAGTATATGTTAATAACTAACTGCTAAATAAATTTTATTATTTAATTACTGAACCCTTACACTTAGAAGTACAATTTTTAATTTTAATAATAAATTCAAATATGCCAGCCAAATGACGTTAACTTCTGGATAATAGACTCCCCAAGAATGGGGGGATATGTCATAATCGCCACGCTTGGCAGACGGGTTGGCGATCGCAGTGTGGTGCTCATAGTATACTGAGAGATACTGCCATAAAAAATAAACTGCCATAATACAGCTGTAAAAAGTCCACTACTAGACAAAAACCTCCTCTAAGTATCATCTTGGGGGATATGTCATTATCGCCACGTTTGGCAGACGGGTTGGCGATCTGTTAAGCTACGATTAAACGACGCGGGCTAGCCCGATCCTACGCGAGCCGAGCCGTCCGTGGAGATGCGGCTCGGCTAAATACGGACGCAAGCCTGCTCGTTTAAACGACGCGGGGTAGCACGATCCTACGCCAGCCGAGCCGTCCGTGGCAACGCCGCTACACATCGCGCTGTTGAACCGAGCTGTCCGCTTGTTCGTTCTTCAATATGGATAAAAGAAAACGCCTTGCTGCAGCAGCTGCTATTATTTTGCTCTGTAGTGAATATTTGAAAACAAAAGAAAGACGAAAAAGACGGTGGTGGATGGTTTCATTGTATAAGAGTCGCAAAACGTAAGTTTATATTTTTATATAAAGTCAGTATATATTTATTATATCTGATGTCCGAATCTAACAGTATCTTTGTTGCCTAAACGAAACAGATCACAATCTGCACGATGCGAGCCATGTTTATGTTCAACTCAAAATATAGGTATTGTTGATAAAATTTGGCAGCCGAATATTCGGAGGCCGGATACCGAATATTTGGCCCATGGTCAGGCCGAATATCCGGTATCCGGCCAAACAACTATTCGTTGCATCTCTAATTAGTACTATATGACCAGTATATTTACATATATGACCAGGATCCTGATAGCGGTAGAAAGTCTCACTTCCATACCTCATACCTAGTTACCTACATATAAACGTATTGTAAACAAACCTAGCCTTTTAGTCTTGAAATGAATAAAGAACATAATAATTATTTTTCAATCATTTATTCAAGAATTAGACAGATTAATTCTTTCTTTTTATAATAATAATGTTAGGTACAATATAATATTATTTTCAATATTTTAGGTACAATGCTACAGATCTGCTATATGACCTAACTCGAGAACCCTCTGGATATTTCGAAAATTTTTGTCGGATGTCCGCAGCTGATTTCGAATATCTGCTCAACAAAATCGGACCATTCATCGCAAAACAAGACACTAACATGAGAAAATGTATTCCGATTCAAGAAAGACTGGCTGTAACTCTCAGGTTTCTTGCGACGGGTGATAAATTTAGCAGCTTGGCCTACCTATTCAAGTTTTCAAAATCTACAATAGCTACATGCATAATGGAAGTTTGCCAGGCTTTGATTCAAGAGTTGCGAGAAGAAGTCAAGGTGAGCGTTTATAATTTATTCAGATTTTTCAAATATTTTAGAAACTGCATCTGCATACAATTGATCAATTGATTGCTCTTTAGAAAGAGACTCGAACCCAGGAAATGGTTGAGAATGAGAATACTCTTCCATATCAGACGATTGTTGCGAAATTGAGTGTGGAGATGGCTGGAAGTCTGCAGAGACTTGAATATGTGGTTGTGGAGACGGCTGGAAGTCTGCAGATTCTTGAGAATGTGACTGGGGAGATGGCTGGAAGTCTGCAGATTCTTGAGAATTTGACTGGGGAGATGGCTGGAAGTATGCAGATCCTTGAGAATGTGACTGTGGAGACGGCTGGAAATCTGCTGATTCTTGAGAATGTGACTGTGGTGACGGCTGGAAGTACGCAGATTGTTGAGAATGAGACTGTGGAGATGGCTGAAAGTTTGCTCGCCGTTGAGAATGAGACTGTGGAGATGGTTGAAAGTTTGTTTTGTGTTGAGAATGTGACTGTGGCGATGGCTGATAAGATGACGTTTGATAACCCACTGACGATTGCATGTTTTAATAATAACTAGGAGCTAATGGATTTTGAGGCAAGTGAAGTCCTGCATATGGTTGATTAGGTGGACTCTGAAATCGTGGAAACGCTTGCTGTTGTTTTAGACGAAACATTACATTATCAATCTCGTGCATGGCGATGTCACGAGTCAATACGTCCATGGATTTTAACTTTGCACATAATAATTTTGTGTATAAAGTGCATTCGTCTTCAACCGGTTCTGGCTCTGTACTTATTTTTTTAAGGATATCGTACGCTTGTTCCATTTGATGTTCAATTTTCCGCTTTCTGTTTACTTCCTTTTTATTGCTAGCATTAGTCGGCTTTTTGAAAATAACTGGATTCACTGTGTCTGTATTAGTAGAAGATTCATTTTCTCGATCAACTACATTATCTTCGTTACCTTCGCGAATAACTACTTCCTCTTCGTTTAATTCAACGTCAGTATCAACGGTGTCCTGAAAAAGTGAATTTGACATTAATAAAATATTTCAAAATTTGTTACAGTTGCCTCGAACTGCAGAAGAATGGTTAAAAATAGAAGCGCAATTTGACAAAAGGTGGAATTTTCTACATTGCATTGGTGCGCTTGATGGAAAACATATATTAATTCAGTGCCCCACGCACAGCGGTACAGAATATTTCAATTACCACGGAACATTTAGTGTGGTGCTATTAGCATTAGTAGATGCAAACTATAACTTTACATATGTAGACATAGGGTGCCAAGGTAGAATAAGTGATGGTGGAGTCTACCGAAACTCCAGCATGTACCAAAAAATTGAAGAACGTGCACTAAATTTCCCGCCGGATAAACCTCTCCCACTTAAAAATGATCCTCTGCCCTACGTGATAGTAGCAGATAGTGCATTTGCATTGACGGAAAACATGATGAAACCGTACCCCGGGATTCATGATAAAGGGACAAAGGAGAGAGTATTCAACTACCGTCTATCACGCGCCCGCAGAATCGTCGAAAATGTGTTTGGAATAATGTCTGCTGTATTTCGAATACTTAGGTCTCCAATTTTACTGGCACCAGAAAAAGTGTCAGTTATAGTTATGACATGTGTTTTGCTACATAACTTTTTGAGGAGGAGTAACAATTCAAAACAGAATTATACGCCGCATGGAACTTTCGATACCGAAATTAACGGTGAGGTTCAACCTGGTTTGTGGCGAAGTGATCAAAACGGAATCACATCACTAGTACCGATTAGGAGAATACCTAGAAGAGCAACATTAGCGGCTAAAACTGTACGAGATAAATTTGCTGAATATTTCACAACAAATGGCGCAGTAAGCTGGCAAAATGAATATTAAATTGGTCTTGATATTTACTCATGTTTTAATAGTTAAATTAAATAAAGATTAAAAAGATAGTTCCTCACCTCTGAACTCTTCGTTGTTGTTGGTTTGTATACACCATGCAGGAACTTGGCCATTTGTTCGTAAAATGGCCAATTAGGTTTAAACATGTCATCCGTACCACTCCCGCTTGTTGAACTTGACTTCACTTTCGTATTTAATTTTCTGTAAGTGGCCATTAAATTTTCCTTCTTTTTCTTTAATTCTTCCACTGATATACTTTCCCCGGTCCCCTCACAGAACTTAGTTTTTATTTTTGTCCAAGCATCGTGCACATTGTTGCGGCTTTTGTGACCTGGGTCTTTTGGGTTCCATATGGCCGGTTCCTCTTCGTAAAATTCAATGAAGAGTTGAATCTTCTCGTTGCTCCACTCCATCTCGTACAAAATCAATCCCCAATTAAAAACTTCGCTAAAAAAACAAAATAGGTCTTCCTTCGTCGCGCGCTCTGTGTTATCTGTTTAGACGGCGCGTATTAACACAAGCCGAGCCGCAGATGGCGCGCGCGCCTTTGATCTGTGTCGAAAAAACCGACAAGTGATGGATCGTGCGAACTTTGCCGAGCCGCGCCGAGCGCAGTTGTTTACACAGCGCGTGGCGTGGCGAACCACGAGCGGAGCCAGGCTCGGCTCGCGTGTTTGCGCGCCGTTTAAACGGTGCTTTAGTCTGTGCGACTCGGTAGTTTAAAGTAGTAAAAACTACATAAGTGTTAGAACTATTTTTATTTTATTTTTAACACTACACTGTATTTAACTAATAGGGAACACTAATAATAATTTTGTTATTAGGACTTTTACGCGATAGCCCTAGTGAAGGACAGAGTGACGACCCGGAATATATTACTTCTAGTTTCCTTGCTGAAAGCCAGCCGGCAGATCTATGACCATTCCGTAGCTGGGCAGCAATTTCACCAAAGAATAATACACTGATGGAAATAGTAAAAACGCGAGTTTATATACAGTATTTACTGCAGATTTGCTGGTTGGCATTTGCGTCAATCGGCGATTATTGCAACTCAGCAGTAAACAGCGGAAATAGGGATGTAACAGATCGCAATTAGATGGTCACCGTACTCAGAAATAAGGTACTGCCCGTTTTTTTATATTAATACGGTGTAGTATTATGGCAGTGTAACTGATGGCATAGAATTTCAACACCCTATATCAAGCTGTGTTATGACGGCGGCGAAGCCGTTCAGAATATCATCACCCCATCTCATCCCGTGGGCGGCGTAAAGTCGATCCGAGGAAACATCTTCTCAAAAACGGGCAGCAGCATCTGTCTGTGTACTATGGCCACCATACTGTAATCGCGAACCCATATGCCAAGCGTGGCGATAATGACATATCCTTTTTTTTATATAATAGGATGGCAAACGAGCAAGTGGGTCACCTGATGGTACGTGATCACCGCCGCCCATGGACACTCGCAACACCTGAGGAGCTGCAAGTGCGTTGCCGGCCTTTAAGAAAAGAATAGGCTCGCTTCTTGAAGGTTGCCATGTCATACCGGATCGGAAATACCTCCGCAGCTAATTGATTCCACAGAGCGGCAGTGCGCGGCAAAAAGTTTCTTGTGAAACGCACAGTGGTAGATGACCATTCATCCAGGTGATAAGGATGAAAATTGCACTTTTGGCGAGATGGTCTGTGGCGGAATGTGGCGGCAGGTATAAGCTCGAACAATTCCTCTGAACACTCCCCGTGATAAATGCGGTAGAGGACACATAGAGACGCCACGTCTCTCCGCATCCTTCCAAATGATGGACACAACTCCATCATGGATATCTTTTGAGGAGGCTTTGTCAAGCAGTGTGCTCTCTGCTGAAATAATGATGATGAATTCAAACGTAAACATAACCGTAGAATTTTTAACCACTGAATAAACTAACTTGTGCCTTAAACAGCAATAAACAGTTTATTTGAAACTTATATGTTCCATATCGGGAGCTTATCAATCTTTTAGAATCCATTTTGAACAGCATAAATTAATGTTAGCGCCAATTGGGAGCATTTTAATGTGAAACCCATATTTATCATATGGAATAAAATATAAATAAAAGGTTATTGATAATGCTGTGAATGGCCTGATGTCATTTGAACTGCAATAACTACGAATATTGTTGTTTTAAATACGGGAATGCCTATGGCTGGATTTTACACTGCAGAGAATAGTGAATCTTCTTATTTTAGCCTTATTATGGCATTATTAGAGTGAAACGAATTGTGACATCATCATTACAATAATTTTAATCTTGACAGTATTATTATAATTAAATTATTGATGGTAAATAGAATAATTTACTATTAATTGATTCAATTTATATTTTATCGTACATAATCAATAATGAATTTGTTTATAATGATAACAATTATCTGATATTATGATAATCATACTTTAAATACTTACGTGAAATTTAAAATATAAACCTGACCTGTAAAACTATTTTACTAATAAACCACTTTGAACATTGCATTAAGTATATTTTTCTTAGTATGTTAATCCTTGTCCCGTAAGAATTCTGAACACGCCCTTTGTCTACATAAACTTTTTTTTTATACGAAAGGGCGACAAACGACCAAGTGGGTCATCTGATGGTAAGTGATCGCCGAAATAGACACTCGCAACACCGGAGGAGTGTCAGTAAGTGTCAGCAAACCAGTGTTGCTGACCCTTCCCCCCGCCCCGATGAGCTCTGGCGACCTTTCTCACACGCAGAAACACAACATTAAGGCATCATAAAATTGAGTTGAAACGATGTCTTTATTCATAATGTGATTGGTCCAATATATCATCGCATACACTATATTGGCCGACAGTACGTCGTGGTACCAATCTTACGCAAAATGGGTTTACACCATCTCAAAGCCATTTCACCGCCACCGCGCGCGATCATTGGTCAATTAGTGCGCGCATACGCGCTTTCTCGGTTTCCTGTAAAACATTTCAGTCTCTTTTCTAAAATCACTGTTACATAAACAGCAACTGAGAGGAAAGACGTACCACATCAATTTTTTTTATTAAAACAAGATAAAATAAAAGGCAAAGTTTGAAGCAGTTATTCAAGGCTGGCTTGGAAACGATAAATTCATATAAGATAGTTGTACGAGACATTAAGGCAAGCTGTGTCGAGCGCAGACTGCCTGCTAATGAATGATATCACCTTTAGCAACGGATTCGAAAGTCTCCACCCCGAATAGTAGAATAACTATTAAAAATTAGAAACATTCAACACAAAAATACATTGTCTCTATACATATTTTGTTTGAATTTTATTTTTGTGGCCGTCGATGGTAGAGAGTCTTAATTAGGCCCGTATGCATACCATACATATGAAACATCCAGACCAATACGAATAGACATGTTCATGAACAGAAATATTTGTCTTGTGTGTCGATCGAACCCGCACCGTTTGGATCAGAAGGCAGATTCACTACTGACTGACAACATGTACCTAGGCAAAATTTCATAAGAATCCGTGAAGTAGTTAAAGCGTAAACACACATTAATATTTATAACATTGTATTATCGCATTAGGTCAAGACCTGTAATGGTAGGTTGTTAAGGAGAGAAATAAATAAATAAATATTATCTACACCCGCACTATATTATCTACACACTATACTACGGAATAGCTCCTTTATGATGCAGCTTTTTTATAGAAAAGAGTACATATTATTATATGTACTCTTTTGTACAAAAAAGCTACCTAGCTACCTAGCTTTTATGACTCTCTTTTGTACAAAGCTGGATATGAAAATTACAAACAAAATCGTTTACTAACTATGAAGAATAGAAGCAAATCATTGTAGATTTAGGTATCGTCGCAACTCGCATTACATAGATCCAATATCTAGCACAAGGATAATCATAAAAGCAGATGTGAAAGTGCTTAAGAAGATTTAAAAGAGAAAAATTAAAAAGAAAAGGGTATATTTGTCGACCAAACAATAATTTGAATTTAAACGATGTTGATATTGTACATTTTAGTATAATTTCGTGGTCTGGCAAGATGGTTGGAACAGAAAAATGTCTTCACACTCCTTCACACATTCGTGATAAACTGATGATTCTTATATGAAATACTTATCTGGCTACAAAATACTAGAAGTCTTCAAATCAAGAGACAAAGTCCCAGTAACCGTATGTAACACAGTTGAATCTGTTATTGAAGATTAATTTCCACAGGACTCAATATCACAAATAATCGTCGTCTGATAGAGAAATGGAAAAAAGAAGTAATGATAGAAAACCATTACGCCTTAAAGAGAAAAAAGATCCAAAAAGTCCTCTCAAATTGAAATTTTGCCTAATGGAATTATAGTCACGCTTAGAACAATTAACATAATTGTCAAAAGTACATTCACCTTTGGCTCCATTGTACAGACATTTTTTGTGGTGACGGCGATCAATATTAGAATATCGTTATCCATCTAATCCTGTAGAGGGCGTCGCAGCACCATATTGCTATAGATAAACCATCATCCAAGCGTGGCGTTTATAGCATATACCCTAAAGATCATCCTTTTGTCCAGCCGTGGACGTCTTTTGGCTGTGATAAAGATCTTATACATGTCCATATTTACCGCAGTCACAACTATCACCAACAATCCAAATAAGGGGAGATTCCCAATTCAAATTCGTTAATTTCAACTGGTGTATATATTATCTGATTTTTACATAATATAGTTTGACTTTACACCACCTCTAGATTAACAAGTCTATGGTTTCTGTAGAATATAGTTTGTGTCCCGGCAAGGTTGACCGTTAGTAAGTTCTGACGTAGTTTAAATTGCAAATGTTGTCGTATTTTCTATTTGTACAACTTTATGAACTCTTGGAATGACTTTGTGAGCTATTTTTGATTGGGCCGCTTGTGCCCACGTTTTTATCAGCAATAAAAAGAAAGGAATTTTTACCATGATTGCACTTTTCAGTTGCATTGAGCTCAAATTCCATACGCGACTAACTTTTAATCTCATAGGCAACCTCTAACCGATATGTTTAGACCAGGTGTCAGAGTTTAAGTGTGTTTTGACTTCCTGTAATCCGTAAAGGGTAGGCACTCAAACAACCAGACCATGAACTTCCAACCAACCGGACATGGAATCTTTGTTTTTCAAACACGTTTACAGCAATCCAAGAAGGTATTTACAGCCTTGTATATACACAAAGATTTGTTTGGTAAAACAACCGCGCGTAACCCTTTACTGGACCGCTCGGACACGGAGTTCACAAAAGGTTAACATAATGTAATAATAATAACCCTGCCGATGTTAAACTGCACGTGTGGCGCAGTGGTTAAGGCAGTCGCCTCGCCACTTCGTGTCCCGGGTTAATGTGATTAACGGACCGGTAACCAACCGGCTCGTTAATCACATATATCTATCACTTTGTGATAAATGGGACAAATTATTTTGCGTTTTAATTGTTGTTTGTAAAAGGTAAGTGCAAAGTTTCAATAAAATTCTTACATTTCTTATAGCTCCTACACATCCAAAGATTTTTTTGGATTAACTCACTTAAGGCGATAAGATGGTCATTGTGTTTTTTATAGCCAACTGTGCCCCGCGGTGTTACCCGCGTTAAATTTTATAAATTTTCTTTGCTATAATAAACCTAACGGAGTCCGAGACCTTTCCAACGAATGCAAAACCGTGGAAATCGGTTCGTGCGTTCTGGAGTTATAGCGTCAGGAAGGAAAACCGGACTTATTTTTATATAGTAGACTAGCTGTGTCCCGCGGTGTTACCCGCGTTAAATTTGTTTAAATTTTCTTTGCTATAAACCTCACGGAGCCCAAGACCTTTCCAACGAATGCAAAACCGTGGAAATCGGTTCGTGCGTTCTGGAGTAATAGCGTCAGGAAGGAAAACCCGACTTATTTTTATATAGTAGATGTATTCTTCCTGTTTAAGTATTTTCTATTTAACTGTATCAAAGTTATTCGGATTTGGTGCATTGGTTACACGTATGACCCAATGCCAATTTGCGAAGGATTTGCGTGTTCTCCGAAGTACGGGGGTGAGGTGGAACCTTCCTGAATGCTATTGAGATTTCTTTGTACAAAAATCTTGATTGCACAGATTGGCCTGACCCGAGAATGGTAGCAAAACTTTGTTTATTTTCGGTGCTGCCGTTGCGCTAGACTAACGAAGCACAGGGTCAACAAGCCGCATTTTATTTCACAAATTAGTGAAGAAACGAAAACTCGTTTACGTCATTTCAATGCAAATGCCTAGTGAGTAGGTAGCACGTCGAAGAGCTTCACTTGTTACTACACTATTATTTGCGTAGTTCACAGGGTAAGTTAAGCTTTACTTTTGTGTTGTGAAAGGAAAACGTCGTGAGGAAACCTGCATACTTAAGAGCTCTTCGAAGATGTTCTGATGGCATGTAAAGTCTGCCAACCCATAATAGGCTAGCGTGATACTATGGCCTGGTTGGTATGGTTCTCTCATTCTGAGAAGGTCATAGCCCTGCCATGGAACAGTAATGGGCTACTTCATCAATATTGGTTTTAGCCAACTTTATAATAGAAGGAAGCTCTAAATTAGACTCTATGCTTCGTTAGATATAAACTAAATTTCAAAATTACCTAATTTTTTTGGTTGTGAAGTGCTTTTCTCTATAAATGTTGTATAAATTAGATCACAACTTAATGAGTTTAAGTCGTAAAAAAAAGTTTAAGTCGGTTCGCTGTTATTTCAAAACATGTCTTTATTATTTACTTTAGCTTACTACAGCACAATATCTAACATAGATTATCATAAATCAAGGGATTACCAGCATCGTGTTTGCGGCTAGGCCATACAACAAGTAACACAAATAATGTTAAGATATTTAAGCATTGTCTAATTAACAGTATTATCACCAATTAGCTGAATTCTTTGTTCTATCTTCACGCAGAAGATCTCTAAATATACTCACATGCCTAATGATATGGATTAACGGTAAACCCAGATCATTGGAATAGGCAGCTCTTGGAATGTTGCAAAACGTGTATGGTGTCAGCTGCCCCTAGTTAATTACACATCTTGCTACTCCAATGAGATCGAGATGATTTTGAATATTTATCCGTTACTTAGGGTTTAAATTTAAATTAGACCACCTAGCCGATATCACCTATGAGCAGCGCTGTGTCAAACTGCATATTTTACCACTGCATGTAAGACGAAACATTTCTGATATAACTTTTCTTCTCAATATTGCCCAGGGTGATATCGACTGTCCCGAACTTCATTCAAAAATCTAGTTGTCAATACCTGAAAGAAATTTACGTAAAAATCTCTTGTTACACTGTCCTCCATGCCACACCAATTTTAAAGTCAACAGCTTTCTGCCTAGAGTATTCAATGAATTTAACAAGTTAAATGGTGACAGTCGTTTTGATTTTATTGATCTGTTTACTACTAGCAAAAATTCTACCAGATCCAAATTAACTAGATATTTCATTGATAATGTATAAATCTTTGTAAAGCACTATTGGCTCAATCTTTCAAAACCATTTGTAGAATTAAAATTACTGTAATTAATTAAGTAGACCGGAGATGCATCCATTTAGTTAACTAATTGTGGAAGCTTGTTATTGGCATTTACTTACCAAAATTTGTAACCAATTGTATGTAGCTGTAAGCCGCCCTAATAAAATAAAAAAATATAAAATAAAAATAATTTACATAATCATTCTCACCGAAAAACGTCTACTGCTGGACAAAGGTCTCCCTAAAGATCTTTACAATTGCCGTTCTTACTAGCTACCTGCATCCAGCGTAATCCAGAAACCCTCATAAGAGCATCGGTCCATCTTATTGGGGGCTAACCACGCTGCATCTTCCAGTTCCTCGTTTCCGCTCGAGAACATTTCTGCTCATCATCTAACATCCTCTCTAAATTTTGCTTAAACGTAATGACAAAAAATTAATTCAACAAGCATTCCACCCTGGTTTATTTAACACCAGACCAAGGAGTGCTTCTCTTGGGAACGTACACGCAAAGAGTTCCAACAGTCAGCTACTGGAACAAGTACAAGGAACTGACAATGAACCTACAACACAAGAAACTGAAGCTGTAAAAAACGACTGTCTTCACCCTCCTGTATGGCAACGGATACCTACTCAGAATGGCAGAAAAAAAAGAAAAGCAGCCGTATCTCCAGAAAGAGTACAAACCTCTAATAGTTTTAGCAACTTGCCTGTGGACCTAACAGAAAAAGAAGATGAGACTACCACAAAGAAACCCAATAAACCACCTCCAATAGTTCTATATGGTGTAGAGGATGTTGGGAAACTTGGTGACTTATTAAATACGGTTGCAAATAGAGAACATTTCACCTTTAAAATAGTTAACCGCAATCAGATGAGAATTAGCTGTGTTGAGGTAGAGGTCTACAAAAAGCTGATTGCCCTTGTTCGGGAAAAGGGTCTGATTGGCCATACTTTTAAGAGAAAAGACCAAAGGAATTATAGGATAGTGATAAAAAATCTTCACCATTCTACACCCACCTGTGCAATTGTAGAAGCTATTGAAAGCACTGGTAACTCTGTCATAGGGGAAGTAATCAACGCAAAATATGGTCCTAAAAAGCTGCCAACCTCAACATTCTTCGTTAACTTAATGCCAGGTCCTAATAACAAATCTGTAAAAGAATTGAAATATATATACAATCAATCTATCCAGATAGAGGACCCTAAGAAAAGTAACACAATTGTGCAGTGCCAAAGATGCCAGCAGTATGGCCACACAAAAAACTACTGCATGAGGCCCTTCCGTTGCGTCAAATGTGGACAGCCACATAAAACATCAGAGTGCACTAAACATGACCGTAACACCCCCGCACAGTGTGCCTTATGCGATGGCGCCCACCCTGCAAACTATAAGGGATGTGAGGTGTACCAAGAAATCCTAGCTCGAAAAATGACATCCTTATCCTCAAAAAAACCAGAAAAGAGGGTACATTCTGAACCAAGCGCTACGAAAATTAACACCTCTGCCCCAATAAATATTATAATGGATGATATCAAAAAAAGCAACGCATGGTCTAATGGTCCACCATCCTGGACCAAAAATAGAAGCAAGCACCCAAAAGACGCTATAGAGACAGAGTCCCAAGTAACTAATAAATTAGAGATAATGTTAACAAAACAATCACAACAATTCGAAATTATACTACAACAAATGAGTACTTTAATGCAACTCATAACGTCACTTGTCAATAAGTTGATATAATGGCGGCACTACGACTAGCGACCTGGAACCCAAACGGACTGGCTCCCAACAAGGAAGAAGTAGAACTCCTAATCAGGGAACATAAGCTTGATGTTGTTCTTATTTCTGAAGCCCACTGTACCAGCTCATCGAGTATTAAGTTTAGAGGATTCAAGACTTACACCACAAACCATCCAGATGGAACGGGGCATGCTGGAACGGCAATCATAATACGTGATACAATTAAACACCATCTCCTCCCAGAATTTAAGACAGATCCAATTCAAGCAAGTATTGTGGCCATAGAAGATAGGTCTGGATATTTCAATGTTGCTGCGGTGTACTGCCCACCCAAGCACAAAATAAATGAAAATATGTTTTCTTCCTTCTTCAAATTGCTGGGTGGTCGCTTCATTGCAGGCGGAGATTGGAATTCAAAGCACACATCTTGGGGCTCTAGACTATCTACAACTAGGGGCAGACAGCTAAGGACTTGTTTAACTTCAAATAACTTGCAGACAATATCTTCAGGTGAACCAACCTATTGGCCAACTGACTGTAAAAAGATTCCAGACCTCCTAGACTTTTTTATAATTAAGGGTCTGTCTAAACACTACTTTAAGGCAGAGTCATGTCTAGACAGTTCATCTGACCACACCCCGGTATTACTTACGGTGAGCACCATGGTGATCGATGTTAAAAACACATACTCGTTAATTAATAGCCATACTGACTGGGATTGTTTTCGAGAACTGATAGAAAACAACTTAAATTTAAAAATATGTCTAAAGTCACCAGAAGAAATTGATGAGGCAGCAAAAAATATCACTTTCCTCATTCAAGAGGCTGCTTGGAAAACTACACCAGTGACGAAGCCTAGGTGCTGTACTACAAATATACCAGCAAGGATAAAATATCAAATTCTAGAAAAGCGAAAACTTCGACGAATATGGCATCAGAGCCGAAACAGCCAGGACAAGAGTAAATTTAATAA
This sequence comes from Pseudoips prasinana, assembly GCA_951640165.1. Classification (NCBI taxonomy): domain Eukaryota; kingdom Metazoa; phylum Arthropoda; class Insecta; order Lepidoptera; family Nolidae; genus Pseudoips; species Pseudoips prasinana. The sequence goes on from OX621236.1 coordinate 6,829,939, forward strand.
GGCAATTAAAGACCTAAAATTGTTATTGGAAGAGTGGCATACCACTTCGTTAGAAACTAAGCTGGAATCTATGACGCCTACTGCTTCCACCAATTATTCACTTTGGAGGTTTACAAGGGCCCTTAATAGACCCCAAGAAGCTAAGCCACCGCTAAGGATTGTCGGTAATAACTGGGCCAAAACATCCAAAGAAAAGGCAAACCTATTTGCTGAGTACCTGGCATCTGTTTTCTACCCTAATTCAACCCCTGATCAGGAAACAGAAAAATATGTTGACCACATCCTTAAACAACCATTCCAGATGTCAATACCACTAAGACCAGCTACAGTAAAAGAAGTATGGAAAACAATCCATAGTTTGAAATACAGGAAGGCTCCAGGTTTTGACCTAATTACCAAAGAAATCCTTGTGCAATTACCCAAAAAGGCTGTAGTATTCTTGACCATACTCTTTAATGGTATACTGAGGGTGCAATACTATCCAGCTATGTCCACAAGCCAGGTAAGGCTCCAAATGAAATTCAATCTTACAGACCGATCAGTCTCCTTCCAATCCTATCAAAGATCTGCGAAAAAATTTTGCTCAACAGATTACACCCAGCACTTGAGAAGGTTATTCCTGACCACCAGTTTGGATTTAGGCAACATCACTCCACAATTGAACAAGTTCATCGAGTCACCAATAAAATTAGAGATGCTCTGGAAAGGAAACAGTACTGCTCCTCAGCTTTTCTGGATATACAGCAGGCCTTCGACAAAGTGTGGCATGAAGGTCTGTTATACAAAATAAAACATTATCTCCCTCATAGCTTCTATATGTTGGTACAGTCTTACCTGGTGGGAAGAATATTCCAAGTAAAAGAAGCAGGAGATACCTCAAGATTCTACGAAATCAATGCAGGTGTCCCACAGAGCTCAGTACTGGGACCTGTGTTATACTCAATTTTCACAGCAGATCTTCCAGTGATACCGGAAACAACAACGGCAACCTTCGCTGATGATACTGCAATATTAGCTAGTAGCAATGACCCAATAAAACTTCTGAATACCTGCAAGGTGGACTCGATGAGATAAGTACTTGGTTACATAGGTGGAAAATAAAGGCCAGTGCTACTAAATCAGTACATATTACATTTACCCTAAGAAAAGGTGATTGCCCTCCAGTACTGCTTGACGGTGATGTACTTCCACAAAACAATAGAGTAAAGTATCTCGGAATGCACCTGGACAGACGATTGACTTGGAAAAACCATGTTAAAGCTAAAAGAGAAGAGCTCAATCTCAATTACAAAACTTTGCTGTGGCTACTGGGCCGTAACAGTAAATTAGCTACAGACAACAAGTTGCTCATTTATAAAATGGTTCTTAAACCCATATGGACTTATGGGATTCAACTATGGGGTAGTGCTAGTGACTCCAATATCAAGATTATCCAAAGAATGCAGAATATTATCTTACGCACTATATCAGACGTCCCCTGGTTTGTTACTAATAGTGAAATCCACCAAAATTCTAAAATTAACACAGTGAAGGAAGAAATAAGACTGTTTTCTGAAAACTACCAAAAAAGACTAGCAATGCATCCAAATGACTTGGCGCTGCAGTTGAATAGCCAGGATTATCCTAAACGCCTCAGAAGGCATGACATCCTGAAGCTTAAAGAGAGGGTGTAGCTTCACTTACACAGGAGTAGTGTTCTCACTGGAGTGCACACTCACCACGCCAATAATCTACAACTCATCCGCTCAAAGTCCTAGGACTGATTGCAGATCATATAACAAAAAAAAAAAAAAAAAAAAAACCTAACATCCTCGTACGTAATACGCTATTCTGAGGCCCAAACTTGCAGGAGTTGAATCGGAAACATTTTCCTTTGCAAGGCCTTCGCGAAGATTCCGTTGAATACTTTCCATTGCCGTAAATTACGCTGACATTAAAGTATTGCATTGTAGAATAGCCCAATCTGTAGAATCTGTTAGAAAATGTTATACTCACTCTAAGTCTACATTACTATCACGGTTTGTTAGAAGAACGAAAATGAGTGTAATTCTATACACCCGAATCGGGCTAAAATTATGAGTGAATGATTTTCTTATTGGATGGTATAAGAAATTCATTCACTCACTGTTTTATCCCGATTCGGGTGTATATAATTACACTGAAATAAGAGCTTTTATTCAAAAAGAAATAAATAAATATTATGTAAGTACGGCCATAAAGAGAAAATAAATATGACCGCGCTGGAATTGGCGCAAAATTTAAAAATGAATGCTACCATAAATTGTAATGTAGAATGCAGCTTTCATTTGTTGTTGTTTTTAATAAAGTTTTCGCTGTAGTTCAAAGAAAAACTGGTTAAGAAACTTTCTTGCTACACGTGTTTTCAGTTGCTTCGCTGAAGCTCTGGCTCGAAACTACACAGTGCAAGAACTAACTTTCCGCTTGCTGAATGTACTTTTGCTCGCTATTTATAATTCGAATGTCTAAAAGTGTTCCCACAGTTACCTCCTCAAGTTATCACACTATTTAAGTGACATGCTGTAGATATTGTTACAGTAATGGATGCGTTGTCACGCCATAGGTCTGGTTATGGTTAAGTGGGATTATGGTGTTAGTAAGGAGATAATGTTACATTGTTAAACGTTACCATGGTATTTAACGTGTGAAATGCTAAACAATATTAAAAAAAACTTGTGTGTACTTATGTACACGCGTTAGAAGTTATACTTCTTAATATACAACTTGAACATAGTTATCAATTTTCATACCACCTAGAACTAACGTCATGCTGTTATTTTTCTCCATCGCGCCATAAGAAGTATAACTTCAAAATGTACCTTAATATCTCTATAATGTAGTAATCTATACTCTCATGTGTAAACTGAACGCTTGCTACGCTTTTGGCGTCGGTGGTATAACAACCGAGGACAAGGAGACAAGATAATTACAGTTAAAAACTCGACAACCGATTGGAAAATTGTTTAAATAAATAAATAAATAAAATAAAAAAGGTTTTTATTCACGTAGACTTTAAAAAAGCGCTTGTAAATAGTCAGAACATGTTTGTAGTAATATAGTTGTATACATTAGATATTATTTCTAGTAACACAGATATTTAGGTACATTTTGTATGAAAACATTTATAAAATTTATTTTATTACAGTAATGATATTTAGCTAGCTCGTATCAAGTTATTGTCAAGAGATTATGTTTAATTATCTAGTTTAAGTGTAATATTTTTACTACATATTGTCAATGGTTCTGTCTATATTAAAGGTATTATTATTATGACGGACCTTGTGTTAATAACGACGGTCGCGCTTTAATGCTACCACCGGATCCAATGCGCCCCAACTGAGAAGACCCAGCGAAACAAACTCAGTGGGTTCATCTACTACCAGTTTCAACACGACCCAGTTGAGACGGTCCGGCGAAACATACTCAAGCGGGCATGAACACGGGATTTGGTCCAATTAGAGTAATTATTTAGTAGGCAAACACAATATATGCTCGATCGGTTGTCTGAATGCTTATTATTTTAGATTATATTTAGGTACACAAAAGAAAACCTTCGAAACAATAACATTATTCTTTTTGAGACAGAGTCAATAATTTTAAATTAAGTATATGATAGCAATCATTTACAGATAGTTCACGTAACACAGCAGATCAGTCATCAGTTTATTTGACACTATTCCAAAATCATGCCCTATCGATAAAAATATGAATATCATCCCATCTCATCCTGTGGGGGGCGCAGAAATCGTCCAGAGAGAATACCTAGCAGAGAACGGGCAGCGTCGTTTTCTGTGAACTGTATAGTAATAATATCCTGGGAGATTATTTATACAGGGCCATCTGATCCCAAACTAAGCAGAGCCTGTACTATGGAAACCAGATAACTGATATACTACTTTTGTTTTGTAAATACATACTTATATAGATAATTACACCCAGACTCAGGACAAACAGACATGTTCATGCACACAAATATCTGTCCTGGGTGGGAATCGAACGACCTCCGGCGTGAAAAGCAAGCATTTGCCAACCACGCTATCAGGCTAACTATGACCATCAAACTGCGATCGCCAACCCGTCTGCCAAGCGTGGCGATTTTGGCATATCGCCCCATTCTTTGAGGAGGCTTTTATCCAGTGGACGTAATTTGGCTGACATGATGAATACAATTAACAAAAAACTTGAGAGGTGTCAAGGGACACCCGGATGGAACGAAGTTATTTCTTATTATTTATTATGTACAAAAAATCTGTATACACTCTGTTCAATGCGAAATAGAAATGAAAATATCTGGCTTGCTTTCTATAAGAGAGAGAGAGACAGACAGAGAAACATGCGCACGCCGCACAGCTGCAAAAAGTGGCGTGACAACTTTTCGTAAGAATTTTTTCCGTCTAGCCCCCTTTCACAACGCGCGATAAGGAACTTCGTTCCAAAAAATATAGCGTCGACAAGATTACCCCCTTCCCTTGAAGTCGGTTAAAAATGTTCAGAATAAACTAGACTTACTAGAAAGTAGTATATAACACATTAACGGATAAGTGGGTGCTTTGATTTTTAGCTATTTTCTCAGTTTAATAACTTTGGTTACGTCACTATGAAGTGTTATTGACACTTTTGTAGTTTATGTTTGCAGATAGTAAGCTCTATCTTTATAGTGAAAATACTTTACTAGCTACTATTTCATAGATACTAATCTATGAAATTGTAGTTAATTAACGTATTTGAGAAAGAGTAAAGACTGCACCAAGCGGGATATGGCCGCATTTAGAATTGACCACTGTAGCTGGGAAAAGCTCGCTGAAAATAGAGTTGAATGGCGCAAACGTGTAGTGGAGGGTCGTAAGATCTGTGACGAAGCCTGGTTCGGAGTACTTGCTGATAAGAGACAGAAGCGACATGAAAGCGGCTCGGCACCAACCACCGCAAACTTCTCTTGTCAGGCCTGCGGCAGGCTATGTCGCTCCCGCATCGGTTTGTGTAGCCATTTGTGTAGCCAGCTAAAAAAAATGTCTCTCAGACAATGCGCCGTAAATCGTCTACAACAGACGCAAAGGCCATATATATATATGAGAAAGAGTTATGTTTGGTAAGTATGTAAGGCATATTCCAGTTTACCACAGCCAGGACTAAGTGATAGGTACCTGCATGTCACAGAATACCCCGGTTAGAACTATATAAGGGGTACCTACATATTAAGGAATGCTGCCGCCAGAAGTAAGTTGTTTTTTTTTCAAATGATAGCGGTTTTGTGTCTACGTTTATAATATCGGATGTTTAAAAAATCGAACATTCATTCGAATGTATCAATTAGCGATAAATGATTGATTTGTTTCTGGAAAAGACTGGCCGCTGCCGCGGTACGCTCGTTTTGCTCACTTGACTGTTGCGTTGTACGGGCGCCAGTTTTAATCTGACCTAACCTACTTTTCTAGAAGCGATGTTTGATTTATCAACCATTTGATATTTATAATGGACGATCAATTGATATTCGATTTTTAGGATGCGTTTTGGCATAATACAATGAGCTACAGTTACCGCTTAACCGTTGATTTCTCACACGATTGCATAAAATTAATTAAATATACATACCTACTACACAGCGCTCGTAACATTCCGTTGTCTCCTATATAGATGGTTAACTACGAAAACATTTCAATCCGCTTTCTCTAAAATCTCGTCGCTTGGTTGTCGTCATGTGTTTTCTTTACAAGCTGCTAAACAATAAGATAGAATGTCCGGCTTTACTTAACATGATCAGTATCAATGTACCAAATAGACTTCCGCGTCATCCTCGGGCATTGCTTAGAGTCCCTCGGTGTAGAACCAACCTTGGCCAACACTCTCCGATTGTGAGACTGTCAGTCGAATACAATCAAGTGTCAGCATTAGTGGAAGGCATAGATATATTTTTTAACTCAATTAGCCGATTTAAAAGCTTTTTGGAAACTCATTTGAGCACGTAATGTCTCAATCAGTTTTATATATATTTGTAATTTTATTAAATATTTTATTTTATTCCTTTTCTTTATTTTTAGTTTCTTAGTTTTTCAGTGTGTGCATGCTGCATGTTTAGATTAACATTTAGGTTATTTTTTTGTATTTTTTGTATTAATTTAATTTAATTACCTTAATTTATTGCGTTTTATAAATGTATTTTACAACACTTAAATTATGTCTGTTCAAAACAATTTGCATGCTGTGATCTCCTATAATTAAAGATGCATAAGAACTGAGTACCTATAGTTATAAGCTAAGCTAAGCCTTTTGTAATCTTTGTTGGTTGATCCTAATAAATAAATAAATAAAAACAAATAAATAATGGGATGTCAACAACAAAGAGGTGGGGAGCCTCCCGACGCCTAAAAGTCCGATGAAAAAGGGCGAAGAAAGGTATAAGTTCACAGAGGTCTTGAGCCACCATTCTCCTATTCCACATTCACATAGTGCCACTATTCGGAAACCGGAAACCGAGATCGAACTCTCACTTCGAAGTAACTAGTAGTAATCTACAGTACGGCTTTATTTTTTATTCGGGACTAGTGCTTCTAACCCACCACTGCAACTCCTGTAAGCCAGGATCTACAGTGGCACACAAAGAATTGACACTGAGCGAGGCTCAAGCATGACCCGGGAAATAGCTTTGACTGTCTTGGATCCCGCAACGAATTTAATCAGAAAGAAACAAGGAGTTAGCAAATGCATAATCCACTTCCCTCCAGAGCAAAGCGGAAGACAGAATTGCAACTAGAGAAGCCTCAATTGATCCTCGATGCTTTTGCAGCTAAAATCATCGAGGATCAATTTAAGGGTCCTAAGTGAGCTGTTCTATTTGATTCCAATAGTAGGTACTTATGGCTAAAGCGCTTAATCACATGGAAATTGTTCCTTGTTGCTACAAGATCCGTACATTAAACTACTCCAGATAGTGGTTGCAAGCTATTTGACATAATATCACGCTCATTTTGCCCGAGATCACGCTCCCAAATTATGTAATGAGCGGTGTGACAACAGTATGGCTCTGACATAGCTTAACGATAGCAACCGGGACTGACAGCTTAGCGTATATAAATTTTACCACTTTGACGGTCACCCATCTATGGACTGATCGCTTGCCAAGGTACTGTACCGCACTTATCACTAACAGACCGGTGAGTAAAACTAGCTATGAACGCCTGTCTTTGTGTACCGTGATAATTGACGATCGCCGTGACTCATCGATAGTAAGCCTGCTTTCTAATCAATACTAAGTCATCATCATTTTCATATCAGCTAAATTACGTCCACTGCTGGACAAAAGCCTTCCCAAAGAATGGGGGATATCATATAATCACCACGGTTAGCAGACGGGTTGACGATCGCTGTTTGATCGTCATAGTTCAGAGACGACAGACAGAGATACATGCGCACGCCGCACGACTTACAATAGTTTACTAGTAAAAAGTGTCGTTACAACTTTTCGTTTTAATTTTTTCCGTCTAGCCCCCTTTCTCAACGCACGATAAGGAACTTCGTTCCAAAAAAAGGATTAATCAACATCGTAAGTATCTCCGCTTACCATCAATCAAGGCGCAAGCCCATTATCCATAAAAACAAAAAAAAATAGACAGATCGCCAACTAATACCTTTTTATTAGCTAAACAAGCAAAACATGGCCAGGGAAATAAACTCAAACGAAACAAAAATAATACAAACATCAACACAGTCGGATTTAATGGGCGCAGCGCTTTTAAGCGCTTTCAGCTTTATTGTTAACGATGCTGAACGGAGTGTGGTTGTTTTATAGAATAGTATTATTTTCATAATTCTAGCTACATATTTGCTTCTTTCTTTGAATTTATTTTTGCTTCTTATGGAAATAAATTATGATCAACAGACTATAAGTACATACATTGACTCACGCCTGTTTCCCAGAGGGATAGGCAGAGACAACGGAATTCCATTTGTCAGATATACATAGAACAGACTATTTACCAATATTAAGGGCAATAATAATATCCTCCTAGCCGAATTTCGGCCACGGCGGCCAGTCTCAACAGAGATTAGCCATCTGCGCAGGACATATTATAGTGCTCAAGTGTGTGCGCAAACACAGCACTTTCTATTCCATCACTCTCATGATCCGATGGGACGCCTATGCGACACGACCGGAAAGAGGTCAGGTACAGGACCGACGGCTTTACGTGCTCTCCGAGGCACTGCCAACTCCCAGACTTCGGGCTGATGCTGAGAATTTTTTGCTTTTTACAGAAATGTCCCAAAATCAGTTTTTGGCCCGACCCGGGATTTGAACCCAGGACCTCGTTCTCTGCGGGTGAACACACTACCGCTAGACCAACGAGACAGTCAGGTAAAGGGCAATAACGTCTTCCTGGTCAATTTTCGGCTGTGGCGGCAAATCTCAATAGAGACTCGCCGTCTGTAGATGCACGTTATATCCTCGGCTTCATAATCCGTTGGGACCCGACCAGAAAGGACAATACTTACAGGACCAATAGCTTTCCGTGCTCTCCGAAGCAAAGGGCTGTAACACCACCCAGTTCCAGGCTTCGGACTGACACTGAGGGTTTTTATGTTAAGAAAAACCCCAGTATAACTTTATGGCCCAGCCCGGTATTGGAACCCAGGACCTCATTACCTGCGGTTCAACGCGTTGCCGGTGAACCATCGAGGCAGTTCTATACATTTACAAATAGGATTTGGGAGTTACAATGCCATAAGTAGACAAACATACATACATAGTGCCCCAGGTTCGATTTCCATAAATGGTTGTTCTGAGTCTGTATGTATTTTGTGTCCGTCAATTATAATAATATGTCAGTAAAGTACCTACCCCGCGACACAGGGATTAATTTCCCTAGTACGGGCGTTATATTTAAAAAAAATGTGAGCCGTCACGGGACGCCTGGCAGATGTGAAACATCGACATTATTTTTTAAAAGTAATATGCAGAAAAGAACATATTGTGATAGGAACTAAATATGTCATACATAATGATAAAATAAAAAGTCGATTGCGCATGCGTCACGGCATGCGTCGCCACGCCAGAAATCTGTTTTACGTGCGGCTATAGATGTTTCACATCAAAAACAACTTTCTATTTGTCACTTTTAGTGTCACCGGCTTACTTTACTTTATGGCATGGGTAGTGGGGTACCCTAATGTCAGAGTTGTTCAAGTTGCTTTGGAGTCCTCTGACATGGCTTAAGGACTGCTATCAAACGGCTAGAACCAGGATCGATAGCTTCACATAATGACCGGTAAGAACAACTTTTAAGGTATTTAGGGGAAAGATACACAATCCGGACGTGTTGTGTAGGCTGGGAATGTGTGTCCCAGATAAATATGTGTGGCGGAGGCGACAGCCGCGCCTGCTGGCCATACCACGCGCTCGCACCAACCTGCTTAGCGAAGCTCCTTTCACCCGTGCACTGCGTACTCTCGACAGTATTGCAGACGAGATAGACGTGTTCTGTTGTACACTGGGCGAGTTCATAGTAAGGGCTCTTTATATTATTAGTTAGTGCATGAAATTATAAAAAGCTGTAATATAATAGTAATGTAATATGCTGTCTACATTATCGCATTAGGTTATATAACCTGTAATGATAATTGTAAAGAGGAAATAAATAAATAAACTTGTTCTTTTAACGAATCAAAAACCTAAATAAATTATTGTAATTCTGATAATATTTGTTTATTGATGTTTGCTTGAAAATGCTTGTTAAAAGATAATATTCCGGTACCATATCGATTGTAGTATGACGATCATAGTACAGACGCCAGCACATCAAGCTACCCCAATCTGTCAAATTTCCCCAATCGAAAGTGAACCTTATGCTTATATGATAAAGTTGAGCATAAATAAAAGGAATTTGACAGATTGGGGTAGCTGGATGTGCTGGCGTCTGTACACGCTGCTGCACATTTTCTGGGACCGTCGTCTTCTACGCTCTCCACGGGAGAAACTGGCAATGTTTTTTCAGTCAGCCACACAGCACTTATAATAATTATTACATACATACATACATAGACTCACGCCTGTTTCCCAGAGGGGTAGGCAGAGGCAACGGATTTCCATTTGTCACGATCTTTGCCTTTATTACTGTCATTATATTCTTCATACATGCTCGCCGATTTAGGGTACTTCTGACCTGTCCTTTCTTGAGAACGTCTCCGATTTGGTCAGAGAATGTTCGAGGAGGTCTTGCTCTTCCGGTTGTTCCATTCACACAGGCCAGGTGTACACCTGGCCTGTGTGAATGGAACAACTTCTTTGGTCAATCTTCTTTCATTCATCCTTTCTAAATGGCCAAACCATCTCAGCATTCCTTTTTCAATCTAATTATTAATATATATAATATATATATATTAATAATTATAATGATAATGATATAATAATAATGATTTTAATATAGATTTAGAAATATATAAGCATGTTTATCAGTTATCTGGTTGCCATAGTACAGGCTCTGCCTAGTTTGGAATCAGATAGTAATGTGTTATTTTTCCCAAGATATCTATTTACTTCATCAATCCAATAACCAGAAAACCTTTTCGCAGATTTTTAACACAATAGACAATCGTATAAACCCTTCAAATAAGATTTTTTTCATTCAATTTTATAAATAAAATTCGGCCACAGAAACACGGTACGGAGAAAACTTCAACATCGTTTCCAAATTAAAGTGTGGAATCCGTCGAACTTGCGGATTCGTAAGCGATGAATAAGACGCTTTTTGTGACCTTTAACAAAAGGTTTTCTCGGACGATCGGCGTATGATTACATACATACGTAGACTCGCGCATGTTTCCCAGAGGGGTAGGCAGAGACAACGGACAGCACAGGTCTTTCCTTTCAGCGTATGATTAATCTTAATAAAATGTCCATAATGTCTTCCTGGTCGCATTTCGGCTATGGTAAGTCTCAGAAGATAAGTCAATTGCGTGGCATATTACGGTATACTAGTGTGTGCACTCTCTATGATCCGATGAAGCAGGCAAGTGAATACATCAGTTAAATTCAGAATTTGTCGGTCACCGTAGCCTAGTTGGTAGTGCTTCTGCCTACGAAGCTGGTGGTCCTGGGTTCGAATCCCGGTAAGTGCAAATATTAGTGTGATGAGCACGAATATTTGTTTCCGAGTCATGGATGTTTTCTATGTATATAAGTATTTATCTATCTATATAAGTATCGCCTACAGAAGTCGTCGCCTGGTACCCATGGTATAAGCTTTGCTTAGTTTGGGGCTAGGATGATCTGTGTGACATTGTCCCGAGATATTATTATTATTAATTGACGGCTTTACGAAGGTGTCATCATCATCATCATCAGCCTATCCATAGCTGGACATAGGCCTCCCCCAAAGGTTCCTATAACGCTGCCATTTGACAAGGGTTTGCCATAGTCACCGCGCTTGGCATGCGAGTTGGTGACCGCAGTTAGGTGGTAGCTAATACACAGGTAACGCTGCTGCCCAACTACCTGATGTATTCCTTAGTCGCCTTTTACGACACCCACGGGATGGTATGGGGTGGCTCTGTTATTCATCATGGGCCGGAAACCCCACGGCACACGGCTAATGGCTATGTAAAGGTCATAGCCCACTTACACGACTCTGCTCCAACACCGCTCCCACCCATCACCGCACTAAACAAAATCAGTACTTTACTTAGTACCGAGCAGTCTGATGGCAGGAAGCTGTCTGCTAATTTATTTTGTCAATATAAACTATATCGCAAGGCAACAACTTTAAGCCCATATTTGAATGATATTTTATTAGTCGGGTGGTGGCAGAGTAGTGTAATGCCTCCTATGCCCTATGCGGTTAGCCGGAATGCGGTCAGCCGTCAGCATCAATATTGCTGACCGGCTGCTTCATCACAATGCGCATAAAAACTACTTTCTTGTACAAAATATCTGAGTACGGTTAGCCGCACGGCTGGCCGCATTGTACGTAGGAGGCCTTAGTGGGCTATGACCTTTACACCGCCAATTTCCACACGGGCTGATTATGTGTCTCCAAATTGCAATATTGTGAAAACATATAGACATCAGGCTGACGATGGTGTTCTTTTATATGCATATATGTATTATGATAATGTTATAAGATGTCTATAAAGTATCGATTATGTGCAGATCAGATATAAATTGTTTCTTCTTCTTCTATTTCCTTAAAAAGTTTAAGTTTCCGTTTTGAGCAGACTTACCTTCAAACTTTATTAATAAAATAATTCAGCCTACTCCAGAGTTATTGTACAGGTATAATTCAACAGATGTGGGCCAATATTTTTTATCGGTCTCCCAATAATTCATAAAATCCTTAGGCGCGGCGGTCCGAAAACAATTTTTGCTGTTATTTAGGAATCCATTCGATTTGGTCTGTTTTGAAATTTAGAATTGGCTCAAATAATTATAATAGAATTGAACCGCCGCTTGGAGAGATAGTAAAATAAACACAACACAATATTTAACCTTTCTGCTGCGATCATGCCATCCAAAGGCAGACAACATTATTTAAATATTGTACCTATATTAGTCTTCCTCTTCAAAGTGGGCGTTAATAGCTCTCACTGACTATTATCGTACAGATTTTAACTGTAAAACGTTGTTATTGTAATAAAGACTTTATAATTATTATTAAATTTACGGATTAATATTGTATTACCAAAGTAGTTAAGACATTGAAAATAAATTTAAATTGGATTCGCCATTCGAGTGGTTTTCATTCCTTTGTGTATATGTGTCCAATTAGTGGTTTAATTTCCACAGTATTTTTGTTAATAATGTAATATAGTATCCTGGGGCATTATTCACACACGGCCGTTTTATCCCATACTAAGCAGAGCTTGTACTACGGAAACCAGATAACTGAGATCAGTTATCTGGTTTCCATAGTACAAGTTCTACATATACTACTTTTCTTTTGTAAACACATACTAATATACAAAATTTAACCGAATAAAATTAAACCAAAATTAAACTTATATATATATACATAACAACACTTAGACTGTGTGCTATCAAATGCGATAGACAATGCGGGCTCCCTGGGTTTTAAAAGTGTTTTCTTTTTTATTATTAGTTTATTTTTCAGGATTTTGGTTACACTACAGTTAAAGTATATGAAGTAGCCTAAAAAGTGGAATCTCTGGAGAGTGCTATCGAACGTGACTGCCTGTCGATCGATAGCACTCATATCTGGGCTCCCTGATTTTAAAGGTTTTTATTTTATACTTAGTTAAGACCATATTGTACCTACAGTTAAAGTATTTAATAAATAGTTAAACAAAGTAGAATCTCTGGAGACGCTTTCGAACACGACAGACAACGCGAGCGCAATGGTTTTTTAAAGATTGTTTTCTTTTTTATTATTGTTCGTTAAATTTATGTAGTGTCTAGGTTATAGCTAAGCTTAAAGTATTTAAAGCAGATTTAAAATACGTGAAATCTCTGGAAAGTGCTATCGAACGTGACATACACACGGGCTCTTGGCATAGAAACATATTGTAACCAATAATACAATACAATAATAATTAACTAACACCGTTTTCTAGGAAGAACTTGCCTGTACTAAGAAAGAAATTAATGATGAACAAGTACAGATGCCAGCACATCCAGCTCCCTCAATCTGTCAGATATATTTAATAGATTTTCAACTTTATCACAACAGCATAAGGTTCGTTTTCAATTGGGGAAATTTGATATTCATAGGCATCCGAACTGACTTCTGCCTACACGCCTGCTTCCTGCTAATCATTATAATAACATAACGAAGTGGTTCTTAAAAATATTTATATAATATTACAGATATCCCCGAAATAATATAGAAATTTTTTTATGAGAACAACTGTTTCTCTTAGTGAGAAACCCGGGTTCTTGGAAATAAATGTTAAGAATTACAGACATAGCAACAAATCCATAGTTCGTATAATGAAGGTAGTACCGGCTGATAATATATCATATTATTGCCGTGTTTGGTGAATACTTGACATCACGCCGCAGATCGTGTGTTTGATTACTGCCCAGGACAAATATTTGGGTGCATGAACATGTCTCTTTATCCTTAGTCTGGGTGTAATTATCTAAGTAATAATATGATATCTAGGTACAATGTCACACCAGTCCTGGCGCGCTTTCCGCCGTTTGATCTCCTGGCGGCAGTCGACGCGACGGTTTACTCCGAGATCCGCGTCCGCCGGGAGAGCGGTGAGGCGCCAGAGCAGACGCTCGTTGCCTATAGGCGGGATGCACACCGGCGCGTACTAACACAGTGGCGCGCAAGGCTTGAGTTGCGGCTGAACGCGCGCCAACGTGCCGTCGGTGCTATCCTGCCTCACCTCGAGGCCTGGGTGGGAAGGAAGGGCGATTGCGTCACCTAAAGACTGACACAGATACTCACCGGACACGGGTGTTTCGGTGAGTATCTGTGCCGGATCGGCCGAGAAGTGACGACACATTGTCACCATTGCGGGAGCGACCTGGACTCTGCCCAGCATACGCTGGAGGAGTGCCCGGCCTGGGAGGCCGAGAGATGAGTCCTGGTCGCTGAGATCAGACGGGATCTTTCGCCACCAGCAGTCGTGTATGCGATGCTGGCTGGCGACTCCACCAAATGGGACGCCGTGGTCTCCTTCTGTGAGGCAGTTCTGCTGCAGAAGGAGGCCGCCGAACGGGACCGGGAAAGAGCCGATCCCGCTCGTAGGCGGAGGAGGCGTCGGGGTGGCGGCGGCAGCCGTTAGCCCAACTCCCCTCGGGGCTGCGGTGGCAGTATGAGAATGTCCTCTACTGCCGCCACGTGCAAGCAGCCCCGGGAAGACAGCGAACTGTTTGTGGCGCAGTCGCTGTGCCGTACTGGCAGGAGTTGGCAAATGGGGAGGGCAACCCACAGCTCTCCCCGGGTACGTGTCCCGACCACCTGGGACACGGCGCAAAAGGGGGGCACCGGAGCAGCATACCCGCGTTCCCGGGGCTCCCCCTATCAGGCGCCAGAAGAAGTCCACGGCAGGTTAGGTTTAGTCGGTGCGAGTCCGACATACCCACCCGCAGACACTTTTTGCGGGTGGCATGCATTAGCATTCCCCCTGCATTATCAAAAAAAAAAAAAAAAGGTACAATGTCACACAGATCATCCTAGCCCCAAACTAAGCAAAGCTTGTACTATGGGTACCAGGCGACGATATACATACTTATATAGATAGATAAATACTTATATATATAGAAAACATCCATGACTCAGAAACAAATATTCGTGCTCATCACACAAATAATTGCACTTACCGGGATTCGAACCCAGGACCACCAGCTTCGTAGGCAGGAGCACTACCAACTAGGCTACAGGGACCGTCATAATATAAGTATAAAAAGTAGTATAGTCCATAGTACAAGGACTGCTTAGTTTGGTATCAGATTATAATTACACAATAATTTATAATAAACCACCAGCTGCCAGCATTGTAGGAACTTTACCCACTAGCACAAATTTTGAATTTGATATTTTTTAGAGTTTAGATTTTAATTCCACGTTAACTATTATCAATATTCCGAATTGTTATTCATAATTTCATATACATAATAAACTTCTGAAACTCCATTAAACACGCAAAATATTATTAATTAACATTCGTAATTTTTTTATAATTTATTTTACTGCTTTTTTATTTGAAGTTAGTTTATAGTTTTAAATATAATTATTAATGATTTATATTATTTTTGTACATATGTACCAAAATTAAATTGTAAGCACTAAAATATATTCATTCTCCTTTCTCGCAATTTCTGATGACAGATAAAAATACTTCTAGCTACATAAACAGTTACAAAATGGGAATAGAAATCGGTTTCGTGAGTCTGGAATTTATGGAGGGATCTAAGGTTGAATTAAGAGAAAAAGTATAGGAATATTTTCCACAGGCACGACAGGTATGATGAAATGTGTAAATAAGTTTGCCTATGGAAGTCGCGTAAGGTTTTTACTATAATGTGCTAGTAATATATCAGTTAACGTAACTTAATTAACTTAACTTGTTTGGAAACATCCAGAAAAAAGTGCCTACCGCAGCATATGCAACAGTAAATAATTACTGTATCGCTGATCTTCCGATTGCGCCAAAAAGTAATGTCACGGTTGAGGCCAACCGCTCGGCGTTGCCACCGATGGACTCGAACATCGGCGCGCTCCGGCAGACTCTCGGCATCGGTTAAGTTCCTGCCGGCGCGCACACATAATTTCTTATATATAACCTGAACGGTAGATCCCTTGCATGTAAGTTTGATCGCACCTACATAAGTCGTTGCGTTACGTTGTCTCCCATGACATATCGCAGGGATGATGGTTTGTGACTAATATACCTATCTGTTCATACATAGACTCACGCCTGTTTCCCAGGGGGGTAGTCAGAGACAACGGATTTCCATTTGTCACGATCTTTGCACACCTCTTTTGCCGCATTTACTGTCATTATATTCTATAAACATGCTCGCCGGTTTAGGGTACTTCTGACCTGGCCTTTGTTGAGAACGTCTCCGATTTGGTCAGAGAATGTTCTACGAGGTTCTACGAGGTTTTCCCCTTCCGGTTGTCCTATTCACACAGGTCAGGTATACATCTATATGTCCGGCAAATCAATATAAGTCTTAGTTACTCCAATAAATAAATATTTTATTGTATTCTATAACATCTCCGGAAAGTCCTGATCGTCATGGTTTACGTTAACGGCGTCTATATGGTGGCCATATACTTCCTTGCAACTAGGGCAGAAAAAGTGAACCAGTTTTAATAATTTATCATCTGGTACATGCCAAACAACGGCCTAATCCAAAGATAAACCGGGATCAGAGAAATATATAAAAATAAAATTCGCAAGCGCTTTTACAAAAACAATACCTCAAATTATTAGAATCCCTCCTGGGTTGCTTAACACAAGAAGCAAAATTATTGCTCTCCGAGGTGTAAACGTAAAAGTATTACCAGGGATTTGAGTGAAAAAATATATCTGTACTAAAATAGGGACGGCTTTATCATTCTAGTCTATATAGACAGATAGCGGAGAAAAATGGTTACTAGAAAAAGGACTAACAGACCACATCACAAATAACTAATCATGTGATGTGTGTGATGTGTGTGGTGTTATTGAAGACGTGCATCACCTGTTGGTGGAATGTGTCCGTTACGATACCAATCGAGAGCTACTTAGAACATCTTTGCACTTGAGGCAGAACTAATGTTGGTGTGTTCCACGAGATGTTGTCATCTCTTGTGTCTGAAGCCGCTAAAGTACTGTTTATGCTATTTAGTTGTAAGCCATAACTAGTAAGTAGATGTAGTTTAGGTTAAGGTAGGTTACGATGGAATTGACATGTACCTGCTTCCTTAAATAAATAGAAAAACTTGAGAGGTGTCAAGGGACACCCGGATGGAACGAAGTTATTTCTTATTATTTATTATGTACAAAAAACCTGTATACACTCAACAAAAATAATCGTCGCGACACCACACTGTTCAATGCGAAATAGAAATGAAAATATCTGGCTTGCTTTCTATAAGAGAGAGAGAGAGAGAGAGACAGACAGAGAAACATACGTACGCCGCACAGCAAAAAGTGTCGTGACAACTTTTCGTAAGATTTTTTTCCGTCTAGCCCCCTATCATCAATTATCAACAGCTTTCCGTGACCAATTAGCTTTTCATCCTACTAATATTATAAACGCGAAAGTTTGTATGGTCATATTTGTTACTATTTCACGTAAAAACTACTGAATGGATTTTAATTAAACTTTACAATAATATAGCTTATACATTATAATAACAGATAGGCTACAATTTATAAAGATGTTGTGTGTATTGTCCAAAATATGACGATAAGTGTTAGATATTCCGGCGTGCACTGCCTAAACCGCTAGAAGTACACATCCTACTAATATTATAAATGCGAAAGTTAGTGAGTATGGATGTATTTTTGTTACTCTTTTACGTCAAAACTACTTTAACACGGGTGAAACCGCGGGGCATTGCTAGTATTAAATATTTTTTATAAGTAAGGGGTTAAGTGTATCCTTCAACAACCCTCTTCGCACAAAAAAGCGGAACACAAACGATTCTTGCGGCTCATTTATCCCAAAAGGGTTAATTTATTGATCCGAGCCGTGAAATTGAAGGGGATAGGTTATTCCCATTAAATTTTCAATTAAACGGCCTAACGGCTAAGACGTTTGATTCGCACAAATCTCAAATTTCGATTAGTAAGATAGGTACTGAATATTATGGAATATTCCATTTCAATTTAGTGTCAAGTTTACCCTCACTTGACCTTGGCTAGCATCTACAGTTACAACGAAAACGGGCTAGATAAAAGATTTCTGGACGTCATTTTAATTCCGGTTGAAATCATTATTTAACACGTATAAACCACGTCAAAATTTTATTTACTAAGGGGCTCGAAGCACTCTGACACCAGGGTAAGCACTGCCCATAAGAATAAAAAACTTGAGAGGTGTCAAGGGACACCCGGATGGAACGAAGTTATTTCTTATGTACAAAAAACCTGTACCTATACACTCAACAAAAATAATCGTCGCGACACCATACTGTTCAATGCGAAATAGAAATTAAAATATCTAGCTTGCTTTCTATAAGAGAGAGAGAGAGACAGACAGAGAAACATGCGCACGCCGCACAGCTGCAAAAAGTATCGTGACAACTTTTCGTTAGATTTTTTTCCGTCTAGCCCCCTTTCACAACGCGCGATAAGGAACTTTGTTCCAATAAAACAACAAAACTTTAGTTAGTCAATTCTAAAAATATCTTAATTATAACAACTCTGATAACAAATATACAGTACCAAACAACCTATACAAACTGGACAAGTTTTGAACATCTAAGGCGAAACATTCATTTTTATCCTTCCCGAAAAGTTTGGAACTGCCCTAAATCATTTTGCGACGGCCGAAAAGAGTTATCAAGATGTTTGGGACAAAGTTCGGTAGCTAAAAAAGTTAGACAATTCGGAACAAAACTAAACGGGTTTTTCGAGTATGAAAGTATTTTCCCTCATTCACCCGCCCACACTGTTACTGATTCCAAATATTGTCGGTCTCATCCATCAGGCTCATGTCACTCCATCGATTATCGATGACTCGGTCATTAAAGCCGGTTCTAGGAGATGAGTACTACTTGAGTACCTGTGCTTCATTTGGCGCACGTATTTTTTACCCAAGTAGTCAGATCAAGTGCAATCGATAGCATCGAGAAGCTGTTCATCATTGGCTGAGAAGATTCGTCAGAAATTGTAATCGATTTTCTTCTCCATTATGCTCAAACCCCTTCCTAAAGGCTGAGGATGCAACTCTTAATTTTGGGACAAATTGTATTAATCAATTTGATGAATCTTCGCAGCCAATGATGAACAGGTCCTCGACATTAAGGTAGACTCGTATAAAGGCGAGCGCGCGCCGCGTGACCTGCGCGGACTCAATTCTCGCGCTTATTTAATACTTTCGAAGATGTCGGACGACTCTAGTGCTTTTAATATAATTGCTGCATGATTAGTGATTATATTACTGATAAAAAGGAAAAAATAGAGACAACGGCGTTGGTGGCAAAATCCTCCGTCCACTCCATGACAACACGTACTTAGCCTCTAATAATCAGAAACGAGCTGGGGCTCTACCGGCTAAGTCGCCGAACATCGTTTTAGTGAATGGCGTTCAAATAAATAAAGGTTAAAAATTACTTAATCAATCGTTAAATCGGTTTCCATGACCACATTTGACGTCATAAATGGTCCGGAATACATTGTCAAGGTTGAAGCCGATTTAACGATTGCTTAAGTCATTTTAACCTTTATTTATTTGAACGCCATTCACGAAACCGATGTTCGGTGACTTAGCCGGTAGAGCCCCTGAGCGGGTGAGTTAGGGGTGCGGAGCTTAAGGTTCGGGAGGAAGGAAGGCGCGAGCCGCTAGCGCGCCACCCGCGCGCTCTTCGCGTACAGCGCTTAGGTTGCGCGCGAACTGCGCGCGGGCGCCACAGGAGCGGTGCACGTACAAAAATGCACGCGCGCAGCTCGCAAACGGCCCGCGAGCTGCACATTCTCCAGATGGGAACATGGAAGTCGTTGTATTCAAACCATGCGGTGGCTGCCTGCAATCCCTGCGACCACGTAAATCTTTGTGACTAACGTAATCTCAGGGATTTTTTGTCGTCAGTACCTATTCATTATCATTATCATTAAAGCTGAAAAATGTCCACAGCTGGTGAAAAGCCTCCTGTAATGATCTTTTTGGTAAACAGTTAATAGTTTGATAATCATAGTACTCAGAAAGACGCTGCTACGCACCTTCAGCCAAATATTCCCACAGGACGACTTCCACGTCCCCTACGTAGTGAGATGGGTGCGTAAAATTTTCTGCTACCACCATACCGCAAGTGGTCAATGGCAATATATATATTTTTAAGTCTCCAATATGGACAAGTAAAACTGCAATTGTCCTATTAAAACGTGTTGGCTGGCCTAGTGACCCTGACTGATCCAGGACACGATTTTTTTTTAATTATTAGGTCTTACGATTAAAGAACCTTAAAATTTCGCCTATGAGAAAATGGTGCATGATGTAGGGTTTTGAGTGAACACCTGTGTTGGGTCACTGGTGACCTGTAACGCTATAACCCTCGGTTAGAAATAAATAGGAACAACTTTAATTTTACCAGACATTGAAATGAGGAAAAGATAAATTAAATAATAATCAACCACATGCCCGGATAGTCATAGAAACAATAAGAATGGTTATTATGGCAATAGGAATTCCGCTTAAAGGACAAGTAGCAGTTTGTATTTCTAATGGCGACGTGGTTGAGAGCACTTTAGATTAGCAGCAGTACAATTATCACGTTTCTAAGAGCATTAGAATAATGCTCTGTTTTATCTTTTATTGAAATATCTTATGCTCCTTTCTCGCATATCTGTGGGACCGATTACGCTAACATGAGTCTTATAGTTTTACTAATAGGGAACACACCCGAGGCACTACGAATTCAATAATCCGTGTCTCTACTATTTACACTACGCTAAGCTTTATTTAAAATCCCACACTGCTTAAACCTAGTTTGTCACCAACACAGACCTAATCATAAATAGATTGCTTTATGGGCCTTAAAGTAACTTTCAATCGACCCTACTTACCCATCGTATGGGCAGTGTCTAATTTCCGCATTTGTTTGACTGCACGTGTGGCGCAGCGGCTAAGACAGTCGCCTCGCCGCTACGTGTCGCGGGTTCGAGTCCCGCGCCGAGCAACTATTTGTGTGACCCATAAATAGTTGTTCAGAGTCTGGATGTAATTTGTGTTTGTAAAGTACCCCGCGACACAGGGAATAAATTCCCTAGTGCGGGCGATGACTTTATCATAAAAAAATATACTTAAATACTAATTACTATTGATGACAATTCATGCGTTTGACTTGTATGACGAACGTCAGAGTGGACGTCATCCAGGCCGCTGTATTGGTCCATACGTTACCTAGTCTTTTTTAAGCTCGTTGCCGTTCAAATTCTTTCTTGGATATTACTCTCAACGCTCATAACAGCGCTTGTTTCAAATTCAAAATTCATTTATTCCGTTAAAAATTTACATTTATGTGGAACCGTCATTTCTTTTACACTACCGTGTAGTGCATGACAGGATAACGAGAAACACTGCCAGAAAACTGAGTAGGAATCCTTTTTTAAAATAAAATTTAATATTACTTACATAATTTTCATGTGTGTTGACTTAGAATAAGACAATCCCAGAGTCAAACACTTTTGTCTTATAAATACTCAGAAATTTTGGGTCCTGCTATACAATTGGGCTTTAATAATTCCGAGTTTGTAGCAACTTAATGCCACTTTTCTCCATGTTCATATAATGTAGGCTTTTGAACGCACGATATTTAAATCTTACTTCATTTTTATTTAAATTGTCGTACCTATATATACATAATTATTATACTTTAACCTTATATAAAAAAACAAAAATATTATTTAACACTCGAATTATAACAAACAACCTGTGGCGTGGTTGGTAAATGCTTCCTTTGCACGCCGCAGGTCGTGGGTTCGATTCCCATCAAGGACAGATATTTGTGTGCGTGAACATGTCTGTTTGCCCTGAGTCTGGATTTAAATATCTATATAAGTATATATTTACAAAAGAAAAGTAATATATGTAGTATATCAGCTATCTGGTTTCCACAGTACAAGCTCTACTTAGTTTGGGATCAGATGATCATTTGTGAATGATGTCCTAAGATATTACGTGTATATTATACTTACATCAATAATTCAAACTACGCATATAAAGCTGAAATTAAACAAAAATAGTCTACTAAACACGATATATATGTTAATTAGACTATTTACGAGTACGTCCTGGTCTAAACACTGGCGGGCTACCGGCTAAGTCACCGAACATCGTGATAGTAATTGGCGTTCAAATAAATAAAGGTTAATAAATTACTTAATCAATCGTTAAATCAGCTTCGACGTTGAAAATCGATTCTGGACCATTTATGACGTCACATGTCCTCATGGAAGTCGATTTAACGATTGATTAAGTCATTTTTAACCTTTATTTATTTGAACGCCGATCGCTATCACGATGTTTGGCTACTTAGCCGGTAGCCCCCCTGGGGCTCTACCGGCTAAGTCACAGAACATCGTTTTCGTGAATGGCGCTCAAATAAATAAAGGTTCAACATGACTTAATCAGGCCTAGCAGACTTAATAAACCTAAGTAGGTTTAACGATTGATTAAGTCAATCGTTAAACGTCACATGTGGTCATGGAAGTCCATGACCACATGTGACGTCATAAATGATCGGGAATCGATTGTCAACGTTGAAGCCGATTTAACGATTGATTAAGTAATTTTTAACCTTTATTTATTTGAACGCCATTCACGAAAACGATGTTCGGCGACTTAGCCGGTAGAGCCCCTGGTCGGAATAAACTTCCGCAACGCCATCCACGGAGAAGACGCCCAGATGGCTGCCCAAGCTACCTCGCTTTATACCAATGCTGATCCAATTATAATGCTAAATTATTTATATACAGTCGCTACTATGTTCCCTCTAAACAAACAGCATTAGCAGACAAAGAGGTATTACATCGTATTATTAGAATATACGACTGCAGCCGAAGTGTCTCGCCCCTGCTTTAATGGATCAAATGGAAAAAGTTTTTCTCTTACAACTTAATAGAAAAAGGCTCCTTGAATGTCCGTGCTTTGTTTCCAGTGCAAATTGGATGTTTTTTTTTTTCTTTTATTTGAATGAAATAAGGATGTGCGTAAGAGAGTGCGAAGTCAGTTTGATGATTTTAAGTGGGAGACCTTTCTATATTTATGGGAATGAATCGTCGTCCATCTCGTTGGTATACCGGTAGCGAGTTGATTCGCAGTCATTATCTGCAGTTCAACTCTTATCCGCTGTCCTCAGTACAAAAAAAGAGTTTGTCAGGTCCTGTTTAGAAAAATTGCCATTAGCGTCTCGAATCAGTAAATGCGCGATGTTACACCACCATATACTGTATAAAACGTAAAAGCGGCAGCCTTTTGCCTGACCTCTTTCTAATCATGTCTTGTAGTCCGTTCCATGGTATACAATTTAATTATGAATATTGACTTTAATGACGTGAGTTAAGTGATGGTCATCAACATAATAATATAATCACAGCCAGTCCGTAAGTGATCGGCGAGGTTAAGCACATACACACGCGCTTAATCTATAGATGGGTGACCGCCAAAGTGGTTTAATTTCTGACCCTCTCCATGCTTGGGATGGTACGTTAGGCTGGTCGATCCCAGTTGTAGTCATTAGACAATAGTCGATCAACCATATTAGTGGCCTACTAGGTGGCTTGAACAGCTCTGTCACTGACCATTCGATAAAATTAAAAAGGCTATTCTTCATTTTTTACTTGTTGTGCCCCGCAGTTTTACCCACGTAAAACTTTGTAAATGTGCCTATGTGTTATTTGGATTTATAAGCTATATTACTACAAAGTTTCATCAAAATCCGTCCGATAGTTTTTGCGTGAAACAGTAACAAACATACACATGGGAAATGTATTTATATATTTGTAAATAAATAAATACATTTCCCTAAAAAAACTGACATCCTGGTGTCACAAATAACAAAAAGTAATGCAATCAAAACTACGTGACAAAGAATTGTAATAGACACCTCCATTCTAATCTTAGAGCTCATCAGCGCTTATTACTGCTAATACTCTTCTTTTATTTCGCCATGATAGCCTTAATCGAGCTCATTTGCACCGGTTCTCAAGTGGGATTAGGGTATCTTTTGCGTTGTGAATAAAATGGCGTTTAGTTTAGCCTACATGTTTCAAATATTTAGATTTATATAAAAAATAAGACATCTTCAGGGCGAATGACAAAGACACCGGGCGCTCACCACCTACCTGCACATTGCTCGCTGGAGATCTTGTAGCCATATAGACATGACTAATTTTTTGAGTTACGTGAACTATCTGTGACTATTTGTAATATGATTGCTTTCATATACTAAATTTAAATTTATTGACTCTTGTCTCAAAATGAATAATGGTATAGTTTCGATGTTTTTCTTTTGTTTTCTAAATAAAAGCTAAATTAATAAATGTCCCAGAGATCTTTTTTAGTTCCAACCATTTTCAATAGCCTCCCAGCCGATATAAACAATCGTATCACAAAGACTTCTTTTAAAAACAAAATACAAATGCATTTATATAATATCTTCTGTGAAAACCTCACCGTAGGGAATATTTGATTATTTGGTTATATAGATAGAAAATAATATTGTTTAATAGTTATTATTAGTATATTAAGTAGAGTGGAAAAGTGTCACTTAAAATGTAAACTTTAAAAAAACATTGTTAAAAAGGAGCTACGTCTGCCAACAAACCGCTTTGCAGTTTGGCAGAGGTAAACATGGATTGTAAAATATTTATCTCAGAATAAACGCTTTTTCATTTTTCATATTTTTTTTTTATTTTTATTATTATAACGGCGGTTTCAAGCAATTTACAAGTTCTTTTTGTCTACAGGATACATAATTGAGTTAATAATTTGTTCATGTTTTTATATGAGCAAAGGATCACTCCTTTGCTACGCGTTAGTTTTAAAATATTTGATCGGTTAGTAGACATGAGCAGCCGACTCGATCCCCGGCTACAAACATTACGGACCTTATTTGATTATGTATCACGATTTAATAATTATACAGTTTCAGTTTTTTTTTACTTACTTCTATATAATACTGTTCTGAATAAATATGTTCTTATCATATTTTTATATAAAACCAAAACACAATCGACAAGATAAAAATAAATACTGGTCTAGGAATATTAATATTATTATAACTGTTTGTTGTAGTATAATGAAGCCAAGTAAAACTTACATGGAGCAAGAACGTCGACAGATTATAGACTGATTCAATATCCAAAAACAATAAATTAATTTGATTTTTGGACATCATGTATCATTATTTCCGCCTTCCTCCTTCTGCTCTTCCTTTCCTTTGTATTTTGTATACTTGGAATTGGG
The DNA here is from genome assembly GCA_951640165.1 of Pseudoips prasinana. Taxonomy (NCBI): domain Eukaryota; kingdom Metazoa; phylum Arthropoda; class Insecta; order Lepidoptera; family Nolidae; genus Pseudoips; species Pseudoips prasinana. Next base: position 6,855,539 of record OX621236.1, read on the forward strand.
GACCAATCCAATTTATGGATCGGAATAAGGTGCCTTGAATCTCTTCAGATTAAATAACAATTTTTAATAAAGTTGTCAAACAGTAAGTATATTTCGAAAATAAGATTATTAACACTTCTGATAAAAATATTGAATTGCGGAATTACGGTTAAAGATTCTTTATTTTCTCTTAAGAATATATTACATTCACTTACAGAGAAATATTATTTACATACTTTATATAAGACGCCAAGCGTGGTTACTTACCAAAGTACCAAAATATACCCACAAATTAACACCTAACCAATACACAAATTCCATTAATTCTTGCCGACTAGATTATATATTTTTTGTGTTGCGGTGGGTAGATTTGAACGAAGTGCACATCTTTACCTAATAATGATTTTGAAGAACAACCTCGGACTCTTATTTATTACTTTTTCAGCTCTAAGTAAAAATAATTAATGTACCGACATTAAGTAAAACGTTGAGAACCTCTAACAGTGACCGAGTTGGACACATTTCACGAAATGGACACAGATGCTCGCCATTTCGCCCCAACCCTTCAATTCAACGGCACAATAGAATACCCGGCAACATTACTATTTCATTGTATATTACAGGTGAGAAGCTTGTGTAAGTTTTTGAGTGTCGATTTAAATAGTTTCACGATTCATCTATATATATAAAAATGAAACCCGTTTTCCGTTGTCACGACATCACGCGTGAACGGCTGGACCGATTTCACTATTTCTTTTTTTTATTGTGTTTGTTATTGTCAGGAGAAGGTTCTTATGTAAAAAAAAGAATTTAAAATTGCGCGGAAAATAAGAAAATTTAAGAATACTTCACAACCAAATATTATCTCTAATCTAACCTTGGCGCTTTGGACAATATAACCTTTTATAATGTAACTTTTTTTTATTTGACATAGTATTGACAGATAGCGTGCGTTAATAGTCATCGTTAAGACAGGACAAGGTCTGTCGGGTCAGCTAGTATTATATGAAATTGTATAAGCCTTGCGATCCAAAGAGGTAACGTCGTCGCTAGCTTTTTGGGCACCTTACCCGCAGATGGCGACTTGAAAGCGGTTTCTTATCTATAAGTTGTACTTTTATTTGTAGTTTAGTATTTTGATTTTAAGTTTATAATGATAGTTTTAGTTTGTACGTAGTTTTAATCTTTTTCCAATATTTGTATTAGTTTAGTTTTAATTTATTTATTAAAATCTAGAAAAATATAATAATAATTTAAGCTATGAAATTGTTAAGGATTTAAAAAGAAACATTTTCAGCGCCTAAGTCTTTATGAAATTAAGACTTTTTAATAGAAGATTTCAAACTACTTATAAAATGTGAAGTTTCCGATTGTGTGTTTTATGTATCTTATAAAGTCATGATATGAAATTCATTACACCGAATGTCAATAAAAAACTATAAAATCGCCATATACTTTATTAAAAATCAATATAAAGAAATGAGCTTCAAACTTATATCACCTGTCTTTGCTAACTAGCACTAAATTTCTTAAATACACCTTTTTCAATTATAAATAATGTTTTAAGAGAGGTAGGGCATAGCGTTCATTCGCTCAAAGAGCAGCCCGACTGGGGAAGTACCTCCACCTTACAGAAGACATTCCTTAATAATAACATTAATAAATTTAATGATGTGTTTGCGAGTGTAAGTAAGGTAGCCAGAGCTGATTGGGGTGGGGAAAAGGGTCAGTAACACTTGGTTGCTGACTCTTAAAGGCCGGCAACGCAGCCGCGATTCCTCTGGTGTCGTGGGCGTCGGTGATCACTTACCATCAAGTGACCCGCTTGCTCCTTTGTTGCCCAGTGATATAAAAAAAATCAAGTAATTTTAACAGTGGACGGCCATACGATAATCAATATGCTTCAGTCATTTTAAGAGTATGGAAGGGAGGAAAGGTAGAGGACAGTCAACTAATACTCTTAAAATTATCTCTATACTCTTAAGCATGTTGATTATTGGCCATCCTCTGTTAAAATTACTTGAAATGTTATAATTGTAAAAAGTGTATTTAAGTAAAAATTTACATTGGGATACAACGGTGTCTGTGTGTTTATTTCCGGACTAAAGCCGTCTAATAAATAAGAGAATCACCTAATATATACATATTTGACTTTCGCTTGCCACTTGAACTATTGGTTAGGTTAGCTTAACCTGAGGTTGTGGGTTCGATCCCCACCGCGGACAATACTTTGTGTGATGAGCACGATTATTTGTTCTGTGTCAGAGTGTAATTTATCTATAATATCTATGTATATAGAAATATATTTATATGATGTCTCCCGGCCGAATTTCGGTACGGCGGCCATTCTCAATGGAGATTAGCCATTTGCGCAGGACATATTATAGTGCACAAGTGTGTGCGCAAACACAGGGACACTTTCTATTCCATCACTCTCATGATCCGATGAGACGACTAGCGACACGACCGGAAAGAGGTCAGGTACATGACCGACGGCTTTACTTGCTCTCCGAGGCACGGGGGTGAAATACCGCCAACTTTCAGACTTTAAGCTGATACTGAGAAATTTCTTTTTACGGAAAAATCCCATAATCACTTTTTGGCCCGACCCTGGTTTTGAACCCAGGACCTCATTTTCTGCCGTTGATCAATGAGGCAGTCACTACTAATACAATATTTATATATATTATATTGTTTGCTGTGAGTTGACGTCGGTGAATATCAGAATATCATTACCCCAGCTCATCCCGTGGCGGGCGAAGAAGTCAACCCGAAGGAATATCTACCAGAGGACGGGCAGCAGCTTCTTTCTGAGTACTATGGCCATCATACTTGGAGCCAACCCGCCTACAAAGCGTGGTTATTATGACACATCCTCCCAAAATTATTCTTGGGGGAGGCTTTTGTCCAACAGTGGACTTCTTACATTATATGATTAGTATCTTTATCAGTTGTCTGGTTGAAATAATACAGACTCTGCCTAGTTTGGATCATTTGATTATTTATTACTAGCTGTGCCCCACGGTTTTACCCGCGTTGAACTTTATAAATTATCACAGCTCCTCCCCCGTAGGTGATAGCGTGATAATACGTAGCCTATATGTTGACCCGACCTCTTAGTAATATTCATGCAAAATTTTAAGTAAATCCATGCAATACTTTTTAAGTTTAGCCCGGACATACATACAGACAAACAGACACACAGACAAAAATTCTAAAAACTATATTTTTGGCTTCGATAACGATTGTAGTTCATGGCCCAAGTATCCTTTAAAAAAAAAATTCAATGTACAATTTTGTCTTTCCTACGATTTTATTATATGTATAGATTGTTGTTTTGTAATATGTTTCGCACAAATGGCTAACAGGTATCTGTTACAATATTGTTAAGATTCATTATATTGAAGTGCCTAATTCTGTTCAACCAATAGAAGTCAAATATACTATCTTTTAGTGATATCATCCAAACTCTTGATGTCTTGATGTCACATGGACAACAAGTGTTTTTGTCTGATAAGATGATCAACACAACATTACTTCCACGTGTATGTACACATTTTTACGAGTGAAGTAAATAATGTATGTAAACCTGTTTACTAGAATATATGTTTGTTTTAAGAGGGCTAGGGCACAGCGTTCATTCGCTCAAAGAGCAGCCCGACTGGGGAAGTACCTCCACCTTACAGAAGACATACTTTAATAATAACATTAATTACTTTAGTGTTGTGTTTCTGCGTGTGAGTAAGGTCGCCAGAGCTCATTGGGGTGGGGGGAAGGGTCAGCAACACTTGTTTGCTGACTCGTAAAGGCCGGCAACGCACCCGTGACACCATTGGTGTTGCGAGTGTACATGGGCGGCGGTGATCACTTACCATCAGGTGACCCGCTTGCTCGTATGTCGCTCTATGCCATTAGAAAAAAAATATAATTTTCGTAGAGTAGTTGAAACTCATCGTGGTATAGTGTAACTTTATTTGAGCTAGAAGTATCATGCAAAGTAGTTAATTTATAGTTATTTTTTAAACAACAAACCACTGACTTCAACTCTATAGGGTTCCGCACCCAAAGGGTAAAACGGGACCCTATTACTAAGACTTCGCTGCCTGTCTGTCCGTCTGTCACCAGAGTGTATCTCATGAACCGTTATAGTAAGATAGTTGAAATTTTCACAGATGATGTATTTTTGTTGCCGCTATAACAAACACACACATACTAAAAACAAAATAAAATAAATATTATACAACAAACGTGAATTTTTGCTCGTTTTAATAAATAATAGCACGGAACCCTTCGTGTGCGAGTCCGACTCGCACTAGGCCGGTTTTTTTTATACAACAACCGATTTCTGAAACATTTATATGTGTTTTTACTAACCTTGTTTCGTAACATGGAGTCTCCAGATTACTATGCCCTTTATCTATAACTGTTTCTTAGAGAAAATATTTGTTATTGCAACCACACAAAAGTTAGATAATCCTTAGCGCCCAGTTATTTTTATTTTTTCTATTTATTCGTGTAATAGAACACACGAATAAATAGAAAGACACATCTCTTTAACTTTAATAGAATTTTGAACTATATGCACTACTAACAAACAAAATGACAAACATATCTCTGTTTTTATCTGAATTCGCATCAATAATACGTGTTTAAACTATGGATTACGTAAATTTTGCAAACGACTCGCAAATACACGCGCGCGCGCACGCACACACACATTCAAAATATTTATCTTTATTTTTAATGCCATTATACCTACTAGTTATAATTATCTTACTGCGTATATTTCACTTTGTCAGCTCGCTAATACATATAAAATGTAAATAGTGTAAGTGGTGGGGACCTGGTGTCCTGAAATACAGGCCTTGAGCCTAGCTTAGGCACCAGTCTCCTGCAATATACATAGGTATATGTCTACTGAAATATCTACCTTTTAAATGTAATAATTATGTAAAAATTATACATATTGTGGTGAGATAATAAATAAATATTATTATTATTACTGAAGAATTAAAAAGAACACAATACTTTCACTTCACACGATTAGCCAATACGTGTTTATCCTTACATAAACCGCTTCCTGGTATATCACTTTGGGATCCTTACATTGCTGGTAACATAAGGATCTCAAACTTTCTAAATGGTCTATCGGGCAATGGATCGAAATACGTATTTTGGCGTGTGAAAGGCGCCACAACTGAGCGCCACACTGGAGCTGCGAATACATCGTCGCAAAATAGCATTCGCGCACTTCCTTCTCCTCGACTCGACCTCTCCACGACTTCAGTGATTTGACGCAGACAATAAGCATGGCCTAACCATTGGCGAAAATGTTTCTTATTTGGTTTTCCCCCGTTACCCATAGAAGTCAATGACACTCTGCCAATGTATAGTGGCGATATCTAACATCCGCATAATGCCAATAAAATTAAAAAGTTTGCAAAAGCCAACTTGCTAGATTCGACCTATTTGTAGTAATTAAAACCGGTCAAATGCGAAAGGTTTTCACGCTCTGAGACATAGTAAAAAACAAGTAAAATTTATATTTAATTGCAATTATAAAAAAATCTGTACAGTTTCGAAACATTTCAGTTCTATATTTACTGTTATATTCATGTAAACTTGTATTAACATTGTATTCTAAAGTTGTGGTTCCAAACTAGTTAGGTAGCCAATGGGGGACGAACAACATCGTGGTTAATTATGTTTGGTACGTATAAATCAATAAATAATTTCATAATACATTGCACAATTACATAACTAAACATCAGATTGTTACTGGAATTTTAATGGTGTTAATGACAGTTTACATTTTATTAGCAAATCTCAAATTTTAAAATCGTACATACATAAAATTTTCAACAGATTCTAAGGTTGATTTTTATACTTAAGGTCTTTTTCAAAACTCAAGTATAAATAGATGGTAATGACAATAAAAACTTTCATGAACACTTAAGTATTTTTCATGAAGATGTTTGGGGATAAGGTAGTATTGGATAAGAAAGAAATCAATAACATATTTTGTTTATAAAGTAATATAAAATATTTGATTTCAATTTTAATAAAATGAAGACTAAATAATATATCAAGTGACTCGAAGATGAGTTTAAGTTTTAATTAATTCAGTTGGATCTCCCAGACCTTGGAAAGTTTATTACTGAAATAAGTAGCAAAGATAAATATCATTCTCATTTATACAATAAACAAATATATTTTGCTAACTGATATGCTTTACATTGTATAATTGATATAATTTAATTATTTTTGGTATATTGTTTCCTGGAAAACATTTGCCGACTTTTTTTCATAGTGGTTTTAGTTGCTTTTGTTTCATAGTCTATTGTTGTATTAGCAATATCTGTCGTAGTCAGATCAGAGTTTACTACACTTATTGTCGATGTATCTGTAGTTATGTCAGTTGTAGTCTCAAAATCAACGTTTCCTGTAAGCCGTCTCATCATTTCTAAACTGGTATTATTTTGTAAATCTATCTGTTTAGATAGAGACGCTATTTTAATATTGTAATTTGAATTTGTATTATTTTTATTTATGTTTTCATCTATGTATTTGTTCTTATCGAGGTTTTCATTTGTGAAATTCATCGATATCACATTTGTAGTTTCATTATTGGTGTTGATGAATGATTCATTATTTTTAATGTTTAATTCTGCCATCATCTTATTTTTTTCTGTGTTCTGAATAATTTCAGTTCCTTCCTCTGTTATATTATTTTTGTGTTCATAGATATCTTCAATCAAAAGGTCAATTACTTTATCTAAAGATAATGAATTATATTCGAATTCATTTTTATCTGATCCTGAAACTTCTGTCACATTACTGCTGTCCCATCCATTTTGTTTTTCAACATAATCTTCATTATTATTATTAGATAGTTCACGTTTGAAATATTTTGGGGAATAGTTAATTTCTTTATCACCTAACATAGATATAAAGAACTTTCTATTACTAATAGATTTAGGAGCTTCATAGTAACGTCCGTTCAGATTTTTATCAATTTTATTTAAGGGCCATCTTGTATTAGACACATCAACATTATCCACTTTTATTATGTCTGATTTCATATTCCTTATTTGTTCACCCAGGTCATATTTTAGTTCTACATTAGGCATCCTCTTAGTTTTGAACAAAATTTTATATCTATTTTTGAACATATCTGGATGAAGACTATTGTCTTGTTTCAGTTCTGGTGTCACTGAAAATTAAATGATGAAAAGAGAGATGAGAAAATGTGCCGAATAGTAAAAATTTATAATAATACATATGCTGCGTTACCTGTTGATACTAATTTACTATCATCAGCGTAATTCTTTGACATAAAATCATTCATAAAGTCATTCTTATTATCCATAAAGAAAATGGGCTTCGAATTTTCACTGTCATGTATTACTGGAAGTGCCACTTCAGGTTTTTTATTATTTTCCCTTTTGAGACATCCATTGGGATAGCAATATGTTGGTTGGTCGGGGCACATTTGGACACACACACAGACTGGCGGACTAGTTTGAAATTCTGCAAAAATGATGTTGAAGAAATGCTCCACTAACGATGATTTGCTTGTATCACATGATTTTGATGTTTTTATATTAGATGATGATATATATTGACCGTATGTGTCTGAAAAAAATCATTTATCCCATTTTATTTTCAATAAAGTGAAACCAACAAGTACTTTTGTGAATCATAACAAAATAAAAAAAAAAACATTTATAATTCATATGTCAGAAAACGCTTATTCAACACCTTCAATCTTGTTCATGAACCAGATTCGTTATGTAACATTCTATGCTTTAAATAAAATACTTCATATTTAAGATCTTAACGGTTCAGTGTACCCCATTTTCAGATTTAGGCCTTAAGTGGCGGCTATTTTGCTAGTGCATTTAGACAATACCCAACAGAAGACATTAGTTGTTTAATATATTGATATGTACGATCCTATTACATCTCATAATATTATAAAAATATATGATACTTACATCTGACCACAAAAAACGCAAATAACGTACGGAAAATGATTCTCATTCTGAACTATCTAGTTCAATATACGACAAGAGTCAATAACTACCGCATTCAATATAGTGGGAATTACTGTGTGAATGTAAAAAAGTATGAATCAACAATCTATTGTCTCTGATGTTTCACAAACTTGTTTGAGTCAATAATCAATTAAAATGAATGCTGGCAAAATCAGCGTGATATTATGTTAAACAGCTTGCAACCAATATCTGGAGTAGTTTATTATACGGATCTTGTAGCAACAAGGAACAACTTCCGTGCGTTTAAGCGTTTTTGCCATACCTACTATTGGAATCAAATAGCTCACTTAGGACCCTTAAATTGATCCTCGGTGCTTTTGCAGCTGGCTTCTCTAGTTGCAAATCTCTCATTTTATGAGGCTATAGCCTCTTTACATCATTCTGTCTCCCGCTTTGCTTAGGGAAGTGGAACTATTCATTTTCTAACTCCTCCTTTTTTCTGTTTCTGATTAAATTCGTTGCGGGATCCAAGACAGTTAAAGCGATTCCCCGGGACATGCCTGAGCTTCACCGCTCAGTGTCATTTCATTGTGTGCCACTGTTGATCCTGGCTTAAAGGAGTTGCAGTGGTGGGTAAGAGGGAGGGACTAAAATGAATGCTACTTATCAACCGTTTACTGTGGAACAGTTACTGTACGAAGATACGACGAGAATCTAAAGACTTTTATGATATTTTCTTAGTTATCGTATAGGTAATGGCTACCCTAGTGACAGAGACGTCAAGGGGCCGAATAGGCCTCTAACACGGCTAAACGAATGTTGTCTAATAACTACAACTGGGACCTCCAAAGCGCGGATACGCTCAGAAGTTATACTACTTTTGCGATCAGCCATCTATGGACTAACCACGTGCCATGCTTAACATCACCGTGCACTTATGGACCAGTGAGAGCAACAGGCGATAAGACTACTCTGACACTGAGGCAACCACTGCCTATAGGATAAAGTAATCTGAAACTTATTATACTGCACATAGGTCGTATAACCGAGGGCTGCGAGGGCAGAAAGGTTCTCGAGTGGCGAATACGAACCGGAAGATGCAGCGTGGGCAGGTTCAGGCTCCCAACAAGGTGCACCGACAATATTGCAAGGGTCACGGGAAGCCACTGGATGCAGGCAAGACCAGCCATTGTGAAAACGTTTAGGAGAGGCCATTGTGCAGCACTGGACTATTTTCGGCTAATATAATGGTGATAATGATGAATATGTGTCCCGAAGAAGTAATTTACAAGACTTGCGTACAAGATTGCGATTTAAAAAGTTGGTCGCACAGAATTTATTTTATTTGGTACCGTACAATATTTGATACCGCATCTCTTCATTTTAAAGCTGTGGTTTTTTATGTCATACTTTGGAGCTCCGTGATTTTTACAATTAAAAATTAGTTTAGCTTAGTATTTGTATTAAGAGGTATGTTCCATATTACGCATCGATTATAACAAATACAAGCATACAATATAAATTATTCAAAGAACAAGAAAAATTGGTTGGCATTGCCTAATCTGGCAACTAAAACATCGTAGTATCAAACTGGTTCTTTAAAATCCTCTTAAAAGCTAACAAAATAGGTGGATATGTTTAGCGTCCAATCATACCATTCTAAAGAATATTATACGATAAGATAGACTTTATCTTGTCGACGAGTAGCCAGGTGTTCAAGGACGTCTCAGTGATCAATACGGTTTAAACCGGGAGTGATCACAGACTGGTGAGAGGCTTATTGTACCTAAATGTCAAGCTCCAGAGGTCCCGACTGATAAAGTCTACGCTCCGACCTTTACCCATCCACATCCAAAACGCCGAACCCTTTCAGCTCGAACTGCAAAACGGTTTCGAATACCTAGCAGATTGCGAGGAAGTGGACTCATACCACGACAGGTCTTCAAGGCCCACCATACAAACTGAACCAAAAAGATCTCTGACTATACCCTGCAGCTTATGGACGAAAGACTGAAAATGGTTCTGACATCCTCTGATGATGCAACCAGATACCGGCAGCTCAACAAACAGATCTCAAAGTCTTTGACTCGCGACACGCGCCAATTTAATACAAATTGAATTAAAGAAGCCATTGAGCGGAACAAGGGCTCTAAAGTGTTTGCAACTGACGAAGCTGAAGACTGAGGATGGCAGAATCGTCACGTCTAGACTTGAGTTGCTGGGAGAGATTGAGAGGTTCTACGGACAGCTGTATACGATAACCCAGTCACCTGTCGATAGTTGTGCCTCAGATCCCAGAACACGACTAACCCAACACTTCACCGAAGACATCCCGTACGTCAGCCTGTGCGAGATTAGAATGGCTCTCAAACAGCTTAAGAACAACAAGGCGCTTGGTGATGATGGAGTTACGGCAGAGCTTCTGAAGGCGGGTGGCACACAAATCCTACGGGCCCTTCAGAAGTTATTTAACTCCGTCATACTAGAAGGTCAAACGCCACAAGCATGGCACAGAGATGTCGTGGTGCTCTTCTTCAAAAAGGGCGATAAAACCCTCTTGAAGAATTACAGACCCATCACACTGCTGAGCCATGTTTACAAGTTGTTTTCGAGAGTCATTACGAATCGTCATGCACGCAGGTTTGACGACTTCCAGCCTCCCGAACAAACCGGTTTCTGTAAAGGCTTTAGTACCATAGACCACATACATAGGCTGCGGCAGGTTATACAGAAGACCGAAGAGTATAACCAGCCATTATGCTTAGCGTTTGTGGACTATGAGAAAGCCTTTGATTCTATCGAAACATGGGCCGTACTGAGGTCGCTCCAAAGCTGCCAAATCGACTACCGGTATATCGAGGTGTTATAGTGTTTGTATGAAAACGTCACCATGTCAGTGCGACTCCAGGACCAGAACTCGAAACCTATCCACTTGCAGCGAGACGTGAGACAGGGATACGTTATATCTCCGAAACTGTTCACCGCTGCATTGGAAGATGTCTTCACATACATAGTACATCACCCACCTTCGATTTGCCGACGATATAGTAGTCATGGCTGAGACCCTTGACGACCTCGGTACAATGCTCGATGGCCTCAGCAGAGTCTCTCAACAAGTGGGTCTGAAAATGAACATGGATAAAACGAAAATCATGTCGAACATCCATGTTGCACCCACGCAATTGAAAGTTGGTGACTCTGCACTCGAAGTTGTAGAGAACTTTATTTACCTAGGACAGACCATCCAACTAGGTAGGTCCAACTTCGAGAAGGAGGTCAATCGTAGAATCCAACTCGGCTGGGCAGCATTCGGGAAGCTACGTAACATCTTCTCGTCCCAAATACCGCAGTGTCTCAAGTCGAAAGTCTTCGACCTGTGTGAGTTGCCAGTGATGACTTATGGAACAGAGACCTGGTCACTCAATATTGTATTTTTTTATTTTTGTTTTATTGGGACATCAAAGAGTTACACATTAATACATAATTTTAAGCAGACTGATAAAGAGCGTAGTAAACGTGTAACCCACACCAATGTCCGCGAAATAATGTTATGCTATGTTATACTATGGGCCTTATCAGGCGGCTCAAGGTCACCCAAAGAGCAATGTAAAGGACTATGCTTGGAGTTTCCCTGCGAGATCGAATCAGAAATGTTGAGATCCGCAGGCGAACCAAAGTAACCGACATAGCTGTAAAAATTGCCAAACTGAAGTGGCAGTGGGCAGGGCACATAGCTCGTAGAGCCGACGGCCGCTGGGGCAGAAAGGTTCTCGAGTGCCGAACCGGAAGACGCAGCGTGGGCAGGCCCCGTACAAGATGAACCGATGATCTTGTGCGGGTCGCTGGAAATCGCTGGATGCGGATAGCGCGCGACCGGCAATTGTGGAGATCTTTGGGGGAGGCGTTTGTCCAGCAGTGGACGTCTTTCGGCTGATATGATGATAATATTATAAACGCGTTACTTATTTACTTATCGTATAGACAGTGGTTACCCTAGTGTCAGAGTTGTTCAAGCTATCCAGTAGGCCTCTGATCAGATCGGATTGTGAATAATGTCTCAGGATATATTAATATAATGTAATGGTCACCCTAATTGTTGTCACGTCCCGGAATGGAGCCCAGAATACGTGAACACCGAGGTAACAGTGAAGTGACCATCTTAACCACCCCCACATGCGTAGTCACAAACTTTAGCCTTTATAATATTAGTGTGATATGAAATTCTATAGAAGCGCAGGTATCCATAGGACACTCTCCACTGCGAGCGTCCCAGCTATGGTAGCACCAAGCGACCTGGTGCGCGACCACGAGGAAATACCAAATGGTATATCTGGGGTCCCTATGCAATTTTTATAATTGACGCTTCACTTGAGCAGAGAGCTGGTTTTTATTTTGGTCAAGGTATCAGCTTTTATCAGCAATTACTATAACATTATTAATTTGTGTCCCTAGATTCTTTTTAAAGAGACAACGCCCGCACTATAGAATTTAATGCCTGTGTCGCGAGGTACTTTACAAACATATAATAGATGGACACAAATTACATCCAGACTCAGAATTACCAAACTCAGTATTTATGGGTCACAGAAATAGTGGTCCAGCGCGGGACTCGAACCCGCGACACGAAGCGGATACGGAAGATACCCTAATGAGGGTGTTCTCTTTTTAAACAAAAAAAATGACTTAAACCTATATTAAATTATAACTAAATGGTGTCACAAAAATCCTCCGGATCTTGCTCAGAAGATTTTGCCATGCTGAATGGCAATATTCAGCATGGCAAAATCTGGTTAAAAGGTTGTCTCTTTAAAAAGAATCTACGACAAATTAATAATGTTATAGTAATTTATTTATGGGTGACACAGATAGTTGTCCGGTGCGAGCATCGAACCCGGGACACAAAGCGTCGAGGCGACTGTCTTCGCCTATATCATACAAATAGTGCATAAATATAATTATGATTTCATATTGTTTAAGTTTTATATCTGGACTAAACATGTACAGTCGCCAGCACATCAAGCTACCCCAATCTGTCAAATTTGTTTCATAGATTTTCAACTTTATAACAAAGTATAAGGTTCACTTTCAATAAGGGAAATTTGACAGATTGGGGTAGCTTGATGTGCTGGCGTCTGTACATTGTATATTATAAGTTTCATTAATAAATATACAACGAAATTATAAATTAAATTTAGGATAACATAAAATATTTTGTGCCGTATTATATTTTTTGCTTGTAGATTAAGAATTAATGATATATATAGGTATGTATATACCATTCACAAGGTCAGAGTTTTTATCATTAAATAAGTCTCATGATCGCAACATGCGGCATCTACTCGTATATATATAGGCAGCAAACATTATCTGAACTACAATACTCAGTGTTCATTCTTTAGTTGTGGAGTTATGAGTATATTTGTAAAGAAATAATTTATACAAATATGTTACTTCAAATTGTATTAGTGGGACTTATAATAATATTTTCATTGATTTATCTCATTGGGAATAGTAATCAACGGTACTGGAAGAGAAGAGGGATCAAATTTCACCAAGAAAACAAGTTATTTGGACCATTTTGGGACTTGATGGTCCAAAAATATTCAGTGTTCGAAGCATTTGGAATATTGTACAATGAATATAAAAATGAACCTGCCGTCGGTATCGGATCTATATTCAACCCATCGTTATTGCTGATTAATCCCAAAAATGTACACGCGATGTTGCAAACAGACTTCAATTCTTTTAGCCACAGAGGGATAGAGAGTTTTGAAGACCAACTTTCGGACAACGTTACCTTCATGAATGGACCAAGATGGAAACTGATGCGACAAAGTATCACTCCAATGTTCACTGGAATAAAATTGAAGAATATGTTCTACATCATGAATAAGAGCTCCGAAGATTTTATTGAATACCTGAAGAATAATCCAAAGTTGTGGGAAGGTGGATGTTTTAATACACTCATGAAGTTTTGCAATGCAGCAGTCTGCAGTACGATATTTGGCATCACTACACAATCCATATTCGACTCCCCGTTCGTCAAAGTAGCTGAAGATTTTTCAAAACCATCCGTAATAAGAAACTTGAAATTTTCAATAATGGTCATGAGTCCAAAGCTTGCAAAAATATTGAGACTAAAAATGTTTCATGATCATGAAGACTTCTTTATCGACGCTATAACGCGATGCGTGAAGCAAAGAGAACAAGAAAATGTGAAGAGGCACGACTTCATAGATACTTGCTTAAGCATACAGAAAAATGGCATTATGAGGGACTCTACGACTGGATGTGAAATGGAACCTACATATGGATTAATGTCTGCTCAAGCTTATTTCTTTTTCATTGCTGGTGTTGAGCCTTGTGCCAGTGCTATCTTCGCAGTCTTAGTACTTCTTGGACGCCACCCGGAAATATTAGAAAAAGCCCAAAAAGAAGTTGATGAAACTTTTGAAAAGCATAGCCAAATTACGTACGAAGTGGTATCAGAATTGGAGTATCTTGATAAAGTATTAAGCGAAGCATTAAGGATTTTCCCACCAATCGGAACGCTAGCCCGAAAATGCGTCAAGGATACTGTGTTACCCGTCGGTAATATTAAGGTTGACAAAGAAACAAAAGTATTTGCTTCATCGTATTATATACATCATGATCCTGATTTATACCCTGAGCCACATTTGTTTGATCCAGAGAGATTTTCAAAAGACAGGAAGCCTAGTGACGAAATTTACATGCCTTTTGGAAGAGGAAATAGAATGTGTATCGGAGCACGGTACAGCAAGTTACAAATCCTGGCAAGTTTGGTACATGTTCTACGTAATTTTAACTTGAAATCTAAACAGGATGGTGATGAAGTAAAGTTCAAAATAGATCCGTTTTCTGTAAGACCAATTAATCTTGATGTTCAATTTATTCCTAGAAACATTTAATAGAACTTGTGCACCAAAACAATATTTTTATTATTATGTTAATAATATAAATTAATTTAATTCGAGTATGTTTTGTAGTCAAACATTGTAGGCACCCAAAGTTAGTGTCAGTCATTGATCTGTAAGTGATCGGTGAGGTTAAGCACCTAGCACGCGGTCGTCTATGGATGGGTGATCATAAAGTTGTTTAATATCTGAGCTTTTCCGGACACGTTGCGCTGTTGGTCCTATTTGTTTAAATTATATAGAATAACATGAAAGAAATGAATGGAGACTGAAAAAAAAGGAGATAGAGAGACATGGAGACGGTTAAAAATGAAGAGTTATTTATTATTTTAAATTGAAATTTGTCAATTTTAGATTTGTTATTAAATTAAATTTACTATTTGGACTGACAGTGTGACATAAGTTAAATTGCTATAATTATAAACTTAAGGACGTTATTGTGAGCGTATTATATTTATATAACTTGATATCAATTACCATTTAATATAAATTATGGAAATTAAATTATAATAATTTATTTTGAATAAGACACTGAATTGTATTACCTCTATAGTTGAACTCTGTACCGATATTTTATTTCACCTGTGTTGTACAAATAAAAACAGATTTTCATTCATGCACACAAGTCTTTATGACATAACATGTGTAATAATTAATTATTACAACCTGGAACATTATTAACACACGGCCATCTAATCCTAAACTAAGCAGAGCTTGTACTATTGAAACCAGATAACTGATATACTACATATACTACTTTTCTTTTGTAAATACATCCCATTTTAAAATAAAATCAAAATAAAATAAAAAAGGTTTTTATTCACGTAGACTTTAAAAAAGCGCTTGTAAATAGTCAGAACATGTTTGTAGTAATATAGTTAAATACATTAGATATTATTTCTAGTAACATAGATATTTAGGTACATATTGTATGAAAACATTTATAAAATTTATTATATTACTGAAATGATATATAGCTATGTTTAATTATCTAGTTTAAGTCTAATATTTTTACTACATATTGTCAATGGTTCTGTCTATATTAAAGGTATTATTATTATGACGGACCTTGTGTTGACAACGACGGTCGCGCTTTAATGCTACCACCGGATCCAATGCGCCCCAACTGAGAAGACCCAGCGAAACAAATTCAGTGGGTTCATCTACTACCGGTTTCAA
This sequence comes from Pseudoips prasinana, assembly GCA_951640165.1. Classification (NCBI taxonomy): domain Eukaryota; kingdom Metazoa; phylum Arthropoda; class Insecta; order Lepidoptera; family Nolidae; genus Pseudoips; species Pseudoips prasinana. The sequence continues at coordinate 6,871,629 of OX621236.1, forward strand.
CACGACCCAGTTGAGACGGTCCGGCGAAACATACTCAAGCGGGCATGAACACGGGATTTGGTCCAATTAGAGTAATTATTTAGTAGGCAAACACAATATATGCTCGATCGGTTGTCTGAATGCTTATTATTTTAGATTATATTTAGGTATTCAAAAGAAAAACTTCGAAACAATAACATTATTCATTTTGAGACAGAGTCAATAATTTTAAATTAAGTATATGATAGCAATAATTTACAGATAGTTCACGTAACACAGCAGATCAGTCATGTCACATTACACCCAGACTCAGGACAAACACACATATTCATGCACACAAATATCTGTCCTTGTTGGGAATAGAACCCACGACCTCCGGGGTGAAAAGCAAGCATGTGCCAACTACGCCACCAGGCCTGTATATAATTTAAGTCTATTAATAATAATATCTGGGGACAATGTCACACATATCATCCTAGCCCCAAACTAAGCAAAGCTTGTACTATGGGTACCAGGCGACGATATACATACTTATATATATAGATAAATACTTATATACATAGAAAACATCCATGACTCAGAAACAAATATTCGTGCTCATCACACAAATATTTGCACTTACCGGGATTCGAACCCAGGACAACCAGCTTAGTAGGCAGGAGCACTACCAACTAGGCTACGGTGACCGTCTATAATAATAACGAACGCTTAGAAAAAATAGAAGAAGTCCTGCTGTATATATAACAACCCGTTAGCTAGCTATCAGTTCCATAAAATTGTATGACCAGAGCATTGAACCTCTTTTACGTTCAATGAATGGCTTTAATTATAGTCTGCATATATAGACTAAAGTATCAGTAATTTAGATAGATAGATAATTTAGAGAGAAGCCGTTAGATAATTTATGACCATCATACAAATAATGTCCTCCTAGCCGAATTTCGGCCACGGCGGCCAGCCCCACCAGAGATTAGCCATCTGCGTGGGACATATTATAGTGCTCAAGTGTGTGCGCAAACACAGGGGCACTTTCTATTCCATCACTCTCATGATCCGATGGGACGCCTAACGACATGACTGGAAAGAGGTCAGGTACAGGACCGACGGCTTTACGTGCTCTCCGAGGCACGGGGGTATAATACCGCCAACTCCCAGACTTCGGGCTGATGCTGAGAAATTTTTCTTTTTACAGAAAAGTCCCAAAATCACTTTCGGCCCGACCCGGGATTTGAACCCTGGACCTCGTTCTCTGTGGGTGAACACGCTACCGCTTGGCCAACGAGGCATTACTAGTAACTAGAGACCAAATTTACCTCCTACAACTTATAACTAAATAAATAAATACCTTGGGATAAAGATAAAGAGCCTGGAAACCTGGAGCCTTTAAACTGGAAAGCCCATATTGATAATTTGTGCAATAGGATAAATAAATTTGTTTACGCCCTTAGCCGAATAAAGAAGGTCACAAATAGAAAAACAGCAATAATGTCGTATCAGGCTTATATAGAATCTATATTATGATATGGGTAGATTCTTTGGGGTAACTGCACAGATAAGAATAGAGCGTTCATTGCACAGAAAAAATGTATAAGGGTAATTTGTGGAATCCGTCAGACGGACAAGTATGCCAAAAGTTGTCTTGTTATGTGTATACGAATATACAACAAAATACCAAAAGAACTTAAATTAATAAATAACTTAAATCTTTTTAAAAATAAACTGCATAAATGGCTAAAAAGACATAACTTCTATGACGTAAGAGAATTTTTAAAACATTACTATACATCAAAATAATATTCATCTATACATATAATAAAATCGTAGGAAAGTCAAAACTGTACATTGAATATTTTTTAAAAAGGATACTTGGGGCGTGATCTACAATCGATATCTAATCCAAAAATACAGTTTTTAGCATTTTTGTCTGTTTGTCTGTTTGTCTGTATGTATGTCCGGGCTAAACTCAAAAAATACTGCATTGATTTACTTCAAATTTTGCATGAATATTACTAAGAGGTCGGGTCAACATATAGGCTACATATTATCACGCTATCACCTACGGCGGAGGAGCTATGATAATTTATAAAATTTAACGCGGGTTAAACCGGGGGGCACAGCTAGCGAGTCTATATTATATTAGGTAGCCCCACAAAACTGCTTAGCAGGTAAGCAGTTTTGTGGGGCTATCTAATAAGATTTTAAGAAGTTTTGAAATGAAATGAAATAATTTTATTGTGGTACATAGATGTTACAGAATGAGTTGTGCCGCTATGACCGCCAAATTGGTATACAATAGGTTAGATACGAATAAAATACAAATTTATAATAAAAAAAATACACAAATCACTTCCCTACTAATTAGAATCATTCAGATATTCCTGCAAGCTATAGAAACATTTGTCAATAAGAAATTTATACAAAGCTTTTTTTAAATTATTAATGTCACTTAAACCTAAAATACTATTGGGTAATTTATTATAAATGTCAGGGATAACATAAAATATACTTTTATAGAATAAAGTTGTCTTATGTTGTACTCGTCTCATCTTATCTTTATTTCTAGCTCGGTTGCTGAACTTGAATAAAATACAATTAGACTTGGCAAAAATTGCACATTCATAAATATACATAGATGGTAGCGGTAGTATAGCTAACTCTTTGAAATGAGGCCTGCAAGAGTCTGTTGATTTAATATTGACTATAGATCGTATACATCTTTTTTGAGCTTTAAAAGCCAAATCTTTGTTAGTGGAGTTACCCCAGAACATCAAGCCATACTTCAAGATGGAGGGAACGTGGCCGTGGTAAGTAGTCATAACAGCAGTCCTATCAGATATCTTGCCGAGTTTATAAAGTGCGTATGATGACTGGAAAAACCATATAGATTTTATTTGTAAGCGACTAAACCAGCTAGTCGCTTACAAATAAAATCTATATGGTTTTTCCAGTCTAATCTCCGGTATCCATAAAAAAAGAATCCATAAAATTTTATGGATTCTAATTCCTTAATAGGGATGTTCTCTAAATTTACATTAAAGTCCGAAATTACTTGATTTGTTTGTCTAATAATGTGAAATTTCATAATGTGTGTCTTATCTAAGTTATAAGAGAAATAAAGCAAACCAACCAACCAATGATTATGAACTAATATTGACCTTTTCTTCAAGTCGGTCAAGTATTAGTGGTTGTGGTTGTGATAAGAATGTTATGAAATGATAATACAATAAAATAATAATATTAAGAAAATACTAATATAATCATGAGTTTGCATTCTTAGATGAAATGACCTTTCCGATCTTGAATCGTAGGAGCGGCGATAAAACATCGACAGTAGCACTAAACGTCCCTAAAACTTATCAACTCACGTCATAACAAAACAACGATGAAAAACGGCACTCACACACTCACAAACTTTCGCCTTTGTAATATTAGTAGGATTTACTAATAACGCACAGAGGTATACTACTACTAGGTAGTGGTCTAGCGGTAGCGTGTTCACCCGCAGAGCTTGGTTCAAATCCCGGGTCGAGCCAAAAATAAGTGATTTTGGGACTTTTCTGTAAAAAGAAAAATTTTTCTCAGTATCAGCCCGAAGTCTGGGAGTTGGCGGTATTATACCCCCGTGCCTCGGAGAGCACCTGTCCTGTACCTGACCTCTTTCCGGTCGTGTCGCTAGTTGTCCCATCGGAACATGAGAGTGATGGAATAGAAAGTGCTCCTGGGTTTGCGCACACACTTGTGCGCTATAAAAATGTCCCACGCAGATGGCTAATCTCTATTGGGACTGGCTGTCGTGGTCGAAATTCAGCTAGGAGGACATTATTATTATTAATTTACGATATAATATTTTACACTTCACCTTGAGATATACTCTTTATATAATATTTACTAATAACGCACAAAGATATATATATGTACATACATACATACATAGACTCACGCCTGTTTCCCAGAGGGGTAGGCAGAGACAACGGATTTCCATTTGTCACGATCTTTACATACTTCTTTTGCCTCGATTACTGTCATTATATTCTTCATACATGCTCGCCGGTTTAGGGTACTTCTGACCTGCCCTTTCTTGAGAACATCTCCAATTTGGTCACAGAATGTTCGACGTGGTCTTCCCCTCCCGGTTGTCCCATTCACACAGGCCCGGTATACTACTTATGTCAATCTTCTTTCATTCATCTCATTCATTCAAACCATCTCAGCATGCCTTTTTCAATCTTTGTGACTACATCCTCTTTCACACCACAACGCTCTCTTACTTCAGTATTTCGAATTCTGTCTCTCAAAGTCACACCACACATACTTCTCAGAGCTCTCTTTTCCACTGCATTTATTTTACTTTCATTCTTTTTCTGCCATACCCAACTTTCACTTCCATACACTAAAGTTGGCACTAACACTCCATCGTGCACGGCTAGTCGAGCCTTCTTTGAGACTTGCCGGTTACTTATAAAGGCGTGTAGTGCCCCATTCACTCTATTCCCCGCATTTACTCTTCTAACAATGTCTTTTTCATATTTCCCATCTCTCGTAAACAAAGTTCCCAAATATACAAACTCATTCACCTGTTCGACTATATATATATATATATATATATATATGTACATATATATATATATATATATATATATATATATATATATATATATATATATATATACAACGTGTAACAGAAAGAGTGAACGTAACTTAAGGGGCATATACGGTCTCCTTAAGCCTACCTATACACAAAATCTCATACCGAAATACCATCATTTTAATCTTGATCGTAAAATAATATACCGTTCAATATATCGACAAGTATTTTTATCGATATAACGAACATCCGTACTAACACAGCACAGCTGATTCTGATTTACGCTAGAAATTGTTTGACATACCTCTGTGTTTCTATGCACGCCTGGTAGTTTGATTCCGATTGCACCCACTACACATATTTTGTTTTATTTTAGAGTTATGTTTTTATTTATAGCACTGCTGAATAGCTATTGGATACTTTACATCGTATAAGTAAGTGACACACAAACACATTACGAGATCCTTTTTAAAGTTTAACTTCTAGTTGAAGTTGTTTTCAGTACTGATGGAAGAATTTCATTATTTCACGTTCACTAAAATCTGCACCGACACCGAAAGCTTAACTCTAAGACTTGCCTACTAACACGAGTCTCTCTCATGTACAACATATTCATAGAATCGTAAAGCTTTCATGTTTCTTAGTTATAAAGAGGCGTGGCCTCCATCGCGACACTGTACCCTTCACGACATAGGTTCCTCGTAATTAAACAGCCTTAAATTCTGTGACCTATGAATCCTCATCATCACAAAGTGCACGTCTGAGGCTATTCTTTCATAGATGAATGCACGAAATTTTCCAAATTATTACGATCACTAAACGACATAGTTAAGGATTTCGCGGAACACTTTACTCATTACTAAACGACATTTTAGACGATTGAGTAACTAAACACGACCTAAATAGACAGCAGTTTACGAACAACTGATGATTTTAATATTTTTATTAAATAAATGAAATTGCACAATATTTGATGAATTTGGCGGCTTTCTTCGAACGCGGCCCCTTTGGCGGCGTCTTTGAGTCCACTCAAAAGAGCCGCCTAGGTATCGACGACGCGCGCGGCTCGCTTACATGAATATTAAAAGATATTTAACCGTTTATTATTTACCTACATCAACTCTTTGATTTTGCCGCCATATTAGTGTAACTTTGGATATAATCAGGACGGAATTTGAAATGTCCCCTACTGTTCATATGAGCCTAGTACATTATTCATATTTTTTTATTTGTATGTATTGGATGAATGATTAATATGTCTTTAGGGAACCTTTAAAATTTGGAGTGTATCACTCTAAATTTTAAAGGTGGAATTGAAAGTGCCCCTGCACTTTCTATTCTATCACTCTCATGATCCGATGCGACGACTAGAAATACGACCGGAAAGAGGTCAGGCACAGGAACGACGGCTTTACGTGCTCTCCGAGACATGGGGGCGTAATATCGTCAACTCCCAGACTTCGGGCTGATACTGAGAAATTTCTTTTTACGGAAAAATCCCATAATCACTTTTTGGCCCGACCCGGGAATTGAACCCAGGACTTCATTATTCCCATAATCACTTTTTGGCCCGACCCGGGATTTGATCCCAGGACTTAATTATCTGCAGTTGAACACGCTACCGCTAGACCAATGAGTTATACACGAACACATTTAAATGGCGCGGCGCGCGGGGCCCGCTTTGATGAATATTAAAAAATATTTAACCATTTATTATTTACCTCCATCAATCCTTTGTATTCGCCGCCGTATTAGAGTTCCTTGCGACAAAGTCAGGACGGAATTCGAAATGTCCCCTAATGTTCATATGAGCCTAGTACATTATTCATATTGTTTTGTAATTTATCAGTAGTCGTACCGCGTGGGTTTATCTGGTTAGTTTGTATAGTTTGTATTAAAAATTAAGTACCTATTCGTTTCCGGCCAGATTAAATTCACATACTGAAAGAAAAATTTAATATTTTTACTATTTAACACACAAAAAAATATCTGCAGTTACATAAGTCAATTAAATTATTTATTTCTCCTAGATCCAACATCTTGCGGAATATCAATTTAAATTAAATTAAGTGATTTTTCCTAGTTATCAAAGTATGAATGATTAAAATGTCGATAAAAATTAGAGCAAAAATTCAGTTAAACATTTGATTGAATCTTAAAATAAACACGTGTAATAAATTATGTGACTGTACAGAACCACACTTTTTATTTACAGTCTAAGTAGTAGGTACCCAAAGAGGTAAGGTTCATTACCCTTGCGGCTGAGTTTTTAGTGTTGTTCATAATGTCGGTAATCTTTCTTGTTGATTTAGGTGGTCGATAGAAAAATAAATTACTAGTTGAATAAAAAATGATTATTTCTGTTTGAAGTTTCGTCCATAGGTAGCCGTCCTGATACCCTATAACCCACGTAAGTTACGTTCACACTTTCTGTTACACGTTGTATATGCAGTGGGGTTCATCCGTACCACCTGGAAGCGATATCGTCAAGCACTGTTTGCTTTCAGCGTTCATACAGTCCACGTACATGCAGGCTCTGGAATAAATTACCTGCTGCGGTGTTTTCTCAGGGCTATGACATGTCCTTCTTTAAACGAGGTTTAAAAAGAGTATTAATCTCACGGTAGGCAGCGGTTTCCTGTGCCCCCTGGCATTGCGAATGTAGGTACGGTTACCATATAACATTAGTTGGGCCGCTAACTCATCTGGCTCCAAAAGCAAAAAAGAATATATACAGTATACATAGCTCATGGGAAGCGTGCAGTGAAGATGACATGAGTTTCATGCTTTTTGTTCACCCCGAAAATTGCTCAAATACCACCACCCGATTTCATCCCGTGAGAAATCGTTACTTACTTTATCCTATGGGCATTGTTTATCCTAGTATCACAGTTGTTCAAGCCGCCCAATATGCTGTCGCGCATGGCTTACAGCTTAACAGTAAAACAGTCACAGACAAAAGGAAAAAAATATAGATTCGTGCAGTGAAGATGACATGAGTTTCACGCTTTTTGTTTACCCCAAAATGCACATTTTTTAAGTGAAATCAACTTTAGAGCTATAGGAATAAAGTGCATATATGCTTGAACCTGTCAAAATGCTCGCGCAGTCTCACGCATTATAATGTTCAAGCATACATGCACTTTATTCCTATAGCTCTAAAGTTGATTTTCTAGTGCCTTAATAAAATCCTCTCCGCTGCGCTCCTCTCTGTCTGCGCTGACCTTAGGAAGTTTTCACTTAAAAAATGTGCAAAAGACTGTCCATAATCATGACAGTTGCTGTGTGGCTAAAGGCTAAGAATATCACAACCCCATTTCATCCCGTGAGAGGCGTGAAATCGTTTCTTACTTATCGTATGGGCATTGTTTACCCTAGTTTCAGAGATTTTCAAAGTAACATACACTCATAGCTTACAGCTTAACGTGTCCTCCGAAGCACGGAGGCGCTCAGAAATTAAACCACTTTGGCGGTCTATGGATAAAATAATCTATTGACTGACCGATAGCCTAGTAGCTTAACCTCGCCTATCACTTTCGGACCAGTTAGTGCAGGCAGCTATGACTAAAATATACTATACATATAATAAAATCGTAAGAAAGTCAAAACTGTACATTGAATCTTTTTTAAAAAGGATACTTGGGGGGTGATCTACAATCGATATCAAAGCCAACAATATAGTTTTTAGAATTTTTGTCTGTTTGACTGTATGTATGTCCGGGCTAAATTCAAAAAGTACTGCATGGATTTACTTAAAATTTTGCAGGAATATTACTAAGAGGTCGGGTCAACATATAGGCTACATATTATCACGCTATCACCTACGGGGGAGGAGCTGTGATAATTTATAAAATTTAACGCAGGTAAAACTGCGGGGCACAGCTAGTATATAATAAATTTTAAAAAAAATGTATTATAATCATGACGAATCTAAAAATCTGCTAAAAAAGATGAGTTGTGTATTTTAATACGAATGAATAGAATTGTGATAAAAATGTTTATTAAATATTTAGTTTATATCTTGTTATCGGCTGTGAACTCTGCTATGACATTAAACCATTTGAGGGCCATTTCAAATATCAATCTATGCTCACTAATAAATTGGAAAAGTCAACCAAGATGTGCACCTGGCTAGGTACTACAGCAATTTCATTGAGGTCTGAATGTAGAGGTGGTTGTAAAAAAAGAAAAAGGTTTTTACTCACGTAGACTTTAAAAAGCGCTTGTAAATAGTCAGAGTATGTTTGTAGTAATATAATTAAGTATACATAATTATTTCTAGTTACATAGATATTTAGGTACATGGATTGTATGAGAACAATTATAAAATTTATTTTATAATAGTTATGATATTTAGCTATGATATTTAGCTGCCAACAACCACTTTATCTCCCTGCATTGCTTTGGTTCATCCAACGGTTGTCTGGAAGAGATTGCTGTATTAGCGATAAGACCGCCGTTTGTACCTTATCATATAAGTTAACTGATATTATAATGTTATGCTTCAATTTGGTGCAATAAAGCGTTATCTATCTATCTATCTATCTAGCTAGCTTGTATTAAGTTATTGTCAAAGAGATTATGTGTAAGTATAATTATGGAAATTTAAAGATTTAGCTATATTTTACTACATATTGTCTGAATGTTTCTGTCTATATTAAGGTACGAATTCAATAATATTATTATGGCGGACCTTGTGTTTATACCGAGAGTCGCGCTTTAATACTACGGTACTACGCTACCGGATCCAATGCGCCCCAACGGAGAAGACCCAGCGAAACAAACTCATTTGGTTCATCTACTACCGGTTTCAACACGGCCCAGTTGAGATAGTCCGGCGAAACATACTCAAGCGGGCATGAACACGGGATTTGGTCCACTTAAAGTAATTAGTTACGAAATAATACTATTGGGTGCAAACCTGTAAAGACCTGTAAAGATCTGTAAATCCTATGCCTTTCCTATTCTATCAACTCGTATATCACGCGTCGAATTGAAATAGCACGTCTAGCAGCATTTAAGACAGTCGTCTTGTCAACTCGTGTCGTGTCCTGGATTCAAATCCCGCTCATGACAACAAATTCTGTGACTCATAAGTAGTTTCTCTGTGTCTGGGTGTGCTCTCCGTCCATCAAATATATGTTTACAAAGTAATTAGCGACACAGGGATTAAATTGCCTAGTACGGGCATTGTCTTTTCAATTATAATGTCACTTAAATAATCAGGAGCTCAATTATTTATTTCAATTGGGGCGCATTGGATCCGGTGGTAGCATTAAAGCGCGACCGTCGTTACCAACACAAGGTCCGTCATAATAATAATACCTTAATATAAACAGAACCATTGGCAATATGTAGTAAAAATATTAGACTTAAACTAGATAATTAAACATAATCTCTTGACAATAACTTGATACGAGCTAGCTAAATATCATTGTTATAATAAAATAACTTAAATAAATGTTTTCATACAATGTGTACCTAAATATCTATGTTACTAGAAATAATAATGTATACAACTATATTACTACAAACATGTACTGACTATTTACAAGCGCTTTTTTAAAGTCTACGTGAATAAAAACATTTTTTATTATTATTTATTTTAATAATTAAAAAAATTTAGTTGCTTTCGTCTATAAAATCTTTGTAATTACTATTTAGAAAACATATTCAATTCCACATATTTTTCACTTTTTTTCATTTTGACACTTAAATAATCAGAAGATTTGCAGTAAGCTCATTATTTATTTCAATTAATTGTTTATACACAGGTTATAAATAGTGATGGAAATTTAAGGGGCGCCATCTACCCATGAAACAGAAAATTGCGCGAACATTGACAGTTCATAGCGGCCATCTTGGTAAAGCAATAGCATGGCAATAGCTGATAAATTAGGCATGAATACATATTTTTGTCCTCAAATTTCACCACGGAAATCTGCACGCTTCAATAACGTGTAGAAATTGTTAACAAGTTTAATAAAATTATTGCTCTATTCGCCTAAGGTTCCATGCGTTACGTTCACTGTTAATGGCGATCGATATCGGACAATGATAACAATTTTGTTGTATCCTAGGTGTTGTTAGATGATATGAATCTCACAACAGTCTGAGGGCACGTCTGGTGCAGTGGTGAAAACAGTCACATCGTTGCTTCGTAAACAGGGTTCAATTCCCACACAGGACAAATATTTGTGTGACCAGTAAGTAGATGTTTTGAGTCGTAGTTTACTTTTTCTCCGTTAAATACATTCAGTCAAAAAAGTATCGGGAATGGATGATTTGTAAATGGTTTCAAATTCAAATTTTAGTTTTTTTTTTTGTTGTTAGATTGGCACAACTGTTTTCCATTTTGGCGTGGAGTTTGAGTTGCATCTGTTATTTATATTAGGTCTTTACCTATGAAATTGCCGTTCTGCAGTACTGGCCATTTCAAATCAAAATAATTTTTGTTTGGCTAAGAATTCTAATTTCAAATTAATTTTATTTTAAAAACATGGATTCTTTTTTCCAAAAGTAGTCATTTCTTTATTGATTAGTGTTACATTTTCATCGCATTTCAATCTTTTTCGTCATCATGGATACGTTAAAAATTCGAGTAATTATGGAATATGAGTACCGTCGTGGCAGCAACGCGGCACAAGCGGCACGCAACATCAACGACGTTTACGGAGCTAACACTACAAACCAACGCACCACCTGTTATTGGTTTGCTCGCTTCCGTTCTGGAAATTTCGACCTGAAAAATGAACCTCGCGGTCGTCCGAAGACTTTGGTCGACAATGACGAATTAAAGGCGGTTGTGGAAGCTGATGATACACAATCTACGGCTGAATTAGCAGCAGCTTTCGACGTTAGCGTCAAAACAATATTGGTCCATTTGCGTCAAATTGGCAAGGTAAAAAAGCTTGACAAATGGGTGCCCCACGAACTCAATGATCGCCAGCGCGAAGTACGCGTCGAGACGTGCCTTGCACTGCTCAACAGACACACAAATGAAGGAATTTTGAACCGCATTGTTACCTGCGATGAAAAATGGATTCTGTTTGATAACCGCAAGCGCTCAGCAAGTTGGTTGGATCCTGGTTCAGCACCTAAACAATGCCCTAAACGAAAACTTACCCCTAGAAAAGTGATGGTCACTGTTTGGTGGTCTAGCGCCGGTGTGATTCATCACAGCTTCTTACCAAACGGGGTGAGCATTACTGCAGATGTGTACTGTGAAGAACTGAGCACAATGATGGAGAAGCTGGCGCATCTCCAACCAGCATTGGTCAATCGCTCGTCTCCGCTGCTCCTGCACGACAACGCGCGACCTCATACTGCACAGCAGACGGTCTCCAAGTTGCAAGAACTGGGGTTGGAAGCTCTCCGTCATCCGCCCTACTCACCAGACCTTGCGCCTACAGACTACTACTTTTTCCAGAATTTGGATAACTTCTTGGCGGGAAAAAAATTCAATACCCGAGAGGCAGTACAAAATGCCTTTGAAGAATTTGTTGCCTCCCGTCCAGCTGATTTCTTTAAGAAGGGCATCAATAAACTGCCACTGCGATGGCAAAGATGCATTGATTGCATGGGTGATTACTTCGATTAATACAAATAAAAAAATTCATGAAAAAAATTCGTTTAAATTTTTTCATACAAAACGGCAATTTCATAGGTAAAGACCTATTATTAAATACAGTGCTGGTTTTAGTAATATCATATATAGTATGTATTGCGAATTCCATAATGGACAAAAATATCGAACAAAGAGTTTGTCTTAAATTTTGCATCGCTAATGGAATTTCTTGTTCGGAGTCACTGAAAATGTTACAAAAGGCTTACGTTGAATCGACTTTATCAAAAACTCGTGCTTATGAGTGGTTCAAAGCGTTCAAAATCAGTCGCGATGTGATGAAAGATTTGCCTCGCTCTGGTAGGCCATCAACGTCTGCAACTGAAGTTAACATCGCAAAAGTGAAGGAAATAGTGACTCAAAATCCTCATTCAACTCTGAGAGAGATAGCCGCCGAACTTTCTGTATCTCACGAGTCTATTCGTACCATTTTAAATAATCATTTGGGTATGAAACATGTTGCCGCTCGGCTAGTCCCAAAAGATCTAAATTTTCTCCAAAAACTCAATCGCATGAAAGTCGCTGAGGACTTGGTAGAACGAGTCAATTCCGACCCAACATTCATGAAATGCACGTGACGTGAGTTTACGAGTTTGACATGCAAACTAGTCAACAAGCTTCGGAGTGGCGCCTTCCAACTGAACCGAAACCGAAAAAACCACGCCAAAGTCGATCAAAAGTCAAAGTCATGTTGACTGTTTTCTTTGACTATCGCGGTGTTGTGCACTCTGAATTCTTACCAGAAGGTCGAACGGTTAATAAAGAATATTATTTGAGCGTTATGCGGCGTTTAAGAGAGCAAATTCGACGAAAAAGGCCAGATTTGTGGAAAGAAAATTCATGAATTTTGCACCACGATAATGCGCCTTCGCACAAGGCCATCATTGTGAACGAATTTTTGACCAAACACTCAACAAATACCATCCAGCAACTACCATATTCACCAGATATGGCTCCAGCTGACTTCTTTCTTTTTCCTAAACTCAAATTACCACTTCGTGGTACCCGTTTTCAATCGGTAGAAGACATAAAGGAGAATTCGCGGCGAGAACTGAACTCAATTCCGAAAGCAGCGTTTAAAAAATGTTTTGATGAATGGATTATTCGTTGGCGTAAGTGTATCGTTTCTGAAGGAGCATACTGATAAAATAATGATAAAATAAATTTGGATGAATAATAAATATTTTGCATATTATTTATCTTCTCCCGGTACTTTCTTGACAGAGTAGTATATGGTTTTAAAGTATGCCGGAACACAGGGATTAATTTTCCTTATGGCCCATAATATTTTGTGACGTAACACTGCTCGACTATTCTATGGGGCTATGTGAAACCACAGTCAATTGGCCATCCTAACACGTGTTATTCGTGGACATCCAAAATTTGTAGGATACACCACTTTCAGAGAAGTCAGGGCACGACTGAAATTATATTCCACACATAATGTCATCAAATATCCTTTAAAATATAATAAAAATATGACAACATCACTTAAATAATATATCGTTTTATTTCATTTCAAAGTTCAATCTCCCTTAATTGAAAATATTTTTTAAAAGAAGACTAGTTTGCCAAGTTCGAAAAAATCTTACTAATATTCTAAAGGCGAAAGTTTGTTAGTGTGTATGTTTGTTACTTCTTCACGTCTAAATGGCTGGAGCGATTTTAATAAAATTTGGTATGGAGTTAGCTGTCACCCAGGGTTAACACATAGGCTATAATTTATAAAGTTCAATGCGGGTCAAACTGCGGGGCACAGCAAGTATAAGACAAATACGAATAAAATGCGTTGACTGATGCCCAATCTCTTCAAGTTCCGAGTTCCCCAAAGTTCTTGAAATCTTGAAATGTCCGAAATGTGGAATGTTACAGTTGCCGAATCAATACTTGCGTACGTATTGTTAAATGCTATTTGTTATTATTTCATAGAAATAATGGGATAAAAATTTAAATATGTATTTTCAATACATTTTACGGATCTATATATATAAAAATCAATGCCACTTTTCGTTGTAATGTTATAACTCAACAACGCCTTTACCGATTTGGCTAATTTTGGTCTTGAATTATTTGTGGAAGTCCAGGGAAGGTTAGTACGTAGACAAAATTTAAAAAAAGTCTTGAAAAAGTGTAAAAACAACATCTTTTAGAAATTTATAATAAGTTTTTGTTTGAATAAATGAACTTAATAATCATTTTTTTTTAATACTATGCCTTATACGTAGCAAAGCACGTACCGGGCCGCTAGTAATTAATAAATTATTATTATTGTTTTACCATACTGATAAGTAATAGATAACAAATGACGTTGTTTTGTACTTCAATAACAAATAGGTGCTCATAAATAGTGGTGTTAATGACTGCGAATGAGAGGTAAATATCAATTATATTTTCTACTTGTGCGAATGAGAGCCATCTGTGATTTTCAAAGATACTTTAGGTTTAATATGTGTTTTAAATGCTGTGCCTGCAACATTACCAAAAAACGCCCCTTACACTTCATTTTCCCCTAGAATTAATTGGATATGCCTCGAAACTATCTCAAAACACATAGTACAAATTATAACAGAGATGATATGTCTTCCGAAGTAAGGTTACTTAAAGTAATGATTTTATTTTCTTTTAACACTTTTGGAGACGTCAGTACGAGGAATGGTCAAGTGTGAGCTATACACAATACATTTTTACATTTTGGGGACGTTGGGCATGAATGTATGAAGAATAAATTTGAGGAACTTGAAAGCATTCTTGTATGAGAAGAATTTTTTTCGTGAGTTTGGACACACGTTGTTCAGTTTCATATATAATCAAGCTCCTTAAGTTATCCCATGATGATGCAGCGTGTTACTATCCTCCTGCAGCGCAAGGGCCTATTCTCATAATTGGAGGGGTAGACGATAGTCTACCATGCTGGCATAATACGACAGACTTGTCATGCCTTCAAAAACATGTAACAACTGGCGATATTTTGATAATTAATGTCTAATATGCTTATTCAAAGGTATTTAGGAACACATTATAATTGTTTAATCCTACTAAGATTATAAATGCGAAAGTTTGTGAGTGTGTGACTGTGTGAGTGTGTATGTTTGTTATTTCTTCACTAAACTAACTAAACGGCTAGAGCGATTTTAATAAAATTTGCTATAGACTTAGCTGTCATCCTGGATTAACATATAGGCTATAATTTATAAAGTTAATTGCGGGTAAAACCGCAGGGCACAGCTAGTAAAAGACAAATACGAATAAAATGCGTCGACTGATTGGCTGATGCCCAATCTCTTCAAGTTCCGAGTTCCCTAAAGTTATATCTATTTACTACTAATAACTAACTAATTTATATCTACTTACAGTTACAATTGCCGAATCAATACGTTTACGTACGTAATGTTAAATGTCATTTGTTATTATTTCATAGAAATAATGGGATAACAATTTAAATATGTATTTTCAATACATTTTACGAATAATTAATAAATTATTATTATTGTTATACCATACTGATAAGTAATTGATAACAAACGACGTTGTTTTGTACTTCAATAACAAATAGGTGCTCATAAATAGTGGTGTTAATGACTGCGAATGAGAGGTAAATAACAATTTTATTTTCTACTTGTGCGAATGGGGCCATCTGTGATTTTCAAAGATACTTCAAATGCTGTGCCTGCAACATAACCAAAATTCGCCCCTTACACTTCATTTTCCCCTAGAATTAATTGGATATGCCTCGAAACTATCTCAAAACACATAGTACAAATTATAACAGAGAAGATATGTCTTCCAAAATAATGTTACTTAAAGTAAAGATTTAATTTCCTTTTAACACTTTTGGAGGCGTCAGTACGAGGCACGAGGAATGGTCAAGTGTGAGCTTTACACAATACATTTTTACATTTTGGGGACGTTGGACATGAATGTATGAAGTATAATTTTGGGGAACTTGAAAGCATTCTTGTATGAGAAGAATTTTTTTCGTGAGTTTGGACACGTTGCAAATTGATTTTGGACACGTTGTTCAGTTTCATATATAATCAAGCTCCTTAAGTTATCCCATGATGATGCAGCATGTTACTATCCTCCTGCAGCGCAAGGGCCTATTCTCATAATTGGAGGGGTAGACGATAGTCTACCATACTGGCATAACACGGGTCGACAGACTTGACATGCCTTCAAAAACATGTAACAACTGACGATATTTTGATAATTAATGTCTAATATGCTTATTCAAAGGTATTTAGAAACACATTATAATTGTTTAATCCTACTAATATTATAAATGCGAAAGTTTGTGAGTGTGTGACTGTGTGAGTGAGTATGTTTGTTACTTCTTCATGCCCAAACGGCTGGAGTGATTTTAATAAAATTTGGTATGGACTTAGCTGACACCCTGGATTAACACATATACTATAATTTATAAACTTTCATGTGCGTAAAACCGCGGGGCACAGCTAGTTGATGATAATTGTGGTTATTTAGATGTTGCTTCATAGTTCACAAGCAAATAAAATTACATAATCATATAAATCAAGTCTACAAAAGTAGTGTGTAAGGGGAAGCATAATAAAAACCCTAATCGCATATTTAAAAAATACAACTGATTTCAAGTCTCCTATGTGTAAACCTATATGAACAACATTTTTATGCCGGCATATTAAAAGCGTTTACCATCGTAGTAAAAAGAATGGTCAAAATCAGTTAACAAATGGAGAAATCTCTTGACATATGTATAGACATTTAAAAAGTACGGTTGACGGTTAAAATACGAATTGGGTTTTAGTAAGAATATAAATATGACGTCATATAATAATTAGAATACACGCTATGACACAAATACATTATTTTTTTTTGTGCACGTACATTTCTTGTCACATATTAAATTAAAATATTTAATATAAAATGCCTTTTACGTATCGCATACTGAAATATGTCGTAATCAGGTACATCTTAAAATTACTACGGATAATGAAAGTAGTAACGATCAATAAATAAAAGTTTGATATTCCTTAAGGACGGTTAAATAAATCGCGGTAAATTCATTAAATATTATTACTCTTTAAAGACCATTCAACCGACTTCAACTTATATGTAGATATATAATATCCGATTTATACAATTATTATATACTAGCTGGGCCACGCGGTTTTACCCGCGTTAAACTTTGTAAATTATCACAGCTCCTCCCCGTAGGTGACAGTGTGCTAATATGTAGTCTATATGTTGACCCGACTTCTGAGTAATATTCATACAAAATTTGAAATAAATTCATGCAGTACTTTTTGAGTTTAGCCCGGACATACATACAGACAAACAGACGCACAGACAAAAATTCTAAAAACTATAATTTTAGCTTCGGTATCGATTGTAGATCACGCCCCATGTATCCTTTAAAAAAAATATTCAATGTACAGTTTTGACTTTCCTACGACTTGATTATATGTATAGATTATATATGAGTATATAATCTATACATATAATCAAGTCTTCGAAGTCGAAAGCATTGTCAATCAAATAAAAAAGTAATGTTCAAAATTGGTCATACATAGTATAAATACTTTATGTGTTTTCCGCGATTTCTCCTATGTTTAATAATTATTTATAATGATTATTAAAAACATATTACTATTTTAAAATACATAATATACTCAACCGGCTTGTGGTTTAATTTATAATAACCAATTTCAACAATATTTATATACGAACATTCTCCATCAATTAAAATTATAATGTTCAAAATCTGTCGTTAAACAACATAGGAATTGTGCAAAATTCATACAAAAAACATATCGGTGAATTATGCAGGAGGTTCTCAGTTCGAAGCCATGTTTTTCAAAATAGTAATTTTTAAACCAAATTATACTTACAACTAAAAAACAATACGAAATTAAAAAATCTCATATCTCTTGCTTTTTTTACACGGGCCCCATAAGTACTTACAATCCAATAAGTACTACAAAAGCTAGTGTACTATCTGGTAGAATTTGCTCTGGTCCTATGAATGCGTAACTAATTCCCGTATTCATATAGGGTATGCATCTAAAAACTGTATCGAAATAATAGTAATGCAAATACCACATAATACACAAAATTATGTCATAAAACCTGCTTTTCCTCAATCTCCAAGAGCTTATTTTTATATAGAAATTTTAAAGGTAATTATTTGGAATAAAAAAATGCCTTCACGATTAGACACTTTATTTTTACGTCACAACTTACAAGCCAGAGGACACAGTAACATTAGGTAACATTATCTTATGACTAGTTGCGTTAACTTCCAAATAACCGTAGGTAGACAAAAAAAAAAGACGTGTGGCACTCGGAGACTGCCGCGGTAAAGCATTTTTTATATATTTATTTGCATAGCATTTTTTATCAACTTATGCAATTATAATTATTTCTTTATTTTATAATACTGCATTTGTGATAATAATAATAAAATGAATGTATATAGAGTACTAAATCATTTTCTTTCACTATTTTTTCGTGACTTTCTTCATTAATCAATGCACTTTGTTTATTCATATTTAAAACAATTTGTACACAAATTATACGAGTACAGATATTCACTGTTGTACGTAGATGATAAATACCTATACACCTATTTACTTTCTCACAAACAGCTGATTACGGTAGTTTTCCAATACAACCAATGCCACCTAAAGGCGGATTGCTGAACTAAAGAGACAAGCGTGATATTTCAAAAGGTCATTAAAAGTTCTGGTATTTATCGATAGATGGCGGTCGGAGTGGGGGGTGTTAGGTTTTTTCGTTACGGAATTTCTGGATTCGGTCCCCACGCTCAAGGCCCGCGGTAGAAGCTATGCAATAGCTTAATAAATCAATTATTTATATTTACGGGATTTAACACCTTCAGTGCTGTCTTCATAAAATATGTATATAGGTTGAAGAACTACAAAAATTTTACAAGTGCTACAACATTTATTGCTTCATAAACTTCATGACTTCGCTTCTTTCTAAAATACATGAATTGGCTTTCATTA
The DNA here is from genome assembly GCA_951640165.1 of Pseudoips prasinana. Taxonomy (NCBI): domain Eukaryota; kingdom Metazoa; phylum Arthropoda; class Insecta; order Lepidoptera; family Nolidae; genus Pseudoips; species Pseudoips prasinana. Next base: position 6,890,818 of record OX621236.1, read on the forward strand.
TGCTGTTCCGTACACCCCGCAAATGTCAGTAACTAATATTGATAACAGCCGTTATATATATCGAAGTCGTAATATACACTTTAGTATACATTGGTCAATTCTATAGCTAAGATTTTAATCATGTTTGTTCCCATCATTTTAGTGGGAGCAATTGTTTCACTTATTTTGATTTATCTTATTGGAAATAGCAATGAACGCTACTGGAAGAAAAAAGGAATCAAGTTCCATAACAAAAATAAAATAATGGGACCATTTTGGAATCTAATGATACAAAAAGAATCATTATTCGAATCTTTTGGCAAATTGTATAGCGAATACAAAAATGAACCCGCAGTTGGTATTGGATCCATCCTCGCTCCTACGTTATTTGTAATTCATCCCAAAAATGTGCAAGCAGTTTTGCAAAATGATTTCATTTCATTCAATCACAGAGGAATAGAAAACTTTAAAGGTGATCAACTTGCTGATAGTATTCTCTTCATGAATGGACCCAGATGGAAGCTAATGAGACAAAACATGACCCCATTGTTTACTAGAACAAAACTAAAGAATATGTTCTACATTATGAACAAAAGCTCTATGGATCTTGTCGAATACCTGAAAAATAACCCTAAGACATGGGAAGGTAACAGTTTCGAAACCCTTATGACATTCTGCAATGCTGCTGTTTGCAGTACTATTTTTGGCATCACAGCTGAATCAATTTTTGATTCCCCTTTTGTAAAATTGGCCGAAGAGCTTGCAAAACCGTCACTTATAAGAAATTCCAAGTTCACAATTATGAGCATGGTCCCAAACATAGCAAAAAAGTTAAGATTCAAATTCTTTGGAGAATATGAAGAGTTTTTCATTGATGCCATAACGCGATGTGTAAAACAAAGAGAGCAAGAAAATATTAAAAAGCATGATTTTGCTGATCTTTGTGTCAGCATAATAAAAAATGGGGTTATGAAGGACGTCAGTACGAATTGTGAAATGGAGCCCACATTTGGACTACTATCGGCACAAGCATTTTTCTTTTTCATCGCTGGTGTTGAACCATGTGCTACTGCTATCTTCACATCCTTAGTACTTCTTGGGCGTCATCCGATAATATTAGCAAAACTACAACAAGAAATAGATGACGCATTTGAAACACATAATAACCAAATTACATATGACGTAGTTACTGATATGGAATACCTTAATAAAGTGCTTGACGAATCAATGAGAATGTTCCCTCCTATTGGATTTTTAACTCGGAAATGTGTCAAGGACACCGTGCTCCCAGTTGGTAATATCCAAGTGGATAAAGAAACAAAAATATTTACTCCTATATACGCTATACACTATGACCCGGAATTTTATCCCGAACCCCATGTGTTTGACCCGGAGAGGTTTGATAAAGAGAGGTACCCTACTGACGAGATTTACATGCCCTTTGGAAGAGGTAACAGGATGTGTATCGGCACTAGATACAGCAAGCTACAAATCCTAGCAACTTTAACGCATATTCTACGACATTTTGATGTGAAGTCGATCCAAAACGGTGATGAAGTTAAATTCAGGAAAGATCCTGTCGCAGTAAGACCGCTTAATCTTGATGTTCAGTTCGTACCAAGAGAACTCAAGTAATATTACGGTAACCAATTAAAAATATTTTTGAAGTGCGCGTAGAGCACTTTTTGGGTAAACAAACGTGAAACTTGCGCCATCGTCAAGCTATATGTATACTCTATGGCTCTGTCGCAAAATGACCACTTCTCAAAATGACTACAGGTAGCAAAATGTCCCTTTCTCAGTATGTCCCTTTCTCAGAATGTCCCTTTCGCAAAATGTCCCTTTCTCAGAATGTCCCTTTCGTAAAATGTCCCTTTAGCGAAATGTCCCCTTCCTCAAACAGGAATTAAATTTACTTTTAGAAATCGAATTTTGTCAGATTTACTGTCAATCAAAAGATCAATTTACACATATAAACAATCAACTTATTAAACGTAACTCAAATATATGTAATATTTATTTTGATAATAATCGTAACTAAAACAAAAGTAATAGAAATCAAAGTTTGTCAGATGTCAATCCCAAGATCAATTTACACAAATAAACAATCAACTTATTAAACTTAACTCAAATCAAACAACTTATTAAACTTAACTCAAATATGTGTAATATTTATTTTAATAATAATCGTAACTAAAATAAAAGTAATAGAAATCAATTAAAAAATTGGATTATTACGATCAAGAGAGGGACTAAATGTCGCTAGAATCCCAGCTATTATACCGCTCGTACCATCTCACCAAATTCCTGCAGCGTGGTGTTATATTTTAAGTCAAGCACGAGACAGCGCAGAAATGAATCGCTTTATCAACATCAATTCTATGTTGTGCTGCCCAGCGTTACCGTACCACAAACGCATTAAAAGGCTGGCATCGTCGTATTAATACAGGAAGATTACCAAAAAAATCAGGTTTATACATGTTTGTAAGTAAATTAAAAAAAGAAAGCAAATTTTGGGACAAGAAAATAAGAGATAATTTATTAAATAATGTGAAAAAGAACAGACGTTAGCAGGATATTTATTTCGACAATAAATATAAAGTATTATTAGCTAAATTAGAAAATAATCAGTAAACATTTGAACAATTAAAAAAAAAAAAAACAATCGTATATGATTATTATCAAAATAAATATTACACATATTTGAGTTAAGTTTAATAAGCTGATTGTTTTTTTGTGTAAATTGATCTTTTGATTGACATTAAATCTGACAAAATTCGATTTCTATTATTTTATTTTAGTTTATGTGCATGCACCTACCTAACCATATTATAATGATTGAACATTAATACAGTACCCCTCCGTGTTGTACACTGGCTCTTGACCAGTTTTTTTACTGATGAAAGTAAATTTAATGCCTGTTTGAGGAAGGGGACATTTCGCTAAAGGGACATTTTACGAAAGGGACATTCTGAGAAAGGGACAATTTGCGAAAGGGACATTCTGAGAAAGGGACATTTTGCGAAAGGGACATACTGAGAAAGGGATATTTTGCTACCCGTAGTCATTTTGAGAAGTGGTCATTTTGCGACAGAGCCTACTCTGTATGTATATATGTACGTGTGTGCGTTGTTAGTATACATTATATATATACTTACAAAGTGTATATATCAATTTGAAGTGCCAACTAATATATTGTAGATTGTAATTATTATTCATGATATTCGTACTTGCACAGAAGTAAGAAAGGGTAAAAAAACTGATTGTTATAATTTAATTAATAAGAAGAATTATTTTTTGTCATATTTATTTTTGTTTTTTTTGTCATAATTCACAATAATATGCAAAATATACAAAATCAAATATTTACTCCCCATTCAGAAATAATGTTCAGCTGATGCATGTTGCATGGAGTGTACAATTTATTTTTCGTACTTCTCAAACTGGTTATGTTTAATTCGGTTCAGTTTCTCTTAGGTATATGGCGTTCCTTAAGTAACGTCCACTGTTTATGTTACACCAATAACTTACATGTAATATTTCACCTACATTTACCTAGGACAGACCATCCAACTAGGTAGGTCCAACTTCAAGAAGGAGGTCAATCGTAGAATCCAACTCGGCTGGGCAGCGTTCGGGAAGGTACGTAATATCTTCTCGTCCCAAATACCGCAGTGTCTCAAGTCGAAAGTCTTCGACCAGTGTGTGTTGCCAGTGATGACTTAAGGAACAGAGTCGTGGTCGCTCACTATGGGCCTTATCAGGCGGCTCAAGGTCACCCAAAGAGCAATGGAAAGGGCTATGCTTGGAGTTTACCTGCAAGATCGAATCAGAAATGTTGAGATCCGCAGGCGAACCAAAGTAACCGACACACCCGTAAAAATTGCCAAGCTGAAGTGGCAGTGGGCAGGGCACATGGCTCGTAGAACCGACGGCCGCTGGGGCAGAAAGTTTCTCGAGTGGCCACCACGAACCGGATGACGCAGCATGGGCAGGCCCCCTACAAGATGGACCGATGATCTTGTGCGGGTCGCTGGAAATCGCTGGATGCGGATAGCGCAAGACCGGGCATTGTGGAGATCTTTGGGGGAGGCCTTTGTCCAGCCGTGTACGTCATTCGGCTGATATGATGAATATTTCACTGTTATGACTTAGTGTTATAGAATATTTAATTTGTGATAATCTCTGAGCTGTAACTTTATCATTTCCCATCTTTTCTCTTAACTTCTTTTAGTTACCTCTTTTGCTTAATTAAAAAAATATAAAATATTATGTACGTATAGTATATTATTATAGTTCACTATTATTAGTATTTATATAAAAAAATAGATAGATAGATATATACTAATATACTCTTTATTGCACACCAAAGACATAAACTTAGAGTAAAAAATTACATTAAAATGGAAATAGTACAAGTGGCTTAATAAATACTTATTGTAGTTTGAATAAAGTAAACAATCAAATTGAAAATTGAAAAAAAAAAGATTTAGAAGTATATATTTATGTAACTTGTACATAAGTACAAAACGTTAAACAGTTTATACAAATGGCAATACTTTTACCACTACCACCTTTTTCATATAACTTTAACGCCTTTTCCATAAAACCATTAGGTGGACAAGGTTGTCTGGAAGAGATCGTTACAAAGCGATTAGACTGATTGTGTTTTCTGGTGCAGTAAATCAGTCTATCTATCTACCTGTAACAACATTTATGTCAAATAAATATATTCATTAATTCAAGCTACGCTCAAATTTACCTTATAGTATGGGTTCACATAGAACCGTAGAGCCCAGGAAAATGATAATAGCAATGCACGTGTAATAGTATTGCAGACTATTATTGTTTCCATGCTGCCTTAAATGCTCCTGGCATACAGGAGTGGTGGGTAAAAGGGCCTTTAAAAATAGTGCCTTAAAATTAAGTAAACGGGAACAAATACCTACCAATAATGTCACTGGGTTTTAGCCCGCCTGTTCGAGAATATCAAGACTTAATCCAACAATTGAAAACAGGTGGTAGGTAAATATTTTTTTATATTTATAAGTAGATATTTGGCAATGCGTAACGTACATTTATTTAGTTCCCATAAACAAATTAGAAATTAATTAAGTTTTTACCAATTTCAATTTACGCTGGAAGCCGCTCGATATCGATAGCGCTAGTCAGGCAATTGTGGAGATCTTTGGGGGACGCCTTTGTCCAGTTGTGGATGTCTTTCAGCTGATATGGTGATGATGACATTGAAACAAATTTGGGTTTTGAAATGAAATAGAAATCATAGTACAACTTAACTTGGGAAATTATTTACACACAGTCATCTGATCCTAAACTAAGCAGAACTTGTACTATGGAAACCAGAAAACTGATAAACTACATATACTACTTTTCTTTAGTAAATACATAATTATATAGATAAATACACCCAGACTCAGGACGAACTGACATGTTCATCACACAAATATCTGTGTCATGGGTGGGAATCGAACCCACGACCCACGACCGTGAAAAGCAAGCATTTGCCAACCACGCCAACAGGCCCGCCATGTATGATAAGATAGACGCACAATTGGCTGATTTTATTATAGAGCTGAGTGTAAACGAAACTCTTTCTAATGCGACTAATGTAGTTCATTCCAGAACGTACTCCCCCTAAACAGCTGACCCGATCTTCTTCAAATTTAACAGAGTAGTAGTGACCATTCTTGCGAATGTATATATCTGAATTCATATAAATTAATTGAGGAAAAGAACACATATACATCTGATTAACTACATTTAGATTAATATTTGCAAGCAGCATAATGCTTTGCAGAACTGGTTAATTACCTATTTATTTGAATTGTATACATTGTAGGTACTGGTACGTGTTCCACAACCTTCCGTAGAGCCTAAGAAAATACACATAGCAATGTACGAGCAACAATAATATTGCGGACTGTTATTAAGTTGAATACTGTTTATAAAATCTTACTTAGCGTTACAATGTATCAAATGAAAACAAAATCCTGCTTTTATGATTTATTTCATTTTTTCAATTTCATTTATTTATTGATAGCAATAGTTACAAGTCAGAACATTATAATTAACAATGAATAATTTTATAAATAATTAATAATAATAATAATTCGTTTGCAATTAAATAATTTATGTTGCAATATTATAACAACTAATGGGTAGTAAATTAAGTGATCGGTAGATTCATAAACTCAGAGTCAAAATCGTAGTATTCTTTATCTACCAGCCAAATATTGAGACAAATTTTCTGACTCATGCAACCTTACTTTACTCGCCACATTATTTTTATAGGGTTTACTTACGCAAGAGTGTATACTACAGACTACTACACCATTGCAACTCGTATAAATAGTAATAATGGAGTCCTGGTTGAATTTCATAGAATCGTAGAACCGACGGCGGTTGAGGCTGAAAGGTTCTCGAATGGCGACCACGAACCGGAAGACGCAGCCTGGGGCTCTACCGGTTAAGTAGCCGAACATCGATTTCTTAAATGGCTATCAAATAACTAAATGTTAAAAATTACTTAATCAATCGTTAAATCGGCTTCCATGAGCACATGTGACGTCGGAAATGGTCCGGAATCGATTGTCAACGTTGAAGCCTATATAACGATTGATTAAGTCATTCTTAACCTTTATTTATTTGAAAGCCATTTAAGAAATCGAATTTCGTCGACTTAGCCGGTAGTGCCCCTGGACAGGATGGACTGATGATCTTGTGAGTCGCTTTAAACCGCTGGATGCGGATAGCGTAAGACCGACAATTGTGGAGATCTTTGTCCAGCATTGAACGTCTTCGGCTGATATGATGATGATGATAATAATATAGTCAATAAAGAAAAATATACTAATTACGGCTTTGCTCTAGTAAGTTTACGTACAGACGCCAGCACATCAAGCCAACCCAATCTGTCAAATTTCCCCAATTGAAAGTGAACCTTTTGTTTATGTGATAAAGTTGAAAATCAATAAAGAAATTTGACAGATTGGGGTAGCTGGATGTGCTGGCATCTGTACATTTAGTACGATATCGTTACACAAATAAATAAAAATATTTTGGGACAACTGACACAGTGCCATTTGATCCCAAACTAAGTAGAGTCTGTATTATACCAATGAGACAACTGATAACCATACTTATATATTTGTAAATACATAGGTACATATTATAGATAAATTATACCCAAACACAGAACATCAATCAAATTGTAAACAAATGGCTTATAGAAAAAAATTATCTATACATATAATAAAATCGTAGTAAAAGTCAAAACTGTACATTGAATATTTTTTTCAAGGATACTTGGGGCAGGATCTACAATCGATATCGAAGCTAAAAATATAGTTTTTAGATTTTTTGTCTGTTTATCTGTTTGTCTGTATGTATGTCAGGGCTAAATTCAAAAAGTACTGCATGGATTTACTTCTTATTTTTCATGAATATTACTAAGAGGTCGGGTCAACATACATAATATTATCACGCTGTCACCTACGGGGGAGGCGCTATGATAATTTACAAAGTTTAACGCGGATAAAACCGCGGGGCACAGCTAGTTATACTATAAATGACTTTCTGACATAAGGCCATGACATATTTATACAACTAATAATAATATTACAATCAACTTTAGAAATAAGTATTGACATTGTAGATTGCGTTATGGTGGTAGACTTGTATTATTGTCATTTTTTAACAATATTTAATTGTAGGCTGTATTGTGTTTTCTAATTTAGAGCGGGCTTGCCCGCACTAGGGAATCTAATCCTTATGTCGCGGGGTACTTTACAAACATATAATAGACGGACACAAATTACATCCCGACTCAGAACAACTAGTTATGGGTTATTGTAACGTGTTTTCTGTAATTCTATACGATTGTGTTAATTAGTGGAATATGTATTAAATTGACGGTCACCGTAGCCTAGTTGGTAGTGCTCCTGCCTACGAAGCTGGTGGTCCTGGGTTCGAATCCCGGCAAGTGCAAATATTTGTGTCATGAGCACGAATATTTGTTTCTGAGTCATGGATGTTTTCTATGTATTTAAGTAATTATCTATCTATATAAGTATGTATATCGTCACCTGGTACCCATAGTACAAGCTTTGCTTAGTTTGGGGCTAGGGTGATCAGTGTGACATTAACCCTATAAAAAAAAACTTATGATTCAATCAATTTGTATACCGAACTATCGGTGAAATATGCTATACGCTGTACCTAATTGTCAAATGTATTTTGTACCATCTTTGTAACCATGTTTCTAGCAAATAAACTATTCTATTCTATTCTCATATATCTGTAATGTCCTCCTAGCCGAATTTCGGCCACGGCGGCCAGTCTCAACAAAAATAAGCCATCTGCGCGGGACATATTATAGTGCTCAAGTGTGTGCGCAAACACAGGAGCACTTTCTATTCCATCACTCTCATGATCCGATGGGACGCCTATGCGACACGACCGGAAAGAGGTCAGGTACAGGACCGACGGCTTTACGTGCTCTCCGAGGCACGGGGGTATAATACCGCCAACTCACAGACTTCGGGCTGATGCTGAGAATTTTTTCTTTTTACAGAAAAGTCCCAAAATCACTTTTTGGCCCGACCCGGGATTTGAACCCAGGACCTCGTTTTCTGCGGGTGAATACGCTACCGCTAGACCAACGAGGCATATATCTATCTATCTCATATATCTATCGACATAGCCGTAAGAATTGCCAAGCTGAAGTGGCAGTGGGCAGGGCACATAGCTCGTAGAGCCGACGGCCGTTGGGTCTGAAAGGTTCTCGAGTGGCGACCACGAACCGGAAGACGCAGCGTGGGCAGGCCCCCTACAAGATGGACCGATGGGCTTGTGCGGGTCGCTGGAAATCGCTGGATGCGAATAGCGCAAGACCTGCAATTGTGGAGATCTTTGGGGGAGGCCTTTGTCCAGCAGTGGACGTCTTTCGGCTGATATGATGATGATGATTCTATTCTCATTGTACAAAGATTTTTCTTGGGTGGGGATTGTACCAACGACCTCTAGTTTAGCTGTCAGTGTCACAAACCAGTAGCTTGTCAAATTGTATATTAAATCGGTTGAAAATACGTTTTCTCTCGTTCACATTCACATATCTCCAATAGTCATAAAATGTATTTAAAAAAATGTAAGCCGTCACGGGACGCCTGGCAGATGTGAAACATCGACATTATTCTGTAAAAGTAATATGCAGAAGTCGAAGTATAAGTCGCAGTCGAAGTCGAAGTCGAAGTCGAAGTCGAAGTCGAAGTCGAAGTCGAAGTCGAAGTCGAAGTCGAAGTCGAAGTCGAAGTCGAAGTCGAAGTCGATGTCGCAGTAAAAGTCGAAGTCAAAGTCGAAGTCAAGTCGAAGTCCAAGTAGAAGTCGAAGTCAAAAAGAACATATTGTGATAGGAACTAAAAAGAAAAAAAAAACTACGGCATGCGTCGCCACGCCAGAAATCTGTTTTACGTGCGGCTATAGATGTTTCACATCAAAAATACAGGAGTACGGCGGGCCAACTAGTTTCGTATAGAATAAGATGCTCACATGGAATCTTATTATAATATACTGGGACCTGGGACAATAATATACTGGGACATTATTTACACACGGCCATCTGATCCCAAACTAAGTAGAGCTTGTACTATGGGAACTAGATAACTGATATAGGTACTACATGTACTATTTTTTTTTGTAAATACATAGTTATATAGATAATTACACCCTGACTCGGGACAGACATGTTCATGCTCAAAAATAGCTGTCCTGGGTGGGAATCGAACCCACGACCTGCGCCGTGAAAGGCAAGTATTTACCAAACACAACAACCGACCCGTCAAATTATAAATCTATAAACTTTTAAAATAAATTCAACAAAACCTAACTTAGGGAATATTATAATATTCGAGGGTGTGCGTTAACATATGCTCACTCTCTGTTCCATCCCTATCGGCGAAAGATCGATGACTTTGCATACTCTGAAAAGAACCGGGATGTGATACCGCCGACTTCCAAACTTCATCCTCCATATTACTAATCGGTAGTTTTCTTGTTATAGAAACCCCAATAGCACTTTTTGACCGGCGAATCAAACCTCGTACCTTAAAATTATTATCTACGGTTAACCGCTCCACCGCTAAACCAACGAGGCATCGTAAAATAACATCTTTATTGTGTTGAATGTTTCATAAACTCGTTTTTAGGCCCTCTCCATTCCTAAAATCGATTACATGGATTCACTATACATTAAAAAATGTTTGTAAAAAACATACAACTGACTACGACTGGCCTGTTGATCACGGTTAGTGACTGTTCAATATGTGTAAATTTGTTTGCCGACAATTCCCTAGATGGCGTTACTGTCGAAATAGATCGCGGTATGGTTTCGTTCGCAATTTTGAATGACGTATCGATGTATTTGTTAATTTAAGAGGTAGTTACCGGCTTCAGATCAGTATACAGACTAGGGATGAGATATACCTGCAACTTTCTATACCCGGCCTCAAAGGTATAGGTATGGCCATATACCCGGTACTTAAACCCAGTATGAAAATACCTACGGGTATATGTGATCAGACCTAGTTTTAGCGGTCGCCTGTTGGAGACTCGATCGAACGACCATTAGATGACTTTTTTTTTAATGAACGTGAACTAGGGATGGTGCGTATATACTGGTACAGGTATAAAAACCCAGTACGAGTTTACCAGTACGCAGACCGGGTACGTACAGCAGAGACCCGGTTCGTACCCGATAGGTACAATGTCGAGCTACGCGCCGAACACTGGCCGCATCGGGTATGACGTCATACCCAGTACGGCGCGGCAGCGCAGTAGTTCATTCGGCCGCCCGACGGAATACGAAGTTATCCGAAGGGTTATGGCGCCTCCCGAATACTTCCGACCGAGCCCGTATTGAAACGTAATTTTAGGCATACCTAATATTTCGTTGATACAAATTTGTTCTTTATTTCTATCAGAATTAGGAAGTTTATTACGTAATAATGATAAAGAGGATTAATTATTTTGAATTACTTTTTTCCAGATAAAGGGTTTTTATTTTAATAAAGATAGAGGTGATTTTAGAGTGTATGATATAATATTTTTAAATATAATAAAATTTGTACTTCCGTCGACAATAATAAATTATTTTCAACTTTGTCAGTTTTTTATGTCAAGTAGATATTAAAAAAACTCTTAGTTTACTGTCCTAAGCCTGGTAAAGTAGGAAGGAAAGATTTCATTTCAGACTAAATAAATAAATACGAAACATAACTCAAAATCAAAAACTTTACCCTCCTGCTTTTCTGCATATTATAAACTTCGAAAAGTTCACGTTCATTAAAAAAAGTCATCTAATGGTCTTTCGATCGAGTCTCCAACAGGCGACCGCTAAAACTAGGTCTGATCTTATATACCCGTAGGTATTTTGATACTGGGTTTAAGTACCGGGTATATGGCCATACCCGACCCGTACCTTTGGGGCCGGGTATAGAAACTAGAAAGTTGCAGGTATATCTCATCCCTAGTGTGAATAAATAAAACTCAGTCTGTATTAGGGATGGTGCGTATATACTGGTACAGGTATAAAAACCCAGTACGAGTTTACCAGTACGCAGACCGGGTACGTACAGCAGAGACCCGGTTCGTACCCGATAGGTACAATGTCGAGCTACGCGCCGAACTCTGGCCGCATCGGGTATGACGTCATACCCAGTACGGCGCGGCGGCGCAGTAGTTCATTCGACCGCCCGCCGGAATACGAAGTTATCCGACGGGTTATGGCGCCTGCCGAATACTTCCGACCGAGCCCGTATTTAAACGTAATTTTAGGCATACCTAATATTTCGTTGATACAAATTTGTTCTTTATTTCTATCAGAATTAGGAAGCTTATTACGTAATAATGATAAAGAGGATTATTTATTTTGAATTACTTTCTTCCAGATAAAGGGTTTTTATTTTAATAAAGATTGAGGTGATTTAAGAGTATATGATAATATTTTGAAATATAATAAAATTTGTACTTCCGTCGATAATAATAAATTATTTTTAACTTTTTTTGATTTTATGTCAGTTTTTTATGTCAAGTAGATATTAAAAAAAACTCTTAGTTTACAGTCCTAAGCCTGGTAAAGTAGGAAGGAAAGATTTAATTTCAGACTAAATAAATAAATACGAAACATAACTCAAAATCAAAAACTTTATCCTCCTGCTTTTCTGCATATTATAAACTTCGAAAGGTTCACGTTCATTAAAAAAAAAGTCATCTAATGGTCGTTCGATCGAGTCTCCAACAGGCGACCGCTAAAACTAGGTCTGATCACATATACCCGTAGGTATTTTCATACTGGGTTTAAGTACCGGGTATATGGCCATACCTATACCTTTGAGGCCGGGTATAGAAAGTTGCAGGTATATCTCATCCCTAACGTGAACCTTTCGAAGTTGTCGTGGGTTTGATCCCCGCCTAGGACAAATCTTTCTGTGACGAGCACTATTATTTATTCTGTGTCTGGGTGTAATTTATCTATAATATGTATGTATTTAGAAATATATAAGTATGGTTATCAGTTGTCTGGTTGCCATAGTACAGGCTCTGCCTAGTTTGGGATCAGGTGGCTATGTTTTATTTGTCCCAATATACTAATTTTTATATATTATAATTTCAATCATTTTTATTTATAAATTGCCTGTTGGCGTGGTTGGTATATGCTTGCATTTCACGTCGGTGGTCGTGGATTCAATTCCCACCCAGGACAGATATTTGTGTGCATGAACATGTCTATGTGTAATTTTCTTTATAAGCATGTATTCACAAAAGAAAAGTATTATATGTATATCAGTTATCTGGTTCCCATAGTAAAAGCTCTGCTTAGTTTGGGACCAGATAGCCGTGTGTAAATAATATCCCAGGATATTGTATTATTTATTCTGTGTCTGGGTGTAATTTATCTATAATATGTATGTATTTAGAAATATATAAGTATGGTTATCAGTTGTCTGGTTGCCATAGTACAGGCTCTGATTAGTTTGGGATCAGATGGCTATGTTTTACTTGTCCCAAGATATTTATTTTAATGTATTATAATCTTTATATATTTGCTTTAAAAAATCTAAGTTAATAATCCGACTAAAACAGAAATTATATTGGATCATTTCGGAAGCTGACTAAATCTTTTATATAAATTTACAATTCGTTTCATAATCGAGACAAATCGCGAAATCTACATACATACAATAAAACTTTCAGTCGAATTGAGCACATACTCACTTTTTTGTCAGTTAAATGTCACTGCCGCTAGTATGTAAGAAAGACTTATAAAAAAACTTAAACTAATAAAACTATCCTGTGAAAGTGTTTAGAAAAGAAAGATTTGCTTTGTTGAAGTTATACTTCTTTTGGCGCGATGGAGAAAAATGATGAGAGTGAATTTTTACGATGCGCGCGCACACCGACACCAAACAATTTAACAGCATGAAGTTAGTTCTAGGTGGTATGAAAATTGATAACTATGTTCAAGTTGTATATTAAGAAGTATAACTTCTAACGCGTGTACATAAGTACACACAAGTTTTTTTTATAATCTTATCATCATCATCATCATCATATTAGCCGAAAGACATTCACCGCTGTACAGGCGCCAGCACATCAAGCCACCCCAATCTATCAAATATTACACAATTGAAAGTAAACCTTATGCTTTTCTGATAAAGTTGAAAATCTATAAAAGAAATTTGACAGATTGGGGTAGCTGGATGTGCTGGCGTCTGTACAAAGGCTTTCGCAAAAGATTTCCATAATGGAGATGTGTCCTTCATTTTGAGGGATATGCCATAATCGCCACGCTTAGCAGATGGGTTGGGGATCGCAGTATATCGTCATAGTACAGTCAACAGCATAAGTAGATGATCAAAATCGGACCTGAGTTTTGAGTTAATGATGCTATTGGGCGGCAGTTTTCACTAGTTAATATTTTTTACACTTAACACTCACGCGCACCTTCAACTAGATACTCTTCACCACCACACTATTTTGTCGCAATTTATGATAATTAGTATTGAATATCCGACTTTGATCATCTACTTTTGCTGTTGACTGTACACAGAGGGACGTTGCTACCAGTTCCCTGGGAGATATTACCCCTATGAGAAGTACAACCTTACTTACTTATCGTATGGGCAGTGGTTACCCTAGTGTCAGAGTTGTTCAAGCCGCCCAGTAGGCCTCTGACATGGCTTAACGACTGTTGTCTAATGACTACAACCGGGACCGACAGCTTAACGTGTCCTCCGAAGCACGGAGACGCTCAGGAATTAAACCACTTTGGCGGTCACCCATCTATGGACTGACCGCGAACCTAGTTGCTTAACCTCACCGGTCACTTACGGACCGGTGAGAGCATCTAGCTATGAGCGTACGAAGTACAACCTTGTACAGCCTTATCTGGTTTAATCTTATACTCAGTAATTATGATGTTTATTAATAGAATAATGAACTTTAAAAACAAAAACAAACGTCTACATAACATCTCGAAACAACTCATTTCCTTTTATTGTACTTAAATATTATTCATTACTTCTTAAACAATTGTGTACTATTTTTTTGTTTTTCAATAATACACAATTGTTTAAGAAGTCACAATAGACTTTTATAAAAATACAATTAGCAATTTCCCATTAATTAGATACATATTTTGCGTCACGTGTGACGTCATGAGATTTATTTATCACTAGGTGACCCGTCGAGCTTCGTTCCGCCTTACAGACGATTCTTAATTTTTTTAGATTTTTTTCATATGATACCTACTTAAATTCTTTTTAATTATACTTATTCCAAACGCCTTGTCCACGTCTTAATAAGCTTGTTTTTTAATTTTTCTAAAATAAACGTAGCCTTAGTAACTCCTTATTACATCAATCTCCTTATTACCTGCCAATAAAAGTCCCGTCAAAATGTTCCAGCCATTTCAGAGATTAGGCGGAACAAACAGACAGACACAAAAATTGTATTTATGTTTTGATGTATTTCAATTATTCCTTCAATGTTACAAACAGACACTCCTCTTTTATTTATGTATATAGATGTATAGATATTTTATTATGAGTTGTCTGGTTGCCATAGTATAGGCTCTACGTAGTTTAGGATCAGATGGCACATGGGTGTTTCGGTGAGTATCTGAACCGGATAGGCCGAGAAGCGACGACACACTGTCACCACTGCGGGAGCGACTGCCGGGCACTCAGCGAGAGTGTGCTGGGCCTCTGCCCTTGGTCGCAGAGATCGGACGGGATCTGTCCCCGCCGGCAATCGTAGGGGCGATGCTGGCGGGTGACTTCTCCAAATGGGACGCCGAGGTCTCCTTTTGTGAGGCAGTCATGCTCCATGCTCCAAAAGGAGGCCGCCGAGGGGGAGCGGGAGAGAGCCGGTCCTGCTCGCAGACGGAGGAGGCGACGGGGCGGCGGCAGCTGTCCAAGTCTCCCTTAGAAGTGTCCTACGTGACCAAACGCGTTGCGGAGCGGAGCGAAATGAAGCGAACGCGATCAGTTGGCTTGATATTTTCGCGCGAACTGGATGCGGTGCCGTCGTGTTTTTACGGCGTCGCGTCGGTGGCGGCTGCGCGAAACAATTCGCGTGCACGTAGGACACCGCCGCCGCGTCGCACCGCATCGCATCAAATTCGCGTGTCACCGCTTCATAATCGCATTCGCTTTGAACCGCCTACGTAGAACGTAGCGTTATACACAGAGGGACGCTTATGCCCGTTCTCTGGGAAATATTCCCTCGGGTCGACTTCTACGCCCCCGACGGGAGATGGGGTGGTGATAGTTTAGTATAGTTTTTGCCGTCGGCCACACAGATACTATATTATACTATACTACTAATATAGTATTTAACGTTAAGCACTGCGGCGTAAGAACATTGATGTCTCGGTGTAGATGTAAGAAACAATATAAAGCGGCGCCAAAAAGAGGCTTTTTATTTATTTATTATTATAGGTTCATCAACAATTATATACACCGTCTTAGATCTTATTAACATACGAATAAATATAGCAATAGTGTAATAATCACTTACAGGTGAACTCTGCATGAACGTGAGACAGTACGTATGTGTATAGTAATCTTAACCTAACTATTAACTATGTGCTTATCTTCTAAGGTCCTCTAACCTAACCTCGGCCTTCAAAAACACTTTCATGTATGGCACATGAAAGTGTTTTTGAAGGCCGAGGTTAAACATCGCATATATATTTAACAATTTAATTCTGAGCTTATTGAATGAATCAAAGTGTAATTTAATTCTCTTCTACACGGATGTAAACCAACGTCCCGAACGAGGTCACCCTGGTGGTTGCCATCCATCTTGACTGCAGTTGTGCAGTCTAGATGGATGTAAACCGTGTAGAAGATGCTTAAAACGACGACAAATTGGTCGTCTAGGCTTATTCCGGTTTTCCCCCCTGAAATGCCCCCTTAGGGGGGAAAATCGGAATAAATAAAAATATATCCAGATTTCCCCCCTGAAAATCCCCCTTAGGGGGGAAAACCGGAATGAAAACAAAATAAGTCCAGATTTCCGGGTCTAGTTCACAGTATCGACAGTCACTACATCGATGGTCGCTGTATCGAAAACGTTCCATCGAAGGGCTAATGTATCGACAGTACTCCAAATCGATGGTACGCTACATCGACAGTACCCCAAATCGATGGTATGTTACATCGACAGTACACCAAATCGATGGTACGCTACATCGACAGTACACTAAGACGACGGTACCCTATATCGTCAGTACTCCAAATCGATAGTACGCTCCATCGACTTCCCGACCCGAGCCAGATTTAAATTAAAAACACAGGATTTTTTCAAGTTTTTAATCATATTTGTTAAATCTGTAAATTGCTTGATTTTGATGTAACCCACGTAAAATGGTTGAAAAAACATAAATTCGTATTCAGTAACATTGCTTGATATAACCACGTAAAATGGTTGAAAAAACATAAATTCGTATTCAGTAACATTGCTTCTACGGAATTTTGGGTTCTAGGCAAATTATGCTCGTTGTTGTAGTGAACAGACCATAAATCTGGTGGAAACAGCGGAGGAGTGGTGTATGTAATTATTTTATTGTCGGTACTTGTACGCGACGTCTGTTTGCCTTTGACATATGTTGTCTCAAACCACCGTGTAATATTTTCTGTGCTGCTGTCCTTAGGAAGAATTTCATCTTTTAGTAAATCAAACGCGGTTGGTATTTCGTCTGGCGGCAAGTATGTGACAATAAAATAATTACATACACCACTCTTCCGCTGTTTCCACCAGCTTTATGGTCTGTTCACTACAACAACGAGCATAATTTGCCTAGAACCCAAAATTCCGTAGAAGCGTGGCATAAGCGCTGGAATTCGTTGCTCAATAATAAAAAACTAAGTTTATACTCTACTATCAAAGAGCTTAAAAAGGAGCAGATCGCGGTGAATATTCAAATTGAGCAGGCAGAAGCTGGAGCACAAGGTACGGCCCCTAAAAAAACAAATCGAGACAGTCAGAATGCTATCTCGCATTTTATTGAACAAAGAAGCACTATAACTGTCTTAAAGTTTCTTAAAGGCATTGCACTTACACACAGTAACACTTATCTTTAATTCATTCTTTAATTTTATTTTGTAAGCAATAACAATATTACATATAACAAATCAATAGTTTTAAATAATTGATTTGCATAGCTTTTCTTATTATTTGAAATTACATGAATCAATATGTTTTTGTTACAATAATTTTGGAAGTTTTTTTTCAACTATCAAGCAATGTTACTGAATACGAATTTATGTTTTTTCAACCATTTTACGTGGGTTACATCAAAATCAAGCAATTTACAGATTTAACAAATTATGATTAAAAACTTGAAAAAATCCTGTGATTTTAATTTAAATCTGGCTCGGGACGGGAAGTCGATGGAGCGTACTATCGATTTGGAGTACTGACGATATAGGGTACCGTCGTCTTAGTGTACTGTCGATGTAGCGTACCATCGATTTGGTGTACTGTCGATGTAACATACCATCGATTTGGGGTACTGTCGATGTAGCGTACCATCGATTTGGAGTACTGTCGATACATTAGCCCTTCGATGGAACGTTTTCGATACAGCGACCATCGATGTAGTGACTGTCGATACTTTGAACTAGACCCCAGATTTCCCCCCTAGTAGTCCCCCTTAGGGGGGAAAACTGGAATAGAAAAAAAATTGTTCCTAAAATCCCCCCTCAGGTATAATAAAGTTTATACTGAAATTCTTTTGCGTTATTAAAGTTTAAATAGACATTTAAATTTTAGTTTTATAGCATTACTCGTAATGCATAAATCCCAATGTTCCCGCAGTGTATAATACAGTCCTAGCGACACTGAAAGATGCTGCAACAGATTTATCCACAGATTTTCCTAATTTAAAAAATGTGAAATCTACATTATATGAACACAGAAATGCATCGGCAAATGTAAAGAAAATTAATTTTAAACATGTAGCTGATGTTACAGTTCCACCCAAGTTTGAAGCCTTTTTGCGAGCTGACTGCAATGATGGGGATATTCGTTTGCTGGTGTTTTGTTCAGATGATGCTCGCCATCATATGGCACAGTTGAAAATATTTTTTGGAGATGGGACATTTAAAATCTGTCCTCATCCCTTCTATTAAGTTTATACTATACATGGCGATCTAGGTAGTACAGACGACAGTACAAATATTGTGCCATTAATATACGTATTAATAAGTGATAAAACCAAGAATCTGTATTTCCAAACGTTACAGTAAAAGGGTGCTATTTCCACACCTTGCGCGCGATTTGGAAGAAAGAACGAGCATTAAATTTGACTAAATCAAAGGTCCAGAAAAGACAAGTCGCACTATCTGCTATTCTACCACTGTTACCAGAAGACCAAATTACTAATGGTTGGTTTTATCTAGCCAGTCAGAGCCCCGATGATAGTAACAGCAAAATATTTCGGGAATAAATGTTACGACAATGGCTACATGACTTCATAAAAATATGGTACGTCTTTGGGGAACGTCACAGGACTACTAACCACTTAGAAGCATGGCATAAAAAAATTAATGGAATCGTATCAAAAAAGAAGCCCAACCTCATGCAGCTTCTGAATGCTCTATTTGAATATGCATCAATAAATGAAGTTCGTGCTAACAAAGTGTCGAAAAATGTGAATATAAAGAACAAAACAAAAGCAAGTATCTGGACGGATGATTTTATTCACGAGACCCAAATGGAATTAATAAGCGAGGTCAAAACAATTGGACATTTTCTTGAAAAATTAAAATAACTTGTATTTTATTGTTAAAAGTAAATATACTCGTCATCGTTGATTTAGGTGATTTATATTTTCTAGATATTTTATTTTTGTTAATCATAATTGTTTTACTCCTAGTGTATTACCTATATTATTAATTTTTATGTTGAATTGCAAGCATGTGATTGCAAACATTTTATTTTTAAATTCTTTTTGTATCCTGTCTAATAATTATTAATTCATTGTACATTGTGAGTCGTTTTATATCGCATATTACTATTTTTCTTTGTTTTTAAGATTTTATTTAGCAAGTTGCCAAAATTTTAGATTTTTTTATATATCGATTAATGTTTTTTTCTTTAATAAAACTGTATTATGGTTATATTAAGTATGGGATATTATTTAAGTAAGAGAAACTTTTAACCATATTCTAAATTGGTCAGGTTTTCTAGGTAAAAAGAATTACTAAGTGTAGTATTTTAATTATAAGTTCTACTAAAAATCAACCGAATTTCATTCATGTCCTTTATTGTGATTATTTTTCCTCTTCAGCACATTTTATTACAAAATTCTATGAATAAATAAAGACTCATTATACATTACATGGTTGTTTCTTTGTTTCTTACATTCATAATATATATTGATTTTCTCGAGCTTTAATTACATTAGTTCCAGTTTTCTCTCCTGAAGGAATTCTCTCAAGGGGGAAAACTGGATATGTAAAAATGACAAGGGGACTTTCTGGATGGTTTTTACATTAGTGTCCAGTTTTCCCCCCTGAAGAAATTCTCTCAAGGGGGAAAACTGGACTATGTTAAAATGACAAGGGGACTTTCTGGATGCTTTTTACATTAGTGTCCAGTTTTCCCTCCTGAGGGGGATTCGCTCAAGGGGGAAAACCGGAATAAGCCGTCGTCTATTAGTTTATTTTTCGCCCTAAAATAATTATCAAATAATATATAATAATTAATCAGTAATATTTAATTATGATTAACAACAAACAACTTACTGACTAACTTTACGAGTATATCAGTTTTAAAAGTAGGTTAATAACCTGGAATCGCCTTTTCTTTCCACGAGTTTCTCAAACTAAATATGTTATAACTTAGATAGAAACATAAACTCTTTATTGAAGACTAGCGGCCCGTCCCGGCTTCGCACGGGTCGACATTTAGTTTTTAAAAATTTTGGCATAATGTAAACCTCTATCTTGGCAAGTGCCTTGGTAAGTTTCTTTAGTAGCTCCGTCAACTGTTTTTAAGTTCTGGAACTATGTTGGGCCTCGTACACAGTGAAGTTGTACTCTGAGGTAAAAACACTCTGACTGGGAACGATGAACACTGTTCCCAATGCCGCATCATTTTTTATACCAGGAATTCCACCTCTCCTGCACTCCGGCCCCGGCGCTCTGGCCGGTCACGCGGCTGCACCTAGCGGCGAATTAATGTTATTTCAATTTTATGAAACTCGTAATATCTTTTGAATGGAATATCCGATTTTAATAAACAAAAAAGTAATTTACAGTTATTCAAAACAGTCTTGCTTGAGAAATAATTTATTTAGGCAAGGATTAAGGCAAAGGTATAAATAACTTAGTCTGATATTGGTCGGATTTCTATTAAATTTTAGACGCAAGCCACTCATTCGATTGAGGGTCGGAGGGAGCATTTCATCGTTACGAATGTAAACTAAAACTCGTGGAGGGGGATGGTGAACGCGCGTCCTCTCAGCCGGTAAGTGCGGTATATTTTTTATACTTATTTCATATGAATAAAGATTGCCTTCAAATTAAGTTTATACTGCACTGCGTATGAGACGCAGCGGTTAACATACTCGTAGTTGCGTCGCCACATCGTGTCCCGGGTTTCATTCCCTTAATTCTAAGCTATTATAGAATGATTTGTTTAATAAGTAAATAATGTTGTTTAGTACCCCGCTCCACGGGTGTTTATTGATAGTCTGACGAATGTATCAAAGAAGTCGCATCGTAGGCTTAGGGGTGGACTCTTGTGGTACCAGAGTCCTCAGCAACTAACAATGTATGTCGTATATTACTTTAACTTTATAACCTAAATATGAACCTCCCCTAACATAGTACATTTCCAAGTAAATACTTAATAAAACAATGTGAATGGAATCATAATTATATACAACAAAAACTTTGTTACTTAAACTGATAAGAACAAATCATTATTTATAAAGCGTGGGAGCGATAAAATTAACCGCAGTATTCCTTTTTCCTGTGAGCGGTCTACATCAGGGAAGATGTTTCTAGAAATAATCTTAGTGGCAGTAATAGTTATACTTTCGATATGGTTTTTTATGGGCCAAAGCAATGAACGCTATTGGAGGAAAAGAGGAGTGAAGTTCCACGGCAGAAACAAGCTGCTGGGACCATTTTGGGATTACATCACACAAAAGCATTCACTATCTGAAGCATTCGGAATTTTGTACGAGGAATATAAATACGAACCAGCCGTTGGCATTGGAGCTCTCTTTACGCCTTCACTGTATGTGATCGATCCAAGAAATGTTGCCGCGGTGTTACAATCTGACTTCCATTCTTTCAACCACAGAGGCGTGGAAACTTTTGCCGATCAACTTTCTGACAATATTCCTTTCATGAATGGCCCCAGATGGAAATTGATGCGGCAAACTATGAGCCCATTATTCACTGCGGCTAAATTAAAGAAAATGTTTTACATCGTTAACAAAAGTTCCAACGATTTTATTGAATATTTAAAAGATAATCCTAAAACATGGGAAGGTGGATGTTTCGAAACTCTAACGACTTTTTGTAATGCTGCTGTATGTTGTGCAATATTCGGAATCAGTAATGATTCTATTTTCGTGTCCCCTTTTCTCGAGACAGCAAAAACATTTTCAACGCCATCCTTCATCAAAGACTTGAAGTTCACCATTATGAGTATGAGTCCAAGATTAGCAAAGATTTTAAGATTAGAAGCTTTCTGGGAACATGAAGACTTTGTTATTGATGCTATAACGCGAGTCATAAAGCAAAGAGAGAAAGACAATGTCATTAAGCATGACTTTGTTGATATTTGCGTCAATATAATGAAAAATGGCAAGATTAAGGACCCCGCTACAGGTTACGAGATAGAACCCACTTATGGGCTTCTGGCTGCCCAAGCATATTTCTTCTTCATCGCTGGAGTCGAACCCTGTGCCAATGCTATATTCGCGACCCTATTCCTTCTTGGTCGCCATCCAGATATATTAGAAAAAGTCCAACAAGAAATAGATGGAGCTTTTCAAAAAAATACTGAGTTAACGTATGACGTTGTCACTGAAATGGAATACCTGGACAAAGTTCTGAGTGAATCTATGAGAATGTTTCCGCCTATAGGATTTTTATCGAGACAATGCATCAAGGACACTGTGCTACCGGTTGGTGATATAAAAGTGGATGAAGGAACGAGGATATTTACTCCGTTGTATCAACTCCATTATGATCCAGATTTATATCCTAAGCCGCACTCGTTTGATCCGGAAAGATTTTCTGTGGACAGAATGCCAAACGATGAGATTTACTTGCCTTTCGGAAGAGGAAAACGTATGTGTATGGGAATGAGATATGGCAGAGTACAGGTCGCAGTTAGTTTGATGCATGTTTTACGACACTTCAATGTTATATCTTGTCAAAATGGTGATCAAATTAAGTTCAAACTAGATCCTGTCAGTCTTAGACCTGTCAATCTTGATGTGCAGTTGATTCCAAGAAATAACAATTGTAAATTTTAGTATAAAATACGTATTTAGATGAAATTTTGTGAATTTATATTGGTTTTCGGCATACATTTAAATTGACTTCTTTAAACAACTTCAACTGTTTTTCTTAGACTGTTTTGATTTTGTTTGTTTATCATACTTATTACTTACCTAATTAAAAATACGTATAATTTTAAGGATTATATGTAGAAATTTTATAAAATTAAAATATAAATAAAATTGTTAACATAATATTTACAAACAAAAGTTAAGATACTATAATTAGTTATTTAATTACCACTTAATTTGAAGGCAGCTTAATTATTATCAATAATTATATGTTTGTTTTAAGTATTATGGGAATGTACCCTTCTGCATCTTTTTTGTATCAAATTAAATTATTTTATCAGATTGTCAAGGATTTATATAATTATCTAATAACATATGTGTATGTACACACGGCTACACATCAAGCTATACATTTCCAGTATAATCTGATCTCGCGTTGTATAGGATTCCCATACAATGACATGTCAACTTATATTGTAAATGTATAGCTTCATATGTAGCCGTGTGTACTAATATTTGTATTTTTATAGTTAACCTGGGAAGCTTTCACTGCTTCACTGAACAAAATAAGGCGAGCTAGTTTTGAAGCCGTTTAATAAAACAAAACTATAAATTAAGTAACCCGAGACAGAGAGCCTCCTTTGGGTCCCAACCTCGACTCAGAGCGGTTACTGCCGGGGAGATGTTTGAGAGTGCAAAATAAGGGCTATGGAGGGCGTTAGTGGTCGCGGTACATTTGAGATCGTACCACTTCCAATGTATACGATATTTTTGATTGTGTCCATATTCACGAGAGTTTTAAATAACCTTGACTTATAATACTTGGTAAGCCATTATCTCAAAGTCCGGATCGTCTAAGAATAAATAAAAAATAATACCATTTAGCCTATTTATAAAAAAATAATATTGTTTATTTTAACTTTTGACGGGTTGGTTGTAGTGGTTGGTTGCTTGCATTTCACGCTACAGGTCATAGGTTCCTGATGATGATGAAGTGTTCCTGGCGCGTAATGCAGTACCGCGGCCCACCTCTAAGGGGTATAGCCACGTGCACGAGTGTGTGCACAAACAAGAGTGCAGTCTCTTCCCCTCACCTCACATCAGCCAAAAGCTCAGCTATCCGACAGGCCCGGGATAAATTCAATAACTCTCTGATTATTGATAGACTTAACCATACAAAGTGTAACAAAAATAATGGATGCAACTTAAGAAGCGTTATCTACCCATGAAATTAAACAAAGGAAAAAAATGTATATAAATACGAAAACATATTGTTTTAATAACCTATACAAAATTGTTGCTTGTTGATGACACATTATTCAGTGTCATAGGCAAAATGTTCCTTAAATAACACACATTATTTACACTTCGTATACAAGGTATTAAGTCGTGATGGTTTCCAATAATTATTTTATAGGTAATTTAGTAGCTTTAAAATCTGATAGCCATTAGTAAAAAGAATATTGATTATGCAGCCTATTACTGTCACCCTGCAGGGCTAAGTCCTCCTCTCACAATAAGAGGGAATAGGCCATAGTCCAACATGCTGGCCAAGTGCGGTAGACAGACTTCACATGCCACCAAGAACATTCTGGAGAACTTACAGACGTGCAGGTTTCCTCACGATATTTTCCTCTACCGTTATAAGTACGAGGTAATTTGTTTCTAATACGCATATGAATTTGAAAAGTCAGTTGTGCGCGCCACTGTCGAGTCCAACCGTCTTACCAGTAGGCTATCTCTAGCTTTTAAGAATAATTCAAATATTACAATGCTTTAATCATAACAACAAATCAGTCATTTACATAGCTATTATACATTATTTGGTTATAAATAATTTTCATAATTAGATTAACAAAAAATAGATAATGAAGCAAATTTACGATTAAACTTGATTTAATTGTTACCAATGCAAAATTTCCGCCCTCTAACACTTATTTATAAAGCGAGGGAACGAAACCTGGACCACAGTATTTGATTTTTCTGTGACCAGTGCACACGACGCAAGATGATCATACAAATAGTGTTAGTAGGTGTCATAGCTTCACTCACCTTATGGTTACTCGTGGGAAAAAGCAACGAACGCTATTGGAGGAAAAGAGGTGTGAAGTTCCACAAAAAAAACAAGGTGTTGGGACCATTTTGGGATTACATCACACAAAAGCATGCACTGTCTGAAGCATTCGGAGTTTTGTACAAAGAATATAAAAATGAACCGGCCGTTGGTATTGGAGCTCTCTTCGCACCTTCATTGTATGTGATCGACCCAAGAAATGTTGCAGCAGTGTTGCAATTAGACTTTCATTCTTTTAGCCACAGAGGCGTGGAAAGTTTCGCAGACCAACTTTCAGACACTATTCCTTTAATGAATGGCCCCAGATGGAAATTAATGCGGCAAACTATGAGTCCGTTGTTTACGGCGTCGAAATTAAAGAAAATGTTGTACATCTTCAGCAAAAGTTCAATAGACCTTGTTGAATATCTAAAAGCAAATCCGAAAACATGGGATGGCGGCTGTTTCGATACTCTGACGACTTTTTGTAATGCGGCTGCATGTGGTGCAATATTCGGTATAAGTAACGATTCCATTTTCGTTTCACCTTTTCTAGAGACAGCTAAAACGTTTTCAACGCAATCCTTTTATAAAGATTTAAAGTTCACAATTATGATGATGAGTCCAAGATTAGCAAAGATTTTGAGACTAAAAGCTTTCTGGGAACACGAAGATTTTTTTGTTGATGCTTTAACGCGTGTGATAAAGAAAAGAGAGAATGAGAATGTCACTAAGCATGATTTTGCTGATATTTGCGTCAATATATTGAAGAATGGCAAGATCCAGGACCCCACTACGGGCTACGAGATAGAGCCCACCTACGGGTTAATGGCTGCCCAGGCGTATTTCTTCTTCATCGCTGGAGTCGAGCCCTGCGCCAATGCTACCTTCACCACGCTTTTCCTCCTCGGTTGCCATCCAGAAATATTAGAAAAACTCCAACAAGAAATTGATGATGCATTTAATAATAATGATGAAATTACTTATGAAGTGGTAACTGGAATGAAATATATGGACAAAGTGATGCGAGAAGGTATGAGAATGTTTCCCCCTATAGGATATTTGTCGAGACAATGCGTCAAGGACACAGTGCTACCGGTTGGTGATATTAAAGTGGATAAAGGAACTAGGATATTTACTCCTTTATATCAACTCCATTATGATCCTGATTTATACCCCGACCCACACGTATTTAATCCTGAAAGATTCTCAGCTGAAATAATTCCTAACGATGAGATCTACGTGCCTTTTGGAAAGGGAAGACGTATGTGCATGGGAATGAGATATGGTAAACTACAGGTTGCGATAAGTTTGATGCATATCTTAAGACACTTCAACGTGAAATCTTCTCAAAACGGTGATAAAGTTAAGTTCAAACTGGATCCTGTCAGTCTTCGTCCGATCAATCTTGACGTGAAGTTGATTCCAAGAAACTAACACATATAAAACTATACTTTACCAAATTATTTATTTAAAGTAACTAATAGTATTTAACTGCAAATTTAAAAATATTCCTGGCTGTATTACAAAACTATCCATCCTTAGCAAAAAATACCTATTGGACCGCGAAACAGTTATCTCAAAATATATTTGGAGCAATTTAAGCTCATGACGCATTGCTAGTTATTTAAAAGTGGATGGTTTTTGTACTTAAAAATAAAATTTGCTGCTCGTCGGCCGCTATCGCGTCATGCTCGCTCAGCCCGCTCGACTCGTGCTTGCGTTGTATGGTCGCAGTTCAAACCTACTTTTATAGCAGCGAAATACATTTACAATTACAATTACGTAAATTTCTGCAATAAGTATTGATATGAACATTATTTAATTGATGAGTGATAAGTTTTTCAATGTGCAATGTGCATATAACTGAGACATAAACAACTGCATTGTCGCCTGCGTGCGACTAAGGTGCCCAGAAAGCTAGCAATGTTTCCTCGTGTTTCAGGCGAATTCATTGTACCAAGTGTGAACCAAAACTCTGGTTATCTGACGATTCAATAATTGTACCAATAAATCTATGTGTTATTGAATAAATACAATACGACCCACGTAAATCTAATTATTTAACCTAACATATTATAACTTCTGACCCCAACGTGAAAAAACTTTGGAACGACAGTTTTGATTATGTAATCACATGGTTGACTTAATCTAATTGAAATCTCTATTGTTTTACCACCTTAATCAAAATATTCGTCCAAAAGTAACAGGTCTTTATAAGAATAACACGTATTTGTTAATATTTGTTTAACTCTCAGTTAGAGCGCATTGTATTGGATCTGGTGGTAGCATTAAAGCGCAACCGTCGTTATAAACAGAAGGTACAATAATACAACATAATAATAATATTGAAGTCTTGCCTTAATATAGATATAACCATTCAGACAAGGTGAAGTAATTTATACCTAAAACACCAAATTTTGATAATTACAAACCCCAAAAAGTGATAATATATTAGTATAGTATATACAGCTTAAGCTTATAGAGAGTAGACGAGGAAAAATTATTGGACATTTAATTCGACACGACCAGGGGCTCTACCGGCTAAGTCACCGAACATCGATTTCTTAAAAGGCGTTCAAATAAATAAAGGTTAAAAATGACTTAATCAATCGTTAAATCGGCTTCTATGAGCACATGTGACGTCATAAATGGTCCGGAATCGATTGTCAACGTTGAAGCCGATTTAACCATTCATTTTTAACCTTTATTTATTTGAACGCCATTTAAGAAAGTGATGTTCGGCAACTTAGCTGGTAGAGCCCTAGTTCATCACCAACATCATAGAAGGCAAAATTGAGGCAAGGAGAAAGAGAGGCAGACCGAGACGTAAATATATGGACCAGGTGAAGGAAGTTGTGACAATGGAGGCTTACAAGGAAGTCAAGGAGAAGGCTTACGATAGAGAAGGCTGGAAACTGCTACACCGACAAGTGCACAACACTTAACTTAAAGAACTTGAACTTGACTGCACGTTTGGCGCAGCGGCTAAGACAGTCGCCTCGCCGCTTAGTGGCGCGGGTTCGAGTCCCGCACCAGACAACTATTTGTGTGACCCATAAATATTTGTTCTTAGTCTGGATGTAATTTGTGTCTGTATATTATATGCTTGTAAAGTACCCCGCGACACAAGGATTAGTCGCCATAATGCGGGCGTTGTCTTAAAAAGAAATTAATAAATAAGCACTATTATAAATTAAATTTTATCTCTAAATGTGTTTATACAATCCGTGTATTAGGTACACGGATTGTATGTAAACATTTAGAGATAAAATTAAATTTATAATACCTAGTACTGACGTACCTAGAAATAATATTACTACAAAGATGTTCTGACTATTTACAAGCGGCTTTTTAAAGTCTACGTGAATTAAAACCTTTTTTCTTAATTTTATTTTTTTTAACAAGACTTTTCCAGTTAGTCTAGGAGGCATTCAATGCTTCACCTGGCAATATACGAGAGTGGTGCTCAAGTCGTCTAGTAATCAAGTCTCAGACTAAGTAACCACAAGGCCCAGTTTTCAAGGTCATCTTTTACTTTACGTCATGTTTTTGTTGCTCTACGATAGTACTAGAGGGTAGACGTAGATAGAGGAAGAAAGAGGGAGGGGTAGGAGTAGCCACTCGACCGTTTCGAGATCCTAAAGCGACTTTAGAAGCTTTACACGTTATCTATCTATATAAGTATGTATAACGTCGCCTGGTACCCATAGTACAAGCTTTGCTTAGTTTGGGGCTAGGATGATGTGTGACATTGTCCCTAAAAAAAATATATACTTATATAAAAAAAAAAATCAAAGAAAAAATTTTTACACCTGGCAGGTATTTGATGAGATATTCCGAGAATGAAATCGGAATAAATATATATGGATTTACTTAGTCTGTATTATGAATTATATATTTACGAATTTATTTTTTACTAGCTGTGCCCCGCGGTATTACCCGCGTTAAACTTTATAAATTATCACAGCTCCTCCCCCGTAGGTGATATCGTGATAATATATAGCCTATATGTTGACCCGACCTCTGAGTTATATTCATGCAAAATTTGAAGGAAATCCATGCAGTACTTTTTGAGTTTAGCCCGGACATACATACAGACACACAGACAAAAATTCTGAAAACTATATCGATTTCGATATCGGCTTCGATATCGATTGTAGGTCAATTCCCAAGTATCCTTTTAAAACAAAATTCCAATGTACAGTTTTGACTTTCCTACGATTTTATTACATGTATAGATACTACTTAGTTGGTGGGAGCTCCTAGCGAGTTGCTCTCATCGGTCCTTAGGTCATCGGCGAGGTTAAGCATGTAGTAGCTCTACCCATACGATTTGTTGTTGTGTGTTTTGCTTGGCTCGAGAGAGAAAATTAAACTTGCATGTAATTTCTCTCGTGACCCATATCTCGAGTCAACGTAGACTAAGGTGCGTGCACGCACTAGTTATAAATAAATAGATATCTTGGAACAACTAACACACTGCCATCTGATCCCAAACTAGGCAGTGCCGGTGCTATATACAAATAAACAGACAAATGATAAACATATTCATATATCTATACATATAATAAAATCGTAGGAAAGTCAAAACTGAACATTGAAATTTTTTTTTAAAGGATACCTGGGGCGTGATATACAATCGATATCAAAGCCAAAAATATAGTTTTTTGAATTTTTGTCTTTGTGTCTGTTTGTCTGTATGTATGTCCGGGGTAAACTCAAAAAGTACTGCATGGATTTACTTCAAATTTTGCATGAATATTACTAAGAGGTCGGGTCAACATATAGGCTACATATTATCACGCTATCACCTACGGGGGAGGAGCTGTGATAACTTATAAAATTTAACTCAGGTAATAACAAATAATTGTGTTTATTATACAAAGAATTGTCCTGGGTGGGGATTGAACCCACGACCTCTTGCTTAGCAACCAGCTGGCTATTAGTCTAATGGTTAGTGACCTTAATCACTTACCATCAGACAAACAGATCAGTCAAATAAGTATCATCATCATCATCATCATCAAATCAGCCGAAAGACGTCCACAGCTGGACAAAGGCCTCCCCCAAAGATCTCCACAATTGCCGGTCTTGCGCAATCCGCATCCAGCGATTTCCAGCGACCCGCAAATAATAATACTAATAATAATATCTCGGGACAATGTCACACAGATCATCCTAGCCCCAAACTAAGCAAAGCCTGTACTATGGGTACCAGGCGACGATATACATACTTATATAGATAGATAAATACTTATATACATAGAAAACATCCATGACTCAGAAACAAATATTCGTGCTCATCACACAAATATTTGCACTTACCGGGAAGTAAATAAGTATGATAAGTTATTAATAAAATTATGCTAAAAGGTTTTACATTATCTTGGATTCCCAACAGTCGTTACAATAATAGAAAAAACAATACTGTTTGTCAACCATTGTTTCCGGTGATAAAACTTTCTGATGATAAAACAAAACAGTAGTGGAATAAAACATACATTTAGTTCATCGAACCATACATATCATCAACTTAATAGTTCAACGACTAGATATTTTAACCGACTTCAAAGAAAAATGTTTCGACGGTATGGTATTTGACTGCCTCGTTGGTCTAGCGGTAGCATGTTCAACTGCAGAAAATGAGGTCCTGGGTTCAAATCCCGGGTCGGGGGCCAATAAGTGATTTTGGGATTTTTCGGTAAAAAGAAATTTCTCAGAATCAACCCGAAGTCTAGAAGTTGGCGGTATTATACCCCCGTGCCTCGGAGAGCACGTAAAGCCGTCGGTCCTGTACCTGACCTCTTTCCGGTCGTGTCGCTATTCGTCCCATCGGATCATGAGAGTGATGGAATAGAAATTGCCCCTGTGTTTGCGCACACACTTGTGCTCTATAATATGCCCTGCACAATTGGCTAATCTCCATTGAGAATGGCCGCCGTGGCCGAAATTCGGCCGGGAAGACATCATAGTAATTAATACATCTTACCTACTATAGACGTCAGTCTCTCACAAAGGTATATATTTAGTATAGTTTATTTTCTGTATTTCTTTACATAATACTCGTATGTACACCAAACCTTTGTGAAAGAGATAAACAAATACATTATTATTATTATTATACTGTAAGCTATTTCTCCATATCCAATTTTGATATTCTTTTTATTCGATAGAGGACGCTTGTTTAAATTGGTTGTTATTGTACAGACGCCAGCACATCCAGCTACCTCGATCTGTCAAATTACTTTTATAGATTTTCATCTTTATCACTTAAGCATAAGGTTTCCTTTCAATTGGGGGCACCAAATCAATCAAACAACCTTTGAGGTTGACACTTTTACAAACTTTGAATGTCATATTTATTTATATCGAATAAACAGCCTAAAAAATAAGTTTCAAGCTTCTAGCCTTAAATTTTTAGACTGTCGATTCGATATAATTAAATATAAGTTTCAAGCTTATGCCTATACCTAGACATCCAATTACTAGATCTTTCCAGCCAAATAATAGCCGAACCAACTTAGTTTTTTTTTATATATAACAATGATCTAACTTCCATCATTCATTAATTTATTCCTGTTAACCTTGTTATATTAGTTTTAGTTTCTATCTTTAATTTAAAACCAAATTTTAGGTAATATAGTTTTTTAAGTTTTTGTTTTGTTATAATATTGTAAATGTTGTATGCACCTGTAATGGCAAATCACACAGAACTTGTGTTTAAACATAAAAACAATTTTAAGTTGCATTGTGTACTGTCAATGGTGTGTCATTTATAAATAAATAAAAATAAATAAAGCTTCTAGCTCTAGAAATGACGATACTTCCATACAACTTATCATCCCCCTTTTCAACCACTAACAACCCAAATTTTCGTATAAAAAAGTAGCTAAGTCCTTTTCTCAGACTCTACACTATTTGTGTACCAAATTTCATTTAAATCAATTCAGTAGCTATGGCTTGAAAACGACCGACACACAGACAGACAAACAGACAGAGATACTTTCGCATTTATAATATTAGGAAGGATTACACCCAGACACAGTACAAACAGTAAGATAGGATGGATGAACTTAAACGGTATCGTAAACAGGGGCTCTAACGGCGAAGTTGCCGAACATCGATTTCTTAAATGGCGTTCAAATTAACAAAGGTTAAAAATTACTTAATCAATCGTTAAATTGGCTTCCATGAGCACATGTGACGTCATAAATGGTCCGGAATCGTTTGTAAACGTTAAAGCCCATTTAACGATTGATTAAGTCATTTTTCACCTTTATTTATTTGAACGCCATTGAAGAAATCGATGTTCAGTGACTTCGCCGGTAGAGCCCCAGGGTCGAGATCAACGTCACCAAAACACAGGCTTGTTTTTTCCGCCAAGAAGACCCCTGCTATCGGACTCCTACATTTCGTGACGTATCTGTACCGATATCCAATCACCTGGCCTTATTGGGTCTCAATTAATATGGCGACATCAATTTAGGTCTACAAAAAGTAGTAAAACTGAGACCTCAAAGTTCTTAATATTCTTAATAACGTGCGACAATACTTAATAAGGTACGGAAGGAACAGCTTTTAAATTTCTACAAAGCTCAAGTCCGACCCTGCGTAGAGTACTTCCGACCCTGCGTGGAGTGTGTGTTCTCATCTTTTTTTTAAATAATAGACAACGCCCGCACTATAAAATTTTATCCCTATGTTGCGGGGTACTTTACAAACATATAATAGACAGACGCGTAGACGGACACAAATAACATCCAGACTCAGAACAACTATTTATGGGTCACACAAATAGTTCTCCGGCGCGGGACTCGAACCCGTGACACGACTGTCTTAGCCGCTGCGCCACACATGCAGTATTTGTGATAGCTCCGCAAAGTATCAGCTAGACTTTTTCGATAATAAGGCGCGCAAGCAGGATAATCGATGGTAGAGAACTAACAAGTAACCAGCATATTGTACACACGGCTAAATATTAAGCTATACATTTCCATTATAAGCTGATCTTCCGTTGTATAGGATTTCCATACAATGAGAGGGGATTATATTCGAAAAGTACCAATAGCTTGATATGTAGCCGTGTGTACGAAGCGCTTTGCTTCCTCTTTCATAATGCCACGGCTAAGCTGTGGACCACTTTCCTGAACGACGAGATTCCAGACTCATATTACATGGGTTTCCGAATGTACTAATGCATTAGACAGAAGTAACGAACCGGTTGGCGTGGTTGGTAAATGCTTGCCTTTCACGCCGCAGGTCTTGGGTTCGGTTCCCAACCAGGACAGCTAATTGTGTGCATGAACATGTATCTTTTTTTTTTTTGACAAATTCACACAGATCATCCCAGCCCCAAACTAAGCAAAGCTTGTACTATGGGTACTAGGCGACGATATACATAATTATATAGATAGATAAATACTTAAATACATAGAAAACATCCATGACTCAGAAACAAATATTCGTGCTCATCACACAAATATTTGCACTTACCGGGATTCGAACCCAGGACCACCAGCTTCGTAGGCAGAAGCACTACCAACTAGGCTACGGTGACCGTCTATGTATGTTTGACCTGAGTCTGGGTGTAATTATGTATTTACAAAATAGAAGTAGTATATGTAATATATCCGATATCTAGTTTCCATAGAACAAGCTCTGCTTAATTTGGGATCAGATGGCCATGTGTGAATAATGACTCTTATTATTATCATTGATTCAAACATCTTTCTTATTAAATACATTTTAAAATACATAAAAAACAGAAATATACATTTTAAAATATTGAAAATAGGATTTGCAACCGGCAGCAGGAACAGGGTCTATGCTACCGGAGGTTACGGCTCTAGAGACAGGAACCTCCTGACAATGCGAGCCGTGTCCAAAAGCACCGCTTTTTGGATCTTGTTCTTGACCCAACCGCCTAACGTCAGCCTCTTTAGGTGTATCATCATCATATCATCATATCAGCCGCAAGACGTCCACTGCTGGACAAAGGCCTCCCTCAAAGATCTCCACAATTGCCGGTCTTGCGCTATCCGCATCCAGCGTTTTCCAGCGACCCGCACAAGATCATCGGTCCATCTTGTAGGGGGCCTGCCCACGCTGCGTCTTCCGGTTCGTGGTCGCCACTCGAGAACCTTTCTACCCCAGCGGCCGTCGGCTCTACGAGCTATGTGCCCTGCCCACTGCCACTTCAGCTTGGCAATTCTTAGGGCTATGTCGGTGACTTTGGTTCGCCTGCGGATCTCATCATTTCTGATTCGATCTCGCAGGGAAACTCCAAGCATAGCCCTTTCCATTGCTCTTTGGGTGACCTTGAGCCGCCTGATAAGGCCCATAGTTAGCGACCACGTCTCTGTTCCGTAAGTCATCACTGGCAACACACACTGGTCGAAGACTTTCGACTTGAGACACTGCGGTATTTGGGACGAGAAGATATTACGTAGCTTCCCGAACGCTGCCCAGCCGAGTTGGATTCTACGATTGACCTCCTTCTCGAAGTTGGACCTACCTAGTTGTATGGTCTGTCCTAGGTAAATATAGTTCTCTACAACTTCGAGTGCAGAGTCTCCAACCTTAACTAGAGTGGGTGCAACATGGATGTTTGACATAATTTTCGTCTTATCCATGTTCATTTTCAGACCCACTTGTTGAGAGACTCTGCTGAGGCCATCGAGCATTGTACCGAGGTCGTCAAGGGTCTCAGCCATGACTACTATATCGTCGGCAAATCAAAGGTGGGTGATGTACTCGCCATTGACGTTGATGCCAAAGCCTTTCCAGTCCAGAAGCTTGAAGACATCTTCCAATGCAGCGGTGAACAGTTTCGTAGATATAACATCTCCCTGTCTCACACCTCGCTGCAAGTGGATAGGTTTCGAGTTCTGGTCCTGGAGTCGCACTGACATAGTGGCGTTTTCGTACAAATACTTTAACACCTCGATATACCGGTAGTCGATTTGGCACCTTTGGAGAGACCTCAGTACGGCCCAAGTTTCGATCGAATCGAAGGCTTTCTCATAGTCCACAAACGCCAAGCATAATGGCTGGTTATACTCTTCGGTCTTCTGTATAACCTGCCGCAGCGTATGTATGTGGTCTATGGTACTAAAGCCTTTACGGAAACCGACTTGTTCGGGAGGCTGGAAGTCCTCAAACCTGCGTGCGAGACGATTCGTAATGACCCTCGAAAACAACTTGTAAACATGGCTCAGCAGTGTGATGGGTCTGTAATTCTTCAAGAAGGTTTTATCGCCCTTTTCGAAGAAGAGCACCACCACACCCCTGTGCCATGCTTTTGGCGTTTGACCTTCTAGTATGACGGAGTTAAATAACTTCTGAAGGGCCCGTAGGATTGGTGTACCACCCGCCTTCAGAAGCTCTGCCGTAATTCCATCATCACCA
This sequence comes from Pseudoips prasinana, assembly GCA_951640165.1. Classification (NCBI taxonomy): domain Eukaryota; kingdom Metazoa; phylum Arthropoda; class Insecta; order Lepidoptera; family Nolidae; genus Pseudoips; species Pseudoips prasinana. Next base: position 6,926,379 of record OX621236.1, read on the forward strand.
GGCGCCTTGTTGTTCTTAAGCTGTTCGAGAGCCATTCTAATCTCGCACAGGCTGACGTCCGGGATGTCGTCGGTGAAGTGTTGGGTTAGTCGTGCTCTGGGATCTGAGGCACAACTATCGACAGGTGACTGGGTTTTCGCATACAGCTGTCCATAGAACCTCTCGATCTCTCCCAGCAACTCAGGTTTAGACGTGATGATTCTGCCATCCTCAGTCTTCAGCTTCGTCAGTTGGCTCTGTCCAACAGACAGTTCTCTTGCAAACACTTTAGAACCTTTGTTCCGCTCAATGGCTTCTTTAATACAATTTGTATTAAATTGGCGCGTGTCGCGTGTCAAAGACTTTGAGATCTGTCTGTTGAGCTGCCGGTATCTGGTAGCATCATCAGAGGATGTCAGAACCATTTTCCGTCTTTCGTCCATAAGCTTCAGGGTATAGTCAGAGATCTTTTTGGTTCTGTTTGTACGGTGGGCCTTGAAGACCTTAGACCCAGCCGTATGGACAGCTTCTACGAGCCTGTCATGGTATGAGTCCACTTCCTCGCAATCTGCTAGGCATTCGAAACGGTTTTGCAGTTCGAGCTGAAAGGGTTCAGGGTTTTGGATGTGGATGGGTAAAGGTCGGAGCGTAGACTTTATTAGTCGGGACCTCTGGAGCTTGACATTTAGGTTCAATGAGACTCTCACCAGTCTGTGATCGCTCCCGGTTTTAACCGTATTGATCACTGAGACGTCATTGAACACCTGTCTACTCGTCGACAAGATAAAGTCTATCTCGTTTTTTGTTTTACCATCGGGGCTTACCCAGGTCCATTTGCGGTTTTCCGACTTCTTGAAAAAGGAGTTCATCATAAAGAGTCCCTCCTTCTCCATAAAGTCGGCCAACATTTGGCCCCGGGGATTCCGGTCTCCAGTTCCAAATTGCCCCACTTTCAGCTCATTCCCGAATCGTTTACCCAGCTTCGCGTTAAAGTCCCCCATGACCACAGTGAAATAAGAGTTCGAGGTATGTATGGCTCTAGAAATATCCTCATACATGACCTCAACCTCATCGTCGGAGTGCGTCGAAGTCGGCGCGTAAACCTGTATGACCTTCAACGAATACCGCTTGGTAATTCTGAGTATAAGGTACGCAACCCTAGTCGACACACTCTCGATTTTCACTATGTTGTGGACGAGGGACTTGTGGACTATGAACCCAACACCACCTTGGGAGAGTTGGTCGCCTTCCCGGAAATAGAACAGATTCCCGGATTTCAGGATTATCGTGTCCTCCCCCTCTCTTCGGACTTCAGATAATCCTATTATGTCCCAATGTAACCTGCTCAATTCTTCCTCCAGTTCGATCATCTTCTCGTCGGTCCGCAGTGTGCGTGTGTTGTATGTTGCCAGGGCCAGAGGTCGTCGGTTTTGGTAACGCGGAATCTGCCGGGGATTCTTAGCACCCCCTGCCCTGCCGTAACCACGGCTGTTACCACGGCTGTTACCACGGCTGGGAATAGCAGGGCTGCCGGGGACTGGGGGCCGCGGTTTAATTGTGTCCTTCATTTGAGGGGATCTGCCATAATCGCCACGCTTGGCAAACGGGTTGGCGATCGCAGTAAGGTAGAAATTGGTACTCATGAGAACGCTGCTGCCCATTCTCTGGAATATATTCCCTCGGGACGACTTCTACGTCCCCCCACGGGATGAGAGGGGGTGGTGATATTCTCTAGGCCGTCACCACACAGCCAGCTTTAGGTGTATATATTATTATTATTACTAAGCCATGCCTACTGAATGGCTTGAACAACTCTTACACTAGAGTAACCATACTCATACTATAAAGAAAGTGATAATCATGAGTCCTGATAATATTGCTAGTGACGTGTGCCACTAGCAATAATATTAATTTGTTTACAGCTTAGTTAGTAATTATATTGACATTGTAATAATCTTTATAGCAGCTTTAATTAGTTTAATTTACATTATAATGATCTTTATCTATAGCGTACTTGACTACATGCGTAGCGTCCCGGTGAAGACAGTCGCCTGGCCACTGTGTCCCGGGTTCAATCCCGCGCCGGACAACTATTTACAGCCAGATGTCTACCGCTGTCACCTCTCACACAGCAAACAGTACGGAGCAGGGATGAGAACGAAGCCAGTTACCTGCCGCCAGTTATCAGATTTTATATAAAAATATTGACATAAGGAGTATATACTAACTGGGCCGTGGGAATGGTACAAAAGAAGGGGAGGAAAACGGAGGTGTTCTCGAGAAAGCCCAAGTCAGAAGTAGCCTAAACCGGTGGGCATATCTGAAGAATATAATGAGAGTAAAAGAGGTATGCAAGGAAGTCTAAGAGAATTGGGAATCTATTGGCTCTACCTACCCCATTTGGGAAATGCGTGAGTCAATTTATATAAATAAGCCACGCCATTTAACCGTCACCGTAGCCTAGTCGGTAGTGCTCCTGCCTACGAAGCTGGTGGTCCTGGGTTCGAATCCCGGTAAGTGCAAATATTTGTGTGATGAGCACAAATATTTGTTTCTGAGTCATGGATGTTTTCTATGTATATAAGTATTTATCTATATATATAAGTGTGTATATCGTCGCCTGGTACCCATAGTACAAGCTTTGCTTAGTTTGTGGCTAGGATGATCTGTGTGACATTGTCCCCAAATATTATTATTATTTTATGTGGACGACAAACGAGCGAGTGGGTCACCTGATGGTAAGTGATCACCACCGCCCATGGACACTCGCAGCACCAGAAAAGTCGCAAATATGTTTTCGGCCTTCATAAGAGTCAGCAAACAAGTGTTTTTGACCCTTCCCCCCATCCCGATGAGCTCTGGTGACCTTACTCACACGCAGAAATACAATATTAAATTATTAATATCGGGTTGCTCTTTGTAAGAATTAACGCTGTGCCCTACCTCTGCTAAAAAAATATTTAAACTTATTATGGCATATCCCTCCAAATGATGGACACAACGCTATTGAGGAAATCTTTTGGCCCCCCAAAAGATAACTCAGCCAGTGAAAATTTCATTCAGCAGATTTTGTATCATATGTGTACAAAGCATTCAGCAGATTTTGTAAATCAATGTGTAATCAGTTTAAAACACAAAATATCATATTGCACTCATTTCTTTCTACACCCCTTACCAATATTTATTTATTTATTAATAGGTTTACCAACATAAGTACAGCACAACATGACACATAAAAAAAATTAAAACTGAAATTATTATAGGCTAACTGCACTTACAAATTACAGGTTACCACAGCATGCGTTAAACATTTTAAATTAGTGTAATATTTTTTTAAATTATGAATTACAAGTAAAAAATTAAAAAATAATAATAACAATACAGGAAAGTAATAAAATATAAATAAAAAGAAACAATATCATCGAACTAACGTAAGTCACAACCTTTAATGAGTTTCATAAACTTATGAAGGCTTTGAAAATTTATGTCGAGCTCAGGCAGTTTATTTGTCTGGTAAATTACGACCCATTCTTGTTCTGCAAAAGCTGATCTTGAACAATTTGCATGGATGTCTTAGGATTCTTGTAGGAACATTATATGCGAATCGCCCAACCAGCACAGGACTATCAATTTGGTTGTTAATTATTTTATGTAGTAGAGACATGTCCAGATGAACACGGCGCGCAGAAAGCTCATCCAGACGGAAATGTTTTAATTTTTCTTTGTAAGTTCTAAATATTCTTGGGGTCTTAAAGCGGTACGATAGGCTGCGGACTAATTTTTTTTGTACTCTCTCTATTCTGCTTGAATGTATGTTATAGTCTGGAAACCAGACCGTTCTGCAGTACTCCAGTTTACTTCTTACATAAGCATTGTATACTAAAATTATTGAAGAGGGGTCTTTAAAGTCTCTAGTATTTCGGAGAATAAAACCTAGTGATTTATTTGCTTCCTTTATATTAACACACCATCTGCTCAAGAGTATGTAAGCATAACATGAATCACTTTTTACGGGGAATAAATTCAACATCTACATTCTTTAACCTAAGCTGGACTTGTTCTTTTTTATATTTAATACCTCCTTTACACACATTGGTACTCACTGAATAGTTTTTCAATAAGTACATAAGACCGCTCAAAACTTGGACTCGAGCAAATCTAGCTCCAATACAAAATCTGTTACCTTTTCCGAACGGCATAAACGTTGCTTCATTCACTTCTCCTTCTCTAGAGAATCTATCCGGATCGAACAGTTCAGGGTTGGGGAAATGGCTTGGGTCATGATGTATCTCGTATATAGGGGTCAATATCTTCGTACCCTTCTCTACTGGTATATTACTAACGGGCAATACAGTGTCGTGTACACATTGCCTAGTCAAAAAACCAATCGGAGGATACAGCCGAAGGCTTTCATTTAGAACATATTCTAAATACCTGCTTTCACCAATAGCATCGTAAGTCATTTGATTATTATATTTCTCGAAAACTGCATCTACCTCGTCATGAACTTTACTTAAAATGTCTGGGTGTCTTCCTAATTCTACTACAGTTGCGAACATGGCAGAAGCGGCTGGCTCCACACCAGCTAAAATAAAAAAGAATGCTTGTGCAGCTAACACTTCATCTGTTGGTTCAAATTCCAAGCCAGTATCAGAATCGCGCATCACTCCATTCTTCTGAAGGTTCACACACATATCAATAAAGTCATGTCTCCTCACATTATCTTTTTCACGTTCCCTGATTACATGTTTTATAGAACCAATAAAGAACTTTTCATATTCTTCAAATTGTTTCAACTTCAAAGTTCTATATAAAGCGTCACTAATTCCACCGATTGTGAATTTTAAATTTCTAAGAACGGTGGGACGTAATGATTCAATTGCCATTTTGCGGAATGGTGATTCGAAGGTGGATTTGGTACCAATACCAAAAATGGCAGCAGTCATAGCAGCGCTGCTAAAAAGCGTTAACGTTTCATAAGCATTTCGTTTTAGACGAGTAGGTTCTTGATTCAAAAACTCCATGAAGTCCTGTGCACTTTTGTCACAAATATAATACATATTCTTCAACTTGGCGGCTGTAAATAGGGGAGTCAGTTTTTGCCTTATAACTTTCCATTTTGGTCCATGGATAAGCAGTACATTATTTGCCAGTATATCTTCATCTGAGTAAGGTAACCCTCGGTGACTAAAAGAATGAAAGTCAGTTTGAAGAATATGTTGGATATTCTGAAGATCTTTAACGTAGAGGGCTTTGTTCAATAGAGATCCGAGACCAACCGCCGGCTGTTCTTTATAAGTGTGATAAATATCGTTCAGAATTTGAAAGAAAGATTGTTTTTCGACAAAATACTGCAGGAACGGTCCACATGTTCTATACTTTTCGTAAAAGGTGACGCCTCGTTTTCTCCAGTATTGTTCATTGTATATTCCTTTTAAATACAGAAGTAATAATAGCGTTAAAGAAATGCACAAAGTCACTGTCAAGAACATTTTAAGTCAACATTAAGAGTCAACTGATTGAGAAATGGATATGTTAGTTACTTATGTATATTCATTACAATTTTGATATGTCACGATCATTACTGAGATAATCGCTAGTTATTGCATCTAAGAGTGTGATCATACTGAGGCCAGGAAAACTTCATTAATATCTGCCGCCCTGCCTCAACATATATATAACAAATAATGTCCTCGTGGTCTAATTTCGAGTCTGAATGGTGACAAGCAATCTGCGCGAACATATAACAGTGCACAATTGTGAGCGCCAGCACAGGTGTACTTCCTTTTCCCTCATTCTTATGACCAAATGCGACCGCCGACTGACAGACCGCCGCGCCGCCGCGTTTGCAACCTAACCGAGGCACGGGGTTTTAACACTTTTTTGGCCCAAAAAGTATGTAAGCTAATAACTTCCAAACGACTGCACAAAAATGGATAGATCTTTCTAGTATGTGTTCGTTATTAAAGAGGTTTGTATGGAAAAAAATTGCAAATATTTAAAAATATCCGCAAAGTGAGTGATCGAATAAGACAGAAGGCTGTGGGACGTTGTATTTTTATTTGTTTTTTGCAAGAAAAATACTGCCGGTACGAAGTTAGCGGGGTTAGTAAGTTATAAAACTCAGTCATTGAAAATCTGCAACGTATAACTGTCTCGCTAAAGTATAAAGGGCCGTAGTCAATAATAAATTTATGATTTATTAATTATACTATAATTTAATTATACGGTATTATTTATAATATGAAGGTAAAACACAATGACTTAGAATCCTACTGACATTATAAATGAGAACCTCAGTAAGTGTTGATGTTTAATTATAACAGTAATGATTTTGTTACTTAGCTAACTTAATTAAGTTATTGTCAAAGAGATTATTTATAGGTTTAATTATAGAAATTTAGTGATTTAGATATATTTATAATTTCCCATTTTTGAGATTAGATAAACGCTTTACATTGCGAAAAATGCTATAAAATTAAAATTTAATAATTTGGAAGGTATTATCAAAATGATATGATCTTTCACATGCAACTGTGAACATATCAATCGGCCATGTTTCTAGAAAAACAAAACCGGTAGATAATACCAAATCATCCGGAAGGGTGTTAGCATGGGAATCCTAAATTTGATCTGCCAGCGTGTATCGTTCGTAGCTTAACGCAGAGCGCCTACCCCGGATTGGTAGATGGTGCAGGTTCGAGACCCGCCGGACGATTAAATTTATGATTTCCCATTTTTGAGATTAGATAAACGCTTTGCATTGCGAAAAATGCTATAAAATTAAAAGTTTAATATTTACTACATCTTGACTGAATGGTTATGTGTAGGTATACTTAATTCAATACTATTATTATGGTGAACCTTGTGTTTATAATGGCCCTTTAATGCTACCACCAGATCCAATGACTTAAAATAACTGCCTACATATTCAAAATGAGGTGGTATGGCCATATGTACCGACGCCAGCACATCCAGCTACCCCAATCTGTCAAATTTCTTGTATAGATTTTCAACTTTATCACATTAGCATAAGGTTCACTTTCAATTGAGGAAATTTTACATATTGTGGTAGCTTGATTGATGTGCTGGCGTCTGAACATGAAGAGGAGGCTCGAACATTTTGGGTTTTTACCTTGTGTTTATAATGGCCCTTTAATGCTACCACCAGATCCAATGACTTAAAATAACTGCCTACATATTCAAAATGAGGTGGTATGGCCATATGTACCGACGCCAGCACATCCAGCTACCCCAATCTGTCAAATTTCTTGTATAGATTTTCAACTTTATCACATTAGCATAAGGTTCACTTTCAATTGAGGAAATTTTACATATTGTGGTAGCTTGATTGATGTGCTGGCGTCTGAACATGAAGAGGAGGCTCGAACATTTTGGGTTTTTAAAGAGTGACTTCAGCAACGGTGACTTTCCTTTATATAGGAACGTTGTTATATTTTAAAAAAACCCCGTATAACTACTCTACAGCTTTGTCTTAGGTATAACTAACTGTGCCCCGCGGTTTTACCCGCGTTAAATTTTATAAATAATGACATCTTCTCCCCCGTAAGTGACAGCGTGATAGTAGCCTATATGTTGACCGACCTCTTACTTATTAATATTCATGCGAAATTTGAAGTAAATCCATGCAGTACTTTTTGAGTTTAGCCCGGACATACAGACAAACAGACAAAAAATTTAAAACTATATTTTTGGCTTCGATATCGATTGTAGATCACGCCCCAAGTATCCTTTTAAAAAAATATTGAATGTACAGTTTTGATTTTCCTACGATTTTATTATATGTATAGATAATTTTCTAACATTATCTACATTATGAAAATTTATAAAGAAAATTAAATTTTAAAACAAAAATAATTTAATAAATATTAAGTTTTGTGTTGGTGTTAACAATGCATGATGTAATATAATTCCCACTATGTTGGCAAATTAAAAACAATTTTGTGTTATTACTAAGTATTTTTGTCCATATATGTAGATTTGCATCCGATAGGTACAATTACCCAAAATTATGAATGTATTTTTCTGGAAACTTAAACTACGTATATAACTACTATTTTAGGTAATTATATATACATATACTAGGTATATTATTTCTTATATATAACTAAATGTTACCTACAATATCCTGGGACATTATTCATACACGGCCGATGATCCGAAACTAATCAGAGCTTTTACTATGGAAACCAAATAACTGATATACTGCGTATACTATATTTTATTTGTTAATACATACGTATATACATAACTACATTCAGATTCATGACAAACAGACATGTTTATGCACACAAACATCTGAGCTGGGAGGGAATCGAACCCATGACCTGCGGCGTCCTGCGACCTGTAATTAGCGTGTTTGATACACGCTTGGCCCCAAACACGCTTTTACCGTTACCATAAGTCGGATTGAATAGAAATCCCGGGGTGAATAGAGACGTAAACTACATTTTTCTTACTTTTGGATATTTGTCTCCATATCTCTTCATCCCGGGAATTCTATTCACCCCATTATACCGTTACCGTAAGACGGGTTGAATAGAAATCTAAGGGTAAATAAGGACAGAAATCTAAGGGTAAAGAAGTATACCTGGCCTGTGTGAATGGAACAACCGGAAGGGGAAGACCTCGTCGAACATTCTCTGACCAAATCGGAGACGAACTCAAGAAAGGGCAGGTCAGAAGTACCCTAAACCGGCGAGCATGTATAAAGAATATAATGACAGTAATTGAGGCAAAAGACGTGTGCAAAGATCGTGACAAATGGAAATCCGTTGTCTCTGCCTACCCCTCTGGTAAACAGGCGTGAGTCTATGTATGTATGTATGTACGAGTATGTGTAAATAAGGACAGACACTACATTTTACTTATGTATGTATGGTACTCATAGCCAGATGGTCTCTTCGCAACTGAAAGACGTGGTTAGGCAACTAGACTCGCGATCAGTATATAGATAGCTGACCACCAAAGACTACAGTCGTTAAGCCATGTCTACTGTCACCTATTGGGTGCTTTAAAACAACTCTGACACTACGGTTACCACGGTATACGATAATTAAGTACCTAACGGATATTTCACCAATCTCTATTCACCCCTTTTTATTATTATTTTTTAAATTAAATTAACGTACCAAACATAATTAAATATTAACTTAAGTAAGGTTAAGTTAATATTTAATTATGTTAGGTACGTTAATTTAATTTTACATTGAGAAACTCAATTGGGTGTAATTATTTAAAAATATATATATTCACATCAACCCATTGAAAGTCTTCGTAAATGGTCAAAACATAATTAATTATTCGTGGCTAGGTAGGTAATCAAAACAGCTACTTTTTTTTTGTAATTTATTACGAACATTTTCAAAACAGACAAATTTTTATTATTTGTAGGGGGGTCGCGACTCACAGGTTGAAAAACACTGGTATAAGATATGATGTATGAAGACCTCTTTTATGTGTAGATAAAGCGCAAATTGAAACAGTTTCTTAAATAAATAAATTGCTTGCGACCGTTAACACACTGCCATTTGATCCCAAACTAGGCAGAGCCGGTATTATAGCAACCAGACAACTGATAAACATACTTAGGTATTTATTTCTTTATACTATTTAATTATCATACTAATCCTACTAATATTATAAATGCGAAAGTTTGTGAGTATGGATGTATGTATGGATGTTTGTTACTCTTTCCCGCAAAAACTACCCAACGGATTTTGATGAAACTTTGTAGTAATATAGCTTATACATCCGAATAACACATTGGCTATAATTTATACATTTTAATGCGGGTAAAACCGCGGGGCACGGCTAGTATTAAATAAAGAGGCAAAAGTTTGTGAGTGTGTGATTGTGTATGTTTGTTACTTCTTCACGTTAAAACGGCTGGAGCGATTTTAATAAAATTTGGTAAATAGTTACCTGAAACCCTAGATTAACACATAGGCTATAATTTATTAAGTAAAACGCGGGTAAAACTGCGGGGCACAGCTAGTCACATCCAGACATCGAACAAATAATTGTCTTCATCACACAAAGATTTGCCCCAGGTGGGGATCGATCCCACGACCTCACTAGCTTAGCAGTCAGCATCACTAACCAATAGCCACACTATTATTATTATTTTTTGATAAAGTGTTAATAGGCAGATAAACTGCTAAAACTATTATTATTACTGTTTATGAGATACAGACCGCTAGCAAATAAACGGACGAATGGATTGCAGAAGCTTAGTAATAGCAATACGCACTTTTTGGATACTGACACATAATAAAAACCGGCCAAGTGCGAGACTCGCCCATGAAGGGTTCCGTAGCAGCAAGTATTTCAGTTGATTAAGTGAAAGGTAAATTGCGGTTTACGATTTGTGACGTATTAAAAAAAACTACTTACTAGATCTCGTTCAATCAATTTTCGTTATTAGTTTACATGGTAATGTACATCATATATTTTGTTTAGTTTTATCATTCTCTTATTTTAGAAGTTACAGGGGGGGAGGGGACACTCATTTGACCACTTTGGAAGTGTCTCTCGCGCAAACTATTCAGTTTAGAAAAAAATGATATTAGAAACCTCAATATCATTTTTGAAGACCTATCCATAGATAACTCACATGTATAGGTACGATGAAAAAAATTTTTTTGAGTTTCAGTTCTATATATGATATATTCAGTTCTACATTCAGTTCTTTGTAGGGGAACCCCCTAAATTATTGTTCTTTTTCTATTTTTGTGTGAAAATCTTAATGCGGTTCACAGAATACATCTACGTACCAAGTTTCAACAGTACAGCTCTTATAGTTCCGGAAAAAAGTGCTGTGACATACGGATGGACAGACAGACAGACATAACGAATCTATAAGAGTTCAGTTTTTTGCCATTTGGCTACGGAACCCTAAAAATAAGTGGCTTTAGACCACACGACTCAAGTTAAACTTGGAAACGTAACTGGCTATGATAGAAAGAGAGAAAAAACCTCTCTCTCTTGCCCCTACAGTAATATACAAAACGTAACTCTCTCTTTCTATCTTCACTAACTTATATCTCCTAACTTCCTTTCGCCTCGCCCGACCACACTTTTCGTAACTTATAACTACTATTTTATAAAATGATTACTGACAGGTGCCGGCAATTTGGGGAGGGCAACTCAGAGTCCTCCCAGGGTGTGTGCCCCGCCCATCTGGGACATAGCGCAAAAGGCGAGCACCGAGCAGCATACCCGCGTTACCGGGGCTTCCCCCTTCAGGCGCCAGAAGAAGACCTCGGCAGGTTAGGTTTAGTCGGTGCGAGTCCGAGATACCCACCCGCAGACAGTTTTGCGGGTGGCATGCATAAACTTTCCCACGCCTTACCAAAAAAAAAGTACTCCTCAAGTCAAGGGTGCATAAAGAACATTAACTACACCAATAATAATCTACTGTTTAAAAAATTATATAGTATAACATATTAATGCTTTTACCTAAGCTATATTCCGTATAATGGAGCTACAGAAGCCATCACATCAAGCTACCCCAATCTGTCAAATATCCCCAATAGAAAGTGAACCTTATGCTTTTGTGATAAAGTTGAAAATCTATAAAAGTAATTTGACAGATTGGGGTGGCTGAATGTGCTGGAGTCTATACTTAAACATAAGTAAATGCAGGTATAAACCTGCTGGGATCATAAATCCACAAACTTTACTTCTTAATTGTATTTACAAAATGTAAAGTAAGGGAAGATTATTGCAAAAGATCCCCCATAGAACCAAATGCGCTTATAACAAAACACTATGTAAAATTTATTTTCTTAAGTGACATGTAAAATATTCATAACCAAGTAATAAACTATATTCTATTCTATACTTCCAAAGTCATCGTAAGAAACCATAAAAACGCCATGTCTATATACCTAACTTATAAAAATGGATTTTTTTATCCACGACCGAACGGAGCACGGAGCAGGAGAGATGTTTGTTTGTGTGTGCGTTTGTGCAAAGTAATGTTCTCACCTATCTTCTAAACTAATGATCCAATTTTGATATGGTTTTTAATAACGGGTTTGTGTTTGATGAGTTCATGTTCTTAGACAGGTGTCATGGCTGTAACTGACTAAGTAGGGGGCGCCACAATATTAGTGCAAAACAATGTTGCAATATAATCAAAACGAAATGTCCGATTACAATTGCTGAATTTTATTCTTTTTCGATGTGATTTTTACCGACGTGGGTTATTTCAATTTTTTTAAGTTTTCTTAATTTTTATATATAGTTAGTTTTATTATGTATCCGTCCTAATAAATACATAAACATGTCCGTCACATGCTTGCGTAAATAGCTACCTATGGCCTATTCCCACTCTATCGATGATAACAGTGTTATTTTAAAGTGTGAATTTGCGTCAATAGTATTTTAAATTATTCTAACTACGCAGATACAATGACGCCGACACTAGCACCGTGAGAACCTTAAAAAAATGTCTAAACATAAAATCTATTACAATAGTAACATTAAAAGCAAAATAGTATTGACTACATGAGTGGCGCATTGATTAAGACAGTCTTTTGGCCGCTTCGGGTCCCGGGTTCTATCAAATATTTGTGTATTTTTAATAATAATAATATTTTTTAATAATAATAATATCTCGGGACAATGACCCACAGCTTGTACTATGGGTACCAGGCGACGATATACATACTTATATAGATAGATAAATACTTATATACATAGAAAACATCCATGACTCAGAAATAAATATTCGTGCTCATCACACAAATATTTGCACTTACCGGAATTCGAACCCAGGACCACCAGCTTCGTAGGCAGGAGCACTACCAACTAGGCTACGGTGACCGTATTTGTGTGACCCATAAATAGTTGTACTGAATCAGGATGATATCACACTAATATAATAAAGGCGAAAATTTGCGAGTGTGTGTCTGTGTAAGTTTGTTGCTTCTTCACGTCTGAACGGCTGGAGCGATTTTAATAAAATTTGGTATGGAGATACCTGACACCCTGGATTAACACATAGGCTATAATTTATAAATTTTAACGCGGGTAAAACCGTGGGGCACACCTAGCAAATAATAAAATAATAATGTCGTTCTGCCTGTCTCCATGGAGACTAGCCATCTGCGCGGGACATATTATAGTGCATAAGGGTGTGCGGTAACACAGGGAGACTTTCTATTTCATTAGTCTCATGATCCGATGGGACGACTAGCGACACGACCGGAAAGAAGTCAGGTCTAGATGTACTTTATGTCCGTCAATTCTATGTTTGTAAAGTACCCCACCCCGCGACACATGGATTAATGTCTCTAGTCCCGTAGTCATCTAAAAAAAAAATGGACTCATGGATTGGTACTTAGCTTTATAGTTGAGAGCGAGGAATATCAACACCCACACTCACAGTGTTGATATTCGAAGCTCATCCCAAGGGGGTGTACAATTTGTCCCTAGGGAATATCTACCTGGGGCTCTACCGACTAAGTCACCGAACATCGATTTGAGAAGCCGATTTAACGATTGATTAAGTCATTTTTAACCTTTATTTATTCGAACGCCATTTAAGAAATCGATGTTCGGCGACTTAGCCGGTAGAGCCCCAGTTTACGGGTAGCAGCGTCTCTCCATGTACTATGAGCACAACACAGCGATCGCGAACCTGTCTGGCAAGATCAACCCGTGTCGATTATTACGTTTCTTCTTCCTTGGAGAAACTTGGGTAGGAGTTTGTCCAGCAATGGACGTGTTTATGTTTCGTTTATCTCAATTTGTCGTTTAAAGTAGGTAAATAGTTTTATGTTACAGTCCTTGTTAAAAACCACACTATGAAACATTAATGAGAGTAATCGGAAAAAGGGCAAACAGAGTACAGTCACCAGCAAAAATAGATGATCAGAATCAGATATTCAACACTAATTACCGTATCATCATCATCATCATATCAGCTGAAAGACGTCCACTGCTGGACAAAGGCCTCCCCCAAAGATCTCCACAATTGCCGGTCTTGCGCTATCCGCATCCAGCGATTTCCAGCGACCCGCACAAGATCATCGGTCCATCTTGTAGGGGGCCTGCCCACGCTGCGTCTTCCGGTAATTACCGTAAATTGCATCAAAATAATGTGGCGGTAAATTGTACTAAAGTGCGTTTGTCCGGAGTTACGAAACCGAACAGCTCGGCGTTTTCCATTTGTGTATTGCATGCACAATTGGTACGCTTCTAATTTATAATTTTATAAGACTTTTTAAGTTAGTTCGCAATCCGCCAGCGACCGAGCTCATATAACCATAAATTACCATAAACCATTTAATTATTATCTACTATTTATAATAGTATCAACTGACAATTTTAGTTTATACTAGCTGTGCCCTGCGGTTTTACCCGCGTTAAACTTTATAAATTATCACTGCTCCTCCCCCGTACGTGATAGCGTGATAATATGTAGCCTATATTTGGACCCGACCTCTTAGTAATATTTATGCAAAATTTGAAGTAAATCCATGCAGTACTTTTTGAGTTTAGCCCGGACATACATACAGACAAACAGACAAAAATTCTAAAAACTATATTTTTGGCTTCGATATCATTTGTAGATCACGCCTCAAGTATCCTTTTAAATAAATATTCAATGTACAGTTTTGAGTTTCCTACGATTTTATTATATGTATAGATTACCACTGTTAAACCATAAGATCTTAGTAGTGAATACAATAGTTTGACCAATAACTTCAGTGTTTTTAATAAACCATTAAAAACCAATAAGGAGCTCCCAACTCGCTACAGCGTTAGTCTGAAAATATTAGCTAATGATTCTGCTGCTCATTTTTTTTTTTTTTTTTTAACGTGAGGCGTGCAGTTAGCCTTTTGGCTTTTACTGCTTCACCGGACAGTAGGGGTGAGCGTGGGCTCTAACCGGCCTAGCAAATATAAACTACTCTGCTGCTCAATATCCATGATCATTTATAAACCTCTCGTCCGATTTTAATCATTTACTTTTGCCGTTGACTGTAGGTACAAAAGAACTACAAGTAGAATAAAGAGTCCCAATAGTTTTGACTGCCTCGTTGGTCTAGCGGTAGCGTTTTTAACCGTTGATAATGAGATCCTAGATTCAAAACCCGGGTCGGGCCAAAAAGAGATTTTGGGACTTTTCTTTTAAGATTTCTCTGTTTTTTTTTTTTGATGTGAAACATCTATAGCCGCACGTAAAACAGATTTCTGGCGTGGCGACGCATGCCGTGGAGACGCGTCGCCACGCTATACGATAGTAGCGTGTACGGTGTGGCGACGCGTCGCCATGCGCAATCGACTTTTTATTTTATCATTATGACATATTTAGTTCCTATCACAATATTATCTTTTCTGCATATTACTTTTACAAAATAATGTCGATGTTTTACATCTGCCAGGCGTCCCGTGACGGCTCACATTTTTTTTTTATATTTACTCTTTCCAATAAAACATGAAAATTAGGCAGTGTCTCACAAAACCGTATAAACGGTTTGTCTGTGAGAACCATCGAGTCACAATTTTTGACTGGTATACAGTAGACCATACAAAATACAGTGAAAGTAATCAAATCCATACATCGTATGTCAGATAAACTTAATTTTAAATATTCATTTGTACATTTAGAGACTTTCTAGTAAATAATATCTTAGAGTTTTCATAAATTTTCCTTTTATTGGTTCATTCCTTATACTCGTTGGTAAGGTGTTAAGAAGGTAAGGTATACGTTTCTGTAAGGTTCTATCTCCATAGTAATTACCTACTTTGACCTAGTGCCTTTCTTGTGTGCCATTACTGGGTAACGCTCCCAACTGCCATGACTATTAGTGAGAAGTAAATATTTATGTTTTAAACTGACTGGAAGAATTTTACATATTTTAAATAATCACCCTTACGGGCTCTTTTTTATCAGTTTGTATCAGTTATCAGTATCAGCCCGAAGTCTGGGAGTTGGCGGTATTACACCCCCATCCCTCGGAGAGCACGTAAGCCGTCGGTCACGTACCTAATCTCTCTCCGGTCGTGTCGCTAGTCACTATAATATGTCCCGCGCAGATGGCTAATCTCCATGGAGACTGACCGCCATGGCCGTAATCGGCTAAGAGCGTATTAATATTACTGTTCAGTAACACATTATACTATAGGATTAGTGAGAAAAAATCTCAACAGTTGTACCGTAGTACTTATCATTAGAACAAGTGGGTGATTACTGGATGATATGTAAAAATTGTCAATAACGTTATGCAAAATTACACGTTGTACACAGGAAGCTCTTCGTAACTAGGTATACTTATTAATGCTAGTACTTAGTATAGAGGTACATTAAGGGGATACTTCTAACATGTTAAGAGTTTTATATTCACCATATTACATACATACATAGACTCACGCCTGTTTCCAGAGGGGTAGATAGAGACAACGGACTTTAATCTGTCACGATCATTGCATTCCTCTTTCGCCTCGTTTACTGACATTATATTCTTCATACAAGCTCGCCGGTTTAAAAATAAAATAAAAATAAAAAAGGTATATTCCCAACAAGCACAGATAATCCTTAACTTAGTTTACATCTAAGACGATATAACTAATTGCGTTTAGTTTACATAATACTTATGAAGCACGCAACATTATAAGTACTAGCTAGGAAAGGACTTCAACTAGATAATTAGACTTAAACTAGATAATTTAACTTAAACATAATCTCTTGACAATAATATAATATAAATTTGTTAATGTTTTAATACTGTCAATACAATGTGTACCTAAATATCTATGTTACTAGAAATAATAATGTATCCAACTATAATACTACAAACATGTTCTGACTATTTACAAGCGCTTTTTTAAAGTCTACGTGAATAAAAACCTTTTTTATTTTATTTTTATTTTATTTTAAGGCGTCTACCTCGCGTTTAGGGTTGGCCTTTCTTGTTCTACGAGATCTTCCTGTTCCCCATATTAATCCGCTCTTTTAAAAAAAAAAAAAGGCACGCGTTTGTCAATCAAATCCCTGTATTGCGGGATGCTTTACAAACATTCAATTCAATGACACAATACAAAGCACACCCGATTAAGAACAACTATAAATGGGTCACACAAACATTTGTTCTCGTGCGGGCATCAAACCCGAAACTTGAGGACGTCGAGATAGCAGCGAGGTGACTATTATAACCACTGCACCATACGTACAGTCAATTAAGCTTTATATGCAACTAGCTGTTCCCCGCGGTGTGACCCGCGTTAAATTTTGTAAATTTTCTTTGCTATAAACCTCACGGAGCCCGAGACCTTTCCAACGAATGCAACACCGTGGAAATCGGTTCGTGCGTTCTGGAGTTATAGCGTCAGGAAGGAAAACCCGACTTATTTTTATATAGTAGTTAATATGTAACATTAATAATAGACGAAACTTATGGAGCTAAATTTGCCTTCATAGCTCAACAACGCACAGATTAACAATTCGAAAATTATTATTATTATTATTGTTTTGAGACCTAGAAGATATGAAGCCTTTGGAGTCCCACCTTCCAAGGACAATGGTATACGTCGGCTCGGCATATGAATACTATTCGGACAAAACAAATAAATATGAATTCGAATTTGACATTTGACAGTTTAAAAACATCAAATAACCATTTTGACAAATCCTTAAGAAATGTGCTGTTTACTTAACAAAAAATTCCCAATATTATAATTATTATATTATTTCATAAATATAAGTCACGATCTAATAATCTATTTGAACCTAAAATTAAATATATAAATTTATTAAATAATTCATGTTCAGACTATTTATAAGCAATTTTTAAAGTCTATGTCAATAATAACCTTTTTTATTTTATTAATCTAACTGTATTGCAACAAAGCATTAATATTTCGTCGACGAAAAAGTCGATGATAGAAAGGTGAACATGAAACCATTTCGATTCATAGAATATGTACAGCACTCTATGTACAGTATCCTATGAATAAACAAGCACTTATCATAGTCATAGAGATAGTAAAAACAGAAAGAAATAGAACTTAATTACATGAATACTGTCAACAGTTTGTTTTCTATAAAATAACAAAGCTCTCCTACTTCCTTACCTTTTAACATTTCTGTGGGAGTCGTAATCTGTCCTATTGTGGCCTGTTTACCAGAATTTGACCCATAGAGAACTAAACTTACATTATATATGAACATTGTTAACAGGTATTAACGCGACTAACCTTATTTTTAATTTCTCGACGTTTCGACCAAGTTGCAACTTGGTCAAAACGTCGGGAAAATAAAAATAAGTTTAGTCGCGTTAATAATCCGAATTATGATACGCGAAAGTTTAAAAGTGTATAAATTTACATTATAAGCCCGCTTTTTTTTCAGATTTTTTCCTTTCATACTTGCTTTCGCTTTTGACTACCTGTAACGATAAATGATAAACGGGGACCTTCGTGAGACATAGTATTCGTGTTATCTATTTGACTCCCGTTTATCTAAAGAACCCAAAATAAGTCTTTTACTGTACCCAAATTATTCTGTACGAGAAACGAACCCACGACCTCCAGAGATCACCGCTCAAATATATTATAGAGTCGTCAATATTTATAGATTAAATAAATTATTTATACTTAATGGTTTCAATAATTATATTTAAAACGACGCCCTCTGTAGTCAAGAGGTTGAATTAATTCTTACCATAGTCAAACCCAGATACGCAGAGAGACGGAACTGAACATTTTGTACGCCAACTCACATAATGAGCAACAGTTGCTTGTATGTATATGTAGATGGCGCTATGATTTAAATTGAAGGCATAGAACTGATGACATTTTATGAATTTTGCATGCACTTGATACTGATAAACACACTAACACTCATATATACTTCTATCCCACGAGACGTTTTCTATTAGTCAAGGTAATGTAATATACAGGGTCGAAACTTTCAGCGGGACAGCTGTAACACCTTATCCGTTGCAGCTACACAAACTACTAAACACTATTTTTTATGAAAGTTCGATCCCCATTCACAGATATACATTTTTTTTACTTGTAGGCTAATATTTTTTGCATATTTTAAGTGATTTTGGAGTAGGTGCTCTAACGATGGTTGGTACCATAGAAGTTTTTGATCAGAATTAGAAACAGGATCGATTGTCATCAAAAATGTTTTTGTGTAAAATTGCTATATTCTTGCTAACTATACATTTTTATAAAAAAATATGTATATCTAGTCTCCTAAGACTATTTAACATGTCGCTTTGAATCACTTTATCTATTGCAGAAAACTGCATTAGAATCCGTTGCGCAGTTCAAAAGGTTTAAGCGCACAAACAGCGGGAACGACTTTATTTTATATTTAGTAAAGATCTCGCACCAAAAGTAAAAAGTCACAGCTAAAGATTACCCTCTCCTTGTCATAAGAACTATGTTAGAATGAAATGCAATGATATTAAAATGAGTTTAGTTCGTGCACATGGAATTGGGGGCAATAACTCTTTTTAGTTTCGACGCAGGAGTTGAACCCATAATCTCATTATCTGCAGTTGAAACTAAACCAACAACCAAGCATTCGTTTTTACTTTCTATTTAATTTAGAAAGTAAAAACTAATCCTTGATAATTATAAATTAAAACAGGTCAATGTAATGGCCTTACTCTAGAAGCACTAAAGATAACTTGAATTAAGTATCTACATCAATTCTCATTAAGTTTAATCTATTTACAAATTCCATACACATTCCTCGCGTGTTTCGTTTTGTTTAGCCACTACGGCACCAACTATCCTACATAAACGGGGTCTGTCCAATAGCCCGATAAATAGATAGATAGATAAGTCTTTATTACACACCAAAGACATAAAAAAAGATTACATTACAATGGAAATAGTACAAGTGGCGGCCTTATCGCTAAAAGCGATCTCTTCCAGCCAACCGAACCCGATCTGCAGGACCTAACAATGCTGCATATAATATGTAAATGCGAAGCTCCGGCATGACACAGAATAGCTAACCTATGGCATAACCACGACCAGGAAACTACAAGGATCTACCCCTAAAGCGTACTAAAGTAGTAGTAGTATAATCAACGGGGCTCTAATAAGGGATTGAATAAAAAGTAATTGGGGTTTTTACAAAAGATCCTGAAGGGCCGAAGTGCTGTACGTAAGTGCACCTCTACCAAGACAAAGACAAGTATACCATTTGCTTAAGTATACCACATTACTAAGGTTAAGCGGGGTTTCTTTCTTCTTCTGGTAGCAGCTATTTCCAGTCGCCGGAAGTCCTGGTGACTAGTAGTGACTCTGGGTCCCGCGTTAAACTGTTTTGCCCGCCGCTACAACTGAACTTTATTATTTAAGTCTGCAACATAGAGAAAATGCAGCAATATTTATATGTTTATTTATTTATTTTGTTAATTTAATATATTACACTCAGCTCAACATTTGCAAGTATCAGAATGCATTGCCGATCTAGTAATAATGCAAATGGGCATACCAAATACATGGTATGTCTACATATATAATAAACATAAATATAATCACAAACACAACATAATTATACATTTATATCGACGCGGGCAGAAAATCGTCATTATCACGATCGTCCATATCATGATCAGACATGAAGATGTTCTCGAAATAACACTGGAATATTGTCCGGTACACTTATTCTTATTAATAAACCAACTTTGGTTACAAAATAACAAAGGATGCGCAAAATATTCTTGGATTAAATAATCACATGATCACATGGAATGCACTGAGGTTAGTTCTGCAACGACACCAACGACCGTTCCAACGTTACAATAGACAATAGAAATCCATGGATTCACCGTGTTGAAACTGGGTCTGGGTCCATCGCGTGATAGAGGGGGGAACACTATACAGAGTCTGAGGCTGAGATCTATAGAGCGTACTTAGACTTTGCTCAAACTTTACTTACGTAAAACTTTGCTAAGTGTATGCTAAGCTTATACTTTGATTTGGTATTTATAGACTTTTTGAAGTTAAGATTATGCTTAGCATAAGCTAAGACAGACAAAGTCAAAACACCAATTGATATTTCGTTACATGCATTAACTTCTGTCTAAGTAAAGTCTGAGCAAAGTCTAAGTACGCTCTATAGATCTCAGCCTTAGACTTGCGACTTGTAGGTTTAAGGGCCCTCTGTGATGCATCTTTTTGTTTTTTTTTTTATTTGTGTTTTTTAATTTATTTGCTTTTCTTTATATTTCAATCATATTGTAATTAGTTGTTTAAGAGATGTAAAAACGGGAGCTACAACTGCCAACAAACAGTTTTGCAGTTTGGCAGATGTACCAAATTTGTTGTTAAAGATTTGAATGTACTGTGAATAAACTTTTATTTATTTTTACACCGTCTCTATCTCACAGTTATACCATCTCTTACTAGCCAATTTTTTTTTATATACAGCTGCCGCGCTAGGTAATCTAATACCTGTGTCGCGGGGTACTTTACAAACATATAATAGACGGACACAAAGTTGTCCGGCGCGGGACTCAAAGCCGCGACACGAAGAGGCGAGGCAACTCACTTAGCCACACGTATGGTATGGTCCTAATAATGCCGCTTCGAATACTCGTTCCCATAGAGAACTTATTTATTATGAATTTTTGATAATCCTAAGCCTTTTAATGCGTTGTAGAGTATAATCCTAATATAAAAAGTGCAACCTTACACCACTCTGTGTGCTCTGCCTTATTGCTCAACCCTGACTGAGAAGCAAAATAGGTATATTTATGATCTTAATATGACAATGTATAACTTTTGCCATCATAACCAGTTTGTGTCCTATTTTGACACTAACTCATCTATTGATATATGTAATTTTAAGTTGACAGACGGTACTATGTACTTACCATATTTCTATAAAAAACAACTTGCTAAATTGTAAGCATTTAACTTTTTGAATGACACAGATAATCATAGATTATCACAGAGTAGCACTATCACTACTCTAACCTCCGACAATTTAAATTTACTTAACTCTGGTACTTCCATCTTACCTATGTATAGTATGAACAATGACTTGGATGTTAGTAGTAATACTAAAACAATTAGTTTAAACTAGGTGTAAGGACAACGGATGGCCTGAACGGTTTGAATGTTGTACCTACATCAGAACATTCAGGGCCTGCCCGGCAAGGAGTTAGAATTAAGTTTATTTATAGAAAACTGTGATGTCCATGTTTTATGTTTAACCGAACATTGGCTTAAAGAGTCTCAATTATTATATTTTAATAGTGATAAATACATTATTCAAAGTGCGTTTGTGAGAAAAAAAACAATCCATGGTGGCTCATTAATTATTGTATCATCTGACTTAAAATCTAAGCCTAGACAAGATATTGTGAATCTATCGGTCGAACGCACTATTGAGTTGTCCTGTGTTGAACTAGAGCACCAAGTAGTATTGTGTGTTTACCGTCCTCCACTAAGCAACTTCTCCATATTTGAATTGGTTATGGAAGATGCCCTTACAAAAATATGTTGTACGAGGAAGGGGCTGATTGTGTGTGGGGATTTCAATGTAAATATTCTTCAAGCTACCCCCACAACTGACAGTCTTTTAAACCTTTTTAAATCATTTAATTTAAAACATATCTTTTATGAACCTACTAGGATTACGTCTCACTCATCCACTTGTCTTGATAACATATTTTCTAACTGTGAAGTGAGGAGTCCTAAAATAATAAGTCAGCTGACATCAGATCACTGTGGTCAGTTAGCAGTATTTGATAATTATACAAAGAAAAAAACATCTAATGTAACCTGCCAACCAGTTACTAGTTCTCCGTTACATTGTTTCAAAGACAGTATTCTATCTAAAATGAATCCCTCCTTGATTGAAAATAACAATCCAGATAGTAATTATAGATCCGTTTTTAGTGTAATTAAAACTGAGTTTCAGAGGACATTCAAAACTAAAACAATTAGGATGTCCAATAGTAAATTTAATGAATGGGCAACTCCTGGTATATATAAAAGTCGAGCGAGATTGTACGAGTTATACGGTATGAAAAAATACAGATTTGACTCAGAATTTTTACAATATGTCAGAAATTATTCAAATACATTTAAAAAAATATGCAATATTGCTAAATCAAATTATATTAGTAGAAGAATACAAAAATCTGATAACAAAATAAAGACCACTTGGAACATAATTAATAAAGAAAGTGGTAAGGATAATAGACGTGACAATTATATGGAATTAAAAATAGATAATAGAATTATTAGTAAAAAATCTGATGTAGCTCATGAGTTAAATAACTTTTTTGCCGATATACCTGTAACTATCACTAGCTCCTTAAACTCCTCCGAAATTGGCGCCGAACTGCTGCTACGTAATAGTGTGCCAGAATGCAATGTTATTTTTAATTTTGAACATGTTACAGTTTCTGATATAATTGATATTGTTAAGACGCTTGAGCCAAAAAATACAGGTGATTTATGGGGTATTTCTGTAAGGATTTTAAAAACCATAATTGACGTAATAGCGCCTTATTTAATGGTTATTTATAATCAGTGTATAGATACAGGTACCTTCCCCGACCTAATGAAATGTAGTAAAATCATACCATTGTTAAAATCAGGCTCTAAAGACGATCCCTCTAATTATCGGCCCATCTCCATTTTACCAGCTTTCAGTAAAATATTTGAAAAACTCATACTCAAGCAGTTGCTCAAGCATTTTAATGTAAACAACCTCTTGCACCAGAACCAGTTTGGTTTTACTAAAGGGCGATGTACTACAGATGCAGGGATTGCACTGATAAAACATATATTTGATGCATGGGAGAAGTCACAGAATGCTATTGGGGTTTTTTGTGACCTTTCAAAAGCATTTGATTGCGTTCACCACGACACGCTATTACTGAAATTACGACACTATGGCGTAAGAGAAGTTGCGCTTGACGTTTTATCCTCTTACCTTAATCAGAGAGTTCAGTGTGTCGATGTAGGTGGAGTTAAGTCAAATGATCTACCCGTCACTTTAGGCGTGCCACAAGGGTCCATTCTTGGTCCCTTTTTGTTCTTAGTGTATATTAATGATTTACCACATTATTTAAAAAACCTCTGTGATGTAGTACTTTTTGCGGATGACACTTCTCTTGTCTTTAAAGTAGAGCGAAACAGAGATAGCTTTAATGAAATAAATAATGCTCTCACACTGATTACCGAATGGTTCGCGGCTAATAATTTAGTTCTCAATGCCAAAAAAACTAAATGCGTTAAATTCACCACACCTAATGTGAGTAATGTTGGTCCAGATCTTGTAATGAACAATGAAGTGTTGGAGTCTGTTCAATCTACAACTTTTCTGGGCCTAAAATTAGACAGAAAACTTCAATGGGGTACTCACATATCCGGCTTGGCTGGAAGATTAAGCTCTGCTGCTTATGCTGTTAGAAAAGTTAGACAACTTACTAACATAGATACTGCGCGCCTGGTTTATTTTACCTATTTCCACAGTATTATGTCTTACGGTATACTACTGTGGGGCAAGGCGGCTGACATCAATAGTATCTTTATTCTACAAAAACGTGCAGTACGAGCTATATATCAGCTAGGTGCGAGATTCTCTTTGAAAGAGTTTTTCAAGGAGATAAGTATATTAACGGTATCTTCGCAATATATTTATGCCAACATAATTTATGTGCGGCAAAATATGAATTTGTTTGAAAAGAGAAGTGACACGCACACAATGAACACTAGAAATAAACATAAATTGTGTGCCGAATCTCATCGTTTGCAAAAGGTTCATTCTTCTTTTGTCGGACTGAGTATCCGAATTTTTAACAAAATACCATTAAATCTCCAGGAACTACCGTACAGTAAATTTAAATCAGAGGTCAAAAATATTTTAATGAAAAAAGCTTATTACACTTTAAATGATTATTTAAACGACAAAAACGCTTGGTCGCTTGGTTGAACACGAGCAACATTACATTAAGGACATTAATTTATGCTATACTCAACTGAATTTAGAAAAAATGCTGTTAATACTTTTACTTATAGATTTTTTAGATGCATATACTTATTATAAAAACATATTTAGAATAAACATACATAGAATTTTATCATGAACACGTCAGACGCTGTTCGGCCGAAGGCTGTTAACGACTTCACTATGAGCTCTTCCGCTGTAAGCTCGTCATGCTCCCATTGTATGTTAATGCTTGCGGTGGCGTTGTGGGTCGGGTCATTTCCTTCCCTCTAATATGGCGAAGAAGGCGATGGCTGGCCCTCACGTCATACTCGTGAACGGGTGCTGCTTGCGGTAACTGGTAGAGCTGCTGCTGGGGTACTCTTTTTATTTTTTTGTCTCATACAGTCGTCGCCTTTAGTCGACTTCGTGTGACTTGTTAATTTTGTAAATGTGCGCGGATGCACCCACCGTTTGTTCATCTTGCAAGAGGTTATTTTGATTGCTTGAGCGAAATGGAATGTTATTGTTTATTACCTCATAATTATTTTGATTAACTAGATGTCATCGGTTCTGTGCGTGCATTAGCCCACATACCAGCCAATCACAATGTAAAAACAAAAACAAAGTTAAAAAATGATATAAAATAAATCGAAAACAAAAAGCAAAAGAAGACGAAAAAAGCAAGCCCGGAGTTTCTTTGTGGCTTTCTTCTCCGGGTCGTCCACCTAGGTAGCTAGAGAAAGCCGCAGGCTAGCTAGGGTAGGATCCTCAGCGCCAAGGATCGCGTTGCCCCCTTAACACGTGATCGGTAATACCGTGGAAGTGATCTGACCCCCATTTCGAATTCCATCTTTTTACTTCAGTGGCCGCCTGAGATGTGGCCCATAAGGGTGCCCTCAGGTATTAGTCGTTTAAATTAAGCTATAGGTTGAGAGCCTTTTGCGCTAGCCAACTGCTCGTTGTTTTCAATTCTTTAATTTGATATACTATTGCTAAATGCTTAGTAACTTGCTATTTATTATTTATTTAAGAATATTAAAAATACATGTGACGAAACAGACCGCACGGACGGACTAATTTAAAATATTTTGTTACTTTAATTACTGTTTTTAAACTGTGTTTATGTAATACATTGTGAGCTTGTCAAGTACAAGTGTATGTAAATACCCAAGTGCTGAATAAATTTCATTATTTCATTTCATTATTTCACTACCCAAAATTATCACACTCTCCGACATATACATACTTTAAATACTAGTGATGATGATGTCTTCCCGGCCGTTTTGGCCAAGGCGGCCATTCTCAATGGAGATTAGCCAATTGCGCAGGACATATTATAGTGCACAAGTGTGTGCGCAAACACAGTGGCACTTTCTATCTCATCACTCTCATGATCCGATAAGGCGACTAGCCTCACGACCGGAAAGAGAGATAATACCGCCAACTCCCAGACTTCGAGCTGATATTGAGAAATTTTCTTTACGGTAAAATCTCAAAATCACTTTTTGATCCGACCCAGGATTTGAACCCAGGACCCCATTATCTGCGGTTAAACACGCTACCGCTAGACCAACGTGACAGAAAAATATAATTTTGATGTAGCGCTTACACTTATTGAAGGTAATTCTTCTATATAAACTGATTTTACTTCATACATTTTGCTTGCTGATATTCCATAATTTCATTATTTTCATGTGAAGATAAGATAGGTCGATTCCCTATCTTCGTTGCACGTTGCTACTTCTGAAATTAAGTGTCTTGTCTTATCCTTATCTTATAATCTATAGCACGATCGGGTAAATGTCTCCTACTAAAGCACACATCTGAAAAAACACCGAGGGTTTATTTTAAAGGTGCTATCAAGTGACCTGAGCTGTTATACTTTCTTCCAATATTACTAGTTTAGAATAAGATTCATAAAGTAAGTAGACGAGAAAACAAGAGGAAGAAGACGACTTATTGTTTAAATTGAACAAAACTGAGTATCTATATCCGCTTCACCGGTCCGTAAGTGATCGGTGAGGTTAAGCAACTAGGTTCGCGGTCAGTTCATAGATGTGTGACCGTGGTTTAATTCCTGAGCGTCTCCGTGCTTCGGAGGGTACGTTAAGCTGTCGGTCCCGGTTGTAGTCATTAGACAACAGTCGTTAAGCCATGTCAGAGGCCTACTGGGCGGCTTGAACAACTCTGACACCAGGGTAACCACTGCCCATACGATAAGTAAGTAAGATCATGTCACCCGAAAGACGTCCACTGCTTGACTTCTATGCGCAAAAAGTGTGGATCCTTGGTACGCAGAGTGGGGGCAAGCTCAAACAGTATACTGGGGCTCTACCGGCTAAGTCGCCGAACATCGATTTCTTAAATGGCGTTCAAATAAATAAAAGATAAAAATTACTTAATCAATCGTTAAATCGGCTTCAACGTTGACAATCGATTCCGGACCATTTATGACGTCACATGTGCTCCTAGAAGCCGATTTAACGATTGATTACGTCATTTTTAACCTTTATTTATTTGAACGCCATTTAAGAAATCGATGTTCGGTGACTTAGCCGGTAGAGCCCCTGGCCATGATTGCAAAAAGGCTGGACTGCAATTATATAAATCACTGCTGGGCAACTTTGCATAAAGTGGCTTTGCATTAAGTTGTTATTTTAGTTTTTAATATTTTTATTAATCATTAGACTGAAGTTTTTGTTCTTGTATAAGTATTACTAACCAAAAATAAGTAGTGGTCGCTCGACAATAAAGGATTTATCATTACTAGTATATGTAAGCCTCCCCCAAAGATACTCACAATTGCCAGTCTTGCTCTTTCAGCATCCCGTGGCTACCAGTCACTCTCACGCTTAACTAACAACTTACAAAAATAATGTAGTATTTTGCTGGAACACAAGTCAATATCAACCTCACCGTGTTAAATGTTCTACTCAACTGTACCATGAAACTGTTCTTTCTGAAGTAAGAGTGAACTATCGGGGCGTAGAGGAACCTATTTTAAACATATCAGTTGGATCTAGTAGCTCTATATTCTCCACTAGCTGTGAACCGTCAATGATGTAGTTCTGCAGCTGGTGAAGAAACGCCGAGACCGCTATTTTTCAAAGTTCATGTGGAGGAAGTAAGTATATGATATAGTATACATAAGCTTATGTAATCAGTTAGATAGAGCTTAGCTCGAAATTATATTGTATTTTATATTTGAGATATCCGAAGATATTTATTTTTATTAATTTTTGAACATAATATACATAGACGTATAGTAGTATAATATAGTATATGGTATTAGGTGATAGCCCTGTCTTATGGAGCTTAATAACGTGGTGTTGAGTGTTGACTATAATTAATTATATACTCAGTTACAAACATGTATTTATAATATTGGAGATACAGTTGTATTTGTTATATTCTAAAATATTATTTTTAGATTAAATTATAATAACAATTCTACTTAAAAAGAAAACAATTTACAAATAGAAAATAGCATTTAAGTCACAATCTGCGGGTAGTGTGCCCAAAAAGCTGGCAACGTTGCCTCGTTGTATAGCCAAGCTGATACGCTGGCCGAGGTACACTCCCGCACTTGGGTCACCTGAGGTTTCGACAAGGCGTCTGGACAAGCTCTTTACAAATTTCCGCGTGTCTGATCCCCATGGGCTCATGGTTTCAAACCCAAACGGAAGAAAAATATACCCGTCACCGATGGGAGCATACTTTCTCCGCTTGAGGCCCTCTGCTAGATCGGTGGCAGCCGCCGCTGCCCTGGAAGTAGTTTGGACGTGCGAAGGGGCTAGTGTATCTACACATGTAGCATCCCAAACCAACGGCCGTCCACGACTACAAGGCACCAATGTCAAGCCGTCGGGTCTCTTACCATCGCTACGTGAATACCGTTCGGCTCCAAAGTAGCCGGCACGTTAACAGGGGCAAGGGCCCGACGGATAAAATCATTTAGGGCAGCGTGACGAGAAAACCGCACTGCACTGCGGCGGTAAGAGAGGCCATGGTGACCTAAACGGTATACCTCCATTCCGCTAGTTATTTTGTTTATATAACATGTATAGATTTTGTTTGATAATGCGATACTGCCTTCGATCAACCATTTCAACCACAAGGTCGGTAGTAGCCCTGACTATCCAATACTTGAATTTATATGATATTGCTTTCCTTTCTAACATACGTCTTAAGAATAGGACAGAGCTTTACTGCAGTTTATTTTAATCGCACTCTGCAGTCTAAAGAAAAGCATTAAAACGTCTAATATTGCGCTTCGAGCCTGTTTTTAATAGTATAAAATGATGAAAAGGACACAGCATTGTCCTTTTCATACGGCTTATATTAGAAAGAGACAAAATAACACTGAAATTAGTTCGTCATATTGAATAGAGAAATGCCGCCAATGTCAAACGTACGTACCGAAAGATAAACTAATATAAAGGGAAGTGTACACGAGATTGCACATTATTGTTACAAAAAAAATAATTACTTGCAATAAATTCTTCTACAATGCTAAAGAATTCAACTACGGTTTAAAGACGTCGTAATTTAACTAACTTCAAGGTTTTGAACGTGATTTGTATTTTTAAAACAGTTTTATCATAGTATGTATGTACGTTGGAGTATGCGACCGCTATTGACTACATAGTTTCGCCATAGTAAGTCACTGTCATAGCTAGATGCTCTCACCGGTCCGCAAGTGCACGGCTAGGTCAATTAGTTCATAGATGGGTGACCGCCAAAGTGGTTTAATTTCTGAGCGTCTCCGTGCTTCGGAAGCCACGTTAAGCCGTTGGTCCCGGTTGTAACCATTAGACAACAGTCGTTAAGCCATGTCGGAGGCCTACTGGGCGGCTTGAACAACTCTGACACAAGTGTAACCACTGCCCATACGATAAGTAAGTATCTGTCACAAACTAGGTAGAGCCTATGCTCTTTCTTCCCTACATCCATGTCTAATCAAAATACATATATCACACTTTTTAGGTATCAAATACATCTCAATAATAGTAGCATGATTGTAATAAATATGTATAATTCAATAGATAAGGAACTAAGGAATACCCCTAGAACAACGAATTACCCCGAAGAGTTTTTCAAAGGAAACTTAAGCAACAACTATTAGATGAACTGAAAGAAATATACTACTCTGTCAAGAAAGTACCGGGAAAAGATCAATAATACACAAAATGTTTGTTATTCATCCAAATTTATTTTATCACCTTCAAAGTATGCTCCTTCAGAAACGATACACTTACGCCAACGAATAATCCATTCATCAAAACGTTTTTAAACGCTGCTTTCGGAATTGAGTTCAGTTCTCGCCGCGAATTCTCCTTTATTTCTTCTACCGATTGAAAACGGGTACCACGAAGTGGTAATTTGAGTTTAGGAAAAAGAAAGAAGTCAGCTGGAGCCATATCTGGTGAATATGGTGGTTGCTGGATGGTATTTGTTGAGTGTTTGGTCAAAAATTCGTTCACAATGATGACCTTGTGCGAAGGCGCATTATCGTGGTGCAAAATCCAAGAATTTTCTTTCCACAAATCTGGCCATTTTCATCGGATTTGCTCTCTTAAACGCCGCATAACGCTCAAATAATATTCTTTATTTACCGTGGACCTTCCGGTAAGAATTCAGAGTGCACAACACCGCGATAGTCAAAGAAAACAGTCAACATGACTTTGACTTTTGATCGACTTTGGCGTGGTTTTTTCGGTTTCGGTTCAGTTGGAAGGCGCCACTCCGAAGCTTGTTGACTAGTTTGCATGTCAAACTCGTAAACCCACGTCTCGTCACCAGTAACAATGTGTTTCATGAATGTTGGGTTGGAATTGACTCGTTCTACCATGTCCTCAGCGACTTTCATGCGATTGAGTTTTTGGAGAAAATTCAGATCTTTTGGGACTAGCCGAGCGGCAACATGTTTCATACCCAAATTATTAGTTAAAATGGTACGAATCGACTCTTGAGATACAGAAAGTTCAGCGGCTATCTCTCTCAGAGTTGAATGAGGGTTTTCAGTCACTATTTCCTTCACTTTTGCCATGTTAACTTCAGTTGCAGACGTTGATGGCCTACCAGAGCGAGGCAAATCTTTCATCACATTTCGACCGCTTTTGAACGCTTTGAACCACTCATAAGCACGAGTTTTTGATAAAGTCGAATCACCGTAAGCCTTCTGTAACATTTTCAGTGACTCCGAACACGAAATTCCATTTGCGATGCAAAATTTAAGACAAACTCTTTGTTCGATATTTTTGTCCATTATGATATTCGCAATACACATTATGATATTACTAAAACCAGCACTGTATTTAATATAAATAACAGATGCAACTCAAACTCCGCGCCAAAATGGAAAACAGTTGTGCCAATCTAACAACAAAAAAAAAACCTAAAAATTGGAACCATAAACAAATCATCCATTCCCGATACTTTTTTGAATGAATGTATGATCATAGTTCTGTGTATTATTTTTTGTGGCATTCAATCTATAAATTATGTAATCAAAATTAATTTTATTAATAAATTAGGTATACATACATGTTATTATTTTAAATTCTGACATTTATTTAAGTAATTAATGTCATTTTATTACCTAACATTACTTATAGAATGGATAATGTTGAATACTATAAAGAGATTTATTGTAATACATTATTGTAAAATTATTAGCGTAAATAGTAACGTGCTAACATTATAGTCTTTTAACAAAATAGTATTTTGCAGTCTTTTCTTTTTTTTACTCCTTTTAAAACTACAATAACATTTTCTAAAACGCACATGGATTCGATCAGTCATCGGTTTGACCACTGATTCTACTATCCAACGGTCTAACCACTAGGCTATCACGACTTAAAGGCATGTGAAGTCTACCAACAAGCACTAGGCCTGCGCGGTGGACTATGGCCTATTCCTTTCATTGTAGGAAGAGGCCCATACCCTGCAGTGGGAGTGTAATAGGCTATCTGAGTATATCATCACCACAAGAACCTTTTTTGTGTGGAAGTACACATATTTTTTTAAATTGGCAAAATGACCTTCTTCGTCTCGTGTACACACGCCTTAAGATCAAGTCTATAGCCCCAGATAGGTATTTGGGATATACATACATATGTATATACATACACAGACAATAACACTAGTAGTGAGACCGTGGTCTAGTGCGAACGTGTTAACCTCGGACTTAAGTACGTACAGATATTATATTTCCAAATAGTTATATGTAAACTGGCATGTTAATATAATCACCTCATATACGGGCTAAAAACATCGGCGACTATTTCAAATAATTTAAGAAATTTCCTCCTTGAGAAATTTCGGCCATGGTGGCCAGACTCAATGAAGACTAGCTCAACACGGGACATATTAACGAGGCAATGAGTGTGGCCAACAACAGGTGCACTCAAGGTCCCTAAGTGCAGGATCGACGGCTATTTGTAGTCTCCGAGATTCAAGGGTCACCCTTCCAACTTACAGTGCCGGGTTATATCCGAGACATATTCAAATACTAGCTGAGCCCGACGGTTTTACCCGCGTTAAACTTTATAAATTATAGCCGCTGTGGTATCCAGGGTGTCAGCTAACTCCATACCAAATTTTATTAAAATCGCACCAGCCGTTTAGACGTGAAGAAGTAACAAACATACACACTCACACATTCACAAACTTTTGCCTTTATGATATTAGTGTGATACTGAATTTAATATAAATACTTTACAGTGAACCTCTTATAGATAATATTCAATATTCTCTACTCTATTGGTGATTTACCATCAAATATTCGTCCGTATTTGGACAGACAGATCCGAGCCGAGTAAATCTACTAATTTGGTTCGGAACAGTACAAACACTTTATTAAAGCATAAACCCAAATTTTGTAGCCCCAAAGCACACAAGCAAATAATACATTGTGTCAGTACATAGGTGTTTCTTGGAACCTCTGCTTCTTTCATTTTTTATGGGAATAACTACTAGAAGACGGGCATCAGCTTCTTTCTGAGTAGTATGACCATCTTACTGCTATCGGCTTCCTGTCTGCCAAGTGTGGCGCTAATGGCATGTCCCCAAGATGATTCTTTTGGGAGACTTTTGTCCAGCCGTGGACTTACAGCTGTTATGATGAAGCATAATAATTAGTTTATAATATTTTTTTTATATAATTAATTACCACATTTCGTTTTTAGCTTAGGTTATCACTTGTATTTGCGAATGTTATTGGCAACTGTGTAAACCCATAACGTATTGTTACCTACTACTAATATATTTAATTAAAATAGAAAATAAAATGTATAACATTTCTTTACAATTCCCAATCCTGCTTTGTAAGTTGTTGCTATACATATGGACCACTGCACAGTGGGTGTGGTAGTCCATACATTGGACATAAAAAAATCTCTAGAATCCTTTTAAAGAATGCGAGGTCCTGAAAATAATTGAGCGGACTAAAGGCGTGGCGCTAGAGTGCATAATAAATCAGGGCCCGATCTAGCGACTGTTATCTAAGTATCTTTCGCGGCAAAACAGACTACTTTAATAAGGTCAAGACTTTTACAGATTGTATAATATATATACAGGTTCAAATAGTCATATAGAATGATCTATTACCAAAATGTAAAGACAACATTTATTGTAAAATTTAAAAAAAAATGTTTTAAACGCATTGTTGATATTATTTTCTCTTTTGAAAAAGTTAACAATGTTATTTATTTATAACATTTCAAAGTCAAAGTCAAAATACCGATCTTATCTAATAATAATATTAGGTACAAATTTGGTTCTTAGTGGCCTTTTGCAGGCATTGAAAGTATATATAAAATTAGGAATAATCGTCCTTTATCTCAATTACGTTATTGATTGTGATTATATAATTTTTAGTTTCTAGTGATATAAATATTAGTAATTAAAATTTATCTCGATATAATGCAACGGTAAACAATATAATTTGTTAAGCTATACATAATTAAAAGAATATCATTGTCCTGATCATATCAGCCGAAAGACCTCTACGGCTTGACAAAAGCCTACCCCAAAGATCTATGTCCATCATTTTGGACCGCTGTCGCTGTCAGTGCTAGTCCTCGCCGGTCCCTGTTGTAGTCATTAGACAACAGTCGTTAAGCTATGTCAGAGGCCGACTGGACGGCTTGAACAACTTAGTGTAACCACTACGATAAATAAGTAAATAGTTGTCAAATGTTTCAATTAATATATTATGTCATGATTTTTACTGAGAAAATTTTATTACATACCGAATGTTGCTTAGAAACAATAATGTAATTTGTATTCAATCGTAGTACAATGTATTGTAGTCGTACTTTATTGTAGTTTAGTGTACTCGTGTCGTTTCAAGACGAAGGCTAACCAACTTAGTAGAGAAATGAACACTTTTAGATATGTGTACTTATTTGATAATAAATAACATTTTAATGTTTTCCAACACTGCAAATGTTTTCATGCCAGTACGGAAATCAAATAAAGATCAAAACATTACATTTAAAACTAACTGTGCCCTGCGATTTTACCCGCATTAAACTTTATAAATTATAGCCTATGTGTTAATTCAGGTTGTCAGCTAACTCCATACCAAATTTTATTAAAATGACTCCAACCGTTTAGACGTGAAGAAGTAACAAACATACACACTCACACACCACCAAACTTTCGCCTTTATAATAATTAGTGGGATAACCTAACCGTTAGAAAAACCTCGACTCCAACCATAATTACATCATTTTGGAAAAGAGCTGATGCTATTACACTGCTGGACCGATATTAACCAATCATAGCTAAGAACTACCGCAAGGAAACTGGCTTTAAAATGCAATAAACGGCATCGAAATCGGTTCATCCGTTTGAGAGCTACAATGCCACAGACAGACACACACACATACACAGACAGACATCGACGCCAAATTTATAACACCCGTCTTTTTGCGTCGGAGGTTAATGAACCATGGAAAATTATTAAGAAAAGAAAAGAGTCACTCGTGTTTGTGGAAATCTATACATATAATAAAATCGTAGGAAAGTCAAAACTGTACATTGAATATTTTTTGAAAAGGATACTTGGGTCGTAATCTATAATCGACATCGAAGCCGAAAATATAGTTTTTAGAATTTTCGTCTGTGTGTCTGTTTGTCTGTATGTACGAGTATGTCCGGGCTAAACTCTAAAAGTACTGCATGGATTTACTTCAAATTTTGCATCAATATTACTAAGAGGTCGGGTCAACATATAGGCTACATATTATCACGCTATCACCTACGGGGGAGGAGCTACGATAATTTATAAAATTTAACGCGGGTAAAACCGCGGGGAACAGCTAGTAATATTATAATAAAGTCCAATACCGCATTTATTACGGGCATTTCTCAGGAATTTTCCAAACCTGCTTTTACCTGCTGCCACGTTCCTCCACAGATCCTCTCGTCAGGAATGGAAGTTTCATCGATATCACCTAAATGGATGGTCATCTGTCGAATTGCGTTTCAAAATATACTTTTTATTGCGTATGGCCACTCTTTCGAATTAATTAACTGCGGAGAAACCGATCCGGTATGACATGGCAACCATGGAAAGCGCACTTGCGGCCAATATGGTGGTTGTTGCGAGTGGCCATGGGCTGCGGTGACCAATATATTATATACTAGCGGTGCCCCGCGGTTTTACCCGCGTTAAATTTTATAAATTATCACAGCTCCTCCCTCGTAGATGATAGCATGATAATATGTAGCCTATATGTTGACCCGACCTCTTAGTAATATTCATGCATAATTTGAAGTAAATCCATGCAGAACTATTTGAGTTTAGCCCGGACATACATACAGACAAACAGATAAACAGACAAAATTCTAAAAACTATATTTTTTGCTTCGTTATCGATTGTAGATCACGCCCCAAGTATCCTTTTAAAAAAATATGTAATGTACAGTTTTGACTTTCCTACGATTTTATTATATGTACCTATAGATGTACCTACTTAAAAAAAATACTCTGATAGCTAAACTATTTCCAACGTTCAAATAACAAAATTAATATGTAGTGTTAATTCCTCTAATTGTACAATTAGCGGAATTAACACTACTGTTAATTCCTCTAATTGCACAA
The DNA here is from genome assembly GCA_951640165.1 of Pseudoips prasinana. Lineage (NCBI taxonomy): Eukaryota > Metazoa > Arthropoda > Insecta > Lepidoptera > Nolidae > Pseudoips > Pseudoips prasinana. Next base: position 6,962,426 of record OX621236.1, read on the forward strand.
CACTACACTTTAATTTTTAAGAGAGGCAGGTTACAGCGTTTATTCGATCAAAGAGCAGCCCGACTGGGAAAATACCTCCACCTTACAGAAGACATTCCTTAATCATTTTAATGTTGTATTTCTGCGTGTGAGTAAGATCGTCAGAGCTCATCGGGTGGGGACAAGGGTCAACAACACTTGTTTGCTGACTCTTAAAGGCCGGCAACGCATCCGCGACTCATCTGGTGTTGCGAGTGCCCATGGGCGGCGGTGATCACTTACCATCCGGTAACCCACTTGCTCGCTTGTCGGCCACTGATATAAAAAAAGTATTTCGAATGTTATGGATTTCCGAAAAGTAACGCCTGATTCCATTACTATTTATAATTCTTAGGATTGTCTCAGTATACATGTGTATACTGTGGTATTGGAGTAATTGTCACCTACTTTAAATTTTCTTACAGACGTAATGGTGTTCAAAAGAGTGTGGGACTCCTCATGTCCACACGTCTGGGACAAATGGGAAGCTGATGGGGTCACCTGGGTGATACAAGATCTACCACCAGAAGATGATGCGCAAGCTGTTGATATACTAGTGGAGAATTTATGTACCGATGAAGTGCTTTGCGTTGAAACTGGTAAGTTTTACGCCCACTGTGTAATTTTTTTCACTTTGGTAATTTTCGATCAGTCTGGTCTCTTGTTCCCGATCTTTGGCAGAAGCAGCTCATCATGGTCGATTGAATGATTTCGACGCGCGGGACATGACACTTGGACACTATAATTTGTGTGCTCGCAAACACAGGGGCACTTTCCATTCAATCACTCTCCTTGTCCGATGGAACCACTATGGCCACGACCGGAAAGAGGGGGTGTGATACCACCTACTCCCAGTTTTCGGGCTGATATTGTGTTTCTGAACAGAAAATCCTATCACAAAACGATATGTCCCCAGATCGAACCCACAACCTCTAGGTTAGCGGTCAGGGTGACTAGGCCAATCAAACTACATTCTGCATAATTTAAATTTAATTTCCAAAAATTCACCACAGTATGTATTTTCTTTTGACCATTATAGTTAAAGTATTTTAGTTGTCCCTAGATATTTATTGATTTTTTATTAATTATAATAAATTTTATTAAGTAAAAACGTTTAAACTAGTGTAATACCGTCTTATACATATACATAATCCTACTAATTATAAACGCGAAAGTTTGTAAGTATGGATGGATGGATATTTGTTACTTAAAAACGTTGAAATTAGTGTAATACCGACTTATACATATACATAATCCTACTAATTATAAACGCGAAAGTTTTTAAGTATGGATGGATGGATATTTGTTACTTAAAAACGTTGAAATTAGTGTAATACCGTCTTATACATATACATAATCCTACTAATTATAAACGCGAAAGTTTTTAAGTATGGATGGATGGATATTTGTTACTCTTTTACGTAAAAACTACTTAATGGATTTTAATGAAACTGTACAATAATATAGCTTATACATCAGAATAACATATAGGCTACAATTTATAAAGATATTGTGTGAATTGTCCAAAATATGACGATAAGTGTCAAGTAAGTAGGAAAAAATCTACCATCTGCGAGCTATTCCGGCGTGCACTGCCAAAACCGCTAGAGGTACACATCCTACTAATATTATAAATGCGAAAATTTGTGAGCGCGTAAAAGAGTAACGATCATACATCTTATGTATGATTGTTACTCTTTTACGCTAAAACTACTTTAACGCGGGTGAAACCGCGGGGCATAGCTAGTCTCTTATACAAATAAACAAATAATTAACTTTCTTATTGTATACATTTTTTAAAATAAAATATAAATAGATACATTGAAAATAATAATAAATAGCACTTGCAAACGGGAGCATGAACGAGATCCATTCTACCGAAGGTTAAAGCTTTAGAGACAGGAACCTCTTGACAATGCGAACCGTGTCCAAAAGTAGGTACTGGTTTTTGAAACTGGCTCTTGTTCCATCCGCCTATCTTAAGGCTCTATAGTTGTTTTTTGAAACAAATGATCAACTGCCCACATTTTGACAACCTCCCGCGCAAGGTTCAAATATTTAACTTGTTTGTCTTTTGCAGCCTTCAAAAGGTTGTCACCATGCGGGATGGTAACATCAACCATGACTTTGACTGTCATGCGTTCTTGTAGATCTATTATTCGAATATTATGTTTGTTGGCAACAACAGTCCTGTCTGTAATGATAGATCGATCCGAGTATAACGCGATAGTAGCTTTATTAAAAACTGGCTCAGGTGCATACCTTTAAATAGGAACTTTTGAAGCCATGTCGCAGAACAAATAATAATAATTAAGCCTTTATTTCCGAACAATTTTACATAACGTGTCTTAAATTTTTTTTTTTAGATAAAATGTGTATGTAAGTAATGTTACAGAGAAAGTTAAACATTTTAATGACTAAAAACTACACTTTACAAATGTAAAGTAGAATTGGCGGCCTTATCAGTAAATACTGATAAGGCCGCCAATTCTACAGTTTTGTGATGCATCCTTGTTTCTTATATGTCACAAGTTATCGTCGAGGTTAAGCAGCTAGGCTCACGGTCAGTCCATGGATGGGTGACCACTAAAGTGGTTTAATTTCTAAGCGTCTCCGTGCTTCAGAGGGAATGTTAAGCTGACGTTCCAATTGTAGTCAGAGACCTACTGGGCGGCTTGAACAACTCTGACACCAGGGTAACCACTGCTCAATGCTCATACGATAAAGAAATACTATATTACTCCACTTTTCCTTTTTGCAGCGGAGCAAATGACCAGCCTTTTAAGTTGGTCAATATGTGGCAATATCTCTGTCAATTTAGTTTTGCGCCTGATGTCTATACAATGTCGCAAAGCAAATAGTTGTTGAATAATCTTGCCTACAAAGTTGTCTGTTTGCTAGTTTGTTAAGAGAATTATAATATTATTATAGGCAAATAAAACAACGTGTGCAGAACATTGAGTATCTGTATGTATTGTTGTAGCTCATACTGACGTTATTAGAGTGGCTAAGTGTTACGTCACAGGTATATAAGCAATACTGTATATTGTAAAAATAAAAATCCTGATGTGTATGCTTAAGGCTTTGTCAACAGCCAAGTCCTTTCCGCTAGTTTATAGCCAATAGCCAGTACGAGGTTTTCCTGTTGAAATACATATACGCCAAACTTGACTATGTTTTAAAGAACTTCATTCATTCTAAAATTTGATTCTAATACTTTCTATCTATAGAAATTACAGAGACAAAAATAAAATAAAAACTAAATAATCTCGCAAAATTTGCAACGCAATTTAAATTGTTATTTTATAATATGTAGGGTACTTTACGGTGAACAAAAACATTGTTGTATCCATATGTGACATATGAATACAACAATGTTTTGATTTTAACGAAATAAATTTATTTTGAATTTGAAAAACATGTACCTACCTAATTCGAAATTACCGAATTAGCCTAGTTGGTAGTGCTCCTGCCTACGATGCTGGTGGTCCTGGGTTCGAATCCCGGTAGGTGCAAATATTAGTGTGATGAGCACGAATATTTGTTTCTGAGTAATGGATGTTTTCTATCTATATAAGTATTTATCTATCTATATAAGTATGTATATCATCACCTGGTACCCATAGTACAAGCTTTGCTTAGTTCGGGCCTAGGATGATCTGTGTGACATTGTCCCAAGATATTATAAAATAAGAGAATTTAATGACGGCGGCCATCTTCTATTTAAAATTTATCTTTGATACACATATTGAGGGAGCTGTGTAAAAATATGATACTAGGTATCCGCCATATTGTGGCGGCGCCTATCTTAGATCGATTTTCATTAAACATAGCTAAGAACACTCCCGGCTAATTTATCTTTAAGAAACATCAACATCGGTCCATCCGTTCGAGAGCTACGATGCCAGAAACACAAGTAGACTCGTGAAACCGTTGTTTTTGCGTCGTGGGATAAACACGAAGAAACACACATATTTAAATAGTTTTTAAACACGAGTAAAATCATGGCGACCTTCTACGTTGTAATTTTAATAAGCCAATACTGATTTCTGAAAATCTATATCTCTTTTATGTTCTGTAAATTTGTATAACAAAACGTAACAAACTGGCTAATGGCTGACATTTCATGAAAGCATTATACGGATACGACCTCACATAATATATAATGGTATTCTGGTACAGTCGACGTCAGGTTGGTGTATGTTTTTTAGAGTTCCGTAAAAAAAACGAAACCCTTATAGATTCGTCATATTTGTCTGTCTGTTTGTCTGTCTGTCTGGCCGTCCGTATTTCACAGCCACTTTTTTCCGAAACTATAAGGACTATACTGTTGAAACTGAGTAAGTAGAAGATGTATTCTGTGAACCGCATTAAGATTTTCACACAAGAAGAGAAAAAAACAATAAATTTTGGGGGTTCCCCATACTTAGAACTGAAACTGATTTTTTTCTTTTCATCATATACATATATGTGGGCTATCTATGGATAGGTCTTCAAAAATGATATTGAGTTTCCTAATATCATTTCATGGTGTCCATGTGCGGCGGTGATCACTTACCATCATGTGACCCACTCGCTCGTTTGCCATCCTAGTTTATAAAAAAAAGATATAACATCTAAAATGAGCAACCCTAAGTGACTGACAAAGTATGATATCGCCAATTGAGAAATCAATTTAAACTAATTGCAGTTCCTTCACGGATATGTCAGCCTTGTTTAATTTCTGAACGATGATATGCCCCTCCAATCCTCAACCGTACGAGCAGCTTCAACCACAGCACCGTTGCACAAAAAGTCCCTTAAAACCATCCCTCTCATGCAGCTCCACATCAGCAGCCGAGCTCGAATTCCAAAGCAGGTCCTTACTGGCGCAGGTTCCCTAATATGTAATCTTTTTTCGTTTTTAAAGACAAAACCCGCGCTAGGGAAATGAATACCTGTGTCGCGGGGTACTTTACAAAAATATAATTAACGCATACAAATTTCATTCACAATTACAATTGGAAGATACCGGCGCTTATAGATGAATTTAGGATGTAGGTAATAGTGATTAGGATTTCGATAAAAATATGAAGGACTATTACTGAATGGATAAAACCATTAAAATATGAGCAAACAGAGGCGTTAATGGAAAAAAATCCGGTAGACAGACACAAAGACACTCACACACAGACACACAACACACACTCACACCTAATATGAATTTGTGTATTCCATAGTTTTAATTATGTAATTTTAGTACTTATTTTGGTTAGATTTGTTTTTGTTTTGATTTATGAAGAAATCAGCGAATCCCTCCAATACAGGCATTTCTGCTTAAAGGAAGGATTCCTCCCCATGTATATAGTTTATTTTTATGGCTCAATAAACTTTTTATTAGCCGGAACAAACAAACAGACAGACAGGCAGACAAAAATTGTAAAAAAAAATATTTTGGTGTATGTATCGTATATATGTTCATATTTATGTAGTAAACAACGGTTATTTCAATATTACAAACAGTCACTCCATTTTTATTTATTTGTTTAGATACTCCGGGGACATTGACATAGCCTATCGCGTTCGATGTGATGGATAAAATCTTCCTAACGTCACAATCAAACAATTAAACGATAATATATTAAACCTTATCATTCAAGATCTGGGTGTGGGCATCAATGATTTCTTCAGAATCTGGTACTGAAAGCATTTTTTTTTAATTTAGGTGTGGCGAAAGACCCCATAAGCATTCGCAGCGTCAGGGATTTCTGGCTGTACTACCTATCACAAAGAATGTCTTTAGGTTGCTATGAGGTGAAGAATGGGGTCAGCAAGCTGGTTGCCCTGAACGTCTGCCTTGTTATATGTCCAGATGATCCGGAAGAGGAGCCTGTGCCGGTAAGTGTATAAAGTTCACTTAGTCCGCATCATGTGAGCTCAAAAACATCCACTGCTGAGGTGATATGGCATAATGCCAAGAGTGTTGCTTACCAACGGGCAAAGTTCCTGAATGATCCGAAGACACTGCAGGAGGCCCTCAAGCGAGGCTTTCGTGCTCTCCTGGACTTCTAAATGGAACTGGTTCGAAAAATGGTTCGTGTAGCCAAACAAGTATCACGTACAATGGCCCACTTAGGAGGCTAAGTGCTGAAACCTATCGCCCAACTAACTTACTAACTATGCCATAATGGCCACGCTTGGCAGGCAGGTTGGCGACCGCAGTATAAGCTAGATGCGTAGTAGATGGTCTTAGTCCTCAGAAAGAGGCTGCTCGGGAGGACTTCTGCTCCTCCCAGAGGATGAAATAGAGTGGCAATATTCGAGGTCATCACCAGACTCATCATCAGCCTGATGGTGCCCACTGCTGGATATAAAAACTTTCCATAAAGTTACCATTGGAGGGGTTTGCCGTAGTCGCCGCGCTTGGCATGTAATAATAATATAATATCCTGGGACATTATTTACACACGGCCATTTGATCCCAAACTAAGCAGAGCTTGTACTATGGAAACCAGATAACTGATAAACTACATATACTACTTTTCTTTTGTAAATGCATTCTTATATAGATAAATTACACCCAGACTCAGGACAAACAGACATGTTCATGCACACAAATATCTGTCCTGGGTGGGAATCGAACCCACGACCTCCGGTGTGAAAAGCAAGCAATTGCCCACCACGCCAACAGGCCCGTGAATTGGCAACCGCAGTAAGATGGTAACTAGAACATAGACACTTTTACTACACCCACAGGAAGCACGAAGACGCTCAGAAATTACTAAAACCACTTTGACGGACACTAATGTATATAATCTATGGATTGATCGCGAACCTAATTGCTTAACTTATTTATGACGTATTAAAAAAAAACTACTTACTAGATCTCATCCTAACCAATTTTCTTTGTTAGTTTTCATGGTAATGTACATCATATATTTTTTTTAGTTTTCTCTTATTTTAGAAGTTACAGGGGGGGGGACTCATTTTACCACTTTGGAAGTGTCTCTCGCGCAGACTATTCGGTTTAGAAAAAAATTATATTAGGAACCTCAATATCATTTTTGAAGATAGGTACCCCACATGTATGGGTACGATGAAAATAAAAATTGAGTTTCAGTTCTATGTATGCGGAACCCCCAAAATTATTGTTCTTTTTTTATTTCTGTGTGAAAATCTTAATGCGGTTCACAGAATACATCTACTTTCCAAGTTTCAACTGTATAGCTCTTATAGTTTCGGAAAATAGTGGCTGTGACATACGGACGGAGAGACAGACAGACAGACATGACGAATCTATAAGGGTTCCGTTTTTTGCCATTTGGCTACGGAACCCTAAAAAATTACTTAGGTAGGTACGTCTGCCGTTGAGTAAAGTTATTGCCTCTATTTTTTATATCAAATATTTGGTAATATTGTTTAACTTTTATGTTCTATATTCACCATATTGTTTAATATATACTTATCATCTTGATTGATATCATACTTATCATATCATAGCCCATTGATTTATGATATATATTGTGTGTGGGATGTGATATCATTTCAGTATGATATTAATTATCAAATATTATTTAACAAATGTCTATACATATATATTAATGTTACGTATTTATATCGATGTTATGTTTTGATATCGATAACTAGGTTGATCACCTTGACATTATTTTCTCTATTGGGGGCGTAAGATAATATTATATATCTACTTATTGACTTATATGTATAACTAGACACGTTGTTTCGAATAAAATCTCTGTCCCAGTCCGGCTGTGCGCGAGGTGAGGGGCGCGGGCGCGGCGGCCAAATTTGCTTACTGAGTCGCAGCGCCCGCGCTGCAATTCGGTGAGCAAATTCTCAATATGGGATTGCGCGTCTAGTAGAATACATATAGGTCAATGTACCAACTAAAGAAATTCATTCACGTTTGTATCGCTGCATTGAGGGCCTAAGTCCACGTAAGAGTACTCGAAGGGAATGCACCTATGTCAGCGCAAACATTCCTGCACTATAATATATCTAGGTAGCTAGTCTCCATGGAGACTGGCTGCTGTAACTGATATTAGGCATGGGGCACAATTATATTTAAATTGAATATATTCCTCATATGTCCATACTCATCTCTGCTTCGCGACAATTAAACATTTCGTTTGATTTAAGCTGTTTTTGGATGCGTCTCATAAGTTTTTGTTCAATCAATTTTTACACGTTGTTAACTTTTATACTCGTGAAAGCCACGAGAATCAAATTTGGGTCTTACAGCATGGTCGGACTACCATTTCAACCAAAATGACGCCTCAGATTTGTAGCGATTTACGTACATAAGGCTATACCTACAAGCTAATATCCGCCACGGCCCTTAAATTCGACTCGTATCGCTGAAATGCCTACTCCGAGTGCCTACAGATGCATAATAAACTCCTGAAAACTTATTATCTCACACATTTCCGCACCAGTATCCCCCCGAGCCCAGTCCCCAACCAAGGCGCCACCTGGCGTACCTTAGTTTCTGCTCACCTCTAATTACTTTAAATTACTCAGATCAATTAAAAAAGTCCTGAAAACGTACTATCTCACGCATCACCACGCCAGTATTCGCCCTGAGCCCACTCCCCAACCAAGGCACCCTCTGGCATACCTTAGTTTCCGCTCGCCTTTAATTACTTTAAATTACTCAAGTCAAATAAAAAGTCGTGAAAACTTAATATCTCAAGCATCTCCACACCAGTATTCGCCCTGAGCCCAGTCCACAACCAAGGCGCCATCTGGCGTACCTTATTTTCCGCTCACCTCTTATTACTTTAAATTACTCAGATCAAATAAAAAAGTCCTGAAAACGTACTATCTCATGCATCACCACGCCAGTATTCGCCCTGAGCCCAGTCCCCAACCAAGGCGCCCTCTGGCGTACCTTAGTTTCCGCTCGCCTCTAATTACTTTAAATTACTCAGGTCAAATAAAAAGTCGTGAAAACTTACTATGTCAAGCATCTCCACTCCAGTATTCGCCCTGAAGCCAGTCCCCAACCAAGGCGCCATCTGGCGTACCTTAGTTTCCGCTCGGCTCTAATTACTTAAAATTACTCAGATCAAATAAAAAAGTCCTGAAAACGTACTATCTCACGCATCTCACTGGGTTCAGGGCGAATACTGGCGTAGTGCCAGTATTCGCCCTGAGCACAGTACCCAACCAAGGCGCCCTCTGGCGTACCTTAGATGCCGCTCACTTCTAATTACTTTAAATTACTCAGATCATTAAATATATTACCATGTCTTAAGTTCTAAAGTCTATTTCAGCCCGAAGGCGAACCCTGGAAGAATGTATACGAAGCCTTGAAAATAGCCGAAAAGAAAGTAGACGCTTTCGAGTATTTGGGAACAGACAAAGTGCTCTATGCACTCGGATTGGTGGTCACCAGAGAGTATAGAGGCGCAAGACTCGGTGCTAGAATATTAGCAGCAAGGTAAGAAACTTATCTTCGTTAGCTGAACTATGTAGGTACCGCCAATATCTTCATTGCCTAATGGGAATGCCCACCTGGCATCTTAGTCTAGTGGTTAGTGAACCTGATTGCTTAAGCAGTGGTCGTGGGTTCGACTCCCACCCGGGACAAAACTTTGTACGATGTGTACGATTATTTGTTCTATGACTGGGGTGTAACTATAATATGTTTGTATTTAGAAAATATATATAAGTATGTTTATCAGTTGTCTGGTTGCCATTGTACAGGCTCTGCCTTGCTGAGGGTGGCCACCGAGGTGTTTTAGCCGGTTTAAGTCCGGCATGCCCCTCTGCCTACCCCAGGGCGGAGGAAGTCCAAAAGGATTTCCCCACTACAAAAAAAAAAAAAAATGTACAGGCTCTGCCTAGTTTGAGATCAGTATTGGCTGTTGCAAGATATTTTTTTATGTCTTAAATATTTGGTACATTGAAGGTAGGCTTAGTTCTAAGGAGTAAGTAAATAAAGACACTGCACGCTAATTTCGACCTTATGTTAAGTGCAAAAGTCTTACAGTTGTGTCTAAGTTTCCACATATAACATTTCAGCAGTATGAACTTGATCTTTATGACTTATTTATGAAATGACTGATAAGTAAAAGGTGAAGTTAACGCAATCACCGTAATTACAACCTTATGTTTAACGAATTAGAGTTGTAATAGTTTTAGCTAGGTATATACTCGTAGCCTTGAGCTGCAGCAGTATCTTGACTGATAGTAGAACCTAAGCCTAAGTAATGACATAATTACAAAATATTTTTATACTTCTGCAAATAGGATTTATTTTATTTAATCACATAAGTACCTACCTGTCGGTTATGTACCTGTCTTAAATGATTAAAACTAACTAATTGTCTTTACAATGTATCGTTGCGACTGTAAAGATAGGTTGGTATGCAATGCATACAAGGTAATGTAATTTTAATGTATTTTTATTTTGCACTTGTTCAAAGGGTTTGGTCATTTTAATCAGCTGAATAGCTCTGTCGATTAGTAGGATGGTCTCTGGATTTACTTCTATAAACAATAATTAATTATCTGATTAAAAAAAATTAAGTCAACTAAAGAAAGCTACATTATCAGCAAGTAACATGGGCTGTATATTAACGGGTCTGTTGGCGTGTTGATAGATTTCACGCAGCATGTCGTGGGTTCGGCTCCCAGTCAGCACAAATATTTGTGTGCATAAAAATGTCTGTTTGTCCTGAGTCTGGTAGTAATTTATCTATATAAGTATGTATTTACAAAAGGAAAGTAGTATATGTAGTATATCAGTTATCTGGTTTCCATATTACAAGCTCTGTTTAGTTTGGGATCAGATGGTCGTGTGTACAATGTCCCAGGATATTATTATTATTAACTTGTCGAAAAGTCACTTTTATTAATTTAATATTTATGTCTGCTAAAAATTAACATAGCTTAGGTATCTACGAGTATAATTTATTATTTTAAGTAGACTCGCCTTATATGGATTGGCCTTCTATTATTTAGTCAACACGCTTATAGAATGTTTATAAACATATCATTGCCCCGGATTTTATACAATACCTAATAAAGTAATTTTAATATCCTTGTATCTCTTTCTAACACAGTTCTTATGAGAAGGACAGGGCATCATTAGTTTTGGCGTGAAATACTGAGTAAAATGATCTGTCGACTTTTAATGTGTCCGCATATAAATGCGCAGTTTAAGTTGTTTGGCAATTCTATTTATAACCTGTTCTTTTAATACGAAGTATAAAGGATAGATATTATGTAATGACATTTAAGTTAGTTTGTAAAATACAGAATGGCTAGCCCTGTTATTTTACTATACATTGTATTATGTCGGCATGATATCAAAATAGCCGTGTGGTTACCGACCTAGAAATAATAACACGGCTACCCATACCAACCTGTGGGTGTCGTAAAATTACATACAGCAGGTATTCAGGCAGTATATAACCTGTGTACTATAAATTAATGGTAAAATAAAATAAAAAAGGTTATTATTCACGTAGACTTAAAAAAAACGCTTGTAAATAGAACATGTTTGTAGTAATACAGTTATTCTTTCTAGTTACTTATTACAGATATTTAGGTACACGGAATGTTAAAACATTTATACAATTTATTGTATAATAGTAGTGATATTTAAATAAATCGTGTGAAATACTGAATTGTCATTGTTTGTTTTGTAGGACACCATTATCTCTCCACCATGGAATCAAAGGGTCATCTACAGTATTCACTGGACCAGCATCGCAGATAAGCGCGGAGCGTGCCGGGTTCAGTACAGCTGCAACTGTCACGTGGAAGGAGCTCGCAGACGCTGGGCTCACCTACCCGAGGGATGAGAGCAGAGCGATCAAACTTATGATGAAGAAGTTTGAATGACACGTCATGTGGAGTCGACGAATTTGCACTATAGTTTCAGCTCGGAAGAAAGTATTTCTTCGCTTATTTAATTTTTAGTTAGTGATATTTTTTGCTCCTAATTTCTATACGCAAGAATATACGTAGTTAGCTTCTGGAATACGGCTCTAAAGATTACATTAAAAGAAAGTAGGTAAGATAAGAACTTTATTCGCTTAAGATATGGTTATATAAGGTGTTAGGTACATAATATTGGTTCCCGACATATCTACCCTTAGAAGGCATGCGAATAATATATTAATTAATGATTGTACAAATTCAATGGCAAAGATTACGCCAGCACATCAAGCTACCCCAATCTGTCAAATTTCCCCAATGGAAAGTGAACCTTATGATTTTGTGATAAAGTTGAAAATCTATAAAAGAAATTTGACAGATAGGGGTAAATGGATGTGCTGGCGTCTGTATTTGCCTATTAGGTGGCAAAAATTGATGTAACAAGGTCTCATGTCTGGGAAAACTAGTTCTTTTAAGATATACTTATGAACTAAACGAGCGCGATTTGGATAGAGGTGCCAGTAAAAATATGGGAGTAAGAAATTTTCTTAATTTTATTCTTTTTGAGCGATATTTGGATATAAGTATTTTTTTAGTCTGATCTATCTTGATATAAATTTAATTCCTAGTTGACTGTTGGTATCGGGTTTCGAAGCCTGTAAGGATATTTTGCTTCGAGAGCCTTAAATTCTAATATAGCAGTCGATTTCAACATTCAGTCATTCAAATCATGATGAAACTCATAAGATGATTCGGATGATAAAAGTCTTGTCACTGTAAGATTAGCAACAAATTGTAAGTACTTATTATATATGATGGTGATTAAATGATCAACACAAATTTATTGAAGTCGAAGTAAAACTTTATTACGCACCTTTGGCATGGGAAGTAAGCTGATGAATGTGTTACGAAACCGTTACGAAAAGTGTGATCGGGCGAGGCGAACGGTAGTTGATAGGCAGATATAAGTTAGTGAAGATACAAAGAGTGACGTTTCGTATATATAACAGAGAGCAAAAGAGAGTGGTGCGAGGACACATTTTCGTTCTCTATGCTTTTCTTCAGTACCGTCACCGTAGCCTAGTTGGTAGTGCTCCTGCCTACGAAGCTGGTGGTCCTGAGTTCGAATCCCGGTAAGTGCAATATTTGTGTGATGAGCGCGAATATTTGTTTCTGAGTCATGGATGTTTTCTATGTATATAAATATTTATCTATCTATATAAGTATGTATATCGTCGCCTGGTACCCATAGTACTAGCTTTGCTTAGTTTGGAGCTAGGATGATCTGTGTGATAATGTCCCTAGATATTATTATTATCAGTCGTGTGGCCTAAAGTACACTTATTTTTTTAATATTACCGCTATTTTAAGTAGCAACCCTGTGTAATAATTATCTAGATAATAAATAAGCTATAGAAGTATATGAACGTAAAATTTGTGTCATCGTCATCGTATCTCCGTGTCTCGTATTAAAACGTAAATAACGAGGGGTCAAGGTTGTGCTCAAAATCGGTCGGAACCGGTCTACAAATAACCAACATTTACATTAGGTAACGATAGCAAAGTAGTGACGTTGCCATCTATACAAATAAATAAAATTGGAGTGTCTGTTTGTAATATTGAAATAACCGATTTTTACTACATGCATTTGAATATATATAAGGTACATACTCCAAAATATTTTTTTACAATTTTTGTCTGTCTGTTTGTTCCGGCTAATCTCTGAAACGGCTGGACCAATTTTGACGGGACTTTTATTGGCAGGTAGCTGATGTAATAAGGAGTAACTTAGGCTACTTTTATTTTAGAAAAAACTTTTTTTAAAATAAAACAAAATAAACTAATTAACACGCGGATGAAGTCGCGGGCACAGCTAGTCTCTATTAAAAACATACGTACCTTACATACCTTAATATATTGACTGCACGTGTGGCGCAGCGGCTAAGACAGTCGCCTTGCCGCTTCGTGTCGCGGGTTCGATCCCGCGCCGGACCACTATTTGTGTGACCCATAAATAGTTGTTCTGTGTCTAGATGTAATTTGTGTCCGTCTGTTATAGGTTTGTTAAGTACCCCGCGACGCAGGGATTATATTCCCAAATGCGGGCGTCGTCTTTTCTTGAAAATAAATAAATACCTATTTGCTGTAGTATAAAAAAATAGGTTGGCGTGGTTGGCAGATGCTTGCCTTTCACGCCACTGGTCATGTGGTATATGTATTTACAAAAGAAAACTAATATAATATTTAGTTTCGAATCAGATGGCTGTAGGTACGAGTATATGAATAATGTAAAAGGATATTATTGGAACGAAGTTCCTTATCACGCATTGCGAAAGGTGGCTAGACGGAAAAAATTAAGACGAAAAGTTGTAACGACACTTTTTGCTATAGTAAGCTATTGTAAGCCGTGCGGCATGCGCATGTTTCTCTGTCTGTCTCTCTCTCTCTCTTATAGAAAAGAAGCCAGATATATTTGTCTGTCTTTCTATTTCGCATTGAACAGTGTGGTGTTGCGACGAATATTTTTTTTGAGTGTATACCTACAGGTTTGAACTTCGTACCATCCGGGTGTCCCTTGACACCTCGTAAGTTTTTTATTATATTCTCAAGTAGCCAACGAAAATTATATAATGTATCTAAAATAATTTATAAATTAAGCGATTCTTAAAGCTATTTATGGCTGTAAAAATCCAGTGATTTTAGTATAATAGATATTATACAAAGTATAAATACATTATTTATGTAGTACCTACTTAATATTTATGTACCTACTTATATTATTTTACCTGAAATACGGAATAAAATACCTGGAAACGATTTAGTTTTTGTTTTTCTTTTATCTTTACCATTACAGCATTGTTGGCGATTGTTTTAACGCCACTAAACTAATTTGCAAGTGGAGTAGTGGAGTGGGTAGTTAATGTCGCTTATAAACAATATTTTTGTTAATAATAGTTTTGTTTACTCTTGTTATATGATTGATGAAAGAAACCGATAGTAAGTCAACTATTTTGTGCTTTGTTTTGATAATACAATGAGATTTATTTATTTGCAAACTATAGGTATACCTAAACATGAAAAATATAAAAAAGATAAGTTAAAGCCCATAAAGAATTATATCTAAAGATATCACTTCCCGTAGTCTGTCGAAAGGAGATCTATATTAAAATAAAACCCGCCAAGTGCGAGTCGGACTCGCGCACGAAGGGTTCCGTACCATTATCTATAAAAACGAGCAAAAAATCACGTTTGTTGTATGGGAGCCCCCCAAATATTTATTTTACTTTGTTTTTCAGTATTTGTTGTTATACCGGCAACAGTAATACATCATCTGTGAAAAATTCAACTGTCTAACTATCACGGTTCATGAGATGCAGCATGGTGACAGACGGACAGACAGACAGTGAAGTCTTAGCAATAGGGTCCCGTTTTACCCTATGGGTACGGAACCCTAAAAAGAATATGTGTACAATAGTCTTACGTACCTACTTTAAATATACCTACAGCATATACATAAATACATATTACTAAACATACTGATTATAAATATATTACAAATAGGACAGATAGCGTTATTTCAATCCTGTTTTGAAAATATGATTAGAATTAGGAATGCCGGGCGGCAGAGATGTGTAGTTGTAACAATAAGCCATATTATTTATAGGTTATTGTTGTCTAAACTAGTATTGTAAAGAAAGATTAACTTTTTTGTATATTACTGTTGCATGTACAATAATCGATATTATTTATAAGCACTTACCGCCTGAGAGGCTTTGACTGCTACACCAGACAATAAATGCGAGCACGAGAATAAACCATCTAGAAAACTATGATATTTAAACTGCGCCAGCAGAAGTAAAGGAGTAAGGATTGGTTTAACCTTTTCTTCACATCAACTTTTTGACCGCCAGTCGTGTATAGGTGACAAATCAAAATGTCCCCAGCACACTATGGTACGACTACTTTTTTTTTTTTTTAATAATATCTGGGGACAATGTCACACAGATCATCCTAGCCCCAAACTGAGCAAAGCTTGTACTATGGGTACCAGGCGACGATATACATACTTATATAGATAGATAAATACATATATACATAGAAAACATCCATGACTCAGAAACAAATAATAATAATAATATAATAAAAATTTATTTCATCTCCACAAATTACATTCTTAGGTATTAGCAAATACAGTTGACAAAATGTTTGTCAACTGTATTTGCTGACAAATATTCGTGCTCATCACACAAATATTTGCACTTACTGGGATTCGAACCCAGGACCACCAGCTTCGTAGGCAGGAGCACTACCAACTAGGCTATGGTGACCGTCAACTTAATCTTGTTTTTTTATGCAACATAGGTTTGCGCTTGACTACGATCTTACCTGATGGTAAGTGAAGATGTGGTAAAAGGTGGACCGCGCGTACCCATAAGATGCCTGTTCACTCTAGCCTTGAATAAACCCATGTTATATGAGTCTGGAAACACGTTGTTTGGGAGGTTGTTACACAGCTTAGCCGTTGGTTTACTTTTTTATTCTCGGTTGGCGATCGCAGTTTAATGGTCATAGTTCACAGAAAAACACTGCTGCCCGCTCTCTGGTAGTACCTACCTATTCCTTCGCACGTTTTCTTCCATCTCATCCTGTTGGGGGCCCCACAGGATGAGATGGGATGATGATATTTTCACGTCACCACATAGGACGTTTAGCACATTAGTAAGTGTATATTGAAATATTAAGTAAAAATACGGGACGTGGATTATTATTATTAATATTGTTGTTTGAGGCTTGTTGCGTTGTTGGCATCTAGTTACCTCGAGCATTGCTGATCTGTACTGTTTGGTCTTCAGTTTAATATCTTTGGCGGACATCTAGTGACAGACAGATTACAAATTGGACATTTGGCGGACATCTAGTGACAGACAGATTACAAATTGGACATAGACAAAAGACAGTGTTGCTATATGTAACATGTAATACCTAAGCAACACCAACCGGTCGTCTTTTTATATATTTTTTATATGCTTGGTGTTGTCTAATCTTAGCGACGGTATTGTCCTTGCGACCTTGTAAGTAAGATAGATATATGTTTACTTTAAAATGTTTGGTGGTTCCAAAGCTACATCGTCACTGTT
The DNA here is from genome assembly GCA_951640165.1 of Pseudoips prasinana. NCBI lineage: Eukaryota > Metazoa > Arthropoda > Insecta > Lepidoptera > Nolidae > Pseudoips > Pseudoips prasinana. The sequence continues at coordinate 6,979,468 of OX621236.1, forward strand.
AACTAGTGGCTACACTTTATGCGACGCGCCATGAGATTTGCTTCTCTATTTGTTTAACTCAATGGCCTCAGCAATCCATAGTTAGGGTTGCCATACGTCCTGTACATGGGTTTGTCACCGTATTTAAGTATCATAGTATGCTATGCTATTCCCACGTCTATTCTCAACGACTAATGTACCTCAGCGGCCATAGTACTGTGGAAATCCTCAGCTGGATCTCTACACTCAAAGGCTGTTATTAGGGGCTACAACAAAAAATTGTCGAAAGCATTACTTGAATTCAAACGTTACAAAACCTGTGCGGAAACCCGAATTCTCACCGGACACTGCAAGCTGAATAAGCACATGTTCAACCTTAAGTTGGCCGTTATCACAATTTGCAGATTCTGCCAAGAATCAGAGGAAACTTCTTTGCATATTCTGTGCTCGTGCGGACCGCTAATGCGTTGTAGAAGTATCTACTTAGGTTTATTAGATATGCATCCGAAAAGATACAAACAGTCACTGCACAATCAATCTGGGGCTCTACCGGCTAAGTCGCCGAACATCGATTCCTTAAATGGCGTTCAAATAAATAAAGGTTAAAAATGACTTAATCGTTAAATCGGGTTCCATGAGCACATCTGACGTCATATATGGTTCGGAATCGCTTGTCAACGTTGAAGCCGATTTAACGATTGTTTAAGTAATTTTTAACCTTTATTTATTTGAACGTTTTTCATTTAACAAATCGATGTTCGGTGACTTAGCCGGTAGAGGCCCTGGGAGTTTATAAAAGCTATAGGATTAAGCAGTGAACTTTAACAAAGGCGAGGAGCTCTGCTACCTACCATAGAAAACTTACCCAAATAATTATTTAAAATCAAGCATTTTGAAATATATTTCGTAATAAAATATATTATTTAAAGTATGCATTTCTTATTGAGTATGACTTATGAAATAAGTATGACTAATAAAATAAATAAGATAGGTTTTGTTTAAAATTTTTTTTACTGTAGGTACCTAATAATCCAAAGATGTTTTATAGTTACACTTTTTACGTACCGTAAAACCAGGTGATTAGAAACACGGAGGTTGACTATAGGGACAGTATCCATACAAATGTAACAAAATTTTACTTTTGTATGGATGCTGTCCCTATTACTTTTCACCCCACGTTTTTCTATCCACCCCGTTTTACCGTAGTATTAAGAGCTGACGCGTGGTCAGTTATATCTGACTTCAGTTTCCATAAAGTTATATTACATTTCATAATACTATTCTATACTATATTATTATTCCAGAAACTACAAATTCTCCCAATATTGTGGAAAAATCTAAACAATGTTTTAGTGGTAACACTAAACCTAAATTACAATACGTAATGTTCTTATTCATTTTTTGCGTTATTAACGTTAATATGAATATGTAAATAATCAACTTACGTATGGAAAGTAATTCCGCTTGATTTATAATGGTTTTGAGACATTGAAACGCATTATTTTACTACACATTTACCCATTTTTCTCTCGGTTAAACTAGGTTGGCGCCTCATTGGTCAGTGACGTTTATTTTAAAAATAAAATAAAATAAAATAAAAAAGGTTTTTATTCACGTAGACTTTAAAAAAGCGCTTGTAAATAGTCAGAACATGTTTGTAGTAATATAGTTGTATACATTAGATATTATTTCTAGTAACATAGATATTTAGGTACATCTTGTATGAAAACATTTATAAAATTTATTTTATTACAGAAATGATATTTAGCTAGCTCGTATCAAGTTATTGTCAATTGTCGTTAGCTCCACATATGGCTGTGGCCATATGTGGAGCATTCCTGGGGTATACATTTGCGCGGTAATTACTAATCTAGTAGTTATATATCAATGGCTGAGGCAGACAAAAGATGCTGATTACGAATAGGCAGAGGTAGGGCACTGCGTTCATTCGCTTAAAGAGCAGCCCGATTGGGGAAGTACCTCCACCTTACAAAACACATTCCTTAATAATAACATTAATCATTTTAATGTTGTGGTTCTTAGTGTGAGTAAGGTTGCCAAATTATTAAGCTTATCGGGGTGGGGGAAGGGGCGGCAACACTTGTTTGCTGACTTTTACAGCCTTATTTAAAAACGCTACTTAAATTTAAACCGGCCGCTTAACCATGGTTTATCAAATTTTTCATTTAAAAACACGATTTAACTTTGACCCGCGGTTAAGCCATGTCAAAATTTAAACCACGTCGGCCCCTGGTTTAGGCTGCGTTTCCACTGAGGCGGAGCGGAGACGAGCTGTGCCGCGTTCACCAATCACATGGCTTCAAATCCACATCTCTTCTCCACTGATGCCGATTCCAAGCCACGTGATTGGTGAACGCGGCACAGCTCGCCGTCCCGCCTCAGTGGAAACGCAGCCTTAAACGTTGCTCAAATATGGCGGATTTTATTTGCATCAGCTGACGTTTTGTTTGACGTTTGTTTGTGAATGGAGGTTTTATTGAAGTTACTAACCGATTTAATTTTGAAATAAATACTGATTTCCAGTTGGAATCTTATCACAAACTTCAAAATCCACAAAAAAAAACAAAAGTCCTTAAAAATGCACTGTTACGATCGTAAATCTATCATTCCATTTCTACCATAGAGCAAAAATCATAAAGTTTTGATACATAATCGGATTTAGTCGATTAATTTTGGTCAAGCTCTATACCAGTCCCAGAAATGTTGACAGTGTAAAATAAAATGACGTTACTTAGCTGAGAAACCTTTAAGTAGGGTTTTTAAATAAATAAATAGTTGAGCGGGGTTTAAGTGGTTGAGCAGGGTTTCGCTGAGACATGGTTAAGCGGCGGATCACGGAATTATTTTAAATAAGAGTGTTAAAGTTCGGCAACGCACCCGCGACTCCTCTGGTGTTGCGAGTGTCCATGGGCGGCGGTGATCACTTACCATCAGGTGACCCACTTGCTCGTTTGTCGCACTCTAATATAAAAAAATGTGAGCCGTCACGGGACGCCTGGCAGATGTGAAACATCGACATTATTTTGTAAAAGTAATATGCAGAAAAGAACATATTGTGATAGTAACTAAATATGTCATAATGATAAAATAAGAAGTCGATTGCGCATGGCGACGCGTCGCCACACCGTACAAACTACTATCGTATAGCGTGGCGACGCGTCGTCACGGCATGCGTCGCCACGCCAGAAATCTGTTTTACGTGCGGCTATAGATGTTTCACATCAAAAATAAAAAATAAACGCTCAATTATTTTTAGGGGAGATGAAAACAACCAAAACATATGAATAAAAGATTTTAATACCATTTATTAAAAAAAATAAATTGCCCTACAACTTATAATATTCAATAATCTTCTCAGTCAACAATAACTATAAGAGTATTAGTAACACTTTACAATGTTTAATGTTATAATGCTGGCGGTCTACACCGCTCAACTATTTAAATTTTCTTACATCCCTTTCTAATATAGCTCGTATGAAAGGAACAGGGCATACATAGAACTGTCAATGTACTAAAACTGCTTATAACACAACGTGTAGGATAAATAGGGGACAAAACTAGGCGCCTACCCTGAAGTATTATTTAATATTATTGCATTCTAATAATAATAATAATATCCTGCCTGGGACATTATTTACACACGGCGATCTGATCTCAAATTAAGCAGAGCTTGTACTATGGAAACCGGATAACTGATATATTTCATATACTAATTTTCTTTTGTAAATACATACTTATATAGATAATTACACCCAGACTCAGGACAAACAGACATGACCATCATTAAGTGTAAACTTTGCCTATTTTCTAATTTGAACTGCTTAATTTGGGATCAGATGGCTGTGTGTGAAAAATGTCCAAGAATATTATTTTTATTGTTACTATTAATCAGTGAGCTGAGTTGGAAAGAGCTTCCATTATCATTATTAAAAAAAAGACTTCGAAGCTTTTTAGAGGAGAAATCATATTATAACTTAAGTGGGTATCTGAATGAGAAATATTTTTAAGTTAGTTTAAACATTTTCTTTGTATTCACTCGTATATACTGTAGTTTTCATTATTTTAAAATATGGCTGAACTTGTTACCTATGTTTTTCTGTCATCTATTACTGTTATCCATATTTGCAAAAATAAAATTATCTTTATCTTTATATGTTCCTACATACGAATATCCTCCTAGCTAGGGACTCGTAAATTAGTATTCCCGTGTATCGTTCATAGCTTTACGGCAGAGCGCCTACCCATAAGTGCGGTTTCAATACCCACTTGACGATTAAATTTCAGATATTCACACATGTAATACATTAATAACCTTAAGGTCTAAAGTCCGGTAAGCAATGCTCTTGAGGTTTAGGAGGTGGTTCATCTGTTAGATATGAGCTGAGTAACACTGGCGCACAAACTGGTATCCTCTTAGATATAAGCCAGGCGGTGTCTCGTTCTGAGAGGGGGTATCGCTTCACGTCCGCAAAGCATACGGTGATACTCTCGTCTGTGTACGGCGGTCTGAATTAATAAAAAAATAAACTTAAATATAGAAGATATACAAATCAATTAAGTACGGAAACGTCGAGGGCTATTTATTTCAATGGAAGATAAATCGTAGTTTTGATATTCTTGCTTAAAAGCAAGCACCACATCAGTTGGCAACCCACCTGGGATTGCCGACCGATGGGAGTTTTGGCGCCAACGCGGAAAAACACGCATCGGGACATTGTGTCATTCTCAAAAACTGGTGTAAATTCAAGTTTTATGTGTTTTATTGTGGAGGAAAGTGCCATATTGCCGTGAATTGCGATTTTCTGTGTTCAATATAAAACTCCATTAAGCCTCTAGTTAAGTCTCCACTGCTTTACTGGGGTACGACAAGGACTATGTATGACTTGACTGTGACGGACTTTACTTGACATTGACCAATCTATACATATAATAAAATCGTAGGAAAGTCAAAACTGTACATTGAATATATTTTTTTAAAGGATACTTGGGGCGTGATCTACAATCGATATGGAAAACAAAAATATAGTTTTTAGAATTTTTGTCAGTTTGTCTGTATGTATGTCCGGGCAAAACTCAAAAAGTGGTGCATGAATTTACTTCAAATTTTGTATGAACATTAGTAAGAGGTCGAGTCAACATATAGGCTACATATTATCACGCTATCACCTACGGGGGAGGAGCTATGATAATTTATAAAGTTTAACGCGGGTAAAACCGCGGAGCACAGCTAGTGACGAAATAAATGTAACAAAAATATATTTTACTGAAGGCTCATAATGCCGAAGAAGCCAGAGCCGTAAAACTGAATTAAAAAAAAAATCCGACCGAGGCCGAATGATGACAGTTTACCGCAGTCTATAACGCTTGACAAACGGGTTGGCGATTACAGTATGGTCATAGAGATATGTTCTGTTGTGTGGTAGATATTCCCTCGGAAGTAATCCATCCCACCCCATTACCTATGTTATCCCCTAGAAGTCGTTCTACGCTACGTCGTGGATAAGATGGGGTGGTGATAGTATGAGTTTGAGTGATACAGCAGCAGTCAGCTTGATGGTAGGTAATTGGAAAGCAACTGAAAGTTTTTATTACGAACACACGACAGGTAAAACAATTTTTAAGCGTTTCGAGTCGGTATGATCATTTAATAGCGGCGGGTGCCACGGTCATAATGAGTCGAATGCACGTCATGTAAATTCCTACGTTGTTAAATAAAAAATAAAAAAGGTTTATTCCCAACAAGCACAGATAATCCTTAACTTAGTTTACATCTAAGACGATATAACTAATTGCGTTTAGTCTATATAATACTTATGAAGCACGCAACATTATAAGTACTAGCTAGGAAAGGCGTCTACCTCAGCAAATGTTACAGTAAATGATAATGATTACTGAAACGCTGATCTTCCGATAGCGCTTAAAAAACTACTAATTAAATTAAAAATTATCATGCGTATCGATCAGTAGTTGTTGGTAAGAAATATTTTACAGTAACGTTAATTTTAGATGCTGTTTAACTTTAGGTCAAGTGTCACATCCAATGTCACATATAGTTTTCCTCATACAAGGGATCGCTACGACCGCTCCAGGTTCGGTTAGATAGGACGTAGGTACTGTACTGACTGTAGTTCGGGCGCCAGTCCGTCGCCCGCGGTGACGAGGCGCGCCAGCAGGCGGCGGCGCGGCGCGGGCACGTGCAGCAGCGCCACCACGCCCGCTGCAGGTTCGGTTAGATAGGACGTAGGTACTGTACTGACTGTAGTTCGGGCGCCAGTCCGTCGCCCGCGGTGACGAGGCGCGCCAGCAGGCGGCGGCGCGGCGCGGGCACGTGCAGCAGCGCCACCACGCCCGCTGCAGGTTCGGTTAGATAGGACGTAGGTACTGTACTGACTGTAGTTCGGGCGCCAGTCCGTCGCCCGCGGTGACGAGGCGCGCCAGCAGGCGGCGGCGCGGCGCGGGCACGTGCAGCAGCGCCACCACGCCCGCTGCAGGTTCGGTTAGATAGGACGTAGGTACTGTACTGACTGTAGTTCGGGCGCCAGTCCGTCGCCCGCGGTGACGAGGCGCGCCAGCAGGCGGCGGCGCGGCGCGGGCACGTGCAGCAGCGCCACCACGCCCGCTGCAGGTTCGGTTAGATAGGACGTAGGTACTGTACTGACTGTAGTTCGGGCGCCAGTCCGTCGCCCGCGGTGACGAGGCGCGCCAGCAGGCGGCGGCGCGGCGCGGGCACGTGCAGCAGCGCCACCACGCCCGCTGCAGGTTCGGTTAGATAGGACGTAGGTACTGTACTGACTGTAGTTCGGGCGCCAGTCCGTCGCCCGCGGTGACGAGGCGCGCCAGCAGGCGGCGGCGCGGCGCGGGCACGTGCAGCAGCGCCACCACGCCCGCTGCAGGTTCGGTTAGATAGGACGTAGGTACTGTACTGACTGTAGTTCGGGCGCCAGTCCGTCGCCCGCGGTGACGAGGCGCGCCAGCAGGCGGCGGCGCGGCGCGGGCACGTGCAGCAGCGCCACCACGCCCGCTGCAGGTTCGGTTAGATAGGACGTAGGTACTGTACTGACTGTAGTTCGGGCGCCAGTCCGTCGCCCGCGGTGACGAGGCGCGCCAGCAGGCGGCGGCGCGGCGCGGGCACGTGCAGCAGCGCCACCACGCCCGCTGCAGGTTCGGTTAGATAGGACGTAGGTACTGTACTGACTGTAGTTCGGGCGCCAGTCCGTCGCCCGCGGTGACGAGGCGCGCCAGCAGGCGGCGGCGCGGCGCGGGCACGTGCAGCAGCGCCACCACGCCCGCTGCAGGTTCGGTTAGATAGGACGTAGGTACTGTACTGACTGTAGTTCGGGCGCCAGTCCGTCGCCCGCGGTGACGAGGCGCGCCAGCAGGCGGCGGCGCGGCGCGGGCACGTGCAGCAGCGCCACCACGCCCGCTGCAGGTTCGGTTAGATAGGACGTAGGTACTGTACTGACTGTAGTTCGGGCGCCAGTCCGTCGCCCGCGGTGACGAGGCGCGCCAGCAGGCGGCGGCGCGGCGCGGGCACGTGCAGCAGCGCCACCACGCCCGCTGCAGGTTCGGTTAGATAGGACGTAGGTACTGTACTGACTGTAGTTCGGGCGCCAGTCCGTCGCCCGCGGTGACGAGGCGCGCCAGCAGGCGGCGGCGCGGCGCGGGCACGTGCAGCAGCGCCACCACGCCCGCTGCAGGTTCGGTTAGATAGGACGTAGGTACTGTACTGACTGTAGTTCGGGCGCCAGTCCGTCGCCCGCGGTGACGAGGCGCGCCAGCAGGCGGCGGCGCGGCGCGGGCACGTGCAGCAGCGCCACCACGCCCGCTGCAGGTTCGGTTAGATAGGACGTAGGTACTGTACTGACTGTAGTTCGGGCGCCAGTCCGTCGCCCGCGGTGACGAGGCGCGCCAGCAGGCGGCGGCGCGGCGCGGGCACGTGCAGCAGCGCCACCACGCCCGCTGCAGGTTCGGTTAGATAGGACGTAGGTACTGTACTGACTGTAGTTCGGGCGCCAGTCCGTCGCCCGCGGTGACGAGGCGCGCCAGCAGGCGGCGGCGCGGCGCGGGCACGTGCAGCAGCGCCACCACGCCCGCTGCAGGTTCGGTTAGATAGGACGTAGGTACTGTACTGACTGTAGTTCGGGCGCCAGTCCGTCGCCCGCGGTGACGAGGCGCGCCAGCAGGCGGCGGCGCGGCGCGGGCACGTGCAGCAGCGCCACCACGCCCGCTGCAGGTTCGGTTAGATAGGACGTAGGTACTGTACTGACTGTAGTTCGGGCGCCAGTCCGTCGCCCGCGGTGACGAGGCGCGCCAGCAGGCGGCGGCGCGGCGCGGGCACGTGCAGCAGCGCCACCACGCCCGCTGCAGGTTCGGTTAGATAGGACGTAGGTACTGTACTGACTGTAGTTCGGGCGCCAGTCCGTCGCCCGCGGTGACGAGGCGCGCCAGCAGGCGGCGGCGCGGCGCGGGCACGTGCAGCAGCGCCACCACGCCCGCTGCAGGTTCGGTTAGATAGGACGTAGGTACTGTACTGACTGTAGTTCGGGCGCCAGTCCGTCGCCCGCGGTGACGAGGCGCGCCAGCAGGCGGCGGCGCGGCGCGGGCACGTGCAGCAGCGCCACCACGCCCGCGAAGGGGCCAGGCGCGCCACGCGCCCGCGTCGAGCGCCAGCGGTACGCCGCCCGCGCCAGGATACGCTCCGCGCCAGACAGAGCGGGCAAACAAGTCGCCACCGGATTACCCCATTCGTATTCTTCTTCCTGTCAAACATATACCTAACATTGAGATTTCCTTGTTTTATGTTCAAGATTACACTTTTCATTGCGAATAATCCTATTAAAATTGGATAGTGTCATCCACGTTCTAAACTCTTTCACATAAAATTCATTGTAAACATTCGGCCTTTTTTCTAATAACTAAACCGAGGGATAACTCCTGCATTTTCTTAAGTAAAGGAACTCGTAAATTGATCAGCCTATGTATTTCATTCGAAGCTTAACGGCGGAGCACACACCTCGGATTACTAGACGGTATTGTTTCGATAAAATTTATAATTTACCAGCTTTGTAATAATATAATATTTTTATTAGTAATAACTAATAATATAATAATATCTAGGGACAATGTCACACAGATCATCCTAGCCCCAAACTAAGCAAAGCTCGTACTATGGGTACCAGGCGACGATATACATACTTATATAGATAGATAAATACTTATATACATAGAAAACATCCATGACTCGGAAACAAATATTCGTGCTCATCACACAAATATTTGCACTTACCGGGATTCGAACCCAGGACCACCAGCTTCGTAGGCAGGAGTACGTACCAACTAGGCCACGGTGACCGTCAAATGTGTGTATTATGACGATCTTCGAGAATTAGTTGTCTCACAACAATGATGTTATCTTCAGTGAAGGTGGATTTTGGCCGTCCTTCGCGAGATTTGTCACTAACACTAGTATGTCCACGCTGGAATTCTAAATACCAGCTTTCGACAGTCCGCAGACATAGGGCTTCAGCACTGAACACAAATGTTAGCTCTTCAAACACCGAAGTTGTGTCAGGCCTCTTCTTGTATGTTGTAGAAAATTATTGCACGAATATTTTCCTTAGCAAGATTCATTTTCGTACGTAACCTGACAGACTCCAATCGACGCTGTGACTAAACAATAGCATTAATCCTAATACTTTCAACTGTTTTGAGATTCATAATTTAAACACATTCGAATATAGTTAAGTTACAAATTCAAAATGGCCGGGAAATATGGAAACGATAGAACTTAAAAGGTATGACTAGTAGTAAATTCAATATCAAACTTTATACAATGGCTCCAAACTACGATTCCATTAATTTGCTAAATAGATGTGTGGCAGTTGCTGGTAATAAAACCACATAAATAAGTTTGAACTGGACTGTATTGAAATAATGAACAAATACAAAATTACACGTTACACTGGCAGGTCATGAATTGTGACTGACATAAGTCCGTTCACTTGAACGGAATGAAGTTGTTATGTATGTTTCATACAAGATGTAAGGGGCAATTATTCGTTTTTTACTAACCGGAAATATCAGAGCTGTAAAGTAACATACCGTAGACACATAGAATACATTTTTAATTTAAATAAAATTAGCTTATAAATGGTACTCACGTTAACAAATTGGCCTGCAGCTTGACTCTTGACGACGTAGACGGGGTGCAGCACCCAGCGGCCGGCCGCCACCGAGCCCAACATCTTCTCGCTGCGGCCCGGCGCCGCGCACAGCAGGTGCGTGGCGTCGGGGTCCAGCTCCGCGCCTTCGCACACTTCGCCCCCCAACGCAGAGATCATTGCGATTATTTCTTCACGATTCTACAAATAAAAGTTAAAAGAAGAGTATTATTTTCGGATATTAACGTGACTTACCATTATTATTGGCATTATTGGCTCAGCAGTGTTAATGTAGAATGTGTGAATTTTTAATCTACCCTCAATTTGTCGCTTATCACATAAGGCCACTTGCATACTGCAATCACTATATCCACATTCTTGACAGATATATATACTACTTTTCTTTTGTAAATAGACAATTATATAGATAATTACACCCAGACTCAAGACCAACAGACATATTCATGCACACAGAATTCTCGAAGTCATTCAGTAGGTCTACGGTGAGTATATAGCAAATGATGGTGTTCTCTTTATTCAGTCACTCCCATAAGAGGGCTACCGGATGAAACCTGAGAGAAATTGAGCTTTACGCGTTCTCTGAGACAATGTCATGTATCACCGCCTATTTCCAACAATAATATTATTTTATGGTGGTATTACTTACGTCGACATTGGAAGACAGCATGAAGCGTTTAATTTCCACAGGCGGCGCCACTTGCGCCAGTTGCGCGGGCGTGGTGTCGTCCCACCCCACGGTGTTGGGCTGAGACTCCGGCGCGGGCTCGGAGTCGGGCGCTAAAAGGTCACAAAAAACCGTTTTTAATCTTGGTAATCGTCCACAAACGTACATGTAAGCCACCGACCATAGTGGTGTATTGGCGGAGGACCGCGAGGGTAAGATCCTTAAAATCTTTACGGAAGACAAACGAAGAATGAATTGTGCTTCATACTTTTTACAAGATAGCGATTTCATCACCATCACCATGTCAGCCGAATAACATATACTGCTGGACAAGAACCTCCTCAGGAATGGAGAGAGATCACACTCATATTATACAGGCGAAAGTTTGTGAGTGTGTGAGTATGTATGTTTGTTACTTCTTCACGTCTAAAAGAGATTTTAACAAAATTTAGTATGGAGTTACCTGATACCCTGGATTAACACATGGAGCGGAGCACAGCTAGTATGCCATAATTGTCACTCTTGACAGGTAATTAATCGGTGTGATGGCAACTGCTACCCGTTCTCCGTTAGATATTCCCTTGGGACGACTTTTGAGCACCGACTTCGATGGGGTAGTTTTTCCCTAACGTAACTATAAGAAAATTATATGTAGACATCATCCTCACGCCACTTATATCATATGATAGACGGTCATCGTAGCCTAGTTGGTAGTGCTCCTGCCTACGAAGCTGGTGGTCCTGGGTTCGAATCCCGGTAAGTACAAATATTTGTGTGATGAGCAAGAATATTTGTTTCTGAGTCATGGATGTTTTCTACGTATTTAAGTATGTATCTATCTATATAAGTATGTATATCGTCGGCTGGTACCCATAGTACAAGCTTTGCTTAGTTTGGGGCTAGGTTGATCTGTGTGACATTGTCCCTAGATATTATTATTATTATTACTTATGATGGTCATAGTACAAAACAGGACGATATTATCCACCCTATGGTTGATATTCGCGCGGGTGACTTCTAAACCCCCACGGTTTGAGATATGTTGTTGAAATTCGTCGCCGTCAGTCACACAGCATAACAATACACTATAAATTATATAATATACTAAACTGCGACTTCGTCCGCGTGGAAGAGTTACTTTGAGGTAACTTTAACCCTCGATTTTGTCTACAAGTAGGAGAAAATATTTTTAAAAAATCTGGGGCCATAGTCTTTCTCCTTTACGTCTGCCCGCCGGCCTTGCACATCATAAATGTGGGTGTCGTACTGTTAATACGATGTTATTTTAAAACTACGATATTAACCAAGATAATTATTGAAATCGGCTGATGTAATAGAATAACATGTTTATTTGGATAAGGATTAATATAATGTTTATAAAAACACCTTTGCAAATAATGCATTATTTTAGAACAAATTTCATCATCATATCAGCCGACAGACGTCTACTGCTGGACAAAGGCCAACAAATTTGGATAGCATTAAAAGGTTAAAAGTGAGTCAAACTTAAAAGACTAGTCGCGGACTTTTTATTAGAATTTTTAAAGGATATCAATTCTGTCATACATGACTTTTGCGAAAGTTAACCGTTTAGGCAGCGCGCCGCGAAAACTCTCAAAAGGGAAAGGAAAACCCCGACTTTGAAACATTCTTCATTGGTGGCTCCGCTTCTATTGGTCTTAGCATAATGATATATTGCCTAAAACCATCGTCAATAAATGAGTTAAGAATTTTTTTTTATCGGATCAGAAGTTTCTACGCTTAGCGCGCTGAAGCAAACAAACTGTTCAGCCTTATTATTACTATTAGTATTGATAACACACACCTATATATACTGGCTTTGCTCCGCGGTTTACTCGCCTTAAACTTTATTAATTATAGCCTATGTGGTAATCCAGGGTGTCATCTATCTCCAAATTTTATTAAAATCGCTGCCGCCGCAAACACTCACAAACCGCCTTTATAATACTAGCGTGATATATACACAAATAGTTGAAGCTTAACTATATGGATACTGGAAGCGGTGGAGGCATACTGGAAGGCGTGCAATATACAGATATGCCACACTGACCCGGCGCAGGCGCCAGGCTGGGCTCCCGCGTGCGGCGCGCGCGCTGCGAGCTGAGCCGGCCCGTGAGCGCGGCGCTCAGCCGCTGCAGCTGCGCGTCCACCGCCGCTGGTAGCGTGCTGGAAGTATTTTTTGGTGTGTCAGCCTCTGTAATATTGTAGCCGCTGGGACTCTGCAACAAAACAAATTTATGGAACGCACGGTCGGCGAAATAATGACCATGTGTTAGTGATAGAACTACTGGTCAAAGCAACTTAACTAACACTTACCATCAGAAGACCCACTTGCTCGTTTGTCGCACTCTTATATAAAAATAACAAGTTGGAAAAAGTAGTTCTATTTCCCTTTCAGAGCAATTAATTTCTGTAGTGCGGGAGTTGATATCTTAAAAAAAAATATAATTTACACATTCACATTGTGCACATGAATTTTAACAAACGATAAAGGGCTATTTTCGTCTTAAACCGAAACAATTTTTTTTTACCTTTCATTAGAATAAAAATATTTATATACTTTATTCTTACCTGATCTTGTGTTAGCTTCGGCATTTTAGCCGGTGGGGTTTCCATTTGGTCCTAAAAATAAAAATATAAACATTAAAATAATATAATACTGGGGCATTATTAACACACGGTCATCTGATCCATTACTGAGCAGAGCTGGAAACCAGATAACTGATATAACAATCTACTACTTTTATTTTGTTAATATATACTTATATAGATAATTGACTACACGTGTGGCGCAGCGGCCAAGGCAATGGCTTCACCGCTTCGTGTCTCGGGTTCGAGTCCCGCGCCGGACAACTATTTGTGTGACCCACAAATAGTTGTTCTGAGTCTTTGTATCCGTCTATTATATGTTTGTAAAGTACGCCGCGACACAGGGATTACATTCCCTAATGCGGGCATTGCCTTTTATAAAAAAAAATTACACCCAGACTCAGGACAAACAGACATGTTCATGCACACAAATATCTGCTCTGGGTGGGAATCAAACCCAAAGAAATATTTCTGTAAAGAAACATTTCTCAGTGTCAGCCCGAAGTCTTAGAGTTGGTGGTATTTACACGCCCATGGTTCAGAGAACACTGTACTCTCGACCTCTCCGGTCGTGTCGCTAGTTACCCCATTGAATCATAATTGTTGGAACAGAAAGTGCCCCTGTGTTTGCGCACACCCTTGCGCACTATAATATGTCTCGCGCAGATGGATAATCTCCATTGAGACTGGCTACCGGGACCGAAATACGACCAGTAGGAAAGTTAACCTTTTGTAGTATAAAATAGTACCTGCAATCAAAATACGAAAATGTTAATTCCGCTACGGTACATTTCAGTCCTGAAACTGACTGAAACAAGTGTTAGGTATAGCTCTGGCGCATGTAATTTGCTTTTTATATTGTTCTTCTTGCATGTGTATATTTTTGCAGCGGTAAATTGCATCCCGGCAGATTAAACTGACAATTAGCGGAATTAACACTACATATTGTATTTTGATTGTTATGGTAGGGTACGTTCTAGCTATCCGTAGGGTAGGTTCTAGCTATGATCACACCCTCATTTAGACTTTCGTCTTTTTGCTTTAGTCTTCCATTCTTTAATTTTAATATAGTAGAACTAAATTTCAAAATAATAGATTAGTAACTTGTTATTTATTTAAGTATTTCAGAAAATATATGCGATAAAACAAACCTCACGGTCAGACTAATAATTTTTATTTTGTAACTTTTATATTATCCACTATGTTTATGTACTGCATTGTGAGCTTGACAAGTACAAGTGTATGTTAATACACAAGAGCTGAATAAAAATTTCATTTCATTTCATATGGATTTCCGGAAAGTATCGCCTTATTCCATTACTTATAGTACCTGCAGTTGAAGTTTCCTCGGTGGTGCGACGTGTTCAGATGGTGGTGTGGAGGCGTCACTGTTAAACTGCGCCAAGAATCTGTTGCGGATCTCTGATAAAGGCTGCCAACAAAACATATATATTTTTTTAAATAACACATTATATTAACCAATTACATTGCCCACTTCCCTAGTGAATGAAATTAAGAAATATTTATTGATTTAGGGACATATGACTGGCATTTTTATTAGTGAAGCCAGGAGTCGCGGGTTCCACCCAGGACAATTTTTTGGGTCATGGGCCGATTATTTTTTCTGTGTCTGGATGTAATCTATCCATTATATGTGTGTGTATAAATATATAATGTGTATAAGTATAATAACAATAATATCCTGGGACATTATTTACACACGGCCATCTGATCTGATCCTGAGTGAGAATTGAATTTTCACTCAGGACAGATTATTGCAATTGTAACCACATTCTAGCAAATAAATATATGATTGATTGATATTTGTGTGCATGAACATGTATGTTTGTCCTGAGTGTAATTATCTATATAAGTACGTTATTACGAAAGAAAAAGTAGTATATTTAGAATATCAGTTATCTGGGTTCCATAGTACAAGCTCTGCTTAGTTTGGGATCAGTTGGCCTTGTGTAAATAATGTCCCAGGATATTATTATTATACTTATACACATTATATATTAATACACACACACATATAATGGATAGATTACATCCAGACACAGAAAACATAATCGGCCTCCGGCGAGAAAAGCAAGCATTTACCAACCACGCCAACAGGCCAGCCAGTATGTATATCAGTTATCTGGTTGCTGTAAAAAATTGAATAATGCGAAACAAGTTGAATAATGGGACTGCATGTGTGGCAGACGGCAAAGCATAGAGGTCACCGTCGCCTAGTTAGTAGTGCTCCTGCCTACGAAGCTGGTGATCCTGGGTTCGAATCCCGGTAAGCGCAAATATTTGTGTGATGAGCACGAATATTTGTTCTGAGTCATGGATGTTTTCTATGTATATAAGTATTTATCTATCTATATAAGTATGTATATCGTCGCCTGGTACCCATAGTACAAGCTTTGCTTAGTTTGGGGCTAGGATGATCTGTGTGACATTGTCCCTAGATATTATATCACCACCCCCATTTCATCCTGTAGTAGGCCCGAGAGAATATCTGTCAGAGAACGGGCAGCAGTGTCTCTCTGTGTACTATGGCCATTATACTTTGATTACCAACCCGTCGTCTAAACGATTATGGCATATCGATGATGGACAGAACTCCATTGTGGAAATCTTTTGGATAGGTATTCGTGATAATTATTGTATGCTCAAATGTAGAACGGCTGATCTCTCTGATCTATTGGCAAAATAGCAAGTGGGTCACCTGATGGTAAGTGATCATCGCAACACCAGAAGAGTCGCAAGTGAGTTGCCGACCTCTAAGAAAGGAATAGGCTCGCTTCTTGAAGGTTGCCATGTCATACTGGATCGGAAATACCTCCGCAGCTAATTGATTCCACAGAGCAGTATTGCGTGGCAAAAAGTTTTATTGTGAAACGCACGGTGGTACATGACCATTCATCCAATATTATTATTAAAACTGACGTGAGGTGCAAGATAGTAACGGGTAACTCATATAATTAATGTTATGTTGGATTACCATTCATTAGACCATTCATCCAGGTGATAAGGATGAAATTCCCACTTTTGGCGGGACGGTATGTGGCGGCAGTTAAGAGGTATTATATTCTTAAACTAGCAGTGCCTGCGGACTTCGTTCCGCGTTTAAATATTTTTGTCCCTGCCTGTTTATCCCTCGTAATACTTCGGGTTAAAAGTTCGGGATAAATGAAAATTATGATGATGAATCATATGATCCTGCACAATAAAGTAGCTTTCTATTGGTGAAATATTTTTGAAAATCGGTTCAGTAGAACCAGAATTTACCCCTTACAACGTCACAAACTCACAAACGTTACCTCTTTATAATATTAGTATAGATAAAACATTTTTTTTTTAGGAAGAATGGGTTTGCTCTTGTGCACGATCTCACCTGATGGTAGGTGAAGATGTGGTCGAAGGTGGACCGCGCGTACCCATAAGATGCCTGTTCACTCTAACCTTGAATAAACCCATGTTATATGCGTCTGGAAACACGTCGTTTGGGAGGTTGTTCCACAGCTTATCCGTGCGTATGATGAAAGAGGAAGCAAAAAGGGATAAGTTCATGGAGGTCTTGAGCGGATTCTCCATGAAACAGCCTGTACAAAACCGATAAGCTTGCAAACTGACGCCGATGATCCAAGTTTTGCAGCTTTTTTATTAGACAAACATTTAGTCCATTCATCCAGGTGATAAGGATGAAATTTCCACTTTCGGCAAAAGGGTCTGCTAAAACAATAAATAAATGAAGGGTATAAGCTAAAACAATAAACAATCGGAATGTATCTGACCGTGTGCTTGTCCCGCGCGGGCTCAGGTTGCCGGTGGGGCAGCTCGTCCACCACCTTCCACAGACGCTTGCGCGCGTCGGGCGACATGCGGCCCGCGCCCGGCCGCAGCGCCGCGCCGAACGCGCTGTCCGGCGTCGACGGGTCCTTGTCGACTGCAAATATAATACTACTTTATTGCATTAAATAACGCTTTTTTTTTCATCATCCAAAGTACGTCTACTGCTTGCAAAAGCCTCCGCAGAGAATGTGGAGATATACCATCAGTTTCACCAACTTCAATTATATTTTCTGTTCTACCGTCTTCATGAGACGAAATAACATTTTGAAGAATATTGTCACCATTTATACTGTCATTCTCTAGATCTTCATCAAAGTTAGATATGCTGTTAGTAGGTACTTCTTGGTCCTTAGTAAAGAGCATATATTCAAAGTACCAGAGGGAAGATTTGTCCACGTCGTCCGTTCCTCTACCACTACGCAGGCTGTCTGTAACTTTCTTAAGCTATTTTCGGAACGAGCCCCTTAAGTTTTGTAATTTCTTAACCACAAAACCACGATTGGCGTTAGGAAATCCTTTTTTTTTACAAATGTCAATTATTTATTTATAAGCTTCAGCTTTAAGATTTTTGTTTTTATATTCTTCGGACTTGATTTTCCAGAGGCAAGGAAAAGACTTATATAGTGTAATCAACTCCAATATTAACTCTTTATTCCACGGACGTATGTCCGCCATCTTGTCATGCGTGGAAGAATTATAAATAACAGACAACCAAAGGAAACGCGATTGCGCGCATGACTGCTGAGCGCGGCACATGGCCTTTTCCTTTCTCTTTCACTTCCTTTATATGCGCGCTCTTTCGCGCACGATTGCTGTTTCACGCGCGAAAGAGTGTGTGTGTAAAGGCCGCTAATCGCGCGCGAATGAACGGGGAAGCATAAAAACCTTACAAATATAATCGCGTGCGAATGACCGTGCAGGCTTTCCCGCGCGCAATAATGTACGTTCCAGAGCACGCGCGATAGAGTGTGCGTGTGTAAAGGCCGCTAATGTCGTTAACATATTGTGCTCCTTATATTTTTATTTTTACGAACTTCAAAAGGAGGAGGTTCTCAAGTTAACTGGTTTTTTTTTAGGTTTTAGGTTTTTAGGTTTAGACATGATACGCTCACCGTGATATTAATCCCTGTGTCGCGGGGCACAAAAAACACCCAGACTCAGCACAACTACTTTCACAAATTGGGGATATCACAAATAGTTGTTCTGCCGAGCTGACTGCCTTAACCACTGCACCACACGTGCAATCGAAAAGTTATTATTTGTTAATATATTATTCTATTCAAGTATTGTAGTGCAATCGAAAAGTTATTATTTTTTAATGTATTATTCTGAATTGTATGATTTTATTACTTTATCATCATCATATCAGCCGAAAGACGTCCACTGCTGGACAAAGGCCTCCCCCAAGGATCTCCACAATAGCCAGTCCTGGGTATTATGCGTATTTTATTACTTATTCTATTTTACTGTTTCGTCACAAATATTTTTAATATCCTTAAATAAATCATAAATAGCAAGTTACTAAGCTATTATTGTTACATTTAGCAATAGTATATCAAATTAAAGAATTGAAAACAACGAGCAGTTGGCTATAATATATTTAAGAGTCATCATAGACATACTATAAATTATATCTATAGGCTGTCATTTTGAAGCTTTTAATGCCGTTGCGATATTTAACAGACCGAGCGGTGAATAAACACGAATGGCCGCCATTTAGAACTTTTTAGTAACTGGACCGAGTGGATTTAATCTCGATATGGGGCGTCGATAGTACAGTATCTGGGGACTCACACGGGTCGACAGGTGTCCGGATAGGGTCGGAGGGCATCTCCCCGCGCCTCACGGCCTGCAGACGTCGCCGTGTGGTGGGGCTGAGTCCCGCCAGGTTGGGGGTCGATAATGCATCTTCTATCGGAGGTGTCTTTACTGCACATTCACCACCTATATTGAACAGTAACTCAGGAAAATGTTTATTAAATAAACAAAACGAAATATACAATTGTTTGATAATTTTAATGATAGTAAACTATGATTAATTAATCGTAGTTCAACGGTCTCTAAGATAATAATAATGACCTGGGACATTATTCACACACGGCCATCTGATCCCAAACTAAGCAGAGCTTGTACTATGGAAACCAGATAACTGATATACTACATATAATACTTTTGTAAATACATACGTATATAAATAATTCTACACAGACTCAGGACAAACAGACATGTTCATGCACACAAACATCTGTGCTAGGTAGGAATCGAACCCACAACCTCCGACGTTAAAGCAAGCATTTGCCATCATTAGAGTTGTCAGTTGCCCCTTGAATCTTAACCGTTCGGCAATTTAGTTGGCGTAAATAGGTTATTATACACTTTGACACAATAAGTGTCCAAACAAAAACAACCAAACTTGAGACAAAACATAGATTTGATCTCTATATAGGTACAGATATACACGGCTATAGCTAGGAACGCGTGTTGGTTCAATATTCGACTGCACCGGCCGGCTGCTGGTCCAAAAGTATCGAGCGCGTCGCTCAGCCGGTGAATCTTGACTGCGTCGAGCGCCAACAGATGGCGCTGGCGTTCTGAACAATGACTCGATTGCGACATATACAACATGTAACTTAATTAACGCACATCCTGAAAATAGTTTGTTCAGATTCGTTTACTGAATCGATTTATATCATTTTTAATATAGGTAATTTTTTTTTTCAAAATAATTAAAAGTACGGAAATTATTGTCATATTAACCCTGTACAGTCAAACAAATTGAAATGGAACGTAACGTCGACGTCAAAGTTCTAAGATTTTAAAATCGCAGTTTAATTTGTATTCATAAAAATTCCATCATTCAATACAAGGAACTAATTTAGTAAATAAAAATGCATATACATGTTAAATTAAAAATTCAGTGTATGTATTATGCTTACAACATAATATTCTAATTTGGGTGTTTGAGGGTGTGCGTTAATTATTTTACATGTTGTATAGGTAGATATACATGGCTATAGCTAAAAACGGGCGTCGGTTTCAATATTCGACCGCACTGGCCGACTGCTGCTCCCAAAGTGTCAAGCGCGCCGCTCAGCCGGTGAATCTTGATTCCCTCGAGCGCCAACAGATGGCGCTCGCGTTCCGAGCGTGACTCGATTCCGACATATATATATTCTAAATCTAAAAGAAAGTTATACCTAGTTTAGCATCCTCTTTCAAGTCTGCTACCCGTTTCGGTGTATCCTGCGAGCAGAGCAACCCTTGCCGCGCCATTGCTATGTACCGAGACGCAGGAGACATTTCCCCATCCGCATCTATAATCATATCAAACATTACGTTTTAATTTACTTGATTGAGATAGGCAAACAGGGTGTAACATAAATAGTGGCCGTAACTTAAAACATACAGACACCCATGAAAATAAGCATATTAAAAAAACTGTTTGTGAAATAAGAAGAATATAATACATTTGGCGTTCGTTTTTGTTGAAAAATTTGGATGGAAACTTGCGGAAAGGTAAATTGCGGTTTACGATTTATGATGTATTAAAAAAAACTACTTCCTAGATCTCGTTCAAACCAATTTTCGTTGTTAGTTTGCATGGTAATGTACATCACATATATTTTCTAGTTTTATCATTCTCTTATTTTAGAAGTTAAGGGGGGGGGGGGGGGGAACCATTTTACCACTTTGGAAGTGTCTCTCGCGCAAACTATTCAGTTTAGAAAAAAATGATATTAGAAACCTCAATATCATTCTTGCAGACCTATCCTATAAGACGGTCACCGTAGCCTAGTTGGAAGTGCTCCTGCCTACGAAGCTGGTGGTCCTGGGTTCAAACCCCGGTAAGGACAAATATTTGTGTGATGAGCAGGAATATTTGTTACTGAGTCATGGATGTTTTCTATGTATATAAATATTTATCTATCTATATAAGTATGTATATAGTCGCCTGGTGGTTTGGGGCGAGGATGATCTGTGTGACATTGTCCCTAGATATTAGTATTATTAGTATATTATGTTACTTGCTGCTACGTAAGACTTCACGGGCGAGTCCGACTCGCACTTGGCCGCTTTTTTATGTTACACCTGGTATATTTGCTTACTATATTTATTTATTGTATATACACAAGAAATAAATATAGGCATTGGTCAAGATATTTTTTTCTTTTTTGTTGCCATGTGAAACTGGTCCAATACTAAACTAAATATTTATTTACCTGTTTTAGCTTTAGGAGTTTGCTCCCTACTGGGTGCTGTTTTGGGTGCCGCAGTTACGGGCGGAAGCATCGCATTTTCTTTGTCTCTTGTGTTTGTATGTTCGTTTGCGTTTTGCTCGTCTTGCTTGTCTTCTTCCGGTGGCTCCGTGGTCTCGGGCAGTGGAGACGGTGGCGCTGGGAACATTATTTTACTTTAATAAGTAACAAATTTATTAAAGAGATATAATTTTTAAAGAGATTTGATACAAATAAAATGTTTTATTTAATCTCCACAAATTACAAGGACTACAAATGACGGTCACCATAGCCTAGTTGGTTAGTGCTCCTGCCTACGAAGCTGGTGGTCCTGGGTTCGAATCCCGGTAAGTGCAAATATTTGTGTGATGAGCACGAATATTTGTTTCCGAGTCATGGATGTTTTCTATGTATATAAGTAGTTATCTATATATATAAGTATGTATATCGTCGCCTGGTACCCATAGTACAAGCTTTGCTTAGTTTGGGGCTAGGATGATCTGTGTGACATTGTCCCCAGATATTATTATTACAATGTATTTTAACAGAAATAGTGTTGACAAACTATAGAGTATAATGTGTAACCAATGGGAGATCTGGAGTTTAAACTAAGCCGAGGCTTGTATATTATCAATTTCAATTCCTAAACATTTAATAGTTCTAGTTTGGCTTATTTTGGGACAATAACCGTTTGGAGATGGAGGAAAGTTACATTTATGTGCTAGGATAATATTAGTGAGATTGGGAAGCTCTATTCGATTGATACATATAAAGATAATAACTAAACAGCTCTATTCGATTGATATTATATAAAGATAAAAATGAATTCTACTCCCAATCCTTTACTGTCCGCGCGGTCAGGTTATGGAACTCACTTCCGCCTGACATAAGAAACTGTGTAAAAAACGAGTGAAATTACATTTTCTCTCTTTATGTTAATATATATTTATTTATTGTATTGGTTGTATGTTTATAACTATTTATGTATTTATTTAAGTATTTGTATGTAAGTTTATTTATATTCTTCTGACTAATGAGTTTTTATTTAATCTTTAGACTAACCTACACACAATTCCTCTTTCATACTATATCTCCTCTCGCGGGCCTGTTGGAAGAGATATCTTTAGAAATAAGCAGTGCCTTTGTACTCTTTCATTTTGTATACTTGCTTTTATTTACTTTATACTGTGTGTACATAAAATAAAAAAAAAAAGATTCTTCTTTTTTTCAAGTATGTTAGAAATCCGGTTATCTAAATAGGAATTGAGCTTTAAAATACAGTAGTTGAAAAGTATTTGGTCTATTGAATGAAATTACTATGTCGAAGAATACCTGTTTACTTATCGTATGGGCAGTAGTTACCCTAGTGTCAGATTTGTTCAAGGAACCCAGTAGGTCTTTGACATGTTGCCTAATGGCTAAAACCGGGACCAACAGCTTATAGTACGGAGGCGCGTCATATTTTTTTTTCTGGGACGTTATTTACATACGGCCATCTGTTCCCAAACTAAGCAGAGCTTGTACTATGGAAACCAGATATACTACATATACTAATTTTCTTTTGTAAATATATACTTATATACATAAATTACACCCAGACTCAGGACAAACAGACATGTTCATACACACAAATATCTGTCCTGGGTGGGAATCGAACCCACGACCTCCAGCGTGGAAAGCAAGCATTTGCCAACCACGCCAACAGGCCCGTAAAATTAAAACACTTTGGCGGTTACTTATATATG
The DNA here is from genome assembly GCA_951640165.1 of Pseudoips prasinana. NCBI lineage: Eukaryota > Metazoa > Arthropoda > Insecta > Lepidoptera > Nolidae > Pseudoips > Pseudoips prasinana. Next base: position 7,002,749 of record OX621236.1, read on the forward strand.
GACTGACCGCGAGCCTACTTGCTTAACCTCGTCTATATCTACTTAAATAACTTGAGAAACAAAGCATTAATTAAGTTCACCTATTTTTATTAATTATATATGAATTAGTAAGACATTTTAATTAGTTACCGCTGTAGACATGCTTGCTTACCCTTAGTATCTCCCACAAGATGTTCCTTCTCGCTCACTCGCTTTCCTTGTTTAGCACAGTCCAGCAACCAGGATGCTTTGACGGCCGGCAGGTTCCACTTGAGCGCCCCCATGTACTTGTCACCGGCGGCCGTGGGACAAATGAGGTGGGTGGACGCGACGGCATTGTCTGTGTTGCGGCGGCAGAATCGAAGTTGAGTCCTGGTGTTAAAAGAAAATTATAACATTCAGTACAACACAAGCGCACTCTCTATTCTCTCACTCTGATGTACCGATAGCGAGCTAGCCAACCCGACCGGAATATGTCAAGTACAGGATCGGCAACCTTACGTGCTCTCTGAAGCACGGGGATTTAGCGTAACCCAGGATATTTACCTTTCTACGAATGAGGCCTTAAACTTGCAAGAACATCGTATATATATTTTTACCTGATTTGTACCTGATGGTAAGTGATCACCGCCGCCCATGGACACTCGCAACACCAGAGGAGCCGCAAGTGTCTTAAAGGCCTCTAAGAAAGAAATAGGCTCGCTTCTTGAAGGTTGCCATGGCATACAGGATCGGAAATACCTCCGCAGTTAATTGATTCTACAGAAAGGTAGTGCGTGGTAAAAAGTTTCTTGTGAAACGCACGGTGGTAGTTGACCATTCAGGTGATAAGTATTCAGTCATTCACCGTTTTTCTTTAGTCAGTTCACCGATTGTGATGTTAAGAAGAGTGTACAATCAATCACTTCTAACGCGGTTGGTAGTGATTGTGTTAGTCGTAATATGATCCTTCCTATTTTAGATGAAATCCTTCCTGCTATTACCCACATTTTTAATTATTCCGTTTCCAGTGGCTCTTTTCCATCTCAATGGAAAGACTCCCAAATCACTCCGCTGCCAAAAAAATCCCATCCTCAATCCTTTTCTGAGTACCGCCCGATATCCATACTGCCCTTCCTCTCAAAAGCCCTTGAACGCCTTATCCATAACCAGCTCAACTCCTTTCTTTGTAAAAATTCTCTCCTGAATCCTTTCCAATCCGGCTTCCGTCCGGGTCATAGTACGACTACAGCGTTAGTACACATTACTGATGACATGAGATCCGGCATGGAGAATGGCAAACTCACAGTCCTCTGTCTGCTAGATTTCAGTAATGCCTTTAACACCATAGACTACGATGTATTGCTCGCCATTTTACACTCTCTTAACATATCTCCAACGGTAATTGATTGGTTTCACAGTTACCTGTTTGGCCGACGTCAACGGATACGCATTGAAGACTCTTATTCTTCTTGGTGTAATACATCTGTTGGCGTGCCACAGGGTGGCGTTTTATCTCCTCTTTTGTTTGCAATATTCATTAATGCGATTTCCCATAAATTAGTTTCATACTACCACCTTTATGCAGATGATCTCCAGATCTATAGGCAAGCATCTCCCGATAACCTGCTCGAAGCTATTTGTAACATAAACACAGATCTTGCACATATTTCTTCCTGGAGTAATAGCTATGGGCTTACCGTGAACCCGACCAAATCGCAAGCTATTGTTGTCGGCAGTACTAGAATGCGGAGTAGAGTGGACTGGTCACAAATTCCCAATATTACATTAAATAATACTGTGATACCACTGGTTCAAAAAGTTAAGAACTTGGGAATCTTAATAGACCATGATCTCTCATGGATTCCGCAATTACAGGAAGTCAGCCGTAAACTCTTTGCTTCAGCAGGGTCTTTGCGGCGTCTTCGTAATTTTTTGCCTATCACCACAAAAACTGCGCTTGCACAATCTCTCCTTCTTCCTATTCTCGATTACGCCGACGCCAGCTATCTCGATTTAACCCAGGAACAACTTGACAAACTTGAGCGTCTCCAAAATGTCTGCATTAGGTTCATATTTGGACTCCGCAAATATGACCACGTTTCAGAATTTCGTACTAAACTCAAGTGGCTTCCTATCCGCCTTCGTCGGAATGCAAATATCTTGTCTCTCTTGTACAATATTCTCTTGAATCCCTCAACGCCCTTTTATCTTAAAGAACGTTTTAAGTTCCTCAATGACACGCATTCAAAGTCACTGAGATCATCAGAAAACCTGCAATTAAGCTTACCAACGCATTCCACCAATTTCTTCAGCAAATCATTTACAGTTCTAGCTGCTCGTCTTTGGAATGCGTTACCAGTAACAATAAGACGCGCTCAAACCTTAACTTCATTTAAAACACTTGTGACAAAACATTATTTATCACAGTAGTATTCTTTATCTTGTCCACCATATAACCCTACTAGATATAATTAATATTTCCATCATAACTGGTTATATATATATTAATTCATATTTTATTTTACAGGTATTTATGTATATGTTTTATTATTATGTATGTATATATTATATATATATATGTGTGTTAGAATATTATTTATTTATTATTATTTGTATTTAGATATAGATAAGTTTTAGTATTATAAGTATTTTAATTAGTGGTAGTACTACTACTAAGTAGATATCACTATTAGTGTTAAGTTACTATCACCCAAATTCTTACACCATACACTATACCCCTACTCCAAATTCCTTACAATATGGTCCAACTGAAGGTTGTCTGGAAGAGATCGCTGTAAGCGATAAGACCGCCAATTGTACCTTTCTATAATTAACTGTAACTATCATAAAATGTGTCCTGTAAATGGTGTACAATAAAGTGTATTTATCTTATCTTATCTTATAAGTATGAAATTTCCACTTTTGGCGAGAGGGTCTGTGGCGGAATGTGGCGGCAAGTATAAGCTTGAACAATTCCTCTGAAAACTGCCCGTGACTAATGCGGTAAAAGATGAGTCACCACGTCTCTCCACAGAGCAAAAGAATCAAGCCAATAGTGGGAACCCTCTCGTGAACGACCATTTGAGCTGCACGACGTTGAATAAGATCCAAAGAAAGAAGTTGATACTGTGGTGCCTCGGCCTAGAGGTGGGCGCCTTATATAATTAGAGGCGTCGGGCCCATGTAAAGTATATAATTATATTGCGTAAGGCGATTAAAATACTGCCACGCACCAGGTTGCATGTCAACGCATCTACTTGCAGGAGTGCACATCTGCATCATCGTGCGGGTTTTTTACGGACTCACGCACGATGTTGCATTTTGTGGATTCATAGCGGCTCTGACTCATTTCATACAATCCAAAATCACGTACGGCAACGGAAGATCAGCGCTGGGTGTAACCCAGCAAATGCTGAGATGGTGACCCTTTCGGCAGGACATACAGGACCTATTGCGTAGTGTTAAACTATGTTATTGTTTGATTATTATATGTATTTTGTCGAATAAATGTATTTCTTCTTCTTCTTCATGTTTCTCCGCATGAAGGCGCGTGATCTGCAACACTGCGCGTTAATGCGTTTTCTGTGTGTTGCACTACGCGTCTTTTCTATACAAACACAGATACTTGCAAACAACGTAAGGACACGCACTCCCGTGCTACGCTGCATGATGCGGTGCAGTGTGCGATTCGCCTTAGAATTGGGTTCAAAAATAAAGACTCTATTCCCTCCATTGCGTAATTATGATTCTGTTTTATTAGTAGTTGGTCCCGGGTATGACCTTAAACTGCATCTATGGGGGGCTATAGGTTCGAAGGAGTCATCAGAGGCCTACGACAGCAGGGGAGATGACCCTCTAAGCACTGGCCTGCAACTCATCTAGGAGATGGAAAACTCTGATCACAAACCCGGATCGGGGTCTCCGTAAGGCGCGAGTAGGGTCCAACCCGAAATATGCGGCAGATTTCTACAGCTGACCTAGCTCCACACGTATTGGCTTGCCTTTCCTTTGGGCTCAGCTAGTGAGGCCTTAAGAGGAATGCAGGTCTTTGTATTGAAAATGTATGCAATGTAATAGAATCGCGTCTCATGGAAAAAAAAATATTATAATATTAAAACATTAAGAATAATAATAAAAGTAAACAAAAATAAAGCAATAAAAAAGGAAGGTTTAAAATAAATAAAAAGATTGGAAAAGGAATAAAACTAAACCTAGAATCTAAAGCCCTAGAAACACTGTTGCTGCAATAAAATAGCAGCAGTGAGCCGTCGGAGGCTAATTTGCACACCAAAAAAAAAACCCTGCACTTCCTTTACTCCGTCCCAGGCGGTGTATTGTCTGTGGTCATATATATTATTAGTGATTTATTTCCTTAAATACCATACTTACGTAGCCCCCAATAACTTGGCGAGTTCATCCAAAAACGCGCGCTCAATGCCGCTGTAAGTGCTGAGGCTGGCCACCACTCCGTGCAGTGGCCCTGCGCCCGTCCACTGCGGCACGCACACCGGCCGGTGGTAGTACTGGATGGGCACTAACTCTTGTTGACATAGACAGTCTTTCTGTGGACCAATGTCGACATCTATACATATAACGTATGGCGTATTATACAGAGTGGCCGAGGAGTTGACGTTCAAACGCAAAATTTAGTCTATGATGAGGAGTATCCGAATCACCCCCATGTATGTTCTACCATTTTGCGTTATTTTGATACTTGTCCTGAGCCTGAGACCTGAGCTCAAACCCTAATTTTGAACTGTTGATTAAATTCTAAGTCAGCTCTGCAATGATTAGATAAACCATACTTTTTAGGGTGTCAGGTTAGACTATGCTAATTAGTTATCACAAAAAAAATTAACCAGAGATGTTCAACAGAACTAGAAATAAATCGAAAACCGATGTTAGATGAATTTTCGAGAAAACTGATTAAAAAAATTATATATCGAAAACTACACAAAATCGTAGAACATACATGGGGGTGATTCGGATACTACTAATCATAAAGTATCTAAATATTACGTTTTAACGCCAACTCCTCGGCCAGCCTGTATAGGTACTTGCTATATTTCGTATCGTACTATTGTAGCAAAAATTTCATCACAGCCTAATGACGTCCACTGATGTACAAAGGCCTCCCCAAAAGGTTTTCACAGTTGAGTTATGTCCATAAAGATCGCCAGAGCTCTTTGGGATGGGGGAAGGGTCAGCAACATTTGTTTGCTGACTCTTAAAGGCCGGCAACGCACCCGCGACTGCTCTGGTGTCGCGATTGTCCATGGGCAGCGGTGATCACTTACCATCAGGTGACACACTTGCTCGTTTGTCGCCCGGTGACAAAAAAAAATGGAGGGATATGCACTAATTGCCGAGTGTGGAACCTAATATAGAAACACGCTTGTACGATACCACTACATACAGAAAGCAAAGTTAATAGAAATCTCTGTTTTCTAGACAGCACGTTTCCCCGAAAACTTTGTTGATAGAAAACATCGTTCGTAGATATCTCGGTCCGTAGGACGTACTGTTGACAGAAATCTTTGTTCACAGATAGCACGTCTCACCGGAACGCTTAGCAGACGTGTTGGCGATCGCAGTTTTATGGTCATAGTACACAGAGAGACGCTGTTGGTCGTCTTCTGTGGGATAAGATGGGGTGGCTATATTCTATGCGGTCAGCCACACAGCAGTATAATAAATAAAAATAGGTACAAAAGCCATCATATCTACGTGTTCTTTACTACTATTTTTATTGTATTGGTACTGGTGTCAGAGTTGTTCAAGGCACCCAGTGGACCTGACATGGCATAACGTGCCTTTTGAAGCAAGGAGACACGCCATTTTGAAATGAAATTTAAATGGATAATTATTTTATTTCTTATACTAATAAGTTACCAATCTATACAAATAAATAAAATTGGAGTGTCTGTTTGTAATATTGAAATAACCGGTTTTTACTACATAAATATGAATATATATACGGTACATACACCAAAATAATTTTTTTTACAATTTTTGTCTGTCTGTTTGTTCCGGCTAATCTCTGAAACAGCTGAACCGATTTTGACGGGACTTTTATTGGCAGGTAGCTGGTGTAATAAGGAGTAAGTTAAGCTACTTTTATTTTAGAAAAAGTATTTTATTTTACTAAAAAACGAAATAAACTAATTAACACGCGGACGAAGTCGCGGACACAGCTAGTAAGAAATAAAATAGATCAGCAAATATTTAAAAAGGAACTCCATAAATTTCTGACAAACAAATGCTACTATTCGGTCCAGGAATATTTTGATGACAAATCTTTTAATTACTACTAGTAAGTTTAAATAAATATAATTGTTATGTATGTTGTGATAATATTAAGAGTGTAATGATAGTAATTGTAATGATAATAATAATGTAAAATTGCCATGTTATTAATTGTAATTTATGTGACTAACAAAAAAATATTTTTTGAATTTTAAGTGTGTACCCAAGCAACATTTGCACACTGAAATGGTAAAATATGGACAGGACATTAATGTTAAACTAACACCACTATGTACTCATATTTCGCAAATAAATTATTTGAATTTGTATTTGCAAATGCACTTTGGTCACTCATCTAGACTGACTGCGTGCCCAGGTGCTTTATCTCGCCGATTATTTACGGACCGGTGAGTACATATATGGCTATGAATTAATATAATGTGACGGGGACACGTATCCTGTGAGTTATTTGGATTGTCGACTGCTGTCAGCAATAAAACACCTATTCGTATTGTTTTTGCAGAGACACATAAACATTTTTTGAAGAACTTACGACCCAGAACACCGTGACGGGTTCTGCGTGCTTCGTAACCAGCTCGTCGGGCGAGAAGTCCAGCGGCACGAGCACGTGCGAGCCGCCCGCGCCCGGCGCCGCCAGCGCGCCGCCGCCCGCCGCCACCTCGGCGCCCAGCTCGTGGATGGCCTCCTCGTCCAAGCCTTGCACTTCGATTTTAACACCTTCATAAAAAAAACATAACTGATTAAAAGCTCCAGATTCCAAAAAGAAAGAGGTTACCAATTTTGTACGGGTTTTTTATCTGCGTTTTAAATTTCTGTTCGATATAGTCCTAATAGAGAAGTTGAAGTCATTTGTATGATTATTTTAAAATATTGCTTATTACTTCTTTGAATTAAGGTACGCCTAATTGTAAGAAAAATCCATCTGATAGTAGGTTACTAATATGAGCTGGATTTTTCTTTCAAGACATTTCTTTCCTATATATAGTACATAATATGTTACACAATTTCTTAACTTTTATGAAATGTGAAGAAATGGCGTAACATATGTAATTGAAGATTTTCTTTGCAAGATGGTTTTGCACAATAGCTTATCAAAAGAAACTTAAGGTACCATTCTCTATGTTAAAGCCCCCAATTTTTTCCAATCCTGTTGCATTATCTTTTCGACACATTTTGCAATATAAATTAGGCTAACATTTAGCATAATTCATATTTTTTTATATATTTATCATCTACTTCTGCTGTTGCCTGTACAACTATGTGCATAAAGATTTTGAATTAATAATAGATCCATAAAATAAAATTACGCACACCGAATACATTTTTTTTTTTTTATTTATTTATTTATTTCAATTCAAATTACAATATCTTTACAGCATACACCAAAACGATATTATAAGCTATAATTAAAATTACATACAAAATTTATACATTTGAGTTACATACAATGCACCTCTGCGCTACTTCTGCGAATTTTGGCAGGCTACAGTAGTATATGTCAATTTCCGCTGCTATTAAATTTATGAGTCGTATGGCACGCGACACGGGGGCGAACTTGAGTAAGTTCGTTCTTGCTACCGGTACGCTGAGCGTAGCGGGGCGGCGGCGCGCGCCCACGTAGCCATCAGGGGCGCACAGCCGCAGCTCCGAGAGCACGGCTGGGTGGTATAGATGGCCGCGCAGTACGCGCCATACGTATATGACTAGTGCCACATCGCGCCGCACACTTAGCCGCTCGTATCCGACCATACCAAGCACAAACAAGCTTGGGTACATCAGTGGGTACATGGGGTACACTCCGTATTCTTTGTTGTATAAAAATCGAGAAAATTTATTTTGAATTTTTTCCACCATAAGGCTGTATTTAGCCTCATGTGGGTTCCAAATAAATGATGTTGATTCGAGATGACTCCGAACGAGGGCGTTGTATAACATCTTTACAACTAAAAGATTATTGAAATCCTTACAATTTCTCAAAATGAAACCTAAATTTCTAAATGACTTGTTGCAGATGTCAATAATGTGCTTACGAAACGTTAACTCAGGTACCATTTCGACCCCTAAGTCTCGAGTATAATTAAAGCGTGGAATCAACGCACTATCCATTTTATATGTATAATGCTGTGGAGCCCTGGCCCGACTATAGCTCATTACTCCGCACTTAGCTACATTAAAACCTAGCTTGTTGGCATAGCTCCACTGCACTATCCGGTCGATGTCTCCCTGCAATCGTCCAGCGTCCGAGTCGTCTACTATCGGCAGATACACCTTAAGGTCATCTGCAAACAGCAGACAGTCGGCATGCTGGACAACTGCCGGCAGATCATTGATCATAATAATGAATTCTAGGGGCCCTAGGTTAGACCCCTGACTAATTCCTGAAAGAGTAAAGTATGGCCTAGATTTATATCCCTCATACTCCACGTATTGTCTGCGTTCTCCCAGATAGCTTGCGAAGAATTTGAGTAAGTGCGACGTAAATCCAAGCGCCGCCATCTTAGACAGCAGACAATCATTATTAACGGTGTCAAAGGCCCTTCGGAAATCGAAGTACGCGCAGTCTACCTGCCCTCCTGCATCAATGACAGGTGCTAGGTACGTCATAAACGACAATAGGTTACTCCCCGTACTTCGTCCTGGCCGGAAACCGTGCTGCGCGTCCGTCATTTGGGAGCTGATTTGCGTGTAAATACACGCGTGTAATGCAGACTCAAATACTTTGGCGAACGCCGACAGCACCGCTACCGGCCTGTAACCACTAACGTCATCACTTGCACTACCCTTCGGGACTGGTATTACTCTCGTAATTTTCCATCGATCTGGATATAGGCCTTCCTTTAAGCACATATTAAATACGTGCAACAAGGGCTTCCAGAGCACCTCGCGACAATCCTTCACGATATACGGTGGTATCCCATCAGGCCCCGCTGAGTGCTTGGGCTTGAGGTGGTTGAGCGCTGAGCGCAGTTCCCGTGCGCTGAGTTGACCTACGTGCACCCGCGCTGCGCCCGCTCTCGTGCCCGCCGACCGCTCTGCTTCAACCGGATCTAAAACCGGGCGCTCCGTGCTATAAACGGAGTGAAAAAATGAAGCAAAACATTCCGCACCATTTTCTTCATTCAATACTACCCCATCCTTTTTTACTACATTTTTGAAGCGCTTGCATTGTTTACTTCTAATGTAATTCCAGAAAGATTTCGGATCATTTTTAATGTTTAATTGTAGCCTACGCTGATAAGCTTCATAGGTCGATATAAGTTTTCGTTTAACCAATGACCGATACCGAGAAAACGTTTCGTAATCACACGTTGATCGTGTTGTTTTATAAATTTTATGATACTTCGATTTAACCTTAATATCGTTTATTAAATCTGAGGTGTACCATTCTGGATAAATGTACCTATCACTCGTTTTAGGCTTATTATATTTGATTTTTCTAGGCGTATATTCGCTAATGGCGTCGTTGATAATACTATAGGAATAGTTCAACGCCTCTTCCGAATTTTTAATTTTATACAAAGCTTCCCAGTCTAACATGCCAAATTTTTCGTACAACCTAGAAAAATTACACTTAGTAAAATTCCAGGAAGTGTAAAGGCTGTTATTAACGTCTATACTATCCTGTACATGCATCTGCCTCACATCATGATTCGACCTTAAAGTTACTTTAATATCCAGCGGGGGATGATGAACGTCAATACCTACCAACGGGTCATCCGAGCCTTTTACCACTATGTCACCCTCCGATAGCGTAGTCAATACTAAGTCTAAAGTACGATTATTAATATTACATATGTTATTTACCTGCCGAAATTCACAGAACGCTCCAAAATATTCAAAATAACTTTGAACTTCAACCGTTGCCGAAGGCATGTTAAAATCACCCAGCACTATCACTGATTCATACTTAGTACATATAGTTTCCATAATTTGAAATAACTGCATATATTCATTATAATTACCCGCTGGTGGAATATACACCACGCAACACAAAAATAACAAAATATTTCTACAGCTGACTTTTGCACAGACAATCTCAAATAAGGCCGTGTCTACATTATCGATGCGCACTTGACAAATATCGAATCGAGAGGATACCGCCACGAACACACCTCCTTGTTTCCTTCCATCTGATCGATCGCACCGTAATATCTTATATCCGAGAGGAACAATTTCTCCGTCTTTAATAGAAGTGTTTAAACCAGACTCAGTAACTGCAAATAGGTCATGTGTTGATGCCAACAAATTAGTGTAGAAAGTTTTTGTCTTCGTTCGCAGTCCCCGGACGTTTTGGTAATACACTTGTATGGACTTAGTGGTTTGCTTCCTTTCCTTAAGCGGGCTTCTGTGAGTTTCGAAACCAGACCCATTCCTTAAATTGAGTATTAACCGGCCAACTATCCACACTGTTCACTTTGTCGAATTCAGACTCTGGTACGCCTACCCTAAACGATGCGTAATCCCTTTTAGATTTAGGGACAATTTTTTCCACTTTGACATCGTCTGAGGTACAAATGGACTTTACGTGCTCCGTTATCGCCTCGACTGAGGTTTCAGGATGCAACGACCAAATCTGTATGTACTTCTTTTTTTGAATTGCTTGGAAAGAAGAAATCTGTGAATTTCCTCCTTTTAAAATGGTTTTTGAATCCACCTTAGTTTTCTTCCGACTAACAATCTTCCAACTCCCATCATTATTGGAAGCACATGGGATTTCTTCATCATTTTTCCGTTGTTGAATCGGTACCTTTTTTTCATCCGTATCACTGCTCTGTGTAATCGCGGCCTTAGCTTTAGTGCGTTCCGTCGCTCGGCGCGCGCGTAACGTTACATTGGAGTCGTCTTGCGATGTCGCCGAAGCATTCGCTGCAATCACCGTTGTCCCGCTCGCACTTTGCCGCCCTGCTATCTTAGTCGCATCTTCTGTTTCGCTCACACCCGATGCAGTCGATGCTACCAGACGGTTTATTTTAGTGGTTAACTCACCAACTACCTTCACTAAATTATTAATGGTGGTAAAATAATTATCAATCGTCAACTGTTGATCTTCAATTTTCTTATTTTGGGCCTCAATTAATGAAGATTGGGCCGTGATCTTCGATGTCAAAGTTATCACTTTCTTCGACAGTTCGCCAATAGCCGTTTCGGCGCCAACTTGCGGCATTTTAACAATAAAATTATTAAAAACCAACGGAGACTAAGTTCGCGAGTACAACTTGTTTAAATCCTAATGGTAATGCGATCTAAATTAGTTTATAAATAATAGTTTTCATAGATATATTCGTAATGGAATCAGGCGTTACTTTGCGGAAATCCATAACAATCAAAATACAAAATCAATATTTAGTGTTAATTCCGCTAATTGTCAGTTTAATCATGCTGGGATGCAATTTGCACCGCCCTCCCGCCCGCAAAAATGTGCACATGCAAGAAGGTTAAACTGACAATTAGCGGAATTAACACTAAATATTGATTTTGTATTTTGATAGATATATTCCTTATTCAAATTGGATTTTAAAAAAGTAAAATATAATTTTAAGACCAACGGAATAACTTCGTGCGTTTAAGCGCTTTTGAGATACCTATTGGAATCAAAATTAACATGAACCTACAAATTTACCATTGCTGCTTATACAGCTGGCTGTGTCCAGTTGCCATTCTCTCATTGTATGAAATTCAACCATTCTGTCTCCGATTGGCTCTAGACAGAAGTTGAACTACTTTTTACTAACTCACCCTTCTTTCTTTCTGATTAAATTCTTGAGTAGAAGCGTTCAGTGTCATTTCATTGGGATTAACATGGTGTTGATCCCGGCTTAGAAGAGTTGCAGTGGCTATGCCGAAGATTTGGGAGTATTCAGTCTTGAAAAGCTATTCCACAGATTAAAAAACAAAAAAAAACTAATCTCACCTCTAAATATTTGTTCTATTTCTTCGGTGGGATCTTCAGGCATATCTTCTGTAACATCAGGGGCTTGCTGTGATGTCAAGTTTGGTACAGGCTCTGGAGTCTTCTCTCTTTCTGCATCCGGTACATTTTCTAAAAAAAACATTTAGTCAAATGAGACTTCATAAAATAAGACAAAAACGACGGAAAAATCTAGCGATAAGAAAATACAAGAATAAGGATTTCTTGAAATTTTCATTCTATACTAATCGTATGGGTAGTGATAATCCTAGTGTCAAAGTTGTTCAAGCCAATATTTGACTTATTAAAAAGAAGTTTGGAATATAAAGCTCATATTTGCTTTTAATTGTATTGTATTGTATATTGTATTGTATAATTTTTATTGCGGACAAATAAATCCATAGAGTGTTAGTAACATAAAAATAACTTATTTTCTAGTGTTAGTATTTACAATTAACCGTACAAAACGGCAAATAATTGGCGACTTGTGGTTCGGGGCTATAATTTTCAGAATGCTATTCCGACTGTCTCTCACTCTTCGCACAAGAGATGCTGTTTTTTTGCGTATAATCGCATAAAAATCGTCGGTACGAGCTTGCGCAAACATTTCCGACGCACTACAGTAACGAGGCAGTCTCAATAGCATTCTGAAAGCATTATTATACTGGACGCGGAGGACATCTAGCGTTCCCTTGTTGTAGCTGAACCATAGATTGCCCGTGTACAGACTCTGACAGTATGCCTTAAACAGGGTGATCTTAACTTAGTCTGTACATCGCGCAAACCTACGGGCCAACATGTTGCTCCGGACCGCCAGAGCCCTCCGTTCCCTCTCAATGTCCAAATTGTCCTTGAGGTCGTCAGCAAGAAAGTGCCCTAGGTATTTAATGGTGGATACTCTGTTAATTTTTGAACCGTTCAAAAGTAGATCGGGTCCATTCCATAGACGCTTGCCACCGACCTCAAAGATCATATATTCACACTTTTTACATTATACAGGAGACCGTGCGAGTCAGCATAGGCCTCACATAACCTAAGTAACTCTCCAATTGAATTCACAGTCGGTCCCAAGAGCACCATATCGTCTGCATAGCTGATGTTGTTTACACTAACTCCACCAACGCTGCATCCGACGTCCGGCTACGAGCTCATTCACGTATAGGTTGAAGAGCCTAGGAGACGAGATACCGCCCTGCCTCACTCCGCACTCCAACCTATACGGATCAGAGAGTGTACCGTCCCACTTCACATGGTTGGTTTGGTTTCCGTACCAATACTGAAAAGGTGTAAGAGGAGTTGGTAAGAGCTTTGAGCACTAAGCTAATGACTTCTCTCTTGGAATAAGTATTCAAGGTACTTACGGCTAAGATAATGGTTCACCAGTTCATCCTGAGGTTCTTCCACTTCAGGTGTGGGTGGCGGCAAGTCCAACGGTCCGCGGCGGAGGAGCGCCAAGTTGCGCTTGCTCATAGGTGACGCGGCTTCTACTCTCTGCTTGCGGGCGGACTTGGCTGGCGTGCCAGGTTTGATGTCTATTAGGAACTGGAGTGAATAAAGTTTAATGCGACGCATTGATAAATAAATATAACTAGACCGAGGGAAATGCACGGTGCTAGACTGCATACAAGCCGCGCAATGCACGTGTTCCAACCACTGTTAAAGGATTGTTCGCGGGAAAACATATTTTATAAAATCCTATAAATATATTTCATACTGCATGCGTATCAAAGAAATTAGCACCCATCAATTTATATTCATCAATTGAATAATTTTCATATCAAATTAATATACTGATTGCATATCAAATTTCATCATCATCATCAGCCTGATATGATTCACTGCTGGACATAAGCCTCCCCAAAGGTTTTTATAATATTGCCATTTGAAGGGGTTGGATTAGCCACCGCGAGTTGGTCACCGCAGTTAGGTGATAGCTATTGCACAAGTGGCGTTGCTGCCTGACTATCTGGTGTATCCGTTAGTAGTCTTTTACGATACCAACGGGATGGTATGGGGTGGCCCTGTTCTTCTAGGCCAGAAACCACACGGCTAACGATCATCCAGCATCAAATTAACCGCCACGCCCGCCACCGCGTGCGTCACGCGCGGGTGCGCCGCGTCGTAGCGCTCGCGGCACTACGTAATAATGGGTACCTGTGCTTCGTCCAGCGCCCTGCCGGCCTGCACGCTGCGCACGAGCCACAGCGGGCTGAGCACGGGCACGGCGGGCAGCGCGCGGGCGGCGGCGCGCGCGCCCGCGCCCGCCACCGCGTGCGTCACGCGCGGGTGCGCCGCGTCGTAGCGCTCGCGGCACTACGTAATAATGGGTACCTGTGCTTCGTCCAGCGCCCTGCCGGCCTGCACGCTGCGCACGAGCCACAGCGGGCTGAGCACGGGCACGGCGGGCAGCGCGCGGGCGGCGGCGCGCGCGCCCGCGCCCGCCACCGCGTGCGTCACGCGCGGGTGCGCCGCGTCGTAGCGCTCGCGGCACTACGTAATAATGGGTACCTGTGCTTCGTCCAGCGCCCTGCCGGCCTGCACGCTGCGCACGAGCCACAGCGGGCTGAGCACGGGCACGGCGGGCAGCGCGCGGGCGGCGGCGCGCGCGCCCGCGCCCGCCACCGCGTGCGTCACGCGCGGGTGCGCCGCGTCGTAGCGCTCGCGGCACTACGTAATAATGGGTACCTGTGCTTCGTCCAGCGCCCTGCCGGCCTGCACGCTGCGCACGAGCCACAGCGGGCTGAGCACGGGCACGGCGGGCAGCGCGCGAGCGGCGGCGCGCGCGCCCGCGCCCGCCACCGCGTGCGTCACGCGCGGGTGCGCCGCGTCGTAGCGCACGCCGCCGCAGCGCGACACGCACGCCGCCGCACGCTCCCGGCACTGCCCCTCCAGCCCCGTCACCCAGATCTGCCACAGCAAGCGACACGTTCAAATAGAAACTCACGAAATTGCGTGTGTGAAAGAACCCAAAACAACTAGCGCATGCAACTCCCGTGTTTCGCTCCCTATAACTGCAAGGTTGATTCATTATCATCTTCAGCCTGATTTCGTCTAATACTGGACATAGACCTACCCCAAAGGTTTCTATAACGTTGCCATTTGGAGAGGTTTGCCGTAGTGACCCCTCTTGACATGCGAGTTGACTGCCCGACTATTTGGTCGCCTTTTACGACACCCACGGGATGGTATGGGGTGGCGCTGTTATTCTTTCCAGGCCGGAAATCACAAGGTTAGTTATATGGAGCGAATCTATGTTATATGGAGCATGCTCCATTAAGAAAGGAATAAGTTCCATAATTAGCCGGTTCATATCCAGCTCAAAGGACCAAAAAGTTGTTGAGATTTTTAGTATAGGTATTTTTTACTGAAAGCACTTCTAATATTTAGACTTTATTAATCTTAAGATTTAATAGGCAACGTTAGGATAATCTGAGTCTCACTTTCCATAAATAGAAACTGCTTATGTAGGTACCAATTACAAATTAACGCGTGAAAGCTGTTAGGTATAGACTCATTAGAATAAAAATGTATAAACATAATATTGCTGTATGATTATTATTGACTCGTAAAATTGCCATGTGTATTAACTAATTGCGGTAAAAAGTTTCTTGTGTATCGCACGGTGGTACACAACCATCCCACTTCTGATGTGAATATCTCTAGCGGAACATGGGGACGTGTATAAACAATTTCTCAGAACAGAAAGGACGCAGAGACTCAACACAAGGCAAAAGGATCAAGCAAAGGACGAAAACGGAGAAGTTAGGTATATTTGACTAGCGCAACCGCCAAGGTATTGAGTTTTTTATGCGTAAAAATACAGCGTCACTTACACAGAAACCGTCGAATATAGGTCCAGCCTTTTTGATAAGACTCATGTCCAAACTTTCAAATGCTGCCACCACTTCTTTATCTATCGACACGTCGTTTTTCTTCGAGTCTTGCGATAACTGTAAACAGAAAATTTCATGGAATATGTAGTGCCATATTAGTCTAAGAGCATTGCAGTTCGAAAATCACTCTTAGTACCTAAGTAATAAAGATACTGTAAATATCAAAGTGTGTCTACTGATGTGGTAAATTATTTATTTTCGATTATTGCATAGCTGTAAGTATGTATAGCGTAAAATAATATAAAAATTGAGATCAAAATTATTTGTAATAAATTGGAGTTCAAAATTACTGACAAGTGTAAATAAATGCTGTCTCTGTCACTCACATGTGCACGAGCATGCGCACTGCAGCTGCTATGTTGTGTCCTGTTCTAGCACACGGACCTCGGACGCTCTACTTTCTCTGTCGCACCTATCAAGTGGCTAAAACTCTAAAAGTTTTTAGCCTGGCAACAGTACTTTAAGTACGATTTTTCGCAGGCAAGTTTATATGACTGATTTTGAAATAAAATAATCTAAAATTTGAGATAACTTTTGATAAGTTAGCAGATCGATGGAGTCACCTATTTTGACTTACCTGTTTACACCTGCTTGCCAGGTAGTTATACACTGAAATGAGTAGGCAAGCATACCTAGGCATATTCTGTGTATTAAAAACTATCAGTGAAATAAATTTTATTTGGTTATCAAAAGTATGAAGGTGATGAAAAAAATTGATAAAAGTTAATTTAATTAAAAATAGCCATGAGCACTTTTCGCTAGGCAAGCAATTATAGGCATATTTGTTTATAAAAACATTTGATAAAAAATACGTCTCATCTGGTTATCAGATCGGTGAAGGACGATCTTCCACGTCTCTCCTACTATATTATTTATCTTAGAGAACTGAAGAGATTATTAGATTGTCCGATCTAAGTATTGTTATTCCAGTTGTTGTTAGCCACGTAGGTTTCGGTATGTAGTAATATCGAACAGATTTATAAATTCGCACTGTCAGTACCACGGTGCGGTGGCGGAGCGGTTAACGCACATGGAGCCGGATACCCCCTGGTCGTGGGTTCGATTCTCACCCGCACTTAAATTTATACAATTTATTTTAAAGATGTCTGAAACCACAATAATTAGTATCTTAATGGAAATTTGTAAAACTTATAAGCGTGTGCCAATAATGAGTCAATATAAATAAGCCTAAGATATTACATATTTTTTAATTAAAATAGGCGGGCGCTCACGGCTATATTCTCTCACCGATCACTTCAGGAATAGATTAAAGCAGAGAAAGAAATGAGACGAATATTTAATTCAAAAAGGTTTCTATATATTACAACAATTTTACAATGACAGAAGAAATAAATAGATACAAAAATAACATTACTGTGCTACAAACTTATCTGGCCCGGTGGCCAAAAGTAGAACTAATGACGCCAGTTTGAAATGTCAATCCATGACATTCCTGCCATTGATTGTTTGTTGCGCGTATTTATTTTTCTCTTTGTGGTTTTTAATTGTGAAAAATGCCGAAAGCTTTAAAAATTGATGCGGGGAACGTTATATTACAAGTATTGAATTATATGAAGGAAGAATAACGCCTTCAGGCACCAATTATACCCTTCAATAAGTTGTATGAATGCGTAGCTGCTGCTACAGGTTAGTGTTGTCAGCTTCTGAAAAAGTACCAAATTCCCCCTCGCTCTTTAAATTAAAATACATATTTTAAAATATTCATTATTTATTTAATTTTTGCTGTTTCCTTTGTAGGTGTCTGGGAGTGATGTGTAAGAAAACTTGTGAAAGAAAAAGAGCATGGTAGATAGAATTCTGAAATCCTATCATTCATTGCAGAAGCTTTTGATAAAATAATAGTCAATGAATGGCAAAAGCATTGCAATAATGTACAAAAATATTGAAAATGTGTATCGAAAAAGGGATGGATACTTAGACGAGCCTTTCATCATTCATGGTAGTGATAGTGTAAGTGAAAGCAGTGATTGCGATAATGATGATGATGAAATGACTTCTGAATTAAACCATTCCGGTCACATAATAATACCTGGAGCATCTCCTTTAGAGAACACATAGCATACATTTTATGTAAATTATCATAATTATTGTATAAAAATATAAAGATGTTATAAAGATTAGTAATGACAGTATTTGTTTGCTTTTTAGTGAAGTAACATTTACGTT
The DNA here is from genome assembly GCA_951640165.1 of Pseudoips prasinana. Taxonomy (NCBI): domain Eukaryota; kingdom Metazoa; phylum Arthropoda; class Insecta; order Lepidoptera; family Nolidae; genus Pseudoips; species Pseudoips prasinana. The sequence goes on from OX621236.1 coordinate 7,020,965, forward strand.
ACAATGTGCATATTATTTTTACCCACTTTATTGCAAAAAATATTTACTAGCAACACTAAATACTATAACAGCGACGCTGCCACCGGGTCAGAAAAGTTTGCGGGACTATAATACTAAAATTAAATAAGCAGACATTTTCTTTTCATCTCTCTCACAAATTGATGTGACAGTTGACATTAAACTTATTGAAATGTATAATTAAGGAACATTTATTCTATTGACATGCATGCAATTTCTTTAATCTAAATTTTAAGTCGCTTAAATTAAGCTACTGGTTGAGAGCCTTTTGCGCTAGCCAACTGTTCGTTGTTTTCAATTCTTTAATTTGATATACTATTGCTATATGCAACAATAATAGCTTAGTAACTTGCTATTTATTATTTATTTAAGAATATTAAAAATATATGTGACGAAACAGACCGCACGGACGGACTATTCAAAATATTTTGTTGCTTTAATTACTGTTTTTAAACTGTGTTTATGTAATAAATTGTGAGCTTGACAAGTACAAGTGTATGTAAATACCCAAGTGCTGAATAAATTTCATTATTTCATCATCATCACTTCATTTCATAATAAACTATCCTCATTATTGCGCTAATTCCACAATAGTCTAAGTATAATTTATTATGATAAGTTTTTATTACCTTTGCTTTTAATGACATCATGGACACGTCAGCAGATCTGGTCTCATCGACAAAATTACTCGGCGGTCGCACATTCGTAATGCGAGAGAAATTCAAACCTGAAAGGATTCAAATCTGTAAAAGATCTTGAATAGCCGGCCAAGTGAGAATCCGACTCGCACACCAAGAGTTCCGCACCATCGGGAGTCTACTTTTTCTTATTTGTTTTTTTTGATGCCAGAGGTCGACGAACGACCAATGGGTGACCTGATGGTAAGTGATCACCGCCGCCAATGGACACTCGCAACACCAGAGGAGTCGCGGGTGCGTTACCGGCCTTTAAGAGTCAGCAAACAAGTGTTGCTGACCCTTCCCCCCACCCCGATGAGCTCTGGCGACCTTACTCACACTCAGAAACACAACATTAAATTATTAATGTTATTATTAAGGAATTTCTTCTGTAAGGTGGAGGTACTTCCCCAGTCGGGCTTCTCTTCGAGCGAATGGACGCTGTCCCCTACCTCTCTTAAATCGTAAACAACAAACACAAATATAAAAAAATTAAAATTTCAATTATTCCCTATTATGGTTCATGAGTTAAAACCAGCTGACAGACAGACTGATTATATTCTAATTATGGCAAAAGCGTGAGCACAAACCCAGAGGCACTTCATTCGCACACTCTCAAGATCCGATGGAACGACTAACAACACGACCGGAAATAGGTCAAGCACGAGATCGACTGCTATACGTGCTGTTCGAAGCACGGGGGTATAATACCGCCATCCACCATCCCCGACTTCGGGCTGGTACAGAGATATTTTTCTTTACAGAAATCCTCAATATCACTATACACCGAGCCTGGAATTTGAACCCAGGACTTCATTATCTGGGGCTATACGATAGTGAGTGCATAGAAAGTTCCCCAGTATTTGCGCACACACTTGAGCACTATAATATATCCCGCGCAGATGGCTAATCTCCATTGAGACTGGCCGCCGTGTCCGAAATTCGTTACTTTATACTATAATACTCACTCATATCTGGTAATCTAGACTCTGCGAGGGGCGACGAAGTGGATGCCCCTACAACTCGGTACTTAGCTAGGGGTAGCGCTACGCCCTTAGACGCCGAGTGTTCCACCCATGACGGTAGCACTACTGCTTTACCATATTCTAGGGCTGCTTTGTATTTCTCGCTGCCTATACCTTCCCTGTAAGCAGGAACATCATTAATACACTACTATCACAGTCCTTTCTATTTCAAAGCTGGGGCGCTCATAGCTTGTTGACCTTAGTAGTTCATAATAATTCATGAGGTTAATCTCCTTGTCCAGCAGTCGTCTCGACGTCCACTGCGAACTGCGTCAAAATGTGCATGTGTCCACCATTTAGGGGGATATGCCAGTTTTATAATGTATGGCTATAGGTGAAAATCTGCAATTGACTTTCTACGTCATATACAAAATGCTAATCACATATCAACAGCTGCAGATTTTCCAACTAAATAAAATAATTTAGACAGTCTTAGACAACACGTATATGCATTTTTATTTACTCAATTAGTCACTAGCAATAAAGTTTATTTTCCTTTATTTTGTATTGAATGATGGAATTTGTATGAATGCAAATAAAACTGTGATTTTAAAGTCTTATTACTTTTACTTACGGTCCATTTCAATTTGTTTTGACTGTACAGGGTTAATATGACAATAATTTCCGTAGTTTTAATTATTTTGCAATAAAAAATTACCTATATTAAAAATGATATATATCGATTCAGTAAACGATTCTGAACAAACTATTTTGAGGGTTAATTAAGTTACATTTTGTAGATGACACACTCGAATTTGGCCCAGCACGCCACAATACGACATTGATTCGTGACTTCTAACTGCATACAATAACAAAAAACTTGGTAACCCAAATAGAAGTAATCTGTGTAAACTAGTTATTTGTTACTTAATCTTGTATACAGTTACTTCTAAAACACCAACCTTTTGTTCTGCAACATTTAATGATGAGTTTATTAAAGATTATAATTTATTTTTATAATTCTCTGACCAAATCGGAGACGTTCTCAAGAATGGACAGGTCAGAAGTATCCTAAACCAGCGAGCATGTATGAAGAATATAATGACAGTAACCGAGGCAAAAGACGTGTGCAAAGATCGTGACAAATGGAAATCCGTTGTCTCTGCCTACCTCTGGGAAACAGGCGTGAGTCTATGTATGTATGTTATTAATGATAAGCAGAAGGTACCGGTTTCATGATTAGACAATTACTGTATAAGTTGGAATTGATACCTGCACAATTGTCCACATTTTATTTATATTGATTGTTTAAATTAAGGTATTATAATTGACAATTATCAATTATTTAGTTAGTTAGTTTAAGATATTTGACATTTTCTACTATATATTATTTAGTTTAAGCTTACATTATTTTGTACGCCTTCTATTGGCAAAGCACAGCGAACATGTATTTCTATTTATCATCATCTATTGTACCTTATACCTATGTTTACAAAAATAAAGATTATGATTAATAATATGTTAGAATTTAATTTTCGTATAAGAATAAGTATGCATTTAATTTTCCGCTTGAATTCATATAACTCTCTACGTGCATCACAGAGATTACTATCGCCAAATGCAACAAGGTTTCCAAACTTGCCTAAACCAAGCTGTGAAATTAACTAGGTGAATATCTGGCTAAGAAAGTGTTATTATTATTAGCAGCGTCGCGAGCGTCGTATGGATGAAACATATATTTATTTTTATTCAGTTTTACGGCTCTGGCTTCTTCGGCCTTATGAGCTATTCGTAAAATATATTTTTATTTCATTTATTTTCGTCATGTCAAGTAAAGTCCGTCACAGTCAAGTGCCCAGTAAAGCAGTGGAGACTTTACTGGAGGCTTATATGGAGTTTTAGATTCAACACAGAAAATCGCAATTCACGGCAATATGGCACGTTCCTCCACTTGTGTACGTTGTCTATGATGTTATGTCTAAAAATCCACCATATTTACACATAAAAACTTGAATTTACACCAGTTTTTGAAAATGAATGCCCTGATGCCCTTTTTCCGCGTTGGCGCCAAAACTCCGGATGAAACATAGACCTACAAATATTACGACAGTACAAAAAACATGTAAAATCATTTTATTTCATATTTTGAGTTATGTCCGAATTTATATAATAAATTGCTTATGATGTTCTCTATCTAGTCCTGCGAGGTTGTTGGTGTTTTTCAAGTAACCATGTGTAGTTGACAGGGAAAAGACAATCTGATTCAGGGTTACCAAGTGATTAAATAATTACAATATTTATTTATTTATAGTTTATAGTTAAATAAAACGGTTAATAACCAATTACAATTATAATTAACATAGAAACAATAACATTACTTATTTTTAGGGTTACATATAAATTTCAATACAAAATACTGGACATCCTTGCATACTTTCTTTCGCAGAAAACCAAACATATTCGCCTAATGTCTGTCCATCTACCGGCAAACACATCGCATTCAGGATAGGCAATTTATATATTCAAATCGAATGAAACTTACTTGGTCAACACCACAATATCCGTAGTCTCACTCTGAAATGCACCCGAGAACACTCCCCCATTTTCCGTCACCAACTTCATAATCAACTGCTTTTCTTTCTTTAATATGCCAGTTGACGTCACTTGTAGATTAGTGAATGGTGGCAGCCGATGTACAAGGAAATCTGAAGAGGCACCATTTACGTTGAGATGTAAGGAAGCTTCCCATACTGCATCTATCCAGGCTATGTCCATTATTGGTATGCCTTTTTCTACGGATTTCTGTAGAACAAGGGGAATTTTCATTATTACCAGAGTAGGTGATAAAGTCTTTTGATAAAACATTAGTTAGTTGCACGTGTGGCGCAGCGGCTAAGACAGTCGCCTCGCAGCCTCGTGTCGCGGGTTCGAGTCCCGCGCCGGACAACTATCTGTGTGACCAAAAAATAGTTGTTCCGAGTCTGGATGTAATTTGTGTCCGTCTATTATATTTTTGTTAAGTACCCCGCAACACAGCGATTATATTTTATAATGCGGGTGTTGCCAATAATAAAAAAAAAGTTAGTTGAGCGCTAGGTTTCTGCACTTAGCCTCCGAATTGCGTGAATTTGTTTGGCTACTCGAACCATCCAGACAACACATTAGTAATTACTATTTTATAAAATGGCCGTCGCTGGATGAACCTAATAGTGAAAAAACTTGTCGTTTCTAATTTATAAACAACAGTTTTTTTAAATTTTTTAGTGACTTCCATTTCCAACCGTAAAGAATATTCGAGAATAAACCTATCGAACTTCCCTGTATACTACAATTATAGTTCTATTCCCAGCTACGAGATAGCATTAGTAGTAATGCTACCATACTTCGATAGTAATGGTATTTAACGAAAGCATTATTATCTTAAATAAGTGACGATCAAATAATTAAATTGTAATACTATTCGTGTTCTGACTATTTACAAGCGCTTTGTAATGTCTATAAGAATAAAAACCGTTTTTATTTTTTATTTATAGGTCTTAACTCTCTTGCTCCTAGATGGCGCAAGAAGCCTATAAGTAGATGAAAACCGTAACAGTACTAATGCATTTGTATTTATTATTATTTATTTAATAGGAAACATAAATGATAAAACATACCACATATTTATCAGATAGTACTGTGTCAGACACCAAATGTGTGGTGTCGTCTGTTAGAACAGTACTGTATATACCACCCATCCAGTACACTTTCTTCTTTATGGTTTCCTGTAAATAGTAAAACAAATTAAAAAGAGTAAGATTTTAAAAGAATGATTGTAAATATTCTTTCAGAGAAATTAATGTCTTTTACCATAAGAGTAACATAGTTTACATAAGAGGGTGACAAACCAGCAAGAGGGTCACCTGATGGTAAGTGATAACCACCGCCCATGGACACTCGCAACACCAGAGGTCGCGGGTGCGTTGTCGGCCTTTATAAGAGTCAGCAAACGAGTGTTGCTGACCCTTCCCCCCACCCCGATGAGCTCTTGCAACCTTACTCACACGTAGAAACACAACATTAAGTTATTAATGTTCTTATTAAGGAATGTCTTCTGTAAGGTGGAGGTACTTCCCCAGTCGGGCTGCTCCTTGAGCGAATCAACGCTGTGCCCTACCTCTCTTATTATGAGTAATTTAAAATTAAACCTTTCATTATAATTTAAAACAAATAAATTGATATTCCCCAAATGCAGTACTAACTAAAATAATTTTAATATCACTGCATTTCTTTCTAACATGGTTCCCCATGTTTTGTAAACGCGCCGTTGACCGTTTGTAGCGATACGCACGCAAGTCAGACGCAACCTGTAGACCTTTGGACACCTGTATAAATTCAATGCGCGCGCGCTAGCGGTGGCATCGAATTGCTCTACTGGGGTAGATTTACACTTGCCTCATTGTGGGGGAAACCCCGCCCGTAGGGAAGGTGCGCGCCCTAGCGGTCGCATCGAATTGCTCGATTGCTACTGGGGTAGATTTACACTTCCCTCGTTGCGGGTGAAGCCACGCCCGTAGTGAAGGCGCGTGCGCTAGCGGTCGTATCGAATTGCTCGATTGCTTCGATTCACACTTCCCTCGTTGCGAGGGAAACCCCGCCCGTAAGGAAGACGCACGCGCTAGTAGTGGCATCGGTGCCGCGCGTTTGAATCAGTACATCCGCTATACTAACGCGTGTGTGTATCGATACAGACGCTCCGGTGCCTCGCGTTTGTATCGTTATAAACGACAACAAACTGCTCTATAGGATAAAATCGCGCGTTTAACAAGCGTGTTGTGTACATGCTCTTAGTTGTCACATTTTAATTTTGGCACGAAATACTGAGTAATAATAAGCGACATTTAATAAAATAGCACCTGTCAACTAATTACGCGTATAAGCAAGCAGTTTTAGACGATTGACAATTCTATGTATACCCTGATCTTTTAATACAATGTATATTAGAGAGTGATGTAATGGCATTGTTGTGGCACCCCATAGAAAATACGTCAGCTGATTCTAATTGTTGTATGGGGAGTTAATATTTCTTTTATGTTATTTGCATGTTGATATGCTTATATATATGTTTATAGTTTTATAGCCAACTTAATTTTGTTTTCTATTTGGATGCCAAAAAGGGAGAAATTGTATAACATGTATATAAAAAGCCATAAGTCCTTTTCACTACCTATGGGTAGAAATATGGATCGGGAATGTATTGAGTTAAATTAAATAATTTGGTCATAGTTAGTTGGGCGATAGGTTTCCGCACTTAGCCTCCCAATTGGGCCATTGTGCGTGATACTTGTTTGGCTACTCGAACCATTTAAGTTCCATCCAGAAGTCCAGGAGACCACGAAAGCCTGGCTTGAGGGCCTCCTGCAGTGTCTTCGGATCATTCAGGAACTTTGCCCGTTGGTAAGCGACGCTCTTGCAGTGTAGCAGTACGTGTGCTGGTGTTTCTTCATTTTCAATGCACCCTCTGCACAGGGGGCTGTCCGTGACGCCAATCTTGAAGAGGTGTTTGTTTAGCGTGCAGTGTCCGGTAATTGTGCCTATCACCATGCGTAGATCCTTCCTGTTCAGGTGTAATAGATTACGCGACAGGCGTTTGTTCAGAGATGGTAGAAATTCTTTTGTCTGTCTGCATGATTCCAGATCTATCCACTCTTTTTCATGTTCTTGTGTGGTTTTCTCACACAGCCATGTTTTCAGTTGGTTAAAGGGTATGGGTACAATGGGTTCAGGTCCCATTGTTGTCGTTTCCGATCCCTTTCTTGCCAGCTGGTCCGCAGTGTCATTTCCTAGAGATCCACTGTGCCCTCTTATCCACTGTATTGTGACCTTGTTGGTTGTTGCGATCTTTTCAAGCGCACCGTGGCACTCCAGAATGAGTCCGCTGTTGAATTGGTTGCTCTTTAAGGCTTGAAGCACAGAGGCACTGTCTGAGATTATGCGTATGGATTTACCATGTACATCTCGAGACTTGACTGCTGTTGCTGCTAGTGTTATTCCTACGCATTCCGCTTGGAAAATAGAATTTAGACTGCTAAGTGTTGTTGATATGTTGATGTTGAGGTCGTTGGAGAAGACGCCGGCTCCTGTGCCTCTGTTTGTTTTCGAACCATCAGTATATATCCGAACTTCATTTGTGCCAGAGCTGTCCTTGGCTTCCTCTTGAAGTTGGATGTCGTAGTTTTTATCAAATATGAAGTTTTTAGGGATTATGTCACATATAGCGTCCATCATTGGGAGCGTCTTCTTAATTTCATCCATGATGCGCGTGTGATTTTCCCTATAGTTTTGCTTCCACAGGCCAGTTTTGCTGAGCCTTATGGCTGTAGCTGCGGCCTCTTGTTGGATAACCAGGTGCAATGGTCTGAGATTTAGGAGGGCCTCTAGTGCAGCTGTGGAAGTCGTTCTCATGCTGCCGGTAGTTGCTAAGCATGCTAGTCTTTGGAAGCTCTGGAGTTTTGTTTTTGCCGTGTTTAGCTGTGTTCTGGGCCACCACACAACGGCACCATACGTTATCATGGGGAGTATTAACATTTTGTAGAGCCATAGGGTCATGGATGGTCTTAGGCCCCACTTTTTCCCTATAAGTCTTCTACATTGCCAGAAGGTCGTTCGGGCCTTGTCAATTTTCACTTCCATGTGTTTGTTCCAGTTAAGCTTGCTATCAAGCGTTATCCCTAGGTATTTAACCTCAGTGGAGAGAGTCAGTTCGGTGCCAAACAGTTTGGGTAGGTCCGAGATGTTTGGTTGTCTCTTGTTTGTGAATAGGACCAATTCTAATCTAATTTGGTCATTATCTGATTTGTTTATTATATTGTACTAGCTGTGCCCCGCGGTTTTACCCGCGCTAAACTTTATAAAATATGGTCTATGTGTTATCCTAACTATAAAAATTAGCCTATGTTCTTTCTCAGGGTCTAGACCATCTGTATACCAAATTTCATTCAAATCCGTTAAGTAGTTTTGGCGTGAAAGAGTAACAGACAGACAGACAGAGTTACTTTTGCATTTATAATATTAAGTTAGGATAAAAAATTACCTTCTGTTCTTTGGACAGTCCACTAGCTGTGACCACTAGACCTCTCATAGCAATTGTGAATACTGGCTCTGGACCTGAAGGAATAGGCGTTCCCTCTGTCAAACAGCATGATATGCAGCGGGGACCAACCAACCTGTGATACAAAAATATTATAATTTGCCATTTTTAGTTACCTTTCCTACAAACAAAGTGTAAAATTTTGCTTACATTTTTCATTGCTTTTTGTACCCAGTGAGTATCAGCGAAACCCTATTCTTAAGCCTTCACTACCATATGATGAACCATATTAGGTAGAATAATAGTTGAAATTTTCACAGAGTACTTATTTTTAATGCTGCTATTATAACAAATAATAATAATTAAATAAAAAATAGTCTATTGATGTTACAAAACCATTCCTATAGGAGTCTTACTTGCACTTGGCCAGTTTTATGTTAGATTTTGAGTAAACTCCTATTGATATACCTAGGTATTATACAGAATTTCAGAAGCAACCTTTATAATTATGTTTTGGGAACAAAAAATATTAATTTAATGATGCAGTCTGCAAATCATTTATTAGAGACCCAAATATATGAAATTCTGTACTATTTACACTCTATTGTTAAAGACAGAGCATCTTTAATATTGAAAGTATGCCCATAAATTTACACATATATATGGAACTTGGCAGGTGCAATAACAACACATTATTCATGTGCCTAGCGATAAGCAAGAAATGTGTATAGGCCACTAAAAGGAGTAGTATATTCATCTGAATCCAGTTATACTTACAAACACTTAGTAGCATGTAGTTTCTCATACAGTTCCCCCTCAAATTCAGACAGTACAAAGACATCTCTTTTAGTCAGGCCATCGAACTTCTTCCATCGACTCTCGTGTACCCATTTGGCTTGGAGGCCACTGCCTGAATGTTGTTCACATGTCTGACAAAAGAAATATACAATTGTACACATACCAAGTGGAACTGCTAATTGGAATACCGAAGACAAAACTTTAGAATACCAAAAACAAGTAAGTTTGTGATGAACAAGATTATTTGTTGAGTCTGGGTGTAATCTATATACAGGGTGTCCCAAAACTCAACGTCAAGCCGAAACGGGGTGACAGGATTGATCATAACCATCACGAGAAAAATCTGAAAAAAAATCTATCCCATGCAGTTTAAAAATTATGGGCATTTTAAGAAAAACCTAGAAATTTGATCAAACTGTACCATTTTTCGGTTATTGTGGTTATTCTTTTTTATTTTTGTTCATTTGAACTTTGGAAACGTAATTCTAAATAACATTTCTAGAATCCCAATAAAAAATAATGACACAATTGCCTCAAGTTTCCGAGAATTGAGACTATTTGTTAAACTACGAATTTAAAATTTTCAAGATTCGTCGACTTTGACAGGCCCTCCTATAAAAAAAATGTACTAGAGTGCCTTGGCAAGTGGCATTAAAAGTTGGCGCATTTAATCAGAATTCTAAAATGGTACAATACTTGTTAGTTCCATACAATAGAAAAGAGTAAAAAAATTAAAACCTCAAGTAACCCGATTTTTGCTATCTCATTTTACTCAGTTAAAATGTTTTTAATTCACACAAGCTCTAGGTAGGTTCTTAATTTTAAGACAAAATGATGAGAGAGATGGATAATGGGTATGTTCGCCATGAGTGAGCGAGACAGATAGTGACGCCACTTTTACCAAAGTGAAAAAAAGTTAGTAAAATTAGTAAAATAATTAGGTTTGTTGGAATAAAAGTCAGATGATAGAGAAATAACGTTTTTTATTAAAATAAATGTTCAAATTGTTTACCATCAGCCTCAATACAAGCCCTACATCTTCTTAAAAAAGATCTACTTATTAGTCTGGCATATCTTCGAGAGTTGATCGCCTCAGCTGCTTGAGAAATGCGTTCACGCAGGTCGGCTACGTTCTCAATGGGCTTTGAGTAAACTTTTTCTTTGAGAACTCCCCAATAGAAAAAATCCAGGGGATTTAAATCTGGTGAACGGGCGGGCCACGAGATAGTGCCCGAACGTCCAATCCACCTTCCCGGATATTCCTGGTCAAGGAAATCTCTTACTTGCACTGCGAAATGCGCTGGGCAGCCATCTTGTTGAAACCACATGTCGCGAAGATCTGCTAGTGGTACGTCCTCTAACAGGGTTGGTAAATCTTCTCTTAAAAAATGTAGGTAATTAGTTCCATTCAAGTTCTCAGGCAGTTCAATAGGCCCAATAATTTTACCGTTTAAAATTCCGGTCCACAGGTTTACTTTAAAACGATACTGGGATCTATCTTCTCGCATTAAATGTGGATTCTCCACATGCCACTCGTGATAATTGTGCAAGTTCATGTAACCATCTTTTTTAAATGTCGATTCATCTGACCAGAGAATTTTTTGGATGAATTGGGGATTCTCATTATGCCTCTGTCGCACTCGTTTAAACGACGCATCTCCGTCTCAATGCGTGGCGTCACTATCTGTCTCGCTCACTCATGGCAAACATACCCATTATCCATCTCTCTCATCATTTTGCCTTAAAATTAAGAACCTACCTAGAGCTTGTGCGAATTAAAAACATTTTAACTGAGTAAAATCTGATAGCAAAAATCGGGTTACTTGAGGTTTTAATTTTTTTACTCTTTTCTATTGTATGGAACTAACAAGTATTGTACCATTTTAGAATTCTGATTAAATGCGCCAACTTTTAATGCTACTTGCCGAGGCACTCTAGTACATTTTTTTTATAGGAGGGCCTGTCAAAGTCGACGAATCTTGAAAATTTTAAATTCGTAGTTTAACAAATAGTCTCAATTCTCGGGAACTTAAGGCAATTGTGTCATTATTTTTTATTGGGATTCTAGAAATGTTATTTAGGATTACGTTTCTAAAGTTCAAATGAACAAAAATAAAAAATAATAACCACAATAACCGAAAAATGGTACAGTTTGATCAAATTTCTAGGTTTTTCTTAAAATGCCCATAATTTTCAAACTGCATGGGATAGATTTTTTTTCAGATTTTTCTCGTGATGGTTATGATCAATCCTGTCACCCCGTTTCGGCTTGACGTTGAGTTTTGGGACACCCGGTATATAAAAATCAATGCCACTTTTCACTTCACTAATGTTATAACTCAACAACGCCTTTACCGATTTGGCTAATATTGGTCTTGAATTATTCGTGGACACCAGGGAAGGTTTGTATGTAGAGAAAATTGAAAAGTCTTGAAAAAGTGTAAAATCAACATCTTTTAGCAATTTGAAATATTTTTTTGTTTGATTAAATGAACTTAATATTTTTTTTATTCCTATGCCTTAAACATAGCGAAGCACGTACCGGGCCGCTAGTTATCTATAATATGTATGTATATAGAAATATATGAGTATTTTTATAAGTTGTCTGGTTGCCATAGTACAGGCTCTGCCTAGTTTGGGACCAGATGCCAGTGTGTTAGTTGTTCTAAGATATATTTATTATTATTGAAGTCCATATTTACTTTAAAAGAACAATTTTATCATAAAACTGCACCACCCCACCCTATGCCACTGATGGACTATTTCTCATAAATACATTGCAAACCAACAGTCTACTGTGAGGGTTCTTATGTATTTATGAAAAATAATTTGTGGCATATGAGTAAAATTTGGGTAAAAAAAAAAGAGTTTTTAATTCTTCTTTAAACTAAACTAACTAATTTAGTTTGTCTCACTAAATAAATCTCTAAAATTACTACTTGTGTTTACTAACCAGGTGCATTCAGCTTTCTTTATTATAAATACAGTTTAGCAATTTGTGTTACAATGTTGTTGTATTAAGTTCTTCAATTTATTTAGCCTTAATCCATAGCATGTGAATGACACTACTACTAACTACCCTGTACCCTGTCATGAAAGTCCACTTTATAGATAGTTCATTACCAGCTGCCTTAATCTAGGACTAGGGAGACCTATGTCAGATAATTATGATTATTATGAAAGCTGAAACCGTATGGACTTTTTAGGAAGCACATAAAACATTCTCTGACACATTCTAGAGTGAAGTAATTGGGAGTGACCTTTACACCTTGGTGAGCACCTAAATTCGTCAGCACTGTGCGATTACCGGTACTATAAGCTAGCCCAGCCCATAATACGACACTCGTAGGTAAGGGCATAGTGTGCGCGTGTACGCTTACAGACCTCTGCATTTTCAACGTTTGCGGAAGATAAAGACCAATGGGTAGCATCTTACCAAAAATGCTAGTTGCATTTCTTCGGAGCATTCATTTTCACTACTACAATTTTTGGGTATTATAAACGTGACACTTATATCCTCAGTCATTTTTACACTACACTTTGATAAGTAAAAGAACTTTTACTGTTATATCATATCAGTTAATAATAACTATTTTTGCTAAAATATTCAAGTTATAACCTCATTACATTGTTTACAAATTTTTGACAGCAAAGTTCAGATGATTTGATTCAGATTAGTTCAGAAAACGGTTGAATTGCCGCCATCTTTTAGTTTAAAAAGTTTTGAAACACGCAAGTCCTTGCATACTGAAACAATTTGTTGCCAATAAGCATGTACCTTCGGACAATATCAGTTTTAACCATAAAGTTAGTATACCTACGGAATAGAGCATCAAAGGGCTGAGGGAGCGAATAATCACTAGCTGCAACACTGTATGATAAAAAGAGATGCGTGATGCGACGCAACAGAACTGTTCTTCGGCACTTATCGGCACGCTGCGAATTTGAGTCCTGAGAATTTTTCTGATTTTACGTGAAATCGTGGCTATTTTTGAAAAATATTTCTTTAGAAATATGATTAATTGTTCAGTGACAGATTGTTGTACAATACAGAGAAATAACCCTGAAAACTATTCATTTCACAGGTAAATTATTCCCAATCGACACCTCCTAATTTAGGATTTATTTTTGCCGATGCGCATCGAATTTTAGGCACTAAGTGTGTTCATTGTCTTCTATAAACATTTATTAATGTAAGAAGCAAAGATAAGAAAGAACACACATAATGCAGAATTTACGAATATTTTGTGTAAAGAAATAATTTTCTGTTTACACTAGGGCTGAATCAAGTTATCGATATTTCGTGTCCACTGTATATCACGCGGTAAACTAATATGTATTACTGATATTAAAGTACCTATGTGATGTTTAGATGTGAATCCCCTGGAAATCCCAAATTCTCCTAAATATGTCTCAATCGAGTCCTCCTCGGAACGCGAGCCTAGCGCTTGCATTAGAATTGCGCTAGAATAGTTTATTTCAGTTATTTTCATAGTAAATAGTCCTATGGAATTCTCTGGGGTAGCTCTGCTGACATTAACACCATATTTATATTGCAATAAAAAGCTGTTAGAGCCATTCATAATCTTGACCCGAAAGTGTCTAAGAGAAAAGTTCAAAGAAGTTAACATCTTAACTTTAGTATATATATATATATATAATATTATACAGCATTGCAACATAAGATTATGCAACATAAGCCAAATCTATCTCCACAAAATAAGTAACTCTTTTATTGGGCAATGTATAAGATTCTATAACAAACATCCCAATGATATTAGAGAATTGTCTAGGAATAAGTTCAAAAGAATTATTAAAGCCAAATTGTATATCAGGGCATATTACAACATTTCTGATTATTTGAGTGACAAAAATGCTTGGAATCGAGTTGGTTTAAGTCAACACACAAACAATATGTAATTCATCTTAAGTAAATTTTATTTAAAAAAAGGTTTCCTACTGACTTTACTAGCAGTGTTTTCAGAAGCTGCCACGTGAAAAAATGACGATTCCACATAAATGTATTTTTTTACGGAATAAATGAATTTAGAATTTGAATTTATTGAGACGGACGCGCGTTTCTAACTATAGCCGCGTATATCATTACCTATCTAGTGATTAAGAACCTTAAATCTTCATTTTAATCGTTCAAAGTATATACGCTCACTAAATTGTCGAACAGCGAAGAGTTAAGCGACAACCGACAACTCTAATGCGAAAAATAAATTATTTAAAATTTTTTCGGAGTTTTTCTTAAATATTCTTACTTCACTTCACGAATCGTGGTTTCAGCAATGCAAAATCCCATCCCATCCTATTTTAGTACTATCACTGGGACTGATTCATCATCATCATCACGTCAGCAAAATTACATCCTCTGCTGCACCAAAGCCTTCTCAAAGAATCGTGGGATATGCCATAATCGCCACGCTTGGCAAACGGATTGGCGATCGCAGTAAGATGGTCACAGTTCACCGGATGAGATGGAGTGATGATATTCTATGCCGTCACCACACATTACTGATTAATATTATCGATATAAATGCAAAAATCGACATTAGATACATCATTCACACGCACACATAAACATTTGTACACACACAAATGTCATCCTATTTCGGTTTCGTTTGACAGCTCTTGTTTGTTGCTTTATTCCGTAGGTATACTAACTTTATGGTTTTAACTCGGTTTGGAGTTGTATTGAGTTTAAACTTGATGAAATCGTTGGTAAGTCAGCTCAGGGAAACTTAATAAGGGCTGATAAATCAATTGTGAGTTCCGCTGGAAACCTCTAAATGCTAGTAGCTACAAGGTCATCAACTGTCTTTCAGCTAATATTGTGTGTGATGGAAGATGTATTACCAAAATGTGGGACAGAGATGTTTTATTCCAAAGTTTTTTTTATTTTTGGATGGTTTTTTGCTTTAATCATCGTTTTAGGTAATTTATAGATTTCACTGTACAAGTGTTATGATGCAAACTGCAAATAGAAAATATATAGGTACCTACAGTAACGAAATTTTGAGGTGGGAAAATGGAAAAATCGGATTTACAATGTAATATAATATTTATGTTGGCTACCCTTTAACTGACAGACGAAACGAAATTTTGCACAAAATCTGTCAAACTTCATTGTAGAAGTACCTAGCTACTAGAGGTTAGAAAAATGTGCGATCTTCCAATTTCTGTATTATTGTTGTGTTAAAGTAGCTATAAATCGTGAAAATGTTATACGACGAGTTCAAACCTATTGTTGACTTAGTGCTAAACAACTGGACTGCGCTACAACTTGCTGTGGAACATGGCATGGGAGCACCTGGAGGCGAAAAGGTTTAATTACCAAAATTATAGTTTTACCTAATTTATTTCCCAATCAATGTTTAGAGTTCTTCATAACCGTTTGCTAATAATCCGATATTAATATATTATTCGCGCTATTTTGACTGAAATAACTGGTTTTATTTGTTCTATATTAAAATACTTTTGAGCACTTTCTAAGACTGCTTAGACGTACAATAACTACATACGGATCCTTTTGTGTGTAAGCGATGGATTTGTGCGATAGGTCTATTGTGCATATCTAGTATGTCGGACACAGGCTAAATTCCCTCTTTGTACATACCTATGCTAAAAACAAATATCCGTTTCGGGGTTTGTTTGATTGATAGATGATCCTGCCTGCCTAGTGCTCAAAGCTGTCGGTATTGGTTGCCATAGGAACATTGTAATTGAATGTGACAGGTGCAGACTTGGTGCATTACTTGGACTCTCCTTTTGGACTTGTGATTAGTGACCCCAACTGCTGTTGTGGGTTTGATCTCAACCCAGGACAAATCTTTGTGTGATGAGCGCATATATTAGTTCTGTGTCTACTCTATGACTTAGGTTGTTATTTTAATAAAAAATATTTATTAAAGTGTGTATACACTATACCTTACGATTCAATAAGTTGAGAGAGTTTCTGAAGATAATACTTTACTATAATTTTTTTTCTAACAAAACAGGAACACTTAAATCAAAGTGCAGAATTAATAATATTGGAGTATATGTGGCTATACAACATGCATATTATATCCTAAACTATATATAGTCCAAAGATTTCAAATCTACTTCACTTCAGTGATAGTAATGGGTGGTGTGTGTGCATTTATGTGATGTGTGTGTTTGTATTTGACAAGTAAAATTTAGCCCTACTTACCTAAAATTATGTTAATAAATAAAATAAAATATTTTGTTTTTGTTTCATCCATTGACACTTAGCATCCCTATCAAGTTTCACACACTAATGTAATTGTACAGATCCATAAGGTTCACTTTCAATTGGGGAAATTTGATAGATTCGGGTAGCTTAATGTGCTGGTGTTTGTACTTGACAGTAAAAATTTTCATAATCATTTAAATATTTTCAGACTGCACAGCTGATGTCAGTATATATAGCAAGGTATTGTGTGGAGAATGTAGTAGACAGAGATGAGCTCACAGAGGTCATTGAAGACCTGATGGATGAAGAGTTTGAGACTGTATGCCATGATGATTCCCCAAAAGGTAAATCACACTAATATTATAAAAGCGAAAGTTTGTGAGTGTGTATGTTTATTACTGCTTCACGTCCAAACGGCTGGAGCGAATTCAATAAAATTTGGTATGGAGTTAGCTGACACCCTGGATAACACATAGTTATCCAGGGTATCAGCTAACTCCATACCAAATTTTATTTAATTCGCTTCAGCCGTTTAGTTAGGCTATAATTTATAAAGTTTAACGCAGATAAAACTGCGGGGCACAGCTAGTAATATATATTCTCCATATGAATAATTAAAATAAGAGGACCAACTAAGTTTTTGAATTGACACTATTCTGATAATTTTAGAATTATATTTACAAGTAGTATTTATTATTTTTAAATTCTTAGCAATACTTATACACTTAATTCATTAATGGTTTTTAATTTACTTTCAACTATCATTTGGTGTTGGTGTTACACTGTGCTACTATAACCTTCAGTAAAATATTTAAAAAAATATACAATTATTAATCAAAGATAGAAAAGAAGTCACAAAATTATTGCATATTTTTTAAATATTTGCATAATATTTTATTTTTATCCAATAAAATAATCTAATCTTTTTATGATTTCTCATTTATGATGTTGTAATCTTCTCTGTTTTTATGATTTTAGAAGTGGCATCACTACTCCTTTTATTCCTAAGTCTACTTAGAGAAGGGCAGCATGATGAGCTAAGGGCTAGGATAGAAGCCATGCCCAAATGTCAGAAATGGTTAAGCCAGCCCATACACGAGTCTGTGCCTCCACAAGTAAGCGTAAGATAATCTTTTAGTATCATTTTTTATTTTTATTTACTAAGCCTTTTTTCAACTGAATGTATAACAATGTGAAATTGAGGACAACAAGTTTTGAGATGGGAGGATGAACTAAAAGTGAACTGAGAGTGGCAAACGACAGGCTGCAATGGAGAGAGTTGGAAGAGGCCTTTGCCAAAACGCAAACAAGAGACATTTTGAATTAAAAATAAAAAAAAATTCAACATATGTTCTGATAAGTTTCTGTCCTTTTAGTATCTGTAAATAAATCTTATTTATTATAACAATGCGACGAAATTAATGCGCCAGTTGAGGCGAGCGCTATGAGTTGGATGTCGCGCTCAGAAAGCATGTAAAATCTGAGCAGAGCAAAAACAAGGCCTTGCACATGGTGGTTCTTTACATTATTAGTGCAAAGCAGCATAATTTTAGACATAAATTATTTGTAAACAGTGGTATATCTAACTAATCTATGTCACTTTTTTACCTAGTTTACAAATGGCACTTCACACGAGCTAGATATTAGCTTAGAAACAAGCGTACTTTTTCATTCCTTTTCATTAGCAACTTGCATCAGCTCAGAATTGGGACAGGTTCTAGACAGACATAAAAGAAGTTTATTTAAAGAACCCTTTTTACAATAACATAACTAAAGTAGCTAGATAGCAGATTAATTAGTATCATAAATTGATTGCTAAATCGAAATTATTCAATACAAACTGCAGATCTAAATGTCTACATGGACCTAGCAATAACTATATTTACTACTAAACTTGTTCTGACTATTTACAAGAGCTTTTTAAAGGCTGTGTAGGTAAAACCTATTTTTCATGTTATTATTTTGTTTAAACATAACTTCATCATCACCATAATTTTACTGTTATAGACCCTATGTAGTATAGGGTCTATAATTTATCAAAGAGTTTATTTTATTTATCATGTTCATATACTATTCTTTCTTACTTTATAACTTATCTCATGAACCCGGAAAATGATAGTTAAATTTGACGTCTTAACTAATTGTTTATCTTTTTCAGTGCCATGGCAATCCTGATGATGACACAACAAGCAGTAGTGGTGAGGATGAAGGTCCTGACAATAATATGAATGGTGATGAAGCCTCATCATCGAGTAGACAAGAACCAGAACCTATGGATGAAGATATGGAACCAGGATGGACCATGGTCCGGACCAGACGGAGGAAATAAAATAATAATAGTTATTAGCGAAATAATGCCTAATTTTGAGCTGCTCAAATGAACATATCTTTACATACTAGCCATTAAATCTAAAAGATGATGCGTTTATTGTAAATTAATTTGTGTGATTGAAACGATTGAATAATAGTGAGACATGAAAACTGGATGTAACATAACCATGTTCCGATGTCCGATGTAATATGTCCTGCGCAATTGTGCTAATCTCCATTGAGAATGGCCGCCGTGGCCGAAATTCGGCCGGGAAGACATCATCATTATTTGAAGTGGTAATCAATAGAATATAGACAATTTTTTTTTCTTTGTATAATACCGGCCTTTAACCACACTAATATTATAAAGGCGAAAGTTCGCGAGTGTGTATGTTTGTTGCTCTTTCACGCAAACACTACCCAACAGATTTTGATGAAACTTTGTAATTATATAGCTTATATATCCGAATAACACAAAGGCTATAATTTACAAAGCTTAACGCAGGTAAAACCGCGGGGCACAGCTAGAAAAGTCTAACAGTAACAACATTGAATTAAAATTATCGAAGTTTTAAGGATCTAACCTAAATAAAGAATGCAGTTATACTAATGTAACATGTTAGTGATGTCATATTATGCCGTCACTTACAAGCAATAGTACAATTAACAGTAATTTTGCATAAGGGGTACAGAGCATTTTCAGTTTATTGACTTGATATGTAATGGCATGGCGCTAGTGATACAAAGGGATGGGCATAAGTAATAAGCTTTAAATGAAGATAAGATTGAAACAGTCGAGTTCTAATTCACAGATACAGAACCTAAAATACGATCCCCTTTTAATTTGGACCTAACAAGCTATCACTGAATGTAAATTTTTAATAATCCATTCAAGGTTCATCCATTATATTTTAGCTGCAAAGTAATTAATTATGATTATGGCTGTACGATCAATTCACCATTCAACTGGCCAAATGCCAATCGATGGCAGGCTATACTTTACTATTGTCCGAAAATAGCCCTGCATATATATTTAGAATTAAGTGAGATATTGAATCTCTGTTGTTTGCAAACACACATCATGCATAATCCAATCACAAAAAAGAGTAGACCAGAAATGCAGTTTTATAGTAGTTTTTTTTTTCTAATTTAGATGGCAACATTCATTTTTCAAACATAGATAGCAATGTAAGAGTTTATAGAATCATCATCATTACAGCTTAAATAAGTCCACTGCTGGACAAGCCTCCCTCAAGAATCATCTTGAGGGGATATGCCATAATCGCCACGCTTGGCAGGCGGGTTGGCGATCGCAGTATGATGGTCGTAGTACTCAGAAGGAGGCTGCTTCCCGTCCTCTGGTAGATATTCCCTCGGGTCGACTTCTACGCCCCCCACGGGATGAGATGGGGTGATGATATTCTGATTCTGATATTTGTCGCCGTCACCACACAGCGGCTTTATAGAATACACCTTAATATTAAAGTGCACTGCAGTCTTATTAATAACTGCACGAAAATGAGCAGTTCAAAATTAAGCATTTCATTTTAAATCATTTTCCAATTTAAATTAAGCTGTAGGGTCCTGATGTTACAACAATCTTGTACACCCGTTTAATTGTAGGGCAACCCCAGTAGTCTATGACTTCTATTTGAAGGCAAAAGAAATCTTTTTACCTCCAAAAAAGACATTACGACAATAAAACACACGTTTTTACTAAAGACATGTAATTTTTGGGGTAAAAATATTCAATACTTTTTATAAAGAGTAATAAATTTCTTACTGTTGTATAAATTATTATTCTCACTTGAGTATTCTCATTGGAATTATTGTAATTCTCATTAGTTACGATGTATGGAACTACTGGTCATTATCACTAAGTACATGTATAATAATAATATTAATAGTATGGCAAATTTGTATTTTCTTTTATAAATTCTATTTCTCTAAAATTGCCTTAACTACTCTTACTGATAAAAATAGCAAACTTAACTGAGTATGGTTGTTAAAATGCATTTTTTGCTAGTTCATAATTCTTTTTCCTGATGAATGTTTATTAAGTGCAAATATTTGTGTGATGAGCACGAATATTTGTTTCTGAGTCATGGATGTTTTCTATTTATTTAAGTATTTATCTATCTATATAAGTATGTATATCGTCGCCTGGTACCTATAGTGTACTATGGGTACCAGGATTTGCTTCGTTTGGGGCTAGGATGATCTGTGTGACATTGTCCCTAGATATTATATTATGTAGAATTGCGCCAATTTCTAGTAGATTATATGGAAAACTGATGTTCTTATTATAACAAGGCCTTAAGTACCAGCTGTTTTAGTAATATTAATATGAATTTTCTTAAAAACACCTACATTAACAGAGTTAAGGCTGACTGGGTTGTACTTAAATAGAGCTTAAAACAATGACCAATGAGTGTTAGGTATTTTTCATGAAAGAGAGAGATATATAGTTTGTGTTAAAGTGATAATGACCCATAGCTCTTATGTAAGTATTAATAAATGAATCTCATAAAACTCCTTAAAACTTAACCAATTCCTAAAATTAAACAAAAAATGCTGTTTACGCGCAATATGACGCTAAATACGAAAACAATCATGATTTGAACCTGGACTGTAGCATAACGGATATTAATAATTAAATTTAAAGAATATCAACAAGTGATACTACTCCATATTGCTTACCGTTTTAATAAAAATACAACCGACTTGTAACTGTATAAGAAAGGATTCCAACAAATTTTATATGGAACTTTAAGTATTTCTCGTCAAACAAAAAAAATATTACCCAATCTAAATTAGTTAATAAGTTAAGAAATCGGGTAACATACAGAAGAAAAAAGACAGTTGAAAAACTACCCTTCTTCGGAAGGCTGTTTAAAATAAGTCCTCTTATGCGAAAACCAGAGCTTTGACGATGACATGATAATGTGTTAAAGAATTAAGTAGCTAATTTAACGCAATGAACGATTAACCCGGTATTTTTTTAATTTTAATATTTTGTACACTTTAAAGAAAACCCACAAAATTAATAGACCTCGTCAAATATCGTCCCCGTAGAGGGAAAATTAAATAACTCTGATTTTGTAGTTCTGAGATAAACGCGATTTAGTGTTTTTTTTTAGTTAATGTACATTTGTTAGAAAATGTGAGACAATTTTAGTGTCGGTGTTTTTATATTTTGTGGACCTGATAACCTTTTACATTATGCTTTAACAAACTGAACACTATCTTTAACTATAACTAAATAACAAATTAAAAATCAAGTTGTTTAATTTTGCCACAACTATTTTTATAACGTAACAACAATTAGCTACTTATTTCGGCTATTTATTTAGTTTTCCTACAACTTAATACATTTGGTAGAGTAAATTTTGGTGAAATAAATGGAGTTATTGAATTTATCAAGCACGAAATATTTTTAAACGGAAAACTTAGTGGTTTTGTACGTTATTATTACTTTGATATTTATTGTTCTCATATGAAATAAAAGCTGTATAATGATAGTAATAAAGTTATATTAAGGAATAAATAGAAAAGTAAACTAAAATTTAGCAAAAGTGTACTTATCTTGCCACAAACTTAAAAAATAAACATCATCATCATCATATCAGCCAAAAGGTCCACAGCTGGACAAAGGCCCACAATTGCCGGTCTTGCGCTATTCGCATCCAACAGTTTCCAGCGACCCGCACAAGATTATGGGTCCATCTTGTAGGGACCTGTCCACGCTGCGTCTTCCAGTTCGTGTTTACACCACTCGAGAACCTTTCTGCTCTAACGGCCGTGGGTTCTACGTTCTATGTGCCCGCCCACTGCCACTTCAGTTTTACAATTCTTTGGGCTATGTCGGTGACTTTGGTTAGCCTGCAGATGAGTTTTCTTGCGATATCGAATCAAAAATGTCGGACATTTTTGATTCGATATCGCAAGAAAACTCCGAGCATAGCCCTCTCCATTGCTCTTTGGGTGTCCTTGAGCCTTCTAATAAGGCTCATAGTGAGCGACCACGTATCTTGTCTGTCATCAAGTCATCACTGGCAACACACACTGGTTGAAGACTTTCAACTTGAGACACTGCGGTATTTTGGACGACAAGATGTTACGTAGTTTCCCGAACGCTGCCCAGCCGAGTTGGATTCTACGATGGACCACCTTCTCGAAGTTAGAACGACCTAGTTGGATGGTCTGTCCTAGGTAAATATAGTTTTCTACAACTTCGCGTGCAGAGTCTCCAACCTTCAATTGAGTGGGGTTGGAGGTTTGGCATGATTTTCGTCTTATCCATGTTCCTTTTCAGGCCCACTTGTTGAGAAACTCTACTGATGTCATAGAGCATTGTACCGAAATCTTCCATGGTCTCAGCCATGACTACTATATCATCGGCAAATCGTAAGTGAGTGATATACTCACCATTGACCAGAAGCTTGAAGACATCTTCCAATGCAGCGACGAACACTTTCGGAGATGTAACATCTTCCTGTGTCACACCTCGCTGCAAGTGGAGAGGTTTCGAATTTTGGTCCTGGAGTCGCACTAACATTGTGGCGTTTTCATACAAATACTTTAACACCTCGATTTACCGGTAGTAGATTTGGCACCTTAGGAGAGACCACAGCCCAGGTTTCGATAATCTAAGGCTTTCTCATAGTCCACAAACGCTAAGGACAGTGGCTTGTTATAATCTTCGACTTCTTATGTATAACTTGCCGCAGCGTATGTATATGGTCTATGGTGCTAAAGACTTTTCGGATACCGGCTTGTTCGGAAGGCTGGAAATCATCAAATGGCTCATGCATCACGCTGTGATGGGTCAATAATTCTTCAATAGGGTTTTGTCGCCCTTTTTGAAGGAGAGCACTACCACACTTCTGTGCCATGCTTGTGGTGTTTGATTATCTAGTATGACGGAGTTAAATAACTTCTGAAAGGCCCGTAGGATTGGTGTTCCATCCACCTTTAGAAGCTCTGCTGAAACTCCATCATCACCAAGAGCCTTGTTGTTCTTAAGTTGTCTGAGAGCCATTTTAATCTCGTACAGGCTGACGTCCGGGTGTCTTCAGTGTAATGTCGGGTTGGTCGTGCTCCATCCAAGACATGACTTTTGGCAGGTGACTGCATTATCGTATATAACTGTCCATAGAATTCTCAATCTCTCACAGCAACTCCGGTTTAGACGTGACGATTGCCGTGCATCCTCAGTCTTCAGCTTCGTCAGTTGGGTTTGTCCAACAGACAGATCTCTTACGAACACTTTAGAGCCTTTGTTCCGCTCGATGGCTTCTTTAATACTACTTGTATTAAATTGACTGTTGAGCAGCCGGTATATAGTAGCATCATCTGAGGATGTCAGAACCATTTTCCGTATTACTTCCATAAGTTGCAGGGCAAAGTCTGTTTGTACGCTGGGCCTTGAAGACCTTAAACTCAGCCGTATGGACAGCTTCTACGAGCCTGTCGTAGTATGAGTCCACTTCCTCGCAGTCTGCTAGGCATTCGAAACGGTTTCGCAGTTGGAGCTGAAATGGTGGGTTTTGGACGTGGATAGGTAAAGGTCGGCGCGTAGACTTTATCAGTCTGGACCTCTGGAGCTTGACATTAGATTCAATGAGCCTCTCACCAGTCTGTGATCGCTCCCGGTTTTAACCGGATTGATCACAGAGACGTCATTAAACGTCTGTCGTCTCGTCGACAAGATAAAGTCTATCTCATTTTTCGTTTTTGCCATCGGGGCTCACCCAGGTCCATTTGCGGCGATCCAGCTTCCTGAAAAAGGAATTCATCATAAAGAGTCCCTCCTTCTCCATGTCGGCCAACATTTGGCCCCGAGGGTTCCGGTCCCCAGTTCCAAATTGCCCCACTCTCAGCTCGTTCCCGAATCGTTTACCCAGCTTCGCGTTAAAGTCCCCCATGACCACAGTGAAATAAGTGTTAGAGGTATGTATGGCTCCAGAAATCCTCATACATGACCTCAACCTCATCGTCGGAGTGCGTTGAAGTCGGCGCGTAAACCTGTATGACCTTCAACGAATACGTTATAAGGTATGCCCTAGTCGTCCCACTCTCGAGTTTCACTACGTTCCTTGTGGACGAGGGACTTTTGAACTATGAACCCGACATCACCTTGGAACAGTTGTTCGCCCTCGCGGAAATGTAGCAGGTTCCCGGACACGATATTCCTAAAAACTCTCTTTGGACTTCAGACAAACCTATGATATCCCAATGTAACCTGCTCAGTTCCTTCTCCAGTTCAATGATATTCTCGTCAGTCCACTGTGTGTGAATGTTATATGTTGCCAGGGCCAGACGTTGTCGGTTTTGGTAACACGGCATCTGCCGGGGATTTTTAGCACCCCGGGTTCTTTTTCCTTATTTCCTGTTTGTATTCCTGAATCTGTTATCCCAGCGATTGTGATATTGTGTTCCATAATTCTTCTATCAGGGTGGGACTAATTGGTAAATAGGGATTTCAATAAAAGCTCAAGTTGTTATAATATTACTTGTTTCATCTTTAGAATCTCTCGACAAAATCGGGTTTATTCGTTCAAATCTCTTAACTCTTTTTTTCTTCTTAGCCAGTGAAATATTGATGTCTATTAAAGAACTAAGTTTCCTTTTTATTTTATTTTCTTCTTTTGTGTCCGGATTCCATGTAGATCCAGAATCAGAAAAAGGTTCTTCATGAAATGAGACTTGACCCTCTGATTACCTTTGATGACAACTTAATTTATTTAATTTTATTTGCCTATCATCTTATAATTAATCATTATCTTGTTGTAGAAGAAATAAATAACTTCAAGTATTTATAAATTAGGTACGTTATATCAGAATTCTGAATCACAGAATTAAATAAATAGAGTTATTTAGTTTTCCTAGAACTAAGTTAGTTTTGTGAAAGAATTTATAAGTTGAGGAAAAATACAACAACTCAAGTTATTTATTTTATTTGACATTCATCTTGTCATTGACCACAGTTATTGATTTATTTACTGAGTTATTTAGTTTTCCTTTAAAAAAATTGTGTTTGTCTGAAGATATTTATTATTCCATCTGTCATGACCTGTCTGACAAAAATGGCTATATCTTTGGAACGGAATAAGATACGAAAACGCCTGTAAGGCTCAAATATGCGGCAGGTTTTAGGTGTTTTGAAAATACGATAAAGTCAATTTCGCCAAAATCGGAGTTATTTAATTTTCCAACTACGGGGACGATATGTTATTTTCAACATCGTTTACTATAACCCCGCACCTTAACTAATTGAGTTTTCGAATAGTTTCTCAACATTGATTTTAAACAGGATCTCAAGAGTAGAGATTCATTTATAAATACGAGCAGTAGGTATAGACTAATATAGACTTCATCTGTATTTATAGAATTTTAAAGTTGATAAGATACATCATATTGTAGATAGAATGTATGGGTGATGTTGTGTTGTACTGACAATCTATTTATATTTTTGTCAAATTAAATATATAAATGTTAAGTATTTCGTATTATTTCTAATGATTCCTATTTCCATACATGCAATATATGTAAAATGTCGATAGATAGTTGCGTTTCACGCCGCAAGTCGTGGGTTCGATTCCCACCCGGGACAGTTATTTGAGTGTATGAACACACATATACATAAGTATTTACAGAAGAAAAGTAGTTTATGCAGTATATCAGTTATCTGATTTCCATAGTAGGTACAAGCTTGCTTAGTTTGGGATCAGATGGCCGTGTGTGAACAACGTCGCAGGTCGTGTGTTGGTGTGTGAATATAAATCTGTGTAAACAAAAATATACAACCGCGCTATATGAATTCAAGCGGGTTGCCATATGAAAGTACAGTGGCGACCCTACTAATTTCTGCTCTTTTTCTGTAAATTATATAGTAATTTCCAATTTTACTGGTCTTTTGGATTCGATTAGGCAATGCATATTGGATATGCATTACTGAGTACAGTCGACTACCCTTTCTTTCATCATTGCTTATACGCCACTACGAGAGTTTTGGCGCCAAGGCGGAAAAAGACGTATCGGGGCATTGTTTCATTTTCAAAAACTGGTGTAAATTCAAGTTTTTATGTGTTATGGTGGATTTTTACAACGACAACGTAAACATAAAATCGCAATTCACGGCAATATGGCAATATTGCCGTGAATTGCGATTTTATGTATTGAATCCAAAACTCCATACCTATAAGCCTATAATAAAGTCTCCACTGCTTTACTAGGGTAGGACAAGGACTATGTATGACTGTGACGGACTTTACTTGACATTTACTAATGACGAATTTTTGAAGTTATACTTCTTTTGGCGCGATGGAGAAAAATGATGAGAGTGAATTTTTACGATGCGCGCGCACACCGACACCAAAAAATTTAACAGCATGAAGTTAGTTCTAGGTGGTATGAAAGTGAATTTTTACGATGCGCGCGCATCGTAAAAATAACAACATAACGTTAGTTCTAGGTGGTATGAAAATTGATAACTATGTTCAAGTTGTATATTAAGAAGTATAACTTCTAACGCGTGTACATAAGTACACACAAGTTCTTTTTTGTATATGTAATATACATTTATTTTTTTAATAAATAAATCATTTATTTGGATAAAAGCCATTACCTTATATTTGACTGAAGGCTCATAAGGTCGAAGAAGCCAGAGCCGTAAAACGAATAAAAAAAAATACGTCACTACGACAGCTGAGTGAGTTGTCATTTTGCGGCTTATACTGAAAAATTATGAAATTGTATTTCCCCGATAATAGATGATATATTTCCGTAAATAATTGGTGTATTCATATTTTTAACTAAATTATTATATGTAGTGAACACAAAGATGCCACTTACAGCTCGACAAAGGAGTATACACAACAAAACTGGAACAAAAAAGGGAACGAATGTCGGCAAAGGGAAGCGAAAGAAAATCGAGGAGTATGTATTGAAATTCTAAATTAAACCGGTCTTTATACGCAGTTTAAATAATTTAGCATATTCTAATGCTGGAAACAGTTATAGGATGCTTTATTTGTTGATCAATATTCTTAATTTGTTGCTGGTAGCTACTACAGTTTGGCGCTTATCCAGACGTATGCGTACTCAGATAAAGGTAAAAGTAAAAGCTGTCTACTGACCTAAGTTCAGCATGTGGTAAACTAACAGAATAATTTTCGAGTTGTTTACTAACTTCTACAGAAAACAAAAATAGTGACTAGAAGAACTTAAGACTGGAACATTGACATAGCTCCATACAGCAGTAGCTTTTTCAACCGTATTTAATTAGGTCCTGAGTTAATTTGCAGTACTTATTTGTTGATATTGCATGTAATTTGTGCTGTGTTGAGACTACAATATAACTCACATTCATAAATGATGGCAAATTTTGACTATACATAATCACAGAAACACTTAATATTAAAGCAAAATCTAATGTCGGGAACTCCATAACTCTCTGTGTGACCCAAATTAAGTTATAATAGCCTTGGATGTGCTTTCCCCATGAATAGCTTGTTTGTAAAGTGCCCTGTAATATGACAATTTATAAATAAAAAATTAAAATAAATTTATTCAACAAAGTTTACAGTCCCATTAATATTAAGATATTGTATTAAGATAGTGTTTTATTCATGGAAAGGTAACAGACAGACAGTTACTTTTACATTCATAATATTAATATAAATAATGTCATCTCTAAATGGTGATGAATAAACACATTATGCTGTCATTTTTTTTTTCATTCGGAGATTCAGTAAAACCCATTTTCTAGAGAGTTCCTGGTAACCAGTGCACCTTCTGACCTCAAGAACATAGCGTATCCTGGTGGAGCAATGGCATTGGCTCTGTTGTTGACATCTCGTATTGCTGCTGCATACTGGGGGCACATAGCAGACTGTGATGAGACCTTCAACTATTGGGAGCCAATGCATTACTTGAGTGAGTGTTTGTGTTATATATATATGTATGTAGGTATAATTAGTAAAAAAATATAGCAACATAATCCTAACCTTAACTTTTTTTATAACAATCAATTTGAATAATTAGTAAATAAACATCTTGGGAGTAAACTACCTAGAGCCTGTACTATGGCAACAAGACTACTGAAAAACATAGTAATACTGACACCCTGGATTACCACATAGACTATAATTTATAAAGTTTAATGCGGGTAAAACTGGGGGGCACAGCTATTTGTAGATAAATTACATATTATAAAAATATTTGTAAGGGTTGGAGATGTATGATGATAGACAACTCGATTTGAAGACACAAAAGTGCTGCGGTTTTACCTGCTTAAACATTATAAATTATAGCCTATGTGTTAATCCAGGGTATCAGCCAACCTCATACCTAATTTTATTAAAATCGCTCCAGCCGTTTAGACATGAAGAAATAACAAATATTCACACACTCACAAACTTTTGCCTTTATAATATTAGTGTGATCTCTGAACTAAAAGAGATAAATGCCAATTAAATTAGTTTTGTCCTTTAAAAATACCGAATCTCAAGCAAATTCATATCAGTAAAATTAATTATCATTGTTCCAGTATATGGCACTGGATTACAAACTTGGGAGTATAGTCCTCAATATGCGATTCGGTCATACATGCCACTGTGGTGGTTTGCTGCGCCCGGCAAGATGCTGGCTTTGTTCATGAGTCCTGTTTCTGTATTCTACACTCTCAGGTTGTCACTGGCGGTTGTGAATGCTATCATTGAGCTTACGTTTTACAAGTAAGTAGAAAATATATTTTTTCAGTAAACTTAACTAAAAAAATGTATGTGTAGTGGTTGTTCCACTAATTATCAGTTTAACCAAGCCAGGATGCAATGGTGGGAATGGGGTAAAACCCTTCCCCCCGCAAAAAATATGAACTTGCAAGGACAATATAATCAAGCAAATAACAAGCACTAGTATGATACTCAACCAGTGTTTCAGTCCTCCACAAATGAGTCTCAAGGGATGACAATTTGTCGAGTGCTCAAATGCGATTAGCGAATTGCATCCCTGCTCAACTAAACTGACAATTAGCCGAATTAATACTGCATATTAATTTTTGTATTTAATTTCTTGGTCATAACATGACACAGGCACATATTGCTGGAGAAATAAGCAGATAGTGATAAAAAAATATTTTAAAAGAAAAGTTGTAAAATGCCAGTCAAAGTAACAAAAATGTTTTGAAGTAGTCAAAACTTTTTTGCTACTTTGAATTTTTTATTTGACTATATTTATGTACTGCATTATGAGCTTGACAAGTACTAGTACACAAGTGGTGAATAAATTTCAGTATTTTACACTTAAACAATGGAACAGGTTGTATTGTTTAATTGTTTTTCTACACTGGAATGATTGGACTTTAATTCTCTATTGGCATTCTCGATCTACGAAGTACTTCACTGAATTATATCTAAGATATGGCCCATCGTGACGTTCAAATTTTTTGTTGTACAGGGCGATCTGTCAAGAGTTCGGGGTCCATATAGGCAGAGTGTGGCTCGCTCTGACTATACCAGCAGCGGGCATGTTTGCGTGTAGCTCCGCCATGCTGCCTTCTGCTTGGAGCAATGCGTTAATATCGGGAGGTTTAGCATGCTGGTGGCGGCGCAAGTACACGCGCGCCATATTTTTCATCGCCGCCTCTACTTTACTGAGTAAGTATTATAACATAATATCATCATCATCATCATCATGTCAGCCAAATGACTCTTAATGGACACATATTAAAACAAATGTGTATTATCTTGAACATGTCAAACGCTGTTCGGCCGAAGGCTGTTAACGACTTCAATATGAACTCCCCTTTGTAAACTCGTTATCTGTTAATGCTTGCTGTGGCGTTGTGGGTCGGGTCGTTTCCTTCCCTCTAATATGGCGAGGGAGGCCATGGCTGGCCCACACGTCATACTCGTGAACGGGTGCTGCTTGCGGTAACTGGTCGAACTGCTGTTGGGGTACTCATATTTTTTTTTTCGCCTCTGGTAATCTTCGTGTGACTTGTTAATTTTGTAAATGTACGCCGATGCACCCACCGTTTTTTCGTCTAGCAAGAGGATATTCTAAGGGCTTGAGTGGAATTGAATGCTATGCTTATTTATTTTATTATGATTCACTGGATGACAACGGTTCTGTGCGTGCATTAGCCTACATAACAACCAATCACAATGTAAGTAAAATACATGACATTAAAAAAAATATCGTAAACTGAAAGCAAATGAAGACGAAAAAAGCAAGCCCGGAGTTTCTTTGTGGCTTTCTTCTCCGGGTCGTCCACCTAGGTAGCTAGAGAAAGCCGCAGGCTAGCTAGGGTAGGTTCCTCAGCGGCGAGGATCGCTTTGGCCCATTAACGCGTGATCGGTGATCCCGTGCATGTGATCACACCCTCATTTAGAATTTCGTCTTTTTGCTTTAGTCTTCCATTCTTTAATTTTAATATAGTAGAACTAAATTTCAAAATAATAGATTAGTAAATTGTTATTTATTTAAGGATTTCAGAAAATATATGGGATAAAACAAACCGCACGGACTGACATTTTTTTTTTTGTAACTTTTTACTATCCACTATGTTTATGTACTGCATTGTGACCTTGACAAGTACAAGTGTATGTTAATACCCAAGTGCTGAATAAATTTCATTTCATTTCACAAAAGCGTTCCCTTAAAATTGGGGGTTATGCTATTATGGCCTCCCTTGGCACACTAGTTGGTGATCTTAGTATAATAATGATATTATTATTATTATTAAATAATATCTTGAGACATTAATCACACACGGTCATCTGATCTCAAACTAACTGATATATTACATATACTACTTTTCTTTTGTAAATACATACTTATATAGATAATACACCCAGACTCAGGACAAACAGACATGTTCATGCACACAAATATCTGTCCTGGGTGTGGGAATCGAACCCACGACCTCCGGCGTGAAAAGCAAGCATTTGCCAACCACGCCAACAGGCCCGTCGCAATAATAATAATATGGATATTATTATTACTAAATAATATCTTGGGACATTATTCACATACGGTCATCTGATCCCAAACTAAGCAGAGCTCGTACTATAGAAACCAGATAATTATTATTTTTTTTTGTAAATACACACTTATGTAGATAATTACGACCAGATGCAGGACAAACAGACGTGTTCATGCACAAAAATATCTCCTGGGTGGGATCGAACTCCCGACTTGCGGCGTGCAAGGCAAGCATTAACCAACCTGTTTATTCATTCCTATATTCTTCCCACAGGTTGGCCCTTCACGGCGATACTGGGTATTCCCATTGCAATTGATATGCTAATTTTGAAGCAACAGCATTTCGCCTTCATTAAATGGGCGCTCATCTCATTTATCGTTCTTCTGGCACCAACGGTCCTGATCGATTCCTGGCAATATGGTCGTTTAGTGGTCGCTCCGTGGAATATAGTCGCGTACAATATCTTCACTACACATGGACCGGACTTGTATGGAGTGGAGCCGTGGACTTATTATTTCGTGAATGGTTTCTTGAATTTTAATGTCGTTTGGGTGAGTGTACAGTATTAATATATATATTTTTTTTGGAAAAGTATCAAATTCGTGAAATAGTGGCAAAAATCCGTGAGATTGAGTTACTAGCTGGATTTTTGTCACTTAATTCATAAGAAATGTTGTAATGTGCTCTACTTCACAATTTGGCTTTAATACCTCTTGAAATTTTTTTAGACAATTTCACCATAGACAATTCCGTGGGACAAATCCATGGGAAGTACTTATGTTATACAATCTAGTCAAAAAGAACTAAAATCGAATACATCCAAAAAGTTTACGAGCCGATTTTGAATTTGTTTTTCTTTTTATGTATGTTTCTGCGCATATTTTTTGTAAGTGTAATTGGAACGAAGTTCCTTATCGCGCGTTGTGAAAGGGGGCTAGACGAAAAAAATTCTTACGAAATGTTGTCACGACACTTTTTGCAGCTGTGCGGCGTGCGCATGTTTCTCTGTCTGTCTGTCTCTCTCTCTTATAGTAAGTAAGCCAGATATTTTCATTTCTATTTCGCATTGAACAGTGTGGTGTCGCGACGATTATTTTTGTTGAGTGTATACAGGTTTTTTGTACATAATAAATAATAAGAAATAACTTCGTTCCATCCGGGTGTCCCTTGACACCTCTCAAGTTTTTTTAATAGATTCAATATCAGTCCAATCCCCCATTCCCAGGTGCTAGCGCTAGCCAGCGCGCCGTGCCTGGTGGCGTGCAATGAGATCCTGCCGCGCTCGGCGTCGCGCGCGTCCTTCTGCGTGCCCTACTGGCTCAACCTGCTGCCGCTGTACGTGTGGCTCGCTGTGTTCATGTTGCAGCCGCATAAAGAAGAAAGGTACCTGGAAGCCCTTGATTTAGCTTCAATCAAATAGAAAATTTCAGCAAATTATCACATACTCGATATTGTAGTCATGCAGTTAAAAAAAGGCAATAACCTAATCGTTTGAAAACTCTCGGCTCCTACCTTAACCCTTAAATTGACAATGGTATTATAGTTACCACCTCATTTTAAAATTGTGTTGTAATAAGAGTTAAAACCAATGCATTATGAACATAATATGCTATGAACGATTGAGGGTTAATTTTTTTAAAAGAGCTGATTATCTTATAAGGCTGTACCGATATTAACCACACATAGCTAGGAACCACTGTAAGAAATCTGGCTTTCAAGAGAAAAAAAAGGACCCAAATCTGTTCATCCATTTGAGAGCTACGGTGCCACAGACACACACACAGACACATCGATGTCAAACTTCTAGCATCCCTCTTTTTACGTTGGAGGTTAAAATGGTTCCATGATTCTACGCTACATGGCACATTACGCTAAATCGAATCCAAGATTTAAGGATGTGTTAACTACATTTTACTTGTGACAAGTAAGTTTATTCCTGATTAATTTACATTCTCTGCTGAACGAAGGCCTTCCCAAAAGATATCCACGATGGTGTTGTGTCCTTAACCCTTGATCAGACTAGGGGATGATAGATCCCGCCTTATTTTAAACTCTATTCTGTGGTAATAAGAGTTAAAACCATGAATTATGAACATATCCTACGCCCGATTAAGGGATAATTTGGACGGATATGCCATAATCGCCACGCTAGGCAGTCGGGTCGGCGATCGCAGTTTGATAGCCATAGTACACAGAGAGATGCTGCTGCCCGTTCTCTGGGAGATATTCCCACGGGAAGGGCTGGTGATATTCTTTGCTGTCAGCCACCCAGCAATGATACACATAGCATATTTTTTTCTATTGCAGATTTCTCTACCCAGTCTACACATTGATAGTCCTCTCAGCAGCAATATCCTTAGACTGTCTTCAGAAGTTAACATATGCTGTAGGCATGGACTGGATCCCTCGTCAGTATAGAATGCTAGAGAAGAGACACTACTTGGCACACACTGGCTCACTCATGATTGCTTATACCCTATTAGCGGCGGGCTTGGGTAAGTACAAACTTCTTAACTAAGAGTAGGTAATTGTTATAATTAGATATCGGCTACATATTTACCTATATAATAATAATAATAATATCTAGGGACAATGTCACACAGATCATCCTAGCCCCAAACTAAGCAAAGCTTGTACTATGGGTACCAGGCGACGATATACATACTTATATAGATAGATAAATACTTAAATACATAGAAAACATCCATGACTCAGAAACAAATATTCGTGCTCATCACACAAATATTTGCACTTACCGGGATACGAACCCAGGACCACCAGCTTCGTAGGCAGGAGCACTACCAACTAGGCTACGGTCACCTTTATTATTATTTATTTACCTGCAGTTCATTTTTGGCTAATAAGTTATGGAAGCAGCTTCTTAGGATATTTTTAATTCGTCACAAATCACTGCCACAAAGTAGGGAAAGCAACCATATTATGTTGTAACAGGGTAACTGTTATTTGTGTCAAATAACAGTTCCTAGCACAGTCATCATGGTTCGTAAAGGCTAGACATTATTTAAGGTCGTTAGCGAACAGTAAACCCTTAGCGTTTTTAACCACCTGCGTTATGTCATTTATCATAAGCAGAAATTCCACGGGGCCCAAGCTACTGCCTTGACTCATCCCCTATGTCGTGAAATATGGTTTAGACGTTTGTCGCGCATATTCCACGTACTGTCACCTGCTCACCACGTGTCAGGCAGTAAAAGTCAGTAGATGTGGAGAAAAATCAACACCCGCTAACTTTCTAAGCTACACATAATTATCGACTAGGTCGAATGCTTTTTTTTAATCAAAGTGGGAAGTGTCAACTTGTCCCTCATTATCTACAGTTTTTGTGAGACGAATCATGTGACTAAGTAGATTACTGGTGGTACTTTTACCTGGCCGACAGGGTGTCGGTTTTAAGGTGTTTTTTTTTAAGAAGACTTGGTCTGCATACACTGAAATTAATCCTTGTATCACGGTAAATTTAAAAACATGAAATTCATGGACATAAAACACGCCCAGATCGACAGACTTGCGAGGAATAGGTGTATATATTGCAAAAGAAATAGTCAGTTAATTACATTTAAGTATGAATATTGAAATTTTAAACAATTTTTTTTTTTTTTTTTTTTTTGATCATATTTTTATTTAATTTTTTTATTTTTATTGATAAGGCACACCAACAACCTATTCACAATTTGTTTGTAAGAATCTAACACAGAGAGATTAATCCAGTGTGAGTAGGTCACTTACAGGTATGCACAACGTTCGCAGACGAGTACTTTACATTACCTTGACCAGTATTAGTAAATTAAATAATTGACAGATAACAAGATTTATACATAACAAATAGAAAACACATATCAAACAATTTCTACATAAATTTATGCAATACATTATATAAAACAACATATATTAATCAATTAAAATTCAAATAAAATACATTTACGATAAAATTAATTAAACGAATACAAATTAAAGAGTTAAAATATTATATCGCAAAACCTTA
Source organism: Pseudoips prasinana (assembly GCA_951640165.1). Lineage (NCBI taxonomy): Eukaryota > Metazoa > Arthropoda > Insecta > Lepidoptera > Nolidae > Pseudoips > Pseudoips prasinana. The sequence goes on from OX621236.1 coordinate 7,056,997, forward strand.
AACTTAAAATATTATTAAAAGTGGACTCAGTGGCTTGAGTTTAAGTTTTGGTTTAGCGCCGACTGCGGATCAATATTTTTAAGTTTTGTTTTATATTGAGAGATAGAATTTCGGAAAATATCAAGATTCTCACATTTATTGGTCACCTCGTTAAACGTGTTCATCATTCTATTTAGAGGGGCTGATTTACCTAAGTTAGTGCGACAGCGTACAGGTACAAATGTTTTAAATTTTTTTTGAGATCTCACTAAGCCACTTCGGGGTACGTTTAAACGTATTTGTTTTAGTAAGTCAGGTGTGCAGGTAACGCCGTTCATAATTTTATATAGAAGCATTAGGTCAGCATGAGCTCTTCTTTCTTTCAGGGAAGCCATTTGGAAATGTAGCAAGCGCTGTTGATAATCTGCTCTATGAGGACAGGCACAATCCTTGAAACGTAAATAACGTGTGAAATTTTTCTGAATCCGCTCTATTCTATCACTGTGAATGTTGTATATTGGATTCCAGATAGGAGACGCATATTCGAGTGGGCTTCGCACGAGGCTGTTGTAAAGAATTTTTAAAGGAAGTGTCTTTTTAAATTCCCCGCAGTTTCTCTTAATAAATCCCATAAGTCCAGCTGCTTTGGCAATAACGTTGTCCATGTGAACATTAAATGATAGATTATTGTGGTTAAAGAATTTTATTTTCTCAAAAGAACGTAATACATTCACTTAAAGAGAAATTTACAATAATGTAACATAATAAGTGCCTGCCAAGCGCAGCTTAACTTATGAATAAAAACTTACATGCTAAATGTTATTCTAGTAATAAAATAAAAACATATTGCATACTTAATGCCTAAAAAACTTAAAATATTTAACAATTACAAGTATTGAGGGTAAACTCTGGTAAACTACAATCACACGACGCGAGGATACCTAATGCAGCGCGGCGGCGCGCTGCGTACCTAAGCTAAATATGAGGCTAATACACGGTGTGGTACAAAGAATATGGTTGTAGCGGTTAAGTATATTTCGAAATAAAAATATTGATTCTTTTTTTTTTGGATACTTTTGTTAAACGGCTATTTTGTTGTTGTTTTTTGTTTATATATATATATATATATATATGTATATATATATATATATATATATATATATATATATATATATATATATATATATATATATATATATATATATATATATATACCAGTTTTTTTTTTTTTATGTTATATTAATTTTATTTTCGTATGTTGTTTCTTTTAGGTTAGCAGGGAGACGTCTTTAACTATGTAATTTTTTAATATTTTTTTAAATAAGTTTATTGATTTTATTTCTTTAATATATTTCGGTAAACTGTTATATAACTTTACCCCTTCATACATAATATTCTTTTTACCATAATTTGTTTTGGGTGTTATTAGACTTATGTTATTTGCTTGTCTGGTGATAATTTTCTGCGTCTGTATTTTCTTTGTAAATATAATTTGCGAATGTATACCTTTGGTCAATATCTTTCTGATGAGTAAACATATATTGTACTTATACGTTTGGTTAAGGTTCATAAGTTTTGTCTCAATGTAAATTTTTTTGGTCGAAGTTAAGTAGTGATACTGAAAGAGTACTTTTATTATTTTGTTTTGAGCCCGTTGTAGTACTAGTAAGTTAGATTTAGTAGCTGAACCCCAGACCTCGATTAAATAATCTATGTTGGACTTGACCATGGAGTTATAGATAGTATATCTGACTTTCCTGGGTAGGCACCGCACCATACTACGCAATGCTCCCGCGAGTGACGTAAGTTTTTTAATTATATTTTCTATATGGGGTCGCCAGGACAATTGACAGTCGATTGTTAGACCAAGGTATTTTTCTTTACTTACACGATTAATTTCCTGGCCATTAATAGTCAACTTTTTGTATGCATCGATTTTTTTGTTTTTGCTCGCAAAAAATATATAATTTGTTTTACTTACGTTTATTGTTAGTAAATTTGATTGTAGCCAGATATACAACAGGTCTAGATCATGTTGGGCTTGTTCTATGATCGAGAATATTGCCTTACCGGAGTAGAATAAGCTTGTATCATCAGCATATAACGATATATCTCCCTTTAGTCCAATTTCATGTATGTCATTGACGTAAATTAAAAACATTAGAGGGCCTAATATTGATCCTTGAGGGACACCATACGTTATTAATTGAGGTTTACTTTCTTTATTATCAAGTTTCACGACTTGGTATCGGTTTGTAAAGTAACACTGTAGCATTTCGTAGCAGGTGGCAGGTTTTTGAGTTTAGTCATAAGGAGATCGTGGCTTACGGTATCGAACGCTTTTTTCAAGTCAATGAAAATACCTAGTGAGAGCTTTTTACTATCAATAGTTAATTTTAATGATGTGACTAAATCAGTCGTAGTAATAAGTGTGTTAGATTTAGCCCTAAAACCGTATTGTTTTTTGTATAAGAAATTTATTGAGTCTAAGTATTCAGTTAGTCTAACATATAATATTTTTTCAAAAATTTTTGATAGGACTGGCAATACCGATATAGGACGGTAATTCCCTGGGTCAGTTTTATTACCTGACTTATATATTGGGCTTACTCTTGCTATCTTTAGTGAATCTGGGAAATTTCCTTCTCTGAGACACTTGTTGACGCAATCGGTTAGTGTGGGGGCTATCAAATCTTTTACACATTTTATGGCCTTTGTGCTGATACCATCTACACCAGTACTCGTATTTGCATCTAGACTGTCAATAATTTTAAGCACTTCAGTAATTGTAGTTGGTTTGAATTCGGTCAGTTCTTTGTCGCTGGTTTTCGGTTTAGAAATAATTGGAACGCTTGTATAGTTTTTTGTCTGAACTTTTTGTCTAATAATGTTATCCGCTAATTCCGCACCTATGTTTGAGAAAAAGGTATTGAAACACTCGCATATTTGTTCAGTGTCGGAGATTTGGCCTAGGCTTGTATCTAACTTTTTGGGAATATAGTTTTGTTTAATTTTGTTGTTAGATAGGTTATTAATCAGTTGCCACATTTTAAAGTTATTTTTTTCACAGCACTTAAAGGCTTTATAATAGTATTGATTTTTTGTTTTCTGTATTTCTTCACGTACTATATTTTTCTGGCGTAGAAATTCCTCTTCGAGGTTTTTGTTCTGTGGTTCTTGTTTAAAATTTTGCCATAATGTGTTTCTTTTGTTTATTGCTGAAATCAGTTGTTTGTTAATCCAGTCTTGCTTCGGGGGGTTCTGTATTTTAGTTTTAGTTATTTTATTACTTGAAATTGCTTGTAAAAGTAATGTCTCGAGTGTCTTAAACTGGTTATTTATGTTTTCTGTAGTGTTATTTTGAATTGTTTTGTACAGGTTGTTATAGTCGGTTGCTTGGTATTTTATTTTCTTGGGTCGCTCTGGTCTGGTTCTCTTTAATTCAAAATAAATTTGCTTATGGTCTGACATTGCACTCTCAATTAAAGTCATGTGGCATTATTGCTAAGAGAAATACCTAAATCACGAACTATATTTACTTTCTGAGGACTAATTCCCGCTAGAGAGTAAGTTTTCAGAATTGTTTTTTTTTTTCGAGTAAACGTAATCTGCTGGCATTTATTTGCATTGAGAATCATTCCATTAGCCAAACACCAATCCAGCAGGGAATTTAAATCACATTGTAGTAGGTCAGCGTCTGCTATTGAGTTTACCTTACGGTAGATCTTTAGATCATCCGCAAATAGCGAGCATTTACTGTGTTGAAAGCAATCCACCACATCGTTGACAAAAATAGTAAATAAAATAGGCCCTGCATGTGATTTCATTTTGATTAAATTAGTTGAAATATTGACTTGAAAGAAGACGATTGTACACTAGGGGAATGGACGCCGATAGTGGTGGACCTTTAATCTTGGTGCCTCATAAAGAGTGTATCCACCTAGAGCCGTCATAAGGCTGCCATAGCTTTTTTTTTTATAAAATCGGGACTAGTCCCTTCCTCTTACCCACCACTGCAACTCCTGTAAGCCAGGATCAACAGTGGCACACAATGAAATGACACTGAGCGGTTAGGCTCAGGCATGTCCCGGGGAATCCCTTTAACTGTCTTGGATCCCGCAACGAATTTAATCAGAAAGAAACAAAGAGGAGTTAGAAAATGAATAGTTCCACTTTCTTCGAGAGAAAAGCGGGGACAAAATGATATAAAGTATAACCTCTTTATATCATTCTGTCATCTATCTCCCGCTTCATAAAACAAGAGGATTGAAACTAGAGAAGGCAGCTGCAAAAGCACTGAGAATCAATTTAAGGGTCCTAAGTGCGTTTTAAATGTAGACGAAATTATAGCTAAAACATTATTCTACTCTCCACAGCAATATCTCGGACGACTTCGCTCTATATAAACTACCATGGCCCTATGAAGATTCTGAGCCACCTTCCGCCTACTGCAGAATCTGATCTCACGGTGTGTTTCGGCAAGGACTGGTACCGGTCGCCGTCAAACTTCCATCTGCCGCCAGGCTACACCACCAGGTTTATCGCCAGCGAGTTTAGTGGCCAACTACCCGCTCCTTTTTCCAGTCTTGATAACGGTTAGTATCACTGTTGACAGAGTCCAAAATAAAAATTAATTACGTGATTTTTCACTTACTTTTTTTAAATTTATTTTCAGCTACACGTATAATACACCCACATTTTAACGACCACAACCAAGGAGATAACAGAACATACCTCAAGCCAGAGCAATGCGACTACCTAGTAGATTCAGATCTCGGAAACCCTACTTCCCTACAGCCCGCGTACCACAAGGATCCTACTTGGGAAGTTATTGCAATAGTTCCTATATTAGACGCGAATAAATCTCACAAGTTATTCAGAGCATTTTACATACCAATATTATCGAGTAAAAATACATTTGCTAATTTATATTTGCTTAGAAATAAGGTTTTGATGTGATTAATGTAAGGCTTCTGCGAGATTCATGTGTGTTCAGACATTTTAGAGGTCCGGTGAACGATGGATTTTTCCAAGTTTATAAGATTCAGATATTTTTTTTTTGATATTCATCATCATATCAGCCGAAAGACGTCGACTGCTGGATAAAGGTCTCCTTGCAAGATCTCGTCAATTGCCGGTCTTGCGCTATCCTCTATCCAGCGGTTTTCAGCGACCCCACATGATCATCGGTCCATTTTGTAGGAGCCTTGCCTTTTAGGCATCAACTGTTATCAATGTCGACTTTCATTATTTTTATTCTTCCTTGAACGTTTTAAATGATTCCTTAAAAAAATTACAAACGAATTAAACTTTATTTAGAAAAGCCTGATTTCAACTAAATATGTATGAGACTATTCCGGAAGCGAATAAAAATCATCATCAGCCGGATAACGTCCACTTCTGAAAATAGGCCTTCCCGAAAGGTTTCTATGAAGTTGCCTTTTTGAGGGGTTTGCTGTAGTGACCGCGCTTGGCATGCGAGTTGGCGACCGCATTTAGGTGGTAGCTAGTACACATGAGGCGCTGCTGCCTGACTACCTGGTGTATCCCTTATTAATTAATTATTAATTGTTGACAGAGCGTTGTGGTGTGAAAGAGGATGTAGTCACAAAGATTGAAAAAGGTATGCTGAGTTGGTTTGGCCATATAGAAAGGATGAATGAAAGAAGATTGACAAAAGAAGTATACCTGGCCTGTGTGAATGGTACAACCGGAAGGGGAAGACCTCGTAGAACATTCTCCGATCAAATCGGAGACGTACTTAAGAAAGGTCAGGTCAGGAGTACCCTAAACCGGCGAGCATGTATGAAGAATATTATGTCAGTAAACGAAGCGAAAGAGGTATGCAAGGATCGTAACAAATGGAAGTCCGTTGTCTCTGCCTACCCCTCTGGGAAACAGGCGTGAGTCTATGTATGTATGTATGTATTAATTGTTTGGGGCTTGATGCCCTGATGGCATCTTGCTACCTCGACCATTACTGATCTATTGTAGCAGAGCTCCTTGACTTTGTCAAAGTTCACTGCTCAATCCTACAGCTTCCAAAAACTCTCAGATTGATTGTGCAGTGAGTATTTGTATCTCTTCCGGTTGCATTATATACTGTCCTAAGTGGATACTTCTACAACGCATTATCGGCCCGCACGAGCACAGAATATGCAAAGGAGTATAAGGGTGTATCCCTTAGTCGCCTTTTACGACACTCATTCGACACAATATATCAGATCGACACAATACATCAGATCGACACAATATATCGGATTGCATACACTTGTGTGCCATTGACTATCGTGGGCACAGCTAGTGTCTCATAAGATCTCTTAAGTTAGTTAAAGTAGGCTGTTATAAATTCAATAATTTAATTTGTTGGTTCGTCTGGAACCTCTTCTACTCATGAACTTGATTTCCTGAAATTTGATAAAATTTTAAGCGTCTGTAATCCGGTTTGCCATTCTCTTGCGATGTGGTAACAATGAGACCCAGACATAATTAAAAAATATATAATTTGAGTTCCTATGCTTTCTAGACCATATAACTTAAAAAAAAAATGTACTGATTTTCCAATATTTTTATTATAATATATATATCCAACTGGAAACCGTTGGATACAAGATAGCGCACGACCGGCAATTGTGGAGATCGTTTCAGGGGCTTTTGTCCAGCAGTGTACGTCTTTCGGCTGATATAATGATGATGAGATATATATGTTTTGTCTCATCTCACTGGCCGGATATTAGTACTTAATAATAAGTACAACTCTAGTCGTAATTTAACAAAAGTATGCTTAAATTATGTGCTATTTAGGTAAGTATTTGTGCAATAATGATGAATGTATAAAGGTTAGGATGGACGTACACAATTACACTGATTCTATCTAACACCAACTAAACGAAAATTAATATCTAGTCATATTCCTTCTGTTCTAATAGCCAGTGATATTTCAATACACGATTGCAATCATTTAACTCTCCAACTGGTAGTGGCCATATAGTTGCCATCATATTTTGAACTCTCTTGGTTTGTAATAAGAATCAAAATCAATCAGTTTGAAATTTATCTACTACCATACCTGTTAAAGGGTTAACCAATTTATTTGACACTTTAGCTGTCAACGTATTGACAGTTATGTGTCTAACCTAATCTAGACGGTTGAAATGAGCTTCTTCGGTAAAATATTCACTTTGAAAATACAATACAACGATTGGCAGAACAATATTTTATAATATTATGTTATAATAATATAAATTCCGCTTATTACGGAATTTATACCGCTCGTCCAAGTCTAAGAATTTTGAAGTCTGTTACCATTGCATTCCTTTTCATTTTAGTTCTGCCTATTTCGTTATATTGCGAAATACTGACCAATACAACCATCGCGTTAGAACCGATCCACTAATTAATGTTCGCTCCAGACGAGCGATTTTAGTCTAGTTGTTCACTTTTAATGTCTTGTCCTTTTCACACAAGCCTTAGTTAGACATAATTTGTTTAGTTGTGTTACAGACAGAATTGTGTAACTAGAGAGGTTGTAATGATAAGGAACTTATCGACCTATTAATGGCAATAACTCGGGAATATCAGCGGCAAAAATTATGGTGTCTTATTTGCGCACACGCATTGGAATAATATATGAGTAACAACGAGTAAATGTAAGGAAATAAGTTAGAAATTATTGTAATATAAATTTATTAGTATTAAGTATCATCTTACCACTAAGCTGGGTTCAAATCTATACACATTTTTATGATTCTGCATTCGGCATCTATGGTTCTGTGTTTATTTATTTAACTGTGATCTATTGTCTATGACATGTTGATATCGCCTGTCTACAGTTATACAATATCCAAAAGTTGCGTTATTCTTGGCGTCGATCTTAAAGACGAAATTTGAAGAATATTACAATAAAAATTAGAATTTTGTATTGTGCCGTTTCTCTATGTCTTCAAGTTGGCATGCGAGTTCTAAATCGCATGGTTCCCAGTGTTTCTAGCGCTTATATGCATCATAAAAACATTCATGGGTGCCCTTGAATACTCGTGTTCGTTTTTGTCAACAAGAGGTTAATCTATCATAACACCTAAAAATAGTAAAATATAGAATACAAAGAAATAAAAACAAGTATTAAAAAAATTTAAAAGATCACAATATTCATTGAATCAAAATTTTACTTATCACATCTGGTCCTCATACAGCATACTTCATAAGACAGCCCGATGATACACATCATAGACCCTTTATTACATGTTCTACTAAAAGGTTTTCACCTCGGAATAAGCTAGGTAAATGTTGTGTGACTTGAGAAGGAAATCGACGGAACTTTTGGAACTTGTAAACCTGTAGTTACAGACGACAGCTGTCAAATTTCTTTTATAGATTTTCAACTTTATCACAAAATTATAAGGTTCACTTTCAATTGGGGAAATTTGACAGATTGGGGAAGCTTGAAGGGCTGGCGTCTGTACCTACACATATTCGCAAACTTCACTCTCTGCTCTGAAACAATTTGTTGTATCCCGTGAATTCCAGTGAGGTCGTTATTCGGTATTTAATTGTTACTATTATAAATTTTATTTTGATTTTGCATTTTTATAAACTCGCTATTTTGATGTTATCTATGTTTTGTGAGTTACCTATATTTTTATTAAAGTTATTTCTCAATATAAGATGTTTTTATTGTGACTTGTTGTAATTATACCTAATAAATAAATGACATATAAGTATTTTTACGTCCTTGTAATTTTTACTCTACACATTAGGTTAATATTAAAACTCAATATTTTTTTCGTAATAATTATTATTCTAGTTACCTTAAGATGTCGTAATCCAATAGTGAAGTATTAAGTGATTTTAAATGAAAAGAAAAACGTGTAGTATTTATTAGTATCACAAAGAGTAAAAATGAATGGAGCGTGACAAAATTGGTATTCATTATGTATATGTGTGCCTTTTTGTTAGGTAATAATTAAAAACGTGGCAAATTAAACTTAAGTCAAAATATATGTGAAAATCTCATTTTCACATATATTTTTACTTAAGTTTAATTACCACAACTTTATTAATATGAAGAATATTCGATTAATTCTCCCTATCTTGTTGAATGTTAATCTAATTTTTATTCATAACTCCTTCTGTGTTTTATTTAGCGAAACACCGTATGCTGTTGGTTAAAGAGATGGCAAAGTGATAGTGCATTGCAAAACATAATACATTGAAAACGAAGCGCTTTATGGTATCTGTTTTCGAACCTTAAAACTGAAGTGTCTTAGATTCACCTGAAAACTAAACGCAGATTTGAGGAAGCTGGCAGTGAATGGGGTACCTCTCCCTTTGTGACGTTGACGTCACGTGGCAGTCAGAAGTACCGTGCTCTGACAGGGCCGAAACCACACTGCAAGTGTTTGATCCAAAAAATATGAGAGCAGCATGCGATTCACGTCATGTCGATACCTTTTCGCAGTAATTTGTCACAGGTCTAAAGAGGTTGACAAACAAATGTACAGACGCCAGCTACCCCAATCTGTCAAATTTCCCTAATTGAAAGTGAGACTTATACTTAAGTGATAAAGTTGAAAATCTATAAAAGAAATTTGACAGATTGTGGTAACTGGATGTGTTGGCCTTTGTACATTATGAAAATTTTGAATAAGGCATTCCTTATTGAATGAGTACCGAATAATGTGAAGAATGCAATATACTATATACCACCTTGTCGCTTAAAAATGTCCGCAACAATGATTGAAAACCTTCCGTGCACTTTCATAACCAAGTTTTGTTAACTGGTTAAGAAAAACCCTTTTTTATTATTGTTTTCACAACTGGTTTTTAAACAAGAATACGAAGTGTTCATTCATAACTGACAATCACAAATACAATCCATGGTTAATGTTTTTCTAGCGCTCGGCGGCCGCTGCCGCGCCAAATGGTCACCGTTCTAACATAACCTAACCCAAATTATTATGGATATTGTGATTGTCAGTTATGAATGAACACTTCGTATTCTTGTTTAAAAACCAGTTGTGAAAACAATAATAAAAAAGGGTTTTTCTTAACCAGTTAACAAAACTTAGTTATGAAAGTGCACGGAAGTATTGAAAATACGACGGCAATAGGAGGATTTCCGAGCAGTTTGCGTGGATGTTTAAAAGGCGTTACTCCATTGGTACCTGGGAACCGATGCATGAGGATGACTTTACAGATGCAGACATTAATAAACATGAGTGATGTTATATTATGGGAGTACCAGCATTTAATGCTCGAAGGCAGTACCAGGATGCGACCACGGAACAAGAGTTGTGAGTGTGAAGGCGAGGTGGCTGAGTAATATTTTTATTTAATGGTTATTTCAATGCATGACGGTATGACCGTTTCCACCAAGTGTTCTATAAGATTTATACGAGTACAGCCTATGTGAACCTTGTGAACGAATCGGTTGGCCATGCACATTTTCTAAAATAGGACCTGCACGTTGACTTCGCCACAATAGATACCGTTGATGAATTACTATTTACTGTTCGATGTGACAAAAAAACGCTTAATTTTCTTAAAATATTTGACGTGCTAAGGATCTCCCTAGCACTAGCCACTTTGCTATATTGCTGAAACGCCCCTTTAGTTTTTTAAATAGAAATAACTAGCCTGAAATAGGAAATGAAATTCTAATTTTGTTACAAAGTTTATTTTGTAACAAATAAAATAAAACATCGAAACAAATATTTACGCCTAACACTAATGTGGATACAATCAAAGATAAATTCATTCTTCTTCCAATTCTTCGTCAAACTCTCCCTCGTCATCCGCCGTCGCATCTTGGTACTGCTGGTACTCCGACACAAGGTCGTTCATGTTGCTTTCCGCTTCTGTGAACTCCAGCTCATCCATGCCCTCACCGGTATACCAATGTAAGAAAGCTTTTCGTCTAAACATAGCCGAAAACTGCTCCGAAATCCTCTTGAACAACTCTTGTATGGCTGTAGTATTTCCGATGAAGGTGGCAGACATCTTTAATCCTCGCGGAGGTATATCGCAAACGGCGGTTGACACGTTATTCGGAATCCACTCTACGAAGTAACTGCTATTTTTGTTCTGAATGTTAAGCATTTGCTCGTCCACCTCCTTCATGGACATGCGGCCGCGGAAGATTGCGGCGACAGTGAGGTACCGACCATGGCGAGGGTCACATGCGACCATCATATTCTTTGCGTCAAACATTTGCTGTGTCAACTCTGGTACCGATAAGGCACTGTATTGCTGGCTGCCTCGTGATGTCAGCGGCGCAAACCCAGGCATGAAGAAGTGCAATCTTGGAAAAGGCACCATATTTACAGCTAGCTTCCTCAGATCTCCGTTCAGCTGACCCGGGAATCTGAAACACGTAGTCACGCCGGACATCGTTGCAGATACTAAGTGATTTAAATCTCCATACGTTGGGGTCGTCAGCTTTAACGTTCTGAAGCAGATATCATACAATGCTTCATTGTCTATGCAGAAAGTTTCATCAGTGTTTTCAACCAGTTGATGTACGGATAGCGTCGCATTGTAGGGTTCCACGACGGTGTCTGATACTTTCGGGCTTGGGACGACAGAGAAGGTGTTCATTATTCTATCAGGGTACTCTTCCCTGATCTTCGAGATTAGCAATGTTCCCATGCCGGATCCAGTCCCTCCGCCGAGGGAATGTGTCAACTGGAAGCCTTGCAAGCAGTCGCAGCCTTCAGCCTCTTTACGTACTACATCTAGGACTGAGTCGACGAGCTCCGCGCCCTCTGTGTAATGGCCTTTCGCCCAGTTGTTGCCAGCTCCGGATTGTCCGAAGACAAAGTTATCAGGACGGAATATTTGTCCGAAGGGTCCCGAGCGCACGGAGTCCATTGTACCGGGTTCCAGGTCGACCAGGACTGCGCGGGGCACGTATTTGCAGCCTGACGCCTCGTTGTAGTATACGTTTATACGCTCCAGTTGCAGGTCGGAGTCTCCATGGTAAGCACCAGTTGCATCGATGCCATGCTCGTCAGAGATCACCTCCCAGAACTGCAAAAATCGTCTGATTATAATCTTACTACTAGATTGAATGCATTTGCTGGAAAATAAAATACTCTATGAAATTATGTGAGAACACAGCTGTGCTTGCCTCAACATTGGAAATACTAAATATAAAATAGAACAAAAGGTATCATTCTAATCTTGATTGAGATGAACTTGGGTGTCCATTCACATTCGCTTGGTAAACGCAACTTTTCCACGCCAAAACAGATGCCTCTGCTTTCGGAAGTGCTGGAGTAAAATTTTATTATCATTATGTCAGCCAAAAGACGTCCACTACTGGACATAGGCCTTCCCAAAGGTCCACGCTACGTCTTCCGGTTCGTAGTCGCCACTCGAGACTTGAGAAGATTTTATTATTTTAGACATTTACCTTGGCGCCGATCTGGTTACCGCATTGTCCGATCTGAATGTGGACTATTTCCCTCATTTTAGTAATTTTACAAAGAATTTTGAACCCTAAAAACTAGTATAGAAAATTTACTGCAGTCTAATTTGTCATAAAATAAAAAAAATATATAAAAAATATTATTCAGTTACTGGATGCACATTATACACATGATATTTTGCAAGTGACGTTAATTTAAAATTTGTCATTCTGTTTGAAAAAAAAACTTCGATTTATGAAAATTTAAATCTATTTAGCTGCCATTATTTGCGTTATCTGCAAATAGTTTCAAAGATGTGTGTTGCCTTTGGACAACAAATTATTTCAGAAATTCTACTGGGAAAAAACCATAGATGTATAACGATGATAGAACGAAGTGGTACATTGTATGTAAAGGGAGTGATAGACGTACGAGCAAGTACGCGTACTTATGGCTCGGCGACCTTTTTCGATTGTGTGTCACCGTAAGTACGCGTACTTTAAAACCGCCGCGCAAAATCGTCGACGATCCAACCGGTTTGAAATCTTGCTCGTAGCTCGTCTTGGCTCGTACGTGTGGCAGCACTGCGAGCCGCGAGCCGCAATTTTGTTTTGCCAGTTCGTGGACCCGCACGCTTGTTGTGTTTAGAGATTTTTGTTTGATTCAGAAATTTTTGAAAATGTGTGATTATTCACATGAACTGCTAACCGAATTTATAGAAGCTTTCCGTAATAACCCTTGTCTTTGGAAAATTAAAAGCAACGATTACAAAGACAAAAATATGAAGCTTCAAGCATACAATAATTTATTAGAAATTATACGTAAGGTGGAAAGAGATGCTACGATTGAGAATGTAATACGATATAATTCCTAAATAGCACAAAGCTTCTTCTGTCGACGACATCGTAATACAGAGTAAGCTTCACGTGTGTCACCGACGTCGAACCGAGTAAGTTCGCAAACTTACACATGCCAACAACATATGCCTTCCCCAAAGGTTTTATAACTTTGCGAATTGGCACCGCGCTTGGCATGGGAGTTCGTGACCGCAGTTATTTGGAAGTTAGTACACAGGGGGGGCTGCTGCCAGACTACCTAATGTATCCCTTTGTCGCTTTTTACCACACCCACGGGTGGTACAGGGTGTGGTGGGCCTCCCTGAGCCGGAACCACGGATACGGTATGGTTTTATTATATAATCTTCTACACAGAATTTTTGGAGTTCAAATCTTTTTATCCTCTAAAGAGTATCTTCAAAATTTACAAACCCCAGGGTTGAATTAATTTAAAATATTTGATCGAAAGAGACGTTTTTGACACTAAATACGACAAAATCGACAGGAGGATCAAATATTTCAACAACCATGGCGGACCATCAGGCATTTGTAACGGTCAACTGTCCCCTTCGAAGAATTGGAAGGTACCTTGCTTTGATGGAAAATCATCTTGGGCGGAAAAAACAAGATGATTTTGTTTTTTTTATATGGCATTCCCATGCCTACGCTGTACGCATGCCACCTGCAAAAAGTGTCTGCGGGTGGGATGTTGGACTCCCACCGACTAAACCTCACCTGCCGTGGACTTCTCTTGGCTCCTGATGGAAGGAGCCCCGAGAACGCGGGTATGCTGCTCCGGTGCCCCCCTTTTGCGCCTTAATACCTAATAATATCGTGGGACATTATTTAGGTACACACGGCCATCTGATCCCAAACTAAGCAGAGCCTAGTACTATGGAAACCAGATAACTGATATACTGCATAATATATATTACTTTTCTCTTGTAAATATATACTAATATGGACAATTACACCCAGACTCAGGACAAGCAGACATCTTCATGAGAACCCACGACCTTCGGCGTGAAAAGCAAGCATTTGCCAACCACGCCAACAGGCCCGCAACTAAGTACAGACGCCAGCACATCAAGTTACCCCCAATCTGTCAAATTTCCCCAATTGAAAGTGAACCTTATAATTTTGTGATAAAGTTGAAAAATCTATAAAAGAAATTTGACAGATTGGGGTAGCTGGATGTGCTGGTGTATGTACAACCATTTTGTTATTTTTATAAAATATTATTAACTAGCTTTTGCCCGCGGCTTCGCTCGCGTTAAGAAGTATTATTATTAATTACAACCCCCTTTTCGCAATAAAAAGTAGCCTATGTCCTTTCTCAGGGTCTATACCATCTGTATACCAAATTTCATTCAAATCCGTTCAGTAGTTTTGGCGTGAAAGAGTAACAGACAGACAGAGTTACTTTTGCATTTATAATATTAGTCCGGATTATCTTCATATGATATGAATCTTATCATCTTAAAATTTCATTGAATTTCCTATGGAAGTTTCTTGTAGGTTAAAAAGAAACAAAGTGACAAAGTAAAATTGCGCCTAAGTATTTGTGATGATCTAGAAAAGAGATGCTGCAATACATGGGGTATCTGACCATCTAAAAGAAATGCAAAGTACCGTCATACGGTGTACCAGCTAAACAGTGTAGAACTACTGAGCTTTTGTGTACAAGCGATAACGGGTTAGAATTGCTAATTCATAGCGAGATTGAGGGAGCATTTGGGTACTTATAATTACATGTACCATGTCCGAGAAATCCAGAGAAAATTGGCTCACTTTGGAGGAGGCTTTTACCGGCAGAGGGGTTTGCAAATTCACCATAAGATAACTAGTTGTTAATTTTTATTCCAAGTATTCATGTCTACGACAGTAATAATATATAAGTTACACCTTAGACTGCATTTTTAACACTAAGGAATTATATTTATTTTTAACTTGTAATTCTGTAAGAAATATAGGCCTTTTTATTTACTTAATTATATGTACATGTGGATTTCTGTAGTTAATTTGGAGATCGTACAAACGGCAGCAGTCATAGCAGCGCTGCTAATAAGCGTTAACGTATCATAAGAATTTTGCTTTAGACTAGTAGGTTCCTGAATCAAAAGCTCCATGAAATCCTGTGCATTTTTGTTAAAAATATAATAACAATATCCTCCTAGTCGAATATCGGCCACGGCGTATAGTTTCCATAGAGATTAGCCATCTGCTTAGGACATATTGTAGTGCATAAGTGTATGCGAAAACACGGGAGCACTTTCTATTCCATCACTCTCATGATCCGATGGTACGCTTAGCGACACGACCGGAAAGAGGTCAGGTACAGGACTTTACGTGCTCTCCGAGGTACACAGGTTTAATAACGCCAACTCCAAAGACAACGCCCAATTTTTCTTTTTAATTCCCCAAAATCACTTTTGGCCCGACTCGGGATTTGAACCCAGGACCTAGTTCGCTGCGAGTCAACACGTTGCCGCTAGACCAACGAGTCGATCATAAATATAATACATATTCTTCTACTTGAATAAAAACAGTTTTTATTTTACTTTTATGTGCGACTTGGTGCAAGGTACTCCTTAGGTAGTTTTTTTGCAGGATATTGATTTATTAATAGTTCATTATAAACTATTTAATTTGAGGTGGCGCGGCCAGAGAGCACTGCCTGGCGGCCGGACCACATACATTGTTAATTAAAAAGATATCTCTTGAGGTACTAGAAATATACATAGGTATATATTCCGATGAAAGTAGGCTTTAGGTAGGTATTATTTCGAACTATAGCATCTGAGTACTAAACTGTGGTCCGGCCACAGAGGATCACACCGGATAACTCACAATATATGCTTTTACTTTTAAAATTGTGGATTAATAATAATTAATTTTTGTGAAGCTTATTTAGCCCATATGGTATTCATCTATATCTTGATAAATATGTTTGTTAGAACGGAAATTTAATGTAGATTATGTGTGTTACTTTATACAGTTTAAACAACTATCGTCAAAGATATTAGCAAATAAAAATGTGCGGTGCGCGCCGCCCCGGCCGTTGCGTGGCGATATACGAAGGGAAGTATCTATCCGATTGCGTCGCGTCCAGCGCTGTGGGCGTGGTCTATTACGTCTACGAAATAGTATCAAGTTATAAAAATAACAACAAAAAACAGTAACATAAAAAAACCAAACAACAAAAAAATCTTCATCATCATAATTTTTATTTATCTCGAACTTTTAACCCGAAGTATTGCGCGGGACAAACGGGCAGGGACAAAATATTTATGACGCGGAACGAAGTGGCACTGCTAGTAATGAATAAAAACACTCAATGTACGGAAGTTGCGTTTTAAAATGCATCATCATTACGTTACTTAAAAGCTGGTATTCATTGCGTATGGTGTTTTGCTATGCGAGTGGTACCAAGACAACAGATTTTATTGGAAGGTCAATGTTCCAAAGCAAACCAAAACGTATACAAAAACTTGAGTCAAGCTGTTTAGAGAGTTAAACCCCTACCATAGAAACTACGTCTTCGTACTTTAAGGTTAAAAGCTTTTCCTACCTTACCGAGGTTGTGTACGATGAGCTCTGTCGTGGTTTTTCCAAGAGACTGTTGAAAGAGGAGATGTGGCCGTTGAAAAAAATATTTACTGTTTTAACTAATATAGTCAATAAGTTGATAAGTATTATGAAAAATAAAAACAGGTTGGCCTCCCCATAACCACAATGTTTTAATCTCTAAGGTGATGGAATAGCCTTCATTAATTTTTGTTTATAGATAAGTAGATGTAAGAATATTTTTGTATTTTTCATCACTTTTTTTATAATTTCGTTAGTTATTTCGTGGTTTGTTTATAAAATTCTTAGTAATTATGAGAGAAATAGTTCACATCCAGGTTGGGAAATGTGGCAATCAGATCGGGGCTAAGGTACGTTTACCTGCATGTTATATCCTGATAGTTGTGGTTCATAGATCCTTCATTTCATACATATTCGCTAATTTGTGTATATTTTTCAGTTCTGGGAAGTAATATCAGATGAGCATGGAATTGACCCCAATGGATTATACCACGGTGACTCTGACCTGCAACTGGAGCGCATCAACGTATATTACAATGAAGGATCTGGTTCTAAATTTGTTCCCCGAGCAGTTCTCATCGACCTCGAGCCAGGAGCTATGGATAGTTTACGAGGTGGGGTGTACGGACAACTTTACCGGCCAGACAACATCGTATACGGAGTAACTGGTGCAGGCAACAATTGGGCTAAAGGATACTATACCGAAGGTGCAGATTTACTGGAATCAGCATTAGACGTTGTGAGAAAAGAAGCAGAAGGCTGTGACTGCCTCCAAGGGTTCCAACTTGTCCACTCTCTCGGAGGCGGCACTGGCTCTGGCTTAGGGACTTTATTACTAGGGAATTTAGCTGAAGAGTACCCGGACCGAATATCTGTGACTTACTCCATAGTGCCAAGCCCTAAAGTTTCTGATACCGTGGTAGAACCATATAATGCCACGTTAGCAGTCAATCAACTTATCGAAAACTCGACGCAAACATTCTGCATAGATAACGAAGCACTTTACGATATCTGTTTTAGAACATTAAAACTCAAGACTCCAACTTACGGAGATTTGAATCACTTGGTATCATCAGCGATGTCCGGCGTGACGACGTGTCTAAGATTCCCCGGACAATTAAACGCAGATTTGAGGAAGCTTGCAGTAAATATGGTGCCTTTCCCTAGGTTGCATTTCTTTATGCCTGGGTTTGCGCCGCTGACGTCACGTGGCAGTCAGAAATACCGTGCTCTGACAGTGCCAGAACTGACACAACAAATGTTCGATGCAAAAAATATGATGGCAGCATGCGATCCACGTCATGGTCGGTATCTCACCGTAGCCGCGGTATTTCGTGGTCGCATGTCTATGAAAGAGGTCGACGAACAAATGTACAATATTCAAAATAAGAATAAGGCATTCTTTATTGAATGGGTACCGAATAATGTGAAGACTGCAGTTTGCGATATACCACCTCGTGGCTTAAAAATGTCCGCGACTTTTATTGGAAATACAACGGCAATACAAGAGATATTTAAGAGGATTTCTGTGCAGTTTGCGTCGATGTTTAGAAGGAAAGCGTTTCTCCATTGGTACCTGGGGGAAGGGATGGATGAGGCTGACTTTACAGATGCAGACAATAACATGAGTGATATTATATCGGAGTACCAGCAGTACCAGGATGCGACGACTGAACAAGAGTTTGAAGATGAGGAGGGTGAAGAGGAGGTTGCTGGCGATGAGGCTGCCTAATGATTTTATTTAATGATTATTTATTTCAATAAATTAATACAACGCAACTTCGGAATAATTTAGTCTTTATCTTTGGTATAATAGGTATAAACTCTTAGTCCGGTCAATTTAGAGGTTACAGGTTACAATAATTCCCATTAGGCTGAAAATTGGGAGGATCATTCATTACACTATTATAAAGTAAATGTGAAAGTCCTCATCGATCCGGCACGTGGAGAAAAAATACACGGGGTCAAACGTCACAAAAACGGGTTTTTTGCGATTTTCAGCAAAACGGTAAGTTTAATCATAAAATTAGCTGAGACCAAATTGTAGATTAGATGATCTATAAAAAATACTTCAACACTTTTTTCCTAAGAGCCACCGATTTAGTTATAACGATTCAAAAAGTTGAAAGAGTTGGTAATCGTCATAATATGCACACGTTTCAACGCCACCTTTGAGGTAGTGTATTAGCGCGTTTTTTTTAATGTGGTTTCCCCGGTAGTCTCATTTCACTGATATGTTATGATTCTGTTTAATTTCAAGCTATTGAATGACTATTGATATTGGCAAGGGTTGAAAATGATAAAAGGGGTGTAAATTAAAAAATAGGAAAATTTATCGATCAGAGTCTAAATTATCAGAAACTTCTACTTCCTCTTCTCCTTGTTCTTCGTCTTGTTCTTCTTCTTATCCTTGTTTGCCTTCTTCATTCTGGGTGCAAGTAAATTGCCCCAACAACAATTTTTTTTTAATTTACACACTTTTTATAATTTTCTACCCTTGCCAATATTTATAGACATTCGATAGCTCCAAATTAAACAAAATCACAACAGATCAGTGGAATAAGCCTACCGGGGAAACCACATTAAAGAAGAACGCGCTAATACACTACCTCAAAGGTGGCGTGGAAACGTGTAGGTACATATATATTATGACGATTACAACTCTTTCAACTTTATAAATCGTTATATCTAAAAACGGTGGTTCTTAGGAAAATATATTGAGACATTTTTTATACATAATTATCTAATCTACAATTTGGTCTCAGCTAATTTTATGATTAAACATACCGTTTTGCTGAAAATCGCGAAAAACCCGTTTTTGTGACGTTTGACCCCGAGTATTTTTTTTCCACGTGCCGGGTCGATGAGGACTTTTTCCTTTATAATAGTGTAATGAACAATCCTACCAATTTTCTACCTGATGGGAATTATTGTAACCATACCCCTATTTTTTTGTCTAATTTGACCGGACTATACCTATAGTAGAACAAAAGAGGTATGCTGTAACGACTACGTCCGGTGTATAAAGTTAGTAGGTATAGATAGATAAACTCTTAATTGTACACCTAAAGAAATAAAACAAAGCGACAACATACAAGTTATAATAGTACAATTGGCGGCCTTATCACTAAGTGTGAAATCACTATGTGTCTCTTCCAGGCAACCTAGGTAGTGAAAGGAGAAAGGAGTTACAGAGATGGGGCAGTTGCAAGTGTACAAATTACTATATTATAAGGTACTATTTGTACTAATATATATAATAATAATAATAGAACATTTATTTCTCTAATTTTAGGTACATAGCATCTTAAACATAGTTACAATTTGATAGTTTAGATTTAGACCTTTGTGAGAGCTGGAGTCTATACTGGGTTCAAGACCTGTATGACAGATCTCCAGGCAATCACCCTCTTAAACTTAATGCGGATATAAGTAAATTCAAAATGGAATGATCATTGTATTGGTATTGAGAGGAAAACTGATAAAAGAAAGTGAATTGTGTATACTATGGGTCTTAATATTAAACAGTAGTATGTGTGTGTGTGTACATGTGTGTGTGCGTGTGTGTGCGCGTGTGCGTGTGGGTATAAGGTATTTAAGTGAGTACTCTAATAATATTTTCAGTCTCAGCGTAGTCCAGTTTAGATAACCAGTTCGATACAATTTTTTTACATCTCGATTTACACATAGGATATATATTTAAAATTTTATTTGTTATTGTACAGACGCCAGCACATCCAGCTACCCCAATCTGTCAAATTTCTTTCATAGATTTTCAACTTTATTACATAAGCATAAGGTTCACTTTCAATTGGGAAAATTTGACAGATTGGGGTAGCTTGATGTGCTGGTGTCTGTACATAAAACTGCTAAGAAAATAATAGGAACGTTTGGCCAAACCACAACTCACACGGACAGAAGAGCAAACTGTATTTTTACGTCGAAGAGATTAATTCTCTATTCTCTTAATTTAGAAGGTTCAAAGGGAATCTGAGAGTGAGTGGTTAGAATGAGGTTAAGAATGAACCATTTCCGAACGGAGAGAACATTGCAAGTTTTGTATAAATCGATTGTAGGAAATTGATAGGGCAGCCTCCAGCCAACTTTCAGGATAGCTCTCTGAGCGTGTTAAAGCTTCAGCATGTAAGTTTTGGCGGCACGAAACGATACAATACTGAATGACAGATTGACAAAGCGCAAGATATACAAATTTTGCGAAACACGCGTATCAGCAATGTGGCGGAGGTTCTTAAAAATGTATATGTGCCTACGTAGTAAAGACGTAAGGGTATCGATATGTTATAAAATTGTAAGCGGTTATCAATCTGAACACCCAGATATTTTATGCAGTTTGTACGGTTGTTGATGATGAAGATGGTATGTTTCGTGTCTGGGATAGTGAAAAGGTGAGGTAATTCATTTTCTCAATATTCAGAGTGAGCAAGTTATAGGCCAACCAATCAGAAACTACTTGAAATCCGAATTGAGCATGCTGGAATACAGACTCCCAGGAGTCACCGTGAAATACCAGAGCAGTATCATTGGCATTAGTAAAAATAGATGAGTTAGGAAACTTTAATTGACATAAGTCATTAATGTAGATAAGAAATAGAGTAGGGCCGATAAAACTGCCCTCTGGCACAGCGTAGGTTATAGGGAGCTCGTCACTCATCCTGTCACCAATTTAGACACATTGTCTACTGGCCGTGAGATAACTCTTGAAAATAGATAGTTGAATGCCTCTAATACCAATTTTTTCAAGCTTAGTAACAAGGGAGAGGACACAGATAGTATCAAAGGCTTTCGCCAGATCTAAGAATATGCCTATTACCTTTCCTTTTTTATCCAAATTAGAAACTATATTATTAGTAAGATCAAGTACTGCGTGTTGTGTGGATATTCCGGTCCGAAAACCATATTGAGATGGGGAAAGTAAATTATTTTGTTCTAAATATTTAACAAGTCTATTATTTATAAGTCTTTCGAGTAATTTTGATAGGGTAGGTAAGATGGTAATAGAATTATTTCCATCTTACCTACCCTACTATACTTACCTAATTGTTAGGGCGATCTCTGTCCCCACCCTTATGCACTGGATATACAATGGCTAGCTTGAAGGCATTAGGAAAAGTACCTGTTGAAAAGGATAGATTACAAATATAAGTAATATGAAGGACTACGATATTTTTAACATACTTAACACTTGTGAAATTGGAGGCTTACAAGGAAGTCAAGGAGAAGGCTCACGATAGAGAAGGCTGGAAACTGCTACACCGACAAGTACACAACGCTTAAATTAGAGAGAGAGAGGGATCAGGTGGCCGTGTGTATAATGTCCCAGCATATTATTAACAATATTAATTCGGAAATGGACCATAAGTGCCCATTTCATTCTCGCGGGCGCTGCATGTCGCTACACATGCATATTTCGCATTGAACCGTCTTATATTTCTCTCTTCTATGTCTCTTATATTTTCGTCGTCATGCATCATCCTGAAGGCAAAACTTGAACACACGAATTTCTCACACAAGTTTAATAAAAAACCAACCAAATCCACAAAATTTGTTAGTATGATTGTTAGTTATAATCACGACTGTAATCTGAACAGATGAATAGAATTAAAAAGCGGCCAAGTGCGAGTCGGACTCGCCCACGAAGGGTTCCGTAGCAGCAAGTATCTAAGGAAGGAGGAAGTTACAGGGTGGGACAGTTATTTTACCACTTTGGAAGTGTCTCTCGCGCAAAGTATTCAGTTTAGAAAAAATGATTTAGAAACATCAATATAATTTTTGAAGACCTATCCACAAATCCAGTATCTGGTTTCCATAGTACAAGTTATGCTTAGTTTGGGACAGTGAGCGACCATTTGGTCCCTCACTATGGGCCTTATCAGAAGGCTCAAGGTCACCCGAAGAGCAATGGAGAGGGCTATGCTCGGAAAGTCACCGACATATCCCGAAGAACTGCAAAACTGAAGTGGCAGTGGGCGGGGCACATAGCTCGTAAAACCGACGGCCGTTGGGGCGGAAAGGTTCTCGAGTGGCGACCACCAGCCGGAAGACGCAGGCCCCCTACAAGATGGACCGATGATCTTGTGCGGGTCGCTGGAAACTGCTGGATGCGAATAGCGCAAGACCGACAATTGTGGAGATCTTTGGGGGAGGCCTTTGTCCAGCAGTGGACGTCTTTCGGCTGATATGATGATGATGATCCATAAATACGCCAAATGTATGGTTAGATGAAAAAAAAAAATGAGTTTCAGTTCTAAGTATGGCGAACCCCCAAAATTTATTGGCTATTTTCTAAATTTGTGGCAAAAACTTAATGTGGTTCACATAATACATTTGGTTTCTGAGTCATGGATGTTTTCTATATATATAAGTACTAGCTGTACCCCGCGGTTTTACCCGCGTTAAACTTTATAAAATATGGCCTATGTATTATCCTAACTATAAAAATTAGCCTATGTCCTTTCTCAGGGTCTAGACCATCTGTATACCAAATTTCATTCAAATCCGTTCAGTAGTTTTGGCGTGAAAGAGTAACAGACAGACAGACAGAGTTACTTTCGCATTTATAATATTAGTTAGGATTAGGATGTATATCGTCGCCTGGTACCCATAGTAGAAGCTTTGCTTAGTTTGGGGCTAGGATGATCTGTGTGACATTGTCCCCAGATATTATATACCTATTATTATATTATTTACCAAGTTTCAACAGCACAGCTCTTTTTGGCATGACGAATCTATAAGGGTTATTTTGCCACTTGGCTACGGAACCCCTAAAAAAGATTTGTATATGTCAACCCAGCTACCCCAATCTGTCTTTTATAAATTTTAAACTTTTGTCACAAAAGCAGGCACTTTCTATTGGGGAAATTTGACAGATTGGGGTAGCTTGATGTGCTGGCGTCTGTCCTTACAAAACTTCAACCGCTATGGTCGGCTTGGAACATAGGTAATGAGTTTCATACTAGTGGTATTTATTTAGTCTGATGACCTGGCCGTTATAAGATATATATGTCCGTAAGGATTGAGGAGCCACATCAGATTTTTAAAATCTGATCTCACCATTATTTAGCAGCAATGTAGCTTATTTTGCAGCATTAATGTTAGATTTAGCAGCAAAATATATCACTAGTTATTTTAATGCAAAAGTAGCTCCTCAATCTAAACGTCTGAATTGAGGAGCCACATGGAACTCGTTCAGTAATAGATGAATATTTATGAAAATTTTGTATCATTTAGTAGCAATTTTGCATATTACCGTCTAAAAATTTTGCTTCTGTAGCGCTAAAATGAAAGAAAATACAATACTTTTAATATGGCTCCTCAATCTAAACTCAAGAGGTGAATTTCTATTGGATGTGAGCGATCAATTAATATATTCGACATATTGATCATTTAGCAGGTGTTGTGTTTGTTTTTGCAGTATAGAAGTAAAATAGTAAAACAGAGTAAATTTTGTATATGAACGCATTTTCTATGGCTCCTCAATCCTGACGTTCTAATTATATATGTTTGACTGTAGCCACCTGAGATCTCAACGGAATCTAAAGCCAGAGATACTAACATTTAGCAGAAATGTCTGCTAAATATATCTGCACAGTTCAGCAATGTATATATTTTGGATTCTGAAAAAAACAATACTTAACTATTGTCTTGTAAATTCAGTGTGTAGGGTGACCTTATTTTGGGGGTACCTACAAATTAATATTTCACTTACGTACCCACAATAATATTTATTTAGTAACAAAACTTTCATCAGCGGTGAAGTATTCTCGTTTGTACATCATGAATATGTTCATGTACGAAATAAATAATTAACTTGGATTTCTTATATTATCAAGTTAATCATCATGTTTGTGTCATCATAATTAAGTTGTGGGGATATTAATATGTGCAATATCGTGCAGTGACTGATAATTAAGTGCAGTTTGATGTCCTGTTTTCAATGTAATTACATTTGTGCCAACTATTGTTATTTTTTTACATTTATTTATTTAATATACAGTATGTTCGGGTTCGAAGTTTACAAATTAAAATACATACTACGGTCGATTCTTAAAATAGACAAAATTGAAGCACTTTAATGTTCTAAAATATTTGTTAACATTTAGTTATGAAAAAATTCAACGACCAGTCGGGATTTGAACCTGCGACCTTCGGCGTGCCGTGCCATGCTATAAAAATTACTAAAAGTCACTTTGTTCAACGCAATATTGTTGTTTCAGAACCATTATGCCGAAAGGCCGCCAATCGATAGTAGATCTTGAGGATCAACAAAAAGTATTTTATAAATATGCTGGGATACTACAAAATCCTAACATTAAAAGTACTGACCCTATTTTCTTAACCATTTCCAAAGAACTGGATTTTAAAATGACCCCGATAGCCTTATATACATCATTGAAACGTAAACGTCATATATTTTTTGAAAACGATGGATCACTTCTTGAGCAACAAACAACTGGCGAAATACATACTATAAAAAGTGCAAGTTGTAGCAGTAGTGACCCAGATACGTCATTAAAAAGCAAAGATTTTGATTTCGAGAATAGTGCACAAAATGATACAGTAACATTTTCATATCAAATGGACTTGTATGACTGGAAAAAAATTCAGCCTATATACGAATATCAACAACGAACAGGCACTTCCACCTATAAGAAATACAGAAACATGCCCAAGTTTAAATGGAGTAATCTATTAAAAGTAAACATTTATAAATATACTAAACTACCTTGTACTTGGACTTTAAAGCGCGAAAAAGTGGTAAAAAACAAAATCTTTGTGAAAGGCAATTGTTCGCAATGTACTGCATATGCTAAAATAGAAAGTTATGAAACTACTGATAAAATCCACACAATCTACTGTAAAATAACGAATATAGACCGAACTGTCACTGACACAATCCAACAAGGAAATTCAAGTTAACGCCCCACAAAAGACAACAATTAGCAAAAATATTAAGGTACAAGCCTGCAATAGTAGTTCATAATGAAATGGCTTCAGAGAACCTAAGTATTAAGAAAGATGAAAAAGAGGTTGTAAATACACCAGCGTTGCCATCTCTTTCTTGTTTGCGACAAATAAAATCTGAGGCCAGGAGAGAACAGCGGCTTGATCCCAATCCAATTATATCTCTAGTGGTTATGGCCAAAAGTACACATAAAAATGTAATCCGTTCTTTAAGTGTACACCCTAATTTCTTTGTATATTATTGGAACGAGAACCAAATTGATTATTACAATCTGTACCCACGGAAATTTGGAAGGGTAACTATTACAATAGATGCTACTGGATCATTCTTTGAAACAATGCGGCTCCCTGATGGTACAAAGATGACCAAAAGATTATTTTTATATGCAGGTCTGATAACAGCAAATCTTAAATTAAAATCTGTACCAGTATTACAGATGGTTACCGATGCACACGACAAGAAATCTATATTACATTGGCCAAATCAATGGAAAAAATCAGTTGATAGATCACCTCATGAGATTATTTCAGACGATTCTTCTGCCCTGATCGCAGCTAATACTGAAGCTTTTACAGAATACAGTAGTACAAAAGAATACATAAAAAACATGTTTTCAATTTTAGAAGAACAGAGTTCAATCCTTCAAGAACAAAAGCCCTCTACTTTTATCAGACTTGACACAAGTCATTTTGTAAAAACTTTGCACAACTTAAAATGTTTTAATGATATAGAACCAGACATAAAATATTTTTATATTCGCTGCATTTTGTTCTTAAAAGAGTGTGAAAATTTTGAAACTGCGAAATAAGTCATCGGTGATGTGATTCAGACTTGGCTTAGTCACTACGATGATGATTCAAGTCCTGCAAGTTCCAATTGTCAAGGTGCCTTAAACCGACTTGCCTTACGAATGAAAAATATTGAATTCGATCATACGGCAGAATTCAGCTTTGTGGATGATGACAAACGGAACGACGACGAAGTTTTCGGAACTGAAGAACATCACACCGCAAACATTGATTTTTTATTTGGTTGGATGATAAAGTAGCCCCATTTCAAAAACAATTAATGAAAATTAATAAAAATAATAAAAATTTATATTTTTTACCAATATTTATGTCAGAATTTAGGAGGATTCTTGGAAAACTTCCATTATGGTCAAATTTATTGTGTTCTTTTTTTAAAGCTGATAATACTGTTCCATCATCATCTGGAATTGAGAGCTACTTCAAAACTTTGAAAAAATTGCTCTTTAAAACAAAGTTACAAAAGTATCGAATTGATGAATTTATAAAAATACATTCCCAATATTTAGACGGGGAAATCGCACTAAAATGATCTTATTAGTGACTTACAGAATAAAGAAACTAAACGCTCTCGAAAAAGGAAGTTTTCATTCAAAAAATCTCAAACCCAGATGGAAAAATCTCAAAAAGGAGTAAATACATCTCAAACGTAAGTGAAAAAAAGAAAATTAACAAAGTCTGTGAGAGTTAAGAAGATTAATCGGTCATTTGATGCGGAATCAATTTTTTCTGATCGACCTTCTTTTATTGAGAATTGGAGGGGTAAAGCCGATACTGATTCATTAACAAAAATAAAAGTAAAATTTGTAAAAAATGGCAACCTATGCGATGCTGTATCCATAGGTGAAAATTCTATTAAAGTAGATTTGAGAAAAACATGTTGCTTTGATTCGGTCACTTATTTGTTGAGCATGACTTTTAATCAAAGCAGACGTTTTCAAGAAATATTAAACACATACTCAGAAGATTTAATCTCACAATATATTAAACTTCTATCAGATTCTGCTTCTACTGACGGTGATATACACAAAATGAGAACCCAAATTGGCGTGCTGTATTTTGATACTACAGTAAATAGTAGCCACTGTGAATTTGCTTGTAACGTGTCTTACATTTTTGAACACGTAGCCTTGAAGTATTGCTTTAGTGCCATTTTTACAAAAAAATGTATTAATGATTCGTGCCATTTTATCCCAGTATCCAAGCAGATCGCATTTTTGCCTTTGAATTTGAACATAATTTCTGTTTTTGGCATCCAAGGTTTAGAAGATGCAACTTTAATCGCTGATGAAAAAACCGACTGTACGTTTTGTAACAACCAAACTGTGTGTAAATATACTCTATCAAACACAGTTTCATATGAACTGAATGGTTGTGAAAAGTTTAGAGTGAGAGAAATACCAGAATTTGTAATGTTTTCGAATAAATCATATCAGTTAGTAGGTGCTATAGAATTTATTCATGCAATTAACGAAACTGGCATGGGCCACTACAAATGTCACTATCTTACACTGAAAGATGAGATGTTCTGTTACGATGATTACGATTCTAAAATTCGTATAAGTTCTAATCAGCCAATGTTCATTCATTCTATAACTTATAGCGAAATAACCAAATCGTAGGTACGATAGATATAATCTGTTATGAAAATATAAATTTAATAAATTACTTATCCTGGTTTCATTAATACGAGTATAATATAGTCACACTGAATTGACAAGAAAATAGTTAAATATTGTTTTTTCAGAATCCAAAATATATACATTGCTGAACTGTGCAGATATATTTAGCAGACATTTCTGCTAAATGTTAGTATCTCTGGCTTTAAATTCCGTTGAGATCTCAGGTGGCTACAGTCAAACATATATAATTAGAACGTCAGGATTGAGGAGCCAAAGAAAATGCGTTCATATACAAAATTTACTCTGTTTTACTATTTTACTTCTATACTGCAAAAACAAACACAACACCTGCTAAATGATCAATATGTCGAATATATTAATTGATCGCTCACATCCAATAGAAATTCACCTCTTGAGTTTAGATTGAGGAGCCATATTAAAAGGTATTGTATTTTCTTTCATTTTAGCGCTACAGAAGCAAAATTTAGACGGTAATATGCAAAATTGCTACTAAATGATACAAAATTTACATAAATATTCATCTATTACTTAACGAGTTCCAGGTGGCTCCTCAATTCAGAAGTTTAGATTGAGGAGCTACTTTTGCATTAAAATAACTAGTGATATATTTTGCTGCTAAATCTAAAATTCGTGCTGCAAAATAAGCTACATTGCAGCTAAATAATGGTGAGGTCAGATTTTAAAAATCTGATGTGGCTCCTCAATCCTTACGGACATAGATTTACAGTGTGATTAAGGAACATGACCCTCAGGGATGAAGAAGCTAAATTTTCCTAAAGTATTGGCTGTGATAGGGACCTCGGCACAAGTAACTTGATCAGTATCAAGCGAGTGAACTGCCAAGGAAGACTTGCTAAATGGCTCTTTCAATGACTTGACTCAAATAGAAATAAAATTCAAATTTTGTTACATAATTTATTATGTGTAACAAATAAAAAAAAACATCGAAACAAATATTTACGCCTAACACTAACATGGACATAATACGAAACAAGACAGTACAGACAATCACTCTTCTTCCAATTCTTCGTCAAACTCTCCCTCGTCATCCGCCGTCGCATCTTGGTACTGCTGGTACTCCGATACGAGGTCGTTCATGTTGCTTTCCGCTTCTGTGAACTCCATCTCATCCATGCCTTCACCGGTATACCAATGTAAGAAAGCTTTTCTTCTAAACATAGCTGTGAACTGCTCCGAAATTCTCTTGAACAACTCTTGTATGGCTGTAGTATTCCCGATGAAGGTGGCAGACATCTTTAATCCTCGCGGAGGTATATCACAAACGGCGGTCTTTACGTTATTCGGAATCCATTCTACAAAGTAACTGCTATTTTTGTTTTGAATGTTGAGCATTTGTTCGTCCACCTCCTTCATGGACATGCGGCCGCGGAAGATTGCGGCGACAGTGAGGTACCGACCATGGCGAGGGTCACACGCGGCCATCATGTTCTTTGCGTCAAACATTTGCTGTGTCAACTCTGGTACAGATAAGGCCCTATATTGCTGGCTGCCACGTGACGTCAGAGGCGCAAACCCAGGCATGAAAAAGTGTAATCTTGGGAAAGGCACCATATTTACAGCTAGCTTTCTCAGATCTGCGTTCAGCTGACCCGGGAATCTGAGACACGTAGTCACGCCGGACATCGTTGCAGATACTAAGTGATTTAAATCTCCATACGTTGGTGTCGTCAGCTTTAACGTTCTGAAGCAGATGTCATACAATGCTTCATTGTCTATGCAGAAGGTTTCATCAGTGTTTTCAACCAGTTGATGTACGGATAGCGTCGCATTGTAGGGTTCCACGACGGTGTCTGATACCTTCGGGCTTGGGACGACAGAGAAGGTGTTCATTATTCTATCAGGGTACTCTTCCCTGATCTTCGAGATTAGCAATGTTCCCATGCCGGATCCAGTCCCTCCACCGAGGGAATGTGTCAACTGGAAGCCTTGCAGGCAGTCGCAGCCTTCAGCCTCTTTCCGTACTACGTCTAGAACTGAGTCAACGAGCTCTGCGCCCTCTGTGTAGTGGCCTTTCGCCCAGTTGTTGCCAGCTCCAGATTGTCCGAAGACAAAGTTATCGGGACGGAAGATTTGTCCGAAGGGTCCCGAGCGTACCGAGTCCATTGTACCAGGCTCCAGGTCGACCAGGACTGCGCGGGGCACGTACTTGCCGCCCGACGCCTCGTTGTAGTATACGTTGATACGTTCCAGTTGCAGGTCGGAGTCTCCATTGTAGGCACCAGTGGCATCGATGCCATGCTCGTCTGAGATCACTTCCCAGAACTGAAAAATGATAAATGCATTGATTAATTTGATGTATTTAATCGAAAATATAGGATTTTACCTATAGAGTAGTTGATTACTAAATTAAAATGCTGCTTGTTCTCGCATTCTCAAAACGTAGTTATTGATCTGAACATTAAACTAAGTTCTAATAAAAATAGAACAAAACGGATCATTTAAATTTTGATTATGACAACCGTGGGCTACCATGGCATTCGCTTGGCAAATTCAACTTTATCATACAATCTATCGGTTACTGTTGAAGCAGATTTCATCATCATAATGACAGCCGAAAGACTTCCACAATTGCCAGTCTTGCCCTAGCCGCATCCAGCAACTCTCACAGGATCACAGGATCATCGGTCCATCTTGTAGGCGGGCTTTGCACACGCTTCATCTACCGGTGCGTGGTCGCCACTCGAGAACATTAATCTGCCCCAGCATAAAGCAGAAGCAGGGGTCGAAGCAGATTCTTACTACCTATATATCAATAAACTGGTGATATTTATTTACCTTGGCGCCGATCTGGTTACCGCACTGTCCGGCCTGGATGTGGACAATTTCCCTCATTTTAGTATTTTCACAAAGAATTTTGAGCCTTAAAAACTAGTATAGAAAATTTACTTCAGTCTAATTTGTCATAAAATAAAAAAAAGTGATATAAAAAAATTATTAGGTATTTAGTCACTGGATGCACATTATACACGGGATTTTTTTCAAGTGAGGTTCAGAATTTTGTGTTGTCATTCTATTTGAAAATTAAGTTCCATTTATGAAAATTTAAATAATTTTTTTTTGCTGCCATTGTTTGCGTTATCTACAAATAGTTTTTAAAGGTGTGAGCACAACCATAGATTAAGCTTTCTTGATCTGGTACATGGGTACAATGTATGTGCCGTTAAAGGGCTGAATAGGACAAGGACATACTTGAAATAATGTATAAAAATGGTGCCGGTTTCTTTTCACCCTTGAAACTCTAATCACCCCGTTCTACAGTTACGTCTTCGAGCGTAGACAAATGTAAGTACGATGGATCACGTTATCGACCCATAGAAAATAAAAATAATGTTCTAACGTAGAAAATAAGTAAACAGATTTTATTTTAATTTTAGGGTTTAGGAAACAAACAGAATATAGGCTTGGCCTCTTGCGCCCATTACCGTTAAAAAACTTATTATTCAAGTATGTTATGAAATTTTTTCAAGATAGGTAATCTTTTTAAAAATAAATTTAAGAACTCCTCAAATCTTACTCTAGGGGGTGAAACTTAAGAAATGCCGAAAAGCCTGTCTCATTAGTTTAATTGTATAGTACTGAAAAATTTGAGATAAGTAGTCTCAAAAGTAAAACCTCTATGCAAATTTTCAACCCCTATTTAAAACACTAAGGCCTAAGGGGAGAACTATTCATACATAAAGTAAGCTATAAAGAAAACTACCTGTAGAAATTTCATAATTCTAAGTCCAGCGGTTTCGCGGCTTCGTTGATGAGTTAGTCAAGGTACTTTCTATTTATAATCATAGAATGAAAGTAGAGAGATTATTCTATTCTGATAAATATTTGTGTATTGTATGTTTAATATATGAGTATACTTGAGAGAAGGTAGAGAATTCTTCGACCAAAGCCCATCTCAGTACATTGATGTGCAATAAGGTAAAGAATCCTTCACCTCACCGAAAACGGAAAGCTACAGATGCATGCTTATGGCGTTATTAAATGACGACTTTCCAATGACGCTCAGGTGCCAAATCATTGACGTATGCATTCTGTTGCCAAACACCCAGAAGTCTTTTATAAAAATGATGTTACTTAACATTGTGGCTAGGAGATATCTATACATATAATAAAATCGTAAGAAAGGCAAAACTGTTCATTGAATTTTTTTAAAAGGATTTATTAGGCGTGATCTACAATCGATATCGAAGCCAAAAATATCGTTTATAGAATTTTTGTCTGTTTGTCTGTATGTATGTCCGGGCTAAAATCAAGAAGTACTGCATGGAT
The DNA here is from genome assembly GCA_951640165.1 of Pseudoips prasinana. Taxonomy (NCBI): domain Eukaryota; kingdom Metazoa; phylum Arthropoda; class Insecta; order Lepidoptera; family Nolidae; genus Pseudoips; species Pseudoips prasinana. The sequence continues at coordinate 7,089,526 of OX621236.1, forward strand.
TTACTTCAAATTTTGCATGAATGTTACTATGAGGTCGGGTCAACATATAGGCTACATATTATCACTCTATCACCTACGGGGGAGGGGCTGTGATCTATACATATAATAAAATCGTAGGAAAGCCAAAACTGTACATTGAATATTTTTAAAAGAGGATACTTGGGGCGTGATCTGCATTCGATATCGAAGCCAAAAATATAGTTTTTTGAATTTTTGTCTGGTTATCTGTTTGTCTGTATGTATGTCCGGTCAAAACTCAAAAAGTACTGCATGGATTTACTTCAAATTTTAAATGAATATTACTAAGAGGTCGGGTCAACATATAAGCTACATATTATCACGCTATCACCTACGGGGGAAGAGCTGTTATAAATTTTATAAAGTTTAACGCGGGTAAAACCGCGGGGCACAGCTAGTATTAAATAAAGATATGATTGTAAATACGAACATATTATAGATAAATTACACCGCACACGCACACACGCACAAATATGTCCTGGGTGGGAAGCGAACCCACGACCTCTGGCTTCGCAGCCATGGTCTCTAACCACTAGACTAACAGTAATGTTGCCATGGAATGCCTCGTTGAGTCGGTACTTACTTACTTATCGTGTGGGCAGTGGTTATCCTAGTGTCATAGCCTATGCACACCACGTTTTTTAACGTTTAAACGTGGTGTGCATAGGCCCTTAATTCAAATACGCGTTTGAATCGACACAGACACGTTTGCAGCGATACAGATGCGCGTATGTAGCGATTCAAACTAGTATTTGAATTTATACAGGTGTGCAGAAGTCTACAGGCTGCAGATAGGCTGCGTATGACTTGCGTGCGTATCGCGTCTATATCGCAGCATCGCGCGTCAACGGCGCGTTTAAAAAACGGTGTGCATAGGCCCTTACTTGTTTTTAATTAGAAACACTGATAGTCGACAGCACCAGAAGTTTTGTAAGTACAGACGCCAGCACATCAAGCTACCCCAATCTGTCAAATTTCCCCAATAGAAAGTGCCTGCTTTTGTAAAGTTTAAAAAGAGAATGGCAGAATTCGTATCGCATACTTCCGTTGTTGTTCAGCTATATAATTTGTACCACTTGTTAAGACAACTAAGGTATTGATTTTAATGTAAGTATAATATTTTTAGAACTTGGGATTAATTAATAAAATCAAAAAGAATATTTCAATTATTTTCAATAAATAAACGTATTAAAATCGTAAACTAAACGCAGTTACGTTTACAGAAATTGCCATGTGTAAAATAATATAAATGTCGAAATTATAATTAATTATTTATAAATGGGAACAACATTACATATAAATCATATAATTATAGACTTATTTATTATACCTAAGAAAGCACAGTAGTTGCATTAAATCGTAATAATTAATGATTTAGAATAGGAACGATTTTCGTCGTCAATATTTTTTTGTTCATGGCAATTATTTATTGACAGGCAAAGACAATCTGTCAGGTATTTATTGCTGTTGTTTTGATACATGTCATCAATTTAGCAAATAATCTTGCAGATATTACGTGAGTTCAGCATCAGTTCCTCCGTGCTATAATATATGTCTGTAAACAGTGGATTCACGAAAAGACGCTTTATCATTTAATTAAAATGACGAGTTTGCAATGTGTTAATTGCAACATTCGTTTGCCCCGACTAAGAAGACAAGCATTATCCGAATGAGTGAAGTTCTCAATAAACCAAATAAACCCAATGTTGCTTTGTGTTATGTGATAATTATTATTGTTTGGTACTTATATGAAGATATTCTTAGACGAAGTAATACTAAGGATAAATTAATAATAATATCAATAAAATTAATGTAGTTACAAAAAACAAATAATCTATTGTTTTATTTACCTCCACTCAAAACCTCATATATAACCCCTCGCAACCTCACACAAATGTACACTGGGTTATGTACTATGTAATTAATGGAAATAAAGACCTTTTCATTATTTCAACAAATAATAGCTGTTTGAATCTTCCTAACCTAACTCGCGATCCGTTTAGGGTTTTCGGGGCAGGTTCGGAATAAATCCATGTAATAGACTATAAAAAGAGCTACAACATTTACTTTATCACCATTATTACATAAACATTGGTTTATGTAATAAATGTAATAATAATATCTAGGGACAATGTCACACAGATCATCCTAGCCCCAAAATAAGCAAAGCTTGTACTATGGGTACCAGGCGACGATATGCATACTTATATAGATAGATAAATACTTAAATACATAGAAAACATCCATGACTCAGAAACAAATATTCGTGCACATCACACAAATATTTGCACTTACCGGGATTCGAACCCAGGACCACCAGCTTCGTAGGCAGGAGCACTACCAACTAAATATAATATGTAACAATCTTCATTGGTACACTAGTTAACACTAGCATTTCATTGCCACATCAGTAGACACACTTTGATATTTACAGTATCTTTATTACTTAGGCAGTAAGAGTGATTTTAGAACTGCAATGTTTCCACGGTCATGGGGTTGACCCACAGATTACCAAACGTAACCTTAAAATAAAACTGGCTATAACTTTTATATCCCAAGTTCTAAAAATCTAAGAAATTAAAAATGCCTTTTCTATAACATTAACCACCAATTAAAATATAAAATATCCCGTAACACGAAATTTTACTAGCGGTACAAAAGCCTCATAGGTACATTCTTGCCGTTTGCCTTTATAAAAGACCCTTCCGTGCACTTTCATAACTAAGTTTTGTTAACTGGTTAAGAAAAACCCTTTATGATTGTTTTCACAACTGGTTTTTAAACAAGAATACGAAGTGTTCATTCATAACTGACAATCACAAATACAATCCATGGTTAATGTTTTTCTAGCGCTCGGCGGCCGCTGCCGCGGCACGCTCGCTACGCTCGCTCGCCAAATGGTCACCAATGTAACATAACCTAACCCAAATTATAATGGATATTGTGATTGTCAGTTATGAATGAACACTTCGTATTCTTGTTTAAAAACCAGTTGTGAAAACAATAATAAAAAAGGGTTTTTCTTAACCAGTTAACAAAATTTAGTTATGAAAGTGCACGGAAGTTAAGACTGGGGTAGCTGGGTGTGCTGGTGTCTGTGCCTCCGCGGAAGTCATCGGGTTTGCCTTGTGCATACATTTTGGCCACATTTTGGCCACATTTTGCGAAAATGTGCGCTATGAGAAAGTGATGGGTTGCGAGATTGGTGAAATAAAATATACAAATATGATTTTAATTTTATTGGGACATTTACAAGGACGTACACAAACATTAATTGCTATTCTTCCCCTTCCCCTTCTGCTTCTTCATCAAACTCGCCTTCGTCATCTGCCGTCGCATCCTGGTACTGCTGGTATTCTGATATAAGATCGTTCATGTTGCTTTCCGCTTCAGTGAACTCCATCTCATCCATACCTTCACCGGTGTACCAATGGAGGAATGCTTTCCTCCTGAACATGGCCACGAATTGTTCAGATACCCGCTTGAATATTGTTTGGATTGCTGTCGTGTTGCCAATGAATGTGGATGCCATCTTCAATCCTCGTGGAGGAATATCGCATACTGCTATCTTTACATTGTTAGGGATCCATTCTACGAAGTATGTGCTATTCTTATTCTGGATGTTCAGCAACTGCTCGTCAACTTCTTTCATTGACATACGACCTCTAAATATCGTGGCCACTGTGAGGTATCTCCCGTGTCTTGGGTCGCACGCCACCATCATGTTCTTTGCGTCGAACATCTGTAGGGTAAGCTCCGGGACGGTGAGCGCTCTGTACTGTTGGGCCCCTCGTGACGTCAATGGCGCGAAGCCTGGAGTGTAGAAGTGAAGTCTGGGGAACGGCACCATGTTAACTGCCAACTTCCTCAAGTCCGCGTTCAGTTGCCCGGGGAATCGAAGACAAGTTGTGACACCAGACATGGTAGCGCAAATTAGGTGGTTCAAGTCGCCGTACGTGGGTGTTGTTAGCTTCAGTGTCCTGAAGCAGATGTCATACAGCGCCTCGTTGTCCAAACAAAATGTGTGATCAGTGTTCTCTACTATTTGGTTCACGGCTAGCGTAGTGTTGTAAGGTTCAACTACACAATCTGAGACTCGTGGACTCGGAAATACAGAGAAAGTCATGATTATACGGTCAGGGTATTCTTCACGAATCCGGTTGCTGAGGAGGGTTCCCAAACCAGATCCAGTACCTCCACCAAGCGAGTGGGATAGCTGAAAGCCTTGAAGGCAGTCGCAACCTTCAGCTTCTCTACGAATGACGTCTAAACAGGATTCTAAGATCTCGACTCCTTCGGTGTAATGTCCACGGGCCCAGTTGTTGGCCGCTCCGTTCTGCCCGTAGACAAAGTTGTCGGGGCGATAGAGGCAGCCAAAGGGTCCGGAACGCACGGCGTCCATGGTGACAGGCTTGAGATCGACCAACACGGTGCGGGGCACATACTTTCCGCCGGATGCCTCATTATAGTACACGTTGATTCTCTCGAGTTGGAGATCTGAGTCGCCGTGGTAGCACCCGCTGGGGTCGATCCCATGTTCGTCGGAAATCACTTCCCAGAACTGTAAACAATTAAAATATATGAAGATCTACACGGTAAATACACTACATAGAGGTGGACTATTTTAAGCTTGCCTGGGCACTTAGCTTTAAAAAGGAATAGTGGAAAAGTTAAGCTCTAGTAACCCTACCCATGACCCCGGCGAAGATAAAGATATCGCTCCCCTACTATTAGCTTGACTGGGGAAAATGCCTCCACCGTAATGGAATAATCACTTAAGAGCTGTATATTTTATGTTGTGTTGAAAGTGACTACTTGCAAGCTTGTAAACGTGGCATTAACGAAATTGCTTATCGTATGGTGGTTTCCCTAAGTGTCTACTACAACCGGAAAAGAGCATATCGAGCACTGCGAAAGTACGGAGACGCACAGAAAGCCTCTTAACCATTTTAGCGGTCACCCATCTATTGCCTGACCGTGCGCCGAGGTACTTCACCTCATCGACCACGAACGGACCGGTGAGAGCAACTAGCACAGCACCTCGTGTTGCCTTTATTGTAGTCTAAAATACATGTAATATAACGGCAAATAGTTTTGTTCTATTGAAATAGAAATTTGAAGAAACTGACCTTTCCGCCGATTTGATTCCCGCACGATCCAACCTGAATGGTAATGATTTCCCTCATCTTGTCAATTTATCGTCACTTCCGGTTCAGATACTTGTAAATTTCTCTAAAATGGTTATCTAAATAGCTCCAAAATATTGAAGCTTAACATTAGCTTATAACTAGAAAAAAAATAAAAAAAAATATTTATACGAAAATTACACTGCGTGCATCGTACATTGGATTTCAGTAAAATGAGCCCTGACACCAAAAAAGTCTGGGGACTGGAATTTTAAATTTGAATTCTAGAATAAGAATTAAAAAATACATTTAGCCAGTGCGAAAATTACAACCAGTGACATTTTCCGCTATTAATTCTTCTTGAAAGAATAACCTTCTTTTAAATGTGTATTACGTACAGACGTATTTATATGGTATAAGGGCGGCCTCAGAGATCTGAAAGGCATATCTGAATTCAAATACTGAGTTCATAATCAAGCATCAAGGAGTCTCATTCTTGTCTTTGAACTCAGAAAGTATTCCAGTTGTATACCTTACTAGAGCAAATATTCACAAAACAGTATCAAATTATGTCTCATTTTTTATGTGTTATGATATTTACTCTATTATATCGTATGGGCAGTGGTTACCTTAGTGTCAGAGTTGTTCAAGCCGCCCAGTAGACCTCTGAAAAGGCGGACAGCTTGAAAAAGCTTTAAACACGAAGATGCTGAGAAATTTAACCAGCTTGGATGGTCATAGAGACTGACCGCATGGCTAGATGCTTAGCTTCGCCGGTGAGAGCAACTTGCTGGCTTTCCTTCACCAACCGGCATCAAAAAGAAGGAAGTTATCAATTCGCCTGTATGTTCATTTCGTGTTTTCTCCGTTCTTTATGTAATGAATGTAACGATTTTTGTATATTGATAGGGAGTGCTTTTAGGGGTGGCCCAGTGAATTTGCGTTCACTGGGGTAGCCCCAAATACATTTTATTTAAATAGTTTGATATAAAGAGAAATTGAAGTCTGTTATATGTTCTTTAAATAATTATTATTTTGGTCACATTAGTTGTTAAGAGGACGAATGTAATGTGCACATTTGCATTTGGTTTTTATTACATGAAGTTTAAAGAAGTGCGATGTACAGGAGTGCTAATACGTCTGCTAGCGATGCGGGGGACAACATACTGCGGCTGTTGACATGAGCGCGCTGCTTTAACAGGTCGGGGGTTCGATTCCCACCCGGGACACATACTTCTGTGCATGAACATATCTGTTTGTCCTGCGTATAAGTATGTCTTTACAAAAGGCAACTAGTGTCAACTATTATGTCATATATCAGTTATCTGGTGTACATAGTACATGCTCTGCTTAGTTTGGGATCAGATGGCCGTGTGTGAATAATGTGCCAGGATATTAAATATCAGTTATCCTGACGGGCCGCTTGCTCCTTCGGGGTGCGCAACTGTTTTTCCTGGCGGCGCGATAGCTCCTACATCATAGCTGACATTTGTTGAAGAAGTAGGGTTATGTCGCCAGCCGCAGTCTGGTGTGCTCCCGCGTCCTGGTGATGCTCCTCCGTACGCCGAGAAGTAGCACAAACCGACTGATGATAGATGACTGAACAATTTGAATTTTCAAGATATGTGTGAAACATCTTGGTGGAATTCAAACTATTAATTCTGTTTCTGAGAGAATTGTTTAGAGAGAATGTGTGTGGAGCACTTTGATATATATGTTTTTAGGGTTCCGTAGCCAAATGGAAAAAAACGGAACCCTTATAAATTCGTCATGTCTGTCTGTCCGTCCGAATGTCACAGCCACTTTTTTTCCGAAACTATAAGGGCTGTACTGTTGAAACTTGGTAAGTAGATGTATTCTGTGAACCGCATCAAGATTTTTACACAAAAATAGAAAAAGAACAATAATTTAGGGGGGTCGCCATACGTAGAACTGAAAATCAAATAAAAAAAATTTCATCGTACCCATACATGTGGGGTGTCTATGGATAGGTCTTTAAAAATCATACTGAGGTTTCTAATATAATTTTTTTCTAAACTGAATGGTTTGCGCGAGAGACACTTCCAAAGTGGTAAAATGAGTGTCCTCCCCCCCCCCCCCTGTAACTTCTAAAATAAGAGAATGATAAAACTAAAAAAAATATAAAATATATGATGTACATTATCGTGGAAATTAACAACGAAAATTGGTTTAAACGAGATCTAGCAAGTAGTTTTTTTTTAATACGTCATAAACCGCAATTTGCTTTCATTTAATCAACTGAAATACTTTCTGCTACGGAACCCTTCATGTGCGAGTCCGACTCGCACTTGGCCGGTTTTTTAATATATATCAATGTGTTCCACACATAATAGGAATTGTATGTATCAATGGAGAAGTATATTTAAATTTATGAAATAGTGAGCTTTCTGAATTAACAATATGAATTCATAGACGTATGGCGGCTGTATGTGGCCGCCCTTAGAATGATGAAAAATACTTGGCACTAAATTTAACTGCTAGTTATGCTCAGACAACCTGGTTAGTTCGTGCACTAGCGATACCCTATACCCCTATACTTATTGCAGGTCACTTTACAAAATCGGATTTATAAAATTCAATTCATTTAAAAAAATATAAGAGTACATTATATGGATATACATTATCACAATATAAAACATAACATTTAACGGACATATAGAACACCCAGACTCATAATATTCATTTATGGGTCACACAAATAGTTGTCCTGTGCGGAGCTCGAACCAGAAACAAGTCCGCCGAGGTAGCTACCAACTATAAGAGTCAACTGAAAGATGGAGCCACATGCACCACTGATTTGTTTTTAATGTTTGTTCATACCGTGTGTTTTATATGTTTTAACTTGCCTTGCAGTTTGTACGCGATACGTTCGTACACTTATAATTATAATCTTGAATACTACGTTTATTAGAATGTGCTCCCGGAACACACCACTAAATATTCTTGTTTAAATTTTGTCAGGCAGTCAAAGATCAAAATATCATAGTACTAGCGGCCCGGTACGTGCTTCGCTACGTATAAGGCATAGTAATAAAAAAGATGAGTTATATTATTAAGTTCATTTATTCAAACAAAAAATATTTTAATTTGCTAAAAGATGTTGATTTTATTAAGACTTTTTTTAAATTTTCTCTACGTACAAACCTTCCTTGGACTTCCACGAATAATTCATGACCAAAATTAGCCAAATCGGTAAAGGCGTTATTGACATTATTGACATTACAACGAAAAGTGGCATTAATTTTTATATATATAGAGATAGAAGAAGATTAGGTTTCAGAAATGAAAATAGAGCTACTTGCGTCATCTAATGAACCAATGCCGCAATAACTACAACTCAGGGATTCAAAATCCTGAAAACAGACTGAAATGCGTTACGAAGTTACCCAGATAACAAACTACAAAGTTCCCCGACCGTCCGCTAGATGCCACTACTCTGGTTTCAGGCTTGTTTTGTTTTCAGCGGCGGCGTACTGTCACTAATATCATGGCGTTCGCTTGAAATGTCACCGAGGTAGCGATGTCTTTATACAATGTAAATTATTAGTTATCCTGTATGATGTAGTTGCATTTAATGTGTGCCGTGTGTGAGGTGTGCGAACGCCCGCGGAGTTATGTCAGTGGCCGGCGGAAATGCGGCCGTGGAAGATAAAAAACCTGCTTATTGTGAGGACAGCACCGATAGTGACAATGATACGGAGAGAAAAGCTCTCCTGCGAAGAATATCAACCAGCAAGTGCGTCGGTAGACTGGTAAGTGCAACCTCAAAGTTAAAATGTATGCAGAATGTTGTTGTATGCTAGGGCGTGCCAAGTGTCAAACGTCTAGCGGGGAGGGGGGCTACATGTGCCCGGGCCGCTCACCCAATTTTTTAAGATGATTTTTTTTTATTTATTATGTTTGCTAAGCTTCAAAATTAATTGTGTGTGCCGAAGTAATGAGATGTGGAGCTCGACCTATTTACGAGCAGTCCTGAAGGGGAGTGAGGCGGTGACAATAATTTGTGGAGGATATTTAGTATGTATACTTATTGATCCTTATACTATCAATCCAACAGGTGGTTGATGTATTAAATTAATGCATTCAATTGTTCTAATGTCAAATACATTGTTTATTGGCGGCAAAAAAATTAAATTATCGGGATTCTATCGCATTCAAATATAACGGGTTACAGTAGGTATTAGCGTCAAATATTTACAGGGATAGGTAATTGAACCATACTCATCATGAAATCTAGACTTAAAATTATGAAAATAATATTGGATAAAAATGGATAAAAATATTCTTATAAAATACTTCATTATCTACATTTTCTGTTACAAATAATCATTTGGCATTATGTGCCAAACGATTTGTTATTATTTTTCTATACAACACACGATAGGCTAAAGCCTTATTTTTTTACATTTCTCCCAAGTTAAGTATAACGGCCTTATTATCTTACTAAATATAGACAGAACTATGCAGACAATATGAAGTAAAATTTAGCTTAAATTATAAACTTCGAGAATAAAAACTAAAGTAAACCTAAAGTATCTTTGACAACAACTATTAAGTTGTTGTCACAGAGACAAGCTAGCTAAATATCATTACTATTATAAAATACATTTTATAAATGTTTAAACAACCCGCGTACCTAAATATCTATAAATATCTAGAAATAATTATGTATACTTATCTATATTACTACAAACATATTCTGACTATTTAGTACAAGCGCTTTTAAGTCTACGTGAATACACACAAAAAAGGCTTTTATTCACATAGACTTTAAATAATCTGATCTCCCTTAAAATAATCTGTACTAATTCTGTTAATAATTATAAGAAACGTAAATATATATAAACATTTTCGTTAAAGCTATAAATTAATTAATGTAGACGATTCTATTTTTGCTGTCGGTGTTAACGCGACGTAATGATAAATGACTGCAGACAATAAATGAGATCGTAATGAAATTTGACGGTGAAATATTTATAATTCAGCCAGTAGCAAGTTATTGGAAAATATATTTCATGGCGGCATTAGCGGTTTTCTTAACAGGCCTTTCACAACGTATTAATATTATTACGAGAAATTTTAAAGTATAACAAAGTGTGATGGATTTATAAGTTTATTTTTACGTGCTAATTTTATTTAGTGAGTTCGAAATTCATTAGTGTCTAAAAACGTATCGCAAGTACCTGTTTGATGTTATCTACAAGTTTAGTGATAATTTTTTCCATAATATAGAATTTCAGGCTTTAGAAAATGTTTGTCTAGATAGTTTTATGAATTATTTGGTACTGAAATTGTACCTACTTTTTACCGTTATAACTTTAGGGGCACTTAGTTACTAAGGATTTATTAACTGCCTTAAATTTAAATTAATTTATCAATATCCGATTAATTTTTGAACTAAAGAAAAACTTGGGTTTGAAACTTTATGCGTTCTTTTTGTTCCACGTTTCTATTACTTTTCTATTCGAAGATTTTATTGTCTACCTACTATATTAATAAATTTCTATTATTGGAAACTTTCGATTTCGTTTAGTGTAAACCAAATTAACGTGAACTTCTTTCATCATCATCATCATATCAGCCGAAAGACGTCTACTTCTGGACAAAGGCCTCCCCCAAAGATCTCCACAATATCTGGTCTTGCACTATTCGCATCCAGCAGTTTCCAGCGACCCGCACAAGATCATCGGTCCATCTTGTAGGGGGCCTGCCCACGCTGCGTCTTCCGGTTCGTGGTTACCACTCGAGAACCTTTCTGCCCCAACTTCTTTAATTATAGGCACGTTTTGGCACAAACACGATTTAAATACATGATTTTTCTGAGTAAAAACTAATCGCTAAGTCAACAAATGTGGTTTAAGACTATGTTTTGGGTTATAGGTTTATACATTTTATGATTAGAAAAATGTTGTTTGTTTAAGATTTATCATAAAAAAATTGTTACGTTTCTTAACTGATGTAAAGTTTTTAAATCGCTCTATTAGCGTCGTCGTACTTGTAAGCTAATACGGGCAGGATTGGCGTGAAACGTTTAAATAGAATCTTATCATCTTCTTATCTAATTTCGCCATAACAAGATAAATTGTAAGACTTGGATAAGATGTATTCAAAATACATGTTTAATTTTACAAATTACATATACTTGCAAAACTTCTCGTGGAGGAGCAATGGCCCGAAGCTAAGTATAGACTATATTCTGCTGAGTCTCAAAGATAATCCACTTTTAGCTGCAATAACTTACTTTATCTTAGTTGCATACCTTCTTGCTACTTATGTAATGTTCTCTCTTGAATGTACTTTGTTTTTACTTTACAGTTTAAAACTACACAATGTAATATACTAACAAACATTATCTTACATTAGCAAGCTTGTGGTCTTTAGATATAAATAGACAGTCCTCCGACAGTCACATCAAAACCTAGTTGTTTGATTACATCTGAGTGCGTCTGCTCCTCGATGACACGTGCGGAGATACAATTAGCTTCCGATAGTGGCATAATTAGCGAGTGCTGATTAACGTTTTATAGAGAAGGCTCAAACGCAGACATCGTTTTTTTTTTAAAGTCAGGGCCCGCGTTAGGGAGTATAATACGTGTCGCGGGGTACTTTCAAACATATAATAGACGGACGCAAATTACATCTAGACTCAGAACAACTATTTATGGGTCACACAAATAGTTGTCCGGCGCGGGATACGAACCCGCGACACGAAGCAGCAAGACGACTGTCTTAGCCGCTGTGCCACACGCGCAGTCAAATCGACATCGATCATCGACCATGTTCTTTTTGCTCTTTTGGTCTCAAATTTTGGTCTAGTTGTTTGTAACCCTGACTGTTGTGTGTCTCTGACGGGTTGTTATTTATCTATAATATAGTATTAAGTATGTTTATCAGTTGTCTGGGTGCCATAGTACAGTTTCTGCCTAGTTGGGAGCAGATGGCAGTGTGTTAGCTGCCCCAAAATATTTATTTATAATTTATTTGGAAAAACATACTTAATAATTTATGCAGACTAGTCGATCTATGCCATTTAGTAAATTGCTTCTTCGAAAAAGATATAAACGAAGGCTATAATTTTACAAAGAGCGCCAAAAGAGCCTGGCTAACGTACGTATTACTATTACTAATCTTACAAAGAGTGCCATAAGGCATTATGGCGCTCTTACTAAAATTAGTAGTAGTAATACGTATATTATAAGATATGAAAGGGTAAGTTATAATAATAATGCCCTCTTGATTGAATTTCGGATATCGGGGTCAATCTCAAAGCAAGCCGTACAAGGGTGTGCGTAAAATAAGTGCACCTTAGTGCACTTATTTTTGTACATTCCATTTGAATATGGCCATTCCATAGCCATGTTCTAATAGGATGGTTATATAATAGAATATGGTTCTGATAAAATAGTCTCTCACAAACATATTCTAATGGGATGGTCTAGTCAAAGCGACCAGAAACAGCTCAGGTGGCAAAACTGTAACTGCCTTTTTTTTTCTGCCAGAACAATCCTAACAACACTTTTTGGTCTGACTCAGGATTTGAACCTAGGACGTAAATGTCTGTTGACTAGGGGACCGCCGTAGTAAAGTCAGTAACGTATATAGGGAAATTATGGAACTAATAGTAGAACTAGACGAGATTTTCTTGAATAGTAAGTAAAGTTTCCGACACTATGTTATATAAGATTATGAAAGCCATCAAATAAAAAATACCCAAACATAAGATATTCCATATTTTTCTGAAGTATGTTTACCCAAGTAAACAAACCATTACAACGCGTCAAGTTTCACATCTATGTTCAGCGAACAAACAGTTGCCTACACTGACAGCTCTTCAGTCCTGTCTCGCATTGAGCTCACGTCATTGTCACCCTACAGAATACCGGACCACGGACGTCCGGAGCTGTCAATCTTTTGGCCGTAACAGTTTCGTGTGTTTGCGCTCACAGCATGTAATCACTATGTCTGCGGTTATATGTGGCTGGAATAGTTCAGCTTTGTGGTTCTAAACGAAATTATTAATCTATATATTATCTATATATTTTGACAAGCCTGTTGGCGTGGTTGGTAGATACGTTGCCTTTCACGCCGAGGTCGTGGGTTCGATTCCCACCCGGGACAAATATTTTTGTGCATGAACATGTCTGTTTGTCCTGAGTCTGGGTGTAAATTATCTATATAAGTATATATTTACAAAAGAAAAATAGTATATGTAATATATCAGTTATCTGGTTTTCATAGTACAAGCCCTGCTTAGTTTGGGATCAGATGGCCGTGTGTGAATAATGTCCCAGGATATTATTATTATATACATATATAAAAATCAATTTCTGTTTGCAAGTATCGCTAAAACTCGAGAACGGCTGAACGGATTTATCTTATCTTGGTCTTGAAATGTTCGTAGAGGTCTAGGGTAGGTTTAAAAGGTGAGAAAAATCAAAAAATTGCCGGCAAAACCCTAAAAACAGATCTCTTTTTTTCCAAATAAACGTTTTCTAAAACAAAAGTTTAGGTTTTTATTTATCGAGGCAGTACGAAGTCTGCCGGGTTAGCTAGTCTGTTATAATTACTATGTTTTGGACCACATAATATATTAGTGGTTTGGGGGATTAAAACGCGAGATGTTTTTGTGTTCGTATTTATTATTTATACTAAAAAACGATATGAGCCGGCAGTCTATCTTTGTAACTCAATTATGTCAAAACGGCTGATCCGATTAGCATGAGATTCGGAATGGAGACAGGTTGGATATAGAATACTCTTTCACCCTTATTTAAAAACGAGGTCTTAAGTTAAACTGCAGTTGAACTATGGATTAAGCAATCTCTTTAGATAGTTTTCGTCTAAACCAAGGCTCAACTGCAGTTTAATTTTAGACTTCGTTAGTAAATAAGGGTGTTTATGTACACTTTAAGAATGAATATGACATGAAATAGTACATAGACAAGTTGTACGGGTCGGTCTTTTCGCATAAAGCAACCTCTTCCTGACAACTTGAGGATGGATAGGAGCTGAACATTAGAGAATACCAGAATTGTGCAATATCATTTGTATATACATAATGTGTACTAAGTAACCGACATAGCCGTAAGAATTGCCAAGCTGAAGTGGCAGTGGGCAGGGCACATAGCTCGCAGAACCGACGACCGCTGGGGCGGAAATGTTCTCGAGTGGCGACCGCGAACCGGAAGACGCAGCGTGGGCAGGCCCCCTACAAGATGGACCGATGATCTTGTGCGGGTCGCTGGAAATCTATGGATGCGGATAGCGCAAGACCGACAATTGTGGAGATCTTTGGGGGAGGCCTTTGTCCAGCAGTGGACGTCTTTCGGCTGATATGATGATGATGATGAATGTGTACTAATAAGGCACGGAGGTATATCTATACTCTACGGTGTTGATGACGCGAGTTCCATGATTTTTGTTCACCCAAAAAATGCTCAACCCACCTAAAGAAGATTTCACTACAAAATCTTTTTGGTATTATATTAGAAACTATGCACTTTAGGGCAAAAGTTAATGAGACCATTATTGTAGAGAATTAAATTTGGCATCTTTTATTTCTTTGTAAAACTTTCCGTTTACGATTTATGGTCCATTTAATGAACCGTAACAAAACGTAGAAACGGACCTACGTCCTTTAAAAACGTAACGTGGCTAATTTAACTTGCCAAATCGAAAGCCATCATTTTTATAATCCTCGTAGAGTCATACACAGACACACTGATTGCACTACGATAATCGTACTTTAAGCCACTTAATACTCTATCAATTTGACTGCCTCGTTGGTCTAGCGGTCACGTGTTCAACCGCAGATAATGAGGTCCTGGGTTCAAATCCCGGGTTGGGTCAAAAAGTGATTTTGGGATTATTCCGTAAAAAGAAATTTCTCAGTATCAGCCCGAAGTCTGGAAGTGGGCGGTATTACACCCCCGTGCCTCGGAGAGCACGTAAAACCGTCGGTCCTGTACCTGAACTCTTTCCGGTCGTGTCGCTAGGCGTCCCATCGGATCATGAGAGTGATGGAATAGAAAGTGCCCCTGTGCCTCCATTAAGACTGGCCGCCGTGGCCGAAATTCGGTCGGGAGGACATCACTTTAACAAGTTCAAGTGTTTCCAACGACGACGTGGCGACTGTACCTTCAGTCAATCTCCATTCAACTATATCCTTGTGTTGTTACTATTAGAATAGATATTGCTATACAAGATATCAAAATATTGGGAGTTAGGTCGTGAACCACATTTTGCCTTCCAAAGTTAGGTAATTTATTACCGTAGGTAAAAAAGAGTAGCTAGTTACTCGATGGGTAATGCTCTCTGTGTATTCCCATGTATAAATTTTGCTCATATCAGTAGCTATACAGAAAAAATACGTCAGTTCAAAGTTTTTTAAAACTATTATAATAATAATGTCCCCCTAGCCGAATTTCGGCCACGGCGGCCAGTCTCAACAGAGATTAGCCATCTGCGCGGGACATATTATAGTGCTCAAGTGTGTGCAAACACAGGAGCACTTTCTATTCCATTACTCTCATGATCCGATGGGACGCCTAGGCGACACGACCGGAAAGAGTTCAGGTACAGGACCGACGGCTTTACGTGCTCTTCGAGGCACGGGGGTATAATACCGCCAGCTCCCAGACTTCGAGCTGATGCTGAGAATTTTTTCTTTTTACAGAAAAGTCCCAAAATCACTTTTTGGCCCGACCCGGGATTTGAACCCAGGACCTCGTTCTCGGCGGGTGAACACGCTACCGCTAGACCAACGAGGCAGTCGAATGTTGTATGTTTGAAACTATTATTTAGTAACTGTGTGGTTGCCGGCGTAGAAAGAATAACATAATCACCCTATACCATCCCGCGTGAGTCGTAAAAGGCGACTAAGGGGTAAAGCAGATTGTTGGGGAGCAGTGCCACCTGTGTACTAGCTACTAACTGCGGTCACCAACTCACATGCCAAGCACCGTGACTACGGCAAACCCCTCCAAATAGCAGGGGGGGAGGGGGCTACGTCCTGCAGTGGACGATATCAGGCCGATGATGTACCTACTATAAATTATTTATTGTAAACGAGCTTCCATCCGCTCAATTTAGATCACAGAATGAATACGAAAGTTACCATCATATTTTTAAATATAATATCAGTTTCTTGTCGGTAAAAGTTCCGTCATAATCCGTCCAGCCGTTTCGGATTAGTCGGAACAAACATATAAACACAGTAAGTAAGTGTAAGAACCCATGTACATCACGTTTTTTAAATGCGCCGTCGCGTCGACGGCTCGCTTTTATCATACAGAGCAGTTTGATTTTTGTTTGTATCGCTACAAACGCAATGCTAACGCGCGTCTGTATCGCTACAAACGCAACGCTAACGCGCGTCTGTATCGCTACAAACGCAATGCTAACGCGCGTCTGTATCGCTACAAACGCGCGTCAACGGCGCGCTTAAAAACTCGGTGTGCATAGGCCCTTATTGTTATTACTGGTAACAGTTATAATTGTTAACAGCATTTTACTAAATTCATCTATATATATAAAAATCAATGCCACTTTTCTTTGTAATGTTATAACTCAACAACGCCTTTACCGATTTGGCTAATTTTGGTCTTGAATTATTCGTGGAAGTCCAGGGAAGGTTTGTACGTAGAGAAACTTTAAAATAAGTCTTGAAAAAGTGTAAAATCAACATCTTTTAGCAATTCAAAATATTTTTTTGTTTGAATAAATGAACTTAATAATATTTTTATTTATTACTATGCGTTATACGTAGCGAAGCACGTACCGGGCCGCTAGTATTATATGTAAGTATTATATTAATTTAGTAAAATGCTCTTATTTTGTTATATTACAAACAGATAATTATTTATTTATTGTTTCCACAATTACAGAAAAATACCTCACAAATCAGTCGGTTTGACTGCGGGAGAAAAGTGTCTAAAAGATAATTTTATTTATTTGTATAGACGATGTAATCCATTTTAATCCTTTAGCTGGTAGTTGGTAAGTTTCTAATTGATTGATTTTTAGTATTATTACAAATAAAGAGAGTTTAAAATATGGTGGCAATTACCAGTTATATGGTTAACCGATTTCAAAGCAAGGAAATTTTCAATTCAACTGTATGTTTTCTTATGTATGATATTTAATTTCTCCCTTATTTCCAAACTGAATTTGAACATTCTATGAATATTAAGTAATAGAATTAGGCGTTATTTTGGGGAAATCCATAACAATCAAAATACAAAATCAATATGTAGTGTTAATAGGTCACCTTAGCCTAGTTGGTAGTGCTCCTGCCTACGAAGCTGGTGGTCCTGGGTTCGAATCCCGGTAAGTGCAAATATTTATGTGATGAGCACGAATATTTGTTTCTGAGTCATGGATGTTTGGACACTGTCAGGCACAGCTACATTGGGAAAAAAATATCTCCAGTCCATTAAATTTTTTAATGAAAATAAATTAGTTAACTACCTATATAAGAATGTGATTAAATTACTTACCTTATACAGCTTAGCTTTTTCGCGGTGTGATAACTTTTTTCATAAAATTGTCCGTCGTAAGTAAATGGGGGCTTAGATTATTATCCAGTAAAGCAAAACATCTTTTGTCATTCGAAAATACTTATGTATAAAATTCAGTCTCGTCATCCAAAAAGTTCTTTGTAGAGAGTGGGGTATTTTCCTTCTTGTTCTCTTTTTTGCTATGTGGGATGTACTGAAAATCTCCTTTTCTTTATGACTAGCCGTAGCTTCCTCATCATCTAAAGCAATAGCTATTAATCAAATGAAAATTCTATCATTTCTTGATCACAACACGAGCAGGTACCTAAGTATCGAGCTACTGCCCCGGTACGAATGAATAAAAATCGCTGTCAGTTTTACCAATCACGATACGTTTCACGTCCCGTTCCCGTCCCTTCCACGTCCCGTACACGTTACATATGCAGCGACCTTAAGTCATCATATTTCTCCATGGAACGTTACATACTTAAACAATGCTTAAAATTGTTAAAATTTAAAATCAAAATTAGTGCTCTACTACTTAATTATATTACCTACTAGCGGCCCGGTACGTTCTTCGCTACGTATAAGGCATAGTAATATAAAAAAATGATTATTAAGTTCATTTATTCAAACAAAAAAGTTTTTTAAATTGCTTAAAGATGTTGATTTTAGACTTTTTCAAGACTTTTTTAAATATTTCTCTACGTACAAACCTTTCCTGGACTTCCACGAATAATTCAAGACCAAAATTAGCCAAATCGGTAAAGGCGATGTTGAGTTAAAACATTACAACAAAAAATGGCATTGGTTTTTATATATATAGATTTATAATTAATTAGTATATATTCTAACATAATTCGTGTTCTTCCTGAAATTGAGCCCCATTTATGCGAAGATGTCATCTAAAATGGGTTCACCAAGATACAACACCTAAAACGGAGCCAAAACGGCCATTTGACTGAAATTATATTCCATACATAATGTCGAATATCCTTTAAATATAAAACAAATTGTGGCAACATCGCTTAAATAAGTTGTTTATTTCATTTCCAAGTTTTCCTTAATGAGAAGCCCTGTATTTCTGTGGTGTATAATAGAACGTATTTTATTCTATAACATTGCCGTTTTAGCAATGTGCTATCAATCATTGTAAGAGGGAATGACCAAATTTCACACAAGTTGGAAATAAAAGCTCTTATATAGACGTAGCCCTGTTTTACGAGTTTGGAGAGCAACGACCGTTCTGGAGTAAGTATAGGGTTGCCACGAGCACCAAATATGTTATTGATGTAATTAATTGAATTATGGTATTACTATTATAAAATAAATTTTATAAATGTATGTTTTAAAAATCTTTGTACCTTAATATCTATAATATGTAACTAGAAATATTATGTATACTTAACTGTATTACTACAAACGTGTTCTGACTATTTACAAGCGCTTTTTTAAAGTCTACGTGTATAAATACTTTTTTTTATTTTATTTAGCTTATGTATTTTGTAAAGACAACGCTCGTAGTACGGAAATTATTAATTAGGGACTTTACAAACATGACCGTCTCAGGTACAAAGTACACTAGACTGAGAACAACTACATATAAATGGGTCGCACAAAACTTGTCCTGTGTGGGCATAGACCCACAGAGACTACGCGTTTGCTCGGTTATAAGCCTCATTGTTAGCGTGTTCACCCGCAGAGAACGAGGTCCTCGGTAAAAATCCCGGGTCGGGCCAAAAGTGATTTTGGGACTTTATTGTAAAAAAAAAGATCTCAGCATAAGCCCGAAGTGTGGGAGTTGGGGGTATAATAGCCCCGTGCCTCAGAGAGCACGTAAAGCCGTCGGTACTATACCTGACCTCTTTCCGGTCGTGTCACTATGCGTCCCATCGGATCATGAGACTGATGGAATAGAAAGTGCTCCTGTGTTTGCGCACACACTTGTGCACTTTAATATGTCCCGCGCAGATGGCTAATCTCCACTGAGACTCGCCGCCGTACCTTATTATTATTATTCTAAAATAACATCAATATAAAAATGGTGGACTAATTTTTGGAGCGAAGTTTCTGAACGCGGCTTGGGATAAGAGTTAACTGGGAGTAACGAGTGCTTCTATCTGGAATCCCCACGAAATCTAATAATAACATAGTCATATGGTGGGTACAAAACATAATTACCCGGTACCTTTACCCAAGTGGTACCGGCTTATTTATTTATTTATAGAGAGACCAACAGCAAATAGTAACAATCATATGCAATTATTATAGTTCCTGAGAGCCAATAAAAGGTCTTCACGAATAGATAGTTGCATATGTAACAATAATGTGATTAAACAAAGTTTAGATATATAAAAAAAAATGTATTCTCTCTTAAACATTTATCTACTCTCTTTGTGATAGGAATGATTGAATACTATAAGTAGAAAGATCTATGGGGAACGATTTCGGCTGATATGATGATGAGTACATCGCTAGGAATCCTTTACAATGTCTCCCCAAAATTTGATATTTTCCCTTGACAATCGTGGAATTATAAATGACTGTAGCGGTAATTTCATTTATTTGTTGCTCTGTCTCTTTCTATTATATACCAGAGTATGTGGGCGTGCAAACCGACCGACCAACCGACCGTACCACAACACTGAACGCGTTTTTAAATTATGAGTTAGTAGCTTTTATTTTAAATCGTGCATGAGTTACATTGTTTCATTATTACAAATCTTTTACACAAGTAGATTGTTTTATACAAAATAAAAAAATATTGGAAAGGATTGAGCATCATTTAGTTTTTTTTTAATCTGAACCTAACAAAAGTGGTTCATATCTATTTTACAACTTTTTAGTTGCTTACATTTTTATTAAATATTGCTGATTCCAGTACAAAATAAAAAATGTGTTTTCCACACACTTGGCTTCTCAATACCGTGAAGTGTCAACCCTACACTATTGCCATACAAATAAGTAGGTATAGTAAAAGTTTACTCTCTGGCGTTACGCCAAGTGATACGTACTGTGTAGTGACATTAATTGATTTACTATACAGTCTCTCTTTTGTTAAACAACCATTTATTTTCATCTGAACTATAATAATAATCTAAACTTATATTGTACCAACAGTTGCACTTAATGCGAAAATATTAGATTTAGTCCCATCGACCGTATTTTTAGGATTGACACTTGATTCAAAATTGCAATGGGGTCCTCAGATTGAAAAGTTAGCAGGTAAATTAAGTTCGGCTTCCTATGCTGTCTGGAAAATAAGGCAATTGTCAGATGAACAAACTGCTAGATTAGTGTATTTCGCGTACTTTCATAGCATTATGTCGTATGGCATTCTGCTGTGGGGTTCGGCGGCTGACATAGGTACTATTTTTGTATTGCAGAAAAGAGCAGTCAGAGCCATTTATGGTTTAGGCAGTCGAGATTCTTTGCGAAATTTGTTTAAAGAAATAAATATACTTACTGTGCCATCGGAATATATATATCAGAATATAATGTTTGTTAGAAAAAATATTCATAATTATAAAAAGAAAAGTGAACTGCATAATATAAATACTAGGAATAAAAACAAACTAGCCATGCCAGGCTTTAGAGTAAGCAAAACTAATAAATCATTTTTAGGAAATTGTATTAGGTTTTATAACAAGCTTCCTACTCAAATTACTGATCTGCCTGACACAAGTTTTAAAACACATATTAAAGGTGTACTTATGGCTAGGGGTTATTACACCACTAAAGAGTACATCGATGACAAAGACGTCTGGCTCTCACTTCCTACCTGCATCCACATTGCTCGCTGGAGATCTTGTAGCCATATAGACATGACTGATCTGCTGTGTTACGTGAACTATCTCTAAATGATTGCTATCATATACTTAATTTAAAATTATTGACTCTGTCTCAAAATGAATAATGTTATTGTTTCGAAGTTTTTCTTTTGTATACCTAAATATACATACATACATAGACTCACGCCTGTTTCCCAGAGGGGTAGGCAGAGACAACGGATTTCCATTTGTCACGATCTTTGCATACTTCTTTTGCCTCGATTACTGTCATTATATTCTTCATACATGCTCGCCGGTTTAGGGTACTTCTGACCTGCCCTTTCTTGAGAACATCTCCAATTTGGTCAGAGAATGTTCGACGTGGTCTTCCCCTTCCGGTTGTCCCATTCACCCAGGCCAGGTATACCTAAATATAATCTAAAATAATAAGCATTCAGACAACCGATCGAGCATATATTGTGTTTGCCTACTAAATAATTACTCTAATTGGACCAAATCCCGTGTTCATGCCCGCTTGAGTATGTTTCGCCGGACCGTCTCAACTGGGTCGTGTTGAAACCGGTAGTAGATGAACCCACTGAGTTTGTTTCGCTGGGTCTTCTCAGTTGGGGCGCATTGGATCCGGTGGTAGCATTAAAGCGCGACCGTCGTTATTAACACAAGGTCCGTCATAATAATAATACCTTTAATATAGACAGAACCATTGACAATATGTAGTAAAAATATTAGACTTAAACTAGATAATTAAACATAATCTCTTGACAATAACTTGATACGAGCTAGCTAAATATCATTTCTGTAATAAAATAAATTTTATAAATGTTTTCATACAAGATGTACCTAAATATCTATGTTACTAGAAATAATATCTAATGTATACAACTATATTACTACAAACATGTTCTGACTATTTACAAGCGCTTTTTAAAGTCTACGTGAATAAAAACCTTTTTTATTTATTTTATTATTTATTTATCTAATATATAAAATTCTCGTGTCACAGTTTTCGTTGCTATACTCCTCCGAAACGGCTTAACCGATTTTGATGAAATTTTTTGTGCTTATCCGGTATCTATGAGAATCGGCCAACATCTATTTTTCATCCCCCTAAATGTTAGGGGTAGTCCACCCCTAAATTTTTTTTTTAATTTTTTTGACAAAATTTCTAATTTCTATTTTTTTATGATACAACATACAAAAATACATACAATCCCCAATTTTCACCCTTCTACGATCAACCCTTATTTTTTAATAGCCATTTTAGTAATTTAATCAGTTTTCCTCTCCGGTCGAAAACTGATCAATCGTCATTTAATTAGTTATCCCCGCCAGATGTCTACAGGTGTCACTTCAGACCCAGTAAAGGGTAGGGGTAGGTAGGGGTAGGGTAGGATATGGGTAGGGGAAGGGTAGGGGTAGGGTAAGGGTAGGGTAGGGTAGGGGTAGAGTAGGGGTAGGGTACGGGTAGGGTAGGGTAGGAGGAGGGAATTCGAATTAAATAGTCATCGTTAAGACAGGACAGCGTCTGTCGGGTCAGCTAGTATATTATAAAGAGGAAAGATTTGTTTGTAAGTTACAATTGAACTCAAAAACTAATGGACCGATTTTAAATATTCATTCGCCGTTAGAAAGCTACATCTTTATCGAGTAACATAGGCTATATTCATTACTGGAAATAAATCACGATTTCTAAAAGAAACTTGAAACAGGCTTAGACAGTTGCCTCGCCGCTTCGTGTCGCGGGTTCGAGTCCCACGCTGGACAACTATTTGTGTGATCCATAAAAAGTTGTTCTGAGTCTGGATGTCATTTGTGTCTGTTTATTATATGTTTGTAAAAGTACCCCACGACACAGGAATTAAATTCCCTAATGCAGGCGTTGTCATTTTTTTTTAAAGAATCGGATTAATAAATGTCATATAATCTTTCATCGAATGCGCTGCAAAAACTATTGATGATAAAACAAAACATTGTTCTACAATATTTAAGAACATGTCAATATCTATAATAAAATCTACCATGGTTTATGCCTATCTCCAACGGATAATTCACAACAAGTGCTTTTACTATTAAAACTCGATTAATAAGAATTATTTTAAACGGAACTTATTTGGTATAAATCGATATCTAAATAAATGTGTTAATTGGAACGCTCATAGCTAGATGCTCTCACCGGTCCGTAAGCGATCGGCGAGGTTAAGCAGCTAGGCTCGCGGTCAGTCCATAGATGGATGACCGCCAAAGTGGTTTAATTTCTGAGCGTCACCGTGCTTGTGAGAGCACGTTAAGCTGTCGGTCCCGGTTGTAGTCATTCGACAACAGTCGTTAAGCCATGTCAGAGGCCTACTGGGCGGCTTGAGCAACTCTGACACTAGGGTTACCACTACCCATACGATAAGCAAGCAATTAGAACCGAAATGTAATATAAAATATTTGTACTCTTAACTCTTTATAGTTTAAACAAATATCTTAGAAGATATCATCGACTATAAAAATAAAAATATTCGCGCGTCACAATAATTACGCGCGCGGTTGTCATTCCGGTCCCGCCGTGTCGCTTCGCAATGTAGATACGTGGGAATTCTGGCCATGCATCGGGAAATTCAAATTCTAAATATTTATTGCACTATAATTTTTAAAAGGTCTTATTTTATGTTTAACAGTAAGAGATACCTATAGTAATTCGCACTTTTTAGTGTTATAGCTGTGCCCCGCGGTTTTACCCTCGTAAACTTTATAAATTATAAGCCTATATGTAAATTCAGGTTGTCATCTAACTCCATACCAAATTTGATTAAAATTGCTCTAGCCATTTAGACGTGAAGAAGTAACAAACATACACACTCACAAACTTTCGCATTTATAATATTAGTGTGATATGTTCGAGCAACACATGGGCTATAATTTATAAAGTTTGACGCGGGTGAAACCGTGAGGCACAGCTAGTAGTACAGGGTAGGCCAAGAATTCGTTAACATTTAAATGTAACTTACCGCGCAAACTATAGCCGCGCGGGGCGCGGGCGCGGGCGGGGCCACTAGCTCGCTTCTTGGAAATTTAGTCGCAATGGATCGCTTCACGGGGCCGCAACGCGCTTACTGCGTGAAACAGTTTTATTTAAACAACTTTTCGCTCATTACTGTGAGACGCTTATTTCGCGTTGAATATGGTTTACACGACTTAAGTCAGTGTCCAAGTGCTCCTTTAATAAAGAAATGGGTGAAGAAGTTCGAAGAGACGGGATCTACACTAAATGTGAAACAAACCGGCGGCCCGCGGACTTCTCGGAGCGAAGAGAACGTGCAGCAAGTTTCCGCTTCTGTTCGACGTGATCCAGATTTATCGACACGCAAACGTTCGGCTGAATTAGGATTATCCCGCACATCATTACGCCGTATTTTGAAATTAGATTTGAAATTACATCCATATAAGATCCAGCTAGTGCAAGAACTAAACCCTAATGATTTAAATTTGCGTAAGTCATATGTCGAAACAATGTTAACTCGATTCAGTAATTTTCACAACATCTTATTCTCTGACGAAGCCCATTTCCACCTAAATGGACATGTAAACAAACAGAATTGCAGGTATTGGAGCAGCGAAAATCCTAAAGCTAAACATGAGAGGCCACTTCACTCTCCCAAGGTAACTGTATGGGCTGCAATTTCAGCAAAAGGAATCATCGGACCATACTTTTTTGAAGATTCTCGAGGCCGTTCAGTTACTGTTAATTCTGCCGAGTATGTGAAAATGTTACGGGAGTTCTTAGCACCGATGCTACTGGAATTTGCTGGCTATAATCGTAACACATGGTTTCAACAAGATGGAGCCACGTGTCACACATCGAACGAGTCCTTGCCGGTGGTCAAAGACATGTTTCCGGAAAAGCTGATATCCAGACGGGGTGACATCCCATGGCCACCCAGAAGTCCAGATCTATCACCAGCAGACTTCTTTTTATGGGGTTATTTAAAGAGTCGTGTCTACATTGATAAACCGAATACACTGCGTCAACTTAAAGAAAAATTATCGAAGAGATGTCGGCGATCTCGCGGCCTCTTTGCAGAAGAGTATTCGAAAACTTTAGGACTCGCTTAGATGAGTGCAAAAACCGAAACGGTGGTCATTTAGACGAAATAATTTTAAAAAAATAAATTACAACTAATTAGCTTTCTCGTAAATAAACGATTTCTAAAATATGTTAAATGGTTTTTTTATACGATTTTTTCAAATGTTAACTAATTCATGGCCCACCCTGTATTATAGAAAGGAGAAATATGTTTATTCGCTACAAATTAACTTAATAACTACTCAAACGATTAAAAAAAACATTCATCATTAGAAATCTACATCTTCTCCGAATAATAAAGGGTATGTTATGTTTAAAAAAATAGAGATCCTACCTAAATCTGAACAATGTAACCGAAGGTATCAAAATGTTACCTATATAAGTTCGAAAACTATTATAAATATTATATATAAATTAGTGTTCTATGTAAGTATGTATTTGCAAAAGAAAAATAGTATATGTAGTATATCATCTGGTTTCCATAGTACAAGCTCTGCTTAGTTTGGGATCAGATGACCGTGTGTGAGTAAGGTCCTAAGATATTATTATTATATAATTTGTGAGCAATCATAAGTATTATACCTACTCATGATTGCTCACAAAAATCTCCACGATAGTAAATATATGCCTAACTATTATAGTTACACCACAAAAATGGTACTACTTTGTTTAAATGATTAAGTTCAAATACGGGTGGAATCATTAGTAACATGATATTAATCCTTATGCACTTAAACGGTTGGCTAATTAAGGTTAATTATGTACGTATAAATTACACTCTAAATTATACGAATCGGACTTTTAATTTAAAAGTTCTAGCGGATTTAAAAAGTCGTTAATTAAAAATACACGGTCGTAACAAACTCTCCTAACTGTCTATTAAAAAATATTAATTGAGGTTCAATAATTATACAACTTTTAAATTGTAATTTGAATTATTGAATAAATTTTTAGGGTTCCGACCCAAAGCGTAAAACGGGACCCTATTAATAAAACTTCGCTTTCTGTCTGTCTGTCTGTCTGCCCGTCTGTTACCAGGCTGTATCTCATGAACCGTGATAGTTAGACAGTTAAAATTTTCACATATGATGTATTTCTGTTGCCGCTACAACAACAATTAAATAATAAAAACCAAAATAAAATAAATATTTAAGGGGGCACCCATAAAACAAATGTGATTTTTTTGCTCGTTTTTATAGATAATGGTACGAAACCCTTCGTGCGCGAGTCCGACTCGCACTTGGCCAGTTTTTATTTATTTATACACCAAGCTTTAACATTTCCTTTAAAATAGTTATGAAAAAGGTTTGATACAAATGGAAAATAAGCTATTGACATTAAATGATATCAATTTTGTACACAAAATAATGGTTTAGAAAGAACAGTAGGTCTTATCTTGTTTTGGGGTGCACTTCGACCCTTCAGGATCTTTTGTACTATCCCCCACTGGTTTTATTCTATCCCTAGAGCCCTGAATGAGGTATGCACATAATCCAGTACGCTTCTTAGAGGTAGATCCTTGTAGTCACCTGGTTCTGGATATGCCAGCCCCAGGATTGCCATTCTGTGTCTCGCCAATGCATCGCATTTGCATATTATATGCAGCATCGTTTCATTATCTTCCCCACAGGTCCTGCAGATCGGGCTATTCGACAGTCCCAGTTTGTGTAGGTGGTAGTTGGTGGCGTAGTGGCCCGTGAATACTGCTACTATTAGTCGTAGCTGGTTTCTGCTGTATTTCCAAACACTTCTTAAGTGGTAAAATGAGTCCCCCCCCCTGTAACTTCTGAAATAAGAGAATGATAAAGCTTAAAAAAATATATGAGGTACATTACCATGTAAACTTTCACCGAAAATTGGTTTGAACGAGATTTAGTAAGTATTTTTTTTAATACATCATAAATCGTAAACCGCAATTTACCTTTCATTTAATCAACTGAAATACTTGCTGCTACGAAACCCATCATGGCCGAGTCCGACTCGCACTTGGCCGGTTTTTATATTTAAGCAGTAGTTATGATTTCCTTTTAGATGAAACATTAGGGCGAATAGTCCATAATTTAGAATGTTTAATAGATGCCGCATATCTTGATATCGAAAATTTAGACCAAAGAGATTTTCATTGACTGTGTTCTAGACTAATAGTGCCACCTATAAATGACGCTGTCAGCGAAATGAAAATTGAATAGACACCATTCTAATTACATTACCCACGGGATTTTCTAAATGCTTCATCTGAACTCTGACCACATTATGAATAAACGATAAAAAATATAATAGCATTTGCAAAGACACGAGACTTCTTATAAAGGAATTAAGGAACAATATTATTGTAGCGACCATAATCAATGGTCCCACAGCCTGTAAGTTAGCGCACATACACCGGATATCTATGATCCTACCGATTTGCCAATACCCTTCAAACGTCTTCAATTTCCTGTGAAAACATCGTTCGCTTTAACAATTATTGCGCCCCGAGGCCAAACTTTCGACTTAGTAGGGATAGGCTTACAAAAAGGGTGTTTTACTTATGGCCAACTGTATGTTAGCCTATCGTGACTTCGTGAGTTGGAGCTCTTGAAAAACAGTATATTTTCGTCGTGTCAGCCGATTGACGTCCACTGCTGGAAAGAAATATTTCGATAATGCATTGTGTCCATCATTTGGAGGGATATGCGATAATCGCCACGTCTAGTAGACGAGTTGAAGATCGCAGTAAACTGGTTATACTACTCGAAAGAACGCTGCTGCCCGATCTCGGGAATATACTCCCTCCGAACGACGTTACTACCCCATAATAATATAACCACAAATGATATAACCTCTAAATAATTGTTTTTTATTAATCCTTCTCACGGAATTACACCTATAATTTTATTCACGAATCAAAAAGAAACAGAATACATTAAAAGAATAATACATATATGTACCAATGATTACGCAAGAGATGGGGGGGAAGGAGACATATATAATTAAAAAAAACTGCTTAAGTAATACTTGAATGGCGCCTTAACCCTTAACTTAGGATTTGCTATACTTGGTTTTCATAGTTTTACTGAATTGTACCCGTGCGAAGTCGGGGCAGGCTATAATTTTATAAAGAGACTAGTTTATTTTTTGTGATTTTTTTTATGTTTAATTGTTGGTAATGAATAAATTGAAAACTACCGAACTGATTTTAAAACTTCTTTCACACATGAGACATGAGGGCACGGAAGTTGTAGCGGGGTGATTACCCTAACCACTATGCGCAGTCGAATATGTGAATCAATTTTTAATTCATATTTAGATGTTTAGAGTTTTTATTTAGAACATGAGGTTAGTAAAGTATCACAACTAAATTTAAGTTAGACGTATTATACTTAACTTAAATTTAACTACAAATGTCCAAATACAATACATATCAATAACGGTAAAATAATAAAAATGCCAATATAATTGTCTTGAACTCATATAAACTTCTCAAGGACATTATGTCGAAATTTATATTATAAAGTAATTCATACTACAGAATACATAATTTAAGCCTTTAAATTTTCTCTTATTCTCTCTAATATGCATTGAAATATTCTTGAAAATTTTCATGAAATAAAAGTTCAATTTTGCAAAGTGCTGGACTAGCCGGGTAGGTTCTTTCTTCTTTACCACGGAATCTATCTTCAGCACTACGCTAATATATTTTATATACCTTTGAGGTAAGTTCTTACCTAACCTTAAGGTTAGGGTAGAGAATAGCCTATTTAGTAAGAATAAATAATTTAAGAGCAATTTAAAATGCTTTTTTCTCTTATTCTCAAATAGGTCTTCATTTTTTATATTGTTATGAAATAAAAGTTTCTATAAAATGAATCACTTTTGCAAGTTAGCTTGACTAATGACTAGCCGGGTATATCTCTTAGTTACGACTACGCTGTACTATGTTATGTTATAATTTAGTGGTAAAATATGCTATTCTTTACTTTAACCTTAAGGTTGTCACACATCTCCCTACTTGTAAAATTACAGGATTCTTATTCGCTCCTTTTCTTATTACCTTCCTAGCTGTGCCTCGATCTATCACCCGCTTTAAACTTTATAAGTGTGTTATTCGGATATATAAGCTATATTCTTACAAAGTTTCATCGTAATCCGTTCAGTAGTTTTTGCGTGAAATAGTATCAAACATTCTTACATCCATAGTCACAAACTTCCCGTTTATAATATTAGTAGGATATGTTATATACTTTTGTGGTAAAATAAGCTAATCTTTACTTTAACCTTGAGGTTATCACACACCTACCCACTTATTACCTTAAGTGTTACTCTACGTAATGTGCGACAGATTGGAATGTGATTATGTGATGTCACAAGTGGCTGGGTTCGTAATGGGCCTCTTGAAGCGATATCACACGAAATAACACTCCTTTGTAGCGCTAAGTGATATGGGGAGCCCGGGAACAAAATGGATACAATTTATTTTTAGTAATTGAAGATTTTTTAACTGATTATGGTTCGGCTCTTTACAAATACCCTCAAAAATATACTGATGGAACTAGGGCATATTGATATATCAGCAAATTGGACTTGCAATATTATGTTTTAATTAGTAATAATAATAATATCTGGGGACAATGTCACACAGATCATCCTAGCCCCAAACTAAGCAAACCCAGGACCACCAGCTTCGTAGGCAGGAGCACTATCAACTAGGCTACGGTGACCGTCAACTGACCGTGTTATTATTTTACAACTGTAAGAATATTAATGAATTAATATTTAACTAGTTTTGCTTTTACCTAGATACAGGCTCAAAATGTGTGATAAAAACTAGTATTACATGGCAATCAAAATCTATTATAAATTCGTTTCTTAAAACTTAGAATTATAACTGAAAATAATAATACTAATAACAATATTCTGGGACATTATTACACACGGCCGCCTGATCCCAAACCAAGCAGAGCTTGTACTATGGAAACCAGATAACTGCATTTCTTTTGTGAATACATACTTATATAGATAATTAGCGGCCCAGGGTGTGCTTCGCTACGTATAAAGCATAGTAATAAAAAAAATATTATTAAGTTCATTTATTCAAACAAAAAAATATTTAAATTGTTAAAAGATGTTGATTTTACACTTTTTCAAGACATTTTTTTAATTTTCTCTACGTACAAACCTTCCCTGGACTTCCACGAATAATTCAAGACCAAAATTAGCCAAATCGGTAAAGGCGTTGTTGAGTTATAACATTACAACGAAAAGTGGCATTGATTTTTATATATATATATAGTATAGATATAGATTACACCCAGACTCACGACAAATAGACATGTTCATGCCCACAAATATCTGTCCTGGGTGGGAATCGAACCCACGACCTCCAGCTTGAAAAGCAAGCATTTGCCAACAACGCCAACAGACCCGTCAAATCAAACTGAAGCCGCTCTACAGGTGGTTTTGTGACAGATGTTTTTATTCTATTGCTGACTTCTTTAAATTTAAAATTGTATGTAAATGATGTTTTTCATACATACATAAACTCACGCCTGTTTCTCAGAGGGGTAGGCAGAGACAACAGATTTCCATTTGTCACGATCTTTGCATACTTTGATGCTTTTCAATTTGAATATTTGTTATTTTAATTTTAAATTTAAAGTGCATTTATAATAATAATAAATCTTTATTTCAGACCAAAAGTCCATACAACAAGGTTTACACAATATATGAAAAAAAATTGAATAAGGCACTATCTAATTTGAGCGCGAATATACGCTTTTAGGATATTGGAATCCAGTTTATCTGCAATGACTTTTAGGATGCTGTTAGAGCTGCCTCGTATCCTGGTTATCATTGACGTCAGTCTCTTGCGTATGATGGCATGAAATCCATCTATTCTTGCTTCAGCAAACATACCAGAGGCACTACAAAATCGAGGCAGCCCCATCAACATCCTAAATCCATTATTATATTGGACACGCGGAACATTAAACGATCGCAAACCGAACCACAGGCTGCACGTATAGAACGACTGACAATAAGCTCTAAATAAGGTAAGTTTGACTTGTGAACTACAGCGTGCAAACCTGCGGGCCAACATATTACTTCTGATCGCCAATGCCCTGCGCTCCCTCTCTATATCATGTTTGTCATCAAGGCACTCGGTAACGAAATGCCCGAGGTACTTGAAATGCTCTACCCGTTTAAGCTCGATACCGTTCAATTTAATTTCAGGCACACTTATAGGGCACTTGCACGTGTGGCGCAGTGATTAAGGCTTCAGGGGGCGCGCGTGTTATTATTTTTTTACATGACGCGTGCAGTAAACCTCTCGGCTTTTACTGCTTCACCGGACAGTAGGGGTGAGCGTGGGCTCTAACCTCCTAGCAAAATTCAAACTACAAACTAAGTACCCGCGCCGGAGGGCACCCCCTGTGGGGTTCGAACCTCGGCTCTGGGCGGATACTGGCAGGGAGAGGGCGAGAGATCGTGGTTTTTAGGGATGTTTTTTATGATGTGCGCGCGTGTTAGCCTTCTAGATTCTTAAATAAATCTTTGTTGATTTCATGCGGGAGTATAAGGCTGGAACGCTTTCTGGGTACAGCGGCCGTCTAATTATATTATAGTATACAACTGACCTACCCCGGCTTCTCACAGTAGATTTAGTTATTTTGGAAAATAGAAGATACCAACCATTCTTTACATATTTTTTGTAGAATTTACGTCATCGCTAGCTCTACACCTGGCCAGATAAGTACTAAAGCAGGGAAAATCGAGGAAGCTATATCAGGAAACCACAATAGTTTATCGCTATATATTTGCGCAGCGTCTCGCCTTTTATATAACGGTCGATATAAAAATGATAACACCTAAACTAATATCATTTGAAGGGCAAGGTGTATAAATATGTCACAACAATTACTATTAAATGGCATTGAGAAAAATTCAATTGAATTAAATATTAAATATATAATTAATTTAATTTTTTTATAATATAAAACTAGCGGCCCGGAACGTGCTTCGCTACGTATAAGGCACAGTAATAAAAAAAATTAAGTTCATTTATTCATACAAAAACATATTTTAAATTTCTAAAAGAATAGTCTATCTTCTATATATATAAAAATCAATGCCACTTTTGTTGTAATGTTATAACTCAACAACGCCGTCAACAACGCCAAATTTTAAAATGGTCTTGAAAAAGTGTAAAATGGTTGATTTTACACTTTTTCAAGACCATTTTAAAATTTTCTCTACGTACAAACCTTCCCTGGACTTCCACGAATAATTCAAGACCAAAATTAGCCAAATCGGTAAAGGCGTTGTTGAGTTATAACATTACAACGAAAAGTGGCATTGATTTTTATATATATAGAAGATAGACTAGCTGTGCCCCGCGGTGTTACCCGCGTTAAATTTTATAAATTTTCTTTGCTATAAACCTCACGGAGCCCGAGACCTTTCCAACGAATGCAAAACCGTGTAAATCGGTTCGTGCGTTCTGGAGTTATAGCGTCAGGAAGGAAAACCCGACTTATTTTTATATAGTAGATATATATAATATTCGCTGCAATTGTATTTAGGTTAATTTATACGGGTAGCACAGTATGATAACATAAGATTATTTTACCTAAAGAATATTCAATTTATATAAAGTTTAATTTGTATATAGTTTAGCGCTTCCCAGTAGTAATATTATAGAGAAGTGCCCCTGTGTTAGCGCACACGCTTGTGTGCTATAATATGTTCCGCGCAGATCTTACTTATCGTATGGGCAGTGGTTACCCTGGTGACAGAGTTGTTCAAGCCGCCCAGTAGGCCTCTGACATGGCTTAACGACTGTTGCCTAATGGCTACAACCGGGACCGACAGCTTAACGTGCCCTCCGAAGCACGGAGGCGCTCACAAATTAAACCACTTTGGCGGTCACCCATCTATGGAATAACCGCGAGCCTAGTTGCTTAACCTCACCAATCACTTACGGACCAGTGAGAGCTACTGGCTATGAGCGCCTCCGCGCAGATGGCCCGTCTCCATTGAGACTGCCCGCTGTGGCTGAAATTCGACGGAGAGGACTTTTATTATTAATTAATTTCTAACACGCACATGACTTCAAAAACGAGTTGTGTTGAGCGAGCGCTTCTTGGTTTTAAACTCATGATCACTATTACACAGTCCAATGGAAGAACCACTAGACTATCTCTTGCAAAATAAGTAGTCAAAGTCAAAAATTATTTATTCCGTAAAATTTTTACATTTATGTGGAATCCTCATTTTTTTACCATACCGTGCAGTGCATGACTTGGCAGCTACTGAGAAACACTACCAGAAAACTCAGTAGGAATCCTTTTTAAAAATAAAATATACCTACTTAAGATTAATAAATATCATGTGTGTTGACTCAGAACAACTCAATTCCAAGCACTTTTGTCACTTATATAATCAGAAATTTTGTAATATACTACTCAATTTGGCTTTAATAATTCTTTTAAACTTATTCGTAGACAATTCTCTAATATAAGTAGATGAATAGTGTAGTCTTTCATAGAATTAAACTTTTATTTGAACAGCATCTCAAATGATAAAAGAAGAGAAACGTATTTCGCACAAAAGCGCCGTGTAATTACGAGTGTGCTGTAAAAAACTGAACATATTTCGCTCACGGTGCCGTAGGCGTTCCAGTGTCTATGTACAGACGCCAGCACATAAAGCTACCCCAATCTGTCAAATTTCCCCAACTGAAAGTTAACCTTATGCTTTTGTGATAAAGTTGAAAATCCATAAAAGAAATTTGACAGATTGGATTAGCTGGATGTGCTGGCGTCTGTACCTTATATTTAATTGCTACTTGTACTGCTCTGAAATTATAAAAATAAACTATCTGATCGTAGGGCTACGTGTACGGTTCAATAGGGGTGCGGACTAACTATTTTTAACCCCCGACGCAAAAAGAGGAGTGTTTTAAGTTTGACGTCGATATCTGTCTGTCACAAACGGATGGGCCGATTTTCATTGTGGTGGTTCTTAGCATGTTTGGTTAGTATCGGTCCAGTAGTGTAAGAGTATCAGCTTTTTTACAAAATGATGTAATTGTAGTTGGAGGTTTTCTAAGTGTTATGATATTCATCATCATCATCATATCAGCCGAAAGACGCCCACTGCTGGACAAAGGCCTCCCCCAAAGATCTCCACAATTGCCGGTCTTGCGCTATCCGCATCCAGCGATTTCCAGCGACCCGCACAAGATCATCGGTCCATCTTGTAGGGGGCCTGCCCACGCTGCGTCTTCCGGTTCGTGGTCGCCACTCGAGAACCTTTCTGCCCCAGCGGCCGTCGGCTCTACGAGCTATGTGCCCTGCCCACTGCCACTTCAGCTTGGCAATTCTTACGGCTATGTCGGTTACTTTGGTTCGCCTGCGGATCTCATCATTTCTGATTCGATCTCGCAGGGAAACTCCAAGCACAGCCCTTTCCATTGCTCTTTGGGTGACCTTGAGCCACCTATGATATTAATGAAATAAAATTTATTCAGCACTTGGGTATTTACATACACTTGTACTTGTCAAGCTCACAATGTATTACATAAACACAGTTTAAAAACAGTAATTAAAGCAACTAAATATTTTGAGTTAGTCCGTCCGTGCGGTCTGTTTCGTCAAATATATTTTTAATATCCTTAAATAAATAATAAATAGCAAGTTACTAAGCTATTATTGTTACATTTAGCAATTGTATATTAAAATTAAAGAATTGAAAACAACGAGCAGTTGGAAAGCGCAAAAGGCTCTCAACCAGTAGCTTAATTTAAGCGACTAATTAAGCTACCCTTTTAGTTTATTAATTGTCTTTGTCATTACTAAGGCTGCACGTGTAGCGCAGCGGGTAAGACAGTCACCTCGCCATTTCTAATCACTTCGAGAACTAATAATAATAAATAATGTCCTCCTAGCCGAATTTCGACCACGGCGTTCATTCTCAACAAAGATTAGCCATCTGCGCGGGACATATTATAGTGCTCAAGTGTGTGCGCAAACACAGGAGCTTTTTATTCCATCACTCTCATGATCCGATGGGATGCCTAGCGACACGACCGGAAAGAGGGCACGTTCAGGACCGACAGCTTTACGTGCTCTCCGGGGCACGGGGGTATAATACCGCCAACTCCCAGACTTCGGGCTGATGCTGGGAATTTTTTCTTATTACAGAAAAGTCCCAAAATCACTTTTGGCCCGACCCGGGATTTGAACCCAGGACCGTTATCTGCGGGTGAACACGCTACCGCTAGACCAACGAGGTAGTAGAGTTCGAGAGCTACTGTGTGCTCCATAAGAAGTTGTTCTCAGTCTGGGTGTGGCGTGTCCGTCAACTGCAACATGTAACTTAATTAACGCACACCCTCAAAATAGTTTGTTCAGAATCGTTTACTGAATCGATTTATATTATTTTTAATATAGGTAATTTTACATTCCAAAATAATTAAATCTACGGAAATTATTGTTATATTAACCCTGTACAGTCAAAACAAATTGAAATGGACCGTAACTGAAAGTAATAAGACTTTAAAATCGCAGTTTTATTTGTATTCATACAAATTCCATCATTCAATACAAAATAAAGCAAAATAAACTTTATTCCAAAAAACGAATTTAGAAAATAACAATGCATATATTACATGTTAAATAAAAAATTCAGTGTATATATTATGATCACAACATAATATTCTAATTGGGGTGTTTGAGGGTGTGCGTTAATTACGTTACATGTTGTATGTATTTGTTCTTTTTTTACGACAACGCCCGCACTAGCGTATCTAATCCCTGTGTCGCGGGGTTTGTAAAGTATATGTAATATATCAGTTATCCGGTTTCCATAGTACAAGTTCTGCTTAGTTTGGTATCAGATGGCCGTGTGAATTATGTCTCAGGATATTTATTTATTTATATATATTGTTAATTCTCTTTTTATTCGATACATAATGCTTGCGGAACGCTTCCATATTTTGTTCAATTCGATTGTACTTAAAGAAAAGATGTATGTTAATTAAAACAGTGAATATAGATACATTTCTTTGCAAAACTTAGAATATGGTCATGTATTTATAATGCGATGAACCCACAGAGAGTACTACTATTTGAGGAAGTGTTGGAATTTTAGATTAGTTGAACTCTGTAATTATTCCAAAGCGGGAGCAACAAATTATCTCCGTCAGAAAGTTTTCTGTCCAAACGCCTGTAAACTCATCAAGCACAAGATGGCGGCGATTCGTCTGTCAAGCCTTTGTTTTGCTAATTAGTTATTCCGACTTTGCGCTGTGCAATTAAAAACGTGATTAGCAGTAGACGTCTCAATCATGAGATTATTAACTTGATGCCATGTCTAAATATCTAACTATAAAACGGAGTTGGGTTATTTACACCATTTATAATTCGAGAACGGATGGACTGATTTTTAGGGTTCCGTAGCCAAATGGCAAAAAACGGAACCCCTTATAGATTCGTCATGTCTGTCTGTCTGTCCGTCCGTATGTCACAGCCATTTTTTTTCCGGAACTATAAGAGCTGTACTGTTGAAACTTGGTATGTAGATGTATTCTGTGAACCGCATTAAGATTTTTACATCGTACCCATACATGTGGGGTATCTATGGATAGGTCTTCAAAAATGATATTGAGGTTCCTAATATTTTTTTTTTCTAAACTGAATAGTTTCCGCGAGAGACACTTCCAAAGTGGAAAAATGAGTGTCCCCCCCCCTGTAACTTCTAAAATAAGAGAATGATAAAACTAAAAACAATACATGATGTACATTACCATGTAAACTAACAACGTAAATTGATTTGAACGAAATTTAGTAAGTAATTTTTTTTAATGCGTTATAAATCGTAAACCGCAATTTACATTTCATTTAATCAACTGAAATACTTGCTGCTGCGGAACCCTTCATGTGCGAGTCCAACTCGCACTTGGCCGGTTTTTATTATTACATATACTACTTTTCTTTTCTAAATACATCCCTATCCAGATAACTAGTTGTGCCCTCAATTTCTTCCGCACCTTTTATAATGACCTTTTGAAATGTTTCGTCAAAATATCACTAATATTTTGTATCTTGTCGTAAAACCTTTCAACCTCTTACAACCCTTTGTTTGCATTAATCAGTAGTCTATGTCCTTTCTCGGGATTTAGACTATATGTGTACCAAATTTCATTTAAATTCGTTCTGTAGTTTTGGCGTGAAAGCACGACAGACAGAGAGATAGAGTTACTTTCGCATTTATAATATTATTAAGGATTACACCCAGAATCAGGCCAAACAGACATGTTCATGCACATATATCTAGGGACAATGTCACACAGATCATCCCAGTCCCAAACTAAGCAAAGGTTGTACTATGGGTACGATATACATACTTATATAGATAGATAAATACTTAAATACATAGAAAACATCCTTGACACTTAAACAAATATTCGAGCTCATCACACAAATATTTGCACTTACCGGGATTCGAACCCAGGACCACCAGCTTCGTAGGCAGGAGCACTACCAACTAGGCTACGATCACCGTAGCCTAGTTGGAACCGTATATGTGCCCTGGGTGGGAATCGAACCCACCTGCGGCGTGAAAGGCAAGCATTTACCAAGTACTATGTGTTTATGTGCACGGCACGAGGGTATTAATACCACCAACTCCTAGACTTCGGGCTGACACTGAGAAATTCATCCAAAATCGCTTTTTAGCCCGACCCGGGATTGAAACCAATGACCTCATTCTCTGCAGTTGAACACGCTACCGCTAAACCTACGAGACAGTCAAATCAAAACTCTTTTTACAACAATTGCAACATTGCACAGTAATAAGGAATAAGTTTCATGTTTTAAATCTGTCTACTGATGGTGCTATTAGCTCGATCTCAATAAATTATGAAATATATAATAGAATGCTTAAGTTATCCAATGTAACGCAATTTTAAATAATTATATAACGTTAATTAAATATAAAATTGCATTAAATGTATCATTGAATAAACCACAAAAAATTTGTAAATACTAAATTAATACACGTATGCATAAACTTATACCTACGTTGTAAGTAAATATAAATGTAAGTTAATATTATACCAAATATTGTTAACAGTTTTAAATTAAATGTATATTATATAAACTAATAATGATATTGTATATAAATAATGATAGAAATGTAAACAAGTATAATTAAGTAAACGATTGTATGTAAATAAAGGCGAATACAATTAAAGGGAAAAAGAACCCAAGCTACAATGTTGCTGCAATACAATAGGAGCAGTGAATAAATAATAATAATAAAATAAAAAAAATCTGTCTACTTTCATGTTTTATCTTTTCATTCCGCATTTCTTGGTAATAATTACCGCACGAGTACACTTGTCCAACAATCTTGTCTGCGACAAGATCTTAAGGCTGTTTGTTTGTAAAACGTGCGTTGCTTGCTAATGCGTCTGGTTTTTATCCCAGATAGCATATACAACATGTAACTGAATTAACCCACATTCTGAAAATAGTTTGTTCAGAATCGATTTATATCATTTTTAATATAGGTAATTTTTTATTCCAAAAATAATTAAAACTACGGAAATTAATATAATATTAACCCTGTACAGTCAAAACAAATTGAAATGGACCGTAAGTCACAGTAATAAGACTTATAAAATCACAGTTTTATTTGTATTCATACAAATTCCATCATTCAATACAAAATAAAGAAATTTAAACTTTATTCCAAGAAACTAATTTAGTAAATAACAATGCATATACATGTTAAATAAACAATTCAGTGTATGTATTATGATAACAACACAATATTCTAATTGGGGTGTTTGAGGGTATGCGTTAATCACGTTACATGTTTTATAGCACTGTAATGAAGTATGCAACTATACATAAATAATAATTAATCAATATCTAGGGACAACTAACACAATGCCATCTGATCCCAAACTAGGCAGAGCTTAAGTGCTATGGCAACAGACAACTGAGACATAATATAACATTAAAATGATAAAAAAAAAATTACATGGAATTAAAAAACAAAAAATAAGGTCGCCAGATCTCATTTGAGGTCAGCAACACTTCTTTAAGTGAAAACTTCTTTAGGCGCGAGAGTAGTTTTTG
Source organism: Pseudoips prasinana (assembly GCA_951640165.1). Classification (NCBI taxonomy): domain Eukaryota; kingdom Metazoa; phylum Arthropoda; class Insecta; order Lepidoptera; family Nolidae; genus Pseudoips; species Pseudoips prasinana. Next base: position 7,129,177 of record OX621236.1, read on the forward strand.
GGCGAACAAAAATCATGGAACTCATATCATTGTCACCGAATGCTTCCCATAAGCTATTTGTATACTGTATGTACATAAAATAAAATAAAATAAACCGCACGTTTCCCATGAGCTAGTAGTATACATTAGTTAAATACAAATAATATAACTCAAAGCGATGCGAATAGCGATCTAAATATATAATAGAGATCTTTGGGGAGGCCTTTGTCCAGCAGTGGACGTCCTTCGGCTGATTTGATGATGATGATGATGATGAATATATCTCAATGTGAAGTGTCAACTATTATATTGCGGATTATTTAGATTGGAAGTGTTATTGTTTTAAGCTCAGCGTCCATTATCACATGTGAACATATAACTTTTGAATTCTGAAATGATTAGCATCAAACATGGGAATTGTCATGTCACTAATCACACAGAATTAGGAAAAGCTAAAAAAGCTTTATCAAATTTCATTTGAGTATCTGTGAAATACTACCATCATTAAAAAAAATCACTGTTCAAATCTTGTCGCTGGTCTTTCTTTGTTGTTCTTAAAATAAAATTATGAATATGTATATCGCGGTGACAGTGGCCAGTTGCTGTCGCTGATCCGTACCGTACATAGTCGTCGAGGCAAAGCATCCAAGCACGCGGTCGGTCCATAGATGGGTTATATGAAATAATGTAATTTATTCAGCACTTGGGTATTAAAATACACTTGTACTTGTCAAGTTCACAATGCAGTACATAAACATAGTCGAATACAATATAAAAATTACAAAAATATAATTAGTCTAAAAAAATTGATCTATTATTTTGAAATTTAGTTGTACAATATTAAAATTAAAGAATTGAAGGCAATGAGCATTTGGCTAGCGCAGAAGGCTCTTAACCAGTAGCTTAAATTAAACGATTAATACCCGAGGCCACCCTTTTGGGGTTCGGGCCACAGCTCAGGGGGCCGCTGAATCAAAAGGACAGAATTCTAAGAGAGGGTGTGATCAGTTGCACGGGATCACCGATGACGTGTTAAGGGGCCAAAGCGATCCTCGCCGCTGAGGAGCTTACCCTAGCTAACCTGCTTATAACCTGGTTACTGTTTAAGTAGTTTGATTTCTAGGCGTCTCCGCGTTTTGAAGGGCACGTTGTCGGTCCAGGCTGTTGTCATTAGATAACAGTCTATAAACCTTACTGGGCAGCTTGGACAACTCTGACATCCACCACTGCCCATATAAAGTGAAGTGAAAATGAAATTAAAAAGTCATGATCGTTTTTCAATTTTAAATGACTTTCTAGCGTAACGTACCAAATTAGTTTTAATGAACTTTTTTCTCATAAGAACTTTACAGCTCGATTGAATAGGATGTGTATCATCAGTAGTGACATATTATACATACAAAAATTTGCCTGGTCACATCATGTTTAAATTTAAATTTCTTAAATATTTTATATTATTATCAACTTGTACAGTTTGGATACTTTAAAATAGAAATACAAAATAAATAATAACAAACCGGCCAAGTGCGAGTCGGACTCGCCCATGAAGGGTTCCGTAGCCAAAGTATTTCAGTTTATTAAATGAAAGCAAATTGCTGTTTACGATTTATGACGTATTAAAAAAACCTACTTGCTAGATCTCGTTCAAACCAATTTTCGTTGTTAGTTTGCATGGTAATGTACATCATATATTTTTTTTAGTTTTACCGATTCTTATTTTAGAAGTTACTGGGCGGAGGGGGTGGGGGGGACACTCATTTTACCACTTTGGAAGTGTCTCTCGTGCAAACTATTCAGTTTAGAAAAAAATATATAATAGGTCTTTACCCATGAAATTGCCGTTTTGTATGAAAAAATTTAAACGAATTTTTTTCATGAATTTTTTTATTTGTATTAATCGAAGTAATCACCCATGCAATCAATGCATCTTTGCCATCGCAGTGGCAGTTTATTGATGCCCTTCTTAAAGAAATCAGCTGGACGGGAGGCAACAAATTCTTCAAAGGCATTTTGTACTGCCTCTCGGGTATTGAATTTTTTTCCCGCCAAGAAGTTATCCAAATTCTGGAAAAAGTAGTAGTCTGTAGGCGCAAGGTCTGGTGAGTAGGGCGGATGACGGAGAGCTTCCAACCCCAGTTCTTGCAACTTGGAGACCGTCTGCTGTGCAGTATGAGGTCGCGCGTTGTCGTGCAGGAGCAGCGGAGACGAGCGATTGACCAATGCTGGTTGGAGATGCGCCAGCTTCTCCATCATTGTGCTCAGTTCTTCACAGTACACATCTGCAGTAATGCTCACCCCGTTTGGTAAGAAGCTGTGATGAATCACACCGGCGCTAGACCACCAAACAGTGACCATCACTTTTCTAGGGGTAAGTTTTCGTTTAGGGCATTGTTTAGGTGCTGAACCAGGATCCAACCAACTTGCTGAGCGCTTGCGGTTATCAAACAGAATCCATTTTTCATCGCAGGTAACAATGCGGTTCAAAATTCCTTCATTTGTGTGTCTGTTGAGCAGTGCAAGGCACGTCTCGACGCGTACTTCGCGCTGGCGATCATTGAGTTCGTGGGGCACCCATTTGTCAAGCTTTTTTACCTTGCCAATTTGACGCAAATGGACCAATATTGTTTTGACGCTAACGTCGAAAGCTGCTGCTAATTCAGCCGTAGATTGTGTATCATCAGCTTCCACAACCGCCTTTAATTCGTCATTGTCGACCAAAGTCTTCGGACGACCGCGAGGTTCATTTTTCAGGTCGAAATTTCCAGAACGGAAGCGAGCAAACCAATAACAGGTGGTGCGTTGGTTTGTAGTGTTAGCTCCGTAAACGTCGTTGATGTTGCGTGCCGCTTGTGCCGCGTTGCTGCCACGACGGTACTCATATTCCATAATTACTCGAATTTTTAACGTATCCATGATGACGAAAAAGATTGAAATGCGATGAAAATGTAACACTAATCAATAAAGAAATGACTACTTTTGGAAAAAAGAATCCATGTTTTTAAAATAAAATTAATTTGAAATTAGAATTCTTAGCCAAACAAAAATTATTTTGATTTGAAATGGCCAGTACTGCAGAACGGCAATTTCATAGGTAAAGACCTAATATTAGAAACCTCAATATCATTTTTGAAGATCTATCCATAGATGCAGGGGTACCACCAAGTTTCACCAGTACAGCTCTTATAGTTTCGGTAAAAAGTGGCTGTGACATACGGACGGACAGACAGACAGACATGACGAATCTATAAGGGTTCCGTTTTTTGCCATTTGGCTACGGAACCTTAAAAATGATCTATCCATCAATTAACTAACTCATCAAAATTTAAAATAAGTTAAAATGTACTAATTCAGAGATCATTTATCGTTAAAATTATGAATTCACGTTTAATTTATTAAATTCACATTTTAAACGTAATAATATTAGACGAATACCTACTTACTTACTCTACGGCAACGAACTTCTGTAAGCCGAAGTTAGGATTTTATATGTATACGTTTCAGGAAATTGAATTCGGTTGCGCAACCGTATGGAAATACTAATAATTCCTCGTAAATTTTGCAAGATAAGGATAACAATAGGTCTGGGGATCCAAATATACATTTTAAATTTAACTATTTCACTTTATTTAATTTGTTTAGTTTCATGCGCAGATATAGCGCTCCAGATCACCGTAGCCTAGTTGGTAGTGCTCCTGCCTACGAAGCTGGTGGTCCTGGGTTCGAATCCCGGGAAGTGCAAATATTTGTGTGATGAGCACGAATATTTGTTTCTGAGTCATGGATGTTTTCTATGTATTTAAGTATTTATCAATCTATATAAGTATGTATATCGTCGACTGGTACCCATAGTACAAGCTTTGCTTAGTTTGGGGCTAGGATGATCTGTGTGACATTGTCCCTATATTTTATTTATTATTATTATTAAGTAATGGAATCAGGCGTTACTTTGCGGAAATCCATAACAATCAAAATACAAAATCAATATTTAGTGTTAATTCCGCTAATTGTCAGTTTAATCATGCTGGGATGCAATTTGCACCGCCCTCCCGCCCGCAAAAACGTGCACATGCAAGAAGGACAATACAAGTCTCTCTCTCTCTCTCTCTCTCTCAAGAAGGAGTCTCCTTCGAGCACTCGACGAGTTAGCAGCCCTTGAGAATGGTCCGTGGAGGACCGAAACACGTGTTGGGTATCGTACTGGCGCATGTAATTTGCTTTTTGTATTGTCCTTCTTGCATGTGCACGTTTTTGCGGGCGGGAGGGCGGTGCAAATTGCATCCCAGCATGATTAAACTGACAATTAGCGGAATTAACACTAAATATTGATTTTGTATTTTGATTATTATTATTAAGTTAAGTCTCCTTTAGTTCACTATTTCTGTTACACCTTGTAATTGGGGCACACAAATCATTGTTCAGTGCAGGGAACCCGAAACGCTGGCATGATGAGGTGGTAGTCAGGTGACCACCTGAAGCGCTGCGCTTCATTAGGAGTCGAACACAATGGTGAAAGTCCCTTTAATCTCAATGTAACTCCCTGTAATGTTATCCCATGTATCCTGTCCAACACGCACGATTGCACGTGTGGCGCAGCGGCTAAGACAGTCGCCTCGACTCCTCGCCCGGCTTCGATTCCCGAGCCGGACAACTATTTGTGTGACCCATAATAGTTGTTCTGAGTCTGGATGTAAATTGTGTCCGTTTGTTTGTTTTTTTTTTTGAATAATAATAATATTTATTTCACAAAGTTATACAATATATTTACAAAAACCAGGTTACATAAGCATTTTAGTATCAATCGTATGACGCGGCTGTGTCTGAACTAGATAAGTACTTATCTGTATTTCAGACACGAGCCTTCATTCTTAGTGTATCAAACTAATCCTATCCCATTTAGTATGAAAAATATACCTACGGCGTACAGAAATGAAATATGGGGGGAATCAAAGACAAATGATTATACTTTTCAATGGTAAGTGGTGCATTACTGTGGCCGATGGGGATCATGAAATAAAATATAATACATTGTATTATTGCGCGACCGCAACAAAGCTCGGGTGAGACCGAGACAGCAATATACGTGTTATTTATTACCTGACCGAACGAGTTTGCTTATTAAGTGTCACGATGATATTTTTATTTAACAAAACAATGGCAAAGTAAGTCTGCTTGTTTCATTTTCAAGTCTAAACTACTGAACCGATTTTGGTTAAATTGCTTGCCCCGTAGTATACATGTAAAGAATGAGTATTTGTTTAATACCTTAGGTGCATAGCATAGATTAAGAAAATACATTATTTAATTATTTTTTATCTATCATGTCATGTCAAATTCCTATGAATAGACAAAAAAATATATCGTATATACCTACATATTAGATTTGTAGACGGACATAGTAAACTTTTTATCCCAGTGACATTTTTCCATGGGATATAATAATTTAGAGACGGGCGAAACCGCTGGTGCAGCTAATTATTATCCAATTTTGATCGGTCTACTGCAAGATCTCTCCATTGAATTATTTTTTTCTTTTTACATATAATGAACAGTGGGTTATGCCTGCATTATTTACCATTATTTTCGTTTTTGTACAAAAACATTTTTGAACCGGGTCGGATTATGGGCCATGACCTTTATATACATCATATATAATTTCAAAAATAAAAAAATAGGATGAAATTAAAATGAAATCAAAATTAAATTATAAACAAATAAAAATAAATTACAATTAAATTATATCAAAATTAAAATTAAATTTAATTAAAATATCAGTAGCCATTAAAATTATTGTTGGTGTGAGTGTTGTTTGCGACACAGGGAAATTGTGCGCGCGTTGTCTCTTAAAAAAAAACAACAAAAGGTCGTACTCTCATATAAAACCTCCCTCTTCAAAGCCATTTAATTATGCTTCTATTTGCAGCCCGTGGTCAAGGAGGGTTACCTGATGAAGCAGACCCGCAGCTTCCAGCGATGGCAGCGGCGATACTTCCGACTGCGCGGGCGCACGCTCTACTACGCCAAAGAGAAGGACGTGAGTAATAGGTTAATTCGCTTTCAAATTCGACTTAACATAGTATATTTTAGACTTAATTAAGTTCGCTTCTGTTAAGAAGTTTAGTATTGATAAATGTTTGTAAAGTATAATTTAATGTTTGCTACTTAGTTGTCAGCAGTTACAAAAGTGATGTGCTAAAGAATAGTAATGTGTTTAGAAAATAGTTTATTATTATAAATTAAAATACGTGATTCGTGTTTGTCATTTTAAAGACCTCCTCTAGATCTCCGATAGAAAATCTCGCTGCTGCGAGTGTTACAATCTGTCACTTTATGTCATTACGAAAAGACATGAAGTCGCTTATCTGATTGAGATTCATCAACAAACGGGTAGTGCAAACTAAGGGTGATGCTGGTTATCCCTGACCTCGAAGATATGAACGTAAAGCATTTTGGGGCTCCAACTTAACTCTTGATATATTTTTACGTTATGATGTCCTTTACACTCTGTATAACCTTACAACTTGTTTCAATGAAAATACACTTACGTACGAAAATGTTAGGAAGATTGCTGCTACTTGGATGTAGATTCACACGACGCGACATCGGTGGAAACCCTTCACCTTTATAACGTCCTTATGCCGTACACAGTTACGACGGGTTTCGAAGTACAAATGTGTCCACTGACGTAGAGTCATCTGTACGTGGGAAATTGGAAAGTGATACCTGCGGCTAAATTCCGCTCAAAGGGGGACTGGGGTAAGGAAAGTAGGTGAAACGTGCAAACCGTGTCTTGAGTACTGGAAAATGAATTAACCATATTTATATGAATATTTGAATTTGGATTCCAGTTTTAGCTGATAGTAAGATAGGTTTAGATTGGAGCATGCAAATTAAAGCACTGGCTGATATTCTCGAAACGGCACTGAGTCGAACTTTACATTCTATGTACATATCTTCTATATATAAATATATATAAAAATCAATGCCACTTTCCATTGTAACTCAACAACGCCTTTACCGATTTGGCTAATTTTGGTCTTAAATTATTCGTGGAAGTCCAGGAAAGGTTTGTACGTAGAGAAAATTTAAAAAAAGTCTCGAAAAAGTGTAAAATCAACATCTTTTAGCAATTTAAAATATTTTTTTGTTTGAATAAATGAACTTAATAATCATTTTTTTTATTACTATGCCTTATACGTAGCGAAGCACGTACCGGGCCAATAGTCTCTTATAGATATGTACAATATCTATAAGAGATACTGAAAATTAGAAAGTCTGGGTAAATTTTGGCGAGATAAATTTGCTCCTCCTTTGTTTGTCCCGCCAAAGAAAAATTTCCTCCGGGAAAATATTTTGCCATGGCCAACGTGGATGACTCTTAATAGCCTACGTATCCGAGGTGGTAGATCCAAAGAAAACATGTGCAAAAGGGGTTACAATCCCCCATCACAAAATATTTATTTTATTAGGAAAACAAACAGTATTAACAACTTAGGATAAGAAACAGGTTATAACAACTAATTACCAATTATGTTTTCGCAAATGAATACAAAAATGCTTAATATAAGATATAATAAAATCGTAGAAAAGTCAAAACTGTACATTGACTATATTTTTTAAAGGATACTTGGGGCGTAATCTACATTCGACATCGAAGCCAAAAATATAATTTTTAGTTTTTTTGTCTGTGTGTCTGTTTGTCTGTATGTATGTCCAGGCTAAACTCAAAAAGTACTGCATGGATTTACTTCAAATTTTGCATGAATATTACTACGAGGTTGGGTCAACATATAGGCTATATCACGCTATCCCCTACGGGGGAGGAGCAGTGATAATTTATAAAATTTAACGCGGGTAAAACCGCGGGGCACTGCTAGTATAAGATAGAATAAGACGATGAAAATGAGATATAGATATGTGCGATTATGCCCAAAGTATGGCTTATTTAACTGCTTGTCTAGTCACCTGTAACCTTCAAGAGTATGAGGCTTCAGCCAAAGCAGTCAGCGTTGCCCAATTTTGGGCAGATAAAATTTAATTCTTACCATCGACAAGATAAGAAGAACAAGAAGTTTCTCTTATGTGATACACCTTAATAGACCGTGATAGATCTTTTAGAGGAAATCGGGGGCACGTGATATGTTCACGTGGACTCGCTTGAACAAGATTTTTATTTTTTTTTACAGAACACTCGTTTGCTTTTGTTACAAATCATATCGAATGATGAGAACTGACCAGATTTAAAAAGGGGGCAGTGTTTTTAAAGTGTGCTAGTGGGAGAGCGTTTCTGTACGCTATGAGCAGCTAGATAGGGTAAGTGCGATGTTTTGCTACAGTGGTCATCCATAACAGAGACAGGTGTAATATCATGAACCCCGGTCGAGTGGAATAACCATCTCATCGGTTATGCGACACAACCGGAAAGAGATTGCACGCAGGACCGAACGGCTTTACATAGGTACTCTTCGAAGTACACGAAGGCTTATAACAGAGCAACTCCCAGACTCCGCTCTTCTACTTAATCACACTAATATTAAAGGCGAAAGTTTGTGAGTGTGGGAGTGTGTATATTTGTTACTTCTTCACGTCTAAACGGCTAGACTGATTAACCTGGACCCTGGATTAACACATAGGCTACAATGTATAATGTTTAACGCGGGTAAAACCGCGGGGCACATATTCATATACCCAAAAACTAACAACACACACACAAACATTCCTTATACCAATTTTCCTATCTGTCACCTTATGGCTCAGTGTTGCTGTCTGATCGTGGCATCGTAGTGTAAAAACGGAACTCCTTTTCAATGCCTTTTTTAAATAAAAAAGCTGGATTAATCGTTTCGAATCGTCAGCAGTTGAAAAATTACGCCATTCCTTCTAGTGGGACACGTTCGCTTTTGAGGTTATGCTATATTGGTGGGTGACCCTCGCTAGAAGTGTTCTTAAATATCCAAAAATATCCCAACCTTCGCCATAATTTTGAACATTCAGCCATTACTTTTATATTGTTTCCTGAGTAATAGCTAATGGATTTCGTTGAAACATCCATTTGTATTTTGTATCCTAAATTATATAAAATATGCGAGTATAAACTAATAATGTGATGGATGCCTTTGTATTTCAGCTAAAGAAATGGACTGTCGTGTTCAAAGGGATAGATGGAAGAATTACTTTATATTAGTGGAAAATATACAGGTGAACAAGGTATTGGATGGATTTCTGATACCGTACATATTGTTACTTGAAATAATATGACAAGCGTCAAGAATATCAACCGCAAGACTTAAAAGAAATGGCGTCTAGACGCTATTGGAGAGGAAATTAGTTAGTTTATTTTAACAGATATTGATAATTCTCTGGTTTTTCGATAGGGAATGCAATCAAATGGGGCTGTATAAAATTTATTTAAAAAGGTTGTTATAATTTCAAGTGTAATTCGCTTGAATGGTTTTTGATCACTTGCCACGAGAGTGGCGACGTGGCAAGTGATCAAGCTCGTATCAAGATCATTACATATACGTTAAAACATACACGATAACAATCTACATGAAATTTATAAAAAGTACTTTGAAAAATAATATAATTTATAAATTTTCACTCAATACAAAAATAATACAAGTATCCTGCTTGAATCAAAATCTTTCACAGCAATGTGCTGCAGCTATTCTTCAGCTGCGCTAGTGTTAGATGTTCTATTTCTCCGACTTCAAAAGAGGTATTCATTATCATAATATCAGCCAAAAGACGTCCACTGCTGGACAAAAGCCTCACCCAAAGATCTCCACAATTGCCGATCTTGCGCTATTGGCGGTTTTCATTACGACTGCATGTAATCGTTTTGTCTGTATGTATATTTTTCTCTGATTATTCCGAAGTGTGTGAACCAATTTTTAGAAAGGGATCAATTTTAATTTGCGTGCTAAAAAAGTCTCCCTATTGTATCACAAAAAAAAGCGGCCAAGTGCGAGTCGGACTCGCCCATGAAGGGTTCCACAGCAGCAAGTATTTCAGTTGATTAAATGAAAGGTAAATTACGGTTTACGATTTATGACGCATTAAAAAAAAAACGACTTACTAGATTTCGTTCAAACAAATTTTCTTTGTTAGTTTATATGGTAATGTACATCATATATTTTTTTTAGTTTTATCATTCTCTTATTTTAGAAGTTACAGGGGGGGGGACACTAATTTTTCCACTTTGGAAGTGTCTCTCGCGCAAACTATTCAGTTTAGAAAAAAATGATATTAGGAACCTCAATATCATTTTTGAAGACCTATCCTAGATATGTCACATGTATGGGTACGATGAAAAAAAATTTCGAGTTTCAGTTCTATGTATGGGGAACCCCCAAAATTATTATTCTTTTTCTATTTTTGTGTAAAAATCTTAATGCGGTAATAGAATACATCTACTTACCAAGTTTCAACAGTACAGCTCTTATAGTTTCGGAAAAAAATGGCTGTGACATACGGACGGACAGACATACAGACATGACGAATCTATAAGGGTTCCGTTTTTTGCCATTTGGCTACGGAACCCTAAAATTCCGTATTGTAAGCAAAATACTGATAGCACATCAATATATCTATAAACATATTATAATCATAGCAGTAATGCCAGTTCATGACGCTGTGCTAGTTGTTTAGAAGTGGATTGTTTGTGTAAATAAAATTGCTTCTGCAATTGAAAATGATTTTTTAAACAGTGATTATTCGTATAGGCATTGTTCTCTAGCCGCCCGGTAGGCCTTTGAAATGGGTTAACGATCCTTGTCTAATGACTCAAATTTAATATTGATTCACAATTGCCGGTTTAGAATTTACTAGCTGAACGCCGCAGTTTTACCCGCGTTAAATATTTATAAATTATCACAGCTCCTCTCCTGTAGGTGATAACATGATAATATGTAGCCTATATGTTGACCCGACCTCTTAGTAATATTCTTACAAAATTTGAAGTAAATCCATGCAGTACTTTTCGGGTTTAGCCCGGACATATATACTGACAAACAGACAAATTCTAAAAACTATATTTTTGGCTTCAATATATATATATATATATAACGCCCCAAGTATCCTTAAAAAAATTCAATGTACAGTTTTATTATATGTATAGATGTGTTAATCCAGGGTGTCAGCGAACTCCATACCAAATTTTATTATAATCGCTCCAGCCGTTTAGGTATGAAGAAGTAACAGACATACACACTCACAAACTTTCGCCTTTATATTATTAGTGTGATAAACACTGACTGGATCGATGGCTTCAAATGACCTCAAAGCACAGAGATGTAAAGAAATTTTACCAATTTTGTGGTTACCCAAAAAATACAATATTCAACATTACCACGCTGATCATATCGCATTCTAACTCGATTATAGGCTAACCGCGCAACAAGGTGCTTAACTTCACAGATCGTTGAAGTACTAGTGAAGGCATCATTACATACTTACTTATCGTATGGGCAGTGGTTACCCTAGTGTCAGAGTTGTTCAAGCCGCCCGGTAGGCCTCCGAACATGGCTTAACGACTGATGTCTAATGACTACAAGCGAGACCGACAGCTTAACGTGCCCTCCGAAGCACAGAGATGCTCGGAAATTAAACCATTTTGGTGGTCACCCATCTATGGACTGACCGCGAGCCTAGTTGATTAACCTGACCGATCATTTACAGACCGGTGAGAGAATCTAGCTAGGAGCTCATAATTTATTTGAGCACGTCATTATTTATTGTTGAATCCTTACATTAATACCTATAGACAGAACCATTCAGACAAAATGTAGAAACATTAATCTAAAACTATATATTTCCTTTATTAAACCTATATATTATCTTGAAAATAACTTAATATAAGCTAGCTAAATAACTAAATCATTACTTTATATTTTATTTATTAATGTTTTCATGCAATCCGTGTCCCTAAATATCTAAATGTACTTGTAAACACTGTGTATACTTATCTATATTACTACAAATATGCGCGACCGTCGTTATTAACACAAGGTCCGTCAAAATAATAATACCTTAATATAGACAGAACCATTGACAATATGTAGTAAAAATATTAGACTTAAACTAGATAATTAAACATAATCTCTTGACAATAACTTGATACGAGCTAGCTAAATATCAATTATAATAAAATAAATTTTATAAATGTTTTCATACAATGTGTACCTAAATATCTATGTTACTAGAAATAATAATGTATACCTACAACTATATTACTACAAACATGTTCTGACTATTTACAAGCGCTTTTTTAAAGTCTACGTAAATAAAAACCTTTTTTTTATGTTCAGATTATTTAGAAACGCATTTTTAAAGTATACGTGAATAAAATACCTTTTGTATTTGTAAAAATACAAAAGTTCCTTCAAATTCTGGGTTCACTGACCAGCTGGCGAAACTGTTAACTAATTAAATAATGAATTCGCAAGTCCCATGTCTGCAAAACGTAAGCGAACGAGTCACACACAGTTCAGTGCCATTCAAGTAATTAAAGTTGCTAATACGTTTTAATTTATTATGATATTTTAATTAAGTCAAATTTTAAGGTTTTTTCCTTACCAGACTAGTAAAAATAGACGCCGCTCCGTCCGTCTGTTACAACTGTATTTGTCCGCATCTAAATTGTACTCCAATAATTATAAACCGATTAAAAAAGAAAGGAAGTTATCAATTCAACTGTACAATTATTTTATGTGTGCATGTGACTAGATTTCTCAGTTGTTTATGAACTGATTTTGATATAATAATGTTAAGAATGTGAAAGTTTGTATTGATGTATGAATGTTTGTTTCACTTTCAGGCATAAACTACTGAACCGATTTAGATGAAACTTCGTAGTAATATAGCTTATATATCCAAATAACTCATAAGCTATATTTTTTTAGCTTAAAGCGGGTGAAACCGCGATTCACAACTAGTTGATAATATTTTTTTATCCATAAGGAATGCGTGCGGAATTAGAACAGTTGAAGATCTAATTTAAAAAAAAAAACAGGTTTTAATGTTTGATTATCCCTACAATTTAAACCCTACAATTAAAAAGATATTATTAATTTACTCTTCGTACTCTGTCATCGATATGATGGTGATGATGATTTAAAACGCCGTATGTTCATCGTATAAAACACCTAGATACTCTGAAGTAATTTCGTAAATATACCGAGGACCTTAAAGTTAGCGATGCCATCGATCAAAACGCGAGAAAAATTAAGATTGATAGCGACTTTTACAACCCTTGTATTTTTGAGTAATGGAAACGACGTTGTTTTTTAAATGAGAAAATATACCATGTTTTCAGTATTACTGAACCAAATAATATAGTATTAATATTAAATGAATACTGTGTGGTGACGGCGGTTAATATCAGAATATCATCACCATATCTCATCTCGTTCTTCCATCATCGTCAACTTTTTCAATCTTCATTTTCAAAGAACTAAATTATCTTCTACTATATAAAAATAAGTCGAGTTTTCCTTCCTGACGCTATAACTCCAGAACGCACGAACCGATTTCCACGGTTTTGCATTCGTTGGAAAGGTCTTGGGCTCCGTGAGGTTTATAGCAAAGAAAATTTATAAAGTTTAACGCGGGTAACACCGCGGGGCACAGCTAGTTTGACTATAAAAGACATTATTTGGCGAGTGCTATGAAAACTATTGATGATACATACAATGGTCGACCTGTTTATAGTACTCATCAAATATTGTCTCATTAGTCTAGCGGTAGCGTGTTAGCATATAATAAGGTCCAAAGGTTCAAATCCCGGGCCAGGCCAAAAAGTACATTTCATGCAGACCTGTAGTCCCGTCACGCTCGCTGTGGACCGAGTAACATACGCTACTAATTCCGTACTGTGTGAGGAAAGCACGTTTAGTGTAATGTGTAGGAGCGTGTTCCGGGTTACTGAAAAGCAACTAGATTGCCGATAGGCGATACTAAAACTAACATATCTGCTTGTTGTGCTTACTTCTCACCACAGCATATATTATAAACGGGCCTGTTGGCGTGGTTGGCAAATGCTTTTCACACCAAAGGTTCGATTCCCACCCAGGACAGATATTTATGTGCATAAACATGTCTATTTGTCCTGATTCTGGGTGTAATTATGTATATAAGTATGTTTATATAAAAAACCGGCCAAGTGCAAGTCGGACTCGCCCATGAAGGGTTCCGTAGAAGCAAGTATTTCAGTTGATTAAATGTTTCATTTACAATTGCGGTTTACGATTTATGATGTATTAAAAAAACTACTTACTAGATCTCGTTCAAACCAATTTTCGTTGTTAGTTTACATAGTAATTTACATCATATATTTGTTTTTAGTTTTATCATTCTCATATTTTAGAAATTACAGGGGGGGGGGGACACTCATTTTACCAACCACTTTGGAATTGTCTCTCGCGCAAACTATTCGATTTAGAAAAAATGATATTAGAAACCTCAATATCATTTTTGAAGACCTATCCATAGATGTATGGGTACGATGAAAAAAATTTTTGAGTTTCAGTCCTATGTCCCCATACATAGAACTAAAAAAAAATTTTTTCATCGTATAACCCCCAAAATTTTTGTTCTTTTTCTATTTTTGTGTGAAAATCTTAATGCGGTTCACAGAATACATCTACTTACCAAGTTTCAACAGTACAGCTCTTATAGTTTCGGAAAAAAGTGACTGTGACATACGGACGGACAGACAGACAGACATGACGAATCTATAAGGGTTCCGTTTTTTGCCATTTGGCTACGGAACCCTAGTATATGTAGTATGTCAGTTACCTGGTTTCCATACTACAAGTTTTGCTTAGTGTGGGATCAGTTGGCCGTGTGTAAATTCGGTCACCGTAGCCTAGTTGGTAGTGCTCCTGCCTACGAAGCTGGTGGTCCTGGGTTCGAATCCCGGTAAGTGCAAATATTTGTGTGATGAGCACGAATATTAGTATTTATCTATCTATATAAGTATGTATATCGTCCCCTGGTACCCATAGTACAAGCTTTGCTTAGTTTGGGGCTAGGATGATCTGAGTGACATTGTCCCTAGATATTAAAAGATATTAAAAATGATGTCCCAGGATATTATTATATATTTAGTTGTTTCTCAAAAGCTCGAAGGAGCGCCTGGGTACTCTACTCTACAGACATTCAAAGTAGCCGATTACCAACTCTAAGAGGAGAGAGACAGCCAAGTCTACTGAGGCCCTAAATTTCAATATAATCCGAGGTATTTAAGTAGCCAAACTTGATACTAAATTGAAATTGCCTTTAAATTGCAATTATAAAGGCGAAAGATTTTGAGTATATGAGTGTGTGTGCTTGTTACTTACTGTACAATAATTTATAAAGTTTAATGCGGGTTAAACCGCGGCACAGCACAGCTAGTTTTCTATATAAGTATGTATATACGTAATAAAGTAGTATATGTAGTATATCAGTTATCTGGTTTCCATAGTACAAGCTCTGCTTAGTGTAGTGTCAGATGGCCGTGTGTAAATAATGTCCCAAGGTATTATTATATTATTATTTTTATATATTTAGTTGTTTCTCGAAAGCTCGAAGGGCGCCTGGGTACTCTACTCTGCAGACATTCAATAAAGCCGATTACCAACGCTAAGAGGAGAGACAAGCAAGTCTACTGAGGCCCTAAATTTCAATATAATCCGAGGTATTTAAGTAGCCAAACTTGAAACTAAATTGAAATTGCCTTTAAATTGCAATTGATTGCAATTTAGTAGACCGTGTTTCGACTTGGCTTAAACGGTTTGTGTAATTGGATTATTCTCTTTGAAACTTAGTGCAAGAGGTTACTGTTAGAGGGCACTCGTCTAGAAATAAGTTACTTTAAAGCAATGTCTTGTAAGTTCTTGAGTCGTGAGTCGGTTTGTTTGTTCTTAATGGTAATTCCAGATGCACTCTCTCCCTGCACACTAATTAGAGAACCATAGTATAACGACATATCATCAGTAGGTAATCTTCGAACTGGCTCCTTACTGCCATATTTTTTTGCCATTTGACGGGCCTGTTGGCGTGGTTGGCAAATGCTTGCTTTTCACGCCGGAGGTCGTGGGTTCGATTCCCACCCTGGGGCTCTACCGGCTAAGTCACCGAACATCGATTTCTCAAATGGCGTTCAAATAAATAAAGGTTAGAAATTACTTAATCAATCGTTAAATCGGCTTTCATGAGCACATGTGACGTCATAAATGGTCCGGAACCGATTGTCAACGTTGAAGCCGATTTAACGATTGTTTAAGTACTTAATTTTTTAACTTTTTTTATTTGAACGCCATTTAAGAAATCGATGTTCGGCGACTTAGCCGGTAGAGGCCCAGGACAGATATTTGTGTGCATGAACATGGTTGTTTGTCCTGAATCTAGGTGTAATTATCTGAATAAGTATGTATTTACAAAAGAAAAGTAGTATATGAAGTATATCAGTTATCTGGTTTCCATAGTACAAGCTCTGCTTAGTTTGGAATCAGGTGGCCGTGTGTGAATAATGTCCCAGGATATTATCTATATGGCGATTTCAAACTATGTTACACTTTATAGCACATTAACTGTAAAATGAAAGCAATTCGTTTTAGAAGCATGGTACAGCGATTGCCTGCATCGCAGGTCTAACTTAGATAAGATGTTAATATGTCCTCCCAGCCAAATTTCGGCCACGGCGGACAGTCTCAATGGAGGCTAGCCATCTGGGAGGGACATATAATAGTGCAGAAGTGCCTGCGAAAACACAGAGCACTCTTTATTCTATTACTCTTATGATCCGATGGGACGACTAGCGACAAGACCGGAAAGAGGTCAGGTACAGGACCGACGGTTTTACGTGCTTTCCGAGCCACGGGGGTGTAATATCGCCAACTCCCAAACTTTGGGCTGATACTGAGAAATTTTCTTGACAGAAAAATCCGAAAATCACCTTTTGGGCCTGACTCAGCATTTGAACCAGGACCTGATCATCTGCGGGTAAACACTCTACCGCTGGACCAATGAGGCATTTGAAATCTATACAATTTACGCAAACCTCAATTGAAAGCTGACCCAAAAATTTAAGGTTGAATAACTTTAAGTTTTTTGGGTTATTTTACGAAGAATATTAAATAAATAAACAAAAGCCCTATAAAACATTCACATAAACCTTACATGTTTGCATACAAACTGTCATCCCTTATTCCCTTTTGTAATTTTACACCCTTGAGAGTAAAACTTTTACACACTTTGAATGTCCTATCTAGACACGCGGCGGCGTGTCAAGCCAAGTTCAAGCAAAGGGAAACTGGCTAGCCAGCGCCGAGTGGAGCGAAACCACTTGGTGCCACTTTTGACACTTCTATAACTTAAAACCTATTTAAAGTAAACACATAAAACTACGTGTGTTTAATCATATCCATAAGGACACCTAGAAGCTCAAATTTGATGAAGCTAAGTCAAACGGGTATAAGATAAGATAAGATAAGATAACTCTTTATTGTACACCAAAACATTACAGAATATAAGAATACAATAGCATACATTTAAAAATGGTAGGTACAATTGGCGGCCTTATCACTAAATGTGATCTCTTCCAGGCAACCTAGGCAGGGATTGGAGTATGGAGTAACCGAGATAGGGTAGTTGTCAGTGCACATGAGTATAGAAATGATACGCACTGGTATCATTACAAAAAATGTCAAAAGTCATTTAAGATAAATTACATATATATATTATATTAACCTACATACTATATTATATATATTATATATTACATACTATATTATATATTATATTTCATAAATAAATACATACATTATCATAAAACAAAACTAAAGTAGGAACCGTTGCTGAAGTTCATAAACTAGTCGAAAGTAAATTATTTCGTACCTTTCTGCAGGGACAGGTAGTGATCTTTCACTAGACTCTGAAAGTTGCGTAGAGATTGAGCTTGGCGTACTGACAATGGCAATTCATTCCACAAGCGAGCTCCTTGCACAGCAAACGATTTGTCCAGAAAGATTGTGGAATGTGCTGGCATTGTCAATTTTAAATTATTCGATGATCTCAGAAGTTTCGAATGTGATTCATAAAGGAATGAAAAGCGTGCTTTGAGGTAAGAGGGCGTTGAAGGAGTAAACAAAACATTGTATAGAAGTGAGAGAATATGGGCATTCCGGCGAAAGCGAATGGGTAGCCACTTGAGCTTGTTACGAAATTCAGTGATATGATCATATTTGCGAAGACCGAATATGAATCTTATGCAGACGTTCTGGAGACGCTCAAGTTTATCAAGTTGGGCTTCTGTAAGATCAAGATAGCTGACATCTGCGTAATCTAGTATTGGGAGAAGAAGGGATTGAGCAAGCGCAATTTTGGTGCTAGTTGGGAGGAAGTTACGAAGTCTTCTCAAGGTTCCAATTGATGCAAAAATTTTCCGACTGACGTTTTGTAGTTGAGGGCCCCAGGAAAGGCAGCTGTCAAAGAATATGCCTAGGTTTTTAACTTCACGACTTATTTGTAAAACATTGCCTCCAAAACGAAGTTGTGGTAGTTGTGACAAAGATGCCTTAGCCAACATCCTTGAGCTACCAACAACAATCACTTGAGTCTTCTGTGGGTTAACGTGTAGTCCGTGAGCACGACTCCACTCACTGATGTTATCTAAATCGGTATTCAAATTATTCACAGCTTCTGCCAATTGATTTAACGGAGCCTGATTATAAATCTGAAGATCGTCTGCATAAAGGTGGTAGGAAGAATTAATACGTTTAGAAATAGAATTTATAAAAATTGCGAATAATAGTGGAGACAAATCGCCACCCTGAGGCACGCCTGCAATAGTATTACACCAAGAAGAAAAGGAATTATCAATACGAATACATTGCCTGCGGCCAGACAGGTAACTACGAAACCAGTCAATAACTGTTGGAGATACGTTAAGAGTGCGCAATATCCCCAGCAACACATCAAAATCCACGGAATTGAACGCATTGCTGAAATCTAACAGGGCTAGCACTGTTAGATGACCACGTTCCAATCCAGCTCTAATGTCATCTGTAATATGGACCAAGGTTGAGGTAGTACTATGGCCAGGACGAAAACCAGACTGGAAGGGATTAAGGAGGTTATTTATTGTGAGAAAAGTACTTAATTGGTTGTGGACCCTTGTCCACAACCAATTAAGTACTTTGGACAGGAACGGGTATAAAGATATGAAGGTCAAAAAGTGGTAAATTTTAGTACTGACTGACTGACTGAGATATAGTAAATAAACTTAACCTACTTCCAGATGACCTAGAAGGATGAAATTTGGAATCCAGCTCGGTAATTGTGTGTAAGTATAGAAAAAACTCAAAAAATAAAAAAAAGTTAAAAAATAGGGGGGTCCCCATACAATTCTCGTTTTAATTGTAGCGTTGAAACCGTTACCAGCAGATATTTGAAACTATCGCAATTTATGTATTATAATAGTTGCTTTATAACAGAAATATAAAAATAAAATTAAAATTAAGTAAAAAAATAAGTGGTGTCCGCGTAATACAAAAACTTGTAATACGCGTTAAACAACAGGCTACGGTGTGACGTCGGCAGCCCGCGGCCCCACATAATAATACACAGAACAGAAGTAAATCTACATAAAAGCGCTCCCGAGCCACACAAGTAATAATTGCTTTTATTTAAAGTAGCTTAGATTTGACTTGGTCAGTTTAAACAAAAAATAGTCATAGAATATATATAAATACATATTTGGATTTTGCATAGAACTTGGCTCTCCTTTTTTACATTTATATTTTTTGTGGGATTAATTTATGTCAAATCAACATCCTCATAAAAAATTCCAAGCTTCTAGCTCTAAAAGTGGCGATAATTCCATACAACTTTTCATCTCCCATTTCATCCCTTTACAACCTCTTTTCGCTTTAAAAAGAAGCCTATCCTGTCCTTTATCAGGTTATATACTATCTGTGTACCAAATTTTATTTAAATCGGCGACAAATAGACAGGCAGACCGACTCACTTTGGCATTTTTTTAAGAAATACCAAAAAGCAAAATTGTTTTTTTTTAATATTTGGCACGTATAACTATTTAACTACACTATTGTAATGTTTTGTTACCTTGGTAGATGTATTTTTTTTTACTAGCTGTGCCCCGCGGTTTTACCCGCGTTAAACTTTATAAATTATAGCCTATGTGGTAATCCAGGGTATCAGCTAACTCCATTCCAAATTTTATTAAAATCGCTCCAGCCCTTTAGACGTGAAGAAGTAACAAACATATACACTCACACACTCACAAACTTTCGCCTTTATAATATTAGTGTGATGTGTTATTCGGATATATCAGCTATATTACTACAAAGTATCATAAAAATCCGTCCGGTAGTTTTAGCGTGTAAGAGTAACAAACATACAGCTAGCTTAGCTAAATTCATTGCTATTATAAAATAAATTTTATAAATGTGTACCTAAATATCTATATTACTAGAAATCATAATGTATACAACTATATTACTACAAACATGTTCTGTCTATTTACTGTCTATTTTTCAAAGTCTACGTGAATAAAAACCTTTTTTATTTTATATTTTATTTTATTTACAAACACACATACTTTCGCCTTTATAATATTAGTGTGATTTTTTTTATTTTTTTTATTACATTCCAATTGACTGTGTGAACTTTTAACTGAGCTGTTTTTTTATTGCTAAACAGGTCAAAGTAAGGCCAACATCAGATGAGGTGCATATGTCGCGAGTGTCGCCACCTCCTCATGAATATTTTACAATTCGCTTGTTCGGTGCGCCAAGTTTATGAGCTGTAAAATATAGTTCAACTGTGACAGCAATATGCTTTCCACTCGAAGAATTATAAATATTAGCTGTATTACAATGAAGCTCGTCCTACAAGAAAGTAACATAGACGAAGGTTGTCTGTAGCAGAAACTAAGAGAAGGAGCTCGAAGGTATTAATAATAATTTCTTAGCTAGAATTAATTAATTGATTTATTTATTTAATTTTAGAAACAAACAGTCTTATTCAAACATGTTTACAAATTAAATTTATAGATTATAGACAAATAGTTTCCTTAATTAACTACAAGTATAATTTGGTAAACGATATCATTATCGAATGTAAGTAGAATCGTAAATACAATCATGGATAAAAATAATCTTGAAGAAAATTAGTAATAAATATAAGAAAAATAAATATATAGCTAATATAGCCCATAATATAGCTGATCAAGCCCAGAGATACAATTTAGAACATTTTTCTTGAAATTTTTCATTCTTTCACAAAAGATATCTACTTTAAAAGTTTATTATTATATAATCGACACGAACGTCTAATAAAACTATTATTGGCATAGCAAGTTCTACTACATGGAATATCAAATAAATGTTTACTACGACAATTTCGCTCACGTCTACGCGGTACTCTGAAATTCAGAGCATGCAACAATGCTGGTGCATCGATATGATTATTTATAGAGATTCTTGGCGTCAGTTAAATTTCGACGACAGCTCAAACGTGATTTGTTATGCCTTTCTAGCGAAGTCTCATAATCCAAATAAATATAGCCAGTCCGATAATCCAGAGCCTTAACAAACATTTTTTGAACTCTTTCAATTTTGTCTATATGATTTTTGTAAAAAGGATGGCAAACGGAGCTAGCGTATTCTAAATGACTACGAACATAACAATTATATAATATTTTAAAAGTTAAAGTTTGTCGGAAAGGTTAACTAATCCGTAAAATAAAACCAAGCAGTTTATATGCTTTATTTAATGTTTGGTCTATATGTGAAATAAAAGTAAGTTTTGAATCCATTAGAATACCTAAGTCTCGGACCTCTGTTACTCATGTAAGCTCCCTATTAACAAGTGTATACGTATAATTTAATATTGTTCGTTTTCTACTGAAACTAATAAAATGTTTGTATGCGACTTATCTACTTTATTATCTATATATATAAAAATCAATGCCACTTTTCGTTGTAATGTTATAACTCTACAACGCCTTTACCGATTTGGCTAATTTTGGTCTTGAATTATTCGTGGAAGTCCAGGGAAGGTTTGTACGTTGAGAAAATTTAAAGAAAGTCTTGAAAAAGTGTAAAATCAACATCTTTCTATACTCCCATATACAATCTATACTCCCATATACAAACAAATTGTACTAATACTTAAAAGCGTAGCGAAGCACGTACCGGGCCGCTAAATAAAAGTTTGTATGCGACTTATCTACCTTATTGTGTTAGTCATCATTATCATCATGCCAGCCAAATTACGTCCACTGCTGGACAAAGTCTCTCCGAAGAATTGGTGCAATATGCCATCATTGCCACGCTTGGCGGGTTGGCGATCATAGAAAAACACTACTGCCCGTTCTCTGGTATTCTCTCGGGACGATTTCTACGCTCCTCGCTGGGATGAGCTGGGGAGATGATATTCGTCACCATCACCACACAGTGTTTGTTATTTAGCCAGAGTTGTTCAAGATGCCCAACGCATATACAATGGCTTTAAGTCTGTTGTTTGACGACCACAGCTAGGGCCAATATCCCCTCTAGATATAGTCGTAGACTAACGGCATGCTTAAGTGCTCCACCTCGTACCACGCTTACAGATTGGTGGGTGTAAATATGTAGTCATGATCTATGAGAGTTTGTAGCTGATCGTGTTAGTACAAGACTCGTGTACAGTAGAAGAACCCGTGATTCTGTTTGTAAATTTCTTGTATGTCTATTGTCGAATAAATGTATTTCTTCTTCTTCTTCTTCTGATTGAGACTGCTCGCGGTGCCAGAACTACTATTTACGATAAGTCAAGTTGAAGACTTGTAACATACATCCGTCTGTTCGCCTAGTGGTTAGTGACACTGACTGCCAAGCTAGAGGTCGTGGGTTCGATCCCCACCCAGGACCAATCTTTGTTTGATGAGCAAGATTATTTGTTTGGTGTCTGAGTAAAATTATTATATAATATGTATTTTGAAATATATAGGGGTATCTTCATCACTTTTTAGTATTGACCAAAAATATAATTAGTGCATTTATATTTATACAGAACTCAACGCAAATGTTTAACATTGTGTAACAACGTAATTACTGCTGTGTGGTGACGGCGACAAATATCAGAATCAGAATATCATCACCCCATCTCATCCCGTGGGGGGCGTAGAAGTCGACCCGAGGGAATATCTACCAGAGGACGGGAAGCAGCTTCCTTCTGAGTACTACGACCATCATAATGCGATCGCCAACCCGCCTGCCAAGCGTGGCGATTATGGCATATCCCCTCAAGATGATTCTTGAGGGAGGCTTGTCCAGCAGTGGACTTATTTAAGCTGTAATGATGATGATGATGAACAACGTAATAATAAAACGAAAATAACCAATCAAGCATGCTTGCCAACTTTTTATAAATATAAAATGGGTCCATCAAAATATTCAAGGTAAGGCAAGGTAACTTTCTCCCATAGAGGGAAAAAAGTTAGAACTAGGGCCTATTTTTAATAGTATCACTATAGATAGTTTATCTCTAAAATGAGAAATCATAAATTAGAAGAAGAAAAGTTTTATTCAAAAATTGCACAGCCAACAAAAGTATATAATGACAATAAAAATTAAATATAATAAAAAATAAGTCCGTGGATGACCGAAATTGCATTATCTCAACATTTGCAAGCACATTTTATTGTTCTAGCGCTGGTAATTATATGTATATAAAAAATAAAAATAATAATAAATAGATAGTATATTTGCAATTAATTAACAATGTATGTCTAACTAAAGCCGTCTTCCTCTCTTCTACATTTGCTGTGCCCGACAGGGTCCATAATGATACCATATCTAACTGTAACAGCTACATCAACATTGTGGAATGCAAATAAAACATTGAGTATTGAGTAATTCTGATGGTGCTGACAGACTATCATGGAACATTAACTTAAAGATGATAAGAAGATATAAATCGTCCGATGGGTCGCGAAACAGCACCCTCTACCCATTCGTGGTAGGCGCTCTGCGTTAAGCTATGAACGATACACACTGGCAGTTCAAATAGGAGTCTGTTGCTAATACCCTTTCGGAGGATCGAGAGCTATAGAATTGATGATTTCCCATTTTTGAGATAGAACGTACGCTTTCCGTTTCGAATATTGCTATAAAACGAAAATTTAATACATAATTCATGTTTCACTAAATAATTTATGAGCACTCGCTAAAACGCTATCAACTAAAACACCATTCATTTTCAGCTTCTTTAATCACAAGGTTGTAAGCTCGTATAATGGAGGAAAATGTTCAAAATTGCTTTCTAATGTTGGCGGTATTACACCCCCGTTCCTCGGAGAGCACGTAAAGCCATCGGTCCTGTACCTGACCTCTTTCCGTTCGTGTCGCTAGTAGACCATGAGAGTGATGGAAAAGAAAGTGCCCCTGTGTTTGCGTATACACTTACTTACACGCTAGTCCCCATTGAGTCGGGCCGCCGTGTCTGAAATTCGGCTAGGAGGCTATTTTATTACGAGTTTTCAAGAGTAATTCATAAAACTTAATTTGAACTACGACTATGAATCTATTCGTAGGGACCTTTTTGGCATACAACAATTAAGATAGTTGCATATAATTTTAATTGTAAATAGATAAATAAAGAACCCTATTTAAAAGTTATGCATAATTGTTACAGTACATATTTTGTTACAATTTTTTTTACAAATTATTACAATATTACAGATATTACAAATCACTAAGTTCCCCAATATTACAGATCATTAAGTTCCCCACCCCTGTTCATTGATACCTTGTTGCCATACACAATCAGTTAATATATAATAAACTAGCTATGCCACGCGGTTTCACCTGCGTTAAACTAGTTTTCGCAAAAAACAGTAACAAACAAACATCTATACTCACAAACTTTCGCATTTATAATATTAGTAGGCTGTGTACCTCTAGCGGTTTTGACAATGCACGCCGGAATAACTCGCAGATGGTTGATTTTTTCCTACTTACTTGACACTTATCGTCATATTTTGGACAATTCACACAATATCTTTATAAATTGTAGCCTATATGTTGTTCTGATGTATTAGCTATATTATTATAAAGTTTCATTAAAATCCATTCAGTAGTTTTTACGTGAATGAGTAACAAACATCCATCCAGCCATACTTACAAACTTTCGCGTTTATAATATTGGTAGGATATTTGCAAGACATAATGTGTATTCGTGTGTATGTGTGTGTGTGTAAGTTTGATTTAACCCCCATTGCCCAGCTCTACAACTCACTATTATCTTAAATTCGTCCCCCATCTCCTGAATAAGTGATGGTGTTGACCCTTGCGCCTAAATAATGCCCTTTCTGTGTACTTAAATACACTCTGATCTTTAATATTTAAGCGCCAGACTAAATGTACGAAGCATTACTATCGGGGCGGGCCGCCCTTATTGTTTTACTAGATACGCTAGCGTACTACGGCTCCACATGATGAATCTATCTCACTCTGGCTGCGTAGTTTCTGGTTTGAGGGCTAGTTGCGAGTGAAAGGGATGGAGGATAGTATCTCTTGTATTTTACATTGACTCATCCACGATTGTGTATCTCTGTGTCGTGCACCTGATCATCGGAGACCGCTAGGCGCCTCGCCTGTAAAACTGTAAAAGCCCTCAGTCGCGCTTTCGGCGCTGCGACAGACGGATGTGAAATCTGTGTCAGTCGCAACGAAAAACGGTGCGATCACTAATTCAAATAATCATTAATGAAAACCTATCTAAAACTTTCACTTTCGCAATAAATTATGCCTTTAATATATTACTACGTGTATACTGTGTCTTTTCTGTACGTTTTGTGTGTTGTGCAGTAGTGTTTCTTCAGAATATACTGACCTGGTTTTTATTTTGATAACTCTTGCACAATTTTTGCTGTGCTACGCTGAATAATTGAATTTACGATACAGTAAGTACAATTGGAATTGGAATTATATTTGTTTCTGCATGCCCTCTAGGTAATTGTTTCACCATTTTCAGGATAATAATTACTTAGGGAAATAGTTTGTACTTAGAACTTTTGTCTTTTAAGCCATCGATGGGTCCACTATGAAGTGTATCAATATGTCAATATAAGACAGACGTGATTATTTCAGTATTGTATTTGGATATACTTCGCGTAAAATATTCAATATATATATATATATATATATATATATATATATATATAGATAGATAAACTCTTTATTGTACACCTAAAGAAATAATACAAAGCGACAACATACAAATTATAACAATACAATTGGCGGCCTTATCAAGTGAAGATTTCTTCCAGGCAACCTAGGTACTGAAATGAGTTACAGAGATGGGGCAGTTGCTAATGTACAAATTGCTAAATAATATACAACTTTCTCTAACCGTTCCTAATCCGAATCCCACCCAATTGTCATATTTAACTTTGTATCTTAAGGTGAAAATAATTTGTAGTACTCGTACTAGGTACGTATAAGGTAAACAAAAGTAATTTTTTGAAAGGCCATGCAAATGGCTCGGATTTAACTTGGAAGTCTGAGAGTTCATTAAGTTTGTTTCATCTGGTTTTCTTGTATTCTATCTTATTATCGATTCTTGTATAATAAATTCCCCAGCAACAACAATATAGATTATATCATACCTAAGACTTAAAAGTAACGAACCAAAGTAATCGACATAGACCCAAGAATTGTAAAGCTGAAGTGGCAGTGGGCAGGGCATATAGCTCGTAGAGCCGACGGCCGTTGGGGCGAAAGGTTTTCGAGTGGCGACCACGAACCGGAAGGCGCAGCATTGGCAGGCTCCCTACAAGATGGACCGATGGTCTCGTGAAGTCGCTGGATGCGGATAGCGCAACACCGGCAATTGAGAAGATATTGACGGAGGCCTTAGTCCAGCAATCAAACATTGATTGTATTAAAACAATCCATATACATACCTATTTAACAACCAAAGAATTAAGTTTAAATAGTAATTAAACCATTAAGTTAAAATAGAAATTTGAAGAATAATAAAATCACGAGAAATAAAACCAAACTTGTATACATTCTCGTCTTCTCATCCCTATTCTTACACGGGGCTCAGACATGGACTATGACGAAATCAGACCGCAGCCAGATAGACTTATTCAAAATGTGGTGCTGGGGGAAAATGCTAAAAGTATCGACTTCAACCAACGAATCCGTACTACGTGCACTTAAAATAGGGACAATGCTATTGTCCATCATTCTTCAAAGAGTTTTATAGTTCTACGATCATATTGCAAGAAAACTGTTTGTCATTTTAGAGAAATTAATTACTGGAAATATCGAAGGAAACATTCAGGAGGAACATGCTCGACTCGTTTGATGAGCTTTTTTGCGCCACAACCGACACTACTGTTGATGCACTCCACTACTGCTGTAGGTTGATTTGTGAACAGGTTTAATGACAATAGTTTAATTATTTATTTATTAACTTCATGTTTACCCACAGCTTCTGCATACAATATATATCTTATGAATAAGTTTTTAACAAATTAGACTTACACACTAGCCAATTGCGGGTATATAGTTGTCACTTCAAAGGGTTGGTCACCACACTCACTAACAGAGTTTCTGCTCTTGAACACCGACTAACTTCTTACATTCTTCCTTCAGAGAAGAATAGCTTGTACAACAAGCTATTCTTCTCTGGAATGCGCTACCTCCGGAAATCAGAATGGGTAAGACGCGGGTTACTTTTAAAATCAAAACTCGTGACTACATTCAGAAAAAAATTAAGGCAGAATCATCTTAATACTACAGTTTGTGTATATATTATTATAAATTTTTATATATTTACTATTGTATTTATACGATTGTATTTTATAGCACTTGTCAAGTATTTTAGTCATTTTTATTATACTTGGTCTATAGTGCACCTACCATATTATCTCTACATTACCCTAAGGTTGACTGGGAGAGAATGCCTTTGGCATTAAGTCCGCCTTTGTACAGTTTTGTGCAATAAGTATAAGTAAATAAACACCATTACAAATACTTTTAATAGTTTTATGTAAAAATATTGCTTTTTACTTAATTATAAAAAGAGTTAAAATATAATAAGGCCGAAAAACATTTCCATGAATTCAAGCAAATTTAAGTTAATTACCGTAGAGCGAAGCGCCACAGAAGCCCCTTAGATACAGGAGTCAGTAGAACTAAACACTATATGCATCATGATATCAGTCTGTAACTCTGATCTACAAAAATACTACCTATAAACTTATTATTATATCATAATTAAATCTTTAAAAGAAACTCATATTAAATATATATTTGGAGATTTCTTTCCTCTGACGTTGAGCCAAACAGAAAGACAAAGAAGTTTTTGAATTCTGATATCTGAAGAGAATGAAAAAGCAAATATAAATAATGCAGAAATTGATCTGCAACACGTACCCTGGTAAAGGGTAGAGGATGCATGTTCGATCCATGCTAGACGACTTAAACCTTTAACGCATTGCTATTTCTTTTTCGTTGTTTTTGGATCTTATTCCGAAGTGATAAGGTTGAAATGGATGTGGTCTCGTAGCCTGTTTAATGCCTTATAAATTAGGCATTTACTGGTTGAGAAATTAGATCAACTCTTTGCATTGTAAAAAATCTTTGACACAAAATTCATATGGTTCCCACCTTTATCAATATGATATGATTTCACATGCAACTATAAACATAATGTAAACTACATATTACTATAATAATAATATCATATGAAATGTATTTAATATGTTTGATGTATGGTGACGGCGGTAAATATCAGAATATCATCACCCGATCGCATCCCGGGGGGGGGGGGGGGGGTAGAAGTCAATCCGAGGGAATATCTACCAGAGGACGGGTAGCAGAGTCGCTCTGCGTACTCTGACCATCATACTACGATCGCCAACCCGTCTGCCAAGCGTGCCGATTATGTAATATCCCCCTAAGATGGTTCTTGGGCGAGGCTTTTAAAACATGTATGTATAATCTCACAAAGGAATATGTATAGATATTAATTTAGTTGTAAGTATTGTAACTACCTTTGTGGAGAAATAAAATTATTATTATTATAAAAAGAATTATTATTATAATCGGTCATGATTCCAGAAACAAAGTCGTTGGATTTGCCTTGCTGAGGGTACAGGCTGAGTATAAGTCGCATATTAGTTTATCTCCGCTCTGTTTGATCTCGGTTTCATCAAAACGGGAGCCGTCGTATTTTAACCGTACTGCTGATTTATAAAACAAATATATTTTATTACAAATAATTTATTTTATTTATTTATTCACCAACAATTGTTTACACCAACGGTATACAAGATAACAAATATATGATACAAGTAGCAGTGTAACAATCACTTATAGGTAAACACCACATGGGTAATTAACAAAAAGATGAAATAGTAAGCTAACCTAAGACTGCATTACGCATATTTATGTAGAACATAGAACGAATGGTAAACATAAAAAAAAAAATAACAATAATAACACAAAAAAAGAAAGAAAACCGCAGGGTACAAGGTTAACATATATCTGGCAGACAGTTAAAAAAATTTGATTTTAATTTTGCGAGTGAGTCGTGATGTATAATCGATTTGATCACTGCAGTAATTTATGATCTTGCAAAATCTGGCATACGGCGAATTAGCGCCTAAAAAATAATAGGTATCTATAATATTAAAAGTTACAACCCCTACAGCTTCAACAGAGCGTAGGTAGTTATTTCATCAAATAGCCTTACTGTCCATATTTTTACTGTGGTACAGGTTCGGTCCACACCGTACGATAAAAAATATAATTGATGAAATAAGGATTCGTTAAAGATTCTATTTTCGATAAAATATAGGTACGTGAAACAAGTCCAATAAAATATAATAAATAAAAAAGGTTTTTATTCACGTAGACTTTAAAAAAGCACTTGTAAATCGTCAGAACATGTTTGTAGTAATACAGTTATTATTTCTAGTTACTTATTACAGATATTTAGGTACACGGAATGTTAAAATATTTATACAATTTATTTTATAATGTTAGTGATATTTAGCTAGCTTGTATTAAGTTATTGTCAATGTCAACAGAGAGAGTATTATTTCAATAGCCAAGGGATTTACATCGACCAATAATATAGGACTTGTGTTATTATAAGATAATATAACCAATGTGTATTTATATCTGGTTAATACTTGCGTAGTTGCTCAAATATAAAATAAATAAATAATACATGAGCTTTCTACGTAACTGTGTAACAAATAGTCTATATATATAAATTAATGTTTGTCTGTATGTCCTTTATATAATCGTAAATTTGATCAAGTTACGATCTTCAACCAGGTGTTGCTTGAGCCCACGAAAGTTTCTCCATTATTACGACCAATCTTCTACAGATGGCGCCACTATAATAATACTATATAATATATATAATAATATATAGGTACAATGTCACACAGATCATCCTAGCCCCAAACTAAGCAAAGCTTGTACTATGGGTACCAGGCGACGATATACATACTTATATAGATAGATAAATACTTATATACATAGAAAACATCCATGACTCAGAAACAAATATTCGTGCTCATCACACAAATATTTGCACTTACCGGGATTCGAACCCAGGACCACCAGCTTCGTAGACAGGAGCACTACCAACTAGGCTACGGTGACCAATTATAATTCCAATGAATTTCATATATTGCCGTAGCAACGCACGAAGGGCATAATAAAACAAAAATCATAGACTGTCAAAGTACTATACTTTAAGTTCAGTATGATGCCAAATATTTTTCGAAAGATTCTTTTGGCATTTTCCTCAATATCGCTGTAAAATATTTGCGAACTTTTGGAGCGATCCAAACAAATTTCATTGCAACACGATGTTCACGTGTTATATTGTTACCCACAATATTCGTACATTTGTACGAAGTTTTGTATAAAAACGCCAAAACGTGACGTCTTTCTCAATGAGAAGACTTGACTTCATAATTATAGTATTAGGAGAGGTATTCTTCGGCGAAAAAGTTGAATGGGGTTCCATTTTTAGGAAAATATACTTATATACTTTACTAGCTATGCCCCGCGGTTTTACCTGCGTTAAACTTTATACATTATCACAGCTCCTCCCCCGTAGTTGATAGCGTGATAATATGTAGCCTATATGTTAACCCGATCTCTTAGTAATATTCATGCAAAATTTTAAGTAAATCCATCCAGTACTTTTTGAGTTAGCTCGGACATACATACAGATATACAGACAAAAATTCTAAAAACTATATTTTTGGCTTCGATTTCGATTGCAAATCACGCCCCAAGTATCCTTTTTAAAAAATATTCAAAATACAGTTTTGCTTTCTACGATTTTATTATATGTATATGATGTATAGATAAAGTTATCACGGGACAGAGAACTAGTAGCCCATCGCTCAGGAAATGATTCATAATATGACGAAACATAAACCATACATCGGAGTTCATGAACTAAACTGTAAACTATTCTATTCATAGATTATTTACAATTCATTATTGTTCAATCATTCGTAACATTTACTTTGCTACGCTGCTACGCCGTAGTCGACAAAGGTGAATAAAACAAAAAATATCTTAGTCTTTGAATTCATTTGAACTTAGTTTGGGGGAGTATTAGTAATGTTGGTGTACGGGTAAGGAGTATGAATAATGTACTTTGTATCTTATCGGAATAGGGATATAAATTCTTACATTAGTGTAGCTTATTGGTAAAATAGACAAAGTCTACGGTGCGAATGAAATTAAGAGCATTTGATTTGATTAATTTGGAGTAACACGACTTAACTAAACTTAACGACAAAGATTTATTTTTATAAGTGAAGTTTTCAAATTGAAATCTCTTATTTAAATAACTAGATAAAATGCATAGTGAATAACGGGAAAGCTCTACTCTCAGGGGTTATGGCCTAGAATTCTACGCGCAGCTACCTCGGTCGTGCATTTATGTTAGCATTTTTGAAGATTGCACCTCAGCAATTTGATAATATTAATATTCCATGATATTCAGAGTATTTTATCACTTTTATGTTTTATTCTACGGAATGAAAAATAAAGTATTGATTTTTCTGTACTCTGTGTTCATTACAAAAAATATCAAAATAAGAATATGGTCAGAATATTTTGGAATATTGATCTTACAAGATGACCAAAGCATAGTTTGGATGTGATTAGGCTGATATCAAAATATTATGGCGCTCCCGGACCTATCTTTGTGTGACGATAATGTTTTCTGTTTCTGGATTACTTACTTAACGTATGGGCAGTGTTTACCCTAGTGTCAGAGTTGTTCAAGCCGCGCAGTAGACCTCTGACATGACATGACTTAACGACTATTGACTAATGACTACAACCGGGACCGACAGCTTAACGTGCCCTCCGAAGCAGGCAGACGCTCAGAAATCAAACCACTATGGTGGTCACCCATCTATGGACTGACCGCGAGCCTAGTTGCTTAACCTCGCTGATCACTTACGGACCGGCGAGAGCATCTAGAAATGAGCGCCTCTATTCACTATTTTCTATAGTCTGTGGACATTACTAAAACTATCAAAATAAGAATTTGTTTAGAATGTTTTGGAATATTAATGCTACAAGATGACCGAAGCATATTTTGGATGTGATTAGGTTAATATTATGGCCTGTAGGGCTAGTTTTAAGTTCGATATGTCCACCTCAGACCAATCTTTGTGTGATGAGTATGATTATTTTTTCTGTATCTGGGTTATTTACTTACTTATCGTATGGGCAGTGGTTACCCTAGTGTCAGAGTTGTTCAAGCCGCCCAGTAGGCTTTTGACATGTTTTAACGACTGTTGCCTAATGACTACTTAACAATGGCAGCTTAACGTGCCCTCCGAAGCACGGAGCCCCTCAGAAATTAAACCCCTTTGGCGGTCACCCATCTATGGACTGACCGAGAGCCCACTTGCTTAACTTCGCCAATCACTAACAATCGGTGAGAGCATCTGGCTATAAGGCTACCTACGCCTCAATGTTTCTGGGTGTATTTTATATATTATATAACATGTATATATTTAGAAATATATAATATAAATAAATAAATATGTTGGGACAACTAACACAGTGCTATCTGACCCCAAACTAGGCAGTGCCTGTAGTATAGCAACCAGACAACTGATAAACATACAACACTTTATTTATAATATGTTGTCCTCCCGAACGAATTTCGGCCACGGCGGCCAGTCTTAATGGAGACTAGCCAATTGCGCAGGACATATTATTATAGTGCACAAGAGTGTGCGCAAACACAGGGGCACTTTCTATTCCATCACTCTCATGATCCGATGGGACGCCTAGCGACACGACCGGAAAAAGTTCAGGTACAGGGCCGACGGCTTTATGTGCTCTCCGAGGCATGGGGGTGTAATACCGCCAACTTCCAGACTTCGGGCTGATACTGAGAAATTTCTTTTTATGGAAAAATCCCAAAATCACTTTTTGGCCCGACCCGGGATTTGAACCCAGGACCTCATTATCTGCGGTTGAACACGCTACCGCTTGGCCAACGAGGCAGTCAATTTATAATATATCTAATATTTAATTGAGGTATGACACGGCAACGTTCAAGAAGCGAGCCTATCCCTTTCATAAGAGCCCGCAACGCACTTGCTTGACGTCTTCATAGATGAGGTTCGTGCAAGTAGTCTTAAAGGATTGTAAAAGAAATAACAAATAACTCACGAGGATGGATGGATTGAATGATAAAAAATCCGCATTTTGTATTAAGCAAAGCAGAACAACAGCAAATGCTTGAAGTAAATGGGATTCTATCAAAAAAAATTGACAATAACCTACACTGCTTGGGGATCCAATCTGCTATTCAAATTGCTTAACAAAACATATAGTCTTTAGAAAAAGGTCACAATCCCAAAGGCCTTAATATCTTGGTTAAATAGCCTGCGGCGTTCCGGACTGTTCGCCGTGTTTACTTAGCAAACCTGAATATGAAATGAAGACAATCGTGTACAGCCGCCGACGGTACGTCATTCGGTACTGTTGTATGTACTTCAAAACGGCCCTACCCAGAGGATGATCTTATGTTTAAAGCGTATCGTGGCGTTCTCTTTTCAAACTAAATGATTGTGTGGTGATGGCGTTGAATATCAGAACTCCGTCTCTTATCGTGGGGGGCGTAGCCATCCCGACCGGTTGTCTACCAGGAGACGGACAGCATCGTCTCTCTGAGTTTTGTAACCAACATACTGTGACCGCCACCTCCAATCGTGACTTTATCCCATTTAATGAATGATCATTGGGACCTTTAGGAGCTTTCCGATACAGGCATTAGATAGACATGATCGGGGAAAGCGTGGAAATGTTTTTAAAAAGACGTTAAAATAATTGAAGTAGAATTATTTAATTCAGGTCTATTACAGTCAGTGGCTAGAAACAGAATGACTTAAAACTATATTCAAAAGTACTGGGGAGCAAATATTACCATCAGTGGCTCTAGCACGAGTTCCTGCAGTTTATTTACTCGATCACACGTACAGTTTCGTCCCATGCATTGAGCACCAGAGTTTTAGTTCTTAATAGTTTCCGCGAGAGGCGCTGGTGCTCAATGTATGGGAGGAAACTGTACGTGTGATCGAGTAAGTAAACTGCAGGAATTCGTGCTAGAGGCTCAGCACTTCTGGGTGTTCTGGTCGGGCGACAATGCGTGGGCGCGTATTGTAATAACATAAAAGTGCTTAGTTAGCTAGAAAGACAGAACGTCCGGTTGATGTTGGTAATATAACTAGATACTTAATGAGAGTTTGCCATTGACCTGAAAGTAAACATTATTTTGGGGTTAAAACCATTTGAATTGAATCTATCTTTGTCTATCAATTGATGTCTTTCAGATGTCATGTTGATGATGATTTGGTTACATAAAGATGTAAAGATAATGTGTTAAGATGATCTTGATGAGTCCATACAACTGAATTCATACCTTAATATAGACAGAACCATTCAGACAATAATTATGTAGTAAAATATAAATTTCAGTAATTAAACCTAAACATGATCTCCTTGACAATAACTTAATACAAGCTAACTAAATATCACTACCATTATAAAATAAATTGTATAAATGTTTTAACATTCCGTGTATTGTATCTGTAATAAGTAACTAGAAATAATAACTGTATTACTACAAACATGTTATGACTATTTACAAGCGCTTTTTTAAGTCTACGTGAATAGAAAGCTTTTTTATTTTATACTTTTAATTGCAATACTAAATCGACTAACAAGCATACGACTTTCATTATAGGTTGCGTCGCTTAGTAGACGTGGCATTTCTCCCCTAAATCAATTAGCTCTGGGGACCGTATTTACCCATCATTAAAATTCTTGACTGCAAGCGTGGCGCATTAGTTAAGTTAGTTGCATCGCTGCTTTCTAGGTATCATCGTTTTTTGGGTTTGACCCTCGCATATTATTATTTTGAACTAGCTGTGCCCCGCGGTTTAACCCGCATTAAACTTTATAATTACCACAGCTCCTCCCCCGTAGGTGATAGCGTGATAATATGTAGCCTATATGTTGACAGGACCTCTTAGTAATATTCATGCAAAATTTTAAGTAAATCCATGCTGTACTTTGTGAGTTTAGCCCGGACATTCATACAGACAAAAATTCTAAAAACTATATTTTTGGTTTCGATATCGGTTGTAGATCACGCCGAAAGTATCCTTTTTGAAAAATATTCAATGTACAGTTTTGACTTTTCTACGATTTTATTATATGTATAGATATTACTTAACAGTCTCCACGTGTAATGCAGTCACAAAAACGCACGACAGAATGAAAATAAGTACCTACTTCGCACGGAACTATTATATGTATAGATTCTGACCTGCTGATCTAGTTGCTAGTGACTCTGACTACTAAGCCAGGGTTCGTGGGTTCAATCCCCATCCACGAAAAATCATTGTGTGATGAGCACGACTATTCGTTCTATGTCTGGGATATACATGTATTTGAAAATATATAAATGTGCTTATCTGTTGTCTGGTTGCCATAGTACAGACTCTACCTAGTTTGGGATCGGATGGCAGTGTGTCAGTTGTCGCGAGATATTGGAACGAAGTTCGTTATCGCACGTTGTGAAAGAGGTCTAGACGGAAAAAATTCTTACGAAAAGTTGTCACGACACTTTGCAGCTGTGCGGCGTGCTCATGTTTCTCTGTCTGTCTCTCTCTCTCTCTTATAGAAAGCAAGCCAGATATTTTCATTTCTATTTCGCATTGAACAGTGTGGTGTCGCGACGATTATTTTTGTTGAGTGTATACAGGATTTTTGTACATAATAATTAATAAGAAATAACTTCGTTCCATCCGGGTGTCCCTTGACACCTCTCAAGTTTTTTATTCATTTAGTTATTTATGTCGGTAAATTGCATGTTTGTAAAGTCCTCCTCAATACAGAGGTTTATGAAGCTAGGGCGGTCGTCATGCTTTTATTTTTATGTAAGCTGGCGACAAACGAGCAAGTGGGTCACTTCATGGTAAGTGATCACCGCCGCACTCGCAACACTAAGAAGTCGCGGGTGCGTTGCCGGCCTTAAAAAGAGTCAAACAATTGTTCTTATTTTGATAAATAAAAATTGACTCAAGGCATGGTTATGCCTTGAGTTTATTCTGTGCTAAGTATATCTAATTGAAATGTAAACGATCATCATAAAAAAGGCAAAAATGCTTCATATGCCACAAGGCCTTTTTCAATGACTGAGAATGTCGAATACAATCGTTATCATTATGTTTGAAAAGATATCAGTTCTTCATTCTGAATGAATTACTGTGGTTGTCAGTGATTTTACCTCATGTGCTGCGTTTTGCTGCGATTATCGTGCGGAAGTTGTTATCTAATCTACTAAAACTACAATAACACACATACTTCATTGTGATATAATCTTAAAAACTCAGTTTTATGAATCTATTTTATTATTATAGAGCATCATGTACGGGACTTTATTAACTCGACTAATATTTATTATTATTTTCGCAATGTTTTGTCTAAATTGCATTGATCCTGGTCAACACGTGCCCACTATAGTGCGTTTAAGTTTAAAAATGTAGCTAGCTATTCTATTTTATAAGATAACTATCGAAATGTTCCGAATTCAACTTGGAAAAATCAGTCACTTTTAAATAGGCTAAACTGTTGTTTTTATTAATAACTAGCTTTGCCTCGCGGTCTTACCCGCGTAAACTTTATAAATTATCACAGTTCCTCCCCCGTAGGTGATAGCGTGATAATATGTAGCCTATATGTTGACCCGACCTCGTAGTAATATTCATGTAAACTTTAAAGTAAATCAATGCAGTACTTTTTGAGTTTACCCCGGACATACATACAGACAAACAGACACACAGACAAAAATTTTAAAAACTATATTTTTGGCTTCGACATCGAGTGAAGATCACGCCCCAAGTATCCTTTTAAAAAAAATTTCAATGTACAGTTTTGACTTTTCAACGATTTTATTATATGTATAGATAATAAACGTCCTCCGCCCTCTGTGCCTCGGAGAGCACGTTGAGTGTTCGCAAGGTAGTTATGAGAACATCTATGACCATCGGTAGAGGTTACATAAGCCCAAAAACCTTTAGTGACAGGTTCCTGACGGCCTTAGAGGATACAGACTATTTGGATGCTTAATTCTGATAGCTAGCCAACACAAGAATACTTGCAAAAAGAGAAAATACGAGGAATTAATAGACATTGTAATCCTAACCGATTCCTAAAAAAATCAGTTCGATGTTATTATATGATATTATTATATTGTATTTGTTCTGATATTTTAATGTTAATATTTACATTTTTTTGAGCTGATTTCTTCATAATTTATAGTACTGGCCCATGTGCCTTTATTTTTCTGTGCTTTGGTTTTTATTTAAATTTGACAACAATGTTCATGTTGAATCTGAGAGCTATATCTCAGATTTTTTGGGATTTGACCTTATTCGATTGAATTGTAATTTTTGTCCGTTTTACACATTGTAATTGGATAATAAACACTTGATTCAACGTCTGCGTGGTGTTATTTTGCTCCCCTTACACTATATAAGTATGCACACATTTACTAAAAGAATTAGTATACGTAATATATCAGTTATCTGGTTCCCATAATACAAGCTCTACTTAGATTGGAATCAAGGCCGTATGATATTATTAAAGAAATATTATAATCGATCGATATGCTTAAATGCAATTGATTTGAACCAAATTTATATGGTTGTATAGGACCATCCCGAAATCATAGTCCAAAGAGAGTAGTAGAAACAGTAAGTAATTATGAATGTAAAAACCCGCATTGGGAGCAGTCTATCCATTTAAGAGCTACAACACTACCCACATACAGCAACCCACACAGTTTTCAGGCTTAGTTTCCGCCTCACTTTTTCACGTGTCTGGAGTTAGATACCGTATAAAAGTAAACACGAAAAGCACATTAAGTCGTTCCCATTACTTCCGAAGTTTTTTCTTATTCCATGAAAAGGGTGACCCGAGCGATAAAAGGGATTTTAAAGTACCTACGGGGTATTTAAATAAGGGTTGCGTAAGGTCATAATAAATCCATTTGCGAATGGCCGTTATAATAAATGTATATATATATAAAAATCAATGCCACTTTTCGTTGTAATGTTATAACTCAACAACGCTCTTACCGATTTGGCTAATTTTGGTCTTGAATTATTCGTGGAAGTCCAGGAAAGGATTGTACGTAGAGAAAATATAAAAAAAAGTCTTGAAAAAGTGTAAAATCAACATCTTTCTATACTCCCATATACAAACAATTTGTACTAATACTTAAAAGCGTAGCGAAGCACGTATTGGTCCGCTAGTATCTTTTAAAATAATATTCACGAACTCTAATAGTCGATTCGTAATAAGGCTTGGAAGCTGGCAATGGCAGAAACATTAATTTATTCGTGAAATTAAAAGTATTCAGAAAAAAACGTTTATGTGATATTCAGATAATTTTTGACAGGTTTTGTCTGGACTTGTCGTTTGAATAAAAGAGTGTCTTGTCAATTTGGCATTATAGACGTGTATTTGAAATGTGATAAAAAGAAGCCTTATTCCCAAGGATATAATGGCTGTCTGTCTGTCACAGGGCTGTATCTTGACACCAAACGGGAGAAACGACGGCCTGTTGGCGGGGTTGGCAAATGCTTGCTTTTCACGCTGGAGGTCGTGGGTTCGATTCCCACCCAAAACAGTTATTTGTGTGCATGAACATGTCTGTTTGTCCTGAGTCCGGGTGTAATTATATATATACACATGTATGTATTTACGAAAGAAAAGTAGTCTAATATGTAGTATAACAGTTATCTGGTTTCCATAGTACAGTCAACAGCAAAAATAGATGATCAAAGTCGGATATTCAATACTAATTATCATAAATTGCGACAAAATAGTGTGGTGGTGAAGAGTATCTAGTTGAAGGTGTGCGTGAGTGTTAAGTATAAAAAATATTAACTAGTGAAAACTGCCGCCCAATAGCATCATAAACTCAAAACTCAGGTCCGTTTTTGATCATCTACTTATGCTGTTGACTGTACAAGCTCTGCTTAGTTTGGGATCAGATCAGATCAGAAACAAACGAGAAGTAGATTTTGAATTAGAAAAGAATAATAATGTCCTGGGATATTATTCACACACGGCCATCTGATCCCAAATTAAGCAGAACTTCTACTATGGAAACCAGATAACTGATTTACTACATAAACTACTTTTCTTTAGTAAATACATACTTGTATACATATTATAACTGCACCCTGCCACAGGACAAACAGTCATGTTCGTGCACACAAATATCTGTCCTGGGTGGAAATCGAACTCACGATCTGCGGCATGAATGGCAAGCATTTAGCAACCACGCCAATAAGCCCGTCACACTACATAAACTTCTTTCTTTTGTAAATACATACTCATATAGATAACTGCACACAAACACAGGACAAACAGAAAAATATTTATCCTGCAGGGCAAGCATTTACCAACTGGTGAAAAAGAGAGATAATACACTAAAGAGAGGATTACACATACCGATATACACGTCTTGGTATAAAAGGGTTTTTTTTTGTTATTTGTTAGTACATTGTACTTAAAAGAGCTGCACAAATACGTTCTTTAGTCACGAATGTTAGCGTTATCTTCCAAAGGAAATGTTCCACTTAACGACGTTGAGACGTAACGAGCCAGAATACTTGGGGTCGTTAGGGGTAACTGTTGGAATCTCTGTGATACTGAAGTTAATATCAGTAGGACATGAACAGAGCTATTGAGTTCATACTTTGGTGTATTAAACCTGGACACGAAGTGGGTGCTGTTATATTGAGTGGAATGCCCCCTTGGTGTAGCGGTAGCGTATTATATGGTTTTACATTTTGGATCGGCCCATAAAGTGTTACTAGAATACACGAAAAAATCTAGCCCAGCGTCTGGAAATCGACGGTGTTGACTGTGCCATGGAGGGCACGCAAAGTGGTTGGTTTTACGCTTGTTTCCGTTTGTGTCGTATAGTCGTTCCATCGGAGTATGAGATTGAGGAATAGAGAGCGTTCATGTATTTGCGAACAAACTCAAGTGCTATCATACTAATATTATAAAGGCGAAAGTTTGTGAGTGTGTGTGTGACGTTCGCCTTTATAATATTAGTGTGATATATTCTGCATAGATAATAATGTCTTCCTAGCCGATTTTGGCCACGGCGGCCAGTCATAATGGAGACTATCCAACAGCGCGGGACATATTATGCTGCACAAGTGTCAGCGCAAACCAAGGGGCACTTTCTATTCCACCACTCTCATGATCCGATAAGACGACTAGCGACACGACAGACAAGAGGTCAGGTACAGGACCGACTGCTTTACTCCGAGGCACGGGGGTGTAATACTGCCATCTCCCAGACTTCCGGCTGGTACTGAGAAATCCCAAAATCACTTTTTGACGTGACCCGGGCTTTGAACCCCAGGCCTCATTATCTGCGGTTGAACACGCTAATGCTAGACCAACGAGGCAATCATAGATAGCTAGCTTACGTTGTGATTTCCTGTCGAAGCAAAATTTTACCAGGAGCACTATTTCGTTGTAATTTAATTATATAAAAATGACAACCATGGTGGCTAGTGTGGTCCACTGGCCACCATGGCTGTCATTTTTATATAATAGCGAGGAAAGCCTGTCACCTGATGCTACGTAATCACCGCCGCCCATTTACACTCGACACACCGGAAGGGGCTGCAATTACGTTGCCGGCGTTCAGAAAAGAATAGGCTCGCTTCTTGAAGGTTGCCATGTGATAATGGATCGAAAATACCTCCGCAGTTAATTCATTGATTATTTTATTAGATGTACATTGTTATTATTATCTATGAAAAACAGTGCTGACTCTGTCGGTAGTTGACTTCTTAACGACCATCCGAAACCTTTTTTTTTTTTTTTGATAAGGCAAGGGGAATGCCACCCGCAAAAAGTGTCTGCGGGTGGGTATGTCGGACTCGCACCGACTAAACCTAACCTGCCGTGGACTTCTTCTGGCGCCTGATAGGGGGAGCCCCGGGAACGCGGGTATGCTGCTCCGATGCTCCCCTTTTGCGCCGTGTCCCAGATGGTCGGGACACGCACCCGGGGAGAGCTGTGGGTTGCCCTCCCCATTTGCCGACTCCTGCCAGTACGGCACAGCGACTGCGCCACAAACAGTTCGCTGTCTTCCCGGGGCTGCTTGCACGTGGCGGCAGTAGAGGACACTTCTCATACTGCCGCCGCAACCCCGAGGGGAGTAGGGCTAACGGCTGCCGCCGCCGTCCCGACGCCTCCTCCGTCTACGAGCGGGGTCGGCTCGTTCCCGATCCCGCTCGGCGGCCTCCTTCTGGAGCATGACTGCTTCGCAGAAGGAGACCACGGCGTCCCATTTGGTGGAGTCGCCAGCCAGCATCGCATACACGACTGCTGGCGGCGAAAGATCCCGTCCGATCTCAGCGACCAGGACTCGTCTCTCGGCCTCCCAGGCCGGGCACTCCTCCAGCGTATGCTGGACAGAGTCCAGGTCGCTCCCGCAATGGTGACAATGTGTCGTCACTTCTCGGCCGATCCGGCACAGATACTCACCGAAACACCCGTGTCCGGTGAGTATCTGAGTCAGTCTGTAGGTGACGTAACCGCCCTTCCTTCCCAGCCAGGCCTCGAGGTGAGGCAGGATAGCACCGACGGCACGTTGGCGCGCGTTTAGGCGCAACTCAAGCCGTGCGCGCCACTGTGTTAGTACGCGCCGGTGTGCATCCCGCCTATAGGCAACGAGCGTCTGCTCTGGCGCCTCACCGCTAACCGTCGCGTCGACTGCCGCCAGGAGATCGTACGGCGGGAGGCGCGCCAGGAGTGTCGCCGCCTCAAAGGATACCGTCCGGTATCCTCGTGCGATCCGTATGGCCACCACACGCTGCAGGCTATTCAAAATAGCTCTGCAGCGGGAGGCGCCCCATAAAGGACCATGGATCGCACGACACCTCCGTAGAGGCGGCGAACTTCTTCCCTGGGACCCCCAAGGTTCGGCAAAAGCCGGTGTAACGCACCGGTTACCCGGCGCACTCGGGGGGCCAGACGCCCGAAATGCTCCTCGAAGTCCCATCGGCTGTCTAGGGTGAGGCCCAGGTACTTCATGTACCGCCCCACCCTGACCTCTGCGTCACCTACACGCATCGACATACTGGGTGGTTCCTCCCTACGGCGTAAGCCGTGGAACCATAGCGCCTCGGTCTTGTGAGGCGCTACCCGAAGGCCCAGTCTCAAAATGGCCGCGACGACACACGCAACTCCGAGTTCGGCGAGCCGTACCGCCCGCTGGAAGCTTACCTTCCGGGCTATGACGAGCGTGTCGTCCGCATAGCAGACGACGCTCACTCCGGGACGGAGGCTTATCCGCAGGACCGCATCGTACGCGAGGCTCCATAGCAGAGGTCCCAACACGGACCCCTGAGGAACCCCGCAGGAGAGCTCCCCCCCCCCCCCGCCCGAACGGCGGGCTCCGGCAGGGCGCGGACGCGGTTGATGGCGTCCAGCGTCGAACGTCCCTGCCGGAATCCGAACTGGCTGTCCGATAAGTCGGGGCCAACGCGCGACAGATGCTCGCTGAGACGGGCGGCTATGACACGCTCAAAGAGCTTGCCCGCCTCGTCCAGCAAGCATATTGGTCGGAACGCCGAGGGAGAATCGGCGGTCCTGCCCGGCTTCTGCAGAAGCACAAGCCTTGCCTCTTTCCAGCAGGTGGGGAACACGGCACTACGGAGGCAGCTGGTGAACAGTTGCCTCAACCGGTCCCCCAGGACTGCCAGACCATCCGAAACCTTAAAATCTGTTATATGAATGGCATCTGAAAAAGTAAAAAATGTTCACACCACATTTGCAGTTTTTCCGGTTTCTTCTATGATGTAGACAAAGAAGAGTACTTGATGTTTTATTATTACCATGGGATACGGCAACTTAAAGGCAGAGTCCGGGTAAAAGCAAAACATAGCAAATGTATGTTGTTAGATCTTGGTCTTATTTTTTTATTCCATGGACAGTGGTTGGTCTAGGACCCTATTGTCAGAGTTGTTCGAGCCAAGTAGGCTTCTGAAATATCTTATCGATTGTTATCTAATAAAAAAGCAACCGAGACCGACATTTGAACGTGCCCTGCGAGGCACAGAACATAAACTAAACAACTTTAATGTTCACCCATCTCTGACTGCCTGTGAATAAAACAGCATAATAAAATAAAATCTTCGAGTTAAATATAATAAATAATAAATAAAATAAAAAAGGTTTTTATTCACGTAGACTTCAAAAAAGCGCTTGTAAATAGTCAGAACATGTTTGCAGTATTATAGTTGTATACATTATTATTTCTAGTAACATAGATATTAGGTACACATGTATTGATAGTATTAAAACATTAATAAAATTTATTTTATAACAGCAATGATATTTAGCTAGCTCGAATCAAGTTATTGTCAAGAGATTATGTTTAAGTTTAATTATCTAGTTTAAGTCTAATTATCTAGTTTAAGTCTAATATTTGTAATACATATTGGCAATGGTTCTGTCTATATTAAGGTGATATTATTATGACGGACCTTGTGTTAATAACGACGGTCGCGCTTTAATGCTACCACCGGATCCAATGCGCCCCAACTGAGAAGACCCAGCGAAACAAACTCAGCGGGTGTCTCTACTACCGGTTTCAACACGGCCCAGTTGAGACGCTCCGGC
The DNA here is from genome assembly GCA_951640165.1 of Pseudoips prasinana. Classification (NCBI taxonomy): domain Eukaryota; kingdom Metazoa; phylum Arthropoda; class Insecta; order Lepidoptera; family Nolidae; genus Pseudoips; species Pseudoips prasinana. Next base: position 7,173,459 of record OX621236.1, read on the forward strand.
GAAACATACTCAATGGGGCATATACACGATATTTGGTCCACTTACTGTAATTATTTAGCAGGCAAACACAATATATGCTCGATCGGTTGTCTGATTATTTATTTATTTTAGGTTAAATATATTAGAAAGAGAAATTTAAAACGTCAAAATAAAAGTAACATTAATCATTTTGAGACACAACCAACAGTTCTGAAATTCGTAGAATATTTAAATAATAGATAGTTTTATTACAGATAGTTCATGTAACATAAAAGATAACTCATGTCTATATGGCTATAAGATCTCCAGCGGACTATGTGCAGGTAGATGCCGACCGCCAAATGTCTTTATCGTCAATGTAATCCTTAGTAGTGTAGTAACCCTTAGCCATAAGTTCATGTTTAATGTGTGACTTAAACTTATTATCAGGTAGTTTAGTTATATGAACAGGGAGCTTGTTATAAAACCTAGTACAATTTCCCATGAATGACTTTTTTGTTTTGCTAACTCTACAGGCTGGTATAGCTAGTTTGTCCTTATTTCTTGTATTGACATTGTGCAAGTCACTCCGTTTTTTATATTTATCTAAATTTTTCCGCACAAACATTATATTCTGATATATGTATTCAGATGGAACAGTAAGTATATACTGTTGAATATAAGATCACAATAAATTTAATTGACATTTCAATTAATAACAAAGTAAATTTATAATGTTAAATTGAGTGAAGTACAAATATTAAAAACGTATTTAATAAAGAAACGGTATCAAACGAACATACAGCCTTTTCAACGTCGTTTAAAGCGAATTTTCCATAAAATTAATCAAAAGATACTGGGTTGTTACGTAAATTGCTGAAAAACAAGATTGCAAGTCAAGTAATTAAAATTCCCTCAAACAATTAATTAAGGTAAAAGTTATGCTCGGGAGTCAAAATTTCCCCATTAAAAGTCAGTAGCGTTTATGTAAAGCCCATAAATCATTGATACATCAACATTACTTCTCATTATTGTTTCCCAAGGTTATTTATTCTACTACGACTCGGTGAAAACTTAGAAGAATAAACAAAATATATTCAAACCTTTGTTGCTTTGGATTATTCTGTTTATTTTATTATGTGGAAGTTACAAATAAGATGATAAACCCATCGCGAAATGTTGCATTTTGTTTATTTCTCCAAGTTTTCACCGAGTCATCTAAGATTCCAACCAAAGTCCATAGCTGGAAGCCTTTAAAGATCCTGGGGGTATGTTAATTTAATTCATATATCCGGTTTACACCTCATGAATTGTGATCCTTCTTATATTATAAATGCGAAAGTTTGTGAGTATGGATTTTTGTTACTCATTCACGCAGAAACTACGGAACGGATTTTGACGAGAAATTGTAGTAATATAGCTTATATATCAGAATAAAACATAGGCTATAATTTATTTAGTTAAACACCGGTGAAACCGCGGGGCACAGCTAGTATTTGATAATTGTTGTTGCCGTAGTAGCAACCATCCGGTGTAGGTAGGAGGTGAGCAATTAGACGCCCGGTCACTCCATAGACCACCGAAGTTGTTTAATTTCTGATCGTCTCCGGAGGGCATGTTACGCTGTTGGACCTGTTGTAGTCATTATACAACAGTCGTTTAGCCTTGTCAGAGGTGTACTCGGCGGCTTGAAGAACTCTGGCATTAGGGTAACCACTGTCTATACGGCAATAAGTAGTAGTATAAGCATATTGCCTGCCTTATGATAAGCATTAACGATGGTCGCTTCCCATCCACTCTGAATACGTCTGGAGACCTTCATGTCTGTCTGTGTCTGTACGTTATAATGTCTCTAAAATACAAATAAAGAAGTTGGTACCAATTTTAAATAATGTCTGCAATTTATATAAATTTATCTTTAAAACCCCTCATATGTTAAAAATGTCAAGTTAGATCTCTGAGAAAAATAGTACATTCAGTTATAATGGAGCTCAGTTCCCCAGGTACTAATATTAATTTAAGCTCAGCAATTTATATATATATATATATATATATATATATATATATATATATATATATATATATATATATATATATATATATATATACTATAGTATTGTCGCTAAATCTTGTATTTATAGACTTCCAACAAAACATACCGTAACTGACATCAAATCAGCCATTAGACTTGTACATTTCATGCTGAATAAATTATAAAAGCTTCGCTCAGGCTCTCTGTTATGTCGAGCACACACCACGTGGAAAACACAAATTGATCCTGTATAGTATCCTATATACTATACTATCCTATATAGGTTTACAAAGCAATATGCCTACTGCTGGAATATGTGTGTCCCATAAGCCTATATTAAGTTTTCTTAACAAACTTAAATTAAGAAAGGTTTTCAAAATATTACTCCAAAAGAATGTTTTTTTTTATTTATATACTAAAATATATTAGGTCTTTACCTATGAAATTGCCGTTCTGCAGTACTGGCCATTTCAAATCAAAATAATTTTTGTTTGGCTAAGAATTCTAATTTCAAATTAATTTTATTTTAAAAACATGGATTCTTTTTTCCAAAAGTAGTCATTTCTTTATTGATTAGTGTTACATTTTCATCGCATTTCAATCTTTTTCGTCATCATGGATACGTTAAAAATTCGAGTAATTATGGAATATGAGTACCGTCGTGGCAGCAACGCGGCACAAGCGGCACGCAACATCAACGACGTTTACGGAGCTAACACTACAAACCAACGCACCACCTGTTATTGGTTTGCTCGCTTCCGTTCTGGAAATTTCGACCTGAAAAATGAACCTCGCGGTCGTCCGAAGACTTTGGTCGACAATGACGAATTAAAGGCGGTTGTGGAAGCTGATGATACACAATCTACGGCTGAATTAGCAGCAGCTTTCGACGTTAGCGTCAAAACAATATTGGTCCATTTGCGTCGAATTGGCAAGGTAAAAAAGCTTGACAAATGGGTGCCCCACGAACTCAATGATCGCCAGCGCGAAGTACGCGTCGAGACGTGCCTTGCACTGCTCAACAGACACACAAATGAAGGAATTTTGAACCGCATTGTTACCTGCGATGAAAAATGGATTCTGTTTGATAACCGCAAGCGCTCAGCAAGTTGGTTGGATCCTGGTTCAGCACCTAAACAGTGCCCTAAACGAAAACTTACCCCTAGAAAAGTGATGGTCACTGTTTGGTGGTCTAGCGCCGGTGTGATTCATCACAGCTTCTTACCAAACGGGGTGAGCATTACTGCAGATGTGTACTGTGAAGAACTGAGCACAATGATGGAGAAGCTGGCGCATCTCCAACCAGCATTGGTCAATCGCTCGTCTCCGCTGCTCCTGCACGACAACGCGCGACCTCATACTGCACAGCAGACGGTCTCCAAGTTGCAAGAACTGGGGTTGGAAGCTCTCCATCATCCGCCCTACTCACCAGACCTTGCGCCTACAGACTACTACTTTTTCCAGAATTTGGATAACTTCTTGGCGGGAAAAAAATTCAATACCCGAGAGGCAGTACAAAATGCCTTTGAAGAATTTGTTGCCTCCCGTCCAGCTGATTTCTTTAAGAAGGGCATCAATAAACTGCCACTGCGATGGCAAAGATGCATTGATTGCATGGGTGATTACTTCGATTAATACAAATAAAAAAATTCATGAAAAAAATTCGTTTAAATTTTTTCATACAAAACGGCAATTTCATAGGTAAAGACCTATTATTACCTTAAAATATAAGCTGTGTGTTTCCGGTTAGTCGTGTTTCCGGCCTAGAAAGAATAGCAGAGACCTATGAGCAATAAATATTTTTGATGTATTCATCAATGCATCAATTTGCTGGCAGACTTCGTATGTATGGTTTTTTTATTTTTCAAAATATGAGTACATAATTAAGATATTTACATTGGTATTATATCATCATATTTGGTAATCTCGTAAGCAAACTAAAGGTTAAATTAAATAATAAATGTGTGTGTGTATCCTTTAGTCACATTTTATTGTTTATCTACTATAAACAATAAAAGGTGACTATAAAGGATCAAAAATATTAATTGTTCATAGGTACATGATTATACACGTCAAAGGTAACTAAATACAATATAAGGAAATTATTTTCCTTATATTGTATTTAGTTACCTTTGATTTATAATTTAGTATGACCTTTGCTTATGCAAAGGTCATACTAAATTATAAATACATGTCAATTTAAATTTAAAATAACCCATCATCAACCTAATATCATCCAGTGCTGGACATAGGCCTCCAGCAAAGGTTTCTAACGTTGCCATTTGGAGGGATTTGCCGTAGTCACCGCTTGGCATGCGAGTTGGCGACTGCAGTTAGTACAAAGGTACTGCTGCTCTGCTTACCTGGTGTATCCTTTAGTCGCCTTTTACGACACCCACGGGATGGTATGGAGTGGCCCTGTTATTCTTTCTGGGCCGGGAACCACACGGCACATAACAACATAAAATAGAATTTTATAAAAAAAAAACTAAATATGTTAGATTAATGATACCTCTAATAAAGTTACTGAGTGGTTTTGTCAATTAATAACAATATACCTGGCCAGATAATGATAACAAAACAGTATGACCCCATTACAGTACATCAGAATTCGACATAATGTTCGCACAGTTCATGTTGAATAAATGATAGAAGCTTCGCTCAGACGGTCTTCAAGTATTCACACACCCCCGCTTACATACGGATTGTTATCATATAATGATCTACCTGTTTAAAAGCAAATTACTAATGCACTACTTAAGTCTCATATACATGTACTATCGGCCCTAATATTTCTAGTCATCCAATTATGAAAATATAATAATATAATCATAATAATGTCCTCCTAGCCGAATTTCAGCCACGGCGGCCAGTCTCAATAGAGATTAGCCATCTGCGTGGGACATATTATAGAAGTGTGTGCGCAAACACAGGGGTACTTTCTATTCCATCACTCTCATGATCCGATGGGACGCCTAGCGACACGAGCGGAAAGAGGTCAGGTATAGGACCGACAGCTTTACGTGCTCTTCGAGGCACGGGGTTATAATACCGCCAGACTCCCCAGAACTACCAGGCTTCGGGGCTGATGCTGAGAAATTTTTATTTTTCCGAAATATCCCAAAATCACTTTTGGCCCGACTCGGGATTTGAACCCAGGACTTCGTTCTCTGCGGGTGAACACGCTGCCGCTAGATCAACGAGGCAAATGAAAAACAAAATGAAAATAAAACACAGTATGACCCCGTTACACTACATAAGAATAAGACATTAGATTTGCACAGTTCATGCTGAATAATTGATACATGCTGCGCTCAGGCTCTTTATATGTCAGACGTATTATTATAAAATAAATAGGAATTGCTGTATAATAGATAGTCAATAGGTTTAAAAAGCAATTTACTGGCAGACTTTACATTGGATTTATATCATCATATTTCATAATCGTTAGGAAAAGTCGGGCATTTTAGAAATATTAAGCTTTTTTTAACATCATCATCATCATCATCATTACAGCTAAATAAGTCCACTGCTGGACAAGCCTCCCTCAAGAATCGTCTTGGGGGGATATGCCATAATCGCCACGCTTGGCAGGCGGGTTGGCGATCGCAGTAAGATGGTCATAGTAATCAGAAGGAAGCTGCTGCCCATCCTCTGGTAGATATTCCCTCGGGTCGACTTCTACGCCCCCCACGGGATGAGATGGGGTGATGATATTCTGATTCCGATATTTTTTAACATACTGAAATTAAAATATGGTTTTTAAAAATATCACAAAATTCCCAAAATAATGAAATGGTTTATTCCGATATTTTTTAACATACTGAAATTAAAATATGGTTTTTAAAAATATCACAAATTCCCATAATAATGAATTGGTTTAATCTATATACTGAACCGTGTGGTTTCCACTACTATAAACAATAAAAGGTGATTAAGGGATACACCGGGTAGTGGATAGCAGCGCACGCTGTCTATTAGATACCACCTGACTCCGGTCGCCAACGCGCATGTCTAATGCGGTGACTACGGCAAACCCTTCCAAATGACAACGTTATGGAGACCTTTGGGGCAGGCCTATGTCCAGACCCTGGGACCGCTGGCGTTTGGAGGAGGGGCACTCCACTCGTCTTATATAAGCGGTCCCGGGAAGAGGTAACCTGCTGTAGCTCAGGTTGCCTAAACGCGCTTGTGCGTGATGGGGAGGGGAGGAGTCATTTGGACCCCTCCCGTCCCCGGAGGAGAGTCTCAGACGCTCAGTGTACAGCGGGGGTACTGGCGAGATCGTTCACGAGTACCCAGAGCCCTCGCTACAGGCATTGTGAGGCTGGCTACCATGGTGGTTTTAGTGCGTATCCCGGGACTAGCCCGGCGAGTCCCACATACCCCGTCGCCTCCCCAAGCGGCGGGCATGCGTAACACATTTCCACCATGTAAAAAAAAAGAAAAAAGGCCTATGTCCAGAAGTGGACGATATCAGTTTGATGTTGATGTCTGTAACATAACATTAAAAGTTGGTGCCAATTTTCAGCTCTTATTTTTGTTGTTATATAAATTTTTAATGTATTATACAAATATAGATCACTTTCATTTCTTCGTTCGAAAGGAAAGTTCCGTGCGAAGTAGGTACTTATTTTCATTCTGTCGTGCGTTTTTGTGACTGCATTACACGTGGAGACTGTTAAGTAATATAATAACATAAAGTCAGGGTTAGTCTCGATGGTGCAAAGGGTAAGTGCTATTTGCATACAGTTATAAGTATTTACGCCATTTTTTAATTAGCGGTGCACTTAGCCTGACATTTCCGGGAATGTCAAAGTCAAAGTAACTTTATTCCGTAAAAATTTTACATTTATGTGGAATCGTCATTTTTTTTTTACCCCACCGTGCAGTGCATGACGTGGCAGCTACTGAGAAACACTGCCAGAAAACTCAGTAGCATTACAATCATGTGTGTTGACTCAGAACAACTCCATCCCAAGCACTTTTATCACTTAAATAATCAGAAATTTTGTAATATGCCCTGCTACACAATTTGACTTTAATAATTCTTTTAAACTTATTCGTAGACAATTCTCTAATATCATTGGGAAGTTTGTTATAAAATCTTATACATTGCCCCATAAAAGAGTTACTTATTTTGTGGAGACGGGTAGTATGCAATATGAGATTATTCTTATATCTAGTTTTTAATATATGCGTGTTGTACGGTGGGTTATTCATAGTGATGATGTAATGTTATGTAGTTACCATGAGATACTTAGCCTCAGAATTAAAGAGTGCAGTGAGTGATTTCAAAATTATTGCGAAGTTACTATTTGAAGTTAATAATATTCCATAAAATTCAAGATTCACGAACGAAAATAAATGGGTAAAGCTGTTTACCAATTTTTTGTGATTGTTTCTAAAAATATGGAAATGTTTTATTAATTTGTTAGAGGCACAAGCATTTTAACAGCGAATAGATGTAATAATTTTATATACTCTAAAAGATTTAAATGTACGTGTGAGATTTAGACGGTGTTACAGAAGGTTTTAGTTTAGTTTATAATAGTATACTACAATTTCATAAATTTGCAGACGCCAGCACATTCTGCTACCCCTCAATCCATACCATCTCAATTAAAAGTGAACCTTATGCTCTGGGGATAAAGTTGAAAATCTATAAAAGAAATTTGACAGATTGGGGTAGCAGGATGTGCTGACGTCTGTACATACTTGGCAGTGGTTCATAAATAGATATACAATTTACTAAAATGGTTCTATGATAAAATAAATAATTTTATTTTCATATCATGTACGGAAATTGTATATTTAATATATATTTCTATAGATTTTAAATTGTCCCCGTACTGGCATGAAAGAGGGGCCCTATCTCAGCTAGTTCTACATTTCTGCAGTGCTGCTCTATCAATAGAGCCAGTTTGTACTGGTTAGTGTAGTAACGGACAGATTTTACTAATAAAAGCCACACAATTCTATTACAAGTACATTATCAAACAAGTTCCAATTTAAAATTCCTGAATTGATATAATAACCTAAGTTAGAATGATTGGAAATTGGGAATCATCTAGACTACTAGATGATTCCCAATTTCCAAACATTCTATATCGCTCTGGCAACACTGCAGACGTGGCGAGAGTAAGATTTCCAGTAGTTAAATATGTTCGTTGGTTGAAATTAATATTGGGGAGCACGTAAATTTGCTTGAATTCCAATAAATGTTGGAACCAAAATAATTTTAATAGCATTTATACAGTTTTTAATCAACTTTAATTATCTTTGGTCCGTACATTGTGGAAAATTTATCTGTTTTACTACAATCTCTGCAGTATCAATAAACCGTTCATGTTAACGATTTATTACACTATTACCGTTAAAATGGTCATATAACGATGTTATACGATGTTTTGATCGTAAACACTTGATAACTGTTTTAATAAAGATTATGACGGTCGGTTATTTGAAAGATTGAATATGAGACTCTCGCGCGGTTGGTGTACAGATGGGTAACCGAATCTATGTATAGACGCCAGCACATCAAGCTACCCCGATCTGTCAAATTTCTTTTAAAGATTTTCAACTTTATCAAAATAGCATAGGGTTCACTTTCAATTGGGGAAATTTGACAGGTTGGGGTAGCTTGATGTGCTGGCGTCTGTACATCATTTGGTGACATTAGATGTTTGACATGATGGCATTTTACAACTATTCAGAACGGCGAAGCACTATCTTCAAAACAAATGCACTCAGGTTACTTTAAAAAAAATGCTGATGGCTAATTACACTCACCGGTCTCTAAGTTATTGGCGAGTAAAGCACCTAGGCCCGTGGTCAGTCCCTAGATGGATGACCGTTAAAATGGTTTAAATTCTGAGCTTCTCAAGCTCATGTTCAGTTCAGCCAATCATTAGACAACAGTCGATAAGCCAGGTTATGGGTCTACTGGGCGCTCTCTGTCAACTCTGACACCAGGGCTTGAGGGTAACAACTGCCCAGTCGATAAAGAAAAATGGAAGATGAAGAATTTCGTAAACTAATGATTTGTAATAAATTTCTTAGCCAGGTTTTTGAATTATCAGAAACAGTTAATTATAACGTAAATTATAGCGTATGTGTTATTCGAATATATAAACTATACTACTACAAAGTTTCATAATAATCTGTTTGGTAGTTTATGCGTGAATGAGTAACAAACATTCATACATCCATACTTTATTTTTTTGCATTTATAATATTAGTTGGATATATAAATATTTAATATAATTCTATAAGAAATTTTCTGTATTACTTGACCTTTTGTTTTCATCGTTGATAATAATATTTCGTGTCCATAAATATTGGAAAATAATGCGTCTATGCTGGTAACACCTGAGCCCTTTATTCGTTCACAACTTTAAAACAAACTAAATTGCTTTATTTGTTGTATAAAGTTTAAGGGATTCATTTAAGTCAAAACGTCCAATGAATCATACAATTTTGAAATAAATATACCTTAAAACCAGTAAATAAACTTTTTTTAATAAAATCTTTAATGGGTTTGACCCTAGTCTTGCACAGACAAAGTTTAAGCGTATTCAAGCAATGACCTTTCGCTTTTGTTAAGAATATAGATTCAGAATATAGATGTCTGAAAGTTGACAGACGCAAGACCGGCAATTTTGGAGGAGGAATTTGCCCAGCTGTGTCCGTTTCGGCTGCTATTATGAGAGGTAGCGTACGTAGAGCTATCGACCCTGCTCGTGATTTCTCCTTAATAGCCATTTCATCAGATTATGAGAGTGGAGGATAGACAGTGTATTTGTTGGTGAACACATTCGAGTTAGCCTCCGTTTAAATTGAGCGCTGCAGTCGAAATTTCGTCAGCTTTTTCAACATGATTTTTACGTTCGTGCTTTCACTGCTTCACCGGGAAATTTTCAGTGTAGTGCTTATCTAAAAGACTCACAGATGGGGTCCAAGCGGGTGGGTCCAAGTTATTAAAGCTCTTACTAGAGCTTTAATAACTTGTCAATGTAAGGCACTAGATGCTCTCACCGGTCCGTAAGGGATGTACGAGGTTAAGCAACTAGGCTCGCGCTCAGTTCATAGATGGGTGACCACCAAAGTGGTTTATGTTCTAAGCGTCCCCGTACTTCGGAGGGCACGTTAATCTGTCGGTCTCGGTTGTAGTCGTTAAGTCATGTCAGAGGCCTACTGGGCGGCTTGAACAACTCTGACACTAGGGTAACCACTGCCCATACGATAAGTAAGTAAATAAGTAATGTGAAATGTGTGGTTTTGGGAGATAGAGTTCAAGATAAAAAAAATACCATAAACTTTTTATCAAAGCTGTATAATAAACGCATGTGGCTGGCAGGAATAAAATAGTTTTATAAAATATGTTGGATATCCCATCGAAAAATGTGTAAGAAAATAAAGAGGACAAGCTTCCCTCAAGAATCATCTTGCCAAGCGTGGCGATTACGGCATATCCCCCACATGCCATAATCGCCAAGCTTGGCAGATGGGTTGGCGATCGCAGTAAGATGGTCATAGTAGGTACTCAGAAGGAAGCTGCTGCCCGTCTTATGGTAGATATTCCCTCGGATCAACTTCTACGAAATGAGAAGGGGTGATGTTATACTGATTCACATGTTCGTCACCGTCACCACACAGAATTGTGGATTTCGACTGCAAGGTCGATTCCAGTCACGGATACTTTTCGGTGTATATATTTAGATACACAAATATATGCTTGCAGTATACTTTTAACAAAAAATGTGCAGCGCTTACCTTGACCAATTAAGAGAGAGAGAGAGAGAGAGAGAGAGAGAGATTCCAAGGACCTCCTTTGACCTTTGTGTCTGTCTGATTAGAATTGATGATTGATTGAAGGGACTATGATGACATACTTCAATGAATTGTTTGCCGTAGTAGCCTGTCTGCCGTAGCAGTACAGGTACCGTAGCACGTGCTAAGTCACCTATACCGGGTAGCCCCACAGCACTTAACGCTCTCCGGTGTGCCAAACCTGACCGTGATTTGTTTGCGGATGGATAGTCAGATATATAATAATAAAAATACTTTCCAGGGACGTTATTCACACACTGCCAAACTAAGCAGAGCTTGTCCTATGGAAACCAGATGACTCATATACTACATAAACTATTTTGCTTTTGTAAATACATACTTATATAGATAATATACACCCAGACTCAGGACAAACAGACATGTTCATGCACATAAATATGTGTCCCGGGTGGAAATCGAACCCACGACCTGCGGCGTGAAAGGCAGCGTATCCACCAACCACGTCGGAATGTTTGCGTTTCAGTTAGAATAGTGTATGTTTGTGTTTGATTGTGTAATTATTTAATTGGTATACTAAGTCTTCTATGATGTAAAGGTGTAGGTGGACTTTTTATACTTACTTTAATTTCAGTAAACAAGCTTACGAACCGCCCAACGTATTTATTTTAAGCCTATGACATTTTTTAACACATATGGCATTACACATTCGACCCACTTTACTTTGTTCTTGTAAATACACATTTTTTAGGATTCCGTAGCCAAATGGCAAAAAACGGAACTCTTATAGATTCGTCATGTCTGTCTGTCTGTCTGTCCGTCCGTATGTCACAGCCACTTTTTTCCGAAACTATAAGAGCTGTACTGCTGAAACTTGGTAAGGTGTATTCTGTGAACCGCATTAAGATTTTTACACAAAAATAGAAAAAGAACAATAATTTTGGGGGTCGCCATACATAGAACTGAAACTATTTTTTTTTTTTCATCGCACCCATACATGTGGGGTGTCTATGGATAGGTCTTCAAAAATCATATTGAGGTTTTTAATATCATTTTTGTCTAAACTTAATAGTTTGCGCGAGAGACACTTCCAAAGTGCTAAAATGAGTGTCCCCCCCCCCCCCCTGTAAGTTCTAAACTAAGAGAATGATAAAATTAAAAAAAATATATGATGTACATTACCATAGAAACTAACAACGAAAATTGTTTTGAACAAGATCTAGCTAGTAGTTTTTTTTAATACGTTATAAACCGCAATTTGCTTTAATTTAATCAACTGAAATACTTGCTGCTACGGAACCCTTCATGTGCGAGTCCGAGTCGCACTTGGCCGGTTTTTATACAACAGCAAGACAAACGTACATGTTGGTTACCTGATGGTAAAGGAACACCGCCCCCATGGGCACTGGCAACACCCGAGGGGCCTTAAGTACGTTGCCGGACTTTTGAAGGTTGCCATGTCATACCGAATAGGAAATAGCTCCGCAGTTAATGTATTTTATATCTCTTACTCATTGGGGTGGGTGACCTTGGGAGCATCGTTAGCCACTGGCGGCGAACCCATTAACCCTTTGTTGACACTTACAAATTGTGGCCATGTTATGTACACCTACCTTTATCCAGAATATTTAGGTCAGCTTTAGTTACACTATACTTAAGTACGCATGAATGGTATGAGTTGATTAAGTGGAGTATGGTCATGATTGACATACTTAGAAGAGACACTCTACTGGATCTTTTACTGGATACTGCTTCATAGGTTTTGTGGTATCGTGTTCAGTGGTATATAAGGTGGGTGGTATTATTGGGATATTTCTGTATTTAGTAGCTGGCTAAACTTAAGAAGCTGGAAATTACGCATTCGCATGCCTCAAAGAACAGTTTTAAGGCTAGATTTTCCAATAGGAATATGAGATTATTTCCACGTCATTGAGTGGTTATGTCTTTCTGCTGCACTAAATGATATTGTCGTTGTTATGTGGGTTATAACAACAACAATGTTATATTATCATAAATGATATTGTGTGCACGCACGTTTAGGTACTCACTTCGCTACTAATTCGCTTCTAATATTTTTATTTTTATTTATTATATATATTTTTTTTCGCCTCTGGTAGACTTCGTGTTACTTGTTAATTAAATGTACGCGGATGCACCCACCGTTTTTTCGTCTAGCAAGAGGATATTCTAAGTGCTTCAGTGAAATTGAATGCTATTGCTTATTTATTTTATTATGATTTACTGGATGATAACGGTTCCGTGCGTGCATTAGCCTACATAACAACCAATCACAATGTAAGTAAAATACATGACATTAAAAAAAATCGTAAACTGAAAGCAAAAGAAGACGAAAATGCAAGCCCGGAGTTTCTTTGTGGCTTTCTTGTCCGGGTCGTCCACCTAAGTAGCTAGAGAAAGCCGCAGGCTAGCTAGGGTAGGTTCCTCAGCGGCGAGGATCGCTTTGGCCCATTAACGCGTGATCGGTGATCCCGTGCATGTGATCACACCCTCATTTAGAATTACGTCTTTGCTTTAGTCTTCCATTCTTTAATTTTAATATAGTAGAACTAAATTTCAAAATAATAGACTTGTTATTTATTTAAGGATTTCAGAAAATATATGCGATAAAACAAATCGCACGGACTGACTAATAATTTTTTTTTGTAACTTCTATACTATCCACTATGTTTATGTACTGCATTGTGACCTTGACAAGTACAAGTGTATGTTAATACCCAAGTGCTGAATAAATTTCATTTCATTTCATATATATGTATCATCCTTATCTCTCGTATCAGCCGAATGCCACTGCCAGACCAAGTTTCCGCAAAAGATCTCCTCAATGTGGTTGTATTTGGAGGGATATACCATAATCGCGACGCTTGGTGATGGCAGTATGTTGGTCATAGTACACAGAAAGACGCAGCTGCCCTAGTAGGTATGCCCTTGGAACAACCTCTTCCACCTCCACGGGATGAGATGGGGTGATATTCTACGCCGTCGGCCACACAGAAGAATATATATGTATCTATAATGGCAATTTAAAGTAAGGAGAGCTGTGTAGAGAAATTATTCCACACACATATAAGTCAAGTTAAATTCTATATCTAAAACACGCGGATTAATCCAAAACCTACACCATACAACAGTTTTAGTATAATTCAAATTTAATCTGCCTTATGACAGCACTAAGAATATTGTGGTACACGTATCTAGAGACCAATTTAATTTTCCACGTATGCCGTTGGGTCTTAAACCTTGTACGATACGAAATAGAGTTGTGACGCCAGTTTACATAAGCTTTGGAGAAAATAGGCCAGTCATTTAGGTTTGGAAGAGATTTTGTTCGGATTATAGTGTTATGCTTTTAGGAGCTTTCTATATGAGCCACCGACGTGTTTTATCGGGGCGTGGAATCAAATAATGATTGTACGGTCTTATGGTGTAGTTTTACGTATAAAATATGGCACTATAATATTTTTGGGCGTATGTTTTTCGGCCAAATCTATTTTTTGATGGATTTCTTCCGTTTGGGGTGGAAACTATGGGCCCTAGTTTCAGTAGCACGTAGCCTTGTAAAGGCTTTGTCAAGATGCCTTATTAAATCTTAGAATGCTGAAATAAAACTGGGTTAATAAAAGACCATTGTCTGACATAATATCTTACCGAACAGGGATATCTTAAAAGTAAATTGCTTTGATCTTTATCAAACTTCGGGCTGATACTGAGAAATTTGGAGTTGGCCTTGTGTGGTGATTGGGAGAGAACTTAAAGCTGGCGGTTTTTGGTGTTTGGTGTTGATAGAATAGAAAGTACCTCTGTATTTGTGCATACGCACACAAGTCAAGTATTCGCCTTCATTATTGTAAATAATGTTTCAAACCAATTCTATCATAAATAATGTTGTGATCAATGTATGGATGTAATTTGTGTCCGTCTATTATATGTTTGTAAAGTACCCCGCGACACAGGGATTAGATTCCCTAGTGCGGGCGTTGTCTTTACTAAGAAAAAAATGTGTATTTTATGTATGGTATGGTAGTCTGAAAATAGTGGCAAAGGTTTAGGTTTAAGACATTTATTTTCTCAAAAGATTAAAATCACTTGCAGAGAAAATACAATAGAACTTTAAAGTACTTACATGCTTTTTCATATTGGCACAGCGTATATAATTTTATAACTTAGACTAATACAAAATATAAAAACAGGGTAATTCGAGATAATGCATTCAACAAAAAGTAATAATAATAATAATGTCCTTCTAGGCGAATTTCGGCCACGGCGGCCAGTCTCAACAGAGATTAGCCATCTGCACGGGAAATATTATAGTGCTCAAGTGTGTGCGCAAATACAGGAGCACTTTCTATTCCATCACTCTCATGATCCGATGGGACGCCTATGCGACACGACCGGCAAGAGGTCAGGTACAGGACCGACGGCTTTACGTGCTCTCCGAGGCACGGGGGTATAAATACCGCCAACTCCCAGTCTTCGGGCTGATGCTGAGAATTTTTTCTTTTTACAGAAAAGTCCCAAAATCACTTTTTGGCCCGACTCGGGATATGAACCCAGGACCTCGTTTTCTGCGGGTGAACACGCTACCGCTAGACCAACGAGGCAGAACAAAAAGTAGTCCAATACCTACACGCATCGGTCATAATCTTAACAATGGCCACTCAAACACCGCAACCACAAAATAGTCGGTCCACCTTTTGAGGGGACTCTCTGCGCTGCGTCTTTTGGTTTTTGAAACCTTCTGCGCCAGCGGTTCTACGAGCAATGGCTACGATAAACAGACGTCCCATGTTTTACGGAATGTCCCGTTTTAAACCATTAACTTGGCAGAGTATATTTTAGTCAGACAGTCTATTTTCCTGTATTTAAATCATTCTATTATTCATTGAATGATAAAAATGCGCTATGATTGACGGGTATATAAGTGAAATAATGTGTTAAGGGAGCAGTTGGCGCGGAAATATATTATGTTTTCTCTTGTGGCACTTTAAATGAAAGCTAAAATATTTATTGGTGAGGACATGTAATTGGTTTAATGTTACTAATTTTTATTATTAGTTTTCAACTTAAATAGCTGTGTTCTTCCATATAGAAAGAAAGAATAAAACATTTTTATAGAGCTCACATACAAAAGATTCGATTCCCACCCAGGACAGATATTTGTGTGAATGAATATGTCTGCTTTTCCTGTGTCTCGGTGTTATTTTCTATATAAGTACTAGCGGCCCGATACGTGCTTCGCTACGCTTTTAGTATTAGTACAAATTGTTTGTATATGGGAGTATAGAAAGATGTTGATTTTACACTTTTCAAGACTTTTTTTAAATTTTCTCTACGTACAAACCTTCCCTGGACTTCCACGAATAAATTAGCCAAATCGGTAAAGGCGTTATTGAGTTATAACATTACAATTAAAAGTGGCATTGATTTTATATATATAGATTTAGATTGTATTTAGAAAAGAAAAGTATGATTTCCATAGTACAAGCTCTGCTTAATTTGGGATCAGATGGCCGTATGTGAATAATGTGCCTGGATATTATTATTATACAAAAGGACACTATTAGAGTAAAAACAGTGACAAAAAATTTAAATATAAAAACAACACAAAATACTCCATTACTTTTACTCAAATATATTTTGTGCGCTAAAGCCCGATGGTACGACCACAATATGGCTGTAACGCAGATTTTCAGCGACCTGACACATTGAGTCATAAATCTGCCACAGGGATGATATACAAAATAACACGTACACATACACGTTCACTGTATTTTATCTATTAATATAAATAAATAAATTAAATTAAATTTACAAGAATAATATTTAGGAATTCAGGTTAAGAGAATCAAGAATGTGGTAATGCTGCACCTGCCAGGGTGGTTTTATACCAGAGATGTACTATGGATGCGTTTGATATCCACCACTCATATTCATTGGTCCATATACCTTCGTACTGGTTCAACTCAGCCAGGTTTTTAGGGTTCCATAGCCAAATGGCAAAAAACGGAACCCTTTTAGATTCGTCATGTCTTTCTGTCCGTCCATATGTCACAGCCAGTTTTTTCTGAAACTATAAGAGCTGTACTGTTGAAACTTGGTAAGTAGATGTATTCTGTGAACCGCATTAAGATTTTTACACAAAAATAGAAGAAGAACAATAATTTTGGGGGTTCCTCATACATAGAACTGAACTTCAAAAAAAAATTTCATCGTACCCATACATTTGGGGTATCTATGGATAGGCCTTTAAAAATCATATTGAGGTTTCTAATATCATTTTTTTCTAAACTAAATAGTTTGCGCGAGAGACACTTCCAAAGTGGAAAAATGATGTCCCCCCCCCCTGTAACTTCTAAAATAAGAGAATGATAAAACTAAAAAAATATATGATGTACATTACCATGTAAACTAACAACGAAAATTGGTTTGAACGAGATCTAGTAAGTAGTTTTTTTTAATACGTCATAAATCGTAAGCAGCAATTTACCTTTCATTTGCTGCTACGGAACCCTTCATGGGCGAGTCCGACTCACACTTGGCCGGTTTTTTATATGGATGGATGCATGCTATGGATGGTTGTAAGTGCTGTAGGTATTTGCAGATCAGAATACCTACAGTTGGCGCTCACAGAGCTTCGTTGCGACGCCGCGCCTTCATACTGCCCTCCAATCATCTAAATGCTGTTACAGAAAAGAATGTATCAAGGTATCAATAATTTTATCACCTCTGTGCAGAGTAGTATTAAGCGTGGCAAATCTCACTTCCTTACGGCTTTTTAGCATATGTACGGCAGCATAGCACATCTTACTCGCTACATAGCTTAGCATCAGTGAAAATGTTCACATTGTTTCGTAGCTCAACATTCAAATCGTCGCAATATAGCTGTATAGCATATCTCTGGTGGAAAAGCACCTTTAAGCTTTGCGCCATACTTGTAATCAATTCATTAGTGTGAGTGTATTGATGACTAAATAATATTGATTAGAACGTGGGCAGGATACATAAGGAGCTGTATCTCTGAGAATGTTGTGTATGGTAAATTGAAAGTAATATAGTGAATTATTTGTATTTAACCTCATCGAATGAAGAGAACATACAAGGAAGCTGAGGGTTATTCAGAAACACTATCCTGATTAAACATGACATTTACATTTTCTTTTTTTTTTCTTTTGTTAAAAAGACAACGCCCGCATTAGGGAATCTAATCCCTGTGTCGGGGGGTACTTTACAAACATATAATAGACGGTCACACAAATAGTTGTACGGCGCGGGACTCGACCCCGTGACACGAAGCGGGGAGGCGGCTGTCTTAGCCGCTGCGCCACACGTACATATAACTAACTTTGACATAACCTTTCTAGGTATCGTGCCACTTGAAAAAATTGAAATAGTACAACAGCAGACACTACGAGTTATGGCAATGATCTCCTTAAAACAGGTTGATGACAGGTTAGGTTCAGTCAGTGAGAGTCCGACATACCCACCCGCAGGCACTTTTTGCGGGTGGTAAGTGTAGGCATTAACCGGCAGTATAAAAAAAAACACTATCTTGAATCGCTCTCCATTATGCAATTTTCAACCAACACTGTAATACTTTTTAAAATTTTGTCAACACTAAAAAAATAACTATACTTAATATTTTACGACTTGATTTCTGGGGTAGTTGTATTTCTATTTTTTTTCAACTTTACTCTTCATATTGTTTCATGTGTATATTGGGTCATATCTGTCATTTTAGCTTACTTCTATCTACAAAACTGTTTACTTGTTGACTGCTATTTGTAGGCTTCGGGTGTTCTGCCTCTATTTGTTGTCTCATCTGTCTTCCGTTTTGCTGTGGAGGGTTCCCCACTCTTTTATTTTCTTTCTCATTACGAATTGCATCAGGGATGCGGATTGCGGATCCCAAGGCAGTTAAACTTTACCCAGGACGTACCTGAGAATCAATAATAAAATAAATAAAAATAGTTTGCTTCAGTATCTTATACTACTAGAATTTATCTTACATAGGGGTCTCCTTTTAAGTATATTAAATACTTGTGATAGGAGGTATCAATCTTTGGAGCATTTGCGTCCTTGATTTTGTGGTGTATGAGTTGGAGTGGGAAGAATACCTGATGGGGTTAGTCATATTTGTTATACATAATTTTAAAATTAGCAGCCTAAGTTGGTGCTTTTTATAAGATTTTTTTATTCCTAAAACTTGTCGGTCTTTATTGAATACAAGCGATGGCTCAAACTAATTTGCGTGATATCGTTCTAATATCAATCAAGGAGGGATCAAAGTAAACTTTGTTAAAGCCCCAAAGATTGATAGGATACCACGCATAATCCATCAAGATGGCTAACGTTTTTCTGGGAAAATTGTCCGTTCGTAATTGTATCAGGGAGATGAGAGCTACATCGAATTCCACTAAACTAGTATTTTTATATACACATGGTGATAGATTTGTTTCTTCAATGTGTAGTCCATATCTTAGTAGCTACTGAGACACACTGACAAACAAGTCAGTAAGCATCCAATTGTAAAAAGAATGAACATTTATAAATTAATAATACTCTCTTCTATTATTGTGCGATAGGCTGTGTGGCTGACGGTAATGACTATCACCGCCCCAGCTCATCCCGTAGAGGGCCTAGAAGTGGTACCGAGGGAATATTTACAGACGGCAGCACATCAAGCTACCCCAATCTGTCAAATTTCCCCAATTGAAAGTGAACCTTATACTTTTGTGATAAACTTAAAAATCTGTAAAATAAATTTGACAGAGCTGGTTGTGCTGGCGTCTGTACCAGAGAACGGGCGGCAGTGTCACTCTCTCTACTATGATTATCATATTGCGACCCAATAATGAAATGAAATGAATATATATATATATATATATATATATATATATATATATATATATATATATATATATATATATATATATATATATATATATATATATATATATATATATTCATTTAATTTTTTACCAAAATCGACAATGGCGATGTATTTTGAGTAGTTTATGTAATTATATTTATATTTCAACATGTTCAATGGCTACAATTGCGGAAATTCGTTTTTTTCTCACTCTACCTTTTTAAGTATATATCTTACTAGCTGGTGCCCGCGACTTCGTCCGCGACAATTTTGAATGATTACCAATGTAACTACTTACTTCTAGCTTAATCTATAAAAAATACTTTTAAAGGAAATAAGCAATATAAATTTAAGAAAACCTAACCTATAAATAACCTAGTTAAGAAATAATCTAAAGACTACTTTGCTACTGTTATTTTAAAAAAAGACCCGATATCATAAACCCAAAAATATCAAAGAATACATATCAATTGTCCTTAAGTAAAGTCAGTAAGTCAAATAAAGTAATATAATAATCAACGATGCATTAATCACAAAGGTAACTCCCATTAGCTTAGGTTGCGACCACGGCATTGATAGGTCTAATATTACATTTTTTGAACGAAACCATAGCGCACCAAAAATAGAAACTTGTAAATCGGTAAAATTAAGATGTGGGCATATATTTTGGGTGAGATTTAGGCGATCATCTTTTGATTCAGTTTTGGACTACCTTTTACTTCAAGCATTTATTTATTTTAACCGATATGTCAAATGAGTTCTGCGATCTGAAACGATATAAACGCCATCTAGTTACAAAATTGTGAACTTGTAGATCAGTAAAACTATGATGATATTTTTTGGGTGCGATCATCTCGACACGAACAATTTATACTACGCTAACTCGAATTTTGGGAAAATTACTTTTTCACCCCAATTTTATTAAATTGACGTTTTTTTAAAATGTTATTAAAAATACCAAAAAAAAGAAGTTACAAATCTTATAAAATGCTAAATCTTTACTTGGACGACAACAAACACGACATTTTAAGCAATAAGAAACGAATTTCTCTATAATTTAAGTTGGCGTACATTTTTGGTGTTGACCTATTGAATCAGTTATGGATTAACTTTTTTTAACAACCAATTATTCTGAAATACCAATTTACATGCTTTTAACTCCAAAAAAAAAACAGATTTTCATACAAACTTACATCCCCTATTTTAGTCGCCTTTAGGGGTGGAATTTTCAAAAGTCCTGATGATATATTTATAATGTTTAAATGAAAGGCGAAATACTAATTTTCATGCGTTTACCTTAAAAAATGTCACATTTTTTCATACAAACTTCCATCCCCTATTTATCACCCTAAATGGCTGTAATTACCAAAAATCCTGAAATACATATTTTTAAATGAAAGGCCAAATACCAATTTTCATGAGTTTACCTTAAAAAAATGTCACATTTTTCATACAAACATCCGCTATTTGTCACCCTACGTGGTAGAATTCTCGGAAATCCTGAAACATATACTTTTAATTTTTAACTGTAATGCTAAATACCAATTTTCATGCGTTTAACTTAAAACTTGTTGGCAGTTTTTTCATATAAACTTACATCCCCAATTTTACGCCCTTGGGGGTGGAATATTAAAAAATCCTGCAATATATTGTTTAATTTTTAACTGCAAGTCTATATACTAAAGCCTTAAACATCAAAATTAAGGACTTTCATAAAATATTTTATCCCTTATTTTAGTCCCTTAGGGGTGGTATTTTCAAAAACCCTTCTTCAGTGGATGCCTACGTCATAAAAGGTAACTACTGTCAAAATTCAACTCCCTAACTCCAGCCGTTTAGACTGTGCGTTATGATATGTCAGTCAGGCAGTATAAAATTATATCCCCTATTTTCCACCCTTGGGGGTGTAATTTCCAAAAATTCTGAAATAAATGCTATATATTTTTAACAGAAAGGTCAAATACTCATTTTCATGCGTTTAACTTCAAAAATATCGCATTTTTAATACAAACTTACATCCCCTATTTTATGACGTTCGGGCTGGAGTTTTCAAAAATCCTGAAATATATATTTTTTATTTTTAACTAAAAAGCCAAATGCTTATTTTCATGCGTTTAACTTAAAAATTGGGACGTTTTTCATACAAACTTTCATCCCCTATTTTTTGCCCTTGGGGGTTAAAATTCCAAAAATCCTGAAACACATATTTTTTATTTTTAACTAAAAGGCCAAATACCAACTTTCATGCCTCTAACTTTAAAAACGGCAAAGTTTCATACTAACTTGGAACCCCCGTTTTACCCCCTTAGGGATTGAATTTCGAAAAACCCTTCCTTATTCCTTGTCTACATTATAAAGAAAACATCTGTGCAAAATTTTAGCTTTCTAGAGCCAAGGGTTTGGGCTGGGCGTTGATGAGTCAGTCAGTCAGTCAGGACTTCTCTTTTTATTTATATAGATTTTAAAATACGTTGGAAATATTTTGCCCTTCAAATAATGATCTGCTAGAATGTTCATGCATAAAAATCGATAAATTTAAAAATAGTTTCAATTGAATACTTATCGATATTCGTATTCGTTAGAATATGAATAGGTATCAAATATAGCATTCGTATGAATAAAAATACATCCGAGGGATATTTCCTTTTAAATTAAAATGCTATCGTTTGAATACCTGCAGCATTCGTATAGTTTGATAGCATTTTATTAAAGGTATATGTTTTACGCTTGTATTTTACACGCAGGTTCCTCAACATACGATGTATACACCGACTAATGTATGACAATAATGACTTTGTCCATGGCGGCAATTTCGCAATATGTAAATTAAAACTTTTGTGTGTGTTTTACTGGATACTTTACTGTGTAACATTTTTTTTATTGGATAAGTGGTTTTGCAATGTTTTACCAGTTAAACTTGACAACAGAAAATATTAAGCGTTAAAACAGGTTTATCGTAAATGATTATGATAAAAAGTAATGAATCAAAATATAAGTTTAATGCCAGAGCTTAAACTTAATGCTGTCTCGTTAAATAGTAAAGTATAGTCCCACAGTAGTCACTTATTTTTAACCTTCTGCAAAAAAGGAGGAGTTTCTCTGTTAGACTGTATTTTTTATGTTTTTTTCAGTTCTTATGGAACTTTCGACTGGTGGAATCGATTCTCATGATTCTTTTTCTTATATATATGTATATAGAATCCATTCTATATTGGTCGTATCGGGTTGAATACGTTTGTTTTTATATAACTGTTGCTACTGCAAATGACTAGATTAAATAAATGTGTTTATCATTTTGAAAGTTACATTAGATACACAGTAATATTGTCAAACCCAACCAAGGGGAAACACTCTCGGTGATTACTTACCTGCTATCTTACTTGACACATATCGCTTCCTTTGTCGCGAACTTGTCTTGGATTACAAGTTGTCATTAACTAATGGATTAAGAACACATTAATTACGAGGTAGACATCCATCTTGACAAATATCTATCGTACATTAAAATGTCGTTATCTGTCTGTTCAATGATAGATTAATCATTGTGATAGGCGTTGAAGTGGCTTTGAATAAAATAAAAGATGATTAAATTTCAGCAAAGTTAACGTTAGCCAATTGTATTCTCAAATACAGGTGAATTATCTGATGGGACTTATTCTGCAGTTAGGTTGGTTTTACCTATAGCCTGATTCTCAGGTGACGCCTGCAAAGGGTTAACAGTTAACTTAGTCATAAAAGAATACATCAAAAGATGTTTCAAATTATTGTTATAATAATAACCTCGGAAAAACGGTGCTTTGTACAATATATGGTTATTATTTCTAGAGGAAATTTCGCGGTTGCAAAGCCTATACACGCTGATACTATTCAGTCTTTGTGATTTATTTACATGTGGAATTATAATGTTATAAGACTATTGTTACGGGATTCTGGGTATTTGTGTTTGATGTTCGAATATGTTATTTTACTCATACATACATATAAACTTTTAAAGGTGATGGCAGTAAGCATTTTTATTTCTTTCTTGAATTGATATAAGTATATTGCTCTTTATGATCACAATAAAAACCGGGATATCAGTGGCGACGTTGTAAAAATTGACATACCACACGTATTAACTTGTAAAAAAAATAATTAAAGGTAATCTATATCTATACATATATAAAAATCAATTACTGTTAGTCTCGCTAATACTCGAGAACGGTTGAACGGATTTATCTTATCTTGGTCTTGAAATGTTCGTGGAGATCTAGGGCAGGTTTAAAAGGTGAGAAAAAATCGAATACTTGCCGAGAAAACCCTTAAAAGAGCCCTTTTCTTTTTCTCATATAAACGTTTTCTAAACCAAAAGTTTAGGTCTTTTATTTATCGAATGAGGCAGTACAACGTCTGCCGGGTCAGCTAGTTACCATTTTCTGATGTCAAAGTTAACCAATCGTGTAAATAAATAGTATAAATATCAATTTCGATTTTATAATTGCTGAGCAAAATTAATCTCTCTACCGCTGATGTATATTTAGCCGTTTAACAATGGGTTGCCTAAATAAGAGACTATAATAATAATCATTACTAATAAATTAAGTAACTCTGTCTGTCTGTTTATCGTGCTTTTACGCCAAAACTACTGAACCGATTTAAATGTACACTTGTTTGGTACACAGATAGCCTAGAGCCTGACAAAGGACATAGGCTACTTTTAACAGCAAAAAAAGGTTGTAGGGGGTTGAAAGGGGAAAGAAAAGTTGTATGGAAGTATTGTGAGTTTTAGAGCTTGAAACTTACTTTTTAGGTTAGTGTTTCGATATTAATAAATAAGACATTCCAAGTTAGTGAAAATGTTACCTTGAGGGTAACATTTTCACTAAATTGAAATGTCTTATTTGGTGTGTAAAATAACGGTAGGGAATAGGGGATGAAAGTTTGTATGTAAAGATTATGTGAACGTTTTATAAGTTTGCGACAATAGACAAAATATTAGAGATATTCTGATTTTACCACAGATTGTATTTAATGCTTTGAGGATGTAACATTTACGGAGTCATTAAAAAATGAGCGGAGTAAATCTCGGGCACAGCTAGTAAATATGAAATAATAATTCTTTAATAATTGGACTTCAAATAAAATTCTTTACAACAACAACATAGAAAATATAAAAAACTACAAAGTATAAAAAAGTAACTATTAAGACTATTTTAGTCTTATTTAGCTGACTGGATACCAGACTACATGGCGTTAGATAATAAACCCGCCTAATAAGCTTCGAAAGTACATCTACTTATTTGCAAATAATGGTGAACCAACAATCTTTGTTATGTTAAAATTCTTGCCTTCGGAAATATGTACCCCGGGGGCCCCTCATTATGGGTTAACATCGCACCAAATTAGGGCTGCCACCCGTCAGCGTGTGATTTAAGCTAATAGGGTAGGTTAGGAAAAAGTCAAACACTGCTACTTAAGGCAGTAGGCTTTCTATACACAATCGTATAAGAGAACCTATAGCGTGCACGGCCATGATTGGTACGGTCAATGTGAAACTATTCTTATTCGTAACTAGCTAGTGCCTGCCTAGTGCCGCGCGGTTTTACCCGCGGGGTACTCTGTGTGGGTATTACTTATTATATTGACATGGCAACCTTCAACAACCGAGCTTATTCCATTGCGAGTGTCTATTGACGGTGGTGGTCATTTACCATCAGGTGATCCGCTTGCTTCTTTACATAACAGTAATATTAACAATGTTCGTTCTTCTCTACAGGATTCTTTTATACAGATGTTAATGAACTAGTAAAAAAATTATAAGTGTATGTTGAATAAAAAATGCATTTAATTTTAACGACATATTTAATTATTAAATTATTTATACACAAACTAAAGCACTGTCCTAATAACACAAAAAATGTAATTTCTACGTATTTTTGTAATTTTATTTTGCTTTTTATTAACTTTCAAACTTTAGTTAATGATGACCAACATCTATATTACTTTAAAAATACGTACGCCATCATTATTATTGATGTATAAGTAATAAATAGTGCTCATGCTTCATTCATTTCCAGGTAATGGTAATTAAGTTACAACCATACTTTTACTAAACGATTTACAACGAACCGTCTGCCCATCAAAGTTTTAAAATCTCAATCCGTATTACAATATAAACATATCATATACATCATTCGTTTATAGAAAACAAATGTGTATAATATCTTCAACATTTCATCACAGTTTACCTATCACATACGTATTAAAAACATACTAATACAGATTTCCAATCCTCGATCACAATGGCCACATGATAATAGAAAAATACAGAGAATACAATCGCCTGCTGAGTATTGCATTCGTTGATTATAGGATGGCTTTCGAAAGCGTCGAACACTGGGCAGTCTTTTAATTGTTTAATTGTTCTGAGATTGATAAACGGTATGTGCAGGTCCTTCGGGAGTTTTATAACTGCTGCAATGTTGATGTTGATCTGTAGGACACTGAATCCATCGATTGAGCCTTAAGCCAGGGTTAACGAATAAGACTACAGTGGATTCATTTTCTAACTCATCCTTTTTTCTTTCTGATAAAATTCGTTGCGGGATCCAAGACAGTTAAAGCGATTCCCCGGGACATGCCTGAGCCTCACCCCTCAGTGTCATTTCATTGTGTGCCACTGTTGATCCTGGCTTACAGGAGTTGCAGTGAAGGGTAAGAGGGAGGGACTAGTCCCGATATAAAAAAAAGACTACAGTGGAATAATTATAAATGAAACTTCCTTGTTTAGAATAATGCTGATATCCAAATTATTCTGAAACAATAACGGGAATTCTCAATAGAGGTTCATGTCCAAGATTAAAGTTACAATGTTCCTCCAACAACTCTAGTAGATACTATTAGGAGTAGTAATTGTTCATGTTCATGTTGATCCAATAAAGATCACACCCCCTCGCCCAACTCTTGACCTCCCTTATACGTAATGCCATAACATTAATATATTTAACGCACCCGCAACTTATTATGTGAGCAGGAGGTGAGCGATAAAAATCCCGGTCTGAAAAGAACTCATGGGGTGGGCATCCATCATCATCATATCAACCCAAAGACGTCCACTGCTAGACAAAGGCCTCCCAAAGATCTTCACAATTACTGGTCTTGCGCAATATGCATCTAGTGGTTTCCAGAGACCCTCACAAAATCATCGATCTATATTTTACGGAACGTAGCCACCACTCAAGAACCTTTCTGCCATCTTTCATTTTGGGCATCTATACATTTAACCGCACGTATTCAATTAAACTGATCCGCTAACCACTATACTTCACTTCTGTTCCCTATTCTATTTTTCCTAATAGACCTGTCTATTAAAAGATTTTAACGAGTTACCTAACATCAAAATGTTTTAAAGGCAGCATCACAAACTGCCTTTATCCTAGCTAAAACAAACGAAGTGCTTACCTACTATAATCTGATGTAGGGTTGTCATTATTTTGGACGAGAAAACTTTATAGATTTTAGCTGCAAATACATAAAAAACATAAGCAGACTCAAATAGCCCCAGTTCCGACAGGACATAGATTTGAGAACTTTTTCCGGACACCCTCCAATTAGGGAAGGGCGGGCAAAGCTAGTGAAGATCGATAACCCATAAATAGATGGATGAATAACATATAAATAACCATCGGTAATTGCGGAAATCTTTGGAAGAGGCTTTTGTTTAGCAGTGGGCGTCTTTCTGTTGAAATGATAATGATGATGAAATATTTGGTACACACAGAAGTGTGATCTGACCCCAAACTAGGCAGAGTCTGTACTATAGCAACCAAATATCTGATACTAAGGAATCAGTGAAGTCCGTAGAAATTTAATGCAATATACTGTCATCATCACATCACATTACAGACAAATTGAAAATTATCTATTTAAAAGATAGTCACTAGTGAAATGTTTACATGATTAATGCAAAAGAGGGGTTTATTTCCCTAATGTACATTAAAATAAAAAAAAAATGTACATAATCCCGATTTATAAGTCGGTGAAGAAGACACGCAAAATTTTAAACGCCTGAATGTTAAAACTAGTGAATAAAACATGCAGCATTTTAAATTCAAACGTTCCATTTACAAATTCGGTAATTATTTTTTAAATATTGTTAATGAAAGTGGCCGGTTCGGGATTTTTTTTAGTGTGCCTTGTATATCTATTTTAGAATCTTTATTTATTTTTTTGTAAAAATCGTAATCTCATTTTGATTTCATATTTGTAACCTACGAAGTGAATTCCAAATCATGAAACTTAATTGCTTGGTCTTTCAATATTCCGTTTTTAACGCACTCACTCCATCAAATCGTTATTTGCGTATCTATTATGACCGATATGTTTAACCCATTACCTTTAGCTTTTTCGTATTTTATTCAAATACGAAAAAGCTAATTCGACGCTATTAACGACATCCTATTCGAAATTCCTGCAAATTTCGGATAGGATGTCGTTACACTATCTATTTGCGATATTGTATTGTATTAGAATAATTCTTCGATGTGTCAGCCCTATACCAGATTAGAGTAGGTACTTAGGTACTTTGTTGTAGTTAGGAAAATACACGCAATTTTCCTTTGAATTTACGTGCTAAATTGTTGATATACAACTTATTTCGGTATTATCCCAATAATATATATCGGTTTTGTTATTTTGAAGATATTTTGTACGCATGTGACGTCCCAGGTTATGAGAATGGTGTGTCATTCGTCAGTATAAGTTGTAAGTACAATTTTTACGAATACTGCGATGATATCTTGCGTTCTATGTTTTGGTTTCCAAGTTGGGGTATATTATATTGAAACTGAGTAACCAACTATATGCATAGGTAAATTCGTTAGCTATTTCATGTGGAACAACAATAAATGTTATAAACTCTGCCTCTACTACGACTGCTTCGTTAGTCTAGCGGTAGCGTGTTCTACCGCCGATAATCCGGTCCTGGATTCAAATCTCGGGTCGGGCCGTAAAGTGATTTTGGGATATTTCCGTAAAAATAAATTTCTCAGTATCAGCCCGAAGTCTGGGAGTTGGCCGTATTACACCCCCGTGCCTCGAAGAGCACGTAATGCCGTCGGTCCTGTACCTGACCTCTTTCCGGTCGTGTCACTAGTCGTCCCATCGGACCGTGAGAGTGATGGAATAGAAAGTGCCTTTGTGTTTGCGCACTCACTTGTGCACTATAATATGTCCTGCGCAATTCACTAGCTTCCATTGAGGCTGGCCGCCGTGGCCGAAATTCGGTCGGGAGGACATTATTAAATGTAATAATTAATTATGTAATCAAATACGTTATTCACAGAATACGCTTAGTACGAATATTAAATGATTCTTACATTTAGTAGTAAAATAAACTTATATGATTAGAACTGTCTAAAGTGAACATACATTGTTATCAAAAATCAAATTTAAAACATTTATGACAAGAATTAATAATAAATCCATTTATTATCTCATCACAAATGGGGTTACATAATACATATATGTTTATAGTTACGTTTCAACATACAAAGCATGTCTCCAACTAGCCCCAACTTTGTGAGAGACTGGTGCCTGAAATAGGTTTGAATGAAAACCTGTACTACAGGTCACCAGGCCCACCACGCGGCAATGCTAGTAAGATGATTAATAAATAATAAGAATTTGTTCGTGAACGAATAGAAAACAGAAGGAAACATATTACCCACGTATAAACACGTGTCTAAGTACCTAAATATATAACAATATTGTGTTTTATGAGAATATATTTTTAGCCAGTTTTTTATCTGTAACAGGCAGACCTCTTAGCCCAGCTACAGTTCGATGCTATGTCATCGAGTCGCGCGTAGTACTTTTATTTTACTACTAGCTCTGCCCCGCGGTTTTACCCGCGTTAAACTTTATAAATTATAGCATATGTGTTATTCGGATATAAGCT
The DNA here is from genome assembly GCA_951640165.1 of Pseudoips prasinana. Taxonomy (NCBI): domain Eukaryota; kingdom Metazoa; phylum Arthropoda; class Insecta; order Lepidoptera; family Nolidae; genus Pseudoips; species Pseudoips prasinana. Next base: position 7,203,063 of record OX621236.1, read on the forward strand.
ATATTACTACAAAGTGTCATCATAATCCGTTCGGTAGTTTTTGCATGAAAGAGTAATAAACATCCATACATCCATACTAAAAAAAGGACAGGTCAGAAGTACCCTAAACCGGCGACCATGTATGAAGAATATAATGACAGTAATCGAGGCAAAAGACGTGTGCAAAGATAGTGACAAATGGAAATCCGTTGTCTCTGCCTACCCCTCTGGGAAACAGGTGTGAGTCTATGTATGTATGTATGTACATCCATACTCACAAATTTTGGCATTTATAATATTAGTAGGGCCACTTAACTACGGATACTGATGATAGCTGTTTGGGTTATTTTGTATAATAGAGTGAGTAGAGGTTTGCTAAGGCTTTCTTACTACACTCCCTACTAAACGATTTGCGGTGCAACAATTCATTATTCAAATACGGTGGGAATCGCATTCCACTTTACGTACTGTCCGCTTTCGACAGACTATTACAAAAGAGTTGAGACTTAATTTTCACGAAAACGTTTGAGAGTTTTAGGTTTTCGTAACCAAAGGGTGTCAACGGAAACCATTACTAAGCATTCGCTAGTTTTCTGTTGAAATTTTCTCAGTCTGTCTATTTTAACGGCAATAAAAGAAGAAAAGAAGAGCGGGGCATCCTAACACAGGTATTTTGTACTTATAAGGAATGCCCCACCATTACTAAGAACCACACTGTATGAAAATAAACTAGTTTTATTTTCTATATACCGTGAAAAATACAAAAAAAAGACGTGTGGCACTTGGAGACTGCCACGGTAAAGCTATTGCATAGCATTTTTTATCAACTTATGCAATTATAATTATTTTATAATACTGCATTTGTGATAATAATAATAAAATGAATGTATATAGAGTACTAACTCATTTTCTTTCACTATTTTTTCGTGACTTTCTTCATTAATAAATGCACTTTGTTTATTCATATTTAAAACACTTTGTACACAAATTATACGAGTACAGATATTCACTGTTGTACGTAGATGATAAATACCTATACACCTATATACTTTCTCACAAACAGCTAATTACGGTAGTTTTCCAATACAACCAATGCCACCTAAAGGCGGGTTGCTGTACTAAAGAGACAAGCGTGATATTTCAAAAAGTCATTAAAAGTTCTGGTATTTATCGATAGATGGCGGTCGGAGTGTGGGGTGTTCGGTTTTTTTCGTTACGGAATTTCTGGATTCGGTCCCCACGCTCAAGGCCCGCGATAGAAGCTATAATAATAATAAAATAATATTGGTAATAAACATGTGAGATAATAATAATCATCATTACAGCTAAATAAGTCCACTGCTGGACAAGCCTCCCTCAAGAATCGTCTTGGGGGGATATGCCATAATCGCCACGCTTGGCAGACGGGTTGGCGATCGCAGTAAGATGGTCATAGTAATCAGAAGGAAGCTGCTGCCCATCCTCTGGTAGATATTCCCTCGGGTCGACTTCTACGCCCCCCACGGGATGAGATGGGGTGATGATATTCTGATTCCGATATTTGTCGCCGTCATCACACAGCATCAGAACAGGCATCTTATGGGTATGCGCGGTCCACCTTCCACCACATCTTCACTTACCATCAGGTGTGATCGTGGTCAAGCGCATACCCATTTTACATTAAAAAAAAAACTAGTTTGTTCATAGATGCCATCTTCTTTTTCTCGAGTGAGCTTAGGTTACCCTAGTGTCAGAAACGTTGAAAGCCACCGAAACCTCTGACATAGCTTAACTACCTGCTATGTAAAGATTTGAGAATAAACGACTACCATATGCAATATGGTGAAGTCAATAGCGTCTATATGGGTACTATGTGAATCGTTTTTCTGACAAGAACACATACATTAGACATTGGTAATGTTTTACGTCCGTGCCCCGGAGAGCACATAAAGTTGTCGGTATTTGTACTGTTTGAGTGGTATATAGAGTATTGTTAGCAACTTCAGACTGAAGAGTGGGACGAGCATCGTTGCAGTCTATATAAGCCATCGGAAACCAGTGCGCCTCCTATTTGGCCGACAGGCGTACGCTCGATAACTTCAACCTAGAACACCGTGTATTATTTTTCTTGTCAATTTGTAAAATAATTTTTGTGTAATAAGATCAAGTTTATTCGTGCTCATTTTTGTTTTTATTAATTAATTAAATTAAATTCCTAAGAGTATACTATTATATTCTGATCTATTATTTGACGGCCTGTTGGCGAGGTTAACAAATGCTTGCTTTTCACGCCGTAGGTCATGGGTTCGATTGCCACCCAGGACAGATATTTGTGTGCATGAACATGACTCTTTGTCCTGAGTCTGGGTGTAATTTATTTATTTAAGTAAATTACAAAAGAAAAGTAGTATATGCAGTATATCAGTTAACTGCTTTCCATAGTACAAGCTCTGCTTAGTTTGGGATCAGATGGCCGTGTGTAAATAATTTCCCAGGATAAATAAAATAAAATAAAAAAGGTTTTTATTCACGTAGACTTCAAAAAAGCGCATGTAACTAGTCAGAACATATTCATAGTAGTATATAATTAATTTATAATTATTTCTAGGTACATATAGATATTTAGGTACACGGATTGTAGGAAATAATTTACAATAAGATTTATTTTATAACAGTAACGATATTTAACTAACTTAAATTAAGTTATTGTCAAGGTTCATGTGTAGGATTAATTATCAAAATTTTAAATTTTAGCTATACGTTTACTATATATTGTCGAATGGTTCTGGATATTATTATTATATACATCGTAGGATGAAAAATTAAGAGCAAGGGGCGTAATAATATAAAAGCCAGCGCATGCACGTGCCCCGCTTAATTTTTGCCGCCATTCGTCGATATTCAAATAGTGTTTATTTTTATTTTAAATCTTACTACTTACTATTACTGACGCAATTTGGTCATAACATCAGAAAAGAAATAAATATTCTATGCATAATCAAGTAGTCGAGTAATTGTTAAGCGAACACTACAGATGGCGCCAGAACTCCTCGTAGAACGTGTTGGAAAGAGAATCATGATTTTAGATGATCTACTAGGATGCCTAACATTTTTAAAAATAATAAAATAAAGTCGGTCGCCTTAAAACCCGTACAAAATCCAAGTACCTACAATATATTTAAAAATGTGTATTAATTAATTACTATAAGTTTTTAGACCAAACCGTGGCGTAGATACTCAAAGTTTTCATTTGAAAAGCTCCAATTTTCCCTTGTCAAACTAAACTTTCGGTAAACTTAATAAATTAAAATCAACTACAGGAAAAGTTTGTGAAATCTCACTCCAAATTAATGTCGCTTTGGAACTTTTGTTCGTGTTAAGCTAAATGTCTAAGAAGTTAAAGACAAAAAGGTGGTAGGACAATGCTGCAATCAAAGCTGCTTTTTGAAGTTTTCGTTAGAGTCTCGACGTTTGCTCGTGGTTTTATTATAATATGAGGTTTGATCAAAGAGGCTGACCGGCTTCGCGGTGGTGTTTTTAAACGGAGATTATGATCTCTAGTGTTTCGCAATGGATTCGACCAAAAATTGTTATTGGTTTTTTTTTCGAGACATCCATTTCCGCACTAGGTAAATGGATCCCTGTGTCGCGGGTTACTTTACAAACATATAAATAGACGGAGTCAAATTACATCCAATCTCAGAACAACTATTTATGTGTTATACAAATAGTTATCTTGTGAGGGAATCGATCCCAGAACACGGAATGGCGCGGCGATTGCCTTAAACCCCTGCGCCACACGTACAACCCAATTTCTCTGTCAATTTTCTGTCAAATTGTCAATAGCAGCCTGAAGTTAGAATTGCACCTCTGACCCACACCTACTTACATAGAGGCCTAGTGTCCATTGAGACTGAAAAAGAAATGAAAATGAAAAACATTTAATTCAGCACGACACACAAGAAAATGAGGAGTACAAATATACAACACACAGCTCTACAAGACATAACATACATAGATTTGAAGAAAATGCACACACAATTGCGACTGGACAACCGACCGGCAAGGATGAAATTCAACCAGGAGAGAGATCATTATAAACAGATGTTTGTATGTATGTTGTTGAAATTTCATGTCAGGCCAGTGAATAATCCTGTAAAGTTTGGTAGCGATTGGATCAATTGATTTTCGTTTGGATTTTTCGTAATTACCTATGTCTAATATTTTCTAAACATATTTAGTTATTTGGTTGTCTAAATTTGATTGAGTTGCAATTTGGTAAACTTATGTAAATCTGTTTTAAATATTGAAGCCATTTTTTGGAGGGTAAACTAAATAAAAAAAAAAAAGTTTAGTACAGTGGGACAAGGATCTTGTTGAAGGAAGTGACTGACATTTGTGGGAGGGCGACACTATGACGGCAAGGGTTGCTTTTAAGAAATTTCCCTAATATTATGGGAAAATTTTAAAATGGCAATATACTGTATCCATCGTATTTTGTATCAATTGTATAACTTTGACGGGCCAGTTGGCCTAGTTAGTTTTTTTTAATCCCACTCAGGACAGATATATGTGTGCATGCACATGTCTGTTTGTCCTGTGTCTGGGTGTATATCTATATCAGTATGTATTTACTCAAGTGGTATATGTAGTATATCAGCTACCTGATTTACATAGTTTACAAGCTTTACTTAGTTTGGGATCAGATGGCCGTGTGTGAATAATGTCCCAGGAATATCTAACTCTAAAAGTTTATTGAGTACCCCATATATTATCGATTTATTGTAATAAATAATTTCATAGCACAAGGGAAGAAAAGAGTATTTTTTATCTGTATAAATAAATTTATTTCTAAATTAATATTTCATTCACATTACTGAATACTACAAAAATGTAAAAATACAAACGAAAAATTAATACACGGGTGCGACTTAAAAATCAGGCATGGTAACATTTATGTATCGCGGCGGCAACTCGCTCGTTAACTTTTTCAAATGGAATTATCGGGCCTACATTGTGTCTCGTGAGTTCATATATAAATGGAAAAAAGAAGTAAAGATGAACAACATTAAACATGCAAGCAACAAGAAGGCATTCCATTTTATATATTCTTTCCTTTAAAACGTCGAGACATTTTTCTCCCGCAAATTCATCACCGCAAACATGTTTCCATTTTACACTCAAAGTACTTCATCCATGAGTAAATAATATAAAAATTCTTCAAGTATCTGAATTTTTCGCGTATCCCTTATTTGCCTCTCCCACAGATTTATAAACTGCTCGCATTTACAAGTGTTTGTGAACTAGTCGTGAGGCATTACTGCAATTGTGTGTGAGGTGAATGAGGTAGTGAGTGTGTTACTCGGTTCTATTCTGTAGGTTATTTTATTCATGTAGGTACCTCTAAGCGCAGCGTATAATTTCCGTTAATAGTATTCAAACTACTGTCCGAATAATTTAACGCTTAAGGAATATTAAAGTGTAATTTCAATTTGTAGTGACTTATACTAGTGTTGGTGAACTAGTCGTGAAATGTTACTCCACAAGTGTGTGACTGTAATAAGGTAGTGAGTTGTTGCTGGTTCTGTTCTGGATGTTATTTAGTCATGTATCTAAACGCAACGTATAACTTTCGTTAAAAGTATACAAACTACTTTTTGTATAATTTAACGCTTAAAGAATATTAAATTGTAACTTAAATTGGTAGGTACTTATACTTGTGTTGATGAACTAGTCATGAGACATTACCAACTGCTCATCTATGTGAGTGCAATAAGGTAGTGAGTTTGTTTGCTCATCTGTGTGAGTGCAATGAAGTAGTGAGTTTTATTTTGTAGGTAATTTATGCATGTATGTACTTCTAAGAGTAGCGTATAACTTTCCATGTCAGTATTCAAACTACTTTTCGAATAACTTAACGCTTAAAGAATATAAAAGTGTTACTTAAGTGTATAGTACTTACTTCACTTTAAAGACATATTTAAATTTAACTGTATATCAGTGTATAGTACTAAATATAAGAAAAATGTGATTCTATAATTATTGGTGATTATTTTTTTCAAATATGCATGTACAGTTTTTGATCGATGTCCAGTTTACGCACACCGATGATGGTTAACTTATTTGTTTTGAATTTTTTAATATTCCTAGTTCTGCACAGATCTGTTCTATTTTTGACTTATTCAGCTCTTGGATATTCATATACCTAACCTTGTACATATTTGTCAGACTTACGATGTTATCCTAATACTAAGCGGTATTATTAAACAGGGAGCGAACACAATCAAAATATTTACTTAGACTGATAGCTGATCTAGTTAGTATATTATTCTCGTAACAGGGATATTATTGGTTATTAACTTTAGGTATAATAAGTTTGTTTTAATCTTATAAGTTGTAGTGAGATTCCGAACAAATGACGGGAACAAAAGGTTCTTAACAAAAATGTAAGTGAACCCTGGCGGCACCCGAGCACCACTATGGGGCAGGGACCTAGTTCAGGGCGCCGCTAGAATACCTTACCTTTCACAATGTGAAAATTATGCTGCGCTAGGTTAAGTGTGATATAGTCATCATCTGTATGTCAGACGAATGTCTTCTTATCAAGACACTGTCCAGAGAGCGTGGATAACGTGTATTGCCATTAAATAAATTGGATTTTGCCTAAAGACATATCAATAAAATGCTATTTCAATTTCTCATGGAATGTGGGAAAATCTATACGGTTAATCTGAGTAGTATTTTTCGCAAAAAAAACATAGAACTTTCGCGAAGCTATTATTAGAAAGTGAGGTTGAAAACTTTGTCATTCATTGTTCTCCAGTGCTGAATATCTAAAACTATTCGGGGAGAAGGCTGTCGGAGAATTTGGATGTTTGGAAATTGATTTGTCTTTCGGCTGTTGAGGATAGAGTGGACATTGGTTACAGTCTCGGAAACTTTGTCGTGTCTTATAGGTATATCTATCATTCAGAAAATATGCTCTTCATTCAGACGATCATGGTTTGAATTGTTCAACAAGTCGAATTTCAGATAGTGGTTGCTAAGCAACGTCACGCTTGATTGATTAAACTTATTGGAGGTAATATTCAATTTAGAGGTCAGGTGTGTTGTCAGTTTTGAGGGGTCTTACTAAATATTTAGCTTAAAAGAGGCATTTTTAAATGTTAAATTTAGTGGATATAAAGAGTTTGATTAGAGCTACTTTTAGAAGTGAGTGTCTTGTATTAGGCTTCTTTAGCTAATTACTTTATTCTTATTTAGTAATTATTATGTCTTCCAAACTCAGTTGCCATTATATATCTGCATCACTCAAAGGTCACTATCATGCCATTGACCTTAAACCTGCCTCTGTAATTTTATGTGCAAATAAATAAATGAACCTCGGAAAATTGCAACTCTATTTTATTAACACCCTTTTATTAACTTCACTTGTAACTAACTATGTATGTAAGAAAATCTTGGAATCTTAATTTGACCCACTTCCCGGTCTCCGATTAGGATGAAATTTTGCACACGCTCTGTGTTCTGATGACAATACATGACTAGCTAAGAAACGTCATTACAAACCCAATATGGCGGCCTCACCAAGATGGCGGACTGGCTGTTTGAAATCCACCCCCATGAAATGGGTATCAAATGTAAGGGTTTTCTGTCAGGAATACGAAAAAATTGTCACGTGACTCAAATCCAACATGGTGGCCATTCAAGTTGGTGAATTGGCTATTTGAAATGCACCCTTATGATATGGGTATTAAATGAAAGGGTTTGCTGAGTGGGATACGAAAAAAATAATCACGTTACCTAAATCCAACATGTCGGCCTTAGTGCGTGCTAAAAGCGTGATTTTTTAGTTTTTGAAACTATTAAAATTTATTATTGTTATTTAATGTAATAATTATATCCTGGAATTTTTTGCTCGCCTATAATGATTTGGTTATATTTCACCCTGTTTTGCAGTTTTTCGTCACTGTATACTGATCCGTTCTTGATTAATTAATACTAATGACAAGTGGCGAGTGCAGAAGGATAAGCAGAATGCCAACCTGGCACTCGCCGTCGTGAATGCTACCTTAGTCAACATTTTCTTTTGCTTTTCTCGGCGCCCTAACGACTGACAGCTATCACCATCAACTTCTAGCCACGGGGTGGTAGTTCGGAGCTTTTCTTACCTATTTTGACGTGGGGAAATCCTTTATGGATTGTCGCTCCGCTGGGGAAGTGACGGGGGAACCCAGCCCTACCATCGGACTCCAAGGCTGGGTTACCGACTATAACCTCACGGTGTTTCTCAGCCACCTTCAGTCCAGGCCACGAGATTTGCTCCCGCATTCACCGCAGCCTGGACAGGTGCTGGCCCACTTTTCAGTGAGCCCCGCTTCCGTTATGTCGCGCAGAACACGGCATCCGCAGGTCACTCCTCATGCAGGCCGGCGCCCTCGGACGGCCTTAGTCCGATTAACCCGAGTTAACCCGACAAGGTATTCGAATCCTGAACTCACAACCGCTATACTAACAAGGTACTTAAAAACGAATGAGATTATATTTAAAACCGAAAACAAAAACAAAAACATTCAATTTTACGTGAAGCATATTATTATGAAATACCTACCATATAAAACAACATATATATTATGTAAGTATGTAGTACCTCTACGTCATATGCCGACATGTAAAGTTGATGCCACATCATTGAATAAACTTTGCCTTTCACAGCATCGTTATTTCGTTGGCAATAAAGGTGTTATTCGTAATGCGAATGTATCTACTGACGTCGCGTCGAGTGTGCGTTAGGACGGCCCAACAAAATGTAGGCAATATTCAACGCAATATCATTTCGCCACGAACAGAATACCTTTACGTGCAAAATTAAACACTTTTGACGTCACATGGTGCTAATATTATTATTCTGGCAACATTCACAATGGCTAAAAAGGAACGTTTGTATTTGAACGCGTTGTATAATTACATTTTAATAAGGGGCGGTAGGTACCTACAGATTTTGGAGTTTGGTGGTTTTAAGATACTTATATAATGAAAATTGTCTGCCTCCAAAAGGTTTTTGTGGCGAAATATGTATACGTTAAAAAAATAGCCAGGATGTTAAAGGACACACAATAGAACCCGTTTCCAGCATTTTTAGAATTTTTGTGGGTTTGTCTGTATATATATGTAGTAATAACGTATATATATTAATTTATAATATATAATAATAATAATAATATCCTGGGACATTATTCACACACGGCCATCTTCTTCATCATTTATTAAATATACTATTTTTCTTTTAGTAAATATACACTTATATAGATAATTTACACCCAGATTCAGGACAAACAGATATGCTCACAATTATTTGTCCCTGGTGGGAATCGAATCCACGATCTCCAGCGTGAAAGGCAGCGTATCTACCAACCACGCCAACAGGCTCGTCAAAAGATTATTATAGATACATGTTTAATTTTCCACTCGTTTTGTATTATATTTACACCTGTATGTGTTTTGAGTATGTTTTCGATATATACACGGTTTCTTTTTAAACACCAACAACCACGCAGGATGAGATATCTAACACCACAAGCAACAACTTTTGTTCTACAAGTTCGGACATACTCAGTACCTCCATGAAAAAAAAACATGTTTGCGGACGACTGGTGACTAGAGAAGTGGGTCAAGTTCAAAGGCGGTAGCGCTGCATACCTTCCCCGCGCCCTCACGATTTAAGATAACGTAATCCTTGTGATACGCGTAGAATTATATCAAACATTCAAGCGGTAAATTAAATTAATTTAGTACGAATATAAAATCTACATGGACCGATGATCTTGTGCGGGTCGCTGGAAATCGCTGGATGCGGATAGCGCAAGACCGGCAATTGTGGAGATCCAGCAGTTGACGTCTTTCGGCTGATATGATGATGATGATACAATCTAACAAATTCTGAAAGTTGTTGCTTATATATCCTACTTACTAGGAAACGGACATGATGTAGCGAAATAGTCGTGCATTCCACTAGGGTGACAGAAACTTCCTGAATGTATGACCTATTTAAGGGAAATTCAATTCGGGACAGGTAGCGGTTTGCGTTCGGAGTACATTTTTATAGAAATGTCTGAGCTTTGGGTATAATTTAATCGCTCGAAGCACACGGGGGTTTTCTATCACAAATTATATGACTTGTGTAACAAAACACATAATCTTCAGCCTGGCTTTCCTATAATATTTTTAATTGTTTTCGGACCTTATTCCAAAGAGGTGAGGTTGATATTAATGTAATCGTCGGTAGTCCACCGCCTATTTAAGTATTGGTAAATGTTAGGGAAAACAAAACTGTACAGCTTTTTAACGGAAGAAGATTATTAATTCATCGATATGTTACGCGATTTCTGTGTTGTTTGAAAATCGATTACGATATTTATTTTTTATTCAATACTTAATGTTTTCGGAATGGTTTAATTATTTAACTTTGTATACACTGTTTTGAAAAACCTTCCTGTATGTCCACCTTTAGAGTGGACATTGTGGTTATTATGACGGTGGAGCTATAAATCCAATACTGGATCTAATGTGGCCCAACTGAAAAGAACCGGCGCAATGAACTCGGTGGGTTCTCTACGACAGACGTGAATATTGGTCTAACTAGAGTTTATTTTGATTGCATACACAATTAAATATCAGTTCCCAAAAATATACTACTTATTAATCCAACATCATAACTATAGTCATTTCGCCATAAGAAGAGTTCCCTGACAGTTCTTGTCTGACAATTGTAGTGACGTGACCTAACGAAATATAATCGATTTTTTTATAATATCGATTCAGTTGGCAAAGAAAATGGAATCGGATTATCATAATTTTTTTTGTGAGTAGTGTCAATCTATGGGTAGTGTCAATCTCTATTGGCCGACGTTCCGTTCAAAGCATTAGACATTTTTAAGATTTATACTTTTTTATTTTATTTAATTAATTTATTAACAGTTAATTATAACCACAATAATTTACTTAGTAATTTACGAAAGGCAATATTTTTTTATCATTTCTTTTATACTTTTTTTGCCAGTTTTTTATTTTTGTTTTTTATTCGTCTAAAGTAGTATGCGTGCCACGGAAAAAAATAACTGTCAGGGAACTCATCTTATGGCGAAAAGACTATAACTTGTTTCATTTTAATAACATTACTCTTCCTCCATTGCTAACTTCCATCATTGGCATTCTATAATTCTCGTTATATCATTCTACCACTTGCTTTGTCCTGGAGGGAAGTGGAACTAATTTTTCTCCTTGAAACTCCTTGTTTCTTTCTGTTGAAATTCTCTGCGGAATCCAATACATCGATTCCCGGGATGTGCCTGAACCTCACCGCTAAGTGTCTTTTCATTGTGTGCCACTGTTGATCCTGGCTAACAGAAGTTGTAGTATAAATATTGCTTGTTTAATATTATAAGACTAGCTGTACCCTGCGCGTGTTTCTACGGCAAGATATGAAAGTGAATTGGAATGATAATGGCATCTATTGAAGATTGGTCGTACTAATTCAGAAACCTTCGTGGGAAGAGAAAAAAACCACTTTGGGAAGTGTACGGTGTGTTAACCGTTCATTGAATGTCAGTGCAATTAAATGTATGTAAAATGTCAGTGAATGTTCCACGGGATGAATCGTAATGAAAACTGCAAGTTGTCCGAATCAAACCACGTCTTTATGAACACTAATATGAAAAATGTATAAAAATGTTCTGCTACATGTCATTGCACTAAGTACCAAATGTAGGTTGCGATCAAAGTGCAACAACGCGGGCCTTTTCTAACATAATTTGCTAAATATACATTAAAATCATGTACGTGCACCGTACATATTTCCACCACAAACAAATTGCAAATTAACACTAAACATAGATAAATCATAAAAAAAAAATGCAAAATATTATAAATTCCTAACATGTAAAAATGTAAACATAAATCTATTATAAAAAGTCAATGTCTTAAAGAGCACATGCATCAGTGTGTCTTGTAGTGTCAAATTTCACTTCAGCTGATTCTGAGGAACGGTTCACACTAGTCGCCTTATTCACTTCACTTTGCACTTTAGTGTCCCTTTTGTTGACCACGCTGTACCCGACCTCGATGTCCTCTTCACCTTCTCGTCTGCTTCTCGCTTCAAGCGAACTCTCTCCCTGTCTTTTGGTTGTCATTTTACGCCAACAGTAAACCGATGTTACAAACAGTGCAATGCTAATAAAAATAACCACATAGATCATAATGTAGTGATGGACATCGTGTGAGGATAAGGTTTCCAACTGCGATTGATTTTTAATTGCTTGAAGATCTGTGCTAATCTTCTTAAACTTATCTTCGTGCGTCTCAAGTTTCCAAGACGAATTTCGAATTGAGGTGTTAATTATGTTGTTAATTGGAGAAATCACCGGAATAATCGTGGCATTTGGTTCCCTAATTAATACATCAGTTATGTGTTGCATATTTGCATACAGTGTAAAACCATCGCCTTGCAATGTACATCCTTGCCTAAGTGTTATCAGTCCCGTATGATGTAACGTCTCCGATGACATTTGTGTTCCGCAAATTAATTGTATTTGGCACGTGCTACAACAATAATACAACCATGTGTTTTGTTTATGTAATTTAATCCACTTATCTGTGCATATTTTTATTTCCGTATGACAATACGCGCTATGTTCTTCATTGTTATGTATCAGCTGTATATCGCATATAGATTTATGTCGATCACCAGTGCTGTATATGGGGTGATCTAATTTGCACATTAGAGTCTTATCATGAATCTTTTGGCACTCTTGTATATCTGATTGTTTAAGAGGTATAAAAGCATATTGTTTCGAGTTAATGGCAATTAATTCCGAGTTAGGTATAATGTACAATACCCGGTCAATATCTATGGGTTGGGGTATGCTGATTAATCTGTTTACGTCATATAGTGCATCATTCAAAATTGGTACTTTTATTTCCATCAATAGATATTGTTGTGTAATGCGTGCATGAATCCTAAAAAGTCTGTAAATATCACTTACGTCGTTCTGGACTTCCGGTAGTGCACAGTCGCGAGGTAATTGTCGCGCTATTTTATCCAACTCACTTTGCAATTGACTCGGTGATATCAGATGTACGTCCATATGTCCCCGATACATATTTGTCAAGGTATTTATAAGGGTTTGTTGAATGTCTTTTAAACTTTGAACCATTGCTTCGGCAGCCATGGCCGATGTTATAATATGAAAGGAATTTGCATAATAACCGTTATCTCTCAGCGTGCTATTTTCTAAAGAATTTAGGCGATCATTTATCAAATCTAAGTGCTTTACCATTGTAGCTTCGTTACGCTGAACAATGTTGTGTTCGGTTTCCAGAATGCTAGTTTGGTTTTTTAGCAACTGTAGCAAATGTTTCTCATTGTGTTGGATTGTTCTAATGTCGTTTTCATATTTATCTGCAAAACGCTGATCTAAAACTCCAAATAATGAGTTTGCAACATATCCAACTCCGTCGATTAACCCTCGTTTGAATCTGTGTTGAATTAACCTCTGCGATTTTAAAACCTGATTAAAATAATTTAGTTCATTGGTGTTTTGTTCAAGTTGGTTAACTATGATATGGAATTGCATCAACCAATCATCGCCTCTAAACTGTTTTATGTGCCTCACAAAATTATGCAATGCATTAACATTTCGCCAATAATTTGTCATGTTATAATAAAAAACCAGTTTCCATTCATCTTTTACTTCTTGTAATTCTGCAATTTTGTCAAAATAAATGTTTTGATTTTTTGTCAATGGGGTAAGTGTCATATCTTGTTGAACCGTAGGTGTGATTAACGCCATAATAAGCATTAAAGTGCAGCAGAGCAGACTATTCCAAGAAAGTCTTTTGGGTCTATTTCTTCTGGGTTTTGGTAAATTGTCAATGTACTTTTCTTCCTTTTCAGCGTTAAGTAGTGGTACCAATTTTGTAATAGGTCGTTTAATTTCTCCTTTTACAGTCTGTAATGTAACAACCCTCGTGTGGCCGTCCTTTCCGGGATGCAGCTTTGCCACCCGACCTAGAGCCCATTTACCTGCGGGTAAATGTTCATCTTTGATGCACACTATGTCATTTTCTTGCGGGTCTGAATTCTGCCGTTTCCACTTTAACCTAGCTTGTAGTTGTTGTAGGTATTCTTGCGACCATTTTCTCCAAAAGTCCTTACTTAGTTTCTGCACAATCTGCCATCGTTTGTTTAAATTATATGTATTGTCAAGATCCGGTTCTGGAATTGACATAAGAGATGTGCCAGTTAGAAAGTGTCCTGGTGTCAAACAATTAATTTCCTCGGTGTTTTCAGTTACATTGCATAGAGTGGTCGCGAATTTAGGCAAGCTTCAATTTGGCATAATAGAGTGGTAAATTCTTCGTAAGTTAAACGCTGATCTCCGATGACCCGTTTTAGATGATACTTCATACTTTTCACGGCAGCTTCCCATAGGCCACCAGCGCTGGGCCATCCCGGGGCATTAGAGTGCCAATTAACGGACATTTCTGCTACTTTATCTAAGAATACGTTGTCAATAGTTTTCATAATATTTTTGTATTGTTGTAATAGGATCCGATTTGCTCCCACAAAATTCGTGCCGTTGTCGCTATACATATCACGTGGCGTGCCTCGCCGAGCACAGAAGCGCTTGAACGCGGATAAGAATGCTGTGCTGGTTAATTCAGTGACAAGTTCCAAGTGGACAGCTTTTGTTGCTAGGCAGACAAATATAGCGACGTATGCTAATAATGTTTTGACTCCTCAGCCTTGACTTGCCTTGATCTCAACGTGACCGGTGAAATCAACTCCTGTGTGTGTAAAGGGGCGGGATATTGTCACTCGAGGTTCTGGTAGGTCTGCCATAATTTGATTCCATTGTTTTGCTTGAAATCGGCGACATACCACGCATTTATGTAAAATCCTTTTTACGGTACGATGTCCCCCTACAATCCACATTCTTTGTCGTAGGTATGTTAGAGTCAACTTAGGACCTCCATGCAGTGTCCTTTTGTGTGCTTGCCAAATTAATAAATCTGTCAGTTTATGCTCAGATGGTAGCAACATAGGGTATTTTGTCTTATCTCTTAAGTAAGAGTTCGATAACCTTCCTCCCACTCGCAAAACGTCATGTTTGTCAAGGAATGGGTTTAAACTAAGGATGTTACTTTTTGTACTCACACTCTTATTCTCCTTCAATCTTATAATTTCCTCCTTAAATGCATGCAATTGAATTTGTTTAACTATGAGGATTTCAGCGTCTTGTAACTCTGTAGATGTCAAGTAGACAGTTTTATTCATTTGTGTCTTGGAGGCGGTGTTAATAAATCGTTTAGTCCACGCGATTACCCTTGTAATACGAGTCATATGGCTGTGTTTGTCTAATAACTCAATTACAATCGATGAAGGTTCAGATTTCACAACACACGCTTTCATTTGTTTTTGTTTTGATTCATATGTAGTAGGTATAATTGCAATTTTATCAACTGTTTTCTCATTGTAACCTTTTAGCCATTCAGGCCCTTGCCACCACAAATGATGCTGTAATAATTGAGAACAAGTGATACCTCGTGATGCACAATCTGCAGCATTGTCTTCCGATTTTACATAATTCCAGTTTTGTTTTGGTATGACGTCCAGCACTTGTCGTACCCTATTGCTCACAAATGATTTCCATTTCATGGGGTCACCATGCAGCCAGCCTAGTACGATCATAGAATCCGTCCATGCGTATGTGTTTTTATCGATCCTTTCCCACTTAAAAGCAAACAGTAGTTTTTTCATAAGACGGGAAAGTAATAAAGCTCCAGAAAGTTCTAATCGCGGTAGTGTCCGTTTTTTATTAACTGGTGATAATCTAGACTTTGCAACAATAAGTCTACTTACGGGCTCGTTATTATTATTCAACGCTAGTAGGTAAATACTGCACGCGTAGCTTTTTTCTGATGAATCACAAAATGCATGAATTTGAAAGGGTTTTGTTGTATCCCCCAGCCATCTTGGTATCTCTAAATTGGTTATCTTATGTAAATCACTTGTAAATTGTTTCCATTGTTCTTGCACATAGGTGGGTAACTTATCATCCCAACCACATCCTGATAACCAAACGCTTTGAAACATAAGTTTTGCTTTTACTGTCAACGGTGTAAGCCAACCAAGTGGGTCGAATATTTTTGATATTTCGGACAGTAGCCTTCTTTTTGTTAAGAGTTCATTTTCATCATACTTAATCTTATTTGTAAATGTAAATGTGTCTGTTGTAGGATTCCACTCTAACCCGAGCGCCTTTGTAGTGCCGTCGTTGGTAAAATGCATAGTAGTTTGATTAAGTTTTGACGATGATAAACTTTTAATTAAGATCGGATCATTACTTGACCACTTCCGTAGCGTCAGGCCTGCACCACTTAGCATGTCGATCAGTTGTTTTTGAATCTCTTGAGCCTTTATAATACAGTTGCTGCCACCTATTACGTCATCAATATATGTCTCGTTTGCAATGACGTCAGCTGCTAGCGGATATTTTTCCGCATCATCTTCTGATAGTTGTTTTAAGGTTCGAAGTGCAAGGAACGGTGCAGCTTTTTCGCCATATGTTATAGTGCACAACTGGTACTCTTTTAAAGGACTTTTGCTGGTCTCTCTCCACACTATCTTCTGTAACTGTTGGTCGTCTTGGTGCAGTAAAATCATGCGATACATTTTTTCACAGTCTGCAGTAAAAACGTACTTGTATCGTCTCCATCCCATTAATAACATCAATAAATCTTGATGAAGCTTAGGACCGCACTCCATCAAGTCATTCAAACTGTAGCCAGTGTCAGTTTTCTGTGAGGCATTGAAAACAACTCTTAGTTTCGTTGTCACTGAGTCCTGTTTAAGGACTCCATGGTGAGGTAAGAAGCATTCCGGGTTACGGTCAGACCTACTCTCTTTCATATGCCCCATTTCCAAATATTCTTGCATAAATTTAGTGTAACTTTCCGAAAACATCTCATCCCTGCACATTTTCCTTTCTAATTGCATAAATTGTGCTATTGCCCGTGATTTTGACTTTCCCAACAATTGCTCAAAATTAGGTTTCATTGGTAAACGGACTTCATACCGACCATTATCCAAACGTTTTGTTGTTTCAACGTAAAACTCCTCACAATATTTCTCCTCTGATGTCATTGAAATGCACGCATCACCACTAATGTCTTCGATTTCCCAAAACTTTGTTAACTCATCGACTTGATTTATTACAACATTGCAGTTGTATGTCTTGTGGACATTTCCAGATAATATCCACCCCAAATATGTTTGCTGAGCCATGGGTTCATTACCTTCTCCCTTAATCAGCCCATTCATCAAAATTTTCGAAAATACATGTGCATCTAGAAGTATGTCAATGGGCCTAGATATGTTATAATCTGGATCGGCTAGAGTTATGCCTGAAGTATGAGCCCAAGCTTTCCTTGCAAATGTAGCATTAGGCAAGTTGCTTACCACCCTTGTCATGATTAACGCTTCCGTTGTAAATCTGAAATCGCTATGTAAAGATTTGCAGGATAGTTCGACCTTCCCCTTACTTTTATTTGATAAAGTACCAATACCACTAATACTCGCGCTTAACTGTTGACGCTGTAAACCCAGTCTCTGTGCTGCATTTTCTGTTATTAGAGTTATCTGTGACCCTTGATCTATCAACGCTCTTAATGTAATGTAATCACCCTTAACGGTCGCTACCTTTAATAATGCAGTTGCCAATAATATCTCATCGTTACTGTTTGAGGGGAAGTTATTTTGAATGTTTTTGCATGATCTAGTTGACACCGAAGGTATTGGTTTTGAAGTCGTCGAAGTTGCTAAAGGTGTTTTCCCCAAGTTACCCATATCGTTGTGTAATAACGTATTATGTGGTTCATTGCAATCTCGGCATCTTTTTTGAGACGCGCAAAAACCCTTATTATGCACATATAGACAATTCTTGCAAATCTTGTTATTTGACATAAATGTCAACCTTTCGTAACTATTCATGTCTGCAAATTTCAAACATTGAAATAATGCATGATTGCTATCGCACAGTGGACAATTAATTTTACGAAACTGGCTAATATTGTAGGCATGATAATTCCGAGAATGAGTCGATGAACTTTTATTATGCTGCATATATGCTGGTTTAGGGTTTTTGTTGAATGGTGCGTTGTTAAACTGAGTTTTTGTTGGGGCAGGTTTTTTAATATGTTCTGGCTTTTTCTTATGCAATGGTTCTAGTGCCATAAACTTATTCTCTAAAAAATCCATGAAATGATTGTATGTGGGTATCTCCCGCGGATCTGACCTAGCTTGCATATATTCCGAATATGTTACAGAATCAAGCTTTTGGCATAAAATATAAACTAAAACGGGATCCCACGTGCTTGTATCTACACCCAAGTTATGTATAGCGTTTATAGTTTCATTGCTAGTGTCGTATAACCGCTTAATGTCAACTGCTGACTGTACCTGAATTATAGGTTGGCGCATAAATACCTGGAAATTATTGGTGAATAATAGGAATTGGTTATTATACCTATGGTTCAATATTTCCCAGCACGTGTCATAATTTTCGGGAGCGATGTGTAAGTGTTGTACGAGTTTTTCCGCCTCACCTCGCAATCGTCCCTTAAGGTGTTGCATTTTTTGCGCCTTTGCAATCGCAGGATTATTATGAATTGCTTCCACATATAAATCTATGAACGTAGGCCACGATGCGTAATTCCCATTAAAGATGGGTATGTCAATTTTAGGTAATGTTTGTTGTTGATGCACAGTGGCGTTTAGCTTTGTGTTCAACGCCCGTTTAATTTTTGTAAAGGAACTTTCATGGCAATCAAATTCTGCATAATATGCATTAGGTGCCCCTTGTAATATCATTATTTAAGTGTACTTTGTCAATTGCAGTCCATCGTGATTCCAAAGTCTTTAATATATCCTCAATCTCCCATTTTTCGCTCACCTTGTCAATGCAAATACTCGCAACTGCTCTCTTAAATGCACGGAAGTTAGCCTGTTGCAACTGTTGTAACTCGAGTAGCTTCTCCTCGCCCATTGGCTTCTTTTCATATAGGGTGCTGTCAAACTCAATATTTAACTTACTAGAGCTGCTAGGTGCAGCGCCGCTGGTTCCAGCTTGAAGCTTCTCCCATTCTGCTATCTCTCGACGGGCGCCTTGATACCAGCTCTTTATTACCTCAAAGATGTTGTCAGTGAAGTATTGATGCTTCTTTTCTTCTACTGCACTGAGCTCCTGATTTTTCTCTTCACTTTTAACCCAAAGCTGATCTAATTGCTGAAGTCTTTGACGAATATAATCAGGATTCTTTCTGCTAGCCGAATCCTTCTTAAAATTAGTATGGATCCGCCTCATCTCCTCGAGAATTTCAGCTTGTCGTGCGATTAAACCTTCCATTGTTTGTATGGTAGGAAAAAAAAGAACGATCTTACTTGAAAATCAGGAACTCTTCCACTACTCAGATGCAATGTGAGGCTCCGGAACCTGGATTGCTGCGACCTCCTTGAATGCTCCTGCACGGCAACACACGTGGCACGGTACGACACGACGCGACCCAGATTACACGAAACGAATAACCGACCGTAATTACGGACCGTACTTGCAAAAATAAGAAATTTCGAAGGACCAAAAAAAAAAATGTACGGTGTGTTAACCGTTCATTGAATGTCAGTGCAATTAAATGTATGTAAAATGTCAGTGAATGTTCCACGGGATGAATCGTAATGAAAACTGCAAGTTGTCCGAATCAAACCACGTCTTTATGAACACTAATAAAATAAAATAAATAAAAAAGGTTTTTATTCACGTAGACTTTAAAAAAGCGCTTGTAAATAGTCAGAACATGTTTGTAGTAATATAGTTGTATACATTAGATATTATTTCTAGTAACATAGATATTTAGGTACATATTGTATGAAAACATTTATAAAATTTATTTTATTACAGCAATGATATTTAGCTAGCTCGTATCAAGTTATTGTCAAGAGATTATCTTTAATTATCTAGTTTAAGTCTAAAATTTTTACTACTATTGTCAATGGTTCTGTCTATATTAAAGGTATTATTATTATGACGGACCTTGTGTTAATAACGACGGTCGCGCTTTAATGCTACCACCGGATCCAATGCGCCCCAACTGAGAAGACCCAGCGAAACAAACTCAGTGGGTTCATCTACTACCGGTTTCAACACGACCCAGTTGAGACGGTCCGGCGAAACATACTCAAGCGGGCATGAACACGGGATTTGGTCCAATTAGAGTAATTATTTAGTAGGCAAACACAATATATGCTCGATCGGTTGTCTGAATGCTTATTATTTTAGATTATATTTAAGTATACAAAAGAAAAACTTGGAAACAATAACATTATTCATTTTGAGACAGAGTCAATAATTTTAAATTAAGTATATGATAGCAATCATTTACAGATAGTTCACGTAACACATTTATATAAAACAATTGAACAAAGAATATCTATTTCATATTTTTCATTAATGAATTCTATGTCTAGAATTTTGCTAGAGAAGCGGTTTATATTTTGATGTGATAGAATTAGAAAGTTATCACACTTCTCTATTATCATGCTTACATGTTTAAACCACCAACTAAATTGATTTTAATAACATTACTAAAAGATGGTATAAAAAGTGACTCCGTCATACTACTTATGACTGAGTTAATATGTGCCGCTACTAAAGTTGCAAGTATGTTCAAAAATTTTCTTGAGACAGTAACTGTACTCATGGTTACCCTACAAGAATCTATAAAACTATTTGTGTCCAAAAATATAAATTTATTACTATAATGGCTAACCAAAAACTGTAGGTGCATATTTAGCTTGTGGATATAATTATTTGTACTATCAGGCACATTGGACACATAGGGGAAGGCACACAATATTATCTTATTACAGTCTAATTCTAACATCTTAGTGAAACTATCTGTAATGTCTTTTTTCTTTAAGTTCTTACAATTTCCTACCATTAGAGTTATACATGATTTGGCACTGTGTTTATTCTGAATTAATTTATCTATTATATCTTTATAATGTAATCCTGGCATACAACAGTTGACAAAGGAACAACTCAGCTTATTACAAAGCAAGGTACCAAGGCCCTTACCCATTTCATCGGAATACAGTATGGAGCTATGTTTAATATTGTCATTTTGTGGAGATACTGGTGACTCTGATCCCAGCTGTGTGTATGACTCCACTACTGCACTACTGGTGTTAACCAGTTCCAATGTCCTATTACTTTCAGGATTACACTTTCCAGCCAGCAATTGCATTTCATTTTTGTATGACTGGAAACTGTGATATGAGATTGCTAGGGACTTCTCAAGAGTTTTTATCTCAGAAAGCAAATACTGAGTATCTTTTTCATAAATTAGTTTGCTATCCTCTAATTTAATTTCATAATTTTCTAATTTGTTTAATAATGCCCTACGTTCTTTACTTAGTTCAAGTATGTATTGTTTTAGCTTGTCACTACTTACGGAATTAACGCTTGGCTGGCAGTCTACACAGTCATCGCCAGTCAAATCAATGGTCACCGTTGTATTAATAGGGAGATCCACCGGACTACAATAACTAATATAAAACGAACGAACGAACTAATATAAAAAATGTATAAAAATGTTCTGCTACATGTCATTGCACTAAGTACCAAATGTAGGTTGCGATCAAAGTGCAACAACGCGGGCCTTTTCTAACATAATTTGCTAAATATACATTAAAATCATGTACGTGCACCGTACACATCACATGATTAAATGCTTAGTTTACGATTCTATAAAGGACATATATATTAACATTTGTTTTTATGTATATAGATAGAGTATGCAATTCCCCTATACCAAAGTACCTGCCTATAAATATAAAAGCTTTTAAACAAACGCACATTATGGGCACGCCCACAATTTTGTACTTAAAAACAATTACTGTGTTACTAGGTAGGCCGCAATTTTCTCCCCCAATATAAAAGGAATATCAGTAGCAATCCTTTTGTTTTGTTAAAATGTAAAAATAGAATGGTACAGCCGCCAGCACATCAAGCTACCCCAATAGCTTTCCCCAATTGAAAGTGAACTTTATGCTTATGTGATAAAGTTGAAAATCAATATAAGAAATTTGACTGATTGGGGTAGCTGGATGTGCTGGCGTCTGTACATAGCCCCGGCGTAAGTGCCTAAGGTGTACATAGAAATTTATATCAGTATTTAACAATAATAACACATATACTACCAGAATCGGGATGTAACCTTTCACTAATAGGTATGCCCTTTATAAAGTGCTGCAGCGGAATGTGCGTTAATATATGTAATTATATTTATAATTGAATTAGTAGGAAGTAAGATACACATAATTAAAAGGGTCCCTTAGGCAACTGTATTTTGCGACGTCTGTCCGAGAGTCGTACATGTACCTACCCAATTCTTACTCAAAATTGTTGACGGAACAGGAAGAAGGATTGAGGCCTTCGTCAGCCTACATTCAATGATTTCAACAGTCTGCATGTCATGCTTTATACTCTTATGTGTATTTTTATCGAACTCTCGATTTATATCGGATTGTGTACAGAGGCACGAGAGTTTTATTAGAAACTCTGGACTTATGTTTGTGAGTCGTGATCTCGTCGACCAAGAAGTGAATACTCCTATAGTGGAAGTGATCACCTGACACGGCATACCCACCGCAGCAAAACGTGTCGTTCTTCTGTGATTTTAACAAATAGAAGACTCCAACTTTGATGTCCGTTTCTAGAACTTTTCAGATTTATTTTCAACTTTATTGTTTTAGACAAGTTCATAACTTTGACACCGTTACAAATGGCCCATCTAATTGGTTTCGATTCGGTTTGTTTATTTCTCGGGTTCTGTATCTCGAATGGAATTAAATTCAAAGCTTTATATTTGCACTAGCGGTGCCCGCGACTTCATCCGCACATCGTGTTGTAAATGTTACATCAGAATATCTCTAATATTTTGTCTCATGTCGCAAACTTGTACTATATTTATATTACAGTATGTAGTTATGTAACTTTTGTATGTATACGTTGTATTTTATATTATTTGTCAAGTATTTTAGTAAATTTTATTATAGTTTGTCCATAGTGCAACTACCATATTATCTCTGCATCATCCTAAGGTTGACTGGCAGAGAATGCCTTTGGCATTAAGTCCGCCTTTGTACAGTTTTGTGCAATAAGTATAAAATAAATAAATAAAACTTATAAAACATTCACATAGCCCTTACATATTTCCATACAAACTTTCATCCCCTATTCCCGGTGGGTAATTTACACTCTTGAGGGTAAAACCTTGAATGTCATATATTTATTTACATTGAATCAACAACCTAAAGATAATTTTTATATACTGTGGACACGGGTCTCATCGCGATAAATATTTAGGTAAATCATTACCTTGTGTACCCGACGTTTCGGCATGGATTGCACCAGCCGTGGTCACGGGTCGACTGGTGTGGCTCGGCAGCGTCGTCTCCGTGAAGCTCGGGTTTCGGTATCTACCCTCGCCTGGTCT
Organism: Pseudoips prasinana; assembly: GCA_951640165.1. Taxonomy (NCBI): domain Eukaryota; kingdom Metazoa; phylum Arthropoda; class Insecta; order Lepidoptera; family Nolidae; genus Pseudoips; species Pseudoips prasinana. Next base: position 7,226,631 of record OX621236.1, read on the forward strand.
TGATATTTTTCATTTTCCTTTACGAAACTATCGGTACACACGACACTAATGACATCGGCGCCCGGACGCACTACGTTGGTTACGCGACGATGGCACTTCGTTATTACAGGATTCGAAGATGGTGAGAGGCGGTATCCGTCTTCCCGGTTGAAATTGATATGTTTCTTTATTTCAACCGCTTCACGTACTATTCTGGAGTAATAGTGACGATCGGTGGAGAGGACCTGTGGCTTGTGTAAATCGCGAAAGTTTAAAAACATTAATCTAAAGATAAGTTTCAAGCTTCCAGCTCTAAAAACGATGTCACTTTCGCTCCCCCTTTCATCCCTTTTTTAGCATTAAAAAGTAGCCTATATCCTTTCTCAGGGTCTAGACTATCTGTATACTAAATTTCATTTAAATTGGTTCAGTAGTTTTGGCGTGAAAGCGCGACAGGCAGACAGACAGAGTTACTTTCGCATTTATAATAGTATTAAGGACTATTTAAATATTTACTTCTTATGTTTACGATATATATTTGCTACTTGGATTGTAATTCAAACTTCATTTGTTACGTTTCAAACCATGCTTTGAATTTCTATGTAAATTGGAAATGCTCGTCACATTCTCTATTAGCATAGAGATGAGTCATTGCAGCTTTTATTGATTGACTTACATATAATGTTCGCCACTGGTCTGTCGTGATCAGTCCTGAATTTGTTAAGAATTTGTTAAAAGTAGCAAATCTACTTTTTAATCAGAAAACCGGTATACTAAGTTGTAAGACATAATACTTTGAAGTTATTAATATTGAATTTGCAATAAATTAAATCCAAAATTTTATTTGTTATTAAAATGGTAAATTATAATTATATATTATTCACTCTTTATAGTAAACCAAAGAATTAAACAGTACAAGAACAATGCACATTAGAGAGATCAGAAAAATTGGCGGTCTTATCACTAAGACGTGATCTCTTCCATATGTCTTATATTAATAATAATTATTATACATTTATTTAAAATTCCAATCAAAATGCCTTAAAATCTTATAATTTTTAACTGTAAAAAGCATTTTGCATTATCCAATTTTTATATCATTTTGATAATTCTTGGGAGAGTAAGTACAACTCTTAGTGATTTTCTCACGTTCTATTGTTTTTGTTTCATAAATGTTTTGGGACTTAGATACTGCCATCTGATACCATGGACCTACCATGGTGTCAAATGGCAGTATGTACCAGACAACTCATAAATATATCTATATTAATACAGATTATAAATAAATTACACTCAAACACAGAAAAATAATAGTGCTCATCACACAAAGATTTGTTCCCGGTGGGGATCGAACTCATGACTTCTAGCTTAGCATTCAGGGTCACCAATCAGTAAGCCTGTACATGGAAAAATCCCGGGTCGGGCCAAAGGTGGTTTTGGGACTTTTATGTAAAAAGATAAATTTCTCAGCATCAGCCCGAAGTCTGGGAGTTGGCGGTATTATACCTACCCCCGAGCCTCGGAGAGCACGTAAAGCCGTCGGTCCTGTGCCTGACCTCTTTCCCGTCGTGTCGCTAGGCATCCCATCGGATCATGAGAGTGATGGAATAGAAAGTGCTCCTGTGTTTTCGCACACACTTGAGCACTATAATATGTCCCGCGCAGACGGTTAATCTCTGTTGAGACTGGCCGCCGTGGCCGAAATTTGGCTAGGAGGACATTACATGAAAAAAAAAACAATACTTATGAAGTTAAAATATATTTATTTAGGACAACATTGAACCATATTGGGTCAGCAACAAAGCTTATAAAAATCTAGTGTTAGTTATAAAAAAGACGTGTGGCACTCGGAGACTGCCGCGGTAAAGCTATTGCATAGCATTTTTTATCAACTTATGCAATTATAATTATTTATTTATTTTATAATACTTGATTTGTGATAATAATAATAAAATGAATGTATATAGAGTACTAACTCATTTTCTTTCACTATTTTTTCGTGACTTTCTTCATTAATAAATGTACTTTGTTTATTCATAATAGGTCTTTACCTATGAAATTGCCGTTTTGTATGAAAAAATTTAAACGAATTTTTTTCATGAATTTTTTTATTTGTATTAATCGAAGTAATCACCCATGCAATCAATGCATCTTTGCCATCGCAGTGGCAGTTTATTGATGCCCTTCTTAAAGAAATCAGCTGGACGGGAGGCAACAAATTCTTCAAAGGCATTTTGTACTGCCTCTCGGGTATTGAATTTTTTTCCCGCCAAGAAGTTATCCAAATTCTGGAAAAAGTAGTAGTCTGTAGGCGCAAGGTCTGGTGAGTAGGGCGGATGACGGAGAGCTTCCAACCCCAGTTCTTGCAACTTGGAGACCGTCTGCTGTGCAGTATGAGGTCGCGCGTTGTCGTGCAGGAGCAGCGGAGACGAGCGATTGACCAATGCTGGTTGGAGATGCGCCAGCTTCTCCATCATTGTGCTCAGTTCTTCACAGTACACATCTGCAGTAATGCTCACCCCGTTTGGTAAGAAGCTGTGATGAATCACACCGGCGCTAGACCACCAAACAGTGACCATCACTTTTCTAGGGGTAAGTTTTCGTTTAGGGCATTGTTTAGGTGCTGAACCAGGATCCAACCAACTTGCTGAGCGCTTGCGGTTATCAAACAGAATCCATTTTTCATCGCAGGTAACAATGCGGTTCAAAATTCCTTCATTTGTGTGTCTGTTGAGCAGTGCAAGGCACGTCTCGACGCGTACTTCGCGCTGGCGATCATTGAGTTCGTGGGGCACCCATTTGTCAAGCTTTTTTACCTTGCCAATTTGACGCAAATGGACCAATATTGTTTTGACGCTAACGTCGAAAGCTGCTGCTAATTCAGCCGTAGATTGTGTATCATCAGCTTCCACAACCGCCTTTAATTCGTCATTGTCGACCAAAGTCTTCGGACGACCGCGAGGTTCATTTTTCAGGTCGAAATTTCCAGAACGGAAGCGAGCAAACCAATAACAGGTGGTGCGTTGGTTTGTAGTGTTAGCTCCGTAAACGTCGTTGATGTTGCGTGCCGCTTGTGCCGCGTTGCTGCCACGACGGTACTCATATTCCATAATTACTCGAATTTTTAACGTATCCATGATGACGAAAAAGATTGAAATGCGATGAAAATGTAACACTAATCAATAAAGAAATGACTACTTTTGGAAAAAAGAATCCATGTTTTTAAAATAAAATTAATTTGAAATTAGAATTCTTAGCCAAACAAAAATTATTTTGATTTGAAATGGCCAGTACTGCAGAACGGCAATTTCATAGGTAAAGACCTAATATTTAAAACACTTTGTACACAAATTATACGAGTACAGATATTCACTGTTGTACGTAGATGATAAATACCTATACACCTATATACTTTCTCACAAACAGCTGATTACGGTAGTTTTACAATACAACCAATGCCACCTGAAGGCGGGTTGCTGAACTAAAGAGACAAGCGTGATATTAAAAAAAGTCATTAAAAGTTCTGATATTTATCGATAGTGGGGGGTGTTAGGTTTTTTTCGTTACGGAATTTCTGGAATCGGTCCCCACGCTCAAGGCCCGCGATAGAAGCTTAAAATGAAATATAAGAAGTAGTCGTTCGGACAGTCAGTTCGACAGTCGGGAGACCCACATATTTCAATTAATCAATGTCCTCATAAACTTCTCTAAAATAGGAGAGGTGAAACTGTCCGCCACCTTTTTCACAAAGCTGTTGGGACTCTTTCTCACCCGTCTAAGGATATTAACAAAAATAATATAGTGTGTAGCTCAAATAAGCTACAGTTTTAGTTGAGGACATCTTAGAAGAAGAGGAAAGAGAGGCAGACCGAGACGTAAATAAATGGACCAAGTGAAGGAAGTTGTGAAATTGGAGCCTTACAAGGAAGTCAAGGCGAAGGTTTACGATAGAGAAAGCTGGAAACTGCTACACCGACAAGTGCACAACACTTGAATTAGAGAGCCAGCCCGACTAGGAAAATACCTCCACCTTACAGAAGACATTTTTTAATAATAACTTTAATAATTTTAATGTTGTGTTTCTGCGTGTGAGTAAGGTCGCCAGAGCTCATTGGGGTGGTGGGAAGGGTCAGAAACACTTGCTTGCTGACTCTTAAAGGCCGGCAACGCACCCGTGACACCTGTTGCGAGTGTCCATGGGCGGCGGTGATCACTTACCACCAGGTGAATCGCTTGCTCGTTTGTCGTCATAAGACTTTAAAAAAAAGATTTATTTATATTTTTTATTTGATTTCCTAGAGTCATGGTATGTCGTAATATATTATGAAGGCTATATGCAAATGTTCAACAACGTCTCCAAGTCTTCATTAAAATGTCTTATATAAGGGATACTGTATATATGTACATAGTATTTCCATTACTCCAATTAGGCGGAGTCACTAAGAGCTTTGTGTTATAAAAGTTTCGTGCTCTGCTTCATTCATTATTAATTAATTAACTAAGTAAAAGACAAATCAAGAGTGCCAAAAGGAAATCTGGCTCAATGGAGAATTGGTTTAGTCGAGACCTATTCATCGCTAAGATATTTACAGAACGGGTAAATTACTTTATGTGATTTTAAAATGTAGAGCCGACTGTCAAGATCCTTCCTACTGTGCAGTGAATAAGACAGTTGTCTTGCCACTCGTCACATGATAACTATCTGTGTGACCCATTAATAGTTGTTCTAAGTCTGGATGTACTTTGTATCCGTCAATTATATGTTTGTAAAGTACTCCGCCACACAGAGATTCAATTACATAATGGAAAATAAATAATCAATAGAGAATTAACTCGTATGTACAGACGCCAATTTAACTAAATTTAAAAATTTACACATCATGCTACCCCAATCTGTCAAATGTCCCTAAATGAAAGTGAATCTTATGCTATTGTGATAAAGTTGAAAATCTATAAAAGAAATTTGAAAGATTGGGATAGCTGGATGTGCTGGCGTCTGTACATATTGCAATCTGTGCAAATTGTATCCCGGCTTGATTAAACTTTTGATTTCTTAATTTTCAATTAAATTCAACAAAGACAAAAACAAACTTCACATAATTTCATATACGAAAATCTCGCTCTTAATAAATAAAAATAAATAAATACATTGCTCACTCTAAATAAATTTTTATTCACGTAGACTTCAAAAAAGCGCTTGTGAATAGTCAGAACATGTTTGTAGTAATATAGTTAAGTATACATAATTATTCCTAGTTACATATAATTATAAAAATATTTTATACGTTAGAGTAATAAAAATATAATGAAAATATATATAACGTATAAAATATTTTTATAATTATATGTAACTAGAAATAATTGCAATCTGTTCAAATTGTACCCCGGCTTGATTAAACTTTTGATTTGTTAATTTTCAATTAGATTCAACAAAGACAAAAACAAACTTCACAAAATTTCACATACGAAAATCTCGCTCTTAATAAATAAAAACAAAATAAATATATTTCTCACTCTGAATACATTTTTATTCACGTAGACTTAAAAAAAGCACTTGTAAATAGTCAGAACATGTTTGTAGTAATATAGTTAAGTATACATAATTATATGTCTATACATATAATTATAAAAATATTTTATACGTAATAGCAATGATATTTAGCTAGCTTGTATTAAGTTATTGTCAAGGAGATTATGTTTCTCTCTCTTTATATATTCACTAGCTTATATCTCCCTCTCAACTAAACTCTCAACAAAAATGTTTTCATCATGTGTTCATGCCCGCTTGAGTATGTTTCGCCGGACCGTCTCAACTGGGTCGTGTTGAAACCGGTAGTAGATGAACCCACTGAGTTTGTTTCGCTGGGTCTTCTCAGTTGGGGCGCATTGGATCCAGTGGTAGCATTAAAGCGCGACCGTCGTTATTAACACAAGGTCCGTCATAATAGTAATACCTTTAATATAGACAGAACCATTGACAATATGTAGTAAAAATATTAGACTTAAACTAGATAATTAAACATAATCTCTTGACAATAACTTGATACGAGCTAGCTAAATATCATTTCTGTAATAAAATAAATTTTATAAATGTTTTCATACAAGATGTACCTAAATATCTATGTTACTAGAAATAATATCTAATGTATACAACTATATTACTACAAACATGTTCTGACTATTTACAAGCGCTTTTTTAAAGTCGACGTGAATAAAAAAATAAAAAAAAAAAACTTTCGTTCTCCTCGCCCGATCACACTTTTTGTAACGCATTCACCATTTTACACTCCAAGTCAAGCGTGCCTAAAGCAGTTTTACTACAAATATCTTGTAATAGAATTCTTCTTCGCGTTAGTTAATGCCAGTAACACAATCCCCAGCGATTACAAAAGCTCGTAGAAATAATATGATATTCTTCACTACGCTACGTTAAGTAATGATAAAAATGAACAACTAAAAGTGAATATTGTTCGGTTCGTAGCTTCACCTGTTGAGTGCTGAGTGCTAGCGACTAATGGGCGACTGAATTACACAGCTAAGTAAATATGGTGAGAGCTTTTAACATTTGTTTCTTGAAGTTTTGAACGCGTTGACCTAATTTTAGTTAGATAACTATTATAGCTGGTTTTCGAGTGAGACTACTACGTATCGTGGGCAGCCCCCCCACAAGGACCGATGTTCTGACAGGCCTCGTTGGCAAATGCTTGCTTTTCATGCCGGGGATCGTGGGTTCGATTCACACCCAGGACATATTTTTGTGTGCATGAACATGTCTGTGTGTCCCGTGTGTAATTATCTATATAGGTATGTATTTACAAAAGAGAAGTAGTATAATATGTTATAGTATATTAGTTATCTCGTTTCCATATCTCAAGCTCTGCTTAGTTTGGGATCAGATGGCCGTGTGTAAATAGTGTCCCAGTATATTTTGTTAAGGTTGCTGGAAGCCGCTGGATGCGGGTAGCGCCAGGTCAGCAATTTTTAAAGTCTTTGAAAGCCTTTGTCCAGTTGTGGACGTATTTTGGTTGACATAATTACGATATAACCTGTCTCTGAACCAAAGTCCTCAAGACTTCTTTTGTTTTAGGATTCCCTTTCTAACACCCTTCCGGAGGATCCTAAGTTTGATCTGCCAGCGTGTATGGTTCGTAGTTTAACGCAGAGCGCCTACCCCGGATTGGTAGATGGTGCAGGTTCGAAACCCGCCGAACGATTTAATTTATGATTTCCCATTTTTGAGATTAGATTAACGCTTTTCATTGCGAATAATGCTATAAAATTCAAAATTCTTTCGTTTTAATATATATGGAAGTTTATGACGTTTCCGACGCACATGCTATGACGTTTACCGACTGTAAAATTAGGAGGTTAATAGTTCAACTGTATGTTTCTTTTTTGTATGTTTTTTACGAGATTTCTGCGTTATTTTTGGACGTTTTTTTTTATATTTTTTTCTGCAATTGATAAGGATTCAAGATTAGTGATAGATGACGGGCCTGTTGGCGTGGTTGGCAAATGCTTGCTTTTCACGCCGGAGGTCGTGGGTTCGATTCCCACTCAGGACAGATATCTGTGCATGAACATGACTGTTTGTCCTGAGTCTGGGTGTAATTATCTATATAAGTATGTATTTACAAAAGAAAAGTAGTATACGTAGTATATAAGTTATCTGGTTTCCATAGTACAAGCTCTGCTTAGTTTGGAATCTGATGGCCGTATGTTAATAATGTTCCAGGATATTATTATTATTAGTCCTATTTAAATGTTGTCGGTCGGTTTTATATGTTTTAATCAGTAAAGAGGCCTTTGTCCAGCAGTGGGCGTCTTTCGGTTGATAGGATGATGAATCAGAATAGTTTTTATGCCTATGATAACGAGGCTAACGAATAAGTGGGTCACCTGATTGTAAGCGATCACCGCCGCCTATGGACACTCGCAATACCAGAGGATTAGCAAGTGTGTTAAATAAATAGTTATAGTGGGACAACTAACACAATGCCATAATGATCCCAAACTAGGCACAGCCTATACTATGGCAACCAGGCAATAGATAAACATACTTATATATTTCTAAATACATACATATTATAGATAAATTACACCCAGACACAGAATAAATAAATAAATGATAATTAATAATATCTAGGGACAATGTCACACAGATCATCCTAGCCCCAAACTAAGCAAAGCTTGTACTATGGGTACCAGGCGACGACATACATACTTATATAGATAGATAAATACTTATATACATAGAAAACATCCATGACTCAGAAACAAATATTCGTGCTCATCACACAAATATTTGCACTTACCGGAATTCGAACCCACGGACCACCAGCTTCGTAGGCAGGAGCACTACCAACTAGGCTACGGTGACCGTCAAGTAATAATCGTGGTCATTAGACAAACATTTGTCCTGGGTGGGGATCGAACCCACGACCTCTGTCTTAGCAGTCTGGGTCACTAACCACTAGACAATAAGCCAGTCAAATTTTGCCAGTCTTTAAGAAAAGAATAAATAAATCATCAAAAATCCTTCACAAAAATACCTATTCATGTGGGTTTTTAAAGGTATAGGACTAAGTAACTTTATTTATATCTTAGGATGGCATGGAACCCACGCTGTCATGGCCCGACTCGCACTTTGTCGGTATTTTTAATATTGTACTAGCATCATCCATCTTAAGCTTTTCTATTAAGGCTTGCTTCGTAATGTTATGCATTTGCGAGTGCTCTTAATACCTAGTCGATCTTATGTTATAAAGAAGGAGAACTTTGTAAGTAGCAATTCTTGAATATTTAAACTCCAGTCTTGTTTATAGTTATAGTTTTTCAAGTAAACTATAATAACAATTATACAACACTAGTGTACTATACGAGTATTATATTGGCCCTGGGTTGAAATAATAGTGTACACAGTATAGTATAGTTTTAGGAATTAAAAGGATTTCATCATATAAAAAAGGTTTATAAACACTTCATAATAATTAATTTAGAAATGAACAACCATCTTCTAACAACAAATCACTTACAACGACATACACAGTAAACACTGCAATGAACACTACACGTGAGCCTAAGATTAATGGATACGTAAACCGGCAGGGCTTCCGCACGCGTCGATGTCTAGTTCCATAGTGAAAGAGGTACCCGTTATTTTTATTTTTTTGTCGTGACTCTATAGTTAGCCTAGGACGTTGACTCGGCCATATTATATAGGCAAAGTCCCACGTGACAACTCGGGGATCTTAAAATGCTTACAATAGTATATATTTATTTCATTTCCATGGCATTAATTTGCTTGATGATATAGAAAATACAGTACTTAATATATAATTCCTAATACTTAAATAGTAGATGAGATCTATATATACAAGATGAGATGAGATCTATAGATAAATAGTTGATAAAGAAAAGCAAATTTATCCGTTTTTATGTACTTTGCACGTAGGTAGTTCAGTAGTATTAACTTGTTCAGTTTCATGGAAAAAATTACATTCTTATGTTTTCTTTCTTATATTAAGTGTAAGGAATATATTATGTCTGCCTTTTTAAATCTAGCAGCCATGATTCTCCTACTCTTCACTATGGTATGGTGAAGCAGAGAAAGCGTGCTAAACTAACTGCATTCGTCAGGTATTGTCCCGTAATAAGTTTCCGGCACCTGCCTCGAACCGAGAATACAACCCCAAAGTTGGCCTTTACGTCGTCTTAAACCCTTGCTAACACCAACGAGGCCCTGGACTGCTCTTAAGCCCTAATAGCTCTCTTTTATTATGCGTTAAATTAGTGAAAGTCTCTTATGCTAACTGTAAAGGTCAAAGGTTACGTAGTCTAAATGTCTTTGTTAACACCAAAGGGCTCCCTGGACTGCTCTTAAGGTCTCAAAGTTCTCTAGACGATACTTGGTGATGCGCCGTTCCCCACCCACCACTCGAAAATTCGTGGACCAAGCGACGTCCACGCACTGACCAATCGAGCTGTGACCTTTAAGGTCTAATAGCTCTTCTCTATAAAGCATTAAAATATTGAAAGTTCCTTGTAATAACTTTAAAGGTCAAACGGATTTACGTAGTCTAAATAAATGTCTTTGCTAACACCAAAGGGCTCCCTGGACCCATTAAGCTTAAGCTTCCCTCTATAATGCCTTAAATTAGAGAAAGTCTACTAAATGTAAATGTCAAATTAGAAAAATAAAACAAAAAAGGCACGAGAACCAAATTATGAAAACTTTCCGTAAATCTTCCTCTTCACCTTTAAGTAGAAGTGTTCCTACTAATTGTAAAAATTACCCGTCTCGTCTTACAAGGCGATGACGGACGTCTTCAGTAAAAGCTTATCTTACTATGTAATTAGTGTGTGGGCACTGAAATTGTGTGGAAACCGAAACAAATGCTTGTAATAGGTACTGCTGTGGTTGTTGACGCATCATGCACTTTAAGTAGCTTAGTTTGTTATTTTGAATTGGACGTTGGAAGAAATAAATTCTATAACTTGTAATAGGTAGGTTTATTATAAACCAATAGGGTCTAAGTGGCTAACCTATAGAGTTTAAGTCTAGGCGCCTAAGAAAGTTGCCTTGCCACAGTGTCCCGGGTTCGATTACCGCACAGGAAATCTATTTGTGTGATCCCTTAAGTAATTGTTCTTAGTCTGGGTGTACTTTTTGTCCGCGAATTATATGTTTCAAAACAACCTCTGCCACATGGATTCACTTCCCTAGTGCGGGAGTTGTCTTATAAAACCTAAATCAGTTCAGTAATTTATATACTTCAACAAAATAGACAAACAAGAATATATTTATTTACGTTTTCATAACAGCCGAAATACGAACATGGCTCGACAAAGGCCTCCCCAAAAACCTCTACAATTGCCGGTTTTGCGCTTCTTGTGTCCATCATTTTGGGAAGGTTAACCCTTGGCAGACGGGCTGGCGATAGCAGTATGATGTTTTTTTTACTCAGAGAAACGCTGCTGCCCATTCCCTAACACGCTCGGCGCAAAGCCCTATAAGCCACCAAATGTTTTTGATATTTTTCTTTGATTTTAGTCTCTAAAATAGTTTAGACGTCTTAGAGGAATGATTTTTTTCATCCCCTCTCCCTTTATTTTGCTTAACAGAATGAATGTAAAGTGTGCGCGTTAGCGATACACGGCGCTCTGACTGGAATGGTGCTCGTGTATCGAAAAAGATACACAAGTATATAGACAGTGTGTATCACAAACGATACACATGGCGCTGAGCGTGCTAATATAGTCCCTCTGCCTACCTTCTTCAGTCCCCACGGCACGGTGGGTTGAGATGAGTTGGTATGCCGTCAGCTACCCAGCAATTCATATTTTACTAATATAAAATTACAGCATAACGTGTGTAGGAAACCATGATATTGGAATTATTTATGTATTAATGTAGCTAACTGTACTATTTTAACTTTGTACCTGTACCTTATTTTTTTGCTTTTTCTGTGACGCGATATTTTTTTTTGCTTATACAACGTGGCCTGAACTTGACACGAGAAACGTTTCAGACTCTCTGAAGCGTTAAATTAATTGCGTCAAAGGGACTCTGTGTGCAAATAAATATATCGTTCACTTCACTTTATTTTATGGGCAATGATAGACTTGTTCAAGCTCCAGTGAATGGTAGTGTGGTAACCTCTGACAATTACTGTTGTCTAATTAACGTGCCACCGGAGACGCTCACAAATTAAACTACTTTGACCCATCTTTTGTTAACTTGACTTTAATAGTTAGTCTATGTGGCTTTCACCAGCCTCTTGGCGTGGTTGGCAAACGCTTGCTTTTCACGCCGGAGGTCGTGGGATCGATTCCCACCCAGGACAGATGTTTCTGTGCATGAACATGTCTGTTTGTCCTGAGACTGGGTGTAATTATCTATATAAGTATGTATTTACAAAATGAAAGTAGTATATGTAATAAATCAGTTATCTGGTTCCCATAGTACATGCTCTGCTTAATTTGGGATCAGATGGCCATGTGTAAATAATGTCCTAGGATATTATTATTATTATTACTGCTTCACCGGAAACTTGAGGCGAGCGGGTGCTCAAGCCCTCTACTACATAAGACTGCAAACGAAGTTATATTAAGTTAAGTCGAATTTCAGTTCTTGAACTTTACTGACATGGAGATGCATACAAGGTCGATTTTAGGGGTGTTTTGTACAAGTATTGCCCTTGAGTACTCGAAGACACGGGTCTGCTCATCCAATTGAGGAATGATGAGGGTATTTTTTCGAATGCAAACTATGGCAGAAGGATATGTAGGGTGATGGTGGCTACGCACATTTGAGGTCTACTCAGTACTTGAGTTCAACCTCTAACGTACCGTGGTCACCAAATATGTATAGTGAAATAAATATAACTTAAAATGATTTGTTAAAGTTTATTTTTGATGGAACAGTTAGTTCATTAAAATCCGTCTACTACGAGTATAAGCACCTAATGAGAAAATTCACGCAAAAGTAATATTAAAACTTTAAAGATGAATAATTCTATTACTTGGCTGGCAAGCGAAATAGTAGTAATTAAAATACGAATAGTTGGAGTTCTTAATTGTCCTGGAGAACAAACTGAAAATACTTATGGAAACTATTTTTAATTAACATTAATATATTAACTTCGTTACTAATTAAATTGCTTGGTGAAACTATAAAATTAACATTTTTTGTGGAAAGACTAGAGAATAAGTATTTAAATTTGAACGCAAAGATAAAACCTATTTTGCGGGTATCAAGTAAAATCGTCACTGAAATAAAAACGAGCCCAACAATTAAAGTTCCAGGTTGTACTTATTTTTCCTGGATATCCTAAAAGGTTGGGACAATAGTATAGTCAAGTAGCATCGCAATTTTAATGGTTTAAACTACTTTTACTTAACGTAACCTAATAGCCTTTGAACATGCCTGAAGAATTGGCGATAACAATAGTATTTGTCTCCCCTCACGTCTTGGCTAAGGTACCTAGATTCCTAATAAGTTCAGCAAAAGTATGTAGAGATACTTAATTGTTGTAGAAGACAGCACCCGCCGGTCTCCTTTCTCTGGGCATATCGATCCATTAGTCAAACCAGACAAAATCTTCGAGACACCCAGCCATTGCAGGAGAAAAATGAAAATTAAGGTGTGATTCTTGACTGAGATCTAAACTTCAACAAGCTGCGTATCGGGCGTTATCGCGTTAATAATATAAAAAAGTAAAATATTCCTTGCCAATAGCAAGGAATATTTTACTGCGCGCATACAGAAGGCTGTGATGTCTACTAAGAGCAAAAGCAGCGCAAGGTAAGAATTAAAAGAATGTGCATTCGACCCATTATGATCAAGGCGACCCCAAAGTTCTTATACGCCGCTACTAAGCTACAAAATAGGTTCGGACTGCGTGTCCCGTGGAACGTTCCCAATAAAACCTTCCCTTGGTGAAGGCCCTCGACTTATTTTATGAGCAACGTTGTCCCGAGATATGGGATCCGGGGGATAAGATCCCGGCTTATTTACTAAATAAGTTCATCATAGATAATTATTTAAGGTTATATTCTATCCTTATCTGTCAACGGTGAGCTTTCCTTGTGAAGATGAAATAGTTATAATAAGTAAATAAATACCTTGGAACAACTAACAAACTGCCATGTGACCCCAAACTAGACAGAGCGTGTATTGTGGCAACCAGACAACTGACACTTATAATATATTTCTAAACATATACATATTATACACCCAGACACAGAATAAATAATCGTCCTCATCACACAAAGATTTCTTCGCCCTCGACTTCTTTTATGAGCAACGTTGCCCCGTGATATGAGATCCGGACGAAAAAATCGCAACTTAGAGAAATAAAAAGTTTTATTTACTGAATAGAAACATAATAGATATTTAATTAAGTTCATATTCTACCCTTATCTGTCAACGGTCAGCTCTTTTGTGCAGATGACGGAGTTATAATAAAAAAATAAATATCTAGGAACAACTGCCATATTATCCCAAACTACAAGCGTGTATTGTGGCAATCAGACAACTGATTGTTATATATTTATAATTATATACATATTATATTATATATTTTTGGCGATCACCGTAGCCTAGTGGGTAGTGCTCCTGCCTTCGAAGCTGGAGGTCCTGGGTTCGAATCCCGGTAAGTGCAAATATTTGTGTGATGAGTACGAATATTTGTTTCTGAGTCATGGATGTTTTCTATGTATTTAAGTATTTATCTATCTATATAAGTATGTATATCGTCGCCTGGTACCCATAGCACAAGCTTTGCTTAGTTTGGATCAGGATGATCTGTGTGACATTGTCCCTAGATATAGATCAATTACACCCAGACACAGAATAAATAATCATGCTCATCACACAAAGATCAAGCCCACGATTTCTAGCTTAGCAAGTAGGGTCATTAACCACCGACCAACAGGCCAGTAGTAATAATAATAAAATAATAATATCCTGGGACATCATTTACACACGGCCATCTGATCCCAAACTAAGCAGAGCTTGTACTATAGAAACCAGATAACTGATATACTACATCATAATATAATAATATCTAGGGACAATGTCACACAGATCATCCTAGCCCCAAACTAAGCAAAGCTTGTACTATGGGTACCAGGCGACGATATACATAAGATAAATACTTATATACATAGAAAACATCCATGACTCAGAAACAAATATTCGTGCTCATCACACAAATATATACTACTTTTATTTTGTTAATACATACTTATATAGATAAATTACACCCAGACTCAGGACAAACATACATGTTCATGCACACAAATATCTGTCCTGGGTGAGAATCGAACCCACGACCTCTGGCGTGAAAAGCAAGCATTTGTCAAACACGCCAACAGGCCCGTCAGGCAGTATTGAAGCAAAGGGTTATTTTACGAAAGTATAAATTAATTTTGACCATGCATTGTTTTTTTTTTTTAATTTGTTTCAGTGGTTTAGTTCGTAGTTATTAATAGTAGCTCTGAGCAACAAGTCTATAAGTAAGCAAGATGTAATCAAGACTTCCGCATTATATTGCAAGTTTACTCGCTTAATGAGCTCTCTCAGTACCTATAATAAACCTTAAGTGTTGCTATTCTAGACCTAAGTGTTGCTATTAAAGGCGATAGTGTTACCAGTGATAACTTTGAGTTTTATTTCAACTTGTGTATATATGCTATTTTTTGACATGACTAACCTGAATAAATCTAATAGCAGATTTTTTTATTAAAATAAAACAAAATAAAATAGAGGTTTTTATTCCCGTAGACTTTAAAAAAGCGTTTGTAAATAGTCAGATCATGTTTGTAGTAATACAGTTATTATTTCTAGTTATTACAGATGTTTAGGTACACGGATTGTTAAAACATTTATACAATTTATTTCATAATAGTAGTGATATTTAGCTAGCAAGTTATGTTAAGGTTTAATTATTGAAATTTATATTTTATTACTTATTGTCTGAATGGTTCTGTCTATATTAAGGGACGAATTCAGTATTATTATTATGACGGACCTTGTGTTTAAAACGACGGTTGCGCTTTTAAGCTACTTTAAAGCTATTATCAGTAGGGTTACGTTAGCAAGCCGGGAAGCCGCTGAATGCGGGCAGCGCCGGACCGACTATTGTGGAGATCCTTGGGGAGGCCTTTCTCCAGCAGTGGACTCTATCGGCTGATATGATGATGTTAACAATATGTAAGCTATTCTTCACTTCAAATGACTAGCATTTGTTTACGTCCAGCAGTTATTCGTTGTACGTATTTTTTGATGTTTTGGGACCTTTGTCCAGCAGAGGAAGTCTTTCAGCTGGCAGATGACAATGATAAGCTGGTCTAATGATGATGGAGATGGAAAGTAGGCAAATTCAAATCTCGGATAGTTTTATTTATACACACATAAACTATCATTACATGAACTTATTACCTAATTCAGCTATCTATAATCTTGGCCCGAGAGTGTCTCTAAGAGATAAGTTCAAAGAGGTTAACATTCTAACTGTACCATCTCAGTATATATATGAAAACTTACTATATGTGCATAAAAATATCGATTCCTTCTGTAAAAGGAGCGATACACATAATGTAAATACTAGATATAAGAATAATCTCATATTGCATACTACCCGTCTCCACAAAATAAGTAAATCTTTTATGGGGCAATGTATAAGATTCTATAACAAACTTCCCAATGATATTAGAGAATTGTCTACGAATAAGTTTAAAAGAATTATTAAAGCCAAATTATGTAGCAGGGCATTTTACAAAATTTCTGATTATTTAAGTGATAAAAGTGCTAGGGGATTGAGTTGTTCTGAGTCAACACACATGAGTAGTAGTTAGAGTTAGTTATTAATCTTAAGTATATTTTATTTTAAAAAAGGATTCCTACTGAGTTTTCTGGCAGTGTGTCTCAGTAGCTGCCACGTCATGCACTACACGTAAAAAAAAATATGACGATCCCACATAAATGTAAATTTTTTACGGAATAAACAATTTTTGACTCTAACTTAGAAATAGCCTATGTACTTATTAAAAATTAAAAAACAAAACTGGTAACTCAGTAAGTAGTAACTTAAACTAAACAAATTGCGCAATAAGCAGCCTGTGTGAATTCGTTCAGTGTGCACGAAAAGATATCAATTCTGTGAGCCAACGTATTGGGCGCGCTCAGCGCACTCGTGAGCGGCGCGCGTTGCAGCAGGCACGTGCGCGCGCGCGGTACGGCCAGCAGCTCCGGCCGCCGCCGCCCCACGAATTCATCCGGGACGCGTAGCCTGAGCAACTCCAACACGTACAGATTATTGATTTTGCCGCTTAATAGTTAAGTTAATCATAAGTGCATCCAGTTTGGGATCATTATTTGATACATACATAAAAACACTCAACTACCATTCCTTTTTAGGGTTCCGTAACCAAAATGTAAAACGGGACCCTATTACTAAGACTTCGCTGTCTGTCTGTCTGTCCGTCTGTCACCAGGCTGTATCTCATGAACCGTGATAGTTAGACAGTTGAAATTTTCACAAATGATGTAAGTACATATTTCTGTTGCAGCTATAACAACAAATACTAAAAAACAAAATAAAATAAATAATTGAGGGAGCTCCCATGCAACAAACGTGAATTTGTTGCTCGTTTTTATCGATAATGGTACGGAACTCTTCGTGTGCGACTCGCACTTGGTCAGTTTTTAATTTAATTTTTTGATGGGCATAGTCCTTGACCTTTACCCACCACTGCAACTCCTGTAAGCCATAATAAACAGTGGTATGATGAAAGAATTCTTAAAATCAAATATGCAGTTATTGAATTTATCCAATCCAAACAAACATCCAAAAAAGCTTTTTCCCGTTTATAAGAATAAAAGTTTAGATTAAGAAAAGAGTTATGTCGATCGGCAATAATTTTTTTTTAATGAAGAACTTACAGTATCGTGTTAAAATATATTAATAACCTACACGTGACTTTATTTCCTCCACTATGGATTTGCTGAAGTCCTTAAAAGGTATTACTTTGACAAGTTCAACATAAAATAAGAATAGGGGCAGTTGATTTATTTGCCTTACCTTTATCTTTCCATGTTTGTCCCGTGATAGTAGGTCATATCAAGTCCTACTAACCCAAGATCCCAAAACAAAAGGACTATCTCCTACATCTATGTATGTAACCTGTGTGAGGGCGAGATGGAATGACCACCAGAAAATAATAATGGCGTCCAGGACATATTATAGTGCACAAGTGTGCACGCAAACACAGAAGCACTTTCTATTCTAACATTCTCATGATCCGATAGGACGCCTAGCGACATCGGAAAGAGATCATGCACAGCACCGACGGCTTTACGTGCTCATCGGTGATTTTCATCATTATTGGGTATTCCAAAAGCAATAAATCATACTATCTTGATCATACTACCTTGATAATAACTTAATACAAGCTAGCTAAATATCACTACTATTATAAAATAAATTTTATAAATGTTTTAACATTCCGTGTACCTAAATATCTGTAATAAGTAACTAGAAATAATAACTGTATTACTACAAACATGTTCTGACTATTTACAAGCGCTTTTTTAAAGTCCACGTGAATAAAAACCTTTTTTATTTATTTTATTTTATTTTATCCTTGATGGTAAGATTTAAAGTCGCCTCTTCAACTAACTCTATCACATTGAAGTCTAACGCTTAGTTTTACCGTTCACATGTAAGGGAGAAATATTGTGAGACCGATATCCGTGTGAGATAAAATGAATTACTTCCTCAGTGTACTGGCAAATAATACTTGATGTTAAAGCCAATAAAACTATTACTTACATACCGGGAATCAGTTTGTGTTGTACCGATATTACATACAACCTATTATGCTTGATGGTAGGATTTATTGCGCTGTCTTTCCGACTGGTACCACTATCACATCCAACGTCAAGCTTTACCATGCGCCGCCATTTCAATGTAAGATAAAATGGAATGTAATAGTTAATCAGCGAATTCTGGGACATAATACTAGCAGTAAAGTCAAAAATATCTCCATGCAAGAATCACGATGAGCTGACGTATTTTGTATGGGACGCCAAAAACATATTATTTCGTATTTCACCAACTAGTTTTCATATTAAAATTCTCTAATGGCCCTTTTAGCTCATTTATTTTACATTATAGCTGTGTGAAGCGGCTGATAGCTTTTCACTTCAATTCTAATGAAGTATCGCCATCGCAATATACCTATTTATAGTAAAACGTAGAAAGGGAGTGGTGTCATCAAAAGGACACTTTTGTTTATTAAACGACTTCATTAGAAGGAAGTTATCTATTCAACTGCATTAAGGTTTATTATGTATATGTATACGTAAACAGATTATGAAAACCTATTTTTTCGTTGAAATGGACCCACATATTATGTTTTTTGAAGTGAAACCTTTTTTAGTTCAGCACTTTTTGGGTTAGCCAAAATAATAGTCCTTCTAAATAACTAATTTGGTCTGTAACAGCTAATAAAGCTAAAGCCCAGTTTGCTAAAGTATACCTATGTTTACTTATTCATTGGCACACATTAAAATCTCTCGCTGCGAACTCCCCCTGCCTTATTACATACGCAACCCGTACGTAATAAAGCGAAAAGACAAGGCTCTATGGGCTTACCTCCTAATCATAAGAAATCCTGTTCCTTATTGTCTTACGGAGATTAATTCTTCAGCGGAGTACTGCGTAACAATTTCTAAGACGTTCAACAACGTGTAAGCAATATACGTCGACATACTAGCAGCAAAGTAATAAAGGGAATAAGTTGTCTTTTGAATTTATTTACTTACCATATGGGCTTTGGTAACCCTAATGTCAGAGTTGTTCAAGCCGCCGCCCCGACGGCCTCAGACTGTTGTCTTATGGTTACAACAGGGACCGTCAGTTTAATGTGCTCTCCAAAACGCGGAGACGCTGTGAAATTAAACTACTTTGGCGGTCACCCATTACCGCGATCCTAGTTGTTTAACTTCGCCAGCTTTTTTTTCAATTATCTAGCAGAATATCCCAGGAGACCATAAGGGTTCTACCAAAATTGCATTAAGCAGCCTAATTGTTTTTAGCGAGGTTTAGCTTCGTTCGTTCGTGTTATCGTTTTAGATCGCTTCGCTGATGTTTCGTACGCGTGGGAGCCCCAACACCATCCTGAACGTCCTCAGTCAGAAGATAGACAGTCCCATTCTGGGGCACTGGGTTCAAGTACAAGTGCGTGTACCTGGAGCCCCAGAATGAGGCAGATATTTAAATTAAATTAATTACTTTTTATTACTATCATAGTTTTTAAGATGTAATTTACTAACAATATTATGGGCCAAGTGTCTGATATAAAAAGATTTTTTTTTTTTTATTTAGCCTCTGGTCACAAGGCATAAACTAAACCAAGCTTGAGGTTATTGTTTCAGATTTTATAAGAGCTGAAGATTAGCCGTCCTCCAACCCATTTCAAAGACTAGTTACTACTATAACCCTTAGCTTACAAATCATGGTTAGGCAGTTCTTTTTTGTAGAATACCAAGGCAAATGAGCAAGGTATAGCAAGAGCACACTCGCAACAGCAGAGGGGTCGCAATTGCGTTGCCGGTCCTTAAGAAGGTATACGCTTGTTTCTTGAAATTTGCCATGTCATAATAGATCGGAAATACCAAGAAGACATAAACAGCTCTAAACGATAATAAATTTCTTAAGATATATTTAGAGCAAGTCATTGTTAGTTGGAAACAGTGCCGAAATCCATAAATTCGCGGTAAAAAAATTATAGGCTTTTATCAAGAAGAATGGCAAGCCTATGAGTATAATTTTTATTTGTTTATTGAGGAAACTTCAACAAATATCTACCCTTTATTATCATCGGTCACCATAGCCTAGTTGGTAGTGCTCCTGCCTACGAAGCTGGTGGTCCTGGGTTCGAATCTCGGTAAGTGCAAATATTTTTGTGTGATGAGCACGAATATTTGTTTCTGAGTCATGGATGTTTTCTATGTATTTAAGTATTTATCTATCTATATAAGTATGTATATCGTCGCCTGTTACCCATAGTACAAGCTTTGCTTAGTTTGGGGCTGGGAAGATCTGTGTGACATTGTCCCTAGATATTATTATTAAAAAAAAAAATTAAAAAGTTTATTGTTATATCATGCTGTGTCCCGCTTTGCTCCGGAGGTAAGTGGAACTATTCAGTTTCTAACTCCTCCTTGTTTCTTTCTTAAGCCTCTTCTACACGGTTGCAAACCAACGTCCCAACAGAAGTCATCCTGGTGGTTGCCATCCATCTAGACTGCACAACTGCACCCGTGTAAAAGATGCTTTATTAAATTCGTTGTGAGACCAAGACAGTTAAAGCGATTCCCCGGGATATAGCTGAGTTTCACCGCTCAGAGTCATTTAATTGTGTCCTTTAAGTGTGTCATTTAAGTGTGTCCTTGCTTATATATAGGAGTTGTAGTGGTGTGTAAGAGGGAGGGACAAGACGAGATATAAAAAAAAATATCTGCTCTTAAGATTTATTAACATTAAAATAGAAAATATTTTTTGTTACCAACATAATTTATATGTGAATTTTTCTTTCCTAAATTATTTCATAGACACTTATTTCATATATAATACATAAGACTGCCAGTATAATAATGCTTTCAGAATGCTATTGAAACTGCCTCGTTACTGTAGGGCGTCGGAAATGTTTGCACAAGCTCGTACCGACGTTTTTTATGCGATTATACGCGAAAAAACAGTATCCCTTGTGCGAAGAGTGAGAGAATGTCGGAATAGCATTCTGAAAATTAAAGCCGAGAACCTCAACTCGCCAATTATTTGTTCGGTTAATTGTAAATACTAACACTAGAAAATAAGTTATTTTTATGTTACTAACACTCTATGGATTTATTTGTCCGCAATAAAAGTTATACAATACAATATAAGAAATATAGTAAGCAGTAATGAAAACTATTTTAAATCACATACTTGATAAATATCAAAAATGACCGATGAATAATCGGATTTTTGATACGTAACAAAATAATTCGCATCAAATCTCTTAAGGAACCGTGTCAAAAGTTTATTTATATACTTAGTTCACAAGTAGCTTCAAAATATTAATACAACCACGACTGACAAAGGCTTATGATTGCGGTCACCCAAGCCCTTTGAAATTGTAGAAAGGGAACACCCACTCAAATTTCAGTAAGGGCTTTATGGAGTGACAGTGTGACTTATCTTTTGTATAGTATATGTAATTTAAGGGGTGCGTTTTGTATACTCAGATAAAAATACAGCAGATTTCAGCCTCCGAATTCGGCCATTTGGGCATCAAAGTTTCGGGCCCACAGTAACCTTGCTTGAAAGATTTTAATAAATAAGGCTTTATGCACTTTTAAACTTTTGTGTATCATAATTATACAACATTGTTTACGGGTTCTAAGGCTGATTTCAGAATCGCGCGCGCGAGTGGCGGCGCCGGCCAAACGCGCGCGCTTACAATTACACTAGATAGTAGTTGCGTTTCATAGTCACGCAGTTCACACGCGCCGCGTGTGAAACGGGCGCCGTCGGCCAGCGCTGCCCGAGCTACTCTACTGGCAGCTAGCGTTTCAGAGTGACGCGTCTCGCACGCGCCGCTGTTGAGACGCGCTGACCTCCGGCGCGTGCCGCGCGCGTCACTCTGAAATCAGCCTAAGCATCGAACATTTTGCCATTTAATTTCGGCTAAGACGGGTTGGCTCATAGTACTCACACAGAAGGTCCTGCCCGATTTACTTATATTTTTTTTATTGTTTTTTCCCGATGTAACGACCTGCCCTATTTTTAGGGTTCCGTAGCCAAATGGAAAAAAACGGAACCTTTATAGATTCGTCATGTCTGTCTGTCTGTCCGTCCGTATGTCACAGCCACTACTGTACTACTGAAACTTGGTAAATAGATGTATTCGGTGAACCGCATTAAGATTTTTACACAAAAATAGAAAAAGAATAATAATTTTGGGGGGTCCCCATACAAAGAACTGAAACTCTAAATTTTTTTTTCATCGTACTCATACATGTGGGGTATGGATAGGTCTTCAAAAATGATATTGTGGTTTCTAATATAATTTTTTTCTAAACTGAATATTTTGCGCGAGAGAAACTTCCAAAGTGGTAAAATGAGTGTCCCCCCCCCCCTATAACTTCTAAAATAAGAGATGATAAATATAAAAAAAATATATGATGTACATTACCATGCAAACTAACAACGAAAATTGGTTTGAACGAGATCTAGCAAGTAGTTTTTTTTAATACGTCATAAATCGTAAACCGCAATTTGTTTGCATTTAATCAACTGAAATACTTGCTGCTACGGAACCCTTCATGGGCGAGTCCGACTCGCACTTGGCCGGTTTTTGATATTAATCCGAAAATGAAAAGGGCAGGACCGTAAATTAAAAACGGTACGGTGGTACGCTGTAAATGCCGCCGATTTATGTATAATCAGCCGTATTATTCCGCTTTATGCGCCCGTACAAATTACCCATTTTTAGTCTATATGTTAAGAATATTTGGAAAAAGTGCTATTACTGATATTTTAGTTGTAAATATGCAATTTTCAGCGAATGAAATGTATTATAGTTTAATGTAAGTCTCACACTACACAGACGGTTCTTTTAAGAGGAGACGCATGATGTCATTAGAACAAGATGGCTCAGAGAGCACCCGTTACTCATCAATTGTTTATAAATAAGTATCGTAAAACGGTGTCTAGAATAACTAGAGCACCCCGTACTAAAGGGCACACGAAGCTCTATTTGCAGTAGCTCTGCTGTCTATCTGTCGCAATTTAGTACTAGAAAACATAATACATTGTCTCAATATAAGCAAATACAAGTAAATACGGCCGTTGACTGTACGACGAGCCAACCTATCTGCTATCTGCCAAGCGCGGCAATTATGGTATATCCCAGTAGTGGACGTCTTTATACTGATAGCTTGCACCATAAGAATGGTGTTAAGATTAGAAGACTACCCTACAGCATTCCTGACCTGCTCATGAAAAAATAAAAATAAATATCTTGGGACAACAAACATACTGCCACAGTATAAATATGGACAGTAAGTAAACTAGGCATTTCTTTTTTGATAAGGCAGGTTGAACGATAATGCATGCCACCCGAAAAAAGTGTCTGCGGGTGGGTATGTCGGACTCGCACCGACTAAACCTAACCTGCCGTGGACTTCTTCTGGCGCCTGATACGGGGAGCCCCGGGAACGCGCGTATGTTGCTCCGGTGAAGGAAACTAGGCCTAGATGACAACTTTTATTGTTCTTGATATTGAGTTTTCTTTCAATCAATGTATTTCTGTTTCAAGAATCAGCAGGATGTTTAAAGTACCTACGATAACTGCGGTTATGATGAAGCCGAGTTCAAACAGCCGTGTACTTCGCAATACCCATTTTTAAAAAGATCGCATATGTATATTCATAAACTTTTACGTGACCACTCGTCTTCACGCGGCACTCACTACTGTCAGCACCGCGACAACCGCTTACGGCCCTGGTTGATGCTAATGTCTGTGAAAGTGCCGTTTCGAGCGTTTTGTAGGTTGTTTCCGTACTGTCTATATTTTTTTATGTGATTCTGCCGTCTGATCCCAAACTAGGCGGAACTGTACTATGGCAACCAGACCACTGATAAAGATAATTATATATATATCTAATTACATACATATTATAGATAAATTTCACCCAGACACAGAAAAAAATATCGTGTTCATCACACATAGGTTTGTCCTGGGTGGGAATCGAACTGACAACCTCTGGCTGAGCAGTCAGGGTCAATAACCACTAGATCAACGGGCCAGTCAAGCAATTTATGATGAGGTCAACATACCCTGCTGGTTTATAAAGGATAAATTTACGAGTCATTTAGTAAAACTTAGATTACTAAATGTATTTGCAGTCTATTTTCATATATACTTACTATAACGTATATACGTTAGTACTATTTTAATAATAGACTATCATCAACGAGGTCAAAGGTCTCAGTCTAAAAGTGTCTAGGTAGACAACAGTGACCGGATATGTTCAATAAAGAAATCCATTATTAATGTATTGAAAGAGGAAGCTGCAAAAGTACAGGAAGTTCCACTTTGTAAACAGTTCTGTTCTTTGATAATGTTTTTGTTGTTATTTGTGAACTCCAATAGTCTTGCTTGCATGATTTCCTCAGATAGTTTACAGGATGAATTGTTAGTGTGTTAGTGTGCGTTAATTGCCGAATGCGTAACTACAACATACATTGACTCACGCCTGTTTCCCAGAGGGGTAGGCGGAGACAACGGATTTCCATTTGTCACGATCTTTGCACACGTCTTTTGCGTCGATTACTGTCATTATATTCTTCATACATGCTCGCCGGTTTAGGGTACTTCTGACCTGTCCTTTCTAAACTACAACAGATATGGAAAATTGCTGAAAGAAGTCTTAGGGTCGATTTAGGTGAGAATGAAATTGGCATCGTTTGATTTTGAAATAAAATCATTTTCTGTGGGCTTGCTCCCGTTCAATTTGAAAAATAATCACTCTGTATTTCCACTAGTCAATATTGATACTTATAATGATTCAATTCAATAACAATTTTTACATCGTTTACATCGATTCCGTTTCGTACAGTTTTACATCGAAATTAAATTCAATAATATTTTTTACATCGTGGTTGAATATTTTAACCTAATTACCTACATATGATCTGTGTGTTATTTTAGATTTCCATGTAACACCTAATAATACAACACACAATATTTGTTAGTAGTATAGTTCAATTTATGTTTATACGAGTAGTAGTCAAAGAGATTAGTAATTAGTCAACACTCTTAATCCTAATAAACCTAACAAAGTTAAATGTCAAGTTTATTTAATAATTAATTATATTATTATAAGGATTAGATTCCTTTTTAACAAAATATATATTCTCTTTTATGAATTAAACCTTATATTAACTGATTAATTGCACGAAATTAAAAGCATTATTACAATATGCAACTTGAACCGACTTTTGAAAATTGTATTGCATTCTGAATTACAATATCATTAATCCCGTTCAAAATATCCACACAATATCGTTAAAATTCATTTTTATTTTCTATTTAAATTCGTGTATTATATACTCAGAAAAAATAATCTATTACCGGCCACGGTCCAAGATCGTGCCATAATTGGCGAAGTTAAGTAAGCCAGTGGAAATGATAGATAAAAACTACCGTTATTAAATAATTCTTATTTCAAGAAATAAATATGATTGAGATAAAAATAGAAGCTAAACGTCTTGAGTTTTGGGAAGTATAAGATGCTATGTTGACAAGAAATCAAATGGAGACATTTCTAAGAATATGTATTTCCCACCCTACGTAACTTCTGTGACTTGGCGGGGTAATATTTAGAATCACATTTCCTGGAATTCTTTTGATCAGACGCACGTATTTTTTTATATCTTGAAGTATACATGCGCAGAAAATCATACTTAAATTCCTTTTATTTCAACGCCGCCTAAAAGTACCTTCTAACTTTTAAAAATTAACATTTTACTAGCGTGCCCGAAGACTATCAGCATTTTCAGAAATGGTATTTAATGTAGATGGGCATTACTCCTAGAGCTTCAAACCAAAACCGATCAAGTTAGTGTACTTACGCCATTTGAGGTTGGCAGAATTCGAGGCTTGTTTTCGAAAAATATTTAATGAAATAATGAATTTTATGCAGCATTTTGGTATTAACATACACTTGTACTTGTCGGGCTCACAATGCAGTACATAAAAAAATCTAATTCAGTATTCCAGAAACAATTTTTTTTTAATAAGTACGTTGGTGCGGCCTCTGTTATCACATAATATATTCTTGTAAATTCTTAAATAAATAATACGTTACTAAGCTTTCTAAATGTAGAAATGAAATAATATCATCTTCAATTTATTAATATAAATAGTATTAATAAATTGAAGACAACTAGACAGAAAAGAAGAACAAGAGAAGGCAGTTGGCTAGCGCAGCAAGCTCTCAACTAGTAGCTTAATTTAGGCGACTCTGAGGGCACGCTTATAGGTTTCGGGCAACAGCTCAAGGGGCCACTGAAGTAAAAAGTCGGATTTCTAAATGAGGGTGCGATCACTTGATCACGGGATCACCGATCACGTGTTAGGAGGCCAAGGCGTTTTATTGTTTCGTCGCCCCAAATGCAAAAACCTCTTCAATGGCAAAAATAACTGTCATCTGATATCTCTTGCCCTCGAACAGTTTTAACCTTAAATTACTCAAAAACTTAGTTGCCGATCAAGTCAGTGTACTTGCGTTATTTGAGGTTTTCCGCTGTTGCAGTAGCAACACCCGCAGAATTCGAGGCGTGTTTTTAAACTTAGTAGTACAAAAAATACTTTATGCGAGTTTATTTTTGTTTCGTCGCCACAAGTGCTTTCCCATCTTCAATGGCAACGTAACAGCTGTCATCAGATCCCTAGCTGTCCAACAATTTCAACGTAAAACGGCTCAAAAACGTAGTTACCGATCAAGTCAGTGTAGTTATGCCATTCGAGATTCTCTGCTGTTCCAGTAACAACACACGCAGAACTGGTGGCTTGTTTTCAATTTGATAAGAAAAATATTTGCTGCAAGTTTGTTTTTGTTTCGTATACGTTATCTGAAATATGCAGAAAGTTTTTGTTTGTCAGCTCGGAGATGGAGGAACTTTGTGGCTTGCCTTGCTTTAACTGTACTAGTCCAGAATCGAGATACAGGGAACTACTGGAAGTTCATAAAACTTTTCGATGTGACAGCTACGATATGCCAGTTTTTTTTTGTAACTGTGGACAGTATTCGATACTAACGTAACTTTATTTATTCTATGTTTTATAGAAAACAAAAATAGAAACTATTTTCGAACCAGAATCTTCAATCAATCCTTGTGTTAAGCTATGAACGATAGACACTGGCAGATCAAATTTAGGAACCGCAGATAATGAGGGTTCAAATCCCGGGTCTGGCCAGCAAGTGATTTCGGGATTTTTTGGTAAAGAATTTCTCAGTATCAGCCTGAAGTCTGGAAGTTGGCGGTATTTTCATCCATGTGGCTCGAAGAGCACGTGAAACCGTCGGTCCTGTACCTGACCTCTTTCAGTGGTGTCGCTAGTCGTCCCATCGGATCGTGGGAGTGATGGATAGATAGTGCCCTTGTGTTTGCGAACACATTCCATTGATAGCTGTCGTGGCCGAAATTTCGCTTTTAGCGATAAGGCCGCCAATTGTATTAAAATAAGCTAATTTTCTTGCTGTGTCCATTGTTTTGTATTACTTATTTCTGCAATAAAGTGTACTTCTTTGACTAGACCGAAGGATATAATATCTTAGTGTTAAAGACCTAATTCTTTTTCTTTTTCCATGGATTCACTGTGTGAAAACCGAGTCCATCGCGTGGTAGAAGAGAGAACACTCGGCAGAGTCTGAGATTTGCAATTCAGATGTATGTTTAAGGGGCCTCCATGTGATGCATCAACGCTAACCTTCTCTGTCTCTCAGTGTTTTTTTCTTTTCTTTTTAAACTTCATGCACATATAAGTACAGAGACGGACTTAATGCCGTAGGCATTTTCTGCCAGTCGACCTTTGGGTGATGCAGACAAAACTATAGTAGGTGCACTATAAAATTTGGATAAAGGAAAAAGCAAGTTAAGAAGACATACAAAACATATTACTAAATAAAAAAGAAAGAATAAAAAGAAACTTCACATAACGGAGAGTACAGCTATATGAATATTATATGTGAATATATAAAATAAATATAAATAAATAATAATATAGATATATATATATATATATATATATATATATATATAATTATTTATTTATATTGTTGTATATATTTATTTTATATATTTCACATATAATATTTAAATATACACACATATAATAAAGATATGCATATAAATATTATAGTGTAGATGATTCTGCCTTATTAATACTAAGAAAGTACTTAAGGATTTTATTTTTAAACGTGTATCGAGTCTTAGCCACTCTTCCTAGCCAATATTGGTACGGAAGAAAAAGCCGTACCTCGTTGTTTACAATATGGAACCCCTTCCACGTAATATCTCACAATGCACAGTTCTTTCACAAAGCTGCGAGTAAAGCCAACGTTCCGCTGTCCCGATTTCTCGTTTTAATTTTAAACTGGGTCGCTCTTTGTGTCTGTATCAAATCGTATTGGTCTTAAGTACTTTTCAGTGTTCACTCTGAAACGTGCAGTATTAAATTGTGGAAATGTCTCAATTGCGATGATTACGTAATCGGTTACCTCTGAAGTAATTTATTTGTTATCGAGAGATATATCTGGTCAACCAGCACTGAGTACTAGCTGCAGCCAAACTAATTCGAATTAAAAAGAAACCATTTCATTTATGGTTTTACTTTTAAAATCCTTCCAATCATTTAAAATCCATAAAGCCATAACAGTGGTGCACCATATATTATTATTTATTATATTCTTAATCTATATTAGTGATATACAAAAATATTTTTAAAATGAAATCTTCTTTAGCCGTTTTGAGCACTTTTGGTTGAACAAAAATCACGGGACTCATATCGCGTCATATTCACGTCACGCTACCCATGCGCTATGTAACTATTAGTAGTGTAAACAATAGTTTTCACTTACATCAGCAGTCCCTAAAAATGCCCCTTATGTTTTTTGTGAGTGATTAACAATAAATAATAATATATTAAGTACTATCTGCGCCCCGCGGTTTTACCCGCGTTAAACTTTATAAATTATTACAGCTCCTCCCCCGTAGGTGATAGCGTGATAATATGTAGTCTATATGTTGACCCGACCTCTTAGTAATATTCATACAAAATTTTAAGTAAATCTATGCAGTACTTTTTGAGCTTAGCCTTTGTCTGTGTGTCTGTTTGTCTGTCCATACATACAGACAAACAGACACACAGACAAAAATTCTCAAAACTATATTTTTGGCTTCTATATCTATTGTAGATCACGCCTCATGTATCTTTTTTAAAAAAAAATCTATGTACAGTTTTGACTTTTTTAAGATTTTATTCTATGTATAGATTAACGTTGTCAGCAGTCCCTAAAAACTGCCCTTTATGCTTTGTTAGTGATTAATAATAAATAATAATATATTTAGTGATAACGTTGTCTTTTTAAAAGAAAAAAGAACTAGTACTTAATAACCCAAACAGATTTGATATATTGCATAATGTAATGAGTGTTCTTTTTTATTGGTTTAGTTTACTATATATACATAAACACATATAAACAGAACGAAATGTACTGAAAATAAATAAAATGTGTAAAATTATATCAAAAAAAAGGAAGAAATAACATTTATTTCTGCGCCAATAACGACACATTATAGATATAACAAATCTAGGCATCTCACAGAAAAATATAATTAAATATAAAATAAGTATATAATAATCTTACAATAAAGTAGGTAAAAAATGTGTAATTGAAAATATTAAGATAGATATTTTTAGTATCTATCTACTTACGCTTTAATTATGGTGTGTGCGTTGCATATGGGAAAAAACTTAATGGCATTCGGCATAACGTTCCGCCGATGGACATGATATGTCATCACCAGATCTAGTAAACGCTGGGCATCGCCTTTATATTATCATTGTCACCGCACGACAGCGAAAAGTCTAGGTGTGACAGCAGACCGAATGGAGTTTTATTAGTACTTTATTATAATTTGGATCTTTGCCCACGTAATTGGGCTTGGCCCAATTTAACCCAATCGCCTGGGCAATGATCCAAAAGAACAATTTTGTTTAAGTTATTAATTACTAATAAAATCTCCATTCGGACTGCTGTCATGCCTACCCCGCCTAGGCTTTTCGCTGTCGTGCAGTAGTAGTGGTGAGACTTTTACTCATATCAGAATTACCAGCGCTAGAATAATAAAATGTTCTAGCTAATGTTATTTGTGATACAATTTGTCGTTTAGATTTATTTATGTGTTATTTTTAAGTATAAATTTGTATTAATATGAAATGAAATTTATATTATTATTTTTTTAATTTAATATTTGTGATTTTGTTGTATAATATTTTGCATGCCCTATCATGCAGAACATATTGACCATACCTAAATTCATCTGACATATTGAAATGTATTATATTTTGTAATTACTAATGTTCAGCAATAAAGGATTGATTGATTGATTGAATGCTGAGATGGCGCCATTTCAGGCTTGCACGGACAACTAGTGTCTGTTTTTATTTTATTTTTCGTTATATTGTTATTTTTGTTGTCTGTGCAATTTTCTGAATAAATCTTTTTCTTTCTTTCATATAGGTCCACGACGCTAGCTACAGTGGTAGATTCCGACGAATAATAATAATATACTAGGACATTATTCACACACGGCCATCTGATCCCAAACTAAGCAGGGCTTGTACTATGTAAACTACAGGAACTTACACCCAGACTCATGACAAACAGACATGTTCATACAAATATCTGTCCTGGGTGGCAATCAAACCCACGACCTACGGCATTTACACCACGCCCACGGGCCCGTGAAACGAAGAAGTTTAACAGACCTAAACATAGCCCAATCGTAAACACTCCAGCTAACGTTGTACAATATGAATTCAAAAATACAAAATACTATTCCATTATTCGCGACAGCAACATTTTGTTATTAAAAGGTACTGGGCAGCTTAAGAAACTTTACACTGGAAGAAGAAAGAATAAGAAGAAAAAATATTTATTCAAACATTTCATCAGAAAGAGTTTATTTGACACTATTTATGTTACCCGCTGTTTAAACATTCTTCTGGTAGTATTTCAATATCTACTTCATACTAATATTATACATGCGAAAGTATGACACTCGCACTCTATACTCACGTAAGAACTACGCAACGCATTGTGATAAAACTTTCTAGTTAAGCTTCTATTTCCAAATAACACATAGGCTATAATTTATTAAGTTTAACGCGAGTGAAACCGTGGGGCACAGCTAGTTATATATAATTGTATATAGCCCTAAATAATAAATTACAAGATAAGAATTCCCTTTGTAGTTGCCTTGTAATTTCATACAACCTACGCTAATGCTAGGCTACAATAAAGAAATACTTTTAATTTGACTTGCTTATAATATTTTTATCTTGTTTCAGGTAAGTACTTCGCAACGTGGCCTTAACGGGAATATCACAGATCTAAGTGTGTATACACATATGGTGTATTTTACGCAGTAATTATCTTTTTCTTACTTTACTTAAAAGGAGTTATGCTCCGTTACAATCTCAACTTTAGTTTAGGTAACCTCGTTTTAGGCTTTTGGAAGAATGATGAAGAGCTTCGCTATCCCTGAGATCTTAATTAGGGCTCCAATGTATCACGGTCTGTAAAGATGCATCAGAGCCATAATTTGGATACCTGAGGAGACGATATTTACACCTGTCTACACAGGTGTTGATTCGGTTTAGGGGAGAAAACAGATTGCCTTTTAACAGGATTGGCTCACAAAAAATTCTTAATCACGGCGTCCATGGATCATCAAAGCAAATAATTAACTATCGACTTCATTAACGTTCTATCCCGCTCGAATATTCAATCATTACGATGTTAATGTGTTTTGAATGGGTTGAAAAATATTGTTTAATTCGCACTGTCAGTACCACGGTGCGGTGGCGGAGCGGTTAAAGCACATGGGACTAGATAACTCGTGGTCGTGGGTTCGATTCCCACCCGCACTTAAATTTATACGATACATTTTAAAGATGTCTGAAAAATTGTCTAATCCATCAAATCGAATGCAGTTGATTGTGTTCATATCAGCCGCCGCATGATCACCACTATCCTGGATTATATTCTGGCCACAATAACTCATATTATCAACGTTCCCTTGACTATGGTCCTTTTCCTTCCTTCTGGCGTAAAGCATATGTTCCTCCACATCCCAAGGTATCTCATCCGTCACACATCATTATCGACCTATTTCAATTCTTCCTTTCCTTTCTAAAATCCACGAGTCCTCTGTCCATAAACAATTCTGCTGCAATGTGTTGGTAATAAGTAACCTTATTAGCCTCTTTCAATCTGCATTCTGCTCCAGTTACAGTACCACCAGCTCCCTCCTTAAAGTGACTGGCGACATTAGGGCTGGCAAGAAGATTCCAAAATTAAAGTGTTGATTTCTACCTGGCAATTTTTCGAATGCTATTAGAGGCATTCGAAAAAACCAGTAGCCGTCAGTTATCAGAAACCATAAGATGGGAAATTTAGATAAAAGAATGTCATGACTTTGTTATACGTCAAACGTGGTTATGGAAGCCGATTGAACAAATGACTTTGACATTTTTAACTCTTTATCTATTTGAACGCTGATCATAGTGATCGGCGATATGATTATGCGATAGCTCCCTTGGAACGTAATGATTTTATGCTTTTTGGGGTAGAACATCTTACCTGCGGTATTGGTACCTAAATAACTCCAGACGTAGGTATTAACTTGAAAGCTAGACAAAAATATATTGTAAGGTACAAGACTGATTGCTTCGAAAGTGATAAGGGTAAATCGTTTATTAAATTCCGAGTTCTCGACGTGAATCCATTTAAGTTATGTCTTTTGCTCAGGTACAGCTTACGCCACGTCGATCGATGGATACACATCACCTGTACTCTAAGTATGCATTTGTATCGATCAAATTCCCTGCTGATCCTCAATTTGATAAGTGGGTTCGCTTCAGCGCGTATTAACGTAACCCCAAAGTATGGCCCATTTATTCGTTTGTCCCTCCTGTCCAGTCTCTTGTTCCCTTCAGGACTTGTATGACGCTTCAGCCAAAGGGGTCAGCGTTGCCCAATTTTGGGAAGATAGAATATAATTCTTACCATCGACACGATAAGAAGAAGAACGTAAGGCGGTTTTTGCAAAAAACGTGAAGTTATGATCATCATAATATATAGAACCTTATATACTTACCTTCGAAAACAGTTGCACTCCCTCACCGGTATGTAAGAGAACGTCGAAGTTGAAGCACCTAGGCTTGCGGTCAGATTATTGATGGTTGACTGACTAGGAGTTTAAGTTCGGAGTGTCTTCGCACTTCGAAGGGCACCTTAAGTTGTCGGTCCCGGCTGTTGTCGTTAGATTATAGTCGTAAAGCCATGCCAAACAACTTTATAAATAGTAGACCAAAACTGTAGTTCTGTTGTTGAGTTTCTAATGTTGCTCTTGAGCAGAGTCCTGATATATTTTTAATGGGACTAGTCTCGCTTCCTTACCCACCACTGCAACTCCTATAAGTCAGGATCAACAGTGGTACATAATTAAATGACACTGAGTAGTGAGGTTGAGGCATATACCGAGCTTTAATTGTCTTGAAGATACAAGGAGGAGTTAGAAAAATGTGGATGTAATTTGTGTCCGTCTGTTATATGTTTGTAAAGTACGCCGCAACACAGGGATTAGATTCCCTAGTGCGGGCGGTGTCTTTATTTTATAGAATCTGTCGATATAGCTAGAGTTTATTATAACATTTGATGCCTACGGCCACCTTCCACCATCGCACCTCTCGCCACAGACACGGAGCTCATCCTTACATACTCGAACCTTTTCGATCACGTACACGTACATTGAGGTTGTGGAATGAACTCCCTGTTACGGTTTTCCCAAGAGACTACAGCATGGGGCCCTTCAAAAAGGGAGTTGAAAGGTTTCTAAAGAGTCGGCAACGCGCTAATGATGCCCCTGGTGTTGCAAGCGTTTATAGGCTACGGTGACCACTTACCATCAGATGGGCCGGATGCTTGTTTGCCAACTAAGTTGTATAAAAAAAAGCAATTTTGGGTTCTATTTATTCTATTAGTCATAAATTTACATAGGTACTGCACGTTTTGGTGCTTGTTGTGTGTCATGCTACAGCGTGTGCGAGTCAATTTAAATGTAGGTATGTACACACTCGTACATCTATCAAAGCTTTAAGCCAGTTCGGCTTCGTAGCTTTTATGACAGCATTCAATCAGCAACAGTAGTTTATTAAGGTACTGACAAAAAGTTTCTATTTTAACGCAAGCATTTAGCTAATACTATTCAAATTATCTAACTTAAAAAAGATATGTCGAATTTTACCAAATTATATTTTATATATTTCAAAGCTTCTTGCACAAAATTTCAGAAAGGCGGTCTTAATACCTAAGGCGTCATATTTTTGTTAAACGTTGACGTGTTAATGTGTATGTATAAAACATACACATAAACACGTCAACGTTAAGAAAAAACTTAGATCTGAGACAAAAATATATATTTTAACCCATGATTTTAACGCATTTTGATAGTGTTCTTTACATCCTAGTTTGATCCGTACTAATTAGATACCTAGATGCTCTTACCGATCCGTAAGCGATTGGCGAGGTTAAGCTACTAGGCTCGCGGTCAGTCCATAGATGGGTGACCACTAAAATGGCTTAATTTCTGAGCGTCTCCTTGCTTCGGAGGGCACGTTAAGCTGTCGGTCCCGGTTTTAGTCATTAGACAACAGTCGTTAAGCCATTTCAGAGGCCTACTGGACGGCATGAACAACTCTGACACCAGGGTAACCACTGCCAATACGATAAGTAAATAATTAGATAATGTGGGCGCGATTGGCTTGAAACAGAAAAATTTGAAGTTTTCAGTTTTAGGGAGCAAATATACAATAAAATAACAAAATTATAAATCACGGAAATATCGCATACAATTTGACTCACTTGCGATATGGTTTACTCAAAAAAGAGAAGTTTGATAATTCAAAATAGATACCTAATTATATATCAGTACAGACGCCAGCACATTAAACTACCCCTAACTATCAAATTTCCCCAATTGAAAGTGAACTTATCCTTATGTGATAACGTTGAAAATTTATTAAAGAAATATGACAGATTGGAGTAGCTGGATGTGCTGACGTCTGTACAATAATAAACAATACCGCGTGTCAAAGACATGAAATAATCTCCTGCCGCCTCGTCTCCGCCTTCGTGTCTTTGTAATTCATTCCCATCAAGGATTCCATCTCAAATCGATTAAAAAGCACAAATAGATTCAAAACTTCAAATACAAACCATTACCTTACAATTTTGAAAGACTCCGTCAAAATTATAAAAATAATCGAAAAGTTGACAGCTGACATCCCTAACTCTCCCATTATTTCCTTTCATTATTTAGATTAGAATCACCTTTCACAAAACTCGCAGAACTCAACAACAGGGCTGTCAATAACTAAAAAGGAAAATTGGGGTCAAAAGGATTATGTTGAGCCAATGATTTGGGAAAGAAATCTCTTGATTGTATTGTCAGCTTTGTAATAATTTACGCTTAATATAAAAGGGCACTTTTGTCACTTCTTACGAGTATTGGCTATGTAACGTTTTTAATATTTGTTACAGAATGTTTAGGGGTTTTAGATTAAAATTAATATTACAGAACCTTACTTTTAGAAAAGTACTAGTAAGTCCTATTAGTACACTTAGTGTAAGAAGCAGACAAGGTATCCAACATTCACAGCAAGTCGATAACCATCGTCTGGTCTACTCCCATAGGAAATAGGCGTGAATGTCTGCTTATAGGTTTTTTTAAGATCGAGCACACTTTGTAACTTCTTTGGCTACGTAATACTTTTAATATTTGTTCAACATTGTCTTTGGATTCTTTAATAAAAATCAAATGGACTCGCAGTATTTAGCTTTTGTAAAATCATGGCAGCCTTTTTTCTGCCTTGAGTTAAACGCACCACATTCTTCTTTAAATATGGCGTTCTTTTAGGGATTAGAAAAATAAAAACAAAAAAATATTATTTAACAATTTAAGAATGATCGATTGCAAATGCTCTGGTTTTTTAAAGATTGAGAAATAGCTTTATTGCTTTCTGTACAATCTTAAAAGGGTTTATATTTTTCTTTTAACACTATTTTTGAATTAAAACCATATATATATTACCCCCGCAAGCCCCTATTGTGACTGAAAAATTCTGACTAATACTTGGATAACTATTTGGGTAATAAGGACATAAAGAGGCATAAGTACAAGAGAGCCGTTTTGCTCACTGGGCACGGAACTCTAAAATCTAGCAAATTTTTATCATGATGTTTAATGTATTTATGCATACCATAATTTGCATCGTTACGATAAAATTAGTGTGAAAATGTGATGAATTATGCATCGGTCATGGTAATTTTTCGAGGCGACATAATTTTATGAATTTATTATTTACTAGCTGTGGCCCGTGGTTTTACCCACGTTGAACTTTATAAATTATAGCCTATGTGTTAATCCAGGGTGGCAGCTAACTCCATAACACATTTTATTAAAATCGCTCCAGCCGTTTAGAGGTGAAGAAGTAACCAACATAACAATAGACAAACTAGAGCCGTAGCCCTTTTTAGAATCGGTTAAAAATCAAATAAATTGCATACTCGAATAGTATGCTATTTACAGACCATCTTTTAGTAACCTATTTTAAATTGGTTTTAACCGATTTTTTAAAATAGGGGTTATTAATTCGACCGAATTGGTTTTTGTTCGTATATTATACGATTATTTGTGATACTCAAAAATATATTTTATTCATGAAGACTAAAATGAGCACTTTTTGACATAATTATTTCTAGGTACATATGTAGCTGTTACGATCTGCGATTTGTATCATTAGAAATCAATTTAGTTACTTATTTAGGTTATTATAAAAGTAGTTATTAATAGATTTATATACTTTTAGCTGTCGAAATTTAGATATATTATTCAGCATCTTGTCTAGATGGTTCTGTCTATATTAAGTTCGGACAATATTATTATTATGGCGGCTGGTGTTTATGACGACGGTCGCGCTTTATTGCAATTGCTTTATTTTCTGAATGGTCCCATATAGATTTGTTAAAATCGGAAATTAGCAACAAAAGAAAATATGAATTCGTGTAAAGTACTTATCCACACTTGCGTTTAGTTTTTACTCTTATAATTGTTTGACATAGTTAATTTGCTTCATTAAAAAAGTTTATACTATCATCTTTCTTTATGAGTGATCAATTATTTCGAACGAAAGGAACGAACTAATTAAATATATTCCAGCGAGTTTTTCTCACTCTCGAGTACTCCCTTTATGGAATAATAGGAATTGATTCTACAGAAAAATACTTAATTGCCTTTGAAAACGGTTGGATTTCGTTTCGCTATTAAAACTGTTTCTGTTTTAGGTTTGAAGACATTGTTATTGGATCGTTGATCTAGGTCAAGGTCCTGGTTGAAAATATTGCGTCCTAATTTTAGGTTTTTCTCAAGAACAACTTTCATACATCGGGCTACTACTTCGCCTAATAGTATTCCTTGCAAAATGTCAGCTACAGCGGCCAATCTCAATGGTGACCACCCAAAATATTATAGTGCAGGTGTGTAGTACACTCCATAATATGACTTCACTCTAGTGAGACGATGGGACAATGGAACTATAAGACACGACCGGGGCGAGATCAGGCGCGAGACAGCTTTACGTGCTATCCGAGGTACGGGAGTGAAATTATCGCCAACTCCAAGAGTTCGGGTTGATACTGACAAATTTTCCTAACAGAAAAAGTCTCAAAAACTCTTTTGTGATTTTGGCCCGGCTCTGGATTTTAACCCAAAACTCATTAGTTGCGGTTGAGGAGTCAACGG
The DNA here is from genome assembly GCA_951640165.1 of Pseudoips prasinana. Classification (NCBI taxonomy): domain Eukaryota; kingdom Metazoa; phylum Arthropoda; class Insecta; order Lepidoptera; family Nolidae; genus Pseudoips; species Pseudoips prasinana. The sequence goes on from OX621236.1 coordinate 7,264,823, forward strand.
AGGCAGTCAAAGGAGACAATTACTGTTTTATAAAACATACAAACAATTTAACATTTCTTTATTGAAATCTGTATGTAGTTTTGTCAGTCAGGTAAATGTTTATAAAGTACCCCGCGACACAGGGATTAATAATCCTGGTGCGGGCGTTGACTCAAAAAAAAACACTGCCGCACAAGTCAAATGTATGTTTCTTTGCAATAGAGCCATATATTGCAAATAAACATAAATTTGACTGCACTTGTGAGGCAGTTTTTCATCGTTCACATTAGTGCCTCACAAGTCAAATTTACATAATAATATGTTTATTTCCAATAGAGCCATCTATTGTAAATAAACATAAATTTTACTGAACTACTCAGGCAGTTTCTTATCGTTCACATTTCTTTATCCACGGGTGTCTTCTTCATACTTTTACGTGCAACATAGGCTGCAGAATTCACGATTGTAATAATAGCTGTGGAGTAACATGAGTCTCAAACGGAGTCGTGTCGCCACTCGACGACGACGTTATTTGCATTAATATAATTGGATTTACAATAAATATGACAAGAAAATTGTCTTTGCATTTATTAAATGCCTTGAAGATCGTGCGGTTTAAATATTTCAGAGGCTTTGGCTTAGCGATGTGGTGCTGTTTCAAGTGTAATGTGGTTTACTTATCCTATCTGATATTTTCAGCAGCCATATTACATTTTCCATATATACAAAGGTTGGGTATTATGCTAGTGATAAATACATACATACATAGACTCACGCCTGTCTCCCAGAGGGGTAGGCAGAGACAATGGACTTCCATTTGTCACGATCTTTGCACACGTCTTTTGCATCGATTACTGTCATTATATTCTTCATACATGCTCGCCGGTTTAGGGTACTTAAGACCTGACCTTTCTTAAGTACGTCTCCGATTTGATCAGAGAATGTTCTACGAGATCTTCCCCTTCCGGTTGCACCATTCACACAGGCCAGGTATACTTCTGTTGTCAATCTTCTTTCATTCATCCTTTCTAAATGGCCAAACCATCTCAGCATACATTTTTCAATCTTTGTGACTACATCCTCTTTCACACCACAACGCTCTCTTGCAGATAAATATTTATAACTTTTGACTGCAACGCCGACGGCTTTATTTTGTTATAGAATTTAGTATTTATTTAAGAAACTATGTCAAAGTTAAATCTAATGCACAAACCAAAATTGGATATGAAGAAAATTTTATACATACTTTACTTTACTTTATTTTATACATTATAGACCAGAGGGGTAGACAGAGACAACAGACTTCCATTTGTCACGATCCTTGCACACCTCCTTCGCCTCGTTGACCGTCATTATATTCTTTAAAGAGTGAGTAATTATGAGTATTACTCTCTTATTTTATACGTGTGAATAATGTGCCAGGATATTACTATTACTATATAATTACTAACTGCAACTATCATTCCTGTGACATGCCATGGGTGACGGCACGGTACGACTAATGTCGGTTCAGTCCAACCTACTGGCAATCATGTTTAGGCTACTGTTGGAGCTGGCCTGCACCTCACTCATCAAAGAACCGCATTTTTTACGCACGGTTGCATAAAAGCACATGGCCGTATGCAAACATAAAAAAAAAGTTTTTATTCACGTAGACTTTAAAAAAGCGCTTGTAAATAGTCAGAACATGTTTGTAGTAATACAGTTATTATTCCCCTCGCACTACAGAAACGGGGCAGCCCCACGCGTGATGCGTACGCGTAGAGCGTTGCACTATCTTTGAGTATAGGTATATTTAAAGAGTGGATAGATCTGGAATCATGCAGACAGACAAAAGAATTTCTACCATCTCTGAACAAACGCCTATCGCGTAATCTATTACACCTGAACAGAAAGGATCTACGCATGGTGATAGGCACAATTACCCGACACTGCACACTAAACAAACACCTCTTCAAGATTGGCGTCACAGATAGCCCCCTGTGCAGAGGGTGCATTGAAAATGAAGAAACACCAGCACACGTACTGCTATAATGCAAGAGTGTTGCTTATCAACGGGCAAAGTTCCCGAATGATCCGAAGACACTGCAGGAGGCCCTCAAGCCAGGCTTTCGTGGTCTCCTGGATTTCTGGATGGAACTAAAATAGTTCGAGTAGCCAAACAAGTATCGCGCACAATGGCCCAATTAGGAGGCTAAGTGCGGAAACCCATCGCCCAACTAACTAAGGTCCAGCCTACAAGCTGCATGTGTAGACGTTAGTACGGTACGCAAGAAAGAAAAAGTCCATTCGGGAGAAATAGTAAAATTCCAAATAATTAACTAGAAAGTTACGTGAAAATTGATAAATTATGTCTTCTTGATTGAATTTCGGCCATGGCGGCCTGTCTCAATGGCCTTCGGTGCGACACCAACGGGGCACTTCCTATTTTATAACTCTAATTATCCGATAGGACGACTAGCTAACGACCGGAAAGAGGTCAGGCACAGGACCGACAGCTTTACGTGCTCTCCGACGCACGGAAGTGTTAATACCCCCTACTCTGGAATATAGAGAAATTATTCATTACCTACAGAAAAATCCCAAAATCACGTTTTGGCCCGTCCCGTGATTCGAAACCTGGACTTAATTATCTGCTTGAACACGCTACCGCTAGACCAACGAGACAACTAGACAAATGAATAAATAATTGATTTACAAATATATAATTTATTCATACTAATATTAATGGGTAGATCGTTCCGATATTATTTATTAACGAAATTTATTATTAAACACTAGTATACAAAGTTTATTAAGTATTAAAGAGGAGGATCTTAACCAGACTGTATAATTTTTTATACAAAGTGTAGCATAAATAGTGAATTAAACTTAAAGTGCCATAATTAAAAATGACTCTTATCAAGTTAAACGAAATCATTTTGTGAAATACGAAGAATATCTTTTAGGCTCCTCATGTATGTATCAGCTAATAACGATGTTGTTGATGTTGCGTTGTTCAATCGGTCACTGTAGCCTATTTGGTAGTGCTCCTGCCTACGAAGCTGGTGGTCCTGGGTTCGAATTCCGGTAAGTACAAATATTTGTGTGATAAGCACGAATATTTGTTTCTGAGTCATGGATGTTTTCTATGTATTTAAGTATGTATCTATCTATATAAGTATGTATATTGTAGCCTGGTACCCATAGTACAAGCTTTGCTTAGTTTGGGGCTAGGATGATCTGTGTGACATTGTCCCTAGATATTATTATTAATTTCATAAGCATACTAGCGGCCCGATACGTGCTTCGCTACGTATAAGGCATAGTAATAAAAAGAAATGATTATTAAGTTCTTTTAACGAACAAACAAAAAAATATTTTAAATTGCTAAAAGATGTTGATTTTACACTTTTTCAAGACTTTTTTTAAATTTTCTCTACGTACAAACCTTCCCTGGACTTCCACGAATAATTCAAGACCAAAATTATCCATATCGAGTTGTTGAGTTATAACATTACAACGAAAAGTGGCATTGATTTTTATATATATAGATTAAGGTCCTCAAGTTACGTTCACTATTTAATCTCAAATACACCCATACTCTAGAAAAATGTTTATAATAACCTTCCTTTTTCAAATAAGGTAACTTAAGTCAGTACACGTCTCTTTAAAATCGGACCATCAGACCCGGTCGGGCTGCGAGGATTGTGATCTGCTTTGTATCGAAGCCATCTATGGAAACCCTAAGTCCCTATTTGCGGTGACTGGCAACCCTAACGCCCTTGTTTCCATTATAGGGATCGATAGGGCTGCTCCGCATTGATTGGAAATGGAATGTTTGATTTTTATTGTTCTGTCTTTCATTGTTGGTAAATTTGAAGCCCCGTTTTGCAGTTTCTTGTTACGGTTGTAGATAAAAACAAACAGCGTTAAATAAATTGGCAACGATAAAATGTAGCAATTTTATTGTTTATTAATATTATATTTGAGTGGTAAGTAACAAAGAAAAGCCGTTGACATTTCTTTGATATCGGGGTTGATAACCATACTTCATATAAAGAATATTATCAACTCGTTGGTCTAGCGGTAGCGTGTTCAACCGCAAATAATGAGGTCCTGGGTTCAAATCCCAGGTCGGGCCAAAAAGTGATTTTGGGATATTTCCGTAAAAAGAAATTTCTCAGTATCAGCCCGAAGTCTGGGAGTTGGCGGTATTATACCCCCGTGCCTCGGAGAGCACGTAAAGCCGTCGGTCCTGTACCTGACCTCTTTCCGGTCGTGTCGCTAGTCGTCCCATCGGATCATGAGAGTGATGGAATAGAAAGTTTCACCACAGACTAAATAAAAAGTGGAATATCTCGAATTTTAACATAATCGTATCCGTGAAATCAAACTTGACATACTTACAGACTCGCATTTATAATATTACTAGCGGTGCCCCGTGGTGTTACCCACGTTAAGTGTTACGCTATATTACTACAAAGTTTCAACAAAATCTGTCCGGTAGTTTTTGCGTAAAACAGTCGGAAATATACAATCACACACTCACAAACATTCAACTTTATAATATTAGTGTGATATTTAAATAGCATCGATATGGAAGATTATAATAAAAACTGCTTTATCCTGTATTAGTATCGCGGGAAGCCGTTGGGTGCGGGAAGCGCAGAACCGGCTATTGTGGAGACCCTTGGGGGAGGCCTTTGTCCAGCTGTGGACGTCTTTCGGCTGATATGGTGATGATGATGATGATCCTGTATTTATTATATTCTTATTATATTATACTAGCTGTGCCCCGCGGTTTTACCCGCGTTAAATTTTATAAATTATCACAGCTCCTCCCGCGTATGTGATAGCGTGATAATATGTAGCCTAAGTTTTTGGCTTCGATATCGATTGTAGATCACGCTCCAAGTATCCTTTTTAAAAAATATTCAATTTACAGTTTCGACTTTCCTACGATTTTATTATATGTATAGATATGTACTTGTTAAGTTTACACATGTAGCGAATAAATATTTTCAGGTCTTTGCTCGGTGATAGGATGTATATAATGTTTTACCTTATTCTCAAAGAGATACCTTTCAATGTGATGTCTTCCTTATTTTACCTTTCACGCTTAGCCGCAATTGTACAAAGCACACTAGCCCTCTGCAAATAAACTTTATTTGAACAGATCTGTTTCCAATGTCGGGTGTAAGTGAGAGTATACTGGTAACTGTCCAGGAGAAAACATGGTCTTAAAAGGGAGATAATTAAGAACAAGATAATAATACATTTGGTGTATTATAATTACACCGCGATACTGGTGATTAGAATTTTAAATTACTTAATTTAATTTAGCAGGAACATTTTGGAAATTCAGAGAAAATAGGCCTCACAATGTCACCTAAAAAAAGGAAAGGGACACTATATATTAATATATAGTGGCATACACAATTTATTCAAATGTGATAATTGTCTTAGGATTTGTTAATCAAATTAACAGTTATTAAAATACGAACTCGGTTTTGTACTTTTTTTTATTTACTTTTTTTATTGTAATCACCTAAAATGTCATAGTAAAGATGTTTTTGTTTTAAGTTATTATTATTGTACTCGAAATCATCTGATCCCAAACTAAGCAGAGCATGTACTATGGAAGCCAGATCACTGATATATTACATATACCTACTTATATAGATAGATACATTATTTTATAAAAATACTAGCTGTGCCCCGCGGTGTTACCCGCGTTAAATTTTATAAATTTTCTTTGCTATAAACCTCACGGAGCCCAAGACCTTTCCAACGAATGCAAATCCGTGGAAATCGGTTGGTGCGTTCTGGAGTTATAGCGTCAGGAAGGAAAATCCGACTTATTTTTATATAGTAGATAATATCAACTTTAAGTCTAGGTACTTAAGAATCAGGTAAATACTAAAAATGTTCAGTAAGCTAATTTCCTTAAATACTGTATACATTTACCTGTTTTATCTGAACTTCAAAAATATACCCTTTGTATTTAAGTAAAGGTTCAGGAAAATCAGGGGTTTGCAGGTAATCTTAACATCTGAGTTGACATTACCCCATATTATTTCCGGTCTGCGGCGTCTTACAGAATCAATTTGCGTTGGTTATATTCTAACCAAAACTTGTGGGTATATAATATATCGAATTTATGAGAGACTAGCTGTGCCCGCGACTACGTCCGCGTGTTAATTAGTTTATTTTGTTTTTATTTTGTTTCTTCATAAATAAAAGATTTTTCAAAAATAAAAGTAGCCTAAGTTACTCCTTATTACATCGGCTACGTGCTAATAAAAGTCCCGTCAAAATTGCTCCAGCCATTTCAGAGATTAGCCGGAACAAACAGACAGACAGACAGACAAAAATTGTAAAAAAATTTATTTTGGTGTATGTACCGTATATATATTCATATACATGTAGTAAAAAACGGTTATTTTAATATTACAAACAGACACTTCAATTTTATTTATTTGTATAGATATAGATGATTTTCTCATTAATTATATGTATTGTTACATATTTATCCAGATGGTCATAGCCAGATGCACTCACCGTAATTGATTAACGAGGTTAAGCAACTACGCTCGCGGTCGGTCCATGGATGGGTGACCGCCGAAGTCGTTTAATTTCAGAGCGTCTTCGTTCTTCGGAGGGCACGATAAGCTGCCGGTTCCGGTAGTAGTCAATAGGCAACAGTCTTTAAGCCATGTCAGAGGCCTAATGGGTGGCTTGAACAACTCTGACACTCGGGTAACCACTGCCCGTATTTATTATCACATAACTACATAATTAAATTTAGCTCACGTTTGCATTGTACCTATATTGTTGTTCTTATAACTTTTAGTTATACATTATATAAGTGCGTTGCATTATATATATATACGTTTTATAAGTGCTGACGGTCACCGTAGCCTAGTTGGTAGTGCTCCTGCCTACGAAGCTGGTGGTCCTGGGTTCGAATCCCGGTAAGTGCAAATATTTGTGTGATGAGCTCGAATATTTGTTTCTGAGTCATGGATGTTTTCTATTTATTTAAGTATTTATCTATCTATATAAGTATGTATATCGTCGCCTGGTACCCATAGTACAAGCTTTGCTTAGTTTCGGGCTAGGATGATCTGTGTGGCATTGTCCGTAGATATTATATTATTATTATATGTTTAGGTATATATGTAAGTGCACCTTGTCTCTTAAACTGTTCTATGGAGAGCCAGTAATTTAAGAGGCATGCCGGCCATGAATTTTATTTACTTATTTAAATGATACATACAATTGGATACACAATTGCGCGGGCCACTATTCCGATTGAAAACACACACAAATAACATTTTAGTAACGCTGATAATTAGTATTATTATCGCTCTACTGAATTCCACCGATACATTGGGTGTTACTAAAATGTTATTTGTGTGTGCCTTCAATCGGAAGAGTGGCTTGTATCTTCGCTTATTAACGTAGAACGATAGTTACATATTTCGAACCATAAAACCGACCCTCTTTCCATATCGGTAGCTGAAGATTTGCTCATGTCCACTCCAATCCACTTCTCAAATCCATCAATGGATTAGATTCCGCTTTTAAGTACACTCTAATCCACTCATATAAGCTGACTGGGGACTGGATTAGAGTGGAAACGTCTTTCTACTGTAATCCATTGGTCAAACCATTAATGGATTAGATTCCACTTTTATGTACACTCTAATCCACTCATGTAAACTGACTGGGGACTGGATTAGAGTGGAATACCAACGTCTTTAATCCATCCATTGTATTATAAATTAAAGCCCTCTATGGGGTTCAAATGTTCCCCCTCTGGCGCAGGGCACTCAATTTCAATTCTTAATTGATAGATGGCTAGATCATCCACTCACTTCTATTGTCCAATGAAGTAGTAAAATCCTCACAGGATGTTATTTACAGTTAAATATCGGATTAAAATAGAAGAAGGAAGGAAGGGGAAAGCCTCGTAGAACATTATCTAACCAAATCGGAGATGTTCTCAAGAAATGCCAGGTCAAAAGTACCCTAAACCGGTGAGCATATATGAAGAATAAAAAATAAAATTACGAGACAAAGATCGTGACAGATGGAATTCCGTTATCTCTGCCTACTCCTCTGGGAAATAGTGTCCATGGGCGGCGGTGATTACTTACCATCAGATGTCCCGATGGCCCTTTTGCATTGCCATTCATTAGAATAAGAAATACTTTAACTCTTTAGGAATGTGATCGTTTCTACCAAAATGTTTGTTTAATTTTCTCTTTTATGTTTGTTGGAGCGTCTATTTTCGTTTAACTATTGTTTAGAAATGTCTTTTTTCTGAATGAGAGCTGTTTTCATTCAGACATGCTCCTTTTGAGTAATTGTGTTCTTTTGTATGCTTTATCAAAAGAAAAGTGAAGATATTTCGCAGGGATCTTTTGTTTAGATTATCGGTAAAGTGCAGGATTGTTCTTTTATAGTTAAAGGGTTGGTATAAGTGCTTCATAACACCCAGCTACAGTTTTAGAGTTTAAAACTGTAGCTGGGTGTTATGAAACACAATTACTCAAAAGGAGCATGTCTAAAATAATCTTCTCTATCTCTATTTCTACAATCAAAATTGATTTTACCAACGCTATTTTTAATCCAATTCAAATAAGTTCCGATTTATTACACATTTCTTTTGGAACCTGAATACATTTCGTCTGTAACCTATAAATATATAACTTACTTTTCGCTACTAGAAAAGTAGGTTAGTTTTGAACTGCGACCATACACTGCTAGCAATAAATTGAATTGGCCTGTTAGTCTAATGGTTAGTGACCCTATGATGAGCACGATCATTTGTTCTGTGCCAAGGTGTAATTTATCTATAACATGTATTTATTTAAAAATACATAAGTATGTTTATCAGTAGTATGGTTGCCATAGTACTGGTTCAGATCAGATGGCAGTATGTTAGTTGTCCCAAGATTGTATGTGCTCTTATTATGCTTATTTACCCAATCTATTTTTTTTATAAATAGCAATGCGTCATTCATTTAAATTGCTAATATCATAATATGTTGAGTATACTCTTTTGCTGTGAAATCAGTATTATTACTTAGGATACGAATTATTTTGTAATTTAAAAGGCAGATTTTTTACTTGCACTTAAATCCTAACTATTTCTCTTTTGCTTTAAACTTGTTTGAGCTCCTAAGTTTAACGTTAGAACTAAGATTTACAGCACAGTTGCCGACTAACAAACTTTTATTTTAAATCGTGATCATACTACTTTAGTATTGTATTATATGTATTCACGGGCCTGTTGGCGTCGCGTCGTTGGTAAATACGCTGCCTTTCACGACCCAGGTCGTGAGTTCAATTCTCACCCGGGACAGATATTTGTGTACATGAATATATCTGTTTGTCCTGAGTCTGAGTGTAAATTATCTATATAAGTATGTATTTACAAAAGAAAAATAGTATATGTAGTATATCAGTTATCTGGTTTCTATAGCACAAGCACTGCTTAGTTTGGAATCAGATGACCGTGTGTGAATAATGTCCCAGGATATTATTATTATTATTGTATAAGGACACCATACCGAAACTATTCGATACCAGGAGAATAAGTAACGACAGTAATTAGATTATTGTCGAACTGAGCACTTGCCATTTGATAACGTTTGTTTTATCAACTTAAGTTACGCGGATGATATGGCGTTCCTGAGCGATGCAGTCTATGGCTTCAGATACACCATAAGTATCTACGGCACGTACGATAATACTATCGGCATTAATATTACGTGATGAAAAGGAAACTTATAGTTTCCAATCTGGATTCTCATGTACAATGCTAGTTCCACCTGGAGACGGTACCAAGAAAAAAATATCTGGGCTATGGCATCACTCGCAGAAATCCTTGGAAACGAAACCTAACTAAAACTGAATAAAAAAGATAATTATCTCTTTCGTGACTATGTTTACAGAACCATCAGACTAACCATTGCGGTTGTGAATTCATTTTTTTACTTACATATAATTTTATAAAGTATTTTAACCCTATATGCCTAACCCCGGCTACCCTCAGTAAATAAGGTTACTACTCAAACAGACACTAGGTCATTGTGTACTCTATACCCGTACTGTTTTTATACTTTTTATGTCTTTTCTATCGTAAAGGAATTCAACCTGTGGTCAATTATGGACGTTTAATATCGACGTTCGCACACACCGTAAAAATTTAACGATCCTCGTACATTTAACACGTGCGAGTGTTCCGTTTAAGAGTGAACTAGTCTCTCAGTCTAATGCGTCAGTAGGTTCTGGTTAAAATACATACATAAACTCACGCCTGTTTCCCAGAGGGGTATGCAGAGACAATGGATTTAAATTCACCATGATCTTAGCACACGTCTTTTGCGTCGTTTACTGTCGATATGTTCTTTATACATTCGCGCCGGTATAGAGTACTTCTGACCTGACCTTTCTTAAGTATATCTCCGATTTGGTTTGAGAATGTTCTACGAGGTCTTTCCCTTTCGATTGTACCATTCACACAGGCCAGGTATACTACTTTTGTCAATGTTCTATCAATCATCCATATTCATCCTTTCAAGCATACCTATTTCAATCTTTTTGACTACATTCTATACTAATATTTGAGATTTTGCTTGCATATTTATAAATAATTTCAAATTAATTCTTTTTCTCTGTCTAGTCTGACATGACTTATCTACTTTAATTTAATAACTAATACGGGACCTAAACATAGTTTCCGAAGCACAGCCACGTAGCCCATCTACTACGTGTTCTAATGTCTTGCTTATAGAACCCATCGAAGCTTTCACCAAACTTTCACCTGTAATCTGATCTTAGAATTGGGATATCATTAATTTAATAGTTGGGTGTAGAACCAGCACCCTATACCAATCTGGGATAGACGCTCACATTTAGGTTTCCCTTACAACAGCCGATGATTAACATCCTTTGAAAGGGTCAAAGGATGTTAATCATCGGCTATGCTTTTCTAGAAACATGACCGCCTGATAAGTTCACAGTTGCATGTGAAAGATGTTCCAGGTGTTCTCAATATTATATGATACTTACTAATAAATTTTAGATTATTAAATTGAAAGATGAACAAAAAAAAGATGCCGTGTTTGGTTGTGAAGTGAGCTGTGAGATAGTTAGCAGTATAAAACATAACTTTTATTTATTTATAACGAACCAATCGTAATTTAACCCTTTCAAATTTACCAAAATGGTACGTAAAAAAATACAGATCCCTTATCTGTATTTTTTTACATACCATTTTGGGACGTACCCAAGTCCCTACAAAGCTTTTGGCGCGCAGTAAAAAATAAAAACGCCCTTTACTTATTTATGGCTGTTTGAATATTCAAAAGAAAACACAGGACTTTCAAGCCGCAATTGGTTATTCTAAAATTCCGTGGACTTAACAGTAGGCTCGTAAATTAGAATACAGTTGACTAGAGTAATGCTATCACCCATCACTAGATATTCATGACTTAAATCAATTTCATGATTGCACATCAAATGTACCCGGCCGTAACCGAAAATGTATTTGGCTACTGGAAAAGTAGGTTAAGTTTGAACTGAGACCATACAACGTTCGAGCCGAGCGACCGTAAGTAAAGTTCCGCGGTAGCGGCCGGCGAGTGCTAGAAAAGAAAATTATTTACCCAAACAATCCACTTTTAAATAAATAGCAATGCGTCATGAGCTTAAATTGCTGCTAATATAATAATATTTTGAGATAACTGTGTTTCTGTGCAATCAGTACTTTGCTTAGGATACAGAATTTTATGTACTGCAAATGGAAGGTTTTTGCTTTGACAGCCATAATTGGACGCAACAGAAAAACAAAATTTCTTATTTAAAACATGTAAATCTCTAGGAGCCCTAAGATCAGGGTGAGTGAAGTTTTGCGTCGGTCCCTTCCCTAATACGATTACCCTATGGTTTCTGCGAATAGATTTGGGTTACAAACTTAACTCTCGTTCAAATATTCAAATCAATTTGGGCCTTCGACAGAAGTTTGGTAAGAAAGCCTATTTTTATAGAGCCCGAGGGCTAGTGGGGTAGACACCTAATTTCAAGTTTCTGTTCTCTACAAAACGTAGGGATTTGGGAGATGAAAATTCGATGAGGGCTTTGGAAAGTTTCGTGTTGGTTAGTGGGTCATATGATAAATTAATTGTGTTACGGGGGTAGTCGAGGGCGTATCCATGTGCCATTATAGGGCAATTTCATTTCGTTTTCTCTGAGTGTTGGGGTGAACGTTATTACCTCATGAGATGAGATGTTCATGGGACAATAATATTACAGCTTGCGATTACAGATGTGCACGTGTGGCACAGCGGTTAAGATAGTCGACTTGCCATTTGGTGTCCCAGGTTCGATTCCCGCGCAGTATAACTATTTGTGTGACCCATAAATTGTAGTTCTGAGTCTGGATGTAATTTGTGCTCGTCAAATCACTTTGGCAAGTATAAATCAAATATTTGCCGATGACTTGAAAACGTATACGTCAGTAAAAATGTAACGGACTTTGAATAATTTTAGATCAATAAATTGAAGTAGCATGAAGTAAGATAATAAATTGGATTATAATGTATATTCGACTATCTAAATAATGTCTAACCATCACTTAATCGAGCTGATAATCCGATCAACAATGACTACGAAGTTAACGGAGTGAAATTTGAAAGAATAACAGAAGTAAAAGTCTTAGGATTTAAATTTACAAGAGATTTACAATTCCGGAATCACATCGTCAATATTTTTTTATACTTCTCAGTTGGCAAACAAGTATAACATTATGGCCCATAGGTAAGTGGTCACCCTAGCCTATGAACGCTTGCTACACCAAGGGAATCATTAGCACGTTGCTGTCCCTTTAACAAACTTATAATACAAAAATGACTACCTATGGGATTATAAATTATAAGGCTATAGTATTTATATATCGTTGAACCTATGATTTTAGTGACATTTAAGCGATAATCACCTTATACTCGTACAATGCGTTGGCGAGGAGTAATCTCAAAGGCAAAGCAGTTATCTGTGCTCGGCATGAAGCCAAACATAATCTTAAGTTGGAGAGATACTTGTATTTGAGACATTATGGAATTTATCCTTTTTGCCCATTGAACCTTATGCTTTTGTGATAAAGTTGAAAATCTATAAAAGTCAATTTGACAGATTGGGGTAGCTGGATGTGCTGGCGTCTGTACACTGAGATATTAATGATGGTAAGTTATTTTAATAAACATTCCTTGTATTGTAATAATTACAGATATCTACACTTCCACAGCATTTAAATAGTAAGTTCAAGAAAAAGTTGTAGAAGCAAAAAAGAACTGACCGTGATAGACATTAGTGGACACACAACTTGCTAAAAAAATTGTCAAAAATTTGTTAAGAGTAAAGTCAGTCAGTTATAATACTATCATTTCCAATTTGTGTATTGAGTAAGGTTACATTATTGTATTTGGTTAACACCTGTAAAATAATCCTAGGGAGGATAAATAAATAAAGATATTTTTCGTACTAGGTAAGTTTATTTTGAATTGCGTTTAGCCCCTAAAGACATTTTGAGCTTGGATTGGGAAACAGGCCAGCAAAAACCGTCTTGTTTGAGTCGGACTCGTACACCGACGCCATGATTTATTACTTAGCTACTTATTTTACTAACGTTCTTAACCTTTTTCTTAGTATTTTAGCTATTATGTAAATAAATTATATTAAGTAAATACAATTATTCTCTCAAATATTTTCAGAATGCTACACAGACAACACAGACTCACGCCTGTTTCCTTGAGGGATAGGTAGAGACAACGGATTTCCATATGTCACGAACTTCGCACACCTCTTTTGCCTCGATTACTGTTATTATATTCTTCATACATGCTCGCCGGTTAGGGTATTTCTGACCTGGACTTTCTTGAGAACCTCCCCAATTTGGTTAGAGAATATTCTATGAGGTCTTGCCCTTCCGATTGTACCATTCACACAGGCCAGGTATACTTCTTTTGTCAACCTTCTTCCATTCATCCTCGCTAAATGCCAAAAAACCATCTCAGCATGCCTATTTCAATCTTTGCGACTAAATCCTATACTAATATTTGAGATTTTGTTTTCTTATTTATTTCACAGAGAATGTTCAACGAGGTCGTCCTCTTCCGGTTGTACCATTCACACAAAACAAATGAAATAAAAATGTGTCAAATAAACACAATTTAAATGTTTTATGATCTTTGGGGGAGGTCTTTGTCCAGCAGTGGAGGTCTTCCGGCTGATATGATGATGATGAAATGTTTTATCGGTTTAGTTGTCGTTCTACGTAGTTGTTAAGTAACTTTGATATTTTAGTACTGAGTGCAATAATTTGTTATTACTCGCAGATGTTTAAGAAGTCCTGACTCAAGATTGTAACTGAATTTCAATTATCTTGTAAGTTGTTATTGGCCATCAAAACTAACTCCTTCAGTAACTTTTAGTGATAGATCCACCCAAAACCTATAAAGAGTTATACCTAAGTTTGGGGTCACCCAAATCCCTAATTCAATTCAGATACGTTATGTCTACCAATTGGTCGAATGTTGCCCGTTTTCTTACTACCCTTTTATTATTCAATCATTTTTATGTTAGTTTTATTTTGTCCTTCTTGAGTTTTATTGCAAAAAGTTTTACAGCTGGAATTTTCAAAAGCTTCAGGGAACAGCTTATTAAAACCTTAGGGGTATTGTTCTTTAAGTTTGTGAGAAATTGAGACAGAAATAAAGAGTAAGATAGAAAGAAACTACGTCGTTCAGATATAGATAGATTAGATAGACAAATTTTAGGGTTCCGTTTTTTTGTATTATTGTGGTAAGGCAAAAAGGTAATATATTTAAATACAATTCATACCCAGTTTTCCGTTATTATTCTTCAGGAACTGCCACGTCATGTGGGTAGTAGGGTAAAAATATTACCATACTACATAAATGTAACATTTTAACGGAATAAATGAATTATGAATTTGATTTTCAGTAGAATTAATTCTACGTAACCCTAATTTCTAGTCCATGAAAGAGCTATTGTAAGGCAACCTTCATCTGCCACTTAGGCGGAAACTCGTTGACATGTGTATATTGCTTATGTACATGTGTTTATTGCGAGACGAAGACTGTTTAAAATCCCATCAGCTAGGACTAATATCTTAAAATTTTCACCAATTAGTACCTCATCAAAGATACTTAATGAAGTGTCCCAAAGACTTGACATCTTTACTTACACACTGGCGGAATTTATAAGAGTGACTCTTGATTACTTGACATAATTGTAAGGATTTATGTTATTTAATAATTTTATAATGACACTTAATTATGATGTATAAAAATAATGTATCTTCAATGTAATAATGTAAAATTTAATAAATCTTCTTTTTTAATAATATGATATGTTTTAGATTAGTGGTGTTATAAATAATTAACGCATTGGGTGTAAACCTGTCATGTTAATTATATGGTGTTAAATAAATAAAAATAAAAAAATAAATATCCTAACCTACGGGGCTCAAACGTCAGCTGAAAATCGGGCTGTTGGTAGGTATAAACCAACCTAACTGCAGCATTACCGAGCTGCTGCCTTTTCGGCACACAATATTACACCGGGGAGGGTTTATGTACTGGATATGTGGTAGTGGTACAGGTGAACATCACTTAACATTGATTGTTCTAGTTTATTGTTTTTTTTTGCTTTTTTATGTGTGATGTTTGCGATATTTTTTCATAAGTTGTCCCTTGTATTCTATGGTTTACTTTTATAAACTGTGTGTTGAATAAATTATATTATTATTATTATTATTATAAACGTGGTCCCCGACCAAGAATCAGAAATCCAATTTGAAGATTTGCCAATGAGCTATGAAGCGCAGCATTTTAGGTGCGAAACGCATGGACAGAGTCCGAAACATTACACTGCGCTCCAAAACTCGAATATCTGATGTTGGCAAAAAGACCGCCAAGCTGAAGTGGGACTGGGCTGGACATGCTTCACGTATGCACCCAGACAGATGTGCGAAGATCACAACAAATTGGGTTCCTCAAAATGGCCGAGGTTGACGTGGTAGGCCCAGACGGAAATGGTGTTATGACTTGAACTCGTTTGGTATCCACTGGCCTGAAATAGCGAAAGACAGGGAAATCTGGAAAACCAAGGGAGATCTTTGCTCAGCAGTGGGGCCCTTCAAAAAAGGAGTTATAAGGTTTCTAAAGAGTCGGCAACGCGCTAATTATGCCCCTGGTGTTGCAAGCGTTCATAGGCTACGTTGACCACTTACCATCAGGTGGGCTGTATGCTTGTTTGCCAACTAATTTGTATAAAAAAAAAGTGCGACAGATATAGACTAATATAAAAAAACAGCCAAGTGCGAGTCGGACTCGCGCACGAAGGGTTCCGTACCATTATCTATAAAAACGAGCAAAAAATTCACGTTTGTTGTATTGGAGCCCCCTTAAATATTTAGTTTATTTTGTTTTTTAGTATTTGTTGTTATAGCGGCAACAGAAATACATCATCTGTGAGAATTTCAACTGTCTAACTGTCATGGTTCATGAGATACAGCTTGGTGACAGATGGACAAACAGACAGACAGACAGCGAAGTCATAGTTATAGAGTCCCATTTTACCCTTTGTACGGAACCCTAAAAAAGCAAAACCTAATATCGAGTAACTAAAAGAAAATGTTATTCGGATTTCATTATTCGCTCTAAGTCATTAGTCGGTGCCTGGCGTACTTCTAACCGTTGCAAAAACTAATAACAATGCTAGAGACAATTGGTGACACCTGTTAAGTTTATCAAGCGACTAATATGCCAGACTTTTAATATCTACGCAACTTTTTGTTTATACCTATTATTAACTAGCGGTGCCCCGCGGTTTTACCCGCGTTAAACTTTATAAATTATAGCCTATATGTTATTTGGATTGATGAGTTATAGGTACGAGTAATACTACAAAGTTTCATCAAAACCCGTTCGGTTGTTTTTAAGTAAAAGAGCCCTTTGTACAACTTGTCTATGTAATATCTCATGTTGTATTTATTTTTATGGTGTACAATAAAGAGTATTCTATTCTATTCTATAAAACATACACATTCACAAACTTTTGCCTTTACAATATTAGTGTGATTTTATCAAAATCCATTCAGTAGTATTTGCGTGAAAGAGTTTCATCCAGACATCCATAACCAACTTACAAACTAAAAGTGGGATACATTTTTATAAAAGAATTCAAATAACATATAAGTTTAAACATATTCTTTAGTAGGACCCCGTCTATAACTATAAATATCAAGTCGGTCAATGTCGGTTCATTTTATCAAGAAGATATCTAATATTTTACTGCTATAACTAAAACCTGGTCCCAAGTAAATGAAATAATAATTCTGTAAAGACACTGACTCAGATTCACCGAGGCCCCTAAAATATAAGACGGGGTTGATATATTTTCATTTTATTAGCTCTACCTTTATTCTATTTGTGAGGTCGGAAGGGAGCACACTGTAAATGTGGGTGAGAAAGAGACAACGATACACGTGACTATTGCTTCCTTACAGTAGAATCGTCATATTTTTTACCCTACCGTGCAGTGCATGACGTGGCAGCTACTGAGAAACACTGCCAGAAAACTCAGTAGGAATCCTTTTTAACCGACTTCAAAAGGAGGAGGTTCTCAAGTTCACCGGTATTTTTTTTTATGTAGGTACACCGATTACTCGGTGATTTATGATCCGATTTACGTGATTCTTCTTTAGTTTGATGCGGAATAGTTGCCATTTGGTCCCATAAAAATTGTATATAGTTTGGCCCAGTCGTTTTTATTTTATGGACATTTTTGTACGAAAATGTTTGTTTATGTGGACGATGTAATTGTCTTTGGCCCAGCCGTTTTTAAATCTTAGCCAGTCTAGCTAGACTCATACTGTTCAAGTGTTTCTTCGCATGAACATTAATAACAGTTTCAGACGACTAGCGTTGAATACGCGCGTATAAGCTCGTTTTTGGAAGCGTATGTAGGTGCACCTTTTAGCACAAGCGCATTTTTTATGTACGTACACCGATTATGCTGAGATTTATGAACCGATTTACGTGATTCTTCATTAGTTTGATGTGGAATAGCTGTAATTTTTAGGGTTCTGTAGCCAAATGGCAAAAAACGGAAACCCTATGGTTTTGTCATGTCTGTCTGTCCGTCCCTATGTCACAGCCACTTTATTCCGAAACTATAAGAACTATACCGTCAAATAGAAAAATAGAAAAACAAACAACAAATTTTGGTGGCTTCCCTTACTTAGAACTGAATTTAAAAAAAATCATCGTACTATACGTGATATATCTATTGACAGGTCTTCAAAAATCATATTGAGGTTAATAGTATCATTTTTTTCTTAACTGTATAGTTTGCGCGAGAGACAAAGGCGTAAAATGCCGCCCCCCCCCCCCTGTAACTCTGTCTGTCTGTCATGCATGTCTGTCTGTCCATCCCTATGTCACAGCCACTTTATTCCGAAACTATAAGAACTATACCGTCAAATAGAAAAATAGAAAATTGGTTTGAACGAGATCTAGTAAGCAGTTTTTTTAATGCGTCATAAATCGCAATTTAACTTCCATTCTATCAACTCAAATACTTGCTACGGAAAAAAAAATTCCGCCTTTCACGGGCGATACCGACCCGAACTCTCTCGACTCGTTGTCTTGATCATCAATACGTCCTAGTCTATGAGCCTTCTGCTCAGTACACTCGATGGCTAATCGATCATGAATAAGACCTAGTCTAACAGCCATCTGCTTAGCAGACTCATTAGCTAATCAATCATAAATAAGACCTAGGCTATGAGCCCTCTGCTCAGTAGACTCGTTGGCTAATCGATCATTAATAAGACCTAGTCCACATAGACTCATGCCCTCTGCTCAGTAGACTTGATGGTTATTCCATCATTAATAAGACCTTGTCTATAAACCCACAGCACACAAACTCGTTGGCTAGATGGTCATAAATACGGCCTAATCTATGCTCTTGCTGTTCAGACTTTCATGAATGTTAGCGAGTCTAGACTCGTACTGTGCATGTTTTCTTAGAGTGAACGTAATTTTATGTAGTATTTATTACTTTTCAAACGGTCTTTTCGATCATTCACTGTCTCACAAAAACGTGAAAAAGAGTTTCAAACAACATTTTTTCGGAGGATATTTCTTTTTTCCGTTCTCATTTGTTGGGACCTATAGTTTTGAGGCGCGCGGCACCTTTCGTAGTTCTACACATAGCTAGACACTAAAAAGTAACAAATAAAAAAAACTTCGTTTAAAAAAACCGACTTCAAAAACTAAAAAGTATAAAAAAAATATCTTAATAAAGATTTAATTTAATATATCTCTTATGCAAACGTAATACCTTTAATATTAATGAAATACTATAATTTGTATGTGCTACATATTGATAGCTTTGAAGTCGGTGCCAAGCCCTAAGCAAAATAAAAGTTAATATTACATACAGATTTCATGCTTTCAGATGAAATTCCTACACTAAAGATTAACCTACGTAAATAAACTTAAAGAACAATATGAATTAATATGCAGCAGATGAAACTGTATCATAAAAATATATTTAATATTAATACCTGAATGAGTTACTATAGTTATAATAAATCTATTTGTGGCCCTGAAAAACGAATAGATAAATAATTAGATGGGAGACAAAGCATCAAAATTTTACTATATTTCAAGACGACCGTCAGCGACGTATGCATGGGTTGTTTGTGTAGAAATTCGAAGCTATCCCGCTGAAGTATCGCGCGGCGAGTGTGGTACCTACTTGTTGGTAGGCTTGGCACCGACTTCAAAGCTATCAATAGGTAGCACATACAAATTATAGTATTTCATTAATATTAAAGGTATTACGTTTGCATAAGAGATATATTAAATTAAATCTTTATTAAGATATTTTTTTTATACTTTTTAGTTTTTGAAGTCGGTTTTTTTAAACGAATTTTTTTTTTTAAATAATATATACTTATCTAAGATTAATTGACTCAGAACAACTCAATCCCAAGCACTTTTATCACTTAAATAATCTGATATTTTGTAATATGCCCTGCTACACAATTTGGCTTTAATAATTCTTTTAAACTTATTCGTAGACAATTCTCTAATATAACTGGGAAGTTTGTTATAGAATCTTATACATTTTGCGTGAAAGAGTAACAAACATCCATACATCGCATCACATCACAAACATTCGCATTTATAATATGTTTGGGAATATGAGATATATTTAGAAATCTGTAAGTATTTTAATCGATTGTCTAGTTGCCATAGTACTCTGCTTAGATCGGGATCAGATGGCAGTGTGTTAGTTGTCTCAAGATATTTATTTATTGTATACTAGCAATGCCCCGCGGTTTCACCCGCGTTAAAGTAGTTTTGGCGTAAAAATTCACAAACTTTCGCATATGTAATATTAGTAGGATGTCTACCTCTAGCGGTTTTGCGGCAGTGCACGCCGAAATAGCTCGCAGATGGTAGATTTTTTCCCACTTACTAGACACTTATCATCATATTTTGGACAATTCACACAATAATCTTTATAAATTGTAGCTTATGTGCTATTCTGATGTATAAGCTATATTATTGTAAAGTTTCATTTAAATCTATTCAGTAGTTTTTAAGTGAAAGAGTAACAATCATCCATCCATCCATACTTACAAACTTTCGCGTTTATAATATTAGTAGGATTAAACGCTCAACAAGCCCACATATATCCCCGCATTTAGGATTTCAAGATACTTTGAGACAATCAACTTGACGTGAAAAAAGATAATTTAATTAACGGCCTCACAACAAATTGTCTACATTTTTCACGACAATGGTTCTACTTTATCGTTAGAGCGCAGTGACACCAATTGATGACCGCGTCTTAAGTGTCAGCCTCAGTCCACAGATTGATTAGAATACTCACAGAGAATACGCTTACAGAGAGAAACTAGCTCGCAGTGTTTCGTAGTACAATATCATGATTATGTCGAAAATCTTTTTTTAATGTCCTGGGGTGACAAGGGGGTCACCTGATGGTAAGTGATCACCACCGCCCATGTATACTCGCAACACCAGAGGAGCCACGGGTGCATTGTCGGCCTTCAAAAGAGACAGCAAACAAGAGTTGCTGACCCTTCCCTCCACCCCGATGAGCTCTGGCGACCTTACTCACATGCAGAAACACAACATTAAAGTTATTAATGGAGGTACTTCCACAGTCGGGCTGCTCTTTGAGCGAATGAATGCTGTACCCTACCTCTCTTCTTCTTACGGCTGACCGGCAATGCACTCGCGGCCCGTGTGGTGTTGTGAGCGCCCATCCGATGCATATTCAGCTAAAGTGAGTTTGTCCTAACAAATTATGGAAGCGTACTTTTTTATAAATTACTCATACCGAACCAACAAAGATGTTAATAAAAAAATATTGTTGAACTCTTATTAAGCCTACGTAACATACATGCACCCATGTCTCTATAATAATCTGCATATCTAAAACATATCTTTAAGTACGTACATACATAGTTCTGTCTCTGTTTCATCATTTCTGTGGCTCTAAGGTCAACTATATAAGGGTCCTGCGATCCTACCCTACGAAGTAGATGTCTATGTTGTGCATTGGTTACATAAATATGTGGTTTATATGTAGTTTGACGATGTGGTTAATGCTGACTTACTCGTAATAAACCGTACTAGAGATCGCAGTTGTGCGAAATTCGACCATTAAGGTATAGATAGATATTAAAGACAAATATTACTAATCTGTTTTCAGATTTGACACTCAGTTTGTCATCTCTTTCCAGTTTGACAGTGTGTCAAAAGCATGGTAGTGTGTGTAATGTTTCATTTTATTAAAATAACTTACTTTTAATGCCTATTCTATAAAAATATTAGCTTCCTGCAATCCTTCTCCGTATGAACTTTAACGCTTCCAAATTTCACATTCCTCCGTGTAATTTTCGTAAAAAGGGGTACATATTTTTTCTTCACTTCACTTAAATTTTATCCGCAATATAATTTACACCTTGCCGTATGACGTACACTACTGGACAATGGCCTCCCCAAAAGATTTCCACAGTGGATTGTGTCCATCTTTTGGAGGGATATGCCATAATCGGTTGGCGAACGCAGTATGATAGTCATAGTACATAGAGAGACACTGCTGCCCATCTTCTGAGAGATTTCCTAGCATGACTTCTACAACCCCACGATATGGGGATGATATTCTTTGCCGTCAGCCACAGAGTAAAGTACCTATCAATCCACAAAAGAATCCATCAAGTCTAACTATTATACTTTCTTTCGAATTAGTTAATTTATATTTCTACTACTTACGTGTGCCAAGTCGGAGCGAGTCGCAGTCTATATGTTGACTCGTACTGCAGGTGATATTTTACGACATGGAATGATATGTTTTGTATTTTAGCCCGTCCTCACACGGGCCTCTTCTGCCAATTTCGGACCGATGCTTTTCAAAAACTACGCCACAAATCCCTCTAGTCCACCCAAAAACCTACTTCATGTCAAATTGTTATTTCATCCCTTCACTCGGAGCAGTAATCGAGAAAAATAAATTGCTTCCGGATCACGCTCTAATCCCTGTGAAAGGAGGGTTTCGACCGAAGCTCTTAGACGCAAGGATCTGCCTCCATTATTGCTTGTCAATGTCAATTTAAGTCCTCGTGTAAAATATTTTCAGCTGATAGAATGGCATTATTTATCTTTAGAACTTAAAGGATAACAACATCTTAAAGATGCAAGCGTGTACAATAAATAGTAGCTTGTACCCGCAGGTTCGCCGGCGTGGTAATTCGTGCTGGAAAAGCGAACTATTGGTATTATAATATATTATTATTATAATTTCGGAGCATATCTTCGTTCCAAATTTCAAGATGATAGTTTTGGGATAGTTCACGAAGGTTCTCGCGTTTAAAAGAGGCCTATGCCCAGCATTGAACGATATTAGGCTGATGATGCTAATGACATAAATTACTGTTAATTACATTAACTTTAAACTTCGCAAGTGGATAATAAATATCACCCAGACACAGTATAAATAATCGTACTCATCATACAAAGAGTTTGAAGTTGAGGTTTTTTTTCTTATGCTTATTATTATTGAGCCACCATATTTAATCATATCAAACCCCCATCACCAACTCTGATATGTAGGAATCTGTGAGACAAACCAAATAATACAAAGCCCAGAATAAAGTCTGAAAGATGCCGATTTTATACGTAGTGCCGCGAAGAGCACGTAAAACTGCGGCTGCGCTTATTTTTTTCCCGGTACAGTGGGGGCTTTCCTACAGCACCGGGAAGAAAATAGACGCAGATTTGCCAGTCCGATGCAAAGTACTGATACCGTCTAGTTAGGCGCCACATAAGACATAGGTCGAAACATACCTATTACCACCTAACTAAAATTAAAACTTAATAACCGCGCTAATTCAACTCATATTTTATTCTTCATAATAATAAGTTATTCCCCTCTAAAATCAGAGGCCGCAATGGCCCACTTATGTCAATCAGAGACAAACGTTCTACTTCCAACAGTTCCTTCCATAAACATGACTATTTACTTTATCTAAACACATTAGTTCCCTGAAAGCCGGATAAAGTTTCGGAGTTCAATGAACTTTGAACAGAGGGCATAAGTCCTAATACCTACAGGTTACTGTAAGTACAGTCGGATGCTTTAAGAGGCTGACCACAGCAGATTTTACTGTTTCGTTTGAATCCCATCCGTATCTCTTAGCCGAAGGATCAGGTCAAATAGAGTGAACTGAAAATAATTAACGAATTATTGTTTTAAAAAAACATAGAAGGTATGTATAATGACCGATTTAATTTAAAATTATGTGGGTCCATTCCGCAAGTCCTCGGAAATAAAAAAGTTTTCAAAATCGTTCACAACGGATACATTGCGTGAAATTTATACCACTTCATCGAAAATTGTTAAAAACATAGCACCGACTTTAATTTTTATTAACAGCAACATTCCCAATCAAATAGGGGGGTCCGTCAGGTGGCGTGCTAACGTGAACATCGATCTCTGTGACAATAATTATTTAAAAATTCTTAATCTCTATATCTAAGCCCAAATTAGCAATAAATATAAGTAGTGACATCAATACTAGAAGCACAAGTGTTATCTCATGCCAAACATATATATATCCTGTAAAAAAGACCATTAAACAAACAGTTTGTGGACATCGTACTAAAATTCGTGAAAGTGTTTAAAGTGATATAAATAATAAGTAACATTAATAAGTGACATTAAAACAAAACAAAACAGTGCATAAACACACGAAAAAGTGGTTTAAAGCAATAAAATTTGTGTTAATAACAGTGTCAAATAATATCTACCTACATATAAATGATCAATGTGCACCACAAAAGTTAATTTAAATCATTATTCCAAACGAACACATAATCGTATGACCAGTATCACTATTTCATGAGGATAAGTAACTGCTTCATTGGCACAGTTCATAACATCGCCTTAAACAGATATAAACTGACTGAACAGTGTTCGAATCCAACCTTTCTAAGTGTTCTCTTTTTGTGAATGTTTGATGATATTAAATAAATACTAAATAGTGAAACATCGCAATTAGATAGACAAGGTTAAAAGTAAACAAACAATAATTACGTACTGTTATAATTAAGACATAGACACAAAATATAACACGGAATGAGCATTGACACAGTAAATATTATGGCAGAAGAAGACTTGCAAGCTAACAACATTACAATGAGAATAAAACAGTTACATAGGTCAAAGTCTACCCAATCACTAAATATGTCTAGTTCTTCATTATTATCATCGGAATCGCAATTAAACATAAGAAGCTTAGATCTTTCGACTGGGATAGATTTGTGCACGATTAATGAAATGAAAAATGAAATACTAGATCTAAAACTTCAATTAGATACTATTTCAAACAAATTGGACTGTACAAAACTGGAAAATAATGAATTAAAAATGTCATATCACGTCAACAACACCAAATCACAGCTTTGAAACGAATCTGCACCAGCTGCAGACCATTAAGGCAGAATAAACAGCAAATTGATTCATTACGAAAAGTAAATAGACATACTATAACAGATCAATTTCGGACTATACTCCAAGAAGAAATTCAGCCCATTTCTATGATAACTGGGATGGTACATAATCATTCATCCGCAGAAATAAGCCCAAGTACATCGCAATATAACACGTTGAATAAAATAATTCGGCAAAATAAAACAGATATGACTCAAGAAAAACTAACTGACATGAAAATTGCTCCAAACCAAAAAAATGTGTATATTTTTGGAGGTAAACAATGTACAAGTCTTGCTGCTAACCTGACAAGAACCAGAATTGGTTCCAAATATGAAAATTATAAATTCTACTCATTTACAAAACCTGAAGCGACTACTAGAGAAATACTGAGCACATATAAATTATTTCAATACAAAAAAGATGACATTATTTTATTATCCGTGGGAGAACATGACACAAACCCAATGGAAGTCATGATAGAATTGAGCGCCACATTGAAATCATTAGCAAACTGTAACATATTTGTAATTAGTGTCTTAAAGAATGATCATTTAAATGAATTAAAATTAAATAATATGTTAAATATGATATCTCAAAACTTTAGTAATGTAAAATTTCTTAATTTGGTTCGTGTGACATATGTTATCAGATTAGTCATGCTCTTGACATTCATTATTATGATCATACTTACATAAGTTCCGCAATAAAATCAAACAAAAATATACATACAACAGACTGTCACCATATTAAAAAAAAACATGATTCGTTGGCGGGCAAACACGCAAACCCCAAACGGGGGACAATTCCTTATTATTTTCCTATTTTAGAAATAAAACCCAACAGTAATACATATTTTTTTCGAGCCTAACGTATGTAATTCAAATTCCATATCTCGATTTGAGTGTAATGACTGTATGTTTAGGCTACTGCATCAAAACATAGCGGGTCTATTATCCAAAAAACAATTGCTAGAAGTAGCATTACACGAGCTAGGCGAAAAAAATATACAGCCCGATGTGTTGTGTCTTACAGAAACGTTTATAAGGAAAAATAATGAATCAAATATTAATATAAATCATTATACTTTAGGGTCTTGTTTTTGTAGAACTAAAGCAAGAGGAGGTGTGTGTATATTGCTAAGGCAAGGTATTAAATTCAAGGAAATAGATTACATTAAAGATATATCATTGGAACATAGTTTTGAGTGCTGTGCCATAAGTACAAGTAATCCTAATATATATATAATATGCTGTTACCGGACACCAAACTCAAACATAGATATATTCTTTGAAAAATTGGATATTATGTTACAAAAAGTCACAAAGTATACTAAAAAAAAAAATTATTATAGCCGGTGATTAAAATATTAATATTTTGAAAAAAACTAGGGCATCCCAGTACTTGTTGGATATAGCAAGAAATTATAATCTTAAATTACATATTGACCAGCCGACGAGGTTAAGTACGTGTATCGATAACATACTTAGCAACTTTGAAGAATTTACTGGAGAGCTCTTCCACTTTGGCTTGTCTGACCATTGTACGGCACAGATGTTGCATGTACCCACCAAAAATAAAAAGCAAAATCCAACTTGTTTATATATACACAAAAGAGATTACAGTGAGGAAAACATAAATAAATTCAAGAACTACCTCAATGCTTTATGCTTTTCTGAGGTTTATCTTGAAAATAACATAAACAAAAGCTTTGATTACTTTCATGAGACCTTCTGCCTTTTATATAAGTTATGCTTTCCTAAAATTATACAAAAAATTAATACTGATAACAAGGGACTAAGATGGTTAACAAGAGGAATAAAAATAAGTTGTAGACAGAAGAGACTGTTAAGGTTCCAATATTATAAAAATAAGAAGAAAAATACAAAAGAACAATACTTAAATTACTCGAAGCTACTTCGGAAATGCATTAATGATTCTCAAAAGATATACAATGAAAGATACCTACGTAATTCAAGGAATATATGTAAGAGTACATGGGATCTTATAAGTCGGCAAAATAATAAAGTCATTAACCATGACTACATTGACGAAATTAAAATTAACGACCAATCCATTACGGACCCAAATATGATTGCTGAACATTTTAATGAATATATGATTAACCTAACTAATAAACAGAATTCTTTGACATCAAATCCAATACATTACAATAAATCCGTTGTAGATAACTGTTTATTTCTTACACCATTAGGTAATATGGAGGTGAGGAATTTAATATTATCATTAAATGACACTAATGCCGAGGGTTATGACGAGATTTGTACTAAAATCATTAAAGCTTGCAATCAAAAACTAGCACCAATACTTACACACCTCATAGATCTCTCGTTCGAAAATGGAATTTTTCCAAGCGCACTGAAAATATCTATCGTAAAACCCTTATATAAAAAAGGCGAAAAAACAGATATTAGCAACTATCGCCCCATCACATTAATACCCATTATAGGAAAAATCTTCGAAAAAGCAATGTACAAACGCCTTAAGTCTTTTTTAAGTAAATTCAATTTAATTAAATTAGAGCAATTTGGTTTCCAACAAAATAAATCGACCACTTGGCGGCATTCAACATAATGCACAAGGTTTCAATGAATATGAATTCACGAAAGCCTACTGTGGGCATTTTCTTTGATATGATCAAGGCATTTGACTTTGTATCCCATGACATTTTATTGACTAAATTAGAAAATTATGGTATTCGCGGTGTCACCTTAGACTGGATAAAATCCTACTTGCAGCATAGGAAACAAGCTGTGGAAATAATTACTATAGGAAAAAATAATACGGTTCAAATGATAAAATCTGCATACAAAGAAAATAAATTTGGTGTACCGCAGGGGAGTGTGTTAGGACCACTACTTTTCCTACTGTATATTTATGACCTTCCTGATATAGTTTCTCACCCCTGTACGTTATTTGCAGACGATATTTCGGTGGTAGTAACTAATAATAATCTTACGACATGTGAATTTAATATTAATAAAATAATTGAATTAATAATTAACTGGCTAGAAGCCAATAACTTAAGTGTCAATTTGAATAAGACAAAATACATCCAATTTTTAAATAAAGGCAATTTACCAATTACATTAAATATAGAATACAATAATATTAAGATTAATGAAGCTAATGAAAATACTTTTTTAGGAATAATAATAGATGGTCAGTGTAATTGGAAATCACATGTAGATAACGTATGCAAAAAAATTAATAAATATGTGTATGTACTGAACAGTCTGCGTAAAACTTCAACAGTAGAAACTACACTAATGGCTTACCATGGCTATGTAGCGTCTGTGCTAAGATACGGACTCATACTGTGGGGTCATTCAACAGATGTGAATAAAGCATTCATATCACAAAAAAAATCTGTAAGAGCTATACACGGAGTGCCCAACTACGAATCGTGTAAACCACTATTTCAAAAATTAAAAATATTCACATTGCCTTGTATGTACATTTTTGAGATTGCAATGTTTGTTAAACGGAATATGGACATTTTCACTATAGCCAGAG
This sequence comes from Pseudoips prasinana, assembly GCA_951640165.1. Classification (NCBI taxonomy): domain Eukaryota; kingdom Metazoa; phylum Arthropoda; class Insecta; order Lepidoptera; family Nolidae; genus Pseudoips; species Pseudoips prasinana. The sequence goes on from OX621236.1 coordinate 7,293,449, forward strand.
ATTTATTCCCGAGAAACACTAGAAACTCGAATAGACTAGTTCTACCATGCAAAACTAACACAACCCTATTCTCAAAAAATTGTTATGCGATGTGTGTAAAAATATTTAATGCCTTACCTTCCGATTTGAAAATATTACCTATCAGGCTATTTAAAACAAGGCTGAAGGCATGGCTTTTGGAGAAAAATTATTATTCCGTTAATGATCTATTGACATACAAAAATAAAGTGTGATTTAATATTAATGATGTTATATAATTGTATTTTTTTATTATTATTTAATTGTTTTATTATTATGTATACTTGAAATAGAGGCTCCGTAATGTAATTAATTTAATTTGAATTATATAGTTTGACATTGTATGTATTTGCATGCCTGTGAGCAAAATATGAGGTCTTTATGTTTTTAACATCTTCATTACCATATTTTGAGCAAATAAAGAAATTGAATTGAATTGAATTGAATTAAATAAAAAGTATTAAAATTTGGCTCGGATATCATTATGTCTGCCGAATGACGTCCACTGGTGGACAAAGGCCTCTCCAAATGATGGATGGAGTTGTGTCCATTATTTGAAGGGATATTCCATAATCGCCACGCTTGGCAGACCAGTTGGCGAGTGCCGTATGATGGTCATAGTACACGGAGAAATAATACATACATACATACATAGACTCACGCCTGTTTCCCAGAGGGGTAGGCAGAGACAACGGATTTCCATTTGTCACGATCTTTGCACACGTATTTTGCCTCAATTACTGTCATTATATTTTTCATACATGCTCGCCGGTTTAGGATACTTCTGACCTGTCCTTTCTTGAGAACGTTTCCGATTTGGTCAGAGAATGTTCGACGAGGTCTTCCCCTTCCGGTTGTTCCATTCACACAGGCCAGGTATACTTCTTTGGTCAATCTTCTTTCATTCATCCTTAATAAAATAATAATAGTAAATTAATCTTTTCTAATGATAATATATTTTAAGTCCCCACATTAGAGGATACGGTTATGTTATCATAACTATACCTACCCTTCTACGTATACGTGCAACTAACTGTACATACGATTTGGCACGGAAATCTTAAATTTGGATTACGTTGTGTGGATTCGGATGGTTTTATCTAAATTTCTGACATGCTTGATGTTTAAATAATTGTGATTAATGGAAAGCTTTTTCTTAGCATGCATATGGAAATAATTATATGAATAATTTCTAATTTTATTTGGGTATTTTCAAGGTGAGAAGAAGAGGCGATTTCCGCTCAGTGTTTCTAGTGTTGGTAGTAATCGAGAAAATCAACCAGAACCAAATGGACAAATAAAAGTTGTGGGAGAATATAGTAGAAGCTAAATAAATAACTTGTTATTTATTTAAGGGTTCCTCAACATTTCTACGTAAGAAAACGTACAGACGGACTAGTTCTAAATCTAATTACTTTAATATTGTATTACGTACTGCTGTATTGTGAGCTTGACAACTTTTGTATGTGAATACCCAAGTGCTCACGAGAGTTCGATCATGAACATCCAGGTTGCGTGTTAGTGAGAGTACTGATAAAGTATAAGAAACGAATCTTTTATTTTTTTATTGACTTTTGTTTTGGAGATGATTTACACACGGCCATCTGATCCCAAATTAAGCAGAGCTTGTACTATGGAAACCAGATAACTGATATACTACATATACTACTTTTCTTTTGTAAATACATACTTAAGTAGATAATTACACCCAGACTCAGGACAAACAGACATGTTCATGCACATAAATATTTGTCCTGGGTGGGAATCGAACCCACGACCTCCGGTGTGAAAAGCAAGCATTTGCCAAACACGCCAACAGGCCCGTCGAATGTGCCTTTATACGAGTATTCTATTTTATTTTATTAGAGATTACACTTGTTTGAAATTCGACTATTGTCAAAGACTATAGACATTAAAGACATATAATATTAATTTGTTCTCAGATTTGACATTCAGTTTGTCATCCGTTCTCAGTTTGTCAGTGTGTCAAAAGCATGGTGCAGTACCATGATTTTGACACACTGACTGTAATGTTTTTTTTTTATCAAAATAATTTATTTCTATCTAATAATAATTTCATTACTTTCATATACGTATCGAAAATAAATAATCACATAACAGAGAACAGTTAAAGTTCATGTAGAGAAAGATTGCAATAATCTAATATTTTATGTAATAGGCGTTTTATATAAAATATTAGATTATTGCAATCTTTCTCTACATGAACTTTAACTGTTCTCTGTTATGTGATTATTTATTTTCGATACGTATATGAAAGTAATGACCATATTTGGCAGGTAACTGACATAGCCCGAAGAATTGCCAAGATAAAGTAACGGTGCATATAACTCGTAGAACCGACAGCAGTTGGTTAGAAAGGTTCTCCAATGGTGACCATGACTAGAAGATGCAGAGTAGGCTCCTTACAAGATGGATTGAAGATCTTGTGAGGGTTTCTAGAAGCCGCTGGATGCAAGTAGCGTAATACCGGCAATTGTGGAGATCTTTGTGGAAGGCCTGTGTCCTTAGACTGATATGAAGATGCTGATAATGAAGTTCAAAAGGATAATGGTGCTCGCTTCGCGTCGAATTCGAGACCTAACGACCAGGCTATTCCGTACTGCACACACAAAGTATACCTTTTAATTAGAGAATTTTGTTACACAAATTAAGACAGAGTCTAATCATTTTATAATTCAATCCATTGGAACATTATGAATGCAGAGAAATACAAGAATAAAATCCAAGACGTGGAAAAAATCAATTAACAACTTGTTCTACTGTATTTTATATTGTTATATTTTCACAACTTTTACCGAGTATTAAAAGAAAATTCCATTTGAAATCTGTCATTTTCCTTTTCTGTTTCGATAAAAATAATTTTCCTCGTTTTCCCTTGACAAAGTAAATATGTCACTAGTTAATTTAGCAGCGTGTGAAGACCGATGAGGTGTCTAGATGAGACAGTGTAATTCCCAAGTGATTCATCGATTTGGTTAGTAGGTACCTATTATTTGTCATAGATGTTCTAGAAAAGCCGGTGACAACTCAAACCGTGGCTTGCGAAGCTTTAATTTTGTGACATAATTAATATACGTCGAATTAACGTAAATTTAGACGAGAAAAAGAAAGAGTTATTAAAATTTTATTAGAAAAAAAGAGTTTATTTTTAAACATACTGACGGCTGTTACCCACCATATGCCATCGTTCACACGCTGCTGACTCTCATAGAAGAATTCATGATTATTGGAAGCTCTTGTGGTACAATCCGGTATGATGGACTCGCCACCTGAGAGTATGACTATATGGTCCGCGAACACCATGATCAGCAGTTTTCTTTTCGATCCTCAATCGGACAAGTGAACCAAGTCTTCTGGAATTAATACTGATAATTGATTTAACTCTAGATTTATATTAATTAATTAATATAATCGTATTAAAATTGTTCCACCTACGAATCGAATTGCATTTGTATGAAATATGCATTAATAGTTATCGTTTTATCTTCGGAATTTAATTTACCGTGTTGTGACAGTAGTTGTGTTAGCTAAATTTTAAATTTCTGTATTTCTCTTCACAAACATCGAAATCTTAAGAATGTTAAGTTAATGTTAGGTAACTATCTCTTTGTTTTTTGTTCACGTATATTGTATGTGGCGTAAACCTATAATTGAATGTTGTACAAATAAAAGTTCAAAATATGTCAGAAGCGTATATTATGAATTGGCTAAACAATCGATGTTAGTCCAAATAAATAAAAAAAATTAAAAATTTACGTAAGGAGACGGTAGAAGAAAACGTTTCAAAAAAGAGTCTATGTTCATATGTCAAAGTGAGTGCCTTCTCGTGCTGATGCTTAGTAGTTTTATTTACCGTCTTCAACTGCAAAAGGAGTTGCAGTCTTTTTCTGTCTTTATACGCTATTAATTCGATTGCATTTTGTAACAGGGAGTTAGTGTCCTAGTTGTAATGCTTATAAAGCTAAAGGAAATAATATGTCATCATCATTAAATTAGTTGAATTTTGATTAAATAGTCATAAAATAGATGAAATTTATTTATGCATTTTGAGGGATGAAGATCTAGCTATGAGTTGCGCAATTATTTGTAAGTAATTTCATATTTTTAGCGAATAATGTTGGACTAGGTTAGTATGCATACCGTACACTTATGTTCATCTGGTATCGTTTAAATTTATATCTACACACTTTGGAGAATTTCTATAACAATGTACCTACATTGTGGTCAACCAATTTCTAAGAGTACTGACATAGCCTATAAGTCTGTATATCCCATTAAATAAACGTGTAAACATATCGTGTAATTCAACAGCTGTCGGCATGCTGCTTGTTTACATTGGCCACGTAGTAGCCCAAAGCTCTACTACTTCTAGTAGGGTTGGCCGTACGTAGTATTTTTTTATTTATATGAATCTCTGACTTAAACGAGTTCCATTTGGAACGAAGTTCCATATCGCGCGGTGCGAAAGGGGGTAGGCGGAAAAAATGAAGACGAAAAGTTGTAACGACACTTTTTGCTATAGTAAGCCGTGCGGCGTGCGCATGTTTCTATGTCTCTCTCTCTCTCTCTCTCTCTCTTATAGAAAGCAAGCCAGATATTTTCGTTTGGCATTGAATAGTGTGGTGACGCGACGATTATTTTTGTTGAGTGTATACAGGTTTTTGTACATAATAAAAAATAACTTTGTTCCATCCGGGTGTCCCTTGACACCTTTCAAGTTTTTTTTTTATCGGGTCTAGTCCCTCCATCTAACCCACCACTGCAACTCCTGTAAGTCAGGATCAACAGTGGCACACAATGAAATGACACTGAGCCTCACCGGCTCAGGCATGTCCCGGAGAATCGCTTTAACTGTCTTGGATCGCGCAACGAATATTAGAAAATTAAATGAGTTACAGTGAAGGGTTAAAAAGTGGAACTATTTTTAACGCATCGGACGTGGTTCAAAATGAAAAGATCTGCCTTAGATACCACTGAATATTTAATAAAAAATCACAGTTTAAAAAAAAATCCGGGTCATAGCACACAGAATAATGAATTTTTATAAAAAAAAACCCTAATTACTTTTAGGCCCGTGCCCGTTCCGTGCTTGTAGCCATTAGGCAACAGTTGTTAAGCCATGCCGGAGGCCTACTGACTACAACTTTGACACTAGGATAACCACTGCCTATACGATAAGTTTAGGCCCAACCCGGGATCTGAACCCAGGAGCTTATTATCTGCGGTTGAATACATAATAGCTACCGCTAGACCAACGACGGAGTTCATCTAATGTGTAATAGTTCTATATATATATTTATTTATTTATTATAATAGATACATCATCAACTTAACACTAAACATTTAAAGATTACAAGTTTTTCAGTTTAAGACTAGGTGTTAAATCACTACAGATGTATACAACATTCGAATATAATATATATATATATAAGTGTTTTTTCACAAATACACATTAGACGATATATATTTATATAAATACTAGCTGAGCCCCGCCGTTTTACCCGCGTTAAATTTTATAAATTATCACAGTTCCTTCCCCGTAGGTGGTAGCGTGATAATATGTAGCCTATGTGTTGACCCGACCTCTTAGTAATATTCATGGAAAATTTGAAGTAAATCCATGCGGTACTTTTTGAGTTTAGCCCGGACATACATACAGACAAACAGACAAAAATTCTAAAAACTATATTTTTGGCTTCGATATCAATAGTAAATCACGCCCCAAGTATCCTTTTAAAAAAATATTCAATGTACAGTTTTGAGTTTCCTACGATTTTATTATATGTATAGATATTTTAATGTGAAAACCCTGACTTAAATGAATTGACTTAAATGTTAAAAAGTATTCTAAGAAGCACTGTAAAAATAGGTATTTCTTTTCCTGTTATTTCTCACAACTGGATATAGACTTCCCCTAAAGTTATATCAAATCTCGGTTACAAAAGTTAGGCAGCCCTAGTAGCATAGCTACAATAGATACAGCAGTAAATCTATCTATCCTCATAACAATTTTTACGATATGTTTATGACGATTAAATAATAATAGAAAAACACTTAATGTATATTTTTTTTGTTAGTGACCCTGACTTCTAAGCCAGTCGTAGTGCCACTCTCGAGTAGGGATCGCAACGACTTCCTCACAAAATTAGTAATCGTTTTTATCATGCAAAGATTTGTCCTGGGTGTCAGAGCTCTCCTTAGTTTGGGATCAGATGGCAGTGTAATTGTCCCAAGATATTTATTATTTATTTTCGTCTTGAAACGTTATATCATGTAGAATAAATAATATGTACTTATAGTTGCATATAAATTTAACTATTTGTTTAAAAAAAAAATTATAACCAACACTTTTCCGTGACAACTTTTTTTTCAGAATGTTTATGTGGTCCATTGAAAACATTTCCCAACGATTAAGAATTATTAAAATCGGTTCATAAAGATTTGCTTACATACAAAATAAACATTCAGTTCAATTGGGCAAAAACTTGTTCCATGAGTTAACAAAGAGTAAATCAAACATTGTAATCTCAAAAGCTAGGTCAATCACAAAGCTGGCGTGTGGTGATGACGGGAGGGAACGTGTGCCCGTGTAACCGAAGTAACGTACGGCACTTGGGTTAAATAGCTTTAATTTTTTACGGTTAAGAATAACTTTATTTCTCATAAAGAATTGTATACATAATTCACTTACTGAGAAACAATTTTTAAAACTAAGTTTATTAATTAGGGCGCACAAATTACATATATAAATTTTCGTGCCGATTTATCACGTATATTGCATATGGAGTTATATGTATATGTTGGAGTACAATTTGTTAACTAATTTAAAGCACACATTCTACATACTTAAGCGCATGCTTATCTTTCATTCTTTGTTGTTTAAGTCGGGACATAGTTTTTCCAATAAAAGGTGAACCATTTTTAGGGTGTGTTAAGTATTCACTTATGCCTATTTTTGTGTATCTGTTTAAAGTAGGCTGTTTGCAGAGGGTCTAATGTTGGCATTGTACATGTTTCGGACTCAGTTTAAAGATTTGCTACTACGTTTTCTTTACACTGTGCTAGTACAATAGTTATTTTCGCCGGGGCATAGACCTTGCAGTTATTATTAGACTTAGTTTATTTTTACAACTACGAGTTGTATTCTAGAACTGCGGTACTACAATAAATAAGAATTTGCGCTTTGTGTTTATAATACTGTTATAATGTAGTAAGTTTTTGACTTCGATTCAATCATAAGGTTGTACAGGTTGATTTTTGTCAACATCAAAGTTTTTATAGTTGTTCTTCGAGGAAAGCAGTTACTGTTTATAAATCTAAAGAAGGACTTCCTCTAGGCTAAGTAACAAACAATTGGAAGTAATTTATATGGAACAATTCGTAAACTATTACCTATTGATTAAATAATTATCTTAATAGATTCATAAAAACGAATAACTGCTTAACATATGTACAAACAAAATCAACATACAGTCGCCTTGATGTCCTCCTTTTTTTAGGTCGGTTAAAATATGGAAACATTACAACACATAATATTTAGTAAATTACTATGGACAATGATAATTGCTGAGTTATGATGTAATGTGTGAAGTGATTTTTGAAATGGAATCTCTTAACAATACCTAATAATTGAAACATTTAAAGCTGGAAAATCTTTTTGATACGTGTTTTATTATTGGTATTAATAGTGTACCCATATGAGAACGGATTGAATACAGCACTTGTGTGCACAGTTTTGTGTCGAAAATTCTTCCACTTTTATTTTTCAAAATACCTTTAATTTCAATTACTTTTCCGGTAAATGCGTAGAGAATATTTCAATTATTTATATTATTTTCATATAATGTGAGCGTGATTTAGTATATTTATTATTTCAACACGCTAAAAAGTCAACGAAATTGGATGAATATCTGATAGAACTAACTCTCAGCGTATGAGTGATGTGTGCAAGTGATAGATACTTAGTTTTGTATGGTGAGTTAACGTAACATAAGTTATGTAAGTTGGTTGAAAATGGGATTCGGTTTTCAGTAAATGGACTTCCTAAATATAAATAAAAAAGGTTTTAATTCACGTAGACTTCAAAAAACCACTTGTTAGTCAGAACATGTTTGTAGTCATATAGTTCAGTACACATCATTATTTCTAGTAAATATAGATAAATTACACGGATTGTATGAAAATATATAGAAATAAAAATTATTTTATAATAGTATTGATTTCGTTATTTAGCCAGCTAGTTTATGCTAGGTTTAATTATCAAAATTTATAGTTTTAGATATATTTCACTCTATCTTCTATCTATTCTTCAATGCCCCGATATACCTCAATCTACTAGCCGGCTCAATAAAGAGCTCGTATGTTGGCGCTGTTACTGTTATACACAGAGATACATGGACAAACGTATCTCTGATTTCATAACACGCTCCATTTTGTGTCGTAAGATAACATAAGGTAGGTAACCGAAATTCCCATATCAGTTCATGGACCTTAATGCCCGATATACCTTTTAACGGCTCGGGTCTAATTACCGGCCGGCTCATAATAGGCGTCGTATATCTGCGGTGTGAATGTTAAATTTGAATGTGCCCTGTTATCGGTACCGATTCGACCGCATATGGGGTTGGATCAGTCTGACAGGGGCAATGTTATGCAGGGCTATTTGTGCCCTAGTTCGGTTAATGACTATTTACGGTTTGTACCAACAGAAGACGAATTGAATTATTAGTAAAAAAATATCCGCTTAAAGGTCACTTTTTTATTTAAACTTATACATAACAAAAATGTATAATGGCGGATTTAATGCCAAATTAATTCTCTGCCAGTCAACCTTGGGATGATGCAGAGATGTTATGGTAGGTGCATTATAGACAAAGTTTAATAAAAAATACTAAAATAGTTTACAAATAACTACGTACTCAGTGAACGCTGCGTTCACTGTATAGTACGTACAGTGAACGCAGCGATATAATATAATATTTATTTATTTATTCAATTAAGGCTTACCAACTAAATACATGTTAAACATTATTACACGACAATGTATTAAGGTGATCAGACATGCATCTAAAGTAAAGGTAAGCACAACATTAACAGAATAATAATAATTAAAAGCTAGGTAAATTTTAATGATAAAGTGATTCTGCCTTAATATTTTTCAATTCTTTTTATATTCATTTGTTTATATCACCGTATATTCAAATAAATGATTTGGATTACAATTTAAATTTATTTGTGCCATAAACAAATATAATAGAATGCTGCATAAATGAAAACACATTTAAAAATACATAAAAAACACGTGAATGCATCGCGTATATTTTAATTTGATTGTGGCACAAATAAATTTCAATTGAAATACACCTTATATTCAAATAAATGATTTATTTGAATATAATATGGTGATATAGACATGACTTGTTACTTAAGAATGGTAGGTAACACCATAATATTACTTTAGGCATTTACATATTTTGCAATGTACTAAAAAACATATAATTCAATTCCCAACATGATCTTACATATCGTCGATGTGACTGCAATACCGCGCAGTTCAAAATGTTTGCGATACATTTATAGTTCTCAAGCTGAAGACTAAATAAGGACTATAATGGCATGGCAAACATTTATAGTTACGTGGTATAGCAGCCTCAGTTATTTGTATAATGTAAATTATACAAACAGTCGGTGAGACTAGTCGGTACGACATGGCAACTTTCAAGAAGCGAGCCTATTTCTTTCAAGGTCGGCAACGTAAATAAAATATGTTATTATTTCATTTATTTTCGTCATGTCAAGTAAAGTCCGCCACAATCAAGTCATACGTAGTCCTTGTCGTACCCCAGTAAAGCAGTGGAGACTTTACTAGAGGCTTATATGGAGTTTTAGATTCAACACAGAAAATCGCAATTCACGGCAATATGGCAGTTTCCTCCACTTGTAACGTACACAAGTGGAGGAAAATGCCATATTGCCGTGATCCATGATGTTATGTCCAAAAATCCACCATATTTACACATAAAAACTTGAATTTACATCAGGTTTTGAAAATGAAACAATGCCCTGATGCGTCTTTTTCCGCGTTGGCGCCAAAAATTCAACGTACTCGCAACCCCTCTGGTGTCAAAGTCAAAGTAATTTATTTGTTAAACATAGGTAATATGGTACATGGTATAACAATTGTGTTGTATCACTATGTTTTGCCTTGCAAGGCGTACAAATCATACAGAGCAAACAAACATGCAAAATAATGACATAATAAATATTAAATTTCATAAATAGGGAGTTAGTAATAAGTAGATCGGACATTTCTTATTTTATGTTTTTGTCATCTAAAAACTCATTGATAGAGTAGTAAGCCTTTTCAATTAAAAAATTCTTAAGTTGCAATTTAAAATGGTTTATGTTACTAATGTCTTTCATAGTTTTTGGTAATTTATTGAAAATTTTTGGACCCATGCCGAGACAACTCTTTGTGTCGCCATGTCCATGGGCGGTTTTGATTAATTAATAATCAGCGAACCCGCCTGCTCATTTGCCTTGCTACTATACAGGCTGGCCGAGGAGTTGACGTTCAAACGCAAAATTTTGATACTTTATGATGAGGAGTATCCGAATCACCCCCATGTATGTTCTACGATTTTGCGTAGTTTTCGAGATAGAAAAGAGAATGGCAGAATTCGTATCGCATACTTCCGTTGTTGTTCAGCTATATAATTTGTACCACTTGTTAAGACAACTAAGGTATTGATTTTAATGTAAGTATAATATTTTTAGAACTTGGGATTAATTAATAAAATCAAAAAGAATATTTCAATTATTTTCAATAAATAAACGTAATAAAATCGTAAACTAAACGCAGTTACGTTTACAGAAATTGCCATGTGTAAAATAATATAAATGTCGAAATTATAATTAATTATTTATAAATGGGAACAACATTACATATAAATCATATAATTATAGACTTATTTATTATACCTAAGAAAACACAGTAGTTGCATTAAATCGTAATAATTAATGATTTAGAATAGGAACGATTTTCGTCGTCAATATTTTTTTTGTTCATGGCAATTATTTATTGACAGGCAAAGACAATTTGTCAGATATTTATTGCTGTTGTTTTGATACATGTCATCAATTTAGCAAATAATCTTGCATATATTACGTGAGTTCAGTATCAGTTCCTCCGTGCTATAATATATATCTCTTGACAGTGGATTCCCGAAAGGACGCTTTACATTTAATTAAAATGACGAGTTTGCAATGTGTTAATTGCAACATTCGTTTGCCCTGACTAAGAAGACAAGCATTATCCGAAGAGAGTGAAGTTCTCAATAAACCCAATGTTGCTTTGTGCTATGTGATAATTATTGTTTGGTACTTATATGAAGATATTCTTAGATGAAGTAATACTAAGGATAAATAATAAAAAATAATAAATTAATGTAGTTACAAAAAACAAAGAATCTATTGTTTTATTTTATATTTCCACTCAAAACCTCATATATAACCCCTCGCAACCTCACACAAATGTACACTGGGTTATGAACTATGTAATTAATGGACTGAATAATATGTAGTTAAAGACCTTTTCATTATTTTAACAAATAATAGCTTTTTGCATCTTCCTAACCTAACTCGCGACCCGTTTAGGGTTTTCGGGGCAGGTTCGGAATAAATCCATGTAAAAAACTATAAAAAGAGCTACAACATTTACTTTATCACAATACATAACAATGTTTATGTAAATATAATATGTAACAATCTTCATTGGTACACTAGTTAATACTAACATTTCATTGCCATATCAGTAGACACACTTTGATATTTACAGTATCTTTATTACTTAGGCAGTAAGAGTGATTTTCGAACTGCAATGTTTCCACGGTCATGGGATTGACCCACAGATTACCAAACGTAACCTTAAAATAAAACTGGCTATAACTCCCAAGTTCTAAAAATCTAAGAAATAAAAAATGCCTTTTCTATCACATTACCCACCAATTAAAACATAAAATATCCCGTTACACGAAATTTTACTAGCGGTACAAAAGTCTCATACATTCTTGCCGTTTACCTTTCTGGTTCAATTTTTTTGTGATAACTAATTAGCATAATTTAACCTAACACCTTAAAAAAATATGGTTTATCTAATCATTGCAATTGCAATAAACAAATTATTTCGAAAGTTCAAAATTAGGGTTTGAGCTCAGAGTCATAAATGTTCAAAGTATCAAAAAAACGCAAAATCGTAGAAGATAGGGTGTGATTACTATCACTCCTCATCATAAAGTATCTAAGTTTTGTGTTTAGACGTCAACTCCTCGGCTACCCTGTATATAAAATTGTAAAGTAATTTATCCGTCAATTACTTAGAGTACAGAACCTGGTAAAACTTTTCATCAACTTAATGTTTGACTCATCACGATAGGTACATCAAAATTAATGATGATCAAATAATGATGGATAAAATGAAATAATAAAATTTATTCAGCACTAGGGTATAATCATACACAATGCAGTACACAAACATAGTCGAATAGAATATTAATGTAACAAAATAAAATTTGAATTAGTCCGTCAGTGCGGTCCGTTTTATCACATATGATTTATTTTTAATTATTAATTAGTTACTAATCTATCATTTTAAAATTTAGTACTACAATATTAAAATTCAAGAATTGAAGAGATTGAGAAGTTGGCTACCGCAGAAGCCGCTCAACCAGTAGCATTATTTTTTAGACACCAAGACACTGTGTTTCAACCTCTATTTGTGCCGAGGGTTAAAGCCGTAAAGAAAAAACTCTAAGGCCGACTGGGTTACCGTTAGAAAACTAGTTTGTGTCAGTGTTCTGTCCACGTTGATAGTGACTGAACAAGCAATACAATCCAATTACACTGTCAGAATATTGTTGTTGATTAATGTATTACCCAAATAGCACTTAACCTGATTAAATTGTTAGCTAATACGGATAATCCTAAATCGTTAAACGCCGTCGAATCTAGTGAACACTCATTTGTTGCTGCTACTGCGTATAAAGTATGTACAGACGCCAGCACATCAAGCAACACCAATCTGTCAAATTTCCCCAATTGAAAGTGAACCTTATGTTTATGTGATAAAGTTGAAAATCTATAAAAGAAAATTTGACATATTGGGGTAGCTCTATGTGCTGGCGTCTGTACAAGGTGTAAAATGATTAGCGGAGAAAATTATACGAAAACAATATAACTATCAAAATGAATAAATTAAAGAAAAATAGTTCGTGAAATACGAAAGCTTTTTGGCCTACCTCAAATTGGGCGTTGGCGGTACTTACACCATCGTGCCTCGGAGAGCACATAAAGCCCTATACAAGACCTCTTTCCGGTACAGGTATTTTCTATAACTACGTGATCGTGCTAAAATTCATTCCAGGCTATTTGTGCCAATAGCTCACGTAAATGATGATTACGATAATGTAGATGAATGGCAATGTAGATGGAATATATCAACCAAGGGTCGCCACTTGCATCAATTTTTGCCGTTCGGTCGCGAACGGTTAAATAAAACTTGGTTAATCATAGACCATCGTGTGGCATAATTTATTACAGGACGCGTAAATTTTAAAAGTAAATTGCTTAGTTTCTAGAGTGAAGTCTTCTTAGAGTGAAGGTACTAATACATTTTCTAGCTTGTACTGATAATCTTGCATGCTTCAAAATGAAGTCCTACAGTAAACTAAACGTAATTAGTTCTATTGTCTTTGATGGAACTAAGTTAAGGATTATCTGTACTTGTTGGGAAAAAATAATTGTTTTATTTTTTTTTTTTCAATATTAAAACATATTTTCAATATTAAAACGTATTTGTAAATTTACAAGTGCTGAATAAATTACATTTATTATATTATTGCATTGAAATATGTCTTCAAGCTTCTGGACAGGAAAGGCTTTGGCATCAATGTCAATGGCGAGTACATCACTCACCTTCGATTTGCCGATGATATAGTAGTCATGGCTGAGACCATGGAAGACCTCGGTACAATGCTCGATGACGAATGCTCAAGTAGGTCTGAAAATGAACATGGATAAGACGAAAATCATGTCAAATGTCCATGTTGCACCCACTCAATTGAAAGTTGGTGACTCTGCACTCGAAGTTGTAGAGAACTATATTTACCTAGGACAGTCCATCCAACTAGGTAGGTCCAACTTCGAGAACGAGGTCAATCGTAGAATCCAACTCGGCTGGGCAGCGTTCGGGAAACTACGTAACATCTTCTCGTCTAAAATACCGCAGTGTCTCAAGTCGAAAGTCTTCGACCAGTGTGTGTTGCCAGTGATGACTTACGGAACAGAAACGTGGTCGCTCACTATGGGCCTTATTAGAAGACTTAAGGTCACCCAAAGAGCAATGGAGAGGGCTATGCTCGGAGTTTCCCTGCGGGATCGAATCAGAAATGTCGAAATCCGCAGGCGAACCAAAGTCACCGACGTAGCCCAAAGAATTCCAAAACTGAAGTGGCAGTGGGCGGGGCACATCGCTCGTAGGACCGATGGCCGTTGGGGAAGAAAGGTTCTTGAGTGGCGACCACGAACCGGAAGACGCAGCGTGGGCAGGCCCCCTACAAGATGGACCGATGATCTTGTGCGGGTCATATTACACTTACAATAAATTACATTATTTCTATCTCTTTTTGTACTTGGATCAATCTCCAAAACGGGCGTATTCGTGTGATCACTATGGTGCTTTTCAGTTATTGATATTTAAGGGTAATTATGTATCACATTAAAAATATTGATTTTTAAATAGTACATTTTTACTATTGGCCTTCAATTTACTCAAACAGTTATGGAAATATTTAAGTTCAAAAAATTTCACGACCAGAGCAATCATAATTAGTGCCTGAGCGATCATAAACGGTGAAGTAAGATAAAACAAAACAAAAATAAAATTGGTAAAATATTATTTATTTAGTCGTTTTCAGTCATATTTAGTGTACGTGTAACAAGATTATATGTAAGAGAAATGTATTATTTTAGAAAAGGGTCAGGGCATATAAGGCGTCGTACAGACGAGCATCATTTTTCTGACGACAGAGCCAACTTCAGCTGTCGACAGCGGCAACTGCAGCTGTCAACATTGGTCGACGTTTGCCATCGACACGTGGATAGCAAACGCCGACCAATGACGATAGCTGCAGTCGCCTCTGTCGACAGCTGAAGTTGGCTCTGTCGACAGCAAAGTACTGCTCATCTGTTTGACGCCTAAGACGTCATGCTGCCTATATCGTCATCTTTTAAAAAAACAGTTTCATATCTTTTATTAACTGTTGTTTTACTTATGTCTTATTTATTGTACATTATCTTTGTTTGGAGGTAAAACCAACATTTTTCTTTCTAAACGTTTACCTTCTTTACTTTGATTTTCATCTTTCTTAATAAGGCTATATATTAGGTCTTAACCTATGAAATTGCCGTTCTGCAGTACTGGCCATTTCAAATCAAAATAATTTTTGTTTGGCTAAGAATTCTAATTTCAAATTAATTTTATTTTAAAAACATGGATTCTTTTTTCCAAAAGTAGTCATTTCTTTATTGATTAGTGTTACATTTTCATCGCATTTCAATCTTTTTCGTCATCATGGATACGTTAAAAATTCGAGTAATTATGGAATATGAGTACCGTCGTGGCAGCAACGCGGCACAAGCGGCACGCAACATCAACGACGTTTACGGAGCTAACACTACAAACCAACGCACCACCTGTTATTGGTTTGCTCGCTTCCGTTCTGGAAATTTCGACCTGAAAAATGAACCTCGCGGTCGTCCGAAGACTTTGGTCGACAATGACGAATTAAAGGCGGTTGTGGAAGCTGATGATACACAATCTACGGCTGAATTAGCAGCAGCTTTCGACGTTAGCGTCAAAACAATATTGGTCCATTTGCGTCAGATTGGCAAGGTAAAAAAGCTTGACAAATGGGTGCCCCACGAACTCAATGATCGCCAGCGCGAAGTACGCGTCGAGACGTGCCTTGCACTGCTCAACAGACACACAAATGAAGGAATTTTGAACCGCATTGTTACCTGCGATGAAAAATGGATTCTGTTTGATAACCGCAAGCGCTCAGCAAGTTGGTTGGATCCTGGTTCAGCACCTAAACAATGCCCTAAACGAAAACTTACCCCTAGAAAAGTGATGGTCACTGTTTGGTGGTCTAGCGCCGGTGTGATTCATCACAGCTTCTTACCAAACGGGGTGAGCATTACTGCAGATGTGTACTGTGAAGAACTGAGCACAATGATGGAGAAGCTGGCGCATCTCCAACCAGCATTGGTCAATCGCTCGTCTCCGCTGCTCCTGCACGACAACGCGCGACCTCATACTGCACAGCAGACGGTCTCCAAGTTGCAAGAACTGGGGTTGGAAGCTCTCCGTCATCCGCCCTACTCACCAGACCTTGCGCCTACAGACTACTACTTTTTCCAGAATTTGGATAACTTCTTGGCGGGAAAAAAATTCAATACCCGAGAGGCAGTACAAAATGCCTTTGAAGAATATGTTGCCTCCCGTCCAGCTGATTTCTTTAAGAAGGGCATCAATAAACTGCCACTGCGATGGCAAAGATGCATTGATTGCATGGGTGATTACTTCGATTAATACAAATAAAAAAATTCATGAAAAAAATTCGTTTAAATTTTTTCATACAAAACGGCAATTTCATAGGTAAAGACCTATTATCATATGATAAATGATAAATATATCTAAACTTTTTTGAGACGGATGTGATATGTTGCTAATTGATCTTTGCGGACTACCGGGGCAGATGATTGAGGAAGTACTTCCATTCAGTAGATCTTGTTATTTTTCTTACTCTACTAATCGGTGAGACGGGTGAATCAAAATAATACAAATTTTCGTATTCTTTAAAGGTCTCTGGAATACAGGAACTTGTCTGACAATGAACTTTTACTCGATTAATAATTTTTAAACTCATTTCAACATCTTGCTTTACAGTTTGCAGTATATCTCTATGTTTTGTTACATTGTTGGTGCTTAAGGCTAGAGATGGTTGATGAACATTTGAAAGAAGATGACGGATACATCTATTGCTGGCAACTTATCCAATAATTTCTCTTTCCTGTGAATCTTTTGCTGGCTTGTAGTCAAATCACTCATTGGTAGTACTGTGTCCCGAGCTTATTCCTTTGTTAATCTCTCTTGACTTTACAAGCCATTGTGCGTATAGGTCTGGATCATTTTTTATCTTGGCCACTCTACGCTCAGCCGATTTCTTCTTATGACGTTTTTCTTCAATAAATAATTTGTTTCAAAGCATGATTCCAATCTGCAATAATAGTTGCCATTACATTTTAGAGAAGACCTTTCTTATGTAAAATTAGCTAAATGCCGATATAAAAACTGATAAAATACGATAAAATCCGTATATGGACCAAAGAACCCCAGGAAAGGTTATAAATTAAAGGTTCTATGCATAGTTCATCATTGGTCATTGTAACAGTGCGGTACTGCTACTTAAAATAGATTTATGACATACAAATAATGCAAAATATCATCGCTATGGTCTTATTGGACAGAGCAATCACAGCCATAGCGATCAGAAAAAGTCACAAAATCATAAATATAGCCGAATTTAAAAGTAGTAGAAAGTTGTGATTACGTCTCATAAAAAACATCATAACGATCACTTAATTCATATAAGAAACACATTCAAAAGCTTACTATTTAATTTAAGTAACGTGCCATAGCAATCATAAAATTCGAGAACCAAATCCAGAGCAATCATAAACTTACCTTCGTAATGTTGGAGCTAGGGAACGTGGCACACAGGTATCCTCCTCGGCGATTAGACCACTGCTGGTGTTGCCCCAGGGAAGGGGAATAGAGTGTACATAACGCGTTACTAGGGATGAGCGCGTTGTTTTGCGTCCGCGCAGAGCGATGAGACAAAATGCCCGGTCACGTTTTTAAATTCAAATTGTAGCAAAAGTATTATTAATATAAGTAAAAATATATTATGTTTATAAAAATTAACTATTTGTTATGTAATTTAAATAAGTTGTTTCATATAAACCTTCTCATTAAAAAGTTAAAAAATATTCTTTTCATTCAAGCGGGAGTTGGGTCAACCCAGAGCGATCAGGATTTTAGGGTTTAAGATATTTTATTAAATATTTAAAATAAACTTATTCATAATATTAGCCTTGTATCACATAGATTAGACACCGAACTGTATATAAAAAAATATTTTGAAAACGTATTTCGATTTTAAAATGGGTTTATCCAGCCCGACACGAAAAAAAATGCCTCTGAAGATCGACCCACTTACAGTGCCTCATTATATTTACGAAGAGCAATAAACTGTTTGCATACATTAGATGGATACAACGAGGCCATTAGTTTAATTTCCCCGCTTTACAGGTCGACCTGAATTGGAAATATTGTCCGACGTCAATTTTATTCCCCGCATTTTATTGCTTGGCAATAAAAGGAAGATGATTGTAGATTAAAATAGCATGTTTTTACCTAAGTATGTCAACTGTAATATAAAAAGTAATTTGGGCTTGAGGCTTGTTATTAATGACCTGGCTCCTATGCGTCGTGAGTCGTGGGTTCGATCTCGTCCGAAATCTTAGTGTGAGTATGATTATTTTTTGTGTTTGGGTAAACTTTTATCTACATATAATATTTTTAGGAATTAAAAGGATTTATTAATAAAAAAGAGGTTTATTCACACTTCAGAATAAATAATTTAGAAATCAACAACAATTTTCTTATGACAAATCACTTATAACGAGAAACACTGTAACCACTGCACATTACACTCGATTTAATCGATACGCAAACCAGCAGAGCTTCGCCCTCGTCGACGTCTGGCCCCAAAAGAGAGAGACGCATCAGTTGACTGTCACCCATCTTGAAAATTCCTCACACGGCCTCTCCTGACTTCGCGTCGACCACGACCGCGCTTCTTCAGCAGCACCAGGAGACACAGCGAAGCTATGATCGCCAGCTCCTACTTCATTAGAGAGCTCACCGTCATCAGAATCATCACCTGCATAAAACACAAACAGTTAATTATCATGGCAACTGCACAAAGATGCCTATTCAGTCATCCACCTCGCATTCAAGGCACTCAAACAGGCAATCACTCTCGTAACAGAGATAAATACACTCAAAATACTTCGCTTTCAAATGTATGCAAACATCTCTTGTAAACTTCTGTCATACTCATAATTGAACAAGTTATAGCGGCAAACGCCAAATTGTAGCGACAAACGCCAAGTATTGCGACGAATGCAAAATTATAGCGACAAACGC
This sequence comes from Pseudoips prasinana, assembly GCA_951640165.1. Lineage (NCBI taxonomy): Eukaryota > Metazoa > Arthropoda > Insecta > Lepidoptera > Nolidae > Pseudoips > Pseudoips prasinana. The sequence goes on from OX621236.1 coordinate 7,312,818, forward strand.
AAAGTTATAGCGACAAACGCAGAGTTATAGCGACAAACGCAGAGTTATAGCGACAAACGCAGAGTTATAGCGACAAACGCAAGGTTACAGCGACAAACGCCAAGCGACACGCCTGAGTGCATAGTACCATAGCGACTAGCACTTGATAACTCATTGACTACACTATTCACGCGTACGGAGCGCACGTCTGCTGAAGCCAGGTACTCCGGGACATCAACCTCGGGAACCACCACTGGACTGCACCGGCAGCAACCAGCAAGACCTGCAATCCGCTCGCGCCCGTCCGCACATACGCCAAGTGTACTATAAACAAAATAATATTAAAAGGTTCGGTTTAAACGTATTATCAAAAGTTGTGGCATAACTCTTAGTACAGGACTTCCTGTCCAACACAAAGTAGAGGCTTCCTGCCAGCTATCCACGTGCGGCAAGTGCACGCCTGCCAAATTAGACGCTTCAGGACTTCAGCCTCGAAGGCAGCCACTGGGCCACGACAACAGTTTGTTACAAACTGTAAGTCACATACTCGCCTCTTTCACACGCAATAACAATTCATACGTGTAACATGAAACAAAATTAAAAAGGTTTACTAAGGCCTAAACTCATTTAATCTTAGATAGATCATCGGACTAAGCGGACCCATTATTATCGCTCTCTACACGGATCATACCAAGAACCGTTCCCATAAAACTTGCTTGAACGGCTTGCCCGCTCAAACGATGTATTTCAGGTGACATATATTGTCAATTGAAATCGATCCCGAACACCGGACTCGAAAAGGCTGCTCTGGGTACACGCATCAAATGCATTAAATAATGTGCTATGTCCTTATCGGAAAAGTGCTTTAAGATAAGGTAAACTCTCTTACCGGTACCAACATGATAACGACAAAAGTTTTGGAACGTTTTTAGTACAACAAGAGTTGTCTAGCTCGTAGGAGTTATGTTTGCCCTTCACATCTGGAATCACTGTACTGTAGTGGACTGCTAGATCTTATAATCAGTATACGCTTGAATGAGAACTGCTAACCAGCGCTGAGCCTACGTGAACTTCAGGAGCACTTGCAAAAACTCAACACTCTTTGGTTAGTTTGGAAATACAAGCGGATTCAGTGGAGTAACCCTTTATATATCTGAGAAAGTAACCAGCTAGACCAAGTAACTGGCTCCTGTTGTGATAACACTACTTGTATGTTGATCAAATGTGTGTTATACTAACACTAAGGAAATTAGGTGTACTTACAGGATAATGACAAGCAAGACCACAAGCAAAGTTTACGTCAGGCTAGGATAAAATAGTTGAACTCAGTCTCGAAGAATGCAGCTCATGTCTCCGGGCACCGTTCATTGCACAGCCACTTGCACAGTCTTGTCTCCCGTGAGCGTAGCTTCACCTCATAACGACCGCTCTGGAAGGCCTTGGTCACTTTGTAAAGACCACGTGTCCAACTGACCAGCTTTCCTGTAGACTGAACATACATGATTACAAAAACAAGTTCGTTAAGTTTTAACTCGCGAGTAGGATGTCTATTACGGTTAAATTACTCGTCCTTATATATTTTAGTTAGATTGTCTGTAATATGAAGTCTCGTGCAGCCTCTGGTTATTTTACCTAACGCATCACGGTTGGTTACACGGCCACGTCACGTACTAACTCACAAAAGATTGGCGTAGTTTCATCTTAACCAATGGGAGGAATTAAAGTTCTCAGTTCTAAAACTGAAATTGGTTTGATACTTTCCCAAGGGGTAATCAGCTGATATGGGATCTTAGGAGAAGTTCCTTAGAACAATGCAAGGTATACTTTCCGACAAACTGCTTCAAACCTCGCCACGACACCATGTACTGGTCGCAGCCTACACAGTTTTGTCATAACTGCCACTGAACAACGCACGCTCATGAAGACCGTTTGGCAGTATGCTGAACACCTTCAACGGTCCACACATTTATAGGTCAAACCGCGCTGTGGACTAAGAAAATTTATTTACAAAGAGTACATCCCATACGTGAACTCTTTTAGTTACCTTTAATGAAAGTCAATTTACAATCACATGGAAGCACGTGGAGCCAAAAGTACTTCAAAATAAGGGAGCCAGTTTTTGCCAGTAGTGCATGCTGACGTTCGTCGCACTAAAGTCTCAACAGAGATCCCTTAATGTTACACAAGAACCCCCTGGGTTCCTCTCCTACCGGATTGTATCGGTAAATACAAAAGATCATCAAGTCTTACGTACTTGCCTCCAAACTACCACACTAAAGCTATTGAATTAAGTCGTCCGCTGTCTGGGTTATCTGTGTCCAATTAAAAGGCTTGGAAATCTGATTAATACAACTTCAGCGTTATCAGCATTTGGCAACATTATCCCCTTTAGAAATCAAAATCCTAGAAACAATGCACCAACGCGCAATACGCGGTATTAGATCACATTAAAACTCTGTATATTTCAGAGCACTAAAACAGTAATTATAAAAATCACTTCTATAAGATAATGGTGGAAGTCAGACTTTTTGTGGCAGGAAAACTTATACCAAACCACCTTTCTCGGACTCTGCCTCACCTGACCATAACTCACTTGTCTTCAGGTTGCTTACACGACTCTGATCTCACCTTTGTGAAATGTTTGTGCTCCGCATGACCTTGTCTTTTACAAAACATAATTACATAATGACGAACATATAATTCACGTACACAAAACACATCCAGTGTACAACCACTTATGGTTCACACAAACAGTTTACGCAATTTACGGGAATCGAACCCGGGTCATTGAATGACAAGGCGATGATCTTAACCACTGCGCCACACGTGCAGTCAAACTTCAGAGGATGACTTCAAACTTATGTTGATAACTCCGCTGCTAAGAAGTAGCTTGAGAACGTTTAATTGGCATAAATAAATTAGTTAGCTTCGTAGATACCTTGTATGACGGGCTTCTCAGCTCCTCACTCAAGCCTCTTAGTATCATAAGGCGCAAAACAACGGCATGACATTTATATAACATCGTGATGTCAAACGTTTGAGGTACCATTCCTCAGCGGTCTTCAATACCTACTGCTATAGATTATGGCTATCATGCAATCCACACGATACTGAGCGGCGCCGATGACGGCTATCAACGCTTGACGATTTCTGGTCGAACTTAGAAGGTAACACACGTCGCAAATTACCTTTTTTAACTTGACGAGGCTTTCACTACTTCACCGGACTATCGCAAACTACCGTGCGACAAACTAAGTGAATGGTTTCGCGCCCTGATATGGGATCCACATTTCAAGAAAGTCTTGATCAGCCACGTGAAACACATCGCGGTATTTCATAAACAAAACAATAAAATTGTATCTACTTACGTAAATCACACAAACTTGTGTACACTTCGTAGACTGTGCTCACAGTTAATACACTCGGCAACGGTTAAAACACAATAGTCATTAGAACAACTCTAAACAAAACGAACGACTCGAAATATCGACTGATCACGTCAATAGTAGCCGGACTACCCACATTTTTTGTTAATTTTACGGATGTAAAATTACTTTCGATAATTTCTGAACTAATCATGATAGTATCGAACGTACGGTGTAGATTTTATTGTGTCTTGGAAGACACTTCAGGTTCACACTTACATGAGAGACACTCAAGGAACGTAAACGGAAATCGTCCCGTTTTTGACAAACAAATACGCCTACGTGATCGGTTATTCACTTGAGAGCGCGACTATGATTGCGAACTCGACTGCAGTGTACAGGTAGGGCGTCGGGGCTACTGCCACGAGGTCTATAAGACGCACTTTTTTCTGACGCACGCTACCAATCACAATCCTTAAGCACTCGATTACACGAGATACGCAGCGGCGTTGGAATTTTAAAACACACAATACACAACGTGGTCGATTTGTCTTAAGAAAATCACAAATGAAAGTAACACGAGGTTAGATCTTATTAAATTTGGATGGCAACAAGCAGCACTTGGGTTCTTTATACCAATTCTGATTTTAGGAATTAAAAGGATTTATTAATAAAAAAGAGGTTTATTCACACTTCAGAATAAATAATTTAGAAATCAACAACAATTTTCTTATGACAAATCACTTATAACGAGAAACACTGTAACCACTGCACATTACACTCGATTTAATCGATACGCAAACCAGCAGAGCTTCGCCCTCGTCGACGTCTGGCCCCAAAAGAGAGAGACGCATCAGTTGACTGGGCCTTATATAGGCAAAGTCTGACGTCACTCATCACCCATCTTGAAAATTCCTCACAATATAGTATGTATTTAGAAATGTATAAGTATGTATATCAGTTATCTGGTTGCCATAGCACAAGCTCTGCCTCGTTTGGATCAGATGGCAGTGTGTAACTTATCCCAAGATATTTTAACTTACAAAGTCACCTATAAAACTGCTTAAACCAAAATTATCTCGAAAAATTACAACATACATTTAATGCAGTTTAATATGATCTTCAAATCTTTGTTTATTTGTGTATATATGTATTAGGCTTGTCTTATAGATAAGATTTTTCTCGCAATTAATGCTTCTGTATGTATTTCACCCTGTTTTTTAATGTGTTTAAATAGTTTTCTTTTAACTTCACTTTGACTCGTGCTCAGTAGTTCATAAGGGCGAAACTAGTGTGATGTATAAAATGAGATTTTGTCAGCTTTTTCAGATTATTTTATTTCGTAGGATTCTAAAATCATGTTGTTTAAGAGAGGTAGGGCATATCGTTCATTCGCTCGAAGAGCAGCCCGACTAGGGAAGTACCTCCAGCTTACAGAACTCATTCCTTAATAATAACATTAATAATTTTAACGTTGTGTTTTCGAGTGTGAGGAAGGTCTTGTTTGCTGACTTTTAAAAGCCGGCAACGCACCCGCGACAACTCTGATGTTGCGAGTGTCCATGGGCGACGGTGATCACTTACCACCAGGTGACCCACTTGCTCGTTTGTAGCCCTCTGATATAAAAAAAATATTTAAAAATCATGTTATTTTATATGTCGTGTACTTATATTTTAATAAAACTTAAATTATCACAAACTTTAACATTGTTTATAAATATTAGGTAATAATCCGATTTATAAAAAAAAAATACATCGTTAAAATCAAAACACCGTACACAAACGTATATTCAACAGAAAGCATACAGTTGAATTGAGAATGTCTTACTTTTTGAAGTCGGTTGGCCTGCATCTTTAGTGTAGCGGTATCAGTTTCATCTCGAAGAGGACGTCAAGATGTCAGTCCTTTTTTTATAGTGATGGCAGAGGGAATGCCTTCGCAAGCCACCCGTTTGTGGGAGCTCCGGGAACGCGGGTGTGCTGCTGCGGTGCTCCCTTTTGTGCCATGTTCAATTAATTTTCCTCCGGCATACCTACTCCTGTCAAGCGACACAGCGACTTTGTCACAAACAGATCGCTGTCTTCTATGTGCTACTTGCAAGTGACGGCAGTAGAGGACTTTTCCACAAACTGACCCTTTCAAGTGACAGCTAATTTTTCGTTGAGGTTGGGGGTTTTTGACGTTTAGATAATGCTCTCAAAATTGGCTTTGTAGTATTTTTTTCGGAATTACAACTACAGCTAAGTGAATGAATGTGTCTGCACGTGTGGCGTAGCGGCTAAGACAGTCGCCTCGCCGCTTCGTGTCGCGGGTTCGAGTCCGGCGCCGGACCACTATTTGTGTGAGCCATAAATAATTGTTCTGAGTCTGCATGTAATTTGTGTCCGTCTATTATATGTTTTTAAAGTACCCCGCGACTCAGGGATTAGATTTAATAGTGTGGGCGTTGCCTTTTTAAAGGAAAAAATAAAATTACAAATGGTAATGCAGATGACCTACTTGTCAGGATCGATATAGCGCAATGCATTAGCAACACGCGAGGCACAACATTTAATAAGTGTTAAGTAAATCCCTCATACATTTCAATTACGGGCGTCAAATCAGGTCACTGATGCTCAGATTTTAACATACATTTACCGAATTAAGGGCGTTTAAGGCTATGATAATGGCGTTGGTATAACGCTGCAACGGTGACCTTTTTTTCTTATGTCAACAATATACTGTCGCAAATTAAATAATAATAAGAATGCACGTGTGGCGCAGCGGCTAGGCTGAGACAGTCACCTCGCTGCTTCGTGACCCGGGTTCAAGTCCCGCGCCGGACAACTATTTGTCTGACCCATAAATAGTTGTTCTGAGTCTGGATGTGATTTGTCTCCGTCTTTTATATGTTTGTAAAGTACCGACACATGGATTAGATTACCTAATGCGGGCGTTGTCTTAAAAATATATATATATATTGTAACGCCTTCAATTATTGCAGAGCAATGTAATGGAATCTTATAAGACTACGATTTTAAAACTACAATCTTAAACCTATTACGGTAATTTTTATATCAATTTAAACCTTATTCTAATACCTAATTAAATATCTAAAATAACAAAACTGTAGACTTAAACCTACAACTTACCTTATTATACTAATTAATAATACAGAAACATTAGTTACTTTTTATTTTTTAATCTGTGTATCGCCTACGCTGTATTCATTGAGTGAAGTGTTGTATGCAATGAACGGGATTACCGTCCGTTCACTCGCAGGTTCCGCTCATCGTGACATTTTTTTTGCATATCATGCACTCGACGAAATACTACGCTACTGCTGAGTTGTTCCTAAATTTTTTTATAAACTCATAATTTAAATATAAATTGAAATAGTACCAACGCGTACATTGTTCTAAAAAAACGCACGTATTATCAAAGCGACAAGGACAAAAAATTCTCAAAAAAATTAGCTCCAAAATATATTAAATGTCGTATAATTTCTAAGAAATCACCATTAGTCTATGTAATTGAAGATATGAATGGTAATAATTTAGGAACCTGGCATGTTAAAGATTTTAAAATAAATAATTACACATCTTAACAACATTAAAATAGTTCTTTTTGCTTTTTGTAATTTTTCTGCCCTATAATATACTTTGCTACTAAACCTTCCAACAATTATGTCTATAATTTAATCTAGAAACGGTACTATATGTCTCATCTAAATTAAACTTTATCTTCTGTAAGTACCATTAATCTTAAAGACACCTAGGAAATTAAAAATGGATATTTATCTTGATGACCTAAAAGTCAAGATAATTTTGTTGTCTTAGCGACCTAAAAGTTAAGACAGTTGTCTATTGTATAATTCTAGGTAATCGAGACAGTACAAGTATAGTTAAAATGACATAACAAAATTAACACCTACTACTGTTATAGGTGAGAATTTTGTGAAACAAATTGAAATTCTCTGTATATTAGACAGCAACACCACGATCTATAAAGTGGTGAATGCAATTTAGTGAAAGTGAGACGTATGTATGTTGTAACTGTGTGATGAATGAGTTGTAACCTTATAGCAGTAGGAAAAGTTAAGGACATATGTAGTTTGCTCAGTATGGAAGCGGATTTTTACTCAGGAAAAATCCTATCCTAAAAAGGGGGGTATGTAACGCCTTCAATTATTGCAGAGCAATGTAATGGAATCTTATAAGACTACGATTTTAAAACTACAATCTTAAACCTATTACGGTAATTTTTATATCAATTTAAACCTTATTCTAATACCTAATTAAATATCTAAAATAACAAAACTGTAGACTTAAACCTACAACTTACCTTATTATACTAATTAATAATACAGAAACATTAGTTACTTTTTATTTTTTAATCTGTGTATCGCCTACGCTGTATTCATTGAGTGAAGTGTTGTATGCAATGAACGGGATTACCGTCCGTTCACTCGCAGGTTCCGCTCATCGTGACATTTTTTTTGCATATCATGCACTCGACGAAATACTACGCTACTGCTGAGTTGTTCCTAAATTTTTTTATAAACTCATAATTTAAATATAAATTTAAATAGTACCAACGCGTACATTGTTCTAAAAAAACGCCGTATATCTATACATATAAAGTGTGTTAGTGTTTAAACCCCACTTGGGGTTTCTTTTCTACGGAGTATACTTACCACCTATAAATACACCACATCTCCGAAGATCACTCCACCTCATCAGTTCCGGAACTCAATCTACAGCCTTAAGACTGCGCCGGACAACACTACACTACTACCAGGGGAGTGGTATTTTAAATTGTCAGATCGTACCCACAATCGTGTGATAAACCTACGACCCTTCTACCTAACTTTTTTATCTTGACACGCGGCAGAGTGTCGGCCAAGTTAATTTTTTTCTTTGGTAATTAAATATTTTTTTTAAAATTGATCTTTAGTCTTTTCTTCTTCTACCTACCTACAAAATTATTCTATACGTCGTGGAAACGCGACAATATATATATATATATATATATTTTGGGACTAGTAACACACTGCCATCTGATTTTAAACTAGGCAGAACCTACACTATGGCAACCAGATAATTATTAAACACTAGCTGTTCCCGCGGTTTTACCCGCGTTAAATGTTGTAAATTATCACAGCTCCTCCCCCGTAGGTGATAGCATGATAATATGTAGCCTATATGTTGACCCAACCTCTTAGTAATATTCATGCAAAATTTGGAGTAAATCCATGCGGTACTTTTTGAGTTTAGTCCGGACATACATACAGACAAACAGACACTAATTCTAAAAACTATATTTTTGGCTTCGATGTCGATAGTAGATGACGCCAAATATTTGTGTGATGAGCACGAATATTTGTTTCTGAGTCATGGATGTTTTCTATGTATATAAGTATTTACCTATCTATATAAGTATGTATATATCGTCGCCTGGTACCCATAGTACAAGCTTTGCTTAGTTTGGGGCTAGGATGATCTGTGTGACATTGTCCCGAGATATTATTATTATTATAATTAGATATTATTACTTTATAAGAGATTAGTGGAATGCAGATAGTGCTAGCGCGAATTGTTCAGCATTTGTTCTCGTACATATATTAAGTTAACCCGCTTGCCTGCCCACGCAGCAATGTAGTTGAATACAGATTATAGATGTCGCATTCGGCTAGGCTGAAATAATAACATGAATTTATAAAGTACCTACCTCCAACGAAAATAAAGCTAAAGGCAGGTGTACCCCTGAGCCTGGAAAATCACATTTGTTCACCCGGTACCGAAAAAGGGCGATACATCAGACTCACCCAATTACATCCTATCGTTATAAATTCACTTCTAATAGCTTCTTAGGCATTTAGAATGATATCTGTCTTATATATTTTGGAGTTCCATGACCAAACTTACATATTTACACTCTTTGTTTTTTATACTTACATGGTGTAAATAGTGGAGGAAGCTTAAGGAGTGTTATCTACCAGTGGAACTGAACCAATACAAGAAAATCGGTATGCGAAATATGAAAGTATTTTTTTGGCCCATCATCTGACCGTTATTCATGTACGAGATAATTTTTATACAACTTTACAACACCTGATATATTGTGTGGAAAGTTGTATAAAAAAAACGTGTGTATCCTATGAACGCTTGCAACTCCAGGGGCAACATTAGCGCGCAACATTAGGCGCCGACCCTTTAGATACCTCATTGCACCCTTTTTAAGGGTCACATGCTGTAGTCTCTTGGGAAAACTGTAACAGGGAGTTCATTCCACAGCCTCCACGTACGTGGGAGGATGTTTCGCTGAAAGCGAACCGTACGTGATTGAAAAGGTTCGAGGATGTGAGGATGAACTCCCTGGCGAGATGTGCGATGATAGAAGGTGGCCGTGGGCATCAAATCAAATAATTTCTCCGAACACATCCCATTGTTGGGTTAAGCTCCTCAAGTTACGTCCAATATTTATGTAACACCATGTAAAGAATTGTACAGTTTTTAAAATAAACGAGACTAAATATAATATTCTAAACCCTTTTCGCTATGATAATGAACACCCATTTATGTATTTATAGCACATAATTATAAAGCAACAGGTCTCGTGCGCGAGATCGTGTTTATCTGCTAAAACAATGACTCTCCGACGACACTAAAATACTATTTTCTTTTAATTTTAACTGTCCCCTTCTCATCTTGTTGGAGACATAGAAAACGTAAAACTTTCAGAGAACGGGCAGCCGGGTCTGTCTGAGTACAATGTCTATTGTAATCAGAGGGGTGTTTATTTGCGAAAACTTGTAATTGGCCAAGTTTTAAATAATTTCCGGAATTCATGTAACTCATTAGCTGTAACTTTTTGAAATTGGAAAATAAATAAATATAATTATACTAAGATTGACAGCCGATCTACCAAACGTGGTGTTTATGGCATATCCTTCGAAATGATTCACACAATTCCATTGTGGTGATCTTTTAGCATGTGGGTGACATTTGGCTGACATGATAAATATGATAAACGGTTGATGCAAAAGGCAACCTATTTTTTCTTCTGTTTGAAGCCAATTGGTTGTCGTAGTTTCCAAAGAAATGGGCTTATTTGTCCATTCGTATGGGATTACTAAGTTCTGTGTATTGCTTGGCTCAGCGGAACGCGGGTGGGAGAATAGGTGAGTGTTCGCGCGGGTTAATTACAACAAAATTTATAATGCGAGGATCATTTTTAGAATGTTTTCTGTAGTAATTAGGAAATTCCCAGCGCGAACCGCCCTCTATTGTGTAAATATTTGAAGTTGATCAGAACAAGAAAACACGTTACAACATTTAATCATTCATCATACAAACTTTGCAACCTCTTTTCACCCCCTTAGGTGTTGAATTTTCAACAATCCTTTCTCAATGCACTCCTACGTCACTTAAGTAATATTTGTTCAAAAGTATATATATAGGTTTTAGACCCATTGGTTTCAGCTGGTGTTGATCGATGAGTCAGTCAGTTTCTGCTTTTATTTGAAACGACTGAAGTATTCGATTTTTTATTGGTTCTCTTTCTATTTAAAAATTGTATAGAAATTTTTGACGGGCCCGTTGACGTGGTTGGTAAATGGTTGCTTTTCCCGCCGGGGATCGTGGGTTTTATTCCCACCGAGGATAGATATTTGTGTGCATGAACATGTCTATTTGTCCTGAGTCTGGGTGTATTTATTTATGTCAGTATGTATTTTACAAAAATAATTTAGTATATCTGTTCTGGTTCCCAACACGTACAAGCTCTGCTTAGTTTGGGATCAGATGGCCGTGTGTAAATAATGTCCAAGGATATTATTATTATTATTATAACATAGGGCATATTTAGAATGTTAAATTACTACTCGTAAAATTGCTCGTCCGGGGCGCATTGTTTCTCGGGATAAAACAAAACACTTATATCATGCAAATATTTAAACTAACATAAATAGAAATATCCCATCCTTTTCATAAGAAGGTAGTAAGAAAGTAATGCATTTATTTGTAAGAATCACGGCCATGGTCGAATAAAGTAAAGTAAAGAAAGTGAATATTATGCTACGTTGTTTTCATCAAAATACATAAATTAATTTATATGCAACAAGTATACTTGTTAGATAAACTCTCTTCCAACTGCCTGTTTTGTTTTCAATTGCGTTACTTCTCAAACTAATTAAAGACTTGTTGGAGATCCGTTGCAGGTTAATTAAAGTGTCTTACCCTGTACACTCTACTAATTGCTTTGATGGTCGCTTCGGAGAACCTACATACTAAATTAACTTTGAAGTAATCCGAGTACAAGGGTACTATGTCTTCGTGCATGTGACTTTTTAGACGTAAGAAACACATGTAAATATATAGTTAGTATCAATAGAATGGTTGTATGGAAAAAAGGATTAGTTTAAAACATACTCAACTATTGATTTTTTGCCTTTAACCGATTTTAAAAGTAGGCAGTTATCAATTCAACAGAATGTTATATTTTTTACGTTTGTAAGTTAAGCAATTTCTCAGTTGTTTATGATTTGATTTTGATAATTGTTTTTAATTAGTGTAGGAGCAAAAGAGAGGTGCGAGTACACATTTTCCTTCTAACTAAACGTAACTGGTTATGAGAGAAAGAGGTCTCTCATAACCAGTTACGTTTGTAGTTATACTTCAGTCCTGTGGTCGTAACCTTACTCGTTTTTTTTAAATAAGCTCGATATTTCAATTTCGTCCTACCTATTGAAACTATTAAATTCCATAAAAATTTAAATGAGACCACCTTACATTAATTACGAAAAAAATATATTTATAAATTTCTTTTTCGTGTGGTTTTTTCGTGTTTGTTGTATGGTTCCCGAACACATGAGTCAGCGATATACATACTACAATCGAATTGATAACCTACGTCCTTCTCGAAGGCTGTTAAACAGCGTTTAATATATTAGCAAGACTTTAGCCAATTAATTATGTCTCTTTGAATTTGGTAGTATTATTTTGTAATGTTACTAAACGATCACTAATACAGGTTTACCACAAGCACCACAAATTTACATCACAGCCTAGTTAATTCAACTCCGCTTCTATGAAACTGATTCGATATCCTAGGCCATGATAGTAGCTGAATACATAATTAATGACTGGATATTAGTTTAGCCTAAAAGCTCACGTATAGGTCATCTGCGTGTAATAGGTATATTGATGATTCTATTAGTTAGGTTAAACGCAATACTAATAATACTATTCCGAACTGTCTAATATGTGGTAACCAACTGCAAAATTCGTGTATATTTTGGGAGCTGCCATAGGTCGCAAAGAAACGATAGCGCTTCTATACGACACTTCCGTAGATAGAAATTTAGGCATAGTCAAGTAGACGACTGTGCCTAAATTTCTATCTAGAAGTGTAGTGATTTTGGGGTATATTTGTAAATAACTTCAATGTCTAACTCCTTCAGCGTGGACTATAGTGCCATAACGTAAAATTCTCCTTATTCCTTATGTCGTGTAATTTTTAAACGTCCGGCCCAATTTGATAGTTATATGCACTAAAAGGCACCTTAAGAGATTTCACCTTTGTTTGGTGGTCCAGGGATTTGGACTGTACGTTGATAACTTAGACAGCAAGTAAGCTAAGCCTTTAAGAGTAAGTTGAACATAAGGGGCATGTTTAACCAATAAGAAACATGTATTCAAGTAGTTTAATTTTTTTTTATCTTTATATTTTTTACGGGTTTTTGTCCAATAAGGATATGCCAACCCCATCATACCTTATAACATCGTAAATACATAATAATATAAATACCACACAAAAAAGCTTAAATTAGAGGTACTAAAAGAACAAACGCTGCTGCTCACTGCTGAACGAATACTAAGCTACATAGCTTTTTTGCTGCCTGCGATTTAGGGTTTGCTAAAATGCTTTGTATCAAACCTACATCCAGCCTATTTAACTTTAATTCGTTCAGAAGCGAGTTAGTTTAATTTTCCAATGAACTAGATCCGTTTTTAAGCCTTCGTTTTTGTACCTGTAATAAGCAAGCTGCCCCTATCGAATTTTGTTTCATCTAATAACGTTTGTAGGAAAATATCATCATCATTAAATAGTGTTAAAATAATTTCCATATATTTATGAATCACTTAACATAGCTAAAATTAACGCTACGACAGTGGATGTACTTACACTATTACTACTAATGAAATAAAAGCACCGTCAATGTCAAAGTGAATTCATCATCTGTACTTTACTAATAAACCAATAGTCTTCCCTCAAAACTAAAAAAATCATAAATTCCATTGGCTAGTGGGAGTCGCCTTTTCCTCTTTTACCAATCCTGGATAAATCATTTTATTGTTAAACTACGTACGATACACACCAGCAGAATTATTATACAAGGCCAAGGTCAGCAGAATTAATATAGATGGCAGTCCTCGTAAGGATAATAGAAAGGAAACATGTAAATTTTATCTCCTGGTGTATTTCGTTTATAGCTTAACGACTAAAATATATACTATAGATTGATAGAACGATCATCATCATATCAGCTGCAAAGACGTTCACAGCTGGACAAAGGCATCCCCCAAAGATCTCCACAACTGCCGGTCTTGCGCTATTCGCATCCAGCAGTTGATAGTACGATATCTATGGAATCTACGAAAAAGACATTTTATTAGAAGTTTCAATTTGCCTGATTCTTGCTAGTAAATTGAATCGGCTGATAAATATCGTTCCGGCGGACGATTTAATTTATGATTTGGCTTGACAGAATATGCTATCAGAACTAAAATAGTTATCTTCTAGTTCCTTATTTCCCATAAACTCCTTTTATCCGTAAAAGGAGTCTTCATTAGTCTATCAAATAAAACCTTTTCATAATATTGTCATAGTTTCACAGCTTTTATATTATTTCTATAGTTTTCTACCGAGATTTAGCGGCGATAAAACATTTATGAGCGTAAGTGGTGATTGGTTATGACGTCATAAATGTCAGTCAATGACCTCCTGCTGTGTTGAATGGTTTATTGTGTTGCCTGCTTAGTTCTCCTCCCATTAAGTTGAGTAGTGTCTTGAGTGTTTCAGTTTTATGTTTCTACTGATTCAGTACTATTGTTTGTATTGTATCCGTCTACTCTATCAAAGGTCAATCACTCTAAAGTTAAGTATCTTTACCAAGTTCTATTTGCGAATTTAAACAGTGATTGCTGAATTTAAATAACACAAGCTTGGTTTTAAGTTCCATTTTGTTTTATTTTATACAACAAACATTTGCTTAATACTAATACAGTATTTCTTAGAAAAGACTTAGTTAATCACTCAACCAGCATCGTTATATACAATAATAATGTCCTCCTAGCCGAATTTCTGCCACGGCGGCCTGTCTCAACAGAGATTTGCCATCTGCGCGGGACATATTATAGTGCTCAAGTATGTGCGCAAACACAGAAGCACTTTCTATTCCATCACTCTCATGATCGGAAAGAGGTCAGGTACAGGACCGACGGCTTTACGTGCTCTCCGAGGCACGGGGGTATAATACCGCCAACTCCCAGACTTCGGGCTGATGCTGAGAAATTTTTCTTTTTACAGAAAAACCCAAAACTTTTGGCCCGACCCGGGATTTGAACCCATGACCTCGTTCTCTGCGGATGAACACGCTACCGCTAGACCAACGAGGCAGTCGTTATATACAACAGATCATATGAAACAATAAAACTAGTAACATGCAACGAGGGCAAACTATGGGTAATCAACAAAATAAAGTTAGTCTAGATATTATACAATAGGTGTGTGTGTGTTAGGTATTATACAGTGATAATAATATTTATACGGTAATAATATTTGAATTAGACAAACTTATTCATTAACTATTTTTTAAACTGAAATTTATACAAGACAAATATATCAATATCAGTAAAATTATCGTTTTCGTTCCTATAAAGGTAAAAAATCAAATCCTTATTCCTATAAGGTTTCCGTTATTTTTTCTTTTGAGGTAAAACCTTATCAACTCCCGTGTCTCTTTGTCCGTCTGTCATAGCAGATTTGCACTAGACTGATTGTGTTGCAATTTCGTTTAATTTGGTAACCCTAACACAGACATGTATCGTTGATAAATGAATTGTAATATGGGAACCACTTTTATATTTAGAAATTTTTAATAATAACTTTAAGAAACAACATCGCGTGACTTATCAAATGAAAAAAGTTCTTCACCTAACATTTTTAATCCTTTTTTTTAAAATTTTTTACTTTTTTAACACTTTTTTACTTTAAATATCAGACATTTTTTATAGGTTTTCTAGAAAACCTATAAAAAATGTCTGATATTTAAAGTAAAAAGTGAGTATGATTTTTTTTGCACTTGCCGATTCCATGCGACTTTAACTCACATTTATCCTATTTTTTGAGATAAATTACACGCAATTATGTCAAATTACATCGTAGTAACTGTAAGTATTAAAAATCAAATGAGCAAGGTTGTCTAATTGATTTTGTTTTTAAATCTAACCTTATCTAAGTAATATTTGCAAAACAATTCAAATGTTAAGGAAAAAATACTATTTGAAACTTAGGTTAACCTTCTTCTGAATTAGAATCCCAACTTCGTAGCAACAAAACTACACATGGATTTAATGAAGTATTCATTAAATCCTCTCCCAAAGATCTCCACAATTGCCGGTCGTACGCTATCAGCCGAAAAACGTCCACTCCTGGACAAAGATCGCCTCAAATTCCGGTCTTGCGCTATACGCATCTACTACATAATACATGACAAAGTTAATAACTTTGAATTTTTCTTACTCCATCACTTAAATATGGCTAAAGTTATTTAGTTAGTTAAATATGACACTTAAATACATTGTAATGAAATTGAAATAGTTCTTACGTTGAATTAACACACTGACATATGCTGAAATTATAAGTTGCATCGCATTTAACACAAGACACGTATATATCGGATAGATAAAAAAATGCCTAATCCTGAACTTATCGAATTGTCAAAATAGAATTTGTAATTTGAACAGAATAAAAACACAGTAGGCAATAGTATTTCTATTATGTCATCTAAAAATATCTCGACTATATCGCTATTAAACCTCGATATTCAATAACATCAGCTGGAAATCGTTACTAGTGTGTATAACGTATGCCAAAGCGATTACCCAACACAAAACCTATGCGGTACTGACACAGTTCCAGTATCACACAGTAAGATATGTTTTTAAAGTTTATGTAAACGCAATGGAAATTATTTAGCACAAGAACATCATTATGTAAATTGATGCCGTTAAATGTCAATAAATACACATAAAAGTCGTAATTTCCTATGTGTCTTTGGACTCCGAAGCAGTCTTTTAGTGGTCGGAACAGCAGCATTTGTTTGTGTTTTTGCCAATGTTGTGTTATATTTCCCTATAAATTTAGATGTTTGTTACTGAATCACGGGAAAGCCGCCTTCGGGATTCTGACGAAGTTTGTAATGAAGAAAGGTTTAGAAAAAATTTACACATAAAAGTAAGGTCGAAAAAAATATTGTAATATTTAGTCAAGAAACATTTTTAATAGCTGCCCGGAGTCAGGAAGATAAAGCTGCTCCACCCCGGTGCTTTGGAGGGAACTTAAAGCCATGGTGCGATAACTGCTTTTTTGGTCGTTTGGATAGTTTCATCAGATCCGATTATGACAGAAAGGAGAAATTGCACACATTCGGGCACTATAATATGCTCAGCGCAGACGCCTAGTCTTCGTTGAGACTGACCATAATGACAATATTATATGGCGATGAAACCACAGTATAATGTACTCTTGCTTAATTAGGGTTAGGCATTTCTGACTCAAGGGTAACTCAGACCTAAAATTTGCACATAACTGATTTAAATAAAAGCATTTTCCTTTCTGTACTCTCCGTCTTCTGTGACACAGTCGTTATGCATAGCTGAGCGCGTTCCCAACGTTACTGTGATTTTACGACTACCGCGTCATGTGGGTCAATTGAATCTTTTGTTATGTTTCAACTCGTAGTGGTGCATAAGCGTACCTATATGTACACTGATACATATAGATTTGCATGTATACACTGAACATTTTAGATTTTTTTATCTGTGTATCAAAAGGAGTTATGATTTTGACTGTTTATATAGAATGTGTAACATGAATAGTGGACGTAACTTAAGGCGCTTAATTTTGCTATGAAACTGAACAACATGTCAGACATCAGCTTCAAAATACAAAAAAAAATGCGGGGCAGTCCTTGGGGACTGCCAAAAAATAAAAACTATTTTTTTCTTTTACTTCTACTTCTCATCTAAATAATCTCCAATATAATAGTTAACAATTTGTCTTGAGATATAGTATTTGTAAATATATAATGTATATTAATAACGCATGGAGATATATCTATGTATACATGTACACAGTATACATCATATAGCTCACGTTCTCTCAGTCTTCGTTTTTATTGTTTATTTATTTTTATTTTATATTTTGTTGTCTGTGCAATTTTTGAATAAAAATCTTTCTTTCTTTCTTTCTATATAAATATGACTATATATTATTATACGGTCAGATACATTAAAGGCATTACTGCTAAGCAGGGTTAATAGACAGGAGAACAAAATGTAACATATTATCCCTATTTATATACACCCCATTTTGCCGTATTGAATTACAACAGCGCTTTATTACTTCGGGATTGTTTCGTTATTATCTAACAAAAATGAAACAATAATTATTGCAAATATCTTGATATTCTTGGGGAATCGCAATTAGTACGATAATTGCTCACAATGATTGCACTAATTTATATTATGGTCCCCCCTGTATGGACTGACCGCGAGCCTAGTTGCTTAACCTCTCTAAACAGTTACGGATCGGTGAAAATATCTAGCTATGAGCGCCTATATTATACTAAACTAGCTGTGCCCCGCGGTGTTACCCGCGTTAAATTTTATAAATGTTCTTTGCTGTAAACCTCACGGAGCCCGAGACCTTTCCAACGACTGCAAAACCGTGGAAATCGGTTCGTGCGTTCTGGAGTTATAGCGTCAGGAAGGAAAACCCGACTTATTTTTATATAGTAGAAGACTAGCTGTGCCCCGCGGTGTTACTCGCGTTAAATTTTCTAAATTTTCTTTGCTATAAACCTCACGGAGCCCGAGACCTTTCCAACGAATGCAAAACCGTGGAAATCGGTTCGTGCGTTTTGGAGGTATAGCGTCAGGAAGGAAAACCCGACTTATTTTTATATAGTAGAAAATTACAATTGAAAAAAAAATAGTAGTAACATAGGGAGTAATGAGTCCTTATGTTCACGGGTACTTTACAAACATATAGTTAACGGAAATAAACCACACGCGGTTAAAACAGTTGCGTCGCCGCTTCGTGTCCCGGGTTCGATTCCTCCGCAGTACTACTATTTGTTTGATCCAAAAAATAACTGTGCTGAATCTGGATGTACCTTGTGTTCATCGATTAAATGTTATGTATGTAAATGCACGACACAGGAATTAATTTACCTATCGTGGGAGTTGTCTAAAAAAAAGAGGTGAGAAGACTGTCTTTACCGTTTCGCGACACGTCCAGTTCATATGATAATTCTACAGTTACTTATTTAAACCTTGTAATGAGTAATAGGATATTCGGAATTTATAATAATTAATTTTGGTGGTCATTACTTCGAAGTATTTAACTGAGTACAGCAATATTAAATATCCTTGTAATTAAAAATCATTATACTTACTAGGATTAGCATCCTAGTAAGTATAATGATTTTGTTGGATTACTTACATGATTTTGCTGTCGATTCAGTATTTTACACCGCTAAACTAATTTAAATGCCATTACACCTCTTTCTTTGTCCCTCTCTCTTTCTCTATAGGTAGGTATAATAAACCTTGTATGAAGAGATCAGTGTGTAGATATATGCAATTGCCAATTAACTAAAACTGCGCGCATCGGGCTAATAATAAATTAGTCGAAAGGTCCAGACTTGTTCTTCATTTTAAAATCACTTTACACACATTTTAATTATAATAATAATATTTTTTTAGGTTATATTAATGTCCTGGGATATTATTCACACACGGCCATCCGATTCCAAACTAATCAGAGCTTGTAATATGGAAACCAAAGAACAGATATATCTTATCTATCTATATATATATAAAATTCGTTCTTCAATTGCTGTTCGTTAGTCTCGCTAAAACTCGAGAACGGCTGAACAGATTTCGATCAGCTAGTTACATATACTTACTTGTATAGATAATTACACCCGGACTCAGGACAAACAGACATGTTCATGCCCACAAATATCTGTCCTGGGTGGGAATAGAACTCACTACCTGCGGCGTGAAAGGATTTATAAATTTACCAACCACTTTATGTTGGTTGTAAGTAAAAGGTAAATAAATTGTATTCTTTCTTTATATTTTTAATCTCTCACATGTTGGCCTTAAATATCTCTCACCATGTTTATTTAAAAAACAAAATTGTATAGCTACCAAAAATTCGTGAGACATTTTCTTGTGTGGCTGACAACTCGACAGAGATAACAAAATTATATGGATACCTTGAAAAACTCCGAATCACAAGAGGGCTTACAAATTGTAATCTAATTGTTTTAAAAATAAATCAGCTTTTATTATTTACTAGCTGTGCCCGTGACCTAGAAAGGTATCTTCAGGTATAAGACAAACTTATATATTATTCATATAATCTATAGCTATAATTACTTACCTCAACTCCCAATTTTTTCTTCATGGTGGCAGTAGGAAATTTCATCACTCCATCTTATCCTGTGGGAACGTAGAAGTCGTCCCGAGAGAATATCTACCAGAACACAAGCTACTGCGTCTTTCTGAGTACTATTACAATTGTGTACCAACCCGTCTGCTAAGATTATGTCACATCCCCTAGATGATACATGGAAGAAGATTTTGGCCAGCAGGAGACGATGTTTTTTAGCATAAAGTCTATATATCCATTTGCCTATCTATACATATAATAAAATCGTAGGAAAGACAAAACTGTACATTGAATTTTTTTTAAAGGATACTTGGGGCGTGATCTACAACATATAGGCTACATATTATCACGCTATCACCTACTGAGGAGGAGCTATGATAATTTAAAAAAATTTACGCGGGTAAACCGCGAGGCACAGCTCGTTTTAAAATAATTAAATATCTTGTGAAAACTAACAAAACTAGGCACAGGCTGTATTATGGCAACCAGACAAATAATAGACATACTTTTTTGGGGATCAGATGGCCGTGTGTGAATAATGTCCCAGGATACTTATTTATTGCTAAATACATACATATTATACTCGTAGATAACTTACGCTCAGAGCCCAGACACAGAACTAGTAATCGTGACCATCACACAAAAATGTTGTAATATTTCCCTGCGTCACAGGAATTAAAAACAATAGTGCGGGCGTTGTCTTTAAAAAAAATATATGTGCTGGGTGGCCATATTTTTTTTTGACTTTGGCTAGCTATACTTCTATATACTATAGTCAAGGTCACTTACTATATTTTATATTTATATTTCCGTAAGGGGTACAAATTACCTGAATTTAATTAATACTATTTTCGCGACTTACCATCATGCTGTTTATGCCGGCATTTAGAAATCCGACTATTATGAGTTGGTATGTAATTAAAATTAATTACTAATAACCTTTCCTCTAGTTCTGGAAGCTTATTATGGTCCAGTTCCGTTTTTTCTCGTAGTTTTAACCCACTTCATAAAGGAGTTATCTATTGGACTGTATGTTATGAAGCTCCTTCATAATCCTATTTATCTGACAAGTGATAAACACCGCGTCATAAACAAATTGTCTCGTATATCCGATTTATGACTTAAGGGGCCACCAAACATCCCTTGTTCCAATTTCGGCTCACCGAACTAGGACAGGTTAATGGACAATACCTTTTGTCCGCCGTAATAAATTAGGTTTAAAACAGATTTTACGTTTGATATAGACAGTAATATCAACTAATTATCTGCTTTACATTTTAATAAAGGACCGTAAGGTGATAGCAGCTTTGTGGGCGTATGGCAAAGATTTTACTTTGAAGTGATCGTTATTAATTAAATGTCATAAATGTAATGACAAAAAGAAGTAAATCTGGGAAACAAAGAAAGGCTTCGGTCAGCAGTGGGAGACAGTAACAGACTTATTATAATAGTGTTATTATAATTATATGTTATGTTCCTACCCTGAGTTTTGGGCGCAGGGGCCAATTATATATTCTATTTTGTAGAAAGCATTATACTTAAAAGGTAAAAGAAATATTTTGTAGGTAGGAAAGATTCCGTGTTCAAATCACTGGGGTACGTCGGACGATTAAACATAAGGTGTCAAGAATTTGTAGAAGTTTGATTTTTATAGTACCAGGTCGTTAAACAAACATTCAGCTCACCTGGTAGCCAGCGGTTACTTGAGCCTATGGCGTTGCTAGAGCGTTTACATGGCGTTACTCAGTCGAGCCGAACTCTGAAGACTTTACAAACAAGGACGCAGCAGCCTTATTTTTTTATAATTATTTTATAATGTGAACTTGCTTTTTCAGTTCAGCAACATTAAGAGCTAATAAATGCTATGATCTTCTTTGTTTCATTTTTTGACGTTTGCGATACCCGGGTGTCAGATATAGGGGCACTAGAGTTGAAGCGCATTGACGCGAAAGCATTCGCCCGGATGGGAGAAAGACTAACCCTTATGCCACAGAGAGCATGGAGAATCAGTCTTGGAGAAGGACGGGCAAGAAACGCAAGTAGGAATCCTGCAGTTAGTTTCTTTACATCTATTTATTGTGCGTAGCTATCTCACTGTATTACGAAAGCCAAGGAAAATGGACTAACATATATATTCTGCTGGTTAGACATGTAAATAGTATACTTTAAAATACTTAAAGCGTAAGGTGTGATCTGGGTTTTGAAATTACTATTTATTTTATTTTATTTATTAAGGTTCACCTACAATTGTTTACATTAATTCTTATATCTAACACATTATCAAAAAACTTATAACAATGTAACAATTACTTAAAGGTAAACACCGCAAACGATTATATACAGAGATTTTACAATTTATACAAGAAACATATGACACTTAGATTGTTATATTATTATTTTATTTTTTTTGTTACTATTCTAAATTTGGTGAATGTGTAAGTAGGGATTTTTTTTTGTTAACAGAATCGAAGTGTAAATCGATTAAATCGCTAAAGCCATTTACCAATTTACACATCCTTGCGTAAGGAGAATTAGCACCTAAAACAGTTCTTCTTAACGGTGGACAAAGTGGTGTGATTGCACTGCGCGGAAGCCTAGCTGGAACGCGAAACTTGAAGAGTGCCAGTAACCCCGGACAATCAATTTGTTGGTTAACTATTTTATATGCAAATGTTGCATCATTTATATTTCTTCGGTTGTCTAGAGAAAACAAGCCAAAGTACGTCAATCTACTTTTGTAAGAGCGTTCCTTTTTGGAGACCCTATTAGAGAACGCAAGATGCCAAAGAAATCGCTTTTGGATTCTTTCAAGGCGCAATGAGTGGATTGCATAGTGTGGACGCCAGACTACGCTACAATATTCTAATATGCTCCTAATAAGACTATTGTAAACAAGAATGTTGGTTTTGTTATTACGAAAAATTTTACAATTTCTCAAAACAAATCCCAACATTTTTGATGCTTTCTTAATTATGCTGTCTAAATGAGAGTTAAATGTTAGTTTTTTATCGAAAATTACTCCAAGATTCCGTATAGTATCTACTTCACTAATTTTACTATTTTCAATATGGTATTCCGAGTGGATATAATTTTGTTTACGCGTAAACTTTATATGAAAGCATTTATTACAATTTAATTGCATTTTATTATCTTTGCACCACTTTATGAGCCTATTAAGGTCTTCTTGTAGGTGGATGGTCTCTTCGTATGATTTGATACTTCTTACGAACTTTAAATCATCTGCATACATAAAGACGTCCGAGAACTGAAAACAGCTTGAAATATCATTTATATAATATTTAAATAGAATTGGGCCTAAATGTGATCCTTGAGGAACTCCGGAGGATGCATGTCGCATAGTTGACTGATAACCATTTACCACTACATAAAATTCCCTATCCGACAAGTACGACGTCAACCAATCGAGCAAAGAACCAACAATACCATAGGCGCGTAATTTGGTGATTAAGATTTTGTGAGGCACTTTGTCAAACGCTTTGCTGAAATCTGTATATATGACGTCAGACTGCTGCCCGGAGTCTATGGACTTTGTTAATAATTCAGTAAATACTACTAGATTTGTACACGTGGATCTAAGTCCCACAAATCCGTGTTGATTGTCACTTAGGTAAAGCTTTAGGTGGTTTTGAATGTATGGACAAATTAGAACTTCGAAGATTTTGGCAAATGATGACAGAATCGAGATAGGCCTATAGTTTGAAACATTTTCAATGTTATCTGATTTATAAATCGGGACCACTTTTGCCAATTTCCATTTCATGGGGAATACGCCGGTGGATAACGACTTATTGTAAATAAGCATTAATGGATAAGCCAACTCTGAAGAACAAGCCGAAATAAAATAAGGTGGTATACCATCTGGTCCAGCTCCTTTCCTACCATCTAAATTCTTCAAAATTTTTAATAAAGTTTTGTGGTCTATATACGGGCTATTTAAACATAAGCTATTTTGTTCTAGCGATTGCAAGTAATCGGAGTTAAAGCTATTACCAACATGTTGATCTAAGTTATAGACGGAAACAAACTGATTGGCGAACATCTCACATATCTGTGTACCATCGTCAGTTGAAGTATTAGATCCATTTGTCATCGACTTAGGATATGAGCTAGACCCTCCTCTTTTGGCTTTAACAAAAGTCCAAAATAGTTTCGGATTGTTTGTAATTTCAAATTCTAAAAGTTTTGTATAACTATTATAACACTTCATGGCCAGACTATCACAATATTTGCTTACATATTTTAATTCTATTGCATCTAAAGGGTTTTTGTATTTTTGATATCGTTTCCTCAGCTTATTTTTTTCATTTAACGATTTAATTAGTCTACGGTTGAACCACGGAGGATATTTATTACCTTTTGGTATTCGGGATGGAATAAACTTTATTATGGTGTCATTAAGAATTTGATAGAAGACTGCAAGCATTTCATCCACACCACTATGTCCATCGAATAATTGATCCCAATTTTGTTCTTGTAAGAATTTACAAATGGAATCATAATCTCCTTTATAGAAATTTGGTCTTAAATTAACAGTATTATATAGGAGCTTGGCCTCTTTTTGGAGAGTAATGTTAATATCTAGAGCAGGGTGATGTTTATCGATATTGCCTATAAGGTTAAGGCACTCACTTACACTACATAATGACAAAGTAGACAATACTAAATCCAATATCCGACCAGCAAAGTTATTTACTAAGTTAAATTGACTGAGATTGTTAACATATGTAAAGTCCAGTAAGATTTCACTTGTGCTGGTTGGTTTATAATTTGTATTTTTATCATTTAATGTTTTCCAATCAATATTGTTTATATTTAAATCTCCTATAATACAAACCTGGCTATCTGTCATTTGCTCAAAGGCTGCATTACAATGATCGATATAATGTTCTAAGGAGCGACGGCATACCGGTGGAGGAAGGTACACTGCGCAGAAAACAACTTGGCGCAATATGTGCACTCCAGATATCTCTATGACGACCCATAAGTCCTCGCAGCTACTTTCCCAAGCTTTAACGCGTTTTGATTTAAAGGTTTTTCGGACTGCAATTAAAACCCCACCTCCATCCTTAGCACATTGAAAGGTAGACGTATTTCTGTCTCTCCTGTAAACCACATATCTTTCGTCAAATAATTCTCCACTGAAAACAGTGCTATTAAGCCAAGTCTCCGTTAGAATAATTATATCATAATTGTTGCAACAAATATTACGATAAACAGTATTGGTTTTTGTTCTTAGACCGCGAATGTTTTGATAGTAGATTTGTAAACTATTGAATTTAAAAGGATATAAAGAAAAATAATTATAGCATGCCAAGATTTACAGATATAAAGAAAAATAATAAGTTATATAATATTATTTAAACTATTTTGATTTTTTATAAGTATCTGATTCGAGTCATCGTTCTTTTTGACTACTACTATGATATTTACAATGCCTACTCGTAAATTTTTAGAAGCGTATCATACGTTTACAAATATGAGAAGTTGTTTTGGTATTATTATTTTTATGTTGCCTAAAATCCAATATTCGTTTTAATTATAGGTACTGTAATCCAAATGAAACCAAAATAATTGTTTTCTAATTCTGAACATTGAAACTGAATGTTTCTCAATACTAAAATAATATACTGTTCAATTAATTCGGAGACGCCATTGCTTCGTCGACGTTAGTTTTAATTGATGCCAATTCTAACTTTATCTAATAAAAATAACTAATATATATAGTTTTGGAACAGTCCCAGTTCTATTTACATTGGCGGCTATTTGTTTGAAATTATCGTTTGATCTCATTTACATGTTTTGCTAGTTGAGTTCCGATATTAAAAAAAAAATATCTGTTCAGTATTCAAAATAGAATTATAAGGTTCAGTTTTTAAATCCTCTGTATCTGAGTGGTGCTGGTCTGGTCGAGCTTTAACGCCGTGAGATTCAGTTCCCACATCAATCAATTTTCGCAATTCTGAAAACTAACCAGACTGGTTAGAATGGGCTTTTACCATAATAGAAATGGAAAAAGACAAGGAAGCAAAAAATGTCCAGCATTGGGCACTACGTACATAATAGTATTGATCATGGTTTTAACAATTGGGTTATCACAACGTTAGCAGTAGCTTACAGTATAATTAATATTCCTACCGTCAGCAACATGGAACAATAGTCAGATTGCATTAATAGTTTCGTCATTTTGATGTCATATTGATAACTATAATTTCAATTGTAGTTACAATAGTGTGCCCTATATTAACCTACTTCATAAAGAGGTATTCATTTGATTTAAAGTTTATTTTTTTATACGATGTAATTTCAAAGGTCCATTTCCAGTAAATCTTGGACGGATACAGAGAAAACATGATGATAGGTATGCAAGATACATATAAAATATTATAGTTTACTTTCATTATATTGTTCATAAATGCTCGCCAATTTAGGGTACTTCTGATATGGCTTTGAGAATTTTCGATGAGGTCTACCTCTTCCGGGTGTACCACACAGACCACGTATACTTGTTTCATTCAAGAAGATATACAAGATACGTGCATTAAATAGATACATATAACATACATCGTATGAGCAGTGGTTACCCTGGTGTCAAAGTTGTTCAAGTCGCCCCGTAGGCATCTGACATGGCTTAACGACTGCTGTCGAACGTCAACAGAAGGAACCGAAAACTTATCGTGCCCTCCAAAACACGGAGATTCCAAAATATAACCACTTTGACGGTCACTCATCCATAGACTGACAGCGTACCTAGGTGTTTTACTTCGCTGATGAGTTATGGATCGGTGAGTGCATAAATGTAATAATAATAATATATGAAATGAATAATACAACTGATACTGGTATTTATTTTTAAAGACACGTGCGTGTTTTTTTTTCATATTTCACACTTTCTTTGTTGTTTAAGAAACGATCCTGATAAATTTTACTCGATAGGTTATGTAATTGAGAGAGAGAAAGTTCCATATTAACTTTTTGCGTTAAGTAGTTGAAGTTGATTGTATAATTTTTAAGACATTAATTAATCCTTTTGTAACAATATAATTTAGTTAGACATATATAATAAAAAATTTGGCTGTGTACTTAATTTTTATGTAAATATGTTTTTACTTAATATCCCATTGGACATGATACTGGTAAAAATGTTGATCCTACCGTTTTTTTCTTTCCATTCCCAATAAGGTTGGGAAATGAATATATAAACTTATTGTACAGACGCCAGCACATCCAGCTACCCCAATCTATCAAACTTCTTTTATAGATTTTCAACGTTATCACATAACATAAGGTTCATTTTAAATTGGGGAAATTTGACACATTGGGGTAGCTTGATGTGCTCGCGTCTGTAAATGTCCAATCGTTAGCTTCAATAAACTATAAAGAATGGTTAAAAATACTATAAAGTAAAAACCACTAAACATAGATTCACCAAACGTTGAAGTAAATAAAAATATTTGTATCTTATATTTTTATTCTAAACATTTCCGCTTGGTGAGGGCTGTCGAACACAACAACAAAAAAATAATTTGAGTGTATTTGATTTTTTCTATGGAGTGCTATCTCCAGAAAAGTGTCAGTCACTTATTTAATGATACATATAAGAATAAACATTCTATTTATATATCTGGCTTATTAGTCTAGTGGTTAGTGAACCTGAGTGCTAATCAGAGGACGTGGGTTTGATCCCCACCCAGGACAATTATTTTTACGATGAACACGAAAATTTCTTGTGTTTGGGTGTAATTTATCTCTGATATGTATGTATTTAGACATATATAAGTATGTTTATGAGTTGTCTGGTTGCCATTGTATAGGCTCTACCTAGTTTACGATCAGATGGCATTGGCGGTTTAACTTAGAAACTATTCATACTGAATAACTGTAATATTTAATGGTAATTAATTACGCCTATAAAATTATGAAATAAAGATCATATTTTACGTGTAAAAAGAGGGGCAGAGTGCTTTTAGTCGTCTTATCTAATATGTAGGATGTTAATAATAATAATAATATATAATAATAATATCTTTATTTGCATAAAAAGTGATTGTTGTTACAACTAATAGTTTCACATGGCAGTTCTTACATCTATTTTTTATACAATCTTGTGGGGGTAGTTCTGCTATCCTTGATAGGTTAATTACTAACCTGTAGTAAGGAACAACAGTCCGCTTCCCTTTGGTATGCACATTAACAATAATAGTTCACATGTGTATAGATATTAGTTTACAGTTACTTAGATACTAAATTAAATTACAAATAACATGCAGTAAAATGGTGTGTCTGTGTGTGCTTAAATGTGTGTGTGTGTCTGTGTGTGTGTGTGTGTGTGTGTGTGTGTGTGTGTGTTATATTGTACTGCTAGATAAATATTGTAAATATATAAAGCGTGTGATAATAATCGTATTAAGAAATGAATGTGGGCAGATTGAATTTTTGTATAATATGTAACACATGTATTTACTTATTTAAAGTAATTTAAAGTAATTACAGTAGGAATTCTTCCGTTTCGTCGTAGGATTTCTGTCGGAGAAATGATTTGATTAAATATTTACAAGTAAAGTGAGAGGAACCGTATATTGGGTATGCTAAGTTAATTTTATTATATAGGTGTGGGCCCAAGTAATAGGAGAAACGCTTGGTGAAAGATGAATTCGGTTTCGGAATAAGACAAATTTTGTCTTTTCGACGTTTTGTTATTTTTTTGTATGGAGTATTTTTGTGTTGCAGAAGGATGGTATGAAATATAAATAGTTGACGTATATTCAGGACATCACACGAGCTATACAGCGTATTCGTTGAGAACATTATAGGCCTAAATGTTGATACTTTTAGTATGGCTCTGTGTGCCACTTCGAGTGGCATAAGGATTGTCTTTGCTGCGCCACCCCAGCAGGAAATACAGTAGGTGACAATAGACAAACATATAGCATAATATACACTGCGTATAATTGCTTGATTAGCAATATGGCGCAAAGTCTTAAATATATAAATTAGTTTACGTACCCTGCCGACGAGAGTATTAATATGTAATTTATAATTTAGACATCTGTCTAAGGTCACCCCTAAATATTTAATACTGCCAACTGATGATATAGATGGACAAGTGCATGATGTTTGAGATGATGTATTACAGGAATGTAGTTTCAGTGTGAGTGGAGTTCGTGGTTGTGATATTGAGCTAATAGAAAAGGTAATGTATTTCGTTTTTTCGGTGTTAAGTGTTAGTGTGTGGGAAATAAGCCAGTTCGATGCAAGTTCCATCCCATATTGAGCCCTGCGTTCCAGTTCTGACCACGTATCACCAACAAATGTTAATGCTGTGTCATCTGCATAACATACAGTCTTTGAATGTGGGATTTTCGTTTGGCAAAGGTCATTTATAAATACTAAGAATAACGTAGGACCCAATATGCTGCCTTGTGGCACACCATACTGAATAGGTAGCTCCTGACTAGTGTAATTATCGATTTTGACTATTTGGGAACGATTTGTGAGATAATTTCGAAATAGTTCTAATTGTTCTCCTCTGATACCCATTTGTTCAAGTTTGACAAGGAGAGTGTTTACGGGAACCGTGTCGAACGCTTTTGCGAGGTCTAAAAATACTGTTAGAACTTTTTTATGCTCATTGAGGCTACGAACGACAAAATTTGTCAGCTCGTGAACAGCATCACAGGTGGATTTTTTCTGTCGGAATCCAAATTGATGAGAAGAGATAAAATTATTATGGTCCAAATAGTTGATCAGTCTTTTATTGATAAGACGTTCGAGTATTTTAGACAACGCAGTTAAGACTGCAATGGGACGGTAATTGTTCGGAAGGCTCCCGTCACCCCCCTTGAAAATAGGATGTATTATCGCCTTTTTAAAAGCATCTGGAAAGACAGCAGTGTCGAAACAAAGATTGAATATGTGGCTTAAGATGGGTGCCAGGTATAGAGAATATCTCTTCAGGATAATTGGTGATATACCATCCCAACCGGTAGAAGCGTTGGAACGTAACGAGTGTATAATAGAATTTACTTCGGCCGGGTTAGTGTGTTCTAACACAAAAGATGAGCATGGTGAGGGCTTGTGTGTGAATTGTGGGGTAGTGGTCGGGTGTGAGGACTGTTGGATTTTTAAATTCTCCGAAAGATTTTTCCCAATATTGACGAAGAAAGAATTAATATCGTTACAAGACTGTGTATGTGAGGTTGAGCTCTCAAGTAGAAGTGCTGAAGAATTTTTTATTTTTGTTGTATTAGTTATTTGCTTTATAGTGTCCCATAATAACTTTGGGTTATGACTAACTTTATTTATTTGTTCCGCATCATAAAGTCTCTTTGTTTTTTTCAGGATTCGTGTACAGAAATTTCTATAGCGCTTGTAGCTAATAAGTATTATCTCGTTTTTTGGAGATTGCTTAACCTTTTTATGCAATGCATCCCTATGTTTTATGCATCTGACTAAGCCGGGCGTAATCCACGGTTTGAGTAGTCTCTTCTTAGATGGCACCATTTTGAGCGCTGTATGCTTTGCGATGGCTGACCTCAGTAATTTTATTAGGTGTTCAGTTAGGAGATTTGGGTTCGTTATAGAAAACAGAGAATTAAAATCTATTTGGGAAACTGATTTATCAAGTCCGTCGTAGTCAATTTTAGTAGTAGTTCGAGGGCCACTTTTCTGAATACTTTGGTTGCTTATACAGAGCAGAGTCGAGTAGTGATCTGTAACTGTCGATTCAAATATAAATGAAAGTGTCCGAGACTTTGTTCTCAAGATAGTATGATCTAGACAGTTGTTACCTCGAGTAGGCTCCGTATGAGCTGGTAGGAAACCGTGAAAGGCTAGGCAATTTAGGTATTCGTGTGCACGTGCGTCAAGAGTACTAGGCTTAATATCTATGTTGAGATCACCGGTTATTATAACTGTTTTGAAATTAGTAAGTGATGGCAATAGATTATTGAGACATATTAAAAAGTTGTTGATATTATCAGTAGATGGCGATCGGTAGATACATACTACAGCTATGTTAGAGTTAATTTTTACTAAGATACCTGAAGCAGTTTGATTAAGGTCAAGTTCTTCACAAACAGCTAACAGTTCCGATTTTATATATATAACTACACCATCACTTTGATTGATGTGTTTTGTGGTCTTGAAAACAGAGTATTTGTGAAGGACCGGTACGATAGTATTGCTGGAGCATGATAACCAGCATTCAGTCAAAATTAACAGGTCGTTGTCAAAAGAAAATCGGTGTAAAAATGTTTGTAAATTGAGAAAATTGCAGTTAATAGATCTTATGTTTTGAGTGAAGATTTTTAAGAAATTATTCGAATGATTCATATAGCTTGTAGTTTGTTCAGGAATGCATGTATGGACTTCAGAAACGGAGAGTTGATCAACACTATTTATTAAATCAATGTTGTTATTTATCATTTTAGAAGGAAATAATTGTCATAAAGTATGAAATGGGTACATGTAAAAAGCAGATAAAATGTGTAGTCTTCATTACTATGCGGTAAATTACTTCAGCTGGCTTGTAACGTCGTTCAATTTTAGAGCTAATATTTGCAAACATTTTTAAGTTATAAATAATCGTAGTAGAGATAAAGTAAAGGTATCTTGAATTTTTACGACTTGGTATATATGTGTATGTAAAATAATCCATAGTTAGTATATTGTGTGTTTTTATGTAGTGATTTATGTCTAGCACAGGTTGGTGAAATTTAGATGTGTTTAGTGGGTGTTTGGTGTTATCTAATAATTTAAAAATAAGTGTGAAAAAACAAATTAGGGTGAGTAGAACATATGTAAAATAACATTTAGTATAACAATAAATAGCAGTAAAATAACAGTGAATATGGCATACTAGTATTAGTGGAACTAGTCATACTTTGGGCAAATTCTGGAGTTGTTCTTCATTTTTAATTATTATAGTCTGGCTATTTGGGTCCTTTTTCAGCATGATACGTCCGTTCGAAGTCCAACAGAAGCAGTATTGATTTAGTTTTGCATATTCTCTTGTCAGATAAAATATTTTTTTAGCGTGGGGAGTTAATTGTTCCGTAATGAAAATCGGCAGTTGTTCGGTTGTTTTTATATTTATGTGTGATGAATTTACCTTATTATTAGGATTCTGCTTATTGTATTGCTTGATACTACTGAGGAATTTAGCTTTCAGTAACGTGTTCGTGAATTCCAGCGTGATGTTTGAGGCTGGTTTTTCTTTTTTTGATGGCTGTCGGAATATATCACGAATTTGACTGGCATCTATATCTATGTTTAACTGCTTAGATAAATGTGTTAACGTTTCATATAACATGGATTTGGTTTCGGCCACTCTCTTTGGTATATTACGCAGTTCTACTGAAGTTTTAATGAGATTTCGGTCATGTTTTTCTAGTTTTTCTTCAAGCATAGTTAACTTGTTTCTCATTATGTGCCGTTCTTTTTCTAATCCAGATAACTTGACCTCCAGAGTAGACAGTTGGTCAGATACATATGATATTGACTTTTCCAATTCGTTATTGTTGGTCCTGATTTCAGCATATTGGCTTTTTATTTCTAGAAAATGATTTTCCAATTTATCGAGTCGTGAATTTTGAGTGCTCATGAGTTCATTTATCATCATTCTGATCTCGGTTTGGAAACTATCAGTTTCCTTAGTAGGGGAGTCAGAAGACAGGCATCTGCGTTTAGCTGACTGCGCAACCTTTATATTTGAAGGTTCACCTGCATTTAATTTCTGGGTGTCCGATTCCGACTTTGATTGATCCTTTTGTTTTGGTAGTGTTTTCGGCATTTTCGTTTACAATAAACAGGTTACAGAAAAATAACTCCTTGAAGCAATAAAATTACCCGCTAAATCGCTGTCGCTCGTAGTTTGTGGCAAGCAGACGGGGCGCTTACGCCGACCTCACGTGGTGCGCGGGCGCTTCGTCACCGCCTTGATCGCTGCGTCGCTGCAGTTGCTGTCCCGTTTTCTCAAGCACTCCGCGTACACTGCGATTATCTTCTGCACGCCTAGTACTACGTGATTTTTTAAGATTATTTATTTGCCACAATTTTGTAAATTTATTTGAATTTTAGTAAAAATACTACACAGATTTTGCGTCTATTCGCTTTCGCGGTCCGAGGGGAAGGGGGGTGGGAAGGTGTTAGGAGTTTATGCTGTATATGTATATTATTGTTGGTTTGTACTGAATATAGAACGATCAAAGAAACCTATTCCGAAATATTTATATTTTTTTACGTAACCCTAAAAATAAAATGTACCCATTACAGAATTGTAATAGCACTTCTATTTAACAGAAATCCGAAGCAATTGAATGACAAATTGTTCGCAACTACGGCGTAGTACAATGCTACGAGATCCGGTACCATTTGTCCGTAGCCGATAACGCTACGGTGATCTACGAGCCGTAGTCGTTCGTAGTCGTTTACTTCCACAACGCCGATAGAATGTAAATTCGTTTATCAAGATAAAATTTTATTGAAATCGACATTACTTTTTATTAGGGTTTGATGAGACCGTCATTTACACCTGAAAGGTTTATTAAATTCAATTGGCTTAAATTTAGGCCTATATATAGGGTTAGGAACTAAGATTAAGTTGCGTGATGTAAAATGTTAACTAATTTTCTTATGACTTCTTATTAGATATTTTTATTTCCCTAGGAAGTATTAAAATCTTAATCTCTTCTTAATGCAAAATATTCAAATTATGGACATAATCTTTTTAATTATTATGGACATAATAATTAAAAAGAGTATGTCCATAATTTACCCATTAGAACTGATAGTGTCCTACTAAATCCAATTTTTAAGAAGTCAGGCTCTGGTACTCTGTTCCGCCAAATATTCGCGACTGTAAAACCATCTCCTAATTTACAAGAAGGGTGAAATAAAACTACGCGGCCCTTACACCTTAGATATATGTGTTTTTATGTTGTTTCTCATTTTAAATTGTATATGTATTTACTTTTTTTGTATTTTGTATGTACGTATCATTCTACCAACTCATAATTTTATATCTAAGATTTCTTTAGAAATTAGTAATTCCTATTGTGCAATGTCATATTTTGTATTGTATGTATTCTATCTAATGTTTACGTTTTGTGTCTGTATAAATAATAAAGATATCATAACCGTTACCATGTATTTTTTTTGTAATTTTATCAAATCCTGAAAGTACTACTCAGTGTTATCATTAAATTAGAACAACATGTTTTTTTATCCACTCCTATTTAATGCCACTCCATACTTAAGGCACAAATAAAAAAAACTTGTGTGTACTTATGTACACGCGTTAGAAGTTATACTTCTTAATATACAACTTGAACATAGTTATCAATTTTCATACCACCTAAAACTAACGTCATGCTGTTAAATATTTTGGTGTCTGTGTGCGCGCGCATCGTAAAAATTCACTCTCATCATTTTTCTCCATCGCGCCAAAAGAAGTATAACTTCAAAAACATAAATTAGCCGCACTTCTGGTATAAAGAAGGTACTCTAAAATATATATATTTATTTATTCACGGATTTTCCCCTTGACTGAATGTAGGAATCCTATAATGTTTTTATTGTAATAGCACTAAAATTAAATTTGATCATTAAGTGATTTGTCGGTCAGTTTATAGATATATGACTGCCAAAGTGATTTGATTTTAATCTACTTTAGGCCTACTTGAATAAATTTGAAATTAGAAGAAGGAGAAGAAGAAGAAGGAAGCAAATATTTTGATGATTATGTCAACTGAAAGACGTCCACTACTAGATAAAGGCCTCCCGAAAAGATTACCGCAACGGAGTTCGATCCATTATATAAAGGGACATGTACGAATGGCCACGCTTGACAGGCGCGTTGCCGCCCGCAATATGCTGTTCATGGTACATAGAGAGACGGTGTTGCCTGTTCTCTGGTAAATTTTCCCTCGGGACCTCCACAGGATGAGATGGCATGGTGTTGTTTGTGCTCGTCAGCCACACAACACAAAATACTTAACGTGCAGTATATTATTTACGTACAAACAGACATATTCTTGCTCAATGTACAGACGACAGCACATCAAGCTACTATTTCTATCCAATTTCCCCAATTGAAAGTGAACCTTATTATGCTTTTGTGATAAAGTTGAAAATCTATAAAATAAATTTGACAGATTGGGGTAGCAGGATGTGCTGGCGTTTGTACAATTTATCCCGGACATACTTCAAAACAACAAAAGTAAGCGGTGTCGTAGTGATTTCACACTTCATGTCATCAACAAAGTAAATACATACATAATACATACCCGACCCAACCGCCAGAAACAGTAATGGTTTGTCTTTTCTTAGCTTTTTATTTGTCTTAAGTTATTCATAAGTTACATTTGGGTCGGTTGGCGTGGTTTGTGGATGCTTGCCTTTCACTTCGCAGGTCGCGGGTTCGATTCCCACTCAGGACAAATATTTCTGTACATGATCATATCTGTTTGTCCTGAATCTGTGAATCTATAAGTATGTATTTACAAAAGAAAAGTAGTTTATGTAGTATATCAGTTATTTGGTTTCCATAGTACATGCTCTGCGTAGTTTGGGATCAGATGGCCGAGTGTGAATAATGTCCCAGGATATTATTATACATTATTATATAAAAGTAACATTTGTTATAAACGCTCGCGAATAGGTGAATGCCCTGATTTCTAAGACACAAGTTTGGAGAGTTTAATACTTTATGAAAATAAATATTTCTTTTAAGTCTATTTGATTTATTGAATAAACACTTCTACCATTGTTTTCAATAGAGTTGTTTATTTATTTTTGAAGCAACAACGGTATCGATGTTTTCAATACAGTACCGAGTTGAAATGTTACGGTTAGAGGTTAAATAGGAATAAAACTAAGAGAATATAAAATATTTTTTTGCATAAATGTGTACAAGAAAGCTCATGGTTGTAATAAGTCATTTATAACAATAAGCTTTCTTCTCAGCATCTTGCTTCACAGTCAGCCCATAATTTAATACTTTTACAGCAGTCAAAGAGATATAACATAAAGTAATATAACCGATTATAGACCACATAGTGATTCTTCATCATGTCAGCCAAAGTACGTCCACTGCTGGGCAGAAGCCTCCCCAAAGAATGGGAGATATGGTCTATGACTGGTTTAATAAAATATAATAAATTTACTGTAAAAATCTGACATTTAAGTTTAAGTAATATACCCGATATTACTCATAAATCATAAATCTTTATTTGTATAAATGTGAGGAATACAGGTGTTATTTTTCACATTATTTAAATTTCTCACATTTGTCATATTGTAAATGGCATACAAATGTTGTACTTACAAACTAGGTAGTTATACTTAACTGAAAATATTAACTAATTTGTGACACATTTCACACTACTGACACAATATTAGTGTTATTTTTACATATTTACGTTATTATTTATTATACGTTATTAATTATACCAAAAAAAAAATTACTTATATATAGATGTCAGATTTTTACAGTAAATTTATTATATTTTTTTAAACCAGTCATAAACCATGTTTATCTCACATACAATTAAATAAATATGGATTTAATTGCTACACAAATTGGAGTTTGTATACATTGATATGTTATCAACATATCAATGACATGTATTGCGCTTACACATTTTAGTCCAATATACATTAACTTAGCGGTAAAAACTCTAAAATATTTGTTTTAGTAAAACAAAAGTATTTGGCTTACTGTAGTATAATATGACGTAGCTTACACGGTCACCATAGCCTAGTTGGTAGTGCTCCTGCCTACGAAGCTGGTGGTCCTGGGTTCGAATCCCGGTATGTGCAAATATTTGTGTGATGAGCACGAATATTTGTTCCTGAGTCATGGATGTTTTCTATGTATATATGTATTTATCTATCTATATAAGTATGTATATCGTCGCCTGGTACCCATAGTACAAGCTTTGCTTAGTTTGGGGCTAGGATGATCTGTGTGACATTGTCCCCAGATATTATTATTACATCATAATTCTACGAAAATATTATAAAATATTATTTCTTTATTTCAAACTCAAGACTCTACCGAATACTTTTTAATTATCGGTATATAGCTTCCATTAAGTGCCCAATATTGAAGTAATCAATAAAACGGGATTTCATGAATCCGGTTTTAACAAGTGGCTAAAGTTTCGGGCGAAAGTTAATTATGTATAAATCGTATATTCAACTAAGTTTTCTAACATTGCAAATGGTTTCTTATTCATAAATTTATCCGTGTACGGTCCACTTTTGTACATGTATTTTCTTTCACCTAGAGTGGTGAGATGCATGCGCTAAGGCGCTTGTATCAACGTGAATGGAAATAGTGGATTCAAATATAGACTTACCTTTGTGATAATATATCTCATTTGACAACTTTTTCTAATATGACAGGCAATTTTAAACATTTGTAAAATGTCCGAATATAAGTATGTACCTATATCACAATTATATGCAAACTAGGTTAAAGTTCTGCTGTGTGGTGACGGCGACAAATATCAGAATCAGAATATCATCACCCCATCTCATCCCGTGGGGGGCGTAGAAGTCGACCCGAGGGAATATCTACCTGAGGAAGGGCAGCAGCTTCCTTCTGATTACTATGACTATCTTACTGCGATCGCCAACCCGCCTGCCAAGCGTGGCGATTATGGCATATCCCCTCAAGACGATTCTTGAGGGAGGCTTGTCCAGCAGTGGACTTATTTAGCTGTAATGATGAGGTTAAAGTTATCACGTGGAGTACTTTTTAGATTTCCATAAGGGTAAAACAGGACCCTATTTCTAAGACTTCGCTGTCTGTCTGTCTGTCCG
This sequence comes from Pseudoips prasinana, assembly GCA_951640165.1. Classification (NCBI taxonomy): domain Eukaryota; kingdom Metazoa; phylum Arthropoda; class Insecta; order Lepidoptera; family Nolidae; genus Pseudoips; species Pseudoips prasinana. The sequence continues at coordinate 7,350,738 of OX621236.1, forward strand.
TCTGTCACCAGGCTGTATCTCATGAACCGTGTTAGTCAGACAGTTGAAATTTTCACAGATGATGTATTTCTGTTGTCGCTTTAACGACAAATACTAAAAAAAATTAAAAATATATTTAAGGGGGCTCCCTTACAACAAACGTGAACTTTTTGCGCGTTATATAGACAATGGTACGAAAACCTTCGTGCGCGAGTCCTCAGAGAAATATGTGGAGGCTTCTAATTGAAATAATAAAATAATGAAATTTATTCAGCACTTGGGTATTTACATACACTTGTACTTGTCAAGCTCACAATGTATTACATAAACACAGTTTAAAAACAGTAATGAAAGTAACAAAATATTTTGAATAAGTCCGTCCGTGCGGTCTGTTTCGTCACATATATATTTAATATCCTTAAATAAATAATAAATAGCAAGTTACTAAGCTATTATTGTTACATTTAGCAATTGTATATTAAAATTAAAGAATTGAAAACAACGAGCAGTTGGCTAGCGCAAAAGGCTCTCAGCCAGTAGCTTAATTTAAGCGACTAATACCTGAGGGCACCCTTATGGGGTTCGGGCCACATCTCAGGCGGCCGCTGAAGTAAAAGGTCAGATCACTTGCACGGGATTAACGATCACGTGTTAAAGGGACTTACCTTTGTGATAATATATCTCATTTGACAACTTTTTCTAATATGACAGGCAATTTTAAACATTTGTAAAATGTCCGAATATAAGTATGTACCTATATCACAATTATATGCAAACTAGGTTAAAGTTCTGCTGTGTGGTGACGGCGACAAATATCAGAATCAGAATATCATCACCCCATCTCATCCCGTGGGGGGCGTAGAAGTCGACCCGAGGGAATATCTACCTGAGGAAGGGCAGCAGCTTCCTTCTGATTACTATGACTATCTTACTGCGATCGCCAACCCGCCTGCCAAGCGTGGCGATTATGGCATATCCCCTCAAGACGATTCTTGAGGGAGGCTTGTCCAGCAGTGGACTTATTTAGCTGTAATGATGAGGTTAAAGTTATCACGTGGAGTACTTTTTAGATTTCCATAAGGGTAAAACAGGACCCTATTTCTAAGACTTCGCTGTCTGTCTGTCTGTCCGTCTGTCACCAGGCTGTATCTCATGAACCGTGTTAGTCAGACAGTTGAAATTTTCACAGATGATGTATTTCTGTTGTCGCTTTAACGACAAATACTAAAAAAAATTAAAAATATATTTAAGGGGGCTCCCTTACAACAAACGTGAACTTTTTGCGCGTTATATAGACAATGGTACGAAAACCTTCGTGCGCGAGTCCTCAGAGAAATATGTGGAGGCTTCTAATTGAAATAATAAAATAATGAAATTTATTCAGCACTTGGGTATTTACATACACTTGTACTTGTCAAGCTCACAATGTATTACATAAACACAGTTTAAAAACAGTAATGAAAGTAACAAAATATTTTGAATAAGTCCGTCCGTGCGGTCTGTTTCGTCACATATATATTTAATATCCTTAAATAAATAATAAATAGCAAGTTACTAAGCTATTATTGTTACATTTAGCAATTGTATATTAAAATTAAAGAATTGAAAACAACGAGCAGTTGGCTAGCGCAAAAGGCTCTCAGCCAGTAGCTTAATTTAAGCGACTAATACCTGAGGGCACCCTTATGGGGTTCGGGCCACATCTCAGGCGGCCGCTGAAGTAAAAGGTCAGATCACTTGCACGGGATTAACGATCACGTGTTAAAGGGGCAACGCGATCCTCGCCGCTGAGGATCCTACCCTAGCTAGCCTGCGGCTTTCTCTAGCTACCTAGGTGGACGACCCGGAGAAGAAAGCCACAAAGAAACTCCGGGCTTGTTTTTTTCATCTTCTTTTGCTTTTTGTTTTCGATTTTTTTTGTATATCTTTTTTTAACATTGTTTTTTGTTTTTACATTGTGATTGGCTGTTATGTTGGCTAATGCACGTACAGAACCGATGACATCTAGTTAATCAAAATAATTGTGAGGTAATTAACAATAACATTCCATTTCACTCAAGCAATTAAAATAACCTCTTGCAAGATGAACAAACGGTGGGTGCATCCGCGTACATTTACTAAATTAACAAGTCACACGAAGTCGACTAAAGGCGACGACTGTATGAGAAAAAAAATGAGTACCCCAGCAGCAGTTCGACCAGTTACCGCAAGCAGCACCCGTTCACGAGTATGACGTGAGGGCCAGCCATCGCCTCCTTCGCCATATTAGAAAGACTGATATGTATAATTAATATATGTATATTAAATTCAAAATATTATCTTTAAGCCTTCCTAAAAGAAATTAAATAAAGATCTGCGACACGAGCTATTAAAATGTAGACTTGTGACTCTATATATACCGTAAAGTAGTTGTCCTTGGAGTGTCACATTATATAATAATTACGACTTAAACTTTAAGTAAAACTAAGCCAATTTAACACCGATGAGAAATGCACGTGTAACCTCTCAAAGTGTTATGAAACAAGGAAGTGCGATAAATGGCAATTACTTAGAATACCTTCGAGCCATTTGACACTTGCTAATTTCTGAATTCACTTATAAGTCTATATAGCGGTATCAATAACAACGTAGCGATGAGTTGTTTTGAAGAGGTAATGAGGAGGTAATAATAAATGATGTAATGAAGAGGTAATAATAAATGACACGTTTATATTTACAAATATTATTACTTGAACGGTTACACGAAAGTTTCTCTGCATCAGCCCGAAGTTTGGGAGTTCACGGTATTATACCCCCGTGCCTCGGAGAGCACGTAAAGCCGTAGGTCCTGTACCTGACCTCGATCCGGTCGTGTCGCTAGGCGTCCCATTGGATCATAAGAGCGAGGGAATAGAAAGTGATCCTAAGTTTGTGCACTATAATACGTCCCGCGCAGATAGTTAATTTCTATTGAGACTGGCCTCCGTGGCTAAAATTCGGCTAGGACCAGGCGGGGTTTCATTTGTTTAATGCCAGCAAAATTACGTCCACTGCTGGTCTAAAGCATGCCCAAAGAAATGGGGGACATGCTATAATCTCCACGCTTGGCAGACGGTTTTGCGATCGCAGTTACGGACAGCAGCGTTTTTCTGTGAACTATGACCATCAATAGTTGACAGAAAAACGCTGCTGCCCGTTCTCTGGTAGTTACTCCCTCGGGACAATTTCTACGCCCCCCACGGGCTGAGATTTGTATTCTGAGTTTAAAAATGTAAAGTTTTATGCCGACGCCCCGCTGAACGTGAACAACCGACGTACCGACTGGCACTGGCAGTGGCAGTTGCAGGATTTTTTTTTAAATTCAGGATTACGGCTCTGGCTTCTTCGGCCTTATGAGCCTATAGGCCTTTAGGTTCAACACAAAAAATCGCAATTCACGGCAATATGGCACTTTCCTCCACTTGTGTACGTTGTCCATGATGTTATGTCTAAAAATCCACCATATTTACACATAAAAACTTGAATTTACACCAGTTTTTGAAAATGAAACAATGCCCTAATGCGTCTTTTTCCGTGTTGGCGCCAAAACTCCCGGCAGTTGCAGGATGATAATGACTGTTGCCATGTCCGGATTCCGGGCTCCAAAATCCGGGATTTTTACGCGTCTTATCCTGGTTGCCAAATTTTAAGGATGGCAACCCTATCTCTTATGCACGGTCCTGTAACACCACCAACTTCTAAAAATGTTCTCTTCTCAAAATCACTTTGAGACCGAGATTGGATCAACTCCTCATTCTCTGCAATTGAACACGCTACTGTTAAATATAGTCATAAATATTAATTAATACCTAAATATGAAATAAGCATCACGTCAACGCCGTTTCTCGTACACGTGATATTAATTACACCTAATGTTTCTCGTTTACTGACGAAAATAATGAACGTTTACCGCTTAACCTAAAATTCTGTAGTAACTATAGAGGGAAAATATTCGGGTGCTGCTAATATTTTCGTATGAATTTTACCTTTAGGAGGAATGTTTGCTGTCTAGACTATATCGCTCTCCACGTGTACAAAATCGAGGTGTCTTATTCTCCTATTTTCTACTTTAAAAATTGAACCGACATATATTTTTTGTTATCGCTAGATTTGTTTACCGTGCATTTTTTATTTCTGCCTCGTTTGTTCATCCACAGATAATGAAGACCTTGATACAAATGTCGGGTCCAACTAAAAACATATTTTGGGCTTTTTCTGTAAAGATAATTTCTTAACATCCCTCATGTTATAAGTTTAACGTCAATGTCTGTCTGTGTGTGCGTGTGTGTATGTCTGTGGCATCGTAGCTCTCCAATGGATGGACTGATTTAGATGCGGGTTTTTTAATTTGAAAAATTTGCGGTGGTTCTGAGCTATGTTTGGTTAAAATTGGTCCAGTAGTGTAGAGGATAAGCTCTGTTCCATAATTATGTAATTATAGTTCAAGTTCGGGGTTTTCTAATGGTTAGGTTATGCAAATTCTACCCATCAGTATTTTAACAAAAGGATGGAAAAATCCACGCGTATTAAGTCGCGGGACAAATGCAATATCTGTTCATACATATATCACACATATTGAAAGAATTTGGGTTGGGCACTAGCTTATTTGATTAAAATTGTTATAAAGTTATGCTTCACTAATAAAAGAATCAAAGACAGGTTGTCTTCGATTCTTTTATCAGTGTTTGTCTTATTTATTTGTTGTTAAAGGAAAAATCGTAGCATTGATGGGTAGGAATATAAACATGCCTTTGTGATTTTCCCTGTGGGCTACATCACGAGAAAATCGAATGTATACAATGCTATGATAATCTAGTTTGTTGTTTTGCGTAGAGATTGTGTGACTTCGATACTTTTATTTGTGATGTTTTTAATTATAATGGAGGTATCTAATTCAACAAACAATTTCTTATATATAGTATTAGCTGTTTTACCCGCGGTTTTACGTACGTTAAATTTTATAGATTATAGTCTTATGTGTTTCGGATATATAAGCTATATTACTTCAAAGTTTGCATATTGCATTTACATTTATCTATGTGTTGATGGCATAGAATATCATCACCCCATCTCATCCTGTGGGGGGCGTACAAATCGTCCAAGGGAATACATACTCGTACCAGAGAATGGAAAGCAGCGTTTTTCTGTGAACTATGACCATCAAGCAATGCGAATGCGATCGCCAACCCGTCTGCCAAGCGTAGTGATTATGGCATATTCCTCCTATAATTTGGGGAGGCTTTTGTCCAGTAGTGGACGTACTTTGGCTGAATTCAAATTTTCATCAATATCCGTTCGGTACTTTTTGCGTGAAAGAGTAACAAACATCATACATCTATTCATACTCCTCCATACATCTATTCATACTCATAAACTTGCCCATTTATAATATTAGTAAGATTTCTTTCGACGTTATTTTTGACTTTTATCCTTTTTTTGTAATGAAGTACTTAATCTGCCCGGTTTTATAATTCAACACATAACTTTTACTCGTAAACTGAAATTGAAAACATGATTCCGTGTTTTTTGTCCTTTCAGATCCTTCCATAATTCAATCTCACACAATTGGTGTTTATATCAAGAAGTTATTGCTTAGTGGTATTACATCTAAGTCAACAAGTTTAATTTTTGATTAAAACATCCCTACAACGATATCACCTTCTCATGCATCTTTGCATCAGTAACCGTCCAGAGTCTCCGGCGGAGGTACTTAGTTTGTAGTTTATTTGCTAGACGATATGAGCTCTCGCTAGCTTCTATTGCCAGATGTAGCAGTGAAAGTCTTCTAGGACAACAAAAATTAACTTCAAGTAAAAAAAAATGTTGCATTTGTTCTCATGCGAATAAGCAAGGCAAGTTTTAAATTCAATCGTCTCTAAAAATTTGACTGCACATGTGGCGCAGGGGTTAAAACAATTCGCCTCACCAATTCGTGTCCCGGGTTCGAGATCAACTATTTGTGAGTCCCATACATAGTTGTTCTTAGTCTGGATGTACTCTTTGTCCGTCAATTATATGTTTGTAAAGGACCACGCGACACAGGAATGAAACAATTTCCCTAGTGTGGGCGTTGTTTAGAAAAAAATATAAATCGCCACCCGGCTCTTCATATTCTACAATACTGTACATGGATATAACCACACGTGGGAGCAGCTGGAGTAGCGAAGTGAACACCTAAAGCTCTGTGCTACTTGTGCCAACAAATCACTTGTTATAATACCCCGTGCCTTGGAGAGCACGTAAAGCCGTTGGTCCTGTACCGGACCTGTTTCCGGTCGTGTCGCTAGGCGTACCATCGGATCATGAGAGTGATGGAATAGAAAGTGCTCCTGTGTTTGCGCACACACTTTCGCACTATAATATGCCCCGCGCAGATGGCTAAAGACCGGCCGCCGTGGCCGAAATTCGGCTAGGAGGTCAATATTATTATTAGTATAATATACAGTGACCATTAAATACTACCATACCACTCAGCTATACAAAGCCTTTATTGTAAATGATAACTACGAAACGGCAATTTAATTGGATTCGTCGCGCTGCGCAGATTTTCAATGAGTTTGTTTAGGATACCACCTGAACCGTTTCCAAAGTTGTTCAGTAACTGTAATAAGATTGAGTGTATGTAATTAGTTTAACGGTGTTTATCTTTATGTTCCTTGTTTGTTAGTTAAAGAGTTACAGTTTGGTAAGCTGTGTTTTTAAAAGAATAATGTTAAGTTGCTTGCTTATCGTATGGGCAGTGGTTACCTTAGTGTCAGGGTTATTCAGGCCTCTGACATGGCTTAACGATTGTTGCCTCCGTCCGAATCTATTAAAAACTTAATTTTTCATAAAGTTTTTAGCAGTTTACTTGTGAGTAACTAATTTGGTACGCAATTCGTATGATGATTTGTTCTATAAGGGATGAAAATAATCAGTATTTATATTTTAAATATAGACACTGGCATATGGCTAACGGAATGATTATATTATATCCTTTTGATATTTAAGGCATGGACCATAAAACAAAATCGAATAAATATATGTAAAAAAGTAATTAGATGGGCACAACTCCTCCTTATTAATATTCCCTGACCACTATTCTGTAAACAATCATCATCAATCCAACCGAAAGATGTCCAATGCTGAATGCTCGACTTCCCATAAGGGTCCCTACAATGGCAGGTCTTATGCTGCCTGCATCCAGCAGAGTGTTACAAGATCGTGTCGTTTCAACTTGTAGGGTGCCTGCCCACACTGAGTCAATATATTGCGGTAAACAATACCCGATATAATATATATGTACTGATGTCTAATACTCGGTAAGACTCAGTGTAAGTCTAGTTTACAAAAAGCCATTTATTTTCGACGAATTTGCTAGAAAGCTTACTTGCGATATATTCATATTTTATATATGCGTCATATCTAAAGCCCAAAAGCCGCCGTCTCATGTCTCTTAGTCTACGCTACGGCATTTTCTTCTTAAAATAAAACAAACGTCATATTCCGAATTTACATAACACTTGTGGAATAAATTTAGAACTTTTTGTTTTAACCTGTTTGTTATTCTGTTTGTTTTGTATCCAATCTCCAAATGAAACATCTGTTTGTATACAATACATATTTTCACAATATGCTCTAAATATTTAATAAAAAGAAGCTGTCTCGAACAAAAAATCTAAAAGTGGTAACAATACAGATGCAACTACACAGCATGCCTCATTTTTTTATGCATTTGACTTAGAGTCACATAGCAATTACTCATATCGATAAAAAGAAATAATAGGTTCACAGATGCAGTATAGCCTAGCTTAGGCATAACCCCCCAAGAATCATCTTTGGGGGATATGCCATAATTGCCACGCTTGTCAGACGCGTTGGCGACCACAGTAAGATGGTCATAGTACTCGAAAAGAAGCTGCTGCCAGTCCTCTGGTAGATATTCCCTCGGGTCGGCTTCTACGCCTCACACGGGATTAGATAGGGAGATGACTTTCACCGCCGTCACTACTTAGCTAAAATTAAATCTACTAAGATTTAATTATATTTTGCGTTTATACCTTTTTAGTAAAGATTGAGTTTGATGCACCAATACTAAGATTCTCTGTTAATAAGAGACCATTCCGTGTAGTTTGCAAATTGTATGATTATCAAAACAATATTATGAGTATCAAAACTTGTTGATCTACTAGGTTTCAATTATCCTAAGTCCGTAATTTCGGCGTTAGGTTGCCAGTTTGTCAGTCAGATTGTATCACGGAGAACGCAGTCACCCTCTTTTTCCATTATTTTATCGGACCACTCGCCTGGAGGAATCTCCACTCTGTCTCTATCTTATCGTGTCAAAGTTTTGCTTCCTCTTTTATAATTCGTACGACCAAAGTGTGGAGTTCTCTCTCGGATTACATGTTTCCAGACGTGCACACCATAGGCTTATTCCAGGCCAGCGTACATCTCCGCCAACCAACAGGTGGGATTGTTGTTAAGCACAAGCTTCAAGTGAACTTTTAAGCATTGAAAACCTTAAGTCCTAAAATAACTTTTCATTTAATTTCTGACACTGACTAGCAAAAATATCTTCAAAGTATTTGGAAATTCTAGCTCATTGACGTACATAAGGTTACAAGGTGCTCGGTTTTTTATATTCACGGAAAAAGAGCTCGGGAATTGCTTAATCTTGATTTTCCGTCTACGTCCTTATATTAGATTACCTGGAAGCCAATATAAGAACGCTTAATAACTTATAATAACGATACCGCCAGTTAGAATGTCAACGGCAGAGTGCTTTGACGTTCTAAGTTGCGGTATCATACTTATCGCTTTGTCTTTCATTATACACACCCAGGACAAGCTCTGGAATACACCAGGTGGGTATTCTAGAGCTTGGCTATATATTTCAGAATGTATTTTTTTTATAATAATAATATCCTTGGACGTTATTCACACACAGCCATCTGATCCCAAACAAAGCAGAGCGTGTATTATGGAAACCAGATAATTGATATATTACATATACTGTTTTCGTTTGTAAATACATACTTATATAGATCATTATCACCAGATTCATGACAAATAGACATGTTCATGTACAACTACTATACGTTACTTTTAAAGTATGCCTTATATCGACAAAACTAAGTATGGCTTTTTATTTATTTTTATTGAGAGCTTAAAATAACGCTGCCGTTTCCCCTTGGCAACCTGACCCTACTTTATAAACGGACAGAGTGGATATACATCTTAGGAGTAAGCGATTTCCACTTAAGATCTCAACTTAAACCTTTATATATGATTGGGGTCAAGTAGATACTCATAGAACATCAAAATAACTACGAATAATACCTATTTAATAATTTTTGTATAAATATATACCGACCTTCGTTTTGATATAACATTTACAAAAACAAAGGTTAATAAATATAAGAGCACGTAAGAAAGTGTATTTAATATCATTTATTTAGGATCATATTGCGTAAAATTCTCCCGAGTATTTGAGTTTATTGGAGTAGTAATGAAACCGACCGTAGCTACAATGTTTGCGTATGTGGGGGTTAGGTTAGAAGTGGGAGCGGTGTAATCATACCGTTATTATAGGCTGTTGTAAGAATGGGAGTTTTCTGTGCTGTTATATTTGGACTAGTATTAAACAAAGCGGCGTGGTTGGCAATTGAGGACAGATATTTGTGTGCATGAACATGTCGATTGGTCCTGAGTCTGGGTGTAATTATCTATATAAGTATGTATTTACAAAAGAAACGTAGGATATGTAAGTATATCAGTTATCTGGTGACGGAGTACAAGCTCTGCTTAGTTTGGGATGAGATGGCCGCTTGTAAATAATGTCCCAGGATATTATTATTATATGCTGCAAGTGTCACATACAACATGTAACTTAATTAACGCACATCCTGAAAATAGTTTGTTCAGAATCGTTTACTGAATCGATTTGTATCATTTTTAATATAGGTAATTTTTATTCCAAAATAATTAATACTGCGGAAATTATTGTCATATTAACCCTGTACAATCAAAACAAATTTGAAATGGACCGTAAGTCAAAGTAATAAGACTTTTAAAATCGCAGTCTTATTTGTATTCATACAATTCCATCATTCAATAAAAAATAAAGAAAATTAAACTTTATTCAAAGAAACTAATTTAGTAAATAACAATACATAGACATGTTAAATTAAAAAATCAATGTATGTATTATGATTACATCATAATATTCTACTTGGGGTGTTTGAGGGTGTGCGTTAATTACGTTACATGTTGTATATGGCAAACTGACATCACATATTTAAACACGTGGCGTCTGCCATAATTTTGCATGATTGCGAGTGATTCATCGGTCCTTTTTTATTTATTTATAACCAACTACTATTACAGGATAAATCCCAATGCAGAAGCGAACACCACAACTTGTTTATTTTCAATAACATATTACTTTATATGCTGTCCTTTTGAATGCATTCAGTGTCCAGTGGTACAGATCTAACTGCGAAGCAATATCGTTGAGAGTGCGCAGTGCGCGTGTCAGTGGCGTTTCCTTCAGTAGTTTAGTGCGCGCGCGTGGTAGGCTCAGCAGCGGTGGCCGCCAGCGTCTCCACACATAACCGTCCGGGACACACAGCCACATCACACCTAACACACCATTCTACCCATAAAAATCTTAAATACATAAGCCACCGGCTAATGTTATGGAAGTGGGGAAACAAATAATGCAACCGTGTTTACACAGACACATTCTAGTACTATAATATATCCTGCTTATTTTGAAGTCTCCGTTGATATAGCCGTAGCTGTAAGTCGGCACTATTTTTTTAAAGACTACGCCTGCACTATGGAAATGGATAACTGTGTCGTGGGGTACTTTACAAACATACCATTGACGGACACATCGTACAGATGCTACACATGAAGCTGCCCCAATCTGTCAAATTTCCCCAATTGAAAATGAACCTTATGCTTATGTGATAAAGTAATAAATTTGGCAGACCGCTGCCCCACACGTACAATTAGTAGTTTATTATTATTATTACTATTATTAAAGTGATACTTTTTTACATCGCTCTATTTTTTTGCGTCCATTTATCACAGGAGTTTGCGTACATCTATAGTGGCGGCGCCCATGGCTCGCATCAGCTGACCGTGTAGCATTTACATTGTCACTCATTGTGCAAGTGCTCCACGATATTTGTATTTTGATTAGTGCATTGATATAAATGTTGTTGTTCACTTGATCAAATCATGATTGACAAAAGTACAGATAGTCATTCAAATAATCCGGTGAGCGTGGGAAAAACCTTGAATAATACAAAAATATCCGACTATAAATTAATATTATGCCATAAAAGAAAAAGTTCCACTTGTGTTTCATAAAACCATACAACGTTTTTATTTTCACATAATTACGAAAATCCATTTAGTTCAAGAGAGGTAGGGCATAGCGTTTATTCGCTCAAAGAGCAGCTCGATTGGGGTGGTACCTCCACCGTACAGAAGACATTCCTTAATTATAACATTAATAATTTTAATGTTGTGTTTCCGAGTTTGAGTAAGGTCGCCAGAGCTCATTGGGGTGGGGGAAGGGTCAGCAACACTTGTATGCTGACTCTTAACGGCCAGCAACGCACCCGCGACTCCTCTGGTGTCGAGAGTGTCCATGGGCGGCGGTGATCACTTACCATCAGGTGACCCACATGATCATTTGCGGCCCGCTGATATAAAAAAAATTGCACATATTAAAAAGTCCCGCAATGGCACTCAATTGGTTGACTTCTAATAGAGTGGCGCCTCTATCGGCATAAATTAACATAAAGCATCTATATTAAAACCCGCTATTCTCTTTCTCCTTATACCGATCGCATTAGTCTTGGAAACGGCGCAAGGTTACGCCAATGCCAAGGCCACTAGTAACTCACGTCCGGAATAAAGAAACACTTTAGTAGTACGCCTAATACTACAGTACGGTCGATGTTTATGTTGATGGTACAATGAACTAAACCTCAACTAGCTCGCAGGATATTTGTAGGTTTTTGAATTCTTTTGGTGACGGTATTCCTTTTGGTTTGGTTATTTAGAATTGGTAGACTTTATCGCGTAGTTACGAGTAGATAGAAGGTTATAAAATTGGGTAACTATTTTATTAGAAACATTTTAAAAGAGTTTTCTCGTGTTAAATATTTATAGTGTTATTTAATATAGATTACTAGCGGCCCGGTACGTGCTTCGCTACGTATAAGGCATAGTAATAAAAGAATATATTATTAAGTTCATTTATTCAAACAAAAAATATTTTAAATTGCTAAAAGATGTTGATTTTACACTTTTTTTAATTTTTCTCTACGTACAAACCTTCCCTGGACTTCCACGAATAATTCAAGACCAAAATTTGCCAAATCGGTAAAGGCGTTGTTGAGTTATAACATTACAACAAAAAGTAGCATTGATTTTTATATATATAGATATATTCTTCTTTATGTAATAATAATATCCCGTGACATTATTCTCACACGGCTATTTCATCCCAAAGCTTTTACTATGGAAACCAGATAACTAATATACTGCATATACCTACAAATTTTCTTTTGTGAATACAAACTGATATAGATAGTAGGTGGTAATTGGGGTTCCTGGATCAAAAGAGATCCAGAAACACCCAATTACTCCCATTATTCAGTCTATTCAAAATGTATGTTCTAAAATATTTTAAAGTTTGTCTTAGAGTGATTGAATTGTCGTGCTGTACCTTCATACAATCTGAAGTTGGCTGCTAACATTTCTTTCTTATATATTTATGTAAGGTAAAGGATCTAAGTAGATCCAGAAACACTCAATTACTCTCATTATTTAGCCTATTCACATTCTTGTTCTGTATTAAACTAACTATATTACATGAAACTATATGAAGAGTGCCCGATATAGTAACATTTTCTAAATAACATTATTTACTGAATGTCATGTATTTATTATAAAACTATATTTAAGTAATATAATGTTACTCGATATAATAATAATAAAATTCAATTTTCAGTAACACCAATCGAATCGGAGTTTTGATAAAATGAAGAGCGCTATAATGAGAGTCCACTGTACTAACTATGAGTATTAAATACACAAACTCACATTTTTACCTCGATGGTGTAGGTATAGGCGTTACTGGTAATACGGTGATAATCTTAGAACAGCAATGCGAAGTGTATTTTTTTTCAGTAGTAAACGAAAATGTACATTATTATCAGGCAGAATAACGCTGTTTAGGTTAGAATTACTTCTACAGAATTAAAAGTAATTCATCGAATTATTATTTATTTAATTTATTAATATTAATGAATGTAGTAGCTCAGTACACATAAACTATCTATATCTATATCTACTAACTTAAATATTATATTAGTGAAAATAAAAAATAAAAAAAAAACTTATGGTAAATATATACATACAAAACAAAAGAAATAAAGGAAAACAAAAATACAAAATTGAAATAACCACACGAAGCTTAATATAATTCCTATGCTTTTGGTTCGATGTCATCTTGAATTTTTGCTATTAATTCTCTTGTGGTGGAGTATATATCATCGAATAATATTGCTTTAACAACATGCTGAACACAGACATCAGCTTCACAATTGCACATCGGCTGTTCGGATTTGGGAAAATTTTCTGCATCATATATTTCGATTTTTATTATTTTTGTTCCTCGGGTGACCGGTTTCTTTATATATTGGAAAAATGTTTGATCGGTTCTCTGCCTCTTACGAGAAAGACCAAGCGACTTCTGTCCAGGTTTTTTTTGAGCTATTGGGTCTTCCATAGGTATGAAATTAAATAGTTGTTCTTCCACGTCCTAGAAAAAGTAAAATAATTACAAATTAATACACCATTTTTTTTCCTATTTATATATTTTAGATAAAACATATAATTAAGTATAATAGATAAAATAGAAACATCAGATATTCAGTTATTTACTTGCTAAATTATATCCTATATTATCAATTAAAATAAATATATAAAATTATTAAATAAAATGTATTTTAATAACAAGGTGTTAAGACTTACCGACATAATGTGATTAACGATCTACCTCGTATGAGCCTCAAATGCAAGAAAAATAATGAATTTTTAGATATTACTGTTCCCCTTTTATATAATTTTATTTTTAAATCTATAGAGTTCAAAATCCAAAACATATTTTTTAGTTACACGTTGCTAAGAACAAATATGGTAAGGTATGCGTGAAAGAAATTGAAACCTGATAATCGCGACAGACTGGTGCCGAAGACTTTATTGTTTACTATAATCATTATGAATAAAATAAATATTACTGTGCATTTGTTCATTGTAAAATTGTTCATACATTTTATTGAGAAGATTGACAAGTGAAGTCATTGTATGTAACTAGTATATCATTGAGGATATTTTTGCAACTTAAGTAATTCTTTATAAGGAGACAATCAAAACAAAGAGGTATATTGACATACTAGTTTATACACCCGGCTTCAGCCTTCTATTTATGCATTATTTAAAAATTATTAAAATAATGGATTTTATTCAATTATACATGTGTCTATGCATGATATATCTGTATGTATCTGTGTGTGAGTCTCTCTGTGTGTGTGTGTGTGTGTGTGTGTGTGTGTGTGTGTTTTTTTTTTTTTTATTCCTATATGCTAAGCCATGTTTTTAATTATTTGATTGATCAAATTAATTCAAAACTATTTCAGCTATGATTAATAACAAACATTCTAGCATCTAAACATACGAACATTCATATTTATAATATTAGCTACATAAAATTAAAACTACTTCATTTGTTCATTGTATGTGTATTATTAAAAATATTCAACATGCAACGTCATTGCATGTAACTAGTGTATGATTGAGAATAAATCTGCAACGCAAGTAATTCTTTATTAGGAGTGACATTAAGATAGACAGAATTAACGTACTAGTTTATGCACCCGGTTTTAGCCTGCTATTTATGCTTCATTTCAAATAATGTTTTTTTTCTTTCCATCCACTTAACTTCTAAAGACATAGACATATATAAACTTGTAATTACACAAAAAATAGTTACTACGGCTTTGCCTGTCTATTAAAGGGGGGGGATAATACGTATCCCTAGGTTAATACAGATTAGATAGATAACTTATGTGTGAGCTCAATTTCATTCATATTGCGCAGTTTTGCGTACATGAGTAACAAACATACAAATTTTCACTATTATAATATTGACATGATTGTAAAATAAATAATACTACCAGAATATTTCGAAAAAACTTTCATCTATAAAGTTAAAAAACACATTATCCTCTTTTGTTTGATACAGTCGCGTATTATAATGTACTAGTGCAATGTAGATACATATTTCAATATTGCTGACAATGTACAATTTATGTGTGTGTGTGGTGCAATCTACTCAGCGTTTTAACATCTTACACGTGTCCTATTCCATATTCGGGATAATATGACGTGTATTTTGAGCTATTTAAAAGCCGGGATGCGAAAGTTCGACCACAAATCACTTCTTGGAGAGCCAGCGAGATCATCCTACAAGTTCACAAAAAGTATACCAGATCTTCACAGCAGCAATCTACAAACATAAAAATGTAAGTATATCCAATTTTTTTGATTTTTTTTTGTTTTTTTTTGATTTTTTTATTTTTTTTCATTAATTTCAATCATTCAACTGTTTAAAAATTCTCACTTTCTTTTTGTTATTCGACTATTGAATAATTCAATTATTTAATCATTCGTTTCAATTATTCATTTTAATTACTCACCTGTTCAAAGTTTACACTTTCCATTTATTATTCAAACTATTCGATAATTCACCTGTTTAGTCATTCGTTTCTATCTTTCATTTCAATCCATCAAAGTTTTCACTTTATTTTTATTATTGAATTGAATATTATGTAGCTATTTTAATGTGTTTTTAATAATTATAAATTGGGAACTATCCAGTTTTCTAATAATTTTTAAGATAATATACTAAATATGTTTTTTTTTGTCTTTAGGTCCCGTCTGAAGATGAATCAGGACCAGAAACTTCAATAAAAACCAAGACAGAAAAAAGGAAGCGCAAGTCCCCGCAGAGAAGCACTGAGTGTCAGCCCTCCACCAGCAAAAGATTGAAGTCAGCGACGCGACCAACGTGCAGTGACTTGTTTGGAAGTGACTCTGGAGACGAACAACTGGAGGCAACTGGTAAAAAACATCACCCGATCTCTTCATATGTTACTCGTAGACTTGCGAACGGTTTTTCCAGACAAGTTTATGATAATAAGAAAGGCGGTTTTTATGTTGAGATGAAAATCTATAATTGTAAAGATATTGAACGAGTGCCACCGGTTAATAGATGGCGGCACTCGATTATTACTATAAAAAATAAGTGTGAAACAGAATCCGAGTCTTGGAGTCATTTAAATACGTATATTAAGTGCGTTAAAAAAGAGTTTTTGAACTGCCCTCCTACATTTATTAGCTCCTATCAATAATAATAAATATTATTATAACTGTCATTATACTACAAACAGTTGTAAAATTTATTTCTATTAATCGGTAATATTAAAATTATAATCATTATATAATTTAATATACTTATGTTATCCATTGTTTAATCTTTCTAAATAAATATTCAAAGCCATTCAATCGCATTTTTCCTTTGCAGTTCAACCGTCTTCTAATTCACAATCAAGCACTTATATTAATTGTGATAAATGCAATATTGAGATTCCAGAACATGAATACAGATATCATAAGAGAACTAATATTCATAAATCAAATAGTTTAATAAAGACAAAGTTTGAAAATGTTGATATTGTTGCCACAGCATTCAAAAACAGAATCATGACATATCGCTTACATCCATCTCAAGAAGACGAGTACCTTTTTATAGAGGCGTTCTTAGATGGAAAGCGAGTCGATATATTAAAACTAATTGAATTAACTATACTGAAACATATCAGTATTAAAGTGAACTTCGAGTTGTTTGCCTATTTTATGCTACCCGCAACAGGTGAAAAGCAATTGAAGTCATTTAATACTAAATATGAAACCGTATACCAAAATACTGATTATGATGAATTGTTTTCCCGTGTAAAGGAGACATATAAAATGAAATTGACGGAATTCGAGCATTGTCAATCTGGATGGTCATTGATGTCTTTTTGTCACTTGGAAATAAATATTAATAAGTACTCTCCCATGCGGGGAGGATCTTATATCGACTTACCTGAGAAAATTAAGAATACAAAAAGTTGCATAAATATACAGAATAATGATAATTATTGTTTTTTGTGGAGTATAGCTGCAGCATTATTCCCCAAGAAAAATAATCTCTGTAGACCAAGCTCATATCCGAATTTAAACTCAATATTTAATATTGAGGGGATGTCATTTCCACCCTCATATAAAGATATTGAGTTGTTTGAAAAAAATAATTGTGGAATAAGTGTAAATGTTTATGGATTAGACAGGCACCATAAAGTTACTGGTCCTCTATATGTTACTAGTACTAAGAGGATGGACCACGTAAACTTGCTGTATTTTGAAACCGACAACAAAGGTCATTATTGTTTGATAAAAAATCTAATGCGTCTAGTCAGACGTCAAATCTCACATCATAAAGGTCAAATGTATTTATGTGAATTATGTCTACAATTTTTTACTACTGAAAAAAAATACACTTCGCATTGCTGTTCTAAGATTATCACCGTATTACCAGAAAAAAATAGTTTTTTAAAATTTAATCATTATGAGCGACAGAATAAAATTAACTTTGTTATATATGCAGATTTTGAATGTCTTTTATCTGAGTTTAAAGAACCGAATTCAGATAAAAATACAGTAAGAAATAAATGTCACCAGCCATCATGTTTTGCCTATTATATATGTTGTTCCCATGACAGAAGCTTGAATAAATTTGTTACATATAGAGGAAAAGACTGTGTACAAGTATTTGTTAATAGATTGATAAAAGACGCACAGACACTTCACAAGATTTTAATTTCAAAAAAGCCCATGAAACCAATGACTAAAGAACAAATTGATGATTACTGTAATGCAACAATATGTCACATTTGCAAGCAATTATTATTTGATGACAAAGTGTGTGATCATGATCATATTACTTCTGAATATAGAGGCGCAGCTCATTCACATTGTAATATATCGTTTCAAGTATGTTCATTCATACCTGTTATATTTCATAACTTATCCGGCTATGATGCTCATATATTTATTACAGAACTTTCTAAACACGATGGTGAAATAAAAATCATACCTCAAACAAAAGAAAAATATTTATCTATAACAAAACTGATTAAATCAGATATTGATAGAAAGCCTGTACAAATTAAATTTATAGATTCTTTTCAGTTCTTAAGTTCAAGCGTTGATACTTTAACTAAAAGTTTGAATGACGAAGATTTCATTCACTTATCATCCCATTACCCTCACAAAGAACAATTCGACTTAATAAGAATAAAAGGTATATATCCATATGAATACGTTAACTCATGGCAGAAATATAATGAAACCGAAATCCCAAGTAAAGATTGTTTCTATAACAGCTTGCAAATGAAAAATATAACAAATCTTGAATATGAACATGCTCAAAACGTTTGGAAATGTTTTAATATTAGCTCTATTGGTGAATACACGGATTTATATTTAAAATCCGATGTACTTTTGCTATGTGATGTATTCGAAAATTTTAGAAAAATATCTTTAAAAAATTATAATCTTGATCCTGCCTATTATGTTACTTCACCAAGTTTAAGTTGGGATGCCATGCTATTTTATACAGGTGTTCAATTAGAGCTAATTAACGATTTGGAAATTTATCAAATGATAGAAAAAGGCATACGTGGAGGGCTAGCACAGTGCACTCATCGATATGCTAAAGCTAATAATTGTTATTTACCTAATTTTGATGCTTCCAAACCATCAACATATTTAATATATCTTGACTGTAACAATCTTTATGGTTATGCTATGACAAAAAAATTGCCCATATCAGATTTTAAATTTATGAAACATGATGAGATTGTGACATTCAATGTGCTTGATGTTCCTGATGATGGTAGTCACGGTTACATTTTAGAAGTTGATATGATGTATCCGGATCATTTACATTATTTACACAGTGACTTACCGTTTGCTCCAGAAAAATTTATACCTATTGGAGGGAAGACACCAAAATTAATTGCCAATTTGTATGATAAATATAATTACATAATACATTTTGTTCACCTGAAAAAATGTCTAAGAAATGGTCTTGTATTAAAAAGAATTCATAGAATCCTTAAATTCAGGCAAGAGAACTTTTTAAAGAAATATATTGACTTAAATACTAAATTACGTCAAGCAGCTTCGACACCGTTTGAAAAAGATTTTTTCAAACTTTTGAATAATTCTGTATTTGGTAAAACAATTGAAAATAAACGTAAACGAGTCAACGTCAAATTAGTTACTAAATGGAATGATAAATGTAATAAAACAAATAAATTAATAGGTGCAGAGAAATGGATTGCAAAACCAAATTTGAAAAGCATCTCTATATTTAATGAAAATTTTATTGCAGTACAACTGAGTCATGAAAAGCTTATTTTAGATAGACCAATATATATTGGATTTACTGTGCTTGAATATTCAAAACAACATATGTACGATTTTCATTACAATTTCATAAAGAATAAATATGGTGAAAATGTCAAGCTATGTTATACCGATACTGATAGTTTATTATACCTAATACATACACCTGATATTTACAAAGACATGCGAGATAATATACAAGAATTTGATACTAGTAATTTTGATTCTCATAATCCTTATGGTATACCTAAAATTAACGAAAAAGTACCCGGTTTGTTTAAAGATGAACTGGGTGGTGATATAATTACAGAATTTATTGGACTAAGACCGAAACTTTACTGTATTAAATCACTAAAGACGCAAATTAATAAAGCTAAAGGAGTGTCAAAGGCAATTACAAGGAAATTAAATACATCTAGTTATAAAAAAGTATTATTTAATAATATTGAGTTAAAGTGCAAGATGAATATGATCAAATCAATGGGGCATGTCCTCTATTCACAAGAACTTAAAAAAGTAATATTAAAAAGAGTTGATGATAAAATACATATACAATCAAATCAAATAAATACATTACCTTGGGGGCATTCTGATATGGTATTGTAAATTGTTAAATAGTATGTAGTTGTATTTACAGTTTGTTAGTATTTATAATTGTGTTAAAGTAATTGAATAAAGTATATAATATGTTTAAATTATATTATTTTTATTTTATTTCTGATATATGGAACCTCTCCTTACTTTCTCACCTTTATTTTACCGTTCAATAATGATATATACATGTCATTTACATGTATATATTAAGCGTAGAAACAAGGTATTAAATTAAATTGCAAGATGAAGTTGATCAAACAGCCCGTATCACTGAACGTTAGTAATATCAGCCTCGATGATTATTCTCATCAAATCAGACATAGTGTTCTATTACCTAATACAATTCGCTGTATAATATGTGGTCCATCAAGTTGTGGTAAAACCAATGTTATAATTAGTTTGTTATTACATGAAAATGGGCTCAAATTTCGGAATCTATACCTTTACTCTAAGACTACTTTTCAACCAAAGTATCAATTCTTGCGAGAAGTAGTTAAAAGAGTACCACAGATTAAATTTTATCAGTTCAATGATGATAAAGATGTTGTTGCTCCAGATAAAGCTCTAAACAATTCTGTATTTATTTTTGATGATGTTGCTTGTGAGAAACAAATAAACATTCGAAATTATTTCTCAATGGGTAGACATAAACAAATCGATTGTTTTTATTTATCTCAAACCTATTCAAAAATTAAAACAGTTACTACGTGACAATGCTAATTTTCTTGTAATATTTAAACAAGATGATGTCAATTTAAAACACATTTATGAAGAACATGTGAGCTCTGATATGTCATGGAAACAATTTAAAAATATTTGTGATACAGTTTGGAATGAACCTTATAATTTTATTAGCATAAATAAAGATTCATTATTAAACAATGGAAGATACAGGAAAAACTTGGATGTATATTTTAGATTTGAATGAACTTATAAATTAGTGTAGTTCATAAATACATTTAGTATTATTGTTAACTTGATGGTATACGGTGTCCGAAATAAGATGGAGAAAGCTGTTAAAATAGAATTAATGAAGTCAGTCAATTTCATAAAAAATAAACTAAAGGAAATCAAAAATCAAGAGCATGCAGTTAATCTAACTCTTGATAAAATGTTTAAACCTGTTTCCGAACCACTAAAAATCCTAGCTAATTCACAAAGATTTCTAGAAAATACTAAAAATGATGAAAATAATATATCATTTGAAAATTCCATAGAAACAGATTCGAACGAAAATAGTAATAGCTCTTCTGCTAAACTTGATGATTTTTACGATGCTGATATAAATTCTGCAAGTTCTCCTAAAACCGAATTAATAAATAAATTAGATATTTCACTTGACAATGAAGACATGTATGGCATTTACGATGGCTTAAATGTTCCATTTGGAGTAAGAACTGAAAATAAGTCCTTAATGATGGGTAACTCCTCAGTATCATTTTCTAAATCTGGAAGTTTAGATACAATTTTGATTAAAATCGGAAACAGAACTTACGATCTAACCCCTGGACTAAAAGAACTTTTACTTCGGAGGAAACCTGATATGAAGTTAATAACAAAAGTCGATAAGCTTGTCTATAAAGATATGCTAAATTCTACTAACGCTCATAAGAGAGATTATAATCCTGATGGTCAAATGAGAGGTGATAAAGGTTTAAAATATCGAGAAATAATCAAGCCATTATTTCTTGAGACATTAAAGGAAGAAAATAACATAAAACTCGGTGGTAGCTTGCCAAAACTAAAAAAATATAAAAAAAATACAGATTTTGTATATTGGGACGATCCCAATGAATTGGTAGAAAGACTAAAATTATTAGTAGCTTCAAAAGAAGCTGGCAACACCAATCACGACAATGAAATTTTATCAATAATAGAAGAATTAAAGGAAGCAAACATAATAAAAGCATAAATACTAATTGCTAAAAATATAGTGATTCAGTATTATAAAGTCATTCCTTATTAATGTATGTTTTTATAAACAAATAGTGTTCGAATATATGTGCATAAATCTCTTTTAAAAGTCTATAAAAATAATGCAGTACAAAGCCGATGTGGTAAATGAAATTC
The DNA here is from genome assembly GCA_951640165.1 of Pseudoips prasinana. Lineage (NCBI taxonomy): Eukaryota > Metazoa > Arthropoda > Insecta > Lepidoptera > Nolidae > Pseudoips > Pseudoips prasinana. The sequence goes on from OX621236.1 coordinate 7,372,980, forward strand.
ATAAGAATGCAAGGGTCAATTTTCCAAGAAGACATGTTATTATGAAAGATATAGATGACTTATGGCAAGCAGATCTAATCGATATGCAATCCATTTCTGGAGAAAATTATAAGTTTAGGTTTATTCTCGCCATTATCGATACTTTTTCAAAATACGCTTGGGCATTTCCCCTGAAAAATAAGAACAAAGATGAGATATTTAAGACCTTTAAGAATTTATTAGATGAGAAGCGTGTCCCTAAAAATTTACAAACAGATAATGGTACAGAATTTTATAATAATAAATTTAAAAATCTTATGCAATCATATAATATTAATCATTATTCAACATTCTCATCAAAGAAAGCTTCCATAGTTGAGAGATTTATCAGAACATTGAAATCTAAATTATATAAAGAATTTAGTTTAAAGGGTTATTATAATTGGACAAATAATACCCTCAATAATATAATGTATAAATATAATCACACTATCCATCGCACAATTCAAGAAATACCGGCAAATGTGAATAACATAAATAAAAAACATATATTAGAGAGATATAATAGCTTGATTAAAATAAGTACTTTGAAAAGTAAGTTAAAAGTAGGTGATTATGTCCGTATCAGTAAGTATAAAGGAACATTTGAAAAAGGATATACTCCTAATTGGTCAACAGAAATATTTAAAATTAGACGTAAACAGAATACAATTCCTGTTACATACTTAATTGACGATACCCTCAGGGGTCAGCCAATTTTGGGAGCATTTTATGAACAGGAGCTCCAAAAGACAAAAAATCCTGATGTATATTTAGTTGAAAAAGTGCTTAGAAAGAAAGGGAATAAGGTTTTCGTGAAATGGTTAGGTTTTTCTTCTACTGAAAATAGCTGGATTGATAAGTCAAACGTTTTGTGAATAATAAAGTTTGTATATCAATTTTTGGATCAATATATTATTATGTGTTTAATATTCCATTGATCATTCTTATAATGTGTATTGGAGAGAGTAGTCTCGTTAATTGGTTAATAAATCATTTACCATTTGAAATTCATTTACCAGGGTACAAGTATTGCGGACCTGGCACAAACTTAATTAAACGACTTGCACGTAGAGATAAAGGTATAAATAAATTAGACGAATATTGTAAAGAACACGATATTGCATATCACAAGTCATCAAATTTAGAGGAACGACATAAAGCAGATTTAACATTATTTAAAATGGCGAAAAAACGAACTATTGCCCCCGATGCAAGTGTAGGAGAAAAATTAGCAGCACGTTTGGTAAGCAATGCTATGTTGGCGAAAATTAAAATAGGCGCAGGTGTTGGAACTCGTAGTCAAAAACTGAGAAAAAAAAGTTCATCTATAAAAGGACTAAAACATAAATTTAAAAAAGTAATTTCTGTTACAAAAACATGCTTCAAAAAAATTAAACCTAAATGCAATAAAACGGCTATAGAGTTAGCCATGGCCGCTGCCAGAGAATTAGGTTCCAATTCAAGCATTCAAGTTCCTCGTGTTATACCAATACCTAAAACAGGCGGAGTATTACCACTGATTCCTATCTTTGCGGGATTATCTGCAGCAGGAGCTCTTGCAGGCGGTGCAGCTGGTATTGCAAAAACCATAAATGAACTAAAGATGGCAAAAAAGCTGTATAACGAATCCAAGAGACATAATGAAAAGATGGAGGCTCTTTGCATTGGAAAAGGGCTACATCTTAAACCTCATAAAAATTGACTTGGAATTTTCGTTTCAAAGCAAAAAAAAAACTAAAATATAGGCTACCCAAACGAGCTTTAACTAACTTTGACATTTTAAAATATGGGAATGAGATTCCCTATTTCAGAGGTGTTTTTATGAGGGACGAGCTTCCTAAATACCCTTACCAAAAAGAATGTGGAGTTATTAATTTAGACAGCTCGGACAATCCTGGTTCTCATTGGGTAGCCTATGCAAAACACAATGATTATATCGAATATTTTGATAGTTACGGAAATCTTAAACCATTCAAGGAATTTATAAAATACTTAGGGTCAAAAGTTCACTACAATCATGAAAACATACAGGGCAGTCATCCTTTTAACTGCGGACATCTTTGCTTAAAGTTTTTGAACAAGTTTTGGTGTCAACACAGCATAAAATAAACATGACTGATCAAAAATATTCATTATACAAGTATGTCTATAACAGTAACGATCTCTGGTAATAAATCAGAATTAGAATCATATTTTCAACCATCCCTAAGTTTAAATGGAAAGTATGAGTGCGGTTTGCTGTATTATTCAGTATTAAACTCGAAAGCAAATTCACATCCTAATAATAATAAAACTCTTCCAGTAATAAGAATCGAATGTGATTTAATATACAATTCCTACAATAATGGAATACCAAATCATATAATTCACGAATTTGTAGCTAATATTTCTGCAGGCAACTATTACTTAGAAAAGCCCCAAAATGTTATTTACTTCCCTGTGAACAAAACTACAATTTCATCTGTTTGTATTAAAGTTGTTGATCAATTTGGTCACAGTATCAATTTTATAGAACATATTCAGCTGAGACTTCATATAAGAAAAGTAAAATGATTTTGTATAATATAAACCCTAAACTCAAAATAAAACATCTTACTTCTAATACATCCACTAAGGTGCAAAGACGTAAGAAAAAAGTGAACAAGTTGACTAAATCGAACATACGATTTCTTAAAGCCTTAGGTTTTAAAATATGAATATACTACATATTAATGATTTACCACAGTTCGATACATCGATCGAAAGTTATGAAGTGCATTCTTACAATCCCTACGGTAACAGCTTTAGAGAAAATGATGAAATCAGAATTCCTATACATCAGCAAGATATATACGTGTTACCATCAGCCAGTTCAATTTACATTGAGGGTCGAGTGAGGATCTTCGATAAAGATGGGAAGCCAGTTGAGAAAGCTGTTACATTTAGTAATAACCCTATAATGTTTTTGTTCCAAGACATCAGATACGAAATAAATGGTATTGAAATAGATCGCATAAAAAATTCTGGAATCACGTCAACAATAAAATCATATATTTCATTCAATGAAGCTGAAAATAAAGTGGCAGCTCTGTGGGGGTGGAAATTGAATGGATTTAAAAGTGATGGCTATTTTAGTGCTGTAATACCATTAAATAAGATTCTAGGTTTTGCAGAAGATTACAATAGAATTGTGATAAATTGTAAACATGAACTTATATTGAATAGAAGTAATTCTAACCTAAACAGCGTTATTCTGCCTGATAATAATGTACATTTTCGTATTGATGTAGAAAGAGTACAGTGGAGGGTACCACATATTAAAGTTTCTGATCGTGAACGGTTAGTACTATTAAAATATTTGGAAAAAGATAAAGCTATTCAAATGGCATTTCGGAATTGGGATTTGTATGAGTACCCTTTACTACCAAAAACCACAAAACACACATGGTCAGTTAAAACGGCATCGCAATTAGAAAAACCTAGATATGTAATCTTCTGTTTACAAACAGATAGAAAAAATAATAGCCTAAAAGATAGTTCACTCTTTGATCATTGTGAAGTAACCAACGTAACCTTATTTCTAAACTCACAATATTACCCGTATGAACCTTTGAATTTAAAGTTTTCTGAAAACAAGTATAATATTAGGTCTTTACCTATGAAATTGCCGTTCTGCAGTACTGGCCATTTCAAATCAAAATAATTTTTGTTTGGCTAAGAATTCTAATTTCAAATTAATTTTATTTTAAAAACATGGATTCTTTTTTCCAAAAGTAGTCATTTCTTTATTGATTAGTGTTACATTTTCATCGCATTTCAATCTTTTTCGTCATCATGGATACGTTAAAAATTCGAGTAATTATGGAATATGAGTACCGTCGTGGCAGCAACGCGGCACAAGCGGCACGCAACATCAACGACGTTTACGGAGCTAACACTACAAACCAACGCACCACCTGTTATTGGTTTGCTCGCTTCCGTTCTGGAAATTTCGACCTGAAAAATGAACCTCGCGGTCGTCCGAAGACTTTGGTCGACAATGACGAATTAAAGGCGGTTGTGGAAGCTGATGATACACAATCTACGGCTGAATTAGCAGCAGCTTTCGACGTTAGCGTCAAAACAATATTGGTCCATTTGCGTCAAATTGGCAAGGTAAAAAAGCTTGACAAATGGGTGCCCCACGAACTCAATGATCGCCAGCGCGAAGTACGCGTCGAGACGTGCCTTGCACTGCTCAACAGACACACAAATGAAGGAATTTTGAACCGCATTGTTACCTGCAATGAAAAATGGATTCTGTTTGATAACCGCAAGCGCTCAGCAAGTTGGTTGGATCCTGGTTCAGCACCTAAACAATGCCCTAAACGAAAACTTACCCCTAGAAAAGTGATGGTCACTGTTTGGTGGTCTAGCGCCGGTGTGATTCATCACAGCTTCTTACCAAACGGGGTGAGCATTACTGCAGATGTGTACTGTGAAGAACTGAGCACAATGATGGAGAAGCTGGCGCATCTCCAACCAGCATTGGTCAATCGCTCGTCTCCGCTGCTCCTGCACGACAACGCGCGACCTCATACTGCACAGCAGACGGTCTCCAAGTTGCAAGAATTGGGGTTGGAAGCTCTCCGTCATCCGCCCTACTCACCAGACCTTGCGCCTACAGACTACTACTTTTTCCAGAATTTGGATAACTTCTTGGCGGGAATAAAATTCAATACCCGAGAGGCAGTACAAAATGCCTTTGAAGAATTTGTTGCCTCCCGTCCAGCTGATTTCTTTAAGAAGGGCATCAATAAACTGCCACTGCGATGGCAAAGATGCATTGATTGCATGGGTGATTACTTCGATTAATACAAATAAAAAAATTCATGAAAAAAATTCGTTTAAATTTTTTCATACAAAACGGCAATTTCATAGGTAAAGACCTATTATATTATATGAAATGTATGCCAAATTTCGTCAGTCATATTATAACTGTCCATCAGACCCCCTGCTTTGTCTAAAGAACTTTAAAGAGAAGGCTCCCCTGTTTATACTTGATTGTTCAAGACAAAACGATACTCTTAAAACAGGTCCAGTAGATGTTCGGTTAGAAATCGAATGTTCCTCACCAATACCAGATAATACTGCGGCTTATTGTCTGATCATAAATGATCGGGTTGTGGAATACAAACCTCTAAGTAATATAGTACGCAGGTTATCATGACTGCTATTGTTGACGTCCAAGGCTTTAAAACAGAAGCAAATGAATTTATAGTGAAAGAAATTGCTGTATGGTTTGGTAAAAATTTGCAAGTATTTCTAATTAGAGAGCCATTCCCTTTTTATGATTTAACAAAATCAGAAAGACGACAAGTCAGCTGGATTGAGCGCAACAGAAAAATATACTGGTCTGAAGGATTTATACCTTACCCTAATTATCAACATTTAATCTTAGATATCTTAAGAGATAAGTGTGTTTATGCTAAGGGTTGTGAAAAAGTGTTGTGGTTGAAAGGTATTTTAAGGTCTAATAATGTAATTAATTTAGAAGATAAAAATTGTCCTAATTTGTTAAGTCTATATGATCGCTATTTAAATTCTGATGATTTGTACAGCTGCATGTATCATGATTCAATATGTGCTTTAAAAAATGTTTTGTGTTTAAAGAAATGGTGCTATGATAATAAATTTTTTAAATAAATATCCCCTTTTTTATTTTTCATATTTCCTTCCCCCATTTCATCTAACTCAGAAGTCTCAGTCAGTCAGTATAAATATGAGGAACAAATAAAATAAATGTACTGTGCTAGTTAGTTACCATGACATTGAATATTGGAGACCGGGTGCAGATAATAATAGTAGAAAAGCGACTGTGTGGACTTCATATTGTAAATATTATAAATAATGAACAATATAGTGGTATATTATTACCCTGCAAACGAGGAGATGGTGTATACCCCAGAATTCACTATGAGGGGTTCACGTTATGGGCTCGAATAATAAGAATTGATAACAGTCTTTTAGACCTAATAGAAGAAATCTAAATCTATTACGAGAGATATTGCTATTGAAAATGCTGCAGGCAAGAGGAATATTCCGTAAAATTATATAGAATTATTCGATAATAATTTTTGAATTAGATCTATCTTGAATAGACTGAATAATGAGTATATTTCCTCATACAAATATATAAGAAACAAATGCTAGCAACAAATTTTAGTTTGTGTAAAAAGGCCATCACGACAATTTAGTTATTCTAAGAAATAGATTTATACATTTATTAGAACAAGACTTTTGAATTTGAATATACTGAATAATGGGAGTAATTGGGTGTTTCTGGATCTATTTTGATCCAGGAACCCCAATTACTACCTACTATAGATAATTTCACACAAACTTATCAGACATGTTTATGCACTCAAATATCTGTCCTAGGTGGGAATAGAACCCATGTCTTGCGGCGTGAAAGCATATATCAGCCCGTCATATGTCATATAAATATTTCTAACTTTACCTATTTACATAATGGGAACGTATAATAGCCTAATATTATTACCATAGTCTTTATAGTTTCATAAGTTCATTTGTGTGAATGGACGTTGTTCTTGACCGCATTTACTTCATTCTCCACACTGTCATAAAGTCATAACTACCTCTAAACACGCAATATTCATAGAATTATGGTTAGATAAGTAAATTAGGAATGTTTCCTAATGGAATGAAATTATAGACTGTACTAAACCAGCGTGGTCCACGCCTTGCAGTAAATATAAATAAATACATATCTCGGGACAAGTAACACACGGCCATCTGATCCCAAACTAGGCAGAGTCTGTACTATAGCAACATTACATACTGACTTATCGTATGGGCAGTGGTTATCCTAGTTGTTCAAGCCGCCCATTAGATTTCAGACATGGCTTAACGGTTGCCTAATGGCTACAACCGGGACCGACAGCTTAACGTGCTCTCCGAAGCATGGAGACGCTTAGAAATTAAAGCATCTATAGACTGACCGGGAACCTAGTTGCTTAACCTCGCCAATCACTTACGGACCGGTGAGAGCTATGAGCTAGCTATCAGGCTATGAGCGCATCATCATCATTTCTAAATACATACACATTATAGATAAATTTCACCCGAAACCGAGCAAATTATTGTGATCATCACATAAATATCGTTTCCGAAATTCGATTCCGACCTATAAAAAATGTGTATATATTGAGATGTATAATGTGTATCAGTTATCTGGTTGTCATAGTACAGAGTCTGTCTAGTGGCAGTATGTTAGATATCCCAAGATATTGATTTATTTATTACCTTATACATTTTTTTATCATAAGTAAAAACGACACAACGTAAAATCAAAACCTTTTTTTAATAAACAAAAGAAGTCCTTTCATATGATATCCCACTCTCTTGGGGTTTGTAGCTCACATTTAGGCCTTTTTAGCAAACAATATAAAACCTTCTCATAAATTTCTAATTGCTAGCATGAGTAGATGATGAGAAATAGATCAGTTACAGACGGGCGATCCATATCCATCCAAACCGAGTGCGCTGCTATATAAGGGTTCCTAAAGAGCCTTAAATTATGTCTATTATGTTTGGCAAACAATATAAAAACTTCTCATGAATTTCTAATTGCTAGCATGAGTAGATAATAATAATAATAATAATAATATCTGGGGACAATGTCACACAGATCATCCTAGCCCCAAACTAAGCAAAGCTTGTACTATGGGTACCAGGCGACGATATACATACTTAATATAGATAGATAAATACTTATATACATAGAAAACATCCATGACTCAGAAACAAATATTCGTGCTCATCACACAAATATTTGCACTTACCGGGACTCGAACCCAGGACCACCAGCTTCGTAGGCAGGAGCACTACCAACTAGGCTACGGTGACCGTCAATGTTGAGATATAAAGCTGTTACAGACTGGCGAACATCCAAACCGAGTGCGCTGCAATATAAGGGTTCTTAAAGAGCCTTAAATTATGTCTATCCATATGTAAACGCACACACCACCACACAACACAATGTATAACAGACACACAGACAGCCCTTCCGACGTGCGTATTTAAGACGGCTGACGATAAACAAAACATGTGTTCTCGTTCAAAGGGAATACAGCACGTCAGACAATTGAATTATCTCGACGTCTGCTCATGTCAGTTGTAGAAATTAACGAGGGAATGAAACACGCGTAATATTGGGGTCATGTTTGGAAAACGACTTGAATTGTTTTTAGTATTCCGTTCTTCTGTCAGTATGCCTGTCACAGCAGCATATCTCGAGTTCTAATAAGGCCAGCAATTTTGAAATCACTGGCTTATTTGTAAATAAATTATGAAAAGTTTTTGATAGTGCTAACCCGCTTTTCCCAAAATATCATTTGGCCCAAAAACATTAAACAAAACAACTGGTCGCAAATCGAAGCGGGTTTTTTTGGTGCTTCGCTGGCCAATGCCGCGGCTCGCTCGCTCGGCTTCTAACTAACCTACTGTTCTAGCAGAAGTTCGTAAATGAATCAAGTGCGAAATGAAAATTTGCTATATATTAATTCGGGAAATGAGACTAGGTAAGTAAGTGGTAAGTATTTTAGGAAGTAAAGTTCGACCAAAATTATTTTTCCCTAAAGGCAGTACACTGCTTACCTCACATTGTGCACTTCTTATATGTCTCGCCCCTTACAAACTAAATAAGCACGTATTCGAACTAATCGTGATCGATATCAAAATCTGCAGATTCTGCCAAGAGTCAGAAAACAGCAATGAAATGCAAACCTTTTATTTGTGCGGTCCCCAATTCGGTATAAAAGTTAATAAAAACACTAACAGCCAAAAAAAATATAAGCTTTTAGAAGCTATAAGACTAAGCAATGAACTTTTATAAACTCAAGAAGGTTTGCTACAATAGACAGCAATGTTCAGTGCCCCATATAAATCAGAAGAAATAATTCCCAAGCCATCGTATAAGTTTGTAATTTTAATACTTTTCAATACCAGTGTGATGTATGAATTAATACTTTTACTGTAACAATTTAACGCTAGCTGCGACATAAATCGAGTCGCATTAAAGGATAGCTGAGTAAGGATTTTTGTACTTATAAATAAGTGTGCATTCAATAAAGAGTTTTCCTTTTTTTTTACTTTACTCGACACGAAACAATGAAGTTATATTTCTAATCTCCACATATTACATGGCGACCCTGCCATTAAGAAAATGGTATAACAACAAGTAAGAAGTACCAAATAAGAAGATCCGAAGTCCAGAAAGAAGACCCAAATTCCAAAATTCATTATATCAAGAAAGAAGAATTGCGATGGGAAAATCGTATTCCAAGGAAGAAGTCGTCATTGCCCAAAATGCCAATGGAGCTGCTTCAGCGTCTACCAGCCAATCCATGCCACGTGGTGTAAGCATTGAACTAATCTTGTTGATCGTTGTACTTATATATATAATAGATATTTTAGACTCGTTATCAGGTAGTATTTATTTTTCAAAATTAGATCTATCGCAAAGTTATTACCAATTGAGCCTAGAACCTAATTCCCGAAAATATACAGCATTTAACGTAGACAAAATGTACCAAATTTCTCTTGACAAAAATTCGCGTAAATATACTGCATTTACTACAGACAAAATGTACCAAATGAAAAGATGCCCTATGGGACTTAAAACAAGCCCTAGTGTCTTTTCAAGGTTAATGACTGTTGCTATGTCCGGTCTTAATTACAAAAAATGTTTTATTTATTTGGATGAAAAACGAGTTATTTTAAATGATTTCCACCTGTTACCCACCAGTGGCCATGCGGGGGTAAGCAGGATGCTCAATAACATTAAAAAGCGATATTTTTGGAGAGGAATAACTAATGATGTTATAGAATACGTCAAAAAATGTAAGGATTGTCAATTAAATAAGTTTTCTAATAGTAATATTAAGCAGCCTATGGTTATTACAACCACGGCAAGTTCATCCTTTGAACGAATTAGTTTAGATTTAATGGGTCCCTTAGAATTAGATGATTATAATTTTAAGTATATCTTGACGATACAATGCGACTTAACTAAGTTTGTAGAGGCATATCCCTTACAAACCAAGGAGGCTAGTGTAGTTGCTAGGGAATTTATAAACAACTTTATATTGAGATATGGTATACCTAGGGAAATAATTACAGATAAAGGCACTGAATTTATGTCTCAAGTCTTTACTGAAATTTGCACATTACTACATATAAATAAATAAAATTCTACGCCCTACCATCATGAAACCATTGGTTCTTTAGAAAATAGTCATAAAAATTTAGGTGCTTTTCTCAGGATTCAATGTGGTAATAATAGAACACATTGGAGTAGTTGGATACCTTATTGGTGTTTCTCCTACAATACCACAGTTCATTGTGAAACTAACTATACACCATTCGAGCTTGTATTTGGAAAACAATGTAATTTGCCAAGTAATCTTAACAAATATATTGAACCTTTATATAATTATGAAAATTACCCATTAGAATTTAAATATAGGTTACAGCGTGCACAATCAGATGCGCGACAAAATCTTTTGAATAGTAAACAAAAACGTAAATTATTATTTGATAAAAACTTAAATCCTATTAAATACAGAAAAGGTGATTTATTGTTATTAAAAAATCAAGTTGGTGATAAATTAGATCATATTTATAATGGACCTTTTGAAGTAGTAGAAGACTTAGACTCCAATGTTAAAATTTTAAAGAATAATAAAGAAATGTATTCTTTATTATTCTTTAAAATTTTATTTAATTCATAAAAATAATACTAAATTGTTTAATGACTAAGTGTCATAAATATTATTATTATAAAAAAAAAAAAAATGTATTGTTTGTCAACAGCTATCTTTTAGTGCTATCCATTTTTTTTTTCTTTATGGGGGAGGTGAGATGTGAACTTTTTAAGGGGAGATGTGATGTATGAATTAATACTTTTACTGTAACAATTTAACGCTAGCTGCGACATAAATCGAGTCGCATTAAAGGATAGCTGAGTAAGGATTTTTGTACTTATAAATAAGTGTGCATTCAATAAAGAGTTTTCTTTTTTTTTTACTTTACTCGACACGAAACAATGAAGTTATATTTCTAATCTCCACATATTACACCAGCCAGCCTTTTCAATAGTGATGTATTGTAAATCAGCTCGCTCCACTAAACCTGAGTGCTACCCAACTTGTTTCATAGTCATATTGTCACGCTTAAGCAATTAAGTGCGGAGGTACTAAAGAAGCGAGCCCATTCCTTTGTTAAAGGTCTGCAACGCACTAGGGGCCCCTCTAGTTTTTGGTGTGATCATGGGTGGTGGATATAAAAAAAAATCCATTAAACCATCTAATGTGTCCATATGTTTGAGATATAGCTGCTCACTCTAGTCTAGATCTTGAGCTTACTTGGAAGAAAGAACGTTTCCTAACAGAACTTTCCTTCAATTTACTTAACCACCGTCTCATTTAATATGGGATTTCATAGGAAAAATTTACAATTCCAGCAAATGTTAATTAAACTCACCCGAGCCCAAAACTTTAAAACTAATAAACCGCGAAGTCTATAGTCCTCCGTAATCTCTAACTGATCTTATAGAAGTTATGACAGTACAGTGTGCACTCGCTTATCTTACCCGCTGGTTAAGAGGCTGGCAAGAGCCAAAATAGTATGGACATAAAACATTCACAAAAGGTTAATAAAACAGAGTGAAGATATTATCACCATATCAGCCGCAAGACGTCCACTGCTAGATAAAGGATTCCTCCAGGGATCTCCAGAATGTCACGCTGCCAATCAGCGGCTTTCCGTATCCTGGTTGTAATTATTAGACAACAGTTGTTAAGCCATGTCATAGGCCTACTGAGCGGCTTGCACAACTGTGACACTAAGATAAACACTGCTCATACGATAATTAATTAAATAATAGTATATTTGTTATTTTTCTTGTACAATATAAGTAATAATAATACCATGTCCTGCAAGTTGGTTACCTATGCTAAGTGATCACCGCCGCCCATGAACACTTGCAACACCAGAGGGACCGCAAATACGTTCCGGCCTTACCATTTCATACTAAATCATAAATACTTCTCTATTATTGATAACCTCTTCTTTTTAAGTGAGTTAAAATGAATAAATCAATGTTTGCTTTAAAAATCTGACGGGCGGCCTATTTTATCCGTACAACCATTATATTTTAATATGTACGTCCCTATTTTTTATGATTGCTTAAATTTTATTTCTACTTTGTCGTTCTTACGAGTACAAGTATATGTGAATACCCAAGGCTTAAATAAATATAATATCATTTCGTTTCATCATTTCATTTGGCTACGCCGCGCGCCGTAACGCCACGGGTCGTGTATCCGCGCAACGAATGGAACAAAATTACAAATTATTATAAATGAACAACTTTTTCCACTTGGCTTCTTCATATTCTGCTGAAATGTGACTAACTCATCATCAAATCCGGTATGACATGGTAACGTTCAAAAGCGGAGCCTATTCCTTTCGAGTGGCTTGTTGGCCTGGTGATAAGTGATCCCGACTACGCCAGAGGTCGTGGTTTTGATTCTCACTTGGGACAAATCTTTGTGTGATGAGTACATACATACACATAATAGTATGTATGTATTTAAAAATAAGTATGTTTATCAGTTGTCTGTGGCATCGTTTGGCATCTATGGCAGTGTTTTAGCTCTCCCAAGATATTTATTTATTTAATTAGATATTTATAACGAATTAGTTTTCAATAATTAGCCATTTTTATTACACATCAGCTGGGCTTATCGTGATGCGGACGGAAGTATCATCATCGTCATATTCAATGTAGTAAAATCATAGTATTGTTTAAATCAGGGTGTAAAGACGATCCTTCTAATTATCGTCCCATCTCTATTTTACCAGCATTACGTAAAATAGTTGAAAAACTTATACTCAAGCAGTAACTGCTTGAGTATAAGTTTTTTAATTTAAACAACCTCTTACACCAGAACCAGTTTAGTTTTACTAAAGGGCGATCTACTACAGATGCAGGGATTGCGCTTATTTAACTTATATTTGATGCATGGGAGAAGTCACAGAATGCTATTGGGGTTTTTTGTGACCTTTCAAAAGCATTTGATTGAGTTCACCGCGACACGCTATTACTGAAATTACCACACTATGGCGTAGGGGAAGTCGTGCTTGGCGTGTTGTCCTCTTACCTTAATCAGAGAGATCAGTATGTTGACTCAGGTGGAGTTAAGTCAAATGATCTACCCGTCACTTTAGGCGTGCCACAAGGGTCCATTATTGGTCCCTTTTGTTCTAAGTATATATCAATGATTTACCACATTATTTAAAAATCTTCAGTGATGTTGTAGGTACTTTTCGCGGACGACACCTCTCTTATCTTTAAAGTAGATCGAAACAGAGATGAACTTGCTGAAATAAATAGTGCTCTCACACTAATTACCGAATGGTTCACGGCTTATAATTTAGTTCTCAATGTCAAAAAAACTAAATGCGTTAAGTTAAGAACACCACACCTAATAATAATAATGTTGGTCCCGATTTAGTAAGGAACAATGAAATGTTGGAATCTGTTCAACTACTACATTTCTGGGCATAACATTAGACAGAAAACTTCAATGGGGTACTCAAATATCCGGCTTGGCTGGAAAATCAAGCTCTGGTGCTTATGCTGATAGAAAAGTTAGACAACTTACTAACATAGATACTGCGCGCCTGGTTTATTTTAGCTATTTCCACAGTATTATCTCTTACGGTATACTACCGTGGGGCAAGGCGGCTGACATCCACAGTATCTTTATGCTGCAGAAATGTGCAGTACGGGCTATTTATCACCTAGGTGCGAGATTCTCCTTAAAAGAGTTTTTATATAAATATATTAACGGTTTCTTCGCAATATATTTATGCTAACATACTGTATGTGCGGCATAATATGAATTTGTTTCAAAAGAGAAGTGACACGCACACAATAAATACTAGAAATAAACACAAATTATGTGCCGAATCTCATCGTTTACAAAAGGTTCATTCTTCTTTTGTCGGAATGGGTATCCGAATTTATAACAAAATACCAAGAAATCTCCAGGAACTGTCCTACGGTAAATTTAAATCAGTGGTGAAAAATATTTTTATGAACAATGCCTATTATACTGTAAATGATTATTTAACGCTTGGTCGCTTCGTGGAACACAGGCAACACCATAATGATACATTAAGGACTTTCATTTATACTTTACTCAATTGACTATAGAGATACTGATGTAAATAATTTAATTATATAGATTTTTTATACATATTATTAAACAAATGTGTATTTTATCTTAAACATGTCAAACGCTGTTCGGCCGAAGGCTATTAACGACTTCACTATGAACTGCCACGGTATGCTCGTCATGTTACCAGTGTGTGTTGTGGGTCGGGTCGTTACCTTCCCCTTAATATGGCGAAGGAAGCGATGGCTGGCCCTCACGTCATACTCGTGAACGGATGCTGCTTGCGGTAACTGGTTGAACTGCTGTTGGGGTACTCATTCCTTTTATTTTCATACAGACGTTGCCTCTGGTAGTCTTCGTGTGACTTGTTAATTTTATAAATGTGCGCGGATGCACCCACCGTTTGTTCATCTTACAAGAGGTTATTCTAACTGCTTGAGTGAAATTGAATGTGATTGTTTTATTACCTCAGAATTTTTTTTATTACCTAGATGACAACGATTCTGTGCGTGCATTAGCCTACATACCAGCCAATAACAATGTAAAAACAAGATATTTAAAAAATCGAAAACAAAAACAAAAGAAGACGAAAAAAGCAAGCCCAGAGTTTCTTTGTGGCTTTCCTGTCCGCGTTGTCCATGATCGGTCATACCATACAAGTGATCACACCCTCATTTAGAATCCCGTCTTTTACGGCCCCTTAAAGCCCCCAGTGCTCTGGCCCGAATCCCATAAGGGTGCCCTCAGTTATTAGTCGCTTAAATTAAGCTACTGGCTGAGAGCCTCCTGCGCTAGCCAACTGCTCGTTGTCTTCAATTCTTTAATTTTAATATAGAAGTACTAAATTTGTGATAAGAGAGTGCGCACGGAGGATCTAATTAATATTTTTTTTGTTACTTTTATACTATATTCTACCATGTTTATGTAATACATTGTGAGCTTGACAAGTATAAGTTTATGTTAATACCCAAGTGCTGAATAAATTTAATTACATCATTATTATCATATCACCTAAAAGTAAGTCCACTGCTGGACAAAACCTTCCCCAAAAAATGGAGGGATATGCCATAATCGCCACGCTTGGCAGACGGGTGGGCGATCGCAGTTTGATAGTCATAGTTGTAAGTCCCACACGGGATGAGATGGGGTGATGATCTTCTATGTCGTCACCACAGAGAAAAACCGGTAAACATTATTTTTATACAAATTTTGTGTTTTACCTTCATCGTAACCTTCCCCAAGCATTAAGTGTATTTTGTGTTGTTTCTACAAACATTTTGTTACTACACCAGTGCGAACGTGCCTTGGCGCAAATTATAAGTTTTATTTCTGTACTTGGTGAATTCAAATTTGTTGCGGCAAAGTTAAATTGTGTTTGATATTTGTATGTACTTTATACCTTGCGTTTTTTCTGGAGTGAGGACAAAAATGAGAATAATTTATATGATTTAGTTGGATGTCCTAGATGTTGTTACGATGTGGAGGATTCTTTTTTTAGTTTTATTTATATAGACATAGAGGTGGTTTAACTTACTATTGGAAGTGCCTCATCTAACAGATGCTGTGATTAGTGTAGCGTAGTGCTGTGTGGCTGATGGCATAGAATTACGTCACTCCGTTTTATCCCGTGGGGGTGTAGAAGTCAATACGAGGGAGTATCTGCCAAAGAACGGGCAGCAGCGTCTCACTCTCTATCGCTCTCTTTCTCTCCCTCTCTCTCTCTCTCTACAATGTGCATCTAAAATCAATCACGATTTCAAATTTTATATAAATGTAATCTTAATTATTTTAGTATTTAGTACATTTGAAAAGAACAATAATAAATAACAAGGTTAAGTTAATTAATATGGTTAATTATATCTTTGTTTTAAGAAGTACAAAATAAAAAACATACTAATAAGATTCACAACACCAAGGAATATATTTAAATAATATTTCGGTTTAAAATGATGATATTGGAATATTTATTTAAGGCTATTTTTACATTATTTTTTATTATGCAATTCAAGTGGTTGAAATAGAAGTTTACATTTTGTTTAGTAGTGGTTCCGTAGGCAAATGGCATAAAACGGAACCCTTATGGATTCGTCATGTCTGTCTGTCCATCCGTATGTCACAGCCACTTTTTTCCGAAACACACTGTTCAAATTTGGTAAGTAGTTGTATTCTGTGAACCGCATTAAGACTTTCCCACAAAAATAGAAAAAAAAGCGGCCAAGTGCGAGCCGAAATCGCCCATGAAGGGTTCCGTAGCAGCAAGTAACATAATATGTATTTTATTACTTATTATTACATTTGACTTGATTTAATGAAAGGTAAATTGCGGTTTAAATTAATGACGTATAAAAAAAATTAATACTAGATCTCGTTCAAACCAATTTTCGGAGGAAGTTTGCGTGGTACATCATATATTTTTTTAGTTTTATCAATTTATTATTTTAGAAGTTACAGGGGGGGGACACTAATTTTACCAGAAAAAAATTATATTAGAAACCTCAATATCATTTTTGAAGACCTATCCATAGATACCCCATAAGTATGGGTTCAATGAAAATAAAAAAAATTAGTTTCTGTTCTATGTATGGGATCCCCCAAAATTTATGTGTTTTGTTTCTATTTTTGTATGCAAATCTTAATGCGGTTCACAGAATACAACCACTTACCAAATTTCAACAGTGTTTTTCAGAAAAAAGTGGCTGTGACATACGGATGGACAGACAGACAGACAGACTCGGGCTCCGTTTTTTGCCATTTGGCTACGGAACCCTAAAAACCAATAAATTTTTGGGTTCCCATACTCAGAACTGAAAATCTTTTTTTTTCATCTAACTCATACATGTGGGTTGTCAATGGAACCTATCCATTGACAACCCACATGTATGAGTTAGATTTCCAAAAATGATACTAACGTTTCTAATATTATAATGTTTTCTAAACTGAATAGTTTGCGCGAGAGACACTTCCAAAGTGGTAAAATTTGTGTCCCCCCCTAACTAAAATAATAAACTTCTAAAATAAGAGAATAATAAATCATATTATATATGATATACATTACCATGCAGGCTTCCACCGAAAATTAGTTTGAAAGAGATCTAGTTAGTAGATTTTTTTTAATATGGAGTAATTCGTTAACCGCAATTTACCATTCATTCAATAAAATAAATAAAAAATAAATAAAAAGGTTTAGACTTTAAAAAAGCACTTGTAAATAGTCAGAACATGTTTGTAGTAATACAGTTATTATTTCTAGTTACTTATTACAGATATTTAGGTACACGGAATGTTAAAACATTTATACAATTTATTTTATAATGGTAGTGATATTTAGCTTGCTTGTATTAAGTTATTGTCAAGGAGATTATGTTTAGTTGAAGTTTTTAATATTATGTATTGAAATTTATATTTTACTTTTTTTTAATCCACTCAAATACTTGCTGTTACGGAACCCTTCATTTTTTATAAGTTTTTTTGCTTTTTAATGAGTTACCGAGTCTGTCTTTAATTCTAGTAAACCGGAAAATTTGCCTGGTAACATGTTACAGACTCTTCCTCTCTTTTATAATATAATATTTCCATAAAGTTCGTACGTTAACCCTTAGGCTGAGACCCATGTTATATTTTCAGTAGCATTTACTTAATTAAGACTCCGTCATCAACAGCCGAGTGGCCCATTGTAACATTCACCCACCCGTTTACCCTGCGGCTGATAATAATTCAAACATTTTAATTTACAAATATACACATTTAGGCTCTGTTATTATGAAAAACAAATTTGGGTGGAATAAAATTTTACGTAGGTTTAATAATAACGCGTTCAGGGCGGTGATGGGGCTGCCCCGATACTGCAGCGCCTCGGGAATGTTTGCAGAGGCGCACATGGACTGCTTTCACGCGACCATGTGCAAGCGCGCTGCGTCCATGGTGCGCCGAGTACGCGCCAGTTCCAACACCATTCTGAGCTTGATTGCGGGAAGGTTAGACTGTCCTTTCATCAGGCATTGTTGCGGCAGGCATGTTACTGTACCAATGCCGGATAAAAGGTTTTAATGAAGTTTATTGTGTTTATATTTATTTTACTATTATTTTTCTATTGTATTATTTTATTATTATTTCTAATTCATATTATGTTATTTTTAATTTTTATTTATTAATGTGTTGTGATGGGTGTACTTTATCTGAAATAAATAAATTTATTATTATTATTAAAAATAATAATAAATTTTACACAACACGAGGTGGGCCGACGATCTTGAAAGGATCGTGGGAAACCGCTGGAGGCGAGCAGCACAAGACCGGCCATTGTGGAGATCCTTGGGGAGGTCTTTGTCGAACGAGTGAACGTCTTTCGGTTCATAGAATAATAATAATATCTAGGGACAATGTCACACAGATCATCCTAACCCCAAACTAAGCAAAGCTTGTACTATGGGTACTAATCGACGATATACATACTTATATAGATAGATAAATACTTAAATACATAGAAAACATCCATGACTCAGAAACAAATATTCTTGCTCATCACACAAATATTTGCACTTACCGGGATTCGAACCCAGGATCACCAGCTTCGTAGGCAGGAGCACTACCAACTAGGCTACGGTGACTGACAATGAATGACAATGGTGATGAAATAAAAAGCTTTTTAACAAACAGTAATAATCAGAGCAAATGCGAAATACGTTTTAGCCATAAAATAATAATATTTATTGTATCACGGGTTGGTCCAATGTAATCTAGAGATTTTGGAATTTTTCAATTAAAGAATATTGTTCAGTATATTCCCGAGAACCGGTAAATGGCGACTAATCGCCGCTTCGTGTCCCGGGTTCGATTCCCGCGAAGGACAACTATTTGTGTGACCCATAAATAGTTGTTCTAAAATAAAATCCTATTTAAAATATTACAAATACGAAATCTTGTGAGAATGGAGGTATGCATGTTCGTTACTCTTTTACGCAAAAACTACGGAACGGATTTTGATTAAACTTTGTAGCGACTCTGCTTATATATCCGAATAACACATATGCTATAATTTGTAAAGTTTAACGCAAGTGAAACCGCGAAGCACAGCTAGTGTAAGTATAACATTTTAAATTCGCTGTCAGTAAATACACTGCCTTAATACGAGTATGAAAATAAACAATGAAAAATCGTGTAGCCGTAGTTAAAAGAAATGAATTTGACCCGTTTCACCGGCGAAATTACACAACAACATTGTAAAGGGCAAAGGCGGGAACGTGGTAGTACTACCATACATCTGCTCCGGCCCAGGACAGATTCGGATTTTTTATACGTGGGGCCATTTGGGTTTATTGTCTTTTGATAATGTCCGTTTTCTTAAATCACTTATATAAATATAGCAATTACAACATCTGATTTAATATTTATGAAAGTATACTTTAAAATTATATGTGATACTACTTAGAATTTGCTAGGCAACTTATAAGATAAGCGTATTATCATTATAAAATAAAGTTAGATTATTTAGCAAATGATAATACGTTTATCAGATAATATTATATGAGAAATAATTATAATACCTTTATAAATCAATTTTAAACCAAACAACAATTAACAAGCGACGACTTCTAATTGGCTTTATGATGTTTGGTAATGTGATTTATAATATATTGTGTAAGTTTACCGACTAGTCATTGCATTTTAAAGACATCCATTATTTATATAGATTATTAATAAATTTAAATTAATTATTATAATGAGATGTAAGACATTTGCACACCGAAAGCATATACATACGTGTGATATGGGGCGGGATTTATCATTATAAATAAGAACAATGATGTATATAAAGAAAATAAAATGATTGATTGATTGATTTTAAATAAATAAATAAATCCTATTTTTCTAAGTATAGATTAATATTACTATTTTGTCCACCTTTGTCCAAACTTTGCTTACCATATTGCCACCCTACCCAGAGCCGCCGTTACAAAAATATTTCCATTTTATGTTTTTTTTTCAATGGCCGAGGCTTTAATTAATAGTCTGCTGTTACGGTAGTAACTGATTGTCATTAATTCTTCTCTTTTGGTTTCAAAGTTACTTTATATCGGTCTGTTATTTTTGTGAGGCTTTGTGTACACTAAAATCTAAAATAAGAATAAGTAAAATTGTTTAAATTAATTTAGTAAGTTCATATGATTGTAGGTAAGCTGTATTTTAGACTACAAATTATATGGTCACGTTAAGGCACTCATCATCCACATTGCATCCAAATGATATCCATTTTTTTTATATAAGAGTGCGAGAAATGAGCAAGTGGGTCACCTGATGGTAAGTGATCACCACCGCCCATGGACACTCGCAACACCAGAGGCCGCGGGTGCGTTGTCGGTCCTTATAAAAGTCAGCAAGCGATGTTGCTGACCCTTCCCCCCACCCCGAAGAGCTCTGGCAACCTTACTCACACGCAGACAACATTAAGTTATTAATGTTATTATCAAGGAATGTCTTCTGTAAGGTGGAGGTACTTCCCCAGTCGGGCTGCTCTTTGAGCGAATCAACGCTGTGCCCTACCTCTCAAAAATCCTTTGTCCAATGCGGGACAAAGGTCTTTTGAAAAGATTTTCACGGTAGGTTGCCTATAATTTAAAGGGTTGGCGATCGCAGTATGATGGTCATTAGTACACAGAGAGACGCTGATGTCCGTTCTCTGACAGATATACAGATATTCCCTCGGAATTACTTCTACGCCCCCCACGGGATGAGATGGATTCATAATCTTTATATATCTAAGTTTTACTTCAGTCGCGTTGACTAAGGCACACTCCTATGTTTTTGTTGGTTACTCGATTTTTTCATTGTCTATGCAGTGATTTTAATATATTTTTTTATCGATAGGGAATTCGTTTTTGAACTTATAATTATTGCAAGTTATTACATTAAATATGTTTACTGAAATAAATTCTTCACTATACTTAACTTAGTGAGGAGATCATTATTTTTCCGCTGTGGCGATCTCAGTAGTTTTGTAAATGCAAAACCTTTAAGAAATCCACCGCCAAGGTTGAAAGATATTCGCCTTATAGCTAAACTCTTTGAACCACTTAAGTTAAACGCAGGTATAAAGATAGCGATGGACGACAGAATTGAATAAAATCTCGGAAGTGAAAGAAATTTCTCGGATAAAATACGAGTAGGTATTATTAAAGGTTAAAAGAAATTTACTGTTATACCTATTCTTGTTTGTTGTATTCTCCTGGTCGAATTTCAGCCATGGCGGCCAGACTCAATGGATAATAGCCAACTGCGCGGGTTATATTATAGTGCACAAGTGTGTGCGCAAACACAGGCTAGTTGGCTAGTCTCCATTGAGACTGGGCGCCGTGGCCGAAATTTGGCTTGAAGGATATTATTATTTATATTTTATACTAGCTATGCCCCTCGGTTTCACCCGCGTAATACTTTAAATTTATTCCTACTTACTTGACACTTATCGTCATATTTGAGACAATTCAGACAATATCTTTATAAATTGTAGCTTATGTGTTATTCTGATGTATAAGCCATATTATTGTAAGTTTCATCAAAATCCATTCAGTAGTTTTTACGTGAAAGAGTAACAAACATCCATCCATACTTACAAACTTCCGCGTTTATAATATTAGTACGATGAGTTTTTACGTGAAAGAGTAACAAACATCCATCCATACTTACAAACTTCCGCGTTTATAATATTAGTAGGATGAGTTTTTACGTGAAAGAGTAACAAACATCCATCCATACTTACAAACTTCCGCGTTTATAATATTAGTAGGATGAGTTTTTACGTGAAAGAGTAACAAACATCCATCCATACTTACAAACTTCCGCGTTTATAATATTAGTAGGATGAGTTTTTACGTGAAAGAGTAACAAACATCCATCCATACTTACAAACTTCCGCGTTTATAATATTAGTAGGATGTACAACATTTTGAGTTTTGGCAGGTACCGTATGAAACAATTATTATAACATAAAATAAGCATAGTGCCAAGTTTGAATGAAACTTTTTGGGATACCTAGCATCTAAGAGACAAACCTTAAGGTAAATAATGATACATATTGTGTTAAATTAAACCATATATCAAGGAAATAAAGGTAGTTTTTTTATTGCACCTTACATTCACGTCAATGTAGCTGTACCATTTTCTTGTTCTGATATTGCCATAAACCGGCCATCGCTTAATACAAAATTGTATGCTGGTGCGTACGAGCCTGTACTGTTCATCGCATTGAAAAACCGCGAAGCTTTAAGAGTCATTTTCCAACAACGCCACTTCAACCACGAGATTGCATACTCAATTATGTCTCAAAGGAATGGAGCCGTCACAACTGTATAACGTTCAGAAATGTGATACAACACTTACATAACTGGATTGGTTTCCCTCGAGCAATACGTACACATATTTTCCAAGCGAACAGTGCCTACGATTTCATTCTGAAGATAATTTCATGTAGATGGTGAAACGGAATACTGAATATTAATATAAAGGTGCATCTTTGATAGGAATTAACAAGGCTGCTTCACTCTTACATATGGTGTCCAAACAAATGTAAGAATCAAAATTTCGTATAATAAAAAATTTACATTTCGTCACAAATAAAAACAGACAGGAAAATAGTCTCACTCAGTTTGATCTCACCAAAGACACGTCACGTCAGTCAGTCTGCTGCATGGGGACGAATAATGAAATCACACAAAAACATATCTACAGCGTTCGACCAATGAAATCACAAAAAAACAAACGACTCTATGACTGTGACCATAGGGATTGGTCTAACGCTGTGGAGCGACATGGACAATGGACATGTCGCCATGTTAGATTATTTTTTAAAGACAATGCCCGCACTAGGGAATCTAATCCCTGTGTCGCGGGATACTTTACAAACATATAATAGACGCACACAAATTACATCCAAACTCAGAACAACTATTTATGGGTCACACAAATAGTTTTCCGGCGCGGGACTCGAACCCGCAACACGAACCGGCGATGTGACTGTCTTAGCCGCTACGCCACACGTGCAGATCTTTTTATCGAACGTTATTTTGCAGCGGTTTTATATAGATTATTTTAAAGATTTTTGGAGTATCTCGGAAATTCTTGTAATAAGTAGGTTATATACGAGTACTCCTTAAAACATGTTTCGTCTACAACAAAAAATATATTATAAATGCGAAAGTTTGTGAGTATGGATGTTTTTTACTCTTTCACGCAAAATCTATCGAAAGGATTTTGATGAAACTTTGTATTAGACATAGCTTGATCAGTATAACAGATAGGCTATCTACTATATAAAAATAAGTCGGGTTTTCCTTCCTGACGCTATAACTCCAGAACGCACAAACCGATTTCCACGGTTTTGCATTCGTTGGAAAGGTCTCGGGCTCCGTGAGGTTTATAGCAAAGAAAATTTATAAAATTTAACGCGAGTAACACCGCGGGACACAGCTAGTCATATATAAAGTTTAACGCGGGTAAAACGCGGGGCACAGCTAATTATGAAATAAAAGCAACATACTGAGTGTACTAGTAACCTACTACTACTACTTCCAGCCGAATTTATGGGCTATGACACCCAATTTCAACGGAGACTAGACAACTACCGCAAACGCGAGTTCACTTTCTATTCTCTTACTCTCATAATTCGATGAGATGGCTATCCATGACGCCAACTTTCAGACTTCAGGCAACTACAAAAGTTTGTCTTACCATAAATATTCTGTGATTGAACACGCTACCACTTCACCAACTAGGCAGTCCATGTATATTACCTTACATATAACAAAGCCGTATTAAGGTATTACATTCGACTTGCAAAGCTGAGCTACGAACTTGCGAACTTTGCCGAGCAACTAACTCAATTGTAATAGTTCAAAGAGCAACACGAAGCCTTTTATAGGTTAGCTACGCTAAGCTGCTTTGAGTTTGAACTCACGTTGCATTGTTGCACAGAATTTTATTACAACGTGTATCAAAGGAACGTGGGATGAATATAAAAAAAAAGAAACACGTTAGTAGTTTACCTTTAAATATAACTTTAAAATTAATTAAGTCTAGGATTCGAAGCGTTTCTTTTTATGAAAACGTCGCAATTAATTCTCAGTCGGACGAAAAGCTTTTCCTTTGATAGGCTGCTTTGAGTTTTAACTCACGTTGCATTATTGTGTTTGTGTGATGAGCACGAATATTTGTTTCTGAGTCATGGATGTTTTCTATGTATATAAGTATTTATCTATCTATATAAGTATGTATATCGTCGCCTGGTACCCATAGTACAAGCTTTGCTTAGTTTGGGGCTAGGATGATCTGTGTGACATTGTCCCCAGATATTATTGTTGCACAGAATTTTATTACAAGGTGTATCAAAGGAGCGTGGGACGGAACATATAAAAAAGAAACAATTTACCCTGAAGTTTACCTTTAAAAATTACTTAATACATACTTAAGTCTAGAACTCGAAGCGATTGTTTGTATGAAAACTTTGCAATAAATTCTCAGGTGGACATAAAGCTTTGCAGGATTGTAATATTTTTGACTGCACATGTGGCCCGCTGGTTAAGACAGTCACCACGCCGCTTCGTGCACCGGGTTCGATTCCCGCGCAGGACTACTATTTGCGTGACCCATAAATATTTGTTCTGAGTCTGAATGTAGGCACTTTACCGTCAATTGTATATGTTTTTAAAGTACACCGCGACTTAGGGATTAATTTTCCTAGTGCATTTTTATTCCCTTTCTAATTTTATTTTATGAAATATAGCTAAACCTATCCATAATAAGTTTACCAAGCGAGTTTTTAACATTATTCTGTAATACTAAATAAAACTCTAAACATTATCCTAACCAAATCGCCACTACCTCGCACAATCACGGTTTTACATATACGCACATATATATGAAAGTAATGGTACAATAAATAAAAAAAATTCACATACTATGCTAACACTAATAAATCTGAGTCCACAGACACACTCTATAATACAGTTTTGTGGGCCTAAGGCAAGTCAAAACTTTACATTGAATATTTTCTTAAAAGGATACCTTGGGCGTGATTTTCAATCGATATCGAAGCTAAAAATAAAGTTTTTAGAATTTTTATCTGTTAGTTTGTATGTATGTCCGGGCTAAACACAAAAAGTACTGCATGGATTTACTTAAAATTTTGCATGAATATTACTAAAAGGTCGGGTCAACGTATTATCACGCTATCACCTACGGGGGAGGTGATAGCGTGTATTTTACGCGGGTAAAACCGCGGGGCAAAGCTAGTAATATAATAAAAAAAAACAATTACTCAAATATATTTTATTTTACCGGATCCATCCGACATTCCGTATAAAGTCTGCATCTAGCGATAAGACCGCCATATGTACAGCCTTATAAAATGTATTAATATTGTCATTATGTACTTCACTATCATCAGCCTGATATCGTTCACTGTTGGAGTCAGGCCTCCCCCAAAGGTTTCAATAACGTTGTAATTTAAATATTATACAATTATAATATCTGTATCGCTAGTTTTGATAATAGAACTTGTACCTAGTATTCCGGACAAACCTTAGTGGTTTTTGGTATACTTGTTGTATATATACGTGTACGGAAGGGTGTTAGCAAGGGAATCCTAAATTTGATGTGTCAGCATGTATAGTTCGTAGCTTTAGGCAGAGCGCCTACCCCGGATTGGTAGATGGTGCAGGTTCGAGACCCGTCGGACGATTACATTTTTGATTTCCCTTTTTAGGGTTCCGTAGCCAAATGGCAAAACACGGAACCTTAGATTACTTTTGTATTGTTTTATGTGTTTTTATACCTACAATAATTAAAAAAAAATTGAAGGATTTGCCGTAGTCGCCGCGCCTCTACTACTACGGTAGTTAACTGGTAGCTACTACACAGCCAGCACTGCTGCCTGACTACCTGGTGAATCGCTTAGTCGCTTTTTACGATAGCACGCGGCTTGATCTACTTACTTCATTCATGTTACTTAATAATCATAATGTAAAGTTCGTCTCAGGAATTACGACGAAGTCCAACAGCTTTATACTACTTTACTAATTAGGGTCGAATACTACTTCATCCATTGGCATTAACCCTGGTAACAGTACATGATTCCCGGCTAACTATTAACGGTAAGTTAGAGAATTCTAAGCAATACTAACTATAATTAATACATTTTAGTTGTATTTCTAACCGAAATCAAAAGGAGGAGGTTCTCAAGTTGTTTGTTTTCTTTATGTATGTACACCGATTAGTCGGATTTTTACTATCCGATTTTCGTGATTCTCTTTCTTTAGTTTGATGCGGAATAGTTGCCATTTGGTCGCATAAAAATTTTACATTACTATAGAAACTAACAAAGAAAATTTTACAAATTTTCGTTGTTAGTTTCTATGGTAATGTACATCATATATTTTTTTAGTTTTATCATTCTCTTATTTTAGAAGTTACAGGGGACACTCCTTTTACCACTTTGGAAGTGTCTCTCGAGCAAACTATTCAGTTTAGTCAAAAATGATATTAGGAACCTCAATATCATTTTTGAAGACCTATCCATAAATAGCCCACATGTATGGGTACGAACAAAAAATTTTTTTGAGTTTCAGTTCTATGTTTGGCGACCCCCCAAATTTTTTGTTCTTTTTCTATTTTTGTGTAAAATCCTAATGTGGTTCACAGAATACACCTACTTACCAAGTTTCAGCAGCACAGCTCTAATAGTTTCGGAAAAAAGTGGCTGTGACATACGGACGGACAGACAGACAGACATGACGAATCTATAAGGGTTCCGTTTTTGCGATTTGGCTACGGAACCCTAAATACTAGATTTTAAGATTGAGATTATAAAATTAGAAAGAGGAAACAGGTCTCATTTGGGACATGTCCCATCTCAACGAAGCCTAAAACTAGTGAAAACGAATGAACTCCTATCAACAATATGGGAGACATTGCCAAAATGTGTCACAAGTTACAAAGTGAGTCCAAACTGGTTTGATTAATTGTTGATAAGCGCTCCTGTTCTACAAGATTGATCACTATTACTTGAAGATTGTAAAATTATAAGAAATAATAATCTTAGCAGCCACTTAGCAAGCCAGCTATATAAGTGGCTTTATACTAGAAGCACAAGAAAGATGATAAAGAAATTATTCAACGCAGTCTATTGACACTATTAGGTTCATTTTAATGTTGTCCATTTGGGACATGTCCCATTTTAACGTCATGTAAAACTAGTGTAAGCAAATGAACTCCTTTCAACAACATGCTAGGGATTTCAAAAACGTGTCACATGTTACAAAGTGGGTCCATACTGGCTTGATTAATAGTTGGTAGGCGCTCCTGTCAAGCAAGATTGATCGCTACAAGAGTTGAGACAACCCTAGTTGGCAGTCAACCGTTTAAAAGATTTTGTTTATAACTAGATGGACAGTTTGAATCATACTGTGCTTAATACAAACATAGATGGGGTGCTGGGTCAAACTAGGTGATATGAAAAATGTAATAATCCATGTGTGAGACTTAAACTAGATAATTAAACATAATCTCTTGACAATAACTTGATACGAGCTAGCTTAATATCATTTCTGTAATAAAATAAATTTTATAAATGTTTTCATACAATGTGTACCTAAATATCTATGTTACTAGAAATAATAATGTATACAACTATATTACTACAAACATGTTCTGACTATTTACAAGCGCTTTTTTAAAGTCTACGTGAATAAAAACCTTTTTTATTCTATTTTATTTTAGATATTTAGAAATAACATATAATCCTACTAATATTATAAAGGCGAAAGTTTGTGAGTGTGTGACTGTGTGAGTGTGTATGTTTGTTAATTCTTCACGTCACAACCGCTGGAGCGATTTCAATAAAATTGGGTATGGAGTTAGCTGACACCCTAGATTAACACATAGGCTATAATTTATAAAGTTTAACGCGGGTAAAACAGCTAGTTGACTATAGTTTCTAAGGATGGACAAAAAAAATCATATCAATAGGAAATTTCAAATTTCCTAAGAACTTAAACAATGCTATTTACTAAACATTAAACATCTTGGAATTGTGCTCAAAATAAAACCCAACAAATTAAATTTACGTAGTATTTAAACCCCTCTACAAAATGAAAACTATTTTATTTTGTAGATTAATAACACTTAATTTTGACTTCAGGGGGTAGATGTCACGTGACATAAGTATCTAGCCCGTTATAAGTCAAAAAGCCCTTCTAGCTACGATTGCTATGATTTAAAATTCCTCGGACTTTCAAAAACAAACTAAAACTTTAATGTAATTCTGCTTCAAATTTTACACCTAATGGAAACGCATATATAGTTCTTTAAATTTTAATTTATTTATTGGTTGATGAAAATATACCTACCTAAATTTAAGGGTGTTAATAAAATGTTTAGCCCGATCTATTGAGCCTGTTAGAGTATGCTACTGGATATTATTTTATAAAATAAACTTATAAGAATAGAAATCGAACAATAAAAATAATGTAACAATGTAATTAAAAATATTATACTACTAGCTGTGCCCCGCGGTTTTACCCGTGTTAAACTTTATCAATTATAGCCTAAGTGTTAATCCAGGTTGTCAGCTAACTCCATACCATGCTTTCATTCGCTAAAAGCTAATGCATTAGTTTGGGATGCATAGCGATGGGAAAAACGTTTCACTAGTGCGACGTTTGGCGGACTAGTAGAGTACCCCGAAACTCCACTTCACTTTGCATTACTTTGCCTTTCAAATACGATAGTTTATTAAAGTTTTAAGAGTAATTGTCGGTTTTCACTTTAGTCGTATTATTCCTTGTAATAGGTAAGGATCTATTCAAAGGGTTGGGAGGAAAGGGAGTGAAATATTGCATGCAAGGGTTGGCGTAACTTATACCATCCAAATATTGGCTGAGAACGAGTTGCTATGTGGATAGTTGACACTATGTCACTGAGACTTTGAGAGGAACAAACATGATCGAGCGTTGTCCGGTAAACCAGACGAGCTGTTTCAATCAACGCTTCTACCAGATGCAACGCAATGTACTGGGAAATATGAATATCGATTATAAACTCGCTAATTGACATTTATTAACGAGAAACGATTTTGATAATTCTTGGGATTGCTTTGAGATGTTACCAAATAAATATTGCTTGCATTGGTTGTTATAAAGAAAAATTGATGTGGTCTGTCTTTAAAACGGTAATAATTATGTTTGGTTACATAAATAAACGATCCAACCCGCGTAGCGGTTTAAAAGTCGAACGAAACCCTTCTTATTGGAGGCAGACGTTTTGACTGCTAGGAGAAAATCAGCTTTTTATAAGGTTTTTTTATAGACATCGCCCGCACTAAAGAAATTTTCACTATGTCGCGGGGTGCTTTCCAAACTTTTAATTGACGGACACGAAGTACATTAAGAAGTACATTTTTTATTTCCTGGATGTATTTATTTTATTTTTCAACTCCTTGCATTATTTAGTATGTTCTATTACACCGTCATATTTATATTTATTTTTATATGGATGGCCGTTGACCACAGTTGAAAATCAGCGCTACAGTCATCTGTGGCAGAATTCTGAACTGTGGCCTTTTAGTCACAATAGTGCTTAGTATGAGTACCACATCGAATAGGTGCGTAAAATTATGTTATAGAAGAATGTATTAATTGTTATTTTTAGTATCATTTTTTTTTATGTATTCTTCTGTGTGTTGTACCCTTATTACTATTACTTTTACTTAATTTATACTGATGTACTTTGTGTCTAATAAATATATATTCTTTCTTTTTTTCTTCTAAGACTTAGAACTATAATTTACGTCAGTTTTTTAACCTACCGTGCAGTGCTTGACCTGGCAGCTACTGAGAAACACTGCCAGAAAACTCAGTAGGAATCCTTTTTTTAAATAAAATCTCACGTCTCTCGTCACTTAAATAATCAGAAATTTTGTAATATGCTACACAATTTGGCTTTAATAATAAAAAAATATTAAAGCCAACATGTGTAGCATATTACAAAATTTCTGATTATTTAAGTGACAAAAGTGATTGAGTTGTTCTGAGTCAACACACATGATTGTAATTAATCTTAAGTATAACTTATTCGTAGACAATTCTCTAATATCATTGGGAAGTTTGTTATAGAATCTTATACATTGCGCATGTGCACTCAAATGTAGTAAAAATATATATATCACACGCGCTGTTAATTTAATCCAGTGAAATAAATCACTGCCAGCAAACCGATCCCTCCGCCAGACACGCCCATTTCCCAAACAACTTTGTTTTCGTAACATAGGTGTGACGTGGCCTGCCATTTATCATTTCGCGAACAAAACTGGATTATCTAGGCTACAGGAAACTGCATCTAGGTCGCCACCTTTAAGTCTTCGTGGAAGAATTAGGGTCACTGTACCGAATTCTAGATATACATAGCTTAGGAAAAGATTTAACATTTTCTATTCTGCTTTTGTTACTTGTAGGAAGATTTTTATGGATACCATTAAGCACTTGTATTGAAGTCGACTCTCCACGGTGAGAATATATATGCAGGCTTATTAATGAGTATTTCTGTTTAAGTCTTCCTGGTCGAATTTCGGCCACGGCGGCCAGTCTCTATAAAGACTAGCAATTTGCGTGGGAATTATAGTCCACAAGTGTGTATGCAAACACAGGGCCACTTTCTAATCCATCACTTTCCATGATCCGATGGGACGACTAACGACATGACTGGTAAGAAGAAGGTGCAGAGCCGACGGGTTAACATACTCTCCGAGGCACGGGGTTATAAATACCTGCGACTTAAAAGACTTTTCTAGGAGGACTCAAACTGAGATTTTTCAAGACAAAATCCCATAATCACTTTATGGCCCGACCTGGGATTTGAATTAAAAATAAACACCGAAGTGTTAATAATTCTCATAACTTCAAAAAGACTGCACCAAATTGGATAAATATTTCTCTCTCTTTGTGGGCGTTATTGTAAAAAAAATAGTAGCAAATATTTAAAAGTATACGAAAAGTGAGTGTGCGAATGAGACAGAAGACTGAAACGTTGTTTTTCGACGAAAAACTATGGCGGTACAAAGATCGCTGGGATAGCCAGTTTATAATTATTACCTATATTTTATACTAATCAAACATTTCAATGTTTTCGAAATCTCAGCGTACGACGACATATAAGTACAAGTTATACTCTGATACCTGGCGCGGAGCCAAGTTTCCTGGCCAATTTGTCTGTAATATGAAATCAGCTGACCTACTTCCAGTCCTCATCCGTCGACTGGAACTGCAATGCGAAACTGATGAGTGACGTGAGCGTAAGGGTTTAAAAATAAGTTTAAGCAATCTAACTGCGTCCTTTAACGCGTTGGCGTGTGAAACTGTAACGATAATACGCATCCTGTATTTATTCAATAACTGTTAAGGTATATTTCTGACAAAAAAATTGAAGTAGTAGAACGGAGCCAAGAAATTGGCGGTGCGCCGTGCGCCTTAAAGAGCTCGCAAATTCATCGATCCATATACATTTATGTCCTATAATACATCAGTAACCTGATATAGTCCACTGGCATAGGCCTCCCCAAAAGGTTCCATGATGTTGCCATTAAGAGGGTATGCTAGTAAACGCACTTGGCATGCGACTTAGCGACTGCAGTTAAGTGGTCGCTAGTACACAGATGCTGCCGCTGCCCGACTACCGGGTGTATTCCTTTTACGCCGCCTTTTCTACCCTTTTACAACAACCGCGGGAATAGGTTCGCACTGATGCCGTAGTATATCTTTAAGAAAAACTAGCTGTGCCCCGCGGTGTTACTCGCGTTAAATTTAATAAATTTTCTTTGCTATAAACCTCACGGAGCCCGAGACCTTTCCAACGAATGCAAAACCGTAGAAATCGGTTCGTGCGTTCTGGAGTTATAGCGTCAGGAAGGAAAACCCGACTTATTTTTATATAGTAGATAAACTTATTTAATCAGTTACTAAAATTTACATCTACTTATATTCTAACCATTGGATGAATCTTTGAATTTAATGTAATATATTTTTATACTTACATGTTGTTAATAATAAATCTACCTAAATATATATTATACATAATAATATTATTATTAATAATATTATGTGTATTTTGGTGTAGGCGGATTTTGGTGGACTAATGTTTATTTGTATCATGCGAACATGTTTACTTACTATTTGCTTCAATGATGATATTTCTCCTCCATAAAAAATAGGTAACATTATATTGTCTTTACATGCTAAATTTATATTAATTATCCTGTTAAAGTTAATATTATTTGACTTATATTCTGCGACGCGCACCATTAAATCTACTGTTTAGCCTCTTCAGGCATCCGTGTCAGCCGAATTCGGGAAAATGATTACTTGGTAATAGTAAAGTTTATATTAGTAAGTCTATGCTAAAATCATTACTGAAATATTATAAATGCGAAAGTTTGTGAGTGGTTGTTGTTTGTTACGTTGTTGTGTGATGGATGTTTGTTACTATTTTACGCAAGTACTACGGAACGGATTTTTATAAAACTTTGTAGTAATATAGCTTATACATCCGAATAACAACAGCCATAATTTATAAAAATTAACCTGGATAAAACCGCGGGGCACAGCTAGTATGTAATATTGTTTAAAACTACCACAAAACACACATTTAACAAAAGTATATATTCTTCTTAATTATAATCTTAACGCCTCATGACATATTTGTAACTTATTTAATAATTATACCAAATATTTCTTCAAACATGGAGTTTATTACTTAGGTAAGGAGGTGGCAGGGTACCAGCAATCGTATAATTAATTTTGATTAATTCAAATATTTTGGAAGCAGCTGCAATTCAGTGTCTCGGAAGCCATTGCGGATGTATTAGGTAAGACAAATTTCAATTTGGTACCACCTGTGTAATGTAATAAGACGGTATTGTGTCAGCAGCTTACAGTAAATTTGTATTTAATATAAACGTAGCAATATACTTGCCTACTTATAACAAAGTCGTCTGCACTTCCTGCTTCGTTATAATATAAAATATATTTTTATTTTCTGTTGTATGCTTTTTAATATCTATAAGTACATATAATAAAATCGTTAGAAAGTCAAAACTGTACATTGAATATTTTTTATACTTGATACTTGGGGCGTAATCTACAATCGATATCGAAGCCGAAATATAGTTTTTAAAATTTTTGTTTGTAAATTGTTTGTCTGTATAAACTCAAAAAGTACTGAATGGTATTACTTCGAATTTTAATATTTTGTTATCACGCTATCACCTACGGGGGAAGAGCTGTGATAATTTATAAACTTTAACGCGGGTAAAACCGCGGGGCTTAGCTAGTATTATTATAAATATATAATATTATTGTGTGCAGTCTCCAGTAACGTGCTTTGGTCATCTTTTAAGATTAATATTCCCAAATATTTAGATCAAGTTCTAGAATAATTAAAACTAATTATTGGTAAATAAAGCCTACATATATAATTGAGTATTTGACACAGTCGTAGTGACCATAGTCGTTAGTGCCTACATACATATATCTGAATTCGTAAAAAATATCATCTGTAATATTTTGGATATCAAAGAATGAGGGAACCTTTTTTTAATATTATCAACTATCAGAAAAATTACATTTTCTAATAATTGTGTTTATTAGACAGTTTTAGTACAAATTTAATGCTAAGAAGCTAATGAGGCAGTCATTTATTATTTGTAAGAACTTATGTAAAAAAATATTTTAGCGAAGTAAGTAAATTGAATGGGATTAAATTTGATACATTGTTTTATAACTACGAAAAATGGGAGAAACAGCTTTCCCTTATATTATGCTGAATAAAGAAAATGTAAATGTCAAAAGTTATTTTGCATATTTTATATATACAATATATTTATCTCGTATATTTTTCAGATTTTCATTCATGCATTTATATGCATTTCGAATACCAAATATATCGAATGTGCAATTATGTGTATTGTACACAAAAACCTTGACCCCACGTTATACAATTGTAGGTATTATGCGGCACTTTCGATGTAGTCTGCACTCAACCTTAGGTAAATTAAATCAAAGGCATTCACGCGAACTATATTGAATTTTATTACGACGTTACGAGAGTAGCAATTTATTTAAGTGTTTTTGACAATATCTCATTCATTAGGAATGCGGTTGGTCGGTAGATAACCGTGCGCATGTTTCTCTGTCTCTCTCTCTCTCTCTCTTTCTCTTCCTCTTATAGAAAGCAAGCCAGATATTTTCATTTCTATTTCGCTAAAAATTCAAAAATTTAGGGGTTGGTTTAGACCCGCTACCCGCCAGCCAGGTCTGCAGTTCCGTGTTGGGGTGTGTCTGAAGAGCTATAGGACAAGTTTTCAGCTTGCCTCAAATACCTTCCCAAAAATGCGTGCCAGCTCTTGGACTAGAACTATTACTTAAGTTTCTATATGAACAACATCAACCTTGGGGCATTAGTGCAAGTAATGTTTAAGGTGAGACACCTTTTCCTGACTTCGTTCAAACCAAGTCAGTTGTAAATCACGAGCGAGTGGACCCTTTTAACGGCATGACTGCCATTTTACATTACCATGTAGATGTACTTAAGAAATCGGAATCAGACGGTAAATTCAGGCAAATAAATAACCATAAATACTCACAAACATAGTAAAACTTAAAAGCCCCGAGTAGTAGTCCGCACTCCAAAGAAGGACCCCTTCCGCTAGATCCAACTAGACTGCAGTTGGGCAGTTCCGAACTAGACTGCAGTTGGGCAGTCTAGATGGATGGCAACCACCAGGGTGACCTCTGTTGGGACGTTAGTTTAGACGTGTAGAAGATGCTTTACTTAAACTTTAGTTTTATTTTGAGTCCTAGTCTTTATTATCTGGAAAAGCAGTGATTGCCTACTTACCTAACTGCGCGTATTTATGTACCGATGCCAGCACATCCAGCTACCCCAATCTGTCAAATTCCTTTTATCCATTTTCAACTTTATCACATAAGCATGGTTCACTTTCAATTGCGGAAATTTGACAGATTGAGGTAGCTTGATGTGCTCGCGTCTGTACCTTTAATTTTGAGACAGGTCCTTAAACCTTTCCCGAACATTACTTAATATTCTGTTCATTGTTTAGGAAACAATTGAACGGCAACTTGTTTCTTTAAGCAATCATAAAGAAACAGAGACACACCGGAAGTGACCGGAAGCCAATCCGTGTAATCGTATACCTAAAACTGCGTGTTTATCGGCTAGTTGAATGTGCATAAATTATATCCTAAATTCAAAAGTTAAGATAAGATATTTTATTTGTCTAAACATGAGTCTACACACAATTTGCATGCAAGATAGTAGTAAACTTAAGATTTAACAGTCATGTTTGCCATATCCACATGGCGTACAAATTTTCGTTAGGTTCATAGACCTGCACTAATATTTAATACAATGAAGTCAATTAATAAATTAAATAATTCTAATAAAAAAATATAAAAGTAATGTCAGAAAAGAAAATGTCGATATAATAAATTAGATACAAAATTAAAAAATAGTATATTTTGACTTATGTAGTGCAATTAGAGACTTACTTTTAAATATTCGTTAATGTCATAAAATGCTTTATCTATTAAAAAAATTCTAAGATGATGTTTGAGCTCATTTTTACTTAACTCTTTCCAGTGTTTTGGTAAATTATTATATATCGATGGAGCCATACAAAAAATACTTTTGCGCATAAGTGTGGTTTTAGAAGCATGCTGACAAATTTTTGTATTGTCTCTCCTATTTCGCGGAATAGCATCGTTTAAACGGGTAAATAAATCAAGATTTGTTTTTACAAATAATACCGTTTCTAAAATGTAAAGGCACGGCAACGTTAATATTTTGTAACGTTGAAAGTACGGTTTACAGCTTTCTATGGTTTTTAATCCAAACATGCACCTGATACACCTTTTCTGTGCTATAAATATGCATTCCTTTTCTGTAGAGTTTCCTCAGAAAATTATTCCGTATCTGAGTATCGATTCTACTAAGCCATAATAGGCAACAACTAGTGCTTCCACATTTATTATTGAGGACATTTTGTATAAAGTGAAAGCGGCACTACATATTCTTTTACATGTTTCTTGAATGTGCGATTTCCAGTCAAGTCTTATATCAGTTGTTATACCTAGAAACTTCGTCATACTAACAGCGTTAATTGGATTATTATTATATTTAATGTCAAGATTAGTATCAGTCAATTTCAAATAGAATTTAATACCAAAATATCTTTTTTAGAAGGAGCCGGCAACGTGAGTATTACGTGAGAAATTAGTATTTATTTCAAAGCAGTGATGACTGAAATGAAGTGAAATCAAAAAGTTAGTTGGGCGATTGGTTTCCTCACTTAGCCTCCTAATTGGGCCATTGGGCGTGTGCAAGTTTTCGGTTTTTTATAGACCACGTTGTTGACTCATGATAAAAAAACTGGCCATGTGCGCCGGACTTCCTCGCGCAAGTGCTTAGCGGCTACCATAGACTTGCTACAACTGACGTGTTGTAGCAAATTGGTTTTTATGTCGCTGCGGTCTTTGTTTATAAATTCTACAAGAATTTTAAATAACCTCCTTGATAATTGTTGATATCTGATAGTTAAAGGTACTCATATACTTTAGTTTTTTTTAATACATTACTCAGAAAGCGCTGTAGGATTTATATGTAAGAGAGGCTTAGTGTGCCCCAGAGCTCTGAACTGGCTACCATAGAATTATAGAAAGTTATTTAGCAAGCCACAAACTAATAAATTAAGCGTGGTATGACTAGGTTTTTTTGTACAGAATCATTGAATATTCATAAAATTGTACACGAATATAAATATGTTTCTACTTTTACAGAGTTACAATTGTATTTCAAGCTTTTCACATTTCACAAGTAAACAATACTGGTCTTTGGAAAATAGTCATTTCTTATTTTTATATCTTGTACTCAGAAGTGAAGGCATCAACAAACAGTTTTTATCTTATTAAAATTCCTCGTTCTCCAAAGATCTAAAGAAAGACAAATGTAAAGAGAAAAGGAAAAGATACGACTCTTGAATTTTCATTTATATTCCAAATAACATAATTTTGTGAACAGTTCAAAAGATTTGAAAGTAAGAACTGTGATTTTGTAACAATAAACGGTGAAAGAATTTTTGAAATGCAGAAATGTTTTAGGATTCTGACTTTCACGTTATATACCTCTGAAAATCAAACATCAATATTAGTTATAATAATAAATAATATCCTAGGACATTATTCACACACGGCCATTTGATCCCAAACCAAGGCGAGCTAGTATTATTTAAACCAGATAACTGATATACTACATATACTATTTTTCTTTTGCAAATACAAACTTATACAGATAATTTACATTCAGACTCAGAACAAACATGTTCATGCACACAAATATCTTTCCCGAGTAGAAATCGAACCCACGAACTGCGGTGTGAAAGGCAGCGTATCTACCAACCACGCCAGCAGGCTATAATTATAGTTATATAATAATTAATTTCCCTTTCTTGTTATACAGGGTTTTAAATATTTTCCGCTAAGATAAATCACTATCTCGAAATTACCGAGTAATAATGAAAATATGGGAAAATCACATTTACAGTTCCGCAAACTTATCTGGCCCGCTGGCAGCGTCGCTGTTATCGCATTTAGTGTTGCTAGTAACTATTTTTTGCAATAAAGTGGGTAAAAATAATATGCACAGTGTAACGTAAATATTACTTCACTAAAAAGAAAACAAATACTGTCATTACAAATCTTTATATTTTTATACAATAATTATGATCATTTACATAAAATGTATGCTGAGTGTCCTCTAACGGGGATACTCCAGGTATTATTATGTCACCGGAATTGTTTAATGCAGAAGTCATTTCATCATCATCATTATCATAATCACTGCTTTCACTTTCACTATCACAACCTAACTGATTGATGAAAGGCTCGTCTAAGTATCCATCCCTTTTCGATACTCATTTTCAATATTTTTTACATGATTGCAATGCTTTTGCCATTCATTGGCTGTTATTTTATCAAAAGCTTCTGCAATCAATGTAGGCATTTCAGAATTCGATCTACCAATATTCTGATCTGCTATAAATTTTTGCATCTGCTTGCTCTTTTTCTTTCACAAGTTTTCTTACAAATCACTCCCCGGCAACTACAATGGAAATAGCAAAAATTAAATAAATAATGAATATTTTAAAATAT
Organism: Pseudoips prasinana; assembly: GCA_951640165.1. Taxonomy (NCBI): domain Eukaryota; kingdom Metazoa; phylum Arthropoda; class Insecta; order Lepidoptera; family Nolidae; genus Pseudoips; species Pseudoips prasinana. Next base: position 7,411,486 of record OX621236.1, read on the forward strand.
GTATTTAAATTTAAAGTGCGACGGGGAGTTTCGTATTTTTTCAGAAGCTGACAACACTAACCTATAGCAGCAGCTACGCGTTCATACAACTTATTGAAGGGTATAATTGGTGCCTGAAGGTGTTTTTCTTCATTCATATAATTCAATACTTGTAATATAATGTACCTCGCATCACTTTTTAAAGCTATCGGCATTTTTCACAATTAAAAACCACGAAAAGAAAAATAAATACGCGCAACAAATAATCAATGGCAGGAATGTCAGGGAATAACAGCCGATTGACATTTCAAACTGGCTGCGTTAGTTCTACTTTTGGCCACCGGGCCAGATAAGTTTGTGGCACTATAAATGTCTATAACAGCTCATTGACATAGATAAATTGTATTTGTTCAAACATGAGTGTTTATATGCACAGACGCCAGCACATCCAGCTACCCCAATCTGTCAAATTTCTTTTAAAGATTTTCAACTTTATCACAAAAGTATAAGGTTCACACAAGGGGAAATTTGACAGATTTGGATAGCTTGATGTATTGTATTCGTGGTATCCTTCAAAGACATATATTTTATTTTAAGAAAAATATGTTTTGTTTTTTATAAATATATTTTTAATTCTTGATAATATTGTTGCAGAGTCAGCTGTGGGATGAGTGCGAGCTAGAGGACGCTACTTTCGCAGAATGCAGCATTAACAACGCCAACAATAGTTTTCAGGTACATAATATAGTAGTACTCTTATAGTCCTGGTCTATTTAGATACACAAGACGTACTATAGGGCGGGAGTGTTGCGCAAAAACAGGTATAGTCTCTATCTCTGATAATCAGATAGGGCGGCTATCTGACAAGACCGGGAACAGTGCGTCTAGCACGAGTTCCTGCAGTTTACTTACTCGATCACACGTACAGTTTCGTCCCATACATTGAGCACCAGAGTTTTAGTTCTTAATTGTTTCCGCGAGAGGTAACATTAAAGCGCGACCGTCGTTATTAACACAAGGTCCGTCATAATAATAATTAATTAATTAACCTTAATATAGACAGAATCAATGACAATATGTAGTAAAAATATTAGACTTAAACTAGATAATTAAAAATAATTTCTTGACAATAACTAGATACGAGCTAGCTAAATATCATTGCTATAATAAAATAAATTTTATAAATGTTTTCATACAATATGTACCTAAATATCTATGTTACTAGAAATAATAATGTATACAATTATATTACTACAAACATGTTCTGACTATTTACAAGCGCTTTTTTAAAGTCTACGTGAATAAAAACCTTTTTTATTTTATTTATTGAAACTGTACGTGTGATCGAGTAAGTAAACTGCAGGAACTCGTGCTAGAGGCACAGGGATTGTACCGCCTAATTTACCAAATCATTGTAATCGAATAGATGAAGATTAAAAGTTCAAATCATTCGTTCAATCGGCCTCAACGTTGAAAATCGATTGAGCGAATGATTTAGTCATTTTTAACCTTCATCTATTTGAACGCCGATCACGATCACGATGATCGAAGTATTTATTTTTTATTTATTTATTGAAGTTATACTTCTTTTGGCGCGATGGAGAAAAATGATGAGAGTGAATTTTTACGATGCGCGCGCACACCGACACCAAAAAATTTAACAACATGAAGTTAGTTCTAGGTGGTATGAGAGTGAATTTTTATTATGCGCGCGCACACCGACACCAAAAAATTTAACAGCATGAAGTTAGTTCTAGGTAGTATGAAAATTGATAACTATGTTCAAGTTGTATATTAAGAAGTATAACTTCTAACGCGTGTAAATAAGTACACACAAGTTTTTTTTAATAGATTTTGTAAACACAAAAATAACAAAAGTAAAATAAATGAAGAAGAGACAGGTAGAACATGGGTGCTGCTTATTTCAAAAGAAATTTCTTCCAGCAGACCCGCGAGAGGAGATATTAAAGTATAATAGGCATGTGCGTAGGTTTATAATATCATTACATAAACTACATACTAAATACACAGATACTTATAACGGGGCAACCATATGCATAAACTACATATACACATTACTAGGATGAAGAGGAGAGATAGTAATTTTTCACTTTCTTCTTAAAAAGTAGGTATTAGGCTATAGGTCCCCAGATCAGACACTTTTCTTTCTTTCTTACTTTCCGAGGCCGAGGCGTATGACATTACTGTACTCCGGACTATAACTAATTGTTTTTATTGCTAAAAAATGCCTCAATAGCCCTTTTGGCCCGGCCCGAGATTTGAACTGAGGGCCTCATTATCTACTTTTAGACACGCCACCGTTGCAACTCTCATATTTTAGCAGCTTTTCTATTTTTAAAGGAGTCGGCCATGCGCCTGATCTCATTCCGGCCGTGTCGGGTAACCGTCATATCGTATAATGAGAGCGAGTGCAGAGAGAGTGTATATTATGTATATGTAAACTCACTAGTATATGTCCAGCGAGTTTGGTTAGTCATAGTTAAGGATGGTCTCCGTGGCTGAATTTCCTATAATATATACACACTACAATATAAGGTGTTACAAAAATATCTGCCACGGCTTTAATGGGAGGTAGTATTGTGTTTATAGATTACAATAGTGAAGAGCTTTCGTACCCCGAAACAGTTATTTCAATTTGAGAAGATAAAGTAGTTAAATAAACATCGACTCTACTGCGCATAAAACCGTTCACAAATTACGCGCAATGTATCGCTTCGTCAATGAAAACAACTGCTCTCTCTTCTACTACTACTGCTTCTCTTCGGTGAATGAAAACTGAAATCACAATCTGTAATAATACGCAGGCACAAGTGTTTTAAAAGTGAATTTACTTACTAGCTACTGCATTCTTCCAAAAAACTTACGTAAATAAGATGATAAACTTCCCATCACACTTATAACAGGCTTTGGACTGTCAAGTTAGTGTAAGAATCGCATTTTATTTCTTATTATTATTAAACAATAGGTAAGTACAATTTAGATTAATATCAAATAACGATGAATTATAGTAACTTGGCGTGTTTAAAAGTTAATCATCTTATTTACAACAATTGCACCATATTCACAGTTATTTACACACTCCCTACCTACTTATCTACAAAACTGTTGCACAAGTCCACCTTCGCGTTGTACACAAATGAAGGCACGCTTACGTACATGTCTCTTAACTTTATTTAATGTGTCCGTTTCACTTTTCACTAGTCTAAATGCGCGTTTGATTCGCCTTTTTAGTTCTCCTACACTTCTAATATCATGTCCAGTTTGGCCGTACACAAGGTCCTTTACACGACCCCACAAAAAAAAGTCTAGAGGGGTTAAATCTGGCGAGCGAGGAGGCCACGGCACTGGCCCTCCTCGGCCTATCCATCTTTCACCGCCGTACCAGACACCGTTTAAAAATTCCCGTACGCTGATGGCGAAATGAGGTGGTGCTCCGTCATGTTGAAAGTGTAGCCCTCTTATCTCTTCAAGAGGAATACGTTCCAACATTCTTCTTACACGGGTTTGTAGTAAGCGCAGATACGTCTCTCCGTTCAGTCTGTCTAAGAACACTGGTCCTAGAATTCTGTTCCCCAGTATCCCAGCCCACACATTAACACTGAACCGAGTCTGAAAGTGATCAGGCCGCACTACACGAGGATTCTCCTCAGTCCAGTAATGCGCATTGTGTATGTTGAACATACCAACCCGTGTGAATGTGGACTCGTCAGTCCACAGAATATTGCGTCGTTCTTCCGTAATCCAATTACAAAACGCGAGGCGGGCCGCGTAGTCAGGTGGATGCAGTTCTTGGACTCTTGTAAAGTGGTACGGATGGAGCCCTTCCCGATTTAAAAGCCGCCACACGTAGGCGTGGCTCACTTCGAACACTCGAGCAGCATCTCTGGTGCTCGCAAGAGGATGATGTCGGAAGAAGTCCAACACTTCCTCTTCGAGTTCGGCAGAATATGGAGGCCTGCCTGCGTCAGCCGGAGGTGGGTCAAAACGGCCGTGTTCTCTAAACCTGTACACGGCATCCAGAAGGGTCTGATGACTCACTCGCACACCAAACCTCTGCTGGTATAAGTTCACTGCATGCGCAGTTACAGAGTTACACTCGCGGTAGCACAATACCATTTCATGGCGTTCTTGATTAGAATACCGTGGTCTGGAAGGCATTTTTATTAAAGGCGCGCGAAATTCCGGTTATTGACCGCTCGGGCGGGGGGCGAGGTGCGACTGGCGAACACCGCGCCGCCGCGCCGCGCCGCGCGCGCCGGGCGGTTCGGTAGCGCGTGCGACGAGCGGGGTAACCTGCGCGGGGGGCTGCGCAGTGAGAACAAAGTGGCCCGCGCGCAGCGGCATCGTTTAGCGGCAACAACTTATGAATGAAGTCTACAGAGTGGGTTTATGCATTATGAAATCAATTCAAATTTATACGTACAATTTTTTGTATGAAAAAAAATATGTCATATTATCAATAATTTAACTTTACTATTGTAATCTATAAACACAATACTGTCTCCCATTGCAGCCGTGGCAGATATTTTGGTTACACCTTATATATAAAGTGTGACGTGATGTTTTTGTACCTCTTAAATAAAACAAATTGCCTTAAAACTTACTACACATTATATTTAACTCTGGTGTAAAACAAATATTTATACACTGTGTAGCGACGCCCGGAGTAAAATATAATTCCTTGTACCGCGAGTGACTCAACAAACATGCAAATACCAAACACAAAGCACACACAGACACAGACATACTATAAATAAATAATAAATAAATATCCGACACATATTACACAGCGCCATCTAACCAAAACTAAGCAAACCTTGTACTATTAATACTTGGCAACGGATTGAAATACTCAACTACTTATTTCTTTAATACAATATAAATATAATACAATATAATACAAAGAACAGACTAAGCCAAATAGGCATATTCATGAACACAAATATTTGTCTTGTGCGAGAATCGAACCTACAATGTTTGGATCATAAGGCAGGTTCACCGCCGACAAAGCTATAGCGGACGTCTATATGTCACACAAATAGCTATGAAATACCTTTGTATGAAATGCGAAACACGAGGGTTCCAAGGAAGTATCGAGGTGAGTACATTAATCCTAATCGGACAATAATATAATAGCTACCACTTCATTTTAAACTCTATCGCGTCCGTAATAAGATCTAAAATCAGTAAATTATGAACATACGCTATGAACGATTAAGGGTTAATGACTGCGATAAACGTACAATCAATTTTGGTGGCGCTCATGGCCTGTTGAATTCACCGGTCCGTAAGTGATCGACGAGGTACAGCACCTAGCTACGCGGTCAGTCCATAGATAGGTAACCGTTCATCTTTTCAGCCAAAGTACGTCCACTGCTGGACAAAAGCCTCCCCAAAGGAGGGGGAAATATGACATAATCGCCACGCATGGCAGACGTGTTGGCGATCGCAGTTTAATGGTCATAGTTCACAGAAAATCGCTGCTGCCCGTTCTCTGGTAGGTATTCCCTCGGACGATTTCTACGCCCCCCACGAGGTGGGATGATGATATTCTATGCCGTTACCACACAGCAATGCCGTCATTACACAGCAACTGATGGGTGACTGTTAAAGTGGTTTAATTTCTGAGCGTCTCCGTTCTTCGGAGGGCACGTTAAGCTGTCGGTCCCGGTTGTTGTCATTAGACAACAGTGGATAAACCATGTCACAGGCCCACTGAACGGCTTGATTAACTCTGACACCAGGGTAACCACTGCCCATACGATAAATAAAGAAAGAATCAATTTTAACTATTGATTTAAAGACTGTTTCCGTAATACTTTATAAAAAAGAATGCTGGTACTTCCAGCAGTCAGCAGTACACCTAGATTAGTTTGCATTTTTGAAAGGCTGGGGCTTAGGGATATACACTTTCCAAACAAGTTTATATGCCCATACGAACATGACCAACAAAACGCTTTAGCCAACAAACGCACGACCGTATAACAATTCGATATTCATGTCACGCACGTAAAACTCGGCTTAACGTTTCCTTAACGCTCTCTTACGCCACCTTAAATAGGTCACGGCATATTAACACGTCAGTTGTAGCCCTAACAAGAGTGCAAAAAGGTTTTTAATACGACTCAATACGGCCTTCTGATGTGGCGGGTGAAAAATGTAGTACATTAATTTTGCGGGATATTCTATTGTAAGCTTCAAAGCCCGCTCGAAGCTAAAGAGGTTAGGTTGAGAGCATAATTGACACGCATATTTTTGAATAAGGGGTTATTACGTCTTTTTTTGTTATAGATCTGAAAATGTAATTGTTGAAATAAGGATATTGCAAAGAGATAGAGCAAAGTGGTTTTTCGCTGTATAGGTAATATTATTTTTATATCAGAGGGCGACAAACGAGCAAGTGGGTCACCCGATGGTGAGTGCGCCGCCCATGGACACTGGCATCACCAGAGGACTCGCGGGTGCGTTGCCGGCCTTTAAGAGTCAGCAAAGAAGTGTTGCTGTCCCTACCCCCCGCCCCTATGAGCTCTAGCGACCTTACTTACACGCAGAAACACCACATTAAAATTATTAATGTTATTATTAAGGAATGTCTTCTGTAAGGTGGAGGTACTTCCTCAGTGGCGCTGCTCTTTGAGCGAGCTACTTACCATCAGGTATTCGTTCTTTATGGCATACTAGCTGTGCCCCGCGGTTTTACTCGCGTTAAATTTTACAAATTATCACTGCTCCTGCCCCGTAGGCGATAGCGTGATAATATGTACCCTATATGGTGACTCGACTTCTTAGTAATATTCATGCAAAATTTGTACTAATACTTTTTGAGTTTAGCCCGGACATACATACAGACAAACAGACAAAAATTCTTAAAACTATATTTTTGGGTTTTTTTTTTTTTATTCACGTAGACTTTAATAAAGCGCTTGTAAATAGTCAGAACATGTCATTGTTTGTAGTAATATAGTTGTATACATTAGATATTATTTCTAGTAACATAGATATTTAGGTACATCTTGTATGAAAACATTTATAAAATTTATTTTATTACAGAAATGATATTTAGCTAGCTCGTATCAAGTTATTGTCAAGAGATTATGTTTAATTATCTAGTTTAAGTCTAATATTTTTACTACATATTGTCAATGGTTGTGTCTATATTAAAGGTATTATTATTATGACGGACCTTGTGTTAATAACGACGGTCGCGCTTTAATGCTACTACCGGATCCAATGCGCCCCAACTGAGAAGACCCAGCGAAACAAACTCAGTGGGTTCATCTACTACCGGTTTCAACACGACCCAGTTGAGACGGTCCGGCGAAACATACTCAAGCGGGCATGAACACGGGATTTGGTCCAATTAGAGTAATTATTTAGTAGGCAAACACAATATATGCTCGATCGGTTGTCTGAATGCTTATTATTTTAGATTATATTTAGGTATACAAAAGAAAAACTTCGAAACAATAACATTATTCATTTTGAGACAGAGTCAATAATTTTAAATTAAGTATATGATAGCAATCATTTACAGATAGTTCACGTAACACAGCAGATCGGTCATGTCTATATGGCTACAAGATCTCCAGCGAGCAATGTGCAGGTAGGAAGTGAGAGCCAGACGTCTTTGTCATCGATGTACTCTTTAGTGGTGTAATAACCCCTAGCCATAAGTATACGTTTAATATGTGTTTTAAAACTTGTGTCAGGAACTTTGAGTAGGAAGCTTGTTATAAAACCTAATACAATTTCCTAAAAATGATTTATTAGTTTTGCTTACTCTAAAGCCTGGCATGGCTAGTTTGTTTTTATTCCTAGTATTTATATTATGCAGTTCACTTTTCTTTTTATAATTATGAATATTTTTTCTAACAAACATTATATTCTGATATATATATTCCGATGGCACAGTAAGTATATTTATTTCTTTAAACAAATTTCGCAAAGAATCGCGACTGCCTAAACCATAAAAGGCTCTGACTGCTCTTTTCTGCAATACAAAAATAGCACCTATGTCAGCCGCCGAACCCCACAGCAGAATGCCATACGACATAATGCTATGAAAGTACACGAAATACACTAATCTAGCAGTTTGTTCATCTGACAATTGCCTTATTTTCCAGACAGCATAGGAAGCCGAACTTAATTTACCTGCTAACTTTTCAATCTGAGGATCCCATTGCAATTTTGAATCAAGTGTCAATCCTAAAAATACGGTCGATGGGACTAGATCTAATATTTTCGCATTAAGTGCAACTGTTGGTACAATTTGAGTCACATTCGGCAATGAGAACCTGATGCATTTAGTTTTCCCTGCATTTAACAAGAGATTATTTGCCGAAAACCATTCTGATATAAAGCTGAGTGTTTTATTATGCTCAATAAGATCTTTATCCTTTCTATTTACTTTAAATATGAGCGACGTATCATCAGCGAACAAAACTATGTCTGATACTTTCTCGACGGTTCGACATCGATTGTAGATCACGCCCCAAGTATCCTTATTAAAAAATATTCAATGTACAGTTTTGACTTCCCCACGATTTTATTATATGTATAGATGCAACGGTTACTCTAGTGTCAGAGTTGTACAAGGCAGGGCCAGGATAATTAAGCAAAAATTTCCATATTTTTTAAATCAATTACGAGTATAACTCGCACTTAAGATATTGCGTATATAGTACTTGCAACGTTTATCATGTGAGCCTTAACGAGGCTTCAGGAGGTCTGCGATACCGCCTTTTAAGTTGGCAATGAAAAATGTTCCATTTACATTTTTCCCGAAATTCTATTGCAATTCGTAAAATATAGTACCATATATTTGTGATATCTGAATATATTCATGCCATTATTTAAGATCTGCTTAATTGTAGAATATGAGCGACGGTCTTGCACGGGCAGGTACCATGTTTATTTTACCCGTAGTTCACATGACTTATTTGAACAAAAAACGGCTATTGTATTTGACCGTTGGACCGTGGAATCAGGGGAGACCCCTGATTTCATATATATTTTGGGACATTGATCATAGTCAGAACTTACGTAAGTACTAAAGCAACTATAGGTATATAGAACTAATAAAACTTATTATGACCTATAGATACATGCACATTTAAATATTGACACTTTATTGACGCCAAAGGCGCAGATATAATCTATACATATAATAAAATCGTAGGAAAGTCAAAACTGTACATTGAATACTTTTTAAAAGGATACTTGGGGCGTGATCTACAATCGATATCGAAGCCAAAAATATTGTTTTTAGAATTTTTGTCTGTTTATCTGTTTGTCTGTATGTATGTCCGGGCTAAACTCAAAAAGTACTGCATGGATTTACTTCAAATTTTGCATGAATATTACTAAGAGATCAGGTCAACATATAGGCTACATATTATCACGCTATTAACTACGGGGGAGGAGCTGTGATAATTTATAAAGTTTAACGCGGGTAAAACCGCGGGGCACAGCTAGTAAAAGATATTCCTTTCAACAGACGCTAGATCCCGCGCGGATTCCTGTGCGGTCTAGCGCCGGCGCCGCTTATTGGTCGTTAGTCCGGTTTCTTTTGTCTATCTTAATCAATAAACCATCCACCAAAGTCCCATTGGATTAAAACTTACCACTCGGCTTAAGAAACTTTAAATAGATAAGTGCTTTAGTTCCCTTGTCTTACAACGTATTACTTTTAAGAAGCTTTCAGTTTCGATACTTACTTATAAAACTTCCTATACCTGTTTAAAATTCTTTAGGAAAACATGGTCGAAGAAATTTATTGGTATTCCCAAAGTATGCCGTGATCTTACTTATATTACAGAAATACGTTTCTAAGCTCTAAAAACAGCAAAAGGATCCCCTGAGCCGAAGACCGCAGCTCCAAAAGTTTAGGACAAATATTTACATGCTTCAAACTGTAGAGACTCTTCATTAACAGACTATAAGCCTCTTAATGAAAAATCTGTACCCTTTGATGTACGGAAAAATCTGTTATTCAATTTTCTGTAATAAAATATTAAATTTCAGGAACTTCTGTTAATTTGAAAGAAAGAAAGAAACATGTTTATTAGACACATCATAAAAATTAACAAATTTGAAAGTAATCAATTGTAACAAACACTTGTATATACCAACAACTACATAAAAATAGAAGTACTAAATAAAATAAATAATACGGTGTCTACAAAAGCAAAAGAAGAATCCCTCTAAGAGGCTCAGGTTTGTATATCGTTACAGCTCGATGTATCCCCGCCATAGTTCCATAATAATCGAATAGCCATAGTAATCGAAGTTATGACAATACTGGGTCTTAAATTCATAACACTCCACTTGGAATCAGATACCTCCACCAGCTAGAGATAGAAATTGCTTCAGACAATATCTGTTGTCAGTGCAATGTAAATAAGAAAATATGTATTAATATAAATTCCTAAATAATTTTGATTTGTGGTTTTATTATATTATTATATTTATTCCATAAGTGGTAACGCATTTTCAATTTTACTGCAGCATTTTAAAAACAAGGTTTTTCATACTTCCATTATTTATAATTTATATTCAATAACTAGGTATATAAAAATAATTCATAATGAATTTAAGTATTGTATATTTTTACTATTTAATTAAATTAATAATGTGATATAAAATAAAACAAACAAATTTATAAACAACGGACATAGCCCGACGAATTGCCAAACTGAAGTGTCGTTTGGCGGGGCACATAGCTCGTGGAACTGAACGCCGCTGGGGCAGAAAGGCTCTCGATTGGCGACCACGAACTGGAAGACGCAGCTTGGGCAGGCCTCCACAAGGTGCACCGACGATTTTACAAGGATCGCGGGATGCCATTACATGCGGGCAGCGCAATACCGACAGTTGTGCAGATCTTTGGGGGAGGCTTTTGTCCAGCAGTGGACGTCTTTCACCTAAAATGACGATACTGATGAATCAAAATTACGTTAATGTCCTGGGCTCAGGGAATCACTAGCAAGCTAGCTGGTAGGTAGCTGTTACGGATTTTTTCTGTAAAAGTAAAATACCAATATTTGGCTCGACCCAGTATTAAAACATAAGATCTTAATATCCACGGTTAGACATACTACCGCTAAACCGATGGGGCAGTATATTGAAATAGACATCAAATAACCTCCATATTAATTTCCGATTACGCATCAATAATTAATTCTTGTTATATTTTTCTCCTCCCTTAATTTATCATCATCAATCAATCAATCAATCCATCATCTAATGCTGAACATAGGTAGAAACAATATAAGATGAAAAATTAAGCGCTTAGTTCAGTATAACATTATTAATACGTATTACATTATTAATTTACACTTAACTAGAGATTGCACTTGTTCGAGATGCCATTAAGGTTCTATTGCCAAATACCATAGACATTAAAGAAAAATTATATTAATCTGTTATAACTTTTGACGCTTGATTTGGTATCATATAATTTTTTTTTTAATTTCATTCATATTCTCAGTTAGTTTGTCAGTGTGTCAAATGCATGGTTTTTTTATATACTGAATGGGTTTGCGTTTGACCACGATCTCATCTGATGGTAAGTGAAGATGTGGTGAAGATAGACCGCGCGTATCCAAAAGATGCCTGTTCACTCTAGCCTTGAATAAACCCATGTTGTATGATTCTAGAAACACTTCATTCGGGAGGGTATTCCACCGCTTAGCCGTGCGTAAGATAAAGGAGGAAGCAAAGCGCTTCGTACGGCAGAATGGGATGCCAACAACAAAGCGGTGAAAACCCTCCCGACGCCTAGTAGTCCGATGAAAAAGAGGGGAATGAGGGATAAGTTCATGGAGGTCTTGAGGTAGTCTGTGTAAATCTGTTTATTATTAAAATAATTTACTTCCAATGCCTATTAGAAGTAAACTTAAAATAAAATAAAAATAAAATACACTTTATGTACACAAAAAAGGACATTTTACAATGAAACATTGAATATAATGTACAATGGGCGGTCTTAACGCACATCGACAACATTTGGATGGATAGGAATTGAATGTAACAAAATGCTGGTAACGGTGCAACAAAGTGTAGTAAGTACACCAAAATAAAGAGAAACAAAATATTTAAAAATACAAAAGGTTTAGGTACTGAAAACTAACAATATGTTAACAAACATATTATTACGCATACATATATGTAAATAAGATACTATATTATACTATACTATAAATTAAAATACCTACTATATTATATTTATAATAGTATATTCATATAAAATAAATAATAATAATTGTTATGATGGAGACATATAGTGGTATTTCACGAGTTTTTTTAATGTTAGTATATTCTGAGAACATTTAATTGAATTTGGTAACTCATTCCACAAACGAACTGTTTGGACTGCAAATGATTTGTCCATACAGATGAAGAGTGTGCTGGAATGTGCAATTCAAGGTTATCTGATGATCTTAAGAGCCTCGAATGTGTGTCGCAAAGGAATTTAAACCGTTCTTTAAGATATGAAAGAGTAGTGCGGTTGAAAAGTATATTGAAGAATAAAGTGAGAATATGAGCATTCCACTTAAGCTTGGCACGAAACTCAGAAGCGTGATCATATCTGCGTAGGCCGAATATAAATCTACAAAATTTTTCGAGTCGCTCATGTTTATTAAGTTGTTCTTGTGTGAGATTAAGATAGCTGGCATAATATATAAAAAATATTAGCTTTCTACACTCCATATAAACTCGAAAATATAAAATATAAATGCCTCGTTGGTCTAGCGGTAGCGTGTTCTACCGCAGATAATGAGGTCCTGGGTTCAAATCCCGGGTCGGGCCAAAAAGTGATTTCGGGACTTATCCGTAAAAATAAATTTCTCAGTATCAGGCCGAAGTCTGGAAGTTGGCGGTATTACACCCCCGTGCCTCAGAGAGCACGTAAAGTCGTCGGTCCTGTACCTGAACTCTTTGCGGTCGTGTCGCTAGGCGTCCCATCGGATCATGAGAGTGATGGAATAGAAAGTGCCCCTGTGTTTGCGCACACACTTGTGCACTATAATATGTCCTGCGCAATTGGCTAGTCTCCATTAAGACTGGCCGCCGTGGCCGAAATTCGGTCGGGAGGACATCATAAACATTCCAAACTGTTCCAAATTGTATACTATGTCCGCGCAATCTTAGTAAAAAGGGTGTACAAAGGTTTTGCGTCACGTAATGTCACAGAAATATATTTTAAGAATAAAGTATGTATGTTATATCATTACTTAATCTGTCGCGATCGGTAACACGTATCGTAAATCAAATAAGTATATTCGTGACACGTTCTTAATATTCAATTTTTTATGTAAATACATAAAGTAGATACATAGGCACATCTTACGAGTAGCACTTTACTTTGAATCAACGAAATGCGTGACAGTGAAGTGCTTCGCAGAATTGGACGTCGCGTTAGACTTTCCATGCGTCCTGTCGTGAATGGATCAGATTTTTAGAGTTTTATATCTCTATAGGAAAAAAGGGATCCCTTATAAGATCACTCGCGAGTCTGACTCAAATTAAAAACACCTGTATATTTTACAAAAATAGTTTTATGAGATGTGTCCTCGAAAGCCGCCACGTGCAAGCAGCTGAAGACAGCGTGTCTGTGTGTGGTGCAGTCGCTGTGTCAGACTGGCAGGAGTCGGGCAAACTAGAACCCCCCAGGTTATGTGCCCCGATAATCTGGGACATGGAGCAAAAAAGGGAGCATCGGAGCAGCATACCCCGGGTATCGCGCGTCAAGAGAATTCCACGGTCGCGGCAGGTTAGGTTTAGTCGGCGCGAGTCCTACATGCCCACCGACAGACAATTTTTGCGGATGGCATGCGCAGGCAGAGGCAACGCTTGCCTTATAAAAATAATAAAAAGGTACTAAGCGGAAGGCGTTACGGACTTCGCTTTTTTGAACTAACACATTTTGTAAAGTCGAGGATGTTGACTGGACTTCCATTTTGTTTTATCAAAGGCCGACTACGTACTTGCTGCCCCTTTGGTTTTGCGTGTGTCTGGGGTGGCGGATCACTTACCAACAAAAAATGTTTATTGCTCTGAGTATTTTACTCGACATAGAGATTTGTTTACGCCAATTTAATAAAGTGGAGTCCTCCTGAACGTTGCTTGCAATGTGATCGAATTATAATTAATCTGTAGATTTTGTTGGTGAACCAGAACTAAAAAACTGACGCCTCAAAAAATAGTCCGAAAACTTTAATCTTGCGCTCCCACATTTCGTTTATGGAATAGGATATATGTACTTTAAAGTACGAAATTTGTACATGGTGCGAACTTTTGTGATAATTAGAACTTTAACGAAAATAGCTAAGAAAATGTTTTAAATTTAATCCTGCATGACAATATGGTTACCCTTGTGATTTTTATCTTCACGCAGTTTACGCTCGCAAATTGTGATGTAAATGTATCATTTTGTTGCTTAGTGATAAATAGGCGTTCCCTTGTGAGCTGAGCCTGTCTGACGCCCGTGCAATTACTAAGAATTACTCCGGATGAATTAAAAACGCCTATGTAATAGCCTACTTACTATTTGCTAATAATATATAATAATATATATGTCGTACAAGCATGGTTCTCCTTGACATAGTCAGTAGTAGTTGCGGGCTTCGTGGGCGTCATCAGGGTAAAATGCGGGCACAAAACACAATGATCATAGCTTCAAATTATTATAATTGCAATTTAACACTTATGTTGTCACTCCACAATGATTTTGTAATAAAATTAACACTTAAGGTTGAGCAGCGGGTTCATGGCACCAACCTTACTTTAACCAACTAATAAATTTGCAACGATCCAACTCGATCCGTTGTTGCACCTAAAGACACACCAAATATGTCGGCCTCTCTAAAGTAAAGATGGCGACTCGACCCCACTCGAGGCACGTGCTCTGCTCTGATTGCTTACCACGTGGTTTACAATATTTGTTACTTTTATTAGATTAATAAGGTTTTTAAGTTATAGAAAAATGTAACAAAGCAAATTAAATTAAGAATTCTAACAGTAAGTGAAGTATAAACAAATAACATTGTGCGTTATACATGCAAAGAACAATCAATCAGACTCATAGCTTTCTCCGACATATATTTATAAAATATATGCATATACTCAATATATAGATATGTCTAGCGGCAGCGTGTTCCACCACAGATAATGTAGTAAGGTCTGGATTCTAACCCCGGTCGGGTCAATAAGCTCTGCCGCCAGGACCGAAATTCGACCAGGACCACTATATATAATGTCCTCACGTACGGCAAGATACAATGAAAACTAGCCCTCTGCGCGGCACATATAATAGTTTTTTTTTTTTATAAAGTTAACGCCCGAATTAGGCAATGTATTCCGTCTGTCGCGGGGTACTTTTCAAACATATATTACATCCAGGGGCTCTACCGGCTATGTCGCCGAACATTGTTTTCGTGAATGGCGTTCAAATTAATAAAGGTTAAAAATGACTTAATCAATCGTTAAATCAGCTTCCATGACCACATCTGACTTCATAAATGGTCCGGAATCGATTGTCAACGTTGAAGAATTTAACGATTGATTAAGTCATTTTTAACCTTTATTTATTTGAACGCCATTCATGAAAACGATGTTCGGCGACTTAGCCGGTAGAGCCCCAGGCTCAGAACAACTATTTGTGGGTCGCACAAATAGTTGTCCGGCGCGGGATTCGAACCCGCGACACGAAGCGGCGGGCGACTGTCTGAGCCGCTGCGCCACACGTGCAGTCAAGTCAATAGTTTATACAATACTTTCAAAATCTGGGCTGGTACTGAGTTTTTCTAGACAAAAAAATCCCAATGTCAATTTATGTATATTTTTTTACCTGACCCAGGATTTGTACCCAGGCTATTTGTAATAAAAAAGACTACTATTCTTATCAAACCTACATGGACTAGTGAGCAAACTGCCTCGTTGAACTGGTGTTAGCGTTTAATTATTTTTGTTGTTAGCTTTTGTTAATTAAAAGGAAAATGTCCCTTTGAGAGCGTTGAGTATATCTACTTAGGTATAAACACACATCAAAGGTATCTAGGGATATTTAATATTTAATCAAATATAAAAAAATTATGAAGTATTTTCAGATACAGTAAATGAAAGACTAATAGGTTATTTATTTTAAGGTCTTTCAGAAAAAAATAATAGGAAATGGTGATTTTTTTCTTTTTAACTAATAATTTTATTTATTTGATCACCACTGAAAATTAGGAAGATAAAAAAAATATATAAAAAAAACATAGAAGTAGGAATTTGTGGCCCATTCTATGAGGGACAATAATGCTCTACTACTGTCCCGTGGTATTTTTGTGCAGTCATGCTGCCTTGGTTCCAAACGACCTGGGTTGATCCGCCAAGATAAATTCCTACCCATACCATGATTATCTCGCCTTGTTAGAGTACCTCCTGTTGGTGCCTCAGATGGCTAGTTCTGCCTGGAGTTCTACAAACGCATGTCCTTCGTGATTCCGGATGTAACCTTAACCGGGACTCATCAGTGAACAGCCCCAAAAGACCAGATTATAAATGGTCCCAAGCCCTCAAAAACCGCCGACCGCGATTCAGACGGTGTCACAACGGTGTTCATGATGTAGCGGTCTTCGAGCATGAAGACCAACTCCATGCAACCTCCTTCGCACGGTATGGTCGCTTATCCGTAGCCGGTGGTTCTCCTTGAGTCTTCTAATAGATACATCGTTGTGATATTCAGTTCTCTTCTGGCGGTCATTTGGGTAAGTCGATCGTGTCTCTGCATAGTAACACGATATCTACCCGTGTGCCTTTCAGCCACATCCTCAGTACTGCGATAATGTGACCACAACCTTGCTATCACGTTTTGGCTCTTGTATTGGGCTTCACCAAGCACGCGTTGAAAAACACCATTTTCTAACATGCCCACGGCTCGTAACATTACATCTCAACTCATTTGAGTTGAGATGTAATGTGACATGGCTCTTAAAGCTCACACGACAAAACAACCTAATACCTTTTCATTAATTAACCTTATGTCTCCTGTTTATGGTTTTGTTTATGGCCTTTATCCAGCAGTGGACGTCATTTGGCAGACATGATGGTGGTGTTTATTCAGCGCGTTATACGAGTAATATTAAGAGCTCATCTGCCGCGCAACCACCTAGAGGCACCAATATTTATTAGCAAGAAATCTAGAATATTAAATAAAAATAATAGGAATAATCCTGCTAATATTATAAACGCGAAAGTTTGTAGGTATGGATGTATGGATGTTTGTTACTCTTTCACGTAAAAACTACAGAATGGATTTTAATGAAACTTTACAATACTATAGCTTATACATCAGAATAACACAAATGCTACAATTTATAAAGATATTGCGTGAACTGTAAAATATGCCGATAAGTGTCAAGTAAGTAGGAATAAATCGACCATCTGGGAGCTATTCCGGCGTGCACCGCCAAAGCCGCTAGAGGTAGGTACATATCCTACTATATTATAAATACGAAAGTTTGTAAGTATAGATATATGGATGTATATTTGTTACTCTTTTATGCAAAAACGACTGAACGAATTTTGATGAAACTTCGTAGTAATATAGCTTATATGCATATCCGAATAACACATAGACTATAATTTATAAAGTATAACGCGGGTGAAACCGAATATAATAAACGATAGTTCAAGTTGTAGTAGAGATTATTATGTAGGTATACTTTTATTTAAATTAATGGAGCCAAGCCCCGCGGACAAATGATAAATAAATTTGTAAAAACGAAGCGAACTTAATGTTTGTGGTACATTTAGTGACACGCACGTCTATTGATTTGTATAAATTATTTCATACTTTGTCACCTTTGTGTGGTTTAGGGAGTTTCTAAACTGTCGTAACTTGTGATATGTATCACCATAATAATAAGTACACTTTATATAATTGACATATATATAATTGACAATTCGGTAAAATAAACAACAGTAATGTTAATGCAATAGGCGGTTTTATCACTAAAAGCGATCTTTTCCAGAACCAATGAGTTGTATGAACTAAAACTTATATGGAGATCAAAAGGGTATAAGATAGTGTACAGAATAGAAGGAAATTAGCTTAACTACAAAGCATTCTTTCATTTAGTATCATTTTACTAAGTATTAATTTTTTTTAAATTGCATTTATTGTATTTCAAAATTAAACCTGCGCTTTCGTTAATTGTTCGTGTATCATAATTGCATCCCTTAACTAGTTTGCACTGAAAGTTTCTCGCCATTTGTATTCCGAAGTATTGGAAATTAGCATTTATCCATCGAAGATAGTGAACGAGGAGAGTGCTCTCTGAAACTCGGAACAGAACTTTGCCAACTTACAAAGTCATCATTATTACAGCTGAAAGAAGTCCACAGCTGGACAAGCCTCCCTCCAAGAATCATCTGGATGCGATATGCCATAATCGCCACGCTTGGCAGACGGGTTGGCGATCGCAGTAAGATGGTCATACTACACAGAAGGAAGCTGCTTCTCGTCCTCTGGTAGATATTCCCTCATGTCGACTTATACGCCTCCACGGGATGAGATGAGGTGATGATGTTCTGATATTCGCCGCCATCTTTTTTATCTAAAAATCGATATAACCCTATTTTTTCTGGAAAAACTTTAGGTCTATAACTATGAAGCAGTAAATAGAAAAGCGCAACAAAATGCGATAGTGTGGTAATGTCAGATTTTAGTTCAAAGGAGCAAAACCGGGCAGAAGTGTTCTCCGTGACTCAGTTGGAAGTGGACGTGTCTTCTAATCTAAAGATTGCGGATTTGATCCTTGCACAAGACAAATATTTATGTTCATGAACATGTCTATTTATCTTAGTCTGGGTGTTTTCTGTGTATTGTACGTATATATTTATAAAAATAAGTATTGCTAGCTATCCGTTATCTGGTATCCACAGTACGAGCTTTGCTTAGTTTGGGGTAAATGGCGCTGTATCATATCTCCCGGATATTTATTTATTATCTTGTTGGCGCATCTATCAGACATCACTTTAGTGAATTTCCGGGTATTTTCGATGTATATCAGACCGCTGTAAAGATATTAAATGTGGATATCTCCCCGTCCTCCTGCGGTTATTGAAATATTTGGCGGTATTACGAAGGTACTTTGGTATCTTAAATATTTCACTACAGCTATATCCCTGAAAGGTCTCGCTGTGAATAATTATCATGCAACGACATTTACAAGGATATTTTAGTGAAAAACACTTCACTAAAATTATCTTCGTTCTAAAATGATGTATGCAAACAATTATACGGAATCATTTATCAGTATTTATAAATAGCACCTGCTTATTAACCGACTTCAAAAGGAGGAGGTTCTCAAGTTCACCGGTTTTTTTTTTATGTATGTACACCGATTACTCGGAGATTTATGATCCGATTTACGTGATTCTTTTTTAGTAAGATGCGAAATAGTTGCCATTTGGTCCCATAAAAATTTTATACAGTTTGACCCAGTAGTTTTAATTTTAAGGTCATTTTTGTATGAAAATTTTTGTTTATGTGGACGATATAACTGTCTTTGGCACAGACGTTTATAAATCTTAGCAAGTCAATCTAGGCTCATGCTGTTGAAGTGTGTCTTGGCATGAACATAAAGAACAATTTCAGACGACTAGCGTTTAATACGCGCGTATAAGTTCGTTTTTGGAAGCGCATGTAGGCGGCGTACCTTTTAGCACAAGCGCATTTATTATGTACGTACAGCGTAATCGACGCTGAGATTTAGGAACCGATTTACGTGCTTCTTCTTTAGTTTGATGCGGAATAGCTGCCATCGAATTTTGGTAAGCAGATGTATTTCGTGAACTGCATTAAGATTTTCACACAAAAATAGAAAAAGAAACAATAATATTTGGGGGTTCATAAACCATACATGTGGGGTATCTATGGATAGGTCTTCAAAAATGATATTGATGTTTATAACATATACTTTTCTTAACTGTATAGTTTGCGTGAGACACTTTTCCAAAGGCGTAGAGTGCCCCCCCCCCCTGTAACTTCTAAAATAAGAGAATGATAAAACTAAAACTAATAGATGATGTACATTACCATGCAAACTTCCACCGAATTGGTTTGAATGAGATCTAGTAAGTAGTTTTTTTAATGCGTCATAAATCTTAACCACAATTTACCTTCCATTCTATCAACTCAAATACTTGCTGCTACCGAACTCTCTCGACTCGTTGTCTTGATCATCAATACAACCTAGGCTATGAACTCTCTGCTCAGTAGACTCGCTGGCTAATCGATCATTTATAAGACCTAGTCTTCATAGACTCATGCCCTCTGCTCAGTAGATAGCTTGATGGTTATTCGATCATTAATAAGACCTAGTCTATAAGCCCTCAGCACGCAGACTCTTTAGCTAGATGGTCATGAATACGGCCTAACCTATGCGCTTGCTGTTCAGACGTTCAGGAATCTTAGCTAGTCTAGACTCGTACTGTGCAAGTTTTCTTAGAGTGAACGTAATTTTATGTAGTTTTTCTTGCTCTCGATCATTCACTGTCTCACAAGAACGTGAAAAAGAGTTTCGGACAACATTTTTGTTGGGACCTATAGTTTTGAGGTGCGCGGCACCTTTCGTGGTCCTACCCATAGCTAGACACTAAAAAGTAACAAATAAAAAAAACTTCGTTTAAAAAAACCAACTTCAAAAACTGAAAAGTATAAAAAAAATATCTTAATAAAGATTTAATTCAATACATATCTCAAGCAAACGTAATACCTTTAATATTAATGAAGTAATATAATTTGTTTATGCTACCTATTGATAGGTTTGAAGTCATGAAAGTGAATTTCATCACAAATTATGAAAGCTGTATGTAATATTAACTTTTATTTTGCTTAGGGCTTGGCACCGACTTCAAACCTATCAATAGGTAGCATAAACAAATTATATTACTTCATTAATATTAAAAGTATTACGTTTGCATAAGATATGTATTAAATTAAATCTTTATTAAGATATTTTTTTTATACTTTTCAGTTTTTGAAGTTGGTTTTTTTAAACGAAGTTTTTTTTATATTTTAAACTTTCGTTTTAAAATGCAAAGATAGAATTCGTTAATTAGCTCTGCAAATCGACATAACAGACATTCGTAGCTTCGTAGTAGTGCCATAGTTTCGCGATACAGGACATCTGCGTATAGCGTAGGCTTACTACGTAGCAGACCTGAGTTACAGCCGTAGCAAATATTCGTAACAAAATTCTGTCACAAATGGTCGCCTTTTGCGTACTCACAAAAAATATTAATATATCATACTTAGAAAGTGCAAGTGAAACCTTCACATATGATGCCAAGAAATATCATTTCATTAAATATAGTCTTAAAGTACGGGATGGTCTAATCTAATGAAATGTAATTGGATTGGAGCTACCTGTACCGTGAAGCTGTGACCCACATTTTGGTCTCTTTTGCAAACGGTTGTGACGGATTACTGTTCCATCTACTTATGGGAATGAAGCAATGATAATATAAGACACGTGTATTGACTTCCTTGTCGGTCTAGTGTAAGGTTTTTACTGTATTATTTTCGGGATATTTGTTTTAAATCGAGACGGAAAAAATCTCAACACCACGAGATATCGAGGATTCAATTCCGTGCGCTAGCTAAGTTAAAAAAATAAGAAGGTAGACGGTCACGTTACTAACAATATAAACGGCAGTTTTGATTGAACGTGGTAGCACGATATTTGTTTTATTAATCAAGTTTTTAAAGTCTACGAATAAGTAGCTACTCGTATTAATTTAGTTTATTTAATTTTCTTTTAAGCTATTGCATAGCTTCTATCGCGGGCCTTGAGCGTGGGGACCGAACCCAGAAATTCCGTAACGAAAAAAACCTAACACCTCCCACTCCGACCGCCATCTATCGATAAATACCAGAACTTTTAATGACTTTTTGAAATATCACGCTTGTCTCTTTAGTTCAGCAACCCGCCTTTAGGTGGCATTGGTTGTATACTACCGTAATCAGCTGTTTGTGAGAAAGTATATAGGTGTATAGGTATTTATCATCTACATACAACAGTGAATATCTGTACTCGTATAATTTGTGTACAAAGTGTTTTAAATATGAATAAACAAAGTGCATTTATTAATGAAGAAAGTCACGAAAAAATTGTGAAAGAAAATGAGTTAGTACTCTATATACATTCATTTTATTATTATTATCACAAATAATTATAATTGCATAAGTTGATAGAAAATGCTATGCAATAGCTTTACCGCGGCAGTCTCCGAGTGCCACACGTCTTTTTTTTCTAATTAAAGACTATTGTACATTTGTCCACTAGTAGGGACCCAATAATTATAAAAGAGTTAAGTATTATTAGAAAAATATAGATATGTTTATCAGTTGTCTGCTTGCCATAGTAGGCTCTGCCTAGTCTAGGATATTTATCTGATATAAACTAGCTACTAACACCCAAATTTAAATGTAACTATAAAATCTCACCTCAATAATTTTAACCTACTTTCAAAAAAGTAGGAGGTCATCAATTCTGTATTT
The DNA here is from genome assembly GCA_951640165.1 of Pseudoips prasinana. NCBI lineage: Eukaryota > Metazoa > Arthropoda > Insecta > Lepidoptera > Nolidae > Pseudoips > Pseudoips prasinana. The sequence continues at coordinate 7,434,041 of OX621236.1, forward strand.
TTATTAGATTTGATACGCATAACTTTCGAGATTGTCGCATGTATCTCACGCAAATACTGGTCCCACCGAGCCTTCGAGCATTAGCACCGAGCAAATGTCCCCAAGAAGCTTAAAACGAGACCATCGCTGGTGATTAGTATCTGCTTACTTAGTAGAGAGAGAGAGCATATATCCAATACAGCAACGAATAGCAAAATAATAAACTAAAAACTGAATAAGCTATATTAAAATTCCTAGCTACTTGACAAAGCCAGGTAAAAGAAAAATCTGTGAACAGTGCTCAAAGAACTTTAAGCTCTATTACTATGATGGGTCTGACATACAATTCATTTAGGTGGCTTTTATAACATTATAATGGAATGTTACTAAATGCCTTGGGACAAAATCAGACCGAAAATCGGTGGAATTTCACTTATAATTTGTGATCGAAATTGGATTTTGTTAAAAATACAAAGTAAATAATGTTACAAATATACTTCAAAGGCACTAAATCAATTACAATCAGGCTCCATTGGGCCAATCAGTTTGGGTTGAAACCACAGATAAATGTAGTGACAGAAGTGCCTATGATAAAAATGACGTAGCATTAGGCGACAGCATAGCTAACTTTATAAATTCGGTTAGTAATTATCTAGACCACGAATGTATGTTGTTAAATTAAATTAATAGTATTCAGAATTATTTATTTACTAGCTGACCCGACAGACCTTGTCCTGTCTTAACGATGACTATTAACGCACGCTATCTGTCAATACTATGTCAAATAAAAAAAGTTACATTAAAAAAGGTTATATTGTCCAAAGCGCTAAGGTTAGATTAGAAATAATATTTGGTTGTGAAGTATTCTTAAATTTTCTTATTTTCCGCGCAATGTTAAATTCTTTTTTTTACATAAGAACCTTCTCCTGACAATAACAAACACAATACAAAAAGAAATAGTGAAATCGGTCCAGCCGTTCACGCGTGATGTCGTGACAACGGAAAACGGGTTTCATTTTTATATATATAGATTAAAAAGAGTTTTTAACTGTATTATTATTTAATTATAATATAATATCCTGGGACATTATACACACACCAGATCCCAAACTAAGCCGAGCTTGTACAGACGCCAGCACATCCAGATGCCCCAATCTGTCAAACTTTTATAGATTTTAAACTTTATCACATAAGCATAAGGTTCACTTTCAATTAGGGAAATTTGACAGATTGGGGTAGCTTGGTGTGCTTGCGTCTGTATTATGGAAACCAGATAACTGATATATTACTAATATTACATATACTTCTTTTATTTTTGTTAATACATACTTATATAGATAATTACACCCATAATCAGGACAAACAGACATACGACAGAACCCATGACCTGCGGTGTGAAAGGCAAGTATTTGATCACGCCAACAGCCAGTCATTAATATTATACGTGTTACATACAATGGCATCTAAAATCGTCAAGGTATTACGCAATCCGGCGCGACACAGTACCGGTTACGTCTATATTAGGCTGATTTCAGAGTGACGCGCGCGGCACGCGCCGGAGGCCAGCGCGTCTCAACAGCGGCGCGTGCGAGACGCGTCACTCTGAAACGCTAGCTGCCAGTAGAGAAGCTCGGGACGCGCTGGCCGACTGGCGTGTCACCGGCGGCGCGTGTGAACTGCGTAACTATGAAACGCAACTACTATCTAGTGTAATTGTAAGCGCGCGCGTTTGGCGCGACTCTGAAATCACCCTTAATGGGAACCGACACCTACTTGACATTTGACGCATTTCATTCATATATACATACATAACAAACACACTAACAGCAATTTTAATAAATAAATAAATTAGTCTTTATCTATATTAACTCCTCACCCATTAGTCTGCGCTACCATTCCGTGCTCGCCACGAGTACCAACAGAAGGCCAGTGCTGGGTGAAACTGCTGTGTGTGATGGTGACGCTTTCGGCATGTTATACAAGACTTTATGCTTACATTCATATACTTTCTTCCCATTATTTGATTTTTCACATGTACTTAGTTTTATGTGTAAATTTCCTGTACGGCTATTGTCGAGTAAACGTAATTTGTTTACTCTTTTCTTTCTTTCCATGTGTAGTAGTAGTAGAGTAGCTAATAATAATACGAGTATAATAATCCCATTCAGTATAAGATAATTTCACATATAAAATTATTTAAAAAGGTAGTTATATAACTGATTCTGCAGCGACTTATTTTTCGGAAAACTTCAGTTCTAATTTTACACGCAACCGACTTCTATTCATTTCGTTATCTATGGTTGTGCTCAATTAAGACTCGAGTAAATTCCTCCATTAATTGTGTCGGAATCAAAAATGAAGAGAAAAATAATTTGGTGGTGTTTTCCGAGGATTTCTTTCTGAATATGATTGTTAGTAACTAAATATGGAAGGTCACAATCAGTTTTTTGTTAAAATGAGGGCATTTACCTACTCGAGTTCAATCTCCTAGCTCCTATTTTGAAATATTTTCCCCTTTCTGTTTAGACCAATTAACCTGCTGCTAGCTATCAGGATTCAGGGTGCCACTGTCTAAATAATTATATTAAGTAAGTGACTATTTGGACCGGCGATCTTCCAAGGGTCGCAGGAGCCGATGGATGCGAGCAAGACCACCGACCATTGCGGACATCCCTGGGGGAGGCCTTAGTCCAGAAGGGGACGTCTTTCAGGTGAAATGATGATGATGATGAAGTGACTATTTTTAGATTATATTAATATTAGCACTTCTTGCCTGAAATACAGGATTACGTAGTTCAGGCACACCATGTTTACAGCGAAGTAAGTTTTTCGTATTTGTAGTTTTATTGTATGTTGTTGTTGTAAAAAGTTTTTATTTATTATTATCATCTAAGTCGTAGATCACCAGTTACTAAAATGTTTACACCAAATGTCAGATTCTACTAGGTCATAAATTTCGATAACGAAGATCAACGGTTGCAATATCCACAGAGCCTCGCATAACCAGTTAGCTACGATATTGAATGATAGTTTATGGTAAGGTACCATGAGACCTGATATGCTTCTGGAGGGAGGTGGGCTGGAAGGAATGAAGGCTGCCATGGCTCACGTACAATGGTCCACATCAGGACTAAGTGCGGAAACCACACCCACTAGCATATTAGTGGGGACAAATGATGATGATGGTAAGGTACAAAAAAGTCCCAAAAACAATCTGACCTACGCCGCTTCTACTTTATATATTTGATTATATTATGAAATATTTAACCATATACCGCATCTTAAATAAAAACAAAATAACATTTCAACTATATTTAAATAATTAAATACTACCTAGATGGGTGTCAAGAGCTCGCTCAGCGAAACAAATAGCTCTACACTCTATAGTAGAGTCAGGTAGTCCTCGTTAGCAACCTTTTCTGGAGAGCGCTCGAGAATATAGAGCGAGTAAATAGGTAGACTTTTAAACGATGTCGATGTACTTTTCAACGTTTACTAAATATAGAAAGGAATCTGGGCTTCTAAAGTTGAAATAGCTTGTTTTTAGTAGGAAACAACATATTTTATAATGAAAGCCAATTCAATAACATTTGCCAGCAAAATTTTTAGAGCATTATCAACACAGTGCTTAATAAGTTCGCCCTCAGAATGTATACAATTCATTAGGCATCCTTAATAGAATTGCGTCACGTCGCGAAGAAAACTAAGCAAAGTCCAGAATTACCTGCAAAGGCGCCTTATAGACAATTTTTATGGTCACTATGAAACGAGAGACCATACATTTTATTTATTTATTTATTTGTCACCAACCTTACATCTACCATTACAGGATACATCCCAATGCAGTAGCGAAGACCCCAACTTGTCTACTTCCTATAACATATTTCTTTATATGCTGTCCTTGTAAATTCACTCAGTGTACAGTGAAACACGTCCAATTCCGAAGCAATATCGTTGAGAGTGCGCAGTGCGCGCGTCAGTAGGTTGGTGCGCGCGCGCGGCAGGCTCAGCAGCGCCGGCCGCCGGCGTCTCCACACATACCGGCCCGGGACACAAATATTATTGAATTAGCTGATACAACCGGCAGAGCAATCTACATGCTATCGACTTCCTGGAACCACAAGACCCGGCCCGCGTTTTGACTGAGGACCTCATAATCTGCGGTTCAATACGATACTGATAGACCAACGAGGCATGTTAAAACGTGTTCTGGCTATTTTTAAACGCACATTTTAAATATCTACGTGAATACCTAAAAAATAAAATTCCCAACGTTGAGTCATTAAATCCTCCTTTAATTTAAGGAACTGTATTTTGTGCAATGGAATTGGTATTTTAAACTACACAACATACAGGTTATCTGTGAAATATACCGAATTATAAACCACGAGCTTTAACATTTAAGTAACGATAAGAGAAAGACGAAGTTACAAAGTTGCAAGACGAAGTTGCATGAAAGATTCAAAATAAACTATTGAGTTTTTAATGTAAACTTTAGATCGAGTCAAGAGAGATGTAATCAAGCATGTATGAAAGAATAATAAATGTGTAATATTTTAATAGAGAAAAACTACCATTAAAGCCTAATCTGTCCCTAGAGATCCTCAAAGTTGAGAATTTTGTTTGTAAAAGCTATTTGTTTGGAGGCAGTGACTAGCTAATGAAAACGAAGTAGGGACAATTTGTGGCTGCTTTAGAGGTGTCCATTTTCTCGAATGGTGCGTTAATTAACTAGATAATGATTAAAAAAGATAACAATTATCCACATAAAGCCTTTTTGTCTTCATATTTCTATTGTATTTGTTTTCTTTTTTGAAATAATTGTGCCGACTTCAAAAAGCAGAACGTGTGGCGCAGCGGCTAAGACAGTCGCCTCGCCACTTCGTGTCGCGGGTTCGAGTCCCGCGTCGGACAACTATATGTTTGACCCATAAATAGTTGTTCTGAGTCTGGGTGTAATTTTTGTGCGTCTATTATATGTTTGTAAAGTACCCCGTGACACAGGGAGTAATTTCCCTAATGCGGGCATGGTCTTTTTTATAAAAAACTTGAGAGATGTCAAGGGACACCCGGATGGAACGAAGTTCCTTTCTATTAATTAGTGAAGGATATGTAATAAGATTTTATTTTTTTAAGTTCTAATATTATTTATTTATTATTTACAGATATAATGTAATATAAACTTAATCAATAGGCTCAATTTTTGTAATAAAAATTAAAGCAAAAAGTGTCGTTACAACTTTTCGTCTTAATTTTTTCAGTCTAGCCCCCTTTCGCAAAGCGCGAGAAGGAACATCGTTCCAAAAAGAATAAAAAATTGTGTTTGTTTATATTTCTTCAATATTTCTTTCGTGTTTGGTATGATAATATTTATTAAAATAAAAACTACTAAACCTTTATCTCGACTATTTATTTATGTGGGAACATCAAGAGGTGACGCATGACGTTAGATACGTGGACGAATCGCATGGTGCAGCACTTTATTCTGGAGCACGCTATGAGTTGATTATGTCAGAAAATTAAAGTATTTGTAGGTTATGCCTGTTAACTTGTACACGATCATAGAAATTTTATAGTTTTATAATAAATATAGAAGTTTTACAATGTCGTATCAATATGTAATTGTTACCTAAATATGGAGTTCCCTTACAATAACTTGCTTGATGTGGGCGCTGCCGAGACGGTTTAGATGGTGGCAATGCCTCATAACAATATTGCCTTTAGTTTGTGCGCCTTACAATAAGATTTTGAAACTTTGTAACCTACGCCAACGCACAGCTGCTTGCAACATGAAATTAAACTTGGAACACTTCAAAGGGAAGCCGGAGCTGGAACATGTTAGGTATGCTTATGGATATTTAACATATGAAATATTCAAAGATAACGGGTGCGAGCCGTCATTTTGATACAAAGCTCATGCGGGCTTGTTTAACGCTCAGATTTGGGCAAATTTACATGCCGTGCAGTATTTGATAGTATTAATAAATAATGAATAATAATACATATAATAAAATCGTAAGAAAGTCAAAACTGTACATTGAATTTTTTTTTAAAAGGATACTTGGGGTGTGGTATACAATCGATTTGGAAGCCAAAATATAGTTTTTAGAATTTTTGTCTGTGTGTCTGTTTGTCTGTATGTATGTCCGGGCTAAACTCAAAAAGTACTAAATGGATTTACTTCAAATTTTGCATGAATATTACTAAGAGGTCGGGTCAACACATAGGCTTCATATTATCACGCTATCACCTACGGGGGAGGACCTGTTATAATTTATAAAATTTAACGCGGGTAAAACCGCGGGGCACAGCTAGTAATTGTTATTTCTTTAATCAAAATTTTAATTAAGAACTACCCAACATCTGTGACATGATACCCTTGGGGGTTCTCTGTTTTTTTTATGATTTGTATACTTTATCATGGATCATAGGTACAGACGCCAGCACATCCAGCTACCCCAATATGTCAAATTTCTTTTATAGATTTTCAACTTTATCACAAAAGCATAAAGTTCACTTTCAATTGGGGAAGTTTGCTGGCGTCTGTACAAAATACAGATGGTGAACTATATTTTTGGAGATGTCCCGGGGATACAATAATTAAAACAATAATTACTTAACACAATGCCAATAAATTAATTTAAAATACATGATAAATTTCGAAATTGTCAGTTATATAATACAAAAAAAATCCATCTCTGGTATACAATAAGTCAGGACTATTGCTAGAATACTGAACACATCATGACTGTAGATGTTTATTACATCAGAGTTTTATCACATAAAATGTCTTTTACAGAAGAAGTAACCTGTGCGAGGCAGGTTCTAGGCGAATTAACAGCTCTGACGAATGAACGATGAATGAATCACACTAATATTATAAAGGCGAAAGTTTGTGTTGTTTGTTACTTATTCACATTTAAACGGCTGGAACAATTTTAATAAAATTTGGTATGGAATTAGCTGACACCCCGGATTAACACAGGCTATAATTAATAAATTTTAACGCGGGCAAAACCGCGGGGCACGGCTACTTAATCCATAAAAGTGCATTTATTTCTACCGGTCACACTGAAGCAAAAATATATCTTGTATCGATAACTCACTACCAAACAGAGATGTGCATGTTGTGCGTCATACAATGTTAGTGCAGGAATTAATTTAGTGTATGTGGTGTACGGCGTGCAATAATATTATTGTTTTGCTAAGCGAAGGCACTGTTTGCAAACAGAATGGGTAAAATTGGAAAATTTATACGATCTTTGGTCGGAGGGATTTCTTTGTGCAATGTTGTTTGGTAGTATGGAATGGCGAAAAACGACAGTTCGAAATGTGGCCAACAATCGAACAAAGAGTGATTTAGTCACTAATCTTTATCTATTTTAACGCCGATCACGATCACATAGGGTATGTCGGACTCGCACCGACTACACCTATCTGCCGTGGAATTATCTTGGCCCTGATGGGCGTTCTTCCCGAAGCTGCTTGCATGGCGGCAGCAGAGGACACCTCGCATACATACTGCCACCACAGCTCCGGGAGGAGTTGGGCTAACGAGTGGGATCGGCTCGCTCCCGATCCTGCTCGGCGGCCTCCTTCTGGAGCAAGACTGCCTCACAGAAGGAGACCATGGCATCCCATTTGGTGGAGTCACCCGCCACCATCGCGTCTACGATCGCTGGTGGAGACAGATCCCGTCTCTGCGACCAAGAGTCGTCTCTCGGCCTCCCAGGCCGGGCACTCTTCCAGCGTATGCTGGGCCGAGTCCAAGTCGCTTCCGCAGTGGTGACAATGTGTCGTCACTTCTCTTCCGATCCGGCTCAGATACTCACCGAAACACCCGTTTCCAGTGAGTATCTGAGTCAGTCATTAAGTGACGTAACCACCCTTTCTTCCCACCCAGGCCTCGTGGTGAGGCAAAGTAGCACCGACGGCACGTTGGCGCGCGTTTAGGCGCAACTCAAGCCGTGCGCGCCACTGTGTTAGTACGCGCCGGTGTCCCGTCCAAGGCGGTAGCCCGCCTGGTCCGTGAAAACCCATGAGTGAGGTCAATCAAGTTAGTTTTAACCTTCTTAGATTGAGAGAGACTGTTGCGCTTAAATTCCTGTCAGTAACCGCCCTAAACCGAGACTCGAACCCCGAAGAGGGTGAGTTCAGGCGCGAATTGCTAAGCTTGTAGTTATTATATTTCTTGACAGTTATTCTCTCCTCTATTGGCCAATGAGTAGTGAAAGTCTCTTTTATATAGGCTAGCCGATGAGTTGACGTTCAAACGCAAAATTTTGATACTTTATGATGAGGAGTATCCGAAGCACCCCCAATATTTTTATATAATATTTCGAAAATTTATGAGTCCTGAGCTCAAACCCTAATTTTAGTTTAGTTCTGCAATGATGAGATAAACCATAATTTTTATGGTGTTAGGTTAAACTATGCTAATTAGTTATCACAAAAAATCTGAACCAGAAATGTTCGCAGAACGAGAAAAAAATCGAAAACTGATGTTAGATAAAATTTACGAAAAATAATCATTAAAATATTCTATCTCGAAAACTCCGCAAAATCGTAGAACACACATGGGGATGATTCAGGTACTCCTCAATCATCATCATCATCATAAAGTATCTAAATCTTGCGTTTGAACGTCAACTCCTCGGCCACCCTGTATAATAACATGACAAAAACTTTATGATAAATCAAGATTTTTATTGTTGTATTAAAGTTTCATTTTATTAATACATTATAAAAGTACGGCGATTAAAGACAGTGTTGCAGGTAATTTTATCATTAAATGGCCCAGTAAGCTATTCTTGTTGATTACCTTCATTAGCTCCGTAGCTTGGAACAAACACCCTATCACCTATTATAACACAGTCAATACTCATTCAGGACAAGGCTAGGTTAATACAAATGGTATCGGAAATTGCTGTTTTAAAGCTAAGTTGGCTATCGCTAAGTGGTGTTGATGATATTTGATACCTAGATGTTACGTTGTTTGGTCTTCTTTTGTTGTAGTTGTTTGGGAAATATTTTATCGAAGTAAAAACTTCTTAGTTGCGTTCCATGATTTTTGTTCGCCCAAAAAGTGCTTTTTTGGGTGAACAAAAATCACGGGACTCACGTCATTGTCAATGCACGCTTCTCATGAGCTAGTACCGTGTTTATATGTACATACATACATAGATATACCTCCGTGTGTTATTAGTATACATTATTTTAATGAGTATATCTCAATGTGAAGTGTAAAAGCTATTTTCACTTCTATCGGTAGTCCCCAAAGACTGCCCCGCAAGCTATTTTTTCGGTTTTTATTCACACATGCTTTAAAAAAGAGCTTGTCAATAGTCAGAACATATATAATAATTGTAGTATTACAAATTAACTATTAAATTGTATATGGTTAGCTTATGAATATATATTTATGAATATGATACTAATACATTTATATAATGGTACTACCATTATATAAATGTATTAGTATCGATACCTGTAAAAAGTGTGACATTTACGTATATAATATTTTTAATTGTAATTTTCTGTAAAATAATGACATTTTAACATAAATAATTGCAAGCTCTAACCGGCTGGACATAGCGACCTCAACATCACTAACACCCTTGAATGTGCAATGTACCTACCTATGTTCGCAATAAAGAATTTTTGATTTGATTTGATTTGATATGGATTGTGGTTGGCTATCCAATGATAGTGAAGCATCGCTTTAATTATGGTTTTTATTATTGTTATGACATTAATGAAAACCGTAAATTACGTACTAAGCTCTAGCGACCGAGTCCAAAATGAAATCATTAACTACTTCCTTATTTATATTTATGATTTGATGCGGCAACATGTGGAAAGGTTTTTCTTAGAATTGATTTCTTGTGTCTGTTTTTCAATTCAAGCAGGCATATGATGGTTTAATAGCCTACCTTCAAAGGGAAGGGCCATGTATTCATCATTTCTCGATAGTAGCTGAAGAACCCTAGGACTAGGGTCCTTTACTGCAGTTTTAATACAACAAAAAACCAGTGGAACCAACACCCTGTCTAATTTAATCTAAGGTACAGTTGATTGTTGTAATCAACTATACCTTAGATTAAATTAGACACTAGGTCACAGTGATTCAATAAAATAAAATAAAAAAGGTTTTTATTCACGTAGACTTTAAAAAAGCGCTTGTAAATAGTCAGAACATGTTTGTAGTAATATAGTTGTATACATTATTATTTCTAGTAACATAGATTTTTAGGTACACATTGTATTGATTGTATGAAAACACTTATAAAATTTATTTTATTATAGCAATGATATTTAGCTAGCTCGTATCAAGTTATTGTCAAGAGATTATGTTTAATTATCTAGTTTAAGTTTAATATTTTCACTACATATTGTCAATGGTTCTGTCTGTATTAAGGTATTATTATTATGACGGACCTTGTGTTAATAACGACAGTCGCGCTTTAATGCTACCACCGGATCCAATACGCCCCAACCAAGAAGACCGTGTTTGGTTTATAAAACAAGATCTCCTTGGTTCTTTAAATATAATTATCACTTGCACTGTTATTTATTTATTATAATATAGACATCATCAACTTAACATTAGTGTTAAATTATTTTTCAGTATTTAGACATTTGAGAGAACAAAATCTTAAAACTATATTGCTAATTCAACTTAAACTTAACTTAGATTTTTTTTTCTTATATTTTATTATAGATTTTTGGTAACTCGTTGTTAATTTCCATTTAAGAATCTAGATTCAAAACCATATTTTTCACGTATTGGGGTCTTGAAAATAATAATAATATATAGGGACAATGTCACACAGATCATCCTAGCCCCAAACTAAGCAAAGCTTGTACTATGGGTACCAGGCGACGATATACATACTTATATAGATAGATAAATACTTAAATACATAGAAAACATCCATGACTCAGAAACAAATATTCGGGCTCATCACACAAATATTTGCACTTACCGGGATTCGAACCCAGGACCACCAGCTTCGTAGGCAGGAGCACTACCAACTAGGCTGCGGTGACCGTAAATCGAAAATGTACAATAAATATCTTTAACGGATCAAAATTTCACGAGGGCATTATTATAAGCGAAGTGTAGCCGCGATCAGAAACCAACTTTATAAGTAAACCTACTTATAAAATTCGCCCAACTTTGCAAGAAGCCGGATATTACAGACCCCGTACCTCCATCACTCATATTCACCCTGCCATTTCATTCCAGTCCGAGTGATATGTCAGAATACATTATCAGTAAGTTCCCTCGCATTTGGTGAAGAGGAATGTGTGCGGGAATTAAAAGAACCACAAACTATGTTATTTTTACTCCATATTGGAGATTTATTAGAAATTTAGGGAGTGGCGATGTTTGGGAAGCTCACTTTGTAGATGTTTTTTTTTAAATCTCTCGGGACAATATCACACTGATCATCCTAGCCCCAAACTAAGCAAAGCTTGTACTATGGGTACCAGGCGACGATATACAAACTTATATAGATAGATAAATACTTATATACATAGAAAACATCCATGACTCAGAAACAAATATTCGTGCTCATCACACAAATATTTGCACTTACCGGGATTCGAACCCAGGACCACCAGCTTCGTAGGCAGGAGCACTACCAACTAGGCTACGGTGTCCGTCAATTTGTTTTTATGTTACTAAGTAAGTAAACAAGCTTACGGCCACATGGTACTACTGACTTGTTGGTCTAGCGGTAGCGTGTTCATCCGCAGAGAACGAGGTCCTGGGTTCTGTAAAAATAAAATTTCTCAGCATCAGCCCGAAGTCTAGGAGTTGGCGGTATTACACCCTCGTGCCACGGAGAGCACGTAGAGCCGTCGGTCCTCTACCTGACCTCTTTCCGGTCGTGTCGGTAGGCGTCCCATCGGATAATGAGAGTGATGGAATAGAAAGTGCTCCCGTGTTTGCGCACACACTTGTATACTATAATATGTCGCTCAGATGGCTAATCTCTATTGAGACTGGCCGCCGTGGCCGATATTCGGCTAGGAGGACATTTTTATTATTATTACTACTCATGCTTTGTCGTACTTACTATTGTAATCAAATATAACAGCTCACTTAGGACCCTTCCAATTGATCTCATTGCTAGCTTGTCTAGTTGAAATTCTCTCGTTCCATGAGGCTCCAGCGTCGTTATATCACCTACCTCCCGATTTGTTCTGGAGGGAATCGGAACTATTAATTTTCTAACTCCTCCTTGTTCCTTTCTGATTAAATTTGTTGCACAATCCATGACAGCTAAAGCAATTGCCCGGGACATGCCTGAGCCTCACCGCTCAGTGTCATTTCATTTTATGCCACTGTTGATATAGGCTTACAGGAGTTGCAGTGGTCAATAAGAGGGTGGGAATAGGCGTTGCCAACCCTTTTCCTTTTGTCCGATGATCTCTTATTATCCAAAAAGTATTTTGTAAGGTGGAGGTAGTCACCCAGTTGACCCTTTCCCTAGAGTGCACTAACATGTGCTCGATGAATGGATGTACGATTAACACTTGTGCGACAAAACTGTTCTGCGTATCACCATAGTTCGAATACAAGCTTGTGCGACTCACTGAAACTCGTATTTTTATAGTTATTTATTAACAAAATTAAATTATCATTTTCATTCATTTATATCAGCCGAAAATCACCCACAGTTGTACAAAGGCCCCTCCCAAAGATCTCCCCAATTGCCGGTATTGCGCAACTAGCATCTAGCAGCTTCCAGCAACCCTCACAAGTTTATCGGTCCGTCTTGTAAGGGGCCTGACCACGCTTCATCTTCTGGTTTGTAGTCGCCACTCGAGAACCTTTCTGCACCAGCGGCCGTCGTTTCTACGAGCTACTCGTATGTGTCCTGCCCACTTGAACGTGGCAATTCAAAAATTATTGTAATTTTATTTAAATTTTATCGTGCGTTTTCTCTTTGGAAATATGGATGGATGGATTTCTAACTTCACATCAAATCTTATGAGTTCTCTAAAAGCACTCCTACCTACTTACCTCTATATAACTCTACTGTATCTTGAGCAACGTGTATCCCTCGCGATATGCTCCAGAATTGGTCCCATATTTTAGAGAAGACCTTCCATATTCTGTTGAGCTTATTCCCGTCTGACATATTATTATATATGACCACTGGGGTCCAATTCAGAGACCTTACACCGTTCTGGTGTCCTTAATAAAGTGATCCCTGACTTACTTTCATTAAATAGTCGCTGGGGACTTACGGAACTTATGGAGGATAAATGCTGCCAGTGACATTCGTTTTACTGATATTAAAATCAGTCTCGCTGCAAAATAGTAAATGTAGTACCTACTAACATTTGGTTGCTGCACGGTAATTCACTCTTTCATGATGTGTTTACTAGTACATAGGGTTTAGGTGATACGGGTCTTAAAAATGGGTTGTTTAGTAGGGTTATTCGTTTTGTTTCGGGACTTGACTGAATGTTTGACTATTAGTCCTGTAGATCTTATTTCATATATTATACAATATACAAGTAACATTTTTCATTAAGAAAACTGTAAATAGTGTCACAAGGATAGCTTATTTATGGCTTTATACAAAAATATTGCCCGCTCTGATAGAGGCGCAGACAGGACACTCAATATTTACATTATCTTTGAAGTACACTTAACTTTGAAATAGTAGGGTTATGAGATTACGGTAAACATGCATATAGTATAAAATATTTATTTTAATTTACTAAAGATCTCGATAAACCAATTTCGTTAAAACACAAATTTTTAAAACTCTTGTATTTCATTGTCGTTCGCCAAAATTGAATCAAACACTATTTATTCCATTTTAGTGGACGTGTCAAATTAGCAAGAGTGGAAAATACGCGGGTAGGTATTGTGAGGGAGAAGATAATTGTCATTCGAATTAGCACCAGTTAAAGACCAGAATTCTTAAAGCATTTAAAATATATAAATATGCGACGCGAGATGATTACGCGAGAAGTCTGTATCTTCATGTTGTTTTATCACGTAATCTCATCTCACATAAGTCATCTAGGACCGTCATAACTGATTGGCTCTAAGAGCATTTCCCCGTTTGTGGAATTAACTCCACCTTACGGAACTAACTATAAATGTAGTTATAATAACTTAATGTTAGCAAGTTTGCAAGACCTCGCCGAGGATGTATATATTTATGTATATATTTTTTTAATGTATTTGATTGTATTTGTATGTCATCAATTACAAAACATAGTGTAACAAATAATTATTTAAGACCTTTACATGTATGATTAATGTATATGTCCTACACCTATGTTTTACAAATAACCTATTCTGATTCTGATTCTGTGATTCTGATTCTGAGGAGGGAAAATGGGTCAGCCGAGTTTCAATGTATTACTCGTATTTATTTCAATTTTTTTTAAGTAAAGTCTTTACACACTATTTACTTGGGGAGTAAGCTGGTGAATGCTTGATGATAGCGTTACGAAAATTGTGATTGGGCGAGGTGAACGGAAGTTGAAAGGGAGATATAAGTTAGTGAAATTTGAAGGAGAGAAAAATACTTTTCGTATATTACTGTAGGGGCAAGCGATAGAGGTGCGAGAACACATTTTCTTTCTTTCTTTCTCTCATAGCCAGTTACGTTGCATACATCTAAGTTTTACTTTTGTGGTTTGATCTAAATCACTCGCGTTTTTCTTCATCTTTCATAAATCAAATCAAATCAAATCATCTTTCATATCACTCATACATTTATTATTTTGTGTGTAGGAGTTTTAATCAAAATTATAATATAATAATATAAATTTCCAAATACTTCACCTAGCTATTCCTGAAAATATCTGATTATTCGTGTCAGATATTTTCAGGAACTGGTAGGTTAAATATTTGGAAATTTGTTGGTAAAACAATATTTGTTTAACGTCATGTATATATTACTAGTAAATTAACACAATGTACTTTGTTGAAATATAAATAATTTGTAATAATAATAATATATTTAATTCAGACAAAGTCCATAGTGTGTAAGTAAACAATTTCCTTTAAAAATATTGTTAGTAAACATAAATAACTAGCTCACATGAAACAGCAACATGTAGCTGCATCCATCTCCTCATCATAGGGGACTCCCACCTATCTACAAACACGCTTAGGATAGTGTTGGTGCTGACACGGATACGTGCCATCAAAGAAGCGCACCTTTTTCGCATGATAGCTGCGAACCCGTCGATACGCGTCTCGGCGAACATCCCTGACGCACTGCACCGCCACGGCAGCCCCAGCAGTACCCTAAGCGCGTTGTTATATATCTGGTCCACAGGCTACACGTGTAGAATGACTGGCAGTATGCTTTAAATAGCGTTATTTTGACTGAGTTTGTACATCGTGCAAACCTGCGGGCCAGCATGTTACAGCGAACAGCCAGCGACCTACGTTCTCTGTCTATATCAACAACATATTGTAAGTCGTCGGTGACCCAGTGGCCAAAGTACCTAACCTAAACCTTTGCACCCTACACAGGGGAGTGCCATAAAGTGACACGGCTGGAACTGTTGGGTAGGTATTATTCCCTTTAGCTTTGAAAAATAATAGTGGTAGGCTTCTCCGGTTAATTCTAGTATCCAGACGGACGTCGACGATTTTTTTTTTTTTATTTAATTGTTCAATATATTTTTTTATTGCACATATAAAAGGCCGAACCGCAGAAACCTCTAAGGGTTTATGTGGGTAGCGGCGAATCGTTCACACATTTACATTTATTTAATAGTTTATTATAATAAATTATTATTATAATATTATATTTTTACAATGCATTATTGTAAGTGCTTAAATTCTAATATAATATCATTTGTTAAGGTAGTATATTTTAACTTAGATTTAAAACCTTTCGACCCCTCTGTATATAATTTTTGCAGTTCTTCGGGAATGTTCTCTCGTGCCGTACAAGTTATTTGTTTTGGGTAAGGTGAATTTATTTCTAGGTAGATTTTGTCTTAAAAAGTCAGGTCGAGTATTTTTAACTAATAAATGTGACTGATTAGTTTCAATTAAGTTCAAATACTGAGTTTTGTCATATATATTCATGATTTTGCAGTGCTTAAACAAACCGGTTTCGTTATCCTTATATATCAAAATACAAAATCAATATTTAGTGTTAATTCCGCTAATTGTCAGTTTAATCATGCTGGGATGCAATTTGCACCGCCCTTTCCCAAATTTCGGCCTGTCTGACCTATATATACCGCGTCACAATCATATATAGGTCAGACAGGCCGAAATTTTCAACAACGACGACACGACAAATATTTGTGTGCATGAACATGTCTGTTTGTCCTGAGTCTGGGTGTAAATTATCTATATAAGTATGTATTTACAAAAAGAAAAATAGTATAGACATGTATGTAGTATATCAGTTATCTGGTTTCCATAGTACAAGCTCTGCTTAGTTTGGGATCAGATGACCGTGTGTGAATAATGTCCCAGGATATTATTATTATTATTTAGTAATTTCTGGTTGACCTCCCGTTGGTTTTGGCAGGTTAAGAAGGGACTCAAATTTATTGATAAACATTTGTTATTGTTCCCAGGTCATAACAGCAAGTCGTTGCCTGGTGTTGTGCGCGGACAGTCGCAACGAGATGGAGGCCTGGGCGGGCGCCCTCCGCGGTGCGTTACACAGGGGCGCGGACGTTGCTGACCTCGTGGCCCGCCTCTCTTCCGGAGACCACCACTGGTAAGGCATTCTAGAGATAAGCATATTTAAACATATTTAAACGGTGAATCGGATGACGACGGCGGGCGGAGAGGCAGCGGCGGCTGCCAGAGAGAGAAAGGTAGTGGCCAAGTTGCGGGCGGAACCGAGTGCTTATTTTTGTCTCAGCAATTATATACATACATAATACTTCTTTTTTTTTACAGGCTTGGTTATATTGTTTTTTTTTTTTAATATTACTACATTCAGAATTAAGACTTAGATTAAGATTTGAAATAGAAATTGCAGCGGTTCAGACAGTTGCCTCTCCACTTCGTGTCCTGGGTTTGATTTCCGCGCAGGACAATTTATGTGACCCATAAATAGTGGTGGATCTGAATGAACTTTTGTGTCCGTCAATTATATGTGCGCAAACACAGGAGCACTTTCCATTCCATCACTCTCATAATCCGATGGAACGACTAGCGACACTACTGGAAATAGGTACGACGGCTTTACGTGATGTCCGATAAACGGGAGTATATAAATACCGCCAACTATCAGATTCCAGGCTAATATTAAGAAATTTGGCCAATATTTGGACCTTTGGAAGGATTTCGTACAGGAACTTTGTTCCTGACAGGGTTCCCCCGGCCACTGTTTTCCTAATCCAGTTATTTTTTGGGTTTGTTAACCTACGCTTTTCAAGGTTCAAATTATTTATTTTTTTCTTCCTGGGAGGACTATTTCCCATTCGATAACTGGCCGAAGAAATGATACAACCCTGAATGATTGATCGAATTTACCACTCTCCTTAGTACAGATCGAAAGTATCCTTTTGGGACAAACGATTGATTAGTTTCTGGTCTGTTGTATGGTCGCAGTTCCAAAC
The DNA here is from genome assembly GCA_951640165.1 of Pseudoips prasinana. Lineage (NCBI taxonomy): Eukaryota > Metazoa > Arthropoda > Insecta > Lepidoptera > Nolidae > Pseudoips > Pseudoips prasinana. The sequence continues at coordinate 7,451,606 of OX621236.1, forward strand.
TAACCTTCTTTTCTAGTAGTGAAAGGGTACAGCGGTTATTGCGGCCAACCGTTCAGGGAGGTATCGTTTCTTCAGCCAGTTAGCGGGCGGGAAACGGTTGTCTCGATAGACAGTTCATTGACCAGTTAAATGTCGATGCCCAGTACAGAACTGCAACCATAAATCAAAATACAAAATCAATATGTAGTGTTAATTCCGCTAATTGTCAGTTTAATCATGCCGGGATGCAATTTGCACCGCCCTCCCGCCGCAAAAATATGCACGTGTAAGAAGGACAACATAAAAAGCAAATTACATGCGCCAGTGCTATACCTTACACGTGTTTCAGTCCTCCAAGGACCATTCTCAAGGGCTGCTAAGATGTTTGTTGAAGATGAAGCAGAGTTAGACCGCAAAGTAACGTCTGATTCCATTATTTATCTGCAACCATCAGCTATGTAGTATAGACTATAGATAACTCTCGTGACATTAATAACAATTTAAAACATAAATATGTTTGTATCTCTTTGCTGCCACCAAAAATACGAAACCGAGTTTACAGTTAAATAATTTTGGAGGTATGTATCTGTAATTAGCCAAATTAATTAGCTATAAAGCTTACGTCCCTGCGGATAAGGCGAATTAATTACGTGAACAAAGCGGCTCAAAAATGCAAAGCCCACCAGGTATCCTTTGTACTGTGCACCGCTTTATTGTGTAACTTGTTTGGGCTTATCCTGTTTTTTACCGGAATTTTTGTGTGGGTACTTTGATATAACCAACTCCTACACGACTGTTTTCAGTCCAACGGAAAATTACAATACAATACACTCATTATTATACACCAAATGAATTACTATAATAAATAGAACAGAAATAGTAGCATAATAATGTGCAAAGGGCGGTCTTATCGCTAGCTGCGATTTCTTACAGACGACCCTACGATGGACAAGAGTTGTATGAAATGAAAACTGTTAAAAGGTGTAACAAGGTCAGTAAAAGGAGAAAGATTAAAAAAAGCAGTAAAACTCTTCTAAGACAGCGAAAAAAATGTATTTTAATATTAGTTAAAAAAAGGAGTTAACATACAAGCGGTCAGTTCAATGCAAAGAGATTACCGACACTTGTCGCTGTCCGTACTGAAAATAATAAAAAAAAATTGCGTCCTCGCAGCATGAGGGAAATGAAGTAGTATCAAGGCGGCTGCCTACTACTTGCCGTAAGATTGTCGCCTCGCCGCTTCGTGTCCCTTGTTTGAATCCCGCGCCGGGTATCTATTTGTTTATATCAAAACTGGTTGTTCTGAGTCTCGATTTAATTTGTGTCCGTCTATCATATGTTTGTACAGTACCCCGCGACACAGGGATTAGATTCCCTAGTGCGGACGTTGTCTTTATAAAACAAAAAGAAATCAAGACTGCTCCCCACGGGTAGTTTGTATTAAATTAAAGTAGGTAAGTAGTATTAAATAAATAAATGCGCATTATTTTATGTTTCAAGTCAATCAACTTATACCCTGTTAATTATCCGCAGTCGAAAATAGCATTCACAAGTAAAACTTGACACCAGACTCGCTTTGTTTATTTACCTTAAGTTATCCGTCTTTGCAAAGACGCTAATTAGTTACAAGATGGCGAAATAAATGAGGCTACTCGTACTTTAAAAGTTATTTCCCCTTTTAAAGTATGCTTGACATTGGGGTAAGTTTGCTAACATTGGACCTTAGTTTTCGTCAAAGGAAAAAAGAAAGCTTTGACAAATAACATGAATATTATATTTTGGTCCTTTTGTATGTAACTAGGTTTTGCCCGCGACTTCGTCCGCGTAGTAATCGAATTCAGACACCGAAGATGTTAAAACGAATAAATCAAGATCATATGTATTAAAGAGGAAACTGACTGGCTGACTGTTTGATTCACTGACTGATATATCAACGTTTGTTTTATCATTTTATGGGTTGAATATTAAAAAACTATGAAAGACATGTTCAATTAAATCTTATAATTAATTTAAATGCCAAGTTTGAAGTTGACGATACCAAGCAATGACGTTGTTGGAGACATATTTTACAATCCCTTTTCACCCCCTTAGGGTTGAATTTTCAAAAATCCTTTCTTAGTGGTCACTTACGTTACTCAAGGAATAATTATGCAAAATTGCATGGTTCTAAGGCCCAATGGTTTCAGCTGTACGTTGATTGATCGGTCAGTCAGTCTCTGCGTTTATAGATATAGATACTATGTAAATACATTATGTATGTGTAATAACGTAACGCGACCGTTAGACAACGTCTTAAAAAACCTAATGCGTTCACGTCAGTAAACACCATGAGCCGACGTTCTAACCCCAAACCAGTTAGATCTTATAGGTCGGGTTGTGGGACTACTCCGACCCTCTCACCCACCACTGCAACTTTTTTTTTATACAGTTTTACGGCTCTGGCTTCATCGTCCTTATGAGCCTTCCGTAAAATATATTATTATTTCATTTATTTTCGGAATATCAAGTAAAGTCCGTCACAGTCAAGTCATACGTAGTCCTTGTCGTACCCCAGTAAAGCAGTGGAGATTTTACTAGAGGCTTATATGGAGTTTTAGATTCAACACAGAAAATCGCAATTCACGGCAATATGGCACTTTCCTCCACTTGTGTACGTTGTCCATGATGTTATGTCTAAAAATCCACCATATTTACACATAAAAACTTGAATTTACACCAGTTTTTGAAAATGAAACAATGCCCTGATGCGTCTCTTTCCGCGTTGGCGCCAAAACTCCCACCACTGCAACTTCTGTAAGCCAGTGGCGCCCAACAGTGGCGCCAAACAACAAAAGCGCCTATGTCCGTGGTGAATCTATAGATGGGTGACTACCAAAGAGGGCAAAAGACAGGACAAACTTAAATCGTGTTCTTCGGGGTCACCAGTTTAGTAGGAGTCACCAATTTAGTGAGACTACTAAATTAGTAGAAGGAGTAGAAAATCAGAAGCGAGTTAACATGTAAAATTATTTTATTTTCATCTGACTTAATATTGAAGTTATAAATCTTTTCTAAATGTCACTCACTATCATAGAGAAATTGAAGAAAGTAGGTTTTATATTGTAGTTGTTGCCTTTACAAGGGCAAAAGACAAGGCATAGCCTATCGTTAAGGTTAAATATCATTGCTGTTATAAAATAAATTTTATAAATGTTTTAATACAATCAATACAATGTGTACCTAAATATCTATGTTACTAGAAATAATAATGTATACAACTATAATACTACAAACATGTTCTGACTATTTACAAGCGCTTTTTTAAAGTCTACGTGAATAAAAACCTTTATTTTTTATTTTAAGGCCAAGTAAGATCCACTGGCCATGAGCTCTTCAATATTCAATATATTTCATTAACTAATTTATTTCATCAGGTATACCGCCACACACGCACGGCCCACATTCTGCAACGTGTGCCGCGAACCGCTTGGCGCGCTCGGCACTGCGCACGCGCTCGCTTGCGAACTGTGCAAATTCAAAGCGCACAAGCGATGCGCGTCGCGAGCGCCGCCATCTTGCAAGTGGAGCACGCTCGCTTCACTCGGACCACACCTAGTAGAAGATGCTGATGGGGTAAGAAATCTAAATACTTAGTACTAAACTAAACACTAAATTAAAAACATAATAATATGTAGTATTTTAAAAACAAAGAACTGTTTTCAACGTTTCTTTACAAGTCCTAAAATATTTCTGTTACAATATCATACCGTTAAGTCACACAATTCCAAATATATATGGAGCTGTAACTTAGAAACCGCTTAAATGATTTTTATGAAACATTTCTAAGAACAATCTCGATCAAGCTAATTAAAGCTGCATTGAAATCGGTTCTTCCGTTTTATAGCTACAATGCCGTAGACAGATACATATGACATACAAATTAAACTTATAACACTTCATTATGTCAGGGGTAAAAATCTGTATGGTCAATGTGGAGATATACATACATGCTTTAAGAAACCCTTTTATTTCTCTTATCACACCATGCTCCGGTGGTTATATATTTTTTTTTCTTTATTTGGTTAAAGGGACGTATAGCGTATGCCAGTTCCATCGTATTCAAATCAATTGTATTTTCACAAACCATGGGCCAGGAATTTGAAGAAACCCATCGCATTATCACTATTTTGTTGGGATAGAATTTTATGGAACATGACGTAATAAGTATATTTTATTAGTAATGCCAATCCATACATATAATAAAATCGTACGAAAGTCAAAACTGTACATTGAATATTTTTTAAAAAGGATACTTGGGGCGTGTTCTAAAATCGATATTGAAGCCAAAAATATAGTTTTTAGAATTTTTTTCTGTTTGTCTGTATGTATGTCCGGGCTAAACTCAAAAAGTATTGCATGGATTTACTTCAAATTTTGCATGAATATTACTAAGAGGTCGGGTCAACATATAGGCTACATATTATAACGCTATCACCTACGGGAGAGGAGCTGAGCTACTTTATAAAATTTAACGCGGGTAAAACCGCAGGGCACAGCTAGTTGCTTATATAATCATTAATCAACCTGCTTTAAATACCCAATACGCCGATATAAATTCGTTTGTTGGAAGATAGACGTTTGTTGGATGATGGCAGGCCGGTTGGCGTGGTTGGTAAATGCTTCCTTTTCACGCTGGAGGTCGTGGGTTGGATTCCCACCCAGGACAGATATTTGTGTGCATGGACATGTCTGTTTGTCCCCTGAGTCTGGGTGTAATCTACTATATAAAAATAAGTCGGGTTTTCCTTCCTGACGCTATAACTCCAGAACGCACGAACCGATTTCCACGGTTTTGCATTCGTTGGAAAGGTCTCGGGCTCCGTGAGGTTTATAACAAAAAAAATTATAAAATTTTACGCAAGTAACACCGCGGGGCACAGCTAGTCTACTATATAAAAATAAGTCGGGTTTTCCTTCCTGACGCTATAACTCCAGAACGCACGAACCGATTTCCACGGTTTTGCATTCGTTGAAAAGGTCTCGGGCTCCGTGAGGTTTATAGCATAAAATTTAACGCGGGTAACACCGTGGGGCACAGCTAGTTATCTATATAAGTATGTATTTACAAAAGAAAAGTAGTGAATGTAGTATATCAGTTGTCTGGTTTCCATAGTATAAGCTCTGGTTAGTTTGGTATCAGATGACCGTGTGTAAATAATGTCCCGGGATATTATTATTATTATGTCAGAAATCATTGATATGAACAATGGCAATATGTGTGACAAAGTCAGCTTTGTTTTAGCATGATTCTAGTCGTTACACTTAAACAAATTCGATGTAGAATTTAGGTGCATTCTCCGTCAAGGGTTTTAGAAGAGGAACTCTATTCTTTTTTTTTAAGACAATCCCGCATTAGGTAATCTAATACCTGTGTCGCGGGGTACTTTACAAACATATATAAGACGGACACAAATTACATCCAGACTCACAACAACTATTTATGGATTACACAAATAATTGTTCGGCGCGGGACACGAACCCGCGACAGGGCGGTGAGGAGATTGTCTTAGCCGCTGCGCCACTCGTGCAGTCAATTGATTTGCTAGCGCAGTGTATCCTTCATAGTTTACCGGCTGGTGCATCTACATGGTAGATCGTACCGGTAACCAGTGCAGGTTTGTTTTCCACGAGTCAAGTTAATTAATGATTTTCTAATATTATATCCATTCTAATCTGTATTACTAAATATATGATATCCTGGCACATTATTCATACACGGCTATCTGATCCGAAACCAAGCAGAACTTATACAATGAGAACCAGATAACTGATATTATAAATTCATACTTATATAGATATAATTACACCCAGACTCAGGACAAACAGACATGTTCATGCACACAAATATCTGTCCTGGGTGGGAATCGAACCCATGACTTGCGGCTTGAAAGGAAAGTATCTACCAATAACAATTTAATAAAAAAAACTTGTGTGTACTTATGTACACGCGTTAGAAGTTATACTTCTTAATATACAACTTGAACATAGTTATCAATTTTCATACCACCTAGAACTAACGTCACGCTGTTATTTTTACGATGCGCGCGCATCGAGCGCGTAAAAATTCACTGTCATACATTTTCATACCACCTAGAACTAACTTCATGCTGTTATTTTTACGATGCGCGCGCATCGTAATAATTCACTCTCATCATTTTTCTCCATTGCGCCAAAAGAAGTATAACTTCAAAAAACTGAAAGTGACCTTACCCCGTCTAACCACAGCTTAAAATATATTCGTACATATCCATAACAGACAAACTCAAAGATGAACATTTCAAAAGCCTAAACTGCCTAACCATGCACGTTTTTCACTTTCCTCTCAAAGTTTATATAACGATAACGATCTCCATAGTTCCGAGAGGCAATCCCAGTACTTGTGAAAACTGTCGCCGGGACTTGAAATCTTAACCGCATCACTTGCCTATGAATAAATTTACTCAGTTTTCCACAGTACCAATTTTCTCTTAACCTATTTATATTAGAAGTTACCGAATAAAGCGGTACACAGAGACATTTTAAACATTGGAATATTGTGGTCCGGTGTAATTGAGTTTATCGTTTTTAGTTTTAAGAAAACAACGCACCTACTAGGATAGTTAGTCTCTGTATTGTGGGATATTTTACAAGCACAGTAAAAGACACAAAGCACTTGTCTTACTATTTCTTTTAATTAAACGGACGGTCACCGTAGCCTAGTTGGTAGTGCTCCTGCCTACGAAGCTGGTGGTCCTGGGTTCGAATCCCGGTAAGAGCAAATATTTGTGTGATGAGCACGAATATTTGTTTCTGAGTCATGGATGTTTTCTATGTATTGTAAGTATTTATCTATCTATATAAGTATGTATATCGTCGCCTGGTACCCATAGTACAAGCTTTGCTTAGTTTGGGGCTAGGATGATCTGTGTGACATTGTCCCTATATATTATTATTATTATTTTAATTAAAGATGTAACACGAGAGAATATTAGTAATTTTTTTAAACTAATGTATTACGCAAAAGTTTGCTATCAAGGAGATTGTTCGATCCTATCGTAATGAAGTACAAAAATTCTACACAACTACAACCAAATTGTAGAAATTTACACAATTGAGTCATACTTGATGAGCACGAATATTTGTTTCTGAGTCATGGATGTTTTCTACATATTTAAGTATTACTCTATCTATATATAAGTATGTATATCGTCGCCTGGTACCCATAGTACAAGCTTTGCTTAGTTTGGGGCTAGGATGATCTGTGTGGCATTGTCCCTAGATATTATTATTATTATACGTGGGAAAATAATGTTGTGTGTTAATTGACATTTGTACAAGTACATGTTATGTTCTATTTCACAATACTTATAACCGTAATGGATGTTATTGTGTATAACTGTGATATATTACGGTAGAATAATAACATCTATATCTATATCTATACATATAATAAAATTGTAGGAAAGTCAAAACTGTACATTGAATATTTTTTTAAAAGGGTACTTGGGGCGTGATCTACAATCGATATCGAGCCAAAAATATAGTTTTTAGATATTTTGTCTGTGTGTATGTTTGTCTCTATGTATGTCCGGGCTAAACTCCAAACGTACTGCATGGATTTACTTCAAATTTTGCATGAATATTATTAAGAGGTCGGGTCTACATATTATAACGCTATCACCTACGGGGGAGGAGCTATGATCATTTATAAAATTTAACGCGGGGAAAACCGCAGGGCACAGCTAGTTAATTATAAAAAACGAGCTCCACGTTGGGCGCCAATGTATTGTTTCCAATAATATAAATTTCGGTTAGCAAGAGTTATTCTAAATTATAGTTGCTGAGATGTATTATTGTTAAAGAGACGATTGGACTGTGTGAGTCGCACAATAAAAGTTCCCTTACACAATTGGGTATGGAACGCTAAAAAGTGAATAAACTCCACGAAACGAAAATGTAGAATTCATCAAAGCTGGTAAAACTCTCAACGCAAGATAACATTAAACAAGTTATAAATATTTTACAAACTTGAAATGACGGGGAAAACTCGAATTCCGGAGAATTCCATAAATTACGGGAATTCTAAGATGATTTGAGGAAAAAGAGTTTTATGATAAATCCAAACAGTTAACATCTACATAACTCTTGTAAATGTTTTCATGCTTTACCTATTTTATATTTAAATCCGACAAAGCAGTTTTTTTAGGGTTGCGTAGCCAAATGGCAAAAAACGGAACCCTTATAGATTCGTCATGTCTGTCTGTCTGCCTGTCCGTCCGTATGTCACAGCCACTTTTTTCTGAAACTATAAGAGCTGTACTGTTGAAACTTGGTAAGTAGATGTATTCGGTGAACCGCATTAAGATTTTTACACAAAAATAGAAAAATAACAATAAATTTGGGGGGAAATACATAGAACTGAAACTCAAAAATTTTTTTTTTCCTCGTACCTATACATGTGGTGTATCTATGGATAGGTCTTCAAAAATAATATTGAAGTTTCTAATATCATTTTTTTCTAAACTGAATAGTTTTCCCGAGAGACACTTCCAAAGTGCTAAAATGAGTGTCCCCCCCCCCCCCCCTGTAACTTCTAAAATAAGAGAATGATAAAACTAAAAAAAATATATGATATACATTACCATGTAAACTAACAACGAAAATTGGTATGAACGAAATCTAGCAAGTAGTTTTTTTTTTAATACGTCATAAATCGTAAACCGTAATTTGCTTTCATTTAATCAACTGAAATACTTGCTGCTACGGAACCCTTCATGGGCGAGTCCGATTCGCACTTGACCGGTTTTTTATTCGTTAGTATAGCCATATGTTACCTGGAATTTGTAAACTTCACAGAATGTGTATTTACACTTTTGTTTACTTACACAATGATCTGTATTTATTGGAATTTGCGAACTTAAGAGTCAAGATGTTTGTTTTAAAACATGCAGGCTATTCTCTCATCGGGCTACAAAACATCGAGAGTTTGAAATATCAATTATAAATAAAATGCCAAGTAGGTATATGGACAATAAAGCGGCCACGTTGTTTATATTCCAATTTGCCGTGAATTCCTCTTCCATAAGGCTCTACAGAATAATGTGTTTCATGAGACATAACATGGGTTTATTTAAGCTAAGAGCGAGCAAGCATCAAATTAGACACGTAGGCTGCAACCTAGACCATATCTTTGCTTACTACCAAGTGATATTATGGTCAAGCGCAAATCTATAAGACTCCGCTATCTGTCGGTCTGACACTAGGTTATATCTCATGAACCGTGATAATTAGACAGTTGAAATATTCACAGATGATGTATTTCTATTGCCACCATAGCAATATTTACTAAAAAATACAGAGTAAAGTGAATATTTCAGAAGGCTCCCATACAACAAACATGATTTTATTACTACTTTTATAGATAATGGTACGGAACCCTTCGTTCGCGAGTCCGTCTCGCACTTGGCCGGTTTTAATTTACATGGTGTTTATAACTAGCCTAGGAAGATTTCTCCCTGCTGCAGTCTAGCTGCGGGCCCAAAACGTCTAGCAAGTTAAAAGACGAACTAAATAAAGGGTACTAGAAAGCTTTTGGGGCTCAAATCTCACCTCAATCTGACACTCAAAGTGTATTTTACTCCTCATAAGTAGGCAAAATGAGGCCTTTTGCCGCATTCATAAATTAGGAATATAAACTAACATTTTCTGTTGTTTTTTTTTCTTATATTTACACGTTGATTTGTTATCTCTACTATCCATGTTACACCTTGTATAACTGGTATTAATGTTTTGAACATGTTTTTGTAACTTGTACAATTTTGTTTCAGAGTATAATAATGCCACATCAGTGGCTGGAAGGAAATCTACCGGTTGCAGCCAAGTGCGATGTGTGTGATAAGACGTGTGGTTCCGTTCTCAGGTAAGGCAAACCTCCCAAGCAGCAAAATTATCCTATAGTGCAGACGTTATAGGACTCCAGCACTTTTAATGTTCTCTTAAGGGTTCTAGTTTTTGCTGCATCGCTTATAATAGCAAGCATGGAGTTAGTTGGGCCTTATAGTATATCTCCTCCTATACATTAACTTATAGTTACTTATAGGCCGAAATTAAAGGTCATATATAAGCTTGGGTGACCTATAAAAGTATCGCGAGGGTGTAAACGCACTCAAGAGCAGATAAACTGGTAAGCTATGCTTATAACTACTAACAAGAAACATTATAGAACCACTATAAGTAAAGTACACCAATAAGAGTGATAAACAGAACTAAACATTCTGGATACTATTTGCATTTATTACTTGGTTTTATAAGGGTTTATAAATTTACTTTACAGAACAATTATCAGTAAATTGGAGCGGTTATATAGTGGTATAAACCAATATCGTTATAATCTTAACACGCTTATAAAGGTTTAATATAATATACTTAGTATCCAAAACTATATCCGTGGTGTCCTGAACAAGAAAACATTGGTTTATAATGGTCTTGCAAATTCTGTTATAGTCTCAGTACGGATATTTTGATTTTGTTGAATTGTAGAAATATGAGAAGGTTCCGTACAAAATTGTTAGTGTGAAAATTTAAGACAAAATGTTTATGTTAATGATTCTGCACGAAAAAACGTTTAATCGATAAAAGCAATTTTAAATGTAGACTTGGAAGATTGTGTTAGTGAGGAACCTGTACAAGAAGATGAATGCGATATTGAAAACTATTCCAATTTTCAACTACATAGCGATCTTAGAAAATGGGCTGTAGAATACAATACGACATGCGGCATTCAATTCTTTATTAGAAATTTTGAATAAATGTATTTGTTAAGTTTGTTTCAAATTCTTCAAGTTTTCTTAGATTTCTTATAACATGTCTACATCTACGTCTTCTTGCTTTCTTGAAACGGTCATTGGATGTACGGGTTTAATTCATTCTGAATCTCTCTTCGACACAGAACTCAGCACATGTTAGTTTGTATTTCATAAAGTGCATTTTGATTTGGTATGATGGTTTTAATGTCTTCTTTGATTGACTTTACTTCATGTTGAAGTTGTGGAATTTGACCATCCTCGACAGGCTGTATTTGGTTATCCGTGTTGTAAAGAACGAAATGTTGAGCATTTAAACTGACATCTGACAGTGTTTCTTCTGCTTCTGTTATGACAAGTTGAGGGTTTTGCGCGACAAAAGAAGATACAGGTAAAATTGCTGAACCGGATTGAATGGTAGCCGAGTTTTGTTGTAAATGAAGTGATCTTGTAGTATTCGAATGAGTTTCTTCTCGAGAGACCGTTGGCATCTCACTAATTTGGTCTTGATCACCATTCTGTGAAACAATAAACCAAGTTAGCAGGGGAAAGCACAAAAATAGAAGTAGAAAATATTACAAACAATTTTTAGAGCTCGAAAAGTAGTTAAAAACCTATCGACGTCCAGAAACATTACCATCTTCACACCTGACACCTAAACAAAAATATGAAAATAAGACATCGGTACCTAATAACAACATAGAGTAACATTACAATATTTAAGGAACTTTAATTCCAAACAATATGGCCAAGCAATAGTTCTGCTATTTACCATTTTTAAACAAAGTACGCCCATAACGGTTTGTTAATGTATTTGGGAAGACCAAGTTTGTCAAGATGGCGACTTGTCGTTGTATGTCTTACTGAAACCAACATTATTTTAAAATTCAACTTAATGAAAACGTGAATTTCGAAGGGCGTTAAAAAATTTTGACAAAAAACTTATTACACTTCACCGAAAATATACCTGCGCCATGCACATTCAAACACGGCTTCACTTATTGTTAACTAACACCCTACTCTTATTCTAGATAATATTTATTATAAAAATATAATAACTTACCTTTATCAATATTAATTAATCTTTACAAATGTGCATAACAACATTCACCAATTCACATCACTTTGTATGAGCTTGTAAGATATTCACTGTGTACGTTATTGTCGTGTTTGGTTCCATTTAGCGCTCATAGTTAGCTTCGCGAGAGCAAATAGTTCTTCTTGGTCTAACTATAAGGTTACTATTGTCGTGATTGGTTCCATTAGGCGCTGATAGTTGGCTTCGCGGGAGAAAATAGTTTTACATAGTCCAACTATATGGCCGTTATTGGTCAAAATGGTATTCACGAAGTCTACTATAGATATTTAATTAGCTAAAATACGCCTATAAATTGGGCCCTTTTCCGTGGTTATAATTGCTTACTATTCCGTTATAGTCCTAATGAAATGGTGGTTCCAGGACAATTACTAGACCACATTTTGCTGCTTGGGCTATAATTAAACTGTACTTATATATAATTATTCCATATTATTGTTGTAAACTCAAAACTGACTAATCATACGTTGAACCATCCGGTAGGGATCGAACCTGCACCCTCTACCAATCCACCGTAGACACTCGGCCAATAATCTATACATATAATAAAATCGTAGGAAAGTCAAAACCTTATAATGAATATATTTTTAAAAGGATACTTGGGGCGTGATCTACAATTGAAGTCGATGCCAAAAATATAGTTTATAGAATTTTTGTCTGTGTGTCTGTTTGTCTATATGTATGTCCGGGCTAAAATTACTGCATGGATTTACTTAAAATTTTGCATGAGTATTACTAAGAGGCCGGGTCAACAATTTTTGTCTAAACTGAATAGTTTGCGCGAGAGACACTTCCAAAGTGGTAAAATGAGTGTGTCCCCCCCCCCCCCCCCCACCCTGTGACTTTTAAAATAAGAGAATGATAAAACTAAAAAAAATATACGATGTACATTTCCATAGAAACTAACAACGAAAATTGGTTTGAACTAGATCTAGCAACTAGTTTTTTTTGAATACGTTATAAACCGCAATTTGCTTTCATTTAATCAACTGAAAAACTTGCTGTTACGGAACCCTTCATTTGCGAGTCCGACTCGCACTTGGCCGGTTTTTTTTAGTATTGTTATAACGGTAATACATCATCTGTCAAAATTTCATCCGTCTAACCATCACGGTGCCTGAGATACAGCCTGGTGACAGACAGACAGACAAACTGCGAAGTTCCAAAGACTCATTTTACACTTTTGTGTACGGAATCTTCAAAATATAAACAATTGTATCGGATTCGCTATAGAATAGACTACAGTCATCATGTCAATCGAATGACGTCCACTGCTGGACAAAGGCCGCTCCAAAAGAGTTCCAGGATGGAGTTGTGTCCATCATTTGGAGGGATATGCCATAATCGCCACGCTTGGCAGACGGGTTGGCGATCGCAGTAAGATGGTCAAAGTACTCATGAAAACGTTGCTGTCCGTTCTCTAGTATATATTCCCTCTGGACGACTTTTACGCCCCCCATGGGATACGTTAGGGTGGAGATATTCTTTCTTGTCTGTTAATCACACAGCCCATAGATAGATTATAGTCTTATTCTTATCGTATGGGCAGTGGTTACCCTAGTGTCAGAGTTGTTCAAGCCGCCCAGTAGGCCTCCGACATGGCTTATTGACTGTAGCCTAATGGCTACAACTGGGACCGACAGCTTAACGTGCCTTCCGAAGCACGGAGACGCTCAGAAATTAAACCACTTTCGCGGTCACCCATCTATGGACTGGCCGCGAGCCTAGTTGCTGAACCTCGCTAATCAGTTTCGGACCGGTGAAGCATCTGGCTGTTAGCGCCTTCGATAGATATAGTAATCCATTTTCATCCATTAAGTTGTCTAACAAATCGTAGTTTGTTTAGTAATTATATCCTGAACAATTTAGTTATGAACTGATCTAACTTTGACAATTACCCGTATAATTACATTGCCATAGTAATATGTCACTGGAGCTATACTAATTAAAACTTTAATGGGTATGTTAGTCAAGCTAAATTTCTCTTTGAAACAGGTAGATATTTACATTATCGTTGTTATTCAAAATGGATCCGATAAGCTTCCGATGGCATGGAAATTCGCCACTTTAAACCACTACTGGTCATACCCTCGACACTACACATCAAATCATTTGTCAACACATCTGATATGTTTCCCCCTATATACCTATATTATTAGAGTGTATAATAACGTCCTTCCGGTCGTAATTCGGCCACGGCGGCCAATTTCAATGGAGATTAGCCATATGCGCGGGACATATTATAGTGCACAAGTGTGTAAGCAAACACAGGAGCTCTTTCTATACCATCACTCTTATGATGGTACGCTTTACGTGCTCTACGAGGCACAGGAGTATAACCCCGCCTACTCCCAGACTTGGGGCTGAGTAATTTTCCTTACAGAATAAATTCCAAAATTACTTTTTGGGCCGACCCGGAATTGGAACCCAGGACATCATTATCTTGTTGAACACTCTATCGCTAGACCAACGAGGCAGTCGAACAGACCCCATACTATAACAAACAGGGCATTTTATTTAAATACAATGACTTTAATTTGACTGCACATGTGGCGCAGAGATTAAGACAAAATCTTAATCTCTGCGTAAGATAGTCGCCTCGGTATTTCGTGTCCCAGGTTATGATAGCCACCCTTTCTACACATTTAGTGTTTATGAAAACAAAATAATGTGTATCTGAATTTGCACACTAAAATAAATTACACAATTAAAATTTAACAATACAAATAATTTAAAAATAATGTCATTATTTATCAATACACCTTAAAATTTAAAATAATTGCTATAAAAATGTTAATTACAGTTAAATTAGCAAGAGCACATCAAAACCTTCTCAGCTATTTATTTTATACGTCATTGAAGCAAGCCATTCGTCTGTATTTACATATTAACGTAATAAATAAGCTCATATTAATATCGGAGTTACCAAAAGCTGCTACATCAACAATTTTATAATACTTCAAGCATCAAGGACCATTTTAATAGACTTACCACGTTCGCTTCTCCTTTAAATCTGCCGGATGATCCGCCAGATCCGCACGTCGAAGGAGATTACACATCACACATTCCGCTTCGAGAATCTCTTAAGCAGGGCTGGCAAATCAGATATAGCGAATCAATCATGGCACGCGTGCCAATGATGGCACGCGCACTGACGCAAGAAAGATATGTGTTACCTACGAAAACGTTAACAAAATTGGATGGTGTACGTCATTTGACAATGTATGTTATTTAAGGAATATATTTTATTCTTTTTACAATGGTAGAACTAGAATGGTAATGGTTCGATTTAATTTAGGAATTTATAATTTTTTTGTATGAATGATTAATGCCTATTTGTAATTAATAGTGACATTAGAGTAAGTTCGTCAAGAAAATTTGTATTTATATGTTGTCAAAAAAGATATATAAATTTATTGATCAAGTTTACAAGTAAGTATAATAATCATTAAATTTATAAGTATAAAATTAGTATATAAATAAATTGAAACTTCTTAAATTAAATAACAATACTATTATAATCAATAATAAGTTGGGTAAGTAAGTGTAGCAGTACTATGATTTTAAACGTAACGGTCTTTATTTTTACTTTCTACATAAATGTTATTTATTAATATTTTTAACTTTTATATAAAATTTGAACTCACCAGCAAGTAAGCATAAGTTTCAACATATTTATATATAAAAGTAAGAAAAACTAAACTATCTAGAGTATCCCGAGACTGTAGACGCGGGTACACTACAAAATTCTTGCTTCAGTTCCCCGCGAGTGCTCACAGCGGACGCGCGTCTCACAGCTCGTTCGATCCGCTCCCGTGTTTACATTTACGCGGCAAACGACTACCCACTTTATTATTATTAGTGTAAGATCACAAATAGGGTATCTCCTGGTGACAGGAGACCCTATAAACAATTATGAATCGTACCTCAATGTCTCAAAACCCCCAAATGTCACCACTAAACTCAGTTACCGAACCACGAACCGCTACTGAACCACAAACACAACCGAAAACATCAAGTTACGCCAATGTTACGTCAACCACATGTTTCCCGAAGAAAGACCAAGCCATCGTACTGGATGCCGTGGAAGGCATAAACCTCAGGGAGTACCTTATTGCATTATCATCGTTAACACCTGCAGCATCTATTCGTTTTATATCTCGCATATCTAATGCACGTATTTGCATTTATATGGACTCCAAAAAAACAGCTGACCTTTTAGTAGAAGAAAAGAAAAAGTTAATAATTAAAAACAATGTCTTAGAAATCAAACCCTTAATTACTAGAAACAAAAGAATAGTATTATCAAACGTTTGTCCCGTTATTCCCAATCATATAATTGAACAAAAATTTGAAGATTTCCATATAAAAATAATGTCACCGATAACTTTTATGAAAGTAGGTGTCATTGACCCGGGGTTTTCACATATACTAAGTTTTAGAAGACAACTATATATTGCACCAGACGACGAACGTCATTTACCAGAATCATTCCAATAATCCTTCGTAGGAACCAATTACTGGATTTATACTTCAACTGACGCCTTAAAATGTTTTACATGTAACAAATTAGGCCACCTTGCAAAAAATTGCTCTCTGAATATTACAAATAACCAGACTCCTCTTGAAGAAATGGACTCAAATACTTACCAAGAACCAAATGTAATAAACAATGAAAATATTGAACCAATAACTCCTCACCCTCCTGTGGATTCTACTTACGCTGAAACAACCTTACACAATTTCGTACAACCTACATTTACGCAGCCAATACTTCAAGGGGAAAAAACGGACACATTCACCAACAACAACTGAATCTTCTAAGATAGAAATCCCAAAACAATTTACACAAGAAGAAGACTCTGATATAATGGAATTTGAGACTGATGAATCAAGTAGCAATATTTCTCTAGAAGATAATGAAATAAAAACTAAGACGAAGAAAAAACCAAAGAAAACTGACACTAGATCTGATGAAGAAATTTGGAAGAATATCGAAGAAGCCATAGCGGAACTAGATAACGACAATACATTTCCTACAAATTTAGACCAATTCATTAGTTTACTGGATAACGCGAGAGGTAAACAAAATGTAAAAGATTTAGTTTATTCATATACAGACAATATTAAAGATCTAATTAAAATGTGTAACAAACTACACTGTAAAATGAACAAAGTTTGAAAAACAGATGTTCACGTTTATCCAGAAAACTGCATGAAATGCTTCCCACTGTTAGTATAACTACAGATAATAATTAACCAATTTTAATTATTTTGTATTAAAATCTTTATAACATATATTTAGGTTTATATAACACATATTTTATAATTAATAGTTATGGATATTTTACAATGGAATTTAAATGGTTACTACAAAAGACTTGAAAATATCAAACTATTATTAAGTCGTTTACGTCCCACTTGCATTTGTTTACAGGAAACGAACTTCACCTCTAACAATTGTGCGTCTATACTAGGTTACGAAAATTTCCACAAAAATCGGTTGCAAAGTAATAGGGCTAGCGGTGGTGTAGCTATTTTTGTTAAGTCTCACACAATGCCAGAACAAATTATTTTGAATACAAATCTAGAAGCTGTTGCAATAAAAATTAAATTCTCGATACCTTTTACATTATGCAACGTTTATTTACCAAATAGTAATGCCCTTAACAAACACGATATTAATGATCTCATCAAACAACTTCCACCTCCTTTCTTAATTCTGGGTGATTTTAATAGTCATCACTTTTATTGGGGTTCAAACAGATGCGATACTAGAGGTAGAATAATAGCAGAATTACTTGATGAAAATGACAATCTAACTTTACTAAATAATGGACAACCAACACACTTTGATAGTAACACTGGTCACACAAGTAGTATAGATCTTACTTTGGCTTCACAAAATATAGCGTCATATTTTGAATGGAACGCTTTAGATGATTTATATGATAGTGATCACTTTCCGATTTCAATTAAATCTATTCTGTTTAATGATAATGTCATAAACGCTATCCAATTACCTAAAAAATGGAAGTTTGACAAAGCTGATTGGCCCATGTTCTGTGAAGAAGTTGCTCTGAATATGTCTGAATTACCATCACTACACACTGTTAACTATTCTATTGATGTCATTGTTGAAAAGTTCACTAACATTATAGTTAATGCGGCAAATAAATCGATACCTAAAACTTCCGGCAGGTTTAGGAAAAATAATTTACCATGGTGGGACTAAGATTGTAGGAGCGCGAATAAAGAAACTAAAAGAGCTTTTAAACTATTCAAACAACATGCTAGAAACGATCCGAACTCTATATACAAAATAGATTATAAGAAAAAAAGAGCATATTACAGAAGACTTATAAAAGAGAACAAGAAAAAGTATTGGGAAGAATGGGTATCGTCTATTAACAATAAAACCACAGTACAGGATATGTGGAGAAAGATCCAAAAATTAAATCATCGTAATACTAAGTTCAATGACATAGTACTAGAAAAGACAGATGGTACTTTTACAGGTAACCCTAAGGAAACGTCCAAATTATTAGCCCATGCCTTCGCAAATAATAGCAGCACAGATAATTATGACCAGGAATTCATTGTATATAAAAATAGTCAAGAGATTAATCTGAACTATGACTTTCATGACAACAGTAATCCTATCAACACGGAAATATTGATGCATGAATTGGTTTTAGTACTTGAACAACTGAATAATACCAGTCCAGGACCAGACAATATACCTAACATTATAATTAAACACTTACCGGTTAAAGCTCTTAAATACTTACTAGGGATTTATAACTACATATACAAAAACCAAATATTTCCAAACTCTTGGAGGGAAGCTTTAGTAGTACCAATTTTAAAACCAGGAAAAATTCCCAGCTCACAGTCAAGTTATAGGCCAATTTCTTTAACATGTAATTTATGCAAAATACTGGAAAAAATAATAAGCAAACGGATTAGATGGTATGCGGAATCAAACAAATATCTCTCTCAAATTCAATTTGGTTTCCGCCAGTTTAAATCGACAACAGACCATTTAATGAATATCGAAAGAGAAGTACTAGATGGATTTGCAAATGATAATTATGTAGTGATTGTGGCTTTAGATATCGAAAAAGCTTATGAAATGCTTTGGCAACATCGAGTTTTAAAGCTTTTGCAAAATATAAATATTAATGGCAATGCCCTAGCGCTTATTAGAAATTTCCTCACCGGGAGAGTAATGAGAGTAAGAGTCCATGATATTTTAAGTAACCCAGTACCCTTACAAAACGGTTTACCTCAGGGCTCCGTTCTTAGTGTAATCTTATTTTTGCTGGC
The DNA here is from genome assembly GCA_951640165.1 of Pseudoips prasinana. NCBI lineage: Eukaryota > Metazoa > Arthropoda > Insecta > Lepidoptera > Nolidae > Pseudoips > Pseudoips prasinana. The sequence continues at coordinate 7,470,830 of OX621236.1, forward strand.
TATTAACGATGTTTATTTACATATTGAGAAACCGGTTAAAGGGTTTTTGTTTGCAGATGACCTAACAATAACTTGTAGCGGCAGGTCACTAAAACCCAACCTAAAACTTGTACAAAACACTCTAAACAAACTACAAGATTGGTCCTACAAAACTGGCTTTAAATTTTCCAAAACAAAAACTGAATATATAATACTTAGTAACAAGAAAAATAAAAATAGATGTAATAATTTGATTTTAAATGGATACAATATTAAAGAAGTAAATAATTTAAAAATCTTAGGATTAATATTTGATAAAAAATTAAGTTGGATTTCTCATATTAATAAACTAAAATCTGAATGTTATAAAAGATTAAATATCATAAAAACATTATCTTCAACTACATGGGGATCGGATAAAAAATGTTTGATTACCACATATCACGCTATAATAAGGCAAAAAATTGACTATGGATCCAGTATTTATGATTCGGCAAAAAAACGTACACTTGATTCTCTGGAAAGCATCCAGAATACAGCTCTTCGACTAAGTATTGGTGCATTTAAAACAAGCCCGACTAAAAGCATATTAGTTGAAGCTGAAGAAATGCCTTTAGAATTTAGAAGAAAACAACTTGTTACTTCGTACGCTGTTAATGTATTATCCCAACCAGAATCTATGACTTATGATAACTACACTAAAATAACAGCCGTAGACTCGGAATACCAATTGAAACCAAATCTATCACAACCTTTACGCATTAGAGCACGGAAGTATATGAACGACTTTCAATTTAAAGTCCCGAAACTTTTTCAAAAGAAATTACTTAGCTCTGGCCCATGGGAAAACATTGAATTCCCTATTAACTTACAATTAGCAAAAAATATTAAAGATGATACTCCCCAATATATATTCAAACAATTATTTCATGAAATAAACAGTAACTTTACGAATTGTAAAATTTTCTACACGGATGGATCGGTTATAAATAAAAAATCTGGTTGTTCAGTAGTTTCGGGAGGTGAATGGTATCGTTATAAGTTAGGTGACTTTAATTCTATCTTTAGTTGCGAAGCAATTGCCATTCTTAAAGCCTTGGAACTTATTAATAAAGAATCTAATCAAGTTAAATATATAATTTATACCGATTCAAAATCATGTTTAAAAGCTATACAAAACCCAAAAAATAGAGATACTCTTATTCTAGAAATTAAACAAACAATTATTAACCTACTTATCAAAAAATATAAATTGGAGATAATATGGATTCCAAGCCATCAAGGAATAATTGGTAACGAAATCGCGGATAGGGAAGCTCGACATGCCGTCAATGAGAATAATAGTAGGATTCTGAATGTATCAACACCGTCTGAGCTACAGAAATACTACAAATGTAATATTAGAATTGCTTGGGACCACTATTGGAAGAGAGATAACACTTCAAAGTTATTCAATATTCGAGAATCTATTTTCGACAAACCCCCTACATCCTTTTCGTGTAGAAAAGATCAATCTATAATTACCAGATTACGTATTGGACACACAAATATGACCCACATACATCTAATTACGAAAACTGACAGAAATAAATGCAAGTGTGGACTAGACCTTACTGTTGTACATATTTTAGTAGAATGTTTAGATTTTAATGAAGAAAAGCGGATTTGTAAAGTCCCTAACAATATAAAAGATTGTTTAAATGAGTGCGGATACGAACAGACATTAGCCTATTTAAGAATGATCAATATGTATAAGTTAATTTAATTAAGTAAACACTGAAATAATATATGCTGTCAATATGGTGGTCGTTAATGACCTGAGTTGTTAAAAAACGACCTTAAATAAATAAATTAAAAAAAAAAAAAAAAAAATTCTTGCTTATTTTATCACCGAAGATGTGCCTCCTCGTATGTCTGAGTTCAAAAAGCAGTAGCTTGAATCTTCTTTAGGTGCACTGAACACTTTTTTGTTGAACAAAAATCATGGGACTCGCGTTAATTTCACGTCACGCTTCCCATGAGCTATATCTATATACATATGTGTTATTTTTAGGTGAACAAAAAGCGTGACGTGACGACGACGCGAGTTATTTTTTTAGGTATTAAAATGAAGATTATTTAGATTAGAAATGTATAAAGAAGTGTAGTACAAGTTAATCGTCATAATATAAACTATTAAGTTTATATTTGACAACTTCAGTGCACGTACCGTAGTCTTTCTGCACCACCCAAAGGTTGACTGGTAGATAATGCCTATGACATTAAGTCCGCCTATGTATAATATTATTTATGCTAAAGTTTAAATAAATAAATATTGGATATTTCCTTTATTAAAATGGCACGTTGGTAATAAATGATTTGCCAACCTTGCCAGTCGGCGAGCAGAAGGGAGGAGCGTTTGGATTATGCATTGCAACTTTCTCTCCAAAGATATCTTTATGTAAAACATGTTTTGCTACGGCTGATCTAGATTAAAACTGACGGGAGGATTATTTATCACGTCTGCTCTTTCGAGTGTCGAGATGTTATAGGTAATATTTTGAGCACGTGAGGCATTGAAGTGTTACTGATTTCGTGATCAGTTTGTGGATATTGTGCTTTAAATCGGATGTTATTGGAGCGTGAATGCGAATTGGTGTTATCATATGGAGTTTTAATATAAAATAAATATCTTAGTATAATGTTTCGTCGGTCTGAGTAAGAAAAGTCTGTAGTTTCGCGGACTAAGGATTTCTTATTTACAAGTAGTAAATGTTCTTCTTCTTCCGTACTTAAACTTTTCATTGGGCCATGGTGCGTGCTATTTGGCTATTCGAACCGTCTCAATTCCATCGAGATGTACAATAATCCTCGAAAGTGCGTATGTGCCTCCTGACACGTCTTCGGATCGTTCAGGAACTTTGCCTGTTTGGAAGAGGATATGCAATAAAATCTATGTCAGAGAAATAATTGATTTTACGTCACGTTACTGACGTCAAAATAAGGATGTTATGATTTTTTTTTTCTTATTTGTATGTATGTAACGCGATTACTCCGTTTGTCATGAAACCATATTGATCACATTTTTGAAAATGCATTGAGTAGTTATATAAATTTAGTTCATATCGATTGTAACAAAGAAAAAAAGTAAAGTCTTTTCTATGTTTTGTAAAACAGTATCTAATTTATACTAATTATTTTGCTTATTTATGTTTGACTTTCTTTCATCTGAAAGCAACTTTAATTGTGATGCTTCCTAGCTTTTTTATAAAAATTCTTTCAAGAGTGACGGCACTTTTAAAATAGATAGGTATAGTTCTTCTTATCTAAAATTGAACGGGCATAATATTTAATCTAATTTACATTATATATATTCTTCTTAAAGTTATACGTTCAAAATGATAAGTTAGTTTAGTAAGTAAGTAATTAAGCCTTCATTGTATATCAAAAGTTTTACACATCAATTAAAACTTTGACATGTTTGTATAAATGGCGGCCTTATCGTGCATAATTCGCAATTATTTACGATGTTGATTTATTAAAAATCTTTACCCGACAAAATAAGCAAAAGTGATAATCTTTTATGGCTCAAGCGCTCGTGCTTACATGACAATTCACTACCACAACTCACTCGGACCGTGTCGGTCCTGCACTCCAATGTAGGTACAGTCAACAGCATAAGTAGATGATCAAAATCAGACCTGAGTTTTGAGTTTATGATGCTATTGGGCGGCAGTTTTCACTAGTTAATATTTTTTACCCTTAACACTCACGCACACCTTCAACTAGATATTCTTCACCACCACACTATTTTGTCGTAATTTATGATAATTAGGATTGAATATCCGACTTTGATCATCTACTTTTGCTGTTGACTGTACATTGTATCGTCCCATCAATGGTGCCGGTGACGCCGATGTGATCTGGAATCATGCAGAGAGGCAAAAGAATTTCTACCATCTCTGAACAAACGCCTATCGCGTAATCTATTACACCTTTTTTTTTTTTTTTTTTTTTTTAATTTTTTTTTTTTTTTTACATGGTGGAAATCCATTAAACTTACGCATACCCGCCGCTTGGTGAGTCGACGGGTTATGTGGGACTCTCCGGGCTAGTCCCGGGATACGCACTAAAACCACCATGGTAGCCAGCCTCACAATGCCTGTAGCGGGGTGTCTGGGTACTCGTGAACGATCTCGCCAGTACCCCCGCTGTACACTGAGCGTCTGAGACTCTCCTCCGGGGACGGGAGCGGGCTAAATGCCTCCTCCCCTCCCCTTCACGCACAAGTGCGTTTAGGCAACCTGAGCTACAGCAGGTTACCTCTTCCCGGGACCGCTTATGTAAGACGAGTGGAGTTCCCCTCCTCCAAACGCCAGCGGTCCCAGAATCTATTACACCTGAACAGGAAGGATCTACGCATGGTGATAGGCACAATTTCCGGACACGGCACACTAAACAAACACCTCTTCAAGATTGGCGTCACAGACAGCCTCCTGTGCAGAGGGTGTAATGAAAATGGAGAAACACCAGCACAAGTACTGCTACACTGCAAGAGCGTTGCTTAACAACGGGCAAAGTTCCTGAATGATCCGAAGACACTACAGGAGGCCCTCAAGCCAGGCTTTCGTGGTCTCCTGGACTTCTGGATGGAACTAAAATGGTTCGAGCAGCCAAACAAGTTCACGTACAAGGAGGCTAAGTGCGGAAACCTATCGCTCAACTAACTAAGTGCCGGTGGCACAGGCCTGTTGAAACTAGGATCTCTATTAGACAAAATTAATGCATGGTTTTATTAACAATGGTATTTTAAAATTGACTTTAGTTGTTTGAAAATAATGCGCTATTTTCATTTTAAGATTAGAAGGTGTATATCTTAGTAGCGTCCGTCGGCTAAGCTGAAGGAAATCGAAATATCTAAGTTAAGCTCGTGGACGAGGGATTACTTTGTCGTACTTTTGCGGTGAACGTGTCGTGTAAAAGCTTTCAGTTTTTCTTGACTGTGCAAGAATCAATATTTGTCCGCGCGAGAAACGAGATGTGCAAATATTTAAGATATAGTTATAGTACTTACTGTTACTGTATTTACTGTACAAAGATACTCAGATATACAGTTATTCTGTATTGCCGCCTTTTATATCCGGCACTTGACCCAGTGATTCGGTGAGCGATTTATTATTAATTATTATTGTGTGTATAACGACCGTCAAGCTATAAAGCTAATGCCAGAAAGCCCATATAATAGTAATAATATTTTGGGACATTATTCACACACGGCTATCTGATCCCAAACTAACCAGAGGGTGTACTTTGGAAACCAGATAACTGATATACTACATATACTACTTTTCTTTTGTAAATACATACTTACTTATATAGATACTTAATTACACCCAGACTGAGGACAAACAGACATGTTCATGCACACAAATATCTGTCCTTGGTGGGAATCAAACCCACGACTTGCGGCGTAAAAGGCACGCATTTACAAACCACGCCAACCAACCAGCCAAAATATAAGATATATACCTTATTACATCGCTCAAACTAAGTTTTGACTTTCATTCACATCTAATCATTCATTCAACTTATCACAAGTTACAACTTGTCCGTTAAACTAAACGCAAGTTACACTAGAACAACTTCTATAGAACTTAGGTTATCGCCGGATAAGAGGGAAAGTTGGAGATAAACGAGTATGATTGTTAGTCAGTTTGGATGAGTAGTTACTAAATAAGGCTACTTAGTTTGTACGAAGTGAAAGTGTTTCTTCAGATGTATCCGTAGATTAGTGTGACAGGCGTGTTATGAAATGAAATAATGAAATTTATTCAGCACTTGGGTATTAACATACACTTGTACTTGTCAAGTTCACAATGCAGTACATAAACATAGTCGAATACAGTATAAAAATTACAAAACAATAATTAGTCTAAAAAAATTAATCTATTATTTTGAAATTTAGTTGTACAATATTAAAATTAAAGAATTGAAGGCAATGTGTATTTGGCTAGCGCAGAAGGCTCTTAACCAGTAGCTTAAATTAAACGATTAATACCCGAGGCCACCCTTTTGGGGTTTGGGCCACAGCTCAGGGGGCCGCTGAAGTTGCCGAACTGTTGATCTAGTGATTAGTGACCCTGTCTGCTAAGCCAGAGGTTGTGGGTTCAATACCCACCAGGACGAATCTTTGTGTGATGAGCGCAATTTGTGAGCTATGGAGAGGGGCTATGCTCGCAGTTTTCCTGCGAAGTCGAATCAGAATTTTCGAAATCCACAGGCGAACCAAAGTCACCGACATAGCCCGAAGAATTTGCAAAACTGAAGTGGCAGTGGGCGCGGCGCATAGCTCGTAGATTCGAAGACCGTTGCGGCAGAAAGGTTCTTGAGTGGCGACCACGAACCGGAAGACGCAGCGGGGGTAGGCCCTCTACAAGCTTGACCGACGATCTTGTAATGGTCGCGGGAAGCCGCTGGATGCGGAAAGCACAAGACTGGCCATTGTGGAGATCCTTGAGGGAATTCTTTGTCCAGCAGTGGATGTCTTTCGGCTGATATGATGATGATGATTGTCTTAACCGAATCACAATATTACTTTTTGATACAACCGGTGATATCCGGGATATCTATTAATCAACTATCTATACTACCATTATCTATTCTAGTGTACCTACCATATTTACTCTGCATCACCCAAAGGTCAACTAGTAGAGAATGCCTTCGGAATTAGGTCCGCCTCCGTACAATCATGTATAAATAAAAATATCCCAGAGATATAGGACAAGTAGCACCCTTAACACCAACTCCCAATACCTAGGGCCGTGAAGTATATAAATAAAAGATAAGGCACTCCTATTAAGCTCAATACCACTCGGGAATGCAGGAATCGTATTAAACCCACCCGGTGTCCCTACCGAGTGGATGTTATCGATATAACCGCGTGCAATATAAATAGATTCGTTTTTAAGTAAACGTGTGCTATTTCACACTGCGATTGAAAATACTTAAACCATGGACTTACCGGTGGGTTAATTACCTACTCAATATCTGATACGACTGGAATGAGGTCAGATACAGGACTGGTTTACGTGTTCTCCGAGGCACAAGGGTGTACACCAACGTCCAGACACTAAAATAATGAGGTCCTAAGTTCAAATACAACTGAGAACATACAATATCAACTACGAACTTCATTAACAGAAACTGCAACCTCCTTACCTACAGATGACCACGCTACCGCTAGATCAACGAGGCACTCAATAACGCGATATATAGTATAATGAAGTCCACGATGGTCAAGCCGTAGATGGAAAGCTTAGCTAGACATAACTTCCAAACGGCTGGACCAAATTGGAAAAGTTTTTCTTTTATGTGTTTATTATTGACAGCAGAATATTTGTGACAGCTAGTTAATAATAAATAATAATAAATGACGACAACTAACACACTGCCAACTGATTTTAAACTAGGCAGAGCCTGTACCGTAGTATCCAGATAACTAACAAACATATATATATATATATACAACATGTAACTTAATTAACGCACACCCTGAAAATTGTTTTATTCGGAATCGTTTACTGAATCGATTTGTATCATTTTTAAATATAGGTAATTTTTTATTACAAAATAATTAAAACTACGGAAACTATTGTCATATTAACCCAGTACAGTCAAAACACATTGAAATGGACCGTAAGTCAAAGTAATAAGACTTTTAAATCGCAGTTTTATTTGTATTCATACAAATTCCATCATCCAATACAAAATAAAGAATAATAAACTTTATTACAAGAAACTAATTTAGTAAATAACAATGCTATATACATGTTATATAAAAAAATCTGTGTATGTATTATGATTACAACATAATAATCTAATTGGGGTGTTTGAGGGTGTGTCAAAATTACGTGTCAAAATGTTGTATATATATGTATATTTCTAAATTGTATATAAAAAAACATGACGTGCACATAGATTTTTCCTGGGTGAAGATCGAACCAACTACCTCTGACTTAGCAGTCAGGGACGCTAACCACTAAACCAAAACGCCATTAATGAAACTATCTTTTGTTAAGAGCATCATTAGCGCTCTCCGTTCCAACGAAGAGCTTTTATGCATCTCTCTCTTCAACTAGTTACTCTAGTCTAGACATTCTTCTCGATTAAGTTCGACTATAAGATTTAATTCCCTTAGTAAATGCTAGAACTGCGGGCTATTACGTCTGACACTTTTCTTGATTGGGTACCTAGTAGAGTCGACGTCACGATGCCACTTTGATAGCGACTTTATTTTGTGGGCTGTAAGTCTCGTTTTTGCAGGATTTTTGTATCCACGGACGTGACGTCTGCTTTTAAGTACCAAGACACTGTAATAGCAACTTTATTTAGTAGGCAGTAAGGCTCGTTTTCGTAGTACAATTGTATCCACCGATGTGACGTCTGCTTTTAAATACCAAGACTATGATTTTACTCTAACTCCATTCTAACATGTTATCTTTTAATTAATTCACGAAGATACCTATTTGATTTTATTATAACATTTCATTTGTGAATGTTGAGTGGTCCTGTGTGTAAATGAAATTATATTTCTAGCAATTGTTATTTGACTTTTGATTTGTAGCTTTCTTTTATTCATTGCTACTAGCAGACAGATTCAAACTTCACACTTATAACCCCTTATTCTTTGGTTCGCCATGAGAAGCCTCTTAAATAAATAAAAAAGGTTTTTATTCACGTAGATTTAAAAAAACGCTTGTAAATAGTCAGAACATGTTTGTAGTAATATATCTTCTAATGGTTATACTCGTAGCTTAACGAAAATTACTAATAATGAAAATAAAAATAAAAAATAAGATAAAATTAATGACACATATTGTACACTTATTGTAAACAAAAACAATATGGACAAAAGAGATAGCCTAGTAAGTGTACCGTTGCGTTGGGCCCTGGGGTCGGTGGTCTACAGTTACCTGCTAATTATAAAGTACACTAAGTATATATTAAAACAAATTTAAATTAAGTTTACATTTTTGGAAATTGTTTTGGTTTAAGCATTAATAGGCTTCCCCTAAAGATTTCCACAATTGCCGGTCTTGCCTTTGCCCAGCAGAAATTAATGACCAGCAATTAATTTAAATTATGATGATTATGATGATGAAGCGTTTTCTAGAGGTGAATTTATTTATTAATTTTTTATTTATTTATTTATTTATCACCTTACATCTATCATTACAGGCATCGCCTAATGCGATAGTGTGGCTATGTAATACCTACAATACATTTTACATTATCTTATAACAAATTTATAATAAAATTATCTATAACTAAAAATTAAACTTAAATGTAACATTCAACTAATACTATCTATTATGACTATGAGTAACAAATTATATACAACGTTGTCCTTGTGAATTCACTCAAAGAGCAACCAAACAAGTCAATTTCCTCGGCGACCAAATTAAGTGTCCTAAGTGCGCGCGACAGAGGCGCCTGCTGCTGGAGGTTTGTGCGCGCGCGCGGCATTCGCAGCAGCTGTGGCTTACGTCGCATATACACATACTTATCAGGCACGTTCAAATGTAACGTTTCTAGCAATGTTGGATTCATTACCTTGCCCCTCAAAACTGTGAATATGTATAATGTAATTGCTAATTCCCTTCTCACCCTCAACTCGTTGTAACCGACCATACCTAATATAAAGAGCGTTGGATACATTAAGGGACAAAAAGGATATACACCGTAATACCTCATATACAGATATCTTATAAACTTATTTTGTACACGCTCCAACATAAGATTATATTTAATTTCATGTGGGCTCCATATGACCGCATTGCATTCTAATTGGCTTCTTACCAGCGCATTGTATAATGCAATAATGGCTGAAACATTGGTAAAACTATTGACTGTTCGAAGTACGAAACCTAGGTTCCTGTACGCTTTCTTGCAGATTTTAACCACGTGATCACGAAATGTCAACCCAGCATCCAAATGTACTCCCAAATCTTTCACCTTTGTAACCCGAGTCAATGGAGTGTCGCCTATTTTGTATTCGTATGCAATTGGAGTGCGTGCGCGAGAGAATGTGATAGTCACACACTTGGAGTTATTAAATTGTAACAAGTTGTTAGTACTCCAATCTACAATTCTGTCAATGTCCTTCTGTAATAGTTCGCAATCATCATGTTTACGTATAGGCATATATAATTTTAAATCATCCGCGAATAATAAACATTTAGCGTTTTTTATAACCTCTGGTAAATCATTTATCATAATTATAAACTCCATTGGCCCAAGGTTACTCCCCTGACTGACGCCCGAACTAACGATGTACGGCTCTGACCTTCCTGTCCGACCTGAGTTGTCTGTCCGTCATGTAGCTGGCAAAAAAATTTAGTAGGTGCGGAGTGAAACCAACACCGGCAAATTTTTTTAGCAATATGTCATTATTGACCAGGTCGAACGCCTTTTTAAAATCAAAATATGCGGTATCTATTTGCACTCCACTGTCTACTGCTGGTATCAGATCTGTCATATAATTTAAGAGATTACTAGATGTACTTCTAGAAGGCCGAAACCCGTGTTGAGCATCTGTTAACTGTCCGCTGATCTGTGGGAATATATGGTTTTTAATAGCCGTCTCGAAAACCTTAGCTGATGATGAAAGCACAGCTACGGGCCTGTAACCTTCAACCTTGTCTTTAGCTCCTCCTTTAGGCACTGGAATAACTCTTGTTAATTTCCACCTATCAGGAAATACTGCCGCTTGGAGACAAAGGTTGTAAATATGAAGCAACGGTTCGGCTAGTACTGCACTGCAATCTCGAATAATGTAAGATGGGATACCATCTGGCCCTGATGATTTCTTAGGTTTTAATTGGTGAAGGGCTTTTCGTACGTCATCTACACATAACTTGTCTAGATGAACCCGCGCTGCTCCATTCAAGTAGCCTGCTTCCTGTATCGCTGCATCTATATTCAACTGCGGTCCCTGCTCGCTATAAATGGAATGAAAATATTTCGCGAATTCACAAGCACATTCCTGCCCAGTTAGAATTTCCCCGTCTATGGAAATTTTCACCGCAGTATTGCCACACCTTTTAGAATTTATGTAGTTCCAGAAAGACTTTGGGTCCTTTAGTAGTTTACTCTGTATACTATCTTTGTGCTGTTCCTGTGCTACTTTAATCATATTTTGTACCTTTGTTCTGTACTGAGCAAACATCCCGTAATCACTCTTCGAACCAGTAGTTTTGTACCGTTTGTGAAGATTTGCCTTTTTTATGATTTATTTTCTATCGGGTGAAAGTATTTAAATCGGTATTTTGGGATCAAAGAGTTCCTTTTAAATATAGTCAAATTTGGCATGTATATTTTTAACAATATGACCCTTGTAGTATTTGTTAAAAACTTGCAGAAAAATAGAGCTGATATCAGGACCTTAACCAAAAATAAAACTGTTTTTTTAAATTATTTATTAGAAGCATGGAAAACCAAACAGCATTATTGATTGCAAATAATATACAGAAATATACTACAGAAAGCCAATTATAGGTCCTAGCACTAGTATAACTTAATAAACGAACAAATTACACGCAAGTACACATAACAGAATGACATACCTAAGACTAAAAACATTAAAAACGTCTTGGCTCAGCTCCTAACTGAGTCTAAATTCACGCTTTTTTATATATAATAGTATAATTTTTACACGCCATGTTAAAATTTTGTACTTGCTCGCAACAGACATTTTTTACAGAAAAGTATTTTGCCTGTAATTATTATTTCGTTACTATGGCAACTGAGCGGTGCGTGTATCTTCTATTTATTTAGTACTACAATTGACGTACGCGGTACGGTGGATATACTTCAAAAAATATAAAATAAAAAAAAAATAGTTTTTATTCACGTAGACTTTAAAAAAGCGTTGTAAATAGTCAGAACATGTTTAATAATAATAATAATAAGACTTTTTTCCAGATCAAATTAGTGTCCAATAAGTAAATAACAACTTTCTTATAAACTAGTGTTAGTAATATGTATTTTAAAATATGTAACAAATTTACCATTCATTGCTGCGTCATTCCATGCGAAATGGCGCAGCAATGATTGACGTAAATACAGTCTAGCCGACTAGCGATCATGCGAAGGATGCTGTTGGTGCTGCCACGTATTCTGCGCACCAGAGATGCGCATCTCTTACGCATCGTAGCGTAGAAACAATCTACGCGATGCTCAGCAAACATCCCTGATGCACTACAGAATCGCCGCAGCCCCATCAGCATCCTGAACGCATTATTATTGAACTCGGAGGGCACTGTAAGATTTTTGAGTAGTTAGCCCACAGGCTGCACGTGTAGAATGATGTACAATAAAACCTAAAAAGTGTAATTTTGACTGCTGTCGAACAACGTGCGAACCTGCGAGCTATCATGTTCGCTCGCACTGCCAGAGCCCTCTGTTCCCTCTCGATGTCGTCTATGTGTGTGTTTGTAGTAATATAGTTGTATACATTATTATTTCTAGTAACACAGCGTCTTTATTTCGTAGCATAGGATCATATGTAATGTTAGTATACCGACTGACGTACCGTCGCCTACAAACACATAAGCTATAGGATACATAAAGATATGCTCCGAATGTTTGCGTTATGCATAGAGCTAGGGCAGGTAATCCCAATCCTCTCCCCCTTTATATCCGTCCATACGTTCTCGTAGATATACAACCGGATTTTTCATCCTATATAGTATGTGCAAAGTCAACATCGTGAATGATCGTGAGTAGTTCTTGTTGGTCAAGCGGTATAACGTGTTTAATTGTAGATACTGAGGTTCGAGGTGCAAATCCCCGGTCGGGGATGATTGAAAGATAGATATAGTATTATTTAAGCAAATACAGATACGATCGCTTTTTAGCGATAAAATTTTACGGGCAGAAAAAAATTCAGCTTAGCTACACTACCGCGCATCTGAGAACGAATAACGCAAGAACGGTAATTGTTGAGGTCTTTGGGGGAGGCCTTTGTCCAGTGGATGTCTTTCGGCTGATATAATGATGATGAAGTGTGTTTATCAGTTGATTGGTTGCCATAGTACAACAGGCTCTGTCTAGTTTGGCATCAGACGGTATAGATTAATTTGTCCGAATACGGGTAAAAAAACGGGTGTTCTTTAGACCACACCGATGCCGTGACCTTTTCATAAGAACTAGGTTGAAAAGAAATACAATAATATTAAAATCAGTTAGTTTGGTATCAGGGGCATTACGAACTTTGACCATTTGAGTTGAAATGTCAATGCTACAGTAAACAGGCTAACTTTAAGACTTTAGTTGTTTGACTTACTGAACTTTAGTCATATCCAGTTTGAAATTCCAAGAATGTTGAAACAATGTATTCAATCTAACATATATACTGTTTATATTCTTAGTCCTTCTACCAAAATTTTAATTACACTTCACTTTGTCTTGTTGAGATATAATATAATAGTAATCTTAGAGGTAAGTTAAGGAGCGTTAATCCTATCCTACTTATATATAAACGCGAAAGTTTGTAAGTATGGATGGATTAATGTTTGTTACTCTTTCATGTAAAAACTACTCAATGGATTTTAATTAATCTTTACAATAATATAGCTTATACATCAGAATAACACATAGGCTACAATTTATAAATATATTGTGTGAATTGTCCAAAATATGACGATAAGTGTCAAGTAGATAAGTAGGAAAATATCTACCATCTGCGAGCTATTCAGGCGTGCACTGCAAAACCGCTAGAGGTACACATCCTACTAATACTATAAATGCGAAAGTTTGTGAGTATAGATGTATGTTTGTAACTCTTTTACGCCAAAACTGCTTTAACGCGGGTGAAACCGCGTAGTTAAAAATAATAATAATCTTTTGAAGGAAATTATAACAAAAAAGAAATTATATATTTGGATATTGCACGGGAGGTGGTCAGCATGTGGGATGTTGACGCAGCTATCATTGTACCGATAGTCGTTTCAGCTAATAGATTAATAGCAAAGAACTTCGAAAAGCACCTAAAGACGCTTACGTTAGGCGGTTGGGTCAAGAACAAGATCCAAAAAGCGGTGCTTTTGGACACGGCTCGCATTGTCAGGAGGTTCCTGTCTCTAGAGCCGTAACCTCCGGTAGCATTGACCCTGTTCCTGCCGGTTGCAAATCCTATTTTTTATATTTTAAAATGTATATTTTTTGTTCTTCTCTCTTATCTAATACTATTTATGTTACAGCTTGTATAGAGTGAGTGAATAATGCATGCACTCGGGTTTGCTCACACAACCGTGCACTTTATAATTCACGAGCGTGTTAACTATAAAGTGGACGATGCGATACCCATTATACGAGTGTATGTCCTGCGCAGTAGGCTACTATAAAAGCTATTATAATACGAACGTACATACAGCTGCATATCAAGCTATATATTTCCAATATAAGCTGACCTGCCATTGTATGAAACTCCTATACAACGCGAGATCAGCTTATACTGGAAATGTATAGTTTGATTTGTACCCGTGTGTACTACTATCTATTGGTATAATCGTAATTGCTGAAACGGCAAGAAGGAACGCTATTATAAATTTATAGCCTATAGTTATTAATTTTGTACGAAATTTTAACTTATCCTAGAATAAGTCAATTTTAAACTCTAAAAGTTAAGTCAAGCTATGATCGTTTGGAAAAGACAATTTAAAACAAACTTTCCCAATTAACGCGTAAGAGAGGTCCCCCAAATAAGAAATGGATACCTACACATAGAGATGACGGTTATAGATACCTCAAGATAGCCATCAAAAATAAGTACAAGTTAGCCATTGTGATGGTTCTGGAAGGGTACAATTTAAATACTCACCAAAATATTCATTTTGCCTGCCAAAATGAATTGTTTCCCTGAAATAGTAACATTAATCCCGACTTCCCGACTCAGGGCAATCCGACTAGGATAGGTCAGGTTGGAAGGGTAAGGCGGGAGCGGAGCGAAGCATTTAAATTGTGGTTATTTCTTTTTTCTAAAATACTTTATTAACATAATTTGGTGAGCACTTATCTATTTTGGTAGGCAAAAAGAATATTTTGATGAGAAAATAGGCACTTTTCTGGCAGGCGTTTTAACACACGCCGTTCTGGAAGCCGGACGGCGACAAAACGAGGCAATACCGGGAAGACTTCTGATGTTTGTAGTTAAAATAGGATTAATAAATTTATGTAAATAAATAATTTTATTAAGTTTATTGGGAGACTCGTCAAATATGATGCTGTATAACAAAATCAAACGACCAAAGAATAAAGTCACAGACTCGTGTCTATGGATGACCATAAAATTATAGGATATAAAAAAACAGTTCTTGTATTGTATGTAGAGAATGAAGTAAGAACAACAGGACTGACATATTTTATTCAAATATTGTATTATTCACATCTACTAGTCTTTATATTAAATAGTTTCCTTGCATATCCCTAGATGGCGTTACCGTAGAGTTAGATGGCGGTATGGTTTCGTTACCGCGCGAGAATGGGTCGTTGAGCAAAATTAAGTAGTGTATCTCTGGTTTCCCTTCAAAACGTATAAATCTTTCGCCTTTTACTAAAGATTTCCGTGGAGGGGAACACTCCAATGAGTCTATGATATTTTTGAAGCCCTACTTTGTAGGGCCCATAATGCCTCTGTCGCTACTGATTGTGAATCATTTATAGACCAGGGTAGAAAGAAGCCTTTAGAAATAATAAAAAGTGAAAAAAAATAATAGTAGGATGAAACCCATTAGAGAAGGAGGGGAATATTATAAAAATGAAAGGAAAAATAATTTACGGGCAATCAGAGGTCGGGAAGGGGATGGGGGTGAGTTTTTAAGGGTAAAAAACGGTTTTTCTCGATTTCCGGCAAAACTAAAAGTCCTATCGAAAAAAGTCAAATCGCAAAGTTGTAGGTAATAAAAAGAGCTAAAACTTTTGTATTTACACTTTTTTCACATAACCTCAAAATGTATGCAAAAACTTCAAAAAACCAAGTTTATGGTTTTTTATTTTTATCTTTTACAAAAATTTTTCTTTTTTAACGAAATTTGGTGAAAACTTACCTTTTTATGTCCCAAATACGCTGTAATTTATTTGATTAAAAATATTTATTTTTCACCTTATTTTTTAATTAATATCGAAAAAACACCCTAATTTTCAATCGAAAAGTCACCCGTCAAAATATCAGCTTTTTTCAAAAAGTTGGTATGTTTTCTGTTCGTTGAAATCTCTATTTTCCGATGGTGAAAAAAAATATATATGTGACTATAGTAAATCTTCTCAGAAAATGCAAAAAATCGAAAAAAACTCGAATTCGAAATTTATTTTAAATTATTATAAAAAAAATCATCTAAAAATGTGATTGCTGCAATTTGTTTCAATTAAAAAGTTGATTTATTTAATGGTAATTACATTTATGTCATAGAAAATCTCATTATATATAAATATAAATGTAAATCGTACAATTAAATGTAGATACTTTATTCTGATTACGTTATTCATTACAATATTTTTAAACACAAATATATTAAAGAAATCTATTTAAAATGAAAAATGAAGAAATCTATTTATAAATATATAAAAAATATGTATAGTAAATATATTTTTAATAACTAACTTTTGGCCGATTTTCATGTATATTTCATTTATTTTGAATATATCTGAAATATATTTGAAATGTATAAAATATATATGAAAATCGGCCAAACATTTGTTATTAAAAATATATTTACGATATATATTTTTATATATTTATAAATAGATTTCTTCATTTTTCATTTTAAATAGTTTTCTTTTAGATTTCTTCATATTTTTTATAGATTTTTATGTATTTTAAAATAGATTTTTTTTCAAGGTATTAACTAAATTTGTTTGTGCAAAATTAAGGAGATTATTATTAGTATGTATGTAGTAAGGCCCAGACCCGCCTAGCCTCTTCCCCACTTCTCCATGAAATACCTGGGCTACTATTTTTCGTAGGTCACTCAGGTATATAATTTATCTTAAAATATAAATAGACATCTACGCATATAATTTAAAGAAGATTCGACAACTTACTCCAAATATTGTAGATGTGTTATTAAATATTAATTTTATTAACTTATTTGTTTGTTAATTATAGTAGTATATTTTTATTTGCAATTTTTTTAATCAATGTAACATGTAATCTAATGTTTTTCGAGTAATTAAAGTGTTAATTTTTATAAATAAATCAATTTTTTTTATAATAATTCACAAATATATATATTTTTTTACATTTTCTGAGAAGATTTACTATAGTAACATATATATTTTTTTTCACCATCGGAAAGTAGAGATTTCAACGAACAGAAAACATACCAACTTTTTGAAAAAAGCTGATATTTTGACGGGTGACTTTTCGATTGAAAATTAGGGTGTTTTTTCGATATTAATTAAAAAATAAGGTGAAAACATTAATATTTTTCATCAAATAAATTACAGCGTATTTGGGACATAAAAAGGTAAGTTTTCACCAAATTTCGTTAAAAAAGAAAAAAAATTGTAAAAGATAAAAATAAAAAACCAAAAACTTGGTTTTTTGAAGTTTTCGCATAAATTTGGAGGTTATGTGAAAAAAGTGTAAACACAAAAGTTTTAGATCTTTTTATTACCTACAACTTTGCGATTTGACTTTTTTCGATAGGACTTTTAGTTTTGCCAGAAATCGAGAAAACCGTTAATACCCTTAAAAACTCACCCCCATCCCCTTCCCGACCTCAGATCGCCCGTAAATTATTTTTCCTTTCATTTTTATAATATTCCCTTCCTTTTCTAATGGGTTTCATCCTACTATTATTTTTTTTGGTTTTAAAAATTATCGACCCTGGTCTATTACACATACAAAATGAAATACCACGCTTACCTAAGTACTCGTGTTATTGTGTACGGGGGATTTTTATATCCATAGACACAAGTAGATCCGTGACTTATTCCTACATGGTTGGATTTTATTGGAGTAGGAATACCTAAAATTCCGTATGTGTTTATCTTATATCAACCCTATCAAGAGTATCAAGTCTGAACGTATAAACGTGTCTACCCGATAACCCTCCACGAATGCGACTCAACTGGCTGCATATACGACACACATAAGTATACTGTATAAGACCTCGTATATCGTTTATTTAAAAACTTTATTCTCTCTGGTTACAATATACCTTCAACTATACTTTTTGTATAGTTGAAGGTTATAATCGAAAAAATAATGTCATTGAACCCCGAGTATGACATAGAGGAAATTAACAATTTAACAATCCTACAGCGATATACATAATAACACAAATTACTGTAAATTATGTTGTAATACAATATAAAAAGAAGGCCAATGACAGGTCTTTCTTTTAATATAGAAAGTGTAGTTGGCTAATAAACATACAAAAACTAATCCTACTAATATTACAAACGCGAAAGTTTGTGAGTATGGATGGATGTTTGTTACTCTTTCACGTAAAAACTACTGAATGGATTTTAATGAAACTTTACAATAATATAGCTTATACATCAGAATAACACATCTAGGCTACAATTTATAAAGATATTGTGTGAATTGTCCAAAATATGACGATAAGTGTCAAGTAAGTAGGAAAAAATCTACCATTTGCGAGCTATTCCGGCGTGCACAGCCAAAACCGCTAGAGGTACTAATATTATAAATGCGAAAATTTGTGAGTATAGATGTAGGTATGTATGTTTGTTACTCTTTTACGCCAAACCTAGCGCGGGTGACACCGCGGGGCATTGCTAGTGCTGAATATAATTGACTTACGAGTCTTAAGCAGACATCGATGAGATATCTCTTATTCAAGAGTACTGTAGACTAATGTATTAATTGAATTAATTAATGTATTTTATTCTTCTAGCTATTATTGTATCCATACTAGGTTGTCTGGAACAGATCGCAGTGAGCGATTTGACCGCCCATTGTACGTTGTCTAATGTTACAGTTTTCTCTCACGTTTATATAGCATTGGAAGAGTATTTTTATTACGAAATTTGACATTTATATACTAACTAGCAGCTCGCCCCGGCTTTGCACAGGTATTAAACAAACTTGTGATAGCTTTCGAATGGAATGTCCAAATTTAACATTAAAAAAAGTTATGTAATGGTATCGAATCAGACTTAAATGAAAGTCATTTATTTTGATGAGGATTAATTCCAAAGTATAAATAAAATAGCTTTTATAGCGGTGGCTATTATATATATATTATATATAATAGCCACCGCTATAATATATATATTTTTTTATGAAAAAAAACACTTATTGTGTCATAACTATAATAGTTAGACATGTGCTCTCGCGATGGTTTTTGTAGTTATTATATGTTCTGCAATGACGTAGTACATTATTTTGTTCTAATATCAATAGTTTTCACAGCGCACGCCATGTAAGAAAGTTATTTGGTATTTTTTTCACACCTTGGGTTACAATATTGGCGTTTTAGTACGGATCCCTAACTTTTTAAAAATATAATATAGCCTATGTTCACCGCAGATAGTGTAGCTTTCCAACAGTAAAAGAATTTTTCAAATCGGTCATGTAGTTTCGGGGCCTATTCAATACAAACAAACAAAAAACAATCAAATCTTTCCTCTTTATAATATTAGTGTAGATAATATAATAACATCCTTATTCACAATGGGCCATCTGAGCCCAAACTAAGAGAGCGTCTCCTATGAAAAACACATATCAAATATACTACATAATAATCGTTTCTTACCTAATATTAATAATTAATGGATGTAGTTTAATATAATAAACATTAGTGTGAAATTGATTGTATATTCTATGCATATATTTTTACTAGCTAGTAGTTAGCTAGCTTTACTAGTTTAACCCGCTGTTTTACCCGCCTATGTGTTAATCCAGGGTGTCAGCTAACTCCATACCAAATTTGATTATTAAAATCGCTCCAGCCGTTTAGCCCTGAAGAAGTAACAAACATACACACTCACAAACTTTCGCCTTTATAATATTACTTTAATTGTGAGTATACGAGCTTTAATTAATAGGTCTTTACCTATGAAATTGCCGTTTTGTATGAAAAAATTTAAACGAATTTTTTTCATGAATTTTTTTATTTGTATTAATCGAAGTAATCACCCATGCAATCAATGCATCTTTGCCATCGCAGTGGCAGTTTATTGATGCCCTTCTTAAAGAAATCAGCTGGACGGGAGGCAACAAATTCTTCAAAGGCATTTTGTACTGCCTCTCGGGTATTGAATTTTTTTCCCGCCAAGAAGTTATCCAAATTCTGGAAAAAGTAGTAGTCTGTAGGCGCAAGGTCTGGTGAGTAGGGCGGATGACGGAGAGCTTCCAACCCCAGTTCTTGCAACTTGGAGACCGTCTGCTGTGCAGTATGAGGTCGCGCGTTGTCGTGCAGGAGCAGCGGAGACGAGCGATTGACCAATGCTGGTTGGAGATGCGCCAGCTTCTCCATCATTGTGCTCAGTTCTTCACAGTACACATCTGCAGTAATGCTCACCCCGTTTGGTAAGAAGCTGTGATGAATCACACCGGCGCTAGACCACCAAACAGTGACCATCACTTTTCTAGGGGTAAGTTTTCGTTTAGGGCATTGTTTAGGTGCTGAACCAGGATCCAACCAACTTGCTGAGCGCTTGCGGTTATCAAACAGAATCCATTTTTCATCGCAGGTAACAATGCGGTTCAAAATTCCTTCATTTGTGTGTCTGTTGAGCAGTGCAAGGCACGTCTCGACGCGTACTTCGCGCTGGCGATCATTGAGTTCGTGGGGCACCCATTTGTCAAGCTTTTTTACCTTGCCAATTTGACGCAAATGGACCAATATTGTTTTGACGCTAACGTCGAAAGCTGCTGCTAATTCAGCCGTAGATTGTGTATCATCAGCTTCCACAACCGCCTTTAATTCGTCATTGTCGACCAAAGTCTTCGGACGACCGCGAGGTTCATTTTTCAGGTCGAAATTTCCAGAACGGAAGCGAGCAAACCAATAACAGGTGGTGCGTTGGTTTGTAGTGTTAGCTCCGTAAACGTCGTTGATGTTGCGTGCCGCTTGTGCCGCGTTGCTGCCACGACGGTACTCATATTCCATAATTACTCGAATTTTTAACGTATCCATGATGACGAAAAAGATTGGAATGCGATGAAAATGTAACACTAATCAATAAAGAAATGACTACTTTTGGAAAAAAGAATCCATGTTTTTAAAATAAAATTAATTTGAAATTAGAATTCTTAGCCAAACAAAAATTATTTTGATTTGAAATGGCCAGTACTGCAGAACGGCAATTTCATAGGTAAAGACCTAATATTTGGACTATTATGCATGTAACTATTTATTCCAATTAAATAATATTAACATGGGGAAAGGTTAAATTTGTACAAATAGATAAAACGAAGCTGATGGCTACCATAACGATTCCGAACGAAGATAAACAGAAACGAATTAAACATATTTTCATAATTATGTAAGAATTAGCAACACAAGTAGGGTATTTCCATCAAAACCATTAGATATTGAATAGACTTTATTTACTTAAGAATAAGGACTGCTTTTCTTAATGATGAGCTATTGAACGTTGTACTGACGCTGTTATTCATATCTTCATAATGGTTTTGTTCGAATAAAAATGTCGTTTTTATTAACACGCTTTTATTAGCTTCACTTGTAACTAACTAAGTATGTAAGAAAATCTTGGAATCTTAATTTGACCCACTTCCCGATCCCCGATTAGGATGAAATTTTCTCTGTGTTCTGATGACAATACATGGGTCATTACAAATCCCAAGATGGCGGACTGGCTGTTTGAAATCCTTCCCCATGTTATGGGTATCAAATGAAAAGGTTTGCTGTCAGGAATACGAAAAAAGTCACGATTTGTAATTTTTTTTGTGTGCTAAAAGCGTGTTTTTAAACTATTATTTGATTCTGATACTGGATTTATGTTAAAATTTCGTTCGGTGATATATTTTTGCCGCTATAACAACAAATACCTAAAAAATATTTAAAAAGTTCTGAGGGCTCCCATATAACCAACGTGATTTTATTACAGTTTTTATAGATAACTAGCTGTACCCTACGCGCGTTGCTACGCCACTAAATAACATAAATTTGAAGGAAAGAAAGATCCATGATAGTGGCGCCATCTATCGAAGATTGTTGGTTCGTACCAACTCAGAAACCTTCGTGGGCTTATGCACAACACTTGCTGAAGTTCATCACGTGATCAAATGCATAGTTTACGATTCTATATATAAATGCTTATTCTTTTTAACTGAGAATTTTTTGAGTCCAAAAGTAAATAAGAAGCCGTCCAAGTGCGAGTCGGACTCGCGCACGAAGATTCCGTACACAATCTAACATATTTTTGTAAATTCCATTATTTAGTTTGTATTAAGTTTTACCTATTTTAATTAATTTAGTACGTTAAGAAGAGTGCCCTGATACCCAAGATACAAGTTTACTTAGTTTGGGAATCAGGAACTACAACTTTTTAAATTATTAGTTTTGTGTGAAAATAAACAATGTTTTTTTTTCTCTATAAAATTGTCTCCCTCGGCCACAGACTACAAGACTTCAGATGCGTCTGGTGTAGAAGATGCGTGCATGCAGCGTGCAAGCCTAGTTGGCGGGCATCCTGCTCTCTTGGTCCTGCTAGAGCGTCCGTAGTACCTCCAACAAGACTGCACTCGGTGGGACCTGACGATGCCTGGGTTCCTGACCGACCGGCTTACGCTTCACCACTCATTGTGTTCGTCAACTCCAGATCAGGTGCGTTTTCGATATGAAATAGCACTAGTTTATCGGCTCTACTCTGTACTCTGTATAAAAGTAATTAATTTGATCATTGATGACGTCCAAAAGTCTTTGGGTTTGTATGAGGCATCTTTGATCGCAACGAAGAGCAACGAGCTCTTCATAACAATGAACCGGTCATTTGCTTGATTAGACTGAGCTAATATATTTATTCTTGGAAGACCAACAGCTATACGATGGTAACAATTAAGAGAGGTAGGGCACATCGTTCATTCGCTCGAAGAGCAGCCCTACTGGGGAAGTACCTCCACCTTACAGAAGACAGTCCTTAATAATAACATTAATAATTTAATGTTGTGTTTCTGAGTGTGGGCAAGGTCGCCAGAGCTCATCGGGGTGGGGGGAGGGTCAGCAACAGTTGTTTTCTGACTCTTCAAGGCCGGCAACGCACCCGCGACTCCGCTGTTGTTGCGAGTGTCTATGGTCGGCGGTGATCACGTACCATCAGGTGACCCACTTGCTCGTTTGTCGACCTCTGCCATTAACAAAAAAAAAACAATATAATAAGCGACAAAAAACCAATATCAGGTCTTCGCGATGGGTAATATTTTACGTTAGTTATGACCTAGTGTGAACATTCTTACAAAAAAAATGATAGTCTTGTATTATAAATTCAAAAGTTACTCTGTCTGTCTGTCGCTCTTTCAAACTAAAGCTACTGAACCAATTTAAATGAAATTAGGTACACAGATAGTCTGGAGTCTGAGAAAGGACATAGATTACTTTTTATTGCGAAAAAAGGGTTGAAAGGGGGGATGAAAAGTTGGATGGAAGTATCATCATTTTTAGAGCTAGAAAGTTAAAACTTATTTTTTACGCAGTTGATTCGATATAAATAAATATGGCATTAAAGGTTTGTAAAAGTTTTACCCTCAAGGGTATAATATAACAGTAGGGAGCAGCCCGACTGGGGAAGTACCTCCACCTTACAGAAGACATTCCTTAATAATAGCATTAATAATTTAATGTTGTGTTTCTGAGTGTGAGTAAGGTCGCCAGAGCTCATTGGGGTGGGGGGAAGGGTCAGCAACACTTGTTTGCTGACTCTTAAAGGCCGGCAACGCACCCGCGACTCCTCTGGTGTTGCGAGTGTCCATGGGCGGTGGTGATCACTTACCATCAGGTGACCCACTTGCTCGTTTGTCGAACTCTGACATAAAAAAAAAGGGAATTGGAGATGAAAGATTGTATGGAAATATGTAAGGTTTATGTGAATGTTTTATAAGTTGGCGACAAGAGACAAAATTAAAGATATCCTGATGTAACATTTACGGAGTCATTACAAAATGTGCGGAAAGTCTCAATTAGTTTGAATATTTTAAATAAAAGACTTGACTAAGTAACCGTCGTACTGCCTCTGGCTTAAAATATACTCAGATTATATGACAGTCGGTATGACGGTATATTATGACGGTCACCGTAGCCTAGTTGGTAGTGCTCCTGCCTACGAAGCTGGTGGTCCTGAGTTCGAATAGCGGTAAGTGCAAATATTTGTGTGATGAGCATGAATATTTGTTTCTGAGTCATGGATGTTTTCTATGTATTTAAGTATTTATCTATCTATATAAGTATGTATATCGTCGTCGGGTACCCAAAGTACAAGCTTTGCTTAGTTTGGGGCTAGGATGATCTGTGTGACATTGTCCCTAGATATTATTATTATATTATATATTCTTTTAATTTTCCCAGGTGATAACCAAGGCGTGAAGTTCCTGCGTCGTTTCAGGCAGCTGCTCAACCCTGCTCAAGTGTTTGAACTTAGTGGCGCGGGACCTCGTTTAGGGCTCCGCCTGTTCAGGCACTTTGCGCCTCTCAGGGTGCTGGTGTGCTCTGGAGATGGGTCTGTCGGTTGGGTGCTGCAGGAGGTCGATAAGCTGGATATGCATGTAAGTGCTCTCTGTAGTAATAGTCGTAGTTTTTTTTTTTGCTAAGGCAAGGGGCATGCCTACGCATGCCACCCGCAAATATTGTCTGCGGGTGGAATTTTGGACTCTCACTAACCTGCCGTGGACATCTCTTGGCGCCTGGGAGGAGCCCCGGAAATTCAGGTATGCGGCTCCCAGGTCCCCATTATGCGCTTTATAATAGTAGTAGAAGTAGTTAGAAGTCTTCGAAGTTTGCGGCTGCACTAACATTCCTATCATGTGCGGAAGAAAAATAAGGCGTAAGTTATCTTATTTTTCTTCCGCATTCTAAATAAATAAATAAAATAAAAAGGTGTTTATTCACGTAGACTTTAAAAACCGGCCAAGTGCGAGTCGGACTCGCCCATGAAGGGTTCCGCAACAGCAAATATTTCAGTTGACTAAATGAAAGGTAAATTGCGTTTTACGATTTATGACGCATTAAAAAAAAACTCCTTACTAGATTTCGTTCAAACCTATTTTCGTTGTTAGTTTACATGGTAATGTACATCATATATTTTTTTTAGTTTTATCATTCTCTTATTTTAGAAGTTACAGGGGGGGGGACTCATTTTTCCACTTTGGAAGTGTCTCTCGCGCAAAGTATTCAGTTTAGAAAAAAAAATATATTAGGAACCTCAATATCATTTTTTAAGACCTATCCATAGATACCCCACATGTATGGGTACGATGAAAAACAATTTTTTGAGTTTCAGTTCTATGTAGGTACCTCCCCGAGATTATTATTATTTTTCAATTTTTGTGTAAAAATCTTAATGCGGTTCACAGAATACACCTACTTACCAAGTTTCAACAGTACAGCTCTTATAGTTTCGGAAAAAAATGGCTGTTACATACGGACGGACAGACAGACATGACGAATCTATAAGGGTTCCGTTTTTTGCCATTTGGCTACGGAACCCTAAAAAGCGCTTGTAAGTAATCAGAACATATATATTAAGTTATTGTCAAAGAGATCATGTATAGGTTTAATTTGACGGTCGCGCTTTAATTTTACCACCGGATCCAATGTGCCCCAAATGAGAAGACCCAGCGAAACAAACTCAGCGGGTGTTACTACTACCGGTTGCACATGGCTCAGTTCTTATGTCCAAAACTATTTCATCTGTCAGCAGTAAAAAGAGTCAAACATTACATAATTCCATACATATTCATAGTGACATAATATCATATCTAACGCGTTTATAACTTACAGCGTCAAGTACAAACAGCAGTTCTGCCTCTGGGTACTGGTAACGACCTGGCGCGAGTACTGGGATGGGGAGCCTCGTGTGACGATGCGGCTAACTTGCAGCAACTCATCGAACGATATGAGAGGGCCTCAACTAAGATGCTTGACAGGTACCCTACATTAGCTTAGAACTATCTATGAACTTCCAGTCTCGGATACAAATGGCAGTTTTCCACTGATATTAGACTGCCATGTGTTTGATGCGGCCCAATTGTAGTTTACATCATTTAAA
The DNA here is from genome assembly GCA_951640165.1 of Pseudoips prasinana. Lineage (NCBI taxonomy): Eukaryota > Metazoa > Arthropoda > Insecta > Lepidoptera > Nolidae > Pseudoips > Pseudoips prasinana. Next base: position 7,497,044 of record OX621236.1, read on the forward strand.
TTAAATAATTGATAGATGATGATGATACAATGCGCACACAGATTCAACACTCAATACTCAATGTTTTATTTGCATTCCACAATGTTGATTAGGTGTTATAATTATATATGGCATCATTATGGTCCCTGTCGGGCACAGCAAATGTAGAAGAGAGGAAGAGAGCTTTAGTTAAACATAATAAATTATATTATTACTTATGTGTTTGCTAATGTATCTAATAAATTAATTAATAATAATTCAGAAGAAGCGTTGACCTCCGAGATGATAGTAAAAATAAAAAATAAAATATGATTTATTGACATAAACTTTTTACAGGTGGTTTGAATTCCTTGACCCCTGAACTAGTAGAAACTGTATGTCAGGAGCCAGTGTCTTCGCCTTATGATTAGGTACTTAAATATGAGGCGACTATTTGAACCACTGAGCCATGGTCGCATTTTGGCCACGGCAGTCAGTCTCAATGGAGATTAGATCCGATGGGATTACTAGGGAAACGATCGGAAAGAGGTCAGGTATATTTCTCCAAGGCACGAAGGTAAAACTACCCAGAATTAGAGGCGATATTGAGAAATTATCGTTACAGAAAAATGTCAAAATCATGTTATGGCTGGACCTAGGATTTGAACCCAGAAGCAATACTAGTCACTGTTTATAATGTTTAAGCAAAAATAGTTGTTAACTTTTTAATCTATACAATCGTAGACAATAAACTTTACGTTTAGATCTACCACAATATTACAAGTGGTAGTTACAGATATTTGTATGAAAATACCAGGGAGACCATCTTTATGATATTAAATAAAAGTACAATATTTTTACTAGTACTATTTACAATAATAATAGTAACATAATAATACAGGCCAGTGCTTCTACTTATACTACTTTTAGACAAAAATTGGCGGGACGCCAAAAGGCCAAAAAGTATTTTAGCTATTACCTTAGAGATACATTCTTGAATAGAGAAAAAAAAGTACGTAGCTTCCCGCCAATTACATGGAAAGGCACTTTAGCTCAGGGATAGCGCCATCAGACTTTTCGAGATTAGGCTTTAAGACCATTCGAAACTTATATGTCATTGGAGGGATGTCGGCGTCATTTATCATCTTTATAAATAATCTAATAAAAAGAATTGGCTATTTGCTTAGTGTTTAAGAACTTTATAACTGAAAAGAACTGTACGGTTGGCTCGATAATACATAGGTACCCAGCACAATAAGTATTTTTATGTAATACGTCTACCAAAATTACAGCGATTAATTAAATAGTTCAGTTTATTCGTTACAACGTGCATAAATGTTATGTTCGCCGTTGAATATCATATCATGTGGTATATTATACATTATATATGTTTGAATATTTTTTGTAATCTACGTTTCGTCGTTTAAGTTCTAACCCCGCGGATGTCAAAATACGCAACTATTCAAGAGAGCACTTATAACGTTTTATTTAACATCAAACTACTGTTTATAGTTAGATTTATTCAATACTAGCTGTGCCCCGCGGTTTTGCCCGCGTTAAACTCTATATATTATATAAGCAATATTACTACAAAGTTTCACCCAAATCCGTTTCGTAGTTTTTACGTGAAAGAGTAACAAACATCCATCCATACTCACAAACTTTCGCATTTATAATATTAGTAGGATAAGAATTAAAATATGTTTTTTTAAATCTTATTATTGCGTAAATCTAAATTTGGAAAGCAATTTCCACAGTTTAATTGAATGTCATTGGCTAATAGAAATATCAGAGGCTATAGGTATATCTGAATGCTTCTACAGATATTTTACACTTGCCCAAATTCTGTTTCAGAGTTTTCTCCATAGGCATCTCTTTGTTACTTATAAATTAAGAGCTGAATCATGGAATTTGGATGCCATTAGAATAGATAAACCGTTTATTCCTTTTTTATTGGATAAATTTAAGAAAAACAAATTAAATGACACTTCGTTTTATAACGTAATTTATTTATAAAATATTTTTATGTATTGCAGAGTTAATTCAATTTATGTTTTATTAAACTCTTGCAGTCTTGCCCAATGGCCTTGCTAGGAACAAGGCTCTATAGGTACAAGGCTGATATAATAAATAAGTCATTCAATTTAAATTTACGTAATCACAATTGAAATATGTACTTGTACTTAAGCTACCTAAAAGGGTATTTCATTAACATTTACCATTAAATATTTACCACATTAAGTCCTTGAAATTATAATCAAAAAACATACTCTAATGATTGCAGCTGGCACTGTCAAATCAATCTACTTTTATTTTATATTTTACGTTGACAATCATTTTATACAGGTGGTCAATAATGACGTTCGAACGAGCCTTGACCGCACCTCCGCCTCCGCCAGTGCCTCCTGATCTGTTGGAAGAGAGTACGTTGCTCAAGAACTTACAGGATATCATGCAGGTAAGGGATTGCATTGTATTGCTAAACTTTATAAAATTCTTCCTGTATCATCATCAACATATCAGCCGAAAATCTCACGACCTTTGGAGGAGCAGTATATCTACTTTATTGAAACCTTTGGAGGAGCAGTAGATATACTGCTCCTCCTTTCAATAGAGGTGCCATTTTGAGGGTTGACCGTAGTCACCGCGCTTGTCGTGCGAGTTGGCAACCGAAGTTACGTAGTAGCTTGACTACCTGGTGGGTCCTTAAGTAAGCTTTTACGGTATCCACGGAAAGATATAGGGTGGTCCGGTCCAGAATATTCTTTCTGGGCCGGGATTCACATAGGTCACGCCTCCTACTAGGTATCTATCTTAATTTAAATACCACCACTTTAATAAATACCTCTGTTTATTGTCTATATCTGTATGCTCTCCCATTTTTCTTAATCAGCCACCCTCTCCATATCATCATCACTAATTTTCCCTCTATTTTGGAATTATTTAATGTATTGAAGATGGTTTAAATGAATACTAGGCTGGTGACGTGAGTTGTGCGGCCAGCTCGTCGCTGCGCGCGGGCTGCTTGCAACTGGCCGCGGTGGGCGAGCGCGCGGGGGGCGGGGCGGCGCGCGCGGCTCACCGGCTGCGGCGCGCCGTGTCGCTACTGCTACATGCGCGGGCGCATCTAGCACATGATCACGGGCGTTGCAAGTGAGTCCCACTTGCTTTCATATTAAATATGTAACACGTACGGTCCTAATATAAATCATCAAAATCTAATAAAATAGCCAAAGCTTAAAATATCTTAAAGTAATTCCAAAATCCGAATTGTACAGATCTTGGGAACCGCAGGAGACGACGAGCGACAGTGAACCAGAAGCACAACCAGTTGCCGAGAAGGGCAGCATCGAAAAGACTGAAAAGGTACAACGTCCAAAGAATTAAAATCAATTTTGATTCTTGTTAGGATTTGCATAAAGTTTATTAAGCAAAAACTGCAAGCTATGCCGAAATGGTTTGAGCATTTAGAAAGGATGAATGAAAGAAGATTGACAAAAGAAGTATACCTGGCCTGTGTGAATAGTACAACCGGAAGGGGAAGACCTCTCTGAACTATAACATTCTCTGACCAAATTGTTAAGAAAAGCCAGGTGAGAAGCAAACCGGCAAGCATGTATGAAGAATATAATGACAGTAAACGAGGCAAAAGTTTGCAAAAATCGTGGCAAATGGAATTCCTTTGTCTCTGCCTACCGTTCTGGAAAACAGGCGTGAGTCCATGTACATATGTATGTACTACAAATGCTGACATATTGTAAAGCTTATTCCAATGGCAGGAGCAGCTGAACTGGGCGGCTCGTGGCTGCGCACTGGCGGGCCGGGCGGACAGCGTTAAGCGCGCGTTAAGGTCTCTCGTGCGCACGCTTACGCTGATATACCCGCAGGTAAACAAACTTTATAAATCAACAGAGTTACATAAGTCCTACAATAGAAAGGACGATGCGCATGACATCTTGTAAGAACTAGGTGGCTACCGCCTAATGCGCTGGTTAATGTGATCGGCGTTCAAATAATGACGGTTAAAAGGACTTAAACATTCGTTCAATTCATAAGATAATAAGTCCATATTAATTTATCCCCAAATATTCTTTTAGGGTGTATCTACCGAGGCGACGGACTCGTGCGACACGTGCGAGAGTTCCACGACAGGCATCCCGCACATCGCGGTGCAGGGCGTGGAGGGTGATGAGGAGGGCAGTGCGGAGGGGGGTGAGGGGGGAGCCCCTGAAATGTCAGCACTACCGGTGCCACGAGCCTTTGCTGACAGTAGGAGGTCCTCAGCGGCTTCAGCAGTTTCAGCAGCTTCTTTGCAACCAGAGAAGTAAGTTAGCAGTGAATTTTTAAGAAGAAAATTATTCAATCAGTTTACACAAACTAATTAACTTTTTCAAGTTAGTGTATACCCGAGCGTATTCTTTACATATAAACGCATCTTCTTTGATGTCCTAATAACATAGATATACGATATTTAAAATACGTGATTACTTTTCTAACAATCTGTTTCTTTTCAACACAGCATTCCAGATGTAGATGAAGATATAGTTAAACTAATAAGCTCAAACCCGCCTGACACCATGAGCCTTGGTGTAGACGCGCCGGGCAGCAAGGCCAGCTCCTCGCCACAGGACCGGCTCTCGCTCTCCAACCTTTCCTCCTGTGATACTAGCTCCTGCAAGAACCTGCTCCGCCCAGACATAGAGCGCACATATAGTAGTAGTCTTACCATACCTAACCTAGTAGTCTCTGACGATAGCGATAAGAGATCGATTATACAGGGAGATACTTATGAATCGGACCAATTGACTATAATAGACATCGACAAACCGTATACTGATGACGTACATTTTGAGTTGAGCGATAGGGTAACTCCTGCCAGTGAGGAGTGCACCCCTGATAGAAGACTCTCCAGCGTAGATCTGGAGATAGAAGCAAGTAGCTCAGAAGGGTCCAACATTAGTGACGATTTTAGTTTAATATCAGAGATTATGGATGCTAAGCCAGAAGAAATCGAAGAGGCTGGAGGAATCGGACATATAGACTCTCCTGAAGTTTCTGATACGACTTACATGAATTCTGAAACATTGCACGGAGAATCTATCATGGATGATATAAGTTCAATGCTCGGACAAGAAGTTCTTTTAGCTATGATGGGCAAAAATGGAGAGAATGAAACTTACACTGACGATACAACTTTATTCACCTCAGATACTGTATCAGACAGCGCGATGGATAGCCGGAACCCAAGCCTCGAGAAAAACAACGAATCAAAGCTAAAATACATATCGAAAATTAAGAAACCTAAAGAAAGCACCGAAATGGAGAAATTCGGTTTCGAAAACCGAGTGTTCTACATCGAAAATGCAACGAAAGTAGAGGAGCAGATAAAATACTGCAGTTTAGCACAATTTGAGGAAGGCAGTGATATTGCGAGGAAATCATTTAAAAAGCAGTTACGGAAGAGTTTGAAGAAGCGGGTTGTTGAAGATGTAAGTTTGATACACCTACTTCCAAAAACTGCTGAAGAACTGACTGTCAAAGGTGATGAGACTCCCAACCATGTTGAAACGCCAAGAATCGCTCGAACACTTAACCCAAAAACAACTTTAGATATGCCTTCGTTTACGCTTACGGACAGCAGCGATGCTCGGTCTCCATCATTTCCTCAAGTCAGTGTAGTTGTAGAACCACCTTCTCCATCACATAGTGAAGAGAAGAAGAGTTTAAAAACGTGTCCTAGTCGAATGGCGTCAGTTCTTAGTGATATTTTCGATCAAGGAACAGATACTCTAAGTGTTAACTCACCAGAACCTAGTATAGGAACGACGAGAGAAAGACGGCAGTCGGATAACCCGAAGCTGTTGGGTTCAGACCCTGAGTATGGGCAATTTCTGAGTTGTTCACCAGCGGCCAGTCGACGGATATCCTGTGGGAGTCTTTTCAAGCCAGGTGAACCTGACAAGTAAGTACTAAAGTAAGATAGTTTCAATGAAAAAAAAAACTTATAAATAATAACATACTTTTTTACTTCTGCTGCCTTGGATAAGCAGTAAAGGTTTTTGAACGGCAATGATTTAATATCACACTAGCTCTCCTCGATCGCTTCGGGCGGAAAGAAAGAAAGATACAATAATATTTTAAATTAGTATCTACCTTTTTAATGTGATTTCATACTAGTTCATTTATTTTTCTCTTTTTTTTTAATAAACTAAGCAAGGTCTGTACTGTGTCAACCAGACAATTGATATCATACTAATATATTTCTAAATACCACATATTATGCGGGCCAGTTGGAATGGTTTGTTAATGCTTGCCTTTCACGCCACAGATAATAATATCATAAAATCATTAACTTGGGTAGGAATTGAACAGACGGCAATTATCTAACAACCACACTAACCTGCCCGTCACAATTAACGATATATAAAAGAAAAGCAACAAGAATATGATTCGCCAATTATATTTAGATTATGTGTTCATAATTTATGATACAACTCAAGCTAATCTATAAATTTATTCTTTCATAGATTATCAACATCAGTATCCTCAATATGGGGAGAAGGTGGGCCCACCACCGCCATAGGTTCCAAGTCTGAAGTCAGCGACAAAACCAAGAAGTTGCCCATTATCAACCCTCTAGTCCAACTACCAGCATGGCCTCACGTGACACAAGGATTCATCAGTCAATATCTTCTAGCTAACGCTGATGCTCTGTGCGCTGCTGTGAGTCCCCTAATGGACCCTGATGACACGTTACTCGAAGGTTTTTACGAAAGGGCGGTGATGAACAACTACTTCGGCATAGGGATCGATGCGAAAATTACCCTGGACTTTCATAACAAGAGGGAGGAGCATCCAGAGAAGTGTCGTTCGAGGGCAAGAAATTATATGTGGTATGGAGTGTTAGGATCGAAGGAATGGGTGAACAGGACTTATAGGTGAGAATAATATCGTGATACTGTTGATTTGTTGAACTCCTTCGAGTAATCAAATATCTCAAGTAATCAATTATTTATTCACATGAGTCACTGTATATACCTAACTAACTATACAATATATGTACATACCTTGCCGAACTGGGAAGTCCCAAGAAACACACGTAGACTTAGTTTTGAGCAAAGTTAATCAGTTTCTGTTGTCTCGTTTTGTCAATTCTGTTATTGCTCTAGCATTGCTCACGATTCTGACTAAATACACACAAATATACTAATTTAAATGTCATTACATCTCCCTCTGATATAGCTCGTATGAAAAAAACAGCATAAATAGAACTGTCAAACTACTAAAACTGCTTCTAATACGGGTAGAAATTAGTCGCACTGTTTATTTACTGGTCGACAGGATCGCAATTGTCACTTATTATCTATTAATATTTCGCGCCAAAACTAACTTTAACTTCCTTTACATAAGAGGTAAGAGCTAATGAAATGCAATGATATTAAAAGTTATATACTTAGTTGATATTACATAAAATACTAATAATAATATTTTGACTGCACGTGTGACGCAGCGGTTAAGACAGTCGCCTCGCCACTTCGTGTCCCGGGTTCGAATACCGCGCACTACAGCTATTTGTGTGACCCGTAAATAGTTGTCCTGTGTCTGGTGTGATGATGTACTTTGTGTCCGTCAATTATATATTTGGAAAGTACCCCGCAACACGGATTAACGTCCCAAGAGCGGGTGTTTTCTTTAAAAAAAACATGGACTTTTGGACACCTATATGGTCAACTTTTGCCAAACCATAATACGGACCAAACTATTTTTTTTTTAACTCGATAAAGTATTAAAGTCTATCCCTATTACAGGCACTTAGGTCAACGTGTGCAGCTAGAATGCGATGGCCAGCGGATACCACTACCCGAGTTACAGGGGATTGTTGTTCTTAACATCCCTTCCTTCATGGGCGGCACCAACTTTTGGGGAGGCACCAGAGGTGATGACCTCTTCTTGGCTCCCTCATTCGACGATCGAATTCTTGAGGTACGTAAAGATCAGAAAAGTATATTCACCTTCCTACTTGCCTAATTCTTCTTCAGCTAGGAAAGTGATACTTAAATTTTCCACCACAACCTAGAATGTATTGAAGTTGTCAACATACCTACCTTCCTTCATTTTTTAGAGGGCATATTTAATAACCCGGGACATCGTTCACACATTGCCACCTGATCCCAAACTAAGCAGAGCCTGTACTATGGAAACCAGATAACTGATATGCCTACTACTTTTCTTTTGTAAATATATATATAATTACACCCAGACTGCCAAACAGACATCTTCATGCACACAAATATATATGGGTGGGAATCGCACCCGGGACCTGCGGCGCGAAAGGCAAGTATTTACCAACCACGCCAACCGGCCCGTCAATTTTAGGTGACACCTTCTTAATGCCAGCATTTTCAGAACCAATACTTAGGAAGTATCCTCCAGCCATGGTTTTGAATCAAATCAAATGATCCGGACTAATCGAATTCTGACTTGGCCGGTACGTCGTGATTTGAACCTAGCAGAGGTTCAAATCACGACGTACCAGCCAATCAACTAACAAAACTCTTACACCACAGGTCGTAGCAGTGTTTGGTTCAGCCCAAATGGCAGCCTCCCGCCTGATCAACCTCCAAAAGCACCGCATCGCCCAATGCAGAGCTGTCCAGATCAACATCCTGGGCGAGGAGTGCGTGCCGGTGCAGGTGGACGGCGAGGCCTGGCTGCAGCCGCCCGGCTGCGTGCGCATCATACACAAGAACAGAGCACAGATGCTATGCAGGTCTAGAGCTCTCGAGACTAGTCTTAGGTTAGTGAACTTTAGGTTAGTGCTGGCTGTTTATTTTCCTTATTCTTTAGTTTCATTCACACTATAAATCTAGCATATTTTTCTGCTGCATTCTCCATGAGCTCTCTCTACTCGTTCATTAAGAGCCGATTTCGTTCATTAAGAGTATACATTTTTGACCGTTGTATTCGGCATCAGTATTCGGGCGCTTTAGAGCCTATTTCACCGTTAAAATAAAACGCTATCAATGGACGCTAAATTCAGTTACAGGAAGGAGAACCGAGTTTAGCGTCAATTGATCGCGTTTAATGGTAACGATGAAATCGGCTTTAAAGCGCCCGAATACTGATGCCGAATACAACGGTCATAAATGTATATATATATTGTCTGTTTGAGCTTCACGCATAGTATATATACCCCACCGGAGAAAGTTAGTAGGTTTGTTAAATATCTTAACAAAATGATTAATAAAAATCAATTCGGATTTTACAGTATATATTATGACGCTAATTGATATGCATGTCCCAAAACAATACACTATGGTATTGTGTACATATTCTTTACACATCTATCTAAAGATATCACCTGCACGGTGCACCTAAAGATGGCACCCGGACGAAGCCACAGGCTAGGGTTAGTAAATGGCAAACATAATGAAGGTTCTTTGTTTTATCGAATAACAAAGTACGTCCCTCAGTGTTGTTAAATAAATGTTATTAATAACTTCAGACTGTTTTCGTAAGATTTCTATCAAATTACTAAATAAAATATAAGATGTGAGTCTCAAACTGTAACATATCTTTAAGATTTAAATACTTATCAGACTTAACTTTAACATTATAGATTAACTCTTCAGCAAACACAAAAGATTTATGTCACAACATGAATGTAAACATTTTACAGAATATATCAACTTATATATGATGAATTAACTAGGTACAAATAGTTTTATTTAAGAAGTGAATAATACTTTATTACATTTATAGTGCACAAATAATTTCGCTTCTCGGCATTTCGTCTCAGATCTAAAAAAGACAAATGCTAAATCCTTTATTCTCCATTATTGGTGCAAAGATATATTACTTTCTTACACATGGCTAGTGTTGAGGCACAAATATAACTATCACTGCAATCGATTTATTACAAGCACATATATAACTAACATTTAAATAAGGAGTCTTATATAAAATAATTAAACCGCTTCCCTGGGTCACCTGATATATACAACGTTAAAGCCAAAGAAAAATAAATTTGGACAAAATTATAGTTCAAGTTTCGATCGACTATGTTAACAATGCGTCATGGCTTAATTCTAATATAACACCAAATCTCTTACTAGATATATGTTGTGAGCTTTTACTGCATGTATATGTCGTACCTCTGTTACGTAGAAGTGTCCAAACCGTGTTCTATAATGTTTGGGTTGCCACAGAACTTGGGACGAGAAACAGCAACAGAAGCATGCGATGTCTGGAGTGGGAAGTGGTATGGGCAGTCCGCGAGTAGCGCTCTCTATACAAGAAAGTGCGCAATTACTGGCTTTGCTCGATGACGTCAACACCCTTGTTAAACATGTGAGTATAGTCAGTAGAACGAGACAATGGTAGTGTGGATAAGCAGGGTTCTGTATTGTTCGAGGGAGTGCATAGCTACTAACTAAACTCGAACACATTAATGCGTGTCAAACATTGAACTGTAGTCAGTAATAAGAAGCTGTAGATCCATAGGGTCCATAGGGCCCTATTAATAGCGCTGTTCGTCAATTTACAATACGTTTGACAAACTTGAAAGTGTAGTTAGTAAAGTAAGAACGAAGCAGCAGTTGGAGTAGGCAGTGGATTAAGCCTGTGAAAAATAGTGCTGTTTGCACGAAACAATGCACAAATCCAGGTGTTGTCAGAAGATGTCGATGCTTTCCCTTAGTAACTTTGGACAGTGGTGACGGTGGCAAATATCAGAATACCATCACCAAATCTCATCCCGTGGGAATATTTACCAGAGGACGGGTAGCGGCTTCTTTCTGAGTACTATGACCATCTTACTACGATCGCCAACCCGTCTGCCAAGCGTGGCGATTATGGCATATCCCCTCAAGATGATTCTTGGTGTAGGCTTTTGTCCAGGAGTTGACTTCTTACACCTGTTATGATAACCGCAGGACAACGCACATTTGCTGAACTCACATCCAACTCACATCTTTAAGGGAGTGTAGCAATAGTAGTAGCTAGTGCAGGTATGAATTATACTAGGCAGCCAATTAGTACCACTGTCAATGCAGAGAAAGTGTAACTTTTGGCGCTCCTGGATCAATATATATAATCTATAGAAAGGGTTCACCTGGTAGTGAGCTGGGCAATGAGCATTAGGATGAATGTTTGGGTAACATCTGCAGGAGATATTACCTACTGTAAACATCAGACATGAGTAGATTTTCAAACAGCCTTGAAACTGATGAATGATTCAAGCCGTGTAGTTTCCGGCCTAAAAAGATATCAGGGCCACCCCATACCCTCCCCTGGGTGTCATAAAAGGCGACTAAGAGATACACTAATGTAATCGGGCAGCTATGCCACCTGTGTACTAGCTACCATCTAACTACGGTCACCAACTCGCATGCCAAGCGCGGTGACTACGGCAAACGCCTCCAAATGGCAATGATGATTTAATGTGGACAAAACCCTAGAAACTTCTTACTAATCGAATTTTATTTTCTAGGTGAAACTGTCGTGCATTAGTGAGACATCGTCCAGTGGCAATGTATCGACAGGAGTGGCGATAGCGCGGCGGGTGGCTGCACAGGCGGACGCGTTGCAAGATGCTGAAGGAAAACTGTTGCCTGCACCGCAATTAAGAAGATTATTGTTTACTTTGGTAAGCGTTAGCTCCTGGTACGTTACTTTTTCTGAAGTAAAACTTCTGAACGGCATGACGAGAGTTACAAAGAGAATTAGAAATTGAGAGGGAGACATAAGTAAGAGAGAGAGAGTTACGTTGCGTATATTACTGTAGGAGCAAGAGAGAGAGAGAATACTGTAGAGCATGTAGGAGAGGTGCAAGCACACATTTTCTTTCTCTCATAGCCTCACGTTTCGTATATCTAAGTTTTACTTCAGTCGTGTGGTCTAATGCACACTCGTTCTTTTTTGCAATGCCTCATTATTCCATTTATAACGTTTTCACCCGAACGTAATGTGGTCTCGATAATTTCCGGCCAAAAAGTTAATATGTTCTTGGCCCCAAATCACATGACTGACCAAAAAGTTATGGGCATTTTTCTGGCTATAAAATCTCTCAGTAACAGGCTGGCGCCAGAATGACAGCGGTACTACACCAACGAGCTGTTGATCCTCTGCGCTGTACCTCTCGCTATTTTAATCCCATTACCATCCCAAATATTTGTAAGAGAGACGAGGCTACACTATACATAAGTATAGTGTAGCCTCGTTGGTCTAGCGGTAGCGTGTTCAACCGCAGATAATGAGGTCCTGGGTTCAAATCCCGGGTCGGACCAAAAAGTGATTTTGGGATTTTTCCGTTAAAAGAAATTTCTCAGTATCAGCCCGAAGTCTGGAAGTTGGCGGTATTACACCCCCTTGCCTCGGAGAGCACGTAAAGCCGTCGGTCCTGTACCTGAACTCTTTCCGGTCGTGTCGCTAGGCGTCCCATCGGATCATGAGAGTGATGGAATAGAAAGTGCCCCTGTGTTTGCGCACATACTTGTGCACTATAATATGTCCTGCGCAATTGGCTAGTCTCCATTAAGACTGGCCGCCGTGGCTGAAATTCGGTCGGGAGGACATCATTATATACGTTACCAAAATTCGGCCTGCGTTAGGTACCATTATATAATTTTTACTCATGCACTATCACTATAAAGCAGACGGCACGTAAAATAGGGCAACAAATATTCATATGGATAATACGTACACTAAAAAGGTTAAACTAAACAGGTGGAGAGTTGTAATGAGCTGGTGGAGTCGGGCGGCATATCAGGCGCGGGCGCCGCGGCCGCCTCGTCGTTGCGCGCGCACCTCGGGAGGGTACAGCTTCATGATGGATATGCGTACCTGCAGATCGATGAGGTATGCTACGTCACTTTTGAACCCTAAAAAGTAAATGAACTATTATAATAAATTGTTTTATTCCTTATAAAGACAGTGTTTGATCACCATTTAGAAAATAGAGTACCTAGATACTTTTTGAATAATTATTTTTTTGTCTAATGGTAATAATAAATAATAATAATGATATTTATTTTATTTTCGAATATAAAATATGAGAAATGAAGATTTAATATTTTTATATTTTAAAAGACAAATTTACATTTTAACTACACCCCCAATTGGGTCAGCACTCTGGGGCACTGAAAAATTTCATTTATTTGTATGTTACATGACAAAGCGAAACTGACAAATAAATATGTCATTGCATCAACTATTTTCCGAACTGTTTATAGGCTGGACCCTATAAACAGTTAATGACTAAAATAGCCTAGCCCTATATTGCTGTCACTCTGTTGACTGTTGTGATCAAAACAAAATAAAATGTTGTTCCCTTTTAATATGTCCGTAACCTTAAAAGGATGCTATGATTAGCCGGATCCTTTTAATGTTCTTCATGGTCCATACAAATAAAGCTAATATTTCAATACATTGTTCCGGGTTGATTTTCAGCCGGAGCTGATAATTGTGCAATTTATCTTACAGTTTACTAGGTACTGATACAGTTACTTATACAACACTTAACTGACACGTTAGACATTGAAACACGAACACCACATACCCAGTAGCCGCACGTCTCAATGTATTAAAAACTAAAATTTTAATAAAACATTTAGCCGTTTAACTAATCTCGCTTTGTTATCATGTCACTCCCATTGCCCAGACTTTCATTAGACGACCCAAACCATATCGTAGAATGTCATTGGATGGCATCAGATTGTACTTCTAATCTTTTAGTTCTGGTAATATTTGTTTTTGAACTACTTTCTACCGCCTAATTTCAATGATCCTACTATCTCGAGAAGTGTTACCTCGTATATTTCCCATATCCCTCAGAAAAAAATCTTTATTACTATTACCACACGCATTACAAACCCCCCAACTTTCATTAGTTGGTGGAAACATTTTCAACATACTTCCTTAACATGCAAATCTGCAACTGGCATGCCACACACACCAATACAGAGGAACCCTTCAGCTTTCATTAGTATCGACCCTTCACGACCCTTAGGTCCAGAAGAAGACTGGAAGCCGCTGGCTGCGAAGCAGACGAAGCGTCTCCGAAGGACCCACTCCAACGTACACCGCCAATCAAGTCCGCGGCTGGGAGGTAAAAGAGGTGCAAACATGGTTGGAATCACTCCAACTTGGAGAGTATGCTGAAGCGTTCACAAAACATGATGTAACTGGTAGGGAATTACTCTCTCTCGCTCGTCGGGACCTCAAGGACTTAGGTGTGACGAAGGTAGGACACGTGAAGAGGATTCTCCAAGCTGTGAAGGAACTTCAGTGACGGCGGCGAGGCCGTTCTGAAGGGGATGGCCTGGGATGAACAATGATGATAAAAGCTGGATTACGTGGTCTAATTTTTCTTTCAATATTTTTTTAAACTATGCATTCTGATCCAAAGATGTCTTGTAAATATATTAGTGACGTTCTGAATACTAACAATATTCGTATTGTAAACAAACGCAAAATTAAATTACCTTGTAAACATATGCAAAATAAATGTACAGAAATACCAAATCCTTATTGTCCAATTTTTAAGAGCTTATCTTTACCCGATTTTATTTTGTTTAAAAATTTCAACCCGTCTCTTTGACTGGATTTTTCTAGTAAGTATTTTTAAAATAATCTATTCAATATTTAAATAAATCAATATTTAATACTCTTAAATTTTTATATTTATATATCCAGATACCTAGTTCATAGGGTAGGTGATAAAAGCCAAAAATAATGAAGGAAAAATAAGATCATTAAATTGATGATGTTTATTTATTATCGAATAAATATTATACATAACCCCTCAAGTCGAAAAGTGAAAGATCACGGAGAGCGAAAGAAATATGGGCCAACACTTACGAGTCGAAAAATTAATTAGAATGTTCTAGATAATTACTCGAAATCGCATCGATTTTGAGTAAGTATATATTTATATATATAGGTATATCTGTTGATGACAACTAAAAGTTTTAGATAACCATAGATAACAAAACTAAAACTTCCGAATTAACTTCAATAGAAACGTAATCTATTTCTAAACGGTTTTATTTCAATATAAATACCTAATGTTATTGCCATATAGCTTACCTAAATATTCCTAACGGAACTCAAAAGGAATTTTGTATGTTGCCAAATAACCAATAATAGATCACCATTTTTTATGTGAAATTAAATGGAAGACTGAAAGTGGATATAGAACTCACAAAATTGTTTGGTTACCAAATAAATGTTCACATGTTTATTTCAATGCCTCTGCTAGTAGACTATGTATAGTACCTCTATATAAACGAAATACTTTCTTATATTTTGACGGTTATAAAAGACTCTAAAATATAGAATCTTTATTCATCATCTTCTTTCAATCAAAAATCTTTGTCAAGACTTAAAGCTGTATATAAAAAGGGAAATAGAACTCATTTAGAATGAACTGAAACTATTCTGGAACTACCTTTAACTGGAAATAAACATATGAATCCTGGTCCCAATATAATTGTAACGTAAATAAATAGTCATACAGAATAATTAGAAAACTAAATTCTTATATAACACCTTTTACAATAACTTTAATTCTTTAAAATACATAATTGATATATATTGTGGCACTTGCCACGTCTGTTTTACATTCGTTAATGGAATGAAATATAGGGAACGATAGCAACCAACCCAAGGAACAATACAAATATACCTTACTAAATATAACAAAGAAAATAATGATATGACAAAAGGGACGATTAACCATTGCCTAATGGAAAAATTGCTCTATACTATCTTTCATATAAAAATAATGAATATGAACTGGGAACAGACTGCGAATTTATTAGTAAACCGTCAATATATTTACGAAATACCCCAAACTACTATAATTAAAACGAAATTATTTTGTTGATAAAGAATTTTTGACATCGTTCATCCCAATCGGAAATTAAATCCCTAGTGTATAAATGCTGCCAAAATCGCCTTCAAGAATAAAATATTTTGTTGAGAACTATAACAATTTAATGGAACAACGAATTGCAAAGTTTTATTTGGTTAAATACTTTAAATTACCACGAAAATGTTGGCTGGGTATACACATATTTATTTTAATAAATACTTCATCATAGTACTCATAGTAGTAAACTACCATAGACTAGTCAACTTTTTACAAAAATCGATACATATATATAACAACTGTAAATCTCATTTCATATTTTTTTCATGTTATTTAAGCAATACGTTTTATGTTCCTATAGTTAAGACTAAAATATATATAAATCGTAAGTACAGATTTGTATATTTTCGATGTGGCAACATTTACTCAAAATTTAATTATATTGGCAGTCAAGGATGGCAATCTTTTGTTTAATTCTAATCAACTCCAATTATATACTCATTCAGTAATAATTAGCCCCTAAAATTATGTACTTCATTTATATCTATTGAAACTGAATGCAAATAAACAGAAAATAGTAACATTTTGGTGGATTTCTTTTTTAATATATTCTATAGATAGTTTACTCGAATTCCATTACAAGCATTTATATAGCACAATTTAAATACCCGTATGCACATTAGACATAGAAAGTGTTCCAGTAGCCATTAGATATCATAACATAGCATAGTTTTATTTCTTACAGTACATTGTATAAGTACAACTATTTAACAGTGAAATATATATTAAAATCAATAACTATCGTATTCTTAGTCATGCGTATTATTAGCGAAGGTATCACAAAGCTTCTTCCTAGTACAACTATGAGCAATAACTATGAACGACGTTCAATTTCGATGATTAGACCGATAATGTATAGAAGTTATCGTACTAGGCCACTGTGACGTGGTTATGTAGGTGCGTACTCTTAGGCTACGGTATGGTAAA
This sequence comes from Pseudoips prasinana, assembly GCA_951640165.1. NCBI lineage: Eukaryota > Metazoa > Arthropoda > Insecta > Lepidoptera > Nolidae > Pseudoips > Pseudoips prasinana. The sequence goes on from OX621236.1 coordinate 7,513,860, forward strand.
GCACCTTGTTATGGTGGTCAGGTAGAGTAGACAATCGGCCGAGTAGGTGTCTTAATCCTAATTTAGTATATTCTAAATAAAGACAAGCAATTTCATCACGTCTGTCGTGTGATGAACAATCTTTTATAACTGTTATAAGACTATCTATAAAATGTGATCTCTTATTTTTTTTTTATCTCTTAGATAAAATGCTACGATCGCGTGGGATGAGTGACCATTCAATTAAATCATATTAAAATTACAAAATATTGTCGTACTATTTTTCAGAATTAAATATGGGTCCCTGCGCTGAACAGAGAATTCAAATTGTCTCCTGATTGGGTATATAATATATACTACTAGCCAGAGAAAATGTGCTCTCAACAATAACAAATATTGTTGGTGGATGCACAGAACGTGCGAGCCTTGCTAACGAGAGTGGAAAAAAAATAAAAATATTGTCTATATTTTATTTTATTGAAGAAGTATTGAGTGTTACGTGAAAATAAATTCATTACCTATATATTTTTTAATTCATTCCACGCGATCGACTCTCCTTATAATATGATCTGCCTTATAAATGTTTTTATATAATATATCTCTACAGAGTATCCAGTCTCTTATGTACATAAAGTGTGTGTCTATACTAATATTTATATTGGATATTCATAATAGTTTTGTAAACTCGAACTAAATACTAAATTAGTATATATATATTTCCGCCGTAACCGAATTATACGGAAAAATTTAATGCCTTAGTGGAAATAGGTCTATTTGAATATTAAAATACTTAAAGAAAATTGTAAAGTAGTCTTTGTACGAAGCTTAACATGGTACATACGGCTACATATCAAGCTATACATTTCCAATATAAGCTGATCTGTCATTGAATCAAAATCCTATACAACGCGGGATCAGCTTATACTGAAAATGTATAGATTGACATGTATCGATTTTACGCAGCAATTTTTTATTGTACGCAGCACTTATACTAAGCTAAAATGAAGTAAGTGTTTTCGTAGTCGTGTAAAAGCTTCGAACTTTATGACAACCTACTACTACGAGTTCACTTGGAAGAGGTTTTCTATACTTTATTATATAGCTCTTACACGACTCAGAAAACAATAGGAAGCTACTATTTGTGATGGTTCTTATATCGTGTGTAAACTGATGTATATTTTTTCATCAGCGTGCAGCAACTAAATTAAATTTAGTGAAATTGAGAACCCTAAGTAAAATGTTAAGCTTCGCATAAAAATGAGTCCCTAAATAAAATATTATATCCCATTATTCATAACAATTATCGAGATGTAGATTATGAAGGTATTTGTATATTATTGTTTTAATCACGGTTTAATTTAAAATTGAGTTAAAATTATATACTCTTCGAAAATATTGTAATTTATTCTGTAAGTTGTAAGAAAATGTGAATTCGAAAAAATAAATTATAAATTATTATAAAAGATGTAATTTAAAATCGTTGTACTTTCTTTATTTGTAAGAGTTTTTATATTCAGATTGAAATAAATGTGAAATCTGCAACAAGCGTGATATATATGAGGCGTATGTATTGTATTTAATTATTTATGTAAATTGTTTGAATTTTATGTAAAAATAAAACTTTTCAGTACATACGAAAGGCCCAGAATTCGGCGCGTAGCTATCTCACTCAAGCATTTAGATGTTTTATGCGATGAGTCGGCAACCTGGGGCAAGGTACTAAAGCGGGGCACCTGAGCAGGTACCAGTTTGGTCCGTGCAAGTCCGATATACTCTCCCACAGACACTCTTTACGGATGTCATGCGTAGGCATAAGCACTGCCGTAACAAAAAAAGGAAAAAAGGATAAATAATTATTGTAAACACTTTAGGGAATTGTGCATCGGTCATTTTGTGAGATTAATATTCCAAAATATTCAGAATAAGTTTTCACTTATGAATATTTCTTGTTTACCAGAAGAAATAGGACAATTTTTGTAATCACCAATAAACACGGGCAAACCGCCCATGTTTATTGGTCAATACAAAAAAAATAAAATATAAACAGTCCGAATATAATGATGACACAAACATTTTAAAATATTCAAATGAATATATTATAACTAGTGAAACATCAAAATGTGCCAATGAGATGGCTGTGCGCTGAAGACAGGGCCTTAATACGAAGTGTTTTCCAAATTGACGGTTTCTGGGTACGAAAAATACACGAAACATCCAAATTAAATATTTTGCCAAATCAAGCAAACGAGTTACCAACCTAGTCAGCTAGCAGTTAGCAGATATACGAGTAGTTAAACTTCGCAATCACTATACCTACACGTAATTTTGATGAGGTATAATTTACAGATCTATAGTATAGATCTGTAATTTAGATTTTACATTTGTTACTAATCAATTTTATTCAATTATTATGTGAAAATAAAGAAATACATATTCGTATAGATCTGTAAATTATACCTCATCAAAATTAACCTATCCATATATTAGAACCACCCATCACGTAATTTTGATGAGGTATAATTTACACATCTATAGTATAGATCTGTAAATTATACCTCATCAAAATTACGTGATGGGTGGTTCTTATTCTAGCATTTCCCATATATTTCATAGGATAGAAAGAGATGGAAAATGTTACAATGCCAAGTGCCAAACATTTTACATACTAAGTGACTTTTGGTCACCGTCTGAATTTAAAAACTATGAACATGAAGTGAAATTAGTGAAGGTTATTTAAGGACCGCATTCTACCCATGAAACAGAACAAATGATAAAAAACAGTTTCTGAAATAGAAAAAAACTAGCTTGTCGACTTGCTTATATTGGATTTTAATCTGTATTTATGTATTTTGCAAGTAGATGTTCCACACCTTACTCAATTTCAAAAGCAAATTAAGTTTATCAAGTTTCCTGTTACGCCTTGTACCAATATTAAAACTTTCTTTAAATATCATCTCAAAGATAAAAATTTACTGTGAAGAATCATTTATTTTGGTGAAATGATCGAATAATGGAAAATTGATACTATAATTTATTTTCAAAGAGTCTGTCAATAGGTATTAAGCCAACAAATTAATTAATAGCTGTAAAAAGTCTTCCCGTAAATTTAATTTGACGTCTGACTGTTCATGTAATGTATATATTTCTAATTTGCTCTCCATTAAAATGGTAAGCCATTACACGTGTCGTAATAAATTATAGTTTAAAAGGTTTCGATGTTTATTCGATGGTAACTTTTAGACAATGAAATAATGCCTCGATGTGTCTTTTTCCGCATTTACACCAAAACTACCATAGTATAAAGTGAATGACGCATCTTCATTTAGAATTGTTTTTCTATAAGGATTTAACCCCTTTTATGGCTATAACAATACCGACACTCGTGATAATTAAGGCTTCATTTTACTACGACATAATATACTGTTCAAAAAACTATGTTGATTATTCGTGCCCAGAAACAATAAAGAGATCACTCTAAAGCCAGCCATTCACTAGCCTACTCGAGATAAATACAACACCAGTGATATTAAAAAGAAATATACTTACCTACTTATAACTTGCTTCCGAATGTGAAACAAAGTTAGTGAATGTGCGACATATTTTCCTTATTATAAATATAATCATATCATATGTTTAAGTCAGTTTTAATAATGCTGTTTTTATAATAATTCTTTGTAAACTATTTTAAATATTTCGATTAAGCAATAAGCATCGATTTTCGATTTTTCTATTTAGGTGTTGTATTTTTATTTATTTTGATTTTGGCTGCTATATCCATGTGTAAATCCATGTGTAAGTCTGGGATACTTACTTAAGGTTCTCATTTTCCTCAGGAATCTAAAGAGTATGTACAGACGCTAGCACATCCAGCTACTCCAATCTGTCAAATTTCTTTTATAGATTTTCAACTTTATCACAAAAGTATAAGGTTAACTTTCAATTGGAGAAATTTGACAGTTTGGAGTAGCTTGATGTGCTGGCGTCTGTACAACATGTTTCTGAAATTCATAAAAAAGAATAATCTGATCGGACATTGACTTATATGTATTCTACTAGACGCGCAATCACATATTGAGAATTTGCTCACCGAGTTGCAGCGCGGGCGCTGCAACTCAGTAAGCAATTTTAGCCGCCGCGCGCGCGCCCCTCACCTCGCGCGCCGGACTGGGACAGTTTTTATTCGAAACAGCGTGTCTAGTTATACATATATGTCAATGTGATCGGATGTCTTTTGAAGAATTTCAGAAACATACTCATTTACATACATACTCATTTCAGTTACATAGTTGCAATGACCATAAACATACAAAAAAGCAGATAGGCCTACCTAATAAAAAACTAAGAGATTCCTATATTTGTGCCGGGATTTTATAAAATAACAAGTTCACACAAGTCACTGGCAGAAATTGCTGGAGAAACAAACAGCGTGCCATAAAGTGCCATAAACAAAAGAAAAGTCACACTGATTGATGCTGTTCGCACGCCAAAATCAGAATAATAATATTTTTACCCGACTACGTCACTCGGAGAATGGCAATAAATGCAATTTTTATTGAGTTGTCTAGTCATTGTAATGTCAGTATATTCCTGACAATTTTTTTATTACAATAGTAATAATTACAGGTGTCAAAAATACAAATTGACGAAATTAAATTTGTTTTTATTGTAGGCTATTTTTGTGGTACAGTTGTGCAATGAGAAGTATAAAACAAGGATTCTTTAGAAAAAAGAGTTTTCGTTAAAGATTTTTTCCGACTGTAATATTCAATTAACTTAAGTATTATCATTTATTTATTTTATATTTTAAGGTTTGTATACGAAATGGCATATATAAGTTTAAAGTTGTTTATCAGTTATGATAGATATTTTAAGACTGTGTTCGAAGAATGTGTACCGAGTCCCCATGTCTGAATTTTTCCTCAGCACAAAATTTGCTGTTAAATTAAGCTGTCCATTCAAAAATACGAAAATAACAAAGGGATAACTATAGTAAAAAAAAACTTGTGTGTACTTATGTACACGCGTTAGAAGTTATACTTCTTAATATACAACTTGAACATAGTTATCAATTTTCATACCACCTAGAACTAACGTCATGCTGTTATTTTTACGATGCGCGCACGAATGCGCGCGCATCGTAAAAATTCACTCTCATACCACCTAGAACTAACTTCATGCTGTTAAATTTGTTGGTATCGGTGTGCGCGCGCATCGTAAAAATTCACTCTCATCATTTTTCTCCATCGCGCCCAAAGAAGTATAACTTCAAAAATTCCGATTACCTACACCATTTTCCATGGAATAATTTCTTAAACTCTTTGTAAAGAAATCGCATATTTTTTTAAAGGGCTATGATTTTAGCTCTTCTCTAAATTTTTCAATTGAACCTATACGCTTATATACTTTAAACTATGATAAGGGATTACCTAAACAGTGGTTATGCTCCTGGAAGACTTGCGATATATTTTGTACATTGAATAAATTTGCAGGAGCATAGAGAATATTAGACTAGACCTAAAATCATAGTTTAAGGAGAATGGAGCGATTTCATTGCGAATTGTTACGGTAGAATTGAGCCTTGAAGGGCCTTAGTGAATGGACGACTTACAAATATATATTCGAATTCAAATCTTCGTGGAAAACTATTTCCAACATTTATGACAAGGTCGGTACCCACTGTAAAACGCGGGGTGAATAGGAACGGGAAAATTGAGCAAATGTATGGGAATCATCCCTATGCAAGGTGTAATATAAATGGCGAAAAACAATTACAGCCGCAATTTAGCTTTGCGATTAAACACGACAATAGTTTTGGCCTCCTTAAACAAATGGCGTCAGCTTATCGTTATTTTTAATAGGAAGTTAATCTTATTTTTTTGTTTTTTGTAATCTTATGTTCTACACGTTGTTAAGTTTCATAGGCCACTATTTTTGTTACATCCTGTATATTCACCCCCTGGATCTATTCATCCAGTTTTATCGTTCGTATTGTGCTAAAGCTTCCCAGTGCTCATGATATTACATTTCTTACCTACAATAATTACCTATGTCTCTAAGGCCCGGCGCCGACTATCGGTGGGCATCGGTGCGGCTCGGTCCAACTCGGGCGCCTAACGGCGGCTTCGGGCGCCAGAGAGCTGCCTCGGCAGTCGTAAGCACACCTAAGGACGCCGTAGCTGATTTTGAGTACCTTCAGAATAGTTCGGGCGGCAGAAACATCGCAGAGCAGTCGAATATTTGGTTCCATGCATTTTGTTTCATTTGTTGATCACTATATTATCGTAATGTTCTGTCATAGAGACATTTATGAGCTGGCATAAGAATAATCAACTTTTCTTCTGTCGTCGTCAAATAACAAACTGATACGTTACGATACGGTAATGGAGGAAGGTGCGGTGATCGAAATAATTGTTCTGCGACGTGTCTGCCTCGAAAATGCACCCGAGCTACCCGAAGACAACCTCGGCATCCTTAGCCATGCTTACGGCTGCCTAGGCAGCCCGACGCAGCTCTCAGGCGCCCGAAGTCGCCTTAACCTGCCGTAAGGCGCCCGAGTTGTACCGAGCCGCAAAGATGCCCACCGATAGTGGGCGCCGGGCCTAAACCCATTACAGTTTTACTTAGTGCTTTAGTTGTATTTAAATTTAATTTAACAAAGTTTTGCTCAATGTATGTTAAGTTTAATTTAAATAGTATGCGTAATAAACTATTATTTTAAGGTTGCACATCGCTATAATAATTAGCTAACCATAAACATTAAAACTCCTACTGTATTTTTTTTTTAAATTGCGTGGTGCACGCACAACCTTAAGGTTTATATATATATATATATATCGCTAAATAATAAAATACTTATTCTATTATCTAGCGAATACAGTACCGTATCATTTAGCTAATTTCTGTGATTAACCAGTCATAGGTTCGTTTCTGCGAGAGATTTATACATTTTCGCTGACTAATATTATTTAGCTGTCTGATTTCGCCATCCACAGATTATGCTCATGTTCATCAGTAATAGTTTTAAATTTTGACAGATGTTCTATGGAGAATATGTTAAATGTAATTTTTATTCTCCAATAAAATATCTATTACCTACCTATGATTGAAAAATCTTGACTTTAATTTATTATTATTGTTTTGTCTTAGATGTGCAACCTGTTATGTATTTATGACAAAAATATAACGTTATGTGAATATAAGTGAGGGTCAATGACTTATTGTGACGATATTATAATAACTCAGAAATTATTGAACTTGATATTTTCTCTCAATATTTATATTTGGGAATTCAATAAATTATACTGTTACTCATATTTTGTTGTTTTATTCCTGTTACCTTATTTTAGACGGCTGCTTGAAGCTTTGCTGCTATTGTGCGGTGAAGCAGTAAAAACCTCCTAGACTTCGTCATAAAAATGTGTAGCGTCAAATCACAGAAAAATAGCCAAAGCCGTAGGCGCTCATAGCCAGGTGCTATTGCCGGTCTGTAAGTGATCGGCGAGGTCAAGCAACTAGGCTCGCGGTCAGTCCATAGATGGGTGAGTGATTTAATTTCTGAGCGTATCCGAGCTTTGGAGGGCACGTTAAGCTGTCGGTCCCGGTTGTAGTCAGCTGTGTGGGCGGCTTGAACAACTCTGACACTAGGGTATCCACTGCCCATACGATAAGTACGAGTAAGTAGGTACAGAAAAATACATAATACGGAAGCCACTTTTATCCTGACCCAATAATTTAAATGCCTTTTTATCGTCCAGCATGACCGTAAAATAAGATTTAGTACACCCATAAAATGTCAGCTATTATTCTTATATGAATATAAAACCTTTCTTTATGACAACACTGTAGGAATCATAAAATAAGATTGTTAGATTTCAAATTGTGGCTTCAAAGTAACCGAGGTTTAATACGAAAGTTGACCTATGACTCAGGGGCGTAGCTACCGCCGTATTTGCCGTATCAATTATACGGGGCCCCCGGGCCACGGGGGCCCCCAAAGTGTGTAAGGAAAAAGAATAAAAACTTTCTAATTTATTTTATTTTACAAATGACAAAATTCTATAAAGCTATTCCTTTTTTTCCCGCCTTAAGCGTGCGTTCAAAAGTTGGCAACACTCTACATCGTTATGGCGGGCTGCGGGACTTCCCCGTTTTACTTACTTCATCTTCAACTCAGCGTCAGCGGGGAATCCCCGGGAATCCTTCATCGATATCGCGATGTAGGTACGTGTACGTGGTTGTACTTTGCATTGGATGTTAAACCACGGAGTGCAGTGCACTGTTTATTTACGCGCTTTATATAAATGTGCATTACATTGTAATTCAGTACAAACAATATTGTTCTTCTGGTTTAGCAGTATTAGTAGCGATTTGTAAAAGAAATGAGTGAAAGGAAAAGAGATTATCCCAGCGGCGCTGAGAAAAGAAAAATTAAACAGAAAAGGGAGAGGTTATAAAAAAAGTGCCCAAAATTTCTTCATTTTTTCAGAGACAAGATACTGTGAGTGCTTTAGATTGGAAAGGTAAGTACTACCCAACCCATTTATTAGGGGCCCGTAGTGATAAACAAGGAAATATTTTAATTTCGGTCTGTCCATCTGTCCGTCACAAAAAGTTGTCTCCCCTCTCAATTTTCACAATTATACTGTTTTTAGGGTTCCGTGCCTTGATTAAAAAAAAACAAAATTCTAACTTATCTATAGGATCGATTTGTTTTGTTGTTTGTCTATCAATCCGTATCGTATCGTTAATTGCGTGTTGAGAACCTCAGATGTGCAGACTCGCTTTAGGGTTCTCGTTTTGTATGGCCATGGCCACTACACTACGCGCTGCGTTTAAATAGCACGCAGGTGTATAGTAATGCACGGACGGGCTGCAGGTGATTTTGTATCTACTAATAGGTACGAGCACAATCCGCCTAAAGTCTGTGTGCGTCTGAACTGAACACTCTCTAACTGTGACCCTACCCTTAGTAACGTTATTTATTTATATATAACTCTATTTAGTTTAGTATCAAAGCATTCGTATTTATTTTTTAACAATTACTCGTTTATTTTTAGATTCTTCTGAAGCATGTTCTTCGTCACATATCCATCCGGAAATAGAAGAAAGCCAAGCACATACTTTATCGGATGTCCATCCAGAAATCGAGGAACCCCAAGTTAACGATTCTGATATATCTGCAGATTGTAATATCATTTCATCAGATAGAGGAAATTTTGGTGACAATTTAACTGAATGCGAACGAAAAATAATTTTTAAATTGGGTCCATTTAAACCACAAGGACCATTTCCAAAAGTTTTAGAAAATAACCAACCTTTTTCGGCTTATTATTATTCATATTTCAATCAGGCAGGCATAAAAATTATAAGACCATGGTTATGTTATTCTAACGTTTTAAACAAACCGTACTGTCACTTCTGTTGGTTATTAGCAGATCGTCAAAACAAATCGTACTCCTCTGCTTGGGTTAACGGTGTTTCGGTTAGAAGCAATTTCACACAAACTATTCTTGACCATGAAAAGTCACAGCAGCATATTAGTGCCTCACTCTCTTATAATAATTGGTTGCAAGGAAATACCATCGATACTCTATTGAAAAGTGAAATCGATAGTAAAATTACATTCTGGAGAGATGTACTGCATCGTATAATTAATGTTATAATTACTTTAGTATCTTGTAATCTACCTTTGAGGGGGCATGGTTCTGATTCTGGCAATTTTATGGCAATTTCACGTCTGCTATCTAACTATGATGCAACTTTAAAAGAACTTCTTCGAAAACCGAAAGGTGAAATAAATTATTTAAGCCCTACGATTCAAAACGAAATTATTAGCTTGCTTGGTACCAACGTTAGGAACAATATTATCTCAGAAATTAAAAAAGCTCCATTTCTGACAATAATTCTGGATACAACACAAGACTTGTCAAAAATTGACCAACTATCTGTAGTTTTTCGATATATCTCGGTTACAGAAAATGATGATAATGTGCCTAAAGAAATAAAAATCTGTGAGTCCTTTTTAGGATTTATAGCAGTAACCGATTGCAGTGCTGCAGGTCTGAAAACTGACATTTTAAATTTGACTAAAGAATATGGAATTGATTTGACTAAATGTAGAGGACAGGGATACGATGGAGCAAATGTTATGTCGGGTGTGTATGGAGGATTACAAACCCTAATAAAAGAGCATGCTCCAAATGCCGATTATGTTCATTGTGCTGCGCACGCTTTAAACTTGGTTTTGAACGATGCTGCGAGACATGTTCGTGAAGTATCGACTTTTTTCGATAATTTAGAAAAAATATATACTTTTTTTGGCAATAGTATAAAACGCTGGGCTATGCTAAGTGACGATTCCTCTGAAAAATATTTGATTACCCTTAAAAAGGTATGTCCTACCAGATGGTCTTCTAGGAACGGCGCTTTATTAGCAGTAAAGAATTTTTTTTTACTAATCATGAAAACTTTGTACCAACTAAATTTAATTTCAAATAAAAAAGATGAACGTGAAGAATGTAAAAGTATAATTAATATTTTAGAGAGTTTTGATTTCTTAGTGCTCGTTACATTTTTTTCTTCACTATTTGAAATTATAAATCCTGTTTCTAAAGCTCTACAGCATGAAAATAATGACTTACAGAAATCTAGTATTTTATTAAGTAATCTTTTAAATAGACTGTGCCAATTATGAAATCAGAACTCATTTAATAGTTGGCTAAATGAATCCAAAGATTTAGCAAAAGAGTGGGGGTTAACAACTGTTTTTAAAAACAGTAGGCGAAAGATAACGAACGAAGCGTTTTTAAGAAGAGATATTAAACGCTTCCGGAAAACTGTCTGCTAAATACATTAAAGACATCTCACTTAATCTTTGTGACCAATTAAAAGCTCAAACATGCTTAAATTCTAAAATTAAAAAAAAATATTCCATTAAAGAACTCCTTGAATTATTGCTACTAAAATTCAATAGACTTGCATCCAGTTTTCCCGAGGTAATCACAGCATGCTTTTTATTCTTGACCCTTCCAGTCACAACCGCAACGGCAGAAAGAAGTTTTTCAAAATTAAAACTAATAAAAAATTACTTAAGACCTTCGATGGGACAAGAACGGCTGTCAGACATCTCACTATTGTCCATAGAGGCAGAAACTTTAGAAAAACTAAAATCATCATCAGCCATAAATGATTTAATAAATCAATTTGCCGAAAAAAAGGCAAGGAGAGTGAATATTTAAAATTCGATTTTTATTTGTAAAATGGGTAAATTATGTGATAAATAAATATTTCTTTTCACAATATTTTTTTCTTTTCTGAAAAATCTTTACCTCCATATAAGGGCCTCCAAGAAAATTTTTATACGGGGCCCCGACAAGGCACGCTACGCCACTGCTATGACTATTGCTTCGTAAAATTAATTGAAACAAAATAAAGTTCTAGAAGCTATAAGCGTTTTAATATATGGACGCGTACTATAGTAAGATATTATCTACTTCAATCCCCATTCAAATGTACATCATTTGAATGGGGATTGAATTAGATAATATCTTACTATAGTACGCGTGTTAGCGATGCTATTAGGAAACTTCCCAGAATGGCAGTTGGTAGTGGAATTACTAGAAAGTTCCCACCTCGATTAACTTTTCCGCGTTTTGCGGATGCACCTTTAGTTGTAAGGTAACTTGGTAACCAGAATAACTGAATTTGAAAATTGTATTAGATACTAGCTCCAAACAATACCGTAAGATATCTAACAAACCACATACTTTCTACGAATCATATATACACACCAAATTTCGTTACAAGCGTTACATTTTTGCGATGCGTACTTTTGCAGAACAGAAGTCTTCATTAAAACAAAACGCCAAATCTAGTTGAGTTTTATGCTCCCGAGTTTTCGTTTTGAATGACAACGTTTAGCAATATGATTACTGGGGGGAGAGTATTCCAAAGGAGAATGGACTGCACCAGGACAAAAGAGTGGATAAAGTAAGAGCGCTCTCTCACATTGTAGGAGGCGGTTGTAATAAGAATGAATATATAATTTTCGGTGTTATTAATAATAATGTCCTCCGAGCCGAATTTCGGCCACGGCGGCCAGTCTCAACAGAGATTAACCATCTGCGCGGGACATATTATAGTGCTCAAGTGTGTGCGTAAACACAGAAGCACTTTGTATTCCATCACTCTCATGATCCGATGGGACGCATAGCGACACGACCGGAAAGAGGTCAGGTACAGGACCAACGGCTTTACGTGCTCTCCGAGGCCCGGGGGTATAATACCGCCAACTCCCAGACTTCGGCCTGATGCTGAGAAATTTATCTTTTTACAGAAAAGTCCCAAAATCACTTTTGGCCCGACCTGGGATTTGAACCCAGGACCTCGTTCTCTGCGGGTGAACACGCTACCGCTAGACCAACGAGGCAGTCATTAGGTGTTATTAGTAAGTCAAGTAAAGAGTACATTGTAGTTAGAGCTCGCAAGGTTCTGCGATGGAAGAATTGGTAACCACTTTAATTGTGCTCGGTGAGTATAAACATAATGAATGCAATTAATCAAATGTCGGTCCAATTTATTGAGATGATCTGCATTCAGGTTAATGTAGTCAATTATAGGAATATTGATTTATACGTCAATGACCTCCTTATTTCATAGCTCTCAATTGTTATTGTCAGCTTGATACAGGTATTTTATATTCAAAGCAAGCGTCGCCGTTTGAATAAAGTACCGTACTGGGCTAGCCGACACGACTGGAGGGAACTACTCTGCAATCGTGAGGGCTTCAGAACCAACAGTTTTAATTAAACTTTAAGGAGCGGGGGTAGTACACGACCAACTATGTAACACCGAGCTGCTACGTTGGATGTTTCCTTCCAGAAAAAATCCAATAACACTTTATTCAACCCAGGATCTTACTATTAGTAGAGGATAAATACACTACCACTAGACTAACCAGACAGTGCACGGAGCCTAACATCTACATGAATAAGAAAGTAAAAACTGTTATAAGTAAATAAAAAATATCAATACCGTACAAATGCCTTTATTCTTTCCAAAGAATGGGTCTTCCCTAATAAATCCATCATTTCCGCAACCCCAGGCCCTTCATCCAGACCACTGATTACTGACCTCAACATCTTCATCAATGCCGGAAACTTGACTCCATTGTCCGCCGAAAAGGTCCTCAAATTCTCTTTCAAAGCACTTTGATCAAATTTTTCCAAGCCTTCCAAATTTCGGAGTAACTTTTGAAGCAATTCTATGTCTACTGCAGCTTTATTCGTCGGCAAGATCCATAGGAAACCAAATTTCTTTGATGCTAACTCCTCGATTCTTGAAATTCGCCCTGTGGCCCAGTTTAGAACAGTTTTCACATGTTGTTCGGATAAGTTAAGCTTGTGTTCGGGGTATGTTTTGGTGATCAAGTTTTGTAGGGACGTAACTAAAGTTTCGGACAGCTGGTCATCTTTCAGTCTTCGTTTTATTTCTAGTCGATTGCACTCCTCTAGTAAGTCGGGATTTAGGCGGCTGGGGTGCGACGATATTCTATCGATCTGAAACTATTGGTATACATTTTATTACTTCTGCATATTCTAACAACTTTATGAATTGATTTTTAATACTAAACTACTAATTTTAATAAACTTGAACAATCTTGGGTGTCGGTAGCGTTAACAGGATCACGAGTTCCATTGGTTTTCCCATCTCAAAAATGCTTAACGCGCCTAAAGAACTATCCACTGCAATTATGTAGTGTCAATAACGGTGTCGCGAGTTCGATTGATTTTATTGAACAATTAAGATCAAAAAAAACTTCTCACTTGACATTGGCAAAATCATACGTGGTTAAGGGCATTCGATAAGCTGAATAAGTGCAAAACACATATTGATGTTTTTTTCTGATCTGGCTTATTATGAGATCCTTTAAAATAGTGGCTATATATATTAAACAGATATGTATTTAAACTCATTTTCTAATCATCAATATAATCGAGTGACACTGTGAAGCTGAAATACGAGCAACGGGAATAATATAATATCTACAATACAAATACAGTCTACGACACAGTGCAAACGACTCTTAAGGCCTGCGGAATAAAGATGCCGTCAAGGTCAACGTATAACTGTATTAGCTTAAACTACAGAATAAATCTTATTTAGTCACCTCTTGTGCAAGTTCATCCATAGTCTTCAGCCTGACGCCTGCTCCAGGCACGTGGTCGAATCCGCCGCCAGACAACGTTATGTAGTTCACTAGCGCCAATGGGAACACACCTGAAAAATGACTTTAAAATATGTCTCTAAGATCAACATATCCTTCACGCAAAAGTATTTAAACGTGATTGCTGTCAACGATAAAGGAAGGTAATACACATGACGTAATTACCAAGAGGGTGGAGACATTAGACCTTACCATGAAATGTGATCATTTAAGGTTACTTTAAACAATGGGCGCATTGGAGCCGGTGGTAGCATTAAAGCGCGACCGTCGTTATTAACACAAGGTCCGTCATAATAATAATACCTTAATATAGACAGAACCATTGACAATATGAAGTAAAAATATTAGACTTAAACTAGATAATTAAACATAATCTCTTGACAATAACTTGATACGAGCTAGCTAAATATCATTGCTATAATAAAATACATTTTATAAATGTTTTCATACAATGTGTACTGGCCTGTTGGTCTAAGGATTTATGTTTAAAATCTAGGTATTTAGAAATATATAAGTATGTTTATCAGTTGTCAGAGTGCCATAGGCCAGCTTCTGCCTAGTTTCGCATAAGACGGTAGTTTTAGTGGTCCCAAGATTTTGTTTTTATTTATTATATAAACACAAGGATAATCAACGAATAGTATTAAGAACAAGAAGCAATAATCGAAATGTGGGAAGCAAAAGAAATCGAATTAATCAAAGAAGGGGTGACGCAAGGAAGCGCTTTGTATCCAATCATATTTAAAATCTTTATAGAGGGTGCTAAACGAAGATACTACAGGAAGAACAAGCAGGCGTAAAAATTAACCCCTCCAAATGGCAACGTTATAGAAACCTTTGGAGGAGGATTATGTTCACCAGTCGACCATATCCGGCTGATGATGATAAATCTAGGTTCTCACCTTTATCTCTATAATCTTCAACTTTTACGTCACTCTGTCTCTTGCTCAGTTTAGTGCCGTCCGCATTAACTATCAGTGGCAAATGTCCGAATTGGGGCGGAGACCATTCAAAAGCTCTGCAAACAACGTAAGTATACTGCTACAATCTTCATAAACGTAACACCATCCTGGGACAGCGAAAAGTATTTTGAATTGCAAAAAAGACTACAGATTCGATAAAATTCCAAATAAATTGACACAAAAGGAAACTAAAGTGTTACCTACAATATATTATATAACATACCCAGTCACCCAAAACGTACTAACACACACCCATAGCTAAGCAACAATGATGATGTCTTCCCGACCGAATTTCGGCCACGGCAGCCATTCTCAATGGAGATTAGCCAATTGCGCAGGACATATTATAGTGCACAAGTGTGTGCGCAAACACGGGGGGTACTGTCTATTGGGACGACTAGCGACACGAAAGAGGTCAGGTACAGGACCGACGGCTTTACGTGCTCTCCGAGGCACGGGGATGTAATACCGCCAACTTGCTTTGGTTTGATACTGAGAAATTTCTCTTTACGGAAATATCCATAAATCACTTTTTGGCCCGACCCGGGATTTGAACCCAGGACCTCAATTTTTGCTGTTGTACACGCTACCGCTAGACCAACGAGGCAGTCAACTAAGCAACAATAACACTTATTTTAACTTCATTACTGTCATGATTTGCTAAATATTTATTTTATCATAAATTCATCATGTTACCTGCCTTTAAAGTACTTTCAATTTAGTTAATAACTTAGTGTGTCCTAATTATATTCATGTATATATTTAAAAAGAATTGGACCATTCTAATAAACTAAGGTTCCCCTCACCCAAAACAACGTATTTCTATTCTGCACTTGTTTGCATTAGGATAAATTACTGTTTTTAATCAGAACCGCACAAATCAACTGTATTAAATATTTCAGACATTTTTTTACATGAATTATATAAATTAAGTGCGGATGGGAATCGCACCCACGACACACGGAGTATCCGGCCCCATGTGCGTAAACTACTGCGCCACCACACCGTCGTTATCAGACTCGAATTTATACAATGCATTCGATATTTCCTTAACGCACTTAAGACACTTTTAACGCCATCTTATCGAAACCTATACGGCTAACAACAGCTGGTTTGCCAATATCTAGATTGGACAATGCCAACAGATGTCATTTTATATTATTAATTTTTGAATACTTCTTAAATCATAGTTTTTATAATTAATTAACTATAATTTCATTTGACGGTCACCGTAGCCTAGTTGGTAGTGCTCCTGCCTACAAAGCTGGTGGTCCTGGGTTCGAATCCCGGTAAGTGCAAATATTTGTGTGATGAGCACGAACATTTGTTTCTGAGTCATGGATGTTTAATATGTATTTAAGTATTTTATCTATCTATATAAGTATGTATATCGTCTCCTGGTACCCATAGTACAAGCGTTGCTTAGTTTGGGGCTAGGATGATCTGTGTTACATTGTCCCTAGATATTATTGTCCCTAGATATTTATTACTTTCAGCTTATTAAACTTGATAGACTGATATCAAGTTAAAGAGATTTTTTTTAAATGAATTGTGCGGCCCGCGCAACGTGGTTGTCCCGCTTCGAATTCATACAATCCATTCGATATCATCTTAACGCACTTAAATTAAATGTATCACTTTTCAAATTATATGCATAGCATTCTTGCAGTCAAATATTCCTTACCTATATAGCAACAAATGCTTAGTAGTGGAGATTTGCCACTCAACTCCTCTCAGCACATGAGTGATCTCCATCAGATGATCATCCACTACATTAGCAAAGTGATACGTAGGGAACCCATCACTCTTCATCAGCACCGGGTCACCTTCGTTAATGGACACATCGTAAGCGATGCCACCGAAGATCAGATCCTCAAACGATTGACAGTCTGAAGACAACTGGTAAAACAAAGGAATAAGTATAGCTATAATATTAAGAAATATTTTCTTTAGGGAATTGAAGTCCAATGAGAAAATAATAATAATGTCCTCCTAGCCGAACTTGGGCCACGGCGGCCAGTCTCTATAGAGATTAGCCATCTGCGCAGGACATATTATAGTGCTCAAATGTGTGCGCAAACACAGAAGCACTTTCTTTTTCATTACTCTCATGATCCGATGGGGCGCCTACCGACACGACCGGAAAGAGGTTAGGCACAGGACCGACGGCTTTACGTGCTCTCCAAGGCACGGGAGTATAATACCGCCAACTCCCAGACTTCGAGCTGATGCTGAGAATTTTTTCTTGTTACAGAAAAGTACCTAAATCACTTTTGGCCCGACCCAGGATTTGAACCAAGGACCTCGTTTTCTGTGGGTGAACAAGCTACCGCTAGACAAACGAGGCAGTCAATGAGAAAATAATGACAAGGGAGATGCTACTAATTCCAGTATTAACTCACACACATTCATGTGTGTGAGTTAACAATTGAAGAGCCATATTAAAGTGCTGGACTAGAAAGGGTAAGAAGCTAGGTAAACGACTCTCCTCAGAACAAGTAAGTAAGCGTAAGCGCGGCGTCACCAAGCCGTAGCAGAATCGATCGGAACTGCTGATCCGCTTCGGTTACGTGCTAACGGTTGATGGCGAGGAGACACGGTAACGATCCCTTTCCGATTTGACATGTGTGCCGTCTCCTTAAGATGTCACAAACGGACGTCGCATAATACCGCGTCCGTAATCCATCATTCAGCCCTGATAACGCCTGGTTAACCCTAATATTTTGGTGGAGTAAAGCATTATTTGACAAAATAAAATTGTGATGGACAGGGCACTTGGTCCGCTGAGCAAACAGGTAACGGTCTGGTATCCACGAGACGGGTCAAGAAGCCGAGGTCGCAAAGCGAGAAGATGGGAAGATGATTTGAAATTGACTCTAGGTCCCCTTTAGCTAACAATTGCGACCGACAGGAAACAGTGGAAGACGTTAGAGGAGACCTATGCTGTAAGGCACACCGAATTAAAGGATTTACTATAATTAGTTTACTAACATTAGAAAGAAAATTGTATATGTTCGGAATAAAAGGCTTTATTATTATTAAAGCATTATTCATTTGTCTATGAACATTCATTTGTATATGAACTGGACACTGCTCACTAAATAAACACTTCCACACTATCGGCATAACTGACGGCCCTCTGTGCAGAGCGTGCATGCAGCCTGAGGAAAAGGGCGCGCATGTGCTCCTCGAGTGCACAGGCATCACAAAAATCCGGAAGGAAACCCTAGGATCACCAGGAACTCTTACGGATGCCCTGAGAAGTTTAGGAGACCTGTTGTGCTTCTGGAAGGAGGTGGGCTGGATGGAATGAAGGCTGCCATGGCTCACGTACATGGTCCACATCAGGAATAAGTGCGGAAACCATACCCACTAGCATATTAGTGGGGACAACATGATGATGATTGTCTATGAACAGCTTGACTGGGGAAGAACCCTTATTCTAAACCTAACAGAATACAGTGGAGTTTATATCATTATTATGATAAAATCTAGTAATAAGTAATAAGACCTTATTATGAATAGTTATTGACTATTCATAATAAGGTCAGTCTGTCAAAAAGTCAATCTGTCAGTCCCTATACAATACATGTATAACCATTTATTAGGTTGGTTGTGCGAAAAAACGAATAAAAATATACCTTAAATCGTATGCAATAAGGAACACCAGCATTTAACTTCTCTTTCAGCTCCTCCTTTGTAAGATTCCTGCATCTGTTATCATACTTTGGTATCCTCTGTGACCTCACTGCATCTCTGCGTAAGATGTTCAGCCTTCGTTCTGTGCAGAAACACTTGTATGCTGACCCATTTTCAAGAAGTTTATTTATATGTTCTCTGTAAATTAAAATAATTTCAAAAGTTAATTTTTACTACATTAAATGCCTTTTATAATACAGCCCATAAATATCCAACTGCAACTTCAACTAGCAAAGATTATTATTAGCAGACACCATAGTTTCATTTTGTGTCTGAAATGTGTGTCATATAATGTATTTGACTTTTTACTTTCTCTAAATCTATTGAATGTAACTATTTGGGTTATAAATTTCTAGACTATTACAATTAAATATAAGCCTAATAATGATGTAAGCAATAATTACATAGGCCTAATAAGTATATTTTTTTATTTAACCCTCAAGCCTCAGTACGTCTGATTTGATTGTAAAAGTATTGAAATAAACAAGCAGTACAAAAATGTGTTATCAAGATTGTATTTGCATATTCACTAGTTGCCATCCATTCCTTCTCTCAATCTATGTTTAGTGACAGTGCTGGTGCTACAGTTATAGTATATGTAAAGCCAGTAAACTAAACAAAAACCATGCATATTAATTTAAAAAGTTAGTACTTCCATTTCATTATGAAAGAAATCTAAGGATCTTGTAACTTTTGACTGACCTCCCAGTTTAGGTATGTAATTTATTTATGTAAAATTAAGGACTTAAGTTAAACAACTTACTGATAGA
This sequence comes from Pseudoips prasinana, assembly GCA_951640165.1. Taxonomy (NCBI): domain Eukaryota; kingdom Metazoa; phylum Arthropoda; class Insecta; order Lepidoptera; family Nolidae; genus Pseudoips; species Pseudoips prasinana. The sequence continues at coordinate 7,533,494 of OX621236.1, forward strand.
TATTCAGCCGTTCACTCTGCACATAAGGTCCATAATGTCCCCCCATTCCAGGTCCTTCTGAGCATTTTATTTCCGCCCATTCCAAATCTTTGACAAGCGCATTTACTGATCCTTCTACTTTCCTCGTTTGATCCGTATCTTCGATCCGCAATATGAACGACCCACCGCGAGATTTAGCAAATAAATAGTTGTATAAAGCTGTTCGGAGCCCTCCTAAATGTAAATAACCAGTAGGGCTAGGTGCAAATCGGACTCGCGTAGTTTGTGTATTTATTGATCTATAAATGGAACGATTAGGAGCAAAACATAACTTCTTGAATAAGAACCGCATTTTAGTCGTTTAACAATCACAGTGCTGTAACATTCTAGTAAGAAAAACTAACTCTTCATTAATCAAACAATTTTCGGATTAATTTTTAGGTTATGTTATTCGATCAGCTGTTTTAACTTATTGACATTTTCGGTCTGAAACTGTGAATTGGTTTTATAAAGACTAAGTTTTTTATTTCAGAACGAATCATTCCAAATCTATGGTAAGTATTTAATGAAATTTTACGAAAATCTTGGGTATTTATGTATTATAATATCCCAGGCAAAGCGTTTGTTTAAAGATTTAAGAAGTTTTACAAGGACTTAATTGTTTAAGAATATTTAAAGTATAGGATTGTTATAGAATAATGTGGTTTTCTAAAATATCTTGCAAGTTTAACTTCTATTTTCCCATGAGTAAATATTAATACCTGACGATTTTAGTGCACTGAGCCTGGGATATTATTGTTTTTATAATAACAACATTAGAAAGTTGTCTATGATTGTTATTTCACTTTGGTTCCGATGTCGAAATAACAGTGAAAGTCATTAGAAACAATTAAAAATTCACGAAAATGGTGAGTAATCGTGTTAAAATATGCATAAAATTACAGTACAATAACAATACTAGTGAGATTAAAATGATCGACTTGTTTTATAATACGTAAATTTAATGACAGGTAAGCAGTATTAAGGTTATAAAAATATGACGTTCGTACGATTCTCTTGCAGAATAAATTAAAATCGTCACAGAGAGATAAAGTTAAAAAGTTCGTCGCGTTTACGCAGACCAGCGAGAGCACGGCGATATACTGTTTGACGCAGAATGATTGGAAACTAGACCTGGCGAGCGATAATTACTTCCAGAACCCTGAAGCGTATTACAAGGACCCCGTAAAGGCATCCGTGGATAGGAAAAAGCTAGAACAACTGTTTACCAAGTATAAAGATCAACAAGAGAACGACAAAGTCACAGTAGATGGTGTTATGAAGTTTTTAGAAGACCTAAACCTAAGTCCAGAATCAATTTTAGTTCTTATAATAGCATGGAAATGTAAAGCTGCTGTGCAGTGTGAATTTACTAAAGATGAGTTCATAACGGGCCTGATAGAACTAGGGGTGGACAGCATAGAGAAACTAAAAGCAAAACTACCAACATTGGAAATTGAAATAAAAGATCAGAATAAATTTAAAGATTTCTACCACTTCACATTCAATTATGCAAAGAATCCCGGTCAAAAGGGACTGGAACTGGATATGGCGATAGCATACTGGAATATAGTGCTCCGTGGAAGATTTAAGTTCTTGGATGCTTGGTGCAAGTTTCTTACGGTATGTTTTTTTATGATATTAAACTATAAATAAATATGGTAGAGGTCAAAGTTATTGTGATTAAGGGTAACTGGAAACTGCTGCATGCGGGTAGTACAAGACTATCTCTCATGGTGATCTTTAGGGAGGCCTTTACACAGCAGTGGTACTACTACTGATATGATAATGATACATACATACATACATAGACTCACGCCTGTTTCCCAGAGGGGTAGGCAGAGGCAACGGATTTCCATTTGTCACGATCTTTGCATACTTCTTTTGCCTCGGTTGCTGTCATTATATTCTTCATACATGCTCGCCGGTTTAGAGTACTTCTGACCTGCCCTTTCTTGAGAACATCTCCAATTTGGTCAGAGAATGTTCGACGTGGTCTTCCCCTTCCGGTTGTCCCATTCACACAGGCCAGGTATACTTCTTTTGTCAATCTTCTTTCATTCATCATTTCTAAATGGCCAAACCATCTCAGCATGCCTTTTTCAATCTTTGTGACTACATCCTCTTTCACACCACAACACTCTCTTACATCAGTATTTCGAATTCTGTCTCTCAAAGTCACACCACACATACTTCTCAGAGCTCTCATTTCCACTGCATACTGCATACTTTCATTCTTTTTCTGCCATACCCAACTTTCACTTCCATACATTAAAGTTGGCACTAACACTCCATCGTGCACCGCTAGCCGAGCCTTCTTTGATACTTGCCGGCTACTCATAAAGGCGTGTTAATGATGAATGATAATGATCATGATGAAATATTGTTATTATTTGTGATGATACCCTAGTATCTTAGAGCCTATGTGTTATTTCATTCAAGACCACTGTTCAAATATATTGTTGGACAAGTTCCCTCATGGTGCACTTGTCATACTCATCAAGTTTTTTCCAGTCACCTATTACACAGTTTAGCAAAAAGATTTTACATGGATTGCTTCATGTTGATAGGCTTCAAAGTATGCGCTAGTGTTCTCTTTGGTACTTGTTTTAATTTTTAATGTAAATCTTTATCAACTCATGGGAAATATTATGGGTAGTGAGTATTTTGTAGGTCTCAATTAAGTCTGTTCACTTCCCGTGTTGTTCAAGAGTGACAGAGTTGTTTTTAGGTGTTCTTCATCAGAGTATAGTTCCCATTTTAGTGGCTTTTACATGTGCTCCTTAAAGTAGCTCAATGTCCTTCTTAAACTAAGGATTCTGTATCTCCCATTTATATTGTAATAATGGCCCAATGTAACATTTTTTATACCATTTTGTGTGATGAAAGATACATGGTGGCTATACTATAGCTGACTGTCATAATTAGCCTGTTATCCAGTGCATAGTCACCACACTTCAATTAAATGATAACTAATAAACAGGTGGTGATGCTGCCATACACTCTCTGCTCCATGAACCATACAGTTCACAAGTAAAATGTAACATCCATATAAAAAAATATTTAAATGTCTTGATACTGTAGAAATCATCTAAACCATCAGCAACAAAATTGAAAAGCCAATTTAATTTATAATAATAATATAATAATTATATCTAGGGACAATGTCACACAGATCATCCTAGCCCCAAACTAAGCAAAGCTTGTACTATGGGTACCAGGCGACAATATACATACTTATATAGATACATAAATACTATATACATAGAAAACATCCATGACTCAGAAACAAATATTCGTGCTCATCACACAAATATTTGCAATTACCGGGATTTGAACCCAGGACCACCAGCTTCATAGGCAGGATCACTACCAACTAGGCTACGGTGACCGTCAAATATATATAGTATAAAAATGTCAGTTTCCAGAATAACTGTGTCTTTGTAGACTACAGCATTGAAAATTGAGAATATAGAGATAGATTTATAGGTAAGAATTATCAGGCAACCATGTTTCTAGTAAGCATGCCACCTCCTTCCTCCTTATGGGTGTTAACAATGGTATGTTAAGCTAGAGTGTCACACACACTACCAAGTTATATCTATCTAGATTTAATCTATTCTAGCTTATCAGCAGACCTGCATTGATCTCTAACAGACTATTAAATTTGTTTACACAATTTTATTTGATTTCAGGTTATTCTAAAATATCAGTATAGGTCTGTAAACATCAAATCATATCAATTGAATGAATACTAAGAAGCATTTATTCAAATGATATGATTTGAACTACTATTTACCTTTCAAATTTTAGTTTACTACACATTAGGCTTTGTGTGTACAGACCTATACTGATATTTTAGAGCAACCTGAAATCAATCAAGCCTAACTAAAAACATATTGACATATTCTAATTCTTAGAAAGTATAAAATTCCTATTGTTTTTTTGACATTCTATAGTAGTTTAACTACATATAGTATTTTGTTAAGTTACTATTGTATACACACATCAACAAAGTCTAGGGATACGTTATTTTGAAATCAAACATGGCTTTATTGTTTAAAACCTATTTAGTTTCCTTAAAAAGTTTATTTACAGATTTAAACCTTGTCTATTCTTTATTCAAAATTTTAAAATTAAAATGAGAAACAAATGAAAACACGCAAAGCACAGCGCAATCTTGAGTTGTATCTAATTTCAAGAAGTTGCATTAAAATTTTTTTTGCGTGTTAATTGAAGAAAACCTGATAAATTGTTTTATTTTCTTTTCTCAATTGGTTGTGTAAGCTTTTTAGCGTCATGCCACGCCATCATTTGAGTCGAGATGAAATGTTACGGGCAGTTGGCATGTTACAAAACGGTGCTATTCAACGCGTCGTTGCTGAGTCTCTGGGCACAAGCCAAAATGTGGTATCCAGGCTGTGGTCACGTTATCGCGCTACTGGAGATGTGGCAGAACGGCACACAGGTAGATATCGTGTTACCACTCAGAGACAGGATCGATTTCTCCAAATGACCGCCAGAAGACTACCCAATATCACAGCGATGCAACTAGTGCAAAGGCTCCAGGAGGGTCAGCAGCTGCTGGTAAGCGACCAAACCGTGCGAAGGAGGCTGCATGAAGTTGGTCTTCATGCTCGCAGACCGCTACGAGTCCCAGCGCTGCGACGTGGCAATCGCGGTAGGCGACTTTTATGGGCTCAAGAACATTTGACATGGAGTGATCAACAATGGTCATTGGTGCTGTTCACTGATGAGTCCCGCTATGGATTTCATCCAGATTCGAGACGAACACGCGTTTGGAGAACTCCAGGCAGGGTCAGCCGTCTCCGACATCCACAGGATGTCCACTCTTACCAAGGCGGGACAATTATGGTGTGGGCAGGAATACGAATCGGCGGACGAACCCAACTCATTTGGATTCAGGGCAGCATGACTGCCCATAGATACCGTGAGGAGGTAGTAGAACGTGTCATTGTCCCGCTCAGGGCCCTAACGGGGCAAGAATTTCAGCTCATGCATGACAATGCACCTTCCCATACAGCGCGGCTGGTGAGGGCCGCCCTTCGAGAACACGATGTTCAGGTATTAGATTGGCCTCCACAGTCGCCAGACTTAAACCCAATTGAACACGCCTGGGACATGTTACAGCGAAGAGCATTGAGGGATTTTCCGCCCAACTTGACAACAGAAGAACAACTTTTCGAACATTTAAAAAGAACTTGGGACTGCATACCCCAGCAAGACATTGACACCTTAATTTTAAGTATGGAAAATCGTTGCCGCTGTGTGATTAATGTTAGAGGAGGAAATACCGATTACTGATTATCAGATTTGGTAAGATTTTTATTCATTTAATTCGATTGAATAATTTTATAAGAATAAAATGTTTTTGTTCACTCAGTAATTTTCTATGGCTTAATTAATTTAAGACTTTTATTAATTAGAAAAACAAAATCGCATCGTGTTGTTAATGTTTAAATATCGGCCATGAAATTATCTTTAATTCTTCCATTTACAGTCATAACAAAATGTTTATAGTTTTCTAGATAATCAATGAAATGTTCAATATCCCTAGATTGTGTTGATGTGTGTATGTCAAACGCCTTCTTAGGCTACTTTTGGTGAAACTTAATTTATTATTAGTGATCTTGTTATACCCAAAATGCAATGAAATAATAAATGTTTTGATTTGATTGATGTCTGGAATGAGTGTAGCATAACACATTATAAGTTTATACATTTTAGGCATTATATTGTATCGATACACATAATAAATTCGTAGGAAAGTCAAAACTGTACATTGAATATTTTAAAAAAAGGATACTTGGGGTGTGTTCTCGGCATCAAAGCTAAAAATATAGTTTTTAGAATTTTTGTCTGTTTGTCTGTCTATATATATGTCTGGGCTAAACTCAAAAAGTACTGCATGGATTTACTTCAAATTTTGCATGAATATTACTAAGAGGACACAACATATAGGCTATATATTATCATGCTATCACCTATGGGGTAGGAGCTGTGATAATTTATAAAGTTTAACGCGGGTAAAACTGCAGGACACAGCTAGTTTATGATAAATGATTTGATTTGTATCTGGAAGGAGTGTAGCATAACACAAAATAAGTTTATACATTTTATGCATTATATTAAAAATCTTCCTACTTTTTGAAGCCTTGTAAAAATTTAAATTAGTTTCTTTGTAAATCATTAGCCTACTTTCTTCATTATTTAGTTATTATGATTTAAATTGCATTGTGACGTCTTAACATATGGTAACATATGCTTGAAGCCATTAATACACTTACTAGAAAGGAAATGACTAAGAAAGAACAATAGCTTGGCACATATTCAAGCATCATTGTATTTAATTATTATATTGAGAACTGGGCTAATTGGTATTTATATTAAATAAATAACTGGTCTGGCCGCTGAAAGCAATGCATTCCAGACGTCTGACAGTTGGTCATGTATAGTTAAGAAAACAAAAAAATATAAATAATAAATTTAGCAGAAATTTATAGTATTCATATATAATAATGAATATATATCTGGGACATATTATGGACAATCTTAGCATAGTTTGTATAATGGATACTGAATAATGATACTATATTTTTTAATATAAGTACAAAATAAAATATAACTAACATGCTTTGAGTAGCCATAGATTAGGTAAAATGGCCCAATCAGAAGGCTAAGTGCTGAAGAAACCAACAACCCAACTATACCCTCTAATGTGATTTTGTGATAAAATTCTGTGTCATATTATTATAAGCGTAGGACCGCACTAGGGAATCTAATCCCTGTGTCGCGGAGTACTTTACAAACAAAAAACATATAATAGACGAACACAAATTACATCCAGACTCTGAACAACTATTTATGGGTCACACAAATAGTTGCCCGGCGCGGTAATTGAACCCGGGACACGAAGCGGCGAAACGACTATCTTAGCCGCTGCGCCACACGTGAACTTCTAAGGGGAAAATAAATAAACTAAAATAAGGGAAGCGGTTTATTATAATAAAAAATCAATCGAAAACAAGGACAACCACGCGCCCCCGCGCGACCCGCGCCTGTCGTCGGCTTCGAACCGTTAGTACGTGTATATTAATATACGGGACGGACGTGATATATACATACGGTGACAGTCCCGTATATACGGGACGTATGGCAATCCTACTTATAGTGCACTAGCAGTGCCCGCGGACTTTGTTCCGCGTTATAATAGTTTTTGTCCCTGCCCGTTTGTCCCGCAACTTGGATTACATTATTTAAGTTTAATTAAAGATGCATTATTAAATTTGGAATTTTTCTTAGCCTATGACACTCCACAATAACATAGCTTTCTATTGGTGAAATAATTTTGAAAATCGGTTCAGTTGATCCAGAGATTACCCTTTACAACGTCACAAAACTCACAAACGTTACCTCTTTATAATATTAGTATAGATTACAGCGTTCATCCAATCCCCATGTTTCAGTCATAGACTTGTGCTTTTCTATGTGCTTTTATTGGTTAAGCACTGCAGAAAGGAATGCATGAGTAAGAATAGCTATGCAGTGCTCCAAATGAGGCAATGCAGTCTCTTTGAACTTTAGTACTAACATAGCTTGGTACTGTAAGATTCTGTTATTGTGCAATAGGGGAAAACTATTATCAAATATACTCTTAATACCTACCATGTATATAGGTTGTGATATCATTCTTGAATACCTAAAATTAAATATATTACTAATACGTTTAGTAATTCTAAGAGCATAAAATAATGCGTTATTATATTTCCATAGCATTTGAGTGGTCTAGTGATTAGTGACCCAAACTGCTGAGCCAGAGGTCGACCCCACCCAGAGCAAATGTTTTTGTGATGGATGAGCACAATTACATGTTCCATCTGGGTGTAATTTATCTATAATATGTATGTATTTAGAAATATATAAGTATGTTTATCAGTTGTCTAGTTACCATAGTATAAGCTCTGACTAGATTGGGATCATATGGCGTAGTTAGTTGTCCCAAGAAGAACATGATGAATATAATATGCTGTCAACTTTTCTTTCTCTTTTGTATGTGTGATTATTTTTTACTACAAGCAGATTTGTGTTGAATGGGCAGTCTTGTTGAATGTTTTTTCCAGTGAAGACATCTACTCCTTGTGTGATTGATTCAGTTGGTTATGTATAGTTGGAGTATGTCCTTCCTCTTCAGCCGTTTGGCATAGCTTAGTAGTGAAAGTTCGGAATGCCAGGTTATTGAAATGAGTTTTTAACCGGGTTTGGTATTTGGTACCAGCTGTTAGTATTTCCTCCTTGACAGTGCTTGTTTGTACGTCTTGTTGGATCTCATTGTTGGTTACCAGCCATACACTGTATGAAGTATAAGTTGAATACAGCTTATTTCCTTGATAAATGACGAATAATTAAGACAAATAATTGTAAGCTATAAAATTGTATTGTTACTGCTTTTTTTTAATATTAGGTCTTTACCTATGAAATTGCCGTTCTGCAGTACTGGCCATTTCAAATCAAAATAATTTTTGTTTGGCTAAGAATTCTAATTTCAAATTAATTTTATTTTAAAAACATGGATTCTTTTTTCCAAAAGTAGTCATGTCTTTATTGATTAGTGTTACATTTTCATCGCATTTCAATCTTTTTCGTCATCATGGATACGTTAAAAATTCGAGTAATTATGGAATATGAGTACCGTCGTGGCAGCAACGCGGCACAAGCGGCACGCAACATCAACGACGTTTACGGAGCTAACACTACAAACCAACGCACCACCTGTTATTGGTTTGCTCGCTTCCGTTCTGGAAATTTCGACCTGAAAAATGAACCTCGCGGTCGTCCGAAGACTTTGGTCGACAATGACGAATTAAAGGCGGTTGTGGAAGCTGATGATACACAATCTACGGCTGAATTAGCAGCAGCTTTCGACGTTAGCGTCAAAACAATATTGGTCCATTTGCGTCAAATTGGCAAGGTAAAAAAGCTTGACAAATGGGTGCCCCACGAACTCAATGATCGCCAGCGCGAAGTACGCGTCGAGACGTGCCTTGCACTGCTCAACAGACACACAAATGAAGGAATTTTGAACCGCATTGTTACCTGCGATGAAAAATGGATTCTGTTTGATAACCGCAAGCGCTCAGCAAGTTGGTTGGATCCTGGTTCAGCACCTAAACAATGCCCTAAACGAAAACTTACCCCTAGAAAAGTGATGGTCACTGTTTGGTGGTCTAGCGCCGGTGTGATTCATCACAGCTTCTTACCAAACGGGGTGAGCATTACTGCAGATGTGTACTGTGAAGAACTGAGCACAATGATGGAGAAGCTGGCGCATCTCCAACCAGCATTGGTCAATCGCTCGTCTCCGCTGCTCCTGCACGACAACGCGCGACCTCATACTGCACAGCAGACGGTCTCCAAGTTGCAAGAACTGGGGTTGGAAGCTCTCCGTCATCCGCCCTACTCACCAGACCTTGCGCCTACAGACTACTACTTTTTCCAGAATTTGGATAACTTCTTGGCGGGAAAAAAATTCAATACCCGAGAGGCAGTACAAAATGCCTTTGAAGAATTTGTTGCCTCCCGTCCAGCTGATTTCTTTAAGAAGGGCATCAATAAACTGCCACTGCGATGGCAAAGATGCATTGATTGCATGGGTGATTACTTCGATTAATACAAATAAAAAAATTCATGAAAAAAATTCGTTTAAATTTTTTCATACAAAACGGCAATTTCATAGGTAAAGACCTATTATGATCTTTATGACTGGCATTTAATCATTTTCTAAATTTTTCATCTTATACGTTTATACTGCTTTCATCTTATCGGTAAACCTCACTGAAGGGCAAAGCCCTCGCTTTTCCATTTGATATAGCATTGGATGTTACTTATCAACAGTTCGAACATTACATATAGAAAAATTAAATTTGGCAAAAACGTCTCCACTGCCACGACTTACTTAGTCGATGAAACTTACCGTTTTTTAGCATAGAAATTTTAAGTTAATTTTCCGCTAGGGCACTGGAAAATCTGCAAGTTATAACGAGGAACTAAACTACATGAACTTGTTGTAGCCATGCTGATACTAATTGATCAACGCCGCCCATGGACACTCACAACCCCAAAAATCCCGCAAGTGCGTTACCGGCAGTTATGAAAGGGATGGTAACAAGAGAGGTATAAAAAGAGAGGCTCTCTTCTCGCAGGTTGCCATGTCATACCAGATCGGAAATACCTCCGCAGTTAATTGATTCGTTAAAAAGAATTTTCTCGTGAAACATACGGTGATTCAGGGAATAGGGTTTGATTTGATGTAGGAAAGTAATATGGCAAAAATATTTAGAATCATCATGCTGTGAAATGTCCACTGCTAGACAAAGACAAAGATGGAATTGAATTATATCCATAGCAGAGTGATCTGTAAAAACTGTTTTATTATGAACTAGCTTTCCCGGCGAACTAACGTACCGCCATATTTTTGTCGTCAATAATACTAGTCTAATATTTTAATGTATTGTAGTGTATATCATTTCTCGTTTATCCTTCCGTAGAGAAAACATTTTTCATACAAACCTGACAATAACGAACACATAAAAGAAAGATTTATCCAATTTGGTGCAGTCGTTAGGAAGTTATGAGCGTACAAACATTTCGGCGATTCATTTTATTTATATAGATATAAATTACGAACTTGGTACTTCCCGGTAGATTCGCGCACGCTAATGGGCGTTGATGCCGACCGCTCCATACCGTCGCCGTCTACCCGCAGTCAGTTGCCTGTTCGGCTGCCGTAGATCCTCCATAAACAAAGTTATCATAGACCAGATCCTCTATGGTTTCAGTTTATTCTTAAAATTTTACTGTTGCGTGTTCTAATCTTACTAAAAAGCCTATCTTCTAATAACCTTTGACCTTATTCATTATGCAATGAGGATCTGACCTCTCAATTTTTATCAATCGTAACGTCGTAATTAAGTAAATCTTAACTTATAAAAAATTTGAAAACGGTCAAAAACAAGGGGTCGGCGGGCCGCAGGTTGAGTATAGCGGTGTTAGTTGATCAATTATAAGCTAACCTCCTCTGCATACAATTCTAAAAGGTAGGGTAGAGCAAGCCCGGCTGACAAAAAACAGAATCCGTCACCGTAGCCTAGTTGGTAGTGCTTCTGCCTACGAAGCTGGTGGTCCTGGGTTCGAATCCCGGTAAGTGCAAATATTTGTGTGATGAACACGAATATTTGCTTCTGAGTCATGGATGTTTTCTATGTATATAAGTATTTATCTATATCTATATAAGTATGTATATCGTTGCCTGGTACCCATAGTACAAGCTTTGCTTAGTTTGGGGCTAGGATGATCTGTGTGATATTGTCCCGAGTACATGTAGATAAAATACCTACTCTTAAAGCTTAGATAAAATACTCTACGTTGAACGCTTAGTCTTCTGATGGAACAAGTTTCAATGAGCTGTATTGGTCGTAACGACGCTTCAGCGAACGCTTTGTTAAATAGAAAAAGCTATCGCTGAAGCATGTTTCCATTCCAGTTACATAAAGACATATCACTACCGTGGGATAGTACAACCGCAAAAACTTGAAGAATCTGAATATTTAAGTTTATTGTGTTAATAACGATAATATTATTAAAATATTCGTTCATAAATCTCTAATGCTTAACCGTTTCATATTCCAGGAGCACCACAAGAGATCCATACCGAAAGACACGTGGAACCTCCTCCTAGACTTCGCGACGCAGATCGACGACGGCATGAGCAACTACGACGCGGAGGGCGCGTGGCCCGTGCTCATCGACGACTTCGTGGAGTGGTGCCACAAGCAGGGCCTCACCGCCGACGGCGCCGCCGAGCCCGCGTGCGGCTAGCTGTGCGAGCGGCGCGGGGCCCCGCGCATGTACGTACCCTCCGCCGCGCCGGAGCCCGGGGACAGCGCCCGCCCCTCCCCGCCCCGGAGCCTCCTCCCGGTCTACCTCACGTACATATTGTTGCTGCTCTCACGCTTCATCATATTAACCCTCGAGGTCTGTACAGTCGAGTGGCTCGCCATTCTCATTGTCTTCGAGTTGTGTAGCTGACTACGTAACGTTAGGTAATCGATGTGAAATTTCAGTCGGCGGCCTTCTAGTCTGGATTTACCTTCAATATGTTTAGTTTCAATACCATATTGTGTATAGTTTAATAGCGTTTTGTTGATACCGGTGTTAGGATTACTGTGATGTTGTCAATTTTCAAATAACTAATCTTTCCGACTGAGATTTTCATACTACCCTCAACTGTATATAACTCGATCTATTCGTCCGTTAGATAAATTTCTTGTTGACCTGTTTCCTGTTACCTGATAGGGTATAAAACATTAGGACTCTTTTTTTTCTCTAATTAAAATATTTATATAATAAGAGTTATTCTAAATCTCTTGAAATTTTCTCAACATGGTTCTCTTATTTTATAGAATAGTATGCTGTTTAAAAATTAAGATGTAAATATGTACATACACATTAATGATATTAAATTTCTTTTTTAAATATAAACAAGCTTAGATTTTGTTTTTAGATTTTTTAGCTTCTTCAGCTTCGATACAGCGTGGGAACGCTTGTGTTATTAAATATGTATAATTTAATTAAAAGCAACTAATTGAGCATGCCCATTTATTTGTGGTTAGAATTGCAATTTTTTTTATAATTTAAAACTGATTATTTTTTTATTTTTGTTTAGGGAGAAAGTGCAATTTTGACATGAATAAATGTGCAATAATGTTGTAATCGTATTTTGTAATTATTGGAATGTTATTATCTAATCACAAGATAACGAATTCACACAATCATACATTCATACAATCCACTTCAGAATGAAGAACCAGTAAAGGTTTTGCGCCGCTTCCAGTTTATGTCGCCATTAGACGCGGCATGCGCCTGCGCATTTTGTCCGTGTAAGGCTTGAATTTTGTTGCTTCAAAAGACTACTGGATTGTCCTTCTACATATGTATGTTTATATTATAAGCTTCCCACATGAAAAACTAGATCAAAATTTAGCACATCTAGAGTTGATTCCTTTAGCCACTGTATGTAAACTTTTGAATGAGTCTCGAATCATGCACATTATAATAACATACTTGAGGAATAAAAAACACTTCACTGTCTATGAACTGAAGACTATATTGAAGTGCTAACTCTTTTAAATCACAACATTCTAAAATTCAAGCAACTCGTGGCTATAACTGCCTTTGGTAAAAAGCTTGCTTCATGGCACTGGACCAAAATGGGCGTATGGTGTAGACTGCAACTGAGTCGGACACAACTTGTATCAGTAGGCTCAGATTGTAGTTTAACACAGCACCTCTTTTGTCTATGCCATGACAATGAGGAATAGACCAAATAATGCTTCAATAAAATAGTCGCGGCCATTTTTCAATATGAAATCAATTTCCTCAAGTTTGTAAGGCGGAGAACACATCGCAACGCGATACAATGCGATGCGCGTGCGCAGTAGCTATGCGTTTTTTTTTTAAATATAATGCATGTTTCGCGCTATTTTTGGCCGATATTTAAACAACTCAAGCCGCAGACCGTGTTGCGTAGCAGTATGCTCTCCGCCGAAGATTTAGTAACTTTGCATGCTATTATCTACCTTATGTGCTTGATATAAGGTCGAATAGTGTTGATGTGCGTGAAAATACATTTAAGCGTGATCTGTGATTAATAAATAACTGAAACTAACTACTGTTCATTGGAGATATTAATAACAGTCTTTTAAACTATTATAAAAGAACAAAAATAATTACAAAGTAACTATTCTATTGTATTTTCTATAGTGATTGCGTCGATTCATTCGATAATTAGAAAACATGGTTGTTAGGATCTTGTTCAAATGTGTAAATCATAAAAAATGCTACGAATATTTAATTTCCATTTTCATAATCCTATAATGTTACTAGAGAAATGCCGTTGCTTCTAGCGTAACATTAATAATACAATCATAATTAAAAGTGTTTGGTACTTAGATTTTAATGTACAAAAGATGAAATTGATGTATTGAGTATTACATTAAAATGTTAATAAATGTAACTTGTTTTTTTTAACATATATATAACAGTTCCTAGAATAATCTGGGTGTAATTATTTATATAGGTATGTATTGTAAATAAGGCGACGGTCACCGTAGCCTAGTTGGTAGTGATCCTGCCTACGAAGCTGGTGGTCCTGGGTTCGAATCCCGGTAAGTGCAAATATTTGTGTGATGAGCACGAATATTTGTTTCTGAGTCATGGATGTTTTCTATGTATATAAGTATTTATCTATCTATATAAGTATGTATATCGTCGCCTGGTACCCATAGTACAAGCTTTGCTTAGTTTGGGGCTAGGATGATCTGTGTGACACTGTCCCCAGATATTAAAAAAAGAAAAAAAAAAAAAGTAGTAATGTAGTATTGAGTTATCTGGTTCCAATAGTACAAGCTCTGCTTAGTTTGGGATCAGATTGCTGTGTGTGAATAATGTCCCAGGATATTATTATTAGAACTTCGAAACTTTTTGAAGTAAAACTTCTGTACGCATACTTCGAGAGTAAGCTGGTGAATGCGACGGGAGCGTTACGAAAAGTGAGATCCGGCGAGGCGAATGGAAGTTGAGAGGGAGATATAAGTGAGTGAAGATAGAAAGAGATAGTTACACTTCGTGTATTAGGCTCTAGACAGACGGACCGCATTTCAACTGCAACTGCACGCCGACTGCAATTGAACTGCAATCGGACTGCGCGTTTGTGCCATTGCAGTCGTGTCAACTGCATTCAAACTGCACTTGAACTGCAATTTGCGGTTGAATTGCAGTGAAAATGCGGTCCGTCTGTGTAGAGCCTTAGTGTAGCGTTTGTCTAGCGGTAGCGTGGTCACCCGCAGAGAACGAGGTCCTGGGTTCAAATCCCGGGTCGGGCCAAAAGTGATGTTTCTGTAAAAAGAAAAAATTCTCAGCATCAGCCCGAAGTCTGGGAGTTGGCGGTATTATACCCCCGTGCCTCGGAGAGCACGTAAAGCCGCCGGTCCTGTACCTGACCTCTTTCCGGTCGTGTCGCCTAGGCGTCCCATCGGATCATGAGAGTGAAGGAATAGAAAGTGCTCCTGTGTTTGCGCACACACTTGAGCACTATAATATGTCCCGCGCAGATGGCTAATCTCTGTTGAGACAGGCCGCCGTGGTCGATATTCGGCTAGGAGGACATTATTATTTATTATATTAGTGTAGGGGCAAGAGAGAAAGGTGAGGCACATTTTACGTTTTCGGAGCCAGTTACGTTTTTGTAAGTATATCAGAGTTTTACTACAGTCGTATTGTTTAACGCACACTAGTTTTTTAGGGTTCCGTAGCCAAATGGCAAAAAACGGAACCCTTATAGATTCGTCTCTCTGTCCGTCCGTATGTCACAGCCACTTTTTTCCGAAACTAAAAGAGCTGTACTGTTGAAACTTGGAAGGTAGATGTATTCGGTGAACCGCATTAAGATTTTTACACAAAAATAGGAAAAGAGCAGTAATTTTTGGGGGTCCCCATACATAGAACTTAAACTCAACTTTTTTTTATGAGAGACACTTGCAAAGTGGTATAATGAGTGTCGTCGTCGGTGGCGCCTCGTGGTTGTACAGAGGCCAGCACATCCAGCTTCCCCAATCTGACAAGTTTATTTTATAGATTTTCAACTTTATCACAAAATTTCAATTTTATTTATTCTTAAACAATATTTTACAATTGTGTTAGAATTCAATCTTTATCATACAAGATCATGGAACAGGTATACAATAATAAGAAAATTACAATGTCCAAATTCAAAATAGTTAAAAAGTCGAGATAACATTTAAACAATCAAATAATAATTAATAAATAAATCAATATGTAGCATTACAAATGTCAACATGTATTATAATCAGGAAATTAACGTAAATAATTAAGTATGTTAATTTCACCATGGTCACAGTTCATCTATACAGTACAGACATTTAATTTTGTCCAAGAGGAATTCTTTTAACTTTGATTTGAACTGAGATGTGTATATTAGACTTTTAAGGTCTAATGGTAGCTTGTTGAAGATAACAACTGCGTTATATTGTACACTATGCTTAACTATATTCAAGTGTGGTATTATTTTCATTCTAAGGTCTTTTCTGCGTGTGTTTTCTCTAACTAATCTATCCACATCTGTTTCATAGTCATGTAAATATTTCTGAAGGTTGATTAGGAGTACCAAAACATACAAACTGGGTACCGTAAGTATTTTAAGAGCCGAGAAGTGAGGCCGACAACTGTCTGTTTGTGAGATACGCACAATGGTGCGTATAGCCCTCTTCTGTAGAATGAATGCTCTTTGGCAGTTGTAGTTGTAACTATTACCCCATAAACTTATGCTGTAGGTACCTAAGCTTAGCCTCTATAAGAGCATAGTACACAATTAGAAGGTAAAAGGCAAAAGCATAAGATTCACTGTCGATTGGGGTAATTTGACAGATTGGGGTAGCTTGATGTGCTGGCTGTACATACCCTCGGCCGGTGAGTTCAAGAGAATTTCTAATAACCTTTACATGTTCATGTTCAAGTCGTGATGTCGTCTAAGAGATATTTCTGGGGTAACGGAGAGGATGATAGGAGGGTACTTCACTGGGACAACCCATTTTGAGTTCGAAACTGCTCGAGGATCGGCTTCTAAAGATTGCTAGTTTCTAGAAATAAGAAAACTATGGGAAAAGGCTGAGGCTACGACAAGATATCACAATTCATAAGTGCTTACTTGAGCCAAATTATCAATTTCTAGTTTATGGATTTTATTGTCAGACTTATACCAGCGTAACTAGGACGGTGAGGAAGACACGTGTCTCGCTACAAAATTAAATAATCTCCCAAGTTTGCAATCACAGACTTTAATTTTTACTGAAGTTATCCTATGCTTTCACCTTCGATTTGTTGATGATATAGTAGTCATGGGTGACACCATGGAAGACCCCGGTAGAATGCTCGATGACCTCAGCAGAGTTTTTCATTAAGTGGGGCTGAAAATGAACATGGATAAGACAAAAATCATGTCCAACGTCCATGTTGCACCCACTCAATTGAAGGTTGGAGACTCTGCACTCGAATTTGTGGAAATCGGGAAGCTACGTAACATCTTCTCGTCCAAAACACCGCAGTGTCTCAAGTCGATAGTCTTCGCCCAGTGCGGTGATGACTTACGGAACAGAGATGTGGTCGCTCACTATGGGCCTTATTAGAAGGCTCAAGGTCACCCAAAGAGCAATGGAGAGGGCTATGCTCGGAGTTTCCCGGCGGGATCGAATCACAAATGTCGAAATCTGCAGGCGAACCGAAGTCACCGACATAGTCCGAAAAATAGCAAAACTGAAGTGGCAGTGGGCGGGGCACATAGCTCGTAGAACCGACGGCCGTTGGGGCAGAAAGGTTCTCGAGTGGCAACCACAAACCGGAAGACGCAGCGTAGGCAGGCCCCCTACAAGATGCACCGATGATCTTGTGCAGGTCGCTGGAAACTTCTGGATGCGAAAAGCGCAAGACCGGCAGATGTGGAGATCTTTCGGGGAGGCCTTTGTCCAGCAGTGGACGTCTTTCAGCTGATATGATGATGATGCTTTCATTGGTCGGACGCTGAGCTGTAGAAAGACAAGTATTCGTCGCCATGCTAGCAGCTCCTGTTGGCATTTGTAAAGCTTACGAATTACGAGGAATCTTTAGAACCTAACCTAATGTTTCCTGCCATCGTAATTATAATCCAAAGGGGGCCTCTGTCAACAATATTTTAGCTTAGCTAAAATATTGTTAGCCCAATATATTTTATTTTGAAATCAAGTTTGGTTCGTAATTTATAACACAGTCTTTTTCCGTTTCTGAACGTTTTTCCAAGGGTTGCCAGGGTTTCCAGGTTGCCAACTCTTAGGGCTGCCAGCTAGAAAAGAAATCGGTTATCTAGCGGAGTTATATTTTCTTTGGCATGTGCAATAGTTAGACACCTATAGTTACGTGGATTTTGTCTTATTCAACAACTAATTATTTCAATTTTTTATACATCACTCTATATTTCTTATTAAATCTTTGGAAGTAATTGGGCGTAGCTAAGGGGGGGGGGGGCGGCCCGCGCCGGGTTTCACCCCTTTGGGGTGAAGTAATTTTGATATTACACGTAATACTTACATTCTTAATTCATTTAGTATCTAATAGCAGTATCTTAGATTATTTTGAAAAACCCTTCAATTATTATATTCTCTTTTAATTCATGTGTATTTTAAAACAATATTATTGAGCCATCCTAAATGATAAATAGGTCCCTACAGAAGGTATTTTAGACGGATTGCAGTAATATTTTTTTGTTTACCCTAGGCAAGTATTACTATCTACTAAAGGTATTTATTTATTAAAATAGGTTTTGAAGGCTTTGCTGGCGTAAAAAGATTTTATTTATTTTTTATTTCTACACGTTTTACGATATTACTTTAGGTAATAATGTTTAATTGTAAATAATATAGGGAGTTATCTATTATTTACTTACTTATTATTTTCCGATCTAATAGCAATGGGATTTGTTTCCAAAAACGGAATACATTAATATTGTATGATATGATTAAAAAAATAATCATATCATACAACTTCGCGTACGTTAATTTGGCTCCGAGATGAGTAGCTCGAGTACTCGTGACACGGATATCACAATCAACGGTGGAGTATTTAACTAGTATTTTTCTAATAATACTTAAATACATATTTACACCCAGACGAGGATTGTTAATTAATATAAAAATATATTAATTTACAAAGCTAGTTACGTAACGTGTAGGTGTTTATTTACTGTTATAATAAGTTTATAAAATCAACGTATCATTGACTAACTAAAAATATTTTTTAGAATACCCAGAACGAAATATGCCTCGGGGAATTCATACTTCGAAAAGACAAAGCGGGTTTCAACAGAGAAAAGCCAAAAACGCTAAAATTGCTGAAATTCAGAGCTGAGAGTACGGTTCTCTTTTCAAATATGTCACAAAAGCAGATATCATCCAAAGTTCAAGTAAAGTACCCGAGTCTCCTGCTGACGAAAGTAATGATTCACATCTTGGAGACTCACATTCAGATAGCAACATCGACCACACAGAATCAATGAAGACGACCCAGGACCTTGACGGAATCAAAATAAATAATGAAAATGACGCCTTTAATGCTACTTTCGGAAATAGCATTAGCTTCGAAGAATCAGTTCAACACTTGAGAGATGTTTCATGTTGGAGTTACCGGTAGCTGATAATGTTCGCATTGACATAATAAAAAAGGGCAGCGAACATTTCCAGAACAAAGAAGGACCGTTTCCTACTGTATCTCGTCATTATTCAAAGATTAAAGGTGAGTCTCGTCATCTTTCTCAGGAATGGTTTTATAAACAGATGCCTAGTAGTGAAAAAATTCTACGATCATGGATGGTATTTTCTCCTATAATAAACTGTACTGTTTTTGCTGCCAGTAACATACAAACAACATTTACAACGGATTTCAGAAGTGGTGGAAACTAAATCCTAAAGTATTGGACCATGAAACTTCATGTGAACATTTAGAAAATTTCGAAAAGTGGAATTTTTTGGTAATGAGATTAAAATCTCACACCACAATAGATGATGTAACCTTACAATGAATGAATACGGAAAAACAGAAGTGGAAAAGTCTTTTATCTAGATTATTAGATATAACCAGTGAACGCAATTGCGTTCACTGGATATAACAATGTTTTTGGCTAAACAAAACCTAGCATTTCGTGGATATGATGAAACCCAAGGGTTGTCTAATAAAGGTATTTTTTTAGAATTAGTTAAACTGCTGTCAAAATATGATGCAGTACTCAAAGAACATATACTATATTTGGAGCAGGAAAAATCACCTAAAGTAACATATTTATTGCCAGAAATGCAAAATGAGTTCATAAATGTATTAGCTAATCATGTAAAATGTCAGCTTTTCAACTAAATTACATACATACATACATACATAGACTCAGGCCTGTTTCCCAGAGGGGTAGGCAGAGACAACGGATTTCCATTTGTCACGATCTTTGCATACTTCTTTTGCCTCGATTACTGTCATTATATTCTTCATACATGCTCGCCGGTTTAGGGTACTTCTGACCTGCCCTTTCTTGAGAACATCTCCAATTTGGTCAGAGAATGTTCGACGTGGTCTTCCCCTTCCGGTTGTCCCATTCACACAGGCCAGGTATACTTCTTTTGTCAATCTTCTTTCATTCATCCTTTCTAAATGGCCAAACCATCTCAGCATGCCTTTTTCAATCTTTGTGACTACATCCTCTTTCACACCACAACGCTCTCTTACATCAGTATTTCGAATTCTGTCTCTCAAAGTCACACCACACATACTTCTCAGAGCTCTCATTTCCACTGCATTTATTTTACTTTCATTCTTTTTCTGCCATACCCAACTTTCACTTCCATACATTAAAGTTGGCACTAACACTCCATCGTGCACGGCTAGTCGAGCCTTCTTTGATACTTGCCGGCTACTCATAAAGGCGTGTAGTGCCCCATTCACTCTGTTCCCCGCATTTACTTTTCTAACAATATCTTTTTCATATTTCCCATCTCTCGTAAACAATGTTCCCAAATATACAAACTCATTCACCTGTTCGACTTTCTCTCCTCCAATCACAATATCACACGCTGTCGTGTATTCATCCCTCTCAAATACCATTACTTTCGTCTTACCTACATTCATTTTCATCCCTTTCCTTTCAAAAGATTCATACATATTTGTTACCATCACCTGCAACTCGTCCGCCGATGATGCAAGTAAAACTTGATCATCAGCGTAAAGCAGACATTTGATGAGTAACTCATTCATCCTTACACCGCATTCACTTTCTTTCAAATCTTTTAAACAGCTATCCATGAATAGGTTAAACAACCACGGTGACGCTACACATCCCTGTCTAACACCTTTTTGGATGCTAAACCACTCGGTGTATGACCCGTTAATCCTCACGCAAGCTCTGGAATCCCTATAAAGAGATTTCAGTGCTTGAACAAGGTTGTCGTTCAACCCATACATGGACAGTACCGACCATAGTTCATTCCTCAACACTCTATCGTAGGCCTTTTCTAAGTCTACGAAGGAACAGTAGACCTTTTGGTTTTTGCCCAAAAACTTCTCTACTATGCTTCGCAGAGAAAAGACCTGATCCGTGCATCCCATTCCTTTCCGAAAACCCGCCTGTGCATCCCATATTTTCGCATCGGTTTCTTTCACAACTCTTTCAACCAATACTTTTGCATACAACTTACCAACGACGCTGAGCAGACTAATGCCCCTATAGTTTTTACAGTCTTGCCGTGAGCCTTTCCCTTTGTAAAGAGGTACAATGACAGCCTTGCACCAATCACTTGGCACTTGGCCGGTGGTATAGCATAAATTGAAAAGGCTGCACAGCTGACTCGCTATGACGCCATGTCCAGCCTTCAGCATCTCGGAAGTTATCCTGTCATACCCTGGTGACTTACCTGATTTCATACCCTTAATAGCTTTTACAATCTCATCCATACCAATTTCATCTTTACATTTGTTCTTGTCTATACTTAGTGAACTACGTTCACTTTCTGTTACACCTCTTTCATACAAACTTTCAAAATACTCCTTCCAACGTTTTAATACGCATTCTTCCCCTTTCACTATATTTCCATCTTGGTCTCGTATGGATTTCAGTTCTGAGGTTTGAGTTATGCCTCTTACTGATCTAACGGATTTCCAGAAAAACTTAATGTTCATCTGAAAATCCTTAGACAACCTTCTATCAAAATTATCCTTTTGTTCATTTTTCTTTTCGTTCACCACATCCTTTACAATTCCTTTCATTTTCCTATAATCATTCCAGGCCCTTTCTATATCCTCATTCGTCGCCTTATGTATTCGTTCGTTTGCTCTGGTGGCTAGCCAGTCTAACCACGCTTTCTTTTCACATACAACTTTTTGTACACTTTTATCCCACCAAATATTCTTCATCTTTCTTCCTCTTCTTCTCTTTACTACACCACATACTTCACCAGCTACACTCACCACACCTTCTTTGACTACCTTCCATAGCTCTTCTACTTCTCTTATGTCTTCAGATCCCTCAAACTTCTCAACCAACTTACTTTTGTACTCATCTGCCACTTCTTCCTCTTGCAGTTCCTCTACTTTTATTCTCTCTAGTACACTTTTAACACTCTAGTCAACTAAATTAAATCGGCCAAATATTTCGGAATCATGTTTGATACCACACCTGACGTTTTACATGTCAATCAAATGTCTGAAGTGATTCGTTTTGTAAAAAATAATAATAAAAAGTAGAAGTCAAAGAAGTATTCTTGGGATTCTTTCCTTTGCATAGAAAAAAAGCAGCTGATGTAAGTGCTGAAATACTAAAGAAGCGATGGCTTAGATATTATGATGTGTCGTTCTCAAGGTTATGATAATGCTGCAGTTATGAGTGGTATACACGGAGGTGTGCAAGCTATTATAAAAGAAAAAAAAAACAATAAAGCTATTTTTATTGGTTGAACTGACTGAAAATGTGACTTGTGTTACATTTTTCGGAGCAGTGGAAACAATATTTAACTTTTTTTCAACTTCCACAAGCCGTTGGGAAGTGCTCCTCAATCACAGCAAAGCATCTGTTAAAAGACTTTCGACAACGCGCTGGAGTGCTCATTATGGTGCAGTAAAAGCATTGGCTGAAAATGTTGATGGGATAATATCTGCGATAGAGGAACTATGTGACCAAGACGTAAATTTAGAAACTAGAGGTGCTGCACAAAATCTTATGCCTTCTGTGTGCAATTTCTCATTTCTTTTCTTTTGGAATGATGTGCTAAGGGAAGTGAACAATGCTCAGATTGCATTACAAAGTAAAGGTTTATGTGTTGATGAAATAATCATGGGGTGACACCTATAAAATCCGCCCCGGGTGCCACCTATGCTAGCTACGCCACTGGACCGACTCGCTTATATTTTTTTGGCACAAGTAGGTAACATTGTTTATATTAGTCGGTATTTCATGTTTAAATGTTACTTTTGTGTACTTAGGCTCGAATCCTTTTTTCGGAGGGCGTCGTATATATCGTTTTCCATCAAAACATATCCTGTTTATTTTTAAAGTATCAGATTAAAGTATATTCTTCTACTCGCTTACTGTTACTAGTTTTCATGCCTTCTTGCATGCCTATGGCACCATTGGCGTTTGTAATTTTATGACAATCACTGTATTTAATTTATCATTTTCATTTGATAAATCAAGCTTAGAAAAGCGGGAATTTCAACATTCTCCATTGGCAACCATAACTGACATTGACGTTTCCTAAATAAAATAAATTTTCGATAGGTACATCGAAAATCAGCTGGGTATTTGCTGAGCTTTGAAGAGAAATATTAAACTAAAATGTCTGTCCGATTAGGTGGAAGACTCAGGGAGTTAAGGATCCATTTGTGTCAAACAGGTGCACAATCGAAGGGAGTAAGGTAAGAAATTTGATTACATAAACAGTGTTATAACCTCAAATTTATTGTTTTTAATCTATCGATATCTTTCAGAGAATTTATTCAGAAATACTATGTAAACATCAAGAAAGAGAATCCTACTTTTCCCATATTGATCCGTGAGTGCAATGGAGTGCAGCCGCGCATCTGGGCTCGCTACGGTTTGTATATATTTCTCATGCCTAGTTCTTTGTCAATTTAAACATACAAACTTAAACATATAGAACATCGTAGCAATAATCGGAAAATGAGCATGTTTTACTATGTTGAATAATGCCACCATTGTGGTTTTTATAATATCTTTTCACTCCTTCTAATTCAATATCTAAACAGATCATTTTCGGGAGTGGTTTTCAATTTAAATAAGTATTAACATTTATTCACCCTGAAGACCAATGCAATTTACCTATTCTATTTAATTAAAAAATATTGTATTTAATTAATACAATGGGGTTTAAATTCTAACTGTAAATATGTGTCTAAAACAAACTTGATTTCTGTTATTGTTATTAGACAGTTTATACTTTTCATTAAAAATCACAATTATATTTATTTATACCAATGTAAAAAAATTAACAAATTGAAGAGGAGTTTATCAATATCAAACTATGTTTATCACTTTTATGATATTATTTTTTAAATTAATTTCTTGAGTCAACTAACACTTCCATCAAAACCCAAACTAGGCAGAAAAGTTGAGGTTGGTTTTATTATGCCTAAGAAGTTATTAAAAATTTAATTTAATTATTTTTTTTATCTTTGATCAGTTGGGTCTATTTATCTGGTCATAGTGCACAGAAAGACCCTGCTGCCGGTTCTCTAGGAGATAATCCTTCGGGACATATTTTACACCCTATATGTAACGAGATGGAGTGGTGATATTATTTGCCGTCAGCAAAACTATCACCAAACATATTATATTTTTATTATTTCAGAAAGAGGAGTTGAAACTATGCACCCATTAAATGACTTGACATCTGAACAAGTATTTTGCCTGATCAAAGGATTTTCTAAATAAAGTATAAACAATTGTTATTCAGTATGATAGCTTTGATACATTGAACCTTATTATACATTCACTTTGACCTCAACAGTGACAGTGACAGTGATTACGTAGATATTAGTTAGATTTCACAGTATGAGTATATCCACTGACATAGTGTGGACTATACTACACATCCTCTTACTTATGAAGACATTGAAACACTTAATCAGTCTTCCACTTCTGGAGTTGGAGATGATTAAAATTGATGGGTCATACTAATATCTGCCCTGTTCGCTCAATGTTCAAACTCAATGTTCTCAATACGTATTTCTTTTCCATATCGTGAAAATTCCACCAAAATGTGATGGATGTCTTTCAAATCTACAAGTTTTGCAGATCGGTTTATAAAGTCAACTTCATACGATATTTTAACGTGTAACGTAATTATTACTTACAAGTTTCTTCATTAACATACTACCTTAAAAATGTCTTTTTCAGTCGATAAAACATCCACCATATTAGTCAAAGAGTAAAGAACTCCCCCAAATATGCCTACAATTGCCCTACCCACTTCCAGCAACCTTCACAAGATCATATGTCTACTTTGTAGCGGATGTGCTCATGCTGTGTCTGCCGGTTGAGGCAGTTTGTCGCCTCACTCCAGAACCTTTCTGCCCCAAAACATGTCCCAATCTAATTTGTCTGTATCAATATTTTTATAAGTAAGGGGGTTAATTGTTAAGAACCACACTGTTTTCCAGTAGGTATATTTAGAACATTTTAACTCAACAATTTGTAAAATCTCAT
Source organism: Pseudoips prasinana (assembly GCA_951640165.1). Taxonomy (NCBI): domain Eukaryota; kingdom Metazoa; phylum Arthropoda; class Insecta; order Lepidoptera; family Nolidae; genus Pseudoips; species Pseudoips prasinana. The sequence goes on from OX621236.1 coordinate 7,558,890, forward strand.
TATGTATTTTTTTTTTGTATTTTGTTAGTATAGTATGTCCTAGAAGATCAGCAAATTAGATGTCATTTCATTTATCATAGTAATTAGGAAATTCGAAAGTGTTGGTAGCTCCATTTTCCCATACCCTTATTAATTGGTCATAGCGTATGCACATATAACAACTTAAGGTTTAAAATAAGGTGGCAACTATCATACCATTGCCCAATTAAGGGTTAAGAACAAAGATACAGACACAAATATTTATTATTCAGAAGTAAAATAATTCCCGTTAATGGACAATTCGTTTTTGAGGAGTTTTCTTTTGTAGAAGTGCCTTTGAAATTTAATAAAAAAGCAATTTCAAACTGCCGAAAATAACATATTCGGCTAGTTTGAATATTCACTATATTTTATATATATTGGAACATAAAAAACCGGCTAAGTGCGAGTCGAACTCGACCACGAAGGGTTATGTACCATTATCTATAAAAACGAGCAAAAATTCAATTCTATAAAAACGTTTGTTATGTGGGAGCCCCCTTAAATATTTATTTTGTTTTGTGTTTAAGTATTTGTTGTTATAGCGGCAACAGAAATACATCGTGTGTGAAAATTTCAACTGTCTTAACTATCACGGTTCATGAGATACAGCTTGGTGACAGTCTGACAGACAGACAGCGAAGTCTTAGTAATAGGGCCACGTTTTACCCTTTGGGTACGGAACTTAACGGAACCCTAAAGAGTTCGTAGTCTATTTTCTTGTTATTTGAAACTGAACACTGAAAAAAAATGGATGTCGTTTCAGTTTTGGAGGAGAAAATAGAATAGGACACATTGACTTTAGTTAGGGAGGGATCCTCTTAATAATTCAGTGCGTCAGATTGACGTTTTAAACATTAACTTTGTGTATAGAATTTTTATATGTTGTTTTTTTACAGAAAAGGGAACGGAGAAAAGCTTGCCACTGACCAACCTAGCTTCTAACGACGTGATGTCGGCACTCAAGCAATTGGCGCAATAATTTATTCTAATTATATTTTAATTATTTGATTATTTATGTATGTTATATAAACGTTAGTTCGTAGAAAATGTGTTTTTATTGTCCAGAAATATTGTTCACCTTAAGTCTTCGTCATAGCGGGTCGATGGCAAAATAAAGTCGGACCAGAATTCAGGTAGAGTTTAGCAGTGTCAGTAGCGTCCTAGCGTTTACCAGTCGTACTAGGATATGTTAACAACTTTGTCATAGTCTGAGGAAGAATACCACACATGAACACCAGGGGCCCTCCGGCTAAGGCGCCGAACATCGATTTCTTATATGAAGTTCTATAAATAAAGGGTAAAGATGACTTAATCAATCGTTAAATCGGCTTCCATGAGCACTTGTGACGTCATAAATGGTCCGGAATCGATTGTCAACGTTGAAACCGATTTAACGATTGATTAAGTAATTTTAACCTCTATTTATATGAACGCCATTTAAAAAATCGATGTTCAGCGACTTAGCCGGTAGTGCCCCAGGCTGGAACTCTTTAAAAATCCCCATTGAGCAGATTTTACTTACTTCCACCAACCTGGGTCTGGAGTGGGTCCAGAGACTTCCAGATTTTCTGTAGGAAGTTTGAAGAGGATGGGTGGGAAAGCTATTTACTTATTTAACCATTTAACTGGTAGCAGGTAATTTTCTAATAGATTAATTTTGATTCTTATTACAAACCAAGAGAGTTCATAATACGGTGGCAACTATATTGCCACTACCAGTTAAAGGGTTACACACATGAAATGATCAAGTTCTGCGAATTAACAGCTTTGACAGCTAAGTAATTATTGTATGTATTATCTTAGCCCTCAAGCTCGCATTTAGAAGAAGACACTAGACACGGAGCCATTAACTTCGGACTTGAAATGTCTAATTGGCAATAGCTAAAGTGTGCACTTAAGAATGGTTCTACAGAGCTAGCATGTTGCAGAAGACTAGTATCTCGCAACAGCGTTCTATCAATGAAATCACAAATACATTTTTCTTGCTTTTACAAATTATACCTTTAATTTGTCTAGAAGATAGATATTACCATATGGATTTTTGTTGGATGATTGTAGACCAATAATATACTACACTGCTGTTTGCAAATATTTAATCTACGTTTAAATAAATACAAAAATCTATTCCCTAAAATACAACATAATGGTTCTATTATGACAGAGTTCACTAGAAAAAATCTTAAATATTACTATAAAATACACATACATTGTGATAAACCGGGAACAAAACATACAAAAACCTTGTTATTTTTCCTACATTTTAATTTTAATGAGACTAATAAAGGTACAACTAAGTAAATAAAACTGCAGGGGAACAGAGATAGTGATATATTACTGATACTAATATAGTATATTATGTAGGTAGTCTGTTATCTATACTATATTTAGTATATAATATAGTATAGATAATAGACTACCTACATAATTAAAATGATGCCCCTGTCTCTATTCCGCCCCCTTTACGTTTCCTAAGAAGGTAACTTTTAATTTTATTGTCGCCAATAGAAACTATGAATATCTTCTATAATCTATGGTGCTTAACATTTTCATGTTACGTATAATTATACACTCCGGGGGTTCACATACCACGTCACTTGTAGTGGGGTCATGAGAACCAGTAAATTTTCGAGAAATAAGACACCGCACCGCCTCCTCAGCAAAAACTTAAATATCTTAAACGCTTTAAATATCTAAGTTTATCAGATGAATATAATTATTTTTTCTTTCCAAATCATATTTATGTCTATTTTTTTGTTAGTCTGCTATCTTACGTAAATTCAGTCCATCAGTCCGATCCCAAATACTTGACAGAAATTTCATGTTATAGAAATTTCACATTTTACATGTCTTAAAGATATACACTCTTAGTCTTATTTAAAAACGCTACTTAAATTTAAGCCGGCCGCTCAACCATGGTTTATCAAATTTTTCATTTAAAAACACGATTTAACTTTGACCCGCGGTTGAGCCATGTCAAAATTTAAACCACGTCGGCCCCTGGTTTAAAGCTTGCTCAAATATGGCGGATTTTATTTGCATCAGCTGACGTTTTGTTTGACGTTTGTTTGTGAATGGAGGTTTTATTGAAGTTACTAACCGTTTTAATTTTAAAATAAATACTGAATTCCAGTGGGAATCTTATAACAAACTTCAAAATCCACCGAAGAAAATCAATAGTCCTTGAAAATGCACTGTTACGATCATAAATCTATCATTCCATGTCTACCATAGAGCAAAAATCATAAAGTTTTGATAAATAATTCGATTTAGTCGATTAATTTTGGTCAAGCTCTATACCAGTCTCAGAAATGTTGACAGTGTAAAATAAAATGACGTGACTTAGCTGAGAAACCTTTAAGTAGGGTTTTTAAATAAAGAAATAGTTGAGCGGGGTTTAAGTGGTTGAGCAGGGTTTAGCTGAGACATGGTTAAGCGGCGGATCAAGGAATTATTTTAAATAAGACACTCTTATTTAAAATAATTATCATGGAATGATAGATTTATGATCGTAACAGTGCATTTTCGAGGACTATTGATTTTCTTCGGTGGATTTTGAAGTTTGTGATAAGATTCCCACTGGAATTCAGTATTTATTTAAAAATTAAAACGGTTAGTAACTTCAATAAAACCTCCATTCACAAACAAACGTCAAACAAAACGTCAGCTGATGCAAATAAAATCCGCCATATTTGAGCAAGCTTTAAACCAGGGGCCGACGTGGTTTAAATTTTGACATGGCTCAACCGCGGGTCAAAGTTAAATCGTGTTTTTAAATGAAAAATTTGATAAACCATGTTTGAGCGGCCGGCTTAAATTTAAGTAGCGTTTTTAAATAAGACTGATAGATGTTATACAAAAATCTCAATAACATAAAATTACTGTAACATTTATTTCTGTAACAATTTCAAATTTCAATAACTTGAAATTTCTGTAAAGTATTTTTCCCATCTTGGGCCCACCCCGTGATTCCCCTCGTCACTGTAATATGTTATGACATGATCAAGCAGCCAAATGAAATGTTCTAAATTATGCAAAGAACACACATACCGACTCCGCTTGCTTTAAGTATATGTATTTCTTATTGCTATGATCAACTACAGTTTGTTTTGTTACATGAACATATACCCTTTTATGTATTAAAATAGAACACCAAATTTACATGTAGTTTTGTAAATAAACATTTTACTTTAGTAATTGTTCTTACATATAAAACTAATTACACAAGTGTTCACAACATTAAAAAAATGGCAAATATAAAAACAACATAAATAAATAAGTATTTACAATATAAATACTTACAAAATTTATAGTTAAACATAACCAAAGTTGTGGTTACTTAAGGATTGGAAGGGAACAACACATCTGTGACACCCGGAAGTTTCCATGTGAGCCTTCAAGTACATTGAAGCGTCTATTACTTTAACGACGCGACGGGAACATATGTAATGATCAGTGCAACATAAACGCAACTTCACGCTAGTACGGTATATTAAACTTTAAGGTAGAGAATTTGTTCTGAGTTTTAAACTGTGGTAACCACATTACGTTACGTTTTATATATGTTCCAGCAAAGTTTACAGGATTAAAACTACCTATCACCATAGGATGCGACAGCATTGGAAGAACAAGTATTATATATATATGTATCTATTTATTATATAACTATAACAGTTGGCTCTATCACTGAGTACCGATGGGTACTGTTAACGAGGTCAAAGTACACCGACAACCAAATTTATAATTTTTATTATGCTGGATAGGATTGCGCTTGACCACGATCTCACCTGATGGTAAGTTAAAATGTGGTCGAAGATGGACCGCGCGTACCCATAAGATGCCTGTTCACTCTAGCCTTGAATAAACCCATGTTGTATGAGTCAGGAAACACATCGTTAGGGAGGGGGTTCCACAGCTTAGCCGTGCGTTTGATGATAGAGGAACCGCTTCGCACGGCATAATGGGATGTCAACAACAAAGTGGTGGAGACCCTCCAGACGCGAGATGGAGGGATAAGTTCATGGAGGTCTTGAGCGCATTCTCTATGAAACAACCTATAGAAAACCGATAACCTTATATATATTTAATTTGGTATTGATCAATCATAAGAAACATCTGAAGATAGATAGATCGATTCATATGAAACATTATTCGGTGATAAAAAGTATCCTTTATATTATACTAAAGTGAGCGCGGACGAAGTCGCGGGCAGAATCTAGTAATCCCTATTCTGTCCATTCCTTGGTTTTTTGGAAGAGAACACATGTTATAGGTAAATAAGACTGCCAATTGTATACTTTTCAATTACATGATTTTACTATTGGTGTATGTATCAATCAACTTTAAGATTTCATTTAAATGTAATTTTAAAGTTTTAAAAATATCGTGTGTAAGGGACAGTTCGTTGATGTCAAAATTGTATAATGGTTTGCCTAATTCGTAAAAAAATACGCTTAATTTGTAATTTAAATTAGTTTAATCGTGTAAAATTATTAAGGGATATAATAACAGTTTAAGATCTATAACATTAAATGAGAGGTGATCATATTCACTATTCATATTAGAATACGTTAATGCAATAATTTTCGTTGCACTGTAGTTACGTAGCCTGCAATTTAAAACACTTATTCTAATTTGGTTCTAGTTTCTTCATTATATAGATTTTTACATATTTTATTTTAAGTACGAACACATAATGATAAATCTTATCAAATTTATATTGTTGGAAATTCCTCTCTGATTGTACGTACATTACACTTACCTACTTCTTAAAGAAATACCATAGGTATCGTCGCTTTACATTATATATATAAAAAATAAATATGTGGGAAAAGAGCACCTAAAAACTACCCAGATATATTTCAGACCAATGATATTAACCATTTGGATAGCCTTTCCAACTTCCGTTTTCTGTATTTTAAACTTTAAATAAGTCCTGATCTCTTTTACAGGTTACAACTACTGTCATTCTTCTAAAGTTCAGTGACAGAGGTTGACCAATTACAAGTACTTTCTAAACCAATTTTCTTATTTATTATGGATCATAGGCAAAGTCCAAAATAATATAACATTAATTACTAACTACAGTAATTTTCAAACTACCGTCACTTGAATGCGGGTAGTCCGAACATTTCGGGTTTGAATTCGGCCAGTGATGGGAGTACGATTGTTGCGTGTGTGGTCAGTCTCTTGTCGAGATGTGGGTCGGGTACCATCACTACTTGCATGCCTGCGCTGACGCCAGCTGTCACGCCGTGAGGAGAGTCTTCGAATACTAAACACTGAAAAGATAAAAGTTAATACAGTAATAGTAAAAGCATATAATTATTATTGAACAATAAAAATGTAAAAGGCGCCATCTGTTAGAAATGATCCAATCTAAGTATTGGCATACCACCGGTCTTAACCGTGTAGGTTTCGGCGAGATGGCGTTAAGTGTCTTCATTACTTAAAGTTACTGGAGCATATAATGGATGGATAAATTCAAGTCCAAACTGGTGAACTCGAATTTAAGCAACAACACATTAAACAACTTTTTTAATAAATATGTCGTCTATCATTATAATCAAAATACAATTATTTAATCAGCAGAATTAACACTACATATTAATTTAGTATTTTGATTATCATGGTTTTCCGCAACATAACGCCTGACTCCATTAATTGTTTTAAAAATATACAGGCTACAATATTTTTTTATAACGAGTGAATGAAATGTGACCATCTTGAACTCATTTCCAATCGAAAAGAATATCGAAATCGTTGTATAAACAATAGAGGAATCGCGTTACATACAAAAATACATTTAGCCAATTCATAACAACCCTATTTTTTATAATATTTATAATACTCAATAAAGAGTATTTTAACCGACTTGTACAAGGGCATTATCAATTCAACTGTGATCTTTTTACACCAGTATAATTGTAGTAGAGTAAAATCACAAAATATCTAACAACACAGTAATTTGAAGATCATGAAGATGTAGTTGAGGCAGTTCTAGGTAAAAAAGGATTAGAAATTTTAAGATGCATTTAAATTATCCAGCATTTTTTTTATTTCCTGTAGCAAACTTGTCTCACTTATTATTGAACTACTTTATTATATACTTAATTCGCATATTTATGTATGTGCGGGAGTGATCAAAAGGTGTTATATACAGTCGTGAAAATATTTGATGCCAGCCTTGCATGTTAGATTAGTTAGTTCAGATATCAAGTACCTACTGACAAATAATTCTAAAGGTTACCTTATGCGAATATTCACAATGTAAAAAAGTTACCTTATAAGCCTTACATGTGAATAGTTGCCAAATAAAGAATGAATAAAAGTTACTTTATAAGTCATTGGTACATGTGAATAGTAACCAAGTATGGAATTAATTAAGTTACCTTATGTGAATAGTGGTACAGTAAGCAATGAGTTTGAGGCGCTCATAGGTAGATGCTCCCACCGGTCTATAAGCTATCGGCGAGATTAAGCAACTGGGCTCACGGTCGGACCATAGATGGGTGACCACCAAAGTGGTTTATTTCTGAGCGTCTCCATGCTTCACAGGACACGTTAAGCTGCCGGGTCCCGGTTGTAGTCATTAGACGACAGTCGTTAAGTCATTTCAAAGGTGGCTTGAACAATTCAGACACCAGGGTAACCACTGCCTATACAATAATAAATAATAATAATGTCCTCCTAGACGAATTTCGACCACGGCGGCCAGTCTCAACAGAGATTAGCCATCTGCGCGGGACATATTATAGTGCTCAAGTGTGTGCGCGAACACAAGAGCACTTTCTATTCCATCACTCTCATGATCCGATGGGACGCCTAGCGACACGACCGGAAAGAGCTCAGGTAAAGGACCGACGGCTTTACGTGCTCTCCGAGGCACGGGGGTATAATACCGCCAACTCCCAGACTTCGGGCTGATATTGAGAAATTTTTCTTTTCACAGGATAGTCCCAAAATCACTTTTTGGCCCGACCCGGGATTTGAACCCAGGACCTCGTTCTCTGCGGTGAACACGCTACCGCTAGACCAACGAGGTCTATACGATAAATATGTAAGAAGCAATGACTTGAGGTTACCTTAGCAGTCTTTAATGATAATAAATTCCAAATATTTAATGACTAAGTTACCTTTGAAGGATGAGGTTTGTCTGGAAATCGGTCAGCAGCTATTAAGAATATATCTGGATGTGGTTTCCCATACTTGACTTCTTTGTCTGTGCTGCCCATAACTTGGTGGTGGAAGTAGGAGAACAGTTCCTTGTGGTGTGCGATTTTCGTGTCCACAGAACGTTTGCTGGACGAAGTGGCTAAGGCGAATGGTGTTTTGGTCTCATGGAGGTGGCGGATTAGTCTTTCAGCACCTGGAAAACAGATTTATTTGTCAGAGACATTTCCTTAACATCTTAGACAATTTCGGGGTGGGTCTATGCTCATCAAGCAGGGTACTTTACAAACATATAATAGACGGACACAAATTACATCCAGACTCAGAACAACTATTTACGGGTCACACAAATAGTTGTCCAGCGCGGGACTCCAACCCGCGACACGAAGCGGCGAGGCGACTGTCTTAGCCGCTGCGCCACACGCGCTTGCTTTTTATAAGAGGAATCATGATTTATTATACCTATATCTCTTTGGACTCCATTTATTTGAATAATGTCCATAGGAACACAGTTTTGAACACTTTTGCCTGGAGGAAAACCTTATTGCACAGCTACTTCTCAATTTCTTAGGAAATCTTACCATACTTCCAATTATTATGATGGATGCCCAATATAATTCTCTACCACATATTATGAGTAATTTTGCAATACAATAATTCCTCATTGTCCATGCTGGATATCATCAAGGTACGTTTTTACGCAATATATATCCGGTATAGGTATCCACTACTTTGCCTAGCCAGACTATGATGTGGATGCAGCTGTTTGTGACAATTAAACTATCTACATATGAAACAGGATAGAAATCGCGCATCTACCACCTCTCTGGTCGTGACTATCGGCCTATCCATCCCATCCAGTAAATTTAACACACTTGTGCACTATAATATGTCAGGCGCAGAAGGCTAGTCTCCGTAGAAACGGGCCGCCATGGCCGAAACAAGACCATCAGGACATTATCTATACAAATAAATAAAATTGGAGAGTCTGTTTGTAATATTGAAATAACCGTGTTTTACTACTTGTATATGAACACATATACGGTACATACACCAAAATAACATTTTTTACAATTTTTGTCTGTCTGTCTGTTTGTTCCGGCTAATCTCTGAAATGGCTGGACCGATTTAGACAGGACTTTTATTGGAAGGTAGCTGATGTAATAAGGAGTAACTTAGGCTACTTTTATTTTAGGAAAACAAAATAAACTTATTAACACGCGGACGAAGTCGCGGGCACAGCTAGTTATAAATAAAATCAAATAATTTATAAAGTAAAAATAAAATTTATATTTGTTTTCAGGCAATAGACAACCATACATGACAGTGCTTCTAATTTAGATTTTGAACCTTGGACTTGAATTAATGTATGAGATAATGGCCATATGCCAAACAAAATTAACACTCATTATGTAAAAAAAATTGGCTAGGGTTCCATTTTCGACACCAGATATAAAAAACGTGGCGCCATTTAACTTAAATGTATTTTTGTAGATGTGCATTTCAACACTAATCCCCGACATAGCAGAGTTTTCTACTAGACTGAAATAACAGGTTGGAAGGCAGACAGATATTTGAATTAGTATTAGTTCTGTAAATCTGTCATCAGCAGCAATCATGGTAGCAATTAGTATCCTGCCTGACCTGCATCATGGGTGTAGAACAACCAAATAACTAACTCAAATCGGAAAAGTTTACCCTGGTAATTTGTTCAAGCCTATGACATGGCAACTTACAGACACAGCTATAAAAGTTAATCGGCTGTAAGAAGCACTTCTGACAGCGGAATAACTCTTATAGCTAGTTGCTCTCACAAGTCTGTAGAGAAAGATTCATGTGATCCATGAAAGAGGTTAATTCCTAAGTCTAAGTTGTCATGTCTTATGCTTGAACAAGTCACCAAGGTAACCTTTCCCGATTTGATATACAAGAATCAAACAGTGTAGAATTGACCCCAGGACACAAAACAAGGGCATACATTTAGGGTTTAAATTCCAAGTCTCCATACTTTGGAAGGAATGCTAACCTGCTTGTCTCTCCTGTGACTGTACAAATAACTAACTGTAGGGAATTCTGTAAGGTTGGACCTAAGGTATTCCATGTTTACTTAATTTTTTTATATGGACATCTGACATTGTTTAACATGTGTGGCCTAATGACTACAGGCAGGACAGAAGTTAATATAGGGTACATTAACCTGTGTAGTTTAGTCCCAGGTATGGAGACTTGGAATTTAAATCCACTTTACAGAAATGACTGGAGAAGTACCTCCACCTTACAGAAGACATTCCTTAATAATAACATTAATAACTTAATGTTGTGTTTCCGCATGTGAGTAAGGTTGCCAGAGCTCATCAGGGTGGGGGAAAGGGTCAGCAACACATGCTTGCTGACTTTTATAAGGGCCGATAATGCACCCGCGACCTCTGGTGTTGCGAGTGTCCATGGGAGGTGGTGATCACTTACCATTAGGTGACCCACTTGCTCGTTTGTCACCCTCTTGTATAAAAAAAATTAATCTTTCTCCTTTTACTGAATTTGTTACATACACCTTATACCTGTTTCCATTTCATACAAGTCTTGTCCATCTTAAGGTTGTCAGTAAGAAATTGCAGCTGCACTTAGTAAATTATTATGCAACTATTTTTGTTCTATTTTTATAATTTATTTCATGTACAATAAATAATATTTTATTGTATATTTGATGCTTGGAGTGAATTATGTTTGGTTTAATTAATATATATGTATGTTCATAAATATGTGTGAGCAATGTGTGTTAGCCATTCCTTATATGTTGTGATAGACTTTGGTGACCTATCTTTGGGTATCCTATTTTTGGCTGGACCATAGCTTGTTTGCAGTATCGGCAGTTTATAAGAATTCCATTAGTGGTTAAATCCCTTAGTCTAATACCTTAGAACATAAAATTATTAAATACATACCATCTAACAATCTGGTACCAGCCAACATAGTGTCTCCAAGCTTCAGCAACTGGTCTCTAAACTCATCGGGACTGCAAGGTAAGTTCAGCTCCTTGCACAGAACTTGTGCTAGCCTCTGTTCTGTACTGCCTAGTACCTTCATCATTAACTCATCAGTATATTTGTGGCCATAGTTCGCACAAAGCTTTGTTATCATGTTTTTGTAAACTGTTTCAGTGTCTGTAAATAAAATATTTATAGATTATTCATTGTTCTGACAGTCAACTAAAGTAGTTTCTCTGAAACAAACAGATATGTTTTTGTCTTTTTTTCACATCTGATAGGTGGTAGTATGTTGTGATATGCTAAAAAGGTTTGGCTTGCCTTGTAAGGGTTTCATTTCTACCAATAATTAATTTATAGTTTTATCAGTTATCTGGTCTCCATAGTACAAGCTTTGTTTGGAATTTGATGGCCATGTGTCAATAATGTACCAGGATAGGATAGTAATTTATTTGGACAATTTTTTTTTTAATTTTGCCCTTGCTCTGATAGTTCCTGTGTATTGAACAAAAATCTGTTATTGTGACCTGACTATAGTATGTTAGACATATAACATACTTTTTTCATGAGTATTATAAACATTCTCATCAATTTCTCATTCTTGCAGTTGTCATCAATAGTTGTAGCAACTTACACAAAATAATGAGTAGAAATAGCAATTTTTGGTACCTTGATGCTCTATGCATCTAATTTTTGTTGTAATAAACTGCTACCAATATTTCATATTGCTAATGTAAACAATTTTTTATTATTTCAGCGGTTTGGGGTTTATCCACTAAAGTAAGTATGTAAGTAATCTTTATTTCATCAAAAACAGACAAGATTTTATAATCATCACAATTACAGTTTCAAATATTTTGTCTACAATGACATGCAAAATTTTATCAAATCATGTACATTCAGCTAACATTAATTAATAATAATATAATAATAAACATAGTCACTATAAAATAAACTTCCAACATATCCTGTGATCAAAGAAAGAAACATACTAGAAATTGGATATAGTTCTTTGTATAAATTTCAGTACAGAAATTAATATTTTAGTATTTTTTTATTTGTATCTGAGCATAATATTTTAATTTATTTAATGGAACTATGTCAAGTAAAACAGTCAATAAAAAATGGTATTCTATAGATATTGTTTATAGTAATAATAGATAAATAAAATAAATAAATATGGTCGAACAAATATTAACTGCAGAATAGTTGAGCATAATCACAGCTAATAGATAACTTGTTTTGATACTGCTTTCACCCAAACATGTGTGGGTCTGGGTTAGTATGTTTGTTACTCCTTTATAAAAGAAAGAAATAATTTTATTTACAAAACATCTATGGAAAATACATAACAATTGTGATAAACATTTTAAACATTATTAAGTTTTCTCCGTACTGGTATAAAAAATGCTGAAACAGCATCTATACATATAATAAAATCGTAGGAAAGTCAAAACTGTACGTAGAATATTTTTTTTAAAGGATACTTGGGACGTGATCTACAATCAATATCGAAGCCAAAAATATATTTTTTAGAATTTTTGTCTGTTTGTCTGTATGTATGTCCAGGCTAAACTCAAAAAGTACTGCATGGATTTATTTCAAATTTTGCATGAATATTACTAAGAGGTCGGGTCAACATATAGGCTACAAATTATCACGCTATCACTTACGGGGGAGGAGCTGTGATATATTATAAAATTTAACGCGGGTAAAACCGCGGGGCGCAGCTAGTATTAAGATGAAATTTGAAATGGACACGACTAATATGCTTAACTAACAAAAAAAACTATCTACAACTACCGCTGTAGATTTTTTTAAATTTATTATTCAAATAGGTACATCTACACTATAATAGGAGTGACACGATCAAACCGTGACTTTGTTATTTATTATGTAAAAGCTTGACTTCTAACCTTGCGTACCAATAACATTGACAATTAACGAAGGTCGAATAACTGAATAACTCACCCAATAAAAGGCCATCCATATCAAAAATGCAGTGCGAAACCTTCTTATAATTCGCCTGCGAATAATACCTTGCTCCTATAGCCCGCGACACACTTTTTAATAAATATAGCCTCATGGTGACCGGTTATATAAAAAAATCACAATATTGAATCAATACAATTCAATATAATATAACCTTACAATGTAATATTCTTTATAACTCAGCACAGCAAAAACGTTACTTATCTAATAAATAAATTATAGTACATCTAGACTTAGTTCATAGTTTTAAACTATGAAACGTGCGTTCATTGATTAAATAATATTTCATCTATTTTGATTCAAATTAGTTCATTTGTAAATAGACAAACAGTGACGTTTCAATTATTTTTACGCACCAATAAAAGAATCTAATGTCAAAGAGAAGGTCGTGTATTATTGGTGGAAAATTGTTATTTGACGTTCAATAAACCAATGATATGACAGCGAGTATGACAGTTTCATAAATATTTCTGTGAAATATTGCCAGAAAGCTAATTTAAAAGCTTTTTTAAATTCATTTTTACGGCTTTTGCTTCTTCGGCCTTATGAGCCTTCAGTAAAATATATTTTTATTTCGTTTATTGGTCAATATCATGTAAAGTCCGTCAGCGTCAAGTCATACATTGTTCTTGTCCTACCCCAGTAAAGCAGTGGCTTTACTAGAGGCTTATATGGTTTTAGATTCAACACAGAAAAACGCTATTCACGGCAATATGGCACTTTCCTCCACTTGTGTACGTTGTCCATGATGTTATGTCTAAAAATCCACCATATTTACACATAAAATCTCGAATTTACCCCAGTTTTTGAAAAGGAAACAATGCCCCGATGCCTCTTTTTCCGCGTTGGCGCCAAAAAAACCCTAATTTGATAGTAATGGTCTAATTTTGCCACATTCAGCCAGTTTAAGGAAAAAATAGAATTAAAATTTTGCAATCTCTCAATAAAGATGATGAATTATTGATGTCATTCCTTGAAAGTTTAGCCCTATTAAACATAACTAATACTTTTAGAATATTTGCTAACAACCACGGAACTACTGCGTATCAGAGAATATAACGCACACGAATAATTCAAAATATATCACGACTATTACTGCTTTGAAAGCAGTAATAGTAGTGATACGTTAGCATCTCTATTATGAAAGCAGTGCTTTCATAATAGAGATGCTAACAAATTTAAAGTCTACAACGCCAAGTCCCCGTACTTGGCGTAGATTGTATGTATACCCCTAATTATTTACCAACCTTTATACTACATCAAATGTTGATTAAAACGGCGCGGGGCGTCCTCATATATAGCATTCCAGCTCTATTTAAAACTAGCATTTACCTGTATCGGTTTAATTATTTTCATCATATTTAAACATGGCAATAATTTCAAACAGATGTTCTTCATAAGTGCAGTAAAAACATGAGCCCAAGTATGACTTAATATTTTTACTTACTTTATGTTTATAATACTGTATAATACCTGTCACGAAGTTCCAACGTCATACAGACAGTACTTTGAACGTCATCAGGAAGGACCGTCTTTAGACACGTGCTCAAATCATATCTTATAAAACTAATGATGAATGAGCCTACCTAAACTGTAAATTTACGGGGTTACGTTTTGATTTTAATATTTATATTCGGCCAGTCGTCATCGTGAAGTAAGCAGACACATTTAAAAAATAACCATAAACCTATCATTTGAATGCCCGCCATTCGGCAGCACATATTATGACATTTCTTTTTTCAAACGGCTTAAAAAAATATACCTACAAGATTTTATTGTTTTATGTACCTATGTAACGAACCCTAACCGAATAATTAGCTAATTATTATTTATACTTTGTACTTTTTTACACAACTAAATTTGTATCACTTTCCGATAACTGGCAACGTCGCGTGTTAGTAGCTTTCGGCTCACTTCAGTCGGCCGGTGCAGTCGAGCTGCGACCGCCATGGACCGCAGTTGAATCGTCGCGAATTGTGTGCATGGCGTGTCAGTACCGCTATTTAAGTTTTATATAAAAAAATAATTCAATCATACTTTTAATTTAAATTAAGTTTAAAAAAGTGTATTTCGTTTCACACTTTATTTCCATTTGTTTGAACATGGCTGTGAAAGAGTGTTGTTGTGATAAACTGTCGCCTAACAAAAAATCGATTTTCGGATTGAGAATGGGGAGCCAAATATTGTATTTACTTTTGGCTTCTTATTTCTTAACTGTCACTTCTGCCGCGGAGTTTGAAGGAACTTGTGCAAATGTGAAAAGTATATTTGAAAAGAATGGAATGTTGATGGCGGTAGACCTGCAACCACAACCTAACTCAGGTGAGAATGACGCGTTATAACAGCTGCATGTGATAAAGAAAGATGCAATACACTTGATAATGCATGATATCAATGTTTTACCTACCTGTATCTTACTTTACTTTATGACATATCCAACAAGTAATTGGGTAACCTACCCACTAGTAAATAATAACTGCTACTTTTATTATTGGTACGTTAAGATGAGCTGCCAGTTATATTTATCTCTTTCAATGCATCTTACAGCCTAGTAACAAAAAGTAGATCAATTATTGCTGAATTTCCATGTAGAGTAGTTACTGCAAAACTTTAGTCGTCCTTCTCAGTACTGCTATAGAGGTGGTTTTACACGTTTTTTTTACAAACTCGCGATCAAAACAAACCTTATCGTATCTTCTGTTATCAAAACATTTCTAGCGTGACTGATACATGTTGTGAGAGTTGTTATAAGGCTACGAAAATAATAATATCTAAGATTTGTTGATTGGCACTTCTAGATACGTATTTAAAACGTTTAAAGATTGCTCCTTTAGATAATTTAGAATTGCTAATTGGTCCAAAATAAGCTGCCGAAGCGATATTAAATTGCCTACTAAGTACAATAGTCATATATATTGCTGATCAGTAAGTTGGTAGTTAGATAAATTTGGTATAGATGTAGGTATAATGAGTAGATAATTAGAACGGATAATACCAACTTCTTAAAAAAATCTTTAACCAAACGTTTTTTTGTATAGATGCTAATAAAGAACAAGAGAGCCTATTGTTTCCTTAGAAGAATAGAAGCCCAAGATACAAAATGCCTCACCTTATCCATTTTTACCTGAAGAAACAAGTTCAGACAAGCAAGTTTATTACTCGCGGTCATAATCCAAGAAACTTCTTTAAAAGCTTTACATTTATTATTGTTTTGAATATCTTTTAAAAACAAGTTGCATGAATATCATTAAATAGTAACAAAGTGTGATCCAAGTATGATAACATTAAAAAGTTAATTGATTGGTTTCGCAATAGTTCATTCTCATCGTAAAACTACCTACCATACTTATATGTAAATGTACTCGATTCTAGCAGTTAATTAGGCTATTAGTCTAATCGAAATGCCTACATCTGCAAAGATGGCGGCACTTTATTACATTGACCTGTATGAACATTGAACCCTCAAAAATTGTTGGTCCAGCAAAATAAACATCATCGAAACACATGTAGGTGTAGTTGATACAGTAGGCGGCGTTGTGAAATGCCTACATTGCGACATCGGTGTTATAAAATAGACAATTCTGCGAATAGTCACTTCAAAGTATCAAAATCAAACAATTATGCTAAGAAAATAACATCTAATATGACAAGATAGAGTTCAAATTCGAATAAAATTACGATGTCATTGTCAGAAAACATTTAAAGCCAAAAGCTCGGCTACAAGTAGGCAGGTAATGGCACGCGGCTAAGCGTGGGCGATGCTGCGGAAGGTTCAAACACAATTTGACATGGTTTTCAGACATTTATTCGAATTTATGAAAGCTTTAAACTGAACATGCTTACACAAGGCTTCTTTGAAGCCTCTATCTTGGCTTTCATTATGAATGTGGTCAATTGATTTATGTACGCTAGTGCCCATAACTGCTGAAAATGCAAAACCATTTTTAATGTAATTAATAATGCATACTTTCGCATTTACGTAACATATATCCTGAGTACAAGGAAGATATCGAGACATCGATTTCATTCCCAAAAATGCTTTATGCCCTGACCGGTCCAACGGCACCATTCAGTCATTACATCTTCCTTTTTTGGCATTCGAAAGCATGTTCATCGTTCGTGCTCTTTAGAGTAATCGCCGACGAATTATTCCGTGAAAATTTACAGTCACGGACACGGTATTTGGCACGAGCATTTCTTTGCTACCTTCCCACGAGTGTCGTTAACATGAAGTGCTACCGATTTAAACGGCCAAATAATGATTATGGTAACAGCTCGAAACACCCGAAGTGGCAAATATTTTGTGTGCGTAAATACTAAACCAATGTTAACTTTTATCAGTATTCTGCACGCACACCACTAACAGGGAGAGCATTTTACTTTGAAGTTAAGCTCATACCATTCGTCACTGTGAACTGATACATTATTAATGAACCACTGCGCCACACCCAACACATTTCCCCTGAAACTACTAAGTGTTATATTGAACCAACACGGCTAATTGGACTCTGAGCCACTATAATTGATTCAGGAATAGAACTTAACAAGTCCGACCTATACAAACTTATTAAAGGTAATCATAATTCGCAACGGCATATAATTTATACGCAAATTTTATTCGTCGCCAATGGTAATTGAATGGAAGCGGCGAGATCAAATTGATACCGGTCTCACTATTAAGATAGTGTTCATTTTAAAAGCGCGGGTTGACGCCACGTTTCCTAATAAGGCTTACCGTCTGATAGATTGTCCGGTACTGGCGGGGTATCAAGTTCTACAAAGTATTTTGCATAGCTCGCGGTTGTTTAGCATGCAGTAGGTACTCGACCGTCGGAGCTTCTAACGGCGACTTGTCGCGACAACTACCAACATTTGTATACGACCAATGTTTCTATATAGTGATTAAAAACGAAACAAGATATAGAATAGCTTATTCTAATAAAGAGTGGAGTAGAGTGATTTATGACTGCGGACGTCAAGACTATTTCAGCTAACATCTGTTTTGGTGCAGAACTCATATTAAAAAATAAACTACAAACCAGTAATTATACAGCAAATAGTAATATAAAAGTCGGATCTGACCTGTGAAAATGTGCTCCGTCGTATCTCGTATTCAAAAAAGACATAAAATGTTCAAGCCACACGGGAATCTCGACAAGATTAAGGTCAGTAGCCCCAGATTTCCTTATATAAATATGCCTTCGCCGCACAGAATGTCATAAGGATGGACATCGTTATCATGGGTTCGGGTATCCTGTTTGGTTAGGTACTTTATTTTCTGAACTAACCTATCTATCATAGCTGTCATAGGAGTCCCACATTTATAGATAAAGAGCATTGACTGAGGTAAAAGTCCTTCGAGCTGAGACTTGAACGTCCATATTAAATTATATTGCCTTGTATTCTAGATAATGTCAAGTTTGTACTATTTGAATTACTTATTGAATGTCGCGTGTCCTCTTTGAAATGGGTATAAATTATAGAAATCAAACATTAATTTCGTGGAATATAGGCACTTACTTCAATTTATGACTAATTTAGTAGCTGGGTATTAATCTTTGCTATTTACGGATAAGTAGTCATTATGTCACAATGAAATTGTTTATGTATAGATACATAAGTTATGAATTAGAAAATAATACATTTATTTTATAAAATCATGAAAAACTTATCGTGTTCATCATCAATCACAGAAATTAATATAAATATAGTGAATTGTGAAAGTGACAAAAATTTACTAGTTTTAATTCATATTCGTTGTTACTTCCTTATTATTTTAAAATAAATTCCTTTCTAGTTACGATTTCAATTCGATTGTGTTATACTAATAAAATAATTTGGACGAATGCACTTGGAAAGCTACCGTGGAACTCTCACCTCCCGAATGTTTGGAATGACATACAAATTGTTCCGTGGGTGGACTGGTTGACAAGCCGGTGAGCATTGAGTAAACACGGCGTAAGGTCGACAACCCTACGCTGGGCTTATTGATTAAAAGCCTGTGTAATGATTACTAATATATCAGTTACGACATACCGGAAATCTTCAGTTACAATTCACGAGAGATTTATATACAAAAAGATAAAAATTCAGTTTTGAGTTATGAAGGGGATCCAACACAAACTTCATATATATTACCTTCTAACCTACCAATAACAACAAAGAACATGATACAAGTCTGCCAGTACTTATTCATTGATTAAATATTTCTGTTCACGAAACATAAGACTAGTGAAATTGGCATTTCATACGGGCAAAATAAAACAGCGACGGCGAATTAGCTCATACCTGAGGAAGAAATCCCATTATGCTGACATTATTCGGGCTTTCACAGTGTACCCTTTCAATCAGACTGGTTGAATGGTGCTCCATCAGTCACATGCACGTCAGACCTTTTATGTCCCGTCCCGTAACCTCTTATTTTGTAATTAGACTTGGGATATGGGGACCGGATGCCCCGTATTAAGTTTTTGCTAATTTTTATTATTCGGTTTCATTCCTAAGATATTCTATACAATTAATTCTGTTTGGGAATGTTTAGGGATTATTAAATTGCATATCGGTGTTTGATTACAAGATAAAATTAGTACCTACTGTTGAGTAAAGTCTTATTTCAAATCGTGTCAATGGTGCTTACCTTATACAGTTATCTGTATCAATAACAAGAGTTTATTGATGTGTCCAAAATAATCGACATCACAATAAACATCTTTGATCAATACATAATAATATGTACATATTTAATCGCTGAATTATTCTTCGATAGTCAGCTCAAACAATTGGGCCTATAAAAATAAAATTTTGCACAAATGTTCCCTTGCTTCATTCATCACGAAAAGAAATTCACATGGGAATTAAGAGTACTATGAACTAGCTGAACAAATTGAGTACCAAGCGAAATTATTCTGAGGCAATTTCCAGTATTCAATAAAACAAAATCCTGACGTAAACCAAAAGTCATTAAAAAATCATACACATGCAGAAGATCAATACAAATATCGGAAACACACGAATAGACAGATCGTTAAATTCGGGTCGGTATGACCGAATCCATGGAGGTCACGAATGACGTAAGCGCACAAAATACTGCAAGTGAAACACATAGAATACGCCACGTGGTTTTATTTGTGGTATAGAATTTGCATGCGAATCCAAACGCGTTCTACTTTCATGTTATACCTATTCTTGCAACAGTTTATTTACTGTTAGTGATTTTCAGAAAAGGAGACACGAGAATACGCCTATTGTTATACCTGACCACAGACATATGTATTTATATACTTGGTATCCATGACCTTGTTATTTTTAAAGCACCCGACAAAACCTACGCAACTGTCATGATCTTGAAAAGAGATTCTGTAACAAAAGTGTACAAAAAGACGATCCGCCTGATGATCGATTACACAATTGGCTTTGCCCTTCATGAAGACCTATTATAGTTCTGATGCGACGTTTTTGTTGCTTCCGCAGTGATCTCATCGAGTTAACTCTTTTTCTACCCACTGTTAATACAACCCTGCTATTCCATATTTGAGCTTGTCTTTATCTAGGAAGGCGCTAGCATGGTAATAGAGTAAAGTCCAGTAGTAATCGCCCAAAAATCAGATATTGGAATGTATATTGGCAGGTATTGCGAGATCAAACAAAAAATATCACTACTGGTTGAGTTAACATCTGAAGGCAGAGGTTGAATATCAAACCATCTACACACTACAGTCTGGTTAAGGTCCATATAAAACAGTGTGTGGTACCAATGTGAGTCGCGAACTTAAGATATAATAGCTGAATCTGTCTTCTAAAATTGCTTGCTGTGTCGCGGGCCGTAATTTGACGACCACAGATCGAGAGTGTGAGAAGTACCTATGTTATTCTAAGTTTGTCCAGCTTCAATAATAGAATATATCACGGATTATGTTTTGTGTCAACTAAATTATTGGTGTCTCTGTCTTCCATTTCTCTGGATAGAAATCTAAATCAGCAAGTAGTAGACAGTTGAAGCAATAAAGGTTTATTTATCGATTATTTCATCGGCACGGCAGTCTTTGATGTTCGATGACTACATATTATTTAGGTGCCTACTACCGATCGACCTTCAAGTGTTATTTACCTATCCGAAAGTTGTTTACAATTGTTTTGAAATCATCTCGACTTACTAAAAGCATTTCAATTGATACTGCGTTTTATATGTTAATGTTGCGATTTGAGGACTCGCTCGTTTGAATATTTTGGCCGTAAGTACTTGTAACTAATATAGGCTATTGCCTTGTGAAGTGCTACCCTAATTCTCAAAAGTTTTGAAATATCATTCGAACGTTAGTATTGACAACACGGTACCTACAATCTAAACGTTATCATAATTTAGTAATCTACTTTCATCGCTTAGTTAGTAAAAAGCTTTCACAAGAAAATTACCAACATCAACGAGAGGTGTTAACTGACTAGACAAGGCCGCACCTTAAAGGTACAGATTCAAAGAAATAACGACACTATAAACCACATTTTAGTAAAAAAGATTGTATTTATTTAATTGGCCGCCCGGGTCATTAAAATCCGATACAAGTTTAATGGTAAAGATAAAAACTCTTCGTAATTAGCTGTAATCCGGAAAATCGTCATTGTCCCGCAACTAAATAAGAGTATCTCGAAGGTTTTAATTCGCGACCGGACATTCCACGCGCAGGCGCAGGTGCCGACCTGTCGCAGCGCCGGGACCGGTCCGGTGTGCCGTGCCGCCGCGAGTCGTCCGAGGCACTGCCCTGCCACTCGCGCGCAAAAAATGTGCATTTGATTTAAAACTGACTTTACCAATCGTTTTATTTAATTTGTCTTTTATTCTTGAATAAAGATGTCCCAAACGTTTTAATCGCATTTCTTATATATTTTTATATTTTGTTGTAGTAATGTAGCTTAGGTACTTTCGTCATGGCCTGTAAAGAACAGTCTACGTTAATTATAAAAACTGGCGTATCTAAAAATAAAATAAATCGATTTAAATTAAAACCTTGGTGGTTCAATGACCATAAAACAATCTTGGCCTCTGACATCTAAAGTTGTTGCCATCCCGCCTTTGTTCAGCAACAAGGACGATTTCATCATGCTCTGGCCAAATGATGCGCTCATTCTTATTCATACAAAGAACTATGTAGGGCTTAGTGAATTGCCTTGCGGTACCCCCTTTACCAGTAAAGTGGTTTATTGAAGAGATTTCGGTGTCACCATAATCATTTATCGAATACCTACGTATTACTAGCTACTTAAATATGTTATTAATGATATATGTCCATCTTATAATAATAATTAAATTACCCTTGTATTTAGTCAAAACCCTATTCATGTATACTATGATTTCGGCTGAAATTGGCTATATTGCTTACATTCTACTACAGATAACAAATGCGAAAACCGATTTGCCTAATAAATTATTGCGATTTTATCTTAATTGTACAATCGGGCCACTTTACGATAAATGCAGATTACATAAAATGTTCTTTGTCGGTATATAAATACATTATCGTTGTTTGAATTTTTAACCGGTTTTGTGGGTTTAACTTTTAAATTGGAATAAGGAAAAGGTATTTTTAAGGATTTTTTTTTTTTTTATATTAAACTAACCCTCAATAAAATCTTAAGTACGTAGGTGACTATCATTAATATTTTAAATTGTCTGTGTTACATAACATGTATGTACAAACGCCAGCACATCAAGTTACCCCAATCTGTCAAATTTCCCCAATCGAAAGTGAACCTTATGCTTATGTGATAAAGTTGAAAATCTATAAAAGAAATTTGACAGATTGGGGGAGCTGGATGTGCTGGCGTCTGTACATATGTAAAGACATGATGTTAAGTAAAAGTAAGTTTCAACAACTTTGCACAGCTGTTCATTTCTTTTAAATCTTACACGGACACAATGACATGTTTTAATATGGAAGTCTGTTTTAAAAACGCATTGCGATTTCAACACACTATGATTAAAACCATACTTGTCTTTCAAAAATTTACATATAGGTATGGAGTTGTTTTATTGGTAAGCATTTAATACAATACCATTAACCTACAGATCTTACATGTATAGAATAACATGCACAGAAATAAAGAAAAAAAAATATTACTTTCTGTCAAATATTTGCTGAAAGAATTAGTAAGTTAGTAAAAGTCAAAATAATATTACGATATTATTATGATACAATGTAATTTGTTATGAAAAGAAACTGTCTATCCTTAAAAGGGCATTTATATTACAAATGTCTCATAATCCTAATATCCCAAAAGCCATACCCACTTCTGACTTTATTATATTTGCAGTAGGCGCTCTGTAATTTCATACATCATAATTGTTCCATACTTCCAAAGAATCATGCCATCAGCATTAAAGCGGGCCATCGTTCGCGCCGCATTAACCACGAGAACACCACAACACATGGTCATAACATACGTATAGTGAGTGGCCGTTTATATGCCATCACAGTATTAAATTACATACCAACTTACAGCCGCGCTGCTATTAAGCATATTTGTTTGATTATTTAATTCTCCTATTAGCTGTCAATTTAATTTTAGTGATCAATTTTTGTCCGTCACGAAACTTACTGTTTTTTTGGCGCGACTAGTAATTTGTTGATTCAATCATTCAATCCATAACTAAAACTTTATCATTTAGTTTTGTACTTAATCTGTTTACATATATTGTAAGAAAGATATCATGGAGATGGTAATTAATCACCTCTTATTTTGTGAAACATTAGTTTATCTATGTTTAACCATCATCGGCATACACATTTTAATTACAAAAAAATCATCTTTCTCGATTTCCTTCTCGATTCTGCAATTCTCTCACAATCGGAAGTAAGTGTTTATCCGGTTATGGTTGTTCTATCAAGTAAAAATAATTAAAATGTTAATGAAACTTAGCGGAGTTGTTATGATTTTATGGAGCACACTGCGTTATTATTTGTTTCCTTCTGCGTCATTTGCGGTTGAAATTCTCCTTAAAAGGCTATACAATTGTTTGAGTAATTCCTTTTGTAGTTCATACATAAGGCAATTCTATGTTTCAATGGTATTATCTCGACTGACAGAGATTGTAAGTCTGTAAAAGATATCCTTTTTCTCCTATTGATTTAGAGAATGTCTGCCGACCCTTTTCAGTAACATTTTAGTTTGAAGGAATCTTTAACAGCCTGCAGGATTGGATGAAATTCGTATTAGGATGATAGGTGAACGAAAAGAGGATATACCAACATATGATACTGTCCTGAATATATACCTACAGATAAATAGTAACGAAAACTAATGTAATAGATCTTTAAAATATTGAAAGCAACTTCGATAAACTATTTGCTTATTTTAGAATGAATAAAGAGTGAGTGTGTATACAAGCGTTTATATCAACAAGTTCATTGTCTCGTTGAAACTAAATCGGAAACTATATCGATTCAATATTCGAGCATGATCAAGTTCGTGCAGGTCGAAATCGAACATCGAGTTATGACGTGGCGAAAACAAAACGAGTTCGAATCGATTCCGTGCATTCCGACGCTTAACAGATTCTTCGTTAAGAATGTGAGCCCGCGAGATCGTATAATGATTATAATCTCGATTTAGTGGTCGATTCGACATCGTCTGATTTACTTAATGGAATAGGCAATAAGCGTGTGAAACGACTAGATGACTTTACATTGTGATGGACGCCGATTTGGTAATAGATGTTGATAATGGACACCTTCATGGTTAAATTGGTAGATGTGCCTCTTGTGACAATTGAACTTGCTATGAGATTCTATTAACTATGAGGTGCATCCTAAGTAAAAAATATGACGATTCTGAAAGTCCATTTACGAATGTATTGTCTTATCTTTTTGAACATAAATTAAGTTCCAAAGTCAGTTAAATTATAAACGGATACATATTTTAACACAACCAATCATAACATTTTGAATGGCAGAGTTAAATACGTAATCGAAACAGATGTAATCATAAAAAAGAAACAAACAGTTAAAAGAGTTACTATGGAAATGCTGAACTCGCGAAGACAGTTACTATCGGCGAAATTAATAAAACATGACATTTTGGAGAGGTCCTGGAGTCAGGATACAGGACGCAGTCGCATGCGCATGGGAGCGGAATGCGGTTCTGCGGGCCGAGGGGAGGGTGGCCTGGCTGCCACGGAGCCGGCCTATAAACTGCGACCGAGTGCTTAACGCGCCCGTAATTATTATGCCATGAGAGTCTTGGGCGATCACCCCTATAACATAACGCCAGCGCCACTGCGCATTGTTTTAATGGTTGCTGCAAATTGCACATGGAGATAATAAAATAAAATAAATAAAAAATAAAAAAGTTTTTTATTCACGTAGACTTTAAAAAAGCGCTTGTAAATAGTCAGAACATATTCGTAGTAATATATAATTAATTTATAATTATTTCTAGGTACATATAGATATTTAGGTACACGGATTGTAGGAAATAATTTACAATAAGATTTATTTTATAACCGTAACGGTATTTAACTAACTTAAATTAAGTTCATGAAACGATGAAATATAATAAACTAGCGGTCCGGTACGTGCTTCGCTACGCTTTTAAGTATTAGTACAAATTGTTTGTATATGGGAGTATAGAAAGATGTTGACTTTACACTTTTCAAGATTTTTTAAAATTTTCTCTACGTGCAAACCTTCCCTGGACTTCCACGAATAATTCAAGACTAAAATTAGCCAAATCGGTAAAGGCGTTGTTGAGTTATAACATTACAACGAAAAGTGGCATTGATTTTTATAAGTATAGATAAACTGGGAACTTTATTGTTATTTCTTCAGATACTACTCTAGACCTAGCTCTAGTAAATTCATTGTGAATTCTGTTGCAGCCAAGAGTTAGCACGGCTGGCATAAAAATGGCCGCATTAATAACAAAAAAATGTGTTGACATTTAAATATCTTGATATAAATGGGTATCTATAACAATCAGATGAACAAAAAACATAATAAATCCGACAATAGACATGCTTATATTATCTATACAACATTTATAACTAAAAGCAGTATGACTAGGCAGTAGGTATAATACTTTTGGAAGCGACCTTTTTTGTTGAGCTTTTAAAAATACGTAAGTTTATTCTATAACTTGTATAAAAATAATAAGTTGTTTTTTGTTCGTCTGTAGTTTTTATATTCAGTGCATAGACTTTATATTATGTGGAACGTTAGTTACAAAATTGAATGTTTGAGTTTAGTATTTTTGCCTTATTCTTTTAATAATTTAATTTTAATAAAAAAATAAGGACGCTTAATATTTGGTCACACTTCATTAAATGATGGAGAACTAACTACGCCTAGAAGTAATAGTTAGGTACCTATCTTAACTTTAAAAATGTTTCATTACAAAAGTTGACCATTTTAATCTCTTAAACTATTTATGTACGCCCATTTGATTTTAATTTTTTATCGCTAAATAATATTTAAGAGTAATTAAAAAAAAGGAATTAAATTTACTGCAAATGAAAAAATATATATACAATTGAATAAGTAGGTACTCCAATTAAGACAGTTTTGTTGTAAATTAAGTGGATAAGCTCTTTTTACTAATTAAATATAACTACGTGACTTACTTACTTAAATAATTAATAACGGTATTTATATAATTAGTGTGGACTATTTGATGACTGTGAACTTGATTGGTCCGAATCGTTATTGAAAATCAAACTAGAAAAAACTACAAAAATTTCAAGATTGCAAAGTTACCATAAATACTCTTTTCTAATGTTTATTTAATTGCAGTCATTCGGAATAACCAATAGGACATTTAATATAGAGGTTCATTTAATATAGACTCTTCCATTTATTAAACTTTTTATCAAAATTATAAACTTACTTTTATTATTAGTGCATATGTTGTTAATATTACTATGTACTACCTAAATTATTTATATTTATTACTGTTTTTTTTTAAGTATAGAACCAATTCAAACTTTCTTGACAACTACGGATTTGAAGGAAATTGAAAAAGAACTATTACAAATGAATAAAAAAAAACATTATACAATCAATTATGAAATCAAGTAAAACGTCCAATTAATAACCTCCTTCTATAGAAGCCGGCTAAATACATATTCTTTTACTATAGTCGGTTTAAAAATTAAGATAACTACGTTGGTGGTTTGTTCGTGTTCTACAATAAATCAAACAACATGTAAACGAAAACAATTATAGGTTTGTTTTCGTTTACGTTTCCGGTTTGACAGACACATGTGATCGTTTAAAAAGTAGTGAAAGAAATAGGCATCACGCTATGAATGAACCGGACCCGGCAGGGGGGGGATGGTCCGCTATCGGAATTCCAAAAACTCGAGTGGGTGATGGTCGATGCGCTTGCGCATAAAAAACTAGTCGATCCAACACAATAGCGAGGGGTCGACTTCGTGTCGACCTGCGACTGTTTCAAGAATACCACATAAAACTTAATAATATTTATGTGGATACAATGAAATACGATGTTATAAATTCTTTGCGAGGTCGAAATCTTCACTTCACACGTATCTAAAAGTATTCTTATTTTAAAATCGAATTCATTTCCAAAGACATTTTGTTAAAACTCCATGCCTTTAGAATTAGATTGGGTACTACAAATTTGTAACCACTCCAATAGCAACTGGTTGCTGGGTGACATTTAAGAAATGTAAGTATAGCTTAAAAAAATCTATTTCGAAAATGAAATTAATTGAAGGTCTAACACATTTATTGAAAACACATTTCCTTTAAAAAAAAACTATTATGACTTGAATTTTGTAACGGCACCCATAGCTCCATCTGGCTGGTGACATTTAAAAAATCTCCAGGGGTAGCAACAGACAACATCGGCGCGGCGGCGGCCGGCTTACGTATAAGGCAACGCAACGTACACTCCACGGCTAGTTAAAATAACAGAATAATGAGACTTCTGTTTGGTTAACATGACAAAGACTGGCAAAGGAATGCTGTTCATCTCAACGGCGGCGCCCCGGATTGAAAACTCTGGTTTTCCATTCGATCTGGTGTCAAGTCACGTACCTATGCGCGGCACGGGTCGCTTACAAACCACCACCTGTAATGTGCCTAATGCAACTGTTTAAAGTATATACAGCATTGCTTAGCCACTAAAGAAGTGGAGATAAAGTGAAATCCATCGTAGTTTCGAGAAATAAAAACAAAACACTAGCTTGCTAAGCTTGTGTTTTGTTATTCGGTTATTCCGAAGTACAAAACACAAACTTGTGATTTATTATTCGTAGTTCAAAATATGTTGGACAAAACAAAGCGTATACAAAATTTCCCGGGGTGAATACAGATGGGGACTGTAATACATAAGTATTTTCCCGTCTCTATTCACCCCGGTGCGGTGTACTGTATTTAATTCGTCCGTTTCTTTGTTTGAATTTTTAACCAGTTAATTTAATTATAACTTTATTTTTAATAATAATTAAAAATGGACGACCAGATATTGACTTCGTATCTTTTATTTTGTGTTTGGAACAATGGACATACTTAATAAAGATAACAATCACATAAGATAAGACTTATTTTGTAAAAGCCACACACGCAGCTGAATCAAGTTTGATTCATAACGTGACAATATCCTTATATAATGGAGGAAGAAATGCTTTAAACACTTGTTCGTAGGTTCGTTATTGTATTAACTACCTTATAATTAATAATTATAAATTATAATTATAAATTAATTTATGGAAGCATTCAGTATCAAATGTTATTCATTTAGATATAGCACAGTCTATCTATAGGCATTATAAGTAATAAAGCATTGTCTCTGGTCAACGCTTTGTACAGTCCCGCAAACTTTTCTGACCCGGTGGCAGCGTCGCTGTTATCGCATTTAGTGTTGCTAGTAAATATTTTTTGCAATAAAGTGGGTAAAAATAATATGCACATTGTAACGTAAATGTTACTTCACTAAAAAGCAAACAAATACTGTCATTACTAATCTTTATAACATCTTTATATTTTTATACAATAATTATGATCATTTACATAAAATGTATGCTAAGTGTTCTCTAACGGAGATGCTCCAGGTATTATTATGTGACCGGAATGGTTTAATTCAGAAGTCATTTCATCATCATCATTATCGCAATCACTGCTTTCACTTTCACTATCACTACCATGAATGATGAAAGGCTCGTCTAAGTATCCATCCCTTTTTCGATACACATTTTCAATATTTTTGTACATTATTGCAATGCTTTTGCCATTCATTGACTATTATTTTATCAAAAGCTTCTGCAATGAATGATAGGATTTCAGAATTCTATCTACCATGCTCTTTTTCTTTCACAAGTTTTCTTACACATCACTCCCAGACACCTACAAAGGAAACAGCAAAAATGAAATAAATAATGAATATTTTAAAATATGTATTTTAATTTAAAGAGCGAGGGGGAATTTCGTATTTTTTCAGAAGCTGACAACACTAACCTGTAGCAGCAGCTACGCATTCATACAACTTATTGAAGGGTATAATTGGTGCCTGAAGGCGTTATTCTTCCTTCATATAATTCAATACTTGTAATATAACGTTCCCCGCATCAATTTTTAAAGCTTTCGGCATTTTTCACAATTAAAAACCACAAAGAGAAAAATAAATACGCGCAACAAACAATCAATGGCAGGAATGTCATGGATTGACATTTCAAACTGGCGTCATTAGTTCTACTTTTGGCCACCGGGCCAGATAAGTTTGTAGCACAGTATATGGGTCATATGCCACCTTTTTTACTTTTTATTGTTCTAATTATATTTTCTACATTATGCGCTATCATGCTAGTCGTCTGAGTTAGATTATATTTATACATAATATTATTACAGTTTAAAAAAATATAATCTCCAACCACTTCAACAAGTTTAAAATGGTCCATTGTCACTTAATTTACAGATTTTGTTAAAGATATTCGTGTTTGTGAATGGATGGTAGATATCTCGGATTCTAACAACAGCAAGAAGTGTTAATATAATATTAGCCGGTTTCGTAAACCTCTTCAAAGAACAAACTTGATTTCCGGCGAAGATTTTCGTGTTACTGAATGAAGTAAGTTTCAAAGTGGCCAGATCGAAATGATAATTTGGTGTGAAATATAGAATCAAGAAAACAGACGCGACGAGGTGAAGCTAACAATTCTCATCTTAAAATAAAACTTGTAAACTAAGTTTAATAAAATATATCAGTAGGGGTTACTTTACTCTGAATTGTAAACTATATACCTATTTATGACGTGTTGGCGTGTAGTTCATCGCAAACATTGTATGGTTGGCCTAAGCGATTGACTAGATTGACTGAATCTCCTGTAAGCAAAGTAATTAATAATTATACTCTTTGATGATAGTGTGCGCAAAATATTTTTTGTTTTTAGATTGGCAACGTTAATTAATAATTTAAAGAATAGAAAAGTTCAGCTATTCATTTTCACGACGTTTGATGATTTGAGGATTTTTCCATCAATTTAAGAGTTAATTTGATGGAAAAAAAACCTCAAATCAGAAGTTTCTTATTTAAATAATAAAATTAAAAAAGTCCAATCAATTTGCTCGACTTTTGATACGTTAATTTTCAAAAGTATTTCAATTTATTGGTAATAAAAGAAAATTTAATTGCACTCTTTCACCCTTTTCAATGCCCTTAATAAAGAGAACGTGTACATGATTATATTATTAATTACTTTACAAAGTGTTTGTAAAGTATAATTATGCTTTGAATTTTGAAAGCAGAATCACTATTCAAGGGAATGCAATGTTTTAAAAAAATACATAGAGTGTAATGTCATCCTATGTGCCATTAATATACTCTTCTAAATTTGCTTTTATGTGAAAACATCAAATAATACCATGCTGTTGTTTACTATTTATATCTCGGGACAATATAAATATATCTCGGGACAATGTCACACAGATCATCCTAGCCCCAAACTAAGCAAAGCTTGTACTATGGGTACCAGGCGACGATATACATACTTATATAGATAGATAAATACTTATATACATAGAAAACATCCATGACTCAGAAACAAATATTCGTGCTCATCACACAAATATTTGCACTTACCCGGATTCGAACCCAGGACCACCAGCTTCGTAGGCAGGAGCACTACCAACTAGGCTACGGTTTAAATTGTTTATTCCCTATAATGCTATTGTTTTAATACTACTGTCCCGGCATGGTATTCATCCTTTTCGTGGCCAATTTCCACACAATAGTGAGGATGAGCGAATTAGACCAGCTTATATTTAACTATTAGCTATTGTGGTTAACCGAACCAGCAATATGAGGTGACTTAATATGATGATTTCATAATTTGTCGCATGGCAACAATGCGGTTGTTTGCTTGTATTAGAATGCGGCGCCCCCAAGACGACTTTGGCTAATAGGGGAAATCAACAAAGGACATATTTGTACATCGGGAACATCTTTGTACAGACGGCTACATATCAAGCTATTCATTTCCAATATAAGCTGACCTCTCATTGTATGTAAATCTATACAACGCTAGATCGGCTTATACTGGAAATGTATAGCTTGATATGTAACCGTGTGTACGCTTCTATTTTTCCTTGAGTATGCAACCTGCGCTTGGTGTAAGGTTTAAACTTATCAATCTATGACGGGCAAGTTGGCCTGGTCGTTAGTGACCCTGACTGCTAAGACAGAAGGCGTAGGTTCGATTCCCACTCAGGAAACTCTTTGTGTGACGAATTTACCCATCTATAAATATTTATTTAGAAATATATGAATATGTTTATCAGATATCTGGTTTAGATATCACAGGCTATGCCTAGTTTGGGATTAGATGGCAGTGTGTTAATTGTCCCAAGATATTTATTATTCAGTATATATATATATATTTGTTTTGACCACCCCATCTCATCCCGTGCGTAGAAGTCATCCTGAGGGAGCAGCAGTGTCTCTTTGTGTACTATGACCAACATACTGCGATTGCCAACCCGTCTGCAAAGCGTAGCGATTATGGCATATCGTCCAAAGGATAAACACAATTTCATGGTAGACAAGAGGCCTTCGTCCAGCAGTAGACTTCATTCGACTGACATGCATAATACTTATCAACGATATCATAACGTAATTTCTAGTGAAATACGATGCTATCAAAGCTGACAATATGCTGGACGAAAATAGATATCTGCTTTATTGGCCTTAAAACCCTTCTGAGTGTTAAGTTCTTCCCCAATGTACGGCTTATTTGTCTGAATGTTTGTATTGTTCCGTATCTTGCTCTCTCTAAGAGCTGTATATGGCGTAAATCTCTCTCATATGGCGAGATTCTTTAAATTTGTATGCAACTTAAATCTCTACAACCTAGTTTAAAATGGCTTAGGTTGCAAATAGTTAATTTTTTTCCCCTGTATATATTCCTAAACTCAAGGATTTTACAAAGTTTCCTTAAAAATATTCAATATGTAAAGGATATTTAGAAATCTTGTGTTCATTTCTTTCGTTCCTCTTTATTCCATTTCGGATGTTTGAGGGAAGTGTATTCTCGTGTGAAAAACAACACGGCGAGGGCTAAGGCTCGGCAATAAAGCTTACCTGCTTGGTAGATATTATCTCAGCGGTCAAAGGCGCCGGCAAATCTACTTCCTAAACGAAATTAAAGGAATTTAAAGCTTACCCGTTCTAAATAGAGTTGATTGTTGAACGTCAATCCTAGCTACTAAAATATGTAACGGTGTGGAATTACAAAACATTGTCAGATTGTAACCTTTTGTCATCGTTATGTATATAAACATTAGTTGAAACTGCACTGATTACGTCATAACTTGGTGTGTGATTCTCATCTTACGTTGTTTGTAGGTAGATAACTAACATATTACGGTGACGAATTGGTTGCAAATACGCGTTTTATTGTTTAGATGTACTGTTAAGTTTGAAATATTTGGCTCGAGATTAATGCTTTAGCGTTGTTAAAAGTTATTGACACCATAGACTATGAGTTGGAATGTGCCGGTTTTCTTTGAACTGTTCAATGATTCACTAATTCTACAAATCGAAGTACGCACTTCTTTGCTTTGGAATATGATTTGAAATTCGAATATTACACAAAAATAGTGCCAGTTAGCATTAGTATGAACGTTCTTTGTTAAATGGAGGGTGGCCAGGATGCAGAATGTAATTGTTATTAATTAATTAATTAAAATAGTAACAGCCTTTCCCGAGGATATGAATGAATATTATCTAGAAATTATTATTAAAATTAAACTTAGTTTTTTTATATCTTTTATATACTAGCACTTTTTTCTTTATAACAAACTAATGTCGCACTATCACCTATTAGTTAAGTGGAAGGATATATTTTTATTATTATTAGAATATTATACGGAATTAGATATTTTCCCGTAAACGATACAAAGTTTAGGTATGTACATATGTGTCACTTTGAATTGCTGAATAGATGACGGGTATTCGTGTAGTTTAAGACAGAAGCAAATAATTTTTCTATGGACCTTTTCAAATTATTCGTTAATTATTATTTTCATAAATCATGGAACTCGCGTCATTTTCACGTCACGCTTCCCATGAGCTATATGTGTACTGTGTAGTTATAATGTGTACTTTTTGGGTGAACAAAAAGCAAAGTAACTCGTGTCATCCACGTTTCCCATTAGCTGTATGTATGTATAACTATTATATTGTAGATTATTTAGATTAAAAGTGTAAGTAACAAAATTACATATTAGAGTTTTCACTTGATTTTTTGAAGTTATACTTCTTTTGGCGCGATGGAGAAAAATGATGAGAGTGAATTTTTACGATGCGCGCGCACACCGACACCAAAAAATTTAACAGCATGACGTTAGTTCTAGGTGGTATGAAAATTGATAACTATGTTCAAGTTGTATATTAAGAAGTATAACTTCTAACGCGTGTACATAAGTACACACAAGTTTTTTTTTTGTAATTATACTAATCATATTATATATATTTTTATGAAGATACTTCGTATACAATGTAAAACATATTATTAAATAAATTATAAGTAAGTATGCTTAGATAAAACAGCTTGGCTATTGCTACTGTAATTATGTTATTTATCATGAAGCATGTTTATTTAAATACAATAAAAATAACAATAATTCTTAAGTTATCTTTTGGTATATGACCTATTTGCCACTAAAAGTAGGTGTTAATAGTGTTATTAAAACTTATTCTCAGAAATATAAAGACGCATGAATGTCAATTAAACTGAGTCACTTGTTTTAAGATAAGGAGATCATTGTAACTTAATAAATAATGCGATAATGTTCATTCATTCATATTTTTATTACTAAGATTTATAAGAAACAAGTTGTTTGTGTCTACGGTAAACGCCTACAGAGTATCCGACACATGATAATAGTATCTATGCGTGTAGCAAAAACTTTTTAGCTCTTTTTACGAAAGTTGCGCGGACGGAGGAAAATTGGAACAGTTATAGTTCAAATGGAGAAGGTGCAGAAAGCAAAGAATTTAATTATTTGAATAAAAAAAATTACACACTCTACCAAGCTGTTGACACACTAATAAACTAAGGAGAGATGACAAACTCAGTGTCAAAACTGAGCACAGATTAATATTCATCATCATATCAGCCGAAAGACGTCCACTGCTGGACAAAGGCCTCCCCCAAGGATCTCCACAATAGCCGGTCCTGCGCTGCCCGCATCCAGCGGCTTCCCGCGACCCGCACAAGATCGTCGGTCCACCGTGTAGGAGGCCTGCCCACGCTGCGTCTTCCGGTTCGTGGTCGCCACTCGAGAACCTTTCTGCCCCATCGGCCGTCAGTTCTACGAGCTATGTGCCCTGCCCACTGCCACTTCAGTTTGGCAATTCTTTGGGCTATATCGGTTACTTTGGTTCGCCTGCGGATCTCAGCATTTCTGATTCGATCTCGCAGGGAAACTCCAAGCATAGCCCTTTCCATTGCTCTTTGGGTGACTTTGAGCCGCCTGATAAGGCCCATAGTGAGCGACCACGTCTCTGTTCCATAAGTCATCACTGGCAACACACACTGGTCGAAGACTTTCGACTTGAGACACTGCGGTATTTGGGACGAGAAGATATTACGTAGCTTCCCGAACGCTGCCCAGCCGAGTTGGATTCTACGATTGACCTCCTTTTCGAAGTTGGACCTACCTAGTTGGATGGTCTTTGGAAAGATTAATATTATTTGTCTTTAATGTCTATAGTCTTTGACAATAAAACCTTAATGGTCGAAATTCGGACAAGTACGATCTCTAGTTATCTAAAATTAGCTCATACATTTAACGCTAAAAGAATTTGCGATATTATTCCGCCATGCGTCGCTACACATTACTGGTTAAGTCATATCAATGACAGATGTTAAATGCGTTGTAATATTCCCAATATTCAGCCGTGGTGAAAAATTTTATAATCTTGGCCACTTTCGAGTTGGGTATTACTTGTTGTTGTATTGAATTATTTGTGCAAGTACAAAGCAATCACAGTCAGGACAGGCTGCGATGGTCCACTTGCAATTGCAGAGCTGAAACATTTAATTTTAAATTCCTTATGTTTCCATCTGGATGGAACTTTGGATGCTGTTGAGTGTAGAGTACCCCAGTTTGTTTATTAAATATTTTTCTTCAAATATATGGTTTTTACTGTATATATATCTGATAAATACAGTACTTCTATTCCATTTGCAGCATGCGCGGAACTTATCCTGCTGTGTCTGCTAAATTATTATTTAACCAATCTAATAAAGAATCGGGAGTTTTGTAGTAATTCTAAAACAACCATTTGACTTTGTAAATGTTAGTTATAAAAATTCTTGTAGAATTGCCTTTATCCTTAGAATGAGACCAATAAAGCTTGTGGAATGCGGACTGTGTATCAATTAAGTATATGTTAGACAGGGCTGTGTTGCCAGGTAGATTGCCTTCCATAAATAACTGGGAAGTTGCAAGAGATTGTGATTAACACGAAATAACTTTTGCTCATCTAAGAAATTTTGATTATAGTGCAAGAAAATCTGGAGGGGTGAAGAAATTAAATGTAACAATTAAATAATAATATAAATTTATATTAATCCACCTCAAAAGAAATATAAAAATCGTTTCACAAAACATCGGAAAATCGTGTATTATAGATACATAAAAGACTATAGTCGAATTGATAACCTGATAACGGACCTGATAGCGTTTTGTAAACGCTTGCCTTTCACGCCGCTAGTCCTGGGTTCGATTGCCACCCAGGACAAATATTTGTGTCCATGAAATTGTCTGTTTGACCTGAGTCTGGGTGTAATTATCTATACAAGTATGTATTTACAAAAGAAAAAGTAGTAGGTATATCAGTTATCTGGTTTCCATAATACAAGCTTTGCTTAGTTAGGGATCAGTTGGCCGTGTGAGAATAATGTACCTACCAGGCTATTATTATTAGTATTTAATTTTAGAATACCAAATTTAGATTTGTAAGGAATGTTTTATGCGTGGAGACCTATTAATGACCCTCTGTCACTAAGAAAAAAAAAATATGTCTGTTCTTAAACCATTTAAACAAAGATAAAGATATTCATTTCTAGCGAGTCTGTGGGTATTTTATGTTAAACTATTAATAATCTTAATTTAACAACGCATTAATATTAGATTCAGATACTTTATTGTGGATCACAGGTAGGTTCAAAATACAGATGTTGAACAATATTTTAAGATCAGCCATGTCCCGCCCTTTGGATTAAGATTACTAATCATATGATTAAAGCATCCATAGTAGCCCTCTGTTATTTATAGTTGATATGATACCGAATATAGACATTCTACTTTGTATCGCGAACGAGATAAATCCTGTAGATAAAACACTAGGTACAATGACCTACATAATACATATATCTGAATACATAATGGCTTAATAATTATACCCGTTTTGCGGTTTGCTTTGAAGTCCAAGATTCTGAATATTAAC
Organism: Pseudoips prasinana; assembly: GCA_951640165.1. NCBI lineage: Eukaryota > Metazoa > Arthropoda > Insecta > Lepidoptera > Nolidae > Pseudoips > Pseudoips prasinana. The sequence continues at coordinate 7,596,017 of OX621236.1, forward strand.
ACTAAATTGCCGTCATCATAATCAACATGTTTGGATTCAATATAAAATATTTATTTATTTAATACTAGCTGTGCCCGGCAGTTTTACCCGCATTAAACTTTATAAATTATAGCCTATGTCTTAATCCAGGGTGTCAGCTAACTCCATACCAAATTTTATTAAAATCGCTCCAGCCGTTTTGACGTGAAGAAGTAACAAACATACACACTTACAAACTTTCACCTTTATAATATTAGATAGATAGATAGATAGATACACTTTATTGCACCAAATCAAAATATCACATCGTAACATGAATTTTCTTAAAACTATAAGGTACAATTCACAAATAGGATTCAGTAATGAAAAGGCTTGCACATTTGGAGACTTTCAAGAGTTTCTTTCGACGATGAGGTTGAGAGAATTTATTTAAGCGTAAAAATAAGCTGGTATCAATATAGGGTAGTCAACTTTGTCCGTAGTGGGTAGGTAAGCATACAAAAAACGGTTTGTTATTTTAAATCCATATCTGGCAACCCATAGAGACAGTCCACAGATATAAACGAAACGGGTTGTGGCCAGTATAAATAAACTATGCAGCTGCGTTTAGAATTAAAAGAAATGTTTGGTGAGAGAATTACATTAGAAGCGGTGCGCATTACTGTGAACGATATTGAATTGCTCTTTTAATAGTACTGTTAATTTTCCTGAACCTGTTTAGTGTTGTAAACCTTTTCGTAACTGGCAAGTCTGTTAGTTTTTAAACCATCCTTTCAGATAAATAGTGGTTTGTAAATGGCGCTCAATTTTATCATGACGATAGATTGGAGACACAACTATAATATTGTATTTTAACTGGAAGGAGAAAACCTCGTAGAACATTGTCTGACCAATTCGGAGACGTTCTCAAGAAAGGTCAGAAGTACCCTAAACCGGCGAGCATGTATAAAGAGTATAATGACAGTAAACGAGGTGTGTAAAGATCGTGAAAAATGGAAATTCGTTGTCTCTGCCTACCCCTCTGGGAAACAGGCGTGAGTCTATGTTTATTACTAGCCGAGAGAACGCTCACGTACGCGCCATCACCACTTATCCTCACTTCCTATAATCCTTAGTTTTTATTCGTATCTATGAAATGCCCCTTCCGATCCTCAATGGGACAAGCGGGCCGCGTCTTCTCGTTTTAACGTACAGCGACAGTTGCACAAAACAGCCCTGAATCAAGATTCGGAATCCAAAGGACCCCTTGTAGTTCGAATCTCTACTCAGGGCTGTTACTGACATGGAAATGCATGGAGGGTAAGTTTTAGAGACATTTTGTGCAATTGTCGCTCTACGTTATTACGCTATAGCTATTGTCCGGCGAAGCAGTGTAACCCTCTTAAGCTAATTGTAAAACTTATAATAAGTCATATTTTTCTGTGACACTAAATTTAGTATATCCTGCCATGTCCAAAATATTGGAAATTCTTCAGGCATAGCGAGAAAGTTTAGACAACTTTTGTTTTAATTTATTAGTCTTTTCTATAAAAGAAAACAATTTCAATAAACATTGGTTATTGTTAACTTAATAGCTTGATTAATGTTTGAATGATAAATGAAAACCATTAGCTTTACTCGTCCAATTTATTAATCTTAATTGTAGTGGGCGGAACTAGAAGCAATGTGAACATTATTTTTATTCTTTTTGCTCCTGAAATAATTGGTATTTAACAATTGCAATGTGTTATGCAATGACAATTACACACTTCAACCCGACGAAGATAGTCCCTGCGTTTATTTTTCAGCACCTACTGGTTTACTGGATTTATGCCTTCCGTTGCATTAGGTATCACTGACGTTTCTTTATTTTAATTAAACAATGAGCCAATTGTGAAGGTCTGCAGTTCAATTAAAATACCGGCCAAGTGCGAGTCGGAGTCGCGCACGAAGAGTTCCGTACCATATAACAAACGTGAATTTTTTGCCCTTAAATATTTATTTTATTTTGTTTATTTAGTATTTGTTGTTATAACGGCAATAGAAATGCATCATATGTGAAAATTTCAACTGCCTAACTATCACGGTTCATGAGATACAGCCTGGTTACAGACGGACAGATAGACAGACGGACAGGCAGCGAAGTCTTAGTAATAGGGTCCCGTTTTACCCTTTGGGTACGGAACCCTCAAAAGCAATCTGTCCCAAGATGTCCGGGAATGGTCTAAGAATGTCCGAAAATAATAAAAATATAGTTTTAATTAAATTTTCCTAATAACTTAATTACTTACATTGACTGTTTCAAAAGAAAAATAGATCTATTCTAACAATATGCCAATTTTCGGATCCCCTCATATCTCAGTACAGATACTGTTTTCTAATAATCCCTAGTTTGGTCAATTTAATAACATAAAACTTTATTCTCTATTTCATATTATACGTAAAATATACGAACCAAAATATTTATATAACTCTATTACTTAACTAAACGTTATTTCCAAATGTCAGACTTTAATGTTTGTTTGACGGTTTGCAATAACATACGACTTATTATAGACCAACTTACGCCCTTTCGCGTTTCCTCGAACGTCAATATTTCATATCGCCTAGACTAGCTGACCCAAATAGTTAAGAGAATTATTTTTGGATGACCAACAAGCAATACTCCGTGAAACGAAGCAGCTACGCTCTTTGAAGTTCGTTAATTTTTTTAAATGTGGAATATTTTGACAAATAACAGAATCGCAATGTACAAGAAAATTTATGATATGGCAACATTTATAGGTTAGGTTTCGAATAAAAAGTCTAACGTAATTGTACTCCACTTAATTAAATTATGTTACTATTTCTTACACATAATATAAGGAAAAGCCTAACGGAAATACTTTTAGGATGGCATATTTTGGGACGGCGCATCTGTAAATTAAAATTCTAATATTCTTAAACTTGGATCTAATAAAGTTTCAATATAATAGCAAACGAAACGCGTAAGCTTATTTTATGCAATTATCTCATAGCTATTTCAGGTTCGTGGCTATGTTTTACTAACAATGCGTTCAACCATACCTACATGACCTGTGTATATCTGTTTCCCATCTCATGCCATGGGTCGTATGGAAGTCGTCCCGAGGGAGAACCCACCAGAGAACGAAGGAAAAACAATTCGTCCGTTAAGCGTGGCGAGTATAGAGTTTCCCCCTGTTGATAATAATGTGTATAATACCATAGAGATCCTTGGGGAGCCTAAAAATCAAACAGAGACATTAACACATTAATAGTGTGATCTTCTTTCTTTATCTATAGGGTAGGTTAAATAACCACTGGGTTATCCTGGTGTCAGAGTTGTTCCAGCCGCCCTGTAGAACTCTGTAATGGCTTAACAATTGTTGTCTTACGACAATCACCAAGACCGACAACTTGACGTGCCCTACGAAGCACAGACGCTCAGGAATTAAACCACTTTGATGGTCACCCATCTATAGCCGCGTCCCTAGAAAGCAACATGGTAGCAGTTGGAGGGCAAATGGCTATGACTGCCTCTCAGCTAACTGAATATTAGAATGAGGAAATCAACAACGAAAGTTTAAATCAGTATTAAGTTTTGAAACGGGCAGTTCTTTTGGTATGCAATAACCTGTAAAATCTCTTTGGGGGTAAGTTACTACGGTTAGGTTAGATGTTGACGAATAGGATAGATACTCTCTAGAGGTGTCTTTGTCCTGAATGATCAGATCACCTTGGGTGTGTCATTTATGTTATGATAACATACTTATTCTCAACACTGACTCATCCAGCTTTCAATAAAGCGACTTTGTTAGCAACTCGTCATTTGTTTGTATCTGTAATGTTATTATTATAACTTTATACTAATATGAATGGTTTTATCGTCAAGTGATTAAGTTTTATCCTCAGTTAAGCAACATTTGCATATTTAATAGTGTAATAAAAGTTTATTGATTTCGAAGTTATGCCCGTTACATACTAAAAGGGTTTATTATAATATAAGTGGTTGATTATCATCAGCTTGATGTCGTCCACTGCTGGAAATAGGCTTCCTTCAAAGGTTTCTCCAACAATGCCAGCTGGAGGAGTGTTCCGTAGATTCCGCCCTTGGCATGCAAGTTGGCGACCACAGTTAGGTGGTAGCCAATACACACATAGCATTACCTAAAAATAAATTATCACCATCATCATCAAGTAATGTATTCAGCTATTCGAGGGTAATTTCAAATATGGAAATTAATTTTATTTTATCTTATGGATAGATGATAGAGCGTCAATATGTCTCTTATAGAAACACGACACTTTGTATGTGACAGTTTTAGTGTTCATTATGTAGGTAATCTGTACATATACGAATCCTCGGAGGACATAGATCTGTTTGTGGCAATCCAGCAGGACAAACCAGAGTCCGCCTAGGCTACGTATCCCAACCACCTAGGCCTATGGCACAAAAGGGAGGCTCCAGAATGGGATACCCGCATTCCCGTGGCTCTCCCCATCACGGTAGGTTAAGTTTCGTCTGTGCGAGTCCGACATACTACCCGCAGACACCTTTTGCGTGTGGCATGCGTAGGTATTAATCCCCCTACTTAATAATACGAAAAGAAAACTTTACTAATTCCCATAGTACAAGCTTTGCTTAGTTTGGGGCTAGGAAGATCTGTATGACATTGTCCCTAGATATTTATTTATTAATAAAAAAAAAAAACTAATCTACTATGTTAAATTGCGAAATTGATAATATACGTAGGTACTTTAACATCGAATCGTATTTTACAAAGTGGCGTTAATAACTCGTTGTTCAACAGGAGTGGCTTTACGATCTTAACAAGTTTGTGCAGCATATTTCTTAATGAATAGCATTGGTTAATTAAGAAAGAATTTACATTATAATAACAAATGTTTATAATGAAAGCAGGTTAGTCATATAAAGAAGGTGTAACATAAATAGTAGTGAACAAATTAAAGACAACCAGTTTGCGAAATGCGAATAACAATATTGGTTTTTAGTGTTTTCATTATACTCATATATACAAAGAGAACTTCAAATTAGTACCACCAAGAGCTCTTAGGGTCTATCTGGGCACCAATGGGCCGTTAATTAACAGTTTGTTCAGTTTCACACTCTTTTTTATTACCTTTTTTGATTTTTATGTATCAGTAGATGTAGTGTCTTTTTAATTTACTTTTTAAGTAACTTCCGTTATTTTTATGCATTGTTTGAGGCGGTTTATTTAGTAGTATTTTGTATCCCTATACAAAATGGCGTCAGTGTCAGAATTTTTGTATTTTACAAGTTACACTGTCCTAGCTCTTTGGGTTCTGTCTCCTTTTTGTGTTACACCTTGTACATTGCACTCGTTATTTATTTCATTCATTTTATCGTCATTATTATCTTTCAGTATTTTTGTTAAGCTTCCTAGATTTACATCTTCCCTCATGATATTGTCGATACTCGATATAAAGGTGAATTCCGAGTATTTACCGCAATCGAATACATTATAATAAGCTTACATACTTAAAGATCCACTTGGTTATCGAATATAATCTTTATTGCGTAAAAAGAAGATAGTTTTTCCTTTGTTTACATAATAATATCAAACGTCTCAAGATTAGATATTATAACAATAATTTCAGCGTAAATTTTGTAGTAGCCTTGATACAAAATTATTTGCTATTATTAGTACTCACCAACCAATGGCGAACGATAAGAAGATAAGTAAATGCAGTGCTTAATGATTTTATTCTACTGCCTTCAAGTATACAAACGTAATCCATCGCGCGCCCAATGTCAAGAAACTAAATTAAAGCCATATTTGGCTTAACAATATTTATTTGTTCAGTTTTATATGAACTAAATTAACAAACACTATATAACACCCTTTATAAATCAAAAATTTAATTATTCAATTTTTTTTTTTACATTTTTATGTTATTTTTTTACGCTAACCAGGAGTGCATGACGTGGCAGCTACTGAGAAATACTGCCAGAAAACTCAGTAGGAATGTTTGTCAAATTAAATTTACTTAAGATTTACTACATATTTTTATGTGTGTTGTTGTTGACTTAAAATAAAATAAAATAAAAAAGGTTTTTATTCACGTAGACTTTAAAAAAGCGCTTGTAAATAGTCAGAACATGTTTGTAGTAATATAGTTGTATACATTAGATATTATTTCTAGTAACATAGATATTTAGGTACATCTTGTATGAAAATATTTATAAAATTTATTTTATTACAGAAATGATATTTAGCTAGCTCGTATCAAGTTATTGTCAAGAGATTATGTTTAATTATCTAGTTTAAGTCTAATATTTTTACTACATATTGTCAATAGTTCTGTCTATATTAAAGGTATTATTATTATGACGGACCTTGTGTTAATAACGACGGTCGCGCTTTAATGCTACGACCGGATCCAATGCGCCCCAACTGAGAAGACCCAGCGAAACAAACTCAGTGGGTTCATCTACTACCGGTTTCAACACGACCCAGTTGAGACGATCGGTTGTCTGAATGCTTATTATTTTAGATTATATTTAGGTATACAAAAGAAAAACTTCGAAACAACACAATCCCAAGCACTTCAGTTACTTAAATAATTAGAAGTTTGTAATATGCCCTGCTACACAATTTGACTTTAATAATTCTTTTATACTTATTCGTAGACAATTCACTAATATATTATTTTTAAATCAAATCTAATAGATTACTTCTAGGTCCTACCGACATACCTATACTTGATATGATAATATTTTATAGATGAGAAGTCACCATTCATACATATATTGGCTAATCATTGGAGCTAATGATAAAATTATCTTAACATCGGGCTATTTTAGATTAATTTCATCGTAGTTTTGCTGTTCTGTTGAAAGAGGATGTTATTGTTTACAAAGAAAAATGGCATGATTAATATATGCAAGAGTATTTCCTAGGAGTTTATGTTATATTTTGTATTTTCCTGTTGGAACCAAATTCTCCTACATTCGTCACACGCCGCAATATAAATATAAGTACTTACGGCAAAACCGCATCCAGCGGTGACGACAAATCATCATCATCATATCAGCCGAAAGACGTCCACAGCTGGGCAAACGCCTCCTCCAAAGATCTCCACAATTGCCGGTCTTGCGCTGTTCGCATTCAGCAGTTTCCAGCGACCCGCACAACATCATCGTCCATCTTGTAGGGGGCCTGCCCACGCTGCGTCTTCCGGTTCGTGGTCGCCACTCGAGAACCTTTCTGCCCCAACGGCTGTCGGTTCTACGAGCTATTGTGCCCCGCCCACTGCCACTTCAGTTTTATTTTTATTATTCATTTGTTTTGTGACGACAAAATATAAGAAAACAATAATTTGAAGAATTTAATTCAGGTTTGTTCAATTCAGCAGGTAATCACGGGCTTATCGTTTGATAACTGCACATTAGATATTTGTGAACATACATATACATAGATACTTTGTTTTGACTTTGTTTTTCAGAATCTTATTAATTTTTATTAGACAATAATTATAGTTTTAGTAAACATTCTACTGTGTTCGACTACTTCTTTATTGCGATCAATTTAAATAAATAATAAATAAATATCTTGGAACAACTAACACATGATCCTAAAATAGGCAGAACCTGTATCAAGGCAACCAGAAAATATGTTTTCGTGTCAGATAAATTCATAATTATTCAGAACATGCTTTTTATTTTATTAATACACCAGCGGTGACGACAAAATATATAATAAAATAATTTAAAGAATTTAATTTAGGGTTATTCAATTAAGCAATAATGCCGCGCTTATCGTACGATAACTGCAAATAAGATTTTTGTGAGCAGATAATTAAGAGCTATAGAAAACTATGTTTTCTTTTTCCTTGTCCAGCTAATAAGCGAACGTTTCCCATGGTTAATCAATAGCAATTGTGTTGGCCCGCTATGTAGATTCTGAGTTAATTTCCTATTGCGCCGCCAATAGTCAGGCTTTCTAATAATAGCTTGATAAACACCGATTACTGTGCCTCCTAATGTAGAAAACAAATAAAGTTTAGGTACCTATATACCTAGTTGAATTTTCTTGTGATGTTCAGAATCAGATTCATTTTATTGCTCAATAATTATGATTTTAATAAACAACTGACGCAATAAAATAAATAAATAATATATAAATCTAATCCCAAACTAGGTATTAAGGCGCCAGAAAATGTGCTTTCGTGTTAGATAAATTCACATTTATTCAGAACAAGTTATTATTTTATTTACACACCCAAAATAAGAAATAACAAATCATCCCACATTTGGTGATCTTTATAAAATATTAATAAATTAAAAAAAATCCTGTTATATCTGCAGAGTTACAAATTTTTTTTAGTTACTGGTAGTAAGATATTTCAAAGTAACTATTCATATTACATACACATATTTAATAACATTAAATTTTGGTAATATAGTATACCGAAACATAACTTGTTATAAATATTTCGAAATAGTAATCTTTCAAGACGGCAGATGCACTTTTTTCGAAACTGCATGCAATCATTTTGTATCCTATAAAACATCTTTGTAAATGAACGAGCGAGAAAACCGCGCTAGAATTCGAGGCCATAAAATTACACTGCCACCTCCTGTTTTCAATCGAAATCCCACAATCTGAGATGATAGAGAAATATTATTATGTTTGTGACAAGAAGCGTTTCGTATAATTCCATTTAAATAAACGTATATTTCCATTCTATACGTCCTATACGTCGTATACGTGTCATCCTAACTTCCGGTCAGTATTCAAATATATTAAATCAAAACCTATTACCGGAAGGTCTTCAGCATTGCTAAAATTATAATTACATATTCATAACCGATTGTCATTGGTTAGCTTGAATCTTGTCGCCATTTTAAAGTTTGATTCATCAGTGCGCCAGCGCAGCCGGAAACAGGTAGCCCTAACATCTTCAGAATACTTAATATCTGTTTAACATTTTTATTATTATACGAAAAAAATCCTTGATGGTATTAAATAGGTTTTTGGCTTACATATGATGGTAGTTAACTGAAATCTTATTCGGAGTTTATGTAGCAAACATGATCAAACATCTCATTGTTATTCATATGGTAAACGGAAATGACAGATTAATGTGCCAAAGTAATCAGTCATGGGCTCCCATCCTGACTGCGAATAGCCGTTTAACCTTGATAAAGCAAAGTAATCTACGAACTGAGAGACTTCATTTAACTTTTTAATTTGTAGGCAACAGCATCTTAGGAGCTTAGTCACAGATGGTATAAACGAGTTACTGAAAGCCAAGCGAGGCGACACTTTACAAGTTTTAAAAGTGCAATTAACGAGCCACTTTACAGAGAATCCACAAGTGGTTTGAAGTATAGAGTGCTAAAAAGATCAGCGTCTCACACAAGTAGTTCTGATTGACTTAAGAATATTAATGTATCTCTGTCTAATTAAAACATATATATGGAGTATAGCATTAAATGGATGTGAGACATGGACACTGAGAAAAAGAGATAGACAGAGATTAGAGGCATTTGAAATGTGGTGCTGGCGATGAATGAAGAAGATTAGTTGGACGGAAAGTAAAACAAATGTGGAAATATTACGAATGGTAGATGAGAAGAGATTCGTATTAAGAACCATAGAAAATAGAAGGGCAAAGATGTTAGGGCACTTGATACGACATGACACCTTTATGAGGAATATTATTGAACGCAAAATAGAGGCAAGGAGAGGACGAGGTAGACCACGAAGGACCTATATGGATCAGATAAAGGGAAAGTTAAATGTAATGTCGTATCAAGAAATCAAAGCGCTCGCCGAAAGCCGAGGCGTATGGATAAAGCTCCACCGGCAAGAGCATAGCTCTTAAATATGATGATGATGTCTATGATGTTTACCAGGTTTACTAATAAAATATATGAAAATAGTACGCTCGTGAATTATCAGGCAATGATGTGGGTAAATTTGTATACTTTACCAAAGCGTTGCTTTTACCAAGTATATTCAGCATTGGCGATGCATGTTACTGTGCTGACTGGTTTGTAAAAGCTAATCATTTATAAAATTATTTAAAAACTGGCCAAGTGCGAGTTGAACCTGCGCACGAAGGGTTCTATACCATTATTTATAAAAACGAGCAAAAAATTCACGTTTGTTGTATGGGAGCCCCCTTCAATATTTATTTTATTTTTTTCCGTATTTGTTGTTAAAGGGACAACAGAAATACATCATCTGTGAAAAATTCAACCTTCTAACTTATCACGGTTCATGAGATACAGCCTGGTGACAGACGGACAGACAGGCAGCGAAGTCTTAGTAATAGGGTTCCGTTTTATCCTTTCGGTACGGAACCCTAAAAAAGCCAGGGTAAGAAAGAAATAAGGAGATAATTGTGAAAAGGGGTTTAATACCGGGGAAAGTAAAGCAAGGATGAAGTAACAAATAAAATGCTAAGGTTTTAGTACAATGTTATTGCGGTATAAAACTCTGCATGTCCGGAATTTATTATTTCATTTGGTGCGAACATCGCCATTATGTCCAGAATATTGTTTTTTTTGCTGTTAACCATAATATTACGGTTCAAGTGAATGCTGAATAACAGATTTGGCAGTACGCCAGGGTTAAGTTGAAATAAGCGAAGCAGCAGAACTTGACGGTATTAAAACTTTAGTTAATGAGGCGGGATATATTATTAACTTTTGAATAGTTGCAGTTGCATGTGCTTTAACTTGACTCATTGTACAAATGTATACTTAGTGCTTAGCTACAAAAACGCGGGAAACTGCGCGGGAGTGCATAAATTTATACTGAGACGAGAATGAGGAATCTGTGCTTTATACACTAGTCTTATCCATGCGACCACAGTGTCGCTTTAATTGAAAACATCCTACGTCATCCGTCATTATTCCAAATCAAAGAGTACCCATGATTTCCCTAAATAAAAAAGTTAGACTAGCCTCTGAAGTACAGACGCTATCAGATCAAGCTACCCCAATCTGTCAAATTTCTCCAATTGAAAGAGAACCTTATGCTTTTGTGGTAAAGTTGAAAATCTATAAAAGAAATTTGACAGATTGTAGTAGCTGGATGTGCTGGCCTCTGTACCTATTTTGAATAGGAGTTAAAATTGAACTTATAAATACCGGCTAAGTGCAAGTCGTACCTCGCCCACCGAACCATTACTTATAAAACCTGCAAAAAAACCACGGAGCCCCTTTAAATATTAATTTTATTCTGTTTTGTTTGTTTGTTTTGCGTTAAATTTGTTGTTAAAGCGACAGCAGAAATACATCATCTGTGAAAATTTGAACTTTGTTACCATCGCGGTTCATGAGATACAGCCTGGTGACAGAGGGACCGACAGAGAGCGGAGTCTTAGTCGTAGGGTCCCGTTCTACCCTTTGGATATGGAACCCTAAAAAGATAGACGACTTAGTACCTATTTTCTAAATTTAATACAAGTTAATATTCTCATAATGAACGTATAAAAAGTACAGATGGCAGCACATCAAGCTACCCCAATCTGTCAAAATTCCCTAATTGAAAGTGAACCTTATGCTTTTGTGATAAAGTTGAAAATCTATAAAATAAATTTGACAGATTGGGGTAGCTGGATGTGCTGGCGTCTGTACCTAAGCTTTAAATAAAGAAGGTACTGTGCTATTCATGTTCATTGGAAGTGAAATGAGCGAATATTTAATTCTCTATTGAATCGAATTGTTCAATGACTTTGATAACAACTTTTCCGCAAGTTTCCCTAACTCCGATAAATCTCTGCTCCGCGAGATACTTGAATTTCCTTACTTTTTTAGCTATATCGATTAGTTTCTATTTTTTTTTTTTGATTCGTCTCGACTTTTAATGCTCTAGTAGTTAGTATGGAACAATTGTTGTGTTGTTAGAGTTAGTTTTTAAAATCTTAAAAAAAACTCTTGTAAATAGTCAGAACATGTTTGTAGTATAATTAAGTAAGCATAATTAGCTCGCACTTGACTAGGTGTCCTTATTTAATAAAGTGTAGATATTTATTTTCATAATAGCAATATATAATATCATCCACACATTTTGCTGTCTCACTTTTGATGTAAAACTTTTTATTTAATTAAAATACAAAATCTATATGTAGTGTTAATTCCGCTAATTGTCATTTTAATCATGCCGGGATGCAATTTGCACCGCCCTCCCGCCCGCCAAAATGTGCACATGGAAGAAGGACAATACGATAGGACAGTACGATAATGCGCAACTGACAATTAGCGGAATTAACACTACATATTGATTTTGTATTTTGATTGTTATGGATTTCCGCAAAGTAACGCCTGATTCCATTACGTTTATTTAATTGTAAAAATGAAGCGGTCTCCTTTCTTGGTAGTTCATAATATACATATGGCTATAAGGAGTTTGAAATCATTAATTCCAAGACCTCCCAGGAAGTATTGCTCCTGGCGCTGGCGCATGGCGGGAACTTTTGTTACATCATTGTCCCCATCACAATTTGGACTCGGTAACCTCAGGCAATAATCACACCTGTCTACGTTTAATTAATTAATCATTTATTTCAGACCATTTTAAGTCCATAAGATGTTAGTTACAAAAAATCTTAATCTATTAGTAATTCTCTTTATCTGTTAGTAATTTTACAAAATATAATAAATATAATAGCGTTTAGCTTCTTGTAGTTTAGTACAGATTTCCTTTACACGACGAAGTAAAAATTAGATATACGAAACGTCATAGCCAGTTGGCTATGAGAGAAAGAAAATGTGTACTCCCACCTCTCTCTTGCCCCTACAGTAATATACGAAACGTAGCTCTCTCTTTCTATCTTCTTTTATCTTTCTCACTTCCGATCGCCTCCCCCGATCACACTTTTCGTAACGCTCTCGTCACGGAGTCACCAGCTTATTCCCCAAGTAAGCGTCCGTAAAGAAGTTTTATTCAAAACTAGCTGTGCCCCGCGGTTTTACCCGCGTTAAACTTTATAAATTATCACAGCTCCTCCCCCGTAGGTGATAGCGTGATAATATGTAGCCTATATGTTGAACCGACCTCTTAGTAATATTCATTTCATTCAAATTTGAAGTAAATCCATGCAGTACTTTTTGAGTTTAGCCCGGACATACATTCAGACCAACAGACAAAAATTCTAAAAACTATTTTTTTGGTTTCGATATCGATTGGAGATCACGCCCCAACTATCCTTTTAAAAAAATATTCAATGTACAGTTTTGACTTTCTTACGATTTTATTATATGTATAGATATTTTATTGAGAAGTGTCGTATTCGCTACGTATTAAACTGAAACCATGATGACATTTACTTTTCAAAGTAAGATGCACCCTTTATAAGGCAGTAGGTATATTTCTAATTTATTGGTTTTGAACTTTATTACAAACTAATAGAGTTCCAAATATGGGTTAATTAAAGGAAGGTATTGCACACAAAATTATAACATCAATTAAATATTAAAACAAAATTCTAAAATTACTGCTATTTAACAAGCATCCAAGAATACTACGCCTTACCCAAGATGTGTGGCAATGCTTATTAAAAACCAACACATCTAGCAAATTCTCAATCGAAACAAGTTATCGGACCCAAAAAATGGAATGTTTTTTTTTCTAAACCTTTTTGGTCCGTCGGTGTCAAGAATATTGAAAATAAATTGTCATTTCGCTCCATCCCGTAGGGTCCTTCAAAAGGTGTGCATCTTCTATCTCCTTCAGCCAAGTCTTAAGAAACATTCCGTCCTTTTCTAAAAACCGTTTGATCGCCAGCGCAGGTAGGGTGAATCACCCTTAAATGACTCATCGACTCTGCTTGTAATGTTGATTCCATTGCGGCTTATGTTGACAGGTGCAAATCATAGTTGTTGGTTTATGCGGTAATGCATATAGACATTGAAAATTAGTTCTATGGTCAGGACTATTGCGGCAGCGTACAATGTATTCTAGAAGACCAACGTTGATAGATTCTTAGACTTTAAACTACTAGGTTTTACGGTTTTTAGTTTCTTGACCTGTTTCTAATATTTTCTAACAAAAGAAGTAGGTAAGCAGGTGCATTCCACTGAGGTATAGTCAGGTGTAGATACTAATAATCCCTACCTAAAACAAAAGCGCCTGCCATACGTTGACATGATCGCAGCGGAAGGGATATGTGTATTGGTATCATGATCGCTGAACCGCCTAGTGCCACAAGGCCTCTTAAAATATTGGGTTCTAAGATTGACCTAGTATTTCCATGATTAACCGATGGTATAATGGAAATACTGATGTAATTGCACCAATCATATTTTAGAACTATTTAACTGTGTTTAATAATTCCGGCTACCACTACTACCTTCGGAACAAACTAGCATTGTCTGGGTTTCGAGTGACAAAAAGATGCCGGCGTATGCTCTTAAAAAAAAGGAAACTATGGTTCTTGCAGATGTATTGGTTTACTACCGATTATGTACATTCTAACAATGTGGTAAAAACATCTCTATATTAATCAAAATCACTAAACTTCGGACGGGTCCCGAAAGCATCCATAATTTTGTCTCCTGCTTCTCCCAAGGTGGCGGGTTTAACTAAACCTTTATGTTTTATTATACTAAGGAATTTGCCGCTAGTCTTCTCTCAATCACAGATTATAAAACAATACAGATTCAACGGTTGCTCACAGGCGCAACTTTTACATACACTGATAAAGATCTTGGAATGTTTATGTACGGGCTTTATGTGTGTGTGCGTGTGATTCTCTTTGACATGCCTGTAGTCTATGCCTCGGCAGTCCTTTATGTAGACGGCGTGATTTATGAAGCGCCTGCCGTCTGGTGGCGCCGGTTCTCATAATTCTTATTACGATTTCAAATTAACCATTATATTTCATAGTTTTTATTCTTCTTTTGTTTATTTGTTGTTATGTGCGGAATTTGTGTAGGTCGGGGCTGATATGGTATAGAAATTGATGTACGTTCGAGAGATACAACGAGCTGAGAGTTAGGCGTGAGCTTGCTCTTGTATTATATATATTTAAAGTAATGAGAGGCAAATTGCATAACGCCAACATATTAAATTTAGTATGTCTGAATGTTCCGGACAGATATGTGTGGCGGCGACGTCAGCCTCAGCTGCTGGCCGTACCTAGTGGCCGCACAAATCTCCTAAACAAGGCGCCCCTGACCAGCACTTCGCACTCTAAACAGGGTAGCAGAGGATATCGACATTTTTGCCTGTACACTGAGTGAATTCACAAGGATAACATTGTATATAATTAGTTATAGAAATTAGGTTGTCTAAGTTTTTTTTGGCTACACTATTGTATTGGGTTGTACCTGTAAAAATAGTTGTTAGTGTGGAGAATAAATAAATAAATAAAATAAAATATTTGTCCTAGTGTAAAGGTTGGTTACCACACTACTGTTACTGTACATTGTTATTTTTATAAACCCATGTGTGGGTGCCAATAATATCTCACAAGGGCTGCTTGAAACGCAGACACCTTTTGCGGGTGGTATGCGTATTGCGTAGGCATTAACACCTAAGAGTCTACGACTACGGACATTGTCAATGATTAGATACCGTAATTGAAGTAACGTCCAGTATTTATGGTGATTGGTTGAACACCGTAGCGAGAATTGACTCTCCGTTTGCATGCTAGCTAAGCATCATCAAGTATATATTTGACTAGCTGTGCCCTGCGGTTTTACCCGCATTAAATTTTATAAATTATCACAGTTCCTCCCCCGTAGGTAATAGCGTGATAATATGTAGCCTATATGCTGATCCAACCTCTTTTGAAGTAAATCCATGCAGTACCTACTTTTTGAGTTTAGCCCGGACATACATACCTACAGACAAACATACATACAGACAAAAATTCTAAAAACTATATTTTGGACTTCGATATCGACTGTAGATTACGCCCCACGTATCCTTTTTAAAAAATATTCAATGTACAGTTTTGACTTTCGTACGATTTTAGTTTATGTATAGATTATTGCCTCGTTAATGAAAAATATCTGCAATATATTTACAAAGTTTCACAAACTATATTAATTTTGTATTTTACAGAGACTGGTGTAGTTTAATTAAACCCGTTTACAATTTATTGAAATTCATCAAATATGTTTTATCTGCGGAAGTAAAATTGTCCAATTTAAGCCTTAGAGGCAATTAAGTACAAATTTAAATAGTTTGAAATCTCCTTTATAAACAAACCGCTAACGCGCACCTGTCGAAGCTTACATAAATATATAAATTATGCATGAGCTAGCTATCAGCCGCATCTTCCCTTGCAAAGATAATCATAAATATTAAATACACAAAGGGAAGATTACATTTTAAATACCTCATACATTAGGTAATTAATTGATGTATCGACCTGACTTAATTTACAATTAGGTAATGACGTATAATTAACGTGGCTAAAGTTTTAATGAAATAAATATGAAGTGACAGATTTATTTTGACAGGGTTGTATAATTAATAAGCCTTAAAGAGCCAGAATTGGTAAAGAATCTCGTTCAAAAGGCAGTTGTGCTGTTTACACGTATCCTACAAATACTATAAATGCGAATTTTTGTTCCGTTTGTATGCAGTAAGTAAATAACGAACTGATTTTAATGAAACTTTATAGTAATATAGCTTATATATCCGAATAACAAATAGGCTATAAATTTATAAAGTTATAAGTAACCCTGGCGTAGGTACAGTTAGTATAAAATGTTAGTAAAAATTATTTACAGCCAGCTCTTTCAAATGTCTCACACATATTCTACAGTTTAACTATACCTGCTATTTATTAGGTTAAATTAATGTAGTCAATATAATATAAATAATATTCATGAGAAGTAGACAATGCCCCCGATTCTATGCATTACCAACTAAACTAATAATATAATTACATGTCTTTCTAATATAGGTCTTGTGAAAAGGACAGAGCATCTTTAACTGGGGCGCAGTCTGTTGATTATACGCTCCGTGCGCGATTATAAGCTGTTTTAGTAGTTATTCAGGTCTATGTATAATGCCCTTCTTTTCTTGCAAGCTGTGTTAGAGAGAGATGTAATGATAGTTAAATTAGTTGCTCTTGTAAAGACAAAATCATCGATTTAATATAATATATTTATAACCTCATTAAAATATCTATACGTTTAGATCATTTTGTTTTAATGCTCAAGTTAGTTTTAAAAAGTTATATAATCATCCGGCATAGAAATTAAAACCGCAAAATTAAAAACGTATGCTGAGTCCAATTAAACGTAGTTTGTTATATTCTCTTTGGTCTCAATGCCATTAGGTACCTACCTACTATTCTCACACACGCTATAAACTCGCGTACTGAATCTTTACCGTAAATTGTTATATTCTCTTTGCTGAAACAACAATTACTAATACAAAGAAATGTATGCGGGTAAATGAATTAGTATTCCATTCTTTTTCCATTTGTCCATTTAGTTCTATAGTCTAGTTATCTCAGCCACACAGAAGCTATTTGCGGTGAAACATGATATTGTTATCATCGATTCATTGCAAGATCTTTTGAATGAACACCTGAGATAAAGCGTGTATATGTTGTTAAACTATGCGGTGACCGCGGCGAATATAAGAATTTTATCTCCCTATCTCATCCCGTAGGAGGCGTAGAAGTCAACCCGAAGGAATATCTACCAGAGGACGGGCAGCAGCTTCCTTTTGTGTAGGCAGCACATCGAGCCACCCCTATCTATCAAATTTCCCCAATTGAAAGTGAACCTTATGCTGATGTGATAAAGTTGAAAATCTATCAAAGAAATTTTACATATTTGAGACGCTAGCACATCCAACTAGGATGTGCTAGCGTCTGTACTATGACCATCTTACTGCGATCGCCAACCCGTTTGGCAAGCGTGTCTATTATGGCATATAAGATGATTCTTGGGGGAGGCTTCTCCAGAAGTGGACTTCTTTCTGCTGTAATGATGATGATGTTACTAATACATTGTATTGCGTTTTAATATATCTATTATGCTTATAGTACTGCGGACATGAGCCGAGTTTCATGTCCGGGAAGGAGTATGGACAAAGGCCTCCCCCAAAGATCTCCACAATTGCCGGTCTTGTATGATCCGCATCCAGCGATTTCCAGACATTTCACCAGCTGTGGACGTCTTTCGACTGATATGATGATGATGATGAAGGAGTATGAATGTCATACTAGAAAAGCGATAA
This sequence comes from Pseudoips prasinana, assembly GCA_951640165.1. Lineage (NCBI taxonomy): Eukaryota > Metazoa > Arthropoda > Insecta > Lepidoptera > Nolidae > Pseudoips > Pseudoips prasinana. The sequence goes on from OX621236.1 coordinate 7,614,181, forward strand.
ATTGACGATAGCAACTAGTGACAGATTCTAGTGTGGTGCCGAAAACTTGTATGAGGCTTGGTGCCATAGTCAAAATTCGACCAGGAGAATACGCGTATTATAATTATTAAACATTTTTCAGTAACATCTTGGTGATAGGAAGCCTAGATCGCACAAAAAGTCGTTCATATTGCGTTTGATTTCTCTTCAGCCACGTCGATTGTCCAATCAAGCACCATATTCACAATCTTTTCTTTTAAAATGTTCTGTCATTGATAGGAGTACAAATTATTTATGTTCAATGAATACCTTGATTGTACAACGCAAGTGTTGGTACAGTTGGCGGGGTCCAATGCATTCCTCCTGCACCTTTGTTCACTACTTGTTCAATGTTCAAACACGGTCCGGGCCGTTGTTTGAACATTTTGAACAACGTCTAATTACACTTTTTGTTTTCTGGAATGTTGAATCTAATGTCCCGTGTTATACAAAAGTTATAAAAGCTTCTGTTTGTGGAGTCTGATCTCGAAAAGTGCTTGAATGCTTTTGATGAAGTGTGTTTGAAGTTTTTGGTTGTTAACGGTTAAAATTTTTTCAAGTTGTATTCTTAGCGTAGCAGAAAGTTTATACAAGCATAATAATACTTAATAGGTACTTCGATTTTATGCTTTCATTTCTCGAATTAAAGAGCGCTATTTCCTTAAATAGACTCATGCTAAGTACTAATAATTAGACTGCAGATAATCGCCTTATTACTCCCTCAACGCTCTCGTGTTTCGTCCCCGATCCCCACATAGTACCACTATTTGAGTGACCTATAAATAATTGTTCTGTGTATGCTTTGTAACTGTGATTTAGTGGATTGTACGTTTGTAAAATCCTCGGCATACTGGGAAACATTCACAAACTGTGAGTCCCGTCTATTTTCTCTATGATTCTATGTAATCTTTATGGTTCTATGTGACAAATTGTTGATGGGTACTATTTTCCATTTATTTTGTTTAATTACTTATGAATTTATTTTGTTATTTCTACGTTTGTTTGTACGTAATTTGCATGAGTACATTATTATTGGGAGCAGCTAATTCTAGCCTTGCTTCAGCAAAATAATTGCAGTGCTGCAATAATTTCGCTGTAGCTAGCAACAATTTATGTTACAATATAAGTCTGTGTGTCAGTCAAATGAAGGATTATAATTTTAATTATGAATCTCCATTTAGAATGGATGACTACTCGCCATAAATAACATCTCTCTAAAAATACGACGAAAAACATTTTTGGATTTAATTAACGCAAGCTATAAATCCGGGTAACGGGTTCAGAAAATTCGTTTCCAATTTTCCGATTCCGTTAATTGAGGTCCGGCCTCCAACCTAATTCCATAGAAATGTTTACACTTTTATTATTTTGGGTATATCTATATAGATGTCTAAAATAAAGACTATACAAGCTGTTACATATGTAAGTAGTGGACGTAAGTAAAGGAGCTTAAGTCCGTGGAACTGTGTCATACCAATATAAAACACAAAATAACGTCTCCCCATACAAGAATAACGATTAGCTGATGCAGTTTGTATGAGGCGCCATTTTATTTTCATATTTTAAATCCTGGTTTTTTTAACGATTTCCGTTAACAGGTTAGATATTGTCCCTGAAATTAGGTCAATTATTATGTTTACATCTTTTATGTGTAGAAAAGGCAAATTTTGGGATTCTATAATAACCTTCTGGTCGAATTTCGGTCACGGCAACCAGCCTCAATAGCGACTAGCCATCTATATGTGTGTATCTATGTCATACTGCACAAACACAAATGGACTTTCTATACCATCACTCATGAATCGATGCAAAGGTTAGCTGAATCGACCAGAATGAGGTCTCGTACAGGATCGACACTACATATCCTCAGAGGCAAAACCCTTCCTGGGATATGAAGCCAGGAACTCGTTACATGTGTTACATACTGAATTCATTACTTAATATAGACAGAAACATTCAGACAATATGTAGTAAAATATAAATTTCAATCATTAAACCTAAACATAATCTTCTTGACAATAACTTAATACAAGCTAGCTAATCATCACTACTATTATAAAATAAATTGTATCAATGTTTTAACATTCCGTGTACCTAAATATCTGTAATATGCAACTAGAAATAATAACTGTATTACTACAAACATGTTCTGACTATTTACAAGCGCTTTTTTAAAGTCTACGTGAATAAAAACCTTTTTTATTTATTTTTCATGCAGTTAATCACAAAATAAAGCTTATATACCAATCAGCAGTCCTGCATATAATAGCCGCGGCAACATTGTGTTTCAAAAGCGAAACGAAAGCTAAATAGTGAAGGTGTCACAAAATTGTCGATCATCGACGCTAAATACCAAAAGTAACGCGATTCGCGTGTTAATTGACAGTAGCTAACAGCGGTAGTCCAATTAGTTTGGACCAAAATAACTATTTATTACATCCATTTGTCGTGCGAATGACGAGGCGTACAACAACATAATATCATCCATCTAATTTAGTTCTAAAAGATTAGACAGAGATGCTATTTTGTATTTGACTGACTGGTCTTGTCGTTAGTGACAGCTAAGGCAGAGGTCTTCCACTTAGCTCAAATCTTTGTGTGGTGCGCACGATTATTTGTCTGTCTGGTTGTAATTTTTATATAATATGTATATACTAGCTGTACCCCGCGGTTTTACCCGCGTTAAACTTTATTAATTATCACAGATCCTCCCTCGTAGGTGATAGCGTGATAATATGTAGCCTATATGTTGACCCGACCTCTTAGTAATATTCATGCAAAATATGAAGTAAATCCATGCAGTACTTTTTGAGTTTAGCCCGGACATACATACAGACAAACAGACACACAGACAAAAATTCTAAAAACTATATTTTTGGCTTCGATATCGATTGTGGATCACACCCCAAGTATAGTTTTAAAAAAGTATTCCATGTACAGTTTTGACTTTCCTACGATTTTATTATATGTATAGATTTAGACTGCCTCGTTGGTCTAGCGATAGCGTGTTCACCCGCAGAGAACGAGGTCCGGGGTTCAAATCCCGGGTCGGGATTTGAACACACGGGCACTTTCTATTCCATCACTCTCATGATCCTATGAGACAACGACGAGATAGAGGCCAGGTAAAGGACCGATGTCTTTACTTGCTCTTCATGACACCGGGTTATAAATACCGCCAATTCCCAGACTCCAGGTTGACTGAGAAATTTTCTTCTACATGAGAAAAACAGTTGACACTTTCAATCCTAGGAACAGTACGTAAAATAAACAAACTCACTTGCATAAAATGTATATTTTCTGTGTGCAATCACACTAATATTATAAAGGCGAAAGTTTGTGAGTGTGTGACTGTGTGAGGGTGTATGTTTGTTACTTCTTCACGTCTAAACGGCTGGAGCTATTTTAATAAAATTTGGTATGGAGTTAGCTGACACCCTGGATTAACATATAGGCATAATTTATAAAGTTTAACGCGGGTAAAACCGCGGCGCACAGCTAGTAAAGAATAAGTATAAAATATGACGTATCTCAGTTCACAGTTTATTCGGTGGAAAACGAACATCAGCAACTTTTAATTTCGCAACACTCTATAAAAGCCATCAAAAACGCCGCCCACCGGCTAGGCAACTCCCGTACACACGTTGAGCAAATTTACATAGGCCTTTGTACAAAATGCGGTTCGCTTGATACAGCGTACAAGCGAACAGCTATCTGAGCTATCTAATCTACATGCGCTTTGACAGGCAACCCGACTGTTATGAAAGCGCTTAATTGTTGGCTTGTGTAATGCTGCAGTACAGTACTGTGGATTTTAGGATATAGATCTGACCAGGGCTCTACCGGCTAAGTCGCCGAACTTCGTTTTCGTGAATGGCGTTAAAATAAATAAAGGTTAAAAATTTGTTAATCAATCGTTAAATTGGCTTCAACGTTGACAAATGACAATCAATTCCGGACCATTTATGACGTCCGTACGTATGGATTTGATGATTGATTAAGTAATTTTTAACCTTTATTTATTTGAACGCCATTTAAGAAATCGATGCTCGGCGACTTAGCCGGTAGAGCCCCTGTGTTATAATGAAACTAGAGATCACATTTGTTTGAAATTGGACTATTATGATTCTATTGTCAAAGAGTATAGCAGATATCGCACTTGTTCGAAATTCGTCCTTTAAAGTTCTATTGTCAACGACAAGACATTAAAGACAGTTCTCAGTTACAGTTAAACGTAGTTTGTGTATTGTTTTTTTTTATTAATACAATTTACTACTAATGCCTATTATATAAAAATACTTATTAGCTTTCTGCACTCCTTCTCCATATGAACTTTTATAACTGTTCTGAATTTCATATTCCTTCGTCGGCGCCATTTTCGTGAAAAAGGGGTTGGTACAAAGATTTTGCATCACGTATGAATTTAATAGAACTGAATAGAAGAATCTATATTATAATTACATATTTATTTATAGATTTATGGACCTGGAGGTCCATAAATCCAGAGGATACACACAATACAATGTAGTTCATTAAAAAGGTACGTACAGGTTTTTAAACAGTGTGCACCTCCATTTAAAGGAAGCCACAGCATTGACTATTTAATACCTACTTGAGAATATTTTATGTAGATATAACATTAAATTAATAAGTAAATAAATTTAAATTTATATTCAGGTAAATAATTAAATTAACTATCGTATATTAAACGTAGGATTTCTGATTGTAGGCTTTTTACGAAAGATATTTTCTTGAATCTTGGATGGAATCGATTTCCTTACCATGAAGTTATCGTTTTCAAATTATAATTTCAACAGAATAATAGGGACCTACTGTTGACATTTACCACCATCTTACTATATGACCCTAAGTTTACATCCGTATCCTTGAAATTCCCTCTTCAATCGGCGATCGGTTCGCGCGGTCTACCAGTAACGGTCTACACTAAAGCGACAGTTGCACAAAACGCCGGAGGTCCGAACTCCAAAGGGAGTTATTTTTTTTGTTTTTGCACCGGACTTTAGAGGAGCGAGGGCTCAAGCCGTGTAGGCTTGAGCCCTCGCTCCTCTAAAGTCCGGTGCATCAGTGAAACTCTCATAGGCTAACTGTCAATGTCATATGAATGAATGCACATCCTCTGAGAATTCAGTTTTGCACAAAAACACAACGGATTTAGACGCATCATGATGATTCAGTTCGCAGAAAAACTACTAAAAAGTAAAAACCAGGTGCATCAAACATCAAATAAGCTGCAATGTACGAAACATTACATTCCGTCTCAAAATAGTTATCATGTCAGTGCCTTAAAATTTTATTTTAATGATAATGTTAAATTCACGTACCGGACGCAGCGCAGGCGCATTTTGTAGGGCTGTCAATCTTTTCTCAATTTGTTGCTTATAACTCAAGATCTGCTGAATATACTTTGATTTATAAAGCACTATTGAATAGCAATTTCTTTTATGAATAAAATAAGCAATAACGAAGGTTCTATCAATCTCTATGTTAATTCCAAGGACTGAACTGTAATGAGGGATTAGGACGATATTATTCTTAATCGGATGTTTTCCTTGTTAAGGCATTTACGGAAGGTTGTAAAAATACTATCGGACTTTGCCTTTACTTATTTGCTTACGACTTATTGGTACCGTTATATATTTTAACATCCGAGCTCTAAACAAACTGTGGGGGGCTGTAGGGTAGCTAATATTTTTATCAAAGCGGAAAGTGAAATCGCTCCCCTCAACAAATAGTTCCGTGATCTGTATACACAACCCTATGACCCGTATAAATTGATTCCATATAATGCAAAACTTTCCACATTTTTGGTCCTTCGATAGCGGCTAATATTAACCTGATTTTTGCTATCGAAGGACCAAAAAGTTACTCTTAAAATTGCCGGGGTATAAGATGGGACTAGCTTCTTTCTAGTTAGTATACTCAATGGCAAATTGCTTCCACCACTTGAAAAGGTACGTCGGATTAAATGGGTTAGACTCTACGAGGGTTGGGTTATACGCGTTGGCGTATTTTCAGTAATTCTATGCAGTAGAGTACTATAATATACTATATTATTTCAAATAAGTACTTACTGGTTACGAACTCTTTTAATATTTAACCTATTTAATCTTTTGTTTTTGTTTTACTTTTCTATGTCAGTTGTTAAATAAATAAATAAAAAGAAAGGTTTTTATTGGCGTAGTAATATATAAATATTTAAACAAGGAAAAGAAAATAAAAACTATTTGTTCCATTCCTTCAAGAGCCCTTATTTTCCCATTACTCCCATTATTTACTATCTTTCTTGTGTGTGTGTGTGTCTTTTCCATAAACTGTCGTCAATATTACTATTTTCAAAAACTTTAAGATATTCTAATTAGCTTTCAGTGACCTCTCCTCCATCTTTATAAAAGAGCAAAATGTGTAGAATTCACGCAATACCGCTATGGAATTTTAGTTCGAAATGACTAACCCAAAAACACACGGTTCTTGTACATTGCTCCCAGTAATTAGTTTGATTTCAACCCTGTAGCCGCTTGGCTATCTTTAGCCGTTTCCCGGTGCGATCTCGATGTGTTAAGTAAACAAAGGTGGATGCAGCGGTCGATATGTCCCGCAAATAGACCGCGCGTGTGTCATGCAGCCATGCCAGCCATGCGTCCGAAGGGTTACGCATTGACGTAGAAATGCTATAAAAACGGAATAAGTCTGGATAGACTACTTATAAGACACACAGGGCACAGAGTAGGTAATGTGTTTGTAAAATCATCTAAGATACTGGGATTTATTTGCGTAGTGCGTGCGTCATGTATACAATAAAAACCGGCCAAGTGCGAGTCGGACTCGCACATGAAGGGTTCCATAGCAGCAAGTATTTCAGTTGATTAAATGAATGCAAACTGCTGTTTATGACGTATTAAAAAAAAACTACTCGCTAGATCTCGTTCAAACCAATTTTCGTTGTTAGTTTACATGGTAATATACATCATATATTTTTTTTAGTTTTATCATTCTCTTATTTTAGAAGTTAGAGGGGGGGGGGGGGGGACCCATTTTACCACTTTGGAAGTGTCTCTCGCGCAAACTATTCAGTTTAGAAAAAAATTATATTAGGAACCTCAATATAATTTTTGAAGACCTATCCATAGACACCCCACATGTATGGGTACGATGAAAAAATTTTTTTTGATTTCAGTTCTATGTATGGCGACCTCCCAAAATAATTGTTCTTTTTCTATTTTTGTGTAAAAATCTTAATGCGGTTCACAGAATACATCTACTTACCAAGTTTCAGCAGTACAGCTCTTATAGTTTCGGAAAAAAGTGGCTGTGACATACGGACGGACGGACAGACAGACAGACAGACAGACATGACGAATCTATAAGGGTTCCGTTTTTTGCCATTTGGCTACGGAACCCTAAAAAAACTATACTACTACTAGAGAACTAGGATACAGCCCACCCAATAGCAAGTGATTACCGCCAGCTGTAGTCTAATCTTACGACACTTTTGGCATCACTCATGCGCCACAACCCTCCCTGCTTACCTTTTGTGACCTTACTCCTTACCTTAAATTATATATTTTATGCAAAAGTCTCATACAATCATACTATCCTAAGGTAAGCGTTTTCCGTACTCTATTCTGTAGTATGTATATTGGGAACATCACTTCAGAGATATAAAACTCGGCGTATGAAATGCAAGCGAAATTCCATTCCGTTTCGTAGTTCAAAATGCTTTTATAAATTCTTCAACTTCTAGCGATATTGCCTGCAAAAAATAAATGTAACATATTCGTAACTTTACCTCACGGTTACACAAACAAGGTGACAATATACGTCTCAAATATCACGGTTTTATCACCAACCTCGGTCCTTTATGCCGCAAGTTCTCAAATTACTTAGCAATGGTACATTCGGTTAAAATTTGGGTAGATAATATTGCAATGAACACTGTCGCCGCTCCATTCATTGCTAAGGTGTGAGAATTTACGATCCCTTCCTGTTGAAATGTGGTAGGATTGTTACCAATTCGGAATATGAATACTCGCCTAACTTTTTATGAGTTTTTGCTACACGTGCACTACAAATGCCATTGCTTCGTCCTTACAAGTAGTAAAGATACTGTCGAAGTTGGAACAAGTCAAGGTTATTAAAGACTCTCGTGACAGACTTATCAGTAAACGCCATGTAAAAAAAAATATTTAAAGATAGAAAATAGAAGCTGTTAAAGTCAAAAAGAGTATCCATATACGTGCATATCCTACTAATATTATAAACGCGAAAGTTTGTAAGTATGGATGGATGTTTGTTACTCTTTCACGTAAAAACTACTGAATGGATTTTAATGAAACTTTACAATAATATAGCTTACCTATACATCGGAATAACACATAGGCTATAATTTATTAAGTTTAACGCGGATGAAACCGCGGGGCATAGCTTGAATTTTAATAAAAGATCACTTTATTTATAGTGTTATCAAATAATTATTTTTATTTGGCACATTATTATTAGCAAATTTTTGTTCCACAACATTCCGCTAGTTTTTTTCCGCAATAAAATCGATTAATCAAAACTTTTACATCTAAAGTATAAATGCGAAGGTGATTTTAAGTTTGTGGGATTTCAATGGACGCAACTTCGCCAATTTATCATGGGAATGAGATGAGCTTGAAATCAAGGTAAACAAATCGATGCTAAAATAAGTGTTTGCATACATAAGTACTACGAGTAGATTATATTTTTAAAGTCTATGTTTTATATAGTCCTATGTTTTATCGACTGTCAATATTTTTTTTTGAGGTTTTTCTATTTTTGCATATAGGATTTTTTTTAGGATTGCTGTGTTGCAAATACTGGCAAAGCTTTATAAGAAAAAACGAACATTATCATGTAAACTAAGCCCAAAATACATTCAAAAGTTTTTATTGATTTTAAACAACCATAATTATTTGCATTTCAGTTTTTTGTTTCGTTATAATAAAATAAGTAGAGTTGTTACTATTTGTGAATTAAAATGTATTATTCATTTTGTTTAGTTACTTCCTCCGCTTAGAGGGATTAAATCAGGCGCTTATTTGATCTAAGTAACTATGTACTTCTAAAAATATAATAATTTGTTTCTGTCTGATAATAAAGACTCATTTTAAAGATTATATATAACTATAAACTGATAATATACAATTTTATTTCATAATCGCAAAAATAGTTTTATTTTATTTTATTTTATGGGTTACGGTTTTGTATTTTGTAAACAGTTGCCTGCCACTCATTACGTTAACGAAGTAATTACGACTTTTTCGTTTTGAAGTTTGATTAATAATTTAAATGCGTCAAGTGAGAGTTTAACTATAAATATGTGTGAATAAAATATGTTTCAAGGAATTCCTCAAAATAATATTATCATAGCTTATTAATTACATACCACGCCCACGAATCAAGATTATTCAAGATTAAATTACTACCTACATCGTTTAGCTGTGAATTAATTCACATTTTATTACCTCTATAAAATGTTCTACTCATCTTTAGATCCGCTTATATATACATATATGTATTGTTACCGCCTTTTATGATAATTACAATTATGGTATGAGTATTGAGTTTAGTTTTGTTCTTTGATCATGTCAGCCTAATGACGTACACTGCTGGACAAAGGCCTTCCCAAGAAGATGTCCACAATTTGGAGGGATATTCCACATTTATAACAATATTTACCTATAATTTATGCATGTGGTGTTGTTAGCCTGTAAGTAATTGTTGCACTAAAAATTGTAATTATTAAGGAAGAATCTGTAAATGTAATGTGTAAACAATCGTAACCTGACCAAATAAATAAAAAAAAACTTGAGAGGTGTCAAGGGACACCCGGATGGAACGAAGTTATTTCTCTTCTTTATTTATTATGTACAAAAAACCTGTATACACTCAACAAAAATAATCGTCGCGACACCACACTGTTCAATGCGAAATAGAAATGAAAATATCTGGCTTGCTTTCTATAAGAAAGAGAGAGAGAGAGAGAGACAGACAGACACAGAAACATGCGCACGCCGCGCAGCTGCAAAGTGTCGTGACAACTTTTCGTAAGAATTTTTTCCGTCTAGCCCCCTTTCACAACGCGCGATAAGGAACTTCGTTCCAAAAATAATCGTCACGCTGGGCAGACGAGTTGGGGTCCTGGTACACACGGCTACACACACATCAAGCGATACATTTCCAGTATAATCTGATCTCGCGTTATATAGGATTTCCAAACAATGAGAGGTCAGCTTCTATTGGACATGTATAACTTGATATGTAGCCGTGCGTGCAGAGATTCTATGCCGACAGCCACACAGCACTAGCTCAGTCAGGATTAGTTCGTTGTAATTGGGTAATTGCTGATTGCTACCTATAATAATTTCGTTCTAATTGTTGATATCTAAATGGTTATGAAATGCCATATCCAATATTTCTATAATGGTTTTAGAATTAATTTCTACTTCATTCAAATTGATTGTTCAGAATGGTTATTACATCTTGAAACTTCTATAAATATAGCAAAATCGTAGGAAAGAAAAAACTGTACATTGAATATTTTTTAAAAAAGATACTTGGGGCGTGATCTACAGTCGATATCGAAGCCAAAAATATAGTGTTTAGAATCTTTGTATGTATGTCCGGGCTAAACTCAAAAAGTACTGCATGGATTTACTTCAAATTACTTCAATATAGGCTACATATTATCCCGCTACAACCTACGGGGGAGGCTGAGCTGTGATAATTTATAAAATTTTACGCGGGTAAAACCGCGGGGCACAGCTAGTTAAAAATTTATGGGATACTGGCCGCACACAAGATTTTTTTTTGCCATAGGTACTTCCCGTACTTATAGAACCTTTTTACACAAAATCTTCATTCGTAGTTGGAGTACATGCTCGGCACCATTTCACACTCGACTGCACAACGTTTTATTACGTTGTCTGTCCTATAGTAGTACATTTTAATACCCCGGCTTGCCCTTAATCCTTAGAGCCCTCGACCTACAATAGTTAAGTGATTTTACGATCCATAACGAGTGATAATACTCACTATCGGTACGTGTACTTAACGTTTTTTTTCTTTTTTGCAGGTAAAAACTATTTGATGGACTGGAATTCGGCCGTAAGAATGGTACCAGGTGTCAGTAAGTTGCCATAGTGATTTTTTTCCGATACTTGGATTACCCTATTATAAGATCGGAGTCTTTAATTCTGTAATTAAGACGTATAGAGATTTGTATATATGTCCAATCTACTATATAAAAAGAAGTCGGGTTTTCCTTCCTGACGCTATAACTCCAGAACGCACGAACCGATTTCCACGGTTTTGCATTCGTTGGAAAGGTCTCGGGCTCCGTGAGGTTTATAGCAAAGAAAATTTATAAAATTTAACGCGGCTAACACCGCGGGGCACAGCTAGTCACATATATATATCAATATTAGGTTCAGAATGTGTATGTGATGCTTTCACTATTAGCTGGAAGACATCGACTGCTGGACAAAGGCCTCCCCAGAGATATGACATAATGTCCACGACGTTTGGCAGACGGGTTTGGCAATAGCTGCATGGTGGTCATCGTACCTACCCAGAGAGACGCTGCTGCTTGTTCTCTAGTTGATATTCTCTGGGGAGGACATCTGTACCCCCCACGGAATGAAAAGGGGTGATGATATCCATTGCTGTCACCGCACAGTAATATAGAATTTAGCTACCTCACAAAAATAATTTGGATGTCTCGTATTATGTATATTTGTACAACGAAAAAATCATAAATTCTATCTTGTTTTGCTGCAAAACTAATATATTTTGACGTTTTCGACAACTTACACAAGTGTAGGAAAGTGACACATTGCCGTGAATTGTGATTTTCGAATTCGAAAATTTAGAAGCCTCTGTTCAGCCTAACACTTGGCTGTGACGAGAATTTTGGACTGGCTGCCATTTGACTATTGACTAAATGACGAAAACTCTAATGCTATAATGAAAACATTATTTATAACGACTGAAAGATTTAATAGCCATGGTCTCGATATAAAGTTTAAAAAAAAAACATTTTTTTTTAACTCCTCAATGTATAACACCACAACAGCAGACGAATATCTAGTTAACGCGCGTAATGGCCTGCGAAGGTGATCGATGGCGCCAACTGTTACGTTATGTACCCACACATGTAGTAGGAAATATAACGGTTACATATTTATGTGCATTTCATTCACTTTTGATGTTGAATTCCGAATTTCCCGTATAAAGTGGAGTAGACTCCCACGCTGTGGCACGTTGGTTTTAGAAACGAAGTTTTTAGTCACTACTGTGCGGAAATAGTACTTAGAAAACCAGCCGTAGAGTATCACTCAAGTATACATTCTTGAGTGCGTAAGCCGTATTATCGAATTTTGTAGTCGCTTAAATTAAGCTACTGGTTGAGAGCCTTTTGCGCGAGCCAATTGCTTATTGTTTCCAATTCTTTAATTTTAATATACAATTGCTAAATGTAACAATAATACCTTAGTAACTTGCTATTTATTATTTATTTAAGGATATTAAAAATATATGTGACGAAACAGACCGCACGGACGAACTAATTCAAAATATTTTGTTGCTTTAATTACCGTTTTTAACCTGTGTTTATATAATACATTGTGAGCTTGACAAGTACAAGTGTATGTAAATACCCAAGTGCTGAATAAATTTCATTATTTGTTTCTTCGAAAACCTTTCAACGACATCTCTATACTGCGATGCCTTGTTTAATCGACGTCTTGTTACTGCGAAGTTTCATTACATCGAAAAGCTGTACTGCGAATGATTTTACTACGAAGCCTTGTTTAATCGACTGCGATGTTATGATGACTGGCCAGTTGGTTTGGTTAGTGTCCCTGACTGCTATGTCAAAGACAAAAATCATTTATTCCATAAAAAAATTACATTTATGTGGAATCGTCTTTATATTTTGCCCTACCGTGCAGTGCATGACGTGGCAGCTACTGAGAAACACTGCCAGAAAACTCAGTAGGAATCCTTTTTTAAAATAGAATATACTAAAGATTAATTACAGTCATGTGTTACACTAAGAACAACTCAATCCCAAGTACTTTTGTCACTTAAATAATCAGAAATTTTGTAATGTGCTACACAATTGGGCTTTAATAATTCTGTCAAATTTATTCGTAGACAATTCTCTAATATCATTGGGAAGTTTGTTATAGAATCTTATACATTGCCCCATAAAAGAGTTACTTATTTTGTGGAGACGAGTAGTATGCAATATAAGATTATTGTTATATCTAGTATTTACATTATGTGTATCGCTCCTTTTACAGAAGGAAAGCTCTCGAGGTTCGATCCCCACCGACCAAATCTTTTGTGATGATGCCGTTATTTGTTATGTCTGGGTTTAAGTTATTAAAAAGTAGTTAAAAGTATAGACATCAGCTTAACAATTTAAAGCTGATATGCAAGCAGCAGAATGCTATGCAGACCTAGGTTTATATTAGGTAACCAATTTCCTTATCAACATAATAATGTCCTCCTAGCCTAATTTCGGCCACGGCGGCCAGTCTCAACAGAGATTAGCCATCTGCGCGGGACATATTATAGTGCTCAAGTGTGTGCGCAAACACAGAAGCACTTTCTATCCATCACTCTCATGATCCGATGGGACGCCTAGCGACACGACCGGAAAGAGTTCAGGCACAGGACCGACGGCGTTACGTGCTCTCCGAGGCACGGGGGTATAATACCGCCAACTCCCGGGTTCGGGCTGATGCTGAGAAATTTCTTTTTACGGAAAAATCCCAAAATCACTTTTGGTCCGACCCGGGATTTGAACCCAGGACTTCGTTCTCTGCGGGTGAACACGCTACCGCTAGACCAACGAGGTAGTCGTTATCAACGTATATCGTATATAATGTGTATATTAGCCAACTGTTGAAACCAACGTGGGGCCCAAACGTAAACACGGGAAGGTGGCGATGGAGATGTACCAACCTCCATTCGGGTTATCTTACGTATACTCTAACTGGAAGCAAATTTAATATTAAATTTGGAGCCGTTTTACTTAGCTATGGGAACGCTGTCTAATTTGGAATTCAGTGTATTGAAATATTGCTTCAAAATCCTTCGTCTGTACATAAAAAAGAGACGGCGAAAGTGAGCTAATATCATCATTTTTATACAAGTGTGTTACATATGGTGGCCCTGGGTATGACCTTAAACTGCCTCTATCGGGGGCTCTAGAATCGAAGGATTCATCACGGGCTTACGATAGCAGGGGAGATCAGCCTCTAAGCACTGGCCTGCAACTCATCTAGGAGATGAAAAACTCTGATCAGAAACCCGGAACGCGGTCTCCGTTAGGCGCGAGTAGGGTCCAACCCGAAATATGCGGCAGATTTCTACAGCTGACCTAGCTCCACACGTATTGGCTTGCCTTTCCTGTGGGCTCAGCTAGTGAGGCCTAAAGAGGAATGCAGGTCTTGGGCAACCCTGCGCTTCCTTTTCTCCGTCCCAGGCGTAGTATTGTTGCATATGGACCGTCAAAATTTTTGCGATGTGGACGTGGCGATTTACTTTTAATCTTCTCAAAAATTTATATTATTTTGTGATACTGAATCGGAAATATTACAGATTTGAAATTTACTCATGAGTTTAAAAAAATAACTCTCTATCTAATATATTAAATTCAGCAGAACCAAAAGATCTTTGTAGTAAAAATGCTAAAATCATTTTATCCATCCATGTGCCATCCATTTATCCAAGCACACTTAAATGAAGACTGTTCCGTTTAGGACCTATGATGTCGCAGACAGACAGTTACATTAACATAATCTTCAGAATTATAAACCTCTTTCTGGGCGTCTCCAAAGCACGCAGAAGTTTAGTAATTAAACCTTTTATCTACCCATCTATAATCTGACCGCGTGCCTAGCTGCTATAATTTACGGATCGGTGAAATCAACAATTAATATAAAGAAAAAGTTTAAAACCACGTAATAATAATAGAATCTAAAACAAGTTTCTTCAGTAGTTTGAGTTATTTTTTGTATATAACGCATTTCCACTTTCGTTTGTGGATCGACTTTTATTTATTTTTATTAGATAGGGAATGCTTTTAAGATTGTCCTGCATACATTTTGTTTAAATCTCTCATCTTCTTAAAACCGCACGTTATACGAAAACGCCAATTTCTGACTATAGACATTGTTGAACAACGAAATTGAACATAAAGTGCTTCCAACCTCTTTGAACGTTAGCTTACAACCTCCGCACGTCGACCTACATTATATGCTTTGTGGTCCAGGTGGCACAATGGCAGAAGTGACACTTCACCCAGATAGCGCGGGTAGCATCGACCGCATCTAACTATGTCTATGGTAACATAGTGTAGCTAGTTACAGTAACGCATTGCGGCCAGCTTCTTTGAAGTCCGGGGGCGCCACTTATCTATACTTATAATAAAATCGTAGGAAAGTCAAAACTGTTCATTGAATATTTTTAAAGGATTCTTGGGGAATGATCTACAATCGATATCGAAGCCAAAAATATGGTTTTTATATCTTTTGTCTGTTTGTCTACCCGGGCTAAACTCAAATAATACTGCATAAATTTACTTCTCTCAGCTCCTCAAATACACACTCAGCTCCTCAGCTGTGATAATTTATAAAGTTTAACGCGGGGCACAGCTAGTTATGAAAATAATAAGATAGGAAGATTGAAGTGGACTTGTGTATTCATGTACGACTTTTGCGATGTTCTCTGGCTCTCCCTCCCTTTCTCCCTGTATTACTCACAGTAAATATCTCAAATAATTTATTTTTTATAAAGTTTCACTTTTATCACTTGTGAGGTGCGCATAATTTAACTCACATTTTTCAAAAGTAAATACGAATTTCGACGATATACATAGTGTATATATAATATACACTCTATGTATACTGCCTAGTTAATAGCGTAACAAAATATGTTTAATCAACGGTAATTCTAAGTTACGTCGTCCATTCGGTGACCTACAGGGAACACATTCTTTCAGTGGACTTTTGTATATTTTGGTGAGTTTTAAACAAATTCGGCTTTCGAATCGTTCTATAAAAATATATGTGTTCTTTAAAGTGACGTGTTAAGGCGACCGCTAAATTGACAGGTGTTTGTATAAACTCAAAAAAACTCAATAAACCTTGAGTTTCTTTGAGTTTTTTGCAATGTCCTCGGGGTTATTACGGCCATGGGTACTTAATTCAAACACGCTGTCAATGTCAATTCAATGTCGCTAGTTTGCACCAAAATTGCAAAACAGAGATGCACTTATTACTCGTTCATCTCATGATCCGATGGAACATAGAAATCAACCGCAGAACTAACGACTAAAATTCTGCTACCAATATTTTTCTCGACATTTTTTTTCTCGAATCGTATAGAAATTTGTTATCAGAGCTTTTGTAGAGACACATGCGCACGCTCAACCAAGTCGCTGAAATAGTAGACTTATTCGCTTGCTCAGTGAACGACTTCACAAGGGCGGCTTATTTGATTGTATGTTATTGGTTGTTTAGAAATGTACATAATACGCAATTGACTTGTAACTTTTCTATCGCAATAGGTTCCCTGTAATGGTAGAATTAAGTTGAGTCCAATAAATAAATAAACATTACCACTAGACCAATGAGACAGTCGAATTATACCCACTGCTACTCATAAACCTAAATATATTCCCCAGTGTTACCATACTTTAATCTCTCCACTGTGACACTGACAATATTGTCAAGACTTTAGTATGCGTCCCTACGTCTAGATAGGCTCATTCCAGGGATAAATGCCTGGATTTAATCGGGACATGTGTCTCAGACTTTATCCTTGGTAGCCGGCTCGGGTAAAATTTGAGTTTTAGGGAGAAAGCCGGATTAAGTCCCTCTTCTGAAACATTAGGGTAGTTTAGTGTCACAACGCGAATGAAATTTGGTAGGCAGCCAATGCAGTGTTTTAAACGATAGTGTAAAGAAAAGTTGAAGTTGGGTTATAGGTTTACTAACAGTAACACTCAGTTGATTTCGTTTTTTTAGTCTTTAAACAACTATGTATTATTGCGAATACTTTTTGATGACTTTTGTGCTAGTAAGATAGTTCTTTTTTTTCCTTATAATATTCAGTTAAATATTAAGGACCGTAATAAGTCATCACACAAACCGGAAGACGCCCACCTCCAGAACGACTTTGTGGACGTATAATAAATAAATCAGTGACAGCGAAAGTTGCGGCTCGCGGTATATTGTAGAGCGATAGAAACACAAAGCGTCCCTAAAACAGACCCTCTCAGGGATCTCCACGCCAGTAAGCGTCCTGAGTCGACTTTCAGACCCTAGGCTGTGCCTTCTGGCGGGATACTTGGTTTGTAGCATTATTTGCTAGATTGCCCCCGTTCAAATAAATACAAATATTTATTGCGATCATGAGTGATACATAGGTGTTACTGTGTGTTACTTCACCTTTATTATCAGGTGAAGCAGTAAAAGACAAACAGAAAATGTCAAGGAAAAATAAATGTCCTTTTTAGCGATGGCATTTTTGTTATTCTGAGAAAGTATCATGATGTTAATGTTTGTCTGTGATATTATTCACACACGGTCATCTGATCCCACACTAGGCAGAGCTTGTACTATGGAAACCAGATAACTGATATACTACATATACTACTTTTCTGTTATCAGACTCAGGACAAACAGACATGTTCATGCACACAAACATCTGTTCTGGGTGGCAATCGAACCCACGACCTCCGACGTGAAAAGCAAGTATTTGCCAACCACGCCAACAACAGGCCACATTAATGATAAGATTTTTCCAAACGCCTTAAAGAGAAAATTGACAAATGAACGATAAACTTGTATTTTTATGCAATGCACATAAAGTCGTAGTTCATCGAACCCTGCTTTTTGATGAGACTGCGTTTATTGTTGAAACGCACCCGCCGCAAAAATGCAGCACACGCAGCCACGCAGCAGAAACTAAGCGACACTTACGTACGGCGATGCATTATAAGTGCTGCTGATTCTCTGCTCCGGGAAATTACATCAAAGCTTGTTTAATCCGAAGTAGGTACATTATCTTTGAAGCAATACTTCTTGACATGGAGAGTAAGCTGGTG
Source organism: Pseudoips prasinana (assembly GCA_951640165.1). Classification (NCBI taxonomy): domain Eukaryota; kingdom Metazoa; phylum Arthropoda; class Insecta; order Lepidoptera; family Nolidae; genus Pseudoips; species Pseudoips prasinana. Next base: position 7,632,362 of record OX621236.1, read on the forward strand.
AATACGTGATGAGAGCGTTACGAAAAGTGTTATCGGGAGGTTGAGATGATGATAGAAAGAGAGAGAGCACATAATTTAATGTATCTCTTTCTCTCATAGCCAGTAACGTTTCGTTTATCTCAGTTTTACTTCATTCGTGTGGTCTAAAGTACACTCGTTTTTTTTATAGTCATTTTTTTTTAGACCAAGCCCTGTCTATATAGCTTCCACTTTTACTTTGCTTTGTACCAGGACAGTACCTAATATGTCTAATAAATCATACAATAACGTTACACTTTGATTGTTTCACAATATGGATTCAAACAAACTCGTCTTAACCCCGCCCATTGTTAAAGACGACTATCTGCATGGACAAGTGACCTGAAAAAAAACGCAGCAGCGATAAGACCGCCCATTGTACATAAAATAATTAATTTGATCCTTAGGAAAATAAGGTAAAAATAAAGACCATTATAGTATCACTTTAGGTAGGTGGCTAGGAGCGAATCTACTTCAAGGATCATAGAGTTTAATGCAAAGTTCATTAACCCAATCGAGAATATCGACTGTTTAAGCGCGATTAGACTATAATATTTGCATAACTGACTAATACCAGATGTACAGCTCAAAAGCACTAAGATAACATACTACGTTTATATTCTTTAGTCCAATACTAGCCCAGGCTATATTCTTTTAGGAATTTTGAAACTAAATATTATTTTTTGCCGCCGGAACAATAAAAGTATTAATTTTGAAGCTTACAGAAACTCATGTCTTACTTTTGGAAGCCTAAACAGATTTGTATTAATTAACACCATTAACCATCCCAATTGCACCAGGTTCAGACGAAAAAAATAACTTATCCCTTTGAGAGCTACAATGGCATAGGCTATAGACGTAATAATACACAGGCATATTATATTACTTATAACCTCTGTGAATGTCGGTGGAAAAAAAAAACAATGATAAAAAAAGCAAGAAAAAATGAGTACAGAGTGTATTTTTTTACATACCATTAATTTTATTTCAATTCAAATAAATTAATCGATTATATTATTTTGATAAAACTTCGGCTTAACAGGATTATATTTCACGTATTGAATTCATGACTTAAAAGGACGGGAAAATATTATTGGCTTTCAAACTTTAGCTATGGGATCAATCAGGTATAATTTTGCAAGACAATGGATATCTTATCATGATATTTCTATTGACATTTACGGTACCTTAAAATGGATGCAATACACGTGCATCACGTCAAATTCATTCTATGACCTTCCATATCAAAGAAAAGTATGTAACTTAGAATTTGACTGCGTAGGCATATTATCAATTACCTAATAGTAACGAACATCCATACACCCACACTTTCGCATTTATAATATTACTAGGTTTAAATTAGCGATATCACTGCTCATGTTTGGACGTTTATTTTGTAAAAAGTGGAGCGAATGAAAAAGTCATTAGAAACTCTCGTGACACTATACACAAACCGATTATTCGTACTCGTCGGACGAGAGTACGACCGCGAACGCGTCGCGACCACCAACGCCCTCCATGACCCTTAGTTTGTATATCGTATCGATAAAAAGCCCCCTCAACGTGGACGGGGGCCGCGTCATGTCATTAACGTAGAGCGAAAGTTGCACAAAACTCCCTAAAATGATGATCTCTGCCCTCTCTCCGCCAGTAATCGCCCAGAGTCGAGGTTCGAACCCCACAGGGGGTGCCCTCCGGCGCGGGTTACTTAATTGCTAGACGGCTTGAGCCCTCTGCTCGCCTATATAGTCCGGTGAAGCAGTGAAAGCCTCCTAGGCTAACTGTAGCGTCGGGTAAAAAAAAAAAAAAAAGTAGGGAATGAAGAATACTATGGTGATTTCCGCCCTTCGCAGAGCACGTTGAGTTGGTGGCCCCTACTATAGTTACCATGGTAGGTATAGATTTTAAACTTATACTCATCTATTCAATCTTACTTTTGAAGAAATTTTAAGTTAATAGGTGATTGGACATTTCAAATTCTCCCCGTTCTTATCGCTGTCAAAGTTTTACGAACAATTCCAATTTGCATCTCTCGAGTTAGAACGTTTTTGGTATGCATGGTCGTATTTTAGAACTTTGGTTGAACAAAAATCATGGAACTCGCGTCATTGTAAGCGAATGCTCTCCATGGGCTTAATGTATTATATAATGTATATGTACGAGTGTTAAGTACTGTATGTGTACTTTCTGGGTGAACAAAAAACGTAAAAATCAACGTGAAGTATAAACTATTATATTGTTGATTATTTAGTTTAGAAGTGTAAAAAATTTTTTTCACTTATAGGCAGTGTCCATAGACTGTGGTTTTTATGATAACATTATATTCTTTCCTCACTATTTTTAATTAAAAGAATATTTTGGTTTTGGTAAAAAATTGCCAAGAAATCTCTAATCAGCAATTTCATAGTCAAAGTCAAAGGTACTTTATTCCGTAAAAAATTTACATTTATGTGGAATCGTCATATTTTTTTTACCCTACCTTTTTTACGTTTAACCGCGTCTAACACATACAACTCGCTATATACATAGGTAAATATTTTGTCCGTCCAGAACAAGTATTGCCGCAAGGATTGTTATAAATTGTTTCGAATCTTTTAGTTTGTCATAATTAAGGTAAGGTCTGTCAAATGGTTACCTTATGCTCGATCCACAGTTTTTGTTTAGTTAGTAAATTAAACTTTTAACGTAGTTTTCTGCAAGTACCTAATTGCTTTAAAATTTTAACAGTGAACTCGCTAGCGGGACCCATTTTTCTTTTTGCATTATTTTTTTATTATTAATGTGATTTCTAAGATGACTATTAAAAGGACCAAATCAGCATACAAGCTTACAACCTACCTGATGGCGACACAGTTGGCATTTGGCATCACTAACGAGTTGATGACCTTTCCCGCTTACTCTCACCCAACGTAAAGCATGACTAAAATGATTAATAATGTCTCGCTACAGCATTTCACCAATGCAATCACAGGAAAATATATAGAGAACCATGATTCAATCTATATGTCACTATGCCAGCTTGGTTACCCTAATATGAGAGTTGTTCAAGCCGCCCATAAGGCCTCTGACATGGCTTAACGACTGTTGCCCACCGAAGCACGGAGACGCTCAGAAATTAAATCACCCATCTATGGACTGACCGCGAGCCTAGTTGCTTAACCTCGCCAATCACTTAAAGACCAGTGAGAGCATCTAGCTATGAGCGCCTAAATGCCAGCTATGCAGCACCGTAATTATTTTAGCCGGATGAAGGGTTCCCATAGAGCGAATTAAAGACATGCTCAACCTTACGTACGATCACGGGAAAAAACCAATGATATTATTTTATTGGAAAATATAAATATATTTCGCGTCAATCAAAGGTCCTAGCGGTCAATGATCCTATCAGTTTATCTTTCCGCGCACGTTGCTTTGCGTTCATAGGAAAATTGCTTGGTTTTACTTAACAATATTGTTTTAAAAGCGCTTTGATGTTACTGGATCTGGATTATTTTAAAATAAATGAATTCATTAAACTAACATTATTTATTTATATTTCAGCAGTAGATTTTAACAATTTTCTTTTTGCGCGGTAAAATTAACAGCTGTCAAAATTTCACCGCAAATCGTACATTCCTTTATCTATGACCTTATCTGTCTAAATGAGTTTTAAGTTTAGAACGCGGTGCAATATGTGACTGCGTTTAAAGTTTAAAGGGATATTTGTTACATATTTAGCTGCGATAACGAGCTCGTCAACAGACATATCCCTTTTCTAACGTGTTCGTGAGTTAGAATATCGTCTAATGACCTCGTAACCGTTGTGATTAACTCGTAAATTTTAAAACGCCTCGACTATACTCTTGGGTTGTCTGACGTATGTCTGTGTTAAAAAAAAAACAAATAACCATCAGTAATTCTACTTTTTTTATTCGTTCCTATTTTAAATTATCATGTTCATGAATATTCAAGATATTGATGATTATGACTCGTAACTACTCAATTACGGTATTATCTTTATAAATCTGTCATTTTTGTTCGTATCTTTTCATACATACAATGTTTGTTTGTTTGTGTGGTTTGACCGTTTGTCACATTAAACATTTTATTGAATAGAAGGGCGACAATAGCAATAACTCTGTTTACGACCGGATGCGGGCACATCCATGCACATTACATATGAATAGCAGAGCGATCTACAGATAATTAACACCTTCTACATTTAAATCATTGAGAGTTTATTACTGATGTTTATTAAGCGGCCAAGTGTGAGTCGGACTCGCACACGAAGCGTTCCATACCATCGAAAGATTTTTGTTTATATTTTTACCGTAATATTTATTATTTAAGCATATAAGTATACATAATTTCAACTGTCTTCCTGTAACGGTTCATGAGATAAAGCCCGCTGACAAATGGACGGACAGGTGATGGAAGATGGACGGCCTGATCTGATGGCAGGATGTAAATGTTGGTGTAATGAAAATAACAAGGAATCTTATCCCAAACTAGTGAAATTCGAAGAGCAATCTTCATGGAACGTACAGACGCCAGCACATCAAGTACTCCAATCTGTCAAATTTCCCCAATTAAAAGTGAACCTTATACTTTTTTGATAAAGTTGAAGATCTATAAAAGAAATTTGACAGATTGAGGTAGCTGGATGTTCTGGCGTCTGTACTTCGATATGCATCATCATATGTTATAGAGGGCGCGGTCGTCAACCTAGTGCCTTTTTTTCTCTATTTTACGTACATTGTTTCCCATTCTTATATTTTTTATACCCATAAAGTTCCCACTACAATAGTTCTTCTACCTTACAAACATACTTGAGGGTATTTTTATTCCTCATTTTATGTTTTTAAAAGTGCGAGTAGGTTTCGTATATGTGTAAAAACATTCAAGCGCATGCAAGACACGCATTGTCAGTGATATAAGTTGGCAATAATGTTCAGATGCCAGCAACATTACGGTGTTATACCCTTTTTTCTCGCTGGCAACAATTTGTTGTCTGCTGGTCTAGTGGTAGAGACCCTGACATCTAAGCCAGAGGTTCTGCTCATCACATTAATATTTGTATGGTGAGCATAAGCGTGCTCATCGTTCTGTGTCTGGGTGTAGTTTGTCTATAATATCTATGTATTTATAAATATATAAGTAGGTACTTTTTAGGGTTCCGTAGCCAAATGGGAAAAAACGGAACCCTTATAGATTCGTCATGTCTGTCTGTCTGTCTGTCCGTCCGTATGTCACAGCCACTTTTTTCCGAAACTATGAGAGTTGTACTTTGAAACTTGGTAAGTAGATGTATTATGTGAACCACATTAAGATTTTCACACAAAAATAGAAAAATAATAATAATAATTTTGGGGGTTCCCCATACATAGAAGTAAAACTCAAAAAAATTTTTTTGTTCGTACCTACCCATACATGTGGGTTATGGATAGGTCTTCAAAAATTATATTGAGATTCCTAATAATTATTTTTTTCTAAACTGAATAGTTTGCGCGAGAAACACTTTCAAAGTTGTAAAATGAGTGTACCCCTCCCCCCTGTAACTTCTAAAATAAGAGAATTATAAAACTAAAAAAATATATTAGGTCTTTACCTATGAAATTGCCGTTCTGCAGTACTGGCCATTTCAAATCAAAATAATTTTTGTTTGGCTAAGAATTCTAATTTCAAATTAATTTTATTTTAAAAACATGGATTCTTTTTTCCAAAAGTAGTCATTTCTTTATTGATTAGTGTTACATTTTCATCGCATTTCAATCTTTTTCGTCATCATGGATACGTTAAAAATTCGAGTAATTATGGAATATGAGTACCGTCGTGGCAGCAACGCGGCACAAGCGGCACGCAACATCAACGACGTTTACGGAGCTAACACTACAAACCAACGCACCACCTGTTATTGGTTTGCTCGCTTCCGTTCTGGAAATTTCGACCTGAAAAATGAACCTCGCGGTCGTCCGAAGACTTTGGTCGACAATGACGAATTAAAGGCGGTTGTGGAAGCTGATGATACACAATCTACGGCTGAATTAGCAGCAGCTTTCGACGTTAGCGTCAAAACAATATTGGTCCATTTGCGTCAAATTGGCAAGGTAAAAAAGCTTGACAAATGGGTGCCCCACGAACTCAATGATCGCCAGCGCGAAGTACGCGTCGAGACGTGCCTTGCACTGCTCAACAGACACACAAATGAAGGAATTTTGAACCGCATTGTTACCTGCGATGAAAAATGGATTCTGTTTGATAACCGCAAGCGCTCAGCAAGTTGGTTGGATCCTGGTTCAGCACCTAAACAATGCCCTAAACGAAAACTTACCCCTAGAAAAGTGATGGTCACTGTTTGGTGGTCTAGCGCCGGTGTGATTCATCACAGCTTCTTACCAAACGGGGTGAGCATTACTGCAGATGTGTACTGTGAAGAACTGAGCACAATGATGGAGAAGCTGGCGCATCTCCAACCAGCATTGGTCAATCGCTCGTCTCCGCTGCTCCTGCACGACAACGCGCGACCTCATACTGCACAGCAGACGGTCTCCAAGTTGCAAGAACTGGGGTTGGAAGCTCTCCGTCATCCGCCCTACTCACCAGACCTTGCGCCTACAGACTACTACTTTTTCCAGAATTTGGATAACTTCTTGGCGGGAAAAAAATTCAATACCCGAGAGGCAGTACAAAATGCCTTTGAAGAATTTGTTGCCTCCCGTCCAGCTGATTTCTTTAAGAAGGGCATCAATAAACTGCCACTGCGATGGCAAAGATGCATTGATTGCATGGGTGATTACTTCGATTAATACAAATAAAAAAATTCATGAAAAAAATTCGTTTAAATTTTTTCATACAAAACGGCAATTTCATAGGTAAAGACCTATTATAATATACATTTCCATGCAAACAACGAAAATTGGTTTGAACGAGATCTAGCAAGTAGGTTTTTTTTCTTACGCCATAAATCAAATAATTATAAATCAAATAAAAATATTTGTATGATGAGCACTCTTATTTGTTCTGTGTCAGGGTGTAGTTTATCTTTATAAATATACGAGTACTTATCTTTATTAGAAGTGTGGTTGCCGTAGTACAGGCTCTGCCTAGTTTGGGTACAGATGGCAATGGTTTAGTTGTCCAAAATTTACATTTACTTCGTTATGGTTGTGTAAAGTGTAACAGTTTGTTTATTTTATACTAGCTGCGCCCGCGCTTTACCCGCGTTAAATTTTATAAACCCGACCTCTTAGTAATATTCATGCAAAATATGAAGTAAATCCATGGAGTACTTTTTGAGTTTAGCCCGGTCATACGTACAGACAAAAATTCTAAAAACCATATTTTTGGCTTCGATATCGATTGCAGATCACGCCTCAAGTATCCTTTTAATGAAATATTCAATGTACAGTTTTGACTTTCCTATGATTTTATTATATGTATAGATAAAGCCCCAAGTCCTTCAACATGCCTACCATGTCTAAGTATTTTAATGGCACCATAAATATGGAGACTAGAGTAATTGTTCGTATTCCGGTGGATGCATAATGTTTTCATACATAAATGTAAATTATGACTCGGCTTATGCATTTCTGTTTGCAACAGTAGTTTAGAACAATGGGTAATAAAATATATTCTATAATATGCAGTGGATGGAGTAAGTGCATTTCTGTACGGTCTTGTGGCAATCAAGCGACAGTTCGCTTGATTGCCACAAGACCGTTTGGAAATGTAAACGAACCAGAGAGCACTAGTTAAAGACTAAACTCACATTGTAATTTCATTACAATTTAATTAACGACCTATTCGGCTTGCTATAATCAGTACTTTATGTGGATTATAGCAGATAACAATGTTTTGATTGACAAATTTGAATAAAAGTCCAATACTTACTTACTTACTACTACAACCGGAAGGGGAAGACCACGTCGAACATTCTCTGACCAAATTGGAGATGTTCTCAAGAAAGGGCAGGTCAGAAGTACCCTAAACCGGCGAGCATGTATGAAGAATATAATGACAGTAAACGAGGCAAAAGAAGTATGCAAAGATCGTGACAAATGGAAATCCGTTGTCTCTGCCTACCCCTCTGTCTCGCGTTGTATAGGATTGTATAGGATATGTCGCCGTGTATAGGACCTCGAAACACGTGGATGCCAAAGCACAGAATAGTAAAACATTGAGGTGCCTATCTTATTCACTGTAACCCACATATAGTGCCATTATTCTCTTTACAAATTTGTATTCCATAAAAAGAAAAGGTACCATATATGTTCCAGTATGAGCTGATCTCGCGTTGTATAGACTTTTCATACAACGGAGCTTATACTGGAAATGTATAGCTTTTTATGTAGCTGTGTGTTTAAAAAGTAAAACTAGACTCACAGAATCCTCGACTCCACAGCTATTAAACCGAACGGACTATGCAAGCTACATTTTTGCGTCTTTATGAATAATAATGTGCAGACGTGCACATTGTACTGCTTCAGGAATTCTTATAACAATACACGCCTTGCATTCTAGTATGCCGTTTAAATTTATGTTTTTTACGTAGTTAATTGTTAATAATAACAAAAACTTTTGGACTTTTATGTACAGAATAAAATGAATTATATTTTTCCAGCGAGTTTCAGATAGCATTAAAATGGATGGTGGGAACTTAATCCACGAAACAAGTCACCACCGGTCCCACAAACACAGCATAGGTACAGACGCCAGCATATCAAGCTACCCCGATCTGTCAAATTTCCCCAACTGAAAGTGAACCTTATGCTTTAATGATAAAGTTGAAAATATATAAAAGAGATTTGACAGATTGGGGTAGCTGGATGTGCTGGCGTCTGTACTTTTAATTTCCTAATAAACCATATCTGTAGGCATTTTTGATGACACCTGTCAGTCTAGAATATTTGACCTCAAATTTGACATAACATTTTATGAAATGACAGGTGTCATAAGGCATCGAGTTCTTCTTACACCGACCGCACATTACGAACGAAACAAAAGAGTCACGCTTGACCGTATATTATTTTTAGGTGATTACTTCTTTAATATGATACTAATCAGCCTTCGAATTAAAAAGATATTTGTCTACTTAATATATTTGACTATTTAAGAAGATTTAAATGCGTTTATTTCGTATACTTTGCATTTAATTAAGCTCTTGAGGTTAGATCTTGACCGAGATATAGGTATACATAATGTGCTTGATGAGAATCGAGATGTCTGCATAATGAAATGCTATAAATATTCTCGCTTAAGAATAAAACTGCATAATGTTTCTAGAATTTTATCAAATTATATATTAAGTATAAAATTAACAATAAGGTGAAGGGTAAATAAATGTGAAGATCGGAATGAAATTATGATACTAACGGGTTCATTATACAATTTTGAACATAACATACATATTATACAATTAATTATGTATTAAAATGTATACAAAATTACTATTTCCGAATTTTTTTAAATGTCAACAACTAATTGAAATCATTAACATTCCATCGCATTCCGTATTTGGTATCAAATTACTAGTAGACTATTATTAAAGCAAACATTTTTGTGATAGGTACATATATTAGTAAAATATTCTATAAAATAATTTTTAAGTACTTACAGGATTTTTCTGGGTAAAGCCCCCAATGGGTTGCCAATTAAGCTTTGGCACATATTAGTATAACGACCGCCGCAGGGGCAGAAGTACTCTCGAGGGATGACCATGAACCGGGAAACGCACCGTGGGCAGACCCCTCATAAGTAAAGGTGGACCGTGGTTGTTCTAAGTGTCGCTAGATGCCGCTGGATGCGGGTATCGCAAAACCGGCAACTGTGCAGATCTTTGGAGAGCCCTTTGTCCAGCTGTGGACGTCTTTCGGCTGGCAAGATCATGATGATGATGAATATTATTATGTCTACAAATTTTATCATTCTCTATGCAATACATTTTACGGGATACTATCGTTATAGCTTAGCAATTACTCGCCTAAATAGTTTTATTTTGTGATATGTAGGTATATAACCTAATTCGTAACTTAAGTATTACCCTGGTAAACTTGATGGGAGTCTTCATAAGACCAAAAACAACGAATTCGAGCTTTCGATGTGAATGGAGCATTATGTTTGGCAAACCTTAACACCCCATCACGATTTTTAGCGATCAAAGCGCCGCACCGGCCCATCGAGAGGTCGAATCCATTTGTACCGTTCTTTTTTGTATAGGTACCCAAGCCTAGGTCTAAACTGAAATCGATGTTTATTTGCGAATCGAACCGAACGATAAAACAAAGTTGTTTATACAGATTACTTTCGTATTTCCCTCCGTAATAAATAATTCATATTATACAAAAACAATTATATTATCAAATATAAGTAATAAAATAAAATTTATTGATCAAGTCCATAAACAATTCAATTTACTTGTTGTAATACGAACGGGCAACGTTCCCGCTCGTTAATATTCCCGATTCGTCCAACAATCGATAACAATCTCGGGTGTTCCAAAATTTTACGAGTATTTTATTATTTTAAGCGGCACTTTACAAAGTGTCGTCGAAAAAATAAACATTTTTCTTTAGTTCTTTACAAACATATGGTACAAACAGTTCACCTAAAATGTTTGAAAACCATTATTTTTTTTTAAATATGGCCGCCGCAAGTTTTGATAAAGCTGTAACCATACTTTGCCACGAAACGATTTTTGTAAAAATAAACACTTAATATCGTAAAAATATGTTACGATTCTTAGATTTTTGAGATGGGACGGTGAGATTTTGTATTGCTGGTTTATTTTCACAATATAAATAGGTACATACCTAATACATTGTTTTATTGCGAATAAATTAATGGAATCATTCGATGAATCAAAATATTTATTTTTGAAGTGGAAACTTCTTTAGGCGCTAAGATGCGATGCGAACGAATGGACACGTATGGATCGGTGACGCTGAATCGAGTTCATTCGACTCGTCTCGACAGCAGCGATGTTTTCAGTCCGATAACCAATCTTCACTTCAACCATTTCTTTTTGGTTTTTTTAGTTAACACTTGTGCTATTGATATTAATTCCTGTATAGCAGGACACTAACAAAAAATAAGCCATGCAATTGTTGAATATCCGTTAAAAAATTACAGTAATAAAGGGCCACAGACTCAGAACACCTATTTAAGTGTGACACAAATCCTTTGTGGGGTTATAACCCGAAAAACGATCGTGCCGAAGTAGCCGGTAGCGAGACGCCTATCTTAATCACTACGCCACACGTTCAGCCAATTGAAACAATTACGAAGATATTGAACAGTTTTAACAGTTTTATTTAATGTTCATTTAGGTTTCGGAACGTTTTATCAACATTTAAATCAACTAATCTAAGTGACAGGTTAAAATTTAAGTAGGCGAAGCACGCTACCATTTTCATTGCATGTCGTCGGTCGAATCGCGATGTCCACATCGATGATAAAAATCGACATTAATACGACATAAATGTAGTGGAAAATTATGCTATTCGTCATCCATCATCATCATCTTAACATCTCCAAAAATCTCTACAATGGAATTGTGTCCATCATTTGGGAGGATATGCCATAACCGCCACGCTTGGCAGACTGGTTGGAGAACGCAGTATGGCGTCCATTGTACACAGAGAGACGTTGCTGCCCGGTTTCTGGGAGATATTCCCTGGGAACGACACCTGCCTAGGTGGTCACTACATACCTAATAGATGATAGGTATGTACAAACGCCAGCACATCCAGCTACCCCAATCTGTCAAATTTCTTTTATAGATTTTCAACTTTATCACATAAGCATAAGGTTCACTGCGTCTGTACATCCCGAGTGTATAGTGTTGCGAAGAGCACTTAAAGCCAGTTTGCAGTAGTAGTTATTAGGCTGATGTCAGGAAGAGATGGATGTCAATTCTGACATTTAACAAGAGACAGTAAAAGCTTATTAACCATAATATTAACTAACAGAGACTTCAGTCAGGACCGAACGATGTAATTGGTGGTTTATGACCAAAAAGTGTCAATTTTTTTATTGTTGTGAAGTAGTGTATTTTGGTATTAATGATTTTTGGAACGGAGGACGGAAAAAAATCTTACGAAAAGTTGTCAAAAAAAGTATGAAAAATCTAGTATCAAATCAGCTTGTGAGCTACGTAGTTTGTTATGTTCCATAAGCTTTAATTGCGCCGTATGGTATAAGTAATGTTTTTAATAAAATATTGCAGCTTTTGTAAAAGGACCCAATGTTTATAAATAAAATGTTCTTAAACGCCAGTAGTTAAATCTTAGATGGAAAAAAATGCAAAGCGAAAAGCAGGATTGTAAATATAATGTCGGGCAACGCTGTAAGGGCTCTCTTATCGCGCTGCTAAGTGGGGTAATCATTTCATTTCATGCCACTCGGCCTTTGAGTGTGAATATTTTCACGGCAACCCCTCTAACTCAGGGCGCAGTTTGAAGGTTTTAAAAATATGAATGTTGATAATTTTCGAAAAATAAAACGAGGAATGGTTTCGGTTGGTTTAAGAAAACAATTACATTCGAAGATACTTGTGTAGCCTAACCTTTGTTATTCTTTTTATATGATTTATTGACTTGGGGAGTAAACTTGTGAATGCGTGATGAGAGCTTTACGAAATGTGTGATCGGGAGCGAACGGACGGAAGTTGAGAGGGAGATATAAGTTAGTGAATATAGAAAGAGAGAGAAAGAGTTACGTTTCTTATATTGCTGTAGGGGCTAAAAAGAGGGGTGCAAACACACATTTTCTTTATCTCTTTCTCATTTCGTTTATCTAAGTTTTACTTCAGTCGTGTGGTATAAAGCACACTGGTTTTTTTTTTAATTTTTCATCATTTCCGCCTTACTAATAGTCAGAACATTATATTCTTAATTTGTGTAATTGAAACCTGCTACTAAGCCTCCACTATTCATCCGTTTATCTCATTTATTAAATCATAATTATAAATTATTGAATACAAAGTCTAATAGAATAGTATACTCTTCATTGTACACATTCAAACAAGTTATATAATAACACAACCATGTGCAATGGACGGTCCTCCAGACAACCTTTGGATGAATAGGAGTTCTAATTATTTCAAATAGTAGGTGTGTAACAAAAGAAGTAGAGAAGTACAAAAACAGTTATCTATTTGTACGAATAATTAATTATAATACGATAGTAAGTCACCTAGATTTGTTTTCGTGCTCACTGAATGAGTTCAAAGGGGTCGTTACTGTTGTATATATTACAATTATGTTTAATTTACTACGCTATCGAATTAGTTACCTGTAATATTAGTGTCCCCAATACGTGGATTTGTGGCGGTGGCGAATATCAGAATATCATCACCCCATCTCATCCCGTGGGGGCTTAGAAGACGAGCCGAGGGAATACACGGGCAGCAAGTTCCTTCTGAGTACTAGGACAATCTTACTGAGATCGCCAACCCGATTGTCAAGCGTTTTTATTTCCCCCCACCGCACCGGGAAAAAAGATGATTCTTGGGAGAGGCTTGTCCAGCAGTGGACCTCTTCCAGTCTAGCTATAATCTTCTTCTACTTCTTTCTACTTCATCATCAATGACGTGGAACTTTAAATTTTTTGACTCCTTGTTTCTTTCTGATTAAATTCGTTGCGGGATCTAAGACAGTTAATGCGATTCCCCGGGACATGCCTGAGCCTTACCGCTCAGTGTCATTTCATTGTGTGCCACTGTTGATCCTGGCTTACAGGAGTTGCAGTGGTGAGTGAGTGGGAGGGACTACTCCTGACTGATGTAACCTTTAATACTACAATACTTATAAATCTGACTATTTATAAGCGCTTTTTAGTATCTTTGTGAGAAAAAACCAGGTTTATTTACCGTAAATTCGACATTTTCGCGCAAAAGCGTCGCAACGCAACAAAGACAGTTTTTTGAATAATAAATTAGTCATCGTGATGTTAATTTATTCGGCTATTCTAATGAAGGGCGAAGCGAAATCTAAACAAATACCATTCCCGCTATAAATCAGCGTCGCACTATGTCCAAACATCGCGATTCAAAAGGAAAGCTTATAGCTGCTTTACAAGGCAAGGAGCTGCATCGACTCCGTACAATTATATCTTGGATCGATGGTACAGTCGACGCCGCTGATACACTTGCATTATGAAAATCAACCTAATTGACTAGGTAATAAAGATGTGGTAAATATCTAACTGTATCCACCGATGTCAAGTCAACTGTACGAATTGGTTGTTTACGCCCTTTTCCGTGTTTAAAGGTGTTTAACGAACCGTGTTCTGTATTAGATATTTATTAAGTTAGATATTCATGTTTCCGCTTACTTAATAGCGCTGGTAAGTGTGACTTAAGGGGGGCAATTAAGCTCCTTAAGTTAAGTTAAGTAAATAACTGATCATTACTCTTATTACTATTATAAACTTAAATTAGCTTAACTTAAAGAGCTTAATTGTCCTATGAAATTTAACATATTCCACATCAACATACAAAGTACACAAAAATAATTAACTTCGCATACAAGACGAATGATCAGCTGATACATTTTGTAAGGGGAGACTAACTGCAAGTGTGGCGCGGTTAAGACAGTCACATCGCCGCTTCGTGTATCGAGTTCGATTTCCGCGCAAGACAACAATTTGTATGCCCCATAAATAGTTCCGAGTATGGATGTACTTTGTGTCCGTCAATGATATGTTTGCAAAGTACTCCGCGGCATAGGGATTCATTTCTATTTTTAGTACTTAAAGGAAGCGAATGTTATGTTGTATATATTTAAATTTGGTATGTCAAAGTGTTTTATATATAAATTATGCACGTTAAAAAACGTTAAAACATAATTTAATATATTAACTTAACTATATTAAAGTAACTAAGATTTAATATACATTTATATTTGATGGCTGAAACAGGGTCCATGATGACCTTATTACTTGTACCTACCACCTAGACATACATTGTGGAATGCAATAAAGAATTGAGTTTTGAGTATTATCAAGTAAGTGAAAATAAAACTCTTTAACCCGAAGAGAAAAAAAGACAAATATATGTATATGTTTCACATTTTACAACGTGTATAACGCTTCTTGACCACGAACTAGAAAACGCAGCGTGGGCAGGCCCCCTACAAGGTGGACTTACAATCTTGCAAGGTTCGGGATATAGTTGTAAACGAGCGGTTTATAACGGTTTAAAACGAATAACTCGTCGCTTGAAATGGGATTTTAACAGGCTTGATATAACTAGGTCTCAGGCATTCTGTTGTAGCTAAGCAGGTGTCTATACATTGGTTTCAATGCAACATTTATTTATGTTTATATTATTATTATGCACTCGCGAGTATGGTTACAACCACTGTGTCAAATTTGGGGAAGATCGCTTTAGCCGTTAAGGAGAATTAGGGTCAGCGCAGACAGAGAGGAGCGCAGCGAAGAGGATTTTATTAAGGCACTAGAAAATCAGCTTTAGAGCTATAGGAATAAAGTGCATATATGCTTGAACCTGACAAAATGCTCGCGCAGTCTCGCGCATTATAATGTTCAAGCATACATGCACTTTATTTAAATAATTTTAAAGTTGATTTTTTAGTGCCTTAATAAAATCCTCTCCGCTGCGCTCCTCTCTGTCTGCGCTGGTCCTTACGATCAGGAACGAACGACATGAGTTGCCTGAGAAAGAGCTTTGACACAGCTTAATTAGTATCTATGTATATAATTGCATTTATTTTAGGAAGTTATAGTTACAGGGTTACTAGTAAAACACCAACAATTTCTCGGCACTAGATAGCTATAGCCATAAGCAACGACTTTTGTTCTACGAGTTTAGACATAACTTGATATATGAAAAAAAAATACATGGACGACTGGCGACTAGAAAAATGGGTCTAGATCAAAGGCGCTAGTGATGTACACCTTCCCCGAGCCCTCGCCAGCCGAGCCAGTTGCTCTCACCAGCTATTGCTCAACAATCTTTGTTGAAGATAATCTTATACGGCACCATTTTGCAGCCCACTCAATACCAAAGAACAATGAGTTTGGTTACTTATGGTTTCTTTTTTTTTTATTAAAGCTATCATAACTTTATTTAACTGTATTGTTCTACAAACCTTTTGCCATCGGTCATCGCTCTGTCGTATCGATTAGAAGTCATCCATAAATTACGTTAGGCGGTCGATGTCATACACGAGAGTGACATCGGCGGTTAGTGTACATAGGTAACGATAAATGTTTTGAATTGGTGATTCAGTGCTTAACAGTACTAAAATAGTTTTCATTTAATCAGATCTCATATATGATACATTTTACTGTCAAACTACTTAAATAACTTGTCCGAAGCGCATTCAGATATTATGGTTTGCCTCACGCGCTAGACCACATTATCATGGGCAGCCTGATGGCCTTAAAGATTTCCACAACGTTGCTATTTGGAGGGGTTTGTCGTAATCACCGCGCTTGGCCTTCGACTGCAGTCATGGGGTAGGGGTAGCCAGTGCACAGGTGGCGCTGTTAATCGACAGCCTAGCGTATGCCTTATTCACTCTTTAATGCCCCACGGGATAGTATAGGAAAGTGTGGCAAAAATAAATTTAGGCGGAAAACCACACGGCGATCGACACTAAAATCACGAAGACAAAGTAGCTTTCAAACCCATCAGAGTCTTGATGGGTTTGTAACTTAGACAAAACTATTTTTATGACTAAGGCGGCCAATCACAAACATTAAGTCATAGATTATTCATAGGTCAATAGTTCAACTTTACCTTGGCGTATATTATGGATGTGCTCTTATCCATAATCGATTACCGAAACCGATTATTATCGATAATGGAATGATATAATTTCAAATAGCTATGTTGGACCCTGTTTATTTGTGAAAACTACATAATTAGAGGCTGGATGCCGCTCGACCACCTGCGTGGGACATTACGACCAAATTACTGACTGAGAAAGCGACCGCAGATTGATACATAGAAATGCTGTAACCTCATAATGTTGCTTGAATTTCGGCCATTACGACCAGGGCCTCTACCGGCTAAGTCGCCGAACATCGATTTCTTAAATGGCCTTCAAATAAATAAAGGTTAAAAATTAGTTAATTAATTGTTAAATCGGCTTCAACGTTGACAATCCATTCCGTACCATGTATGACGTCACATATACTCATGGAAGCCGATTTAACGATTGATTAAGTAATTTTTAACCTTTATTTATTTAAACGCCATTTAAAAAATCGATGTTTGGCGACTTAGCCGGTAGAATCCCAGTGTCAAGTGTCAAGTATGTGTGGTGCATGATGATGTGATGCTGTGTGTTCGCACACACAGATGCACTTGACCAGAATCAAGTGCATCATGCATCTGTGTCTGTGTGTGTGACTGTCATGATCCGATGGAATGGACTAGGTAGCTGTTAGCATTGCCCCCCGTTTGCAATCCTATCGCTGTACCATCTGATCCTCAATCGGACGACTGCCCTATGTCTTCACGAATACATACACGATGTAACTCATGGAGCATAATTTGCCTAAGAGACCGAACAACGTGTAAGAATACACGAGAATGAAATGATTTTTTTTATAATTTCCTGGGACATTATTCACACACGGCCATCTGATCCCAAAATAAGCAGAGCTTGTATTATGGAAACCAGTTAACTGGTATACTAAATACACTAATTTTCTTTTGTAAATACATAGGTACTAATATAAATTAATTACACCCAGACTCAGGACAAACAGACATGTTCATCAGAATCGAAGCCACGTCCCACTCACGTATCTCGTCAATTTGTTCAGTACCATGGGAAGATAGCCTTTTTTGAGGTTTTTTTAACCATTTATGTTACAACTTGTATACAGCGCGCAGCTATCTCGCTTTTAAATATCAAAAAGCCGTAAAGCCGTCGATCGTGTTTCTGACCTCTTTCCGGTCGTGTCGGCTAGCTGGCCCATCGGATCATGAGAATGAGGGTAAGAAAGTGCAGCTGTGTTTGCGCACACGCATATGCACAGTAATATGTCCCGCGCAGATGGCTAGTCACCATGCTAGCCGATATGGACCAAGAGCACTTTGATATTATCAGTACTTTCGAAGACTGTGCATTATGAGAGTGCTGACAATAATTTTATATACAGAGTAGCCGAGGAGTTGACGTTCAAACGCAAAATTAAGATACTTTATGATAAGGAGTATCCGAATCACCACCATGTTCTACGATTTTGCGTTTTTTTAATACTTTGGAAATTTATGAGTCTTGAGCTCCAACTCTAATTTTGAACTTTTGAATAAATTCGAAGTCAGCTCTGCAATGATTAGATACACCATACTTTTTAGGGTGTGAGGTTAAACTATGCTAATTATCACAAAAAACTGAAATAGAAATGTTCAACAGAAAGAGAAAAAAATCGAAAACTGATGTTAGACCAAACTAGGCATAGTTTGTAGTATGGCAACCAGATAACTGACAAATATCTATACATATAATAAATCTGTAGAAAAATCATTTTTGTACATGAAAAGAAAATCCAAAAAAAATAGCCAGGGTATTAAAGGACAACCAATAGAACCCATTTCCAGCATTTTTAGAATTTTTGTCTGTTTGTCTGTTTATATGTTCGGGTATCACGTAAAATATACGAAAGTAATGTAGATAACTTTTACACACAGCGATTGAGCGTAACCTGAGGTAACATTTAGTTTTTGTTTTATTGCAATCGGTTCAGTCTATCAAAAGATATTAGATTTTAAAGTAATCATGGAGAAAAATAACACACATTTCGGTACTTCAAGATGAACTAATGTTTATAGTTGAACTAAACTGTCCGATAGATGTCATTGTGCATATTATGACATGTCTTTTCTGAATGAACTAGGTTGATAGTTGATTTTTGTTTCGATAGATGTCGTTGTGCATTTCTTTTGACTCGCGGTGTTCATTAAGATTTGCCCGTGTTTGCTGATTGCATGAGTTACGTAGGGTTTTGAATGCTCTGAATTGTTTCGAAATAAGGTCTTGGTTGCCTAGAAGTATGTCGTTGTCCAAAATTGGTTATTAAAAAAATCTGTTTTCTTTGGGCAAATTAAATTATGTAGAAGGTGGGATTTGTTATAATTTCATTTTAAATTATTGATAGTTGATTTTTATTTCGATACATGTCGTTGTGCTTGATAGTTGATTTTTATTTCAATAGATGTCGTTGTGCATTGCTTTTGACCCGCGCGGTGTTAAGATTTGCCCGTGTTTGCTAATTGCATGAGTTACGTAGGGCTTAGAATGTTCCGAATTGTTTCGAAATAAGGTCTTGCTTGGCTAGAAGTATGTCGTTGTCCAAAATTGGTTATTAAAATATTCTGTTTTCTTTGGGCAAATTGAATTATGTACATGGTTGGATTTGTTATAATTTAATTTTAAATTATAATGTCAATCGATCGAAAGTTTGTAACGCGAATGTACAGACGATTCGAATTTTATTGAGCCTGTCCGATTGAATGTAGTAAATTAACCAGGTCTCTCATAATTTTCTCAGCACAAATCTATATACCTACCTATGTAAAAGAGGAAACTGACTGACTGACATATCAACGCACAGCCTGAACGGCTGGGGTTAGAGACTTGAAATTTTGCCGGTAGGTACTTTTTATAACGTATGCATTCACTAAGGAAGGGGTTTTTGGAAATACTAACCCTAAGGGGGTAAAACAGAGAATGAAAGATTATATGAAAATCCGTCATTTTTTGAAGTTAAAGGCATTGAAACTAATATTTAGTAGTTCAGCCAAAAATAAAAATAAATATTTTAGAATTTTTGGAAATTCCACCCCAAGGGCGTAAAATAGGGGATATAAGTTTGTATGAAAAGTGTATAATTTTTTATGTGAAAAGCATGAAAATTGGTATTTGGCCTTTCCGTTAAAAATAAAAAATATGTATTTCAGGATTTTAGGAATTTCCACTCCTAAGGGCGCATAATAGGGGATGTATGTTGCGTGTGGGTATACCTATAATGGTTGTGAGGCTTCAAGTCAAAACTTTGCATCGTGTTATAGAGTCTACTATTATGCCTGGATCCGCCCAGGGAGAAACAGTGTTCGTGTCACGTATTCCGTTAGTGCCAAATGATCTCCCTTTTCAGTTTAAAATACTGTAGTTCCCTATAAAAGTGTGTGTCGCGATAACCATCAACAAATCGCAAAGTCAAACTCTCAAATTAGCTGGAATTGACTTGAGGAAGGCGGGCAGGTTCACGTGGCGAGCTCACGTGTGAGTTCATCCCACAGTCTGATCCATGTAGAGCGAGGACCTACGTCTTTTGCTGAGCGCCGTAAAGTGGATGATATTGAATCCCACATACCAGGCCGCTTGCCGAGCACGCCATTTATTAGTTGGAGGTCAGCATTGGGATGACGCTCTAGCGGAAGCATGCGTGAGCGATAGTCCACATCGCTTGCGACATTTGTTTGCCATCTTATTTGACCTTTTGTGCGTTATCGGAAGCTAAATACATAGTTATGGCAAAAGTACCATGACAAGATTGTTGAAGATTTTATGAGACATGTACAACTAAATACTGATGGACAAATTACTGACAGGGTACGTGAAAATTGTCACAACAGGTCCTTATTGGCTATTCAAATGATAGTTATAAGTATAGGAGGGAACCCGATCAGTCAGAGGCTGCGAAAAGGCACAGGAGTTTATTATTGTTAAAAATAGGCGATGGCACATACCCCGTACAAGAAGATGGAAAACTTATTTTGATTGGTAATCTCTGTTCTTACGTTACACCACAGCAAGAGCTAATTTCTTCTGTGTACGGAGATACCACAAACATGGGAAATCAAGCCGGTTCTTGGCTATGTCAGCGAGCTATTTTGACTCCCCACAATGACCAAGCTGCGGCAATTAATTTCAAAATATTGAGTCATGCGTCCGGTAATAGTAGAGAATATAGCTCAATAAATACATTTATGGAAGAAGATAACGCCACGCACTACCCGGTAGAATTTTTGGATTCCCTCAGCACACCCGGACTTTCAGCCCACAAAATAGTTTTAAAAATTGGTGTACCAATAATTCTCCTCAGAAATTTATGTCCTCCCAAACTTTGTAACGGCACTCGGCTCAAAGTCACAAATCTGCAACATTATCGAAGCTGAAATATTAACAGGTTGCGGCGCCGGTGATATTGTTTTTATTCCAAGGATACCTATAATTCCTAGAAACTTTCCTTTCTCTTTCAAACGAGTGCAATTCCCAGTCAGTCTCTGTTATGCCATGACGATTAGTAAAGCTCAGGTCCAGACATTATCCGTTGCGGGGGTGGACCGAAGTATTGGATGCTTTTCCCATGGTCAACTATACGTAGCTCTTTCACGTGTAAACAACCCCAATAACGTTTTTGTGTACGCTCCAGATGGTTCCACAGGTAAAATAAAGAAGCACTAAATTAAATTAAAAAAATGTTTTCGGTATCCTCCCACAGCGCTTTACACTAAAAAATACATTTTTAAGTTCCGACATCCACGCGAACGAAGTCGCGGGCACAGCTAGTTCTTACATATTTTTGTTTTCTTTTTTTAATAGGTGCTTAAATTTATTTTAATCAAATTAAAAAAAGTATATTAGCTATTACTATATAAGTAAAAATTAAAAACTACATTAAACCTACATAGATATAAAATAAACTAAACATAAACAGCGTCAAAAAAATCCTCATCGTTTTTTTGAATTGAATTACATACATATTGTGGATAAATTACACTCAGACACCGAACAAATAATGCTCATCACACAAAGATTTGTCCTCCGCTCCGTGGGGATCGAACCCACACCCCTAGCTTAGTTAGGGTCACTAAGTGTCACTTACCAACAGTGCTACTCAAACATAAAACACCTATAATATCTTAATGCTCGAGCGAGTTAATTGCGCGTTAAATTTGGGTGTTCTTAGTACTTTCTCCTACTAGATAAATACAATACAGACCTATTAGTTTTGAATTTGAAGTATCTTAAACTCAAATCCATCGATTACATTTAATACATTTAAGCAGTTAATCGCCGAACAATAATTCGAGATATATGAGTTGACATTATTATCTATGGTATTGTTTGCATATCACCCGTGAGATGGATTACAGTGAGTTAAAGTAGTAAACCCTTATTTGGTCTGCTCTATCATACGTGTGTGAGAGAGAAAGGGCATAAACTTGGAAGTTGTAATTACATGGACCACCCGCGCGATTCACACCGACTATTACCGAATGGTTTTTGTAGGAAAATAATAATCGACACAATGAAATGAAGTCATCAACGCGTTGTGTTCGCCCCACTAATCGAGCCACACAAAGTGGTGTTACTGTCCCCTTGGGCATAGACAATTTGGGCTTAGCCAACCTATTTTATGAGTATTCCTTTGTTTCGTATCAACGAATGTTAATGGGATTTATCTGCAAAGAAAAATCTCGGCTTCAAGAAATTGTCAGTGTCCCTTTTATTTATTTATTTTACTTTAATAAAAACGGTAGAACACCAATTAAATTAACTAAAGATAATTATTACAATAATCACAATAAGCGAACATAAATATTGATTTAAAAACACAATCGTTCGTCATTCTCACAGAAACATTCTGACAATATATCCGACCATCGGATGGATGGTGAAACAAATTGACACACAGAAGTGCGTTGAATGCTGTGAGGCTCTTTTATCTGCCCTCATGTCTCAGAGAGCAGGTAAAATCCTCGGTCTTAGACCTGACTTAACTACGATCGTGTCGGCGAGGAGATCGCTTCATGAGAGATCACCTTGGTCCACCACACCTTTGTGCACTGTAATATGTCCAGCGCATATGGCTAGTTTCTGTTAAGGTTGACCACCATGGCCACAATTGGAGCAGGATGATATTATTATTCTTATTTTATATATAACAGGGTGGTAGCTACGTATACTTGACTGCAACATAAACCTACAGCAATCCAAATTTTATTACTCCCCTCGCGATGCTAAGACTATGGGCTGGTAATTGATCAATTGGTTAATTTCCTTTGATCAAAGATTGATTACAGTTACGGAATTCAGGTTATGGTTTAAATGCATCAAGGAAATACTATTTATAACAGGCGCCAATACTAGCCTCGTTATAATAGCCTCGTCTGTTTATAAAACAATATTAGTTTAGAAATTCCTGTCGGCAACATTAAATACTTCAAAACGGGGTGAATACAAATTCAGGGGTGATTAGAGACCGATAGAAGATTTTACTTATGTATCAACTAAGAGAAAAATTTAGACGCAACATATACGAACGACGCGACTGCTAATAAAAATAAAATAAAATAAAAAAGGTTTTTATTCACGTTGACTTTAAAAAAGCGCTTGTAAATAGTCAGAACATGTTTGTAGTAATATATAATTAATTTATAATTATTTCTAGGTACATATAGATTTTAGGTACACGGATTGTAGGAAATAATTTACAATAAGATTTATTTTATAATATTAACGATATTTAGCTAACTTAAATTAAGTTAAGGTAAATAAAGTACGAAATAAAAACAATAATCCCGGAGTGTATTTAGGTGAGAACATGAATATTGTCCTCACCTATAATACTCCTCCTTTCATAAGAGCTATATATGAGTGAGATAGATTGCTGCGCGCTGAGTAGGTACTGGGTCTTAAATGGCGCCAGATACGGCAATGGACAAAAAAAAATTAGGTATGCCGTATGCGCTATGAAAATGTAAAAAAATAATGAAAATGTTTGTGGTGACATAGACACATTAAAAGGGCTAAAATTTATGTAATTAATCAAAACAAATAATCAAAACTACTAAGCAAGATGGCTTAATTTAAATTTTCGATTGAAAATTGTATATAAGTAATGTTGAATAAGTAGTAGTATAATTTCAACTCCATATTTAATAATTAGCGCGCCAAAAAAAGTTGATAGCGATGACATTTCAAATTAGCATGGCCATGACCACTTGCCACGACCACAGTTAAGTAAAGAACCATATTATACTACCTGATCAACACATTCCGATTAACTAATAAGTGCAATAATCCTAACTTTATATTATAAAAGTATTGGGCTCATTTAGAATAGAATAATCGGAATAAATACTTTAGAATTGTATAACACAATATTGTATAATGGGCGGTTTTATCGTATTAAGCAATTTTTCCAGAAAATTTTGAAGGGATACCTAGGAGTTGTAAGTAATTTAAATAGAAATAAGTGTGCTACAAATAAAGAAGTGAAGAAAAAAGGGCTATAATAATATGAAAGGGCATCTTTGTATGTCATAAACACCATAGATATTTTCATAGGCAATATACCAACTAAACTCATTTTAATATTATTGCATAGTGTTTATGAAAAGGATAGGGCATCTTTACTTGTGGCACGAAATATGACGAAGAGACACATTAGAACCGAAGTGCATAATTGGTGCACGTATTTAATGAAGTTTCAATAGTTTGACAGTTCTATGTATGCTCTATTCTTGTCTTACGAGCTATATAAGAGAGAGAGAGAGATGTAATGACGTATAAATAAGTGTATTGGTATGAAAGACAGACTCGCCAGCAGTCTTCTTTAACTACTTTATTGAACGTAACATGTTTGGGCACATCTTATAGTAATTGGCAAGCAATTCCATAATCGTACTGCTTGAACTGGAAATTACCTGTCCATGATTACGAAGGAATGCTTAGGAGCATGCAGGGTTAATTTATGTGATAATCTTAGGAATCTGAAACGTATGTCACAGAGAAACTCGAAACGGCCTTAAAGATAAGAAGCTGTAGCGGGTTTTAAGAGTGTGTTAAATAAGGAAATCCTTACTTAACCTTTAACTCAACTTAAACGATTGTACAGACGCCAGCACATCCAGCTACCCCAATCTGTGAAATTTCTTTTATAGATCTTCAACTTTATCCCATAAGCATTATTAAGGTTCACTTTCAATTGGGGAAATTTGACAGATTGGGGTAGCTTGATGTGCTGGCGTCTGTACCGGTGATCATGAAATTTTGCACGCAACTTGCAGGGGTACAGATTAGGTTTTATCATTCCATTTCATGTCTGTGTGTCCTGTGTCTGGATGTAACTATCTATATAAGTACGTATCTACAAAAGAAAAGTAGTACATCATTTATCTGGTTTCCATAGTACAAGCTCTGCTTAGTTTGCGATCAGATGGCTGTGTGTGAATAATGTCCCAGGGTATTATTATTATCCATAAAGTTCCCGAGGGATTGGGTTAAAGCTACTAGTAAGTATAAATCCTTCTAATATTATAAATGCGAAAGTTTGTGAGTGTGTGAGTGTGTATGTTTGTTACATCTTCACGTCTAAATGGCTGGAGCGATTTTAATAAAATTTGGTATGTAGTTAGCTGAAACCCTGGATTAACAATAGGCTGTAATTTACAAAGTTTAACGCGGGTAAAACCGCGGGAGACAGCTAGTTATACGTAAATGTGAAAGTGCGTAAGATGTTTGTTACTCTTTCACGTAAAAACTACGGAACGTGATTTACAATCGATGTCGAAGCCAGAAAGATAGTTTTTAGAATTTTTGTCTGTTTAGCTGTTTGTCTGTATGTATGTCCGGGCTAAAATCAAAAAGTACTGCATGGATTTACTTCAAATTTTGCATGAATATACTAAGAGGTCGGGTCAACATATAGCCTACATATTATCACGCTATCACCTACGGCAGAGGAGCTGTGGTAATTTATTAAGTTTAACGCGGGTAAAACCGCGGGGCACAGCTAGTTATTTATAAAGTTTAACGCGGGTAAAACCGCGAAGCACAGCTAGTAAGGTATATGAGTGTGAGCTGTTGTCTGCGAGCAGTATTTCCGTGGCCGGAAGAATCGCCTGACTGTGACTTACTCGTTACGGACGATTCCGCTTTCCGGCAAACACAGCACTGACACTGTTCGCACGTTACGGTCGTGTGCTGAACGTAACGGTGGAATGTTCAGCTGAAATGGGTACAAAATATCAGTTGAAAAGAGCTCATGTTGACCGTAGTGATTTGGATTATGTAACCTTCAAATATGCCCAACATCAGAAGTTAGGTACTATCCAGTACGACCACGGATATATGTATATAATAGACACAAAATTTATTTTAATTTAGTTTTACCTACTCCTTAGAAATAGTAAACGCGTAACTATGCTGTTACACATATACTAAAAAAAACTATACATATAATAAAATCGTAGGAAAGTCAAAACTGTACATTGAATATTTTTAAAAAAGGATGCGGCGTCGGGCGTAATGTACAAATGATATCGAAGCCAAAAATATAGTTTTTAAAATTTTTGTCTGTTTATCTGTTGTCCGGGCTAAACTCAAAAAGTACTGCATGGGTTTACTTCAAATTTTGCATGAATATTACTAAGAGGTCGGTTCAACATTTAGGGTACATATTATAACGCTATCACCTACGGGCGAGGAGCTGTGATCATTTATAAAGTATAACGCGGGTAAAACCGCGGGGCACAGCTAGTTATTTATAAAATGGAGTACATTTGAGTACAAGAAATCTATTCCAACAAATAACGAGCTCTATTTTACTTTAAATGCGTGTCGCATATTAAAATTGTTTACTTAAATTCCGTAATATTTCGTCAGGTATTTATTCCAAGATAGCAGAACTAAAAAAGGAGTTAATTAAATTTATCTTTTAATTTATTGGGGTTCATGTATCAACACTATATTTCAAATCCCAGATTAAGTTGTTCTTAAGTATTGAATTAAGATCACGGCGAGACTTTATCAGGAATGTCAAATATTTTGTAACAGGTCTTAAGTTAACCCTCCTACTGGACTGAGTCATCGAGCCCATAAAGTAATCCAGAGAAGGGAGACCATGCGTTTACATTTTTATCTCAACTTGTCTCGACTGTTTCTATTGTTGACAACCATGACTCAGTAGTAAACCTGTCTTCTGGGTAAGGTTGGCGGTTCGATCCTTGCACAATACAAATCCTTGAACTATTTGTCTTGTCTTGTGTGTTTTATGTATATTGTATGTATTTATATATATATACTTATTTACAAAAATAAGAAAGTATTCATAGTACAAGTTTGGCTTAGTTTGGACTAGATGGTGATGTGTGATATGCCCCGGATATATTTATTATTTTATTTATTGATTGATACTAATTGTTGTTGTAATAAAAATGATTACTCCTTCTTTAGAACTAGGCTAAACAGAAGCGATGAATATTATTTTAGAAATGCGGAGTAGGGAAGTATATTTTTTAAATATCAATACTTTTATTGGGATTCACGCCTCTTTTTGTTTTATTAGCCTGCATATATGTCCGTATATCTCAGGTAGTTATTAAATAGAAAAGAAAAATATTATATTTCGACAAAAAGTCTTAGTTTTAGGGTTTTGAACCCGAAGAAGGTCACCCTATTACGAAGTTACCATCTATTTAGTCTGTCAGTCGGCTGTATCTCATAAACCGTAATAGCTAGACAGATGAAATTTACAGAGAATATATTTCTATTGCCGCTATCACAAGAAATAATGACTAATATAAAATTAAAAAATATTAATTATTCTTATAATACTCGTAACCCTTCGTGAGGGTCCCACTCACACTTGACCAGTTTTCTATAAAGAAATGTAATACCTTTACGGTATATTAACAATATTAAGTAAATTTAAATTAATGTTATTGTGGTAGCCCTAATACAACCGGGTAACTCGTTGGGCGACTTGAGCCGGACTGACACCTACATATTCCCTTTGTGAGGAGTCCAACTCACACTTGACCGGTTTTCTATAAATAAATATAATATCTTTTCGGTATATTAACAATATTAATTAAATTTAAATTAATGTCATTGTGGTAGCCCTAATACAAACGGGTAACTCGCTGGGCGACTTGAGCCGGACTGACACCTACAGATTTATAGGGCGGCTAATTTGCAACGCGCAAGTACTAAGTCCACATCAAGCTAACGAACTGAGTAGCCTCGCTTCCGCTGCCCAACCATTGCCCACAAAAAAGGTAAATAGCTAGAATGTAAGTCGTTATGAATACGTACGCAATTATATTACACTTTTCATTTCATACATAACCGCGATAAGTGTACGAACTAATTAAAATAATTGCATAATTATGGTTCACGTGGGTTCATTAGGTATTTCTTTATAACTAGCTGTTAGCAACGACTTCGACCGCGTGCATATTTACAAAAAAAATATTTTGTATCTACAATATAAATATATTTTATTATAAAACCGTAGGAAAGTGAAAAGTGTACATTGAATTTTTTTGAAATGGAGACTTGGGTCGTGTATGTCCTATGTATGGCCTATCTATGTCCGGGCTAAACTCAAAAAGTACTTAAAATTTTGCATGAATATTAGTAAGAGGTCTGATCAACATATATATATATACGCTACATATTATCACGCTATCACCTACGGAGGAGGAGCTGTCATAATTTATAAAGTTTAACGCGGGAATGGTTAGGTTACGTTCCGCAGACACTTTTTGCGGGTGGCATAGGTAGACATTCCCCCTGCTTAAGAAAAATAAAGTTTCGGTTACGTTATGTTTCGATCAAGTTCTGTTAATCAAATCGTCGGGAGATGATTAAGTTAAGTTAGATTTAGAGCAAATTATAAATAAAATTATGTTCAAGTTCTGTTGATCGACTCGTCGGGAGATGGTTGGGTGACGTTAGTTTTCAATCGAGTTCCGTTGATCGACTCGTTGGGAGACGGTCATGTTAGTTTAAGTTTCGATCAAGTTCTGTTAATGGACTCGTCCGGAGGTGGCAATGTTACGTTAGGTTTCAATCGAGTTCTATTGATCGACTCGTCGGGAGATAGTTGGTCGCCTATATAGTACCCAAACATAACATTGTACAAGAACTATGGGCCAAAGTTAAAAATGTATACAATGAATTAATTAACACGTGTTTAACGTGGATTTTGTATATTTTTAACATTGACCCGTCTCATTAATTAGTAATGTTAATATAATTACGAATATTTGATAAAAATAATAACTTGTTATTTATTAAATCTGCACATTTTTAACGTTGATTCTGTGTCATTAACAATATTAATATAATTAGCAATATTTGATAAAAAATAATCATAATTCACATAATTATCATTTTTAAGTTTAATTATAAATTGAGTATTTTTTTCAATTTGATTAGGTATATTAATTAACGTAATTTGTATCGCAATAAATCAGGGGTTACGTATAAAATACTACTATAAATATATATTTATGCCAATTAATAGTAATGATTACATTACAGTGCTATTTTATTTTTTTAAATGTTATTTATCCACTACTTCATTTGTTACACACCCACTTTTTAAAACAATTACAGCTCCTATCCATCCAAAGGTTGTCTGGAAGAAATCGCTTAATGCGATAAGACCGCCCATTATACTAAATTATATTATTATTTTTTGTCCTACCTATTTATCCTGCTTGTGTGTACAATAAAGAGTATTCTATTCGATTCTAATTACAGAAGTTAAGATTTTTATGGATATCAATTGATTAAGTTGGATGGAGTGAAAACTTCCTTGGCTAACTGTAACTGCTTCACCAGTTAACAACAAACTAAGTATCCGATCCGGAGGGCTCTCCCTTTCGGGTTCGAACCTCGGCGGTCTGTTATTGACAGGGAGATGCACGAGAAGGTCTTATGAGCTGCGGACATGCGACCCTGATAGCCACGCTCAGCGTACCGGTAGCAAGAACGAACTTACTCAAATTCGCCCCCGTGTCGCGTGCCATACGACTCAAATTTAATTGCAGTGGAAATTGATATATATAATACGTGGGAGCACCAACAGCATCCTTCGCATGATCGCTAGTCGGCTAGACTGTATTTACGTCAATCATTGCTGCGCCATTTCGCATGGAATGACGCAGCAATGAAAGGTAAATTTGTTACATATTTAAAAAATACCAATTACTAACACTAGTTTATAAGAAAATTGTTACTAACTAATTGGACACTAATTTGGTCCGAAATAAAGATTTATTATATAATCTTATTATATATATCACTGTAGCCTGCCAAAATTCGCAGAAGTCGCGCAAAGGTGCATTGTATCTAACGCTTGTGGATAAATTTTGGATGAAATTGTATTGTAATTATAGCTTATAATGTCGTTTTGGTGTATGCTGTACCTAAAGATATTGTAATTTGGAATGAATATAACTTTATGTGCAACTGTCGTTCAATTGAGGGTCGAAGGAGTCATCTTATCGGTACGAATATCTGCTTAAATAAATAAAAAAGGTTTTTATTCATGTAGACTTTAAAAAAGCGCTTGTAAATAGTCAGAACATGTTTGTAGTAATATAGTTGTATACATTATTATTTCTAGTAACATAGATATTTAGGTACACATTGTATGAAAACATTTATAAAATTTATTTTATTATAGCATTGATATTTAGCTAGCTCGTATCAAGTTATTGTCAAGCTTATGGTCTAATTTCAGTTTAACGCTAAAACTCAGTTTGCCGTCCATTGATCTTGTTCTATTTTAATTGCTTGCCGCTCTAAGGCATGAGATATAATATAAATTATCTAAATCAATGTAGAGCTGCGACTTAAACAGGCCGGCGCCTCGGCAGCCATCTTAGAATTTCTACTATATTTAGTGCACAATAAATATGTCTGAGATTAACTTGCGTTTAGCAACTGGTTGCAGGTGAATGGCTAATCTATATAGGCTATGCGAGTAGCTAACGAGTGTGTTTTCTCACTAATAATTATTATATACTAATTAGTGAGCATTGTTTGACTATACGTAAGTAGTTCAGGCAATTATATCTATATAGACGTAACTTTTGGAGCCCAATTAATAATATCCAAAATTCACACATACGATACCAAATTAAGCAGAGCTTGTACTATGGAAACCAGACAACTGATATACTACATATACTTACTACTTTTTTTTGTAAATACGTCCTTAAATATATAGAAAAATACACCCAGACTCAAGACAAACAGACATGTTCATGCACACAAATATCTGTCTGGGTGGGAATCGAACCCACGACCTCCGGCGTGAAAAGCAAGCATTTGCCAACCACGTCAACAAGTTGGTTATACAACTGAGCAACGTGTACTTAACTTAACTGTATTAATTACATATAGTATATATTATTTAAGTTCCCATGCAGGATATGTCTATAAATATATTTTGTATTTCAAAAACAGTTTTTTTTTATTTGTTTCAGTGTCATGGGTAGACAAAGCCTCTCCACTATTTATGTTACACCTTGTTTATAAAACATAGCCGGATTTTTTACACCATTTATAACTGTAGAACGGATGGAACGATAAAAAAAAGATTAGTTGTATCTCTCATCTCCACCCGAATAACAGTATCAGAAAAAACCCATCGTAACTTCAGTGCATTGATTCGCGATGTTACGAAAGATAGATATTTTTGTATTTAAATTATTTTGGGCATTTTTAATAATAATACTTGCACAATTAGGATTATTAACAACACTCGCACAAAACAAACAAATCAGAACGAGAGTTTTGTTATTATAATTATTATTTAATTTCGCGATTTATAGCTCATAAACTGAATATTTATTGACAGGCAGCGATAATGGATTATTCTTAAAACTTCCAGTACATTGTGTTGGCAACACAAGTTACGTTATTGACCAAACGAGCTGGAATAATTGAGGTTAATCGATATGACAGTGGTTTTTGTCAAAATCGGTGCAGCCATTCTTGAGTTGAAAATAACCCGACTTCTTTTTATGTATAAGTGAAGACTTTTTTCATATCCTAAAATTCTAGACTAATCTTTTAAAATTATGACTGCACTTGTGATGTGCGGCTAAGACAGTCGCCTCGCCGCTTCGTGTCGCGGGTTCGAGTCCCGAGCTGGACAACTATTTGTGTGACCCATACCTAAATAGTTGTTCTGACGCTGGATGTAATTTGTGTCCGTCTATTATATGTTTGTAAATTACCCCGCAACAAAGGGATTAGATTCCCTAGTGCGGGCGTTGTCTTTAAAAAATATATAATAATTATTCGTTACCATTTTGGCAACGAACGATTTATGAACAATTTGTCCAATTTTACTAATTGACTTACTTTATTTGGATAGACGCAATTTGCTATAACTTCCTAAAATAACGGTCATTTTAATAACCAACTCTGCTAATTTACGACGCCATTTTCTTTGAATAACATCGTAAAGTAATTTTTGTAAATTCATATACAGAAACTTTTTTTATTAAATCACAGTATTTACATGAAATCGGATTTATGCTGCAATTAACCTCATTCTACGATTATCGTCATTAATAGTAACTATGGCTAAGATTTCCTTATACCGCTCAAGATAACCTATTTTAGCAAATACAAACATGGAATGCATTGCATACCTTTAAGGTCCTCGCCTTAAAGCGTTCCAAGTTTCCATGACTCTTAGTTTGAATTCATATCGATAACATGTTCCCTCCGATGCTCAATCAAATAATGTAAAGAGGCGTTACTCACACCAGTCTGTAAGTGATCGCTCTGGCTAAGTATCTAGGCACACGGTCAGCCCATAGATGGGTCACTTCAAGAATAGTTTCATTTCTGATGGTCTCCGTACTTCACGTTACGCTATCGGTCCCGGTTATAGTCATAAGACCACAATTTCAGAAGCCTACTGGCAGGGCCTGATTTATTCATCACATAAATAGGCTTGATGCTAAGGCGCAAGAATCGTGTGAGGACGCTGGGAATTGATGTAGAGTTTTTAAATATTTTTTTTTAAATAGTAACACAGCCAGTTGGTTGTAATATTGATTTTCTGTAATCTATGACCACAGACAACCAACAAAACAAAAAATTACTAGTCTATGGGCAAGGTATAGTCCATTAAGGTAAAAAGCTAATAAAAATATTATTAAAATGTAGAACAGTTGTTAGTTATTTATAGGACAGGCTGCATTTTGATATTTAGCCTGGGACTATCAGAAATCGGACTAGGCAAACCACTGCCCATACGACAAGTATAAAGTCACTTAAAGATACAGTTGTACCAAACTCCCTAAAAACATACTTTTTCTTAAATCTCCACGTCAGAAAGCACCCTGAGCCGAGGTTCGAATCCCAAAGATGGCGTACGCTCTGGAGCGGGTTACTCTGCTTGCAGTCATATTTTCTTGACAGCTTCAGCTCTCCTCTTTCGTCCAGTAGAAAAAAAAAACGATGTAACCATAGCTAAAATATCCTTAAATTTTGCAGAATTAAAACCTATTTAGTAAACTGCAAACGAGGAATGCACTGCATGCCTTTAATAATAACCTTTTCCTTTTTGTTCGCGCATCAAGATTCCCGCCAGATAAATAAAGGATGACGCAGACGCGAATTCTTTTATAATTAGGCAATCCTGTGTAGAGCTTTCGAATTCGCCATATTTGGCGCTTGAAACGGCTTAATATAATAATATAAATCCAATATAAGTTGATCCACGGCAACATACGAATGGAATTAAATATAAAGTATATTAAACATGCGTGAAAAGAATAAGCAAAAATAGAAGTAAGATTGAGATACAATTTTTTAAAATTATTTTAAAAAATTCCCTCTTAAATTTTAATATTATATTAAAAGTGGTGTCTTGGGAGTAATTATATTACCACGCTTAAACAGACGTGAGTCTTCGTATGTATGTTGTCTCTGGTTATCCTTCTAGGAAACCCTAGAAGGATAAGCAGAGACAACGGATTTCCATTTGTCGCGTTCCATTTACACGTTTTATGCCTCGTTTACTCGTGATTCGGAATTTATCCAAATTATTAAATGACTGTAAAAAGCAGGAGGTTATCAATTGGACTGCATTTTGTGTTTGGATGTTACGTGATTTCTGCATTTTTACGCTGGATGGCTTTTGTTGATTCTTTTTATTTGAAAGCGATGCTTTCGACACGCACCCTTGCAATTTTGTGCAGATCTGTTGGCATAAAAAGTTGAAAAAGTCTGAGTTGTTTGTATGTTTTTAAAACAGTAATTATTATTATTGACTTATACTACTTAAGTAACGTAAAGTAATTAAATTACTTTCAGTGAAGGATCAACTACATATTGTTTAACTCCCATTCGTTTTCGTCATTTTAACCTCGTAAGTCCTGTGTTTTTTAAACAGCAGTAATCATATCTGCTGGATGTACTATACCAAGTACAAACTAAGAATAGTGCTTCAGACCGAGATATATTTTTTGCTGTTTTATGTACTTTCTGATGTTCTATCTTGTTTGTTGTATTTTTTATAGTAAGTGTAGCACCTGTAGCATCTTTTTTAAAAAGAAAATATTGGAAATAGTTTGTACTCCTATAAGTACGTTAGGCTTGTATTCAGTATAACAAAACGATATCAAATGTTTAAAGGTTTTATTTAAGTAGCAACAATAAGTCATATTCTTCTTCTAAATATCACTTACGTAAAATATTATTATAAAACTAAGTCTTCAAGACTATTCAAGCTTAATCAAATCTTATAAAGAGATGCAATGTTCTGAAATAATTTTTTGTTGGGTTCAGGCAGACATTTAAACTTTTTATATCACATCCTGGAAGACGGCACCTTTGTTGTTTGTCCATGTTTTCTGGTAAATGGATATTGCCATGGAAGCGTCGCATTTTTGATGGTATGGGCACTATTCCCGCTCAACCTGCGGGTCGTTTAACGGGGTGTTCCATGTCGCCTTTTTCTATTTCGTTGAGTTCAGGCAACAGATGTTGTTCAAGAAACTTTTCAGCAAATGGCATCCTGTACAACCACAATTGCTGTATCTTCTTGGTTCGAACGCCCTTTTCTTTTTTGCAATTACTAAGAAGTTGTGCAATTTGATCTTCGTTGAAAGCTAGAATAATAAATATAATATATACCGAACGTACTTCCAGAAGTACAAAATATATACAGTTAATTATGTAACAAACGCCTAAAGTACCGTGTCAAGTACAAATTATTTTGCCAATCAAGAACCTCCCTAAATACAAACTTTTCTTAAAAATTTTATACAAATCAAAACACAACACAAAAGATTACTTCGATATAAACAGATTAACTTACCTCGCACTGACCGAGGACCCAACCACGTGGCCATTTTGTGGAAAGGTGACACTAAGACTGACAGTTATCATTAGTTGTTTATCATGGCGGAAATGAACACAGAGTATAGAATGAGAATGACTGTTTCAATGTTACCATTGTATAAAAACCTTTCGGTAAAACGGTAACGAAAAATTTGTACTTGGGTAAGTACACTAGGCAGTTAGTCTTGCTATGTAATTTAATTGTCAGGTCTGAACTCCTATGCTTCGTTAGTACTTGTACAAGTACGCGGGGACTTACGAGGCTATTAATTTTAATTCGTTTGTGGAAAATGGCGTGGGTTATACGTTGGTAAATTTAGCTTAAAATTTTTATTGTTATACCTAACATGTAACTGTTTTATTATCCACAATAAATAAAATAAAAATTAAGTTAAATGTATTTTTAGAGTTTATTACTAATATTATATTAATTTAAAAACAATATTTATGTCTTAATGATGTAGCTAGCGCTTGTAGGTACTAAAAACCTTGTCGGTATAGGTAGGTACCTTATATGGTACACCATGTGCCCGCCATTTCAATATATACTGGTCCAACTGTAGGTATGTGCCGCGAATGCTGCGATGCGCGATGGCGCTAAACGAAGATTGATTGCCGCGAAACTAAAGTTCGAAAGGTTTAATTATACGTTCAATGTACCGCTGGCTGGTGTTGCTCTGTAACTTTTTGCGCTAAAAGCCTTTAATTTTGCACATTTTAGATGGAATATTGCTGGATCATAATTACTGTGTTGAGGCAGGGAATTTTGATTTAATGTATGCGGTTGTTAAGCCAGTTATAATATCTACTGGCTTATAAAAATGTTATATCAGTTGAAAATCGAAAAAGCGCTTTAGTTGTCTGTGGCGTAATAAAGCCTTTTAAAAATTATATCGAATCTTTTCCGGTAATATTAGTTAGGAACTAAGTTAAATTATCGAAAAAGCTTCGATATTGTTTTTAAGTTTTATTCTCTTATTGAGTAGTAACAAAATCACACTTAATTTTATTTGTTTCTGTGAGAAATAAATTAAAAAATGGATTATATGTTTATACGAGCATAATTTTTTTTTGGCTGTCACAGACAACTTCCTTTTTTGTGTAACGTTTTACTTGTCGTTGTTTAATGGTATGGAGTGTCTTATAAACGTATTTTTTATTTTTATGTAAGACCACGTCGTTCTGTCTCTATGAACGTGATACACTCAAAAACTACCTAACAGATTCTTATAAGGATCTCACCAATGGATAGAGTATTTCATAATGAAGGTTTAAGTGTCTAATTTGTCATCGTTTTGCGTAAATTGGCATAAAAATGGCGATGACATAGGAAAAAAATATGTTCAGTGGGAACTTTAATGTCGCCTTCAACCAATACAATTATATGAACACAGTGTATTACGATATTATGAAAAGGCTAATACGACACTACGATGACAAAAAGAATCTACACGTATTATTTGTTATTTTTTATATATTTAAAGTGCACCAGTTGAAAGCATTAAAATCTAGTTAAGGCAACGCCCGACGGGTTAAAGTATGATCTAAATAACAGCTCCTAATATCCGTCACATCACATCATTTTATAACTGTCCTCTAAGATGTAAACAAACACACCATTCCCTTTGTACCTTCCACACACAACAATTCTTATTTTTATCAGGCAAACGTCGTGACAACAATAAAAAAACGCCCTGATAAAATCTAGGAGCTCCCAAAAACGCCGATGTTGTCGCTAGTGTGAAGTGCGGCATTAGAGCCACTATGAAGCATAGGTAGAGTTTAGTACGCGCGTCACGTACTGCCACACAAATTCCCTTACGGGTAACAGCCTTATATCTATGCGTGCTTGGTACACATTCCGGAATCCTTCGAGTTATAAGATTATTTTTCGTCTTTGCTAGTGGTAATGGATTCTGACGGCTTGGGTACCAAATGTATCTGTGCAGAATACTAAAGGCTGGTGAAATTATTTATGTATGTATTTACTTTGATGAGATTTGAATAGCAATGACGTCATGTGGGCCAATAATGTAATAACATAGTTAATTTAATTAAAAGTTCTATTAAATTTTACATAATAATTGCTGTTACTTAAATTTGTTTTAATTGTTAATCGAACTACTTTCAATTGTTATGCGAATTAAAAATACGAAATATTGTACGTCTAAATGGCTGGACATAGCTGAATGTAATTTTTAATTGTGACTGTTACAACTTTTGACGTATGCACAATAATAAAAAAAAAATTGAAGTCGATTAAAAGAAAATCGATCCAAATCGATGCATTTTTTTTATCGCGAACATTGAAGCTATTTTTTTTTTTTATAATATGTATAAAAATGAAATCATATTTTATTATAATTAATCATATCCTATCGACTCGATAGATATGAGGGGATATTACACGTTTTTCTTATTGCGAAATGTCAAATACGTATTTTGAGCAATTATGTGTCTTTCCGGGTAGTGTAGCCACTCAGTGTCTATTACTAAAGCTGAATAATTCTGAACTTGGAGTTTTGGCGCCCGACCGGAAAGACACATTGAAGCATTGTTTAATTTTTTAAATTACTTAATGTAATTTCGTGATTTTATGTGTAAATATGTTGGGTTTTTAAACATGACGTCTTCGACGACGTAAAGTGGTATATTACTGTGAATTGAGACTTTCTGTGTGGATTCCAAAATATTAGAAGCCTCTAGTAAAGCCTTCACTACATTACTGGGGTAGGCCTTTGACTTGACTGTGACGGACTATACTTGACTAAGACTTAGTGGCGAAAACGCTGCATATACTGAGTATTCATATGCAGATAACTTGATTTATCAAATTACTTGACACTGGCCGTTAAAAAAAATTGTCAGTTTCAATGACATGTTCGGGTCAAAGTACTAATAGAGCCATTAGTATTTCTGTATCATTAATGAAACTTAATAGCTATTGACAAGTACATTCGCCGCTTCTAAATGGAGCATGAAACGAATTTGAGACGGTTGGTTGGGTCTACCGCATGCCATGTTACACATTATTTTACTATAATTAATTAATGTTTTAACAAAACATATTACTTGAACTTTTCTTTATGACTAATGGGTTTAACCAAATTATATGTGACCATCTCGAAAGCGCATTCAAATAAAAAAAGAACTGTCAAAATCTGTTAATAAACAAGAGACAGTCGAATTGCTAACTTCGTCTTTTGAAGTCAGCTGATAAAAAGAATACTTGCTTATCGTATGGGAAGTGGTAACCCTAGTGTCAGAGTTGCTCAAGCCGTCCAATAGGTCTCTGACATGGCTTAACGACTGTTGTCTAATGACTAGAACCGGGACCGGCAGCTTAACGTGCCCTCCGAAGCACGGAGACGCTCAGAAAATAAACCACTGTGGTGGTCACCCATCTATGGCCTGACCGCGAGCCTAGTTGCTTAACCTCGCCGAAAGCTTACGGACCGGTGGTAGCATCTAGCTATGAGCGGCTCAATAAATATATATTATAAAAATAATGATTCAAATTGGATCACGAACAACCGAAATATCGCGCATATTAAAGTAAAATCAACCATAGAGTGGTATTGATTTTTTTTGTCTCATACACCATTCATAAACATTAAAGAGTCTACTATGACATATAGAATTTATATCGCGGCCTACTAAATTTTCATTAACTCATACTAATTGGTTCTATTTTTAAACGCCTTTCATGTAATTAGATGAATAAATCAAATGATATGTAATGGATGTCGATAGAAATTGAAATCAATCACAACGAGAAATAAATTATGGGAATTAACGTTTTTTTTAATTGATTGTTATGAATTAATTGTGGAAATCGGATCTTCTTTATTTAAACAGTAATTATTCGACAGTGAATTCTTTCAAGAAATCAGTACCATATAAATATGTACGGTTATAAAAAACCTAATGCCTTACAGAAGACATTCCTTAATAATTGATAACTTAATGTTGTGTTTCTGCGTGTGAGTAAGGTCGCCAGATCTCATTGGAGTGGGGGGTCAGCAACACTTGTTTGCTGACTTTTTAAAAAGCCGGCAATGCACCTGGGCCTCCTCTGGTGTTGCGAATTCACATGGGCGGCGGTGATCAATTACCTTCAGGTGACCCATTTGCTCGTTTGTCTCCCTCTTACGCTTCTTAATGGGTCACCTGATGGTAAGTGATAACCGTTCAATTATAGACCCCTCAGACGTATGAACGTCTGAGGTACAATGCATACGATGATATTCTTTTTTGTAATCTCTCTTTCTCACTGTCTCGGTCTGTCACACTTTATGTTTCACTAGCTGTGCCCGCGACTTCGTCCGCGTGTTAATTAGTTTATTTTGTTTTTTTTTGTTTTTAAGTAAATGACTTTTCTAAAATAAAAGTAGCCTAAGTTACTCCTTATTACATTAGCTACCTGCCAATAAAAGTCCCGTCAAAATCGGTCTAGCCGTTTCAGAGATTAGCCGGAACAAACAGACAGACAGACAGACAAAAATTGTAAAAAATGTCATTTTGGTGTATGTGCCGTATATATATTCATATTTATGTAGTAAAAACCGGTTATTTCAATATTACAAACAGACACTCCAATTTTATTTATTTGTATAGATATAGATATGCTTAATTTTTTTTAACTAGAAATAAATCACGTGTACGGTCCTGCATGCGCCATTTTTAACTCAAAAGATTAACTATTAGTAACGAACAAGAATACAAAAACAAAAAACAACATTTTATCGTCGTATCGTATATTTAAAGTTTCAAATGTAGAATCATTTTGTAATAAGATTAGAAGACCAGTGTTGCCAACGTTGCAATGACCATAAACCACGCAGTGTAAATACAATAAATCACAAATATAACAAAGATAACATGTTTGTAAAACTGCTCCCATTTCGTAACAGTATTTGGGGCGTCGACTTTAAACATTGCTTATCTCATTGTATAAATAACATTTGCACCTGAATCTTGCGTATTTTCTGATAGGAACAAGAAAGATTAAGTAAGTATTATTAAGTAAAACAAAATGATTATGTTGTATTTTTATATAAAATATAATTTAGATACATTAAATTTCCTAAAAATCTATATCACTAACTATTTATTTCTCATCTGTTCAGTTTCAGGGGTAAATAGAATCCTTAAAATATTTATGTTACATGGCATATATATAAATTTATATATTACCAACTGTACCCCGCGGTTTAACCTGCATTAAACCTTATATTATTATATAGCCTATGTGTTATTCGGATATATAAGCTATGTAACTACAAAGTTTGTTCAAAATCCGTGCAGTAATTTTTGAGTGAAAGAGTAACAAACACCATCCATACATCTATACTCACAAACTTTCGCCCATGTAATATTGGCAGGATATGAAATACGCATACTGGCATACTGTTGTTTTCGCGTTCTCTTTCGTTTCTCGTGATAATAATAATGATATTGCTCTTGGCCGAATTTCGGCTATGGTGGCCAGTCTCAACAGAGAATAGGCCACTATGAAGGACATATCAAAGTGCAGGTCTGTGTGTGTAATTTCGTTTGTATAACTTTCCATGTCTGTAGTTTACAATTTGAATTGAATTAAAAGCAGTTATGATATTTTTTTGTTAACTTGTTAATTAAATTAGAATATATATAAGGTTAACATATTACCGTTCAAAGAAAAAGAATATTTCCGTATAAATTCAATTGATATAAGCCATAATGATGAACAGTAAGCAGTTGAAGATCACAACAAAAATGTTTCGGAAGGCTGGTACGGTTCTGTTTACATTAATACTGAACTTTAATATCTATATGTACCTAGAAATAATTATGTATACTTAACTATAGTACTACAAACATGTACTGACTATTTACAAGCGCCTTTTAAAAGTCTACACGAAAAAAAAAAAAAACTTGTGTCTACTTATGTACACGCGTTAGAAGTTATACTTCTTAATATACAACTTGAACATAG
The DNA here is from genome assembly GCA_951640165.1 of Pseudoips prasinana. Classification (NCBI taxonomy): domain Eukaryota; kingdom Metazoa; phylum Arthropoda; class Insecta; order Lepidoptera; family Nolidae; genus Pseudoips; species Pseudoips prasinana. Next base: position 7,673,489 of record OX621236.1, read on the forward strand.
TTATCAATTTTCATACCACCTAGAACTAACGTCATGCTGTTATTTTTACGATGCGCGCGCATCGTAAAATTCACTCTCATACCACCTAGAACTAACTTCATGCTGTTAAATTTTTTGGTGTCGGTGTGCGCGCGCATCGTAAAAATTCACTCTCATCATTTTTCTCCATCGCGCCAAAAGAAGTATAACTTCAAAAACGAAATACCTGATGGTAGGCCATTGTAAATAGGAGCAAAGGTAATCAAACGACAGAGTTGTTTGATTTCAGGCACAAACTGACATTCCATATTCATGCCCTATCCACAGACAATCTATGTTCTAAATCGGTGAACTAATAGCTCGCTGTCACAGTATCCACAGTGGATGTAAATTCCGCTCTTTATTGCACAGATAGCACATAGATGTTATCCACTGAGTAACTATAACGGAGTTTCACGCCATTTTGAAAATTAGAACGCGATGATAAACGGATAAATTGATAACTGCAATTAAAAAGGTTAGTAGAGCCTATAGAGGTTATCATTTAGACTATGTTTTTTATACATATCTACATAATTATGTAACTTAATTACAGTTCCATGTTTTTTAAACAGTAATTAGCACTTAGTTTAAATCGCCCTTAATTGTGTAAAAAGTTATAATAATAAAAAAAATCTTTTGTTTTCTTTAGAAATGTAGAAATCAGTGCCAAATGAGGACAGTCCTATTGAAACTGGGATAGGTGATGCCTATAGTAATCTTTTTTTAATAAAATAAAATTAATCTAAAAAAATGCCCGTTCCGTTTTTATTGAGCTACAAATTGTATTTGTAAACAATGTACGTATCCTACGTATCTATCTCGATTTGGTTATGTCTTATTTTAACAGACTTTAGAAGTATTTTTCTCTGTTTGTACGTATGGTACTTGATCCCTGCCTCTTTTCTGAACCGATTTTCATATACCTAGCACAGTCGATTCTATATTTCAAAACCGCAATAAAAAATGGTGCTTGTTAATAAATGCCCTTTCTCTGATGAATTTGTTATTGATCGGTTGGGATTTGTTTTATTTTGGTAAAGGAGAAATAAACCTCCACGGCCAGATATAATAACGATTTAAAAATTTTCTTCAGATGAATTCCAAAATCAAATCAAACGAAGCTTGTTCAAACAATCCAGGGGAGATGTTTGTTTGAGTTCCATCGTCTGGAGACTAGAGGGGGCGCTAAACGGTATTCGAATTTTGAATCTCAAGAGCTATTTTTAAATAAAGAATTGTTTAAAACTTTTTTGTACATTTGAATCATAAGAGCTATTTTTTTTAAATAAAGAATTATTCTAAACTATTTTTTACTAGGTAGGTACTTATCCTTTTTAGTTTTTAGCTTCTTCACCAACAAGAAAGTGGAACCCTCCGTACGTCAAAGACTTGAAATTTTTATTTCTAAATTTCAATCGCTTATACTCTAACCTGACTTTATTGCAATTAACAAAAATGGTATTTCAGTTCATGGGCACTGCCAATACCATATCATCCCGCCCAAATGGCAGAACGAAGAATTGAAAACAGTTTTTACCGCGAATCTTGTGACGTGTAGACCCGACTATATATTTTTTATGTACTAAGTGAATGTTTTTTGTTTGTATCCATTTTTATTTATTCGATGAGAAATGTTTTGAGATGGTACCACATAAACTTTGTTCTTATTGTTCAAGTCGGCTGGAGTAAAATAAGTAATTATGCATACGTCAATGCGTAGAACTATATTGCTTCATTAAAACTTGTCTAACGTTTCCGTTTGAGAGCCAACGCTACCAGCGAAGCTGCGGTGACTCACATTATCAGCGACAGACATGTCACCCTCAGTTTAGGGGTTGCTCATCGTACGGTGTGGTGTAAAATACAAGAATGAAGCGGATCCAGATGATAATGCTGAATTTTGTAAAGAGATGTGTGACGTAGGGAAGCTGTGAATCTATGTGACTACACTCGTGGGGAAGTGGTTACAGTCTACAATGACAAACAAAACTTTTAACCTATCCTATGTTAAATAGGTACAAAACATTTTATTTAAACATTAATTAAAAATATAAGCAATTGAAAAGTTATGCCATAGATTTGCACGAAATTTTATAAGTTTTGATTTTATAATATCTAAAGGAATGTTCTGCAATTAACTATCACCCTGCTTGTTAGCAAAATGTAGTAATTCTAAAGTAATTAAAATTTAAAAAGAATTGTGTAAATCTATGGAAGATTTTGTCTATTGTTCACATTTTAATAAATTCTGCCAATTTTGGTAGTAAAAGAAAAATGTTTTGCACACAATCAAACTCTCCACAGCAAAGGCTCATCAAGTGCAGTCTCATGTCGCATTTTGAGTTATACTTCAATCGGTTACTTAAATGTTCAAATTCGCGTGTTTTATGTAACGCATTATCTATAAGTTATAAACCTAAATTATCTAAATATTTTGATACAACTAACAAGCTGCCATCTAATTCCAAACTAAGCAGAGCCTGTACTATGGCAACCACACCACTTATAAACATATACAATAAATGTATATTTCTAAATACATACATACCATACATATATAATACCTATACACAGAACAAATAATCGTACAAAACTTGTCCTGGGTAACCAGACCAACACGCCTTCGTAAAATTGTCTAAATATTTCTTATTTTGAAACTACAATTATTATTCATATTAGGTACAGGTCTCCGCTTCACCCTGCACATTGTACCGTATCCTACTCAACACTCAATTTTGTAACAAGCATCCAATATTGAACCTAACCACCTTCTACCAAAGTGTATATTGCATTGAAAAAGCCTTGAATCCGTAATTTCGGCTTATCCAGTCTCAACCGTAGAAAGCACGATCGGAATGAGATATTACCATTGATTTGGATATTCAATGGGAATTATGTTTATTAAGCTGTTATTGTTCGCACTTAGACGTGATTGTGTTTTAAATTACTTGTCAAAATACGTCACAACTATTGACGACGACTCAACTTAAATGTCAAATGTCATTAGGGCCAGACGCCATTGTGATTTAAGTTCAAAATTCTTTGTGCTGCTGAAATATATTAAAATGGATAAGAAAAATAAATGTCAGGTTGAATGCAATTTTAGAAAAATATACTTTTTATGGAAAATATAATTAAAGTTAATTTAATTATATTTTCCATAAAAAGTATACTATAATGTAATTTTTGACACGTATTTAAATAAATTTATGGAATCCGAGACACGATTAATCTTTCTTATAGCCGTTGTCTCCGAAAATGCTTACAACAGATGTGGTGAAAGGACACATCCATAACCTACTAATATGTGACAACACTGCCAAGAAAGACTTTATAGTCTATGGAATATAAACCTAGACACCTTTTTTTAAGACGCTAATATTCACTTTTGTAACAACACAGATTCAATGTTCTCTTTTTGGTAAAAACGAGTCTGTTTTAGACCACACGATTGAAGTAAAACTTAGATACAATACAAAACTGGCTAGGTATGAGAGAAAGAAAATGTGTGTTCACCTCTCCCCCTTGCACCTACAGCAATATACGAAACGTAACTCTCTCACTCTTTCTTTCTTCACTAACTTATATCTCCCTCGCAAATTCCGCTCGCCTCGCCCGGTCACACTTTTCGCAACGCTCTCGTCTCGCGTCCACCAGCTTAATCCCAAAGTCAAGTGCATAAAGAAGGTTTTTTTCAATAAGTCTTGATACATGGTATAAGTAACTGTTTACTCTGAAACTATACATGTACAGACACCAGCACATCCAGCTACCCCAATCTGTCAAATTTCTTTTATAGATTTTCAACGTTATCACATAAGCATAAGGTTCACTTTCAATTGGGGAAATTTGACAGATTGGGGTAACTTGAAGTGCTGGCGTCTGTACAAGATGACGTCCTGTTTTTATCCCAACTTCCCCGCCGTCGAGAAATTAATTATACAAGAATCATCAAAAATTACCAAGAAATTTAAATATCTGTTGTTGCTATTTGTGTATTAACCTATATTGTGAAATTGCGAAGTGTTGTGCATATTTTGTAATTTTTTAACTGCGGGTCAGGTTGGAGTTTAGATTTTATGACGTCATGCTTATATTAGGTTAGGGTAATAGACTTGAGAAGCGCACGATCGTCTTAAATTGCTTGTTAGTAAGGTACGCCTTTATAACTGAACTAGTGATACGCCCCACGGGCAGATAGTAAATAATTTTTTGATAAATTGATTAGTATTTAAAATTAGTACTTTACAGTAAATAATGACTTCAATTGACATTTTTTTTTAAATCTTGAGTACTTACTTATCGTATGGGCAGTGGTTACCCTGGTGTCAGAGTTATTCAAGCCGCCCAGTAGGACTCTGACATGGCTTAACGACTGTTGCCTAATGGCTACAACCGGGACCGACGGCTTAACGTGCCCACCGAAGCACGGAGACGCTCACAAATTAAACCACTTTGGCGGTCACCCATCTATGGACTGACCGCGAGCCTAGTTGCTTGACCTCGCCAATCACTTACGGACTGGTGAGAGCATCTGGCTAATATCTTGAGTTACATTAATATTTAAATTTTGAAGTGTATTTTTTGGTATTTTATAAAAATCATGGAACTCGCGTCACCGTCACTTAAGGGTGACGGGACGCTGACTGCCTTCCACTCTGGAACTTTTGTTCCACCTTTGAGACGGCCCCTCGGGTACCAGTTGCAAAACAGCCCGACTGGGGAAGTGCCTCCGCCTTACAAAAGACATTCCTTAATAATAACATTAATAACTTAATTTTGCGTTTCTTTGGGTGAGTAAGGCCGCTAGGTCTCTTTTTAACGACCGGCATCGTACCTGCTACTCCTCTGGTGTTGCGAGTGACCATGGACGGCGGTGAAGAAAATCCGTTCGGTATATTTTGCGTGAAAGAGTATCAAACATGATACATGGATAGATGTATGGACATCTACAACATGTAAGGTAATTAACTCACACCCTCAAACACCCCAATTAGAATATTATGTTGTAATCATAATACATAATAATATATTATATGCATTATTATTTACTAAATAATACTAATAACGTTCATTTTTCTTTATTTTGTATTGAAAGATGGAATTTGTATGAATACAAATAAAACTGCGATTTATAAGTTTTATTACTTTGAATTACGGTCCATTTCGATTGGTTTTGACTCTACAGGGTTGATATGACAATCATTTCCGTAGTTTTAATTATTTTGGAATTAAAAATGATATAAATCGATTTAGTAAAGTTTACTGAACAAACTATTTTCAGGAAGTGCGTTAATTACGTTACATGGTGTATACATCCTTACTCACAAAATTTCGCATTTATAGTTATTAGTCGGATTTATACTACTAGCTTTAACCCTCTGCTTCGCTCGTCTATCCCTTGGGAATTTTTGAATGAATGAACCTTACATTTAGGCATCCAGTTACCATCAGACAGGCATCCAGTTACCATCTGACATCTGAGCATGACATTCATGCTCGTTACGTCCTCCTTATCTATATTAAAAATAAAACTTCATTTTGAATTTCTGGTCCTTGAACTATGACAGAAATAATTTGATATTTGCGGTATTTAACGGAACGGGAACTAGTCGATGCGTCACTCTACAATGATGCAATTAAATAATTAAATGTATACAAAACAACATTAATAATAGGATCGATTTACGATCACATTAAGTGTCATTTCTAGTCTGTCTTCCGCAGACATAAATAGGTAATAGGTTATTTCCTTATCTTGTCTTTGTCGCTTCGTGTTTTGCCACAAACGACAATATTGTCATTTTATACATTACTGGGTTTAAATAGGGCGTTTGTTACTAACAAACTTTAAAATAAGAGGCTCTTTAAAATTTTCTTTTGATATCCTGGGAAATCATTCACACACGGCCATCTGATCCCAAACTAAGCAAAGCTTGTGCAGACGCCAGCACATCAAGCTACCCCTATCTGGCAAATTTCCCCAATTGAAAGTGAACCTTATGCTTATTTGATAACGTTGAAAATCTATAAAAGAAATTTGACAGATTGGGGTAGCTGGATGCCATGTGCTGGCGTCTGTACTATGGAAACCAGATAACTGATATAACTACATATAGTACTTTTTTGTAAATACATACTCATATAGATAATTACACCCAGAGTCAGGACAAATAGACATGTTCATGCACACAAATATCTGTTCTGGGTGGGAATCGAAGGTCTAGCGGTAGTGTGTTCAACCGCAAATATGTAGGTCCCGGGTTCAAATCCCGGGTCAGGCCTATAAGTTATTTTTGGGATTTTACGGTAAAGAGAAATTTCTCAGGAACAGCCCGGAGTATGAGAGTAGGCGGTTTATACAACATGTTACGTAATTAACGCACACCCTCAAACACCCCAATTAGAATATTATGTTGTAATCATAATGCATACACTGAATTTATTATTTAACATGTATATAAATTCTTATTTACTAAATTAGTTTCTTGGAAAAAGTTTATTTTTCTTTATTTTGTATTGAATGATGGAATTTTTATGAATACAAATAAAACTGCGATTTTAAAAGTCTTATTACTTTGACTTACGGTTAATATGACAATAATTTCCGTAGTTTTAATTATTTTGCAATAAAAAATTACCTATATTAAAAATGATATAAATCGATTCAGTAATCGATTCTGAACAAAGTATTTTCAGGATGTGCGTTAATTAAGTTACATGTTGTATATACCTCGTGCCCCGGAGAGCTAAATCTAAGAGAGCTAAATCAGTCAGCGAAGTACCCGAACTCTTTCCAGTCCCATCAGATCATATGGAATACAAAGTGCCCATCAGTTAGCGTACTCACTTGTGCACTAGGTATAATATGTCCCGGGCAGATATTATTTATATGTCCTTACTTGTGGTTGAAGTTGACGCCGGTTGTAAGCATTAAAAAGAGTTAGTATATAAAAAGAAATGAATGACATGACAAGAGAAAAAAAAAACGTAATCGATGTATTTGTTTACTATTGTGTATCGTCCATCCGTTTGTAAACCTAGAACACAAGCAAGTTCTTCATAAATGTTTACCCTTAAATTGATCCAAAGCATTATCTTTTCCTATCAAAAGTAAAATTAAAGATGTTATTTTTACACCAGCGAAGTATAAAACTTCCCCATTAATCTACAGCTTCAATATCTCAAAATTTATCGATTTCTGTAGCATAATCAGAGAGACAGGAACCCACCCTTGTCTCGGTAATGCAATAACGCCTCTCGTCGGATGTTTAAATATATTTGCGACCCTCTCGAACGCCCCTGCCTACCTCTAGTGCCCCTAGTCGACAATTATTAACTTTCTGATCGAATATTTGGTTTGGTATTGGCCATGTTGATGTAACTACTCTTTGATTATTATCTTTACGCTGATGTTGGTTCCGCGGAATTTTCTATTATTTTAATGTTGGCCATTCTGCCTTTCACACGACTAAACTAATTGAAATATCATTACATCTCTCTCTGATGCACCTCGGTTATTTTATGCTGGATGGGTGAACGCTTGAAGGTGGACCGCGCGTACCTATAAGATGCCTGTTCGCTCTAGCCTTGAATAAACCCATGTTGTATGAGTCTGGAAATTCGTCGTTCGGGAGGGTGTTCCACTGCTTAGCCGTACGTATGATGAAGGAGGAAGCAAAGCGCTTCGTACGGCATAGTAGGATGTCAACAACAAAGCGATGAAGACCCTCCCAACGCCTAGTAGTCCGATGAAATAAGGGGGAAGGAGGGATGAGTTTATGGAGGTCTTGAGCGCATTCTCCATGAAACAGCCTATAGAAAACCGATAAGTTTGCAACCTGACGCCTATGATCCAAGTTTTCCAGCTTTTTTTTCTTAGGTATTTTTATTTATTTATTTAGCACACCAACAGAATAATTACATAGAAACAATACATATTACACTAATAATATAGCACTTATGTAGTAACTACCCAACTTACAGGTATGCATGGCATTGATTTTGATAACATTTAAATTTGGGATTCACAAACAATAACCTACTACGTTACCTAAACTGATAAAGAGAAAAAAAACAACTATTAAATTAAACATGACTAGTATTATTCAAAAGAAAGTACCTGTATGTAAAAAAAGTCATGGAGAAAATATCTACCTTATTGTTAGTTGATTTAGACAGTTCGTTATAAAGCCTTGCAATACGTGTGAGAGGACTATTATATGTTGTATTTAAAGTGAAAAGAACAAAGCATAAATAGTACACAATTCCTTTTACTCAGTATTCAGTTTTGCTTTTTACTCAGTATTTTGCGCCATAAACAAAAGGCCGTGTGGTTTACGGCCCAGAAATAATAGCAGGGCCATCCCATACTATTCCGTGGGTGTCTCTCATATCTGAGGGCCTATAGAGCTAGTAAAGAACTCTGCTGTTCACCGTCAACCGTGGGAATTGAAAGTATGATGTGAGATTAAATTCGAAGTGAGTGCATGCCGCGCTGGCTACATCGCAGCTCGCTGTTAATTAATCATTAAATGCTTCAACTTAATTCTCTTAACAAACATTAGTTACGAATAAGTTGCCGTGTGTTGTGTACTAGCTGTGCCCCGTGGTTGTACCCGCGTTAAACTTAAATTATAGCCTATATGTTTCAGATTCAGATATATAAGTTTGGGCCTAGCATCTTTATTACAAGTTATTTTAAAAATAACTTAGCGAAGATGCTAGTCACCACACAAATCTATGTGACCTAGCATCGTAATGAACCTTTATATTTTTATTGTACCAGTATGCTACACATACTGTATTTTTAAGCACGCTTAGTATACCTAAATGTACTAAATGAATTTGATGTGGTGAAAATAAATAAATCTACTATATAAAAATGAGTCGGGTTTTCCTTCCTGACGCTATAACTCCAGAACGCACGAACCGATTTCCACGGTTTTGCATTCGTTGGAAAGGTCTCGGGCTCCGTGAGGTTTATAGCAAAGAAAATTTATAAAATTTAACCGTGGGTAACACCGCGGGGCACAGCTAGTTATTATTAAAAAAAAAAGTTTTATGAAAATCCGTTCGGTAGCTTTTGCGTGAAAAAGTATTAAACATCCATATATCGATAGGTACATCCTTACTCACAACCTGTCGCATTTATAGTATTAGTCGGATTTATACTACTAGCTTTATCCGGCTGCTTCGCTCGTCTATCCCTCGGGAACTTTAGAATGAATGAACCTTACATGTAGGTATCCCTGCAAGTTGCGTGCAAAATTCCATGACCACCGGTACAGTAGTTTAAGTTGAGTTAAAGGTAAAATAAATAAGTATTTCCTTATTTAACACCCTCTTAAAACCCGCTACAGCTTCTTATCTTTAAAACCGTTTCGAGTTCCTCTGTGACACACATTTCAGATTCCTAAGATTAGCACACTACTTCATGCATACATAATATTACTAGGATTATTAGGATAAAATTACATATATTAATTGAGCTTACTAAATATGATTAATTAATTAAAAATTATAATAATACTTTCATCCGTGAAACACCTCTCAAAGATAAAATAAATAAAAAAGGTTTTTATTCACGTAGACTTTAAAAAAGCGCTTGTAAATAGTCAGAACATGTTTGTAGTAACATATAATTAATTAATAATTATTTCTAGGTGCATATAGATATTTAGGTACACGGAGTGGAGTGTATGGAAAAAATTACAATATGATAGATGATGATGTTGTTTAGATGTTTGTGACTTAATCAAGCTCGCAAAAATGACTGTGCCGATTCAGTTGAAACTTTCATTTTTGTGAATGCAGCTAGTTAATTAGTAAAACTAACAATATGTTATGTATTGTCCATAGATGCAGACGGTCTCTGTACGAATCGTGGGTGCTGCGGCGCCGGCGCGCGTACGCGACTCACGCAGTCTGCGAGAACGCAGCTTGAGTCAGCACTCTGGAGCGAGCTCAGCAAGCTCGCTGACACGCTCACCAATAGAGCCATCAAGTTTGACGGTGAGTTTGAAAATATTATAATTATTTATATAAATTATTAATTGTTAATTTATAATTATACTATTAATGTTCAGACTCTAAAGGTGCATGTTCGTTATGTTAATTTATGATATAGCGATTTATATCCCTAATGAGAGGTGCGATGGTTGTAATTGGGTGGGGCAATCAAATCAAGACGATCTACCGAACTCTTTTTTTTTTTAGAAGGACTACGCTCGCATCAGGGAATTTTAATCCCTGTGTCGCGGGGTACTTTACAAACATATAATAGACGGACACAAATTACATCCAGACTCAGAACAATCATTTATGGGTCACATAAATAGTAGTTCGGCGCGGGACTCGAACCCACGACACGAAGCGGCGAGGCGACTGTCTTAGCCGCTGCGCCACACGTGCAGTCAACTTAAACAATTATACAGGCAGTAGAACATGTACAAGGAGAGATAGTCTCTTCTCAGACTTAGGGGTTCAAAGTGGCCTGTAAGCTCGGCATCGTCGAATTCTCACAAGTCTTTGTACTGAATCAAGAGGGCCAACCTTTTAAGCGGGTGCCCGTATATCGTGTGCGTAGCTCACGTCTATTAAACATGCGAACTATATGACATATAATAAGTTAATAACACAAATCATTGCATAAACATGTTTTTGCAATATGCAATATTAAGATTTGTGGAAAGGTTAAACTTTGCACACGTTTTTATTTTTCTATCCAAATCGGCAACAAAAGTAAACGATAGAAAAGTTTGTGCAATCGATTTGGAAGACCTTTTATGACTTTAGAGATTTTTATGTTTTTTATAGAATTTAGAGAATTAGGCTACAATTTTTGAATAAGTAGGAATAGAATAGAACAGAATGGAATACTCTTTATTAAACACACTCAAACAAAAAATAATACAATCTTGCACTATGGGCGGTCTTATCGCATTAAGCGATTTCTTCCAGATAGATAACCTTAGCTTAACTTACGTTGTTTTATAGCCGAATCCTTTAGTTTTTTTAATCTAAGTTTATCAAAAGTCGTTCTACTCTATTGCACAACTTTTCTAATGTACAGACAGCACACCAAGCTAATCTGTCAAATTTCCCCAATTAAAGGTGAACCCTTATGCTTAAGTGATAAAATTGCAAATCTATAAAAGAAATTTTACAGATTGGGTTAGCTGGATGTGCTGGCGTCTGTACATTTTTAAGTCAAAGGCAGGAAAAGAACATTCCGTTTTGTACACATATGACTTCTCCACCGTCTTTAACATACATACATAGACTCACGCCTGTTTCCCAGAGGGGTAGGCAAAGACAACGGATTTCCATTTGTCACGATCTTTGCATACTTCTATTGCCTCGATTACTGTCATTATATTCTTCATACATGCTCGCCGGTTTAGGGTACTTCTGATCTGCCCTTTCTTGAAAACATCTCCAATTTGGCCAGAGAATGTTCGACGTGGTCTTCCCCTTCCGGTTGTCTCAAGATACAGTCTTTAAAATGTTAATTTAACCACAATATCCTGTCATTTCCCACAGTAAAAGCCGCCAGTTTCTGAGTAATCGTTGAGTATCGCCAACCTCTTATTATGTCGGAGTCGGGTCATTTGTCCGCTTTCAAGTGTCAACGCCATGTTTGGTCAAACGGGCTGCAGTCCCGTTCTGATGTAATGCTGGCAAGTGCAGAGGGGCCAAGTTATGTGTGCCCGTAAGGATCTGTGCAACGGAAATTGCTGCAATGAAGCTCAATTCTTATTAAACCACGCTAATGCTATTTTTTGACTACACGTGTGTTGTAGCGGTTAAGAGAGTAGCTTCGCCACTTTGTGTCCTGGGTTCGAATCCCGCTCAGGACAACTATTTGTGTGACCCATTAATAGTAGTTCTGAGTCTGGACGTAGTTTGCGTCCAATCTTGAATTAGAGTATGCAGTTTAAATTAGTAATTGCGTGCGCATGGTCCGGTTGCTAAAAAAATGCGTTCCTGAGGTCACTCAGTTTTAGAGAAAAATCTTTATTCTGATTTAATCTTTATTATTAGTTGACAGAATAATACAGATTTAAATGATAATTATTTGTTACAAATTAGTAATTTTTATTATATATTTAACATTAATACAAAGTTGTCGTACATTTGATCACTAATTCGGGACGCATTCTTTCAGCGCAGCGGCCGGACTTAAGCATTTTATGTGAAACTATTGCAGGTAGTTTTCAAAATTACAAAGCTGTCACCATATAGTAGTTGAACATAATTTGAAGTCTGCAGCATTATTGACGTTATTGTATGTACATCGTGTACACAGTACGGTACAAGTCTCTTGCAAACAATGCGTAATGGGCGGCGAAGGACATAACGCTATCGTTAACTTTTACCTGCGCCTGCGTTTGTCCATCACACACACTGTCCACTGAACCGACCGGTACATAATTACTGCACAGATCATAAAATGTGATAGATAGACTTCAGATTTCAGTGTCTGTTTAAACTTATTTGACAGGCCGGTTGGCGTGGTTGGTAAATACTTGCCTTTCACGCCGCAGGTCGTGGGTTCGATTCCCAATCAGGAGAGATATTTGTGTGCATGAACATTTCTTTTTCTCCTGAGTCTGGGTGTAATTATCTATATAACTATGTATTTGTAAAAAAAAAGTAGTATATGTAAAAGTAAGTAGTAAAAGTAGTATAGATGGCCGTGTGACAATAATGTCCCAGGAGTTATGTGGCCGTATGTCAATTATTATTAAATTATGGTATTGCGTCTTAACCTTAAAAAGGTAACGGACGGAAAATACTTACTTTCGCATTTATAAAATTAGATGACATGCTGAAGATGCACCGGACGTAAGGTGTCAAAAAGTTTAATATTTAAATGACCCACACGTGTATGCGTTCACGTGTGTTTATTGACAGATTCTTCTGTCCATTCACCGTCTATATCGACCGGTCGGCGAGCAACCGCGGCTCAAGCCAATATTGACTCAGCCACTTTCCAACCTCCATTCAACTTTGTGTTTCAATCTCACGAAACTGTTGATTATTGATAATTTGTAAGTAACGTCACTAACATGAAGGCTTTAAGGCGACATACCGTCGACGAAGCGCCACTTTATCATTTTGATTTAGTATTCTATGAGACTTATTGTAACTAATCTACCTTTTTTGACACCTGTCAATCACATTTAACCTCAAAGTTGACGTAAAATTTTCTGAACTGTCAGGTGTCAAAAAAGCATTGTTACAGCGGCCGCACTAACCACAACAGCTACGAAGCTTAACTTTTTAAAACAGTAAAACGAATTTTCCTGATACGAATAAAGCCTTCCGAGTTCATTTACGATGTTATTTACAAAGAAAACAAGGGTTGCACTATGAAACATTAATCAGCATTATGATAATTAAATAAACAAAATAATTACATACATACATAGAATTTCCCAGAAGGGTAAGCAGAGACAACGGATTTCCATTTTACACGATCTTTGCACACAAATTTTGCCTAGTTTACCTATATTCTTCATACATGCTCGCCAGTTTAGGGTACTTCTGACCTGGCCATTCTTGAGAACATCTCCGATATCTTCAGAGAATCTTCTAAGAGATTTTCGCTGTCATGTTGTACCATTCACCAAATGATTAATTATTTTCTGTCTAAAGTTAACAATTAAACATCATCATACCACCGAAAGACGCGACTACTGGATAAAGACCTCACCCAAAGATCTCGACAATTGCCGGTCTTGCGCTATAAACATAATTTACAAGTAATAAATGAGAAAATACGAAAAATTTATCTATGCAAAAGTTAACAAATTTTATTAATTTCTAACGAAATCGTTAATTAACAGACTCTTCTTTTATTAATAAATAAACTAAAATGAGAAATTGACAAGTAATGCAATACTCTTTAATAAATTGAATAAGGTCAACACAATAGCATAATTACATAAATTATAACATAGTAATAAAAATATATTATACCAATTTCCAAAGGCGTCTTAAACCGCCATAACATTGCTCTGCACCTTACTGGTTTAAGTACATCAATATTAATGACCAATGGATGATGTAAACTATTAGAAAACTTACATCGTCCTCGTACCTATTTGACATCTGTAATTGACATTGACGCAACCAACAATTTGGCGGTTTAGCAGCCATTGCTTAATCGTGTTCGTAAAAATATTTTTAACTACCTATGCCCGCGACTTCGTCCGCACATGTAGTACCTAATGACTCTGTAACTGTTACATCAGAATATCTCTAATATTTTGTCTCTTGTCGCAAACTTATAAAACATTCGACCTTACATATTTCCATAAAAACTTTCATCCCCTATTCCCTATTGTTATTTTACACCCTCGTTCGTAAAACTTTTACAAACTTTGAATGTCTTATTTATTTATATCGAATCAATATCCTAAAACACAACAACAACTTTTCACCCCCCCTTTCATCCCCTTACAAACCTTTTTTCCCATCAAAACTAGTATATGTCCTTTCTCTGGCTCTAGACTATCTGTGTACCAAATTACATTTAAATCGGTTCAGTAGTTTTGGTTTGAAAGCGCGACAGACAGACAGTTACTTTCGACGGCCCTGTTGGCGCGGTTGGCCAATGCTTGCTTTTAACGCCGGAGCGGAGGTCGTGGGTTCGATTTTCACCCAGGACAGATATTTGTGTGCATGAACATGTCTGTTTGTCCTGAGTCTGGGTGTAATTATATATATATAAGTATGTATTTACAAAAGAAAAGTAGTATCTCAGTTATCTGGTTTCCATAGTACAACCTCTGCTTAGTTTGGGATCAGATGTCCGTGTGTAAATAATGTCCCAGGATATTATATGATTACTGTATAGTCATGTTATACCTGCCTGTGATAGATATACCATATAGGTAGGTTATATATTCTCTGAAATACACTAAGTCGCCTTAATTTAGCCGTTACACAAGAATGTGGTTGACCGAGACGAGTCACGATTGATGTACCTACATAATGTTAGCTTAATAGAATGGTCAAACGAATGAATTAAGATGTCTGTGGTTTCGTTTCATGTTATACTGTGTTTCTCGATCGGTCAAATACGATCAAATGCACTACATAAGTACCTACGTAAATTGCAGTATAGTAATTTGTACACTAGCAACTACCCCATCTTTGTAACTCCTTTCTCCTTTCACTACCTAGGTTGCCTGGAAGTAATCATACTTTGTGATAAGGCCGCCAATTGTACTATTTATTTATATGTTGTCGCTTTATATTGTTGGTGTAGTATGAAGATTTTATCTAACTATCTATCTATATATTTTAAACCCTTTACAAGTATCATCGAGTGGAGCCTACGTTTCGGTGAAAATTGACAGACGAGATGGCAGAGGATTTTGAAATTGCAGACTGACAACACCTATTTGAACGTTTAATCTAACTTAAACTCTAATCCTGCTCGTAAAGGATAACAAGAAAAGGTCAAAATAGAGTAAACACAAAACTTGTTAAAAACAGGGAATGAAATTTCAACAAAATCTTTAATTGATGTACAAGTGTATAAACTTTATGACATAACTGTCTGTGCCCCGTGGTTTTACCCGCGTTAATCTTTATAAATTACCACAGCTTCTCCCCCTTAGGTGATGGCGTGATAATTTGTAGCCTATATGTTGACCTGACCTCTTAGTAATATTCATGCAAAATTTGAAGTTAATCCATGCAGTACTTTTTGAGTTTATCCCGGACATACATACAGACAAACAGACAAAAATGCTAAAAACTATATTTTTGGGTTCGATATCGATTGTAGATCACGCCCCAAGTATCGTTTTAAAAAAATATTCAATGTGCAGTCTTGACTTTTCTACGATTTTATTGTATGTATCTAAGATCTTTTATTGTATCTATCTAAGATAACAAAAACAATTGCAACATCTAAAGTTTACAAATATATAATTAACGGACACCATTACGTCCAGACTCAGAACTACTATTTTATGTCACACGAATAGCTGTCCTGCACGGGAATCGAACCCAGGACATGAAGTTGCGAGGCGACCGACTTAAACGCGTACAGTCTTATATTGAGGCACCCCTGAGTGGTGTATAGAAATTCTATTGTTTTAAGCACTCTTTAGAAGCGACCTTGCAATATATAAGTTTGTAGTCTACCAGACTTGCCAGACGAATAAACCGTGAATTATCGACATGTTGATTTCAGAATGCACAAGAAGTGCCAAAACGCAATCTCTCTCTGCATTGGTTATGAAGAACATGAATGGGTTTTCGAGTTTCGAGCCCTATTTAACCTTGTTACCTAAATAAGAAAACGGTATATATCACGTGTAGAAGGCCAAAAGTTATTTGTGCATCCTCAACGTGCCGAGGGAGACATTTAGCTAAATCGTGCTATCCCGCACGAACCATGTCTTTAAATGTCTTACCCTGAAAATTGAACTCTTCCGTACTGAGCATGTAACGCTCTGATTTTAGCGCAATGATCGACTTAGACCTCATCTGTAGTTTCCATTAGGTTATTTTAACATAATTTGCTGACAAATAATTAATAATAGGTCTTTACCTATGAAATTGCCGTTTTGTATGAAAAAATTTAAACGAATTTTTTTCATGAATTTTTTTATTTGTATTAATCGAAGTAATCACCCATGCAATCAATGCATCTTTGCCATCGCAGTGGCAGTTTATTGATGCCCTTCTTAAAGAAATCAGCTGGACGGGAGGCAACAAATTCTTCAAAGGCATTTTGTACTGCCTCTCGGGTATTGAATTTTTTTCCCGCCAAGAAGTTATCCAAATTCTGGAAAAAGTAGTAGTCTGTAGGCGCAAGGTCTGGTGAGTAGGGCGGATGACGGAGAGCTTCCAACCCCAGTTCTTGCAACTTGGAGACCGTCTGCTGTGCAGTATGAGGTCGCGCGTTGTCGTGCAGGAGCAGCGGAGACGAGCGATTGACCAATGCTGGTTGGAGATGCGCCAGCTTCTCCATCATTGTGCTCAGTTCTTCACAGTACACATCTGCAGTAATGCTCACCCCGTTTGGTAAGAAGCTGTGATGAATCACACCGGCGCTAGACCACCAAACAGTGACCATCACTTTTCTAGGGGTAAGTTTTCGTTTAGGGCATTGTTTAGGTGCTGAACCAGGATCCAACCAACTTGCTGAGCGCTTGCGGTTATCAAACAGAATCCATTTTTCATCGCAGGTAACAATGCGGTTCAAAATTCCTTCATTTGTGTGTCTGTTGAGCAGTGCAAGGCACGTCTCGACGCGTACTTCGCGCTGGCGATCATTGAGTTCGTGGGGCACCCATTTGTCAAGCTTTTTTACCTTGCCAATTTGACGCAAATGGACCAATATTGTTTTGACGCTAACGTCGAAAGCTGCTGCTAATTCAGCCGTAGATTGTGTATCATCAGCTTCCACAACCGCCTTTAATTCGTCATTGTCGACCAAAGTCTTCGGACGACCGCGAGGTTCATTTTTCAGGTCGAAATTTCCAGAACGGAAGCGAGCAAACCAATAACAGGTGGTGCGTTGGTTTGTAGTGTTAGCTCCGTAAACGTCGTTGATGTTGCGTGCCGCTTGTGCCGCGTTGCTGCCACGACGGTACTCATATTCCATAATTACTCGAATTTTTAACGTATCCATGATGACGAAAAAGATTGAAATGCGATGAAAATGTAACACTAATCAATAAAGAAATGACTACTTTTGGAAAAAAGAATCCATGTTTTTAAAATAAAATTAATTTGAAATTAGAATTCTTAGCCAAACAAAAATTATTTTGATTTGAAATGGCCAGTACTGCAGAACGGCAATTTCATAGGTAAAGACCTAATATAAAAAATAACTTGAAATTTTAGATACTAATTGTTTTTAACAAGGTGTGATGATTGTTAATAATATATTAATTTAACTAATTTACTATACCTACTTTAAAGCACGTCATTAATCATTGTAATAAACTCGTAAATACTGCTCAAAAATTTGCTAAAATGATCTCGCTAAATTAAACCCTAATTAAAAATAGGCTTCGTAAAACCATGTTTTATTTTTGTTACAAAAACGCCTAACAGTTAGAAAACTCCCGACTCCCAAATATAATTAAATAATTTTGGAAAAGACCTGATACTCTTACACTGCTAGGCCGATATTAGCCAAACATAGCTATAGAAATATACATAAAGCTAAAAACTACTTTAAGGAAACTGGCTTTCAAATGAAAAAACCGCATGGATTTCACAGATAGACATATACATACACACACAGAGACAGACGTCGACGACATGTTATAACACCCCTCTTTTGTGGGGGTCAAAAATAATCCAATTTAAAGACGTTTGCTAATAATCCAAGTTGAAGACATTTGCTATAAAAAGTAACACGTCGTCGCTACGTCAAGACCCATCAAACTTAACATGTGTTGTCGTCATGAAACCCAACATCCTAAATCTATATTAATCACCTACATGACTTCCTACAATATTATAATAACTAGGTTAAATTACGCGATCTTTTGAAAAAGAAATGAGGCAATCCGTAATACGAAACATGAAAGGAAACTATAAAAGTTTTTATATGATAATAACTCGATTTTGTTTTATTCAAAGAACAATAGACGGTGGCCGCAAATATAGTGCTTGGGTGTTATCGGAATATTTAAATGAAAGACTAAACATTGGTTGTACAATGAGTAATAACTCGACAAGAAGTAGGAGCCCGGACGCCGAGATGAATCACCAAGAACTGAAGCTACGAGTATTACTAATGTAATAAGAACGCAACCAACTTGCACATTGCAATAACATTTCCAAGATAAATAAATGGAGCCATTGCTATAATAATAATAATAAGGCCAGCATATTGTTATGTTCACAAATGGATTTATTCCTAATCCCTCAAGATCTACCTTGCAAGTTTAGGACTTGATATTTATTTCATTTTTTCTAATCTTTTACGCATGGAAACACAGGCGGACTTAATGCCATAGGCATTCTCTACCAGTCAACCTTAGGGCGATGCATAGAAAAACAATAAGGTGCACTTTAAAACGTCTTGCGTGGATTATCCTTGTAATATTATAAAATGTGAATAAATACATACAATACATAGATGCAAACTAGAATAGACTAATATATATTTATAAATAAATATACCTAGAGAACAATTAACTATAGAAAATAGTGTTATGGAGCCGATTCAGCCAACATTTTTTTGGTAATGTGTTTGCGGATTTTTTAATAATAATATTTATTGTCCAGAAAAAACATAGTTAATTCAGGTGGGTTATTGGTTTCCACACTAGGATTTCCTGTGTCATGGCGGCTATCTCTTTCATCGTATGTAGTTCAAGATTACAATTCAACAATTATGTATATATTTATATAAAGAAATGTTAAACATAAAAAAAAAATACACTAATACGTGAAAGGAAACTATCCAGAAAGTACACCCGTAAGTATTGTCTTACATTTTCTTTTCGAGGCAATCAACCACATCACGAAACAAATCTTTGTTTGACATAAAGGTAGTACGGCAGTAAAATCCTTTTTTTTCCTGCTAAACATTATTAGACTATTTAGATTTATAAAAATGCCTCTTAGTTTAGATTGTATAGACCACATCAAAAGCCATTTGGTCATTCGTAAATTGGAAACAATCGTAACTTCTCACAAAATAGGACTCATTGAATAAAAAAGAAGAAATAATAGCGTAACCAGTTATAAAAAAACACTTTTTTAACTGGTTAAGGCATCAATTCTTCTAGACATCTTCATAGGATTTCTGAGATTATATGCAACTGAAATTATACGCGCTGGACAAAAGTGCATTCTACTCTCCCAACTCCTCCTGTGTTACATATTGATTTAATTCTTGCAGGGTCTGAGACTCGCAGGAGACCTACCTTATAAATGTATCTAGCAAAATTCAAAATAATATGAAAAAAAATAACGATAATTGTTCTTCAATAGCAAATTTGTACGACGTATTAGTAATAAATAATACGAACTTGTAATTTAAAAGCAATAATTGCACTAATTTGGCTTGGCTTCTGCAAGACACGGAATCCGGATTTGCCTGAGACTCGTAGCCTTTTCGTTATGCGCCGCGATCGACGATCCACACTCACAGTAGGTACCTACTATGGATGCTGGGATGCGGGATGGCTTAGTCCCTGAGGCCTATGAATTCCTACTTTATGTTGACTTTTGAATTGCTTTCGTTCTAAAAGAGGATATACCGCATTTTATAACTATTTGCTACTACGGCAAAACAATAATTAATTACGAATTTATTATTAGTATACGAAAGGTTTCACGTGACGCTTAATATCTCAGAACTAGTGCAATAAAGTTTTTAAACTGACGCAAAATGTCCGTGAGTATACGGCTGTCAAAGATACGCTGAAGGAATAGCACTCACACGTCAATCTAGTACTCATAGTATGGGTAGCCGGTATAGAAGTGTGAGTAAGTATTTTCTCGCGATAACCCGCTACTGGCCGCGCTATTAATACCCTCTGTCGATGCTCTTAGCCGAACGATGATAGCTAAGTGCTCTTACGAAATAATGAATAACTGTAAGTACTTATTGGCTTCTGGGAAATATCTTTGTTGAGGAAAATGGGGGAAATCTAAAAGAATCTTTTAATTATCATCTTCGTCCTCTGCGTGGGTCATTCGCAAATCCGTATCAAAGAACATGCATTGTAAAATGTTCAGAAATAAACTTTTCATATTTCCTGCTTAGTCTTTTTATTTTTTTTATCTCTTCTTCAGCTACTTAAGCGTAGCCAGCATGGTGACGAAAATTCATGTCTCTCTACAGCGTTCAACCAATCCCCATGCTCGCAGTCATAGACTGTTATCTTTTCCTTTCCTTATGTGATTTCATTTGTCGAACGCCTAACTATGCAAAAAGAGGATAAACTAACAGTCTCTTACAGTCAAGACTTTTTTAAATGTATATCTTTAACAGCCAGAATCATTTCATTTGGACCTAACCAACCTTACTGATGACCTATTCTCTAGTTGATGGCCTAACAATCTTCCCTGTCTCGATAACAGTTCGCGGAGCCATTCCACCCTTTGACACCACGCCGCAAGTTTAATGTCCGACATATAAATAATCTTGTTTGGTATAAACTGTAAAAGTAATCTCTAAGGAATTAAGTAAGAACAGATTACTTAATTCTTTCTTTACATTTCGTAAGTCCACTGCAGCTTTCGTGTTGCAAGTGTTATCTGTGTTTGAAGTTTTAATATCTTTACAGAAGATTATCTGCACTGTATCCAATGAACATATTTACGTAACTGACAGATTTTGGACCATCGTCTTGGTTTAAAGAGCCTATAAAACATATTGATCTAAGACAATAAACCATCTCTTCAATAAAGCTTGTTTCTAATTATATCATGTTTAGTTATTTTCAAAAGTATGAACAAAAGGTGACTGAGCATAAAAGGTGCGTTGTAACTTATTGAAACCTTTATCGATTTAAATGCGTTTGATTGTAACTACTTACATAGCCCTTGATGATATTACATAATAGGTTAATAATAATTAATATGTTACAAATCAAATCAGAAGATAACAAAACGAAACGAAAAAGGGTACTATAGTGTGAATGATTTTTTACTAGATAAGTCTATTGTGCCAAATATGTGATATTATTGTGTTTTAAATTGCGGCAAACTATTTTACATATATAAAATTTTAAGTCATTTGTACGCCTGATTCAGCAGGACATGTTGATACCACTATAACTATCATTGTAACACCACATGTAAAAAATTTAACACATGTTTCTTACAAATAAATGCATCTTTATCTTTATAAGTGACTGTAAGTACCGATCATTATGAAAAGAACACCTTAACAATACAAACTTTGAAAACTGCATAACCTATCTTTAGACATTTCAGAAAACAAAACGTAGCAGCTTCGGAAACAAGCAAAGGTATGTTCCCCTATTCACCGGTTTCAAGTGGAAACCGCGCCGTCTCTACGTGTCTGTGCATAAATACATCATAACTACACATAGTAGGTCTTGCGCGTACACCATAACTACCCACAGAAAACGGTGTTTAAAAGTATAACTAGAGACGCCGCCGTAACGCGGCGTGAGGAATTACACATGCAAGTAGTTTTGAAACAGAAGCATCGGAATCGTTAAAATTAACCAACAAAGTAAACCGAAAAGCCTATAAAACGTGATGAAATACAGAGAAAAGCTCTCTCGCCAATAGTGCACTAAGTCTGATTTAGAGAGTTTGGTACGAGTTCAAAACACTCTCCGACTTTGCTTATTCAAGTTCGTTTCAACCCTTTAAGGTGTGGTGCTTAAAGGGTTGAAACGAACTTGAATAAGCGAAGCCGGAGAATGAATTGAAATGAATTTCATTTACGATGTCCTCTGTACGACTTCAAACTTATTGATTGGTAACCTATCCGTCTAATTGGTGGGAAATTATTTTGATGAGTATATATTATTTTTTCTCCCTGCGACGCATGATTGCTGTCTACATCCATGCTACATTAGTATTGCTTGCGACTGGAAAAGCAATCAATTTCATCAATAGTACCTATATCTTAACTTTATCAGTCATTCAATGAGGTTCCATATTAGCCACGTACGAAAAGAACGGTGTCGATTTCGCCGTCAGTATATTAAAGATACATTTAAGAGTTTCACACACGAATTTCATATTCAGATTCCAAAACACAGGGTGATAATCTTTTGACTGATATGATGATGATGATGATATAAAATGAGTCAAGCATGCCCTCAACTTGTCTCATTTCGTATAAAGAAACATAAAACCCCAGTTGATTAGTTCAATAGAAAAATCAATCTAAATGTCTTCATACATGTCCCATATCTATATGAACCTGGAAATAAAGATGTAGGTACATACCTAACTATTATACAAACACGAAGTCGCTGGTTCTTGTTTCAAGAGAACTTCAATTTCGATTACTATTGCTAGCTTCCAGATTCGAGGGGATAATTAGCATATCGAGTCGTTGGTATCTTTTTGTATCAAGGGAACTTCAATTTAGATTATTCAGCTGGGACCTAAGTTGGGTACTATTGTGACTAAAATTTCTGTAGATTTTGACCAGATTACACGATTGTTTCAACTTTAAGTACGAGTATAAAGATAGAATTACACGATTGTTTCAACTTTAAGTACGAGTATAAAGATATAATTACACGATTGTTTCAACTTTAAGTACGAGTACAAAGATAACTTTGCACGGCAATACAGTCAGAATTATCATTTACATAGTACCTCATAAGGTCCGAAACTGTCATGCCAGGTAAGGCGACTATACTCTGTGACACACACAAGAGGAACGGTTTACGAGCAGTTACGTGTTAGTTAATCTCTCGTTAAGCCTACTGGTGCGAGAAGCAGCGAGTTAACGACTGTGACACCTACTTTGATGTTTGATTAGTTTATTATGGAGGTATATGCAATGGGTTAAATGGGGGCAGTAGGTTAGCAATGTGGCGTAGGTTTGTGATTATTTAAACGGTTCCGCTATTTATTAATATGCTATATTCAGATGAAGTAATATGGTACATTTATGCTTAAGTGTTTCCTGATTATTTTATTTGGGACCGTTTACAATATTTTAAGCCAAGAACAACAAATAACCCAGCCACTTTGGACTGGCTATTAATGTCGACCAGATATTGTAGAGTTAACTGACATTTCTGATTAGTCCATAATTTTGTATTTTATAGGTTGTAGGTTTGTAGTAATGACATTTTGGAAATAAATATAATTGCGGTTGTTGTTTATGGGTTAGATTTTGTTTGATATAACATTTTTTCCGGAGAAATGAAATAAATAATTAAATAACTTATTTTAAAATGAGATATTATTTTGTTAGTCATGGAATGAATAAAAAAATGCGTCATTTTTGTTTCTCCGGGTCGTGTTAACTTTAGAACATTGGTAGCCTATTAGGTATTTACCGTTCAAATGAGGAAGACGTATCGTTTATGGTTTTAAATAGTTTTGTTTTAAAAAGTCAGAATACAAATACGCGCCTTAAAAACCTTCATTTTCCTGCCTACATTTTAGTTCTATCTTTGTGAAAATAAATGTCTAGGCATTAGAAAATAAATAAATTAATATTCGATTCACCTTTATCTATTTTGTCAGTCTTGTGTTTTTTTTACTTCCATTTTCTTAATCAGTTTTTATTTACATTTTGGAAAAAATGAACTTAGTAAGATATTGTAGTTCAAAGACCCAACATGTAACGAACACGAATAATAACAATTCATGGATAACCATACTTAACTACCTACCTAAACATACAGTACCTACCTTTCAAAGAAGAAGGCAATATCACAGACCATTTAACCAATAAAAATTTTCTTCAACTCCCGAAGGCAAAATGGCAGTTTTATATGACCTTTTTCAATTGGAGTACACCAAAAAAAGTTTCATAATTCTCCATTAAATCAGAGTTTACATAATGACTTCTTAGATTACTGAAATAAGTAACACTCTTGTCATTTAAAAAGGGGTTAACCGTTCCGCATATGACATTTCATATCCTATTTCGTGACGCCATGACAGCTGTTGAGATGCGCGGAGCACGTGCGCGCGCGCAGACTGATTTAACTGCAAGCGCAGATGCGGTATTGCGTAGGGTTTTCATGACCCAGTTTAGAGTTAAATTTACAAGCAACGCAATTGAATCGAGTGGACCTAAAAGAAAACGAAAAAATATCTAACGAAAACATTTTTTTTTATGTGAATGCTTGTTTTGTATATCTTAAATAACATATAGTTTTATTATTTCTAATCATATTGCTTCTAAACTCTTTATAAATTAGTAAACTAATAGGTATCCGCTGGTAGGTAAACTAGTTTTAGGCTCTTTAAAGAACTGAAGAATTATTTTATGGCATTCTGCAACCACTCGTGCCTTTCAAACCAGCATTAAAGTAATGATTTATTGGTAGTGATATAATTATTGTGAGGCAGCCCTATTGTATTGCAGTTTGAATAAACGACAGCACGTGTGTGGTCACAATTTTATTGGAAAATAATTCTTATGGCCCATAATTTAAGATGTCACTTCAAATGTCAACCCAATCGGTTGTTGCCATCCACGTGATGCCTCTTACACGGATGTGTTTCGAAGTAAGGGTTCGGTTTTACGATAGCAAGATGCGCTTTAGAAGTGTGGTTTCGTTGGTAAATAGTCTGCGGTTTTTGAAGGTTTTATTAGTTTTTTTGTTTAATTGTTCATAGAATATCGTCATAATTGCTACGGAAATAGATACATTGAGATAAGAGTATGAATAGGACTTAAATAATTTAATTATCTGGACTATATTCAATAGCTATACCTATATCCTTCCATTGTAGTCCTCTTGTGCTTTTTGGACATTCAAAAATAAACTCCATAAGTGTCGTCCACTATTTATGTTACTGCCTCGTTAATCTACTTAGGTAGGGCACAGCGTTCATTCGCTCAAAGAACAGCCCAACTGGGGTAGACCTTACAGAAGACATTATTTAATAATAGCATTAATAACTTTAATATTGTGTTTCTGCGTGTGAGTAAGGTCGCCAGAGCTCAGTGGGGTGGGGGGAAGGGTCAGCAACACTTGTTTGCTGACTCATAAAGGCCGGCAACGCACCCGTGACACCTCTGCTGTTGCGAGTGTACATGCGCGGCGGTGATCACTTACCATCAGGTGACCCGACTGGTAGTTTGTCGCTGATTGCCATAAAAAAATCTAGCGGTAGCGTGTTCACCCACGAAGAATGAGGACCTGGGTTCAAATCAATATCGTCGGTCCATCTTGTAGATGTACAAGGTGGACCGACGATCTTGCAATTGATGGTATACAACGATGATATTCTAGGAGAATTAGGAAAGATCTGGAACGCCTCGAATTGTATTGCACATCCAGTTGTTTTCTCGTCCCCGGGCTCTTCGAATTCGACATCAGACGTTACAGATCTTCGATTTTGACGACCCCGTTGTCGCTGGCTTAAGCAACAGGATCCGCGTACGAAGTCGCGGGCAGCAGCTAGTAATCTAATAAGGTCGCTATTAATAAAATGTTTATATTCAGAATTCATCAGCATAGTTCAATGGTTCAAAGGTCACAGTGGTCAAGACACTTAGGCATTGAGGCGCGATGCAAATATGTAAGTAGGTAATAATAGTCTCATGTTTACCTATTTCAAAGTATGAGGTTCTCAATTAGACTGTATGTTTCTTTTATATGTATGTTACGTGAGTTTAAAAACTCTTTTATTCTATAGTGAAAGCTTTCGGAATGTTCCCAAATAAATTTTGATGCCAGTCTCAAAGAAATGTTGAGGTCGTTTTGAGGTCTTTGCAAAAAGTAATTATTCTAACAAAAATCTCAATCTCAAGTTGCACGATATTGAATTGAATAAAGCCATGATAAGATGCGAACTGAGCTTAAAATAGTGTATATAATGCTCTTGGTCAGTACGTCATTTCTATCACCTACATCTCTACATACTATGGGAATGAGACGACTAGGCGACCTGACTGGGGAGAGATCAGGCACAGAAATAAAAGTTTATAGCACGTTAAGCTGTAGTGACTGTACTTCTCATGTAACTCCACGTTACTGATATCGCCCTGAGCCAAGGTCCGAACCCTAAAGGGGGTGCCCTCTGATGAAGGTAACTTAGTTTGTAGTTAATGGCTTGAGCTCTGAAGCAGTAAAAGCCATGAACTAGCACGCTAACCGTCATATTTGAGGCACTCATAGCCAGTATCACTCAGTGCACTCACCGGTCCGGGATCGGTGAGGGAAACCACTTAGGTGCGCGGTCAGTCCATAAATGAGTGACCGTCGAAGTGGTTTCATTTCTGAGCGTTTCCGTGCGTGAGGGCACGGTAAGCTGTCGGTCCCGGTTGTTCTTGTTAGACTCGTCAAGCCATGTCAGATGCCTACTGGGCGGCTTTAACAACTGTCACACCAGGGTAAACACTGCTCATAGGATAAAGGAGAAGGCCGTCCATTAAAAAAAACATGCCCACGAGGCAGTTGAGGTTATGGCACCTTTTACATTCTTAAAAACTTTTTTTATGTTGTCTATGCTCAAGGCAAAATTGTTGCATTAAAACGTGTCAAATCACGCTTCCTCAATCAGGAAATCGTCAAGCGAGTACGCATCGAATAAAAGGAATGAATAGAATAGCGAATTGATTACCCATCATCGAGTTACTAACGTAAATAAACGATTTAAGTATCCGATAGTTATTATTTCGCGCCTGATACGGAACGTGTTAAGTGTTGACGGCTGATTGAATGTTGGGCCTTACGCATAATAGACACCACGAATAACATTGATAGAACAGGAATCAATAAACAGCGGAGGTATTTCCGATCCGGTATGACATGGCAATCTTGTAGAAGCGAGCCTATTCCCTAAAAGCGGGTAAAGAACTTGCATCCCGTCTGGGGCTCTACCGGCTAAGTCGCCGAACATCGATTTCTTAAATGGCGTTCAAATAAATAAAGGTTAAAAATGACTTAATCAATCGTTAAATCAGCTTCCATGAGCAAATGTGACGTCATAGATGGTCCGCAATCGATTGTCAACGTTGAAGCCGATTTAACGATTGATTAAGTCATTTTTAACCTTTATTTATTTGAACGCCTTTTAAGAAATCGATGTTCGGCGACTTAGCCGGCAGAGCCCCTGGTGTTGCGGGTGTCGGTGTGAAGGTCAGGACTCGCTAGCCCGATTACGTTGGTTTTCTATAAAAATAATAATATTTAATATCTTATCGTTATTCTAAGAATATAATTATTTACCGTAAGCCCTTACTTAAGAAGCAAGTTACTTAGTATAGTAACTTATTAAAATATCCATGTGGGGAGTGGCGCCGAAAGCTGAAATACAGGTTTTATACCTAGCTTTGCAACGGATGCTATTTCATCATTTTTGTTATTGTTTTATTTTCGAGCATATGAATGAAACCTATTGTAAACACACTACTTCTGGAAATAAAGACGCTCCCGACACGCTCGCTTCGATCGCTCGGATCTTGCGTTGCATGGTCGTACTTCTAACAGTTCTAACCTAACCTTCGATTTTCAATTTTCGATTTCTAACCTAGCCTAATGTTCGATTTATTAAACATTCCATTTTAAATAAATGTTCAGTCGAACATTCATAAATGGAATGGTTAATAAATCGACATTCCATTTATAGTAATCGATCAATTGATCGATGATATTCGATTATTTAGCATTCAATGTGGCATAGTAAACTAGCGAACACGGTGAGAATCGACGCCGTACGTATAAATTTCCTAAACATATCGATCAAATGAATCGCAGTTTCAGTGGGTTATTTATATTATTTTGTCGTGTGAACTAGCGAGTATTTACCCGCGCCCGCGACAAAAATATCGCGACTGTGCAAAAAATGTGCGAGTCAATGAACTTGGCTGCCGTGTGTATGTCTCTTTGAGACGTTTATAATTAATGATTATACCTACGAGTGTTTCTTCGAACTTTGAGCGTTGCATCTGCAACATTGTGTCAAATAAATGAATCTAAGCTCAAAAATTGGATTCCCATTAATTAATTGTCATGAAATATATCAATCTTCTCAACGAGAACGATCGTATATACTGCTATCGTATAGCTGTTTCGTAATCGGCGTGTATTTATCCTATATTTACATACATAATAGAATCCTGGGTAAATCGTTACAGGTTACAAATTATAGGAGGCGACTGGAACCGCCAGTTTTGAACATTTCTTGCGAAAACAAATTAAGCTCCCTGAAAATATGCCTTTCCGCGGCCTAGTACAAACATATAACACACACTTCGTAGATTTAGATTTGACTACCTCGTTGGTCTAGCGGTAGAGTGTTCAAGTTTAGATAACGAGGTGCTGGGTTCAAATCCCGGATCGGGTCAAAAAGTGATTTTGGATTTTTCCGTAATAAGACATTTCTCAGTAGGTATCAGCCCGAAGTCTGGAAACTGGCGGGGTACCCCCCGTGTCTCAGACAGCACGTAAAGTCGACGGTCCGGTACCTGACCTCTTATTTATACACGGCCATCTGATTCTAAACTAAGCAGAGCTTGTACTATGGAAACCCGAAAACTGATATACTGCATATACTACTTTTCTTTTGTAAATACATACTTGTATAGATAATTCCATCCAGAATCAGGACAAACAGACATGTTCATGCACACAAACATCTATCCTGGGTGGGAATCGAACCCACGATCTCCGGCGTGAAAAGCAAGCATTTGCCAAACACGCCAACAGGTATAGACTACATAGAATAGACTCACGCCGGTTTCCCAGAGGGGAAGACAGAGACAACGGATTTCTATTTGTCAAGATCGTTGCAAACATCTTTTGTCTTGTTTACTCTTATATAGTCTCACACATGCACGCCTGTATATAGGTCCTTCTGAAGTGGCCTTTCTTGAGAAAACTCAGACCTACGTACGACGTACTTCTCATCTAAGACTTGAAGGGGTTTAATCAGACTTGTGAGTTTAGGTACCTCTACAATTCTAACAGCTCCTCAAGACTAGGGTTACCATATGACAGGCGGTAGCCGCATTTGACAGGCATTTTAAGGTTTAGACAGGCGTGCGGCCGGCATTGGTCTGAGACAGGCATTTTGGCAGGGTCTTGTCAACGCCCAGTGGAGTAAAGACAGAAATCGGCTGACAATTGAATCAGTAAAAGCAATATTGATTACACAGGAAAATTACAAAACTGTATCTTGTGGAATATTTTACATATATAATAAATTTTCATCAATTCCATCTTAGGCGATTGGCACATTGCCCCGCATGAAGCAGCGTAGTGCGTGAGTGCGTGTTCTTGGAAGTATCTCCGTTTGTATAGAAAACACGCAGAACATGCATCTGCATGAACGCGCGTGGATGCAGTTTCAGTGTGTTAATACTTACAAGCAACGTTAGAACACGCACTACGCTGCATCATGCGGGGCAGTGTGCCAATCACCTAAGATGGAATACCCAGTTTATGGTGGCCCAGTTTTTTTTTTTGGCCGGAAATATTATATGATAATATCCTTTTCCGTTCAATAATTTTTTAATCACTTAGTGTTAGCAGATCTAATTGTTCCGAGGATCTGCCTCGGAACAATTAGATCTGCTAACACTAAGTGATTAATAAAAATGGATGAAAGTAATACGACGGGTTCAGTGGTGATTCCCTGAAGCGACTGAAGGATTAATCAGTTTCTCAGAATGTAAACAAAGCTCGTTTCAGTGTCACAGACAGAAATATCTCTGATTCCCACTACAGCTGTGTGTCCCAAATGATCTTATTAGTTGCTGTTTTAGTTATTAAAGAGTTTGCTTAGTGTTTTTGATGCCGGAATAAACATCCAAACTTTCATAGGAAGCCTGGTATGGTATGGTGTAGGCGGATTGATGAGTACATAATATCTATGCAATCTTTCCGCAAACTACGTGTCATAAGCAAATAACACGAGGCGCTCATAACTAGTGGATCTCCTCAGCTCTTAAGTGATGTACCTATATCTATTGGTGACCGACATAGGGATTTAATTATTGCACGTCTCCATGTCAGGTCTCGAGACACCTAACTGCCTTATAGCCAACAACTTTAATCAGAGAGGTATTAAAGAGATGAGAAAAGAAAATTCTACTGCCCCCCCAGCGCAAAGGGAAGACATAATTATAGTTTATGATATGATTAAGGCCCTAAATTTTACATGCAGCCATCTCGCTCGCGCATGTTATTTTTTATAGTACCTATATATATTTAATGTCAGGTCTTTCAGAGAATTGCGTCGAGTGAGAAATTATTCATAAAACGGTTTTCATAATTTCTGCACATCTCCGAGCTTCGAAGCACGTTAAGCTGTCGGTCCCGGTTGTCGTTATGTCATGTCTGTGGCCTACTGGGCTGTTTAAAAACTCTGCCACTTACTTATCGTATTTTTTTTCACTACCTAGGTTGCCTGGAAGAGATCACACCTTGTGATAAGGCCGTCATTTGTACTGTAATTTATTTATGTTGTCAGTTTGTATTGTTTCTTGAGGTGTACAATAAAGAGTTTTATCTATCTATCTATCTATCGTATGGGCAGTGGTTACCCTACTGTCAGAGTTCTTCACGCTGCCCAACAAGCCTCTGACATGGCTTAACGACTGTTTCCTAATAGCTAACACCGGGACCGATAGCTTAACGTGCCCTCTGAAGCACAGAGACGCTCAGAAATCAAAATCACTTTGGCGGTAACCAATCTATGAACTGACCGCGAGCATTGTTGCTTAACCTTGCCGAACACTTATGTATCGGTAAGAGCATCTGGCTATGAGCGCCACTAGGTTAAAAATGCCCATACTATGAAGTAAAGTAACCGAGCCGACATGAATCTCCGGCTTGAAGTAAATTAGCTGTAACTTTAGAACGACTGAATAGATTTTCATGACATGTAATATGTAATAAACCATCTCGATTAGAGCCTTCGCAGACGACGGACTTTTTCTCCGTGAGGCAATAAGACAAAGAACAGTTGCTTGCGGGCACAATCGCCATTGTTCGTTTATTGCTTCGCAGTCAAAAGTACGCCGTCTGCGCTATCCCTTAATACTAGCTTTCAGTTGGACAAAAAAGTAGGTATAGAAATCTTTTCAATTGTTTACGAGCTATGATGTCACAGACGTAAAGGGCATGGCCTTCGATGTATATTACTTACTTATCGTATGGGCTGTGGTTACCCTAGCGTCAGAGTTGTTCAAGCCGCCCAATAGGCCTCTGACATGGCTTAACGACTGTCGCCTAATGGCTACAACAGGGACAGACACCTTTAATTAAACCACTTTGGCGGTCCCCCATCTATGAACTGACCTAGAGCCTAGTTGCTTAACCTGCCGAACACTGACGGACCGGTGAGAGCATCTATAGAGCATAAATATCAACCACTATAAAAAACATTTGTATTTTTAATCGCTATTCTGGGAATAAAGATCATTATAATTACCTACGGATGCAATATTTCTGGATTAATTTGTTTTCGCAAGAAATGTTCAAAACTAACGGTTCCGGTCTTCTCCATTAATATGTTTCTTTTATTTTTATTTTGTTTTATTTGGACATCAACCAGTTACACATTTCGTTCGACACGTGTGGCGCAGCGGCTAAGACTGTCGCCTCGCCGCGTCGTGCGCGGGTTCGACAACTATAATTTGTGTGACCCATAAATATGGCCACAGTTGAAAATCAGCGCTACAGTCATCTGTGGCAGAATGCTGAACTGTGGCCTTTTAGTCACAAAGGTGCTTTGTATGGGTACCACATCGAATAGGTGCGTAACATGAAGGATTATAGAAGAATGTATTCATTGTTATTTATATAAGTATCTAATTTTTTTTTATGTAAGTATTCTTCTGTGTATTGTAGATAGATAGATAGATAGATACACTTTGTTCCACCAAATCAAAATATCACATCGTATCATGAATTTTCTTAAAACTATAAGGTACAAACGGCGGTCTTATCGCTAATGTAGCAATCTCTTCCAGACAACCGTGGGTGAACCGAAGCCCTGCAGGGAGACAAGTGGTAATTGGCAGTGCATCAACTGATGTAAATTAACATATATGTGTACTTCTGTACAAATAATTCTGGTATATACACACATAATTTCTAATAATTAATTATATATATGTATTATATATATATATATATATATATATATATATATATATATCCCTACGAATTAAGATATAAACATATATTTAAAAAATATATAAATAAATAATAATAATAATGAAGAATCAAGGAGTTCTGTAGGAAGGTGGAAGATCTCAATTTATAATTTAATTGTACCTCTATTACTAAATTTATACTGATGTACCTTGTGTCTAATAAATATATTTTCTTCTTCTTCTTAAATAGTTGTTCTGAGTCTGGATGTAATTGATAACCGTCTATTATATGTTTGTGAAGTACCCCGCGACACAGGGATTATATAGATTCAGTAGTGCTGGTGTTGTCTTCTTAAGAAAAAAAATCACAATAATATTATAAAGGCGAACGTTTGTGAGTGTGTGACTGTGTGAGTGACTTCTTCACGTTTAAACGGCTGGAGCGATTTTAATAAAATTTGGTATGGAGTTAGCTGACACCCTGGATTAACACATAGGCTATAATTTATGAAGTTTGACGCGGGTAAAACCGGGGCACCGTTTTAAGCAGATAGGTAAAGAACGTAGTAAACGTGTAACCCACACCAATGACCACGAAATAATGTTAAATGCTTAATTAAGAATACTCGCGCGATTTTATGAGGAGCATGGTAAGGTAATTTTGACTATTACTTTTTATAAATCAGTGGTCATTCTCTTAAATTTTTACTCGGAAAGTGAAAAATTATCTAAATCTACAGTAATAATGTCCTCCTAGTTAAATTTAGGCCCCGGCAACCAATGAATCAATGGACACTACCCATCTAAGCGGGACATATTATTATAGTGCACAAGTGTGTGCACACAGGGATACTTTCTATTCCATCACTCTCATGATCCGACGGGACGACTAGCGACACGACCGCAATGAGGTCAGGTACAGGACTGGCAGATTTAGGTGTTCTCCGTGGTCCGTGGGTATAATACCCAGACTTCTGGCTGATGCTCAGAAAATTTTCTTTTTACAGAAAAGTCCCAAAATCATTTTTGCCCCGACCCGGGATTTCAACCCAGGACCTCGTTATCTGCGGTTGAAAATGCTACCGCTAAACTAACGAGGCGAGTCAAATCTAATCCTACGAAGTTTACGATGTTTCTACAAGGCCGCGGAAAGGCATATTTTCAGGGAGTTTAATTTGTTTTCGCAAGAAATGTTCAAAACTTGTGATTCCGGTCGCCCAGGTCTCTAGCCTCCTATAATTTGTAACGATTTACCTGATCAAATACTCTATTCAGGGAGTTTGAATAGGTATTTCTCCCTGTGGAGATCGTTCACCCTTTAATTGTAGGGTGGGGCGTAGACGGTCGACGACCTCTTTGTACTTTCATAAATCTGCCTGTTGAATACAAAGCTAGACTCAAAGAGAAAATATGAAAATCTGTAACTGTCATTATTTATTTCCTTTTTCGTGTTGTCTAACCTACATTAGGTGTTAGCATACTTATAATTAAACTACATATTATGTATTTTAGCCTTTTGGGGTCGAAACGCTAGGGCCGTGGGGACCTAAAGCACGTTTATTGTTTCGGGAAATTTCGAAACGTTTGATTGACGCTTCCCGTGACCAGAGAGCTGGCCTTTTGGGTCAAAGAATCAGCATACCCATGCAGCGTGGCAATGCAGCCAGCCTTCTGGGCACGTTACCTTCCGACGATGGGGAGGAATTCTACGACGCCCTATAACCCTGTTATAGTAGTTAGTTATTATAGTTAATTTAGCTGATATTTTTCTGTTTCTTATAAATTAATTTAAGTATTTAAATACGTATTTCTTTATCTTAGGTATACTTGAAATAAATTAAGGTATAATTAAACTTAAAAAACTAAAGTTTGCTGGAATGATAGGTGTCGTAGCATCCATCCCATTAGTCTCCCACTGTAAGGGAACGGCACACTTACGCTTTGCATTACAAATAATGCTATAAATCTCAAAATAATTCGTACCTATTTAAAATTATATGAGAAAGATAAGTAACCGAACCATTACAATCATAAATAATGATTGAAGACAAACCGCCGTTCTAAATATCTACATGCACCTAGAACTAATGAAGATAATTAACTGTATTACTTATGATAACCTATGATTGGGGCTTATAGAACGCGCAATTATAAGTTATTCACTTTGACTTAGAAAAAGCGCTCGTCTAAACAAGCAATATATTTCTAGTCTATATCTTTTCTGTACAGGAAACGCATTCATAATGCAATATACAAATAATAATATGGAAAAAAGATAAGTTTAGTAAGTTTAATGTGAGGTTCAGACCTACATAAAACATAATTTTGTTGTTTTGTCGTTTTTTATACGATCTCTGACATTCTTGCGCAGTTTCGTCGACAAGTTTTTGATCTAGAATGTTGGTATAATAATCAATATTCAGAATGAGCTCGTAAAGAACAAGTTCTGCATACTGCGTAGACTAGGGAATTAAAATGATTGTAAAGAAAGCTCGGGTACCTACGTAAATACGCCTAACTCATATCCTAAAGCTGCGCATTTACTTCAGATCTGTTGTCTAACCATTCGGCTACAAACAGTTTTGGAATCTATTGCGCAATCGTATTGTGTTACAGCTATAGTCAATATCCCTTATAGATTTGCAGTATAAATTAAACTTATATATATCAATTGTTGCAGAGTTCTTCAGAAGGCTGCTGAAGCAGTCCCGAGAGGAATTCCACATGATGTTTAAGAGGACGTATGGCATGATCTACGAGCAACACTCCTATGTCTTCGAACAGCTATTCGAGCAGCTGGAAAGGTAAGCTGCGAGTCATATCCCTCTAGAAATACGTAGCCCTCTTATTGTGGCATAATATCTTACTAAGAAGTTCGAACAGTCCTGATAAATGGAAGGTTATATAACTTAATTAGGAAATCAAATACGATCAAATGGACTGTCAGAAATTTGAAATGACTTGGCTATAGCATTGTAAAGTGTCTCCTAAATCCATGGCAACAGTCAGCTAGAAAGCTTTCCCTTCGACCAGTTAAAA
This sequence comes from Pseudoips prasinana, assembly GCA_951640165.1. Lineage (NCBI taxonomy): Eukaryota > Metazoa > Arthropoda > Insecta > Lepidoptera > Nolidae > Pseudoips > Pseudoips prasinana. The sequence goes on from OX621236.1 coordinate 7,709,280, forward strand.
CCAAGACTCAAAGATCCCTGAAAACACTCAGACCATGAATAACAAGAACGCCGCAGTTATTCTAAAATTACGATTCTATGAAGCGGAATAATTTACCAGGGCACTAAAGTCTACTGAGCGAGCGACAATAATGACCAGAACGTTATTCAGACAGCGAACTCGTAGTAGACCTTTCCATAATTTTACTTTGTGAAACTTTCCAACAAGATAAAGGAAATATGTATATAAAAAGTCTCAAGCCTGAGATTACTTCAAGGCAGTCGAAAAATATGTAAATCCTTTTGGCTACGGTGGATGTAACCGCCTGATCTTTGTCTTTTTATGATTATTAAAAAATAAAATGGAAATGTCTCTCATCAGTGGTTTACCAGCGGAAATCGCAATGCGGAAACCCTTATAGCAAATTGAATTATACCATGGAGTTTGTCGTATAAAAATTATTGCGTTTACTAATTGCTTACTGACGCCTCGCAGAGTAAATTCTAGCGTCGCCCATTCTTCTTCCATATATGTTTCTTATAAGCTGCTTCCATATATGCTTATATTGTGGTGGAAGCAATTCTTTTATAAAAAGTGGAGTTTGTCTACGGCAGTTCATTGTCTGGTGAACAATTGATAATTTATAATGTTAACCAGCTAAAACATCAGTTTCCAAGAAACTGTACTACTGTTCTCTTTTATACTGATCTTATTGACGGACGCCCAATCTCTTCGTTCTTTGTTTTACCATCTAAGCGCGGCAATCTCTTCAGAAGTTTTTGAACCCGGCATTCGCCCAATAATTGCTTTTCAAGTCACAAATTCGTATTTTGTATCGCTGATACGTCGTACGAATTGGTAATTGAAAGCAATTATGGCCCGAAATTTGCTATAGCCTGGCTTGTGAAAGATACGTGACCACTCCAGGATTTTTCTAATCTGGAGAAAAAGCAAGACACAAAGCAGAACAAATTCTAGTTGAGAACTGGCATATTTTGTTCGTACGTTTTGTTTTTTTTCAAACTCTTATTAAAGAGTCAGGGCTCAGGTTTCGAGCTACCATCTTCAGTTCAACCGAAAGACGTACACTGCTGGACAAAGGCTGCTGAATCTCCACAATGGCTAGTCTCGCGCTACTTTAAGTTACTTAAAACTGAATGTCTTAATTCTTAGTTAATGGTTTCATCACTGAACTACAGGATCTGTTTATGTTCTGTCTTATGTGGATAGTGTTGAGAATTAAATAAACACCGTAAGCATGACCTCAAATTATGACGATTGCAACAGACATAGAAATACTCGCGTAGAGCTCACACCCAAGACCATAACATTACGAAAATAATGCCTATTACCTGGTGTGTATTCTATAAGCTGGAGGTAGATTAGGTTCTCTAGTTGAGCTACTAATATAGTGGAAAAGGCCGTTATCATTAGCAGTACCCACGGTACTAGAGCTCAGGTATCACGAGACTATTCAGGGATTTTTTTTTATGAAATTGTTTACTTAACAAGAGGCTCAGATATAAAATTGGTGTAAAACAGTAACATTGGTATGTCTGCAGGTACTACACGCGAGGCGACACCAATTTCGACGAGATGATGGACGGCTTCTTCAGTATACTGTACAACAAGATGTTCACCGTCCTCAACTCACAGTACGAATTCGATGAAAAGTAAGTAACAGCATATTACTTAGCAATGGCGATGCATTCTTATAACCTAATTCTTTTTGCCTTCCTCTTTTTTTATTTGGCTCCTTTCGAAATTGCTCTCAGCAACAGAGCCACTAATAGTATTTTCAAAACTTTTCGTAGTAAGTGGTACTTTTTCTTCATATAAGTTTTTCTTTTTAACTAGGTATAATTTACATTTAACTAATTTTATAAACTGGTTATATGAATAATTTATACATATGCGTATGACAGAACAAATGAAAGGTAACCAATTTGTTGTAAAACGAGTAAAAAAATGTATCGCATTAATTATTCTTGTATGGAATTTTTTTTTTGGCTATTTTGTACAGTATCATGAGCTAATTTGCAATTTTGAAGCTATAAATCTTTGTGTCATTATCGGTGTTGGTTGAAACTACGTTTATTTGATAAGCTTACAATTTCATTGAAATTAAACTTATATCACGGTCACCGTAGCCTAGTTGGTAGTGCTCCTGCCTACGAAGCTGGTGGTCCTGGGTTCGAATCCCGGTAAGTGCAAATATTTGTGTGATGAGCACGAATATTTGTTTTGTGAGTCATGGATGTTTTCTATGTATATAAGTATTTATCTATCTATATAAGTATGTATATCGTCGCCTGGTACCCATAGTACAAGCTTTGCTTAGTTTGGGGCTAGGATGATCTGTGTGGCATTGTCCCTAGATATTATTATTATTATCATAATATTAATACGTGAAGCAAAAACTTTGTAGATACCCCTTTTTACGAAAATTGGGCATACGGACGGGTATGAAATTTGGGGCAGTTCATATGGAGAAGGAGTGCAAAAAGCTAATGAATTTTTTAAAATAGGCATTAAAAGTAAATTATTTAAATAAAAAAAAACCATTACACATCCTACTATGCTTTTGACACTGGCAAACTGGGAAGAGTCTTTTTTTTTAAAGACAACTGCCGCACTAGGGAATTTAATCCCTGTGTCGCGGGGTACTTTACAAACATATAATAGACGGACACAAATTGCATCCAGACTATTTATGGGTCACACAAATTGTTCTCCGGCGCGAGCCTCGAACCCGCGACACGAAGCGGCGAGGCGACTATCTTAGCTGCTGCGCCACGCGTGCAGTGAAATGAATGCAAAACTTAGTGTCAAAACTTAGAACAGATTAATATTATTTGTCTTTAATGTCTATGTTTTTTGACAATAGAACCTTAATGGTACAAGTGCGATCTTTAGTTACAATTAAACCTCAAGTTACGGTACGTATTTACCTTTACTTAATACTAGTTTCTGAGCTATCGTTACATTAGCAGGCTAGCTAGGGTAGGATCCCCAGCTACGAGGATCGCGTTGCCCCCTTAACACGTGATCGTTAATCCCGTGCAAATGATCTGACCCCCATTTCAAATTCCATCTTTTTACTTCAGCGGCCGCCTGAGCTGTGGCCCGAACCCCATAAGGGTGCCCTCAGGTATTAGTCGCTTAAATTAAGCTACTGGTTGAGAGCCTTTTGCGCTAGCCAACTGCTCGTTGTTTTCAATTCTTTAATTTTAATATACAATTGCTAAGCTAGCTTTAGTAAATACCCAAGTGCTGAATAAATTTCATTATTTCATTTCATTCATTAAATACCCACCGATACCACGCCATAGGAGCTCTTCATCGGATGTGATACGGCGTAACACTCAGATTATTTGGAGAAAACCTCAATTATTTCACCTATGGGCCAGGCCACTAGGGACTCTTGTTGTCGTAGTATATTCGAGGAATGACTTAAGTTTTTGCTGTCGTGTCCGTGGATACACTTAGACTTTAAAATCGTCTTTATCACGAATGCAGTAAAGGCTGTTTCGTAGATCACGTCACCACTGACACGGAGGCGACTGTACCTATCTAAATAGGTGCCTACTGTTTATTGGGCCTTTGTCATGTCCATATCTGCACACTAGATAAGCTCGCCCGCAGCTTTTATAGGTCTAGCCAAAATTGGATCATACCAATAACATCACAGATATAGATACAGACGCCAGCACATCAATCTACTCCAATGTGTCAATTTTTCCCAATTGAAAGTGAACCTTATTCTTTTGTGATAAAGTTGAAAATCTATAAAAGAAATTTTAAAGATTGGGAAAGCTGGATGTGCTGGCGTCTGTACAAGTAGAGATATGTTATGATTGCACATATATTCTCCATAAGGGAATCTTATACGTAGCAAGGGCAACATGAATTTTTCTGCCGGTGTAGTATATAGATACAGACACAGATAGAAGTACAGATATAGATATAATACGTAGCTTAAGAGCAGAGCGTCTACCATGAATAAGTAGAAGGTGCTGATTCAATCCCCTCCGGTTGATTAAATATGATTTCCTAGTTTAAGTTCCGCAAGGAAATCAAGAATATAATCCGTGGGTGTCTATAATTCATAGCTCAAGTTCTGTGGCTACCTCGGATTGGTTCTAGTTTAATACCTACCGGCCGATTAGTTTATTTTTAAGAGTAATTTACTTTTTCGAGTGTGCTTTAGGCGACACAACTGAATTTAAACTTAAATATACGAAACGTAAATGGCTACGAGAGAAATGGACTAAGAAAATGTCCCTCGCAGCTCTCTCCCTGGCCCTACAGTAACCTAGAACGTCACTCCTTCTCTTTCTATCTTCACTAATCTAACTCCCCCTCAACTCCATTTCGCCTCGCCCGATCACACTTTTAGTAACCCTCTCGTCACTCATTCATCGGTTTAGTCCCCAAGGCAAACGAGCGTAAAGAAGTTTTACTCCTGTAAAATATAAGAGAGTTCTATTGTCTCATTATTGCAATTTTGCAAAGACTTCGTTCCTATCTTTTTCCTCTTCAGTCATCTATCTAGTAGCCTATCAGTCTACCGACTTACTTAGTAAAATTTGTTAAGAAGAAGACACTTTTTTCATTTGTTCTTTATAATAATATTATTTCTATCACTAATCACGACACTAGTACACACGGCTGCATATCAAGCTATACATTTCCAGTATAATCTGATCACGCGTTGTATAGGATTTCTATACAATGAGAGGTCACTCTACCGATCGATTTCTTAAATGGCGTTCAAATAAATAAAGGTTAAAAATGTCTTAATCAATCGTTAAATCGGATTCCATGAGCACATGTGACGTTATAAATGGTTCGGAATCGATTGTCAACGTTGAAGCCGATTTAACGATTGATTAAGTCATTTTTAACCATGATTTCTTTGAACGTCATTTAAGAAAACGATGTTCGGCGACTTAGCCGGTAGAGCCCCAGGTTATATTGGAACTTTATAGCTTGATATATAGCCGGGTGTACATAGGGTTTTGTTCACTTAAATCTTCTCACTAGCTCTGTAATATCGAGTAGCTGGATGGCCTCCATGTTGCTGTGCCGTGATATGCCTATCGTCTTTGAAGCAAACACACCGATAGACAACGCATAGCCATATCTAAAACAAAGCTAGATAGCTACTGGCTTTACTTCGCGAACACAAGCTCGTAGCGTAATCAACACAATACTCGTGTTGGATAATGCCCTTTATAAAGATGTAACAGCTACCAATAAACCACTTACACGGACAGCTTTAGTGCTTTGACACGTAAACAACCGATTACTCCGACGCGCACCGCTTCAGTTGTAGACGATTCATTGAATTGACTCAGTGAAAACTGTGCCAAATATTGCGGGATAAATCCTTTAGTTTACTGCTGCAGGTATCAGGGTCATATTATAACAAAAAGGAGGCGAAACCAATACTTTCAAAGACTTAACTTGTCAAATTCATATACGTTATATTTAAACGGATAAAAAAACATATAAAAAACCGGCCAAGTGGGAGTCGGACTCGCACACGAAGGGTTCCGTACCATTATCTATTAAAAAAATCACGTTTGTTGTATGGAAGCCCCCTTAATTTTTATTTTATTTTGTTTTTAGTGTTATTTTTTTGTTATAGCGGCAACAGAAATCATCATCTGTGAAAATTTCAACTGTCTAACTATCACGGTTCATGAGATACAGCCTGGTGACAGACGGACAGACAGACAGACAGCGAAGTCTTAGTAATAATATAATTTTACCGTTTGGGCACGGAACCCAAAAAAATCATGTCAAGTCAAATCAGGCACTCATTAAACGTATAGTGGCGTATTTATACGAAAATGGCGTGACAATAGTGCTATGTCTTCATAGTGCTAATATAACACTGCCTGGGAATGGCGCCAGAAATATACAATAAAATACCTAAACGTTTAAGGGACTTGAACGCAATACTGATTAAGAAAAGACTTCGAGACTTTTTAAATATTATATTAGAATTATTTATTAATGTAATATATAATTCAAGATTTTTTTAAGTAAATAATACTCAGTTCACTGCCCTTTATATTGTGAGTCCGAACTGTTGGATTCTCATCAAGCAATCTTTTCTTGCATCACCTTTACTAGCAGTTAGAGCAAAAATTCAATATAATATAAAAGCGCATTCATTGTATTAATAACAATTACATTTGTAAAAACTCAACATTTCTCCAATGACCAATCGTTCCGAACAACTATTTTACAGTTCAGGTGTAAAATTACAACCACCACTGCATGGTTTTCTTGCGCTAGCTCCACAAGAACCAATAAAACTACAGAAAAATTGTCGCTACACTAGCCTGGCTTAAAGTGGAAACTTTCTGAATTTGATTTATTCATCACATTGTAGACAACGTACCTACTACACAGTTATATTAGTCTTTCGAGTTTGGCCTATGGCCATGGAGTGGTGTAACTTGGAGATAACGGTAGCCATAACCATTGATGCTTTATGGATTTTATGGTGCGCGTTGCACACGTTGCATTGAGTCGTTATTGTTTGAGTGCATCTTTTTAATACTTAGATTTAGGGCTGTGCATCTTTACACCACAGTTAGGGGGGCGACAGTTGCACTCCTAACGTACCGATTATTTTCCTAGTGATGAGACTATATTAAATTTAATATAGACTTTAGTTCCTTTTTATTTGTTTTATTTTGTTTATTAGGTCAACCAACAATTGCTTAAACATTAATTTTATAATGGTATATCTAAACACACGAAGTACATTTCCTTGTGTAGCAACCAATTGCTGGTTTTTTTTACTTGTAATTGACTTCTTGAGCTTAATAAGCGTGTATATATTTAACTTTACAAATATATGCAAGTAAAATTAACTTGTGATAAATTAAATAGAATTTAAATGATTAAGTTACAATTCAAAAAAGTTAAACGTACCTGTGCATTATTAAAATATGAAAGAAGAAAAAGAAATGTTAGCAACATTTCTATTGCGCGTTAAATAGTATAACGCATAATTAAATATCAGTCCCTTTTTCTAATTATCAAAATATTAACCTTTTTAATATTGACTGCCCCGGCGGACGTTGTTCTACCCTAAAAATAAAAATATCCCAGAATCTAAACACAATGTCACCTACCAAACTAACTACCAAACAGAAAATATCATGAAAATTTAAAATTTGTACACCACTTATTATTATTACCACTTATTATTATACTTAAACATAACAGAACAAATTTCTTATCGTATTTCAACGTAAGGTATGAAAAATAAATGTATTTGTGACATAAAATGTTTTTCTACCTATATTGACTGTGTTCCCGTCCAGCCTATACAAGAATACAAGTATATTGTTAAAACAGTACCTCGCACCTAGCAAACACTTACCTAATAGGAAATAGTTACGTATTATTTAATTTGAAGAGACACCGCCCGCCCTAGGCCTCCATAGGTCCTTGTATCGCAGGGGCCTTTACAAAGATGCAATTCACGGCTACACAAAGCCCACACCGAGCACACAAAGGCGTTGTGGTGGTGGCGAGGCGACTAACCTAACCTCTACGCCACACGTGTCCTCTATTGACATTAAATTCCCGCAATTTTCCCATTTTTATTCAGAGTGGCAACCCTAGTTGACACAACGTCTAATAAGGGCGTGTGTGGTGGTTATGAGCTTTTAACAGATTAATAAGTGTCTATTTGATTAAATTGACGTTGTTTTTATTGGAATTTATGCGCTATTCGCTTTTATAATGGGGTTGTAATGTTTCGACTACGGTATTTATAAAAATATAGGTCAATATTTATATGCGTACATATCTCATTTCGCAGAATACGAGCGGATCAGATTAAGATTTATGAATGGCTTCTCTCCCTTTTGAACTCAAACAGGATATCAGATTTGAGAGTAATTTCCAAATATCTAATAATAGTTATAAACAACCATCGGTGTCATACCACACAGCACAAAATAATAAAGTTTATTTTTTATTTTTGGTAAGGCAGAAGGAATGCCTACACATGCCATCCGCAAAAAGTGTCTACGGGTGGGTATGTCGGACTCGCACCGACTAAACCTAACCTGGGGCTCTACCGGCTAAGTTGCCGAACATCGATTTCTTAAATGGCGTTCAAATAAATAAAGGTTAATAATTACTTAATCAATCGTTAAATCGGCTTCAACGTTGACAATCGATTCCGGACCATTTATGACGTTACATGTGCTCATGGAAGCCGATTTAACGATTGATTAAGTCATTTTAACCTTTATTTATTTGAAAGCCATTTAAGAAATCGATGTTCGGTGACTTAGCGGATAGAGCCCCTGCCCGTGGACTTCTCTTGACGCCTGGTGAGGGGAGCCCCGGGAGTAAACCTTTTAACCCATGATCTTCTGAGTGCGTATCATCTTTATGCCGATGACCTACAGCTTTATGCTCAAGCATGCATCGATACTCTGCCGGAAGCGATTGTTAACCTTAATAGGGATTTGGATCTGATCAAGAACTGGTCTAATAGGTTTGGTCTTACAGTCAATCCTGGTAAATGCCAAGCTATCATTATAGGAAGCTCCCGCATGATTAGCAGACTAGATATCGACCAATTACCACAGGTTGTATTTGACCAATCCCCTATCTCTTTCAGCCAAAGTGTGAAGGATCTTGGTTTACACATTGATAGGACTTTTAGCTGGACGAATCAAATGGCTGCCGTCAGCCAGAGTGTTACGTTTATCTTGCGCAGTCTCTACCGGCTAAAAAACTTCCTACCATCTGAAACCAAAGTTTTGCTCGTGCAGTCCTTAATCCTCCCCAAAATTGACTATGGTGATGTGTGCTACTTCGACCTGAATGCAGATCACCTCAATAAACTCGACCGACTTTTAAATAACTGCATTCGGTTCATTTTCAATCTGCGTAAATTCGATCATATTTCTTCTTATCGAATAAAGTTGAAGTGGTTACCAATACGCCAACGGAGAACGTTACGAGCTCTCACCACACTGTACTCTTTACTTGACTCTCCTTCTTCTCCTTCATATCTAACTTCTGAATTTAATTATCTTTATACTATCCACAACACAAATCTTCGTTCTTCTAATAACCGTCTCCTACAATGTCCCCCCCACCGCTCTGACTTCATTCACTCTTCTTTCCAGATACAGTCCATTATCCTTTGGAATGCTCTTCCCCCAGAAATCAGAATGGCTAAAAGTCGTTACTCCTTCAAAAAGAAAATTCGAGAGCATTTTGCTAAAAAAGCATTGGCTGAATCCTCACAGTAGCATTGTTGTTGTAATAACTATTATTATAATTTATCTGTATATGTATATATAATATTTATTAGTTTATTATAATATATGTATTTGTGTATTCTATATATCCTTAGATTTTAAATATTTTTTCTCACTGTCCTAATAGTGCACCTACCATGCTTTTCTCTGCATCACCCCAAGGTTGACTGGCAGAGAATGCCTTTGGCATTAAGTCCGCCTCTGTACATTTTTGTGCATGAAGTTTAAAAATAAAAATAAATAAATAAATATATGCATACAAAACACAAAACCAACAGACATGTTTTCATGAAAACAAATATACCTAGCAAAAATACTGAGAGACACGTTTAGGGTTACTATATCTCAAAAAAAATATTGTTTTCTCAGGAATGCATCGGGATTTGCATGCATATGCTAACCTCATGAAATCTTAGGATTTTTAGAATTTTCCTTAAAATACAGCTGCCGCAGGCCAATGGAGTTTCAATGGAGATTAAGCAAAATGGAACATATTTTAGTGCGCAATCGTATGCGCAAACACTATGATCTACTACTACGACAAAAAGTGATCAGCAACAGGTTTTGTGCTTTCTTGGCGGCGGCAAGTACAAAAAATAATACATAAATAAATAGGTCATTAACACATTAGCATTCTTGACATCCGGGTAAAAAATAATAACTTATATCACTATATGCAGGTCTGGCGTAACAAATATGGTAGGTACTAGGTAGTTAGTTTAACTGGGCTATCATATCACTGTACGTGGAGCTGGTGTAACAAATACGGTAGTTAGTCTAGCTGGGCAATAGTGATTTATTGTTATTGTTTAGTGAAATCATCTAAAATAGCTTTATCACAAATAAGAGTTATCATGTCTGCCGAATGACAAAGGCACAAACATTTCCACAATGGAGCTGTGTCCATCATTTGGAGGAGATACCTATGAAATAATCGCCAGGCTTTGTAGACGGGTTGGCGATAGCAGTATGATGGTCATACATATTAAGAGAGGTAGGGCACAGCGTTCATTCGCTCAAAGAGCAGCCCGACTGGGGAAGTACCTCCACCTTACAGGAGACATTCCTTAATAATAACATTAATAATTTTAATGTCGTGTTTCCGCATGTGAGTAAGGTCGCCAGAGCTCATTGGGGTGGGGGGAAGGGTCAGCAACACTTGTTTGCTGACTCTAAAAGGCCGGCAACGCACTCGCGACTGCTCTGTTGTCGCGAGTGTACATGGGCGGCGGTGATCACTTACCATCAGGTGGCCCACTTGCTCGTTTGTCGCTCTCTGATATAAAAAAATATATATATATATATATTATTAGACTTCTGCGCCTCCCACGGGATGAGATGGGTAGGTGATATTCTATGCCGTCAGCCATCAGCAATAAGAGTTAACTAGTAAATGTTCATCGTTAGAGTCAACTGGCTAGTCCATGTTCATCATAATATAATAGTCAACTGACTAGTAAATTTTCATCATAATAGACAACTGGCTAGTAAATCTTCATCATAATAATCAACTGACTTATAAATTTTCATCTTAAGAGTCGAGTGACTAGTATATTATTATCATAAGACTCAACTGTTTAGTAAACTTTTCCGAACAAGAAATATTTTTCATCATAAATAAAGAGTCAACTGACAAGAAACATTTTTCATCATATTAGTCAATGGACTATTAAATTTTACAGAATAATAGTCAACTGACTATTAAATTATTCGTCGTAATTATGAGTCGACCGACTATTATTTTCTTGGTTATAAATATGAGTTCACTGACTATTACATTTTTGTCATTAATATGAGTCAACTGACTAATAAATATTCATCATTAATAGAACTAACTGGTAAATTCTTGCAGCAAACTATACGGTTACTCTTTGAAATTATAAGTCTGTCGCTGAGAATAGTAGATAAAGCAGTATTTTAATACCGAAACAGCGTCATAGTTGTGCTAGTTGGATGTCTGTTTTATATTAGCTCATAAAAAGCTGACCATCAATATAGCCAATCAACATAAACTAAACAGGTTCGATAATAAGGAAGTTATGCGCGTTTTTAATTTCATGCTATATATGGATAGATAGATATAGGGAGCAAACTTAGCAGTATGACGATAACCCTTACGTGTGCCATACAACAACACCAACATTGCAGCTGAAAGAAGTCCACAGCTGGACAACACCCCCCCCCCCCCCCCCCCCCCCAAGAATCATCTTGGGGGATATACCATAATCGCCACGCTTAGCAGACGGGTTGTCGATAGCAGTAAGATAGTCATAGTAATCATGCCCGCTTGAGTATGTTTCTCCGTCCCGTCACAACTGGGTCGTGTTGAAACCGGTAGTAAATTAACCCACTGTGTTTGTTTCGCTGAGTCTTCTCAGTTGGGGCGCATTGGATCCGGTGGTAGCATTAAAGCGCGACCGTCGGAGTCGTTATTAACACAAGGTCCGTCATAATAATAATACCTTAATATAGACAGAACCATTGACAACATGTAGAAAAAATATTAGACTTAAACTAGATAATTAAACTTAACATAATCTCTTGACAATAACTTGATACGAGCTAACTAAATATCATTGCTATTATAAAATAAATTTTATAAATGTTTTCATACAATCAATACAATGTGTACCTGAACATCATTGCTACTAGAAATAATAATGTATACTTAACTATATTACTACAAACATGTTCTGACTATTTACAAGCGCTTTTTTAAAGTCTACGTGAATAAAAACCTTTTTTATTTATTTTATTTTTATTTTACTATCATTAAGCTGCTGCCCGTTGATATCGGGTCGACTTCTAAGCCCCCCACGGGATGAGATGGGGTGATGATATTCTGATATTCTGATCGTTATCATCATCACCGCGCAGCGGTTAAGACAGTCGCCTCACCATTTCGTGTCCCTGGTTCGATTTCCGCGCAGGACAACTAGTTGTGTGACCTATCAATAATTGTCCTGAGTCTGGATGTACTTTTTGCCCGTCAATTATATGTTCGTAAAGTACCCCGCGACACGGATTAATTACCCTAGTGCGGGCGTTACCTTAAAACAAATATAATGATGTTGGCAAATGCTTGCTTTTCAAGCCGGAGGTTGTGGGTTCGATTCCCACCTGAGACAGATATTTGTGTGCATGAACATGTCTGTTAGTCCTGAATCTGGGTGTAATTATCTACATAAATAAGTATATAAAAGAAAAGCAGTATATGTAGTATATCAGTTATCTGGTTTCCATAGTACCTACAGAGTTCCTCTGCTTGGTTTAGGATCAGATGACCGTGTGTAAATAGAGTCCCAGGATATATAATATATTATGTCCCTAATTATATATTTAACTAAACGAAACATCAGTGAACACCTTAAAACGTATATTTTTTTCCTTTCTGTCGGAATTCTATACCAATTGTATACGGTAGGATCATAGAACCTGCATATTTATGAATGTAGCATAATATTGTGGCATGATTGATGGTGAGTTCTTTGGAATAAGGGGCCATTACCATAATGCTTTGCCAAATATTTGTCGCCAGCTTATGACAATATATTGTAGATATGTACCGACGCCAGCACATCAAGCCACCCCAATCTGTCAAATTTCCCCAATTGAAAGTGAACCTTATGCTTATGTGCTAAAGTTGGAAATCTTTAAACAAAATATGACAGATTGGGGTAGCTGGATGTGCTGGCGTCTGTACCTCTTCTGTAATAACATGTAACATCGGTCGGTAATAATCATTATAGATATCAATCCTCGTGGCTCACAGATGCCAGCCATTTGTAAATCAACGAAATATTCAAACTTCCTTGACTCTTTACAAATAGCTTCAGTTATTTTTTACGTGACGATGATGACTCAATATAGCTTAATAATAATGTCCTCCTCGGCGGCCAGTCTCAACAGAGATTAGCCATCTGCGCGGGACATATTATAGTGTTCAAGTGTGTGCGCAAACACAGGAGCACTTTTTATTCCATCACTCTCATGATGCGATGGGACGCCTAGCGACACGACCGGAAAAAGGTCAGGCACAGGACCGACGGCTTTACGTGCTCTCCGAGGCACGGGGGTATAATACCGCCAGATCCCAGACTTCGGGCTGATGCTGAGAATTTTTTCTTTTTACAGAAAAGTCCCAAAATCACCTTTGGCCCGACCCGGGATTTGAACCCTGGACCTCGTTATCTGCGGGTGAACACGCTACCGCTAGACCAACGAGGCAGTCAAATATAGCCTATACGTATATCTGAGTAACACATAGGCTTTAATTTATAAAGTTGAATGCGGGTAAAACCGCGGGGCACAGCTAGTAAATCATAAAGTGCCCTACATACTTATTATAAAATAAATTATATTTTTGTTTTACATTTTTAATATTATTTGTTTTAATATTTTTAGAGGTTAAGGGATAAGACCGCCGTTTGTACACTCGGCTACATATCAAGCTATACATTTCCAGCATAAGCTGATCCGCGTTGTATAGGATTTTTATACAACGAGAGGTCAGCTTATATTGGGATTGCATAGCTTGATATGTAGCCGTGTGTACCTCATAATATAAGTTAACCTAAGATTCAATTTTATTTTGCGATTTTGTGCAATAAAGAGCATAATTATTTTCTATCAAAAACATCTGCAGAACAATTTATTTCCCAGGTTTTGTGCACTAAGGAGTTTCTTGGGTAGAGAAAGACTTCCTAATTATTACTACTTCTTTGTATTACACGTTGTATGTAGGTACCATTTTTTTATAAAAGCCGAAAATAGAACCAGTAAGCATAAGCAAAAAGTATTTAACTTATTATGATTCGATCAAGTGGTGACATTGAAAGTATTGAAGTTTATTGTCAACTAGCTGTCACCCGCGACTACATCCGCGTAAATGCTTTATAATAATAATTAATAATAATAATATCCTGGGATATTATTCACACACGGTCATCTGATTCCAAACTAAGCAGAGCTTGTACTATGGAAACCAGAAAACTGATATTCTACATATACTATTTTTCTTTTGTAAATACGTATCTACTTATATACGTAGATAATTTACACCCGTACTACGTTTGTGAATTAGTTTATTTTACGCCATAACTACTGAACCAGTTGTCAGGATTTTTTTGTACACAAGTTGTTAGGGGCAGAAAATAACGTAGAGTAATTTTCATCCAGAAAAAAAAATGTTTCTAAATGGAAAGAAAAATAAATCCAAACTAATATTATAAATGCGAAAGTAACTCTGTCTGTCTGTCTGTCTGTCTGTCTTTGCTTCACGCCTAAACTACTGAACCGATTTGTGTGAAATTTGGTACAGACATAGTTTGGAACTTGAGAAAGAACATAGGATAGTTTTTATTACAAAAAATAAAATAAAAATAAAATTTATTCCGGACATACAGCGCCATCTATTGGTCAAGAGTCGGCATCAATTCAGTACTGAAAATTCATCGGAATAATGTAAATAAATAGTAAAAAGGTATGAAAATATAATATAATACAACTTTTAGTACAAAGAAAATGCTCTAAGGGAGTACAGATAATTCCATTAGTACTATATGTCGAGTTGGTGATCGCGCAATGGTGTCGATCGTTACACGAGTTCGGTTCATGTTATTGTTTTAATTCATCGGAAAAAAGTAAATAAATAGTAAAAAGGTATGAAAAAAATAATATCAATATAATAAAACTTTTAGTACAAAGAAAATGCCCGAACGGAGTATAGATAAATAATCCGAGTTGTCACTATGCTCGATAGATGGCGTTAACTCTTCTGAAGATCGGCGAGGATCGTATGCCTACCGACTCCGAGAGTATGATCACGCTGAGCAGCGAATTATGCCAAATTGTGGATAGAACATACAATTTAAAAAATAGTGTCTATCCGGATTTACGCGCTAATATCGAAAATCGGGAATGGTTATGCGAAAGGGCGATATTGGCGCCAACAAATGAAATATTAGGCCGGATAAATGACCAAATTATGTCTGACGTAGAGGGAGATGTCATCGAGTATCTATCAGTAGATAACGTCGTGGATACCGAGCAAGTGACATCTTACCCAACAGAGTTTCTCAACTCCTTAGAGTTATCAGGAGTGCCTTCTCACAAGTTGAGGCTGAAAGTTGGAGTTCCTGTGATGCTTATGAGAAACCTAGATCCACCAAGGCTATGTAACGGCACACGGTTACAAGTAACCTATTTAGGACGGAATGTCATTAAAGCCGTTATTATGACTGGAATGGCAAAAGGCGAAACTGTAATTATTCCCCGCCTTCCCATCATTCCAACTGATTTGCCATTCCAATTCAAAAGAGTTCAGTTTCCGCTGAAAACTGCGTTTGCAATGACCATAAATAAAGCCCAAGGGCAAACGCTTAAAGTTGCGGGGGTGCATCTTGAAAAAGACTTTTTCCCATGGACAACTCTACGTTGCGTGCTCAAGAGTGTCAAAACCACAACACCTATATGTTTTTGCAAAGGATGGCAAAACTAAAAACGTGGTATACAGAAATGTCTTGGTGTGAGAAACTTTAATAATCTTTAAAGCCTAAAATAATAGAAAATTTGTCAAGGGAGAAACAGTATTTTTTTCAGAAATGGCAAATCAAAATAATATTTTGAACATAAGGGAAAAATAAAATTTTCGCCTTTTTCGATCGGCAATAGCGGCTTTAATGCCCTAAGTGAGTATACATATCTTCAATTAAAACGCAGAGCTCATTATGTTGATTTTTGAAGTGTTCCCTAGAATATCTTCCACATTTCATTTTTGAAGAGATCCCGCCAGATCGGGAACTATGTGGGTAAAACCAAAAATCTGCCGGAAGTCACTATTCCACGCGAACGAAGTCGCGGGCAAAAGCTAGTACTTAATAAATAATAAGTTTCGGATATTAGCTAACCAAACAGACAAACATTTTAATTATTAGTTCTTTAATAATATATCACCACCCCGTCTAATCCCGTGGGGGGGCGTCGTCACGATTGAATATCTTCTCGAGAAGAACGGGCATCAGCGTCTCTGCGTATACTATCATCATCATATTGCGATCGCCAACCCGTCTGCCAAGCGTGGCGATTATGACATATGATGAATACAACTCCTATGTGGAATGATTTTGGGAAGACCTTTGTCCAGCAGTGGACGTCATTATGCTGACATTATGATGAATTCTTAAATTATTCTAATTCGGTATTGCGATCGACGATAAAGTCGATTTTAAAGAATAGACGTGAAAAGCAAAGCAGACCCGCCGTCAGCACGCACTTTTAAAAAGTTACGTAACTCAAAATGCACTTTGTATTGTATACCCGAAATTTCAACTAAGTATCTATTAGATACTTACTTAGCAGCACATTAATATTGTGAGTCAGAGAGATGTTATTTTAATGAATAATCCCGATGATTCACTGGATAAGAATAATCGGTCGGAGCCAAGAGCGAGCACTGTTCTTATTCCGAGATTAATTGCTTGGCTGTTTATGTCAGCCGATAAATATTTAGTTTACATAAAGTAAATAACGCATCGCGACATTATGTGGTTTAAATAAAATGTCCGTGTGCCTATCTGTAATGGGAATAGTTAGGCCTGTTGGTGTGCTTGGTAAATACTTGACTTTTTTTTATTGGCTTACCAAGTATTACGCAAACTCCGAGATATTTTCCACACACAATATTTAATCGAACAGAGTAATGTTCTCATCTACCGTCGTACAAAGAATGCCCCTTTAATAATCTCCTACCCTATTTATATTTTTATCAGTGATAGCTGTGCCCCGCGGTTTTACCCGCGTTAAACTTTATAATTTATTACAGCTCCTCCCCCGTAGGTGACAGCGTGATAATATGTAGCCTATATGTTAACCCGAACTCTTAGTAATATTCATGCAAAATTTGAAGTAAATCCATGCAGTACTTTTTGAGTTTAGCCCGGACATACATACAGACAAACATACAAACAGACAAAAATTCTAAAAACTATATTTTTGGCTTCGATATCGATTGTAGATCACGGACCAAGTATCCTTTTAAAAAAATATCCAATGTACAGTTTTGTCTTTCCTACGATTTTATTATATGTATAGATAACCATTTGAAAGTCCAATATCGATTATTAATAGTTTTAAGATGTAAAATCATTATAGAATTATTATAGTACTTAATTAATAAAATGATAATCCCTAATTAAATAAATAACCACAATGTAAACATACAATTATAACATAGCAGCTACGTCATAACATAATCGTTGCGCGGCTATTGAGTACATGATAACACAAGCTTAATAACTTATATCTACTTATACATAAGAGTGACACGGTACACAGAACAAATTCCAGTATAGTGTTATTAAGTACTCAATAGCCGCGCAACGGTTATGACGTAGCTGCTATATTATAATTATATATTTACATTGTGAAAATTATTTTAATTAGTGATTATCATTCTTGTCTTTGTTTATTATCAATATTATTTATAAGATATAATACAAGGGTATTTTAATACAAATACAACTCATACAATATATGGGCTACATGGAGAGAAATATCCGCACAATCCTGGCATTCGCCAGCAAAACCGCCTTCTGCATGTAACTCTCCAGCCAGATATCCTAAAGTCCTAAACTTGCAAGGTTGATTTTCAGGTTTTTAGGAATAACTCCATTTGTGGATATAACATGCATAACATAGCCAAATGCTCATTATAATAAATTATAATAATAAATTTTTATTCAAGAAATAATGTGTACAAAATTATATCTACTTACTTTAAAAATAATTAATACTAAGCTATAGACAAGCCTGCAATTTCTTAATTTTAATATAGTACAATTAAATTTCAAAATAATAGATTAGTAACTTGTTATTTATTTTAGGATTTAAGAAATATATCTGAGAAAACAGACCACACGGATGGAC
Organism: Pseudoips prasinana; assembly: GCA_951640165.1. NCBI lineage: Eukaryota > Metazoa > Arthropoda > Insecta > Lepidoptera > Nolidae > Pseudoips > Pseudoips prasinana. Next base: position 7,727,498 of record OX621236.1, read on the forward strand.
AAATTTTTTTTTTGTAATTTTTATACTGTATTCGATTATGTTTATGTACTGCATTGTGAGCTTGACAAGTACAAGTGTATGTTAATATCCAAGTGCTGAATAAATTTCATTATTTCATTTTTTTTTTTTTTTTTTTTTTTATTGAGGACAGCCAGTAATTGTTACATTTTTCTTACAAATGAAAATTACATGAATATATAACCTAATGCACAATTTTTTAAGGCGTCACCGCATGCACTTATTATTATTTCATTATAACAATAGGTATGATCGCATTTCTTTCGATTCTCCTTATTTGCACAAATTCAAAAGTCATTATTATTATTATCATCCCTGCTCTAATCCATGTTCTTGTCTGCAGATATTTGAAATGTGTGAACGAGCACATGCGCGACATCCAGCCGTTCGAGGACGTGCCCAACAAGCTGTCGGTGCAGCTGCGGCGCGCGGTGGTGGCTACCAGAACATTCCACAAGGCACTCCGCTCCGGGGCTGACGTCGTCAGGGGCATGATGCAGGTAAAGTACCCCCCAGTCATGCAAATCTATTGAGCAACTTTTCTATTGTTTATATTTTGGTACGAAAAGCAAATTGTGTTTGTAGACATTCAGTTCTACCGATATATCGTACTCTCCGGACTAGAGTACGGCCGCGACTACCAGCATCCTTTTAACCCTTCGATTGCATTCGTATCGATTAAGTGGCGTCTTTGATCCTCAGTCGGATGAGAGGCCTGCGTCTCACAGTATACCTAAATAGAATCTAAAATAATGACGGTCACCGTAGCCTAGCTGGTAGTGTTCCTGCCTACGAAGCTGCTGGTCCTGGGTTCGAATCCCGGTAAGTGCAAATATTTGTGTGATGGGCGCGAATATTTGTTTCTGAGTCATGGATGTTTTCTATGTATATAAGTATTTATCTATCTATATAAGTATGTATATTGTCGCCTGGTACCCATAGTACAAGCTTTGCTTAGTTTGGGGCTAGGATGATCTGTGTGACATTGTCCCGAGATATTATTATTATTATAATAAGCATTCAGACAACCCATCGAGCATATATTGTGTTTGCCTACTAAATAATTACTCTAATTGGACCAAATCCCGTGTTCATGCCCGCTTGAGTATGTTTCGCCGGACCGTCTTAACTGGGTCGTGTTGAAACCGGTAGTAGATGAACCCACTGAGTTTGTTTCGCTGGGTCTTCTCAGTTGTGCGCATTGGATCCGGTGGTAGCATTAAAGCGCGACCGTCGTTATTAAAACAAGGTCCGTCATAATAATAATACCTTAATATAGACAGAACCATTGACAATATGTAGTAAAATATTAGACTTAAACAAGATAATTAAACTTAAACATAATCTCTTGACAATAACTTGATACGAGCTAGCTAAATATCATTGCTATAATAAAATAAATTTTATAAATGTTTTCATACAATGTGTACCTAAATATCTATGTTACTAGAAATAATAATGTATACAACTCTATTACTACAAACATGTTCTGACTATTTATTTACAAGCGCTTTTTTAAAGTCTACGTGAATAAATACCTTTTTTATTCTTTTTATTGTTTATATTTTGATACGAAAAGCAAATTGTGTTTGTACACATTCAGTTCTACCGATATATTGTACTCTCCGGACTTGAGTACGGCCGCGACTACCAGCATCCTCTATGACCTTTTGATTGCATTCGTATCGATCAAGTGGCCTCTCTGATCCTCAGTCGGATGAGAGGCCTGCGTCTTACAGTACACAAAACGTTCCTAAAAAGTAATAATGACCCCCTCAAATATCTTCCCATTAGCTGTAGCCGCCCAGGGTCTCTACTGGCTAAGTCGACGAACATCGATTTCCTAAATGGCGTTCAAATAAATAAAGGTTAAAAATTACTTAATCAATCGTTAAATGGGCTTCCATGAGCACATGTGACGTCTTAAATGGTCCGGAATCGATTGTCAACGTTGAAGCCCATTTAACGATTGATTAAGTCATTCTTAACCTTTATTTATTTGAACGCCATTTAAGAAGTCGATGTTCGGCGACCTAGCCGGTAGAGCCCCAGAGTCGAGTCGAAGTTCGAACTCCAAAGAGAGTGCCCTCCGGTGTGGGTAATCTATCCTAGGCTAAAACTACAAGGCTGCTTAAGACCACACGACTGAAGTGAAACCTAGATATACGAAACTTAAGGCCGATGAGAGAAAGAGAGAAATAATATTAACGTAACTCTCTCTCTTTTTATCTTCACTAACTTATATCTGCCTCTCAACTTACGTTCGCCTCCCCCTATCACACTTTGCGTAACACTAGTCACGCATTCACCAACTTACTCCCCAAGTCAAGCGTGCGAAACAAAGTTTTCTTCAAAAAGAAATAAAGTACACATTCAGCATTTCCAAATCCCTTAAGAGGACATACAAAATTGTTTTTCCCCGATTGACAAATTAGGTGGCCCAGATACGACGTTGTGCGGCATGCCATTACAATGTGTGAAGCTACTCGTATATGGGATGTAACGTAACGTAACCGTAGTACTAAACTATAGGAATGACCGATATACAAGCGTAGGCATATAGCAGTTTTCAAATCAGTTACGAACGCGATTATATATATATTTTTATTCTTTTTTTATTTATTTATTAGAAACAAACAGTCTTACAAAACTCAGATACTTAAAAATAGAATGTATATAATTGTAGACCTAAAGTTTCCTATATGAGATACTAATATGCTAAATAGCTCTTTTTTACTTAATATATAATATACAACAACAAGTACAAGTACCTACATGCCTCTTAACTAAGAGGCATGTACCTATATTTTTAATATTTAAAAGTAATTAGATAAAATAAACAAACATATATTACCACATTAACCCAAAATATTGAAAACAATGAGTGATCTCTCAGGGATGACCTCACACTGGGACCGCTAGCGTTCCGGGGAGGGAACGGTGGAGTTCTTTACCTCCAGCGGTCCCGGAAGGGTAACCTGCTGTAGCACACGTAACACGCTTGTGCGTACTGGGGAGGGGGGGAGGCACTCAGGCCCCTCCCATCCCCGGGTGAGTCTCGCGGACGCTCAGTGTATAGCGGGGGTACTGGCGAGATCGTTCACGAGTATCCAGAGCCCCCGCTACAAGCACTGTGAGGCTGGCTACCGTGGTGGTTTTAGTGGGTCGAGCCCCACACCCCGTGCGACTAGAACATCTCCCCACGTATAAAAAAGAAAAAAGGGTTGATCTCACACAATCTTTCTTCTTAATCGAATGTTCAGTGGTTATAATGAAAGATAGTAACGGGTAACTCACGTAATTAATTTTATGTTGGATTCGGCCAACTGTTTCAACTTCTTCTGGAAGTCATCTTCAGGGCGAACCGCACGACGCGACGCCGCGACGTCGCGTCCCGTCTCGAACTAACATAGAATTAAATAAATCTATACATATAATAAAATTGTAGGAAAGTCAAAACTGGGGCTCTACCGGCTAAGTCGATGAACATCGTTTTCGTGAATGGCGTTCAAATAAATAAAGGTTAAAAATTATTTAATCAATCGTTAAATTGACTTAACGTTGACAATCGATTCCGGACCATTTATGACGGCACATGTGGTCATGGAAGCCGATTTAACGATTGATTAAGTCATTTATAACCTTTATTTATTTGAACGCCATTTTAGAAATCGATGTTCGGCTACTTAGCCGGTAGAAGCAAAAGAATTGAATATTTTTTTAAAGAATACTTGGGGCGTGATCTGCAATCGACATCGAGGCCAAAAATATAGTTTTTAGAATTTTTGTCTGTGTGTCTGTTTGTCTGTATGTATGTTCGGGCTAAACTCAAAAAGTACTGCATGGATTTACTTCAAATTTTGCATGAAAATTACTAAGAGGTCGGGTCAACATATAGGCTACATATTATCACGCTACGGGGGAGGAGCTATGATAATTTATAAAATTTAACGCGGGTGAAACCGCGGGGCACAGCTAGTCCAACATAAAATTAATTACGTGAATTACCCTTTACTATCTTTCATTATGTGACCACCTCACGTCAGTTTTAATAATAATATTGTTAACTTCTACCGGGTCAGTGGTTACCCTACTCTCATGATCAGTGGCACTCATCAGCGAGGTAAAGCACGTAGGGACGGGTCAGTCCATAGATGGGTGACCGTTAAAGTGGTTTAATTTGCTGGGTGCTTCGGAGGGCAAGTAGACAACAGCCGACAAGCCGATCTCAACGAAGATTAACCTCCTAGGCAGCACGTGTATTACCTGCGGTCTACAGAGGATGTCATTAATGTAGAATCGAGTACGGTAAACAAGTCAGTAAGTGACATTGCATACCTTCTTTAGGAAAACCTACTCTTTACACACTTTGTGCATAAATAAACAAATAAATCAAATATCAATAAAGGTTATATTCAATTATGGTCCATTCAACGCAAAATGGTTGCCTGGAAGAGATCGCTTTTAGCGATAAGGCCACCAATTGCATAATAAGTTTATTTGTAACCATTGTTATGTTTTACTTATTTTTACAATAAAGTGTACTTCTTCTTCTAAATCCTGCTAATCCTACTAATATTATAAATACGAAAGTTTGTGAGTATGGATGTTGGTGACTCTTTCACGCAAAAACAACAGAACGGATTTTGATGAAACTTTGTATTAAAATAGCTTAAATATTCCAATAATACATAGGATTATTAGTAGAGGTACGGCACAGCGTTCATTCGCTCACAGAGCAGCCTGACTGGGGAAGTACCACCTCATATAAAACATTCCTTAATAATAACATTTATAATGTAATGTTGTGTTTCTGAGTGTGGAGAGGGTCGGCAACAATTGTTTTCGGACTCTTTTCAAGGTCGGCAACGCACCCGCGACTCCTTGGTGTTGCGAGTGCCCATGGGCAGCGGTGATTACTTGCCATCAAGGGTCACCTGATAGTTAGTAATCACCGCCGCCCATCACTTGCTCGTTTGACGCATTCTTGTATAAAAAAGGATAATTTATAAAGTTAAAAGCGGGTAAAACCGCGAAGCACAGCTAGTAATTCATATACACGTTAAAGGTAAAGACATAACCATTATAACCGACCTATCAAATCGATTTGTATGTTACATCTATTCATTAAATACTATTCCAAAAACGTACATAGCCTTGAGATGTGATAATTGAACAATCATATTATATCATCTTCAATTATCATACTTCGACAAATTTGGGTTTACAGCCAGACTAGCCAAAGTTTGTGTACGTTTTAATTCGCTGAATGCCAATAGTGCTATTAAAATGCTAATGTACGGTAATCAATGCGAATATATTATGTAGCTCGATATTGACCTTCAATTTTGTAGACAGGTATGATTTTAGCGAAATGAGTCATTCTTAGGACGTGTTCAAGCTAAGTGCAATAGAACTAACGACCGTTACCTGCTTGTGGAACGGTCATAGCGACGGTGACGACGTTAAAAGCGGCGAAGAGTTATATCAGGTTATTCAACAAGAACTTTGCTTTTTAAATCAAAATTAAACATTAAATTTAGAAAAGTAACTATTGCGTGACTGTCTTAACAATTTTCGGGGTTGCAATCAATTTGATTAGCTCCGTATAAATCTTTAACATAACTGCACAAAAAATAATCCAGCTTTGTTAAATCACATGATCGAGCTGGCTATTCTTATTCTTCTGCTGGCGGCTATTTCCAGTCCCCGGAGGTCCTGGTAACACTGCGTCCAGGGATGAACTATTGTGCTCACCGCTCCAACTAAACTTCCCTGTCCAACCCTGCAACATGGATAAATTGCAGAATCTTTTTGGCAGGAGTATCGATAACATCGTCCTGGTATTCGAGCTGGCTAAGTAACAGCTGAATTTTGTGAATTTTTGCGATCAGAAAGAAGATAGAAAAGAAAAACATATTTATTGTCGATCAGTAAATTTGGTTTGCAATAAGTTCATTATTTCGGTGGCTGAGTGATCTTGTGTTTTTATCATAAATAAATTTCAAAATTACTTCTTTTTTTAAACTTTGAATATTTTAATCATTTTATAGGTAGACACATGCTGTTGCGGACTTTTTTAGAACTTTTAAAGGGAACAATTCTGTCACAGATGACGTTTGCGAGACTTTAACCGTTTACGCAGGGCACCTAGCGAAAGCTCTCAAAAGTAAGAAGAAACGCCCATTTTGAATTGGAGCTCCGCTCCTAATTGTCTAGACGTGATGTAGGTATAATAGCTTTCCTCAATAAATGGGCTATCCAACACTGAAAGATTTTTTCCGTAGTCTTTGAGATTGGCGCGTTCAAGCAAATAAACAAGATATATATGTACATATCTTTAACCCCTCTGGGAAACAGGCGTGAGTCTATGTATGTATATATGTACATCTACCAGTTTCGCTGTAGTCAGCCCCTTGAATACTAAAATACCATGGCGATGAAGAGTCATGTCTCTCTACAGCATTCGACCAATAAATTGAAAGAAAAACTTGAGAGGTGTCAATTGACACCCGGATGGAACGAAGTTATTTCTTATTATTTATTATGTACAAAAAACCTATATAGGTACACTCAACAAAAATAATCGTCGCGACACCACACTCTTCAATGCGAAATAGAAATGAAAATTTTCTGAATGAAAGCTTTCTATAAATATATTATGGGCCAAGTGTCTGAAATAAAAAGATTTTATTTTTATTTATTTTATAAGAGAGAGAGAGAGACAGAGACAGAGAAACATGCGCACGCCGCACAGCTGCAAAAAGTGTCGTGACAACTTTTCGTAATATTTTTTTCCGTTTAGCCCCCTTTCACAACGTGCGATAAGGAACTTCGTTCCAAAAACACACAAGTCTCAGTTTGCGAGCGTGGGGATTGGTCGAACGCTGCACAGAGACTTGAGTCTCCGTTGCTACGCTGGACTAATATGGGAAAATTCAATTATGAGATCAAGGCTGTCGGCGTACAAGAGGTTTATCGCAGTGTATACGCACAAACAATTTGCCGTTCGTTGCTCTGGCGCCGCTTCGGTGACATCGCCTTGAGTTTATTAATTGTAATTATTATCATCACGCCGTCTTCAGTTTGATTTATTTATATCTGTCCACTTGTTCCTTAAGGGTTATAATTGGCACAATGGGCGGTTGCGTCAACTGATTCGTATTCAGATGATATGATTTCTTTGAAAGGACAAATTTATTTGTCCGATCTCATATGGCTACGACAAATTATGTTTAGGTACGGTCATTATTGATTGTAAGCATTATTTATTGCTTCTTGAGTCCCCAATCGCCTCTATTGCCTGGTGAAGCAGTTAGTGCCTCCTATGAAGGCCGCTGTCCTGCTCGGAGGAGAAAAATATCACTATGGCGTTCACCTGTCTATATAAACAATATAAATAAACATCTTGGGACAATTAACACACTGCTATCTGATCCAAACTAAACCCTACAACTAAACAACTGATAAACATACTTTTATAAGTATTTTTTTAATAAATCCACATTAAAGATAAATTACACCCAGACACAGAACAAATAATTCTCTCTTTTGGGACCTACGTAAAACGGTCACGGCTAGCCACAATATGAATATAGAATTGTAATTGAAATAAGTGAGACCACATCACAGGATTTAAGAGAGGTAGCGCACAGCGTTCATTCGCTCAAAGAGCATCCCGACTGGGGAAGTACCTCCAGCTTACAGAAGACATTCCTTAATAATAACATTAATAACTTTAATGTTGAGTTTCTGCGTGTGAGTAACGTCGCAAGAGCTCATTGGGGGGGGGAGGGGTCAACACTTGTTTGCTGACTCTTTTTAAAGGCCTGCAACGCACTCGCGACTCCTCTGTTGTTGCGAGTGTACATGGGCGGCGGTGATCACTTATCATCAGGTGACCCGCTTGCTCGTGTGTCGAACTGACATAAAAAAGGATGTGATAAATCTCATAAAAGCGAGCGAGGCCGATCGCAGATAGAAATGATGAACAAAAAATCTTTATAATAAACACCTTCATCATAATCAGCCTGATATTGTCCACTGCTGGACATAGGCTGCTGGATATATACAACATGTTTCTTGGATAAAGTTAATTTTTCTTTATTTTGTATTGAATTTGTATGAATATATAGGAAACTGAAATTTTAAAAGTCTTATTACTTTGACTGACGGTCCATTTTAATGTGTTTTGACTGACAGGGTTAATATGACAATAATTTCCTTAGTTCTAATTATTTTTGGCATAAAAAAATATTATATAAAAAATGATATAAATCGATTCAGTAAACGATTCTGATCAAACTATTTTCAGGATGTGCGTTAATTGTGTTACATGTTGTATATTAACGAACAAACAAGTAAAAGAAAACTTTAACAAGGACTATCCTAAACTATTTAAAATACATAAAATATTACCAGTAGACAAAAAAGTTAAATTAATGACCATTTTACAGCAACGCAAACAAAATGAACACAAAATTGTTAAAAGTCCATAACCAACCAGCCCGGAAAGCAAAATATAGAAAAATATTCATTGTTAAAAAATCGATATATTTTATGGACAACGGACTAGACAGTGGCTCATTCCCACATTACTTAATGAATTACCAAGTAATATAATAACTGAAAATGTGTCTAAAAGAGTATTATAAAAGGTGCTTGTGAAACATCATAGTATCACTGTGTCCGTAAACAAACCAACGGCCGCGGTTTGTCAGGGATAGCAAGTTACTCTCCGCTACAAGCTGTTGGTTGGTCGCGTTGGATGATAATATATAATAATAATATCTGGGACATTATTCACACACGGTCATCTGATCCCAAATTAAGCAGAGCTTGTACAATGGAAACCAGATAACTGATATACTACATATAATATTTTTTCTTTTGTAAATACATACTTATATAGATAATTTACACCCAGACTCAGCACAAACAGACATGTTCATGCACACAAATATTTTTCCCCTGTGGGAATCGAACCCACGACCTCCGGTGGGAAAGCCAGCGTATCTACCAACCACGCCAACAGGCCCGTCATGGAGCTGTAATTTTTTTATAATGTAGTAGTAATGTTAACTATTTAGTTATTAGAAATTAAGATGCGAACCCGCGAGAATACTGCCGACAAACTGTACTGCAGATCGGCAGAATACATAAAGTGCATTTTTTTTTTTTTTTAAAGTTATACAATAAAAAAAAGGCCTCCGCCAAAGTTTTCCACCACGTAGCCATTTGGAGGGGTGTGCCGTTGTCACCGCGCGTGGCATGCGAGTTGGCGACCGTACATAGGTGGGAGCTAGTACAGTTTCTCAGTATCAGCCCGAAGTCTGGAAGTTGGCGGTATTACACCCCCGTGCCTCGGAGAGCACGTAAAGCCGTCGATTCTGTACTTGACCTCTTTCCGATCGTGTTCCGATTTTTAATATAGGTAATTTTTTATTCCAATATAATTAATACTACGAAAATTATTGTCATATTAACCCTGTACAGTCAAAACAAATTGAAATGGACCGTAAGTCAAAGCAATAAGACTTTAAAAATCGCAGTTTTATTTGTATTCATACAAAGTCCAACTTTATTCCAAGAAACTAATTTAGTAAATAACAATGCATATACATGTTAAATTAATAATTCAGTGTATGTATTATGATTACAACATAATATTCTAATTGGGGTGTTTGAGGGTGTGTGTTAATTACGTTACATGTTGTATACACCGACATGCCGTCGACTGTACTGATCTGTACCATAGTAACAAGTAAACATGTTACTATTTGTCATGTTTAATTCTGAGTACTTTATGTGTCACCAAAATGCCCAGATGGTAACAGACACAGCTGTCTACCATGTGCAAATCTGAACAATATTATAATAATAATAAGTTTATTTGTATTAACAAGTTTAGGTTTAAAACAATATTTGTTATTGAATCCTCTTTTTAGGCAGATAGTGCCTTTATTAGGAGAGTTCGCTCTTCCATAGCAAGACGTGTTATACAAAAGCAAAGCGTATAATTTTTACTGCTAAAACTACTCAAATTAACTTAAATATGTGTATGAGTGTGTGTAACTGTCTGTGAGTATATGAATGAAAGTATAGCCTGTAGATCTGACTGGCTGTGTGTGAGTGTGCTGGTGTGTATGTGAGTGAGTATGCAGGTGTGTATGAAATATATTAAATATATATTATACTTAAATAAGTTGTTTTTGTAAGTAGTGCCTTATTTGAATTTAATCGAACGAAATCCATTATTATTTGTTTCAATAACTTCTATATTAGAAATTATTCGTATAATGTGCTGGGACATTATTCACACACGGCCATCTGATCCCAAACTAAGCAGAGCTTGGTACTATGGTAACCAGATAACTGATATACTACATATACTAGTTCTCTTTTGTAAATACTTATATAGATAACTAGCCGTTCCCCGTGGTTTTATCCGCGTTAAACTTTATAAATTATAGCCTATGTGTTAATCCAGAGTGTCAGCTAACTCCATACCAAATTTTATTAAAATTGCTCCAGACGTGAAGAAGTAACAAACATACTCACTCCCAAACTTTCGCCTTTATTATATTAGTGTGAGTACACCCAGACTAAGGACAAACAGACATGTTCATGCACACAAATATCTGGCCTAGATTGTAGTCGAACCCACGACCTGCGGCGTGAAAGGCAAGTATTTATCAACCACGCCAGCCGGCCCGTCCAAATATGTTCGATCTAAAGTTATGTTTTAGTTTTATTTTTTGGAACGAAGTTCCTTATCGCTCGTTGTGAAAGGGGGCTAGACGGAAACAAATCTTACGAAAAGTTGTCACGACACTTTTTGCAGCTGTGCGGCGTGCGCATCTTTTTCTGTCTCTCTCTCTCTCTCTTATAGAAAGCAAGCCAGATATTTTCATTTCTGTTTCGCATTGAACAGTGTGGTGTCGCGACGATTATTTTTGTTGAGTGTATACAGGTTTTTTGTACATAATAAATAATAAGAAATAACTTCGTTCCATCCGGGTGTCCCTCGACACCTCTCAAGTTTTTTGTACCTATATACGTTTTCATTATTCCATATCTGCTGGGAAATAGCTGCCGGACGCGTACCCTGGCTATAATCTTGCCAAGAAGACACTCTTAATAATCCTTATTAATAATGTTTGTTATTATAAAATAATCTTGAAATTTATATTATTTCAAGATGCACAGACAACAGATGGACATTATTAACTGCAAAATGGAAAGGACTAATACTAGGCAAAAGGAATGTGGGAAGACCAAGCAAACAGTGGACTGATGACCGTATAGAGATCGCAGGAAAAGACTGGATGTACAGAAGTAAAGACAGAAAGCTATGGAAGAAACTGGAGGAGGCCTTTACTCTTAACGAGATCCATAACCACAGAAATACAAACAACTAACATTACTAAAATTATTGAATTGTAAAATTTTAAGGAGTTATGGAATAAAGAGGCTTTATTATTATTATTATAAGACTAGCTGTGCCCCGCGGTGTTACCCGCGTTAAATTTTATAAATTTTCTTTGCTATAAACCTCACGGAGCCCGAGACATTTCCAACGAATGCAAAACCGTGGAAATCGGTTCGTGCGTTCTGGAGTTATAGTGTCAGGAAGGAAAACCGACTTATTTTTATATAGTAGACTAGCTGTGCCCCGCGGTGTTACCCGCGTTAAATTTTATAAATTTTCTTTGCTATAAACCTCACGGAGCCCGAGACCTTTGCAACGAATGCAAAACCGTGGAAATCGGTTCGTGCGTTCCGGAGTTATAGCGTCAGGAAGGAAAACCGACTTATTTTTATATAGTAGACTAGCTGTGCCCCGCGGTGTTACCCGCGTTAAATTTTATAAATTTTCTTTGCTATAAACCTCACGGAGCCCGAGACCTTTCCAACGAATGCAAAACCGTGGAAATCGGTTCGTGCGTTCTGGAGTTATAGCGTCAGGAAGGAAAACCGACTTATTTTTATATAGTAGACTAGCTGTGCCCCGCGGTGTTACCCGCGTTAAATTTTATAAATTTTCTTTGCTATAAACCTCACGGAGCCCGAGACCTTTCCAACGAATGCAAAACCGTGGAAATCGGTTCGTGCGTTCTGGAGTTATAGCGTCAGGAAGGAAAACTCGACTTATTTTTATATAGTATTTAATTGAGAGTATGCTCTGTTCTCCAGGTGCAAGTCACACAAGAGTGCGTGACGTCATGGGCGCGGCTCCGCTACTGCGGCAACTGTGCCGGGCAGCAGCAACCCGCCTGCGCAAGATACTGCCACAACGTCATCAGAGGTTGTCTCCCTGCGCACGCTGATTTGGCTGACCAGTGGGACGCCTATGTCGGTTAGTAACTTATGACCCTATGTGTAAAGTATAAAAAATTAAACGATTTGAATTCCAACGTGATTCACATCTGAGGTCCTTGAGTTCATCAGAAAATTTGAAGCTGACAATGCCGGTGCACTATACAGACTTCCTAGATAAATATTTTACTGTACAAGCAGTACTGTTCGGCTGTGGAATGCACTACCAGTGCCAATACGACGGGTTAGATTAATAACATCTTTCAAAAATATGGTTAAAAACCACTATTTATCTTGTTAATAATTTGAATACTATTACTAATTTAAGTATTTATTTTTATTATTATTAATTTGTTAATACATAAAATGTATTATGAAATATTTATTAGTTTATTATACTTGTTTATGTATGAATATGAATGTATGTAAGTACATTAATCTATGCACTCTGTAGAACTGACGATGGTAGGTGTGTACCTACCATCGTCAGTTCTACCGGCTACCAGCTGCCTGTCATTTCCAATTTTTACCAGTACATCCTTCGGTTGTTTGGAAGAAATCCCTATTATGCGATAAGACCGCCAATTGTACACTATTTTAAATATTAAGGTTCTTTCCTGTAAACTTCTTTTTATATGTTGTGCAATAAAGTGTATCTATCTATATATCTATTGATAATAGAAAATCAATATTGTTTTTAATAATATCTTTCCAAGCTGAAGTGCCAGTCTCTCGTACACAGGCCATATCCCGGCCAGCACTTCTAATATACGATCAAATCAACGTATCTATCCTATCGTTTGTACATTTAAACGATATTTCAGATGCCGTAGACAAAGTGGCCGACCGTCTTCTCGGTCCATTCAACATCGCCATGGTGGTCGAGCCTATCGACATCAAAATTTCAGAAGCCATCATGAGTTTCCAAGAACACAATAGAGAAATATCGCAAAAGATATTCACTGGTTGCGGGAAACCAGTATTGGGAAGCGGTGGGGGAGCTGGACCATTCTTCGCACCCGGCAAAACTCGGCGGGCCGTCAGAGCTATACCAGATTTTGAATGGTCTGAAAAAGGTGATGACGCCGATGACTTTGAAATCGAAAATGTAATGGAAGGCTTAGGTGAAGAGGATCCATCCTTAACCAGCTTCGGAACTCCGGAAGGTATACGCAGGGCAACAAAAGAGCTGGCTGAACAAGCAAGGCTTCGAGAACAAATGTTGGAGTATATGCGAGGACATATTGGTCTTGATGAATTAGAAGAACAAGGGAGGAGGAAACGCGATGCCGATCCCGATCCAGTGCCCGCTGGAACGATGGACATTGACTTCAAGGCGTACGACTTTGACGAGAAGAAAGGTCCCAAGAAGAAGAAGCCGTCGCCGAAGGGGGAAGAGAGCCGCGGTAAGTTGCATCATTTACAGAGAAGTTGACAACATACCAAGCTTATTTTTGTTTTTAAATTCCTAAGAAGGGTATTTACTGGTCTAACCCTATCACTGATCGCGTCACATGATGCCATTAATTGTAAAAGTCCTTTTATTGTTCTGACAACTTGTGTCTGAGCGGTGTAAGTGTGGCCCTGGTTATCATGTGAATATTATTGGCGTTATTATACGAAATGAAATATATATAATTGAAATGTTGATTTCTAGGGTCTGACTGGGGAGGTCCAGCGCTTGAGAAGCTAGTGCGTGAGACTCGCCTGCGCCTTCGTAACACGCGGCGCTACTGGTACCATCTGCCGGCGCTGTTGTGTACTAGCACGAGTGTCACTAGCTCGCCCTGCTTCAATGGAACCGATTTAGCCAGGTGAGTTCCTATAGTTAGATATATTGATGTCAATAAATTCCGAAATTAAAATAGAAGATGAATTTTATATAACCTTTGTTCGTGGAGAAGACGGTTGAATATATTAAATGAATTCAGACTGCTTGCACACTTAATGACTTACACCTAATAATAGTTTGTGGGTCTGGATTTTTCAGTGATTCTCTCTTTCCTAACCACGAGGAAATTTTAAAACAATGTTTATTCTATTAAGAAAATAATATTGTAGCAAAGGATTCCTACTGAGTATTCTGGCAGTGATTTTCAGTAGAGTTAGTAGTTAGAATAAAAAATTGTCATTCAATTCAATTTCAATTTATTTATTGCTTTCATGGGTTTTACATAGGTATTTTAGATTATAATACAGTACCAAACATGAACCCTGTAAGTAAGTCATTTGTTGAAATTAATGAATTTTGAAATTGAATTAATCATGTGGTCAGAAGAAACATCACCAAAGTCTCTTAAATGACTCTCATTTGTGTAAATTCTTTCTGTCTTAAGGACAGAAAGAATTTACACAAATGAGAGTCATTTAAGATTTTTGAATTAAATTTAATTTTTGAAATCAAAAATCCGTCATAGTAAAAAAAATAATACTGCTGATGTAATGACCATCCAGATCCCCTCCATCTCTTATGTCATCATTAGTTATATAGGTACCTATTAGGTACTTCAGTTTGGAAGCCATGCATGTTATTATCATTGTTTGTGAAGAGAAAATAAATATTTTTTGTAATGTATTATTTAATGTTTGCCAGTTACACTTTAAACGCGGCAAGCGACGGCACGGCGGGGCTGGCGTCCAACCCCGAGGTGAAGGGCGCGCCCAGCGCCAGCGCCGCGGACGCGGTGGCCACGCAGCAGGAAGCGCTTCGTCTATTAACCGCACGGTTAAAAGACGCCTTCAATGGCGTCGAAGTGCAGTGGCTGGATACTGAAGCGAGAGGTATACATAAGAAAATTACTTATTTAGATTGCTTGAATCTACTCTCATAGCGCACCGATCCGTAGGCGATCGGCGAGTTTAAGCAACAAGGTATTGTTATTAAATTATTATAAATTTGTTATTATTAAAATTAAGTTTGTAAAGTGAGATATTCGTGAGCATGCTGTGTTCGCACTTGGAAGGCTGTTTGGCTGTCATTTACTCGTATGTATAATGCAATAATGTATGTTTTGCCGTAACGGCCAGTTTGCGGGCCTATAAAAAAAAAAAGGTTCGCTGCCTAAACGGGTGACCACCAAAATGGTTTAATTTTTGAGCGTCTCCGTGCTTCGGAGGGCACGTTAAGCTGTCGGTCCCGGTTGTAGTCGTTAAGCCATGTCAGAGTCCTACTGGGCGGCTTGAACAACTGACACTAACCACTGCCCATACGGTAAGTAAGTATTGATTCTGATCTGAAAATAAGCTGAATGTTATTCTTTAACTGCTTGTGTAGAGTTCTTGTACAACTATTTGTACGATCTTAACAGTATTTTTTTTAATTTTTAGTTTTATGGTTATCATAATATTATGTGGTCAAAGACGTAACCCGAGATTTTAAACTTGATAAAGCTTTCGCGCTACATATAAATTACCGCAGTAGGTAAACAAAGAATGCTTGGATAAAATGACGTCCTACTAACTAATATTATAAGGAGTAATATGTGTATGTTTGTTTGAAGTAGACAAAGAAAAACGATTTTATTGATTTTAAAATTATTTCCTCTAATAGATCTAAATTATCAACGACATGGGCATATTTGATTTCGAAAAAATTTTATATAATAGTTATCATCATTATATTATAACAATGCCCAAGGCATTGAAACTATCCCTAGAAATCGCTTAATTTGGCATGCCTGGCGAAATTGATTGATTATGTTAATTAATAACCGTTTGTATGCACCGTGGGCAGGCCCCCTACAAGATGGACCGATGATTTTGTGTGGAAA
Source organism: Pseudoips prasinana (assembly GCA_951640165.1). Lineage (NCBI taxonomy): Eukaryota > Metazoa > Arthropoda > Insecta > Lepidoptera > Nolidae > Pseudoips > Pseudoips prasinana. The sequence goes on from OX621236.1 coordinate 7,743,604, forward strand.
CCGCTGGATACGTGTAGAGCAAAACCGGACATTGTGGAGATCTTTTGGGGGTGGGATTTGTCCAACAATGGACGTCTTTCGCCTGATATTATGATGATAACCGTTTTTCGTGCAAAATACTAATTTATTTACCCGAGCGAAGATGGATTGAGTAACAAGTTACTTGTATAAATATAAAAGTATGGATGGTTTTCGAATCCAAGATGGGTCCTCAGCCCTCATTCTTATAACCACTCAACCTCGAGTAACTCCGATAAATTCTCAATCTGAAAAAGCTATTGTCTATTCTTTTCCAGATTTACAAGTAGCTAGTTCATATGGAAGAGATACAGCAGAAGACGTGGAGTCAGGGTCCGGCTCCGGAGACTACAGCAACTACGGCGGCTTGCCTGATGACGACGAGGACAGGGAAGTGGACGAATTTGAAGGTTCGTATTAATACATTTTTGTTATTTGGTCTTACTAATGCATCTTCAATGGGCAACTACATTTTACTACTTACTATTTTCATGAGGATTATCTATTTCTACAATTTTTTTTCTATATTCACTAACTTATATCCCGCCTCGCCCGATCACACTGTTCGTAACGCTCTCGTCACGCATTCACCAGTTTATGCCCAAGTCGAGCGAGCTTAAAGAAGTTTTACTTCAATAAACAAAAATCATGAACGAAAATCATGTACTTAAATAAATAATCTCTCTCATTCCAGGCTCAGGTGATAATTTCGAACCCAGCGTCACGAGCGAAACCGAAAACGAACCGACAGAACGTCAACCAGAAGTACCGGAACCAGCGGTACCCGTCACCGAAGAACCGGTCGTGCCATTCGTGCCCAGTATCGTGGAAACCCCGGGCACCAACAACGTGGACCTGCGCGGGCGGGCGGACGAGCAGCCCAGCAGCTCGGCGCGGCCGGCGCCGGGGACCGAGCGGCCCGCGGCGGCGGCGGCGCCGTCGCTGCGCGGCGCGCTGCTGGCCTACGCCATGCCCGTGGTGTGCGCGTGGTTCGGCGCGCTGCTCACCGACCTGTTCTAGGCCGGCACCGCTACACGCGACGGCCGGCGCGCTACTGTGATATATCGAGGACTTAAATGAGGAATGACGTGAATTTCATAGAATTCGTGGATTCGTAAACGCTGACCGGACGAATGACTATTAACAAATTTACACACGATTAGTGAATTAATTTATTATTCCGTTGCGTCTTTATTCAGAAGTGAACGACAATAATGGAGTTTCAATCTAATTCTGGCGATGAAATATTGCATTATATTATATATATTATATTTCTTTAATTTAGCGAGAACGGCCAAATTTTATTTGTATTTATTAATGATCTTTTTCGTGTAAATAAAGTGTAAATTATAATGAAGTAGATAGTGAATGTATGTATTAGTTTATGAGGGGTGGTTTGTACGATTATGTGTGTCATTTATTTACAGGAAAAGTGTCCGTAAGATATTAGCCGAACTTTGTACAAAGTGTAACAGAAATAGTGGGGGAACTTATGGAGCAGTATCTACATGAAACTGAACAAATGGAAGAAAATCAGATTGAAAAATATTATTTAGGCACCCCATACCGAATGCCTGAGCGGATTGTTTTTTGTTTTTGTGTATTTTCTATGAGTTGCTTAGTTTCATAGGTAAATAAAACTCCTTAAATGTCATCCAATATTTAAGTAACACCTTGTTTACTGCCGCATGCAGAAATATTCAACAATTTTTGCCTTTCACGCCGCAGATCGTGGGTTCGATTCCCACCCAGGACAGATATTTATGTGCATGAACATGTCTGTTTGTCCTGAGTCTGGATGCAATTATCTATATAAGTATGTACTTACAAAAGAAAAATAGTATATGTAGTCTATCAGGTATAATAAAGTAGGTATATAATGTCCCAGGATATTTATTTATTTAAGTGTAATTATTGATTATCTATTTTTGAGTGTTTAAATATATTTTACAACATATATAAAATATTAAATTAGTTCATTAATAATAGATTACATAATATGTATATCTGAATGGAACAATTATTACTAAAGCTTTATTTGATCAATGTTCGCATCGGTACACTCGGCCATCCTGCCAGTAAAACTATAATGGCGTAGTCGTATAAACCACGCGGCTAGATAATATTTATACGATGGTGTATACTGAAGTCTGTGGATTGTACCCAAAACATATATTTTAATCAGAAACGTAATTCCATTATTTGATTTTACCATTATTTAGTATCCTTCGTGAGAAAACATAGTTACTAAAATTATATTTTTGGGCGCCAAACCACGGACAATCTAAAGCAAAAAAAAAATGTCAAAAAATGTACATAAAATGTAGTCATAATTCCTAAAAATAAGTTTATAGACTGATTGCTTTCGATTTTTTTTTGTTTAAAAAAATTATAATTGAAATGAATGAAATAATAATCATTCGGAATAAGGTAACGACTAATCATTTAACCGACTGATGTAATGATAATTTGAATATATTACATAATTTTACTACTTAGATTCATAATATTTTCTTTAAAATATTATTTGTCCTTTATTCTGGCTTCAGCTTTACTTTCTCAAAATAAGTAAATCGCAATATTTAATAAATAGATAATAACACTTTTAACGCCGCCGATGAGAAATTATTCGAGAAATCTTTTTATTATTCATCATATTCTCAAAAATGGGAAATCCTTAAAGAAAAAGATTCTAGAAAAGATAGTCGATTGGTCACACTTTCGTCCTTCGGAAGGGTGTTAGCAAAGTCGTCCGTAGCTTAAAGCAGAGCGCCTACCGCGGATTGATAGAGGATGCTAGTTTGAGATCTGCCTGACGATTAAACGATTTCCCATTTTGGAGATTAGATTAACGGTATGCTATAAAACTAAAATTTAATATCTATTCCTGTTTATTTCCTGATTTTTTTATATGTAAGTTATATATCTTAAATATTGTAAATATTTTGCATTTGTTAATTTTACTTTTAAAGAGTCATATTCGTCACGAACCTCTCGACCCATTCTCAGCTATATGAGAGTTTTCATTACTATTGACATAATATACAATAATATTAATTTTACTAAATGTTCTACATGGTTTTAAATAATCTGTGTCCACTAGATCACGACAAACTAAACATTAATAGATCGAATGAATACAATTTCACGTATCATCGGTTTACAATCAATTTATGGTATGGATATTAATTACTTACAACCCTGTACATTTGGATATATATTTTGTTATACAATATTAGAATTATCCTGTATTCTATATCTAATATTCCTACAAAGTTATTAATTATCTTCATGTAACTTGATGTTATTAATTTTGCTCCAACTCGGCGTTCGAATTGTTAGGTACAATTAAATTGCAAATTATATAACTTCAAACGTAGTTAAGGCCCCCAGTGTATATTATAGTAAGTGTTATTTCATTTATACGTAATTCCGTATAGGTATATTATATCAAATAATTTTTCTATGTATCCATGAATGGATGTTTTAATCTATGTTTAGAAATAACTGAAATGACTATATGTCAAAGTTACGACTCTGTTCCAAATGGGATGATATCCCCGGTACTGACAAATGTATACATTTTGCAATATTGTTTGTAATATTTATCACTTAATGGTGTTCCAACTAAGATTGAGAATGTCGACGGTATTTATATTTCTATATAAAACAATGGCGTCTTAAAATCATTTAACCTATTATAATCTTTTTTTATATTAATGACAAGCCACTTGTACACACGGCTACACATCAAGCTATACATTTCCAGTATTTGCTGACCTCTCATTGTATGGAAATCCTATACAACGCGAGATCAGCTTATACTGGAAATGTATAGCTTGATGTGTAGCCGTGTGTACCAATATCAAGTGGATATTCATATTCTGCGAGAATGTGAGACTATTTAACAGCCATGCGACATTTTCGCTAGTTCAGTCAGTTGTGTCATACTTTGGAATGGAGTATAATAAAATCTAAGTCATTTTTTTATCTTTTGGTAAAGTTCATTAGCTAAATTTAAGGGAAACGCACATTTATTTTTATACACCGACAAGCAGAGGAAGGTGTAAGGTAGCACGTGTACAATTTTATAAACCGAACAAGCAGAGGAAGGAATAAGGTAGCTCGTGTTTTGAATTTTACACACTTTCTTACTAATACGAAACAATAAAAATATATTTTAAAAGTTTTTGTTTTTTAATTGAATATTAACCTTCCTTTGTGAATTACGAGTACCCGTAGAGGGGTAATAGTAAAAAAAACCGGTAATATTGTTTTTTTTACAAAAGATCTCTGAATATTGTGCTGGCGGCAGTGAATTTATTACTAGCGGTATTAAGTCAGTGGTGACAACATACCCTGTAATACTTCCGTCATGAAAACGTTTGTTTTGCGTTAAAAATAATAACCGTAAAATGTGGTTAGCTATTAGTCAAATTATGGATTGTTTCACTTATTTATTAGGCCTATCAATAAATAGCATACATACACAAATTTGATGACGGAAAATCTTGTTTTAAATAACATAATAATATAATGCACATAAAATTTATCTCAAATTGATTTTCCTGTTCCATTTGCAATTTGACTTACTTTTCCCAGAAATCAACTGTCGCTAGGTAAGTTAACACTAGAAATCTGGCCTAGAAACGATAAAAATGTATTCCGTTTCAATATTATATCAAATGACCTTTAATAAGTTATCCCCAAGACAATGTTGTCAACAGTTAGCATTTTCAATTAATTTTTCAATAAATAAAAAAAAAATACAATCAAACTTTTTGGTAAAATTTGAAACCTCTGTAAAATCTTTTTAAAACATCTTATATCAATTAAGGGAATCATTTTTTATTAATGCAACGGAAAAGTGACATAAAAATACGGGGACCAAATATTAAAGTTTCGCTGTAATGTGCCATTTAATTAAGATTAATTTACGCACAAATTTACTTTACGCTGATTGGACCGTGTTTTTTTTTTTCGTCATTTTACTGACTTTATAGGACAGTTCAATATAATGATGTATTTAGTTCGCATTGGACAGGCTAATTCGTAAATAGTTTGAGGAAAAATAAATAAATTAAAAAGTAATATTTCTTGCAAAACAAGAAGCTGTTGTAACTTTGCTTTGCAAGAAATATGGAGCTCTCTTTTTGTTTTACATAAATTTATGATAAGTTACATAGAAACCAAATCTTTTTCGTTTGCACCCGGAACCTTAACGTTCATGGGTTCAATTCCCGCACCGAACAATCTTTGTGTAAAAAGGAAGATTTGTTTCGAGATCTGGGTGAGGGATAGCCTCCGTGCCTCGGAGAGCACGTTACCGTCGGTTCCGGGAACATTATGCCAATCGTTATACTTAAATGACAGTAGAAGCCAAATAAAATATGACACATGATCTAACCTTAAGAAGGATAAATCATGTGTCATATTCTATGGGTACTGGTTCCTTTAGGGTTTAAAGGCAAGGCAGGAGCATTTTTATTAAAAAAAAAATCCTGTTGAACGCCATTTTGACTGCCAGTCGTACCGTGGCGTGCTGGGCACATTTTGAATTAATTCGAGTTGTACTGAAGGTTATGAAATTCAAGAAATTCTATATACTTTATCGGCTCCGGTCGTTACATACATAGCATTTGAATCATAATATAAATTAAAAACTTACGAGCTTTACTTAAGACTCTTAAGGCGTTTACCTACTTACTATCAAATAATTGTATGCACATTCATAAAACGTGCTACGGTCATCCTGTGAGATTAATATTCCAAAATATTCACAACAAGTTTTCATTTCGACATTTTTTGTCAACATGGGAAATAAATGTTTTCCTCAATATTTTTGTGAATATAAAGTATTTGAAAGGAAATATAATATTGATATTCAAAAATATGCATATACATGTGTTCTGCATATTTTTGAATATCACAAAATAACCGTCGGACATTCCTCGTGATATTATATAATTATAAATGCAATAGCTGCGCATTGAATGCGATAAAACTGATAAGTCATCACATTACTATTTTTCCTTGCCATAAAAGAAACGAATCGAAACGAATTCCTGTATTTGAAGTAAGTGCTATACCTACAAGGCAAATAGCGAAGTACCTACAGATAGCGAAGTAACCCAGACACTGACAGTATGAGATTTTCTTTACCTAGTATGCTGTCACAAGCGGGTTAAATACTCAATACGAAATATTGAACTGTCCGTCACTGTGTAAATAATCAATGTCTACAGTTAGATAATGGAAATATAAAGATCTTAATAAATAATATTGTGTGTTTACGGGCCATTGTTACAAGCAGAACACATGACAATACATGATCACAGCTCAAAACGTCCATTTAACTCATTTACGCGATTAAATACGTAAAATGCTGCCAATACCAAAATGTGCTTTAATTTGTTTAACAAGAAGTTTATATTTGCTTGTACCAACTGCCCGTACATCTGGCACTTCTTAGAAAGTTGTAGTTTTTTATACAAACTCATAAATAATTGTGTAACAGGGTACCGATATAAATAATCGCATGACTATTATTGTGCTTATAAAGAAATGAAATAATGAATTGTTTCCGTAGACATGATCAGACGACCATTAAAATGACTCAAAAAAACAATAATACTTATATAAATCAATTCTCATTTAACGCCATGCGCCATGAAAGATAGCAACACGTCAAATTAAATTAATAATTATATGAAGTTACTACTTCTGTAATAACCTGCTTAATTATTACATTTCTTTTAGGGTACCGCAGCGAAAAGCTATAAATGAACCTTCCATTGGTGTTTCTCAGCAACTGGGCAGTCTGTGCCAATTACAGCTGAGCAATTATCGACGTTATCGCTAAGAATAGGAGTTGCCTACACAACGTTGATGAAAAAAGTAATGAATTCTTTTGGAAATGAGACCGTAATACAAAAAAGTACTTTGAAGTACGGTCTAAAAACGGTTTTAAAATAACCTACCCTCTTGTTCAAAAATATAAATAAATACAGTCTCATAAATATTGATTTTATATAAAATATAATTATGTATGTTTTGGAATTCATAAAATAATCTTGGATAAAAACCTTTGCGATTCGATTTTATATGTTTGTGTCGTGAGCTCACTGTTCGCGATTGCGATTCGCACCTCCTATCAAATACTGCCACTTTTGAAGTTATACTTCTTTTGGCGCGATGGAGAAAAATGATGAGAGTGAATTTTTACGATGCGCGCGCACACCGACACCACAAAATTTAACAGCATGAAGTTAGTTCTAGGTGGTATGAAAATTGATAACTATGTTCAAGTTGTATATTAAGAAGTAAAACTTCTAACGCGTGTACATAAGTATACACAAGTTTTTTTATATATATATATATATATCTTGAAAAATCTGTTATTGTCAAGAATGATGGATGATTCGAACATCCCACGATGTCATGTCTACGCTACATTCATTACCTTCTGATTGTTATATACCTACTCGTAGTATATAAATAAGTTTCATTTGATTAATAAACGAAAATAAACAACTTTATCTGTATTTTATTTTAACATCATCATCAGCTATAATGTTTTAGTACTAGCTGAGCTGCGTAATGTTTCCCCAGTATATATATCTTATAATTTACTAGCTGTGCCCCCCAGTTTTACCCGCGTTAAACTTTATAAATTATAGCCTATGTGATAATCCAGGGTGTCAGCTACCTCTATACCAAATTTTATTTAAATCGCTCCAGCCGTTTAGCCGTGAAGAAGTAACAAACATACGGCGCTCACAAACTTTCGCCTTTATAATATTAGTGTAATATATATATGATATAGATAGGTTTGAATCTTATCCATTCTAATATTGATGTGCTATCCATTCACATTCTTAATAATTAGAGCAACCAAATAGGACCCTCGAGTTAACTCTAAACCAGAGTGGTCTACAAAACATCTCTATGTGATTTTTTTTTTTTAAATTTGACGCTTACAGTTAACCTAGGAGCCTAGGCTGATTCACCGGCCAATAATTTACAAAGTCGTTACATAATATGCTGACGAAGTCGCGGGCACAGCTAGTTGTAGATAAATGTAAAACTTTTTGTCCTCTCTGTAATGTGTCGTAAATTATTGAAGAGAAAACAAAAGTCTTTAACCATAAATAACCTGATAAATATAGAGCAATAAAAATGCACTTCATCACTTAGCTATAGTATACTAAATGACACTCGACACGCATAGTTTTAGTACCGATTAGTTTTTGTGCAAAGACACAAAGGACGACAAATAAAAAGATGGGAAGATGATCTACCAAAAGGATGGCGAAGACTTGCTCGAGACAGAGACGTATGGAAAAAACTAGGGGAGGCCTATGTCGAAGGACAACCTGACCAATATGGTTGCTAAAAATGGTTAAATTATTTAATTTTAGTCTATATAATATTAAACTGTATATTTTTAATTGTGAAAAAAAATATTGGTCAGAGAATGAAGGCTTATTGATATTGAAGATTTTTTGTGCTCATTACCTAGTTTAATGGTAGGTACTTAATAATAATTACGTATCCAACCAACGGACATAGTTAATTTGTGTTTTTTTAAAACAAAAATTATTTATTTCTCTTCACAAACAGTGATAATTACATGGAGTTACATAATAAACATGTGGGTAAATTTTGTTTGCGAGAGACTGTCAGAACCGACTTGTCTGAACTAGGCAATCCTGTACTACAGATCACCATGATCTCCCCTGACGGCGTTGACACATATAAGTAAAAATTGATTAAGCAAAATTAACCTGAAATAACGTGAATCATTTACGACTTAATTTGCTTTTAATTGAATTTTGGTCCATCTTTTCACAGTAAACTTGATTTGACACTACGTGAACAATGTGTTTCCGTAAACGTACAAAGCGTGAAATGTATGCAACATGAAGAACACTTTCATACTCCGATGTGTGAAATTGCGAAAAATAGCAGAAATATATCTCAATATTTAAAATGGTCCACTTCTTTAGGGATGATGGTGTGTATACATCAATCAATATTAGCTGAAATAATACATTTGACTGCGCGTGTGACACCCTTACGGCTTTTTTCAGTTCCCCTTAGAGGCTTTCGCTTCTACACCGGACAGAACAATATACAGAGTTATTCGTAATTCGACATATTCCTATCAAGAGGTGATAGGCGTGACTAATTGCGGGTCTGGGCGTAATTATCTATAAAGTGTATAATGTATATCTACAAAAGAAAAGTAGTAAGTATATCAGTCTATCAGGTTTCCAAGCTCTGCTTAGTCTGGAATGCCTCGTTGGTCTAGCGGTAGCGTGTTCACCCGCAGAGAAAAAGGTCCTGGGTTCAAATCCCGGGTCGGGCCAAAAGTAATTTTGGGACTTTTCTGTAAAAAGAAAAATTTCTCAGCATCAGCCCGAAGTATAGGAGTTGGCGGTATTATACCCCCGTGCCTCGGAGAGCACGTAAAGCCGTCGGTCCTGTACCTGACCTCTTTCCGGTCGTGTCGCTAGGCGTCCCATCGGATCATGAGAGTGATGGAATAGAAAGTGCACCTGTGTTTGCGCACACACTCGAGCACTATAATATGTCCCGCGCAGATGGCTAATCTCTGTTCAGACTGGCCGCCGTGGCCGAAATTAGCGAATAACAACGCTGATGTGGCGGGGATATTCTATGCCATCAGCCACACAGAGGACATTATTATTATTAGTTTGGAATAAGGATATTATTATTGTAATAATTGTAACCCCTGCAGTATTTAAGAGAGCGTAATACAACACGGTGCAATGTTTGACAGCTATATTGCGACTGGCACGACACACTCGATTCCCAAAATACCCACATAGATTACACCCATAACACTTATACTAAACCGTAGGAGATTAGAGTAAGACTAATATCTTACTAATATTATAAATGCCAAGTTTGTGAGTAGGGATGTAGGTAAGGATTTTTGTTAAATAGTAAGTAATAGTAATTATTAAATAATAGTAGTTGATAAAAGTGATTTTGGGATTTGTCCGTAAAAATAAATTTCTCAGTATCCACCCGAAGTCTTGCAGTTGGTGGTCGTGCCTCGGATAGCACGTAAAGCTGTCGGTTCTGTACCTCTTTCCGGTCGTGTCGCTAGTCCTCCCATCGGATCATAAGAGTGACGGAATAGAAAGTGCCCCTGTGTTTGCGCACACACTTGTGCTATAATAAGTCCTGCACATTGAGACTGGCCGCCGTGGTCGAAATTCGGCCTGGAGGACATTATTATAAGGGACTAAATTAAAAAGCTTGCCCTATCTAATATAAAAATATTAAATTGGCTTAAGTTTAATATACATTCAACACCATATACTCAAGAATTAAAACAAAAATAATATTATTGATTTATGTATTGAAATTAGAAACTTAAAAAATATTTTTGCTTAAGAATCTAATACACTGATAACAACTAACATATTGTAGTCATAAAATGCATATACTACACGGCGTCTTACCTTAAAAATGAACGCTGAACTAATTAAAAAATAATGAATCAAAAATGAAAATATGAAATATTTTTTTCAAAAATATATTCCTAGCAAACTATTTAAAATTCAAAACGATCCGCGTCCATTTTTAAACAAGAAGCATAATAGTTTTCTATTTCAATTTTAGTATTTTTATTCACATAATATCTATGGTTAAAATGACAGGTAAAAGAGAATATAATTCTTGAACTTAACCGCCAGAGGAAAAACGCGTCGCCGTTCCCCAGCGATAAGCTATCACCCTTACAATTATGTCGTCGTTTAAGCCCTTTTACATTTTACCCATCGATATATAGGTATTTATACAAGATAACCTGTAAAACACCAACAACCTCGCAGGATTAAATAGCTAACACTATAAACAACAACTTTTGTTCTACGAATTCGGACAAAAATCAATAAAAAAAAATCACAAACAATTGGCGACTAGAGCAATAGGTCAAGTTCAAAGGCGCTAGCGCTGCACCCCTTCCCCGCGCCTTATAGGGGTTATGCTTACATGATATTTGTGATGCGCGTAGAGTTATATCAAGCGGCAAATTAAATTAATATTTATTTTTGTACGAATTTTTTTTTTATAGTAGAGGGCGTATAACGAGCAAGTGGGTCACCTGATAGTAGGTAATCACCGCCGCCCATGGACACTCGCAACACCAGACAAATGCGTCGCGGGTGCGTTGACGGCCTTTAAGAGTCAGCAAACAAGTGTTACTGACCCTTCCCCCCACCCCGATGAGCTCTGGCGCCGAAATTGTCAAAGTTATAGAACAAGTTGATGCTGTTGTGTTAGCTATCTAGTCCTGCGAGATTTGTGGTGTTTTACAAGTAATACTGTATAACTTTCAAGTCAATATACTTTATGGAAAGATGTAAAATCACAGTACATCCAACTTTAAACCTTACGATTAAGACATAAGTGTCTTAATACTGTACACAGTATATGGAACTTTGCACCTTCAATTCGAGGTCTAATCTTCATCGTCGTCATCAGATTCACTATCAGACCCGCTCTCTGAGTCAGTCTCATATTCTGAGTCTGATCCAATCCAGTCGGGTAGAGATGGCTGTTCTATTAACGTCTTCCACTCGTTCAGTTTATGCAGATCTGCAGAAAAAATAAAAGAAAATATTTTAACATGCTACAGAAATAGTTATAACTCAGTAACTATCTTACACAACAAATACGATTGGTCAAGAATCGTCGTATTATAATTATTGGCAGTATTCGAACTCGTATTTGTTTGGCAACTGACAATGCACGAGGGAACTGTATGTCACATTGTGTGAGGCGCCGGGAGGAGACGTGGATTCGATACATTATTACTGACGAGAGGCGGTCGCTAGAAACAGTCCCTCAGCAGATGCAGGTCTATCTAAGAGCTATGTTGCAATAACATGCATGTCCTGCTGATGTACTTCCACCTTGACATCCAGCGTAGTAATTTGTAAAATTGTCTACTTGTCTAAGCCTTGTCTACTAATTACTAAAAGTTAGTCTAGTATAAATAACTTATAAAATAACAATATTTACTCTGTAAAACACGGCTAATCTTAATTTTGAGAGTTCAGAAATGGCATTGTCTTCATAAACACTTTTATAAAAAAACTTCGAAAACAACTTTTCTTGAAAACAACAAAATTAGTGATGTGGTTTTTTATAAATCCTTTCTTCTCACCATTCTGTATCTTTTTTACATCTCAAGATCTGGTAAATATTCTTCAAAAATCTATGTAGGTAGTATGTAGTATTAAACTCACCTAAGCTATACATATCACTGAGATAAAACTGCTTATCATCTTTCTCCAGCACCCCTCCGTACACGTAGAGCACGGAGCGCTGCGCCGCCAGCATGGCGGACATGCGCGCGCACGGGGCCCCGCGCGGCGCCGCCGGGGCGCCCGGGGCCCCCGGCGCGGCCTGAGCAGGCGCGGGGGCCCCGCCCAACTTCATTGTGAATACTTCGTCTGTTACCACTGTGAGAGACAACATAATAAAAAATCCATCTTTAATGACAAGGAGTCTTAACAGAGTATCTTTTATAACGCAAGGACTAAGTATTTATGATTGTCAGTCAAATTACGTCCACTACTGGACAAAAGCCTCCCCAAAGAATATGGGGGGTTATGCCATAATCACCACGCTTGACAGGCGGGTTGGCGATCGCAGTTTGATGGACATAGTTCACAGAAAAACGCTGCTGTTCTCTGGTAAGTATTCCCTCAAGTCGATATCTACGCCCCCACGAGATGAGATGGGGTGATGATATTCTTCGCCGACACTACAATTTTATGATGACAGAAGAATTCTCCTGAGAAACAGGAGATATACACTTGCACAGTTCATAAATTAACCTTCATTCCATTAATTCTAAATACCACGATTGGTTATTCTATGAGATATTTTATGAATAAAGGAACAGGTTTGACTTATATTACTATAATAAATTGATAACAATGCCAACAATAATGTAATTCATAATTTTATAATTATTACATTACCTGTGACAGTTTCCTTCACCTCTTGTGTTTCCACCTCCTCCTGTTTCTCATTGTCTCCACTCTGTTCAGTCCGGAGTGTTACGTTGTGCCACTTAGCAGCTTCCAGGTCTAACAGTAGAAGCTCATCGCTCATCTCTCCCCGAAGTTCCTCTTCTGTTTCTTCTACGTCCTGCGAAACATGTAAATTCATAGGTTCCAAGAAACAACAAGTGAGATATAAAATGTATTATTGATATTCTATTAAAACAACTTAAAGCTGGTACAAGAAAAGTTATAAAAATATGCCAGCAATATAGGTCAGTGACCCCGACTGCTAAGCCATATATAGTGAGTTCCATCATCACCCACAAATCTTTGTGTGGTGAGTACAATCATTTGTTCTGTGGATGGGTGTAAGTTATGTAGAATATGTATTTAGAAATGTATAAGTATGTTTATCAGTTGTCTAGTTGCCATGGTACAGGCTCTGCCTAATTTGGAATTAGAACGCATTTTTTTTTATTACACTTTATGCACTACAATGTACAAAGGCGGACTTAATGCCGAAGGCATTCTCTGCCAGTCAACCTTGGGGTGATGCAGAGATTACATGGTAGGTTCACTATGAGCTTAAAGAATAAAACTGAGAGTAAAAATATGGATACTTCATACAATTACATAAAATACACAATACCTATATTATAATATACTAATATTAATACTAATAATATACTAATATACTAACATTGTGTCAGTTGTCCGATGTCCGAAATATTATATTGATGACAATCTTTCATAAATACACACATTGTATAGAATATTTATATATTTTTGTGTAATTACCATAAGATGCACTACACATTGTGCAGTTTCACAGGCAAATTAAGCTACTTAAATTACGTTCACTATTTAGTTTACACGTTGTACATATCCAGCAGTAATTTACATACATAGACTCACGCCTGTTTCCCAGAAGGGTAGGCAGAGACAACGGGTAGTAATTCGGTATGATTTATTTTTTATGTGTTGCCGGAAGCCGCTGGATGTGCGTAGTGCCAAACCGGCAATTGTGGAGATCTTTGGAGGCGGCATTTGTCCAGCAAAGGACGTCTTCGGATGATATAATAATAAAGGAAACCTACTTACCATCCTCCTATCTACGTATTAAAGACGCTTTCAGGGTCAACTGCGCAAATGTAAGATACTCACTAAATGTAAGATACTCACACTGATTCCGCCAAAGATGTATGCTCGGTTGCTGTGCACGTTGGCGGCGGCGCCCTGCCCCGCGCGAGCTCCAGGCGCCAGGGCCCCGCGCGCTAGCGGGCGCCACGCCCACGTCACCCCCGCGGCGCCACCGGTGCCCGCCTTGCGACTGAGGCGGAACAAGTCGGTATGAGTGTTTGCCCGTTCGGTCCGACCTTCACGCACTCGGGAGAAACCCCCGTATATAATTAACTGCAATAACAAATAAATAGTGGTTACGAATATCTGTGATTTGAATTTGAAAAGATTGTATACTACAATACATTGGGTATATAGCAAGAAGAATCAATTGAGGAACTTGTGGTTCAAAGATTAGTAAAGAAAAATGCTAATAAAAACAGGTAACTTAACGACAAATTGAGCCATTACGCAAACAATAGTATTAACACAAAAACCAATAAAAATATATTACTTTTTGTGATTAAAATGCTGTGCAACACATACTCCGTAATTTGTTAAGAAAATTCAGAAGATTCAAAGCAAACATAGGTCAAGCTAAAGTAATTGTGGAACTCGTGAAGACTCGAGTCACTCAAAGAGAAAACTCCTGAAGAGTTTGCTCTTCGAGTCTTCAGGGGCGCCATAAGTTAAAAGAAGAAGAAATACATTTCCCAGTTGTGCATACAACCGAACCCAACAACGACACTTCAAAAGGACACTAGAACTTTTACAAGGGTAATAAGGCGTGATAGTACAGTTTTTTCACTTACCGAGTCGTTCCCAGCAGGCAACATAACACACGCAGACCTAGGAGCAGGCCCTCGCCCACTCGGGGCCAGCTTACTCCAAGTCCTGGTGTCTAAAGAGAAGCAGTAGACGTCGTCGAAGTACCGGCACTCCCTGCCGTCGTCTGCGTATCCACCGAACACTATGATGTCGCGGCCCAGTAGGACCATTCGGTGTCCGGAGCGAGATGAAGGACCGTTGGCAGCCACTACCTACAGGAAACAAAAATAATTGTCTTCTAGAAACATAGATAAGTTTTCTGCTTCGTTTTTCTAACGGTAGCATATTTGACCACAGATTGTGGGTGCTGGGTTTAAATATTGGATTATTTCGAATTGGCATTTTTCGAGCAAGAATAACGCCTAGTTGCAGCTCAGTCTGGAAGATGGCGCATTTGACGTCTGTGCCTAAGAGAGCCACTTGGCACGCGTGAGTACATGTGCGTAGGCTACCAGCAGGTGGATTGTAATCTTGGTTGAAGATTTATAAATAATAAATATGGAGAATACACAGAGCCATGTAGCCCATAGCATAGCCCATAAAGCAAAGCTCGTACTATGGATACTAGACAATTAATAGAAATACTTTTTGTTTATTGGAACGAAGTTCCTTATCGCGCGTTGTGAAAGGGGGCTAGACGGAAAAAATTCTTACGAAAAGTTGTCACGACACTTTTTGCAGCTGTGCGGCGTGCGCATGTTTCTCTGTCTGTCTCTCTCTCTCTCACTCTCTCTTATAGAAAGCAAGCCAGATATTTTCATTTCTATTTCGCATTGAACAGTGTGGTGTCGCGATTATTTTTGTTGAGTGTATACAGGTTTTTTGTACATAATAAATAATAAGAAATAACTTCGTTCCATCCGGGTGTCCCTTGACACCTCCCAAGTTTTTTTTTTAACTATACAGAAAACACCCAGACTGAGCCAAATATACATGTTCATGATCACACATGCCACGACATCTTGCATTCCCTGAACTGCTGCGCATGTATGAAGAATATAATGACAGTAAACGAGGCAAAAGAGGTGTGCAAAGATCGTGTCAAATGGAAATCCGTTTTCTCTGCCTACCCCTCTGGGAAACCAGCGTGAGTCTATGTATGTATCTTGTATTCCTGTAGAGTACTTTTGCAATCAGTCAAATACTAGGTCCACCGGCCATAAATTACATATTTGAAAATAATATTTGTCTTCTGTGAGTATCGAACCCGTGAGCAAGTGATCAGAAAGCAGGTTTACTAAGAACTTAGTGGCGGCAGTTATCAAAAATTATTAAAATATTTGAATTCTAAAACTTAATACTCTTCTTGTTGTTCTCCTCTAACTACATTTTTTCAATAATCCACAAATATTTCCAACGATTCGTCTTTGACATTCCATCTTGCTGTCCAAATATTTTACTAACTCTTTCATTATCATAATGAATTTTTATAATACATAATATAACCAACCAGAGTGTGCAAGCATCTTATGGGCTAGTACTAGACCACATCTTCATTTATATCCAGGTCTTGTGGCTACCAGTGCACTGATTAAGTGTTAGGTGTAACAAACAGTGGATATAACTTATAGATCTTAATTTGCACATCAACCATACGAAATACACAAATAGAATCATTAACTTCCCAGAATAATTATCTTTAAATGAGTATTTTTTGCTTATTTCAAAGGGATTTCATCCATTCTGTTCAATTTCATGGGTAGATTTTGCTGCCTTAATACACTGTACAGCAAAAAATGTGTTCTATACTAACCTTCTCCCATTTTTTGTCAGCAAATGAAAAGCACCAAAGATCTTTGTAATGATGGAACTGTGTTTCCGATGGACTCGTGAATTCTCCACCAAATATCCATAGTTCACCTCTGTACAAATTAAAGTTAAAGGATTATAATAGGTAAAAAAGGTAATATTTAAATGAGAGGAATGTAAATTAAATATTGAAACATCATGAAAAAAGAATCCAATTATATGTATATATTCTAAGACACCAATGCCCACTCTATGGAAATTAATCCCTGTGTCATTGGGTAGGTGTAGGTGACAGAAATTACATCCTTGAGTCTGGATGTAATTTCTGTCACCTGCACCTACCCAATGACACAGGGATTAATTTCTATTTATTGGTCACACAAATACCTGTTTTGCGCGGGAATCGAACCCGGGACATGAAGTAGCGAGGCAACTGTCTTAACCGCTACACATGCACATTGACTATATAGTATGTATTGGATAACCAAAAACAATCATTTTAATTATATTAGTAGGTACAGATTTTTGTTGCTATAACACATGCTTGATGTTTTCTTTAGCTTACTTGTTAGCTGGAGTGCTAATAGCCTGGTGAGCACTGCGAGGAGGCGGTGCTCCGGGAACCTTCAAGAGCTTCCAACTATTTTTCTCAGGATTGTAGAATAACAACTCATTGTATACTTCTGTCTACAACATAATTAAAACATTAAAATTCACTTCATATTTAAACAAATCAATTTATAAGCTGTAGTTCTATATGATTATTGTTTACGATTGAAGCAAATATTTGTAAACATTGCCTCTAATACTAACCTTCTGACCATTATGATATTCTCCGCCAAACAAAATTAGTTCATTATTGTTGGGATGTGGAGTAAGTGTAGCATATGCCCTGGCAGTTGGACTCCCTGGGAGAGACTTTTCAGAGGCTGCTGATCTCTGTGCTTCTTCTCGTTCTATCTCTGCTATTACTTTTGCTATATCCTCCTAAGTATAGAGAAGAAGAAGAAAAATTTTAATTCATAAAATTGCACAGACAAATAAATACAGAAGAAAAATAAAATAAAAACAAAAAGACACTTGTTGTCTATGCAAGAATAAAAATAAAGATTTCAAAGTATAAATTAGTCAATTGCGAGCAATAGAACAGTGCTGATGGCATAATAAGACAACAAGGCCCCCAGCCACTAGTATGGGTATGATTAGGCATCTTTTTGAAGTTATACTTCTTTTTGGCGCGATGGAGAAAAATGATGAGAGTGAATTTTTATAATGCGCGTGCACACAGACACCAAAAAATTTTACAGCATGAAGTTAGTTCTAGGTGGTATGAAAATTGATAACTATGTTCAAGTTGTATATTAAGAAGTATAACTTCTAACGCGTGTACATAAGTACACACAAGTTTTATTTTTTATAAGCATGAAATCTTAGGAGATGATTTCATGAGGGCCAAAGTTATGAGTGTCATGTGAACCTTAAGACATACACTCCTGGACAAAAACTCACATCCAGCGGCTACCAGACACCTAACCAAGCACATAAGACTACCTTAGGACAGACAATATGTAGTAAAAATATAGCTTAAACTATAAATTTTGATAATTAAACTTAACATAATCTCTATGACAACAACTTAATACAAGCTAGCTAAATATCATTGCTATTATAAACTAAATTTTATAAATGTTTTCATACAATTCGTGTACATATATGTAACTAGAAATAATAATGTATTCATAACTATATTACTACAAACATGTTCTGACTATTTACAAGCGCTTTTTTAAAGTCTATGTGAATAAAAACCTTTTTAATTTTATTTATTTTTAGGAGGATCCTGCCCACACTGTATCTTCTGGTACATTGTAGTCACTCGAAAACCTTTCTGGCCAAATTCATGTGTACAAGTTTAATTTTCTTAGGTCTGACTTGGTACATGCATTTGAATTGTGCTTTTGATTGGCCATGATGTAACTGAATACAAATTTTAGCTAAAATGATAGTCTTTTTAATAGCGAAGAATATTTGTTTGTACAAATATGGCCATTTTAGAAGGCAAGTTGCTGGACTGGATTAAAGCATATTGGATCCCAGTACTGGCTAAGGTTGGTAAGTCTATCAAACTTTTCTAAAAAAGTGTACATACTTTTTTCATTATATTTATCACGTACCTATGCTGTTATTTTTGTACTGAATTTTTTTGTGGACACGCTTTAATTTTCTCAAGACCAATACAAGGCTGTTGATTCTACATCGCAGAATCGTTATAAATAATATCAGCATGTTACAGCATGTTTATAAATATAACTAACCTCGCCTAGATTAGCAAGTTCCTTTTTTAATTTACTTGCAAGCTTTTTATCAGTTTTTGCAGCAGTTTTCACAGCTCCGCTTACTTTGTTCTTATTCTTCTTTTTACCCATTGCGCTATTTCTTAAATCACTACGGTATCTCAGTTAAAATATCAAGAAAAGTATCTCAATTTTGAAAATAATAAATAACCCGATGATAACAGAAGAGGTTAGAACGTTTAGAACACAGAAAATACTTCACAGCTGGCTTCAATAGGACATAATAAGTTATTGATAATTTTTGTAGTAATACCTGATTATATTTTTAAATTGTCCAATATTGATACTTACTTACCCTGTTTTATTCGTAATTTATGTACCATTTATTATTTGTTTACTATAAATAATAATAATATAGAAAGACAGATAGTTTTTATGAATATAAACGTACCTCATTTAATTACTCATTCTTGCGTTATGTTGTATAATTATCATTTTAAAAACAAAGTAAATATTTAACATTAACGCCGTAAATATTATTAGTCAAGTCTTGATTAAAAAAACATTTGTATGATATTTTTATATTAACCAACATAACCTTCAAAATAATAATAAATTAGAAACAAAACGTAATTTGTCATCTTGGCAATCGGCCTTGCAAGGAAATGTCAAATGACAAATGATATTATTTTCCGTTTGATTGATCAGGCTCTGTTTTTGATTCGTGCAATAAAATCATAAAAATAAATAATAGATCGGAATGTAAAAAATATTGTACTATTTAATACCTGCTTCTTATTTTATATTATTTAATGCAGTAAAATTGTTGATATTTTCCTTTACAAAATCAAAATGACGACTCCAGGAGGCTCGGTATGTATTTTTGAAGTAAATAGATAATTAAATTTGTTTCCTGATTACAAGTGTTACTAAAACCATATACTGCGTTGTCGTTAAACTGTGAAGATATAATATCAAATGTGAGATTCTAATTAAATGGTCAAACAGCTGTTGATCATATGATCGATGTGTTATGTAGTGAATGACGGTGCACCTAAAGTGCACTTGAAGTAAGTACTATTAGGTGCTGATGCCAAAGAGCTAACTCACCCTCAGGAACTGATGCCAAAAATCTCAACTCATATTCTCAACTTATGTTGGTACTGATCAAAATTTACATTATAAGGTATTTTTAGTACATTGCAGTTAGTAATACCCTTAGTAAATATCTCAAATCAAGTCGCCTTCAAACGTAAGTGAATTGAGGGGGGAGGGGCTACCCTCCTGTACCATCCCCACCCTGCGGAACCCCATGGTTATGGAGATATTCATGGTTAATGTTTTTTTAGCTCTCGGTGGCTGCTGCCGCGGCACGCTCGCTCGCCTTCGCGCGCTATATGGTCACCGTTCTAACCTAACCTAACCCAAATTATTTCATTATAGTACAGTTTTGCAAAAATATCATGATACTGACAATGAACAATTCAGTTTTGGGTATTTTGCGGATAATTATATAAAGGCGTTTTAAAAAATATATAACTTCTAAACACGAATGCAATGTTATTACGTTGTTTTACAACGCTGTAGGTATCGAAATTGCTACGAAATACATTGCATTTTGTTTTATGCATTTGTATGATGTCTTATGATTTTAAAAAATTATTTAAAAATATTTGGCGCGTCTCCGGCAGAAAAAATGCGTTTTATCACTTAGTACGAACCCCCTTAACCCCCCCATATACACACTTAACTCAAATTCAGGCGACTCAATATGAGATCCAACCCATACCCTTTACTAAATGTCGGTCTATTTAAATGGAGACTTCACAATAGGTAGTCCCCTGATCAAGATTTAGCCTCACCCCTGGACTGTAACCTAGGCTCTCCAAAAGAAAATTTGTTGGTTACATTAAAGAGTTTGGTTCAGCCATTTACATGTTTATAGTAGAATTGAAATAAGATAGGTAACCATCCTGGTTACATGTGACAAACAACTGTTTCTGAAGCTATATCAAAGTTCTACTTATGGTCAAATTTAACAACTAGGCACAAAAGTTGTCATGTGTATTGTTAATTAAAAATATATTTATCACTGTATTTAAGTGAAGAAAGGTTAAGTAACCTGTCAGACGAATGTAAAAAGGATTAGGTGTATAATATGTATGTACATTATACATAGTGTATATATAATGGTTTGGGCATTTAGAAAGGATGAATAAGAGAATATTGACAAAACAAGTATACCTGGTGTGTGTGGGAATGGTACAACCGGTAGGGGGGAACTCATAGAATATTCTATGACCAAATTTGAGACATTCTCAAGAAAGGCCGAGCCAGAAGTACCCTAAATTGGAGAGCATGTAAGGTGTGCAAAGATCATGAAAAACAGTAATCCATTGTCTTTGCCTAACCTATTTCTCTGGGAAACAGGTGTGAGTCGATGTATGTATAACATACATTATTACTATCATATTTTGACCCACAGCAAGGTGCATCAGTTCAAGAGTTTAAGATCCGTGTACCTAAGAATGTGAAGAAGAAGTACCATGTGATGAGATTCAACGCCACTCTGAATGTAGATTTTGCAAAATGGACACATGTCAAAATGGAGAGAGAAAACAATATCAAAGAGTTCAAGGGATTCGATGAAGATATGCCTAAGTAAGTATATTCCATGATTAGCCATTTCACATATTATCCATTATTAAATTTATAATGAATTTAAAACTAATTCAATAGTAGTTAAACTGATTTGAATATGTTTAATACAACTATCTATGCAATTAATTAAATTCAAAGTGTTTGTAATGTCACAATAACAGCTTATTAGAAAATGCATCAATAATTTATAAGTATATATAGTACTGATTAGAAAAAATCAATAAAATAACTTCTGGACATCAGTCCAATCTTAACCTCTAAAAGGCCTTGTTCAATTTGATTCGCTTTTACTGGTAGATAGTAGCTTTTAGACAGGCACATCATTATTCATCATATTATATATATAATAAGTCTGTTTTTATCAATTTTGCTTGTGAGGACAAATCATACAATGTGTTGCTCTGTGAAACCAAGATTTATTTTCCTGTATAAACAGAGAAACAACATTAATGTTTATTAGTCACTCTTTCTTTAATAAACCAAATATATTATTTTTCTAATATGTTGACCACTCAAAAATGACAGCATTTACATCAAAAATCATAAAGCTGTTTACAATTTCCTACACCTGGCCAAGTCATGGTGAGTTGACTTGGCCAGGTGTAGGAAATTGTAAACAGCTTTATGATTTTTGGAAAGGAAACATAAAAGAAATCTTATACAAAGTTAACATATATAGCAGTTAGATGTGTAACTGTTTTTATACCATCTGTTATCACTTGGTCCCATCAGAATTATTAGAGCTATGTAATGTTGATCTTATTGCCATTTCTGTTTTTAACTCATGATTTTTAGTCATCTCTGTGTAAGCTTAAATGTAAAACTAAGTAACCTGGTTCGTATCAGGTTTGGCGCCGGCTCAGAGTACGGGCGCGACGTCCGCGAGGAGGCGCGGCGGAAGAAGTTCGGCATTATCTCCCGCAAATACAAACCTGACGACCAACCTTGGATACTCAAAGTTGGAGGCAAGACAGGCAAAAAGTTAGTATAAATTTCAATGGTTGAGTTATACATTTAGTTTGCCTGTGTTTAGACCAGCACCTGATGATGAAATATTATCCTTCCTAATACAAAAGCTCTTATCATCATCTATTTAGTGATCCAATATACAATCAATTTTGTCATGTTTCTAGCAGGCTAGCTAGGGTAGGTTGCTCAGCGGCGAGGATCGCTTTGGCCCATTGACGCGTGATTGGTGATCCCATGTATGTGATCACACCCTCATTTAGAATTTCGTCTTTTTGCTTTAGTCTTCCGTTCTTTAATTTTAATATAGTAGAACTAAATTTCAAAATAATAGATTAGTAACTTGTTATTTATTTAAGGATTTCAGAAAATATATGCGATAAAACAAACCACAAACCATAGGGATGACTTATTAATTTTTTTTGTAAATATTATACTATCCACTATGTTTAGCATGAGATATGGCATTAATGTTAACCCAGAAAAGTCTCAAGTCATTGTTGTTGGCAGCTCTCGGAAAATTGGTAAAGTTGATTGGTCCCAAACTCCCCATGTTGTTTTCAACGGCACTGTTATACCTTACGCTGATAAAGTGAAAAATTTAGGTATCTATATTGACACGACTCTTTCCTGGGGTCCACAGATACAAGAAGTAAGCAGAAAGATGTTTGCTTCTGCTAGTTCCCTAAGACGCCTGCGAAACTTTCTCCCTACTGCTACCAAAATTGCACTTGCGCAGTCCTTGCTTCTCCCTATCCTTGACTATGGTGACACCAGCTATCTTGATCTTACAGAGGACCAACTTGATAAACTTGAGCGACTTCAAAACTTTTGCATACGATTCATATTTGGTTTGCGTAAATATGATCACGTCTCTGAATTTCGCACTAAACTCAAGTGGTTGCCCATAAGACTTCGTCGGAATACTCACATTGTCACACTTCTATACAGTATTCTGTTCAATCCATCAACTCCTCTCTATCTCAAGGAACGCTTTCAGTTTCTTCACTCAACTCATTCGCGACTCTTGCGGTCTTCAGAAAACCTACGACTCAAAATGCCAATGCATTGTACTAATTTTACAGACAAATCCTTCAGCGTTCAAGCTGTCCGATTATGGAATGCGCTGCCAATACAAATTAGACGCGCTCAATCACAAAACGTTTTTAAAAATATGGTTAAACAGCACTATCTCACTTTATCTACTCGGCAATAAATCTACTGCCGTCCGTTTGTGAAATAATATCCTTACATTCTTTTATGTACTGTACCTATATAATTATGTATTTGTATATATAAATATATATTTGTATCTATGTATTTATTTGTGTATGTATGTATATGCATAGTCATATGTATCTTATTACGTAAGTACATATGTATATGTACGTAGTATTAGATTAATTAGATTCATAACTTCTCAATTGCAATTAGTACACCTTCTGCTACCTTCATTAGATTCTGTCAATTTTGGTCCATTCAAAGTAAATCGGTTGCCTGGAAGAGATCGCTTTTAGCGATAAGGCCGCCAATTGCATTAAAATAAGCTAATTTTCTTGTTGTATCCATTATTTTGTATTACTTATTTTTGCAATAAAGTGTACTTCTTCTTCTTCTTCTTCTTCTTTATGTACTGCATTGTGACCTTGACAAGTACAATTGTATGTTAATACCCAAGTGCTGAATAAATTTCATTTCATTTCATATAACAAATTAAAATTTAAAATCATACTCCAAAACCGACATTATAGGTATAGTTCTGTTAGAAGTATGACAGGAAAATGTTACAACCAGGAAATGGTGTTTTATGTGAATGAGTGCGATGGCAATAGTTCTATTTTATCTTATTTTTTTTTTTAATAATTACTTCTAAAAGGGCTGGTTACAAGAAGTCTGCCGGTCAGTATTTAAGCTATATGTATAACTAGATAAGTAATACAAAAATCATTTGAAAACAATGGAAAAGAACCATTATGACTATGGTTCTTTTCCATTTCACATTTCATTATCACTGGCTCTCTGACGCTTGGAGGGTAGTTAACGCACTGTTACATCCCTATTTCCGCTGTTTACTGCTGAGTTGCAATAATCGCCGATTGACGCAAATGCCAACCAGCAAATCAGCAGTAAATACTGTATATAAACTCGCGTTTTTACTATTTTCATCAGTGTATTATTCTCTGGTGAAATTACTGCCCAGCTACGGAATGGTCATAGATCTGCCGGCTGGCTTTCAGCAAGGAAACTAGAAGTAATATATTCCGGGTCGTCACTCTGTCCTTCACTAGGGCTATCGCGTAAAAGTCCTAATAACAAAATTATTATTAGTGTTCTCTATTAGTTAAATACAGTGTAGTGTTATAAGTAAAATAAAAGTAGTGCTAACACTTATGTAGTTTTTTTTTAAACTACCGTGTCGCACAAGCTAACAGCACGAACACCTGACTTAGGAAATTTATTTTTACGAGATGGGGATACTGAGGTGAATTAGTACATAAAATTTTTATATCGCAATTTAAAAACAAAGTAGCAGTTATTTTTATTAGCCTCTTGACTATTCGCGAAATCACACGTAGCCATATTTAGATTGTCCGTTTTATTGCGTATCTCTATCCTAGTAATGCCAATAGTTATTAAAATTCGATGGTGCACAGTTGAAGTCTATAACGTGGCATTGTTTTTATTCTATGTGTGTATTGCGCTGCACGTACTGTCGTTTTCTTAGCCTTGGTGTCGGAATAATAATAACTGTAGTATGTAGTATTAAGATAAAGGAAAAGTGTACCCTTTTGAAACCCACTTTTCTTTAGGTTCAAAGGCATTCGTGAGGGTGGCGTGTCAGAAAATGCTGCGTACTATGTGTTCACACATGCCGCTGATGGTGCCATAGACGCGTACCCGCTGCAGGAATGGTAAATATTATTTCGAGTTTTATTTTTATGAGAGCTTACATGAAACTCAGGTAATTGGAGAAGTTAAGATGATGTCAATTTGGGAATAGAGATTCTCCCTTAAGCTACCAGTACACAGCATTAACACACAGTAAGGCTGAGATCTATAGAGCGTACTTAGACTTTGCTCAAACTTTACTTACGTAAAACTTTGCTAAGGGTATGCTAAGCTTATACTTTGATTTGGTATTTATAGACTTTTTGAAGTTAAGATTATGCTTACCATATGCTAAGACAGACAAAGTCAAAACACCAATTGTAATTTCGTTACAAGCATTAACTTCTGTCTAAGTAAAGTCTGAGCAAAGTCTAAGTACGCTCTATAGATCTCAGCCTTAGTACTATGTGCATAAAACTTTACTACTTTAGTTCCAGTGTCCTTTATGAATATCAAAGTGTTCACATTAAACATATTTAGGATTATAATGTTAACTTCACCATAGTTGTACAACTGTTGAATAATTTTGAACGTAAATTGACCAACAATATACCCTTGGGGATGAAGATGCCTAAAAAATTATAATGTTTGAACACGTCTTTAACTATTATATATTAAAGTAACTGAAGAGGAATAATTTTATTTTCTAAAATTATTTTGCTCATTTTGGGTAAAACGGAAACCGCTTTACATTAACGGAATTTAAATAATGGTTTATCTCCTAAAAATACAGATTAACTCTTTTATTTCCAGGTACAACTTTCAGCCGATTCAGAGGTATAAAGCATTATCTGCAGAGGAAGCTGAGCAGGAGTTTGGAAGGTCAGTTGTTCTGGAATAAAAAAAAACTATTATTGTTTTAAAAAACATATAATAATTGATATACTTCCAAAAAGTCATCGACTGAATGCAGTAAAGGAAAAGTTAGGTTATTAAAGAATAAAAAGAATCAAATGATTTTCATTCGAATGTTTTTATTCTTTTCTAAGATTTGTCGAATTAAAAACAAAATCTTATATGGAACGGATTATTCTTATATGGATTCGAGATGAAACATCTGAATAAAATGAAGGGGAAAAAATATACAAAATTGGTCGGACATACAAATTTTTTGTATAAATCGTCTAACCCTTCCTTTCCTGCATTCAGTAAATGACTTTGGAAGTATTAATAAATTCTATTTCCATATTCAAGGGTTTAATGTATTAAGTATATGGATTACATAAATTCTAGTTTATTCTGTCCATATTAAGGTGAATCATATGTTTTATTGTGGCTTAATGTTTATAGACGCAACAAAGTAATGAATTACTTCTCTCTGATGTTCCGCAAGCGCATGCGCGGCGACGAAGCGGCGGACGACGCCGAAGACCCCGACGACAAGAAACCGAAAGGCGCCAAAGCTAAAAAGGGTATATTCTTCTTTATTTATTACTATTTAATTCGTATTTTCCTAGAGTATTTGGCGTTTTGTCTGCTTCGAAAATGAAGGAGCATGTCCTTACATGTGATCTGAGTGAGCGAGATTATACGACTTTCTTTACGGGTATTACGTTATTAACCTTTATTCTTATTTTCCCAACGCAAAAGTGTATAATGAACGCGTGATGTTAGAATTTAAGTGATAAAAAATTACATAAAGATTATTCGTAACAGTATCGTGATAAAAAAAATGATAATAGACAATCATTAGGTAAATCAAATTTATATTAAATGGTTCCAGATCTAAAGATATCAGAAATGGATGAGTGGATGGACTCAGATTCAGACTCATCCGGCTCAGATAAGGAGGAGAAGGACAACGACAGTGACTCCGGCGCCGCTAAGAAGAAGAAAGAAAAGAACAAAAAGGGTAAGTACTGTATTTATATACGTGCCATTAATAGGTCAAAACACGTAGTTGCATTAAACTGAGATTGCAAGTTATGAGGTCACTTTGTTAATTGGAAGGAGCTTGTCAACAATGCTAAGCATGGTTTTAAAAACCGACCGTGAGAAAAAGTGGGTAATGTTTGGTTAATTTACAGCTGCAGCAAACAAGAAGAAAAAAAAAGTGAATGACGAAGCTTTCGAGGAGAGTGACGACGGAGACGAGGAGGGTCGTGAGAAGGACTACATCTCTGACTCCTCCGAGAGGTAACATTTTAATCTTCTAATATTTCCTATAAACTTACGCTTATTACCTAATTGATTTTTATCACCGTCATTAGGTAAAGAGGTTGTAGCACTAATTACTTCCTAAGCGACCGTACTTTACAACTATCGTCTCTTCTAAAAGATTGCACGTGAAAGATGATATCATATTAATAATAATATCCTGGGACATTATTTACACACGGCCATCTGATCCCAAACTAAGCAGAGCTTGTACTATGGAAACCAGACAACTGATATACTACATTTCTTTTGTA
The DNA here is from genome assembly GCA_951640165.1 of Pseudoips prasinana. NCBI lineage: Eukaryota > Metazoa > Arthropoda > Insecta > Lepidoptera > Nolidae > Pseudoips > Pseudoips prasinana. The sequence continues at coordinate 7,771,591 of OX621236.1, forward strand.
AATACATACTTCTATAGCTACATTACACCCAGACACACAAAAAAATAAAATAATATAAGCCTTTATTGCTGTTCCATAAAACAATAAATTTACATATTAATCGATCGGTTTCACTGCACAGCTTGTCTTCTGACAAAGGCCTCCTCTAAAGCTTTCCATTTCTATCTGTCTCTCGCTGTTCTAGTCCACTCTGGACCCGCTACCTTTTTGAGGTCATCTTCCCATCTTTTTGTTTGACGCCCTTTACTTCTCTTCCCATCCCTGGGATACCATTCTGTTATGGTTTTTGTCCATTTTCCATTCGTATCTCTAATCGTATGTCCAGTCCATCGCCATTTTAAAGTTTTACATGTGTTCTTTGCATCCTTAAATTTAGTTGTATTTTTAATTTTTTCTAGTCTTATGCTATCTTTCCTCTTGACGCCCATTACGCTTCTCTCCATTCCGTTTTGACATACTTTATTTTGTTTATTAAGGTATCTGTCAATGCCCATGTGTGGCAACCATGAGTTAAGCATGGTAAAATGCACATGCCCAGACACACAAACACCTACCCAAATACAAAATTTACTAGCATTTTCTGCAATAAAACGTTTTAACCAACACAGTTATATTTTCTATTAAATTGTTACTAGCGGAATTAGTTGACATATTTTCCTCGAAAACAATTTCAAATATGATTTTGTTACAGTGATTCAGACCACGAGACCAAAGCCAACAAGGAACTCAAAGGTGTCGCAGAAGAAGATGCCCTCAGGTAACGAACTCACTTTGTGATTAATATATTTATTTTTTATTCTGTTTTATCCAGAGTTTGTAGACGAATAACGAGATTAAGTAGCTACGCGTGCGGCCAAGCTATCGAAAGGTGACCGCCAAATTGGGGTAATTTCTAACATTCTCAATGCTTCTGAGGTCGTCTTAAAATCTTCGGACCCGCTAATGCCGGTATGAAGCGGCGTTAATCTTCATTAATTTTAGACGTTTTTAAAAGACAAATCTCAATATTACTGTGTATTTTTTCTATAAATAAAATAAAAAAGGTTTTTATTGACTTACTTTAAAAAAAAGCGCTTGTAAACAGTCAGAACATGTTTGTAGTTAAATAGTTGTATACATTATTATTTCTAGTTACATAGATATTTAAGTACACGGATTGTATGAAAACATTTATAAAATTTATTTCATAATAGCAATGATAATTAGCTAGCTTGTATCAAGTTATTGTCAAAGAGATTATGTTTAAGTTTAACTATCAAAATTTATAGTTTTAGCTATATTTTTACTACATATTGTCTGAATTATTACTACATATGTTCTTAACAGAGAAATCCCAATATCACCCGGGATTTAAACCCAGGATTTAATTATCTGTGTTTTAAAAAACTAATATCGAGAGTCGAGAATTTGAAATGAAAAAATAAAATAGATTTAGGCAATGTTCACATTAAGTGTCTGTCATTACTATTGACGCTACCGGAAATTTGTAGCGCTGCGTAGCGGAATGCCAGTACATTTCAGATGCAAATTGATCGTAATATTCTTTCTCTTTGTATCCTTGATACACTTTAAATTTGGTTTTCCCAATAGCTAGCTTTAGGGGTAGCATTACAGAGGTCGTTCAGATTACCGTTTTATATTTTTTTCTAATATTTTTTTTAAAGACTTGGAAGCAAGACGGAATTATATCCCTGTGTCGCGGGGTACTTTACAAACATGTAATAGACGGACACAAATTACATCCAGACTCAGAACATCTATTTATGGGTCACACAAATAGTTGTCCGGCGCGGGACTCGAACCCGCAACACGAAGAGGCGAGGCGACTGCCTTAGCCGCTGCGCCACAGGTGCAGTCAAGTCAAGTCAAGTGGTACATACAAGCGATTCGAATCGAATAGCTATTGATTTCGTATCCGTCCACCCCCGTCAAGTAATCGTTGCTCGTGAAATTTAAAAATTTCGGGAAACTAAGTGTCTCAATCGTCAATTTTTGTTAATCTAGAACTTTTGATTCCAGAAAACTCTTGACCTCCGACGAGGATTCAGAAGAGGAACAGGAGAACAAAGAGAAGGAGGACGACGAACAAGAGGACGAGCCCACCAAGGAGGGCGAGGAGCGAGCCAAGAAGCTCAAGAAGAAGAAGCAACCTGATGCCGCTAAGAAAGGTATACTGCATACTAACGCTTATATGTAATGGATGGATGATATTATGGCTAGGCTTCTGTCCGTTATCACACTAATATTATAAAGGCGAAAGTTTGTGAGTGTGTATGTTTGTTACTTCTTGACGACTAAATGGCCGTAGCGATTTTAATAAAATTTGATATAAATAGGCTATAGATTATAAAGCTTAACGCTGATAAAACTGCGGGGCACAGCTTGTAAATCATACTAGTAAAAAGCGGTTTATAGAGGCACTCATAACAAAGCATAGATGCTTTCACTGGTTCGTAAGTGATCGGCGAGGTTAAGCAACTAGGTTCGCGGTCAGTCCATAGATGGGTGACCTCCATAGTGGTTTAATTTTTGAGCGTGTCCGTGCTTCGGAGGGCACGTTAAGCAGGTGTTCCCGGTTGTAGCCATTACACAAGGCCATTTTAGAGGCCTACTGTGCGGTCTGAACAACTCCATATAGGGACATATTAAAGTGCATAAGTGTGTTCCCAAATACAGGTGCATTGATGATCTGATGGGACGGCTGACTGACACGATCAGAAAGAGGTCTGGTACAGGAAGTAGGACAAGCTTAACGTGGCCTCTCCTAGATAGAAGGGCGTACCGTGACTGCTGACACTGAATACTGTTTTTTTATTCTTAATAGAGAAAATCTGATTCTCTTTAAGGGTTGGCTTCAAGAAAATTCATTAATGAATTAAGCTCGCCTATGTACAGACGCCAGCACATCCAGCTAGCCCGATCTGTCAAATTTCTTTTATAGATTTTCATCTTTATCACATAAGCATAAGTTTCACTTTCAATTGGGAAAATTTGACAGATTGGGGTAGCTTGAAGTGCTGGCGTCTGTACATGCCTTTTCTTTTGTAACTATAATGATAATAATATCCTGGGACATTATTTACACATGGCCATCTGATCCCAAACTAAGCAGAGTTTGTACTACCAGATTAGTGATATGTTACATATACTACTTTTATTTTGTAAATACATACTTATATAGTTAATTACACCCAGACTCAGGAAAAAACTATATATGTTCATGCACACAAATATCGGAATGGGAATCGAACCCACGACCCGCGGCGTGAAAAGCAAGCATTTGCCAACCACGCCAATAGTCCCGTCAGACTATTAACTTGCAACTGTTTCTGGATGCAATAAAGAATAAAGAAATTCGAATATCACTTTGGCTCAAACTTGGATTTGAACCCTGACCCTCATTGTAAATACGAAATATGTAGACTTCAAATAGTGTTTATTTATATTGTATACAGAGTCGAGTAGCGAGTTAAGCTCCGACTCTGACACTGATCCAGAGAGCAGTAACACCAAGAAGCCTAGCAAGAAGACCAAAACTGACAAAAGCGGGTCTGGACCCTCTACTTCTGGTAAGTAAACATACCCAACGAGTTTTATTAGTTTGTCCTTTAATGAGATAAAGATATTTTATTTCGGAAGGATGGGTACATGGTTCATGTTATTGAAGAAAAATCAAAAGTCCAGCCATACTTAACCTGCTGGCGTACAAAAACTTAACATACAATAATTGCTATCAATTTCACATTATATATAAAACAAATTTAATTATAATTTCTATAGCTATATCTTTTATAAAATAGCAATAAGTACAATATTTTTCATGTCGATAAATTATATAAGTATTAAAATGTCAATGAATGAAATAATTAATAACTAGGTATATAATAATACTACCTAGTCGCAATTTTTTCTTCTTGACAACATTTTACAGTTAGAATTAGCTATATCTATTATGGGGGTATTCGCAAACCCCTAAAGGAGCATTTATTTATCATTTTATTTGATGTTTAAAATTTTCAAACATGTTGGTTATAGTAATTTGAATAGTGGCAAATCCTCTATTGGTTAGCATCGTGAGATCCGCGACCCTTGAAAGAGGGTATGTCAAGGGCCCTTACGCTATGGTAAGTGCTTAGCATCAAAAGGATCATATCTTTGTTCGCTTACTTATCGATGCAAAAATATTCACCTCATGGTGATATAATACCATAAATGAATCCGATCAGTAGCATGCGTATACTAAGTTTGTGTTTTCTAAGTAAGAATGAATAAATTGGATATTGGTATTAGTGAGATAGTTAGAAATCTTTAATTCTCTTGGGCTTTTGGTTGTGACTTAGAACTATCACTAGTTTAAACATATGGTTGCTTTAATTTAAGCTTAAACTGTTACACTGTGAATGAGGGTAATAAATTTCTATGTGGGATGATTTAAGCGTAACTGAAAAACAAAATTCAATTAGTGATTTCTAGTGATACAATTTTCTTCGTAATTCTTATTTTTCCCATATATTAAACTTTAATGATATCAAAATTGGTACGAAGATATAACGAAAAATACAATAGATACATTCCTTTTTCAAATCTATTTAAAATGCTCTAAGCGATTAAAACAATATAGACAAGACTCGTACTTAAATCGCACTTTAAGTCCGCCGTGCGTTATCTTTGCACGATATTTTATCGTGTTAGAATTACACAGACAATAACTGTGGGCGTGTATTCAAACGGCGAAACTTTCGAGGTAATTGTAGTGGTGAAGTATAACTGAATTGAATGTCCCAGCGGGCGGCAGCGCCAACACGTCCCGCGCGGGCACGCCCACGCCCACCGCTGCGCAGGCTGCCGTGGCGGCCGCCGCCGCCGCCAACAACGCGCCGCCCAGCAAGCGGCCCAAGCTGGACCCGTCCTACAAGTGAGTAGTGTATTTATATAGCATTATTATATATAAGAGTTAGACAAACACCTGGTGGTAAGTAATCACCGCCGCTCATGTACACTTGCGATATCAGAGGAGTAGGAGGTTGGCGTTGGCGTTGCTAGAGAGAGACGCAAATAAGTGTTATTGACCCTTTTTTACGGAAATGCACACTACGCATGCCTATCGCTCAGGGAGGCGACGGTTTATTTTGGACTCACTAAAAACACCAATTATCTACATACTTAAGTATGTATTTACAAAAAGAAAAGTAGTATATATAGTACATATATCAGTTATCTTACTTAGGTACGCTCCGCTCACTCAATGACAATATCCTACTTATATTATAAATTCGCGAAAATGTGTGAGTACCTATGGACGTATGTACGAGTATGATTGTTTCTATTTCACGCATAAACTACCAAACAGATTTTGTTGAAACTTTATAGTAATATAGCTTTATAACTAAAAAAACAGACCGAATATGACCGAATTTAATTTCACCAAAAACTTTCTTACTTTTATCGTTTCGTTTTTGCTTTTTATTTCACCGAAGTTACGTCTGCCACTGTATCGCTTAACCTATTCTAAATTCGTATTTTATTTCTTTACTCCTATGTTTAATTTGGTAGAAAAACTTCTCACCGAAGTTAGTTGTTCGATGTATTGTGTTTCCGAACATTTATTATACCACTATTGTAATTACCATATTTAAAAACACTTCGGTAGCAAACCTCACTGTTCTTGTAGCGGGGGCTCTGGGTACTCGTGACCGATCGCGCCTGTACGGTCTCATCGCCGTACATTTTTCTGCTTACTCTGCAACCTACTTTAGGCTAACGATGCCCGGCATAATTTAGCAATATAAAATAGCATTACTAACGAATTTACATATAGTGAACTTAGTGTGTAGCTATCAACAACTATTGGGAGAAATAATCGCCTTCTACTCTAGTACTGTAATTTACTTATAACTTAGATAAACTCAACTATTGCATCTTAGAGTCTGTGCACACCACGCTTTTATACTACAGAGCAGTTTGTTTGCGTCAACGGTGCGTTTAAAAAACGTGGTGTGCATGGCTTATTCCGTTTATCCACCCTAAAAAAGCCACCCTAAGGAGGATACTCGGAAACGCGTGTCCTTCTATCCACCCTGAACGGGGTGGATAACCGTAATTCATATAATATGTTTCTTCCGATTTTTTACCCCAAGTACAGTTGAATCAAATCAATATCTTTTAAGTTTTAATTTAATATTTATTGTTAAGCGAATAACATAAAATAGTCTTAAAATCTAAATTGTAGGTACATGGTACTATAAGATAGAAAGCCGAAGCGGGGCTGGTGGTTTTTTATAAATTTTGCAATATGTCCAGAAAATGACCAACGCTTATTTCATTATTGAGTAGACGTAGTTGCGTATCCTGGATAAATTCGTCCCTTTTAATGTATATTATAGTAAACAAAACTATTTTCAGCTCAAAGAAGAAGGTAAGTATGTACATCTAAAGTATTTTAATGTTCACGAAGTTTCTTGGACTGGGTTTGTGTATGTTTTTGTGTTAATGACTGTACTTAGGCAGGTGAGAAAAACGGAAGAAACATATTATATGAATTACGGTTATCCACCCCGTTCAGGGTGGATAGAAGGACACGCGTTTCCGAGTATCCTCCTTAGGGTGGCTTTTTTAGGGTGGATAAACGGAATAAGCCGTGTGCATAGGCCTTTAGTGGAAGGTGTTTCTCTTTAGTTAACTTACAACCCGTCATAATAAATCGGTACGGAGTTAACAACTACAACCTGTATAACGCCATTACCCCCGCTGTATACTACAGCCTCAGCGAGACTCACCCGAGGGGGGCATAAACGCCTCCCCCTCCCCAGCACGCACACGCTTGTTTAGGCAACCCGAGCTACAGCAGGTTACCTCTTCCCTAGACCGCTTATACAAGACGACTGGAGATGCCCTCCTCCAACCGCCAGCGATCCCCGGAAGTGTTATTGACCCTGCTCCCCACCCTGATGGGCTCTGTCGACTTTACTCGCACTCAAAAACACAACGTTAAATTATTAATGTTATTATTATGAAATGTCTTCTTTAAGGTGGAGGGAAATACTTCCCCAGTCGGGTTGTCTTACCTGTCGTCTGTGTCAGGTTGGGTTTGACAGGTCCTAAACGTGTAATTCCGTTCCCAGCGAGTGCGGCGTGACGGAGGAGGCGGTGCGGCGCTACCTGGCGCGCAAGCCCATGACGACCACGGAGCTGCTCACGAAGTTCAAGTCCAAGCGCAGCGGCGTGCGCAGCGAGCGCCTGGTGGAGACCATGACGCAGATACTCAAGCGGATCAACCCCGTCAAGCAGAACATTAACGGGAAAATGTACCTTAGCATTAAGAACTCGTGATAATCCTATCGAATAAATATATTGATGATTTTTTGTATTGGCTGATTTTATTATTTGAAGGGATGCAACGAATTAGGTATTTCAACACTATAGGTGAAGATTGTAATGTTTTGTGGTATAGATAATAACAGAACATTATTCACATTATTCACACACTGCCATTTGATCCAAACTAAGCAGAGCTTGTACTATGGAAACAAGATAACTCAGAGATGCAGGTCAAACAGACATGTTCCTGCACACAAATATCTGTCCTGAGTGGGAATAGAACCCATGTCCTGCGGCGTGAAAGGCACCAACCACTCTAAAATATGGTTAGACTTTGATTTTTTAAGTTTTTTATTTTCATATGTCAGTAGAACAGTTACCATGACCCAGGGTACAGATGCCAGCACATCCGGCTACCCCAATCTGTCAAATTTCTTTTATAGATTTTCAACTTTATCACAAAACTATAAGGTTCACTTTCAATTGGAGAAATTTGACGGGTTGGGGTAGCTTGATGTGCTGGCGTCTATACCCTGGGTCATGGTAACTGTTGTACTGACATACGAATATACATAATAATTCCTGGGTTTAACAAACATCTTAAGTAAGCTAAGTAAGTAAATCATTACTATCATAAATTAAATGTCATTTCTCATACAACCGTCATACCTAGAAATAATTATGTTTACTTAACCATATTGCTACAAACTGGTTCTGACTATTTACAAGCGTTTTTTTAGAGTCAAGAAAGTTAAGTTTGGAAATAATAAATGATTGCAATATTTCGAGATTTATATTAGAAGTGACTTCATATTTTTTCTGTCTACGTAACTACACACGTCAAAAGTATCTAGGGATTAAGTGCATTTGTAACTATAATAGTATCATCATATTAATTTACGAAATATAGTCTTCCAGACTGGCTTTTGATGATCCCTTGATCCCTACTTTGCCTCAAATCGAAGCTCCTTACCAATATACATCCTACTAATATTATAAATGCATATGAATGGATGTATGGATGTTCGTTACTCTTTCACATAAAAACTACAGCACGAATTTTGATGAAACTTTGTAGTATTATAGCTTATGAAATAATGAAATATATTCAGCGTTTGGGTAATTACATACACTTGTACTTGTCAAGCTCACAATGTATTACATAAACACAGTTTAAAAACAGTCATTAAAGCAACAAAATATTTTTAATTATTCCGTCCGTGTGGTCTGTTTCGTCACATATTTTTTTATTATCCTTAAATAAATAATAAATAGCAAGTTACTAAGCTATTATTGTTACATTTAGCAATTGAATATTAAAATTAAAGAATTGAAATAACGAGCAGTTAGCTAGCGCAAAAGGCTGTACCAGTAGCTTAGTTTAAGCGACTAATACCTGAGGGCACACTTATGGGGTTCGGGCGACAGCTCAGGCGGCCGCTAATGTAAAAAGATGGAATTCAAATTTGGGTCAGATCACTTGCACGGGATTAACGATTATATATCGGAATAACACATAGGCTATAATATACAAAGTTTAACGCAGGTAAAACCGTGGGGCACAGCTAGTACACACGGCTACACATCAAGCTATACATTTCCAGTATAAGCTGATCCCACGTTGTATAGGAATTCCATACAATGACATGTCAGCTTATACTGGAAATGTATAGTTTGATGTGTAGCCGTATGTACATAATAATAATACCTAATAAGTTTGACTGGGAGAAAATGCCTTCGGAATTAAATCTGCCCTTGTACTTACCTATACGTGCATAAAGTTTAAAAAAATAATTACAGACGCAAAAATAAACTATAAAAATATTTATAAAAGCTTTTTAATAGTACGTGTTTTTATAACTGAGCCATAGTAGAGAGGTATATTATTAATAAATAGTATTAATCATAGATCACAGTATGCTCTTATTTAATAGATAGTCGGCTAGCCCTCCTCTTCCATTCTCTGAAACAAAAAGTAAACACGTCATATGCACCGTATGATAACAGTGTGGCTACCAAATACCAAAGACGGGGCTGTTGGCGTAGTTGGCAAATGCTTGCTTTTCACGCTGGAAGTAGTGGGTTCGATTCCCACCCGGACAGATATCTGTGCATGAACATGTCTGTTTGTCCTGAGTATGGGTGTAATTTATGTATATAAATGTATTTACAAAAGTAGTATATCAGTTATCTGGTTTCCATAGTAGGTACAAGCTCTGCTTAGTTTGGGATCAGATGGCCGTGTGTAAATAATGTCCCAGGATATTATTATTATTATCCCAGGACAGCAGACAAACCTAAATCATTAAAAATGGGTACATAATAGACAGTGAATTTTATACTTTACTAGCTGTGCCCCGCGGTTTTACCTGCGTTCAACTTTATAAATTATAGCCTATGTGTTAATCCGACGGTTAACTCCATACCAAATTTTATTAAAATCGCTACAGCAGCTTAGCCGTGAAGAAGTAACAAACATACACACTCACAAACTTTCGCCTTTATAATATTAGTGTGACTACATATTGATACACCCGCGTTAAACTTAACAAATTATAGCATATGTGTTATTCGGATATATAAGCTATATTATTACAAAATTGGGTAGCTTTTATTGTGAAAGAGTAACAAACATACATACGTCCATACCCACAGACTTTCGCGCATTTATAATTAAGTATTAGTAGGATTTATATTATCAATGAGTGAGTGGGGCGTACCTAAGATAACTGATATGGGTACATAGGTACTACATATACATACTTTTCTCTTGTCAATACATACTTAAGTATATAGATAATTATACACACATGTGCATGCAGAAAATTTCTGTCCTGGGTGGGAATAACGCACAACCTGCGGCGTGTAAGACAAGCAACCACGCCAACCGTTGCATTAATGGAGTGAACACTTAACTTACCCAAAACTTATCGTACCTCCCCTAATGATTCGGTCGCCATCTTCTATGGTCTGCGGCATATCCTGGCCTGATGTCTCCGGTAAGAGCAGCGCTAATAACGCAGCTATCAACCCTAGGGTACCCAAGATTATTAGAGGCAGCGAATCCCACAGTTGTTTCTGATGAACAAAACAGAAAATCTTTTGACTTATGGCAATAAGAACCAACTGTAGTTGTATAATAATAATAAAAAGAAAATAAGTTACGATTGATGAGACAATAAATCTCAAGTTGAGCGCCGTCGTCACCCGACTCGCACTGCAGGTGCCTTCACTCCCAGTCGTGTATGCGATGCTGGCTGGCGACTCCACCAAATGGGACGCCGTGGTCTTCTTCTGTGAGGCAGTTTTGCTGCAGAAGGCGGCCGCCGAGTGGGATCGGGAACGAGCCGATCCCGCTCGTAGGCGGAGGAGGCGTCGGGGCGGCGGCGGCAGCCGTTAGCCCAACTCCCCTCGGGGCCGCGGCGGCAGTGTGAGAAGTGTCCTCTACTGCCGCCACGTACAAGCGGCTTCGGGATGACAGCGATCTGTCTGTGGCGCAGTCGCTGTGCCGGACTGGCAGGAGTCGGCAATAGGGGAGGGCAATCCAAAGGAGCCCTCCCAGGGTACGTGTCCCGACCATCTGGGACATGGCGCAAAAGGGAGTACCGGAGCAGCATACCCGCGTTCCCGGGACCCCACCATCAGGCGCCAAGAGAAGTCCACGGCAGGTAAGTTTAGTCAGTGCAAGTCCGATATACCCACCCGCAGACACTTTTTGCGGGTGGCATGCGAAGGCATTCCCCCTGCCTAATCAAAAAAAAGGGTGCCTTCACTCCAATAAGAGAGGATAGGCTAATGGTTACTTGAAACACCAACAACCTCGCAGGACTACATAGCTAACGACATAAGCAACAAGTTTTGTTTGAAAGGTGAACTTGACTAGTATAATACTATGTAATACACTATAATAAATTTGGTACAAATCCATGATGGCCGCCATCACAAAATGGCGAATTATATTTGTTTTAAACTCCTTCAATATGGGTGACGAATGTAAGGGCTAAACTAGTAGAACAAGTACTATACATTTTGACAAATGTAGTGAGTTTTATAAATTTATTTTATAAGAGACTGAACGCAAGGCTCGAGTTAACAGACCATTTAATTGTTAGAACATTTAGTTTCAAGGACGTTTCGTGGTTGAGCTTTTAGCAAAGGGATTGGTTCAACCACAAAACCTCTTTTCCTTATCGTATGGACAGTGGTTACCCTAGGAGTTGTTCAAGCCGCCCAGTAGGCCTCAGACATGACTTAACGACTGTTGTGTTATGTCTATAACCGGGACCGACAGCTTAACGTGCCCTTCGAAGCACGGAGATGCTCAGAAATTAAACCACTTTGTTGGTCATCCATCTATCATCGAGCCTAGTTACTTAACCTGTCCGATCACGTAGGGACCGGTAAGAGCATCTAGCTATGAGTGATGAAGTCGGAGGGAATACTAACAGAGTATACGATGTAAGGAGCTATCGCTGTGGCCACAAAGCCGATCGTGTGCAACGCAGCAGACCCTGAAGCACGGACTGGCGTGGCCAGCAGCTCTGTGGCCCACTGGACCATAGCGTTGAAGGGCAGGTTGATGAAGAACCGTGATAATATTGCCAGCGCCGTTTGGAAGATTCCTGCGAACAGAAGTTCCACTTCTTGAAGTAGATTATGGAATCCTTACAGACGCCAGCACATCCAGCTACCCCAATCTGTCAAATTTCCTTTATAGATTTCCAACTTTATCACATACGCATAAGGTTCACTTTCAATTGGGGAAATTTGACAGATTGGGGTAGCTTGATGTGCTGTGGCGTCTGTACACTATGTCTATTGAAACAAGGTGTATTATAAGTAGTAGACGTACGTTAAAGAGATTATTTTGCCCATGGAAATGAACAACGTGTAGTACTTAGATATTATTATAAAGGTGACAAAAGTGCTCTGGGATTGCATTTGTTCTAAGTCAACTTACTGATGGCTACTGAGTTTTCTGGCAGTTTTTCAGTAGCTGCCACGTCATGCACTGCACGGTGGGATAAAAAAATGACGATTCCATGTTAAATTATTACGAAATAAATGAAATTTGAATTTGAGTGATCAACATGCAAAATACACAAAAAATATTCTGTTCATAGAAGAATGTCGATTGGCTGACTACTCTGCCAGCAAACTACCATTCAGTTAGATTTAGTATAAGTTTTATGTAAACATATTCGATGTGATGAAGATGCGATTGAATCTATTCTCCAGCACATGTCTGAGCCATACCGCTCAGTGTCATTTTCATTGATTGATCTTTTTGTTATCCTAGCTAACAGGAGATGTAGTGGTGAGTAAGAGGGAGGGACTAGTCACATAAAGAAAGATAGAACGTACCTACCTTTAGGAACCATCGTGGCAATAAAGGCTATTATCGCAGAAATGCCCATCGGCCAAGCAGTCAAATTCCTGCGACCCCATCTGAAATACAATACTGTTATTAACAACCTCTTCTTCCTAGAGAGTTGATGGCCATCTAAATTATGTCCGCCCAGAACGGGGTGGAATTGGGATGCACGAAAGGAGCCTCCCCGCGTAACATATCTACCTGTGTAATTTACGTATAGGTACCTACGTCCGGCGCATCCTGGCCGACCCTAGTAAAATTCTATCCTGACTGGTAAATCTTTTCACTACGATGGCAATCCCAAATTCATGTATTAACACCTTAACCCTTTTCCGGGCAGTGGGGATATAGTTACCACCACATTTTGAACCCTATTAGCTTATAATAAGGTCCAAAACCAATGAATTAGGAATATACCTACTGCCTGTTAAAGGGTTAAGTACCTATTGAGATAATATTCAAAACAGATTGTTTCTATGGTTCTTGTCTGCTTAAGTATTAACTCAGAATTACTCCGAATTCATTGTCAAATTCAACAAAAATATAATCTCAGCATGCACATAATTACGTTTAGATATTCATATAAAATTAATTCGTAAAAGCATATATAATAATAACAATACCGTTTGATGTACATATGGCTACATATCAAGCTATAAATTTCCAGTATAAGCTGATCTCGCGTTGTATAAGATTTCCATACAAGGAGAGGTCAGCTTATATTTGAAAAGTAAAGCTTAATATGTAGCCCTGTGTACCTATGTTGTATTTCAATATGTATACACGATTTGGTTCCAAAACTGTACGTGTAGTGAGCATTTGTTTCATAAATAAATAGAGATATAGCTATAGATTTATAAATATAAGTAAATACCATGGGATAACTAACACACTGCCATCTGACAACAAAATAGGCTGAGCTTGTTCTATGGCAACCAAACAATTAAATTAAATTTGATAAACATTTTTATATATTTCTAAATATCATATTACGCCCAGAGACCGAACTATTAATCGTACTCATCACACAATGATTTTGTTCTAGGTGGGGATCGAACCCCCGACCTCTGGCTTAGCAATTAGGGTCACAATGCACTAAGCCAACCGGCCACTCAGTGTGTTCTGTAAGGTGGAACTATCCCCAGCCGACTTGGCCATAGAGTGAAATAAATGATAATGTCCTCCTGGCCGAATTTCAGCCACGGCGGCCAGTCTCAACACTCTCAACAGAGATCTATCTGCGCGGGACATATTATAGTGCTCAAGTGTGTCCGCAAACACAGGAGCACTTTCTATTCCATCACTCTCATGATCCGATGGGACGCCTAGCGACACGACCGGAATGAGGTCAAGCACAGGACCGACGGCTTTACGTGCTCTCCGAGGCACGGGGGCATAATACTGCCATCTCCCAGACTTCGGGCTGATGCTGAGAAATTTCTCTTCTTACAGAAAAGTCCCAAAATCACTTTTTGCCCGATCCGGGATTTGAACCCAAGACCTCGTTATCTGCTGGTGAACACGCTACCGCGAGACCAACGGGGCAGTCCAGTAGAGTGAAATAACGTAATGGCAACAGGTACTTAAACTAGCCGGCATAAAACCAAACTAGTAACCTAAATTTAATTAAAAAAATACTAACTTATCTAATAAAAATGCCAGTATCAAAACTGAGGGTATCTCCGTCGCCGCCTGCAGCGAGAAGGTAATGAAGAAATCCAGCCCAAGCGAGTGGGATAGCCGGACTAACACGTCATAAAAGATTGCGCACACAGAGTACACTATCACCATCAGACCCATGGCACGGCGAAGTGGCGGGCTCATCCTCAGAGCCTTGACAAACGTTATGTTGGGTTGAGCTTTCCTTTGGTTTGCAAATGCCTGTGAGAAGAAAACATAAAGAGAGAACCAAATTCACTTCAACGTAATCTTGTTGGATTGTATGGAGGCATAGACTACTGGAGAGCCGTTCTTTCATGTGAATGTGACAGCTAGCTATATGGATCATCAGATCTTGATACCCACTAAACGTACGTACCTACTGTTGTATAATTTACCACGATAAATGACGTAGGTCAGACACGTCAAACGCCACCAGGAACTTGTATAAGCCTAGAAGGTCATTGGTCCATCTTGATTGTCCGGTGAAGTAGTAAATACTTCGCCGGACAATCGAGATGGACCAATGACCTTGTGTGGGTCGCTGGAAGTCGTTGAATGCGGATAGCGCAAGACCGGCAATTGTGGAGATCTTTGGGGGAAACCTTTGTCTAGCAGAGGGCGTCTTTCGGCTGATATGATGATAGGCTTAGTCATCCAGGAAATAAAACTACAATCTATGTATGTACTCGCGCCGCAAGGCATATGCTCTCGTGGTTCGAACTTTCACTCTGGGCGGTTACTGAAGGGGAGATACAATAGAGAGTAATTTTTTATGGGCGTTTTGTGCAACTGTTGCTAAACGTTAATTCACGAAGACTCCGAGTCTTCGTGTACTGGTCGGATTGATGATAAGAGAGAATGTATTGTTCGATACGAATTCAAATAAAGGGTTATGGAGGACGCTGGTGGTCGCGGTGTGTTGGCGGTTGTACTCCCGTTAGGCGAGACTATATGTCGGTTGACGAAGAACTCGTGTCACTATCACAATGTATTATGATGAGGTAAAAAGAGTAATCTTTGTTTTAAGTAAGAAAACAATGTGTTCAATTTCAAAAATAATATCCTGGAACATTATGCGCACACGACTATCTGATCCCAGAGCTTGTACTATGGAAACCAGATAACTGATATACTATATAAACTACGTTTCCTTTGTGTATACATACTTACATAAATATTTACACCCAGACTCAGGACAAACAAAGGTGGGAATCGAACCCACAAACTGCGTCGTGATAGACAAGCATTGCACCAACCACGCTAATCAGCCCGTCAAAATATGTACAAGTTTAATATTAGGTATGTTTAAGTTTTCCTTTTTTTACAAGCAATTGGAATATGGACTTTGGTTGGTGGTTGGCTGACGGTGACGAATATCATCATCCCGTGTACCAGGGAATATTTACCAGAGAAGGGGCAGCAGCTTTTCTCTGTGTACTATGACCATCATACTGCGATCGCAAAGGCGTTGGTATGTACAGCAAGCTACCCCAATCTGTCTCATTTCGCCAACTGAAAGTGAACCTTATGCTTATGTAGTAAAGTTAAAAATCTATAAAATAAATTTGATAGATTGGGATAGCTGGATGTGCTGGCGTCTGTACTTAACCTACACACGCCAACCGGCTCGTCAATAAAATGTATGACACTTAACATATTCAGCCCAAATATTATTACTTACAACAATTTTGACTATGACCTCTTTAGGTACGGTGGTTCTATTCACTCTTTCAAACTTCTTGAGTACCTTCAGTGCCTGATTGACGCGTCCTCGGTCTATCAACCACCTAGTAAAAAAAGTTTTATTAAATACAAAGTTACAAGCATAATAATTGTGTAAGAAGGCGATCTATTATCGATAGTTGCTGCACAATAACAAGTAGTTTAATGAGAAAGGGACAGTGCATTCCACCCAGACGCCGCCAAAATTTTTGGAAGTCATAATGAACACATTTGTGTGCATTTTAGTGACTTAGTACAAAAATTAATTAGTTTAAGTTAATTTTGCTTCGCCAAAGTCACCGACATAGCCCGAAGAATTGCAAAGCTGAAGTGGCAGTGGGCAGGGCACATAGCTCGTAGAGCCGACGGCCGTTGGGTCAGAAAGGTTCTCGAGTGGCGACCACGAACTGGAAGACGCAGCGTGGGGTCGTTGGAAACCGCTGGCCTTTATGCAGCAGTGAACGTATTTCGGCTGATATGATGACGGTGATGATGATGAATCTTGCTTAACTTAAACTCAATTTAGTGATGTTATAGAATCTACAATTTGTGAGATAAGTAAGTATAACTATATTTATTTTTTACAAGTCTTACGAGAAATTCCCGGACTTAAAGATTTAAATTAATAATAATGTGAAGTGATCCACTCTAAACCAATGAACATTAACACTTACTGGAAACATTTACTCATAATACTTTTTTTTCAAAACTGCTCTGCCGGGATGCATTAAACGTAATAGCTAATCAAAAGCATGTAGTTACCATCTTTCAGTTAGGTACTTGTAGCGAAAGGAAATTATATGATCATCACCTCATACTCTCCGGAACCGTCCAGGGAACTATGACAACCGCGAACATAGGTAGCGAAGTGACCCACACGAGCTTCCGCCAGTCAGAAATCCACAACGCGATCCAGGGGAGAGA
The DNA here is from genome assembly GCA_951640165.1 of Pseudoips prasinana. NCBI lineage: Eukaryota > Metazoa > Arthropoda > Insecta > Lepidoptera > Nolidae > Pseudoips > Pseudoips prasinana. Next base: position 7,788,590 of record OX621236.1, read on the forward strand.
GATGCAGCCTCCTCCGAAGAACAGAGCGACCGCGATGTTCACCACTTTACTACGCCATTGCGGACCCACGTATTCCAATACTGTAATAATAATATTCTGGGGCATTATTCACACACGGCCATCTGATCCCAAACTAAGCAGAGTTTGTGCTATGGCAACCACATAACTAATATTATGATTATTATGTCCTCCTGGCCGAAATTCACCACGGCGGCCAGTCTCAATGGAGATTAGCCAATCGCGCAGGGCATATTATAGTGCACAAGTATGTGCGCAAACACAGGGGCACTTGCTATTCCATCACTCTCATGATCCGATGGGACGACTAGCGACATGACCGGAAAGAGGTCAGGTACAGGACCGACGGCTTTACGTGCTCTCCGAGGCACGGGGGTATAATACCGCCAACTCCCAGATTTCGGGCTGATACTGAGAAATTTCTTTTTACGGTAAAATCCCAAAATCCCTTTTTGGCCCGACCGGCGACCCGGGATTTGAAGCCAGGAACTCATTATCTGCGGTTGAACACGCTACCGCTAGACCAACGAAGCAGAATAACTACTATACTACATAGGTATACCTACTACTTTCCTTTTGTAAATACATATTTATATAGATAATTACACCCAGACTCCGGACAAGCAGACATGTTCATGCACACAAATATCTGTCCAGGGTGGGAATCGAACTCACGACCTCAGGCGTGAAAAGTAGCCATCACTAACCATGCCAAGAAAATAATAATTATTAGGTTAAAATTAATACGTACCTAAAATGTATATCATCATGAACAAATTATCATAGGCCATGCCGACGAGGAATCGGCATATAGCGAAGTCGACGAAATTCTTAGTGTACGTTGTCGCTAACCCTCCGATTGCGCCTATCAAATTAGCACCTGAAAGTTATTTCCAAAATTAGAAAATAATAAAGTGTCTTCTCATTTATCATGTCAGCCAAAGTACATCCACTGCTGGACAAAAGCCTCCCCAAAGAATTGGGGGATATGCTATAATCGCCACGCTTGGCAGACGGTTTGGCGATCGCAATTTGATGGTCACAGTTCACAGAAAAACGTTGCTGCCCGTTCTCTGGTAGGTATTCCCTCGGTCAATTTCTACGCTCCCCACGGGATGAGACGGGGTGATGATATTCTATGCGGTCACCACACAGCAACCAAACACAGCAGAGTGTTCTTATAATAAAGTAAGTAATAATGACCTCCCGGCCGTTTGCTGGCTACGGCGGCCAGTCTCAATGGAGATTAACCAACAGCGCAGGATATAGCTAAACGCTCTCACCGCTCCGTAAGCGATCGGCGAGGTTAAGTAACTAGGACCGCCAAAGAGTGGTTTAATTTCTGAGCATCTCATGCTTCGGAGGGCACGTTAAGCTGTCGGTCCCAGTTGTAGTCATTAGAAAACAGTCGTTAAGCCATGAGCAGCTTGAATAACTCTGACACTAGGGTAACCACTGCCCATACGATAAGGAACGAAGGAAGGAAGGAAGAACACAGTAAACAAGTCTGTGCGTAAACACAAATGCACTTTCTATTCCAACACTCTCATGATCCGATGGGACGACTAGTGACACGACCGGAAAGATATCAGGTGCAGGACCGACGGCTTTACTTGCTCTCCGAGACAAGGGTGTGTAATACCGCCAACTTCCAGACTTCGGGCTGATACTGAGAAATGTGTTTTAACGAAAAAATCCCAAAATCAATTTTGGCCAAACCAGGGATTTGAACCCAGGATCTGCGGCTCAACAGGCTAGACCAACAAGGCAGTCTGTTTTAAACGATGATCATTTATTAAGATGGTAATGACATGCCCACTAAAGCTGGCACTCTTCCGTAGCGGTCAGCGAGCCAGCCAAAGAGTAGTCCTCCCACAAAAGCGCCGCCGAAGAAGATAGCTTGAGCTGTTGGGACATAATGTGCTCTTTTGCATACCCATTCTCTCTGTAACATAAATAAGTATATTTCCAGCAAATTAGTGGTGGAAATGCTCAAGTCCCCACTAAAACCACCACGGTAGCCAGCCTCACAGTGCTTGAAGCGGGGACTCTGGGTACTCGTGAACGAGCTCGCCAATACCCCCGTTGTACACTGCAGCCTCCGCGAGGCTCCCACCCGGGGAGGGGAGGGGTCACGAATGAGTCCCCCCCATCCCCAGCACGCACGTGCGTGTTTAGGCAACTTGAGCTACAGCAGGTTACCTCTTCCAGGGGCCGCTTAAACAAGACGAGTGGAGTTCTTCCTCCAAATAAAAATAAAATAAATAACAAATGAAAAAAGGTTTTTATTCACGTAGACTTTAAAAACGCGCTTGTAAATAGTCAGAAAATGTTCGAAGTAATTATTTATAGGTACATATAGATATTTAGGTACACGGATTGTAGGAAATAGTTTACAATAAGATTTATTTTATAATAGTAACGATATTTTGCTAACTTAAATTAAGTTATTGTCAAGGATCATGTGTAGGTTTAATTATCTAAATTTTAAATTTCAATCATATTTTTACTACATATTGTCTGAATGGTTCTGTCTATATTAAGGTACGAATTGAATGTTATTATTATGGCGGACCTTGTGTTTATAACGACGGTCGCGCTTTAATGCTACCACCGGATCCAATGCGCCCCAACTGAGAAGACTAGCGAAACAAACTCAGCGGTGCCAGCGGTGGCGCCCAGCCGGGCAGAAGCGAGCCGGGCGTCGCCGCATACTCTCTCGCGCTGGGCTCCAGCGCCGCAGCTCTAAACCGTCCTACCGTTTCATACTTTGATTGCTAAAAACCTAAGTGTCTAAAACACTATCCCAAAACTTCTAATAGGGCCTGTGGCGTGGTTGGTAAATGCTTGCTTTGCACGCCGCAGGTCGTGAGTCCGTCAGATATTTCTGTGCATGAACATGTCTGTTTGTCCTCAGTTTGGGTGTAATTATCTATATAAGTATGTATTTACAAATGAAAAGTAGTAACTATATGTAGCATACTGCTGCTTCTGCTTCTGGTTTCTATAGATCAGATGACTGAATGTGAATAATGTCTCAGGACATTATTTATTTACTATACAACTTGCTCGTGGTGACATATTTCATTACTTAACAGTTACAGGTACACACGGCTACATATCAAGCTATACATTTCCAACATAAGCTGACCACTCATTGTATGGAAATCCTATACAACGCGGGATCAGCTTATACTGGAATGAACTACTGTGTAGCTTGATATGTAGCCGTGTGTATAAACATTTATCTTCTTCTATGGTAGGTTCTTACCCTCTGAATTATGAATTGTCTATTAGTGAAACATAGCGTAAAAACAATTTAAGATTTTTGAGAGTAATATATATCATTCTTACTTCAGAAACTACTGTTGGGTACGGTATATCTTTAAATTCGAATTCCCATCCATCCGGGCAGTAGATAATGGGTGTCTTCGGTGGCGGTGGTGTCATTTTGCCTTCGGGAACTCTACTCCAATCTATGTTGAACATGCGGCAGTGGTCGTAATCCTTATCATTTCTTATTTTTGGTGCTATTATATCGATTCTGCGAGCAAATGGATGATTTTACCACTAAGATAGTTAGTGTCACCTCTAATGTTTTCCAGGGGCTAAGGAATTGGTAAAACTGACTGCTTTACGCGTTAGTAGGTATATTATCGTTATCTACGTCGATAATATTCAGAACTATTTGTGTTACCCATGTACAGACGGCAGCACATCAAGGTACCCCAATCTGTCAAATTTCCCCAAATGAAAGTGAACCTTATGAGTCTGTGATAAAGTTGAAAATCTATTAAAGAAAATTGACAGATTGGGGTAGCTGGATGTGCTGGCGTCTGTACAGGGTTATTTGTAAAACACTAACAACCTCGCAGGACTAGATTGCTAACATTATAAACAACAATCTTTGTTATATGAGTTCATACTTAACTCAATATATGAAAAACAATAGGTATTTTAAAAGTTTGTAGGTCTATGTTTCATTCATTAACGTTACGCGTCTTTGCGATGCTCAGAGAGTCACAAACATTCAAGCGGCAATTTAAATTAATACTTAGTTTTGTATGAAAATAAAATCTAATAAATTATCAAAAGTTATAGAACAAAAGTTGTTACTTATTGTGTTAACTATCTAGTACTGCGAGGTTGTTGGTGTTTTAGAGGTAATCTTCTATACTTGTGTGAGTTGGGTTGTACTTAATGTCCGTAAATTGTCGTTTTACCAATCGAATGGTCACTTCTACTCTGAAATAAGCCAAGCGTGGATACTTCATGTGTTTTTTAAAAGAAATCACTCTGCCACTAACCCAATTAGGGTTAGTGGCCGTGATTTTATTTATTAAGTTTAACCAACAATTGTTTACACATAATATAAACATTTCTAACTTAAAGGTTAGGGTAACATTTACAAGTGCTACAATTAATTACAGGTTAATACCACATGCACAAACGGCTTTATATAATATTTTCAGGTTTAAGGCTGCGTGGGCTTATCAGGTTACTATTAATAACATCGTAATAGTTTATTAGAGGTGACAAAATACTTACTTGTTATCGACAGACATGTTCTGCAGCTCTCGCACTCGACACCAGTGCCGCTGCGGCGTCTCAGCGATAAACATCTGAACGAAGTAGACGTATGCTAAGAAGAAGCCGAAAGGCAGCATGGCCAGAAATAGAAGCTTTTGGTACAGGCCCATTTCTCCGATGTAGCGGAAAATTGACTCCAATGCGTTCTCATTCGAGGATTCTGGTACTTCATTCTGTTCCTTTAGAAGAAATTGACGTGTTATTATAGCGCAATCCAAGCACAAAATATACATATTTATAAGTATGAAACCACTTATTTAGAATTAAGTAGTGGGTTTGTAGAAATAATAAAACATTTTGGTATACCCTCAATATAACCCTCATGAGCATGGTGGATCGATTTTAGGCCTCCTACGCACTATACGTGTTCACATGTGAACCATAATATTTACTTCAAGGAACCCTAATTAATTTATATCAACACAGCAATCAATGACAAATTTACTACATCGACGCATCTTGGGACAAAGTACAGCTCAGCGTCAGCATACAACTGACCGAAATATTGAAGACTGCAGCGTCGACGCAACACACGGATGGCACACAAGTGAATAGGCGTGAATGTGTATTTAGTTTAAGATTAGTATATAAGATTTTAATATTGTAAATAAAACCAGTCATTACGTTGAATCCGACTTTGACTCATTACCCTGTCACCACCTCTCACTGCGGCCAATGGAAGACACCTTTAGCCGTCAGTACGATCGGTCTTGTGAGCCTGCTTGACCGGCAGTGAGAAAACCCTCTCTCCTGTGTACATTGCACTACGTACACACCCCTGCTTCCTTCATAGTTTCCGTCTGTTGCCTTAGGTCTCCTGGCAACAGGCTTCCCGTACCTATCTATATAATTATATGTTATCAGTACATATGGTTAGGCTAGGGTGGTAGGACTATTACGAGTGGTACACAGTAAGGAGTAGGTTACGTGGGAGCGTTGGTTAATTTGACCCTACAAATTATCTTATGCCCGTACAATACGGTTAGCCGGAATGCAGTCAGCCGTCAAAATAAAAAATAAAATAAAAAAGGTTTATATTCACGTAGACTTTAAAAAAGCGCTTGTAAATAGTCAGAACATGTTTGTAGTAATACAGTTATTATTTCCAGTTACTTATTACAGATATTTAGGTACACGGGATGTTAAAACATTTATACAATTTATTTTATAATGGTAGTGATATTTAGCTGTTTAGGTTTAATTATTGAAATTTATATTTTACTACATATTGTCTGAATGGTTCTGTCTATATTAAGGTATGAATTCAGTATTATTATTATAACGGACCTTGTGTTTAAAACGACGGTCGCGCTTTAATGCTACCACCGGATCCAATGCGCCCCAACTGAGAAGACACAGCGAAACAAACTCAGCAGGTTCATCTACTACCGGTTTCAACACGGCCCAGTTGAGACGGTCCGGCGAAACATACTCAAGCGGGCATGAACACGGGATTTGGTCCACTTAAAGTAATTATTTAGTAGGCAAACACAATATCTGCTCGAACGGTTGTCTGAATGAATATTAATTAAGATTATATTTAGGAAACAAAAGAAATCAATCAGCAATCAATATTACTGACCGGCTGCCGCATCATAGTGCGAATAAAAACTACTTTCTTGTACAAATATCTGAGTACGCTCAGCCGCATGGCTGGCCGCATTTGTGCTAGCCGCATAGTGCGTACGAGGCCATACTCTGCCATTAAGATGACTCGCCGGAAGTAGGTGCGTAGTTTTGTAACAGAGATGTTCCCTTAGCTAAATGTCTTTGTAGAAATTATCGCACGGAGTAAAATATCACTCGGATACGTCAACTCCCGATCAATTTATTAGGCCAAGTACCTAGCTACTAATGAGGGTATTATGGATAAATTCAATAGTGATCAAAGCTTTAAATTGAAAAATAAATGCTACAAATTTTACTAGAATGGTTAGAATAAAAATATAGGTAAAATAAAAACGTTAAAAACATTTTAAAGTATGCTTTCTTATACCTTAAAATATTTTAATTTTATTTTAAGTAAGTAAGTAAAGAAATATGGAGCTAGCAAGTATTTTCATGTGATTTATTATTATCTATATATCCTTATTAAATAAATAATAAGGGTCGCTCACAAAAAAAAGGTTTTTATTCACGTAGACATTAAAAAACCGGCCAAGTGCGAGTCGGACTCCCGCACGAAGGGTTCCGTACCATTATCTTTAAAAACAATTCACGTTCATTGTATGGGAGCCCCTTTAATTTAATTTTATTTTGTTTTTAAAGTTCCGTAGCCAAATGGCAAAAAACGGAACCCTTATAGATTCGTCATGTCTGTCTGTCTGTCGGTCCGTATGTCACAGCCACTTTATTCCGAAACTATAAGAGCTATACTGTTGAAACTTGGTAGATGTATTCTGTGAACCGCATTAAGATTTTCACACAAAAATAAAAAAAGAACATAAATTTTGGGGGTTCCCCATATATAGAACTGAAACTCAAAAAAATATTTTTCATTGTACCCATACATGTGGGGTATCTATGGATAGGTCAGAGAATGATAAAACTTAAATAAATATATGATGTACATTACTATGCAAACTAACAACGAAAATTGGTTTGAACGAGATCTAGTAAGTAGTTTTTTTTAATACGTCATAAATCGTAAACTGCAATTTACCTTTCATTTAATCGACTGAAATACTTGCAGCTACGGAACCCTTCATGGGCGGGTCCGATTCGCACTTGGCCGGTTTTTTTTTAGTATTTGTTTTTATATAGCGGCAACAGAAATACATCATCTGTGAAAATTTCAACTGACTAACTATCACGGTTCATGAGATACAGGCTGGTGACAGACGGACAGACAGCCAGACAGCGAAGTCTTAGTATAGTAATAGGGTCCAGTTTTAGCCTTTGGGTACGGAACCCTAAAAAGCGCTTGTAAATAGTCGGAACATGTTTTGTAGTAATATAGTTAAATATACATAATTATTTCTAGTTACATATAGGTACACGGATTTTTGATACATTTATAAAGTTTATTTTATAATAGTAATGATATTTTGCTAGCTTGTATAACTACTAAATTACCAATACGTACGTAATATAATAGTTAAGTATATTACAGAAATTTTACCAGTGAACGTAAAAAACTATTTTACAAAAGCATTGGTTGAAGTTTCTTTTTGTTGGAGCGTGCTAGGGATGCTGGTAGACGTCTTTGCATTTTCAGTTTCCTCATTTTGATCCATGTTTTTCTAAATATTTATAAAAATAAAGTGCTTAGGACTAAACATGAAACTTAATGCTTGAAATTTGCAGATAATTATCCTTGTAAGTAAATATCATCAAATAAAACGACTCGATTAAAAAAATATTAGGTTTAGGTAATATTTGGATATTTTTTCTGTCACAGACTGTCAGCTGGTGATGTCTGCCTGTTATTTTATTATTGATAAGAGGAAAGACTAGTTTATGGCGCGAATATATCATAGAATTTCTAGATTTTAACGCGCCCCATAGAGGTTTTAAGCTGCTTCAAGGTTGTTGAGAAATCTCAGCGCTATTATAATAATTAAAAATGGTGTGTAAATGCTTCGAGTATTTAGCTCAAAGTTTTGAGGGGTTTTGCCAAAATCTTGAAATTGTGGAGGTCTTTGGGGGAGGCTTTTGTCCAGCAATGGGCGTCTTTCGACCAATATGATGAAATTAATGATGATCTCTTAACAATCCTTCATTGCAGATTGCAGTGGACGCAAATTGCAAACTTTTGTGTCATATTGAAAAAAAATGCAACGGATAGGAAAACGACATGAAAATGTTTGTGTAACAGAAAAATAACAGGAATTATTAAGGCAAGTTCACATAATAAAAATAAATTGCCACCATCTCATCGACATCAAATATCGAAATCCCCCATTAGGTCGAGAAAATAAAATTTCTTGATATAATTTTTGATCCAAAATTATGTTGCTGCTGTTCAGAAGGGACCTAGGCCATTGAAACTCATATTTATTTAAATTTCTAAGGAACTTACTACTACCGCTTCCTTAGGGGACACTTTTTTCTTGACCCATGCAGCACATTGACCGTGCCAAAATGAAAACCCCTCTAGTATTTTTTTCTATATGATACCAAGGCAAGCGGTTCACCAGGCGGTAAGTGATCACCGCCGCCCATGGACATTCGTAACACCAGAGGAGCCGGGTGCGTTGCCGGACTTTAATTTCTTAAAGGCCGGCAACTCCTTTCCTTCCGGAATAGGCTCGCTTCTAGGAGGTTGCCATGTCATACCAGATCGGAAATACTGATACTAATTGATTTCATGTGATTTATAGGGTTCCGTAGCCAAATGGCAAAAATCGGAACCCTTATAGATTCGTCATGTCTGTCTGTCTGTCTGTCCGTCCGTCCGTATGGCACAGCCACTTTTTTCCGAAACTACAAGAGCTGTACTGTTGAAACTTGGTAAGTCGATGTATTCTGTGAACCGCATTTTCACAAAATAATAGAAAAAGAACAATAATTTTGGTGTTCCCCATACATAGAACGGAAACTCAAAATTGTTTTTTCATCGTACCCATACATGTGGGGTATCTATGGATAAGTCTTCAAAAATGATATTGAGGTTCCGAATAGCATTTTTTTCTAAACTGAATAGTTTTCGCGAGAGCCACTTTCAAAGTGGTAAAATGAGTGTCCCACCCTGTAACTTCTAAAATAAGAGAATGATAAAACTAAAAAAAATATACGATGTACATTATCATGCAAACTTCCACCGAAAATTGGTTTGAAAGGGACCTAGTAAGTAGCTTTTTGTTTAATACGTCATAAATCGTAAACCGCAATTTACCTTTCCTTTAATCAACTGAAATACTTGCTGCTACGGAACCCTTCATGGGCGAGTCCGACTCCCATTTGGCCGGTTTTTTTTTATTGCTTTTGGAAGCAGACGAGTTAGCGGACCACCTGATGGTAAGTGGTAACTGCTACTGATGGACATTCATATTGCCAGGGGGGGCAGCAAACCTCTGCCTACCGTGAGTGATGGCCGTCTTTTTAAACCTCATATAAATAAGGACATGTCGTAGCACTGAGGAAACACCACAGCAGGTAGATGTGGAAATCTCTCGGAATAAAATAAGATGCATGTGATGTATCTTACCCCCTTCCCTAAATAAGATTTGTCAGCCAAGATAATTTCTTAAAAAAATATTACCTAAACTTTGTCATTCAGATAATATTTATGTTCGAGGTAGGACATGGCAGACGGAAACTTAATTTCTTAATTAGGTTTCCATTACAATCGCTTTCTTTTTCGTATGGGCAGTGATTACCCTGGTGTCAGAGCTGTTCAAGCCGCCCAATAGGCTCCTGAGATGGCTTATCGACTGTTGTCTAAAGACCACAACCGGGACCGGCAGCTTCACGTGCCCTCCGAAGCACGGAGACTTAAACCGAAAATTAAACCACTTTAACGGTCACATATCTATGGACTGACCGCGTGCCTAGGTGATTACCTCGCCGCGATCACATACAGACCGGTGAGAGCAACTGGCCATGCTTGAATCAGAAGAATAGACCTCTTCTTCTTCTATTTCTATTCTATTCTATTCTTCTATTCTATTCTTCTATTCTATTCTTCTATTCTATTCTTCTATTCTATTCTTCTATTCTATTCTATTCTTCTATTCTATTCTTCTATTCTATTCTTCTTCTATTGTCGTGATCCATAGAACAGGATTAAATTTCTCCTTGTAATGGCATGTAATACCGTAATATGTTAAGAGACACATCTACGTTATAACCGTTGTTTCTATAGGTTCTCAGAACACTCTTAAATATTCTCCAGATGCGTCAGTTTCTACCGGTGAATATACCTTTTTTTTTTTATAAAAGAGGGCGACAAACGAGCAAGTGGGTCACCTGATGGTAAGTAATCACCGCTGCCCATGGACACTCGCAACACCAAGGAGTCGCGTGTGCGTTGCCGGCCTTGAAAAGAGTCCGAAAACAATTGTTGCTGACCCTCACCACCCCCACCCCTATGAGCTCTGGCGACCTTACGTACACTCAGAAACACAACATTTTTTTTTCAAATTATTAAGGAATGTTTTCTGTAAGGTTCTCAGGACCCCAGTTGGGCTGCTCTTTCAGCGAATGAACGCTGCCTGTGCCCTACCTTTACTAAAAATTCTATTGTTAATCCCAGATTATTTTAGCTCAAATTGTTATTTTCAAGACTGCCTCGTTGGTCTTGAAAATCTGTTCAACCTCAGATAACGAGGTCCTGGGTTCAAATCCAGGTACGGACTAAAAAGTGATTTTGGTATTTTTCTGTAAAAAGGTTCAGCCCAAAGTCAGGGACTATACACCCGTGCCTTGGAGAGCACGCAAAGCCGCCTCTTTCCGGTCTTAACGCTAATCGTCCCATCGTGTGTTTGCGCACGCACTTGTGCATTGTAATATGTCCCATGCAGGCGGCCAGTCTCGATGGAGACTTCCGTGGCCTGGTTTGGACGATTGGACATGAAGAGTGCCCCAAAGGCAATTGCTAAAACCAATTTACCATTTTAGAAATTTAAAAATTAAACATGAGGTTAATTACTGATGATTGAGTCCTGAACAACTGAAGGTATTAAATGGACTTACACCACTACGTGTTTAACCAAGTTTGAAATCGTTTAAAACGTTAGTAAACTGTTGCTTGGGTAATAAGAATTTAAGAATTAGTTTATGTTGTACTTGCTCCAGTTTTTCTACATATTAATATGTAGAAAAACTGGATCATAAGATCGTTGGGGTAGATAATGGGTGAATGTGTCAACTTTGAGGCATCTCCAAATTCCATCAAGTTACGTTTAATAAATGTACATTTCTATAAACAAGATAAAGTTACACTATTATTTAATGTAAGTAAATAAAGTTTATTTGTCAAAAGGCACGTAAGGCATTTATAAAGAAACAATAGGGACGCTTCTAATTTATGCATGTATTTGGTATTAGGTACTAACAGTTATTCTGCGTTTGCTCTGTTTCCAGGTCTTAAAAGTTGTCCACATTTGACATACAGACTATCAAATATTTGGCTGCATATTTCGTTATTCCCTGTATAGTAATTTTTTTATTCACCGTAAAGTGTGCTGCCTCCATAGCTGCAAAAAGACATGGGTAAAAATTGTCTACATGACACCAAAAAGAATTTAACAAAGTACGTTAATGACACTGGCAGAAATTGCTGAAATAAACAGAAGATTGCCATAAAAATACCTTTATTATTTATCTGTGTCCATTACGCCGTAGTACTACTTGGACAGTATAATAAAGATAGTTAATTGATGTATAGCATAGATCACTATAATTATACTAGCTATGAATATAATAGGTATATCTACTTAATTGTAACTATGTGTGTATGTCTCCATCCGTTTTACCCGCGTTAAACTTTATAAAATAAAGCCTATGTGTTAATCCAGGGTGTCAACTAACTCCATACCAAATTTTATTGATATCGCTCCAGCCGTTTAGCCATGAAGAAGTATCAAACTCACAAACTTTCGCCTTAATATTATTAGTGTGATAAACAAATAAATCGTCGTTTTTATGTATGTAACTCATCAACTGACGGGCCTGTTGGCGTGGTTGACAAATGCTTGCTTTTCACGCCGGAGGTCGTGGGTTCGATTCCCACCCAGGACAGATATTTGTATGCATGAACATGTCCGTTTATCCTGAGTCTGGGCGTATTTCTGGCCTCCAGAAGGTGGCCGCCGAGTGGGATCGGGAACGGGCCGATCCCGCTCGTCGACGGAAGAGGCGTCGAGGTGGCGGCGGCAGCCACCGGTAGCCCAACTCCCCTCGGGGCTGCGGTGGCAGTGTGAGAAGTGTCATCTACTGTCGCCACATGCAAGCAGCTCCGGGAAGACAGTGATCTGTTTGTGTAACAGTCGCTGTGCCAGACTGGCAGGAGTCGGCAATAGGGGAGGGCAATCCCAATCCCTCCCAGGGTACGTGTCCCAACCATCTGGGACATGGCGCAAAAGGGGGGCACCGGAGCAGCATGCACTTTTTGCGGGTGGCATATGTAGGCATTCCCCCTGCCTTATCAAAAGAAGGTATTGTGGGTGTTAGCGCAAAAGGGGGGCACTGGAGCAGCATACCCGCGTTCCCGTGGCTCCCCCATCAGGCGCCAAGAGAAGTCCACGGCAGGTAGATTTAGTCGGTTTGAGTCCGACATACCCACCCTAGACACTTTTTGCATGCCACCCATGCGTAGGAATTCCCCCTGCCCCTGCCTTACCAAAAAAAAGTATTGTAACAATTCTCCGATTTTATTGAATGATTTCTTCTTCATTGATATGGGCTCACTCGATTAGAGAATATGCCATTGTCAAATAAAGTGATAAATTGAATTATTTGCATATGAATACTACACCATGCAGCGTTTTCATTTAGTAGGTAAGTCAGTCATATTAAAGAAACTTCAAAAATTACAATCCTCGGTAGAAATTCTAATATGAATTATGCAATTTTGCTGTACTTGGTTACCTGTAATGTATATTTTTACAGAATCCCCCATTTATACACATAAAAACGAATTTACTTACACCAGTTTGAGAAAATTATACAAGACAATGTCTCTACTCTCGATGTGTCTTTCTTTATCCGTGATATCAGATGATCACGTGTCTATTCTCTAAATTATAAAATTACTAGCATTAGGTATAAGATCTCTTTGTTTTGCTAACCCACTATGGACGTAACTGGTCCGAAATAAAGATTATTTTATTTATTTCAAAACTCTATCATATATCAATCTCAGTTATTTTATTCTTGTAAATTTACCTAGGTAGGCAACACTTTATCAAAGTGACGTTTGGAGATTTTCAACAATAGCGTTTATTTCGCGTTTATAGTTCCGATTTCTAATTGAATTATAAGATTTTGATGATAGAAACCTAAATCATCACAATGTCGTTATTTCGGAAGCCTAAGAAGATCCAACGCCGTATGTTTTGCGCGGATGAGGACGACGACGGGGATCCTGAGCCTCCACCGCCGCCAGTCATTAGCGAAAAGAAGCTAACGCTGAAAGAAAAGAAGGAAAAACCAGCCAAGAGCAAACAGTTGTTAAGTTTCGCTGACGATGGTAACGGTCTATGCCCATTTCTATTAAATATATCAGTCATTTTTTTATGGAGTTCAGGGTCGGAATTTGTTGACCATGATTAGGTTATATTGTATGTATTCATACATCATTCATTTCGCGTACTAGTGGTACTTATATGAACTTGTTTGCCGTGGTCATTGAGCGAATCGAGAGTTAACTAAGCCTAAGGGTGAGTCAGTTCATACGACATTATTTCGTATGGTGATTAAAACGAAGACTGGGATGTGTTTGACCATGGTTTTGCCTTATGGTCAGGAGTCAGACTAGGTAGACTAAGTATTATAGCTTTATCTAACACTGGCTCTTAAATAATAATATAAATGTTACACAGAACAACTGTGTTGATTGATGCAAGGGTTGAGTCTAGGCAGCGGACCAACATTTCTACTGAACAACCTAAGCATCCAGACTCCTACAATATTTCTCTAAAAATACCCACAACCATGGATTTGAATAATCCCTCAAATTGTTTTAGTTGCTGCCATACTAGTTATAAAATGGTTTTAGATATGTTGATGCTAAATGTAACAATTCTGTTAACATAATGTTAGTACATTCAATAGTGTTAGGATTGATTTTTAACTGCAGTGTGGACCTAACAAAACTAAAACCAAAAATTATTGATTGCCATCGATTAACTTTTGCTTTTAGTTAGGTTATAGCAGCAGCACAACCTGTGTACACACAGCTTCATAACAAGCTATGCATTTCCAATATAAGATGAACTCTCATTGTATGGAAGTCCTATAGAACGCGCAATCAGCTTATACTGGAAATGTAGAGCTTTATATGTAGCTGGGCATACTAGCTACTGCCAAACTGTCCCCTAACTTGAACTCCAAGCGCAAGATTAAGGCAAACCTCTCAAGACTATTGAGAAGGCTTATGTCCAGCAGTGGACGCTATCAGGCTGCTGATGAAGATGTTCATATATTTATTTATTGTCTATTGACTGCTTCACGGGTCTAGTGGTAGCAGATTCAACTGCAGCAAATGGGGTCCTGGGTTCAAACCCCAGTTTTGGTTTTAAGGTTAGTTTAGTTAGGTGAATATTTTGGTTAACTGAAGAATGAAGCTATTAAACACATCATAGTTATTCTAGTTGTGTTATAATCCACATGTTTATTGTCAATGTAATGTACAGTTTTGACTACATTGGTCCATTCTGATATATATCTATCTTGTGTAAAAAGTAAAGTGACTTTGACTTCAGTAATTTTGATTTCTTCTAGGAAAGCTTTTATTTTTTTATATAAAACAAATACTAATCTGTGTACTTAATTTCAAGCCTCCACATATAATACATACTTACTACATAGCTTATTGCAAGTATAAACTAATTAGTAAATACAATGTATAAATATATCTTAGGATAACTAAGACACTGCCATGATCCAATGCCATGATCCTATGTAAGGGATAAGCATGAGATTGTGTTGTTTGCAGATGATACTTCCCTGACGTTCAAAATAAACCGACAATTAAGCAATTTTGACGATGTTAATGATGCAATCTCTAAAGTTGTTCATTGGTTTAATGCTAATAATCTTGTGCTTAATGATAAGAAAACTAAAGTCATAAAATTCACTACACCGAATGTGAAACAGGCGACAACCAATGTACAACTTAATGGAGCTAGGTTGGACCCTGTTGAATCAACTGTGTTCTCAGGTATCACTATTGACTCAAAGCTACAATGGAGCCCACAAATAGAAAAACTGTCCGGCAAATTAAGTTCTGCAGCATATGCAGTGAAAACTATTAAGACGGCTGACTGATGTTGACACAGCTAGAATGGTTTATTTCAGTTATTTTCATAGTGTAATGTCCTATGGAATTCTTCTCTGGGGTAGCTCTGCTGATCTTTAACACCATATTTATATTGCAAAAAAGAGCTGTAAGAGCTATCTATAATCTTGGCCCGAGAGTGTCTCTAAGAGAAAAGTTTAAAGAGGTCAACATTCTAACTGTACCATCTCAGTATATATATGAAAACTTACTATATGTGCATAAAAATATCAATTCCTTCTGTAAAAGGAGTCATGCACTGCACGGTAGGGTAAAAAAATATGACGATTCCACATAAATGTAATTTTTTTACGGAATAAAGTACATTTGACTTTGACTTTGATCCTAAACTAGGCAGACCCTGTAATATGGCAATCAGACTGTTGATAAACATACTTGTATATTTCTAAATGCATACATGTTATGGATGAGTTACACACAGACACAGAATAAATGGTCATGTTCATGACACATAACTTGACCTCGGTGGGTATCGAACCCGCAACCTCTGGCTTAGCAGTCAGGTTAACTAACCACTAAACCAACAGGACAGTCTTCTTGAATGGGAAGTTAATTGTTATTTTATTTTGCATTTATTTGACATGTAATTCAGTTTTATAGGCTAATTAACCTTCTGACCCTTAACCAGTCATAGCCTATGTTCATTATACATTTGTAATAATATATAATAAAATATCCTGGGAGATTAATAAAACACAGCCATCTGATCCCAAACTTATTTGTTTTAAGCTCTAATTACTACAGAAAAGAGTTTAATAAATTAAGTGACAACTATTATACTATTGTCTGATTAAGGCTTCAGTTAGATCACTTATTTGTGCGAATTATTCTGTAGCAATATGCCCATATATAACAAATATCTTTCTATATTCTTGCAGAGGAAGAAGTGGAAGTATTTAAAGTGAAGAAGTCTTCCCAGAGCAAGAGGCTCGCCAAACAAAGAGAGAAGGATAAACTAAGACGGGATGTGACACAAGATGGTGATAATAACAAATATGACAATAATGATCATGAGGTAAGGTGGTTATGTACACCAACTTGTCCGACTAACAAGACTTCAAAATAAATACATAATTTCATTATTTTTTTCAAACTTCACTGTTTCTTCATACATTGATTACTGATTTATGATGTAATCTTGATGGGTGTGTTTTATTAAGTGATTGTGAAATTGTTGACAAGTTACTGAACATTTCTTTAATAATATTTAACAGGAACATATAGTATAATATACATACATACCAGATTATTATTTCGTTTATCTGATCAGAGTGTCAATCATATTCACTTATTATATTAAGTCAGACAGACTTAATATAATAACTTGGAAACTACTTAGAGCTTTTACCGCAAGTGGTGCCATACGGACCAAAGTGAAAGGACTGTTAAAACAACTTCCATGGCTATAAAATCGTAATACAGCACTGTTTCTGACTCTGATTTTCGATTCGACTATCCCATTCGATTTGCTCCTAGTGTTTATACATATATAAATAATATGAACACCTTTCAGTAACCAGTGCAGACTATCGAAGATACAGCATACCCTGAATAGCTACCTGACGATGGATCTGCCTGGTATACTGATCTATAGTTAATCTACGGCAGTTATGTATAATGATCCAATATAAATAATAAAAAATGATTTAATAGTTAATAACTATTTTGTATATAAATATTATTTTAAATGTATACATACATTTTTAAATATACATAACATAATATAAAAACTTGTAATAAAAGGTTATCATAAAATAAGTTTCTCGATTATATTGCCAGCAGGATTCATTAAAATATATTCTAGATTAGTTAGAAGTTGTTCTCATATTACTAGTATTATGAGAGTGACTTCTAACTAATCCACAATACTATAATAGTCTCTAATATAGGAAAAGAACAACCACTCCGAAAACAACATCGAAAAGAAGGCGCCAAAGAAGAAGGTTACCTTAGAGGGGCTGATTCTATCTGGTCGGGAGGCATTGGCGGCTGACGGAGCCGGGGACTTGTCGGAAGAGGAGGACGGACACGAAGATGAGGAGGACTCCCGAGGGTTTCATCAGTACCGAGCGGAGTCAGTCCGCGCGGCGCTAGCCACGGCCGCAGGCATCCCCGACGCGGCACTCATCCACGCCGCTCGCAAGACCAGACAGCAGGTATGAGAGGTGAGGGACTAGCGATGGCCGTCACCTGAAGATAACTTGGCTACGTTGTTCTGGGTCTCGTTCACAGCTTGGAGTGTTGCGGCGTTGCCAAGATTAATAAAATGTGTTTCTGCACGGGTTAGTGAGACAAGTTCAAATTTTGAACAAAGCCAGCATTGTGCAGACACCAGCACATCAAGCTACCCCAATCTGTCAAATTTCCCCCCTTGAAAGTGAACCTTATGCTATTGTGACAAAGTTGAAAATCTATAAAAGAAACTTGACAGATTGGGGTAGCTGGATGTGCTGGTGTCTGTACATCAAATGACTCCTTATAATCTCAAGTGCGGTATCAATGTAGGTTTTGATTTTATTATTTTGCGGTATCTATGTAGGTTTTGGCTTACATTGGGACTTATTTTTTTATAGAACGTAACAACTATACTTGGACAGACTGACAACATTGAAACTGTAATGTTCAGACATATACACCTTGGTGTTCATCCTCTGAGATCCAACTCCTTAGTTTCCTTTTAATATGGTAAAAAAAATCTATACCAATGTAAGAGGATAGATTTTCCTAAAAGGAATGGCCTTTTTGCATCTTCTGTACCAATATTCGAATTGAAATGTTTACTTTTGACTGGACTTTTTTCAATCCTCATCTTTTTATTTGATTATCCTTAGAGAACTCCTAATTCATGAGTCGAATGTAAACTCTCATAAGAAACATCCTTTTTGTTACCTTAAATTATATTGACTCTATCTTCGCGCGTCCTGTTAGCCCAGTACTCCAAATCCCCATAGGTAATCACAATACCATAAAAATAAACTGATAATCCAATAGAAGTATAACGTTTGTAGGCTCGCGAGCTTGGAGGGGACTACATACCGGTGAACGAGTCCAGTACCAGCGGCCCTGGCTCCCGGCTGACCAGGGATGATGGCTCCGGAGACGATGAAGAGGAAGGCAGGATCCACGTCCGAGGCTTGGATTTACCCAGTGATAAGCCTAAACGTAAGTTTATAGTACAGACGCCAGCACATCAAGCTACCCCAATCTGTCAAATTTGGGTAGCTTGATGTGCTGGCGTCTGTACTAAGTGAACCTTATCTTTGCGACGTTGCCATATTGTCTTAAATGCTCGCATGATTAGAAATGTAAAATGATTAACACTATTTAATAATACTATAAGTCATAAAAACCACTTTTTTGTTTCAATTTAGAAGTTGTAGAATTTTATCAACGACAAAAACTTAAAAGGTACTAAAATATTACTGAAATCAAATTGACTGAAAATGACCATTTTTGACCAATTAAGAAAAGTAAATGACAGTCAGCCTAATTCAGTCACTTTAGTCATTTTCAACACTAATCCCTTGGTTTGCATTTGAATCTGTTAAACGCCATCTCCGATTCTCAATCAAACGTGCGGCCCACATCTCCGCGTTTTTCAGTTTAATCATTACAAAGTAAATAAAAATCACCATACTTATTTGTTTGTAGGTACTGCGGCGGTGTCGGACCAGGAGCTGGATAGTGAGGCGGACGAGTGGGAGGAACAGCAGCTGCAGAAGGGCAGGCCTGCCATCGTGGATATTACTGGTTAATGTCATCAAGTTTGTGGCTACCATGACTGTATAGGTTATATACTGTTAAAAAATTATACCATCAGCCTGAAGTCTCCACTGTTTGACATGTGTCTCCATAAAAGATTCCGACAACTTTACCACCAGGGGCTCTACCGGCTAAGTCACCGAACATCGATTTCTTAAATGGCATTCAAATAAATAAAGGTTAAAAATGACTTAATCAATCTTTAAATCGGCTTCAACGTTGACAATCGATTCCGGAGCATTTATGACGTCACATGTGCTCGAAGCCGATTTAACGATTGAAATAGACGGATACTGATCTTTTACTGTGTCTTTCAATCGAGTTGTATACATCTATTGACTTTACCCAGAAATATCTTCTGTAAATATATGTATGCACACTTCTTACTACTTTATTATAACCAAAATAATCGAGCCTGTAAAATGTGTTACAGGTGAAACCAATATAGAATTGAACCCGTTCTCCGTGGCCCTGCCGCTGGCGCAGCTGTCCGCGCCGCCGCACCTGCGGCCGCTCGCCACGCCCGACGCGCAGCCGCCCGCCACCGCCACGCAGCTGCTCGACGCACTACAGAAACGGTTAGTTATCTACTCCGCAAGTTGCCAGTTTTGCTACAATTTTTTCACTTGGTTCTTATAAAATCATTCATTTTGTGGGCAATGTGAAACATGTACAAAATATAAAACCGACTTTAACTTTAGGAGACAATCGATTGAAACAATGTATATGGCACCGTTCTGAAGCATTCCCAATTAATAAAAAATAATTTCAATTTCAATTTATTGCAAAGACACGAGTCTTACAATATATGTTTACATCAATGGTAAAAGTTACACATACCCTGTTGTGTAGGGCACAGCAAAACATTACAATGAGAATTGTTTTTTTTTTAATTTCAACTTACATCATATCCTATTAAATGCAATAATTATTAAATTTAGTTTTACATTAATAATTGATGAACTTAATTATAATAAAAATATCTAAGTTAAGGTTTGAGATATCTTTGTTTGTCATAAGAATTTACAGTAATTCACTTACATGAGAATGTTTAAAAACATACAAACAAATAATAATCTTATCCTTGGCGTACATACACTGTGATATTGAATCATTAAATTACAATTTTAGACTAATTGGTTCCGAGATTAACAAAATACAATATATTTTGTACAATTACCCTTGTACAAAATAAATACTAAATTTGCATAAACAAAAAGCAAATAACGTTAAGACGCGCACGTGACAGAGTAACAGTAGCTATAAGCAACATGTAAATCTTAGTTGCACTTAAAAAAAGACCGGCCAAGTGCGAGCCGGTCATGGCTACCGAGGGTTGCCTACAAACTTGAACGCCAACCTAAGTTCCGGCTACGCATTTCGCCCCTAAATCTTATAGGCTAAAGTTGGGCCAAATTATTGAAATAAATCAAGAAACCATCAAAAATAAAACAAAAACATCCATTATAATAAGATTATATTTCATTAGTCTTGAATTATTAGACTTTATAACTTAAATAATGTAACATTTCATTATGGCTCTACATCCAGTACCAATTTAGACGATCCATCTATATCTACACAGTGTATCACATTGACCTCATCTTCCTTAAACAGTTTTGTGTTCATTTTAGACAAGTATGCCATAGATCTTACAAAGCTGTTCTTCCTATTCGTATACAATTCCCTCCATCCGTCCATTAATTGTACTCTGTACCAGCAAAGTATCGCTGTACATTCACAGTCCTCTGAAGCAGAAACTTTATAGAGGTCAGGCTCCGACGTCCACAATGGAACATCAAACTCTTCAGATACCCCTTGATATTCCAGGGTTGATATATCTATAAACAATGCCTGTGACACTTGGTACCTGTTCACATGGTTTCCGATCTTATAATCTCCTATATTCTCATCTAAAACTTTATTGTTGATCTCTAAAGTGTAGCTGTTGATTAGTTGCCCCACCATTGTTTCGTTCGCGGGTAAATACAATCCACCTTCTATCAAATGGTCTTTCTTCAAGTGCTTTACAATATTCATTTTTCTAACATCTATAGTGCCATCAAAATTGAGTATATTACAAAAAATTACATGAAACATTTTACCAGCAAAAACGTCCCGTGGCTCATATTCTGATAGTAAAATAGTTACTTTCTCTTCTGGGATTCCGTTCGCTTGTAACACTGATTGTATGAATATTTTATCATCGATGGTTGGCGCGTGGCAGATGAGCGAATTAGATCCTCTTTTCATCATAAGTAATCCGAACAATGGGAAGGGACTCAAGTCTACCATGTCAACTAAAGATAAATCTGTTGTCTGGCCTAAGTGCACGCAAACTGTTCCAATAGTTTTATATATCATATCCATATATTCAGCATCGTTTAAAAAAGCCAAAGTTTCATGAGATATTCTTTTAATATTCACATTAGTATCTGGTATTGTTGCCAATCTACCATGGTACGTATAAAATTGAATGTTTGTGATAGAATTTTTACGAAGTAACCTCGGTAATATATCAAAAAATATTGCTTGCGGCCATGCGTTAGATTTACCTTCCGCTGTTGGGTTGCTGGTGATAGTTATATCGTCAGTTAGATGCAAGTCAAACCAGCCGATCAACATATGCATCTCTCCATCGTCTTTAGCGACTAATTCGGCGTTATAAGGCTCTTGTCTATAGAACTTCGCATGAACATCGGAGTAGTTATTAAAGTTTATTTTAAACAATGAAACAGGCTCTGTCATGTATTCCAGATTATCGAACAACTGCACATCTTCAGTATAATACGTCTCACCGCCGAACGTAGAAGTATGCACATTCATATCACTCACATTTAAAATATCCTTCGCCTCGGTACTCAGTTTAAATCTCTTGTTAAGTTCGTCGCATTTCACGGCCGCGACGAAATATTCCGCTCTTCCGGGAATTATTTGGCTGTTGTTATATAGCAGGTTGAGCCAAGCATGGGACAGTGGCTGAAGAATGTGTGCTCCGAGTAAGCCAGCGTCAAACTTATCTGTAACCACCACGGTACGGGTCCCAAAAACGTTGGAACGGTTTAAATATAGGGATGATTGATTGTGGATGGTTATACGAGACGCGTTGTTGTCGTTTATGATGGATTCTGCGAGCGCAGCTAGCGAACTGATCGGTTCACAGGCTGTTATCCCTAAAGGGTTGCACTCGTTCGCGAGCAGAGCCATGAGACCAGCCCCCATATCAATGTTTAAAACAGTATCCGTAGGAGTGACGACACTTTTGATCGCCTTCTTGTAGGCTTCGTTCCGTATAGTATCATTCAGAATTCTAAACAGCGATCTCGGGAACATTAAACGCTTTGTCATGTCCAAATTAATTTCGATTGCGACTAGACTGTTATTTAACTTCAAAGCCATTTCAAACTGGCTCAGCGCTTCGGGGTAAAGTTGATATTTGTAGAAGTAATCTGCTAATTCCTTGACAAATTCAGGTTGATCGGGAAATATTTCAACGGCTCTTTTGATGTTGTTGAATATCTGAGTTCTATCGTTGGCTGCGGCCAATTCCTGGTTGAAGTTACAGAGGGCATCGCGGAACTCGACCTCGCAAAGCCTTTTGAGTCGTGGATGTTTCTCCAAGGCGCACAAGTACATGGAGAATGCATGTTTCCAATTATTGTTTGCCCTTAGTCCTCTTGCGATTATTAGCAAACCGAGGCCCGAGAAGTTCATTGCTTTTCACTTAGAATTGTCACAAACACTGCTAGTATGTAACTTATAGAGTGGATGACAAACACTGCTAGTATGTAACTTATAGAGTGGATGAACTAGTACGCTTGGATGTTGGTTTCAGACTGTTAGTAGAGATTTAGAAAGTATAAACAATAGGGTTGCAGGTAGATATTTGTAAGTGGAAGGGGTAAATGTGGATATTGTGCGCATAATTACTGCCGCTAATCCCTTGACTCGTTAAGCTAATGAAATGCGGAATTTTGGAGTTAATCCTTTTTTTTGTATTAATATACAAAGGCGAATTTCTCCGTATTACTAACCGCTTTGCTGGGTGTGAGACACAGCTGAATTATAACTAATAATAGCGGTTCAATTAGTTTATCTTTTAGCACGAATGCTAGAAGATATTTATATGAATTCTATTTTTCTGCAATTTTGTACATTGTACAGACAACAAAGAAGATGTGTTTATCACGACGGTTTTTTGACGTGCCGGTTGGCGTGGGTAGTAAATACTTGCCTCTCACGCCGCAGGTCGTGGCTTCGAGTCCCGACCAGGACAGATATTTGTGTGGATGAACATGTCTGTTTGTCCTGAATCTGGGTGTAATTATCTATATTTTACAAAAGAAAAGTAGTATATCAGTTATCTGGTTTCCATAGTACAAGCTCTGTTTAGTTTGGGACCAAATGGCCGTATGTGAATAATGTCCCAGGATATTATTATAATACTAGCGGCCCGGTACGTGCTTCGCTACGTATAAGGCATAGTAATAAAAAAAATGATTATTAAGTTCATTTAATCAAACAAAAAAATATTTTAAATTGCTGAAAGATGTTGATTTTACACTTTTTCAAGACTTTTTTAAAATTTTCTCTACGTCCAAACCTTCCCTGGACTTCCACGAATAATTCAAGAACAAAATTAGCCAAATCGGTAAAGGCGTTGTTGAGTTATAACATTACAATGAAAAGTGGCATTGATTTTTATATATATAGATTAGCAGTATTTTCCTTAGGTTAAGCAGCATATAGGTATAGTGATAGTTGTGTGGGTTTAAATGCAGTATTCATAGTAGCATATGTGTCGACATATGCTGCTATTAATTTAATTCCCAGTGAAATATGGAGTAATCATAACTTCTGGCCAGACATAGATATCCTATTAGCAAACTATACATCCATAATGAAATAAGCACTCATATAATCGTATAAATTTTCGTGTATATCTCGTTTATTTTTTTGTTTCTATCAATTGTAAACGTTCAGTTGAAAAAATGCAGTGTCTATTTCAAATTACGTGTCAACGATGTATTAAAAAGAAATAGGTCGTCTTGCAACCTAGCTAGGAACTAAAGAAGTGTTTCTAGCTAGGTTGCAAGACGACCAATTTTTTTTTTATATATCGTATACACTAATGTAAACCCTGATCAATTTAAATAAAATGCCTGAATAAAATAACATTTTTGGCCCTATTTAGGATCATCATATGAGGAACACAATACCGCTAAACACTTCATCAAGTAATTAACTTCGGATTAATTAGATAATTAATAAATATATGTAGGTAATCACACTAATCATACTTAATATTATAAAGGCGAAAGTTTGTAACTGTGTGAGTGTATGTTTGTTACTTCTTCACGTCAAAACGGCTGAAGCGATTTTAATGAAATTTGGTATGGATTTAGAAAGTTTAATGCGGGTAAAACCGCGGGGCACAGCTAGTAATATTATAAAAGCGAAAGTTTGTGAGTATGTTTGTTACTTCTTTACGCAAAAGCCACCGAACGGATTGTGTTGAAACTTTGTTGTAATATAGCTTATATATCCGAATAACATATAGGCTATAATTTATAAAGTTTAACGCGGGTAAAAACGAGGGGCACAGCTAGTATATTCTTATTTGTTATACCTACTTATAGGATCTATATTGTAAGTAGACTTTATTACGCAAGAAATAAAGCCTTTAGAACACTGAACCACATCGCGATATGATTACACTGATGTTGCTCCAGGATGCAAGAGCTTCAAGTGGACCGGCGGAAGACAGTGGAAACTAAGGAAGAACTTCAGTCCCGGCTGCTGAGCGCGGCGCGGGTGCGGGAGAGCCGCGGCGCGCGCTGCGCCGAGCTGGACGCGGCCTACAAGCGCGCGCAGACCATCCGCGGGTACCTCACCGACCTCATCGAGTGCCTGGACGAGAAGGTCAGTACGCGACTTAGGCTGAGATCTATAGAGGGTACTTACTTTACTCAAACTTTACGTACGTAAAACTTTGCTAAGTGTATGCTAAGCTTATACTTTGATTTGGTATTTATAGACTGTTTGACGTTAAGATTATGCTAAGCATAAGCTAAGACAGAAAAAGTCAAAACACCAATTGTAATTTCGTTACATGCATTAACTTCTTAATTACTCATTGGAAAACATTTAAAAACAGTCATAATTATAAATAAAACATGGTGAGCATCGTTCCTCTGTGTATTAATATTATTGAAGATTTAGAAAATTACGAGTGAGACATAAAAAAGATCGACATGAATTTTTATTAGAGAAACGGAACATTGTTGTATCAGCTGTGAACGGCAATGTCAACTACTTTTTTTTTAAATTGTTTTCGGCCCTGGCTTCTTCTGCCTTATGAGAATGTCAACTACAGTATATCAGTGCTGCCAGATGACAAATTAGATTTCTCTTCAAGTCATATCTAAAATTCCCTGAAAATTTGGATTGAATACATAAATAAATAATAAATACAATGATAATGTCTAATTATTTATTTTTCTGTATTTTAGAAATATTTATCAATATATCTGTAGTATTCCTTTGAATACAAATTCCGTGATTTCCAATTTCTCTGTATATCCTATACAATGTGGCATCACTGTCTCTGATAATGGATGTATATTATAAGAGGAAATGCGTATTATCATTAGTATCATATTTTTGTTCAGTGTCACGTGTAGATGTCGTCACTTAAGTTTCTTCCATTATTTATGATTTCCAAGCTCTACTAATGTTTACTTTATTCGTGACCTTTGGTAACAATGGTATTTGTGACAGATGCCTCAGCTGGAAGCCCTGGAGGCCCGAGCGCTGGCGCTGCACAAGCGGCGCTGCGAGCTGCTGGTGGAGCGGCGCCGCGCCGACCTGCGCGACCAGGCGCAGCACGTGCTCGCACTAGGTACCCACATTCTGCTTCTCTTGCCCAGCTTTTACCAACGAGAGTTTTAGCGCCAAGCGACGCTGCGGTGGACCCACGCAACCAGGCGCAGCATGTGCTTGCACTTGCTTATCTTGCCAAAACTTTTGAGTACAACCGCAGCTATTGCGCCAACGCGGAAAAAAACTCATCGAGGCATTGTTTAATTAGGTTTCCGTAGCCAAATGGCAAAAAACGGAACCCTTATAGATTCGTCATGTCTGTCTGTCTGTCTGTCTGTCCGTCCGTCCGTCCGTACGTCACAGCCACTTTTTTCCGAAACTACAAGAGCCGTACTGTTGAAACTTGGTAAGTAGATGTTTTCTGTGAACCGCATTAAGATAGAAAAAGAACAATAATTTTGGGGGGTCGCCATACATAGAACTGAAAATCAAATTTTTTTTTTCATCGTACCCATACATGTTTGCTGTCTATGGATAGGTCTTTAAAAATCATATTGAGGTTTCTAATATTTTTTTTTCTAAACTGGATAGTTTGCGCGAGAAACACTTCCAAAGTGGAAAAACGAGTGTCTCATGTAATCAACTGAAATACTTTCTTCTACGGAACCCTTCATGTGCGAGTCCGACTCGCACTTGGCCGGTTTTTTCTTCTTTTCATTGTTTAATTAATTGTGTAAATTCGAGTTTTTATGTCTTAATAATATGTGGAGTTTTAGACGTAACATCTTCGACAACGTACGCACGTGGAGGAGAATGCCATATTGCGATGTTCTGTGTTGAACCTAAAACTCCATAAGAAGCCCCTAGTAAAGTCTTTACTTGTTGCGGTAAAAAGGTGTTTATTGACGTAAACTTTTAAAAAGCGCTTGTAAATAGTCAGAGCATGTTTGTAGTAATAACTAGACACGCGGCAGCGTAAAAGATTTTTTCTAAATAAAGTAGCCTAAGTTACTCCATATTACATCAGCTAACTGCCAATAAAAATCCTGTCATAATCGGTCCAGCCTTTTCAGAGATTAGCCGGAACAAATATGTAGACAAGACAGACAAAAAAAGGATAAAACGGTTATATTAATATTACGCTCCAATTTTATTTATATGTATAGATAGTTCACGTAACTAAACAGATTAGTCATGTCATGTGGCTACAAGATCTCCAGCGAGCAATGTGCAGGTAGGTGGTGAGCGCCAGACGTCTTTGTCATCGATGTACGCTTTATTGGTGTAATAACACCTAGCCATAAGTACATGTATAATATGTGTCTTGAAACTTGTGTCAGGCAGATCAGTAATATGAGTAGGAAGCTTGTTATAAAACCTAATAACCTTGTTATAAAACTTGGCATTGACTTAATGAAAAAAAAACCGGCTAAGTGCGAGTCGGACTCGCCCATGAAGGGTTTCGTAGCAGCCAGTATTTTAGTTGATTAAGGGCCTGTTTCACAATGTCCAGGTAAAGTCCCGAATAAGCTACTTGCAACTTATCTATCGAATAAAGACATCGTTTGCGTTTCACAATCCAACTGGCAAATAAACTGCCAAGTAAACTATTGGCTAGATCAAGCTTCAGATAGCCTAGTTAACTGATGGATAAGATATCTGACAGATATCATTCGATGTTTATTTCGGTGGTGTTTATTGTTAATATAAATGTAAAATGGTAAAATTTGATACTATTGAAGACGAAATTGATGAATTATTTGATCGTGAACCGCGCATAAATCCGACACCGCTAAGAAAAACACCACCGAAACACCGCAACAAACATTTGTTGACATTAACATTTGACGTCTATTTATTTGACTTACGTACGTTTAATTTCACGCAAAAAAAAACAATTACGTATGTATTTTTATTTGATAAAATAATAGTTAGAAGATAAATTTGAAAATATTTATGCAAACCTGAAAATGCTAACCATAAAAAAATTGTAAAAAGATATTTTTAGGTGTGTTTATCATAAGAAATGTATTTATAGGTTGTCTGTTTCGTAAGACGGAACGACAAAATGCGACGTTGCCAAACCTACCTATTAGTAACTGCCGAATAGCTATCTAACAATAAATTAATTTATCGGGAAGGTGGTGGTGAAACGCGATGTGTTTTATCTATATATCTGTCAGTTTATTTATTTGGTAGTTAGCTATCCGACACTTTATCTGGACATTGTGAAACAGACCCTAAATGAAAGGTAAATTGCGGTTTACGGTTTATGACGTATAAAAAAAACTACTTACTAGATCTCGTTCAAACCAATTTTCGGTAGAAGTTTGCATGGTAATGTACATCATATATTTTTTCAAGTTTTATCATTCTTTTATTTTAGAAGTTACATGGGGGGGGGGGCGGGGGGCGACACTCATTTTACCACTTTGGAAGTGTCTCTTGCGCAAACTATTCAGTTTAGAAAATATGATATGTATAAAAGAAGCAGAAGAATGATGTATAATAGAAAAAATGATATTAGAAACCTCAATATCAATTTTGAAGACCTATCCATAGATACCCCACATGTATGGATATGATGAAAAAAAAATTGCGTTTCAGTTCTATGTATGGGGAGCCCCCAAAATTATTGTTCTTTTCTATTTTTGTGTGAAAATCTTACGCTTAATACGGTTCACAGAATACATCTACTTACCAAGTTTCAACAGTACAGCTCTTATAGTTTCGGAAAGAAGTGACTGTGACACACGGATGGACAGACAGACATGACGAATCTATAAGGGTTCCGTTTTTTGCCATTTGGCTACGGAACCCTAAAAATCCGACGAAATGAAATATATATACTACTGAAGATGGCTCCTAAGGCCGAAGAAGCCAAGGTCGTAAAACTAAATGGCAAAAAAAAAATAAGTAAGACCTCAAAGGAGGCATTAGGTTTTACTTTTTTTTTTGGCATGCGAATCTTCTCTTTTGTGATGTTCTATTTACAAGGTTAGTATGTATTTGACACACCGTTGTGCACAAACCCTGGAAAACAATTGTGAGGATCTAGCCTGTAGCCTTGACGTCGCCAAGGCATTCGATGGGGTCTGGCATAAGACTCTTCTATCGAAGCTACCATCATATAGAATCCCCGAGGGACTTTGCAGTTGGATCACCAGCTTTTTGAACGGTCGGCGCATTAAAGTCGTAGCAGACGGTTCTTGTTCCGACACTAAAACCTTTAACGCTTGCGTACCACAAGGCTCGGTGCTCTCCCCTATACTATTCTTTCTGCATATCAATGACATGTTATCTATAGAAAATATGCGTTGCTATGCGGATGACAGCACGGGTGAGGCGCGGTATAGTGGCCACTACCATGTCTCTCGGAGCTCGGTACAAGAGAAACGGGTGCAACTTGTGTCTGAAGACGAAGGTTCTTTCGGGCGGGCCTATGAATGGGGTGTAGAGAACCAAGTCAAGTTTAACCCCAATAAGACACAAGTGTGTGCATTCACTGCGAAGAAGGAACCATTTATCGTAGCGCCCCGATTCCAAGGGGTTAATCTCCGTGTATCCGAAAGCATTGGGATCCTCGGAATCGACATTTCGAGCACCTGCCAATTTAGGGGTTTTTTGGAGGTCAATGCCAAACTGGAAAGCAAAAAGTTGGGCCTCCTGAATAGAGCTAGAACTATCAGAGATCTATATAGAACTGAAAACTATCTTTGTCATTTCTTATACTCGGAAAGTAGTGTTTATTTGATCCGAGTAGCGAGTGGAAGATGCTACTTTCCACCTATGGCCGGTAAAGTCTCATAGTAATTGCTAACCTCCTTACAGTGGGTATCAATTGAAAAAAAAAGAAATAAATTTGGATAGGTAGTTGGTTGTAAAAAAATTAACATAATTAAGAAAAAAAAGTGCACAACGCCGTTAAAGAAGTTTTCACTTCAAAAATGCTGCGGTCATGTGAGTGTATAAACGGCCAGTGTGAATTTAAAAACCCTCTTTCTAACGAATATTCGATCAGGTCACATGTCCTGACGCGAGTTTAACAATTTTTACCTATCCCAAAAAACTTCACAACGCCGCTTAAGAAGTTTTCACTTTAGAAACACTTAACTAATTTTAATAAATTAGGAATGATTAATGTACAAATTTTCTATCTTTCTACTGAACTCCATACTTTCATTAAAGAGATCAGGCATTCTCAAAATCACAATTTATTAAAGTAAGTTTAAAACAAAATTCCTTAAAACATTAGTATTTCCAAAACTAAATAATACTCCACAACAGATAAGAAAGTGCTCTCATTAGCTTTTATTACAGACAAGTTTCGTCTCGTATTGTTCCTTATTGTGCTGCGCTATTATTCGGTTAAGAACTCAGGTAGGGCCAGGCAGATACGTGTAGAGGGCGTACATAGATAACGAAATACAATTCATCAATTTGCTAAATCACTTTATCTTTTGCATACAATGTTCGCCATCAGAGGAAACCGAATAACGCATAGGAAATACTTAAATTGCGAATAACTATATAACATTATTTAGAATGACGTATAATTAATTCGTAAGCAACTTATTCACGGATGACTTTTTACTTGAATTATTATCCAAATAACAATAAAATTCGAATAATGCGCGACTGTGCCGCTTTTTGAGTTTTCTCTATCCTATATAACCCAGATACTACGAGCTGATGCTCGTCTTGATGGGCGGTATATTACACCAGACTGTTGTTCTTTAGAAATTACTGTAGAAGCAAGTGCAAGTCTTTGAAACCTGCGTTTCTGTTAGAGTGATCAGTGCTTTACTTGTATTTGAAGCTCTAGCAAAGGTCTATAACTGAAACACTTTTCGATTCTTCAGGCAAGCCAGGCTCAAAGCCTGTAGATAGTGAAGAGAAAACTCGTCGAGCCGCCGAGCGGGAAGGCCGCAGGCGTGCTCGCCGTCTGGCTCGGGCGGCGGCGGCCGCGGCCGCGGGCAGCGCGCCGGTGCACAGGGACGGGGACTCCAGCGACGACGAGCTGCCGCCCGCTGAGCTGCACCACTTCACACACGAGAGGGGTGAGTGACAAGTAGAAGTAGATTCGTTTCAGTCAGTAGGCACCTTCTGAGATCCTTAGAGGAGGTCTTTATCCAGCAGTGGACGTCTTTCTATGAACTGACTTTTCCTTATAATTATTTTTAGTTTAGCTAGTGCCCGGTGCACAGGTGACGCTACTGTCCGACTACCTGATGTATCCCTTAAGGCCCATTTAGACGGGGAGAGTTTCTCGTACGTTTCCTTACGAGACTTACGCTTCTATCACAAGCAATAATCGCCATAACACAATCGTATCAAAATATTTACATACAGGCAAGAACTAAAATCTCGGCTACGATTATGTCATACGAGATTCGCATATGACTTATCGCTAGGCGATAATTGCCTATGTTTGTAACAAAAGTATAGTAAGCAGATTCTTGCTTATGAGAGTCTCGACTTGTATAAACACGATCTCTTGTGACATATTTTTAAGTTGATACGAGTATCGTACAAATCAGTTTCAATCGTTTTTAGTGCGAGATTTGTCAGTCGAGTTAAGTGTATTGTTTGTAAAAATGACACAAAAATCTTTTAAATTCGGTTCTGCCGACAATATTAAGTTACAGTTCAATAACTGTATAGAAGTTACGAGTGTTTGTGGAACACGGAGAATGACAATTATAAAAACCGTGATGCAAGAAATGCAGCCCTGAATGATTTTGCTAAAGAATTGGGTATTAAGGAATTTAGCCCTAAGGAAATCACTGCAAAAAAAATATTCGAAGTCAATAGTTGCAAGAACGTAAATAGTCAAATCTTCTTTGGGGATTGGAGTTGGGGCCGGAAATGTGTACTTGCCAAAATTGTCTTGGTACAATTCTTTAGATTCATTTTTGAGAAAATCTTCAGAATTTCGATCAATAGTCTCAAATCTGGTGAGTACCTACCTTACTTTGTAAGCACTTTCTGACCTAGTTAAACAGTGATAAAAATAATAAAATACCGGGTTCCGTTTATTTCAAGCTGTTTATTATAAAAATATTGCATTTTCCTGCCACGGAACTGCTCCCCGATTATTAAAATAATCACAATACTGTTCACGAACTGAAATAGCCTCTCTGGTAGAGTTACCATAATTTTACGAAAATATATCTTCAAAGGCTCCACTTGTGTGGTTTTCTCTTCACGCGCCTGGTCGTATACCAGATCCTGTTTCTTCATCTATAAACCCAGGAGGAGTGTATGCTTTTGGCGATGTTTTTCTCAACCAGTTATGTAAAACACACGTTGTTCTTACAATGACATCTACTTTCTCGGGAGCCAATCCTATTGGCCTTTCGAAAATCCTAAACCGTGATACTAAAATACCAAATGCATTTTCAACAATTCTCCTGCATCGGCATAGTCTATAATTATAAATTTTTTGCTCTTTTGATAAATTATTTCGACGTGGGTATGGTTTCATTAGGTACGGTTTTAGAGGAAACGCTTCATCTCCGATGAAAACAGCATCGCTGGGCAAGTCCAGTGAATTTTCCTCGATAGTTTATTTTAATGAACTTTTATTAAATATGCCGCCATCGGAGTTTCTTCCCTTCGCTCCAATGTTCACAAATGTAAAACAATAGTCATAATCAACGCATCCTAAAAGAACAATACTAAACGTGTTTTGATGTGAAACATCTATAGCCGCATGTAAAACAGATTTCTGGCGTGGCGACGCATGCCGTGGCGCATGCCCAATCGACTTTTTATTTTATCATTATGACATATTTAGTTCCTATCACAATATGTTCTTTTCTGCTTTTACAAAATAATGCCGATGTTTCACATCTGCCAGGCGTCCCGGCACGGCTCACATTTTTTTTATAATTGAAAAAATCTGATCCTGTTCCTGGAGGACTATTAATCAGTATGTGTTTGCCATCCAAAGCTCCGACACATGAAGGAAACTGCCATCTTGTTGCAAATCCTGTCTGAATATTGACCCATTCTTCTTTGGTCCTTGCAACCTAAAATAAACTAAGGATTCATTGTTTATTTTTTTTAATCAGACAGATGAATCTACTGCAACAACATCTCACACTCAATTGGATGATTCGACGTTGAATATTGAAGATATACAAAATGTCCATGTTATCGACTCCTTGATCGATATAGTTGATTTGACACCAAGACCAACTCAAACTAAAAAGACCAGGACCAAAACTCTGGACATCGATTCAGCAATCGATAGGTTAGAAGACGCTATAGATAAAATATCTAGGCAAAATGAAGATGATTTGGATATGTTTGGGAAGTATGTTGCATCCAGCTTGCGCAAGCTTAATGAGAAAAATGTAATATTTGCTCAAGATGAAATCCAGAAAATTCTCTCAAAATATAAGACTGATGTTGAATAAATGCTTAGATATTCTTATGATAGTTAAGTGATTTTAAAATTAATAGTTTTTTATTCATACCTTAATAAAATCTTCCAATGCAGTGTAAATAGCTAGCAGAACTTCTACCAAAAAGTAACTTATGGTACACCTATGTACTCTAAATAGTTCTGATAATGTTTGAAATGTATCTCCTGTAGCTAAATATTTTAAAGTTATTTCCAATTTTTTACGAGCAGCTATAGCTTGACGCATATTTGTATCACTTTTTTGTATAGATGGTCCAATTTTTTTAAGTAAATATATAAATTGAGTTTTCGTAACCCGAAACATTTATGAAAGTCTCTTCATCTTCCAATTGTAACTCAAGGCACAACGTGTTAGATGCTCCCAAATCATTTATTCTCGTTATCCATTTTTTAACCCAACACCTTTTCTTCTTTTTCCGTTTAATTAATTCTTGCCTTAGAAGAGCAGATATCATTAAAATACCCTCGCGCACTGCACTCATGGTAGCAACTGGCATAAAATCTCGAAATACGATTATTACTTTGAAATTGTGTTTACACGGACATAATAATATTCCATTCCAAGGCAATTGTCGCCCAAGGCAACGAGCGAGGAGAGCGATTGTTTAGACGAAAAAATTGTTTTATATTCCTTCGATAATTGTATCTTCGAGACGAGAAACTCTCCCCGTCTAAATGACGTAAAATTAAAGTTTAATCACCTTTTACGGTCCCCAAGGGATGGTATGGGGTGGCCGTTTCATTCTTTCTGGGTCGGAAACTACACGGCGGATAAATCACAATGTAAATTTATTATCGTATTTACTGCAAGTCAAGTACAAGTTTTGTCGACCGAGTGCCTAATAGTATGCATAACGCTTGCAGACAGCATCCGCAGCGAGGCGGCGTGCCTGTTCGCGGACGCGCTGCCGGCGTGGCGCAGCGCGGCGGGCGTGTGCGCGCGCCTGGCGCGCTGGCGCCGGCGGGCGGGCGCGCTGTACGCCGACGCCTACGTGCCGCACTACCTGCCCAAGCTGCTGGCGCCCTACGTGCGCCACCGGGTACGTGCCACAGTGTAACACTTGCAGACACATCCGCAGCGAGGCGGCGTGCCTGTTCGCGGACGCGCTGCCGGCGTGGCGCAGCGCGGCGGGCGTGTGCGCGCGCCTGGCGCGCTGGCGCCGGCGGGCGGGCGCGCTGTACGCCGACGCCTACGTGCCGCACTACCTGCCCAAGCTGCTGGCGCCCTACGTGCGCCACCGGGTACGTGCCACAGTGTAACACTTGCAGACACATCCGCAGCGAGGCGGCGTGCCTGTTCGCGGACGCGCTGCCGGCGTGGCGCAGCGCGGCGGGCGTGTGCGCGCGCCTGGCGCGCTGGCGCCGGCGGGCGGGCGCGCTGTACGCCGACGCCTACGTGCCGCACTACCTGCCCAAGCTGCTGGCGCCCTACGTGCGCCACCGGGTACGTGCCACAGTGTAACACTTGCAGACACATCCGCAGCGAGGCGGCGTGCCTGTTCGCGGACGCGCTGCCGGCGTGGCGCAGCGCGGCGGGCGTGTGCGCGCGCCTGGCGCGCTGGCGCCGGCGGGCGGGCGCGCTGTACGCCGACGCCTACGTGCCGCACTACCTGCCCAAGCTGCTGGCGCCCTACGTGCGCCACCGGGTACGTGCCACAGTGTAACACTTGCAGACACATCCGCAGCGAGGCGGCGTGCCTGTTCGCGGACGCGCTGCCGGCGTGGCGCAGCGCGGCGGGCGTGTGCGCGCGCCTGGCGCGCTGGCGCCGGCGGGCGGGCGCGCTGTACGCCGACGCCTACGTGCCGCACTACCTGCCCAAGCTGCTGGCGCCCTACGTGCGCCACCGGGTACGTGCCACAGTGTAACACTTGCAGACACATCCGCAGCGAGGCGGCGTGCCTGTTCGCGGACGCGCTGCCGGCGTGGCGCAGCGCGGCGGGCGTGTGCGCGCGCCTGGCGCGCTGGCGCCGGCGGGCGGGCGCGCTGTACGCCGACGCCTACGTGCCGCACTACCTGCCCAAGCTGCTGGCGCCCTACGTGCGCCACCGGGTACGTGCCACAGTGTAACACTTGCAGACACATCCGCAGCGAGGCGGCGTGCCTGTTCGCGGACGCGCTGCCGGCGTGGCGCAGCGCGGCGGGCGTGTGCGCGCGCCTGGCGCGCTGGCGCCGGCGGGCGGGCGCGCTGTACGCCGACGCCTACGTGCCGCACTACCTGCCCAAGCTGCTGGCGCCCTACGTGCGCCACCGGGTACGTGCCACAGTGTAACACTTGCAGACACATCCGCAGCGAGGCGGCGTGCCTGTTCGCGGACGCGCTGCCGGCGTGGCGCAGCGCGGCGGGCGTGTGCGCGCGCCTGGCGCGCTGGCGCCGGCGGGCGGGCGCGCTGTACGCCGACGCCTACGTGCCGCACTACCTGCCCAAGCTGCTGGCGCCCTACGTGCGCCACCGGGTACGTGCCACAGTGTAACACTTGCAGACACATCCGCAGCGAGGCGGCGTGCCTGTTCGCGGACGCGCTGCCGGCGTGGCGCAGCGCGGCGGGCGTGTGCGCGCGCCTGGCGCGCTGGCGCCGGCGGGCGGGCGCGCTGTACGCCGACGCCTACGTGCCGCACTACCTGCCCAAGCTGCTGGCGCCCTACGTGCGCCACCGGGTACGTGCCACAGTATAACACTTGCATACACATCCGTAGCGAGGCGGCGCACATACGGCAAAATGACCACTTTAGGCGGTCAAAAATGTTTTTTTCTAGTTTAATATTAGGTATAAAATTGCTTGTATTCTTCGAGTCAAGTACTTAGTCAATCGTACTGGCCATAAATATCCTTTATAATGTTTATTACAAAGGCGCCCGAGACTCCAACAGATAAGCATTGTGCAGTGTACGTCTAGTTGCATTCGAAACCCGAAAGCATTATAACGTGTTATTTTCGTTCATCTTGTGCAAAAATCTATATATTAACTATGGACATGGAAGCCACAGGTATGTTTATTAATAACATGTTTTTTAACTCCAGTTATATACTTTAAATGCAATAATAAACGACGATTTCTTTCCACTCCTATTTTTCATTAAAAAAAAATACTAGACTTTCAAAAAAAGTTCCGCTTAGTACCGCTTTCTATCCTATATATTTACACTTGGGTGTTTGTTGACTATCTATAACCGCTTGAGTGTGCAAGCCGGGCGTTATCAATACCGTAGAATGCGCACCGCTTACGTCATGACTTAGCGCGTATGGTTGAGTTCTGATTATCAATGGTTTTTGTTATTATAAAAACCCGAGACCCTTTTGAAGTGTTGTTATTATTAAAGTTCATGAGTCAACCTTGCTATTGATGTTAAAACTACTTCAATATAACGTTTGTTTGTTTAGATAAGTAGGCTGGAACATGAACGTATCGTAAATATTATGAAAGTAGAACTTTATTATTTTTTATTTCCGAAAGTAGATCGTTTACCTATGCATTTTATTTGTTTATATAGTGAAAGAGTTAAATATACATACAAAAAAAAATAAAACACATAATTAATAGTATAAAAATATAATTTTTTATCCATAATACTGTTTGTACAAATTTGCCGAGAGGAGAGATATTTTTAACCTAAATTAAAAACATCATAACTTCGTAATCCTTAAAGGTATATTCAAAATATGTTCACTACTTAAAAGCTAGATTTATAGTACACAATTTTTGTGAAAATAATGATATTCAAATAAAACAATAACACAAACATTTGAGATTCTTTGTAGGTACTACCATTTTCAGAAAGTCTTTAGGTCAGTTTCTGATCACGTCACAAACCACACAACTGTTTTTATTTAATAGAGTTTTATTAATTTTGCACGCGGATACCACTTCAACTAACTGTTTGGTGTCAAAAAGTTACAAAATAAACGCTTAATAGCATCAGACAATGAGGTCACAAGAACTTGCGTACACTTAACTAGCCACTTGCGTCGAACTACAGCCGAGAGCGACACTTAAAGTATTTTTTTTTAAATGTTCTACAACGAGTATGGTATTGTTATACATTTTTAAGCAATCATAGATAAGTGTTTAATGAAACAGATACATAAGTATCCGTGTGGATGAAAGAGATGGATTATAATTAGATGCTAAAACGAACCTCAGTTTGGCGCCGAACAAAATGGTAGTAAACTACCAATGCGCACTCTACGGTATAGTCTAAAATGGTAGCAAACTACCATTGCGCACTCAAGCGGATATTGTGAATTCTGTGAACTCAAACCAACGCATTGTGACACTTGACCCTTTTGTTCACAGGTAGTCGGAGTAGACCAAGTCACCCGGAATTAAATATAAAAAAAATGAATCTTGTTTTAGTGTTAAAAAGCGAAAACTTTTATAAACAATCATCGTCTTAGTGTGTAGAACGATTAACTAGTTATATATTGAACAAGTTTAGTGAATATAAGCGTTCAAAAGTATAAAAAATCAAAAATAAAGCATGTCCTAAAAGTGTTTGTTTCAAAATTGTTACAAAAGTGGAAAAAAGCGAATTGGAACATGGAAAGATTTAAGAAATACAATTCGAAGTGGTTAACAATGCGATTTGAGCTTGCCAGCAGTAGGCACTACAAGTGCAAACAATGATTTACAGGTGAAAAAAACAAGAGGCAGACCTGCAAAATCTTTTGAAGAGACCTCTTTACGAACAAAACGAAGGGTGATGAAACTAATTATATATGAGGCAAGCCCAGACCTATTGTGTTCTGCAGCTCAAGCCAGCCTTACTAAGAGAGGAAAAAGGACAGCTGCCAAACTAGTGAGCTTAGCCTTAACTACAAGCCCTAGAAGATACAACATGCACTGGATGCTAATAGCTTCTGATCCAATTATTGCATCCAAGAGGAGGAGTCACAATAAAAAAGAAAACCGTTTCCTAAAGAGGTGCTGGAAGTGTTGAACATGCCACTTGTAGAAATGATCGAAGACAAGGATGATAATGACGAAGAAACAATGGATGATCATGACGATAGTGATATTAATTAAATTAACTGTTTGCAACATAATCGATGTATGATTTATAATTGTGTGTACTTTTACGAAAATATACAATATTTTATTACAATACTATTTATTTCTGACCATTAATACCTTTTAGGTAAGTAGGTACTTATAGGTACAATAACAGATAGGTAGGTATAATAACCTTATAGGTCAGAAACATTGCTAAGCATAAATGCACATATTATATCACATCTATGATTTATGGCCGCCTAAAATGGTCATTTTGCCGTATGTGCGGCGTGCCTGTTTTTCGCCCGCAAACATTGACTTATATGTAATAACTAGACACGCTGTTTCGAATAAAAACTCTGTCCCAGTCCGGCGCGCGAGGTGAGGGGCGCGGGCGCGGCGGCCTAAAATTTGCTCACGCAAATTAAACGAGCAAATTCTCAATATGGGATTGCGGGTCTAGTAAAATACAGATGGGCAGGAAATGTGAGCCACTTGAAGTTGAAACAGCTAACCGTTGCTGTGCTAGACCTTTACAAACGCAATTCTACGTCCCATACGAGTTTCAGACTATTATTGAACAATGTTAGGTGGTAGGTTTTTTAATACTAACTGAATGATAATTTAGCCGTATTGTTTTCAGCTTATTTTATGGAACCCGCTCGCTGACGAAGACAACGAGGATTACGAGAAAATGGATTGGTACAAGTGAGCTATATTTTTAATAAACATAAACTAATGACAATTA
This sequence comes from Pseudoips prasinana, assembly GCA_951640165.1. Classification (NCBI taxonomy): domain Eukaryota; kingdom Metazoa; phylum Arthropoda; class Insecta; order Lepidoptera; family Nolidae; genus Pseudoips; species Pseudoips prasinana. Next base: position 7,827,914 of record OX621236.1, read on the forward strand.
ATGTAGATGTTAAAAATTATAAACACGTTGTAAAACTTGTTAGCAACTTTAAATAAAATTTTATTTTGAGAAAAATAAATTTTGGCCTCACCACAAGATATTGAAACCTAAATTCTCTAGATTAAAACCTCCAATGCTTTGCCAAATAAACTACAGTTTATCCAGTTCTATCTATCTCTTTCTAAATAAAATAAAATTAATAAGGTTTTTAGTCGTGCAGACTTTAAAAAAGCACTTGTAAATAGGAAGTCAGAACTTGTTTATAGGAATATATAATTAATTTATAATTATATCTTAGTACATATTGTTACCCTGTATTATAATTGGCAAAGTAGGGCTTAAAACTGGAAATAGTTCAAATCCTGCCAATGGTCTAAATGTATTATTCTTAGAAATAATTTTTATTATTATAATTTTAAGAGTAATGTGTCTTTATTAACAATTTTATTCCACTTCAGACTCACTAAAATCTTTATTTATTAGTACCTAATTTTCAAGACTAAGTCATTGAATTTTTTTTTATCTGTACACTATTCTTTACTTTTAAATATTATGGTGACTTATTACTACAAGTAATGGTTTGTATATTATGCTTATATGTGTATTACTAGATGTCTGATGATGTACGGCGTCCGATCAGAGCGATTGTCTGGCGAGTCAGATGAATCTGACGAAGCGTCCCCCCCTCCCCCACTTAGCGAGAGTGGGGTGCGGGACGACCCCGACCTGATGCTGGCACCCACGGTGTTAAGCAAAGTGCTACTGCCCAAACTTACTGGTATGTATCAGTTATACTATTTATATTGTTTTTTTGTAACTTTTTAGCTATTATTTAGTAGTAATGTTCTTATTTTAAGTCTAAATTGTATATAAGAGTTTGAGAAAATATCAACAATATTAATTTTTAAATTTTAATTTTATTAGCATTATTCGCAATGCAAAGCGTTTATCTAATCTCAAAAAATTAATTCAATAAATCTCATTAAATTAATTTTTGTCATAAAAATTACACAAACGTCTTATAAACGTATTTTTAGCATATTTTGTACTGCGCATTGTGTTAGAAAAGGTATACATAAGACGTGAAGAGGGAATTAAATTACGCTATCATCATCATATCAGCCGAACATATCTACCTCTTTTTATATATAATATAATTTTTACAACCCGTAAGATTGGGTCCACCATTAAAAATCCTGCCGCAAAACAATACTAACAAACGTCAAACGAAATATGATAATATCTTTGAGTAAGTCTAAATTGTATATAAGAGTTTGAGAAAATATCAACAATATTAATTTTTATCATAAATATTACACAAATGTCTTATAAAGGTATTTTTAGCATAGTTTGTACTGCACATTGTGGTAGAAAAGGTATACATAAGGCGTGAAGAGGGAATTAAATTACGCTATCATCATCATATCAGCCGAAAAACGCCCACTGCTGGACAAAGGCCTCCCCCAAAGATCTCCACAATTGCCGGTCTTGCGCTATTCCCATCCAGCGACTTCCAATGACCCTCACAAGATCATCGGTCCATCTTGTAGGGGGCCTGCCCACGCTGCGTCTTCTGGTCCTTTTCGTTGAGAACCTTTCTGCCCCAGCGGCCGTCGGCTCTGCGAGCTGTTTGCCCTGCCCACTGCCACTTTAACTTGGCACTTTGTAGGGCTATAACATGTCAATAATATAGTGTCAGATCGATCCTTAGAGCGCTTATTAACCCCAGTGCGCTTATGAACTCCCCCGTTGTAAGCTCATCATACTCCCTATGTCTGTTAATGCTTGCGGTGGCGTTGTGGGTCAGGTCGTTTCCTTCCCTCTAATATGGCGAGGAAGGCGATGGCTGGCCCTCACGTCGTACTCGTGAACGGGTGCTGCTTGCGGTAACTGGTCGAACTGCTGTTGGGGTACTAATTTTTAGGGTTCCGTAGCCAAATGGCAAAAAACGGAACCCTTATAGATTCGTCATGTCTGTCTGTCAGTCCGTCCGTATGTCACAGTCACTTTTTTCATAAACTATAAGAGCTGTAATGTTGAAACTTGGTAAGTAGATGTATTCTGTGACCCGCATTTAGATTTTGACACAAAAATAGAAAAAGAACAATAATTTTGGGGGCTCCACATTATATAGAACTGACACTCAAAAGATATTTTTTTTATTGTAGGCCTTCAAAAATGATATTGGGGATTCTAATAAAATTTTCTTCTAAACTGAATAGTTTGCGCGAGAGACACTTCCAAAGTGGTATATGATATAAAAAAATATATGATATACATTACCATGCAAACTTCCACCGAAAATTGGTTTGAACGAGATCTAGTAAGTAGTTTTTTTAATACGTCATAAACCGTAAACCGCAATTTACCTTTCATTTAATCAACTAAAGTACTTGCTGCTACGGAATCCTTTATGGGCGAGTCCGACTCGCACTTGGCCGGTATTTTTCATACAGTGATTGCCTCTGGTAGACTTCGTGTGACTTGTTAATTTTGTAAATGTGCGCGGATGCACCCACCGTTTGCGTCTTGCAAGAGGTTATTCTAAATGCTTGAGTGAAATTGAATGTTATGTGTTTTATTACCTCAGAATGATTTTGATTAACTAGATGACAACGGTTCTGTGCGTGCATTAGCCTACATGCCAGCCAATCACAATGTAATATACAAGATATAAAAAAAAAAACGAAAACAAAAACCAAAAAAAGACGCAAAATTATCCCCGGAGTTTCTTTGTGGTTTTCTTCTCCGTGTCGTTCACCTAGGTAGCTAGAGAAAGCCGCAGGTTAGCTAGGGTAGGTTCCTCAGCGGAACACGTGATCGGTAATATCCTACAAGTGATCACACCCTCATCTAGAATTCCGTCTTTTTTACGCCCGCTGTACAACCCCTGAGCTTTGGCCCAAATCCCATAAGGGTGCCATGTCGCTTAAATTAAGCAACTGGCAGAGAGCCTTCTGCGCTAGCCAACTACTTGTTGTCTTCAATTCTTTAAATTTTATTTGTTCTTTTTTATTTTATTCTACTATGTTTATATATTGCATTGTGAGCTTAACTAGTACAAGTGTATGTTAGTACCCAAGTGCTGTAAATATCATTATTTAATGTGTATCGGGCATCTGTCGTCGAACGAATCTCCTCTGTCCGGCATGTACATTTATATTGAAATTACAGTGAACGGTGGGTAGTTGTTGTTATTCACTTGCCCGTTGCACCTGTTGTTTACCAATGTTTCGGCTACGCCGTTATATATGACTGTCTGTGTCCTAAACAAAATAAATAAACTATGAACAGAATTAGTGGAAGTGGCGTGGGACCCCATGATGGTGCGTGCGTGCGTGCGCCTGCGCCGCCTGCTGGAGCGCGGCGCGGCGGCGCCGGGCGGGGGGCCCGCGCTGCGCCGCGTGGCGCAGGCGGCGCGCGCGCGCCTGCAGCAGGCCTTGGCCGCCGACGTGTTCCTTCCGGCGCTGCCTCCCGCGTGAGTGTCTACTCAATATACCTATCTTTTGGAATAGACGGCAGTGTTTTAACTGTCCTAAGGTATTTATTATTATGATATTATCGCAGGTTAATGGAGGGGCAGGGCGGCGCGTTCTGGCGCCGCTGCCTGGGCGCGGGCGTGCGCCTGCTGCGGGCGGCGCTGGCGCTTGCCGGCCCGCCGCCCTGGCTACACGCCGACCCGCTCGTGTTGCAGCTCATAGGTGAGACTCTCCATATAACAAACTGTCGAAATTACAGTAATTTATACCTCTATGTAGTTTACTTGTGCAAACAAAATCTAGGACTTTCATTCTCGTCGCAGCTTAATAACTTTTTGGGGAAACTAAGTGATGACTTTAATATGAGCTGCATAGCATGGTATTCTGATGGCAGTAACACTTGTTGCCCAACAAATAACACAATCGGGGATGAATTTATATTTATCAATGAACTCTCTTTGCTAAACCTTTGTCAGTATAATAAATCATTAAATAAATATGGCAAGATCTTAGATTTAGTCCTATGTTATCAACCTGTGACAATTACAGATTGCTCCAGTACATCACTAGTACCTATAGACCCTTATCACCCAGCTCTGCACATAAGCACTGACTTTGACAATGTAAAAACATTAAACTATGCCCCACGCAAAATTTATTTATATGACAAAGGTAAATACGACCAAATCAACCATGAATTATCTTCTATTAATTGGCAGTCCATTTTCTCTCAAAGTTCAATGGAAGAGTCCGTCGACTTCTTTTACAAAACTTTTAATTGACTTGCACAACAATTAGATACCTACAAAACATTGTAAATCTGATTTATATCCTGTTTGGTATAGTAAACCCTTATTAAAACTTATAAAAGAGAAATATAAATATAAAAAAAAAATTAAAACGTATGGCAACAAGTCAGACGAAATTACATTTAAATTACAGCAAGACCGAGTAAAAGTGGTCGAATCAGTTTGGTATAAAAATTATTTGAATTGGACTGAATTATCAATACAAAAAGATCCGAAGAGTTTCGGGTCTTTTGTAAAAAATGGGTCAAATCTAATGTCATACCCAGTGCCTTAAAGTACAACGGTACCGTCCTAGACTCTGGGGTATCTATTCGTAATGCTTTTTCCTCTTACTTTCACTCTACCTTTCTTTCTTATAGTTCCGCGGATAACAATCAACCTAATACTAATTCTACTGATACAACCGTAAACAGTCCATCAGCCATATTCCAAATTCACTTATGTCAGAATGAGATTATGTCACACATACGTAAACTAGACCTGACTAAATCTGCCGGACCTGATGGCATATCACTTAAATTTTTGAAATCTTGCGCGGCCTCAATTACTTCACCAATATTTTTACTATTTAAAAAATCTTTGTCTGCTTATACTATGCCTCAAATTTGGAAATCTGCCTTTATCACACCTATCCATAAAAACGGATATAAAACTGACATATTAAATTATAGACCTATATCTAAACTCTGCATGATATCAAAAATCTTAGAACGAATTGTCTACAACCAAGTCTACTCAGCACTCAAACATTCTTTTAGCCCTTCCCAACACGGTTTTCTAAGGGGTCGGTCAGCAGTTTCAAATCTTGTCCTTTTAAATGACTATATTTCTAATGCTATGGACCAGGGTAATCAGGTTGATGTAATTTACACCGACTATAGTAGGGCCTTTGATCGTATAGACCACGCCATCCTCCTGCAGAAACTTAAAGCGATTGGAATAAATGGCAATCTTCTAAGATGGTTCACGTCTTATATAGATAATAGGTCGCATGCTGTAATCTTAAACAGTTACATGTCGAGCTGGGTTGACATTCCCAGTGGAATTCCTCAAGGTTCTTTACTCGGACCTCTACTTTTTATTATTTATGTAAATGACATCAACTATTATCTTAGGTCTTCAAATTTGCTGTGTTTTGCGGACGATATGAAAATCTACCACACAATTTCTACTCCTTCTGACACTGCGTTACTCCAAGCTGACTTACAGCGCCTTGAAGTATACTGTCAAGCCAATAAACTAGACCTAAACCCATTGTTGTACACTCAATCAATTGAATAATCAAGCTCTTCCTAGGAGCGATGACATAAAGGATCTAGGTGTACACCATGACTCTAAACTATTATTTGATACTCACATAAACAAAATTGTATCCAAAGAAAGCATCAAGATCCCTAGGCTTCATCATGAGAATATCAAACTGCTTTAATTAAATGAAGACTTAAAATATTATACTGCGCATTTGTAAGGAGTAATTTGGAGTCTTCTGTTTGGAATCCAAACTATAATTTATATATTGATCAAATCGAAGCCATACAGAAGCGGTTAACAGTTGCCTCAACTGGTCCCACAAGACGACCAGATCGCAAACCCACGCCCTGCTCTATCTGCACCACTAAATCAATCAAAATCTGGGTCCAGGGTACTTGTCAACGGAGGGACCCACGATCTGAGCTTGCCCAGTACCAATTTGTAAGGGTGCCCCCATGGGTCCCTATTCAGTCCCTCGATGAGCTCGTTCCAGGACTGAGCTTGGGCTTCCGCTATCGCAATCGATAGCGCCTTGACGGCGACCTTATATGCCGTATGTGCTCCGGCAGCCTCTTCGGCATTGGCTCGCCTCCTCCGACGGGCCCGTTGGTGTCGGGACGTACTCCGATCGGAGTCGTGCGATTTCGGCCGACCAGCAATATTGGGAGCCTCGTCTGTCACCCGATCGACATATCGCAGATGCGGGACATGATGCCCCAAAACCAGTCCGCTTGAGAATGTGTATCGGACGGGATCCTCTCTACACCCTCACTGGCATACCAGGCGATGGTGACGGTGGCAGCCGTCAACATGTCGCGGTCCAAGCGGCGCAAGGACCAGCGCCGTGGTGAGACAAAACTACTGCGGTCAGGGCCGCCTCGGGGCGGATGGAAGGCCACGCTGAAAACAATATGTCGGCGATCCGACAGCGTGGCCACTCCCTCTGCAACTCTTCACCCCGAGACCAGGTGCATGGCTGAGAGAATCACCCACGTCAAGTCGACGATCCACTCATCTTGCCACCGCACACTGACGGAACCTCGGTTTACAAGACAGAGGTTGAGTCCGGTGGCCCATTTTGGCAGCACCTCCCCTCGAAGACGAACGCCGATTGCACGTTGACAAAATTTTCGCCTTGTTGACAAAGGACATTTTCATCATCATCATCATCATATCAGCCGAAAGACGTCCACTGCTGGACAAAGGCCTCCCCCAAAGATCTCCACAATTGCCGGTCTTGTGCTATTCGCATCCAGCATTTTCCAGCGACCCGCACAAGATCATCGGTCCATCTTGTAGGGGGCCTGCCCACGCTGCGTCTTCCGGTTCGTGGTCGCCACTCGAGAACCTTTCTGCCCCAACGGCCGTCGGCTCTACGAGCTATGTGCCCTGCCCACTGCCACTTCAACTTGGCAATTCTTCGGGCTATGTCGGTGACTTTGGTTCGCCTGCGGATTTCGACATTTCTGATGCGATCCCGCAGGGAAACTCCGAGCATAGCCCTCTCCATTGCTCTTTGGGTGACCTTGAGCCTTCTAAGTCCAGTCATGGCTGAGACCATGGAAGACCTCGGTACAATGCTCGATGACCTCAGCAGAGTCTCTCAACAAGTGGGTCTGAAAATGAACATGGATAAGACGAAAATCATGTCAAACGTCCATGTTGCACCCACTCAATTGAAAGTTGGTGACTCTGCACTCGAAGTTGTAGAGAACTATATTTACCTAGGACAGACCATCCAACTAGGTAGGTCCAACTTCGAGAAGGAGGTCAATCGTAGAATCCAACTCGGCTGGGCAGCGTTCGGGAAGCTACGTAACATCTTCTCGTCCAAAATACCGCAGTGTCTCAAGTCGAAAGTCTTCGACCAGTGTGTGTTGCCAGTGATGACATACGGAACTATGGGCCTTATTAAAAGGACATTTTACTTCGCTATTATTCTTAGCTATCAAATCAAGCATATCGTCTCGAAGCTTCCATCATTTGAATTCTAACTATTTCTTACTATAGCACTGAAGGTTTGTTAAGGTTGGTCAGACAGTGTCAAGCTTCATATCTCACTGAAACAACATTTCTATAGGTCTTGTATTACAACTTTCTGTTCCACAGAAACATTGTGTACGGGCGCGGGCGCGGCGGCAGGCCCACACATGGCGGGCGCGGCCCGAGCGCTCGCAGAGACGCTCCCGCGCAGCGGTGCGCTGCGGACGCGTGCGCTGGCCAGGATCGCGGCGCTAGCACGCCTGGCGCTGCAGCGGCTGGACACAGACAACCCGCTGCACTTGTAAGTATACAGGTGTCACGTTGTGTGCGCTCGCAGAGACGCTCCCGCGCAGCGGTGCGCTGCGGACGCGTGCGCTGGCCAGGATCGCGGCGCTGGCACGCCTGGCGCTGCAGCGGCTGGACACAGACAACCCGCTGCACTTGTAAGTATACAGGTGTCACGTTGTGTGCGCTCGCAGAGACGCTCCCGCGCAGCGGTGCGCTGCGGACGCGTGCGCTGGCCAGGATCGCGGCGCTGGCACGCCTGGCGCTGCAGCGGCTGGACACAGACAACCCGCTGCACTTGTAAGTATACAGGTGTCACGTTGTGTGCGCTCGCAGAGACGCTCCCGCGCAGCGGTGCGCTGCGGACGCGTGCGCTGGCCAGGATCGCGGCGCTGGCACGCCTGGCGCTGCAGCGGCTGGACACAGACAACCCGCTGCACTTGTGAGTATACAGGTGTCACGTTGTGTGCGCTCGCAGAGACGCTCCCGCGCAGCGGTGCGCTGCGGACGCGTGCGCTGGCCAGGATCGCGGCGCTGGCACGCCTGGCGCTGCAGCGGCTGGACACAGACAACCCGCTGCACTTGTGAGTATACAGGTGTCACGTTGTGTGCGCTCGCAGAGACGCTCCCGCGCAGCGGTGCGCTGCGGACGCGTGCGCTGGCCAGGATCGCGGCGCTGGCACGCCTGGCGCTGCAGCGGCTGGACACAGACAACCCGCTGCACTTGTAAGTATACAGGTGTCACGTTGTGTGCGCTCGCAGAGTCTCTATAGCTATCTAATCTTTATTTACTGGATTACAATAGCTGTCTAAACAGCAACCTGTAGACTTAATACATGGTGACGAAACAAAATGCGGGAACAAATTTGAGCTTCCGATAGGAACGAAGCATTTTGATAGGTCACGTGATCACGTCATCAAGACAGTAACCAATGATAAGGCATAATGCCCGTCGAGACCTTGAACTCGTTTGTTCGTTTTGATTTTTAATATCCCAACTCGTTTTTAGACAAGTCATACTGTAAGAATATATTTTTATTAATTAATTGCAATACGTTTGAATTAAATGTATGTACTATTATTTTACAGAAAAGCTTTAGAACAAGCTCGGGCGGTAATAGCGGAGGCGAAGGCGGCTGAATGACGAACGAAGCTTTAGTTATAAGTCGGCTATCATTCCACCATACATTTGTCAACAACAGGACCATTGAACACGAGTATGACTACACGCTAGGAAGGTTAAATAAAATATGCTATTACTCACGCTTCCAGGAAACTTTCAAGTTTGCATTGAAACATCGATATAAACCACCTACAATCTGGAACTTTTATCATAAGACCAGTTTGCGTCGCTCGTCTCTTCTGAGTTTTATTTCCTGGTCACACCTTACTAGACCTGGTCATAATCAACTTTTGACATGCACAGGCTATGGCAATTATAGACGGGTGAAATATAATTACCGATCTTGACAGATGACACTTATAATCTGTCCATTAGTTTATTATCTTTTTGACAACTCACACCTATGAATTACCGTTTTATGTTTTAATAATTTATTACAGCAATGTTGTATTTTAATAAACAACCACAGTCTATGAAACAATAAGAATATATTAAAATTATTATTTCTTTCTGTTATTTTAATAAAAAGCAATTAATGAACAGAGTTATAAGTGCTCTTTACTCTTAGTTTGTCTGTACCGAAATTCCAAGATTTAGGCTTAATTCATAATTAATCATGGAGTCAAAGGTATATAATAGTATTTAATAATAAAACAAATAAAGCTAATAAACGAAAAAATAATATTTTAACTAAAAATATTTCTAAGCATTAAATCGATTGAAAATTCTTCTCAAATAAAATCTATTTTTATTTTAAATTAAATCAGTTACGTTTGAAGGCATCACTTATTTCGAGCCGTCAAAAAGATAACGAATGAATGGACAGCGTATGATGACAGTAAGTTGACAGCGTAATTTAAAGACGCGTTATCCTTTTACTAAAGTTTATTATTGAGCTATGATATGATAAAACCTTGTCACAGGTGAGTTATTTTTGACGTATATTGGTCGTATGTTTGTTGTCATATTTACTTCATTATATCGAGACCCAACAATGAAAATACCCCGACTTAACTTAAATACTATTTATATTGTAATAACAGAGTATACAAATTTAATGGGCTACTTTCCGCATAATGGTTTAATTCCCTAACTATACGAGAGGCTTTAAAAGTGTCTACAGGGAAATATTTACATCTATAAATGTTTGCAAACATTGTTAGTCAGAGACGGGGTTTTAATTCCTCCTAGAAATATACAACATGTAACGTAATTAACGCACACCCTCAAACACCCTAACTAGAAAATTAAATTGTAAACATAATAAATACACTGAATTTGTTATTTAACATGTATATGCATTGTTATTTACTAAATTAGTTCTTTGGAATAAAGTTTATTTTTCTTAATTTTATTGAATGATGGATTTAAGGGTCTTATTACTTTGACTTACGGTCCATTTCAATTCGTTTTGACTGTACAGGGTTAATATGACAATAATTTTCGTAATTTTAATTATTTTGGGAATAAATAATTACCTATATTAAAAATGATATAATTCGATTCAATTAACGATTCTGAACAAACTATTTTCAGGATGTGCGTTAATTAAGTTACATGTTGTACGTGGTACATTCACTTTTAATTTTGTTAGCCTTGGTAATGTTACAATCGGCGTATCAAAGTGGGTATCATTATTTTTAATTTTTTTATTTATTTTTGCTGTTTATCTTGATTTAATAAAGATCCTTGTTAAACGAATTTGTGTTAACGTTGTGATCACCCTTATCACAACAAACTTAATCTTTAAAGTGAAAATATGTATCGGTGTGTTTTTGCCGAGGAGTGAACTTAATTCAGCCGTAACGGTCAGGTATGTGACGCTGAATCAGGTTTACTCGGCGCCAAAGTAAAAAACAGTGATTTTTATTAGAAGTCATAGATTTAATGAATACCAAGATCACACTAGAGTATCAAAAACAGCTCCGCGTGTCTGCGAGAACACAAAAAATATTGTAGATTTTATTCTTTCCATTATAAGCTATATCTCAAGTGTTATTAAGTCGTGTTTCCATTACTTATTTATGTTCCGTGTGAGGAATCTGAAACAAAATTTGTACCTGGCGCGATGCCCAGAGATTATTAATACGTCAATAAAACTTACTATTGATGTACAAGCTTCTTAATTGCGTTAAGATATTGTGGACTGGATTGAATAAATATGAGTCTGGACGCCATGGTGCGGTGGCGGAGTGCTTAACGCACGTGGGGCCGGATACCGGATACGTAGTTCGTGTATTCGATTCCCACCCGCACATAAATTTAGAAAACTCCTTTTAAAATGTCTGTAATTTACTATTGTATTAATTATACGAAATTTAGTGGTCAGTTTAGAATTTTATGTACCCACCATTTTTCTCAACTCACTTCTATACCATAGTCGTCTTACTAACTCTTCTACTGTTCAAACAATTTTGAGTATTTTCTTCATTGTATCGATTAATTATATGTTGTGTAATAAATGAACATGTTAAATTTTAATGTTGGTCAAATATTGTGATAGTTGTTGATCGATGTGGATGATAGTTTAGTTATTTATGTATACAGTTGTATATAAGTAATGTGATGCAATTTGTGACGAAAATAAATGATTTACATTTTTATACTATATTTTTACTAAACCTACTTAACCCTTGATCGTTTGTTTTGCGTCGTCTATCTATTAATAGGTTCTATGGAATTGCTGATTTCTAATGCGGGGTAACGTAAAGATCGATATTTTTAATTCAAAGCAGAATTCCAAATTCAAATACATTCTGCACTATAGCCATGACATTTCCTAAAAAAAAATCCCGCCGTTTTATTGAGGTAGAAGATCACTTGAAACTGGTGGATACACTGCACGAGCCATTGCTCCATAATAGGAGTGGGAAAAAAAAGTAAAGATCGATTTTATTTCTAAGCAGAATACCAAATAAAAAACAATCGTTTAAAAAAACCGACTTCAAAAACTAAAAAGTATAAAAAAATATCTTAATAAAGATTTAATTTAATACATCTCTTATGCAAACCATGAAAATTTCTGTGAAACATGAAACTTTTTCATAAAAATATATATAATATTAATACCTTACATTTGGCTTGGCACCGACTTCAAACCTATCAATAGGTGTCACATACATATTATAGTATTTCATTAATATTAAAGGTATTAGGTTTGCATAAGAGATGTAATAAATTAAATCTTTATTAAGATATTTTTTTATACTTTTTAGTTTTTGAAGTCGAATTTTTTAAACGAAGGTTTTTTTATTTGTTACATTTTAGTGTCTAGCTATGGGTAGGCCTACGAAAGGTGCGACTGGCCTCAAAAATGTAGGTCCCAAAAACCGGGAACGGAAAAATCACATAAGTATATATCCTCCAAAAAAAAGTTGTTCGAAATTATATATTTCACGTTCTTGTGCGACAGTGAATGAAATTAGTCTGCTGAGCAGAGGGCTGTTAGACTAGGTCTTATTAGTGATCGATTAGCCAACGAGTCTGCTGAGCAGAGGGCTGTTAGACTAGGTCTTATTAATGATCGATTAGCCAACGAGTCTGCTGAGCAGAGGGCTGTTAGACTAGGTCTTATTTGTGATCGATTAGCCAACGAGTCTGCTGAGCAGAGGGCTGTTAGACTAGGTCTTATTAATGATCGATTAGCCATCGAGTCTGCTGAGCAGAGGGCTGTTAGACTAGGTCTTATTAGTGATAGATTATTGTCTCTCGCGCGAACTATTCAGTTAAGAAAAAAATTATATTAGAAACCTCAATATCATTTTTAAAGACTTATACATAGATACCCCACATGCATGAGTTTGATGAAAAAAATCTTTGAGTTTCAGCTAAGTATGGGGAACCCCCAATTTAAAAAAAAATATTGTGTGTAAGTTAGATTTTCACAGAATACATCTAGTTACCAAGTTTCAACATTCATAGTTGCGGAAAAAGTATCTGTAACATACGGACGGACAGACAAACATGACGAATTCATACGGGTCCCGCTTTTGCCATTTGGCTACGGAACCCTAAAAACCCTAATAAAGGTGAAAAGGTGTTTATTTATTTATTTAACATTATTAGGAAGACCAACAGCTTACAATGTTAGTTAGTTAGTTAGTTGGGCGATAGGTTTCCGCACTTAGCCTCCCAATTGGGCCATTGTGCGTGATACTTGTTTGGCTACTCGAACCATTTAAGTTCCATCCAGAAGTCCAGGAGACCACGAAAGCCTGGCTTGAGGGCCTCCTGCAGTGTCTTCGGATCATTCAGGAACTTTGCCCGTTGGTAAGCGACGCTCTTGCAGTGTAGCAGTACGTGTGCTGGTGTTTCTTCATTTTCAATGCACCCTCTGCACAGGGGGCTGTCCGTGACGCCAATCTTGAAGAGGTGTTTGTTTAGCGTGCAGTGTCCGGTAATTGTGCCTATCACCATGCGTAGATCCTTCCTGTTCAGGTGTAATAGATTACGCGACAGGCGTTTGTTCAGAGATGGTAGAAATTCTTTTGTCTGTCTGCATGATTCCAGATCTATCCACTCTTTTTCATGTTCTTGTGTGGTTTTCTCACACAGCCATGTTTTCAGTTGGTTAAAGGGTATGGGTACAATGGGTTCAGGTCCCATTGTTGTCGTTTCCGATCCCTTTCTTGCCAGCTGGTCCGCAGTGTCATTTCCTAGAGATCCACTGTGCCCTCTTATCCACTGTATTGTGACCTTGTTGGTTGTTGCGATCTTTTCAAGCGCACCGTGGCACTCCAGAATGAGTCCGCTGTTGAATTGGTTGCTCTTTAAGGCTTGAAGCACAGAGGCACTGTCTGAGATTATGCGTATGGATTTACCATGTACATCTCGAGACTTGACTGCTGTTGCTGCTAGTGTTATTCCTACGCATTCCGCTTGGAAAATAGAATTTAGACTGCTAAGTGTTGTTGATATGTTGATGTTGAGGTCGTTGGAGAAGACGCCGGCTCCTGTGCCTCTGTTTGTTTTCAAACCATCAGTATATATCCGAACTTCATTTGTGCCAGAGCTGTCCTTGGCTTCCTCTTGAAGTTGGATGTCGTAGTTTTTATCAAATATGAAGTTTTTAGGGATTATGTCACATATAGCGTCCATCATTGGGAGCGTCTTCTTAATTTCATCCATGATGCGCGTGTGATTTTCCCTATAGTTTTGCTTCCACAGGCCAGTTTTGCTGAGCCTTATGGCTGTAGCTGCGGCCTCTTGTTGGATAACCAGGTGCAATGGTCTGAGATTTAGGAGGGCCTCTAGTGCAGCTGTGGAAGTCGTTCTCATGCTGCCGGTAGTTGCTAGGCATGCTAGTCTTTGGAAGCTCTGGAGTTTTGTTTTTGCCGTGTTTAGCTGTGTTCTGGGCCACCACACAACGGCACCATACGTTATCATGGGGAGTATTAACATTTTGTAGAGCCATAGGGTCATGGATGGTCTTAGGCCCCACTTTTTCCCTATAAGTCTTCTACATTGCCAGAAGGTCGTTCGGGCCTTGTCAATTTTCACTTCCATGTGTTTGTTCCAGTTAAGCTTGCTATCAAGCGTTATCCCTAGGTATTTAACCTCAGTGGAGAGAGTCAGTTCGGTGCCAAACAGTTTGGGTAGGTCCGAGATGTTTGGTTGTCTCTTGTTTGTGAATAGGACCAATTCTGTTTTCTTTGGGTTAACCGTTAGTTCGTGTTGGTCGCACCATTTTTGCACGATGTTGAAGGCGGACTGCATACGGTTACATACTATGTTTTCCGAGTTGCCTTTTATCAGAATCGTGATGTCGTCGGCATAGCCAACAGTGTAGTAGCATCTTTGGTTTAGGCATCGTATTAGGTCATCCACCACTATATTCCATAGTAGGGGGGAGAGCACCCCACCTTGGGGACACCCTTTTGCTACGATGCCTCTTGTGGTGGAGTTTACCGTAAACCTTATAGCTCTCAGCCTTAGGAGGTTGTCAATCCAGCCACTGGTGGTTTGATCCACTCCGAATTTGGCAAGCGAGTGCTTTATGCTACAGAATTTTGTTTTGTCAAAAGCTCCTTCAATGTCAATGAAAGCTCCTAGTGTCATCAATTTGTCAGTTAGGGCTGTCTCTATAGTTCCTACTACTGAGTGCAGGGCCGAATCTGTTGATTTTCCTGTTCTATAGGCATGTTGTTGTCGGTGTAGTGGCGTGCGTTGTAGTGCTCCGTCTCTGAGGTATCTGTCTACCAGTCTTTCTAGAGACTTTAGCAGGAACGATGTTAGACTGATTGGTCTGTATGATTTCGCCAGGGTGTAGTCGGTTTTTCCCGGTTTGGGAAGGAAGATGACCTTCACTTCCCTCCACTGACGAGGAATGTAATGATGTGCAATACAGGCTTTGTATATTGTTAGTAGGTGGGGCGTTAAGGTTTTATATCCCCATTGAAGTAGTGCTGGGAATATTTCATCCAAGCCTCCTGACTTAAATGGGAGGAAACTTTTTATTGCCCATGTAATTCTGTCTGCTGTTACTATTTCTTCAGCAGTTTTCCAGTCTACTGGGTTCGGTTTGTTTTCCACAGATGTTTCCCAGTCGATGTTATCAGTTATATGACAGCCTGGGAAGTGTGTTTCAATAAGTATTTTGCTTATTTCTTCGTCAGAGGTGGCATATGTACCATCTTGCATCTTGAGTGAGCCCAGAGTGCGTTGATCATCCTGGGATAGTAGTTTTTTCACTCTTGAAGCTTCGTTGGTGCTTTTTATGTTTTCGCAGAAGCGTCGCCAAGATTGTCCTTTGCGGTACCTTATGCGTTTTTTGTAGTGGTATTGGGCGCTTTTGTATCTGTCCCAATCTTCTTCACTTCTCGTGTTTTTTGCACGATTGAAGAGTTTTCTTAAGTTCCGTTTGAGTTTTTCCAGTTCTGGCCCCCACCAGTGATTTTTACCCCCTGGTTTTGGTGTTGTGAGTGGGCAAGTCTGCTGGTAACTGTGTAGTATACATTTGGTTAGTGTGTTTATGTTGTTTTCGATTTCTGTAGTGTTGGTTGACATGTTTTGAAAACTAAGTTTGCTTACCTCATGTTCGAGTAGGGTCTGGTACCTTATGACGTCAGTCTTACGGGGGTTGCGTCTTGGTTGTAGTCCCATCTCGCACACTTTGATGGCATAGCAGATTCTCCTGTGGTCTGCGAATGATGGCTCGGAGGAGACGTGCCAGTCGGACATGATTTCCTTCGCACCATCTGACGCCAGGGTAATGTCCACTATGGTTTGATATCTGGAGCTTACGAAAGTGGGTTCGGAGCCCCTGTTGATTATGGATAGGTTAGTCGAAAAGATGTAATCGGTTAGTTGCTCACCTCTCTTATTTGGCACCTTGCTGCCCCATAGCGGGTGGTGCGCGTTTGCATCCGCCGAGATTATGATGTCCCAACTGTGATCCTCGCAGTATTGTACTAGATCACACAGTTCTCTTGGTGGAACTTCCTCGTCACCTGGCATGTAGACTGATGCAAGTACGAGTGGTGGTCGTTTGGTGTCAAGGTTATGTGAAAGTTTTATGGCGGTCAGGTCTCTAGAACAGAATTGTGTTAGTAGCACGGCTGGTATAGTTTTCGGTATGTAAATGCATGTCCTCGGTTGCTGTACCGAAGTTTCAAGCATTAACTTACCTCCGATGTTGCCAAGTCCACATATCCTGCTATGCCTAATCCACGGCTCCTGGATTAAGGCGATGGTCTTGTTATTAACCTCCAGCAGTCTGCGTAGGGTAGCCGTTGCGATTTGTTTATGCTGGAGGTTGGTCTGGACGATGTCAATCCGAGTCGGTTCCGAGAACATCACTGTTCACGGATTCCTCCCCAGATGACATGTCCTCACCGACTCCCATTACTCGTGGCGCTACCTCTTTCGTGGAGTTCGGTGTTGTCTGGGCTTGTAAGCCCGAAGTGCTGGCACAGGTGGATAAAGGTGGTGGTAGCAGCGCCTGGCCTGGTGTTGGGTCAGCTTGACTGGGCTCGGTGATTTTTGGGTCTTCAGCCGAGGGCGTATCTTCTAGTCCCGTGGAAGTGAAAAACTTGACGTAAACACTCCCAGTGATGAACGAGACACGCCTCTCTCTGTCCAGAATCTTCGGAACCTCGGGTTCCGGAATACCCAAGGTCAGGAAGATCCCCTTCTCCTGGAGAGTCGCGCCGTACAACTGCCAGCTTTGGATGTTGTACCACGGGTTTTGCGCGTCCAAGAGCTGATGGATCTTCTTTACGTCCTCTCCGACGGTTTTGGGCAGCCAAAGCGCGGCACGGATGCGCTTTGTGATGTCTGACTGTCTGATGACAGTCAGCTTAGTGCCCGGTATGGGTGACACAAGTCGTTCCACGGTCGACTTGAGCCAGTTGAGGGACCTGTCATCTTCGCACCACATCTTCAGCACGCCCTCTCCCGTGATGGGCTTGCCTCGGAACGATGGTACGGTCCTCGGTTCGTTTTCAGTCAGTGGAGCAAGCGCAGACTCTATGACCTTTTCTTCCAGAAGGTTCTCGATCCGCTCGGCTTGTTCCACCGTCAGTTCGGTTGAGGACTGCGTTGTGATGGCTACTAACAGGTGCGATTTAGTCGCATCTGCGTAGCTGAACGTAGTCCTCTTAGGAGTGGCATCCAGCTTAGCGCGTTTCGACCCTGTCATGGGTGACACAGTGTCATCTAGGCGTGCCCTCTTCGCCATTGCTGGCTTCCGGGCCTCGACTTCGACTGGGCGATTCGCTGCTTTGCGGGCTCCACGTTTATGGCGGGGTTTGTTTCTGCTGTAAACAGAACTGGGCCCCGTTTCGGCTTGGTTGCTTCGGGAGTTTCCCTCGGCTACGTCAGCCTTGGTTGGACGCTCCGGCTGGTTTGACCTGGCAGCGTCACCAGCGTCTGCCGGGTGTTCGCGCTGGGTTCCTGCCGTCGTGTCAACCGTTTGGCTACGCTGCTCGGTCGGAGGTGCGTGGACCGTCATATTAGGCTCGCTGCTCTCCGATCGAGCGCTGATGGTTCTCGCGCGCCTGTTACGGCGACTGCGTTTCCCAACAGCTGCGTGATGGTTGGCTGAAGTCGGGAGCTCTGAACAGGTTGGCCTAGCATCGTCACCGACAGTTGCCGGGTGTTCGCGCTGGCCAGTCCCGGTGGCTCTACCGACTGGAGCGTTTTGGTGTGACGTGGATGGTCTCGCGCGCCAGTTGTGGCGACTGCGTTTCTTTCCAGTCGTTTTCTGACAACCCCCTGGGGTCGCGTTTGATGCGGAGCCAATTTTCGCACGCTTGTCGCGGCGCGTATCGGCTCGACGCGGTACCACCTGCCATGAGCTGGTGGTTACGGGTGTGACGCTGGGCATGGCCATAGCCAGCCCGCGTAGGTCCAGCGCTGGTGATGGACCAGCGCTGCTTGTTGTAGTTGTTTTTTCGTTTTTATTTTCTTCCATCTTGGTCCCACGAGCAGCTAGGGAAGTATGAGGTCGCGAACCGGCAGAGCCCCGCATGCCGGCCGAAGGGCATATGTTACTTTCCGAGGTGCCCCGGTATCGGAAAGACACCGTTATCGACTGAGCGCCCCCTCAGCCATGCAGCCTTCGCCACGGTACGTTTTACAGCTTGGCTTGGGATGGGATGACCTCTTCGCACATTCGGTAGTGAGACCCCAAAACATGAGGAGTTACTAGCGAATGCCCCGGGGTGTACCAGGCTTGGAACTTTTGCGTTTCAGAATAAAAACAGATTTTATTCTGTGTACGGGTCTCGAGGTGGTGTGGAGATAAACGAGTTGAGTTGACTTAAAACCACGTTTATTACTCAAGTATACAATATAAGTTATTTGGATGCTAATCTGTTCGTTGTTATTGTTATTTGTCAACTAACTATATTAATGTCGAAAGTATGTATAAGTAATGCGCCGAAACTAGGTTAAGGCGGCGTAAGCAAAATAAGCCTGTACGTGAACCGTACATGCTCCCGAGAAAAGAGAAACAAGATGAGCATCCAGTACAAAGCAAAGAATAAGATAATCAAAATAGAAAAAATGTAAATATGTATAAGTATAAAATATGTAATAAGTATGTAAATATTAATTAGTTGTGTCCTCAAATTCAAATCGTTTCTTCGGTTCTGGTTTGCTGTAAATGGGCTCCCGTCCGACCGAGCCATGAATTTCTTGCATCTCTATTTCCATTCCAAGGTTATTTTCTTCTCTAGGTTTAGATCGCTTAGTGCTCTTTGAAGTTGTTTTTCTACACCAACGTTTTATGCCAAAGTAAAGAGCAAATGCGGCAAATCCTCCCAACAGCACAGAAGTAACAGAATATAGGTAAACATCATGACTGGATATCGTCGACGATTCCGGAAGAATTTCATGCGTTTTCTGGTAGCTTAGTTGTTCCTCAATATTTGAAAACATAGATCGATTGTAATTTGGTGTACCGAGCTCAGTAATATTTAACTGTGCACTTTTCCAACCTAAATCAAAGACGTTGTTAATTGTTGAGTTAATCGTAGGAACATCCGTATCCACACCCATGTAATAACTATTTCCTAAATGATTATACGTAAATATAGTAGCGTCTTGTTTCTGTAGTATACATTTTGCTTGTAAGGATATTACTCCGGTCCCGTCAATGATCGCCGGCGTAACCTGATCACTACAAATAATACGCATCAGCTGTTTGTGACATACGGTAAACAACCATAAGTTAGGTTTATGCAATTTTACCCAGACTTCTTTGCAAATTACGTCATTCAGTAAGCACGAAATTGAAGTTTGTTGACTGAAGACCTTGGCCTCACACGGTGCATTTTTATCGTGTAAGTTGTAGACAGGCTGTCTGGATATGCAGGAGAATTCATCTTGTCCATACGACGTACATTGATGTATATCTTGTTCATCTAAGGTTATATATGAATTTTTGACAAAGTTGATGGCGATAAATTTTGAGCTTGGCTGTACCAGTTTCAACCGTCCCTGTCTAAGGAAAGGTATTGGTATGACACGGTAAATCTTATAGTCTTCGTCGCTTAACAACGGAATGTGTAACTCTAAAAGAAGAAAGTTATTAGTTATCCTGGCCTTTACATGCATTAATTCATATATATTTTGAAAATCTGACTGAGTATCCTTTATAGGTAAGGATAATCCCTGCGGCAATTTTCCTGATATTATATTTAGTTGTTCAATTAATTGCGAGGCGGAGAACAAATGTGTGTCTAAATGACCACGGTAGATATTAGTGATCGCATTCATTAGTAGATCCAAAATCCGATTCAAGTCACCTAAGATTAGAGTCGATGTTACCGCGGCAGAGTTTATGTCATTTATTGTATACAATACTTGGGCTCTATTTTCAATCTTTGTGATTACGCTGCCAGTCTGATTCATATAACTTTGTATAGCTGTGAATTGCTTATCCATAAATATCGTATTGTTTTTGATCGAGCTATTTTCCGCTTCTATAATTAATGTCTGATTCTTCATAAGTTTTAACAAATAATTATCGTTTGTTTGTAAATTTTGGATGTCCTTCTCATATTTTTCTGCAAAATCAGCGTCTAAAATACCAAAAAGTGTTCGTGTTAATTTTCCAACTCCGTCAAAGTATCCTCGTTTTTGACGCAAGTGTTGAGACAGTAGTATAGATTTGTATTCTTCGAGATGTTGCAATTCGTGACGTAGGTGATCTACCATTGATTCACACGGCTCATAGAGATGTACAACTCTCTCGCAAAGTTGGTCAATTTGATTAATATATAATTGGATCTTACTTGTCGCTTGCCAATAAGAAGTTAAATTGTAGTAGATTAATAGTGTCCATTCATCGTGTATCAGTTGTAGTTTTCCAGCTTCATCAAAATAAATTGGGTGATTGGTAGGTATGGAAGATATTTTATAGCTTCTTGTAATCGGAGAGGCTTTTGTTATACCTGTGATTGCTAAAATAGTTATAAGAACTATGGACAATTTGTTCAGAGTAGTTGTTGTAATTTTTCGTTTTTCAGTTTTTGATTTGGTTGTAGTTGAGTTTGCTTCCGGTATCCTGTCTGTCATCAAGTCATTTGAAATTGGCAGAGGGGAAAGTTTAGTTATAGGTCGTTTGATTTGCCCCTTTTTTGTTTTAAGGGTAACTACCCTTACTCTCTCATCTGTGCCAGGGTGAATATTTGTCACTCTTCCTAGCGCCCATCGCCCAGGAGGTAAATGTTCATCTTTTACAAGTACGAGGTTACCCTCCTTGAGATTATTCTTAGGTTGTTGCCATTTGCTTCTTACTTGTAACTGCTGTAGATATTCTTTCGACCAACGGTTCCAAATATGTACGTTCATTTGTTCTATCAATCGCCATTTATGTTTCAAATCGTATCCGCTAGGTTCTTCTTGTTGGGGTAAGGATAATAATGGTCCACCTATAAGGAAATGACCTGGACTCAAATATTCAAGATCATTTATATCTTCAGTTAACGGACACAATGGACGTGAGTTCAAGCATGCTTCAATTTTAGTTAGTAGGGTAGTGAATTGCTCGAACGTAAGCTTCTGTTCTCCAAGGACACGGTGTAGGTGATACTTCATTGATTTTACCCCGGCTTCACATAAACCATTTCCGCTCGGCCAGAGTGGGCAATTAAAATGCCACTGAATACCTAAGTTACTCATTTCATCAAAGAACTCTGAGTTTGTAAAGGTATTGCATCTCTTAAGTTCTTCACGTAGTTGTCTTGCGGCTCCAACGAAGTTTGTACCATTGTCCGAATACACATGTTTTGGTGTTCCTCTGCGTGCACACATCCTACTAAAAGCAGCAAGAAAGGTTGTTGTTGATAAATCAGAAACCAATTCTAGGTGTATGGCTTTTGTCACCATGCAAACAAACACAGCTATGTAAGCTTTACATGTTTTGACTCCTCTTCCCTTGTTTATTTTTACGTCTACATGGCCCGTAAAGTCAACCCCGGTATTGCTGAATGGTCTTGCGGGAGTAACGCGTTCTTTCGGCAAGTCTCCCATCAGCTGCTCACTTTTTACGCTTTTGAACCGATGACATCTGACACATTGGCGTAGCTTATTCTTCACCGTGCGGCTTCCCCCAACGATCCAGTATTCAAGACGTAAATGCGCCAATGTAAGCCGTGCCCCACCATGTAACGTGTCACGATGAGCTTCTTCTATTATAAGTTCTGTTAACCTTCCGTTCGCCGGAAGTATGATTGGATGTTTAGATTCAGGAGGTAGAGTAGAATGTATCAAACGCCCTTTTACCCTTAATAATCCGTATTCGTCAAGGAAGGGTGTCAATTTCAAAATGTTGCTTCTTGTTGATATTTGTTTATTTTTCGATAAACAATCTATTTCTTCTCCAAAATACTCTAGTTGAGTTGTCTTGAGTAATAACCGCTTCGCTTCCATTATTTCGTTTGATGACAAACACAAACCTTCTTTTTTGTAGTCGGTTAAACAAGTTATAATACCGCTATTTTTGTTACATCGTAATATATAGCTGATACGTCGAATCCATGCGAGTACTCGTATTGCGCGATTGTAATTGCTGTATTTATTTACTAAGCAGTCTATGAGTTCATTGCGCTTGTAAATCGCAACGTAGCATTTCGTTTGCTTAAGGCCTTCTTTTGTTATGTAGGTCAGGATTCGTTTTTCTTCATCGAAAACTATGTTTGTTTTTAGCCATTCGGGGCCCTCCCACCAAAGTTTAAAAGTAATAAGTTGTGAAGGGGAGAGTCCTCTTGTTGCGCAGTCTGCGGCATTTTCTTCCGATTTCACATAACCCCACTGTTGCGGCGGAATAATGTTCCTTATTTGTTCGACTCTGTTAGCAATATATTTCTCCCACCGGTTTATATCACCCTTGATCCAAGCTAAAACAACTTGTGAATCACTCCAACTGTATATTAATAATTTGTTACCGGAAAGAGTATCCTTTACCTTTGCCATGAGTTTGGCGAGAAGGACCGCCGCGCACAGTTCCATTTTAGGTAAGGATATCTTTTTTGTTAGCGGTGCAACTTTAGTTTTGGCTGTTATAAGTGTAGTTGTATAGTGGCCATGACTATTCTTTACTCGGCTGTAAATAGCACATGCCATCGCTTTCTCACTCGAATCGCAGTATCCATGAATTTCTATCTCGTTTTCAGTACTTTGCAGCCACCTTGGTATGGAAATATTACTAATAAGGGGTAGATTAGATCGCAATGCCTCCCATTCATTACACAATTCCATAGATAGTTGCTCATCCCACTCGGTTTTGTTGAGCCAAACCTTTTGAAATAATAATTTTGCCTTTATAGTTACAGGCGACAGTAATCCCAAGGGATCGTACAGCTTGCTGATTTCCCCTAATATGATACGTTTGGTAAGGTTTTTCTTTTCCGGCAGATCCCAACGATAGGTAAATGTATCGCTCTCCTGATTCCATCTCATTCCTAACATCTTTGAGTTACAAGTTTGTTCCGAGTTGAAATCATGGCTCGTTGTGTTATTACACCTTTGTTCTTCTTGTAAATGCTCCAAAATAGAAGAATCGTTACTCTTCCATTTTCTTAAGCTAAACCCGCCAGATTTCAATAGATCTATTAGTTGAGATACCAATAATTTTGCTGATTCGATAGAATTTTGACCATAAACTAAATCGTCCATATACATATACACACATCAACACAATCTAGGGATATTGAACATTTCATTGATTATCTAGAAAACTATAAACATTTTGTTATGACTGTAAATGGAAGAATTAAAGATAATTTCATGGCCGATATTTAAACATTAACAACACGATGCGATTTTGTTTTTCTAATTAATAAAAGTCTTAAATTAATTAAGCCATAGAAAATTACTGAGTGAACAAAAACATTTTATTCTTATAAAATTATTCAATCGAATTAAATGAATAAAAATCTTACCAAATCTGATAATCAGTAATCGGTATTTCCTCCTCTAACATTAATCACACAGCGGCAACGATTTTCCATACTTAAAATTAAGGTGTCAATGTCTTGCTGGGGTATGCAGTCCCAAGTTCTTTTTAAATGTTCGAAAAGTTGTTCTTCTGTTGTCAAGTTGGGCGGAAAATCCCTCAATGCTCTTCGCTGTAACATGTCCCAGGCGTGTTCAATTGGGTTTAAGTCTGGCGACTGTGGAGGCCAATCTAATACCTGAACATCGTGTTCTCGAAGGGCGGCCCTCACCAGCCGCGCTGTATGGGAAGGTGCATTGTCATGCATGAGCTGAAATTCTTGCCCCGTTAGGGCCCTGAGCGGGACAATGACACGTTCTACTACTTCCTCACGGTATCTATGGGCAGTCATGCTGCCCTGAATCCAAATGAGTTGGGTTCGTCCGCCGATTCGTATTCCTGCCCACACCATAATTGTCCCGCCTTGGTAAGAGTGGACCTCCTGTGGATGTCGGAGACGGCTGACCCTGCCTGGAGTTCTCCAAACGCGTGTTCGTCTCGAATCTGGATGAAATCCATAGCGGGACTCATCAGTGAACAGCACCAATGACCATTGTTGATCACTCCATGTCAAATGTTCTTGAGCCCATAAAAGTCGCCTACCGCGATTGCCACGTCGCAGCGCTGGGACTCGTAGCGGTCTGCGAGCATGAAGACCAACTTCATGCAGCCTCCTTCGCACGGTTTGGTCGCTCACCAGCAGCTGCTGACCCTCCTGGAGCCTTTGCACTAGTTGCATCGCTGTGATATTGGGTAGTCTTCTGGCGGTCATTTGGAGAAATCGATCCTGTCTCTGAGTGGTAACACGATATCTACCTGTGTGCCGTTCTGCCACATCTCCAGTAGCGCGATAACGTGACCACAGCCTGGATACCACATTTTGGCTTGTGCCCAGAGACTCAGCAACGACGCGTTGAATAGCACCGTTTTGTAACATGCCAACTGCCCGTAACATTTCATCTCGACTCAAATGATGGCGTGGCATGACGCTAAAAAGCTTACACAACCAATTGAGAAAAGAAAATAAAACAATTTATCAGGTTTTCTTCAATTAACACGCAAAAAAAATTTTAATGCAACTTCTTGAAATTAGATACAACTCAAGATTGCGCTGTGCTTTGCGTGTTTTCATTTGTTTCTCATTTTAATTTTTAAATTTTGAATAAAGAATAGACAAGGTTTAAATCTGTAAATAAACTTTTTAAGGAAACTAAATAGGTTTTAAACAATAAAGCCATGTTTGATTTCAAAATAACGTATCCCTAGACTTTGTTGATGTGTGTAGTTCTGAAGGACCTTTGCTGCTTCAGGATATCGTTTACTCTCATCTTTCGCGAGTTGATGTAAAGTTCTCATTGCGAGGTAGGGAGCACAGTTCATCCCATAACTTAGGGTACACAATTTCCACTCTTGCAGTTTGTCCCGTGGGGAAAATCTCCAAAATACAGTTTGTATGTTACACTGTTGTTCGTCAAGCCATATTTGACGATACATTTTTTCTATATCAGCCGTGAAAACATATCTATAGGTCCGCCAGTTAATTAATAAAGTTAACATGTCTTTTTGTAAGTTTGGACCCGTATACATGCAGTCATTAAGGCTATGGCTGTTGTTAGCTCGGTAGGATGCGTTGAATACAACTCTTAGTTTAGTTGTAGTTGATTCTTCCCGCCACACACCGTGATGGGGTAGATAAACGCGACCCTCAGCCTCTGACGTCATAGGTTTCATATGATCCATGGATATGTACTCGTTTATGAAACGTTGGTATTCCTTGCTAAGTTCCCGGTTCTTAAGCAATTTCTTCTCAAGTTGTAGAAACTGAGCGAGTACGGGTTGCTTGTTAACCGGTAGACGGGATACAGCATTCGGTTTGATAGGCAGTTTTACCACATATCTTCCATCTGTCCGTCTAGTAGTTGTCGCACGATAATATTCTTCGCAATGTTGTTCTTCTGTATTTAACGAAGAAGGGTCCGAAATCTCTTCAGTTTCCCAGAATCGTGATATGTTTTCTATGTCGTTAAGTGTGACACAACAATTAAAAGTTTTCACGTTGCCGCTTAAAATCCAACCGAGTCTAGTTTGTTGAGCCACCGGATATGTACTATTACATCTTATAATTCCATCTAAAATTATTTCCGAATATACTTGCGCACTCAAAAGCATATCGATTGGCCCGGACCAAAGAGAATTTAGGTCTTTGGCCCGGACGTATTAAAGTTAGGATCGGCTAAATTTATATTTTGTAGATAAGTCCAGCTTTCTACTGAAAATGATGTCGATGGTAAATTGTTAACCAGTTTCTTCATAATGAGTGGTTGTAAGTTAAATGTATAATCCGAATGTATTGACTTACATTCTAGGTTCAACGAGCCTTTACAACTTCCGCTTAGTGATCCGACACCCGACACTATGGCACTCACTTGTTGTCGCGGTAACCTCAAGCGCTGGGCGGCATTTTCAGTTATAAGACTTACTTGTGAGCCTTGATCTAGCAAACCTCTTAAGTAGATATACTCGCCATCGATTGTTTTTACCTTGAGCAGTACAGTTGTTAACAAAACTTCCATGCCCTCGTTAGTAATGTTGTTCACCCCTCGCGCAGAGGTACTTGTCGATGGGGTAGATTGCGAATTACCAGGTTGTTCCATTGTTTCATGCAGCAAAGTATGATGAAGCTTATGACATATCCTACATGTTTTCATTGACGTACATTGTTTTTCGCCGTGACTGTACAAACAATTTTTGCAAACACGCAAATTCCGAACGCAGTCTCGGCGCCCCTTTTCTGTCATAGCCAAGAACTTTTCGCATTTCATCAAAACATGGTCAGTTTTGCAAATCGGGCAATTTTTTGCTGTTGTCAAGAAGGTTTTGTGTGATTTGTATGAGTTGTTAAAGTACGACCTTTGTGCATTATATTTATTATAGTTATTGTTACTGCGATTTTCGTAACTATTTTTGTTATGTTTTTCTAACATGTTATTCTTCTCCGGACTGAAAGATTTTGGACTACCTTTTTGTGTAGCCTCCAGTGCCATGAACTTGGATTCCAGAAACTTTGAAAATTCTTGTAGGTCGGGAAAACCTCTCGGCTCTTTAAGATCTTTTATATATTCGTTATACGTAACGCTATCCAGTTTCTGTGACAAAAGATGTACTACCAGCGGATCCCATTGTGTAATATCTAATCCGATGTTTGTCAATCCGTTCAGACACTCTAGCATGACGTCATGAAGTTTTCGTATACTGGCGGCATTTGCTTGTTGAATGTTAGATTGGTTTAGTAGAGTATTTACATAAGATGTAAATAAAAGTCTTTTGTTGTCGTAACGGTGAGTAATTATGTCCCAACAGGAAGTATAATTCTCGGCACTTTTAATTTGGACTTCAAATGCTGCATTTTTTTGGGCCTTAGAAAGTATAGGGTTGTTATGTACGCTTTCCGTATAGAGGTCCCGAAAACTTAACCATTGATTATAGTTGCCATAAAAATCCGGTATTATGATTTTCGGCGTAGACTTTTCATAATGAGCATTGCTCCATATGGTGTGTTGTATTTTCTTACGTATGTTGTCATAAATATTTTCTAATATATCATACTTTTGTCTATACTTAGGGTCTTCTTCCTGTAGCCAATAATCTAGCTGCCAGTGTGCTTTCTCCACTTGTTGCCATTTAGATTTTATGATAGTTAGATTATCTTCCAATTCCCATTTTTCCAAAGATGTTGACAAATCCATCTTTTCCACGGCTCTTTCAAAAGCTCTAAAGTTACAGTACTGCACTCGCAAAAGATCCTGTTCCTTTTCCGACGATTCGTCCGTTTTTCGAGGCGGTACGTGGAAGTCCCCTTCATCGAAACTAAATCTCGTAGTAAGTTTAGCGTCGCTCGTAACTGAAGAAGTTCCTGTCTTACTTGTACTCTGAGGGGGTAGCTCCTCCTTACTAGCTGTTATTGTTGCTTTAGTCGGTGTCGCCGATGTAAGCTCCGACTTACGTTGTAGTATGTCTTGTAAAACACTCTCATACATACGTTTTGTGTTGTTAAAAACGTCGTCTATAAAGTATTGGCTTTCCGTTGTTCCGGTCGATTCCAATAGTTGGTGGTTATGAACGAATTGTTCCCAACAGTTGTTTAGTCTCGTAAGACGCTCTTCTAGATATTCTAAGGTCTTCCTAGTAGGGCTGTCTTTCTTGTAGTTAGCACATATTTGTTTTAACGTGCAAAAAGTAGCCTCTTGTTGGCTCATAACCTCCTCGAAATTTTGACCCATCATTGTTAATTAGTTACTTAGTTAAAGTAATAGTTATAGTAAGCCTTCAGTAGTTGTTTCACCGTAGGCACTAGTTCAGTTTTTTTTTTGCAATATGTTCGCAGATTGTAGTTAGTATTGGTACTTACTGTGTTTAGTTCCTCGTCCGATATGTGCGTCTTTGTCTCAATCCAACTGGGGCGACCCGCTTCTGGGAGACCAGTTCGACCGATTCGCTATCGGCACTAAGAACACTGCCACACGTAGTACCAGCACTTTTCACTTCTCGAAGGACCAAAACGGATGTACGGGTCTCGAGGTGGTGTGGAGATAAACGAGTTGAGTTGACTTAAAACCACGTTTATTACTCAAGTATACAATATAAGTTATTTGGATGCTAATCTGTTCGTTGTTATTGTTATTTGTCAACTAACTATATTAATGTCGAAAGTATGTATAAGTAATGCGCCGAAACTAGGTTAAGGCGGCGTAAGCAAAATAAGCCTGTACGTGAACCGTACATTCTGAATGGCGAAAGCCCTTGCACGCGTGGAGGTAGGTCCCGTCACACCCCAACAGCTTACAATAACTTAATAGATTAGGTATACACAACAGTTAGCCATTTATAGGTCTCCACGAATATGAATTCGGATACAAGTTAGATGTGAGTCGTATAAGGATCAAACAAATGATTATTGCACACTAAATTTCGAGAAAAAGTCTTGACTGAGCTGCCGTCTCACTGATTCTGGATTCGAATTAAAAATATCAAAATCAAATTTCTTAGTATTTACGTTTAACGAATTACTCGCCCGCCACAGGAAAGCATTTTGGCGATAGTTAGTAGATACTAATGGAAGATGGATTGGAGTATGGTGTCTTACTACTTTCGTGGGCACGTTGAAGTAGATATTTGAAAGGAGATAAGGACAATCAATTGAACCGGATACTATGTTCATCAGATACGTGATGTCACTAATTTCGCGACGCATACTGAGGGGAAGAAAGTGAAATTTGGCACATAGCTGAATGTAATCATCTGATTTAAATTTGTATTTTAAGCGAAAACAAAGATATTTGATAAACTTTTTTTGAATATTTTCGATTCGGGATATATATTTGTCGTAACGTGGATTCCAAACTTGACAGCCATATTCTAATATGCTGCGTACGAAAGTGCAGTACAATATTTTAAATGTCTTGGCATCTTTAAAACTGGATGACATTCGCATCACAAACCCTAAGGCTTGCGATGCTTTTTTAATTATGTGATCGTTATGTTCCTGGAAGAGTAACTTCGAATCGTGAATAACGCCTAGGTCACGTACAGTGGGCAGTTTCGAAAGCTTGTAGCCATTAAGGTAATATTCAGAAGCGATAATGTTTGTTTTTCTGCAATAGGTAGATACCGAACATTTTGAGGGATTTAACTCCAACTCATTTAACCTGCAGTATTCCGTCAATCGGGTTAGATCAGATTGTAGATTAACAACATCTGCCTGTGTTTCCACCGCGGTAAAAATTTTCATGTCGTCAGCAAAGCATAGTAAGTGTGAGTGGTCGAAGCATTTGTCGATGTCGTTTACAAAAATTAAAAACAATAATGGACCTAGTAGAGAGCCTTGTGGGACTCCGCTAGGGATGTTTACCCAGCTAGACACATAATTATTTATTACGACTGCTTGCGATCGATTGGAAATGTAAGATGTCAACCATCTCAACAGGTTGCCTCTTATACCAATGAGTTCAAGTTTCTTAATTAGCAGTTTATGTGAAATTCTGTCGAAACATTTACTGTAATCAGTGTAAATTACATCCACTTGCTTGCCTTTACTCATAGCCTCTGTTATAAAATCATTTAATACAAGAAGATTAGATGTAGTCGAACGTTTTCTTAAAAAACCATGTTGTGTGCTGTTAAAATCATTATTCAGGGAAGCGTAAAGTTGAACATATATGTATAATTTTCTCGAATACTTTGGCTAATATACATAACTTAGATATCGGCCTGTAATTTACGACGTCTGTACGCGAGCCTTTCTTGTGTATTGGAGTTATATATGCTTTTTTCCATAATGACGGTACAATACATTCTGCAAGTGATTTTTCAAATAGCAAACTGATAGGTGTTGAAATGGTATCCGCACATTTAATTAGAAAAAGTGGGGGTAATTGATCTGGTCCAGCTGATTTCGATTCATCTAGGGTTTTTAATATATTTATTAATTCATTTATGTCAATGTGCACCTTGCAGATATGCGACACTGAGTCAAAATCGTTGCACGGTACACTATGTACTGTAGGTATATTTAGGGGAGAGTGTAGAAAATTAGAAAAGAAATATTCTGAGAAAGAGTTACAAATATCTTCGCCACTGGTAGCAACTGCTTGGCCATAAGTGATGGTGCCGGGAATATATGAACATTTGCGTCGTGCTTTGACGTATGACCAGAAAAATTTGGGATTTGTTTTAATAGAGTTTTCTACTGACGCAATGTAACTGTTGTAACAATTGGTTTCTATAGATCTACATCTATCTCTCAATAATTTGAAAGCTTCGTAGTCTGATCTATTACCATATATTTTGAATTTACGAAGAAATTTATATTTTTCCTTAATACTTTTTTTTAACGGTACAGTATACCATACGGGAAACTTATTATTATTATTTGATTTTACTTTTGGAATATATTTATCTATCAGTAATCTCATATACGAATAAAAATGTTCCACGGACACATTAACGCTTTTGTTTTGGAATTCTAGATGCCAGTCTATGCCGATAATATCATTATTTATTGCAGTATAGTCGCCTTTATGAAATAAGAGCTTAGTTCGTGCAGCAGGTTTTAGGTCCGGCAAGGTGTGTGAACTAATACTTATATTTAGGGCTTTGTGATGGGGATCCATTGGTACTAAAGGATCTGTACATTCAGAAACAGTTATCGCGTCATTAGACAATACCAAATCTAATATTCTGCCGTATGAATTGACTACGTAATTATACTGATTTAAATTGTGGGTATATAACGCATCGATTAACGAGTACTCATCGACACTGCATACGTTAGACGCCGTTAGCGAATTTCCATAACTGTTAGGTTTCCATGTAATACCGCTTAAATTAAAATCACCTAATAGGAGAAACCGGTCGTCAGGGTGGTTTGTTACGATCTCGTCTAATTTTAATAGGTAATTATTTAGTTGATTAGTGAAGGTGAGGCCCATATTTTGCTTACATAAATATAATACACAAACAAACAATTGGGATCGAGTTTTATTTAAAACATTGTTATTCGGGAGTACTAACCACAAGTCTTCAGCTGTTGAATGGTAATATGGTTGTAAATTAGCATAAATCTCCCTTCGTATCGCAATTAAAACTCCACCACCGCGGGTCTGATCCGTGAGTTCGTAGTCACGGTCACGCCTCCATACTACGTACCTATTATCAAAAAGCTCCGAGTCACTCACACTATTAGTTAACCATGTTTCCGTTAAAACAATATGATCATATGCACTACCGAATACATTCCTCAAAAAAGTCGACGTTTTGGAACGTAGACCCCGAACATTTTGGTAGAAAATGGATAGATTATGATTATTGCCCGCGTTTATATATGATTATTGTGCCATTATCCCGGAAAATAAATAGATACATCATATTCGACAGAATATAAATTAGTAGGGTTTTAAGAAGACTAATGTGATTAAAATCATACCTATAAATTTGCAATGACGATGTAGGTAATGAGTAGAAGAGAAATATTAATTTAATATGCAATAATACGCGCATAGACCTCCCGTTCCAACGCAAACAATACAATGGTGCATACTGTGGTGCGAGCGAGATAAAACTATGAAATGCATTTTTTATTGAGTTATGAACAGACCTATGGATGCGAGCGCATAGGTGACGGAATGTTCTTATCAGTGAGACAGGTGTGCTCAATCCTTTACAAAGACAACAAAACAAGTTATTTATAATTAACAACGAAAGTATTTCAAGTGTGTTAACTAATAATATCTTGGTTAAGCGACAAACAATGATGCTAATATAAAGGTAAGATGTACAATATATTACGCTAAAGTTTAGGATATTTTGTTTAAATCTAACACATTATTGATTACAATTGTACGAGAAGTGTCGTTCTTACGGACATGAATTTTCCCATACTTGACCCAGACATAGTTATAGTTGGCATTCTTAGCAGCTTCTTTAGTCTTATTCAACATCTGTTTTATTTCGCTGTTCAAATGGTCGTTGACGTATACTTTTTGCATATTGTCAGCATAGCCCAGATCTTTAGCTGTTAAATTCTTCAATGCACGGGCTGCGGCTATAAAATCTTCTTTCACGTAGCGATTGAGAAAACCAACGACTATAGAGTTTTCTTTAGAGTTATGTGATGGGATTCTTGAAATGTAATTTACTAGTGTTTTCGGGATTTCATAATCGACCATGGTAGCAATGGCATTTAATATTTGAAATAGGTTTTCATCCTTTTTAATCGGTATCCCTTTAATTTCGACGTTGTTTAAACGCGATCGTTGGTCGATTTTGGATTGCTCTAATTTTAATGCAGTGATACTCGACTGAAGTTCAATATTTAATGGTTCAAACTTAGCTATCTTTGTTTCAGCCTTGTTTAATCTTACACTAAATTCATCAATCTTCCCCGAAGCAAAATCACATGAGTTAGTAAGGACTATTAGGTCCGCTTTGATCTTCTTGATATCTTCGGTTATTTTGGGCAACCCAACCAGTTGCAGTTTAATAGACATCAGCTCGGCCATGATGGCCTCAAGGGTAACTGGTGCCTTAGTGGATGCAGGCGATGGTGTTGCGGCAGGGGAGGGGCATCTACATTTGGGGCATTTCCAAACGGATCTTCGATCAACTCCCAATTTTTTCCAACCAGCTTCACCTATCTTTGCACAGCCAAAGTCCAGATTCTTTCCACAAGCACTACACTGAACGCCCTCGGTAAAATTATTGTTGCACAAATCGCACTGCATTTTATCTTAAGTTACTTAAAAAAGGTTGACGATCTATGAAATAATTAAGTTTCGAAATACGTGCTGTTTAGACCAGCGACCACACTGTACTGTTTGTTACCTGTTCACGCCTAAACGGCTGGAACGATTTTAATAAAATTTGTTATGGAGTTAGCTGACATCCTGGATTAACTGGCTATAATTTGTATAGTTTAACGCGGGTAAAAACGCGGATAAAACCGCGGGGCACAGCTTGTCGGTTAATATGTCTCAGCGTAATTGGTGTACTATTATTTTATGTATGTAGGTAAATACATAAAATAATGCGCTTGTGCTAAAAGGTGCGCTTCCAATAACGAGCTTATAAGCGTGTATTAAACGATCATCATATCAGCCGAAAGACGTCCACTGCTGGACAAAGGCCTCCCCCAAAGATCTCCACAATTGCCGGTCTTGTGCTATTCGCATCCAGCAGTTTCCAGCGACCCGCACAAGATCATCGGTCCATCTTGTAGGGGGCCTGCCCACGCTGCGTCTTCCGGTTCGTGGTCGCCACTCGAGAACCTTTCTGCCCCAACGGCCGTCGGCTCTACGAGCTATGTGCCCTGCCCACTGCCACTTCAGCTTGGCAATTCTTCGGGCTATGTCGGTGACTTTGGTTCGCCTGCGGATTTCGACATTTCTGATTCGATCCCGCAGGGAAACTCCGAGCATAGCCCTCTTCTTTGCTCTTTGGGTGACCTTGAGCCTTCTAATAAGGCCCATAGTGAGCGACCACGTCTCTGTTCCGTATGTCATGACTGGCAACACACACTGGTCGAAGACTTTCGACTTGAGACACTGCGGTATTTTGGACGAGAAGATTTTGCGTAGCTTCCCGAACGCTGCCAAGCCGAGCTGGATTCTACGATTGACCTCCTTCTCGAAGTTGGACCTACCTAGTTGGATGGTCTGTCCTAGGTAAATATAGTTCTCAACAACTTCGAGTGCAGAGTCACCAACTTTCAATTGAGTGGGTGCAACATGGACGTTTGACATGATTTTCGTCTTATCCATGTTCATTTTCAGACCCACTTGTTGAGAGACTCTGCTGAGGTCATCGAGCATTGTACCGAGGTCTTCCATGGTCTCAGCCATGACTACGATATCATCGGCAAATCGAAGGTGAGTGATGTACTCGCCATTGACATTGATGCCAAAGCCTTTCCAGTCCAGAAGCTTGAAGACGTCTTCCAATGCAGCGGTGAACAGTTTCGGAGATATAACATCTCCCTGTCTCACGCCTCGCTGCAAGTGGATAGGTTTCGAGATATGGTCCTGGAGTCGCACTGACATAGTGGCGTTTTCATACAAACACTTTATCACCTCGATATACCGGTAGTCAATTTGGCACCTTATGAGAGACCTCAGCACGGCCCATGTTTCGATAGAATCAAAGGCTTTCTCATAGTCCACAAACGCTAAGCACAGTGGCTTGTTATACTCTTCGGTCTTCTGTATAACTTGCCGCAGCGTATGTATGTGGTCTATGGTGCTAAAGCCTTTTCGGAAACCGGCTTGTTCGGGAGGCTGGAAGTCGTCAAACCTGCGCGCGAGACGATTCGTAACGACCCTCGAAAACAACTTGTAAACATGGCTCAGCAGTGTGATGGGTCTATAATTCTTCAATAGGG
Source organism: Pseudoips prasinana (assembly GCA_951640165.1). Taxonomy (NCBI): domain Eukaryota; kingdom Metazoa; phylum Arthropoda; class Insecta; order Lepidoptera; family Nolidae; genus Pseudoips; species Pseudoips prasinana. The sequence continues at coordinate 7,862,715 of OX621236.1, forward strand.
TTTTGTCGCCCTTTTTGAAGAAGAGCACCACCACACTTCTGTGCCATGCTTGTGGCGTTTGACCATCTAGTATGACGGAGTTAAATAACTTCTGAAGGGCCCGTAGGATTGGTGTACCACCCGCCTTCAGAAGCTCTGCTGTAACTCCATCATCACCAGGCGCCTTGTTGTTCTTGAGTTGTTTGAGAGCCATTCTAATCTCGTACAGGCTGACGTCCGGGATGTCTTCGGTGTAATGTCGGGTTAGTCGTGCTCTGGGATCTGAGGCATGACTTTTGACAGGTGGCTGTGTTGTCGTATATAACTGTCCGTAGAACTTCTCGATCTCTCCCAGCAACTCAGGTTTAGACGTGAAGATTCTACCATCCTCAGTCTTCAGCTTCGTCAGTTGGCTCTGTCCAACAGACAGAGCTCTTGCGAACACTTTGGAGCCTTTGTTCCGCTCGATGGCCTCTTTAATACTAATTGTATTAAATTGCCGCGTGTCGCGAGTCAAAGACTTTGAGATCTGTCTGTTGAGCTGCCGATATCTGGTAGCATCATCTGAGGATGTCAGAACCATGTTCTGTCTATCTTCCATAAGTTGCAGGGTAAAGTCAGAGATCTTTTTAGTTCTGTTTGTACGACGGGCCTTGAAGACCTTAGACCCAGCCGTATGGACAGCTTCTACGAGCCTGTCATAGTATGAGTCCACTTCCTCGCAGTCTGCTAGGCATTCGAAACGGTTTTGCAGTTCGAGCTGAAATGGTTCGGGGTTTTGGACGTGGATATGTAAGGGTCGGAGCGTAGACTTTATCAGTCGGGACCTCTAGAGTTTGACATTAAGGTTCAATGAGCCTCTGACCAGTCTGTGATCGCTCCCGGTTTTAACCGCATTGATCACGGAGACATCATTGAACATCTGTCGTCTCGTCGACAAGATAAAGTCTATCTCATTTTTAGTTTTACCATCGGGGCCCACCCAGGTCCATTTCCGGTAATCCGGCTTCCTGAAGAAGGAATTCATCATAAAGAGTCCCTCCTTCTCCATGAAGTCGGCCAACATTTGGCCCCGGGGGTTCCGGTCACCAGTTCCAAATTGCCCCACTCTCAGCTCATTAAGTACCGAATCGTTTGCCCAGCTTCGCGTTAAAGTCCCCCATGACCACAGTGAAATAGGAGTTAGAGGTATGTATGGCTCTGGATATGTCCTCATACATAACCTCGACTTCATCGTCGGAGTGTGTCGAAGTGGGCGCGTATACCTGTATAACCTTCAACGAATACCGCTTGGTGATTCTGAGTATAAGGTACGCAACCCTCGCCGACACACTCTCGATTTTCACTAGGTTGTTCACGAGGGACTTGTGGACTATGAACCCGACACCACCTTGGGATATTTGGTCACCCTCCCGGTAATAGACCAGGTTTCCGGACCGTATTAAACGATAGTCTTCTGAAATTGTTATTTATGTTCACACCAAGAAACCCTTGAACAGTATGAGTCTAGCTAGACTGGCTAATATTTAAAAACGTGTGCCAAAAACAGTTACATCGTCCACATAAACAAAAATTTTTCATCAAATGTAAACTACTAGGCCAATCTACTTATATAAAATTTTTATGGGACCAAATGGCAACTATTCCGCATCAAACTAAATAAGAATCACGTAAATCGGATCATAAATCTCTGCGTTATCGGTGTACATACATAAAAAAAAAATACCAGTGAACTTGAGAACCTCCTCCTTTGGAAGTCGGTTAATTAAAGTACATTCTGCAATATAGCTATGACATTTCCTAAAAAAAGATTTCCCGCCGTTTTATTGTTTTACAGCTATATCAAGCTGTTTTATATGACAATGGAAATGAAATTGCGCGTTGTTTTCTAATTGTGTTCCATTGTGACCCCAATGCAGATCAGACACCATGCATTATCAATCAAGTGTATGGAGCAGGTAAAGCATGTGAACGCTTGACGTGATTTTGTTTACTCACTGGTAGCAGGTTCATCTCAAAAATACCTACTTCGAGAAATAAGCTGTAATGTTCAAAGTAGGTAAGTGACAAACCGATATCCTACATTTATTTTACCACCCTATTAATAGGTCTTTACCTATGAAATTGCTGTTTTGTATGAAAAAATTTAAACGAATTTTTTTCATGAATTTTTTTATTTGTATTAATCGAAGTAATCACCCATGCAATCAATGCATCTTTGCCATCGCAGTGGCAGTTTATTGATGCCCTTCTTAAAGAAATCAGCTGGACGGGAGGCAACAAATTCTTCAAAGGCATTTTGTACTGCCTCTCGGGTATTGAATTTTTTTCCCGCCAAGAAGTTATCCAAATTCTGGAAAAAGTAGTAGTCTGTAGGCGCAAGGTCTGGTGAGTAGGGCGGATGACGGAGAGCTTCCAACCCCAGTTCTTGCAACTTGGAGACCGTCTGCTGTGCAGTATGAGGTCGCGCGTTGTCGTGCAGGAGCAGCGGAGACGAGCGATTGACCAATGCTGGTTGGAGATGCGCCAGCTTCTCCATCATTGTGCTCAGTTCTTCACAGTACACATCTGCAGTAATGCTCACCCCGTTTGGTAAGAAGCTGTGATGAATCACACCGGCGCTAGACCACCAAACAGTGACCATCACTTTTCTAGGGGTAAGTTTTCGTTTAGGGCATTGTTTAGGTGCTGAACCAGGATCCAACCAACTTGCTGAGCGCTTGCGGTTATCAAACAGAATCCATTTTTCATCGCAGGTAACAATGCGGTTCAAAATTCCTTCATTTGTGTGTCTGTTGAGCAGTGCAAGGCACGTCTCGACGCGTACTTCGCGCTGGCGATCATTGAGTTCGTGGGGCACCCATTTGTCAAGCTTTTTTACCTTGCCAATTTGACGCAAATGGACCAATATTGTTTTGACGCTAACGTCGAAAGCTGCTGCTAATTCAGCCGTAGATTGTGTATCATCAGCTTCCACAACCGCCTTTAATTCGTCATTGTCGACCAAAGTCTTCGGACGACCGCGAGGTTCATTTTTCAGGTCGAAATTTCCAGAACGGAAGCGAGCAAACCAATAACAGGTGGTGCGTTGGTTTGTAGTGTTAGCTCCGTAAACGTCGTTGATGTTGCGTGCCGCTTGTGCCGCGTTGCTGCCACGACGGTACTCATATTCCATAATTACTCGAATTTTTAACGTATCCATGATGACGAAAAAGATTGAAATGCGATGAAAATGTAACACTAATCAATAAAGAAATGACTACTTTTGGAAAAAAGAATCCATGTTTTTAAAATAAAATTAATTTGAAATTAGAATTCTTAGCCAAACAAAAATTATTTTGATTTGAAATGGCCAGTACTGCAGAACGGCAATTTCATAGGTAAAGACCTAATATATTGAGTATAGGGAATGGACTCTGCACAGCCACAACAAATTCACGTCGAAGCGTGCCTTAACTTTTTAAATAAAATTTAGTGGCTATTGAAGAGACAAGCTAATAAGTAAAGGAATTCTTGATCGGATTGTCAATTGTGGTGAAATCGTATACTTCATTGCGACAGTGACACTGAACAGGGCAGCGTGTGCAGTGTCACCTATGCTTGTTATCAGTATTTCCACCACTACGCAACGCTTGTCCACAAACCGCACAACGGAACCACGCAATATTTCAGGAGTTAGACCATACACCAGGGGCGTAGCTACCGCCGTATTTGCCGTATCAATTATACGGGGCCCCCGGGCCACGGGGGCCCCCAAAGTGTGTAAGGAAAAAGAATAAAAACTTTCTAATTTATTTTATTTTACAAATGACAAAATTCTATAAAGCAATTCCTTTTTTTCCCGCCTTAAGCGTGCGTTCAAAAGTTGGCAACACTCTACATCGTTATGGCGGGCTGCGGGACTTCCCCGTTTTACTTACTTCATCTCCAACTCAGCGTCAGCGGGGAATCCCCGGGAATCCTTCATCGATATCGCGATGTAGGTACGTGTACGTGGTTGTACTTTGCATTGGATGTTAAACCACGGTGTGCAGTGGACTGTTTATTTACGCGCTTTATATAAATGTGCATTACATTGTAATTCAGTACAAACAATATTGTTCTTCTGGTTTAGCAGTATTAGTAGCGATTTGTAAAAGAAATGAGTGAAAGGAAAAGGCATTATCCCAGCGGCGCTGAGAAAAGAAAAATTAAACAGAAAAGGGACGAGGTTATAAAAAAGTGCCCAAAATTTCTTCATTTTTTCAGAGACAAGATACTGTGAGTGATTTAGATTGGAAAGGTAAGTACTACCCAACCCATTTATTAGGGGCCCGTAGTGATAAACAAGGCAATCTTTTAATTTCGGTCTGTCCATCTGTGCGTCACAAAAAGTTGTCTCCCCCCTCGATTTTCACAATTATACTGTTTTTAGGGTTCCGTGCCTTGATTTAAAAAAAAAAACAAAATTCTAACTTATCTATAGGATCGATTTGTTTTGTTGTTTGTCTATCAGTCCGTATCGTATCGTTAATTGCGAACTTCAGATGTGCAGACTCGCTTTAGGGTTCTCGTTTCGTATGGCCATGGCCACTACACTACTCGCTGCGTTTAAATAGCACACAGGTGTATAGTAATGCACGGACGGGCTGCAGGTGATTTTGTATCTACTAATAGGTATGAGCACAATCCGCGGAAAGTCTGTGTGCGTCTGAACTGAACACTCTCTAACTGTGACCCTACCCTTAGTAACGTTATTTATTTATATATAACTCTTTTTAGTTTAGTATCAAAGCATTCGTATTTATTTTTTAACAATTACTCGTTTATTTTTAGATTCTTCTGAAGCATGTTCTTCGTCACATATCCATCAGGAAATAGAAGAAAGCCAAGCACATACTTTATCGGATTTCCATCCAGAAATCGAGGAACCCCAAGTCAACGATTCTGATATATCTGCAGATTGTAATATAATTTCATTAGATAGAGGAAAATTTGGTGACAATTTAACTGAATGAGAACGAAAAATAATTTTTAAATTGGGTCCATTTAAACCACAAGGACCATTTCCAAAAGTTTTAGAAAATAACCGACCTTTTTCGGCTTACTATTATTCATATTTCAATCAGGCTGGCATAAAAATTATAAGACCATGGTTATGTTATTCTAACGTTTTAAACAAACCGTACTGTCACTTCTGTTGGTTATTAGCAGATCGTCAAAACAAATCGTACTCCTCTGCTTGGGTTAACGGTGTTTCGGTTAGAAGCAATTTCACACAAACTATTCTTGACCATGAAAAGTCACAGCAGCATATTAGTGCCTCACTCTCTTATAATATTGGTTGCAAGGAAATACCATCGATACTCTATTGAAAAATGAAATCGATAGTAAAATTACATTCTGGAGAGATGTACTGCATCGTATAATTAATGTTATAATTACTTTAGTATCTTGTAATCTACCTTTGAGGGGGCATGATTCTGATTCTGGCAATTTTATGGCAATTTCACGTCTGCTATCTAACTATGATGCAACTTTAAAAGAACTTCTTCTAAAACCGAAAGGTGAAATAAATTATTTAAGCCCTACGATTCAAAACGAAATTATTAGCTTGCTTGGTACCAACGTTAGGAACAATATTATCTCAGAAATTAAAAAAAGCTCCATTTCTGACAATAATTCTGGATACAACACAAGACTTGTCAAAAATTGACCAACTATCTGTAGTTTTTCGATATATCTCTGTTACAGAAAATGATGATAATGTGCCTAAAGAAATAAAAATCTGTGAGTCCTTTTTAGGATTTGTAGTAGTAACCGATTGCAGTGCTGCAGGCCTGAAAACTGTCATTTTAAATTTGACTAAAGAATATGGAATTGATTTGACTAAATGTAGAGGACAGGGATACGATGGAGCAAATGTTATGTCGGGTGTGTATAGAGGATTACAAACCCTAATAAAAGAGCATGCTCCAAATGCTGATTATGTTCATTGTGCTGCGCACGCTTTAAACTTGGTTTTGAACGATGCTGCGAGACATGTTCGTGAAGTATCGACTTTTTTCGATAATTTAGAAAAAATATATACTTTTTTTGGCAATAGTATAAAACGCTGGGCTATGCTAAGTGACGATTCCTCTGAAAAATATTTGATTACCCTTAAGAAGGCATACCTAAAAAAATTCTTTACTGCTAATAAAGCGTCGTTCCTAGAAGACCATCTGGTAGGACATATCCTACCAGATGGTCTTCTAGGAACGACGCTTTATTAGCAGTAAAGAATTTTTTTTTACTAATCATGAAAACTTTGTACCAACTAAATTTAATTTCAAATAAAAAAGATGAACGTGAAGAATGTAAAAGTATAATTAATATTTTAGAGAGTTTTGATTTCTTAGTGCTCGTTACATTTTTTTCTTCACTATTTGAAATTATTAATCCTGTTTCTAAAGCTCTACAGCATGAAAATAATGACTTACAGAAATCTAGTATTTTATTAAGTAATCTTTTAAATAGACTGTGCCAATTTAGAAATCAGAATTCATTTAATAGTTTGCTAAATGAATCCAAAGATTTAGCAAAAGAGTTGGTGGTAACAACTGTTTTTAAAAACAGTAGGCGAAAGATAACGATGCGTTTTTTTGATGAGTTATCACAAGATGAGAGAATTTCCGACCCGGAATCCTATTTCAAAGTCAATGTATACTATTGCTGTTTAGATATATTAATTTCTCAAACTAAAGAAAGATTTCAGAGCCTTTGCAACCTGAGTAGTATATTCGAAATATTACAACCGGAGAAACTCCTATCTTCTTCAAGTGAAGAGATATTAAACGCTTCCGGAAAACTGTCTGCTAAATACATTAAAGACATCTCACTTAATCTTTGTGACCAATTAAAAGCTCTAAAAACATGCTTAAATTCTGAAATTAAAAAAAAATATTCCATTAAAGAACTCCTTGAATTATTGCTAGTAAAATTCAATAGTCTTGCATCCAGTTTTCCCGAGGTAATCACAGCATGCTTTTTATTCTTGACCCTTCCAGTTACAACCGCACCGGCAGAAAGAAGTTTTTCAAAATTAAAACTAATAAAAAATTACTTAAGAACTTCGATGGGACAAGAACGGCTGTCAGACATCTTACTATTGTCCATAGAGGCAGAAACTTTAGAAAAACTAAAATCATCATCAGCCATAAATGATTTAATAAATCAGTTTGCCGAAAAAAAGGCAAGGAGAGTGAATATTTAAAATTCGATTTTTATTTGTAAAATGGGTAAATTATGTGATAAATAAATATTTCTTTTCACAATATTTTTTTCTTTTGTGAAAAATCTTTACCTCCATATAAGGGCCTCCAAGAAAATTTTTATACGGGGCCCCGACAAGGCACGCTACGCCACTGCCATACACTCTCCTTCATCCACCATACTAACCAGACTGATGTAGCTTGCAATTTTCTCTATTATTATAACTTTTTAATTACTTGCCTTAGACCAGGATAGAAGCCTTTAAAAATAATAAAAAGTGAAATAAAATAATAGTAGGATGAAACCCATTCTAAAAGGAGGGGAATATTATAAAAATGCAACGAAAAATAATTTACGGGCGATCTGAGGTCGGGAAGGGGATGAGTTTTTAAGGGTAATAAACGGTTTTTCTCGATTTCCGGCAAAACTAAAAGACCTATCGAAAAAAGTCAAATGGCAAATTTGTAGGTAATAAAAAGATCTAAAATTTTTGTATTAACACTTTTTTCACATAACCTCAAAATTTATGCGATAAATTCAAAAAACCAAGTTATTGCTTTTTTATTTAAAAAATTCGAATTCGAGTTATTTTCGATTTTTTTGCATTTTCTGAGAAGATTTACTATAATAACATATATATTTTTTTTCACCATCGGAAAGTAGAGATTTCAACGAATAGAAAACATACCAACTTATTGAAAAAAGCTGATATTTTGACGGGTGAGTTTTCGATTGAAAATTAGTGTGTTTTTTCGATATTAATTCAAAATAAGGTGAAAAAATAAATATTTTTAATCAAATAAATTGCAGCGTATTTGGGACATAAAAAGGTAAGTTTTCACCAAATTTCGTTAAAAAAGAAAAAAAATTGTAAAAGATAAAAATAGGAAATCAAAAACTTGGTTTTTTTAATTTTTCACATAAATTTTGAGGTTATGTGAAAAAAGTGTAAATACAAAAGTTTTAGATCTTTTTATTACCTACAACTTTGCCATTTGACGTTTTTCGATAGGACTTTAAGTTTTGCCGGAAATCGAGAAAAACCGTTTTTTACCCTTAAAAACTCACCCCCATCCCCTTCCCGACCTCAGATCGCCCGTAAATTATTTTTCCTTTTATTTTTATAATATTCCTCTCCATTTATAATGGGTTTCATCCTACTATTATTTTTTTGGTTTTAAAAATTATCGACCCTGGTCTATCTTAGGAAGACAGGATAAAAAAACTGACATACATTACATATTTATTTTGAAAAAGACAACGCCCGCTCTAGGGAAGCTATTCCCTGTGTCGCGGGGTACTTTATAAACCTATTATAGACGGACACAAGAACTATTTGTAAGTCACACAAATCGTTGTTCTTCGCGGGACTCGAACACGCGACACGAAGCAGCGAGAGGACTGTCTTAGCCGTTGCGCCCCACACGTGAAGTCAGAGAAAAACGCTGCTGCCCATTCTCTGGTAGGTATTCCCTCGGGACGATTTCTACGCCCCCCGCGGGATGAGAAGGGGATAGGATATTCTTCGCCGTCACCACACAGTTCGTCGTAAAATTGTAACCGTTCCACCTAAAAAGTATTACTTGTCTTAGAAAGACACGGTTAAAAAAAATCGATTTAAAACTTATCTTTGAAATTTCTGTTATATGTGTATAGAAAAAATCAATTAGCTCTTTTTTCACAGTCGTTTTGACCGCCTCATGATAAAATCTTGTTAATTTAATAACAAACAAAAACTATAAAAAATTGTTAAACATATATTTTGTACCTTAGGTAGGTAGTTTGGTCTTCGAAAGTTCCGTTATACAAAAACTATTGATTTTTCTATATACCTAGCTATAGTGGAACTTTCAATAATAAGTACACAATCCAGTACATCCAGCTACCCCAATCTGTCAAATTTCTTTTAAGTTATTGCATATTTATATATTTTTATTTTATTTTGTCAATTAAGATTGTTGTGTTGTTTTGTGTTTTTTTTGGAATTTTTGTTTTTTATTCATATTTTTATATTTTTAATTATGTCATGTCATTAATATGACAAAGTGTTATGGCTCTGTAATTTTAAATTTAAGAACTCACTGTACCACACTTTAAGACAATAAATATATTCTATTCTATTCTATTCTATTCATAGCTTCTATCGCGGGCCTTGAGCGTGGGGACCGAATCCAGAAATTCCGTAACGAAAAAAATCTAACTCCGACCGCCATCTATCGATAAATACCAGAACTATTAATGACTTTTTGAAATATCACGCTTGTCTCTTTAGTTCAGCAACCCGCCTTTAGGTGGCATTGGTTGTATTGGAAAACTACCGTAATCAGCGTTTGTGAGAAAGTATATAGGTGTATAGGCATTTATCATCTACGTACAACAGTGAATATCTGTACTCGTATAATTTGTGTACAAAGTGTTTTAAATATGAATAAACAAAGTGCATTTATTAATGAAGAAAGTCACGAAAAAATAGTGAAAGAAAATGAGTTAGTACCTACTCTATATACATTCATTTTATTATTATTATCACAAATGCAATAAAATAAATAAATAATTATAATTGCATAAGTTGATAAAAAATGCTATGCAATAGCTATACCGCGGCAGTCTCCGAGTGCTACACGTCTTTTTATAGATTTTAAATGTATCCCATATAAGCATAATAAGGTATACTTTCAATTGGGGAAATATGACAAATTGGAGAAGCTTGATGTGCTGGCGTCTGTACATGTGTATTACATTTTTAGGTGGGACGCTAACAATTTTATGTAGCTAATTAACGGCGTGTTTGACTGGAATGTTATGCTGGTATAAAAGGCTGGATCCGAGCTATTTAAAGGTCCCGAATTCACCGCGCAGCTATCTCCCTCGCACATTTTAATATTTTACTGTTTGCACTTTCCTAATTGTGCTTTTTCGGCAAATATTTCTTTTCTATACTCATCAAAATATAAAAGAAATTTTTTTTTTGTGGTAATTATAAAAATATAAAATTGGTTATTTCTGGGTATTTTATACAACATGGCCGAAGCAATTTTTTCGTGTTGCAAGGTTGTATGTACTCAATATAAAAATTGACAACATAAAACAACCTTCTGTTTAGAAATGAATATATCTACGCCCTGCATTCTTGCAAATTGTCCTAAGTTCGATAATAGTGGATGTAATTATGTAAATAAAGTTTGTTATTTTTCAAGTGCGATGAACTTCATATCTAAGCCCGTGGAGATAAATGAACGTAAATGCATTTTTATAAAAATCTCATCTCTAACAGAGTTTAATAGGGACCAGATATTTCCATAGTAAGAAAGTATGAACTTTACGCGGGCGAAGTGTCAGGAGGTATACACAAATAAAACTCAATGATATTCCTTTGGCTTTATTTCTAAACTTGTGAATCAGTATAGCCGTCACCGACCACAAATTCAATACACGCCCTAGATAATAACATTCACTTCCCGGCCAGTTTACATACAATATCACATAATAAATAAAGCATTATAACAGTTGGTAAATATAAAACAAGCTATCATTTTTATAGGAATTTTGAACCTTATTCCGTAGTCTCTTGGGCCCACACATATTTACGAAAGAATTTGAAAAAGATAGCTTATTTGTAAATATCACATAAATAAACTATGTTACACTAACGTCTTTAAGAATTTAAATAATATTGTGGTAGTCATGGATTTAGTCTAATACAAGCGAAAGCGTACCCTGGGTAATTGCGTAGGTAGATTTTAAAGCCAACAATTCACGGTTAACTTTATACGGAATCTATTAAAAGGACTCAATAGCTATTCATATTAATCAGATCAATCTCAAAGACAGTTGACATGATCAGGGAGAAATCATGAGCACGTACACGTAAGTTTTACGTGCTTTTTGAGGTACGGGGGCGCGTTTGTCGCGGGGTACTTTACAAACATATAATTGGCAGATAAAGTACATCAAATTTTATTTTCAATGAATGACTTTATTGACAGCAGTAACGGTATTCTGGAAGATCTCATTGTACGCGATAATACATATATTAAACAGTACATATATACAACATGTAACGTAATCAACGCACACCTCAGACGCCCCAATTAGAATATTATGTTGTAATCATAATACATACACTGAATTTTTACTTTAACATGTATATGCATTGTTATTTACTAAATTACTTTCTTGGAATAAAGTTTATTTTTCTTTATTCTGTATTTAACGATGGAATTTGTATGAATACAAAAAAAACTGCGATTTTAAAAGTCTTATTACTTTGACTTACGGTCCATTTCAATTTGTTTTAATCGTACAGGGTTAACATGACAATGACTTCCGTAGTTTTAATTAATTTGGAAAAAAATTACCTATATTAAAAATGATATAAATCGATTCAGTAAACGATTTTGAACAAACTATTTTCATGGTGTGCGTTAATTCAGTTACATGTAGTATATTAAAACTGTAAAATTAAGAAAAAAAAAGTGTGCGCCATCGATCTAATAATAACTTGCACAAATTTGTCAACATGACTTGATGATATGAGCATAAACCAGGTGCATATCAATAAATCCGTTCACGTTGATGTAACATAGTTGTACCACATCATAATTATAAAAATAAACGGTTAGTATGAGTTTAGTCACAGTTATGGCATTCGACAGTTGCCGTATTTAAGGGTTGACCTATGAATGATCCTATTTACAGGGTGGTTAATCTATTAATGATTATAAAGTGTGTCTACAGTTCTGAATTAAATTATAAACCTAAGTAACGGAAGAGTAAAGATCTTTTTTTATATAGAATAGCAAAGCAACGTACACCCGGCTACATATCAAGCTATACATTTCCAGTATAAGCTGATCCCGCGTTGTATAGGATACAATGACAGATCAGCTTATATTGGAAATGTATAGCTTGATATGTAGCCGTGTGTACAAGCAGTTTAAACGAACAGAAAGTGCGTTACCAGCTTTAAAAAAAGGGATCTTCTGACTAGACTTGCAGCAACCATTTTCGTTTGAAATAATTGTAAACAAAGATAAGTTATGAAGAGAAGTAGTAAGAGTTTGAAATAATTGTAAACAAAGATAAGTTACAGACAGTTGCGTTTGCCTTGCCTTTCAGCCCAAACCGTAATTATAATAACATATCCCTTAAACTGGCGAAGTACGAATATATAGCAGTCTACTAGTGTTTTGTTTCCGTGTTTAGAATAAGTACCGCGTTGCTTAAAAAACGAGGTGTATAAAATAGTAGAGGAAATGAAACTTAAGGAGCGCTATTTAACTATAAAATGTACATCAATCAGTTTCAGAGGTACGAAATATTATTTTTCGGCTCCACTTATAAAATGTATCAGCTGTTAATTATTCTTGTATGGAAAGTTAATAATTTTTGTGTCTTTTGCATGTTGCCGTGTTTGTTTTGTCTCAAAGGTAAATTAAGCTCCTTAAATTTCGATCGCTATTTGTGTTACATCTTGTTTGTATAAAGTGCTACGTTCTTAAATCAACAGACATTACTTGAGTTTTTATTAAGTTTAACCCAGAACTGTAGACACCGTGTCATTTACGATAAAAAAAACAAGTTAGTATAATCATATTCACTAAAATTTTACTTACAAAATTTCTATAGCCACTATCTTATAATACATAATAATTTTACATCTAAATAATCCTATGTGATCTATGTCTTATCATGTACAAGCTGTTGTCACAACCGAGCATGGGAAAACACATCAATAATGTGAAATGTAATAGAAACATATCCATTATTAAAACAAAATTTATTCTATCCTGGTTTTAAGTGCATCCAACCTTAAACAATACATACCAGACAATAAGCATTATGTAATTTCTTCTTATGTGTGTAAATGATAAAGCGAGTAATATAACTATAAAAAATGAAGCTTTGTGTTTCAATATCTGACATTTTCTAATTACATTTTACATAATTTCTCTAAACAGTGCCTCTAGCACGAGTTCCTGCAGTTTACTTACTCGATCACACGTACAGTTTCCTCCCATACATTGAGCACCAGCGCCTCCCGCGGAAACTATTAAGAACTAAAACTCTGGTGCTCAATGTATGGGACGAAACTGTACGTGTGATCGAGTAAGTAAACTGCAGGAACTCGTGCTAGAGGCACAGAATGGGTAATTTCGAGACGGTTTGAAAAGAAATACTACTTTAGCTACCCTTTATACTGTTGACCCAAAATACAGGTGTTACTTTAACTTTTGGGCAGCCCTATTATCGTGTCGCCGTATGCACTCGCTGGACGGGTTGTGGGCACCTGAACCAATTATCGTTCAACCAATCAGATGGGTGCTGGGCGTCGAAAGTGTTACAAATTATACAGTAGCTCATAACTATGTAGTACTATTGATTTCATGTACCCCTTTTCTAAAGCAATTTACATGTATAAAAACAATTATGCCAACACAATCCTATCAATTGACGCAGATTTAATAAATAGTACTTGGGAATTGCTTTACTATTGAGTCTGGACTGAGTACCATGTTACACAATAGTAAACTTCTTTTCAGACTCTGGTATTAACTATAATGAGAAGAACAATAATTAAATGGCTTCAGAATCGGCAAGAATACTTAGTTCTTTATTATGGGCTCAATTTTAGTTTTGTTACTTTATTTTGACTCACATACACGTAATTATTGCTTTACTATTGAGTCTGGACTGAGAACCATGTTACACAATAGTAAACTTCTTTTCATACTCTGGATATTAACTATAATGAGAAGAACAATAATTAAATGGCTTCAGAATCGCCAAGAATACTTAGTACTTTATTATGGGCTCAATTTTAGTTTTGTTACTTTATTTTGACTCAGATACACGTCATTAGACGGGCGCAGTTAATATGTTATTGAGGCCGTAAGTGATCGGCGAGGTTAAGCAACAAGACTCGCGGTCAGTCCATAGATCGTACGTTTAATTTCTGAGCGTCTCCGTGCTTCGGAGGGCACGTTAAGTCGTCGATCCCGGTTGTAGTCGGTGGCCAACTGGGCGGCTTGACAACTCGGACACTAGGGTAAACATTGCTCATACTATCTTATCTATACATATAATAAAATCGTAGAAAAGTCAAAACTGTACATTAAATATTTTTTAAAAAGGTTGCCTGGGGCGTGATCTACAAACAATATCGAAGGTAAAAATATAGTTTTTAGAATTTTTGTCGGTGTGTCTGTTTGTCTGTATGTATGTCCGGGCTAAACTCAAAAAGTACTCCATGGATTTACTTCAAATTTTGCATGAATATGACTAAGAGGTCGGGTCAACATATAGGCTACATATTATCACGCTGTCACCTACGGGGGAGGTGCAGTGATAATTTATAAAGTTTAACGCGGGTAAAACCGCGGGGCACAGCTAGTAAGTAAATAAAGTAAATTATATGGGCGGAAAACGACATACCGACTTCTGAACCGCTTGTTACTAAGGGATAGTATAAGGCATAATAAACTAGGCACAGTAGAGCTCAATTTGAGGGTAGATGGTCGCTCAGTATATGTAAGGTAGCTTAACTCACTTGTTACTACGGTACTATAAAAACACCTGTAATTTCGTATAATTGTACACATAAAGATAATATTCGTTATTAGATACCAAAACCTTAAAAAACGTTTTATTACATATCAATAATTTCACCATAAGTTAGAATAACAAGACACCTGCTTATTTATATAATTACTAGCTGTGCCCCGCGGTGTTACCCGCGTTAAATTTTATAAATTTTCTTTGCTTTAAACCTCACGGAGCCCGAGACCTTTCCAACGAATGCAAAACCGTGAAAATCGGTTTGTGCGTCCTGGAGTTATAGCGTCAGGAAGGAAAATCCGACTTATTTTTATATAGTAGATAGATCGTAGATTTGAGACCGCACTTGAGAAATGACTTGATTGAGAAATTAATTTTCTGACTGATATGAGTAATTGTGGACTTGGCCAAAATACGAAAATTATATTGCACGTTTTTTTTTAATAAGCCCCGATTCCGTTAATATATTTGTTTGGTACGACTTGTACATATGAAAGTATTGCACATTCCTTTATTTATATATTGTTTTTATTTTGAGCTCATTTCATACAATTAAGGCAAAGCTTCAGAACTGTTTAAGTGTTGCTATCTCGCTCATCTATATACTTATTCTAATTTTGTCTCACCTGTAAGGCGCCTAATACATGCTGAGACGCTCTTCCAATAATTTACATTGATTCTATATCATTATCTATTTAGTATTATTAGTTAGTTATATATTAATTGATTTTGTAGTTTACATATACATTATAAAACCAATGAATTGAGATTAAAATGTAATCACTATGTTGGAAACCCCATCCTAACCCAAATGATCATAAACTATACTGTGGCTTGCACTTATTGGGTATTTAACTAAGAAATTTTCTTTTAAAAGAAGGTAATTTTCCTTTTATTAATGTATCTTACGTAATTTCTCCGATTATGATATATTTTTTACTGCATAGGAGAGCTTTGGTTCCATATACATTTTGTTCCAATTGTTTGTGTAAAAGAAAATTTAAATTCGATAATAATTACTGTTTTAACCAACACCGATTTATTTTTTCTTTATGATGTTTTTATACTGTATCGCATAAAAAATAATCTATAAAATCGATTCAATGACACTACAGAAATGGCGTAATATATATTTAAAATGTAAAGAAAAACACTTTTTTCTATATATATAAAAATGAATGTTTGTCTGTATTTCCTTTATAGCATCGTAAACTATGCATTTGATCGTGTCATGATCTTCAGCAAAGTGTTGTGTTTGAGCCCATAAAGGTTCCTGAGTTGGTACGAATAACCAGACAGATAGCGCCACTATCATTACAATGAATTTCATATATTGCTGTAGCAACGCGGGCAGAGTAAAGCTAATATGTAATAAAGATAAATGGCGTGGCGTATCATAAATCCTGTGACTATATAATGTTTTATTACACTTTGCAACATCACACGCCATAGATGACGCCTAACATCGCTTAAATATTCCAATACGCGGTGCTACATATGGCCGGTTACGTCAATATAAATAATAACTCAATTCGACTCTTAAATAATGGCTTTTGTGCAGATGCCGCCACAAAATACAAATCAGAAGAGTGAAATATCAATGTGACACCTGTCACTTATATTGACATAACTAGGAATTATGTCAAAACCGCCTGGCGGATTGTAATGGCGGTTCGCGACGCCAGTACCATCTATCAGACAGATAAACAGAGCGACCCCACTACAAGTCATTTATAAGTGGATTTTAACATTTATTTATATATTTTTGTTAGTCAAATACCGAATTTAAAGCATATTAAAGTAATTCACAAAAATATTAATTTTGTACACTATATTAGAGGTGCCATTGGATTCGAAGGATGCGTCGTTTTTAGTATCCGCGCCACCATTTTGTCGCTATAAAATAGAATGCCCAGTCAATTTAATAACGATCACAGTCTTTCAATACGCTCATGGTGTTATTTTCGCAAAGCTTTTAACTGGGATGTCGGTTGTTCATAAACTTACAAGTGGCTGTAATTCAGAAAAATTAACAATTGATTTTAGTACCAATACATCTGTTTCCTTCTACCTTCGTTTGCTCGAGTCAAGGCATTTACAGACAAATTTAAACCTAATTATATTGAACACAGATTATAAATAAGTTTATGTTTTTTATTACATTTAATATATCAATATACCAGTGCTGCCGAATCATACTGAAAAGATACAGATACCTTTACTTGGAGGTTTAACTTACTTAAAAAAACTAGCTTCAAAAGTCTCATGTCAGACAATTTCATAAACGGATACCAAATTCAAAGTCGGAGCTGGCAACACGGATCAAATGTCAGAAACCATAGAGTATATTTACGTTCTTAAAGGTGTAAAACAGGTGAATAATAATCATCATTTAACTGATTAATTTCTTATTTGTATAGTTCTGCATTGTTCGTTTCGGTACATGATTAATAAGTATACAAGTTAAAAAAAACGAATCCATAAATGCCCTGTGCTTCATTGAACATTGCTAGACAGACGCAACGAGACTAAAACAAGTATAATTGGTATTCGTCACAGTTAGGATCATTCTCTCAGCTTGAGTTGTGAAACAAAATGTAGGTGAGAGAAGCGTGCGACTCATCGGAGCACTAAGTACGGGTCGCGAGTGAGTCCGTCTCCGTTCATAAGCGAACCTGTGGCGGCGAGTCCCCGGCCGGCAGCGCAACTACTCCTGGAAAATACACATGGACATATCAATGCACATATATTTTCGACATTTCGAAACTGAGTTTTTTGGAGGGATAAAAAGGGAATTGTAACAATAGTAATGGCAAGTAAAAGACTGAATATCAGGAGTCTGACCTTGCCATATGACATGGCCAAAAGATAAATTGTCACATTATTTAATTAATTCTTAAACAGACATTAAAAAACTTATGAACTCATGGTGTGTGCGTTTATGTCATATGTTATGTGTCAGAATTTCTGTGGTTATGTGTGTGTGTGTGTGTGTGTGTGTGTGTGTGAGAGAGTGTGTGTGTGTGTGTGTGTGAGTGTATTTGTGTGTGTGTGTGTGTGGGTGTATGTGGGTGGGTGTATTTGTGTGTGCGTATGTAAGTTTATATGTATTAATTGTTAGGAGCATTGTTATTTTAAACCATTACAGTACGACATTTTTAGTTTTTTAATTATTAAGACCAAAGAGCGACTTTGCAAATAGCATCGTTTTAGGAAAAAAAAACCGCGGGGCATAGCTAGTTAAGCTATGCCCCGCGGTTTTACCCGCGCAAAGTTTTATAAATCATGGCCAACGTGCTATTCGGTTATATAAGCTATATTACTACAAAGTTTCATCAAAATTCGCTCGGTAGTTTTGCATGAAAGCGAAACAAACATATACCCTCACAAACCTTCGCCTTTATAATATTAGTGTGATTAGCAACTGACCGATTTCTCCCTCCGCGTCGGTGGAGTTATTGATGGAGTGCGTGTCGGCGCGGGGCCTCGTGTCTGCGGCGGGCTCGGCGGGCGCGGCGGGTGCGGCGGGTGCGGCGGACGCGGTGGGTGCGGCGGACGCGGCGGGTGCGGCCGGGGTCACGCGCGGGCGGGCCGCGCGCGTGCGGCGCCTCCTCCCGTCCCTCACCCGCTGCGCACGCCCCAATTGCAACACGGCTTCCAGCAGCGGCGTCACGTCCCTGCACAAACAACTCCGTTAATCAACATACAACCGACTTCAACTTTTATTAAAGCGACCCACTAATCTATCAACATGTAGGCATTCCTTATCGAAATAAAAAGAACATAATCAAAATCAATTTATAAAAATCAGGGAAATCGCCTTAAATAAAAACACAACCAAAAATAACCTGGTTCTTTTTTAAATCGATTCATAATATTTTGACGAATAAAGATTTTAAACGAAAAAGATTTTAAGTAGAGTTCTTTTACCAAACCACACCTAATCTAGAAGTAATTTCAATATTTCTGAAATTACTTCTAGATTAGGTGTGGTTTGGTAAAAGAACTCGACTTAAATAACAATATTAAATATAAAATCATAGAATAGCTGTATAATATATATACTACTATGTCAAGAAAGTACCGGGAAAATGTTTGTTATTCATCCAAATTTATTTTATCACCTTCAAAGTACGCTCCTTCAAAAACGATACACTTACGCCAACGAATAATCCATTCATCAAAACATTTTTTAAACGCTGCTTTCTGAATCTACCTAGTACTAAATAAGGTGGTTATCGATATCTATTCGACTATTTGTACCGGTGTCGGTTGAGACAGAACTAACATAAGTATAAACTCAACGTCATAGTACAACAACTTACCTTAGAAATGATGGTTTCTTTTTAGGCTTCCGTAGCCAAATGGAAAAAAACGGAACTCTTATGGATTCGTCATGTCTGTCTGTCCGCCCATATGTCACAGCCCCCTTTTTACGAAACTATTAGAACTATACTGTTGAAACTGTGAATGCAGTAAGATTTCCACACAAAAATATAAAAATACAATTAATTTTGAGGATTCCCCATTATGTCTTCCCGGCCGAATTTCGGCCACGGCGGCCATTCTCAATGGAGATTAGCCAATTGCACAGGACATATTATAGTGCACCAGTGTGTGCGCAAACACAGGGGCACTTTCTATTCCATCACTCTCATGATCCGATGGGACGACTAGCGGAACGACCGGAAAGAGGCCAGATACAGGACCGACGGCTTTACGTGCTCTCCGAGGCATGGGGGTGTAATACCGTCAACTTCCAGACTTCGGGCTGATACTGAGAAATTCAATTCTGTTCTGTTCACGGAGATTCCAAAATCACTTTTAGGCCCGATCCGGGATTTGAACCGAGAACCTCATTTGATTTAACACGCTACCGCCAGACCAACGACGCAGTCAATTCCCCATACTTAGAACTAAAACTAGATTTTGTTTTCATCAAACCCATACGTGTGAGTATCTATGGATAGATCTTCAAAAATCATATTCAGATTACTAATATCATTTTTGAAAATTTGTTTAAACGAGATATAGTAAGTAGCTTTTTTGAATACGTCACAAATCGTATGTTACTTGCTGCTACGGATCCCTTCATGGGCGTGTCCGACTCGCACTTGGCCGCTTTTTTAATATTGGCTAGTGTTATGATAATTGAGAAAGAGTTTTTATAAAACATACACTAACACACACTAATCTATAAACATGTAGGCATTCCTTATCGAATTAAAAAGATAATAATCAAAATCAGTGTATAAAACTATATTTTGCTTTAAAATCATTAGACATCGATGTATATCACTTCATTTCTCGCAATTAATACCTACTTAATCGAGACTACCTACTGCATACAATAGTACTGCTACATTAGTGTGCAGTAGTCTTGATGTAGATCTCACCACATCAATGTCTGATAAATGATTGGTCTCAGCATTATATTTTATGTCCGTTTTTAGCCAACTACACTTTTAATGTTAAACTAAGGAAAACCTGTCATTGGCCTTCTCTTTATATTGTATCCTGTAAATTGTGTTATTACCTGTATCGCTGTTGGCTTTCTTAATAAACAAATAAATAAAAATAAAAAAAAAACAGGGAAATTGCCTTAAATAAAAACACAACTAAAAATAACCTGGTTCTTTTTTAAATCGATTAATATTATTTTGAGGAATAAAGATTTTAAACCAGAAATAATGAAATTACTTCTGGATTAGGTGTGGTTTGGTATAAGAACTCGACTTAAATAAAAATAGTAAATATAAAATCATAGAATAGCTGTATAATATATATATTTCTATGGAATAAACAATACTCACGTTTCCGCCTCACTACTGGGACTCTCGTCATTATCGTCCGAGTTGGCCGCGACCTGCCAATTCCAACAAGTCAAATATTAAATTATATATCAAATATAAATATATATATATAAGACAGTATGTCTGTTTTTATTTATTTATTTTTTAATTAAGACAAATTAAACATGTGTTGCTCTGTGTAACTATTATTTATTTTTCTATAACAGAGAAACGACATTTAAAGTTTATTTGTCGTAATAAAAGTAAACAATCAAACAATTTTTTTTTCTAATATTTTTGACGACTCAAAAAATGACAGCCATTAAGTCATAAATTAATCTGTTTTTTCTTTTATAACTGGCCAAGTCATTTCACCATAAAGGAATACAATCTTGTAGGTATTTCTTTACACATATATATATATATATATATATATATATATACACAAATACTTCGCAGTAAACAGCTTCGCAATGATATAAAAAGAATGGCTCGTTTCATTAAAAACCGACAATAGATAGATATAAATTTCCATCCAGGACATATATTTGTGTACATGAACATGTCTACTGTATGGGTGTAATTTATCTATATAAGTATGTATTTACAAAAGAAAAGTAGTATGTGTAGTATATCAGTTCTCTAGTTTCTATAGAACAAGCTCTGCTTAGTTTGAGATCAGCTGCCGGTGTGTAAATAATGTATGATGTCTCAGGGTATTATTATTTAAATTATATGGAAATAAAGCATCTATGACGTATGGAATTAAAATAACAGTATTTTTGAAGTTATACTTCTTTTGGCGAGATGGAGAAAAATGATGAGAGGCGCGCGCACACCGACACCAAAAAATTTAACAGCATGAAGTCAGTTCTAGGTACTATGACAGTGAAATTTACGATGCGCGCGCATCGTAAAAATAACAGCATGACGTTAGTTCTAGGTGGTATGAAAATTGATAACTATGTTCAAGTTGTATATTAAGAAGTATAACTTCTAACGCGTGTATAAGTACACACAAGTTTTTTATTTAGTTGTTATTCATTTATAATAGCATTGAGTTATTTATATAGAGCTAAGAACAAGTATAGTATGCACACAGACAGGTTATATATACACATACCTCGGGGTCGTCCGTGCGGCGGCCGGCCCGCTCGCGCAGCAGCGCGCGCACGCGCTCGCGCGCCGCGCTCACGTTACATATACAGGTTACATAGTATACACATACCTCGGGGTCGTCCGTGCGGCGGCCGGCCCGCTCGCGCAGCAGCGCGCGCACGCGCTCGCGCGCCGCGCTCACGTTACATATACAGGTTACATAGTATACACATACCTCGGGGTCGTCCGTGCGGCGGCCGGCCCGCTCGCGCAGCAGCGCGCGCACGCGCTCGCGCGCCGCGCTCACGTTACATATACAGGTTACATAGTATACACATACCTCGGGGTCGTCCGTGCGGCGGCCGGCCCGCTCGCGCAGCAGCGCGCGCACGCGCTCGCGCGCCGCGCTCACGTTACATATACAGGTTACATAGTATACACATACCTCGGGGTCGTCCGTGCGGCGGCCGGCCCGCTCGCGCAGCAGCGCGCGCACGCGCTCGCGCGCCGCGCTCACGTTACATATACAGGTTACATAGTATACACATACCTCGGGGTCGTCCGTGCGGCGGCCGGCCCGCTCGCGCAGCAGCGCGCGCACGCGCTCGCGCGCCGCGCTCACGTTACATATACAGGTTACATAGTATACACATACCTCGGGGTCGTCCGTGCGGCGGCCGGCCCGCTCGCGCAGCAGCGCGCGCACGCGCTCGCGCGCCGCGCTCACGTTACATATACAGGTTACATAGTATACACATACCTCGGGGTCGTCCGTGCGGCGGCCGGCCCGCTCGCGCAGCAGCGCGCGCACGCGCTCGCGCGCCGCGCTCACGTTACATATACAGGTTACATAGTATACACATACCTCGGGGTCGTCCGTGCGGCGGCCGGCCCGCTCGCGCAGCAGCGCGCGCACGCGCTCGCGCGCCGCGCTCACGTTACATATACAGGTTACATAGTATACACATACCTCGGGGTCGTCCGTGCGGCGGCCGGCCCGCTCGCGCAGCAGCGCGCGCACGCGCTCGCGCGCCGCGCTCACGTTACATATACAGGTTACATAGTATACACATACCTCGGGGTCGTCCGTGCGGCGGCCGGCCCGCTCGCGCAGCAGCGCGCGCACGCGCTCGCGCGCCGCGCTCACGTTACATATACAGGTTACATAGTATACACATACCTCGGGGTCGTCCGTGCGGCGGCCGGCCCGCTCGCGCAGCAGCGCGCGCACGCGCTCGCGCGCCGCGCTCACGTTACATATACAGGTTACATAGTATACACATACCTCGGGGTCGTCCGTGCGGCGGCCGGCCCGCTCGCGCAGCAGCGCGCGCACGCGCTCGCGCGCCGCGCTCACGTTACATATACAGGTTACATAGTATACACATACCTCGGGGTCGTCCGTGCGGCGGCCGGCCCGCTCGCGCAGCAGCGCGCGCACGCGCTCGCGCGCCGCGCTCACGTTACATATACAGGTTACATAGTATACACATACCTCGGGGTCGTCCGTGCGGCGGCCGGCCCGCTCGCGCAGCAGCGCGCGCACGCGCTCGCGCGCCGCGCTCACGTTACATATACAGGTTACATAGTATACACATACCTCGGGGTCGTCCGTGCGGCGGCCGGCCCGCTCGCGCAGCAGCGCGCGCACGCGCTCGCGCGCCGCGCTCACGTTACATATACAGGTTACATAGTATACACATACCTCGGGGTCGTCCGTGCGGCGGCCGGCCCGCTCGCGCAGCAGCGCGCGCACGCGCTCGCGCGCCGCGCTCACGTTACATATACAGGTTACATAGTATACACATACCTCGGGGTCGTCCGTGCGGCGGCCGGCCCGCTCGCGCAGCAGCGCGCGCACGCGCTCGCGCGCCGCGCTCACGTTACATATACAGGTTACATAGTATACACATACCTCGGGGTCGTCCGTGCGGCGGCCGGCCCGCTCGCGCAGCAGCGCGCGCACGCGCTCGCGCGCCGCGCTCACGTTACATATACAGGTTACATAGTATACACATACCTCGGGGTCGTCCGTGCGGCGGCCGGCCCGCTCGCGCAGCAGCGCGCGCACGCGCTCGCGCGCCGCGCTCACGTTACATATACAGGTTACATAGTATACACATACCTCGGGGTCGTCCGTGCGGCGGCCGGCCCGCTCGCGCAGCAGCGCGCGCACGCGCTCGCGCGCCGCGCTCACGTTACATATACAGGTTACATAGTATACACATACCTCGGGGTCGTCCGTGCGGCGGCCGGCCCGCTCGCGCAGCAGCGCGCGCACGCGCTCGCGCGCCGCGCTCACGTTACATATACAGGTTACATAGTATACACATACCTCGGGGTCGTCCGTGCGGCGGCCGGCCCGCTCGCGCAGCAGCGCGCGCACGCGCTCGCGCGCCGCGCTCACGTTACATATACAGGTTACATAGTATACACATACCTCGGGGTCGTCCGTGCGGCGGCCGGCCCGCTCGCGCAGCAGCGCGCGCACGCGCTCGCGCGCCGCGCTCACGTTACATATACAGGTTACATAGTATACACATACCTCGGGGTCGTCCGTGCGGCGGCCGGCCCGCTCGCGCAGCAGCGCGCGCACGCGCTCGCGCGCCGCGCTCACGTTACATATACAGGTTACATAGTATACACATACCTCGGGGTCGTCCGTGCGGCGGCCGGCCCGCTCGCGCAGCAGCGCGCGCACGCGCTCGCGCGCCGCGCTCACGTTACATATACAGGTTACATAGTATACACATACCTCGGGGTCGTCCGTGCGGCGGCCGGCCCGCTCGCGCAGCAGCGCGCGCACGCGCTCGCGCGCCGCGCTCACGTTACATATACAGGTTACATAGTATACACATACCTCGGGGTCGTCCGTGCGGCGGCCGGCCCGCTCGCGCAGCAGCGCGCGCACGCGCTCGCGCGCCGCGCTCACGTTACATATACAGGTTACATAGTATACACATACCTCGGGGTCGTCCGTGCGGCGGCCGGCCCGCTCGCGCAGCAGCGCGCGCACGCGCTCGCGCGCCGCGCTCACGTTACATATACAGGTTACATAGTATACACATACCTCGGGGTCGTCCGTGCGGCGGCCGGCCCGCTCGCGCAGCAGCGCGCGCACGCGCTCGCGCGCCGCGCTCACGTTACATATACAGGTTACATAGTATACACATACCTCGGGGTCGTCCGTGCGGCG
This sequence comes from Pseudoips prasinana, assembly GCA_951640165.1. Lineage (NCBI taxonomy): Eukaryota > Metazoa > Arthropoda > Insecta > Lepidoptera > Nolidae > Pseudoips > Pseudoips prasinana. The sequence goes on from OX621236.1 coordinate 7,887,570, forward strand.
GCCGGCCCGCTCGCGCAGCAGCGCGCGCACGCGCTCGCGCGCCGCGCTCACGTTACATATACAGGTTACATAGTATACACATACCTCGGGGTCGTCCGTGCGGCGGCCGGCCCGCTCGCGCAGCAGCGCGCGCACGCGCTCGCGCGCCGCGCTCACGTTACATATACAGGTTACATAGTATACACATACCTCGGGGTCGTCCGTGCGGCGGCCGGCCCGCTCGCGCAGCAGCGCGCGCACGCGCTCGCGCGCCGCGCTCACGTTACATATACAGGTTACATAGTATACACATACCTCGGGGTCGTCCGTGCGGCGGCCGGCCCGCTCGCGCAGCAGCGCGCGCACGCGCTCGCGCGCCGCGCTCACGTTACATATACAGGTTACATAGTATACACATACCTCGGGGTCGTCCGTGCGGCGGCCGGCCCGCTCGCGCAGCAGCGCGCGCACGCGCTCGCGCGCCGCGCTCACGTTACATATACAGGTTACATAGTATACACATACCTCGGGGTCGTCCGTGCGGCGGCCGGCCCGCTCGCGCAGCAGCGCGCGCACGCGCTCGCGCGCCGCGCTCACGTTACATATACAGGTTACATAGTATACACATACCTCGGGGTCGTCCGTGCGGCGGCCGGCCCGCTCGCGCAGCAGCGCGCGCACGCGCTCGCGCGCCGCGCTCACGTTACATATACAGGTTACATAGTATACACATACCTCGGGGTCGTCCGTGCGGCGGCCGGCCCGCTCGCGCAGCAGCGCGCGCACGCGCTCGCGCGCCGCGCTCACGTTACATATACAGGTTACATAGTATACACATACCTCGGGGTCGTCCGTGCGGCGGCCGGCCCGCTCGCGCAGCAGCGCGCGCACGCGCTCGCGCGCCGCGCTCACGTTACATATACAGGTTACATAGTATACACATACCTCGGGGTCGTCCGTGCGGCGGCCGGCCCGCTCGCGCAGCAGCGCGCGCACGCGCTCGCGCGCCGCGCTCACGTTACATATACAGGTTACATAGTATACACATACCTCGGGGTCGTCCGTGCGGCGGCCGGCCCGCTCGCGCAGCAGCGCGCGCACGCGCTCGCGCGCCGCGCTCACGTTACATATACAGGTTACATAGTATACACATACCTCGGGGTCGTCCGTGCGGCGGCCGGCCCGCTCGCGCAGCAGCGCGCGCACGCGCTCGCGCGCCGCGCTCACGTTACATATACAGGTTACATAGTATACACATACCTCGGGGTCGTCCGTGCGGCGGCCGGCCCGCTCGCGCAGCAGCGCGCGCACGCGCTCGCGCGCCGCGCTCACGTTACATATACAGGTTACATAGTATACACATACCTCGGGGTCGTCCGTGCGGCGGCCGGCCCGCTCGCGCAGCAGCGCGCGCACGCGCTCGCGCGCCGCGCTCACGTTACATATACAGGTTACATAGTATACACATACCTCGGGGTCGTCCGTGCGGCGGCCGGCCCGCTCGCGCAGCAGCGCGCGCACGCGCTCGCGCGCCGCGCTCACGTTACATATACAGGTTACATAGTATACACATACCTCGGGGTCGTCCGTGCGGCGGCCGGCCCGCTCGCGCAGCAGCGCGCGCACGCGCTCGCGCGCCGCGCTCACGTTACATATACAGGTTACATAGTATACACATACCTCGGGGTCGTCCGTGCGGCGGCCGGCCCGCTCGCGCAGCAGCGCGCGCACGCGCTCGCGCGCCGCGCTCACGAACGGGTTTTGGCTCTGCGGCTCGAAGGTGCCGCCCTGCAACACAATAATCACATTTATTATTATATTATAAAGGGGAAAGTGTGTGACTTGTGAGTGTGTATGTTTGTTACTTCTTCACGTCTAAATGGCTGCAGCGATTTTAATGGAATTTGGTATAGAGTTAGCTGACACCCTAGATTAACATATAGGCTATAATTTATAGTGTTTAACGCGGGTAAAACCGCGGGGTACAGCTAGTGATTAACAAACTTTCATAACCTGGTGTAAATTCAAATATTTATGTGTAAATATGGTTGATAGACTGCCCTGTTGGTCTAGTGGTAATTGACCCTGACTGCTAAGCCAAAGCTCGTGGGTTCGATTCCCACCCGGGTCCAATCTTTGTGTGATTGACACGACTATTTCTGTGTCATTTATCTATTATATGTATGTATTTAGAAATATATAAGTAAATATGTTAATAATAATTAATGATATCTCAATGTTTATTTTAATTTATTTTATTTTGATGAATTAGCTAATTGATGGATGGAGATTATTTTCATATTATTTATTTTATATTTCCGTTTTAAGATATGAATGTTAACTATTGATGGTCTCTGTTGTTATGTTGACATCTAATGAATTAGTTAACGTTAGAAAAGATTAATATATTATTTTTTGTGTAATTGATTTCATATTTCTATTTTAAATCCTAACTGTGAATGTTGAAATGATATATTTAAGAAATTTTAATCTAAACTTGATTCAGCCAGGTTAATGTACGCATGCATAATATGTCATAACTGATGCGTATCTCATTCAAGCGAGCTGTAAAGTTCTTATGATAGTCCCGATTAGCATGCTATGTTCGCACTTAGAAGGCTTTTTGGCTGTCATTTATTCATATGTACAATGCAATAATGTATGTTTTGCCGTAACGGCCAGTTTGCGGGCCTAAATTAAAAAAAATCATTTATTATTTTTCGACAAGTGTAGGAAAGTGCCACATTGCCTTGAATTGTGATTTTCCGTGTGTATTCAAAAACTCCATAGAAGCCTCGGTTGGACTTTGACATGACTGTGACCGATTTTACTCGAATTTTACTCTGACTAAATGTCGTAATATCTACATAATTTATTACGACATAGGGATTTAATATCCATACACATACACAGTTTAAATTTACAAGGGGCTTTTCAATAGGTGCTGGTGTTGAACTATTAAAATTTTTCGCTGCTTGGGAGAATTCGGAATGGGTTTACATACATACATTGGGTATATTTTGCGACTTGTCCAAAGCATTTGATTGTGTTCAACATGATACGATCAGGAAATTAAAACACTATAGTATTAAGAACAAGGCTGTCGAACTTCTGAAATCATACTGGGGCAATAGAATTCAGAATGTCGATATTAACGGTAAACGATCAACGGGGTCACTAGTTTCCATGGGTGTCCCACGGAGTTCGATTCTCAGCCCATTTTACTTTTAGTTTATATAAATGACCGACGTTATTACGTAAGGGATAGCCACGATATTGTATTGTTCGCGGCATGACACAACCTTGACATTTAAAATTAATCGACAATGACTAAATTTTGACGAAGTAAACAGTGCACTCTCTAAAGTTGTTCATTGATTCAATGTTAATAATCTATTACTTAATGATAAAAAAAACTTGATTAAATTCTCCATGCCCAATGTGAAAAAATGCAAAACTGATGTACAACTTAATGGCGTCGGGTTGGACCCCGTTGAGACGACTGTATATTTAGGTAACACAATCGATTCTTAATTACAATGGCACCGACAAATTTAAACATTTTCTGGTAAATTAAGTTCGGCTGCATATGCAGTCAAAACGAAGAAGAAGTAAGAAGAAAGAAATAGGAAGGCTCACTGATGTGGAAACGGCTAGAATCGTATATTTTAGTTATTTATATTAGAAGTGGAAACGGCTAGAATCGTATATTTTAGTTATTTATATTAGAAGTGGAAACGGCTAGAATCGTTTATTTTAGTTATTTATATAACCAAAATAAACGATTCTAGCCGTTTCCACATCAGTGAGCCTTCCTATTTCTTTCTTCTTACTTCTTCTTCGTTTTGACTAATGAATTATTCTGGAGAAATTTATATTCCAAAAAGGAGCTACAACCTTGGTAGTAGAGTTTCTCTTAGAGAAAAGTTAAAAGAAATAGACATACTAACTGTTGCTTCACAATATACAAACGTGTAACTTAATTAACGCACATCCTGAAAATAGTTTTTTCAGAATCGTTTACTCAATCGATTTATATCATCTATACAAATAAATAAAATTGGAGTGTCTGTTTGTAATATTGAAATAACCGGTTTTTACTACATAAATATGAATATATATACGGTACATACACCAAAATAACATGTTTTACAATTTTTGTCTGTCTGTCTGTCTGTTTGTTCCGGCTAATCTCTGAAATGGCTGAACCGATTTTGACGGGACTTTTATTGGCAGGTAGCTGATGAAATAAGGAGTAACTTAGGCTACTTTTATTTTAGAAATAGTCTTTTATTTTACTAAAAACAAAAAAAAAAACTAATTAACACGCGGACGAAGTCGCGGGCACAGCTAGTTTATAATATGACTATAGTCAACTAGGGCGGCCGAGGAGTTGACGTTCAAACGCAAAATTTAGATACTTTATGAGGAGTATCCGAATCACCCCCATGTATGTTCTACGATTTTGCTTTTTTTGATACTTTGAAAATTTATGAGTCCTGAGCTCAAACCGAACTTGAACTTTCGAATAAATTCTAAGTCAGTTCTGCAATGATTAGATAAATCATACTTTTTAGGGTGTTAGATTAAACTATGCTAATTAGTTATCACATAAATACTGAACCAGAAATGTTCAACAGAATGAGAAACGAATCGAAAACGAATGTTAGGTGAAATTTACGAAAAAAAATCATTAAAATAAAAAAACTTGAGAGGTGTCTAGGGACACCCGCATGGAACGAAGTTCCTTTTGATTAATTAGTGAAGGAATTGTAATAATTTATTTTTTAAGTAATAATATTTTTTTCAATTAGTAATAAATATAATGTAGTATATATATACTTAATCAGTAGGCTCAATTTTAGTATTAAAAAAAAAGCTTAGTGTCGTTACAACTTTTCGTCTTAATTTTTTCCGTCTAGCCCCCTTTCGCAACGCGCGAAAAGGAACTTCGTTCCAAAAGTTCTATCTCGAAAACTAAGCAAAATCGTCGAACATACATGGGGGTGATTCAGATACTCCTCATCATAAAGTATCTAAATTTTGCGTTTGAACGTCAACTCCTCGTCCAGCCTGTATAGTCAAGAAATAATTTAAAAAAACACACACGAAGCCGCTGCAAGCGCGCAGCACACACACACACACACACATGATACGAGCTAAATATCAATGCTATAATAAAATAAATTTTATAAATGTTTTCATACAATGTGTACCTAAATATCTATGTTACTAGAAATAATAATGTATACAACTATATTACTACAAACATGTTCTGACTATTTACAAGCGCTTTTTCAAGTCTACGTGAATAAAAAAAAACACACGCGTACCTGTGTCGTCGTGCTGTCGTTGAGCAGTGGCTCCGTGTCCGTGGAGTCCGAGTCGTCAGCCCGGCGCGGCTCGCCCGCCGCCAGCACGCGGCGCTTGCACACCGGACACACGCGCTTGTTCTGCGTCAGCCACGGGTCGATACACGCCGCATGATATGCTGCAACACCACATTCAATTTTTTTATATATAATCTCAAAAATGGGAAATCATAAATTTGATCGTCCGGCGGGTCTCGAACCTGCACCATCATACCAATCCGGGGTAGGCGCTCTGCGTTAAGCTACGAACGATACACGCTGGCAGATCAAATTTAGGATTCCCTTGCTAACACCCTTCCGGAGGATGTAGGTATTATCTATCGGTTTGTTTTTCTAGAAACATGGCCGACTGATATGTTCACAGTTGCATGTGAAAGATCATATTATCATATTGATAATACCTTCCAAATTATGAAATTTGAATTTAATACTTTTATAACATTATTCGCAATGCAAAGCGTTTATCTAATTTCAAAATTATATATAACCGAATAACGAAAAAGTTCAGTTCGTTTTTTGGGGTTCCGTACCCAAAGGGTAAAACGGGACCCTATTACTAAGACTTCGCTGTCTGTCTGTCCGTCTGTCACCAGGCTGTATCTCATGAAATTTTCACAAATGATGTATTTCTGTTGCCGCTATAACAACAAATACTAAAAAATAAAATGAAATAAATATTTAAGGGGGCTCCCATACAACAGACGTGATTTTTTGCTCGTTTTTGTAGATAATGGTACGGAACCCTTCGTGCCATAGCCCGACTCGCACTTGGCCGGTTCTTACATTGCGCTGAGTTTTTTTCGCTGGGTCTTCTCAGTTGGGGCGCATTGGATCCGATGGTAGCATTAAAGCGCGTCGCTATGAACACAAGGTCCGCTATAATAATAAAATTGAATTCGTACCTTAATAAAGACCGTAAAGACCATACAGACAATATGTAGTAAAAATGTAGCTAAAACTTAAAATTTAGATAATTAAACCTACACATGATCTCTTTGATAATAATTGCCTGGAAGAGATCGCTTTTAGCAATAAGGCCGCCTGTTGGATCAACATTGCTTTTGTTTATTTTACTAAATTGTAAATTTTTTGATGCAATTAAGTGTACTTGTTAAGCTTAGCTTCTATCGCGGGCCTTGAGCGTGGGGACCGAATTTCGACCAGAATTTTCCGACCAGAAATTCCGTAACGAAAAAACCCTAACACCCCTCACTCCGACCGCCATCTATCGATAAATACCAGAACTTTTAATGACTTTTTGAATATAATATCACGCTTGTCTCTTTAGTTCAGCAACCCGCCTTTAGGTGGCATTGGTTGTATTGGAAAACTACCGTAATCAGCTGTTTGTGAGAAAGTATATAGGTGTATAGGTATTTATCATCTACGTACAACAGTGAATATCTGTACTATAATTTGTGTACTAAGTGTTTTAAATATGAATAAACAAAGTGCATTTATTAATGAAGAAAGTCACGAAAAAATAGTGAAAGAAAATGAATTAGTACTCTATATACATTCATTTTATTATAATTATCACAAATGCAGTATTATAAAATAAATAAATAATTATAATTGCATAAGTTGATAAAAAATGCTATGCAATAGCTTTACCGCGGCAGTCTCCGAGTGCCACACGTCTTTTTTATTATTATGAACTTAATATAAGCTAGCTAAATATCATTACTATTATAAAATATTTTTTATCTTAAACGTTTCATACAATCTGTGTACCTAAATATCTATATGAACAGACGCCAGCACATCAAGCTACTCCAATCCATCAAATTTCCCCAATTGAAAGTGAACCTTATGCTAAAGTGATACAAGTTGAAACTCTATAAAACAAAATTTTAAAGATTGAGTTGAAAAAATTATGTATACTTAAATATATTACTACAAACATGTTCTGACTATTTACAAGCGCTTTTTTAAAGTCTACGTGAATAAAAACTTTTTTGTAAATTTTATTTTATGTTACATGTAATGTGATATAATTACCGTGTGCGCACGGCAACACTCTGAGCCGCTCGCCCTCCACGTAGTCGTCGAGGCAGATGGCGCAAGTGTCGTAGGGGTCCCCTTTACTGAACTTGCAGATAGGAATCTTCTTAAGGCTCCGCGCGGGCAGGCGGTGCCGCCGCGCCCGACGACGGTCTTTTATACATTTCACTATCTGTACAACAACAATTAATCAATCAATCAATCAATATATTTATTTGGATTAATATGGTAATGTATAAATACAGATCTTAAAAGTAAATTATGAAAACATCATATTTTGCCGATATCAGGCGTACAAATTAAAATAATACAAAACAATCAAAATATTAATCAAAACTATACAAATCAAGAAGAAGAGAGAAGAATCATCAATAACAACAACATCATAAACAGTGTGTCACAAAATTGAAGGTCCTGGGTACATATTATTAGCAGGTATTACATTTTACTTAAAGAGTATCATTTAGATAATCAGTAGTTGAGTAGTAGCATTTTTGACAAAGTAGGTCCCTTAGTTTACTCTTAAACAAATTAAAATTTAGAAGTTTTAGTGAGGCTGGAAGCTTATTGTAATATTTGGTTAGAGAGTTTTATAAACATGTGAGGGTTACATGTTTATAAAAACTGCCTGATGTGGCTATTCGTAATAGGCGTAGGGATCAATTATGTATGACCACAGCCAAAACAGCGCTAATGTGGAAAAGGATTTTTTGCTTAGACTAAAATGACGTTGGCCGCCTTAACCAACAAGAACAGACTTATCATGACGAATAAAAAGGTTTTTTGAATATAAGAATGTGACAAAAGGAAAAATATGGGAATAAAAGATGACGGATGAAATATAATTTCTGTGTTTTCTCTTTAATAGTTAGAAATTGCAATTCAGGCCAATAATATCGTTATCAACATCAATAACTAACCAACAATAATTTATCATACAATTTATCATTTCAATCATATCTAGATGCTCTCACCGTCCGTAAGTAATCGGCGAGGTAAAGCAACTAGTCCATAGATGGATGACCGCCAAAGTTACGTTAAGCTGTCGGTCCCGGTTGCAGTCATTACACAACAGTCGTTGCCATGTCAGAGGCTTAGGCTGAGATCTATAGAGCGTACTTAGACTTTACTCAAACTTTACTTACGTAAAACTTTGCTAAGTGTATGCTAAGCTTATACTTTGATTTGGTATTTATAGACTTTTTGACGTTAAGATTATGTTTAGCATAAGCTAAGACAGAAAAAGTCAAACCACCAATTGTAATTTCGTTACATGCATTAACTTCTTAATTACTCTTTGGAAAACATTTTAAAACAGTCATAATTATAAATAAAACATTGTGCGCATCGTTCCTCTGTGTATTATTATTATTATTGAACTATCAAGAAAATGACGAGTGAGATATAAAAATAGATTTTATTGATAATCAACAATCGACATTAATTTTTATTATGAGAAACGGAACATTGTTGTATCAGCTGTGAACGGAAACGTCAACTACTTTTTTTTTAATTTTTTTCGGCCCTGGCATCTTCAGCCTTATGAGAATGTCAAATACAGTATATCAATGTTGCCAGATGACAGATTAGATTTCTCTTCACGCCGTATCTAAAATTCCCCGAAAATTTGGTTTGAACACATAAATAAATAATAAATACAATGATAATGTCTAATAATTATTGCTTTCTGTATTTTAGATATATTTATCAATATATCTGTAGTATTCTTTTGAATACAAATTCCGTAATTTCCAATTTCTCTGGAAATCTTATACAATGGCAATGGCATCACAGTCTCTGATAATACGGAAAAATTAAAAAGTCGTGTAAGTTATGATGGTCAAGTATATTTTTGACTACTTTATTTTTATTTGGCTTATAGTGTAAGTTTTTAGTAAGTCGTCGATTTTGTGGACTTAGCATTTGCTAAGCATGCACTCAGAGGGATTTGAAGATTGCTTTATAAATACCGACTTTGACTTAAGTAGAAAGTAAAGTCTGAGCAAAGTCTAAGTACGCTCTATAGATCTCAGCCTTACTGGGCGGCTTGAACAACACTGACACTAGGGTAACCACTTCCCATACGATAAATAAATAATAATTAAAATATTCAGTTAAATCATAGTAACATTTGAAAACATTTTAGTACTTTCTTAAATATATAAAATTTTTGCTCTTTAGGCCCTTTAGGAATATAAAAGTATAAGACCAAAAAAGTATCAAACTATACAAGGTGTATCATAAATAGTGGACGTAAGTAAAGGAGTTTAATTTACATACACAAAAAAAATATTAACTCTGCTATAAGCTACTGCATTTTGTATGGAGCGCCATAAATTATTTTTCATCTACCCCAAACTGATTTGTTCAATTATTTCAGTTTCATGAGTACATAGCGCTACTTAAATGACTTGTTAATGTTACACCTTATTCAGAGTAACTTCTAAAACACCAACAACCTCGCAGTATAAGATAGTTAACACCATAAGCATCAACTTTTGTTCTACAAAGTCAAAGTCAAAATCATTTATTCCGTAAAAATTTTGCAGTGCAGTGCAGTGCATTACGTGGCAGCTACTGTGAAACACTGCCAGAAAACTCAGTAGGAATCCTTTTTTAAAATAAAATATACTTAAGATTAATTACAATCATGTGTGTTGACTCAGAACAACTCAATCCCAAGCACTTCTATCACTTAAATAATCACAAATTTAGTAATATGCCCTGCTACATAATTTGGCTTTAATAATTCTTATAATACGAATAAGTTTATTCGTAGATAATTCTCTAGTATATTATAATAGGGTATATATAATAGGGAAGTTTGTTATAGAATCTTATACATTGCCCCATAAAAGAGTTACTTATTTTGTGGAGATGGGTAGTATACAATATGAGATTATTCTTATATCTAGTATTTACATTATGTGTATCGGTCCTTTTACAGAAGGAATCGAACTTTTGATATTACATTTTATTTTCATACTAAATAAAATGTGAATATTTATAACTCTACGACCATCGCGTTCGCGCGTCGTCTTTTCGTTTATGAATGAAACATAGGCCTACAAATGTCTCGACAGTACAAAAAAATAAAAAAAAATAAAGTTAATCCTTTTTTTCATGTATTGAGTTATGTCCCAACTCGTAGAACAAAAGTTGTTGCGTATGATATTAGCAATCTTATCCTGCGAGGTTGTTGGTGTTTTACAAATAACACAACAAGTATCATACCATAAACGACGATCACCGTAGCCTAGTTGGTAGTGCTCCTGCCTACGAAGCTGGTGGTCCTGGGATCGAATCCCGGTAAGTGCAAATATTTGTGTGATGAGCACGAATATTTGTTTCTGAGTCATGGATGTTTTCTATGTATATAAGTATTTATCTATCTATATAAGTATGTATAGCGTCGGCTGGTACCCATAGTACAAACTTTGTTTAGTTTGGGGCTAAGATGATCTGTGTGACATTGTCCCTAGGTATTATTATAATTTTTTACTTCTCCGTATTTTCTCGAAATATATTTTTCGGTTAGTAATGATGCCTACTGGCTTACGCCAAGTCAGCATCATATTCTTGCAGGGATTCATTATTGTAGGTGTCATCCTGTAAAAACTTTCGCACAATTCGGCAAGTGTTAAGAATTGCTGCTTTTTGCATAGTTATTATTATTATTATAAAATGTTTCAATCTACAAAAAGTATAGTAAGTTACTAAATAAAAAGAATCGTAGAAAAAAAGTATCAAACTATAAAAAGTGTTACACTATGAAAAAGTTCTTACCATGAACAAAAGTATGATAAATAGACACAGCACGACAACTATCGCGAACGGCAGCAGCAGGTGCGTGTTAATATTGAAAGGCACGTCTCCGTTCACCATTATATAGTACCTAGAAACGACAAAACAATTTAAAATACATAGTAAAGCTTCTTTTTTTTTAAATAGACAACTATTCTAACCCCTGTTTCGCGGGTACTGCACAAACATATAATAGACGGACACAAAAAAAATACATCCAGACTTGAACCCGCGAAGCGACTGTCTAAGCCCCGGCGCCACACGTGCAGCTAAACGATAAAATAAATTACAGGGGCTCTACCGGCTAAGTCACCGAACATCGATTTCTTAAATGGCGTTCAAATAAAAAAAGGTTAAAAAGACTTAATCAATCGTTAAATCGGCTTCCATGAGCACATGTGACGTGATAAATGGTCCGGAATCGATTGTGAAAGTTGAAGCCGATTTAACGATTGATTTAGTCATTTTTAACCTTTATTTGTTGAACGTCATTTAAGAAATCGATGTTCGACGACTTAGCCGGTAGAGCCCCAGGTTGAATCTCCACATTGTTTAAGGGAATATGCATAAATAGTTCTAATCGGGCAAATCTGTGGCTGACGGCAACGATAATTGACTGCACGTGTGGCGCAGCGGTTGAGACAGTCGCCTCACCAATTCGTGTCTCGGGTTCGATTCCCACGCAGGACAACTATTGGTGTGACTCATAAAGCTGCGGTTCTTTTCAAGCTATGCGATTGGTTAATGGCGGCACAGCTCGTGTCCGCTCTGCTCAGCTCCGCCTCAGTGGAACCACACCCTAAATAGTTGTTCTGAGTGTCGATGTACCGTCAATTACATGTTTGTAAAGTACCCCGCGACAAATGGACCAATTTCCTTAGTGCGGTCGTTTACATAAAAAAAAACAATTACCACCCCATCATACCCCGTGGAGGCACAGAAATCGTCCTGAGGGAATACCAGAGAACGAGCAACAGCATCTTTCTGTATATTTATGACCTTAAACCTTAGAACTACATCCTCCGAAATTACATGTTGCACTAGCCACTTGCCAGAACGAATCTGAAGCAGTTCTATGCTATGTCGACTGCCCAAATTATATGACGCTATCTGCGAGAATTCGATATTTTCCATGATAAATTATCTACATTAAAAAAAAATCATATTACATATTAATTAATTTTAATAGTTATCGACTTTTTGCTCTTTGTTTTATTATTTTTCCTTTCTATGATTATAATTCTCTCGTGTCTTAATTTAATTCCTTAATTTTCTTTTTAGTTATATTTCTTTGTTTTTAATTGATGTCACGAGCGTCATGAATCTGTGCAATCACCTTAAAAAATCACCTTAAAAACTGTGAATTTGATTTATATTTTTAAGTTTTAAATTTACCCTAGTAATAATGTAACAGCCACTAGTTGTGCAGACGCCAGCACATCAAGCTACCCCAATCTGTCAAATTTCTTTTATAGATTTTCAACTTTATCACAAAAGTATAAGGTTCACTTTCAACTGTGGAAATTTTACAGATTGGGGTAACTTGATGTACAATCATAAGCTACCCCATAAAATCCCATGGGTGACGTAAAAGGAGACCAAGGGATACAGCAGGTAGTCGGGCAACTGCGCCACCTGTATCTTAGCTACCACCTGACAGCGGTAACCAACTCGCCTGCCAAGTGCGGTAACTACAGTGCCTCTATCACGAGTTCCTGCAGTTTACTTACTCGATCACACGTACAGTTTCCTCCCATACATTGAGCACCAGCGCCTCTCGCGGAAACTATTAAGAACTAAAACTCTGGTGCTCAATGTATGGGACGAAACTGTACGTGTGATCGAGTAAGTAAACTGCAGGAACTGGTGCTAGAGGCACAGCAAACCCTCGATGAAAACGGAGAGAATCCTTTGGGGTAGGCCTATTCCTTTGGTAGATCAGGTTGATGGTGATACTGGTTGTACTAAATAAATCTGAATTTACACTTGATAACATTACTCACCCTAATGAATATTTATATTTTTCTGCCAACTCCAGCCCTGCGAAGTCACTGACGAAGACCGAAGGTATTTCTATACCATCAGGGTCCTTTGCTGACATAGTCTCTGTAAATAAAAAGCATTTTTTTTTTAATTATTAGCTAAATAAATTTGCCAAGAAACAGAGTCGCTGGTCTAGTGGTAGCGAAATGATCCGCAGATGATGGTTCTCCGGAGGATATTTTTATTAATTACTAATGGGATAGTTCCTTCCTCTTACCCACCACTGCAACTGCTGTAAGTGCGCTGGGGCCCAGGCATATCCCTGGGGATTGTCCGAAGGTAGGAATGTAAGTATTTTGGGATTGTTATGGAAAGAAAAACACTCAGTAGCACCACTTTTAGGAAGTGCAGTGTAGTCCGCCCTAGAAGGTGACGGTGTTACACGCTTGGTCCTCTTAGAGAACATTTATCGATACGACAGAGCGCACATCAGTCCAGACTTGTGCCCAATGAGTTATCCATATTACATATCGGGCGGTTACGCCCTCGAAGTAAATTACTTATGTTAGTAAATAAGCAGGAAAACATAATAAAATGTATTTATAGACAATGTTTTTACCCTATTGTGAAAAGCATGACTTTGCATGTACAAAGAAACAATGCCAAACAAAACGAGTGTGCTTCTTGTTTAATCACACGCCTGACGTAAAACTTAGATATATATACAAAACCTAAGTGGACCAAATCCCGTGTTCATGCCCGCTTGAGTATTTTTCGCCGGACCGTCTCAACTGGTCGTGTTGAAACCGGTAGTAGATAAACCCACTGAGTTTGTTTCGCTGGGTCCTCTCAGTTGGGGCACATTGGATCCGGTGGTAGCATTAAAGCGCGACCGTCGTTATTAACACAAGGTCCGCCTTAATAATAAATAATTCAGACAATATGTAGTAAAATATAGCTAAAACTATTAATTTTAATAATTAAACTTAAACATAATCTCTTTGACAATAACTTAATACAAGCTAGCTAAATATAATTGCTATTATAAAATGAATTTTATAAATGTTTTCATACGATCCGTGTACCTCAATATATATGCAACTAGAAATAATAATGTATACAACTATATTAGATACTATAACTATATTCTGGCTATTTACAAGCGCTTTATCAAAGTCGCGTGAATAAAACCCTTTTTTATTCTATATTATATTTAAAAAAACAAACGTAAATCGCTATGAGAGAAAGAAAATGTGTGATCGCATCCCACTCTATGGCCCCTACAGTATTTTTTTAAGATAATGCCCGCACTAAGGAATCTAATGTCTGTGTCGCGGGGTACTTAACAAACATATAATAGACGGACACAAATTACATCCAGAATCAGAAAACCTATCTATGGGTCACACAAATAGATGTCCGGCGCGGGACTCGAACCTGCGACACGAAGCGGCTTGACTTAGCCGCTGCGCCACACGTGCAGTCAATAATATACGAAACGTAACTCTCTTTCTGGGTGGCATTGAGTCTTATTATGAGGCCCATAGTATTCGACCTGGTCTCTTTACCGTAAGTCAGCACTGCCAACACACGGGGCCAAGACTTTCGTAGACTAGACACTGCCGTATTTGGACCAAGACTATAGGAAAAGACATGCTTACTAGCTATTGTTATACTAGGCCTGTATATTTCCTCGATAAGTATCAAGCTTACAGAATCGCCGTATAACTACTGCTATCTCGCGGACCGCCCGCCCTTTTAGATAAGGATGACGTCCAATATATGAGAGAAAGCAAACGTATTTTTTATATATAGCTGTGCCCCGCGGTTTTACCCGCATTAACAGCTCCTCCCCCGTAGGTGATAGCGTGATAATATGTAGCCTATATGTTAACCCGACCTCCTAGTAATATTCACGCAAAATTAAGTACTTTTTGAGTTTAGCCCGGACATACATACAGACAAACAGACAAAAATTCTAAAAACTATATTTTTGGCTTCGATATCGATTGTAGATCACGCCCCAAGTATCCTTTTAAAAAAAATATTCAATGTACAGTTTTGACTTTCCTACGATTTTATTATATGTATAGATGTATATTGTTTGCACTGTTTCACTGAATAATACAAGCTTACGGGAGCTTAAGCCGTCTAGCAAATAAGACAAACTAAGTAACCGTGTGGCTTCCGGCCTAGAAAGAATAACAAGACCACCCACACTATGCCGTGGGTGTCCTAAAAGGCGACAGCAGTGCCTCTAGCACGAGTTCCTGCAGTTTACTTACTCGATCACACGTACAGTTTCCTCCCATACATTGAGCACCAGCGCCTCTCGCGGAAACTATTAAGAACTAAACCTCTGGTGCTCAATGTATGGGACGAAACTGTACGTGTGATCGAGTAAGTAAACTGCAGGAACTCGTGCTAGAGGCACAGGTAGTCAGGCAGCAGCGCTACTCGACTAATATAGTGACTACGGTAAACCCCTCCAAATGGCATCGTTATGAAACATTTTGGGGGAGGCCTATGTCCAGCAGTGGACGGTATCTGGCTGATTATGTGTAATGTAACCCACGCAAGAGTAGAGTTTCGAATCCTAAAGGTACTCTTTACGATTCGAAACTTTACTCAGTGGCTCTACCGGCTAAGTCGCCGAACATCGATTTCTTAAATGTCATTAAAATAAATAAAGGTTAAAAATGACTTAATCAATCGTTAAATCGGCTTCAACGTTGACAATCGATTCCGGACCATTTATGACATCACATGTGCTCATGGAAACCGATTTAACGATTGATTAAGTCATTTTTAACCTTTATTTATTTAAACGTCATTTAAGAAATCTATGTTCGGCGTCTTAGCCGGTAGAGCCCCAGGGCGGATATCGACGTAGGCATGCTGCATCAGAGGGTCGGTCAACTGTCGATCTGCGTTAATATGCGAAGACTATTAACGATGAGTGGGGCATTTTATGTTTACGAAAACGTATGACGTGGTGATTGAGGGGATACGTTAAAGAAGACAGGTATAAAATCGTTCATTTCCAAATAGACATAACTTATTTTTTTTATTTTAGTACATTTTTTTAAAGACCACGCCCGCACTAGTGAATTTGCAAACATATAATAGACGGACACAAATTACATCCAGACTGACACATATAGTTGTCTGGGTCACACAAATAGTTGTCCGTCGTGGAATCGAAACCGCGACACGAAGCGGCGAGGCGACTGTCTTAGCCGCTGCGCCACACGTGCTTTAATTTATTACATATTAATATACAATTCAACTACTAAGAAAGATAACTATAGATAAAATCCTGAGTAGGATGTGGAAGGAGAGTCCAGGAAATCTTATGTTTTATTCAATGGCGGTATGGGGCTTAAAAATTTCCAAAATCATCCTAACTTCAATATCGAACGGCCTCCTAAATATCGGGATAGATTCCAGATACAATAGTAAAACAGTACTGTCTGCCATATTTTAACAAGATAGCGGCTAAGCTTTCCGAGGCACGGCTGCATGATACCGGTATCATACAGCGGTATCTTTCAGATTCCGGGTTGCTATTAAATGTTTGTCTTGACAGACCAACGACGCAGTCACAATTATACATCAACTAGCTGAGCCCCGCGGTGTTACCCGCGTTAAATTTTATAAATTTTCTTTGCTATAAACCTCACGGAGACCGAGACCTTTCCAACGAATGCAAAACCGTGGAAATCGGTTCGTGCGTTCTGGAGTTATAGCGTCAGGAAGGAAAACTAAAAAAAGCTTTATGGTGGCTTGGTCGCATCAAAGGATTAAGTAATGCCATTGTAAAATTATTTGATCAGAATTACATGCCTACGGAAGGCCCGTATCTAGCGACTGGCAACCCGACACTGCGTATGCTCAAACACGATCGACGGAAACGGGAGTGGGCCACAATTATACTACAATGCACTTTCATTTTTGTTAGTGTTGCCCCAAGTTTTATCTAGACTAGTCCGACTCTATTATATATGTAATATATCAGTTAGATTCCATAGTACAAACTCTGCTTAGATTGGGATCAGATGGCCGTGTGTGAATTATGCCCCAGGATATTATATAATAACCCACCACTATAAGCCAGGATTAAAAGTGCCACACTAAATTTCCACTGAGCGATGAGTCTCAAGTACGCCCCGGGGAAACGCTTCAATTGTCTTGGAAAAGTTCTTCCCTGAACAAAGCTTGAGTCAGAATGATATAACGAACTTCCTCAGTTGTTTTATTCCACTATTATAATCTAACTTTCATAGTACAATAATATTTTATACGTACAGTGCCATTCCATTCGAGAACATTTTTAATATACATATTGTATATCGAATACTCTTTAACTATAGCACTTTTTAAACACACACACAATGTAAGTCCCACAATCAATCCCACACAGTTCACGTTCAATAGCGTACTAAAAAATAACACAGCGGAATGCAGGTTATTAACTGACAATTACATATAAATAGATAGTGTTTGTAAATAACATAATTATGAAGTGCGACCCGCCTCCTCGTTCAACACATTATCAAGTTGCAGATAAAACTACTCTCTTTAACGAAGTACGTTGAGCTTTTTGTGGAATATACAATGATCTCTTTGATAATATGAAATATTTTTTGTTCTAATGGGTCCGCATTCCCTACCCGTCAGCGTCATAATAAGTGCTGCTGCGATGACGACAACCCATCCTCATATTGACCGCGCTTTATCTTATATAACCCAGATATATTTATTTATTTTTATATCAATTTATTTATTTGTGAAAACTTGTAATTGGCCATCTTTTGTATAATTTGAAGAATTTGTGTAACTAATTAGCTGTAAGTTTTCTAAATTGGAAAATAAAATAAAATACACAGGCTGGCCGAGGAGTTGACGTTCAAACGCAAAATTTAGATACTTTATGATGAGGAGTATCAGAATCACCCCCATGTATGTACTACAATTTTGCGTAGTTTTCGTGATATATTATTTTTATGTTTATTTTAGTAAATTACACCTATTATCAGTTTTCGATTTTTTACTCGTTCGGTTGAACATTTTTGGTTTAGTTTTTTTGTGATAACTAATTAGCATAGTTTAACCTAACACCCTAAAAAGTATAGTTTATCTAATCATTGCAGAACTGACTTAGAATTTATTCGAACGTTCAAAATTAGGGCTTCACCTCAGGACTCATAAATTTTCAAAGAATTAAAAAAAACGCAAAGTCGTAGAACATAAATGGGGGTGATTCGGATACTTGTCATCATAAAGTATCTAAATTTTGCGTTCGAACGTCAACTCTTCGGCCACCCTGGATAGAGCATTAGGTCGTCACAACTCCACAATCAGCGGTCTTTTATGAAGAGCTGTAGTAACAAGTGGGTAAATCTCTCTGAGATGTGCGACAACCTAACCTCATATTGAGCGCACCCTATCTTACATAACCCAGATATATATAGAGTATTAGGCCGTCACAACTCAACAATCAGCGGCCCTTTATGAAGAGCTGTAGTAACAAGTGGGTAAATCTCTCTGTGACGTACGACAACCTTACCTCATATTGAGCGCGCCCTATCTTACATAACCCACATATATATAGAGCATTAGGTCGTCATAACTCCTCAATCAGCGGTCCTTTATGAAGAGCTGTAGTAACAAGTGGGTAAATCTCTCTGTGACGTGCGACAAACCTTACCTCATATTGAGCGCGCCCTATCTTACATAACCCACATATATATAGAGCATTAGGTCGTCATAACTCCACAATCAGCGGTCCTTTATGAAGAGCTGTAGTAACAAGTGGGTAAATCTCTTTGTGACGTGCGACAAACATTACCTCATATTGAGCGCGCCCTATCTTACATAACCCACATATATATAGAGCATTAGATCGTCACAACTCAACAATCAGCAGTCCTTTATGAAGAGCTGTAGTAACAAGTGGGTGAATCTCTGAGATGTGCGACAACTTAACCTCATATTAAGCGCGCCCTCTCTTACATAACCCAGATATATATAGAGCATTAGGTCTTCACAACTCAACAATCAGCAGTCCTTTATGAAGAGCTGTAGTAACAAGTGGGTGAATCTCTGAGATGTGCGACAACTTAACCTCATATTAAGCGCGCCCTATCTTACATAACCCAGATATATATAGAGCATTAGGTCTTCACAACTCAACAATCAGCAGTCCTTTATGAAGAGCTGTAGTAACAAGTGGGTGAATCTCTGAGATGTGCGACAACTTAACCTCATATTAAGCGCGCCCTATCTATTTACATATAATAAAATCGTAGGAAAGTCAAAACTGTACATTGAATATTATTTAAGAAGGATACCTGGGGCGTGATCTACAATCGATATCGAAGCCAAAAATATAGTTTTTAGAATTTTTGTCTGTGTGTCTGTGTGTCTGTTTGTCTGTATGTATGTCCGGGCTAAACCCAAAAACTACTGCATGGATTTACTTCAAATTTTGCATGAATATTACTAAGAGGTCAGGTCAACATATAGGCTACATATTATCACGCTATCACCTACGGGAGAGGAGCTGTGATAATTTATAATATTTAACGCGGGTAAAACCGCGGGGCACAGCTAGTCTTACATAACCCAGATATATATAGAGCATTAGGCCGTCACAACTCAACAATCAGCGGTCCTTTATGAAGAGCTGTAGTAACAAGTGGGTAAATCTCTCTGTGACGTGCGACAACCTTACCTCATATTGAGCGCGCCCTATCATACATAACCCAGATATATATAGAGCATTAGGTCGTCACAAATCAACAACCAACGGTCCTTTATGAAGAGCTGTAGTAACAAGTGGGTAAATCTCTCTGAGATGTGCGACAACCTAACCTCATAATGAACGCGCCCTATCATACATAACCTAGATATATATAGAGCATTAGGCCGTCACAACTGAACAATCAGCGGTCCTGTATAAAGTGCTGTAGTAAACAAGTGGGTAAATCTCTCTGAGATGTGCGACAACCTAACCTCATAATGAACGCGCTCTATCATACATAACCTAGATATATATAGAGCATTAGGCCGTCACAACTCAACAATCAGCGGTCCTTTATGAAGAGCTGTAGTAACAAGTGGGTAAATCTCTCTGTGACGTGCGACAACCTTACCTCATATTGAGCGCGCCCTATCATACATAACCCAGATATATATAGAGCATTAGGTCGTCACAAATCAACAACCAACGGTCCTTTATGAAGAGCTGTAGTAACAAGTGGGTAAATCTCTCTGAGATGTGCGACAACCTAACCTCATATTGAGCGCACCCTATCTTACATAACCCAGATATATATAGAGCATTAGGTCTTCACTACTCAACAATCAGCGGTCCTGTATAAAGTGCTGTAGTAAACAAGTGGGTAAATCTCTCTAAGATGTGCGACAACCCATCCTCATATCGACCGCGGTCTATCATACATAACCCAGATATATATAGAGCATTAGGTCTTCACAACTCAACAATCAGCGGTCCTGTATAAAGTGCTGTAGTAAACAAGTGGGTAAATCTCTCTGAGATGTGCGACAACCTAACCTCATATTAAGCGCGCCCTATCATACATAACCCAGATATATAAAGAGCATTAGGTCATCACAAGGCAACAATCAGCGGTCCTGTATAGAGTGCTGTAGTAAACAAGTGGGTAAATCTCTCTGAGATGTGCGACAACCTAACCTCATATTGAGCGCGCCCTTTCTTACATAACCCGGATATATATAGAGCATTACGTCTTCACAACTCAACAATCAGCGGTCCTGTATAAAGTGCTGTAGTAAACAAGTGGGTAAATCTCTCTGAGATGTGCGACAACCTAACTGGGTAAATCTCTCTGAGATGTGCGACAACCTAACCTCATATTGAGAGGGCGCGCTCAATAACTTACAATATCTTACATAACTCAGGTATATTATAGTTGATACATTTTGTATGGGGTGCTAGAACAATAGTACGAGTATTCGTATTTCACAAACTAGTTTTTTCTGTTTTATCAGTTTCATGAGTAGATAGCGACCACACAAATATTTGTCCTGTACAGGACTCGAACCCAAAACACGACCAAAATAAGTGATGACTTTTGAATTAGCAAACATCATAGTAGCTTTGTTAAAGTCTTGAGTAAAAGCGATCCGATGAGTTTAGCTGAGTAATTCAAATTACCGTTCCCTTTATCGAGCAAAAGACATCTTTCTAGTGGATTGATTTTGAACTTAAGTCTGTAGAATTCAAAATATGGTGTCCAATATACGTGCATGTCCTTCCGGCAAATTCGGCCACGGCGGCCAGTCTCAATGGAGATTAGCCAACAGCGCAGGACATATTACAGTGCACAAGTGTGCGCAAACACAGGGGCATTTTCTATTCCATTACTCTCATGATCCGATAAGACGACCAGCAACACGACTGGAAAGAGGTCAGGTACAAGACCGACGGCTTTACGTGCTCTCCCAGCCACGGGGGTACAACACAGCAGGTTGATACTGAGAAATTTCTTGTTACGGAAAAATCCCAAAATCATTTCATCAATCATTAAATTTTTGGCCCGGCCTGGGATTTTAGACCCAGGACCTCACTATCTGCGGTTAATCACGCTACCGCTAGACCAACGAGGCAGGTTAATACGTGTGTTCAATGTGCAACTCACCCAAATCACTGGAGTTCACATTATGTACAATGGCGCAGTCGTAGCCGGCGGTCTGGGCGTTGCGCACCTTCTCCTCGAAGCTGCAGTTGTATCTGAGGGATAAACTAATAAGTACACACATGTTATATACCTAAATACTACACATAATACATAAAGTCAGGAAAGGTCGATACGTCGGGAAAATATATATACATACATACATAGACTCACGCCTGTCTCCCAGAGGGGTACGTACAATGGACTTCCATTTGTCACGATCCTTGCACACCTATTTCGCTTCGTTTACTGACATATATTCTTCATACATGCTCGCCGGTTTGATCAGAGAATGTTCTACGAGGTCTTCCCCTTCCGGTTGTACCATTCACATAGGCCAGGTATACTTACTTCTTTTGTCAATCTTCTTTCATTCAACCTTTCTATATGGCCAAACCATCTGAATGGGAGAAATGCCGTGGCGTTGCAGTGCGTCAGGGATGTTTGCTGAGGCGCGGGTGGATGGTTTTGCCGCTATAGTTAGGAAAAGATGGCCCTCCCTAGTAAGGAGTAGGGAGTCCCTACTCGCTCCCGTTCGTGGCAGTACCAACACTATACTATGTGTTTTTACAAATCGGTGGGAACTCTTTTCATTGGCATTGTTTGGTAGATCCTTCACGCCACAGGTCGTGGGTTCGATTCCCACCTAGGATAGATATTTGTGTGCATAAACATTTCATCAGTTTGTCCTGAGTCTTGGTGTAATTATCTATATAAGCATGTATTTACAAATTAAAGTATATGTAGTCCTATATCAGTTATCTGGTTTCCATAGTACGAGCTCTGCTTAGTTTGGAATCAGATGGCCGTTTGTAAATAATGTCCCAGGATATTATTATTATCTATTGCGAATATTCCGGAATGTTCTAGTTCGATCGTGAATGCGGTACAAAACGGAACGAAAATACTCTAGTGTTCTTCAATGTGGAATGTGATCCCATCGGAAATTTATTATAAATTTGCTCCTCCTCTGTTTGTCCCGCCAAAGGAGATTTACCTCCGGGACATAATTTGCCATGGCCAACCTGGAGGACTCTTAATAGACTATGTACCCAGGTTGGTAGATCCAAAGAAAACATGTGCAAATGGGGTTACCTTCCCACATCACAAAACATCTGCGAGTGTGGCGTGTCACCCCAAAGTATGGCACAGTTATCTGATTGTCCCTCCCCCAGTCTCTTGTTCCCTTCAGGAGTTGTATGACGCTTCAGCCAAAGCAATCAGCCTTGCCAAATTTTGGGAAGATAAAATCTAATTCTTACCATCGTCACGATACGAGAAAGTGTTATAAAAACAAAGTTTTTGTTAAACTCACCTGGCTATAAGCACAATCCACTTCCCGGTGAAGTTCTCTATCACGGGGGGTTTGACAAGCGGCGTGCAGGCGTCCGCCGGCTCGCCAACCACCAGGAGCCCGCGGAGCCCCTCGAGCGGCAAGTCATCGCCGAAGCTGGCCGGCACATCCAGGAACTCCTCCACAATCTGTTTAGTTAACAAAAGTTATTTTATTACTATATATCAGCCAAAGTATATCCACTGCGGGAAAAAAACTGGGGTGGCTTTTGTCCAGCAGTGGACAAAAGCCTCCCAGAGAAAGAAAAAAAAGGGGGGGGATATGCCAGAATCGTCACGTTTGTGCAGACGGGTTGGCGATCGCAGTTTGATAGTCATAGTTCACAGGAAAACGCTGCTGCCCGTTCTCTGGTAGGTATTCCGTCGGATAATTTCTACGCCCCCCCGGAATGAGATGGGGTGATTGTATTCCATGCCGTCACCACACAGCAGTCTGTTAAGTTCACAAAAAAATCATTACTATCTAGATTTAAATAATATCTTCAACATGAGCCTTTGAGGCTTTAACTCAAGCCGTCTCAAAAGTTTTAAAACTCTTTGCGATTTGAACTTCGACTCAGGTCGGTTACTGACCTGTATGTGCACGATTGTTATAGTAAACAGTGTACTGACTTAGTCCTTTCTTAATATCTGGGGACAATGTCACAAAGATCATCCTAGCCCCAAACTAAGCAAAGCTTGTACTATGGGTACCAGGCGACGATATACATACTTATATAGATAGATAAATACTTATATACATAGAAAACATCCATGACTCAGAAACAAATATTCGTGCTCATCACACAAATATTTGCACTTACCGGGATTCGAACCCAGGACCACCAGCTTCGTAGGCAGGATCACTACCAACTAGGCTACGGTGACCGTCAAAATTCAATTACTCTCCTTGACATGTTTCATCCCAATCAATCCAGCAATTTAAATAATAAAGACAGACGTTACTTTCGCACAGTTTATAGCTTTTGCCCGCGGCTTACCTCATGAAGACGACATTAGCTTAAAGACTATTAAAATTTAAGCTGTCACATAAATGGTTGACTAAACTTATGGAGCTTAATTTGTTAATTTGACTATGAAACTAAACAATGTTTATAACATCAACTTGCATAATACATGGGAAAAAATGTTAAATTTTCCACACAAAAATATCCATCAGCTATTCCACTGTGTACGGGGAGCAAAAAACATCATTTATGTCACGAACTGGCTTTCTTTCACTTGTTCAGTTTCATGGCTAGATTGCGCTCTTTCATTTTCGTCCACTACCTATGTTCCACCTTATACAGACGCCAGCACATCAAGCTACCCCAACCTTTCATATCCCCAATTGAAAGTGAACCTTATGCTTTTGTGATAAAGTGAAAAATCTATAAAAGAAATTTAGTAGATTGGGGTAGCTGGATGTGCTCGCGTCTGTACATCGTACATACAGGTATCTACTACTATGCCCAGCAGTATTCCTAAAAATAACCTAGGTTCGTCCCATGGCATCGAATGATCTCTTTACAAAGTTTTATCAATAGGTCGACCTCACCACTACACCACTGATGTCTTCTGCGTTCAGCATGGCGCTATGAGCGAAAATCACACTGATATTATACAGGCGAAAGTTTGTGAGTGTGTGAGTGTGTATGTTTGTTACTTCTTCACGTCTAAACGGCTGGAGAGATTTTAATAAAATTTAGTATGGCGTTAACTGCCATTGCCAAACCTTGGATTAACACATAGGCTATAATTTATAAAGTTTAGCGCAGGTAAAACTGCGGGGCACAGCTAGTATAAATTAAACCAGATAATAATAGTATCCTCCTAGTGGAATTTCGGCTTCGGCGGCCAGTCACAAAGGAGGCTAGCATATTTTGAACCCTGCCAATAAATTAGAAATTAGGCTAAAAATAAAATAAAACATGAAATACTAACGAAATGCTGCATTCCCATAAAATACAGGACTTTCACTGCGTTGACGGGTGGGTTAAATAACTTCATTTCTAAATATCCAAAACACTCGAAGATTTTTTGTTTTTATTATAGTCAAAGGCGAACAATTCAATAGTCTTCACCACAACACTTTTTATTTCAAAATATTTTTTTCATTCTCTGGCAAAGGTAAGCAGTCTTCCAGCCAGTACGTGTCTTAGAACTAAAGTTCAACTTTTTTTTTTACATTCTTAGGCACAGGTAAGTTTCATTCAGCCAATACCACTTCTACTGCGACACCGCACCACTTTGTCCATGAACGTGGATTGTTTAGTCACTGATAACAACTCGTATTCATTACTTTATTTTATTTATAGTATTTAATTATAGCAATGTGTAGTTTGATGCAATACTAGAGGTTATAATATGACGCCATTTTATTAAAGGTTAGATTAAAAATTCTAATTGTTGGGTCGCGATTGACCCCATTCCAGTTATTGGATTTTTACATTAAAAACTTCCGCACGCGGGTTCGATTGCATTGAGAATAGGTCTCACTCACCATACAAACTTTACCAACGCATAACCCCATAATTTGGCAATTTCCATTATACAAGTTGTAACATAAATAGTAAACGTACCTACTACAGTTACATAAGGAGTTTAATCTGAATATATAAATACACGAAAAAGGAAGATTAACTTCTCGTACAAAAGTTCTATAAGCTGAAGCATTTTGCACGAGGATCAAAACAAAAATTTTCGTATTTCGCAAACTAGGTTTCATTGTTCAGTTCCACAGGTAGATAGATTGGTCCAAAACTTTACTACATTATTAATGTCACACTGTGTATATATATAAAATAATATAATATAACCATGTAAAGTAATCGGGGATTTTAGAAACATAATTTAATGTTGTGTAAGTATAATAAAATCGTAGTAAAGTCAAAACTGTACATTGAATATTTTTTAATAATGATACTTGGGGCTACAATCGACATCGAAGCCAAAAATATGGTTTTTAGAAATTTTGTCTGTTTGTATGTCCGGGCTAAACTCAAAAAGTACTGCACGGATTTAGTTAAAATTATGCATGAATATTACTAAGAGGTCGGGTCAACATATAGGCTACATATTATCACCTACGGGGGAGGAGCTGTGATAATTTATAAATTTAACGCGGGTAAAATCGCGGGGCTTTGCTAGTTAATCAATACTTTAATTCAAACCTAGTTGTGCCTTTTTATATTCCTTTAGCGGTATTTATTTTAATTTTCATGGTTATCATGATTCTATGCAATACCAACAAAACTAATAGCATTTCTTTCTAAAATCTGTAGTCGTGTCAATGCAGTTTTGGCGCGAAATACAGCACAAATTGGCCTGACAAACTGACTGGGCTGATGGTCTACTGGTTAGTGACCGAGATTGTTAAGCCAGAGATCGTGGGTTCAATCCCTACACAGGACAAATATTTGTGTGACGAGCGTAAAGCGTAAATACGTACCTACATATTATAGAGAAATTACCCAAACGGAGTAAATACTCGTTACTCCGTTTGGGTGTAATTTCTCTATAATATGTAGGTACGTATTTAGAAATATACAACATGTAACTTTATTAACGCTCACCCTGAAAGTAGTTTGTTCAGAATCGTTTACTGAATCGATTTATAATATCCTTTTTAATATAGATAACTTTTTTTCAAAATAATTAAAACTACGGAAATTATTGTCATATTAACCCTGTACAGTCAAGACAAATTGAAATGGACCGTAAGTCAAAGTAATAAGACTTTTAAAGTCACAGTTTTATTTGTATTCATAAAAATTCCATCATTCAATACAAAATAAAGAAAACTAACTTTATACCAAGAAACTAATTTAGTAAATAACAACGCATATACATGTTAAATAAAAAATTCAGTGTATGTATTATGATGACAACATAATATTCTAATTGGGGTGTTTGAGGGTGTGCGTTAATTACGTTACATGTTGTATAAGTATTGTTATTTGCTTGGTAACAAGCTCTGCCTAGTTTACGATCCGATCGCGGTCTAAGTCCTAAGATAATTTTTTTTAATTTGTTATAAGGTTCACCACATCATAGAATAATTGATTAATATATGATGTACCAAACGCTGTTTTTAATGTATTTTTATATAATTCAGTTGCACTATCAACAAACTTTATATATTAACACTTGAAGTACATTTCCGTTTCAAATGCACATGTTCCAGAACATTATTTGTTAACCACGATTCCACACATCACAAAAAACCACAGACACTTTTAACTTTAAACCACTTGAAGGAGGATTTATTTTAAACATTGCACTAAACACGTGTTGAGATGAGACAGTCTACGAAATACTGACATTATCAAAGTGGAAATATTCCCATATTGATGATAAGATTACTAGTCGAGTAAGTATTTGCGTTTAATTAACACTAACAGTTACCAGCGGTGTCAGTGTGAATCTACCTACATTATTATAAAAATGCAACGGAAGTCTGTGTACATTAATGATATTTAAAATATATGGTTGGATGTCTTCCTTGAGAATTGGAAAGAGATGGCACACAGTCGTGAACGTTGGAAAGAATGGAGGGAGGCCTTTGCCCAGCAGTGGGACAATACAGGCTAAAAAAAAAAAATATATATATATATATATGGTTACAATATGATATTTAGCTAGACACTCTCACCGGTTCGTAAGTAATCGGACGATAAGCAACTAGCGTCGTGATGAGTCCATAGATGGGTGACCACCAAAGTGGTTTAATTATTAAGACGGTCACCGTAGCCTAGTTGGTAGTGCCTACGAATCCCGGTAAGTGCAAATATTTGTGTGATGAGCACGAATATTTGTTTCTGAGTCATGGATGTTTTCTATGTATTTAAGTATTTATCTATCTATATAAGTACGTATATCGTCGCCTGGTACCCATAGTACAAGCTTTGCTTAGTTTAGGGATGTCTTTAAAAACAAAAATTCTGAACGTCTCCGTGCTTCGGAGGGCATTTTAAACTATCGGTCCCGGTTGTAGTCATTAGACAACAGTCGTTCAGCCATTTCATAGGCCTACTGGGCGGCTTGAACAACTCAGACACTAGGGTAACCACTGCCCATACGATAAGAGTAAGTAGCACTTCCTGTTTGATATTACAATGGATTATTTTTATTTTTTGTCCGTATTTTAGTTATTTGAACATCAGATTCGATTAAGCTTTTCCCTCTCATAAACACGTATAGGTGACTAATACAAACAGGGGTTAGTCTTAGTCACCTACACGTGTTTATGATGGAGGGCCAAATGGCATCCTTGTCGAAACTTGTGGGAGAGGCCTATGTCCAGCAGTGTACGATATCAGATATTGATGTGATGTGAAATACGTATCAAACGGATTCGAATAAAAATTTTACCCTCTTATAAACACACGTCAGTGGTAGTCGTTTATTCTTATTTGCAGAAGACCGTCACCGTAGCCTCGTTGGTAGTGCTCCTGCCTATGAAGCTGGTGGTCCTGGGTTCGAATCCCGGTAAGTGCAAATATTTGTGTGATGAGCACCAATATTTGTTTCTGAGTCATAGATGTTTTCTATGTATATAAGTATTTATCTATACTCAATACTCAATCATTTATTGCTTCCATAATGGTAGAATCACAAAACAGAAAAATCGAATTACAGATGGTATAATCTTATAATATATAAGTATCTATATCGTCGCCTGGTACCCATAGTACAAGCTTTGCTTAGTTTGGGGCTAGGATGATCTGTTAGACATTGTCCCCAGATATTATTATTAAGACAAAACTTTATCCAGATATCATGTTTATAAGTGAGGGAATATGTTTAAAAGCCTTATAAATTATCACAATTTTATTACACAAATGATGATCCGTACGTATTTTTTATTTTATTAAATCAAAACAGACACTTTGTGTGATTCTATTGCTGTTTTGTATATACCTACAGACGCCAGCACATCAAGCTACCCCAATCTGTAAATTTCCCCAATTGAAAGTGAACCTGATGCTTTTGTGATTAAGTTAAAAATCTATAAAAGAAATTTGATAGATTGGGGTAGTTGGATGTGCTGGCGTCTGTACATTACGGTAAACGATATACAGCCTGCTGACGAGTAGACGTACGGAGGTTCATTATATTAATAGGGTTCCGTTGGTAGCGTTTGGGTATGAATACTGTAGATATCTGTTTTCATACCCTAAGCAGGGTGTTCCTTTTCTCGTATAAAATCTTTAAATCACATGACTGATTACCAACTCTTCTATAGCCAAGCACAGGTATGTTAGATTTGCTACTTAACTTTAGTAACTTACTTTCACACATTGCATGCCCTATAAACCGTCATATAGGTATTGTGTCATAAAAATGGGATCTCAATATCGCAAAAAATAATAAAACACATTTTTATATAATGACACACAGTCCAAAATACTTATATTGTGATATCTCAAAGCTACTATGAAATGCTTTATGAAATTTTGACCATTATTCGCTCATGATATTAATAAAAGCTACTACAATAATTAATATCTATACATATAATAAAATCTAAAACTTTGCATGAATATTACTAAGAGGTCGGGTCAACATATAGGCTACATATTATCACGCTATGGCCTACGGGGGAGGAGTTGTAATCTATCTATACATATAATCAAATCGTAGAAAAGTCAGAACTGTACATTGAATATTTTTTAAAAGGATACTTGGGGCGTGATTTACAATCGATATCGAAGCCAACAATATAGTTTTTGACTTAGACTTAATCCTATTTTATTTTTTATTTATTTCATTCCAAGTTTCCAGGTTTTTATTTTACCCCCTTGTCGGCAAGCCTAATATGCCTGCCAGATTACAGATTTATAATATTAAGAGTACAGACTCTAAGTTACGCTGCAACAGACAGAGGAATTGGCATGGTGAAACAATAACGGTTCCTTGTTTGACTACGGAACCTTAAAAGGGGTGTGATGTTACTTTTATCAATAAGCATCATGTGCGTTCATACCTTTCCACCACTTTATACCCTTTTAGGGTTGAAATGGGAAAACCATCCGTCCTTATTCACACGCATTATTTACTGCACAGAATATTCCCGTGAAATTTCAGAACTGAACGTCATGTATATATGTAAAGAAAATAAATTAAATACATTTATCCGATTACAAACAGACACGTTTCGCAATAAATATTTAATGTGTGTAATAAACATACTGAGAGATAAAAGATGATTGTTTTGTATGAGCAATCGCGAGTGCGAGGTACTGGGTTGTCCATGGTTAAGGACATAATGACCTTGGCCTCCATATCCAGAAACAGATATTGAAACAAGTCAGCAGGTTATGGACATAACGACTTTGATCTCCATATGACGAAGAACACAGCTCTCCCAGCGTTCCAACGATACCCGTGTGAGATACTGAATTCTCAATGGTTAGGACATAACGACTTCGGCCTTCATATTCAGAAACAGTAGGTAAGTAACCATATTTTTTTGAAAACTTTGTTATGTCAGCAAGTCACCAAATGCCCCTTTGCTGTGTTAGCAGGACGAAGAAGACTGTCCATCCCAGCGACCGAACAATCTCCGTTTGAGATGCCGAATTGTCACTGGTTAAGGACAATACGACCTTCACATTCTGAAACAGTAAGCTAGTAACCAACCGACTCTCACAGGGTTCCAACAATTCCCGTGTGAGATACTTAATTCTCAATGGTTGAGGAAACAACGACTTCGGCCTCCATATTCAGAAAGAGTAGACAAGTAACCATATTTATTTTAAACACTAAGTTCATTTAGCAAGTCTTCAAATTGCCCTCCAGCTGTGCTAGCCTGGCGACGAAGTAAGGCCATCTCTCACAGCGTTCCAACAATCCCCGTGTGAGATACTGACTTCTCAATGGTTGAGGACATAACGACCTTCACATTCTGAAACAGTAAGCTAGTAACCAAATTTTCCTCCTGCTTTACTAGAATGACAACGAACTGTACCTTGAGGACATAACCACTTCAGCCTTCATATCCCGAAAAAGTAGACAAGTAACCATTTTTATTTTAAACACTTAGTTCATTTAGCAAGTCTCCAAATTGCCCTCCAGCTGTGCTAGCCTGGCGACGAAGTAAGGCCATCTCTCACTGCGTTCTAACAATCCCCGTGTGAGATACTGACTTCTCAATGGTTGAGGACATAACGACCTTCACATCCTGGAACAGTAAGCTACTAACCAAATTGCCCTCCTGCTGTGATAGCTTGACAACGAACCAAATCTTGAGGACATAACGACTTAGGCCTTCATATCCCGAAAAAGTAGATAAGTAACCATATTTATTTTAAACACTTAGTTCATTTAGCAAGTCTCCAAATTGCCCTCCAGCTGTGCTAGCTTGGCGACGAAGAAAGGCCTTCTCTCACAGCGTTCCAACAATCCCCGTCTGAGATACTGACTTCTCAATTGCTGAGGACATAACGACCTACACATCCTGGAACAGTAAGCTACTAACCAAATTGCCCTCCTGCTGTGATAGCTTGACAACGAACCGAATCTTGAGGACATAACCACTTCGGCCTTCATATCCCGAAACAGTAGGCAAATAACCATATATCTTTTAAACGCTTAGTTAAGTTAGTAAGTCACCAAATTACCGTCCAACTGTGCTATCCGGGCGACAAAGAAAGGCCATTCTCGTGTGACCTACTGACTTCTCAATGGTTGAGGACATAACGATCTTCACATTCTGAAACAGTACGCTAGTAACCCAATTGCCCTCCTGCTATCCTTCCTGCTCTTGAGGACATCATTACGACTTAGGCCTTCATAACCCGAAACAGTCGGCTAGTAAACATATTCGTTTTAAACACTTAGATCAGCAAGTCACCAAATTGATCTCCTGCTGTACTAAGACCATCTCTCACAGCATTCGAACAATTGCCGTATGATGATTTAACGTAAAATGTTCTTCGCTATGTTCGATGTTTTGAGGTCTGACGGCAGTCGCTCGAAAATGGTGGTAATGTAGCAAATTAAATAATTTTATTCTACCTTGCCTTTTTCGGATTCCGTAGCCGAAGTGAGTTTACAGAACCTAAGCCTGCGCTGTCCGTCCGTCTGTCAGAATGTCGGGCAATATCTCATGTACCATAAGACAGATGTAATTTTGACGGAGTGTATTTCTATTGTCGCTTTAACAAGAAATAATAAAAATAACATAAAATTAAAAATAAAAGGGGTTCCAAAACAATAAAGTTTTATTTAGCTCAATCTAAGACCGTACTTTAACCGTAACTTTAAAAACTAAAAGTAATAGTAATAGTTCAGTATTTTTAGGAATATTAAGTTAAAAGGCTGACTGAAACACAGTCATTTCCGGAAAGTTCGTACAATAATTCCATATACCTACTATTAATATACAAATGGGAGAGTGAGATACCAATACGCCGCAGTCTGGATTTAATGAATTCATTCGATGATAGTATATTGCGAGCTCCAACGAAATAAGCAAGTTATAACTACCCAGTGTAACTGAGAACTTAACTATACAATGTTGTTTTAAAATATTCACCATTGAAATAGCTATATCGGATAACCTTGAAACAGACTATAAAAATAAATAAGTACGAAAGTACACTATTGTAATACAATTTAATTTTGTAAGTAAGTTATTTGTTAGTTGTAAGTTATTTGTTTGAGTCCTATTTGTTTATTTGAGTGACTCAGCCACCTATTGATCAATACCAAATTTATAATTTATTTATCTACCAGCTACGCCCCGCGATCAATTTCTACAATCATAATATCTAGGGACAATGTCACACAGGTCATCCTAGCCCCAAACTAAGCAAAGCCTGTACTGTGGGTACCAGGCGACGATATACATACTTATATAGATAGATAAATACTTAAATACATAGAAAACATCTATGACTCAGAAACAAATATTCGTGCTCATCACACAAATATTTGCACTTACCGGGATTCGAACCCAGGACCACTAGCTTCGTAGGCAGGGGCACTACCAACAAGGCTACGGTGACCTATATGTGTTAACTAACGTTAACGGTATCCTATCCTATATGTGTTAAGTCTAATATGTCCATGTCAAATTTCAACCAAATCTTATCCGTTCAATCGTTGTTGCGTGATTAAGTAACAATTATTGAAACTTACAAACTGTCAGTAGAATTATGTGATTTATAACCTAAACTTTAGGTTTAGGTCCTAAAGCGTCAGACCCTTTACTGCAAATACATATAAAGCTGTAATTGTAGATTATTATGGAACAAAGTTAAGGCACATCACGATTAAACCAGCATTTAGTATATAAAAATGAGCCGCATCGTAATCGATTTTGGGTGTTATTATGCCCATGACAACATAAACTTAGAATACATATGTACTCGTATGTAGACTAAAGCGTGAGCAGGAAAATTTCAAAAAATCCGTCGCTATTAAACAGGGCACTGGCAACATTTTCTGTGATTTGTTTTATTTGTTTACCTTTTTGAGTCAACTATAACATCAAACATAAAAATAAAACCTCAAAAAAAATACAGTTAGCGCTTTCTCAAGTTGCTCCATTCAATAAAAAATTAAGTTAATACTAATAATATGTAAAAAAAAATATATTCCCATTGACATTGTAGCGAATAGTTCACGTTGCTGCGCACCATGGTATGGGCCTTAAAAATAAAATTGTTTTATAGATACTAGATACGCTGCGAATCGCCGTGTGCGCTTCGTTCATATCTACCCACCGCAACACTAAATAAAATTATAATCGGCATGGATGGATGGAATTTGTGTATTTGTTATTTGTGAAATTGTTTAGGTGTTTATTCGGGTTAATATCTCAAATCGATCGTCGCCTTCATAAGTGGGTGGGAGATGGGGAGGGGAAGGGGGGATGGGCAAGGATAAGGTTGAGAGAGACTAAGCTAGAGCACGGTCACTCATGCTCGGCTCCGCAGCTTCGGCTTGTTGGTCGTCTTCGGCGTCACAGCGGGCGAGGGCTGCTCTCCCTCCGGGCCTCCGGTTTTTACAAACACTCTAGGGGTAGGGCAGACAAGACCACGTGGAAAGTGGGGTGCTCTGAGTCGGTTTTGGGTATTTGACGGATATTCATATAATTCTGATTTTATAAAATATAAACTTCTGGATTGATGGACCATAATGGAAACTTTATTCTAATCCTGCAATTCCTATGTAGGAAGAAGGGTTTCTATATTATAGGTATAAGAAAAAACACAAGCTTTAAATTTTTTTTTATTTATTTTGTAAACATACTTAATGACTTTTATCATTTCTAAAAATGGATCTTTTTTATATTTGTAATTATTTCTTCTCCATAAATATCCACTACAGCATCCCCAAAATTGTTTTAAAATTATCTTTTAAAAAAAATCTTTTGATGGCTCGCCATTGGGACTCGATTCGTTGAGTATGAGTCCCATCTGAAGCCACAAACGGGTTGTCCGGATCAGAGTGGTTCACTTTTTTGTGGGTGTTTTCCACATGTTTTTCAATTAAGGGCACCAAAACTTCTGCTGTGCGAATATTGTCTGGGCATACCTCCCAACCTGAGATCCTCTGACCCGTCTTCAATCATACCAATGACCCAGTGTCCCTCTATATAGCGTCCTGCAACAAAATAAGGTTTGATTTGTATCAATCAACATACAAAGGGTTGAAAGTAGGTGGAGGGCAGTAGCTGCTTCTTGGCATTTTACTGGCTGCTACCATGGCAGACTAGGTTCACTTGCACAATTTGATCACATTGATTGGATCCACAGATAACCACAACAAGGTCCACCATAATAATAATATTGAATTTGTACAGACAATAAGTAGTAAAATATAGTCTCTTTGACAACAACTTAATACAAGCTAAATATCATTACTATTGTAAGATAAATTTTATAAATGTTTTAACAAATGTAACTAGAAATAATTACGTATACTTAACTATATTACTACAAACATGTTGTGACTCTTTACAAGTGCTTTTTAAAGTTTTTGTGAATAAAAACCTTTTTTATTTTGTTTATTTTATTTTACCCTTCTTACCTAAACTAACCAACACAGTTTGCCATGTGTAGGATATGTTACTCACTTGAAGCCTTACGAACTCAAGCTAATAGTTACAGTTAAATGATTAACTTACCTTTATTATATTTTCGTTTCCCGAATTCCACAACAGCAATCTTAACATTATCAGCATCTTATTCGTCAATCTGAACATTTTTTCCTGGACCGCCAATCTTTCCTGTATGGTCATTCTTTCTATTTAGTAGATCACTACTGCTTCTCTACACTAGTTGAACCAGTCGCTTATAGTAGACTTAAGCGCTGGTTCCTTTCTTCCTTGTATGGGTCTTCGTTGATGACCATATCATGGCTCCACTTATGTACATATGCATATATTAAATAAAATACATGCACCAAATAAATTTTCATATTTTCAAAAATGTGCCTAGTGTTCTTGGTATCTTTGAACGTTGTTTACATGTGTCTTTAGTGCAACACCAAGATCCAAACGAATTATTCGTCGACTTCGCCAGGCGCATAGGTGTGCGGTGTGTGGGACAATTAACGAATGACCCAACTAGGTCATTTGTTTTAATAAAAGCCACACATTGGTCGTTGGTCCCCAACTCTCTAATAATTTCGGCCAAATTCCACATACTGACCACTTCTTCAGTATATAAATGTCGATTGACCAAACCTCCATCTTCCACGAACAAGTCGTCACTCGCCTGATGTGCCGAAGTATCGCCAACTCCGGTACTGGCAGACAGCGTGGGTTCCGGGTCAAAATCCGATCCAGACGCCATTATTACGACGAAGGTAATCTGTGTCCAGTGAACGAGCCAAAGTCGTGCAGAGTCCCAAGCAAATCGATGTCCAAATGAGAGTCCAAAAGCGTAGCCAAGTCGTCAAATATGAACAATACGGGTGGACAGCACAATAACAACATTCACGTAAACTCGAGAGCAACGGAATGACATGACGCAACGACGTCACCAAAATGGCGGCTGACGTTTATTTTTACGTAGGTACTCTGACAACGCAGCAGAAGGCGAAATCATTGAGAAATGTATCAGAAGTACGTTCTGTTTTACGTATTTATAAGATTTTCGTAAGATTAAAAAAAATATATAAATATTTTGGCGCATCTCCAGCAGAAAAAAATACATTTTATAGCTTAGTACAGACCCCCTTAACCCCCACAAATCATCACCTTATTCAAATTCAGGCGACTCGATTTGAGATCCAACCCTTTATTTGTATTGTATAGTTTAGTAGTTTAGTTTAGTATTGGTAAGTAGCCACGCTTGGCGTCCTATATTAACTATTTAATTTCTCTGCAAGTGAATGTATTCTTAAGAGAAAATAAAGAATCTTTAACCGCATCAAAAACTATTTACACATGAATGTAATAAAGCCACTTGAAACGTTAAGTCACGAAGGTAGGTATATGAATAAATAGTCGTACCGGGCACATTTTGTTTTGTCATCCATTCATCATCGTGGCTAAAATGCTAAAGCAAAAGTCACAGTCATATATTCGTATCAGTAAAATTCAGTAGAACTTTTTATTTGAATCGCCCTTTTTTTACCCTATCATGCAGTGCTTGTCGTGGCAGCTACTGAGAAACACTGCCAAAAAAGGTACAAATCCTTTTTTTTATCAAAATCATAACAGCTTTTTGTCATTGACTTATATGTGTAACTAGACACACTGTTTCGAATAAAAACTCTGTCCCAGTCCGGCTGTGCGCGAGGTGAGGGAAGCGGCGGCCAAAATTGCCGCCGCGCCCGCGCCCCTCACCAGAATTTGCTCACTGAGTTGCAGCGCGGGTGCTGCAACTCAGTGACCAAATTCTCAATACGGGATTGCGCGTCTAGTAGAATACATATAGGTCAATGCTTTTTGCCATTTATTTTCTTAATGCATTGAATTAGATCTACTCATTACCAAGCATTTTTATCATTAACATAGTCTGAAGCTTTGTAATAAGCCTTGCTACACATTTTGGCTTCCTATTTAGTTTTAAATTAGTTGATTGACAATTTTCTTATTTCATTGGGTGCCATAAAAAGTTACTGATTTTATGGAGACGAGTAGCGAGTGCCACAAGATTATACTTAGGTACATATATCAAGTATTTATATAATGAGTTTAATTTTTATTTTATATTGATCAATTTTTTATGCACAAACAGTAAAATGGAATAAATGGTATGTATGTGTATGGGATTATTAAAATCTTATTAGTTTTTTTTTTTTTTCCGTTTCCGGTCGTTGGAGAGTAAACATCACTGTGATTCTATCCATAACAAATCGTTTATAAAAAATAGTTACAAGTTGCTTCTGTCATCAACACTATTAAAAACCACATAATTAGTACTGCGGTGGACGCTGAAGAAAAAAACTTTTGGGATATCAACAGGATCCATCCAGTAAAAGTGCAGAAGAAAACTCACAACAACATTAATTTGAGGTTAGAACATTCAAGTACAAACAAAACATTCTGCCAAATAGATTACTTAATGTCACTTTGTTAGGTTGGCATTAACCCCAGTGTTGCTAGTTTATGTGGAAAAGTATCCAATATCTATAGTGCGATCCATTCCACGTTACTTTGTACAAAAATATGGAGGAACAATTTCAACTATTATTCGACAATATGAAGATAGAAATGCAGAAGCAAACAGCTGAACTTACTGAATCACTTACTAAAAACTTAATGGATAGGATGGATGAAAAACTTATCCCTATTATTGAAGAAAATTTACAACTAAAACAAAAAGTTAGTGATCTAGAAAAAGAGATGGAATATTTAAAAAATGATAAGAAAAGTAACAACATAATTATATTCGGGATGGAAGAAGGCGAAAAATCAACATCGGAACTATTTAAAAGTGTCAAGGTGACCTTCAAAGAAGACTTAAACGTTAATATAGAGCAATACGAAATAAACAAATTATACCGCTTGGGAAAAAATATAGTTGATAATAAATCAAGACCGGTGTTATGTTCCTTTACAAATGCATGGAGAAAAGACGAAATTATGAAGAAAAAAAAGGGATTTAAGAACATCTATATATCGGAGGATTACTCTAAGGAAGTTTTGGAGAAAAGGAAAGCACTGCTACCACAGTTGAAGGAAGAGAGAGAAAAGGGAAATACAGCTTTTCTGGTTTACGACAAACTTGTAGTCAAAGGTTCAAACACTGAAAATAAAAGGAAAAGGAACCCAACTACCTCACCGTCACCCTCTAAAAGTCAACCCAGAAAACAGCAAACCCTATACTCTGACAATGTTAACAGGATTAACGCCTTCGACGCTATGAGACCCAAATCGAAGTCTTTTACCAACAAGTCTACACCCAATAAACAATAGCAACTAACCGATAAACGGGAATTCGAAACAAACTACGCAACTAAACAAACAGAAGAAATACGTTTTCCCCCAAGCCGACTGGTCCTCGTGGGGGATGAAGACCACAACCCTCCAACAACAGAGAGAAACAAGTGCAAAGAAACAAAATTATACGTCGCCGCCCTTAACGTACTCACGCTAAAAAACGAAGAAAATCTTATAGAACTAATAAATGCGTTAAAACAAATTAAATGGGATATTGTCGGCCTCAGTGAAGTAAGACGAATGGGAGAAAGAATTATTTCTCAACCAGACTTCTTACTGTACCATTTTGGAACGACGCCAGGCCACCATGGCGTTGGTTTCATCGTCAAAAAAGATTTTGAAAAATTTATAGAAGGATTTATTGGAATCGCAGAACGTATAGCAATGATGAACATAAAGCTACCGGGATATAAAGATTCATGGTCTATTTTACAAATATACTCACCAACAGAACAATCGGACCTGGACACCATTGAGAAATTCTACCTTGACTTAAATAACACTATCCAAGAACATGCCCACAAAAACCTAATAGTTATGGGAGATTTCAATGGCCAAATTGGAGCTAAGTGCCCAGAAGAACAGACAGTACTAGGGCCATTCACCTACAGTAATAAAAGTAGAAGTAGAAATGGAGAAAAACTTATAAACTTCGCACTAGAAAATAACTTAACCATTTTAAACTCAGTATACAAAAAGAGCACAAAGAAAATGTGGACATGGATTTCACCAGATGGGAAAACAAAGAATGAAATCGATTTTATAATGACCAATACAAAAATCTGCTTCACAAATTTTGACGTCATCAACAAATTTAACTTCAATACGAACCATAAACTGATAAGGGCTGAAATAAAATCAGAACAACCCAAGAAACCTAGACCGAGACAGAAACTAACAATTGATAAGCTCAGCAACCATCAAATGGAACAACTAGTAGTCACTCTAAGAGATAAATTCACAGACTTCAAGGAGAACACAAAGACCTTGGAAACTCGGGAAAAATACAACTGGATAGAGAATACTATTAAAGTTCAATTACAACACATTGCTAAGACCAGATCTGAACCGAGAAAATGCCTAACAACTAATACCATCAAATTACTAGAGCAAAGAAACCAGCTCATCAACGCAAAAGAAGTAAAAGACAGAAGAAGGCATTTAGCAAAAATTAGTAAAGACATCAAAGAAAGTATAAGAATGGACAGGTACAAGAATAGAATGGAAATTATCGAGAAATATGTAGCCAAAACGGGAGGTGTTAAAAAAGCTCATAAAGAATTAACAAATTCAAAAGACTGGATTACAAAAATTAAAAACGACTGCGGAGAATCGAATCATCACAGAAAAAATATACTAGGAATCGCCACATCCTATTACAAAAACTTGTACCAACACACTACCTCTTGGGACAACAACGATCTAACTGAAACCTCAAATGTCCCTAACATACTTCAAAATGAGGTAATCAAAGCTATAGACAGTCAAAAGAGAGACAAAGCACCAGGACCCGACGGCATAAACAACGAAATCCTTAAAGAGAGCATAGAAGTTATTACACCAGTCCTAACTGACATGTTTAACGAGATATTAAATACCGAAATTATTCCACGGCAATGGATAGAATCAAACATAATTCTTCTATATAAGAAAGGAGACAAATATGACATCGGGAACTACCGCCCTATCAGTCATGTCCAACATATACAAGGTATTTGCTAAGATCATACTTCACCGGATTGAAAAAATATTAGATGAACACCAACCCATCGAGCAGGCGGGTTTTCGGAAAGACTACTCAACGATCGACCACATTCATGTAGTACGGCAAGTTATGGAGAAATATAAAGAATACCAATGTACCTACTACATCGCATTTATCGACTATAGCAAAGCATTCGATTCTCTGTTTCACCACAAGATATGGGAGTCATTAAAAGAACAAGGAATCGAACACAAATACTCGCGAGAATACAATTAGAAAAGAAAGGTGAACCTTTCAGAGTAAGCAAAGGTGTACGACAAGGAGATCCCCTGTCACCAAAAATATTCTCAGCGGTAATAGAAACAATATTCAGACGTTTTAATTGGGAAAATCTCGGTATAAATATAGATGGTGTCTCATTGACTCACTTGAGATTCGCAGACGATATTTTGTTATTTGCAAAATTCCCGGAAGACATAACAAAAATGATAAACGAACTGGCAACGGAAAGTGAGAAGGTAGGGTTAAAACTGAACCCCCAAAAAAACAAGAATAATGACAAACGGAGAAAGAATAAACATAAACTTAAGAAACAATCAAATTGAATACGCAGATGAATATATTTATCTCGGGCAGCTAATAACCGATTATAATCCGATGCGCAAAGAAGTTGAAAGAAGAATAACCAATGGCTGGAGAAGGTACTGGGGTTTAAAAGAGATTATGAAAGATAAAAATCTTCATATGAATATCAAATGCAAACTATTTAACACTTGCATACTACCAGTTCTCATATACGGCAGTCAAACATGGACCTTATCACAAAAAACGACTAGCAAACTTGCCTCATGTCAATATGCAATGGAAAGGAGCATGATGAATGTGAGAAAGTCAGACCGATTGAGAAACAGTGCCATAAGAAGCAAAACAAAGGTTGTAGATGTAATGTGCAAAATTAGACGGCTTAAATGGCGATGGGCGGGGCATATGGTAAGAGGTAAAGACAAATGGAGCAAAATTGTGACACGATGGTATCCTAGAGAAGGTAAACGGAAAAGAGGTAGACCGCAAAAAAGATGGGATGCCGACATAAGACAAGTGGCAGGCGTCACATGGAACAGAGTGGCCCAAGAAAGATATGAATGGAAAAGGTTGGAGGAGGCCTTTGTCGACTGGCAAACAGATCCACAGAAAATATGTAAAACTCAAATAAGAGACTAGGTTAGGTTTACATTAAATTTAAGTTTTCTTTGTATTTTTATCATATTATGGATCTGAATAAAAGGCTATATTATTATTATTATATTATTATTATTATATTATTATTATTATATTATTATTAGTTTTATTTAAAAGGTGTATGCCCTTCATGTATGGAATATGATGTCGTTCAAATGTCTACAACACATAGCTCAACAGCCGGCAGAATTTGAACAATGGTTATGTTGACTTTATAGGCAACATTCGATTATAGGTTACTAGCTGTGCCCCGCGGTTTTACCCGCGTTAAACTTTATAAAATATGGCCTATGTGTTATCCTAACTATAAAAATTAGCCTATGTTCTTTCTCAGGGTCTAGACCATCTGTATACCAAATTTCATTCAAATCCGTTCAGTAGTTTTGGCGTGAAAGAGTAACAGACAGACAGACTGAGTTACTTTCGCATTTATAATATTAGTTAGGATTGGCATAGACCTGCTACTGAAGTAAAACCCACAGGATAAAGTCTAACGGGGTCAAATACTACTACCTGGGTGGGCAATTCACGTCTCCTCTAAGAGAGATAACTAATAAACACAAATGTTGATAATAATGTATTATCATTCGGTCTCGTTGCTCATCTGTAAGGGTCAGCGCAGACAGAGAGGAGCGCAGCGGAGAGGATTTTATTAAGGCACTAGAAAATCAACTTTAGAGCTAAAGGAATAAAGTGCATTATGCTTGAACCTGACATAAAATGCTCGCGCAGTCTCGCGCATATAATGTTCAAGCATACATGCACTTTATTCCTATAGCTCTAAAGTTGATTTTCTAGTGCCTTAATAAAATCCTCTCCGCTGCGCTCCATGTCTGCGCTGGCCCTGAGCCTTGGTTATTTGGCAACAATTACAGAAATATAAACAATAGAATAAACAGAGCCTACCACCACAAGATTTAGGCCATCGCAGGCCTTTATGTTCCGAATATCAAAACCAACGGATTCAAATAATCCATGTCCTATTCCCAGGATGTCCATTGAAAAGTCTACCCGTTCTCCCGGAAAATAGATCCATTACTGGGTCAATGGATAA
Organism: Pseudoips prasinana; assembly: GCA_951640165.1. Taxonomy (NCBI): domain Eukaryota; kingdom Metazoa; phylum Arthropoda; class Insecta; order Lepidoptera; family Nolidae; genus Pseudoips; species Pseudoips prasinana. Next base: position 7,930,171 of record OX621236.1, read on the forward strand.
TTTAACTAACCATAAGTTCCATGACATTAGGATAGTTTCCTGGACTACTGAATATAGATATAGATGGAAAATGTTACCATTAAAATTAGTTTAGCGGTGTTATGTACAGAATTGCCAGCATTATCAAGCTGATACAATACTAATTGATTATATTATCTTTTACGAAATATGTTTAAACAATAAATAAATAACTTGGTACATTATAACACACTGCCATCAGATCCCAAACAAGCCTATACTATGGCAACCAGACAACTGACAAGCATTCACCATCTGTACACATTTTTAGGGTTCCGTAGCCAAATGGCAAAAAACGGAACCCTTATAGATTCGTCATGTCTGTCTGTCTGTCTACTTTTTTCCGAAACTATAAGAGTTGTACTGTTGAAACTTGGTAAGTAGGTGTATTCTGTGAACCGCATTAAGATTTTTACACAAAAATAGAAAAAGATCAATATTTTTGGGGGGGTCGCCATACATGGAACTGAAACTCGAAATTTTTTTTCATCGTATCATACATGTGGGGTGTCTATGGATAGGTGTTCAAAAATGATATTGAGGTTTCTAATATAATTTTTTTCTAAACTGAATAGTTTGCGCGAGAGACACTTCCAAAGTGGTAAAATGAGTGTTCCCCCCCCCCCCCTGTAACTTCTAAAATAAGGGATTGATAAAACTAAAAAAAATATATGATGTACATTACCATGTAAACTAACAACGAAAATTGGTTTGAACGAGATCTAGCAAGTAGTTTTTTTTAATACGTCATAAATCGTAAACCGCAATTTACATCTCATTTAATCAACAGAAATACTTGCTGTTACGGAACCCTTCATGGGCGAGTCCGACTCGCACTTAGCCGATTTGTATATATTGTGGACACCGACACACCAGTCGACCCGTGACCACGGCTGGTGCAATCCATGCCGAAACGTCGGGTACCCTAAAGGTAATGATTTGCCTTAAATCGTTATTGCGATTGAGACCCGTGTCCACAATATATAAAAAACTGATAAGCATACTTCTATCACAAATCACATACAAATTAGGTATAACATCCAAACACAGAACAAATAATCGTGTTTATCACACAAAGATTTATCCAGGGTGGGAATAAAACCCACGACCTCAAGTTTAGCAGTCTGTCGCTAACTACTAGACCATCAAGCCAGTCAATGTTAATGAAATATATTCGTCATTTGTCATAATACCGTGCGTAACAAAATGATATGCATAACATGCATACATACAACATGTAACGTAATTAACGCACATCCTCAAACACCCCAATTAGAATATTATGTTGTTATACATACACTGAATTTTTAATTTAACATGCATTGTTATTTACTAAATTAGTTTCTTGGAATAAAGTTTATTTTTCTTTATTTTGTATTGAATGATGGAATTTGTATGAATACTAATAAAACTGCGATTGAAAAGTCTTATTACTTTGACTTACGGTCCATTTCAATTTGTTTTCACTGTACAGGGTTAATATGACAATAATTTCCGTAGTTTTAATTATTTTCGAATAAAAAATTACCTATATTAAAAATGATATAAATCGATTCAGAAAACGATTCTGAACAAACTATTTTCAGGGTGTGCGTTAATTAAGTTACATATTGTATATACAGTTCGTTTTGTTACACGTTTCGCGATAAGTTGACCTTCTTTTGTTTACTTATCGTTGTTATTATCAATAAGATTTCGTTTTAAGGTCACTAGAACATTGACAACAAAGATTACACTAGATTTTCATCGTCACATATCAGTCATTCGGTTCATAACGATTTACCTAAACTTTTGTGCGTATATCAATTTATGTTAGAGCCTATTATGCACACCACGTTTTTTAAGCGCGCCGTTGACGCGCGTTTGTAGCGATACAGACGCGCGTTAGCTCCGCGTTTGTATTGATTCAAACAAACACCAAACTGCTCTGTAGGATAGAAGCGCTCCGTTTAGAAACGCGCGTCGACGGCGCGTTTAAAAATACGTGGTATGCATAGGCCCTTAATGAGGCTAATTAGGGTTCCGTAGCCAAATGGCAAAAAACAGAACCCTTATAGATTCATCATGTCTGTATGTCACAGCCACTTTTTTCCGAAACTATAAGAGCTGTACTGTTGAAACTTGGTAAGTAGATGTATTCTGTGAACCGCATTAAGATTTTTACACAAAAATAGAAAAAAAAAACAATAATTTTGGGGGGTCGCCATGCATACACACATCAACACAATCTAGGGATATTGAACATTTCATTGATTATCTAGAAAACTATAAACATTTTGTTATGACTGTAAATGGAAGAATTAAAGATAATTTCATGGCCGATATTTAAACATTAACAACACGATGCGATTTTGTTTTTCTAATTAATAAAAGTCTTAAATTAATTAAGCCATAGAAAATTACTGAGTGAACAAAAACATTTTATTCTTATTCATAATTCATAATTCATAATTCATTTATTGTTCACAAACATGGGTACAGTTATTATAGTGGATGTTGTACATTAGTATTGACGAGCGCCATGTTTTACCTTTTGGCGTATGAACATGTGATACTACTTAAAAAATTACATTAATAAAATATGTCAACAAAATTAAAATTGAATAAATTAAATAACATAAATACAAAAGTTTAAAGATTAAAATTAAAAATGATTCATATAACATAATAGATTAATAATAATATAATAATGTCAATAATTGATAGCTACTAAAATATAAATGTCTATTTATTACAGTTTATCATTTAAAAATTCGTCAATGTGGTAGTATGCTTTTCTTGCAAGAAAACTATTGAGAGCGTTTTGAAATTGTTTCTTATTATTTATGGCCCTTATGGCAAGTGGAATTTTATTATAAACTATAGGTGCCATGCAAAATACACTTATTCTCATGAGTCGAGTTTTACACTCAATATGTTTCTGTAGAGTTCCCTCCCGACGGGAACCAACGGGATTTATATTGAAAGAGGCCGGATTATTTTTAACAAAATTTACTACCTCGCTCACATATACTGAAGGCAATGTAAGGATATTATGATTCCGAAAGTAAGGTTTACATGAATCTTCTTGCATTATCCCGAACATCGATCTTAGACATCTTTTTTGTGCCACAAATACATCTTGTTTGTCTGTGGAATTGCCCCAGAACATAATACCATATCTGAGAAGTGAAGCAACACACCCATGATAAGCTGTCAAAAGTGTTGTAAGGCTTGCAGCTTTTCTCAAATTATACAGAGCATAGGATAACTGATTTAGTCTCTGTACTACATTAGTTATGTGCGATTTCCAAGTTAGCCTATTGTCTAGTGTTAATCCTAAGAATTTAATGGAATGGGTCTCTGTAACTGATTTTCCTGAATTATTTATATTAATATCTAAGGGGTCATTATTACGTTGCTTAAAATTAATTAAATGGGTTTTTGTCAGGTTTATTGTCAATTTATTTGATGTCAGCCAATTAATTGTAGATTCCAATGTGTTATTTATGTCACTTTCAATATTGTTATTAGATTTGTCATAAGTAAATAAAATAGTACTATCATCAGCATACATATTAAAAAAGTGTTTGGTTACACTGGGCATGTCATTTATATAAATAATAAATAATAATGGGCCTAAGACTGTCCCTTGGGGGACTCCATGACAGACTGACCTTTCACTTGATGAGTAACAAGTCTCTACGTTAGTGTGCGGACTAATCCTTCGTATGTGTGTTACTTGTTGACGATTGCTGAGATACGATTCAATGAGTTTATTTACGTTCCCCCTAATGCCATAACATTCTAGTTTCTGAAGAAGTATCTTATGATTAACTGTATCGAAGGCCTTGGACATGTCCATGAACAGAGCAATGGTATTTTTTCGGAGGTCTACACCTGTGTATACTCGTTTTAAAAATTCATGTAATGCCATATTTATGGATTTATTTTTCCTAAATCCATATTGCTGGCTTGAGAAAATATTATTTGTTTCAAAATAATCATTTAGTTTGAAATTGATAACACTTTCAACGACTTTAGAAAATATCGGTATGAGAGCTATAGGACGATAATTACTCATGCATTTTTTGTCATCTTTTTTGTGTAGAGGTAAAATAGTTGTGACTTTAAGTCTATCTGGAAATATACCTTGCTCTAAACATTGATTTATAATATAGCAAAGAACAGGTGCTATTATATTTGATACACACTTTATGATTTTGGTGCAGACGTCATCATATCCAACACTATTACTATTTTTAAGTGAGTCAATTATTTTTTTAATATCTGCTGGAAAAGTGGGTGTCAGAAACATTGACTTTGGATAATTATTAGTAAATGTTAGATTGGAAACATTGCCAGCGCTGGTGGATACAGTGTCAGCAAAATAATCATTAAAGGCATTAGCCATTTTTGTTGGGTCTCTTATTTCTAAGTCATTATTCAAGATACTTGATATATTTTCTTTTGGTAAATTATTCTTATATGTATTGATCACTTTCCACATTGCCTTAGATTTATTGTCACATCCATGTATGAAGTGATCATTCTGAGATCTTTGAGTAAGTGCTATGACTTTCTTGTACCGTTTTGTATAATTTTCGAATGCTAATTTGTTTGTTTTTGTCGGTGATTGACGATATTTCCACAGCAACTGACGACTCTTCTTAGAACATAGTTTAATGCCCTTAGAAAGCCATTTCGGTCTCAGAGTTGTTGAGATTTTCTTTTTTATTTTTGGGAAACACAATTTGTAAAAAAGGGTGAAAATGTCATGAAAACTATTAAAAGCAACATTGGGATCATTACATTCGTATACATCACTGAAACTTATATTGCCAATATGTGTGGAAAACTTCTTTATATGTTCGAAGTTAAAGTCGCGTTTATAAGTGTACCAGTATTTAAGTTTGCACGATTTTCTTACAGGGATCTTTAGTATTTGAGCGGTATGGTCTGACAAAGCCAACTCTAGGATGTCACCCTTGGAACCACGTATGTTATGAATAATGTTATCTAGGCAAGTATTACTACGTAACCTAGTGGGTTGATTAAATTGTAACTTCACATTATATTGACACAACATATATTTAAATCTTTTCACGGTGTTACTATTTTTAAGAATATCAATATTAAAATCGCCACATATTACAAGTTTAAAATTATTTTCTTTACTTAGTGTACACAAAATTTCATCAAGCTTAGTTAAGAAAATGTTTATAGCTTCAATACTAGTTCGAGGGGGTCTATATATGCATACGACAAATATTTTATGATGAAGTAACCTTATTGCTGAACACTCAATGATACCATTAGTAGAAGATTTAACTAAACGATTCATATTTTCGTATTCGTAATGCTTTTGGATCATTATACAAGAGCCACCACTATGATTTGATCTGCAAGAATAAGATGCTAATTTGTAGTTCATAATGTGTAGGCGATGCAAGTCATTTTCGGTCATGTTATGTTCAGTTACACATAAAATATCTGCTTGTTTTCCGGCTTCTTTCAGTATTTCTAGATTAACCATAAACCGATCAGATTTATTAATGAGTCCATCAATGTTTTGATGAAGTATATAAATAAAATTAAACACGAAATAAATGGTCAGAATTAGGTATACATTCAATTGCCTTACTATTGCTGTCAAAGTTGTTAGAGTTAGTAGTATTATTTAAAGGAAATTTAACAATGTCAACATTTATATTATTCATTATATATTGATAAATTATTCTTAAACCATAATTATTTACTTTACCAGTTAGCATAGAAAACATATTGTCTAAGTTCAACCCTGCGTTTGTATCGAAGAAATATGCATACTTGTTATTTTGCAGTTCTACATTTAACATGTTATTGAACATTTCAATCTTGTAATTGTACATAAGGGCTCCTCGTACATATGTTGGTACGCAAATTATAATATTTGTGTGGGTTATTTCTTGAAGGGAATCCCTAATAATGCTTATAAGTTTTATAAAATTACAATTGATGTTAAAGTCATTTTCACCTAGTAGTATAACACAATAGTCATTAATACTAAAATTTAATATTTTAGCTTTTAAGTTACTTAAAAGTTGCTTCATAGTCATATTAGGGAATAAATACCGACAGTAATTGAATTGTTGTGAAAAAATGTCTTCAGCCACTTGCAGGGGCCCTGAGTTTTTTCTGTTGCTCAAGATACACAAGTTTCTTTTTTGCTCTATATTGGTTTCTTTTTGTGTTAACACATTCTTTGTTAATTCAACTTTTTCTATTGCTATGTCAATGTCAGGTTTGGTTTGTTTGTTCTTTTTTGTTTCTTTTTTAGTATTTATGTTTTTCTGTGGAGGATTTTGGATTTGCTTTTCATTTTTCTTCATATTAGTACATTTTAAGTTTTTATTATTGACTTGCGTATTTATTTTTAAATGTTTATTGGCATTTTGCTGCATTGGCGATGATATGTTTCGAGAAAATTGTTCATTTGTTATTACCTCTGAGTTGGCATTTAGTTCAGTTGTATGCATATTGTCGTTTTGATTATGCTTAGTTTGTGAATTATTTAAAGTTAATTTTCTAGAAGTTTTTGAGGGAGTTTTAATACTCACAGTTGTTTTTAAAAGTTCAATTTTTTTATTGCTTTGTTCTAACGATTTTTTCAAATGATTATTCTCCATTAATAAGTTTTCAATTTCTTTATGTGCAACAATCAGATCTTCCTTCATTTTTTCTATTTGTAATTTTAGATCTATAACTTCATAATCATCTATGGAATTATTTGGAAGGCTGTGCAAACTGGAGTCAAACAGTAATGTACTATTTAATTCTTCATTAGTAACTCTCGATATATCAAAAGATTGTGCTCTTCTCATACGTGTATTAATGTTTAGTTCTTCCATCATATATTAAATAAATAGCTCTCAAGCTTAAAACAACTATAGTTATAAATGTAGTATGAATAATAACGACCTTTTTTTTCGTTTTTCTTAAGCGTTAAATAAGCGCCCGTGTGAGTGTTCTTTAAACACCAATGTTAAAAATGACATATGTGTCTTCACTGGAACGCGCCCGACGTGACTGCGTAGGAAGTGGGAGGGGCTAATGACAATTGAAATATTGTTTACACTCAACGGATTTGCTATGGATTTCACAAGATAAGTTATTTTTTCGGCATAATTGCTATGTTTAGGCACTAGATAACTTTTTTTCGGTAGAAATAATTGCAAGTTAGTCTTTTTCACTATAATTTATGATGTTTACAATCACTTTTTAGTCAATAAGCACTGTCACTGTTTTTTTAGTTTATTTATGCCGAACGTTATTATTTCGCGTAACCAACGATATCACTTCGGCCTAGTATCTTAAGTTATCGACTTATGCACTTAAAACATTAAACACTATGTATATATTTAATTTACGAAATATTATTTACGGAGACGATATTGATATTCCTTGACAGTGTTGCCAGTCTACCTTATAAAATTATTCAATCGAATTAAATGAATAAAAATCTTACCAAATCTGATAATCAGTAATCGGTATTTCCTCCTCTAACATTAATCACACAGCGGCAACGATTTTCCATACTTAAAATTAAGGTGTCAATGTCTTGCTGGGGTATGCAGTCCCAAGTTCTTTTTAAATGTTCGAAAAGTTGTTCTTCTGTTGTCAAGTTGGGCGGAAAATCCCTCAATGCTCTTCGCTGTAACATGTCCCAGGCGTGTTCAATTGGGTTTAAGTCTGGCGACTGTGGAGGCCAATCTAATACCTGAACATCGTGTTCTCGAAGGGCGGCCCTCACCAGCCGCGCTGTATGGGAAGGTGCATTGTCATGCATGAGCTGAAATTCTTGCCCCGTTAGGGCCCTGAGCGGGACAATGACACGTTCTACTACCTCCTCACGGTATCTATGGGCAGTCATGCTGCCCTGAATCCAAATGAGTTGGGTTCGTCCGCCGATTCGTATTCCTGCCCACACCATAATTGTCCCGCCTTGGTAAGAGTGGACCTCCTGTGGATGTCGGAGACGGCTGACCCTGCCTGGAGTTCTCCAAACGCGTGTTCGTCTCGAATCTGGATGAAATCCATAGCGGGACTCATCAGTGAACAGCACCAATGACCATTGTTGATCACTCCATGTCAAATGTTCTTGAGCCCATAAAAGTCGCCTACCGCGATTGCCACGTCGCAGCGCTGGGACTCGTAGCGGTCTGCGAGCATGAAGACCAACTTCATGCAGCCTCCTTCGCACGGTTTGGTCGCTCACCAGCAGCTGCTGACCCTCCTGGAGCCTTTGCACTAGTTGCATCGCTGTGATATTGGGTAGTCTTCTGGCGGTCATTTGGAGAAATCGATCCTGTCTCTGAGTGGTAACACGATATCTACCTGTGTGCCGTTCTGCCACATCTCCAGTAGCGCGATAACGTGACCACAGCCTGGATACCACATTTTGGCTTGTGCCCAGAGACTCAGCAACGACGCGTTGAATAGCACCGTTTTGTAACATGCCAACTGCCCGTAACATTTCATCTCGACTCAAATGATGGCGTGGCATGACGCTAAAAAGCTTACACAACCAATTGAGAAAAGAAAATAAAACAATTTATCAGGTTTTCTTCAATTAACACGCAAAAAAAATTTTAATGCAACTTCTTGAAATTAGATACAACTCAAGATTGCGCTGTGCTTTGCGTGATTTCATTTGTTTCTCATTTTAATTTTTAAATTTTGAATAAAGAATAGACAAGGTTTAAATCTGTAAATAAACTTTTTAAGGAAACTAAATAGGTTTTAAACAATAAAGCCATGTTTGATTTCAAAATAACGTATCCCTAGACTTTGTTGATGTGTGTATAAGTGAAAAACAAAAATATTTTTTTCAACTTGCCCATACATGTGGGGTGTCCATGGATAGGTCTTCAAAAATGATATTGAGGTTCCTAATATAATTTTTTTCTAAACTGAATAGTTTCCGACGAGACACTTCCAAAGTGGTGAAATGAGTGTTCCCCCCCCCCCCTGTAACTTCTAAAATAAGACAATGATAAAACTAAAAAAAATATATGATGTATATTACCATGGAAACTAACAACGAAAATTGGTTTGAACGAGATCTAGCAAGTAGTTTTTTTTTAATACGTCATAAACCGCAATTTGCTTTCTTTTAATCAACTGAAATACTTGCTGCTACGGAACCCTTCATGTGCGAGTCCGACTCGCACTTGGCCGGTTTTATAACTCAAACATTGTGGTTTCTTTATATACTAAAAAAAATATCTTAGGACAACTTCCACACTGCCATCTAATCCCAATGACTATGACGGGCTTTACTTAAAGACTAGATAACGAAACCGTTGAATTCGTATGAAAATAATTGATTTATATTTTTTGTTCAGTATGTTATCTTTAGTAAATTCAACATGAATTTGATCCCCTGTTAGTGCAGTATTTGATCTTGAATAACAAATTCGCTGATATGCCGTATAATTTTGCAATTTAAGCGCCGACAACCACTATAAAATGGTATGGTTGTATCCGCAATTTTATTTTTAAAATAAAACAAGGAATGTATTTTTATTAGACACATTATGTACAGACGCCAGCACACCAAGCTACCCCAATCTATCAAAATTCCACAATTGAAAGTGAACCTTATGCTATTGTGATAACGTTGAAAATCTATAAAAGAAATTTTACATATTGGGGTAGCTGGCATCTGTACATCAATAGAAATTGTAAATTTGGGGTACAACACACAGAAATATTTTGATGCTTATAAATAATAATAAATACGGCAAAGAATAGCAAATACAGCACTCATGCGTTAGAGTGTTTTCTGCATGGCCCCATGCATTTACAACAATTACCGATATGTTGGGAGGCATTAAGTGTACCTTTATTTAAGAAAAAAATAAGTAACTTCTTAGTAAAAAAAGCTTATAATAATATCTCTGAATACTTTTCAGAACAAAATAATACATTTGTTTGGTTATGGTTGTTTATTTATTTTTTGTAATGTAATTACGTGATATATGTACCTATATTGAATGTGTAAAGTTGTTCCTCTTTGTTTTTAGGCGTTTGTTATTGGTCTTGCACCTTTCGCATGCCTTATGGTAAAATATGGCTGAACTGTATACTGTATAACACCATGTATTGTACCCATATCTGCGAAATAAAATATCTTATCTTACATTTTATTATAATCCAAATTTTACGTACTTATTTGATGTGGTACCCATACTAAGCATCTTAGTGACTAAAAGATGTTTAATGTTATGCTAGACGGCTACTGATTTTGAAGACATTTAGTCAAATACTAGCTGTGCCCCGCGGTTTTACCCGCGTTAAAATTTTATAAATTATCACAGCTCCTCTCCTGTAGGTGATAGCGTGATAATATGTAGCCTATATATTGACCCGACTTCTCAGTAATATTCATACAAAATTTGAAGTAAATCCATGCAGTACTTTTTGAGTTTAGCCCGAACATACATACAGACAAACAGATAAACAGACAAAAACTATATTTTTGGCTTCGATATCTATTGCAGATCACGTCCCAAGTATCCTTTTTAAAAAATATTCAATGTACAGTTTTGACTTTCCTTCGATTTTATTATATGTACCTATAAATAACTCCATAAGCACTAAGAATCCGCGCCGGATGGCACCCCACTAAGGGTTCGAAGTTCGTCTCAGCGCGGTTACGGACGTGTGGATGGGCTGGCATGGGAGATTCGGTTGTTGTAGGAACGCTTTCTGCCAATTATGGTATATAAATATGGGTATCTCAACACTACGAATGTAAACGAAGACTCACGGAGGACATTGGTGGCCATTTTCCGCCAATATTAGCCAATATTAGCCAATACTCGGTATAACACAAAGGATCTGTGGGGTCTATCTGTTAAGACTGTTTCATCAATTATTACTATAATCGCCCCACACTTAGCTACTGTGTTCAATTGCTGTGTTGCATCAGGTGTATTTCCTGACTCGATGAAGTATAGTAAAATCATTCCTTTGTTTAAAGCTGGTGATACTTCAGACCCTTCAAATTTTCGACCTGTTTCCATGCTGCCCACTCTTAGTAAAATATTTGAAAAGCTTATGCTTAGCCAGCTGCTCAGACACTTTAATATACATAATTTACTACACCGGAAACAGTTTGGATTCACAAAGGGTTGTTCAACCATAGATGCAGGGGTCAACTTATTAAAAAGTATATTCGCGGCGTGGGAAGACTCGCAAGATGCATTAGGTATCTTTTGCGATTTGTCCAAAGCGTTCGATTGCGTTCATCATGATACTCTGGTCAGAAAATTACACCACTACGGTATTAGGAACAAGGCTCTCGAACTTCTGACTTCTTACTTGGGCAATAGAATTCAGAAGGTCGAAATAAACGGTAAAATATCTCCGGGATCTCCAGTGGTAATGGGCGTCCCACAGGGGTCAATTCTGGGCCCATTTTTGTTTTTAATTTATATAAATGACTTACCTTACTACGTAAGGGATAAGCATGAGATTGTGTTGTTTGCAGATGATACTTCCCTGACGTTCAAAATAAACCGACAATTAAGCAATTTTGACGATGTTAATGATGCAATCTCTAAAGTTGTTCATTGGTTTAATGCCAATAATCTTGTGCTTAATGATAAGAAAACTAAAGTCATTAAATTCACTACACCGAATGTAAAACAGGCGACAACCAATGTACAACTTAATGGAGCTAGGTTGGACCCTGTTGAATCAACTGTGTTCTTGGGTATCACTATTGACTCAAAGCTACAATGGAGCCCACAAATAGAAAAACTGTCCGGCAAATTAAGTTCTGCAGCATATGCAGTGAAAACTATTAGACGGCTGACTGATGTTGACACAGCTAGAATGGTTTATTTCAGTTATTTTCATAGTGTAATGTCCTATGGAATTCTTCTCTGGGGTAGCTCTGCTGACATTGACACCATATTTATATTGCAAAAAAGAGCTGTAAGAGCTATCTATAATCTTGGCCCGAGAGTGTCTCTAAGAGAAAAATTCAAAGAGGTCAACATTCTAACTGTACCATCTCAGTATATATATGAAAACTTACTATATGTGCATAAAAATATCGATTCCTTCCGTAAAAGGAGCGATACACATAATGTAAATACTAGATATAAGAATAATCTCATACTGCATACTACCCGTCTCCACAAAATAAGTAACTCTTTTATGGGGCAATGTATAAGATTCTATAACAAACTTCCCAATGATATTAGAGAATTGTCTACGAATAAGTTTAAAAGAATTATTAAAGCCAAATTGTGTAGCAGGGCATATTACAAAATTTCTGATTATTTAAGTGATAAAAGTGCTTGGGATGGAGTTGTTCTGAGTCAACACACATGATTGTAATTAATCTTAAGTATATTTTATTTTAAAAAAGGATTCCTACTGAGTTTTCTGGCAGTGTTTCTCAGTAGCTGCCACGTCATGCACTACACGGTAGGGTAAATAAATATGACGATTCCACATAAATGTAAAATTTTTACGGAATAAAGTTACTTTGACTTTGACTTTAACATGCCGTCTCACTCATTTTTTTTAGCATGTCGTACCAGCATGTTAGACTGTATTTCAAACAAATTTTCCAAGAAAGAAAAAGAAAGAAAGAATAAAAGCTAAAAATGGAAGCTCGGAGAAAGATACACCTGGCTACACAACTATTTGGTATTATAAGCACGCGGAAACCAAGATATCTTTACGAGAAATTAACTTGGAGACAAGATCAAACAAAAAAGCATGTGCGATCTGTAACTAACCCTCTTTCCGTGCCTAGGCATCATACTGCTGCTTTCTGTGGGTGTTTTAAGTATGCAGCAACTAAGATCTGGAATGATCTCCCGCCACCAATTCGTAACCTTAAGACCAAGCAAACCTTTAGACTGCATATTAAACGGTTTTTTATGAGTGCTCAACTCCGTGAGTAGTCCCAGTATTAAAATTAGTACCTCACAGACGATCTTAATAAAAAAATGCTTTGTTTTTGTATATTTTTATATATAATTTTTTACTATATATATATTTTTTAAGTATATAACTCTTCGTTATTCAAATACAATTTACTATATTCAGCTGCCCTTTCTATGTTCGTGTTTTAGTTTTGCAAGTAATATTTTAGTAATGTGTTCTACCCTTTTAGGCTTAATATTATTAGAAGTAAATTCTTTATTTTTGTTACTGATTTAATAGGTCTTCCACCGAGGAGACGCTAAAGTTGTCACTCTCAGGTTGTGGTTGAAAATCAGTTTTCCACTGGTGCTGCTTTATGCATTGCCACGGTACCCAAACTGAACCGCACCCTATTTTTGTTCCAAAGCGGCGCACTATGTAAGATGCGCTTATTATTGATGATGACATATAGTTATAAGAATAGTCATATTATATTTGTTAGTACAGTTTTAAGAAGTAGTTAATAAGTTCATCTCAATTTGTTTAATACGCTGTGTTTTAATATTTATAAGCGCCGATGTTTTGAGCAAAAATAAATAATATTTTCTTTCTTCTTTCTTATTTTCTTTCTTCTTCTTTTTCCAAGAAAGAAAAGTTGCCAAGTCACCTCTAAAAACACTGCAAACCACAATCTTTTGTATTCATGCAAAGCGATTTCTCTGTTATTTTTTATTCGATGCTTTCCGTGTGATCCCATAAAAATGTTAACCAAATTGGTGGCAGTTTTTTTTGTGAAGCGCACGGTAGTCGACCATTAGACCAGATGATAAGGATAAAAAATCCTGTTATGGCGAGAGGGTCTGTGGCGGCAGTTATAAGTTCGATAAAATTCCTTATAACATCTACCCGTGATAAATGCGGTACAAGACGCATAGAAGCCACGTCTCTCCGCAGTTGTCACACTGTTTGGTTTGATCCTCAATTAAACCAAACAGTGGGACACGTGTCGTCAATGACCATTCTAACTGCTCAAAAGGAAGAAGTTAATATTGTAGTGCCCCGTCCCAGAGGTGGTAACAGTATTCCATATTAGGCGATATTTGCGGCTTATATAATTGGGAGGCGATGAGCCCATGTAAAGTATCGACTAGCTCTGCGTAAAACGCTCAGCATTTTGGAGTCCAACTTGACCTTGTATTGCCTATTTTATTACACCTTGAATAATGTACTGGTCAGGTTGGCGAGCACGATATATCGGATTGAGTACAATGCCATTAATAACCTTGACTTGCTCTAGGTAAGTCGTCATATTTATATATATATATCAGTGGGCTACATACCAGCTAGTAGGTCACCTGATGGTAAATGATCACCGCCGCCCATGTACGCTCGCAACACCAGAGCGGTCGCGGGTGCTTTGCCGGCCTTTAAGAGTCAGCAAACCAGTGTTGCTGACCCTTCCCCCCGCCCCGATGAGCTCTGGCGACCTAACTACCTAACCTAACCTAACACGCAGAAACACAACATTAAGTTAAAGGAATGTATTCTGTAAGGTGGAGGTACTTCCCCAGTTGGGCTGCTCTTTGAGCGAATCATTGCTTTACCCTGCCTATCTTAAAACCATCCGTATCGCCTAAGATCTCCATGGGACGGGATTGGTGAAGATACATAGCAGCATATATATAGTACATACATGTATTACTACGAACTACCGCTTTCATTCTTATTACATTCATATTACACACACCCACCTATAAACGCATAGTAAACACAACATAATTAAAATACTGAATTAATTAACTACAGTTTCAGCAATGTCCATTACCATACATACGGATTAATGGTCATGCAAATATGTACTGTATATTCTTGTGCAATACGGTTCAATTTTCATTTTGATAGATATATCACCTATAATAATATACGCGGTGGGGGTCGGTACATTGAGATATCGAATAATGAAACGAAGTTGTTTGACTCACATTTCATATTAGCTATACCGCGAATAGATAAATGTTTGTTTAAACAACACACTATGGCTTATCCCCCGCGTCAATAAGCGTGATATAAACTGCGTCGTCGGTAGACCTAAACTTAGCTCACTTTTTTAGGGTTCCGTAGCCAAATGGCAAAAAACGGAACCCTTATAGATCTATGTTACTAGAAATAATATCTAATGTATACAACTATATTACTACAAACATGTTCTGACTATTTACAAGCGCTTTTTTAAAGTCTACGTGAATAAAAACCTTTTTTATTTATTTATTTTTTATTTATTCGTCATGTCAGTCTGTCCGTCCGTATGTCACAGCCAATTTTTCCGAAACTATAAGAGCTGTACTGTTGAAACTTGGTAAGTAGCTGTATTCGGTGAACCGCATTAAGATTTTTACCCAAAAATAGAAAAAGAACAATAATTTTGGGGGGTCCCCATACATAGAACTGAAACTCAACATTTTTTTTCATCGTGCCCATACATGTGGGGTGTCAATGGATAGGCCTTCAAAAATGATATTGAGGTTTCTAATATATTTTTTTTCTAAACTGAATGGTTTGCCCGAGAGACACTTCCAAAGTGGTAAAATGAGTGACCCCCTCCCCCCCTGTAACTTCTAAAATAAGAGAATGATAAAACTAAAAAAAATATATGATATAAATTACCATGCAAACTAACAACGAAAATTGGTTTGAACGAGATCTAGCAAGTAGTTTTTTTTAATACGTCATACATAAATCGTAACCCGCAATTTGCTTTCATTTAATCAACTGAAATACTTGCTGCTACGGAACCCTTCATAGGTGAGTCCGACTCGCACTTGGCCGGTTTTTTTTTAACAAGACGTTAACATTTTGCCAAGAGCCTTTCACTGCTTCAGCGGACAATAGAGAGCTCAAGCCGTCTAGGAAATATAACTACAAACTAGGTACACACGGCTACATATCAAGCTATACATTTCCAGTACAAGCTCGTCTCGCGTTGTACAGGATTTCCATACAAGTCAGCTTATATTCGATATGCATAGCTTGATATGTAGACGTGTGTACCTTTCGAGCTCGAACCTTGACTCTGGGTGGTTACTGACGGAGATGTGCATGAGTGTCATTATCTTTAGAGATGTTGTATGCAACTCTCGCTTTACGTTAATAAGCGGTGATCTGTACTTCTCGTCTGATTGAGAATCAAAGAGGATGTAAGAAGGGACGAATACAAACAAAAGGTCATGGAGGACGCTTGTGGTCACGGCGCGTTCGTGGTCGTACTTTCTACCAGCGAGTCCGATATAACGGATTGTGTGTGTTTGTCACAAGACCCACAAGATTTTCTAATCATCTTGACATCATCCGGATCTCCCATGACGTTCTTGGGGTGCTTACGTTTGAGGTGAGAAGGGGTGTAATTGAACGCCTTACCACCAATGGCTTGTTCGCTTGCTTCATCCAATGCTTGATGGTAGGCAATTGGAGATCGTCGTAAAGGCTTATGCTACTGACGTACCATGGAGCGCCCACGGAGCGCCTCATGTACCGATTCTGAAGCGTTTGGAATTCGCTCACATTATCCCGCGAGAACAGTAAATGCAAAATAATGATGAATTAGGTAGATAAGGTGTGAAAGCGTAACAAAAGGACTCACATACCCATTTATAGTATTGGTAACAATGTCTGACAATTCTGTTTTTTTATATAAAAACAAGGCAAAAGGCAAGTGGGTCGCCTCATGGTAAGTGATCATTGCCACCAAGGGCACCAGACGGGCCGCAAATGCGTTGCCGGCTTCTAATTAAGGAATAAGCTCACTTCTTGAAGGTTGCTATGCCATACCGGAATAAAAATACCACGGCCGTTAATTATTATTGATTCTACAGACGTAAAAAAATCTTGTAAAATGCACGGTCCATGGTCGGGACCGTGCACGTGACAAGAGTTTAACAAGACACAAGAGTTTTTACAAGAAACAAGAGTTTTTACAAGAAACAAGAGTTTATTTACAAGAAACAAGAGTTTTTACAAGTAACAAGAGATTTTTCAAGAAACAAGAGTTTTACAAGAAACAAGAGTTTTACAAGAAACAAGAGTTTCACAAGAAACAAGAGTGTTACAAGATGTTTCCGGGAAGAATACACCCAATAACAGTCCGGTGTCTGGAAGTTGGCAGTCTCAGATTCGGAATACGTCGTGTCGGATATTTGTCCCATAAGATTATGACGGTGAAGGGTAGAGAGCACATCTGTATTTGGACTACCTCGCTACTGCAGTGCCTCAGCTATGTTCGCCGAAGCGCGAACTGATTGTTTTATACAACAATACGGAAGCGCGGCACATCGCTGGTGCGCAGGGTGCGAGCTAGTTCCAACATAGTGCTGAAAATGATCGCGGACAGGATTGACTGTCCGTTTATAAGAAGGTGCATGCATATTGTAGCGGCGGAATGTAATTAATATTATATTTTATTACTAACACCTAGGCTAAGTTTTACTAACAATTATGAGTTTGTAAAAAACTTGAAATAAACGTTTTATTATTATTATTATTATGTATTTGCGGCACACAATACATGTGCACTAAGTATAATACAAGGTGCGTAGTTTGTTACCTACCGTGGAGTTTGGCCGCCGTAACCTAAATTTGGGCAGCCCT
Source organism: Pseudoips prasinana (assembly GCA_951640165.1). Classification (NCBI taxonomy): domain Eukaryota; kingdom Metazoa; phylum Arthropoda; class Insecta; order Lepidoptera; family Nolidae; genus Pseudoips; species Pseudoips prasinana. Next base: position 7,947,739 of record OX621236.1, read on the forward strand.
ATTTTATGCCTGGTAATTTACATTGCCGGACCGGCCCCTTGTAACGAATCTTGCAGAAGGTCAGCGATGATGAAAATATGTATTAAATATGCATAGGCCATGCATACGAATATGCAATTTAAGGCGTAATACGAATTTGCAATTTAAGGTGGAGCATTAGCATTTTAAATATTCAACGATTTTATTCTTAAACTTAATGCAAATGAAGATTAATTTCTTTGACGACAATGGATACAAACAAGAAAATTTGCTTATTTTAACGCAATTGGCGGCCTTATCGCTAAAAGCGATCTCTTCCAGTCAACCGATTTACGTTGAATGGACCAGAATTGAAAGAATCTGATGAAGGTAGCAAGTAACGAGGTTTTGTAAACGAATTGCTATTGAAGATGGCTTGGGCATTTAGAAAGGTTAAATGAAAGAAAATTCACAAAAGTATACCTGGCCTGTGTGAGTGATACAACAGCAAGGAACCTCGTTGAACATTGTCTGACCAAATGGGAGACATTCTCAAGAAAGGCCAGGTCAAAAGTAAACAGGCGAGCATGTATGAAGAATATAATATATGACAGTAAACGAAGCAAAAGAGGTGTGCAAAGTCGTGACAAATGGTAATCCGTTGTCTCTCCCTAATCCTCTGGGAATAGACAGTCTATGTATGTATGTATTTCAATAATTAACTTTTTCTTTTTTACGACTATTGTTTTTTGACATTTATATTTCCCACCCGCAGAACAATTTTATTCAGTCGAATTTAATTTACATAAGTAAGGAGTTTGAATTTTTTAAGTAAGAGGTTTGTAAGGAATTTAATTTACATAATTACTGTTTTATAAACATACAACCGAATTCAATTTTTCTTTATGAATCCTTTGCCTGTCCTTTGTTTGAACAAACTGTATAGGTACCTATGGAACCAATCGGAATCATTACTTATCGAATAATAAAAAAACAATATCAAACCGATGTTGATTTTTACAAATAACGGACAAATCGTGTAAATTCCTTTAATTAACAATAGTCGTTATCAATTGACGCATTGCCATTGGTTGCGTTGTAATTCTAAGGTATAATGTTCACTTAGACCAACAATAAAAGCCCTGTAAAATAATATTTCCCAATAAATAAAACTTGAGATCGAGACCTGGTATTTGACAACAGTTAAATTGTTACATTACTAATGTCGCACGTATGTATGAAAGGCGGAGTTTTGGCGCCAACACGGAAAAAGACGCATCAAAGCTGTTTTATTTTCAAAAACTGATGTAAATTCGAGTTTTATGTGTAAATATGGTGGATTTTAGACATAACATCTTCGACAACGTACACAAGTGGAGGAAAGTGCGATATTGCCGTGAATTGTGTTTTTCTGTGTTGTAACCAAAACTCCATAAAGCCTCCAGTAAAGTCTCCACTGCTTTACTGGGGTTGGACAAGGACTATATATGACTTGACTGTGACGGACTTTACTTGACAATGACGGAAATAAATTATATAAAACTATAATTACTGAAGGCTCATAAGGCTAAAGAAGCCAGAGCCGTAAAACGGAATAAAAAAAAATGTATGAAAGGCGGATATGGATTTATCTTAACTCATGACTAGCGGTGCTAGCATGGTTCATAGGCAATGGTGACCGCTTATCATCAGGCGAGCTGTACGCTTTACCGAGTTGTTAGGGTTTTCTGTGATTTTATTGGTCGAAAGGCCTGGTGAAGAAAGGCCAGGTACAGAAGTACACTGAACAGGCATATATGAAGAATATCATGAGAGTAAACATATTTAAGCCAAAGATAATTTAAATAAATATCTTGGTACAACTAACAAACTGCCATCTGATCCCAAACTAGGCAGAGCAACTAGACAACTGGTATACATACTTATATATTTCTTCTAAATACATATACCTCATAGATAAATTAGACACATTACAAACGATTGTGCTCATCCCACAAAGATTTATCCCGGGTGGGAATCGAACCCACATACTCTAGCTTAGCAGTCAGGGTCCCTAAACACGAGACCAAAAGGTCAATTTAATTTCTGTACCACGGTAATCAAATTCTTTTTCCCACGATACTTGCAATATCTTTTAGCAGTGGTCTTGCAGCTGATACGATGAGACCGAGTGATATTCGTCGGTGTCACCCACCACCCAGCAACCATAGGTTATTCTAATATATACATACATACATAGACTCATGCCTGTTTCCCAGAGGGGTAGGCAGAGACAACGGATTTCCGTTTGTCACGATCTTTGCATACTTCTTTTGCCTCGATTACTGTCATTATATTCTTCATACATGCTCGCCGGTTTAGGGTACTTCTGACCTGCCCTTTCTTGAGAACATCTCCAATTTGGTCAGAGAATGTTCGACGTGGTCTTCCCCTTCCGGTTGTCCCATTCACACAGGCCAGGTATACTTCTTTTGTCAATCTTCTTTCATTCATCCTTTCTAAATGGCCAAACCATCTCAGCATGCCTTTTTCAATCTTTGTGACTACATCCTCTTTCACACCACAACGCTCTCTTACATCAGTGTTTCGAATTCTGTCTCTCAAAGTCACACCACACATACTTCTCAGAGCTCTCATTTCCACTGCATTTATTTTACTTTCATTCTTTTTCTGCCATACCCAACTTTCACTTCCATACATTAAAGTTGGCACTAACACTCCATCGTGCACGGCTAGTCGAGCCTTCTTTGATACTTGCCGGCTACTCATAAAGGCGTGTAATTCTAATATATAATCAGCATATATTTGCTATACATAAAACATCATTGTAGTGAAGCATTTTTATTAGCATGTGACAAAGTGAGTAATAGAGTGAGTCATGTATTGCACTTGTTCACCCTTCGAGCGGCTGGAACACAATATACAGTGAATTTAGATAGTAAGTATACTTGTATTACATTGTCCGTATCGGCGGGTCAAAGTTAGATTTATACAATGTGTCACATAAATAGCGTAGAAAGTCACAGAGGTCAATCAGTCTATCAACAACGTACAAAATACAACATACTGCATGTGTGGCGCAGCGGTTAAGACACTTGCCACTTCATGCACCGGGTTCAATTCCCGCGCGGGACAACTATTTGTGTGACAATTTTTTATTTTTTTTTCTTTATTTAGATAATTAGTAACTTAAGTCTAATACATTTTTAAAATCGCCAAACTATATTGTTTAACGGCGAGAAGCGCTCTTATTCTACTACTTAAACCTACTTTACTCTATATATTATAATTCTAATAAGCTACTTAATCATATTATAACTATCAACAGATATCATATGTACTTATTTACTACAACAGTGCATCTTTTAATTTCTTTTTTAACAAGCCAATACTGATTTTTGGGTTCTGTCTTAGTAGATTCATTTTATTAAATATTTTGGGAACCATAAATTTATTTGTCCTTTCTCCATAATAGTTAGTCACTTTTGGTTTAGTTAGCATTTGTTCCCTCGCCCTTCTGGTATTATATTTATTCTCTATTACCTCTTTGTATTGATCGCTATAGTAGTATTCTAGTCCTATTAAATATTCAACTTTTTTGTCAATTGGCAATATTTTACATATATAAAATAGCTAATACATAATTATACTCGGCTTCGTCCTCTTAGATTAGCATCAATATAACACTTGTAGTACCGCGCAGTATTCGCCGCTTGCAACACTAAATTTGAGGTGACGTATAGAAATTTTGACGTTTACTTGACGTCTGTCTGTTCGCGCCACTTCATTCGCGTTCTAGTGTTTTGCCGCTTTGCATGTATTCCGTTAAATATATTTAAATTCAGTGTTAAAATGGTTTAACTAAGTGAAGTAATTGAGTCAACATGTCAAAAAGAAAGATAACTGACAAAAATTATGAACAATAGCTGAAGAAATGGAAGGGGATCGACGAATTCCATCGTCAGAAAAGAAGTGAAAAACCTGTATAACGCAGCTGGGTGCGGGTATTGTCCAGTTCTTCGGAGTCGTCGGAGGATGTGAAGCATCATTGTCGGAAAATATGGTTAGTAATGAAAAATTACACATACTTTTGTGACACTTACCCTCAATTACTAGCTTTATAAAAAATCATTCATAGATATTGCAATATGGTATTGTGGACAGCTATTAGGGCTGTTTCTTACCAAAACTATGGCGTTGTGGATAGCTACCAGGGCTATTTCTTCACCAAAATAATCGTTTGACGATTGAACAATATCTACCTACTTATCTAGCGATAATAAGTTTTGTGAACAGTACATAGGTCTGCTTCTTAACTCACGCGCTATGATATAATAGTCTGATATGATTTTAATTGATTTTCAAATTAAATCATTCATAGATATTGCAATATGGTATTGTGGACAGCTATTAGGGCTGTTTCTTACCAAAACTATGGCGTTGTGGATAGCTACCAGGGCTATTTCTTCACCAAAAACAATCGTATGACGATTGAGCAATATCTACCTACTTATCTAGCGATAGTGAGTTTTGTGAACAGTACATAGGTCTGTTTCTTAACTCACGCGCTATGATATAGTCTGATATGATTTTAATTGATTTTCAAATTAAATCATTCATAGATATTGCAATATGGTATTGTGGACAGCTATTAGGGCTGTTTCTTACCAAAACTATGGCGTTGTGGATAGCTACCAGGGCTATTTCTTCACCAAAAACAATCGTATGACGATTGAGCAATATCTACCTACTTATCTAGCGATAATAAGTTTTGTGATCAGTACATAGGTCTGTTTCTTAACTCACGCGCTATGATATAGTCTGATATGATTTTAATTGATTTTCAAATTAAATTATTCATAGATATTGCAATATGGTACTGTGGACAGCTATTAGGGCTGTTTCTTACCAAAACTTTGGCGTTGTGGATAGCTACCAGGGCTATTTCTTCACCAAAAACAATCGTATGACGATTGAGCAATATCTACCTACTTATCTAACGATAATAAGTTTTGTGAACAGTACATAGGTCTGTTTCTTAACTCACGCGCTATGATATAGTCTGATACGATTTTAATTCATTTCCAAATAACGAAGTTATGCGCGCGACCATGCCGCGCCACTGGGTTCTACGTGTTTGTCGCAGATGCGACTTACACCACCCACCCTGCCGAAAACCCTGCCGAAAAATCCCAAAATCACTTTTTGGCCCGACCCGGGATTTGAACCCAGAACTTCATTTTCTGCGGTTGAACACGCTACCGCTAGACCAACGAGGCAATGTCAATATAGTGGTATATAAATTAACTAGACGTAACTATTGACGGGCCTGTTGGCGTGGTTGGCAAATGCTTGCTTTTTGCGCCGGAGGTCGTGGGTTCGATTCCCATCCGGGACGGATATTTGGTGCATGAACGTGTCTGTTTGTCCTGAGTCTGGGTGTATTTATCTATATAAGTACGTATGTAGTTATGTACTTCATTTACAAAAGAAAAGTAGTATATCAGTTATCTGGTTGCCGTAGTGCAGGCTTTGCTTGGTTTGGGATCAGATGGCCGTGTGTAAATAATGTTTAATTTTTATTAACTATGTGATTAGTTCCATCAATAAAGACATGAAGAATGCCGAGGCCGATAACTTTCTCTTTGGGGATACACTTCCTGATAGTTTAAAAACCGCAAAAATTAATCGAAAATTATTGAAGCAGAATTGAAAATTATTACTGCCACTAAACCTGACCCCAGCAAAAAGTTTGCAATGCCCGCATCATTGTCAAAAATCTGGAGGACGCACCAACCGGAAGACGTCGCAAATTCGGCGGCGCCGCTGACAACTGAGGTAAAATATGCTGGTAGACTAGCTTATTTTGTTGATCAATGGTCACTCACCACTAAAGACCCATTGGTCTTTGTTGTTCAGTTGTTCAGCTTTGTCTTCACCACCTAGAACTTGTTCTAGTTTAGAAAACTTCCACTTTCCACAATCAAAGACCTAATTTAATTTCTATTGGTGGATTCTCAGGCTTTCAGCCGCATCCGTGTTTGTCTAAATAATTAGGACAAGAATGGACCTTCGCTCGGTTAAGATTTTGAATTGAATTGGGGCTAAATACATATTTAACCGAACGGTAAAATGAGATTTATACTAAACTTAAAAACTTTAAACATAATGATAAACTGACAATATTTTAAATTATAAGATCTTCACACAGCTCTGAAACCTATTCCTCGTGACTGTTTTATGACTAAACTCGATTTTAAAGATGTTTATATCTGGATAAATTCCATGTATACTACAAAAATTATCGTTTTTAATGGAACGCTTTCAGCGCCAGCATAGTGTCCTATGCGTCCACATAGTAATGAAACCAGTCACTAACGTTTTGAGGTCAGCCGGGCTGATATACAAAGTGTACCTTGACGACGAGCTTCTAATTGCATATTAAATTGCATCACGCCGAACAAACATTGTTAATTTCTCGGCTTCAATATCGATGCCAATCTCCAGTCTTGGACTGGTGGGATAGGACGAGTGGGCTCTCTGTGAGCCGCATCGATCTGGAGATCAATTCAGATGTCTCAACAACAGGGTGGGGGGTGGCTTGTGGTGAGAGCAGAGGTAGTGGTTTATGGAGTACTGAGGAATCCTCCCAGCATATTAATTATTTAGAAATATTAACAGCATTTTTGGTTTTAAAATTTTCGCCCCAGATTTAACCAACTGTCAGCTTTTACTCCGAATCGATAATGCGACAACAATATCTTATATCAATCGCATGAGTGGTGTCCAGTACCCACAATTAACAAAGGTTACCAAAACCCGGTGGCAGTGGTGCGACCGTCGTAGCATTCATGTGTTTGCGTCCAATATTCGATGGACGGATTAAATAAAACACACTCTCCAGATATTGATTTCGTTCCTAGTAGGATCATTAAAAATGCAAAAGCTATCTTGAAGATCTTGGCATTGCGACCCAAATGCGCAAGCAATCAATGCATTTACAATATATTGCTCGTCATGTTATTTCTACTCCTTTCGTTTATTTTCTATGGTACTTAAACCACTAAAGAAAATATTAGAAGACAATAAAGAAGAATTATGGTCTTGCCAGTCTGGCCGACACAACCTTGGTATCCGCTCTAAAAAGCCTGGTATCTTCCCATAGCCTCTTTTTTAAACTAAGTCACTACTGAGTGCTCTCATTACAGAATCCGCAATATGCCCTCGCAAGTTACCCTGGCGGCGACATTATTATATAGTCGGCACTAGCCAAAAGGAATATCCTTTCGTCGGGGTTAGACGTGATGTTAGTATATCTCTCGATAAACTTGGATAAAATATATTTATATTGTATTACAACAACGTAATGCTAGTATCCCACAAATATTAAGATGTTTTTGTCAAACTGTATAAAAATGAAGGGGCTCAATTTCCGTCGTTCCGCCTTCGCCCAGGTTATAGGGGAACATGTAGAACTCGATGAGAGCATCAAGAGATTTTTAAAGGTATATACCATTGGGGATCTCCACTCGCAAAGGATGACACTACCTGGGACGTCACTCTGGTATTAAATTATTAGAAAAACTTTACCCTGATGAATCTGTCTCTTGAGGAGATTTCAATATATTTGCCTTGCTCGCACTAGTGACCGCTCACACAGTACAAACACTGTCTAAAATCATTATAGATAACATTTCAAGGTCATATTCTCAAATGGGAATATAAATTAATGATTTTATAAAGAACTCCCGAATTGGGTCTCCTCAACCAATCAACTTATGCGTGGCTCGAATACTGTTATTTTACATAATGTAACGCGTTATTTGCGTGGGATTGAACACAGCGCCCGCCACGCCGCCGCGTCCGCTGTGCCGGCACGGATGACGCCGGCACGCACATCCTCGATCGGTTGGACGGCTTCTTTTGGTTCCTTTTGGTTCTACTTCAGACCATTGGACGGTCACATCACATTATATTAAAGAGCTCATTTAAAGTCTTTCTCCTCTGTTTTTTTTTGCAAGAATGCAAGCCATATTCCACGATGTAAATCTCTAAAAGTCTACAAGTGTTATATTGATGCTAATCTCTTCGGACGAAGCCGTCGTATAATTATGATAGAACTTCACGTACAGGTAAGTTCGTTTAATCATTAATTATACATACATACTTGTTCTGAGTCTGAATGTACTTTGTGTCCGTCAACTATATTATTATGTTTGTGAAGTACCCCGCAAACGACACAGGGATTAATGTTCCTGGAGCAGAAACAGTCCTTTCATACAAAAAAAAACATTCAACTGAAAATATTTTTTATTCGTGTCAACATTGGAAATCCTGTAATTTATGTTGTCACGATATTATTACTTATGTTCTTTCTTTTTCAGACTTTTTAAACATTATTTATATGGAACATATCGAAAACATTCCTAAATAATATTTATGTATGTTAGAGAATAATATTTAATACCTAGCTGTACCCAGCGATTTCACATGCAAACTTTATAAATTACAGCCTATATGTTATTCGGATATATTATATAAGCTATATTACTACAAACTTTCATCAAAATCCGTTCCGTAGTTTTTGCGTGAAAGGGTAACCAACATCCATACATTCATACCCACAAACCTTCGAATTTATAATATTAGTAGGATCATCATCAACCTAATATCGTCCCCTGCAGGAAATAGGCCTTCAACTTAGTTTTCTATAACGTTGCCACTGGGCAAACCCCTCCAGGTTTGCCCAATACTTCAGATTTTTATCGGTGAGACATTTTTCAGCGCCTTACATTTTTTCATCCGTCTATCGCATGTCATTACGATATGCGATAGACTGGTCGTATCTCCTGACCACCATTAGTTAGAATTTACATTCTCAATCATTTGTGCAAGTGCTCCACGGTATTTGTGATCAATACTGTATTTATTAATATAAATGATGTTCACTTGATGGACAACGATAAAGCTAGTGACTCAAATAAACCGGCCCACGAGGAAAAAACGAAGAATAATGGGAAAATAAATTAATTTTACGCCGTAAGAGACAAAGTTCCACTTGCATCGTATTTATAAAACCACACTTTTTTTTTAAATTGACGGGCCTGTTGACGTGTTTGGTAGATACGCTGCCTTTCACGCCGCAAGTCGTGGGTTCGATTCCCACCCGGGACAAATATTTGTGTGCATGAACATGTCCGTTTGTCCTGAGTCTGGGTGTAAATTATCTATATAAGTATGTATCTACAAAAGAAAAAATAGTATATCAGTTATCTGGTTTCCATAGCACAAGCTCTGCTTAATATGGGATCAGATGGCCGTGTGTGACTAATGTCATGTCCCAGGATATTATTATTATTATTATATTTTGTTACGTTGGACACACATTTTGGTACTTTGTATTAAACAAAGTACCAAAAACAATTTAGAGAGCTTTACTGGCATGACGGTACGAATTGCTGTGCTAAATATGAATATTCAGGCTTTCTAGTCTATAATACGTATAATAAGTATAGTATAGAGAGAAATGGGCATCCTTGAAGGAAGCCTTTATCCTGCCTGGGGACCCTGCTTAACACCCATTTAGTAAAGTAGGTAAATAAATTAGCAACTAAGTGTAATGTAGCATGGTCAAATAAAGGCTTTTTTATTTATAAGTTTACGCTACGTCCTACGTAGGCTATAGTAGTTCATGCACACAAATATCTGTCCCCACCCAGGATCGAACCCACGACCTGCGGCGATAAAGCAAGCATTTACCAACCACGCCAACCCGCTTCCATGAGACTGGTCACTTATAAACATTCCTGATGTTGTAAGGAATCAATAAACAAGGAATCATTTTGTGCATTGCGTCGAAACGTTAACAAGATGCGGTTAACTGAACTCTCAAGGGCGGACGACGGCCGCGTCCTGAGCCGGTTTTAGCCATGACACGACCACAACCAACCAACTACGCATACCCATATGCGAAATAATTGGGACTTCCTTTGGGCTTACAATTAATATATTAAGAGCTCTCTTAATTCATGCAAAAGGCTAGCATGTCGTGAGTCAGCCAGAGTGAGCTTACTGTGTGGTGACGGCATAGAATATATTACGGCATATTTGGAAAAATGGCTTAAAAGAACTAGTATATAGAAACGGTCCCTAGTCTCTATATACTAGTTCTTTTAAGCCATTTTTCCAAATATATCCATGAGTATGAATCTTCGAATGAAAGAGAGCTTAGAGAGAGCACACGACGAAAAGTCATAAAAAATGAAATGGTCCCGAAATTGAATATTGCTAAACATTCTGCTCAATACCAAGCTATAGAATTTTTTAACAGGTTACCTACTGATTTAAAATCAATAATTTACAATTATTCGCTATTTAAAACTAAGCTAAAGGCATTCTTGATTGAAAATTGTTTATATTCAGTATCGGAGTTGACAAATTCAAATAATAATGAATGTATCAGATCCAAGTTATTAATTGCTCTGGTTAATTTTATTGCAAAAGTTCTGTGTGGTGTATATTAGTGAGTTTTATTTTATTTAATATTATTTTATTATTCAATATTTTTGACTGTTTATGTAATTGTTTATTGTATTTATGTAATTGAAAATTGCTAGTTATAAGTGAATTGTATTTCAGACACTATGTATTTTGTTAACGAATTAATAAATGAAATGAAAATGAAAATATCATCACCCCATCTCATCCCGTGGGGGACGTAGAAATCGACCGAGGGAATACCTACCAGAGAATGGACAGCAGCGTTTTTCTGTGAACTATGACAAAAAACTGCGATCGCAAACCCGTCTGCCAAGCGTGGTCATTATGGCATATCCCCCATTCCTTGGGGGAGGCTTTTGTCCAGCAGTGGACGTTTTTTGGCTGACATGATGATATTGAAATTCATGCAAACTGACGGACGGACTGGTTTGTTGATCTAGTGGTGTTTAATACCCACCAAATCTTTATGTGATAAGCAAGATTATTGGTTCTGTGTCTGGGTGTAATTTATCTATATATATATATGGCCTTTGCGTCTGTTACAGACGATTTACGGCGCATTGTCTGAGAGACATTTTTTTTGGTGGCTAAACAAACCGATGCGAGAACGACATAGCCTGCCGCAGGCCTGACAAGAGAAGTTTGCGGTGGTTGGTGCCGAGCCGCTTTCATGTCGTCAACTTATCTATAATATTTATAAATATATAAGTAGATATGTACCTATATCAGTTGTTTGGATGCCATAGTACAGGCTGTGCCTAGTTTGGGATCAAATGGCGGTGTGTCAGACATCAATTGCTGTGGCCGATCTGGAACTTTCTAATTAGACTCCCACCTTATGAGCAAAGAAAACTGTCTAGGTGGAGACTGTCGTGAAACCCCAAAATGGACTGTATTTGTGGAGCATCGGTCCAATCAATGTACTACCTAACATCGTGCCCAGCCTGCCCGGCCACATGATAATGGCAGGATCTTAGGAATGCCACAAACAGGGCAGTCAGTGTGGCCAAGTTCTGGGCCACAAGCATTTTATTAGTTTGCCATCGACACGCTAAGAAGAAGTTGTCCTAATGTTGCATACCTACATACCTCCATGGTATTTAATACCTCTATGGTGAGAGAGTAAACGGTTTTCAATTGACACGTCTCTCATTCATTAATTGCTTTCCGCATTGTAAATAAATGTTTACATAATGAACAGTGTTTTTATAAAGATATATCACCCAAGATAGTGTACTTTGTGTCCGTTATGTGCTAGTAATTACCCCGCGACTAAAGGATTAATTTTCCTAGTGCAGGGACTTTTTTTGTAAAATTGTATGTACAGACGCCAGTCTATCCAGCTACCCCAATCCGTCAAATTTATCTTATAGATTTTGAACTTTATCACAAAATTATAAGGTTGAATTTCAATTGGGGAAATTTGACAGATTGAGGAGCTTGATGTGATGGCGTCTGTACCTAGGTTATGTGTGGAAGTGACTCACCTTATGTGTAGTATTCGTCGCACTGTAGACGATGACATTGCCGTAGACTGCGTTGAGGATATTGAGTACGGCCATCATGGCGACACAGACAATCATGTTGCTAACGCATGGACCACTACGTCTCGCACGCTCCCACGCTAGATGGAGTCGGCAGATGAGGTGGTCGCATGGTTTTCACACCTGGAAACAAAACACCATTGTCATTCACCCATAATGTTAATTTTAATACAGCAACTATTTACTGAATATAATTTTATAGCATTACTAGCTGTGCCTCGCGGTTTCGCCCGCGGTAAACTTTATACATTATATTATACATAGCCTATGTATTTTTCGGATATATAACCTATATTATTACGAAGTTACATCAAAACCTGTTCCGTAGTTTCTGCGTGAAAGAGTAACAAACATCCATACATCTGTACTCACAAACTATCGCATTCATAATAGGTATAAGTAGGATTCCCAATGCAAAGCGTTAACACCGGCCGAATGTATTTATGATTTCCCATATTTAAGGTTCCGTAAAAAAACGGAACCCTTATAGATTCGTCATGTCTGTCCGTCTGTCCGTCCGTATGTCACAGCCTTTTTTCCGAAACTATAAGGACTATACTGTTGAAACTTGGTAAGTAGATGTATTCTGTGAACCTCATTTTTTCATCGAACCCATACAATATGTGGGATATCTATGGATAGGTCTTCAAAAATGATATTGAGGTTCCTAATATTTTTTTTACTAAACTGAATAGTTTGCGCGAGAGACACTTCCAAAGTGGTAAAATGCCCTCAAAGCCCCTCTCCCCCCTGTAACTTCTAAAATAAGAGAGTGATAAAACTACTGTACATTACTTTGCAAACTACCACCCAAAATTCGTTTGAACGAGCTATAGTTAGTAGTTTTTTTTAATACGTCATAAATCATAAACCGCAATTTCCCCTTCATTCAATCAACTACTACAAGAACTTTTATATTATTACTTTTATATTGTTACTTCATCATCATCATCATCATATCAGCCGAAAGACGTCCACTGCTGGACAAAGGCCTCCCCCAAAGATCTCCACAATTGCCGGTCTTGCGCTATCCGCATCCAGCTATTTCCAGCGACCCGCACAAGATCAACGATATTGTTACTTGCTGCTACGGAACTCTTCATGGGCGAGTCCGACTCGCACTTAGCAGCTTTTTGAGATTAGATTTATGCTTTACATCGCGAATAATGCTATACAACAAAAATATAATAGCTGTAAAGTTTTCTCAATATGATATGATCTTTCCCAAGCAACTATGAACATATCACTAGAAACTACATGTTTCTAGAAAACAAAGCCGATGGATAACACCTACATCCTCCGGAAGTTAGCAAGGGAATCCTATATTTAATCTACCAGTGTGTATCGTTCCTAGCTTAACTGACAGAGCGCCTACCCCAGATTATTAGAAATTGCTGGTTCGAAACCCGCCGGGCGATTGAATGAAAAAAATTACCATTGTTGCGAGACCAACTTTTAAACTTAGCTTAATACTGGATAGAAAAAGCGGCTGTTTTCTATTCTAAAAATCCTGAGATTTATTTTGATTAGTAACATCTAGCCGCAATCCTGAGAAGAGTAAAAACATCCTGAAATCTCAGGACTAATCCTGAGATATGGTAATCCTACTTGGAGGAGGCCTTTGTCCAGCAGTGGACGCCTTTCCGCTGAAACGATGATGATATAGAACTTTTAAGCAATGATGTAGAACACAAAACAGAATATTAAAATTACAGTGAACTATTGTTTTGTAAACATCTGAAGGATGACTAATTGTGAATAATTGACATACATACTATGTCATTCAGTCATTTAAATTAACAATTCAAATGTGCCATTTATGATACTTATCGCCCACATTTTTATAGAGTTAATGTCAATGACATTTCATAAACAAATACTCTTTTAATAGACATCAAAAAGATTAAAAAAGCTGGCATACATTTCGATGCAGGAGTCATCGCAATCGAGTCTCATCTGTTTTTAACTTTTTATACCTACTGACTTCGTATGGTTCATGGCTATTAGAGCCTGAGCACACCACGTTTTTTAAACGCGTCGGCGCGCTTTTATCCTAAAGAGCAGTTTGGTGTTTGTTTGCATCGATACAAACGCGATGCTAACGCGCGTGTGTATCGCTACAAACGCGCGTCAACGCGCTTAGAAAACGTGGTGTGCATAGACCCTTAAAGTGTCAAATAATAATTATTGCTGGCGATTCGGTATTTTACACCACTTAAAAAATTCAAATGTCATCTACTCATGCATCTCTTTCTAATACAGCTTGTATGAAGAGAACAGGGCATTTGACAAGCGGGTTGGCGTGGTTGGTAGACGCCAAAACCAAATTGTAAATGTGAAATTGAAATTGTTTTAGAGTTTAAATAAGGACTATCGTACATAAACTAAAAATAATTAATGAATTTTACTTGATTCAAGTAGGCAAATTAACTATCAGATGATAGTATTTTCCTAAAATTGATTATCGACAATACTACTCTGCGATTATAAGTAACCGCAACACAGGTTTTGAATAGATCTTAAAACTATGTTTTATCGTAAGTGGCAAACGTTACACTTACGATAAGTCGGTTACGATCATTCTTATTGTTCGAATAGGTATAAGAATTTTTTACATTTTACGTTTACAATAAAATGTATTTTTAATTATTATTTTGATGTTTATGCAAATATGAGCCTAAGGATGTTTGCATTAGAACTTAAATTTATTTAGCAATTCGTTACAGAGGAAAAGTGAAATACCTACATTATGTCGCTTACGATGTTCTTCCATATCAGGTTCGATACAATTATATATATATATATATAGAATTGTCAAACAACTAAAAATGCGCACTTATTATCGTACGGGGCACGTTGGTAAAGGCGACAGATCCTAACGTAATTTACCTTAGTATTTCGCGCCAAAACGAATGTCAATGTCAATTTATTTTTCTCTCTTTCTTAAAGTGTGCATCGCCCTGTCCTTTTCATGAGAACTATATCAGAAAGAAATGCAATGATACTAAAATAAGTTTAGTTGGTACTGCATGGGGGCGTTATGTATTGTTTAATCATGTCCTATCTATCACCTTTGTCATATCATAATATTGCTCCTTAGAATATATTCTTTCAATTGTTACGAATATTTGCGGCATTCGAGTTATTAACCTTATCGAAGTAATGTGACCTATATGAATGGCGATTAATTTGGCCTTTTGTATTATAATTGTTATAATTTGGGACTTCCGCGATAGCCGCCTACTACTGTTTTATCTCTTATTAACAATGGACAACCTCAGACGTCTAATAGGTAACGATTGTGTAACTATCTAGCATGGAGACGGACGCTAGTGTCGCTCTATGGCATTTCATTCGTTATAGTATTCGTCGATCCGTCCTGCGGCGTGAAAGGAAAGTCACTACCAATCACGCTAAAGACCAGAAAAATAAATAAATTTATCTCCCACCGTCTTTGATGTCATAGATCTCTTAAGTTTGTCAGGAAAGTGAATGTTTGTAATGAATACATCATAGACGAATATAGAGTTCTTTTTAGATTCACAAAAGAAAGATGTTAAATTCGATCAGTGTTTTTCTTTTTCGTGTACATTTTTACAATATTATTCTTAAGTAACATATATGTTACTTAAGAATAATAAGATATAACAAGATATATCTCACCTTGACTCACCTACTGTTCTCTTCAACATTTCTGTCTACCAACTCTTAACAATCTATGTTATAGATTTCAAGAAAAGTACAAGACATATTTAGTTCTGTCAACTTTTGTTGTGTTTTTAAATTTGGCGCGAAATCCTGAGTAAAACTTAGCGACACCTTTAGAAGCTGTCGATTAAATATGTGCTCAGTGAGTGTATAGGTAGCCTAGTTCAGTGTTTCGGCCCTAGGACTGAAACACTGAATTTGATTTTTTTTTTCATTCTGTGCTTCGCCCCATTGATTTTACTTTAACGAATTCAAAGGTTTTTAGTACGGTCGGCAACGCTATCTTAGGTGTTTCAATAAAACAACATTTACCAGGTAGATAATATTATTTTGTAAATACTACCTACTTTTAATCTATCTATCTATACATATAATAAAATCGTAGGAAACTCAAAACTGTACATTGAATATTTTTTTTTTAAGATACTAAGGGCGTGATCTACAATCGATATCGAAGCCAAAAATATAGTTTTTAGAATTTACTAGCTGTGCCCCGCGGTTTTACCCGCGTTAAATTTTATAAATTATCACAGCTCCTCCCCCGTAGGTGATAGCGTGATAATTTGTAGCCTATATGTTGACCCGACCTCTTAGTAATATTGATGCAAAATTTTAAGTAAATCCATGCAGTAATTTTTGAGTTTAGCCCGGACATACATACAGATAAACAGACAAAAATTCTAAAAACTATATTTTTGGCTTCGATGTCGATTGCAGATCACGTCCCAAGTATCCTTTAAAAAAATATTAAATGTACAGTTTTGACTTTCCTACGATTTTATTATATGTATAGATGTCTGTTTTTCTGTTTGTCTGTATGTATGTCCGGGCTAAACTCAATAAGTACTGCATGGATTTACTTCAAATTTTGCATGAATATTACTAAGAGGTCGGGTCAACATATAGGCTACACATTATCACGCTATCACCTACGGGGGAGGTGCTGTGATAATTTATAAAGTTTAACGCGGGTAAAACCGCGGGCCATCGGTAGTAGGTCTACAATAAAATTCACAAATTTTGATATGACACAGTTATTCAATTATGAGAAAAGGCTGATTAATGATATTATCTGGCATAAGTATATAAACAAATGTTACAGGAACGACCAACGAATTGGGTTATCATTCACTAGTTATAAGTATTACAAAATATCTAAAAAGATAAGTAACTATTCAAATATATAGGAAAGGAAGCGTTATAGCGTACCTACGTTACGTATATACAACGTGTAACGTTAATACGTTAAGTTCCACCTTAGAAGCTGACCACCGCAACCCCATTTTTTTATCAGGGGGGCTACCGGCTAAGTCGTTGAACATCGGGATAGTGATCGGCGTTCAAATAAATAAAGGTTAAAAATGACTTAATCTATCGTTAAATCGGCTTCGACGTTGAAAATCGATTCCGGACCATTTATGACGTCACATGTGCTCATGGAAGCCGATTTAACGATTGATAAGTCATTTTTAACCTTTATTTATTCGTCCTCAGCATAAGAATTATAATGGCGTAGCAAACATTTGAATTACGCAGTATTGCCACAGTCTAAATTGCAGTCTCACCAACGATATACCTACGAATACTTATGTTTTATAGGAAGGTAAGTCCAGTAATATTGCCTACAAATACTTATTTGTCTGTGGTCAACCTCTTAACACGGCTTAGTAGCGGTTTCGCCCGAATGTTGCTCGCCCGAATCGGGCGAATGAACTACTTTCAATTTTGAATATTTTTTAGGGCCGGTTTCGCCCGAAGCAAATTTAATGGCGGGCGAATCAGGTAAAGCAAAATTCAGTAGGGTACGATTCGCCCGAATACTATTATACCTCAGAAAAATAAGTAGTACAGTCGGGCACAGCAATTTAAAGAGGATTTACTTAGCCACATATTGTGTTAATCGAAAATAGTAAGTAACCTACTAGATACGAGATATAGATATGCACAATGACTTTTGTCATTAACACTTTCATTGGAATGTAAATACATTCCAACAAAATTAGTAAATTCTAATTAAATTATATAATGATTTTCGTGTATGGTGAAATTATACCATTATTTTCAGATGTGGCTAGTGATTTGAATCGTTGACTGATTAGAATAATAGCAGAGCAACCCTCTACAAGCAAGGGTGAAACAGCTGATTTCACTTTAATTAAATCAAAAAGAGGTCAAGATCTTCTCTTGTGACATGGTTACAGTTATAATAAACGTAGGGAAAATAAAAACGGTTTAATTGTATGGATGCATAAAAAGAAATAAGTGTAAAGCACAACTAAAAACGAACATTGATCGTACTTTACTAATAAACGAAAATCCTCATTTATGTCAACCAAGTCATATAGACAATGAGTCAAAAAAAAAATTGACGAATGTATAAAACGAGCTAAAACAGAACCTACTACAAGTGTGCCAAAAATTTATTCGGACATGATTTCGGAATTAAAAGATTCTGGACTTGATTTAGTTAAGAAAATTCCAAATTATGATACTGTTAAAAAAAGACTGTATGCAAGTGTTATTATTGTAAGTAACAATTGTGTACGCAACTGTACTTTTTTTATTAAATTTCACATTTTATTATTAAATAAAGGCTTATTTTTGAGGTATAATAGTATTTGGGCGAATCGTACCCTACTAAATTCTGCTTGACCTGATTCGCCCGCCATTAAATTTACTTCGGGCGAAACCGGCCCTAAAAAATATTCAAAATTGAAAGTAGTTCATTCGCCCGATTCGGGCGAGCAAAATTCGGGCGAAACCGCTACTAAGCCCTTAACACATAGGCTGCCCACTTGGCACACCACAATAATAAAAAAAAAACAAGTCTGGTTTAGACCTATGTTTGGTGTCTAGAGCGTCCATAGGCAACGGTGACCGCTTAACGTCAGCTGCTCCGTATACTTGCTTGGTGTCGAAAGCGTCCATAGGCTACGGTGACCGCTTATTCAACAAAAACAACATCACACTTTACAATTTTCACATACGAAATCTCTCTTTACATCTTCAATAACTTAAATCTCAACTTCCGTTTGCCTTGCACCATCACACTTTTTGTAACGCATTCATCAGCTTACATGCAAAGTCAAGTGTGCCTAACGAAGTAATACTGTAAAAAGAACAATAGACTCACAGACACTTCATCGGGCACTGAAGGTCAGTATACAAAAAATGCACATGCATACGCACCGCGTGACGTACCGTGGCCATGGGGCAAGTATAGCAAGAGGTACACACACGCGTCATGGGCAGTGCAAGCGTTAATAACTGAGATATATGAGGAAAGAGAGATAATACTTGTAAAGTAAGTAAAAGTAAAATACTCTTTATTGTACACCATAACATAAAATTAAAATGAGCATACATAAATTAAGTACAAAGGGCGGTCTTATCGCTACTGCGATTTCTTCCAGACAACCAATTATAGAGTGGATAGACTAAGGAAAGGGAAAACAGGGTAGGTAGGTGTAGCAATAGGTCAACTTAATGTAAACTTAAAACTAATACAAAATAATAATAAAAAGTAAAAAAAAAGAAATACATAAAATAATTTAAAAAGTCTAATAAAGCAGGAATGCGCGAAAAAAACCAAAGGCGAATTGTAATGTGGGAAATAAAGCAGCAAATATGTTGCATGAAAACTGAACCTAAACCTTCAATCCAGGAAACTTTCCTGCGTTGCAATACACAATGAGCAAAACCTTACTAAAATTTACCATAACAAACATTTAGCATAAGACTAAGTCTGCCTTTAGTCTCACTCATGCTGGACAAAGGCGTCCGACAAAGATTACCACAAAGACCGGTCTTGCGCTACCTGCATCACCGGCTTTCCGTGACCATCACGAGATCATCGGCCTACCTTGTTCCCACAAGGCCCTGTCTCTGAGCAAATTTTAAGCTAATTAATTCATCATATGTTATGTTCAGTCTCGTGTGCTTTAATAAATAAAATT
Organism: Pseudoips prasinana; assembly: GCA_951640165.1. Lineage (NCBI taxonomy): Eukaryota > Metazoa > Arthropoda > Insecta > Lepidoptera > Nolidae > Pseudoips > Pseudoips prasinana. Next base: position 7,967,405 of record OX621236.1, read on the forward strand.
AATATAATAATTATATTAAATAATAACTCTTCCATATAAAGCCAAATTGGTTAATAACACAGGTAAGTAATACATAATAAAAATCAAGAATCGTTATTAAATTGTCAAATAACTATGACGTGAATAACTAAAGTATGCACAACTATCAACTTTCACAAAGAAAAACAGACCTTATTCCTAAATAGATAAGCACCTGTTAATCTAGACACATGGCAGCGTTTAAAGCCAAGTACAAGCTAATACAACTGACGAGCAGTACAGTGTGTAATATTACCCGAACCATTTGGAGCCACTTTCAACTTTTTTCCACACCCCCTCATAACTTCAAAAACTATTTGACATAAACATTACAATTTATTGTAACTTGCGAGAATAATATTATGGTGCTCTAAATTTCATAAATACAACTCAAAGGCCCATTTATATATTAACATCTAGAAATCGTCATTTTTTATCACTGACTGACCTATAGATCAACACTCTAACCTAGTTTCAACAGACTAAAACTTAAATTAGAAACTAGTAACTTCTAATCATTTTATTATAATTATTCAATTAATTGATTCTATTAGGAACAATACTTACACAGCTGGTCTTCATGTGGATTTAAAGGTCTTCACATGAATATTAAAGGAGTGGAATACCTCCTTTACTTTTTTTAAACCAAAACCAAACTGTTTTATTTTTACTTACCTATAACTAAGATTATATTCGACTTCTGTATTTATTAGTTAGTAACTGGAATTTAGTATGAATTATTATTAAAACAATTGTATAGTATGTAACAGAAGAAAACAAAGAATTAAAGTACCACCTGCATTTTTATCAGTTATTTAGCAACTGGGTCACTGACCCACCAAAGTTATATTTACAAAGTCTATACTTTGTTGAAGACTTTATAAGTTCCTGGAGTCCATAATAGCAGTACTCCAGGCCAAACTGGTGTTATGAATATGCTCTTTCAGATATCCATTGCATTGTTTCAAAGTGAATTTCCATAATTATGCTAAACCAATATCTCTTTGGCAATAATTAAATGATAATCTCTAAAAATATTAATGCTTAAAATCAACAATCTTATTTTAAACTGGTACTATAAAACATATGAGAAAACCCTTAAAAAATTTGTAACTAAAGCAAAAAACTCCTTATTCCTCCTTAACTTCTTATTACATCAGCTACCTGCCAATAAAAGAAGATATCCATTGCATTGTTTCAAAGTGAAGAGGTGTTTGTGTGCTAAGGTGTGTTTATTTTTGCTTAGAAATATTAATAGAGAAAGCAAGGATGTTGAGCTCAAGCTTTAGATTAGGCGAATCAACAATCTGATCAATTATACAAGAAGTATATAACGAAATCATAAACAAATGGGAATTTTCATTCCAACGCCAAATAAAGAGTGGTGGAATTTTTTTCCAAATTGCATCGGCGCTATAGATTGGAAGTATGTCAACATCAAAGCACCTGCAGTTTACTATATTTTAATTATAAAAAGCACTTTTCTGTGGTTCTAATGGCTGTGATTGATGAGAAATATAGATTTACAGTTACAATAAAAGTTATTATTTCAACATGTACTTTAGTTTTATCAATTCTTCTCGAATTATAAGCAGACAGACGGACAGAGGAAGAGCCCGTGAACACCAGACCTTCTTTATTTTATAAAAGCTGAAAGTTTGTGAGGGCATGCTCCCAGCAGAGGTATAAATGATGGACCATTATCAAGTTTGGGTTACCGTGGCTTTGGCAGGTATACGGCACTAAAGGTGTGTAAAATACCGATCTAAATTCATCAAATAATAAAGTGTGATTTTTTGGTATTACCTTCAGAATATAAATAATAAAAGGTGGTAGTTGTAGGTGTACTATGGTGTGTATCAAATTTTAAAAGTTATGTATGTATGAACAAGTTATATAAACGTACTTACATTTCTCAATATTACACTTGTTAATACACCATACATACATAATATTACATATATGTTTAATTAAACAGTTATTAAGAAAGAGGTTATGAAAAGATGTCAAGAGACAAGAAAAAAGTGTTTTTAAAAAAATTAATAGAAGACAGCGTTCTGCATTATTTCTACAGGATGTTAATTCCATTGCCAAGTATCTTGGACAGAAAAAGATTTATCAAAAAATCTGTAAATAACACTCAGATATGAGGTTTAAAGTTCTCTGATGACCTCAAGGACTGAGAATGTATATCACAAACAAATTCAAACAAATGCTTTAGGTAAGTAGGAGTTGTTTGATTAACCAAAATATTATAGAGGAGACAATTGTTCAGGTCATCTGAACAAAAACTTGTAGACACAGAGCATTAAATAGTGTAAAAGCAAGTAACAGAAGTGTTGTATAACATTGTTAAGTTCCTGACTGACTGCTAACTGTCCATTATTTGATAGAAATATTCTAATAGCATTTTTTATGACTCAGCTCCTCATGTTCCATGTTGAATACGCTACTGCTGTACCAACAAGGAAGTCGACAATATTACGATATTAACTGCTAGCTCTACAACGGTGCACAAAGGACGTGTTCTGCTTATGATCGCAAATAAGTTTCGTAATCAAAACAATGATATGATGACATGATAAACTTAAAATAAAATGGTTACCATCACGATCCGAGCACTGTAGTATAATTAAATCCAATCTATAGACAAGTTTTCGTTGATTTACGTGTTAAATGACAACAACAATTTCTTGAGATGACCACACATCGGTTCATTGCAAAAATAAAATATCACGGATATAAGTTAATATCACAAATTACGATGATTTATACAACAAAACTTTACTTACGATAAATATTGATATCGTCCCCCGAAGCGTTATAAAACTCCACTATATTTGTCACGGTTACACTTTATCATAAGAATTTTGATGAACTCTACACCAAAAAATAATAAATTACGACTAATATTTATTTCATTCTTCTTTCAATGCAGGAAAATTAACGTTATGTCAAATATAGTACGTTCGAAACCTATGCAGACATACATACTAAGAATTGTCATCGATACCGTGATGTTGTGATTCAATTTTAGTTTTATCCTGATAATTTCTGGCACAGTTTCTACTGTCAATATAATCAAAATATAATCAAAAGTCGTGCAAAATAAGAATTTGTGGTCTTATGGATGTATCTTTTTAATATTTACACCAGTCTTGAATGTATTATTATTCATATTTTTATAACTTTTGATCGCACTTTCATGTTTCCAGATACAGATGGTTTGTCCCAGTTGGTGGAAACAGTTTAATATTTTACATACATATTTCATTAATTTCGTTTATTTCTTGACATGATGTAGTGCATATTTATACAAATTTCGTAAGGAGGCATAAAATATATCAAGCATTGACTATGAGCTAGAGAGAGAGCTACACAATTTAAAAATAAATCTTGCACTGGGTAGTTAAGATACATTTTTGTTATATCAATTTCAATCAAGTTTTCTTTAACGAAAATATATTTATTCACCAAATTGGAATTCAGATGTTCTAAACCGACATATGTCATGAAAGCATTCTTGCAGTTATCAATATTACTTTATTGAATAATGTTACAATAATATGTAACGGTTTGTTTGTGATAGGGGTACAGCATCTGTCATTCTGACAACAACTGGCCTAATGGAAGCGCAAGCGCATAGACGACGAGAGTTGAAATACGCACGTGACAAACCATTACCTACACAGTAGCGGGTTCAAAGGGGTCTCCCGGTGGTTATTTTGAACATGATGAGCACAGTAGGTATAAACGAGCTAAAGCGATTAACTGCCTTCCTCAGCTTGGACTGCTACTGAAAGTTTTTGATCCTGATGCGTTTACTAGCGACACGACCGGAAACATCACCGACAACTTTAATTATGTCCAAAATAACTTTTTGACCAGACACGGGACTTGAACCCTGGACCTCGTTACCTGCAAAAAGAAAGAGAGTTGAACACGCTACCGCTAGACCGACGAGGCAGTCATAAACCCGTATGAACTACCAAGTACGGGCGAAAATATAAGCACAATGAAATATTATAAAATCATTAAGTCATGTTACATATTATAATTACAATTCAATAATTGAGTAATCTGTCGAGATTATTTTGTTTCCAGCAGTTTTAGAGGTGACTTTGTGATTTGTTTCTATCAAGCGAACGTAGGTACCTATTCGAATCTTGTTGTGGAATTTGGTATCAATGATGTTCTTCTTCAATATGTATTTAAACTCAATGAACCTCGTCTTAAAGATTAAAAACATCTAAATGCTTGCCTTTCACGCCACAGGTCGTAGGTTCGATTCCCACCCAGGACAGATATTTGTTTGCATGAACTTGTCTATTTGCTGCGGCTTGACCCCCGCCAGAATTTTTCAAAGAGAATGAGTGTGCTTTAGACGACCCGAGTGAAGTAAAACTCAGATATACAAAACGTGCCTGGCTATGAGAGTAAGAAGGTAAGAAATATGAGAGGTGCGAGCACCTCTCTCCCTTGCCCCTACAGGAATATACGAAACGAAACGCTCTCTCTTTCTATCTTCACTAACTTATATCTCCCTCTCAATATCCTTTCTCTCGCCCGATCACATATTCACCAGCTTAGGTACTCCCCAAGTGAGTGCGCGTATACAAGTTTTACTTCATAAAGAACAAACCAACATTATCATACATTTCTGCGGGTAAAACGATTTTGTTAATGCCCGCTCGCTTGTCCGTCGGGTTCGAGCAACAAAAATGGCATAGGTACAGAAGATAGATGCAAAAATGTGGAAATAACAAGTTAATCATAATTATAATAACGGTAACGGTAACGCGGAATCTGCCGGGGATTCTTAGCTCTCCCTGCCCTGCCGTAACCACGGCTGTTACCACGGCTAGGCTGGGAATAGCAGGGTTGCCGGGGACCGGGTGCCGCGGTTTAGTTGTGTCCTTCATTTGGGAGCATATGTCATAATCGCCACGCTTGGCAGACGGGTTGACGATCGCAGTAAGATAGACATGGTTGCGAGATCCAAGACAGTTAAAGTGATTCCCCGGGACATGCCTGAGCCTCACCGCTCAGTGTCATTTCATTGTGTGCCACTGTTGATCCTGGCTTACAGGAGTTGCAGTGGTGGGTAAGAGGGACGGACTAGTCCCGACAAACAAAAGACATGGTATTCAGGAGAACGCTGCTCGTTCATGGTATATGTATATATTTCCTCGGGACGACTTGTACGTCCCCCACGGGATAAGAGGGGGTGGCGGTACTCTTTATGGCCGTTAACAACACAGCCAACGACTTTCGACTTGCGACACTGTGGTATTTTGGACGAGAAGATGTTACGTAGCTTCCCGAACGCTGCCCAGCCGAGTTTTATTCTACGATTAACTTCGAGAAGGAGATCAATCGTATATACGCGTACTTGATTCTCTACCACGAGATGAGATGGGGTGATTATATTTGCCGCCGTCACCACACAGACAGCGGTCAACACAGTGGCGCCAGATCACAAGGGCATCTAAAATAGCTTTCGAAAATTTGTGAGCTTGAGTATGACACTGGAATATTTTCCATTTAATTTAAGCCAGCTGTGTCCCGTTTTTGTACTTTGTGTGCGTGAATTGTACGTTTGTAAAATACCCCGCAATATAGGGATTTCAATCCTTATTGCAGGTGCAATATGAAGATAAGTTATCGTTTACTATAAATACTTAACTTTTGACAACTGTTGAACTTAAAAAAATATAGCCTATGTTATTCGTATATATGAGTATAAATTCTCAAACCACCTTGTTCATTATTTAATACTTAGTTACCGTGTAGTAAATAATGCCGTGTAAAAAACCAATAAAACCAAGCATGAAGATGACGGAAATAAATGCGGTAATCATTAATTGTTATTATTGATCGCGAATTAATGCGTTAAGTTAGTTTTTAACGCAATACAACTTGAACATATCAGTAAATTAGTTACCTACTTACTATTTACCAATTAGTTTTAGTGCGAAGAAATACAAAGTGCGTACGGACAAACATATAGCAAGTGTTGTAATTTTTTTAAATAAAGCTAGCACAATATGGAGATAAGTTATCGTTTACTATAGATACTTAACTCTTGACAACTGTTGAACTTAAAAAATTATAGCCTATGTTATTAGTATATATGAGCTATATTACTACAAAGTTACATCAAAATCCGTTCCGTGGTTTTTGTGTGAAAGAGTAACAAACATCCGTACATCCATATTCATAAACTTTCGCATTTATAAATAAATAAAATAAATAAAAAAGGTTTTTATTCACGTAGACTTTAAAAAAGCGCTTGTAAATAGTCGGAACATGTTTGTAGTAATATAGTTGTATACATTAGATATTATTTCTAGTAACATGGATATTTAGGTACACCTTGTATGAAAACATTTATAAAATTTATTTTATTACAGAAATGATATTTAGCTAGCTCGTATCAAGTTATTGTCAAGAGATTATGTTTAATTATCTAGTTTAAGTCTAATATTTTCACTAAGTCTAATAATTTATAATATTAGTAGGGACTTACACTGATATCATTCGAATGTGTTAATCCAGGGTATCAGCTATCACCATACCAAATTTTATTAAAATCTCTCCAGCCGTTTAGACGTGAAGAAGTAACAAACATACACACTCACAAACTTTCGCCTTTATAATATTAGTAGGATTCATGTACCTACACTCCTTAAAAGTTACAACATAGAAAAGAAAAATACGCAACTAAGTCAATCTCGCGGCCTCCTGATACGCATTGTACCTATAAGGCTGATTTCAGAGTGACGCGCGCGGCACGCGCCGGAGGCCAGCGCGTCTCAACAGCGGCGCGTGCGAGACGCGTCACTCTGAAACGCTAGCTGCCAGTAGAGGAGCTCGGGTAGCGCTGGCCGACGCGACGGCGCGCGTGTCACCGGCGGCGCCTTTGAACTGCGTGACTATGAAACGCAACTACTATGCTAGCCAAATAAGAATAGTACTGTCAAGACGCCATTTTGTTCTGCATTACTCGCGAACTTCATTACCAAAGCGTACGGTGTGCAAAAAAATTAAGAAAAATTTATACTCTGTTTATTTATTTTTTGTTCACGTTTTTAATATTTCTAATCAATTTTACGCCAAATTAATTATACATGAGTAGGATTTGAATAAAAGCATGTTAATAAAATATTTTTTTTATTAGTTCAGTTATAATCAGGTTATAATTCTTCTATACCGCTTAACACAGCGTCATCGTCGTCGTAGTCGTAGTCAGAATCATCATTACTTTCGCTTCGCTTCGAATTTAAGAAATATCATTTTATAAAAATGAATATAAAATAATCTATATAAGGCAAACGTTCAAACACTCGCGCCATGAACGAACATTTGAATACTCGCGCCAACCGCGCGCTCTCGTGGTAATCCGTTGTGCTTCGTCCTCGGTCGGCCCCGCCGCGCTAACATGCCGCCCGCGTCCCGCGCACAGCGAGTCGCATGATCGCATGGGTTCTCGTGTCGCGTACGCGTCATTCGCGCCAAAAGATATTTTCATGTCCCACACCTCTTCTAAAGAACTGTACTGAGTTATTTTGAGTGTCTATTATATTATTAGTGGAAATAAAGATATACCCATTACAGTGGCTGCCCAACTCGTGGCTTCGAATTCCCCTTGAGATAATTTCGAGAAGTTTCGTCGCGAGTGCCGCGATAGATACCTACCTATGTGTCAAATCGTGAAACATAAGTTAAGTACGTGACGAACTGGTGCCATGCCGATGGAACTAAGAAACGCGAAAGTACTATCGAGTGAACATATCATGAGCGACGACACGAGCGAGCCCGATTACTACGACGAGGCGGAGCCGCGCGCCGAGAGCGCCCCCGCCCCCGTTCCCGCCGGAGCGCATGGTCGCGCCGGCGGCGCTTCGACGAGCGCGACCACCGAGACCGTCTTAGCCGGTTTCATGGAGTCCTTCGTCAGAATGCAAGCGGAGACCAACAGAACCCTAGTGGAAACCCTGAGGGCTTTCAACGGCTCCGGGAAACCACCGACATCGACGCCAACGCCCGACACCTGTCCGCCCAGCGCCTACTCGTCCGGGGTCACAGGCAACTTCGCCAAGTGCACTGCACGTTTCGACGGGAGGTCGCGCGACGCGGAGGTACTGGAGGCGTTCCTCGACGCGGTGCAGGTGTACAAGGAGTGCGCGGGCGTCAGCGACGAGCACGCGCTGCGCGGTCTGCCGATACTGCTGGAGGGCGACGCGGCCGTGTGGTGGCGCGGCGCGCGCGCCAGCGTGCACGCCTGGCCGGACGCCGTGGCGCACCTGCGTGCCATGTACGGGATGCAGCAGCCGCCGTACAAAGTTCTTCGGGAGATCGTCGACACGGACCAGAAAGACTCTGAACGTGCAGAAGTGTTTGTGTGTAGAGTGCGGTCGTTGTTTGCTAAATTACCTTACGCGGTGCCGATGTGTATGCAATTAGATCTTATTTACGGCCTTTTACATCGACGTGTGAGAAAGCGATTACCTAGAGAGGATGTTAACAATATTGTAATTATGATAGAAAAGGTGAGGGCCATAGAAGATTCTATTGTCGAATTAAATCTTCGTACGTACGCCGCGAACCCGACCGTTTCTACGACGAAATCGGCAAGTCAAAACTTGTCGCGATCGCACGACGCGCCGCGCGACCGCGAACATGTACAGGTACCTGAGTCGAGCGAGCGCAAACGCAGCGTTACCACGAGTGCGTGCGGTACTAGTGTCGCGAAACTCACTCTAAACTCGAACGAGAACTTGAAACGTGATAAGCGCGTTCGATGTTCGTTCTGTAAATTGTATGGTCATGTTGTAACAGATTGTCGCAATTTCCAAAGTAAAAATAATAAACAACAAGCAACTAGCGCGGTTTCCGAGGGTAAAAGTACCAGTAATGGAGCTAATATTTTGCGTTGTTACGGATGCGGCCAACCCGGTGTTGTTAAGTCGAAATGTGAGAATTGTAGCGGAAAACAGTTGCCCGCGACGCGATGCGATTTTAATATAGTGAACGACGAGAACGTCACACGCGAAGCTCACGCGACGACGCCGTCACACGCTATGGTATCGGTCACTATCGCGAATAGGGTAGGTGCCGCAATACTCGACACAGGAGCTACGTGCTGCGTTGCTGGTTCCTTGTTGTACTCTATTTTAACATCGGTTGGGGTACAGTTTCACGAGGCGGAGCGAACCATTGGACTCGCGGTCGGTTCCCGCCGGGTGAAAACGGTCCTCACGGCGACGGTACCCGTGATTTTAGAAGGAAGGCAGGTCGATACCGAGTTCGTGGTATTCCCAGGTGAGAGTACTCGAACATTGTTAGGTCGTGACTTTATTACTAAGGCTGGGGTCACACTGGAGTTGTCACAGGAATCATGGTTCTTTACTGATAATCCTGCGCAGATTTTTCCTTTCGTGCAATCTTTTAGTTTGAATAGCACAGAGTTGATGCAGGCAGATATCTCCGACGTCTTCTTGCGTGATGACGAGGGAACGAAGTTACCACCAGAGCACAGGAACGCGCTCAACGCATTTCTTCGTAGCAGAGCGAACCAGTTTGCTGCGGATGGACCTCCCACGGACTTCGCCTGTCACAAAATTAAAGTAAGAGATAATCAGGACCCCCTTGCCTCCCCACCGTACAGGTTGTCGCCGTCCAAGAAAGAAGCTTTAGAAAAGGAGCTGCAAAAACTGCTCAGCGCCGACGTCATTGAGGAATGCGAGTCACCGTGGGCCTCCAACGTCGTCCTGGTGAAGAAGAAAGATGGGAGCTACAGGCTTTGCGTTGATTACCGCAAGCTCAACGCGGTCACGGAGCCTGACCGGTACCCACTTCCCAGGATCGAAGATGTGCTCCACGCGGCAAAAACCTCCAAGTACATGACCACGCTAGACCTGCGATCCGGATATTTCCAGGTAAGCGTTGACCCTGATCATAGGGACCTTACCTCGTTCACGACACCGCTGGGCACCTTCAGGTTCAAGCGCATGCCCATGGGCCTCAGGAATTCAGGGGCGACTTTTCAGAGACTAATCGACCGGTTCAAATCCAACTTACCAGGTATAACTCTGCTCGCGTATCTGGACGATTTGTTGGTGTTGTCCGAAGGCTCGTTTGAAAGGCACCTCGCAGACCTAGGAGCCGTGTTCGACCGCCTTGCTATGTTTAACCTGCGGGTGAATCGCGAAAAGAGCCACTTCGCCCGAGATGCCGTTAAGTTTCTCGGGCATGTCATCGTACCAGGTGGTATTCGCATGGACCCAGACAAGACGTCTGCTATAACCGGCATGCCGCCCCCTCAGAACGTAAGACACCTGAAGTGCTTCCTGCAAACCTCGAGCTGGTTCAGGCGCTTCATACCGGGTTATGCCGAGGTGAGTAGACCGCTGACTTCTCTGCTGAAGAAAGGGAGCACCTGGGAGTGGGGCCCCGAACAGCAGAGCGCTTTCGAGACCATCAAGTCCCTCTTGGTATCGGCTCCTATTCTCCGTCAGGCTGACGGAACGAAACCATTTGTCCTTAGGACCGACAGCAGCGGCTACGCGCTTGGAGCGGCTCTACTCCAGGGGGAGGGGACCGATGAGCGACCCGTCGAGTACGCCAGTCGCCTTCTCACGGCCGCTGAGAAGAATTATAATACGACGGAGAGAGAGGCACTCGCCGTGGTATGGGCGGTGTCGAAGTTTAGGGGACATATTGACGGCGCCGATGTGACAGTTAAGTCCGATCACCAGCCGCTCAGGTGGCTCATGAGTTTGAAGGCGCCGAGCGGCCGTCTGGCAAGGTGGGCGCTCAGTCTTCAGGAATATAATCTGAAGATTGAATACACGCCCGGTAAGGCGAACGTGATCGCAGATACGCTGTCACGTCCTGCATGCGTGACGGAAGAGACTGAAGGGACCGAGTGCGATTTGTGTCTCGCCGTGGTTGACCTGCCCACACGCAACCCTAGAGACGTCAGAGACGGCCAGCTGAAGGATCCGGAGATTCTCAAGATCGTCGAGGCGTTGGAATCCGACGATCCCTTTAGGGGGAGGCCCTGGGCAGATAAAGGGTACGTAGTGGTTGACGGCGTGTTGTACCGTTATGGCCCCGACAACGAAGAAGATGATGACGCCAGTTTGGTGGTACCAGAACATGAGCGCAAGGACGTGCTAGCCGAGTACCATGACGCTCCCACAGCCGGCCATTTCGGTGTAGAGCGAACTTTGCAGCGCCTCGCAGGTAAATATTACTGGCCCGGGATGAGGACTTACGTTGCTCAGTACGTCAAAAATTGCGCAGCGTGTGATACAAGGTAGACACGCGAAAACCCGCCGGACTACTGCAAGTTCCAGCCATGTCACGCCGCTTCGAGGTGCTCGCTGTAGACCTGTTCGGACCCCTACCGGAGACACCTTCCGGCAATAAATGGATCCTCATAGTGGAGGACACCTGTACTAGGTGGGTTGAGTTATTCGCCCTTTCATCCGCCACTACCGAAGAGTGCGCCAAAATACTGGTGAACGAGGTGTACCTGCGTTATGGGACGCCCAGAAGACTCATCAGCGACAACGGCGTACAGTTTGTGAGCGAAGTGATGCAGCAGACGTGCCACGTCATGGGCATCAAACAGGCCCTGACGTCGTTTTACCACCCGCAGTCCAACCCTGTCGAACGAAAAAATCGCGACCTTAAACCACAGCTTGCGATACTGGTAGGTAAGGAACATGATTCCTGGGATAGTCACCTTCCTGCCGTTCGGTTCGCCATGAATTCTGCGTTCACTGCCAGCACGGGGCATTCCCCCGCTTTTCTTAATTTTGGGCGCGAGATACGCGCGCCCGCCGACGTGTTGTCTGAGATGCGGGCCATCGTCGAGAACGACAATGCGGTCTTATCTATTACCCCGTTTCTTAAGAAACTTTCAGCCGTGCTGCTCGATGCACGGGACGTGCACGAGAAAGCCCAAGAAGCTCAGAAGAAATTCGCGGATGAGAATCGTCGCCCCACGCCGGACTATAAGGTAGGGGATCTCGTACTGCTTAAGACCCAAGGCTCTAACGATACGAGCAAAGGGCAGACTCCTAAATTCATCCCCCGCCGCGATGGACCGTATCGTATTCGGGAGGTGATCGGTAGTACGACATACGCTTTGGAGCGTATAAGTGACGACGTCTCGCTAGGCAGGTATCACGTTTCGTTACTAACACCGTTCGTTGGCCCCATCCAAGATCCCATTCAGGAAAAACGTAAGAGAGGGAGACCTCGTAAGGCTAACCCGGCTTCGGGGACGCAACGCCTGGGTTAGAGGGGGAGGATATAAGGCAAACGTTCAAACACTCGCGCCATGAACGAACATTTGAATACTCGCGCCAACCGCGCGCTCTCGTGGTAATCCGTTGTGCTTCGTCCTCGGTCGGCCCCGCCGCGCTAACATGCCGCCCGCGTCCCGCGCACAGCGAGTCGCATGGGTTCTCGTGTCGCGTACGCGTCATTCGCGCCAAAAGATATTTTCATGTCCCACACCTCTTCTAAAGAACTGTACTGAGTTATTTTGAGTGTCTATTATATTATTAGTGGAAATAAAGATATACCCATTACATCTATGAATAAAAAATATTTATTTTATTATCACAGTTTTTTTTGCTGGCAGTATTAATTTGACAGTTATCGTGTGAAGTAGGCAGCAAGCGCGATCCTATTCTTAGTTGGCGATTATAGTACTATCTAGTGTAATTGTAAGCGCGCGCGTTTGGACGGCGCCGCTCGTCGACGCGACTCTGCAATCAGCCTAAATAGACGGAAATAACGATTAGTTTATTTGTAAACTGTTTTCCATTGTAAATTTTCATGGACATATTACTGGCCTGTTGGTCCTGTGGTTAGTACCCCGACTGCTAAGACAGAGGTCGTGGGTTCGATACCTACCCAGGGCAAATCTTTGTGTGATAACACGATTATTTGTTCAGTGACTGGATGTAATTTATCTATAATATGCATGTATTTAGAAATATAATAAGTATGTTTATCAGCTGTATGGATGCCATAGTACAGGCTCTGCCTAGTTAGACGGTCACCGTAGCCTAGTTAGTAGTGCTCCTGCCTACGAAGCTGGTGGTCCTAGGTTCGAATCCCGGTAAGTGCAAATATTTGTGTGATGAGCACGAATATTTGTTTCTGAGTCATGGATGTTTTCTATGTATATAAGTATTTATCAATGTATATAAGTATGTATATCGTCGCCTGGTACCCATAGTACAAGCTTTGCTTAGTTTGGGACTAGGATGATCTGGGTGACATTGTACCTAGATATTATTATTAATATATTAGTTTGGCATAAGATGGCAGTATGTTAGATGCCCCAAGATATTTATAAATCTTTTTATTACAAATAATTCAAAATGCCATGTTATTTCTATTGTCGGCTATAGTTTTAATACGTTTATTTTTCACATATGTTAAAAACAGATGTGTCCGCGACCTGAGATTTGAACCCGCGACCTAATTATATGCGGATGAACACGCCACCACTTGACCAAACAGTTAAATACTTCGCAATTTAGTATTTGCTACAAATACAACATTTATAAAAGAAGAATTATTCAAATCGGCTTTACTTTCGAAATGAAATAATGAAATTTATTCAGCACTTGGGTAGTTACATACCCTTGTATTTGTCAAGCTCACAATGCAGTACATAAACATAGTAGAATATAGTATAAATGCAACTAAAAAATAATAATTAATTAGTCCGTCCGTGCGGTTTGTCTTATCACATATATATTTTTTTTAATCCTTCATAAATAACAAGTTACTAAGCAATTATTTTTAAATTTAGTACTATTTATATATTAAAATTAAAGAATTGAAGAGAACGGGCTAGCGCGGAAGGCTCTCAGCCAGTAGCTTAATTTAAGCGACTAATAACTTAGGGCACCCTTATGGGATTCGGGCCACAGCACTGGCCTTCAGCGCCCGTAAAAAGACGGGATTCTAAATGAGGGTGTGATCACTTACGGTACGGTATAACTGATCACGTGTTAAGGGGCCAACGTGATCTTCTCCGCTGAGGAACCTAACCTAGATATCCTGCGGCTTTCTCTGTTTTCAGTTACCTAGGTGGACGACCCGGAGAAGAAAGCCACAAAGAAACTCTGGGCTTGCTTGTACTTACGCCAGCACATCAAGCTACCCCAATCTGTCAAATTTCCCCAGTTGAAAGTGAACCTTATGCTTTTGTGATATTGTAAATCTATAAAAGTAATTTGACAGATTGGGATAGCTGAATGTGCTGGCGTATGTACGTATGTACCACCCGTCTCCACCCACTGGTGCGTATCTGTACACTTTTCTGGTAAAATAATTCATAGCACTACTTTATAGGTCAAAACACTCAACTACTATTTTGCACTACTAGCTGTGCCACGTGGTTTTACCCGCGTTAAACTTTATAAATATCACAGCTCATAGGTGATAGCGTGATAATATGTATATTGACCCGAGTGGACCGACCTCTTAGTAATATTCATGCAAAATGTTAAGTAAACCCATGCAGTACTTTTTGAGTTTAGCCCGGACCTACATACAGACACACAGACAAAAATTTTTTGGCTTCGATATCGACTGTAGATCACGCCCCAAGTATCCTTTTAAAAAATATTCAATGTACAGTTTTGACTTTCCTACGATTTTATTATAGTATGTATAGATAAGTAACAATAATTTAAAAAAAATCAATTTGGATTTTAAACCCATAGACAAATAAATAAGGGTATAAATTAAACTTAAAATAAAGTGGGAGTTACCCTCTAAAACCACCACGGTGTTCCTGCAGCCACCTTCTGTCCGACCGCGGGATTCACTTTCCCATTCGCCGCAGTCCAGGCAGGTGCCGGCCCATATTCAACGGGCTCCTCCAATATCGCCTTCCTCACGAGAGGCGTGTGTGGAGCACAACACGCTGCTAAGTGATCTGAAATCCTTGCAATAGATTATTTAATAAAAAGTAATACCTAGTAGTCAGGCTACTAACTTACGTCAATAATAATGTCCTCCTAGCCGAATTTCGGCCACGGCGGCCATTCTCAATAGAGATTAGTCTTCTGCGCGGGAAATATTATAGTGCACTAGTGTGTGCGCTAACACAGGAGAACTGTCTATTCCATCACTCTCATGATGCGATGGGATGCCCAGCGAAACGACCGGAAAGAGATCAGGTACAGGACCGATGGCTTTACGTGATCTCCGAGGCACGGGGGTATAATACCGCCAACTCCCAGAATTAGGGCTGACGCTGAGAAATTTATTTTTTTACAGAAAACTCCTAAAATCACTTTTGGCCGGACCCGGGATTTGAGCCCAGGGGCTCTACCGGGTAAGTCGCCGAACATCGATTTCTTAAATGGCGTTCAAATAAATAAAGGTTAAAAATTACTTAATCAATCGTTAAATCGGCTTCGGAGGGGTTTACCGTAGTTACAGTTTGGTGGTAAGGTAGTAGTTAGTACACAGGTGACGTTGCTGCCCGACTGCCTGCTGTCAACTAGTCGCCTTTTACGACACCCACGGGATGTTATGGGGTAGCCCTGTTATTCTTTCTGGGCGAGAACCACACGGTTAATTGCTTTTCTATTGTCGAGCCTCGTTGGCCTAGCGGTAGCGTGTTCACCCGCAGAGAACCACGAGGTCCTGGGGCTCTACCGGCTAAGTCGCCGAACATGAATTTCTTAAATGGCGTTTAAATAAATAAAGGTTAAAAATGACTTAATCAATCGTGAAATCGGCTTCAACGTTGCCAATCGATTCCAGACCATTTATGAAGTCACATGTGGTCATGGAAGCCGATTTAACGATTGATTAAGTAATTTTTTACCTTTATTTATTTGAACGCCATTCACGAAAACGATGTTCGGTGACTTAGCCGGTAGAGCCCCTGAGGGGTGAAAGGCAAGTATCTGCTAGAATGAGAGGTCAGCTTATATTGGAAATGTATAGCTTGATAACTATTCTCAGGATGTGCGTTAATTAAGTTACATGTTGTATATTGTGTAAGACCGAACTTTGGGTGCCTAAATTCGAGTTAGGTCTTTCGTAAGCCCAAATACGGGCTAACGACCAAGATGTAAGTAATAATGATGTAAGAGAGCGTTGTGGTGTGAAAATCTTCTTTCAGCAGTCACAAAGATTGAAAAAGGTATGCTGAGATGGTTAGACCATTTAGAAAGGATGAATGTAAGAAGATTGACAATAGAAATATACCTGGCATGTGTGAATGGGACAACTGGAAGGGGAAGACCTCGTCGAATATTCTCTGACCAAATCGGAGACGCTCCCACGAAAGGGTAGGTCAGAAGTACCCTAAACTGGCGAGCATGTTTGAAGAATATAATGACATTCTAGGCAATCTAGGCAAATGAGGTGTGCAAATGGAAATCCGTTGTCTCTGCCTACCCCTCTGGGAAACAGGCGTGAGTCTATGTATGTATGTATGTAATTAATGCATCGGGTGCCCGAATTCAAGTAACGTCTTTCGTGCACCAGGAAACGGGCTTACGACCAAGTGTAATGGCGCCTTTATAACAACATGTTGCAAACACCATTGCATTGTTTCTGTAATACTATTGTAAACATAAAGTGTCGTTTGACGTATTATAAAAGAAAAGAAGGCAAAAGATATGTTTATGGATAGCCTGTGGAAATTTGTTTTTCTTGCCTACTTCTTCAGGAAATAGGCGTGATATGTGTATTTATAGGTAACTAGCTGTGCCCTGCGGTTTCACCCGCGTTAAACTTTATAAATTATAGCCTATGTGTTAATCCAGGGTGTAAGCTAACTCCATACCAAATATTATTAAAATCACTGCAGCCGTTTAGACGAGAAGAAGTAACAAACATGCACACTCACAAACTTTCGCCTTTATAATATTAGAGTGATATGTGATGATTACTTTATTGGATTGTGTATTCAACCGTAAATAATGGTGTCTTAGATTCAAATCGCGGGTCAGGCAAAATGTCTCAGTGGGACTTTTCTTAGAAGAAAATTTCTCAGTATCAGTTCGGAGGCTAGATGTAGGTGGAGTTACAGCGCAGACGTATCTCGGAGGGCACTTAGAGCCGGTCGTGTTTTGGGCCTCTTTCGGGTCATGTCAGCTAGTTCACTTGTTTTTAATGTGTCGTGCGCAGGTGGCTAGTCTTCCTTGAGTTTGGCCGCCATTGGCGAAATTTGACCACGAGGACATTACTATTATTATTAGGTATGTGATAGAGGTACTATTTATTTGAATATTATTACGCACTCGTAGGTTCTGCACATTAAAACTCCGAGATATTTTCCACACACAATATTTAATCGAACAGAGTTACGTTCTCATCTACCGTTGTACAAAGAATGCCTCTTTAGTAATTTTCCTACCCTATTTATATTTTTATCAGTGACAACTATTTGAAAGTCTAATATCGATTATTAATAGTTTTAAGATGTAAAACTATTATAGTAATTAATAAAATGATAATCACTAATCAAATAAATAATCACAGTGTAAATATATTATTATAGCATAGCAGCTACGTCATAACCGTTGCGCGGCTATTGAGCACTTGATAACACTATGGATTGACTTAAAATTATAGCACTGCATCACCCATACTCGCCACCAGAAGTCGCCACTTATTAGCGAACTGTTTTTTTTAAGTAAAACTCTTTAGGCGCGTGCGTCTGAGTTGTTCAAGCCGCCCAGTAGATCTCTGACATGGCATAGCGACTGTTGTCTAATGTCTACAACGGGGACCG
Source organism: Pseudoips prasinana (assembly GCA_951640165.1). Taxonomy (NCBI): domain Eukaryota; kingdom Metazoa; phylum Arthropoda; class Insecta; order Lepidoptera; family Nolidae; genus Pseudoips; species Pseudoips prasinana. Next base: position 7,985,223 of record OX621236.1, read on the forward strand.
ACAGCTTAACGTGCGCCCCGAAGCACGGAGACGCTCAGAAATTAAACCACTTCGGCGGTCACCCATCTATGGACTGACCGCGAGCCTGGTTGCTTAACCTCGCCGATCATTTACGGACCGGTGCGAGCATCTAGCTATGAGCGTCCATACCTATCCTATTATAATGTAGATTATTTAGATTAGAAGTGTAAAAAATAATTATCACTTCGTTTTCATTTGTAATCAGTAGCATTGTTCTATAATTAAATTCTATTTGTGTACCTAATATTTCTAATACAAGAACATGACCTTGTTATGGAGTAGGTACTGTCGTAAAACCTGCGACTCCATTATATTATCTAATCTTAAGCCCGGCGTCCATAACCAATTGACCAAACAAACGTCAGACGAAACAAATATTAATTTAATAAAACAGTTGTAATTTTTTTATGTCTATTGAGGAATTCTATCCCTCTTACGTAAGTAACTCAAAAACAATATGTCAGGAAATGAAACACATTATCTCTTCTTGCTAATTGTTGTCAAGTACTCAATAGCCGCGCAACGGTTATGACGTAGCTGCTATGTTATAATAATATATTTACCCTGTGATTATTTATTTGATTAGTGATAATCATTTTATTAATTAATATAATAATTTTACATCTTAAAACTATAAATAATCGATATTAGACTTTCAAATTCTTGACACTGATAAAAATATAAATAGGGTAGGAGAATTATTAAAGAGGCATTCTTTGTACGACGGTAGACGAGAACGTTACTCTGTTCGATTAAATATTGTGTGTGGAAAATATCTCGGACTTTTAATGTAAAATAGCTGAGTGGTAAGGCTCTAGACAGACGGACCGCATTTCAACTGCAATTCAAGCAGTTCAAGTGCGGTTTGAATGCAGTTGACACGACTGCAATAGAACTGCAAAACCAAACGCGCTGTCCGATTTGTTGCAGTTCAATTGCAGTCGGCGTGCAGTTGCAGCTGAAATGCGGTCCGTCTGTCTAGAGCCTAAGACCGTCGTGTTGTGGTGTAAATAACACCCAGACACAGAACGAATAATCATACTCATCACACAAGTCTCAGGACAAATCACCCACACCCCGGACAAGATTTGTCCTGAGATTTATGTGATGAGCATGATTATTTATTCTGTGTCTGGAGATAATTTATGTATTATATACACACACTGCCATCTCATCCCAAATCAGGCAGAGCCTGTACTATGGCAACTAGACTACTAATAAACATTCTTATATAGTTCTAAATACATACATCTATACATATAATAAAATTGTAGGAAAGTTAAAACTGTACATTGAATATTGTCTTTAAAGAATACTTGGGTCGTGATCTACAATCGATATCGAAGCCAAAAATATAGTTTATAGAATTTTTGTCTGTTTATCTGTTTGTCTGTATCTAGTCCGGGCTAAACTCAAAAAGTACTGCATGGATTTACTTAAAATTTGGCATGAATATTACTAAGAGGTCGGGTCAACATATAGGCTACATATTATCACGCTATCACCTACGGGGGAGGAGATGTGATCATCTATAAAGTTTAATGCGGGTAAAACCGCGGAGCACAGCTAGTATTTAAATAAAACTAGCTGTGCCCCGCCCCGTTTTACCCGCGTTAAACTTTATAAATTATCACAGCTCCTCTCCCGTAGGTGATAGCGTGATAATATGTAGCCTATAATTATGTTGACCCGACCTCTTAGTAATATTCATGCAAAATTTTCAATGTACAGTTTTGGCTTTCCTACGATTTTATTATATGTATAGATATCATACAAAGATTTGTCCTGGGTGTATTTTAATTGTTGGTTTAGAATTATGAAGTTGCGTGAAGTGTGATCGGGCGAGGCGAACGGAAGTAGGTAGGAGGTACGTTCCATATATTATTGAAGGGGAAGAGAAAGAGGTGCGAGCCGAGCACACATTTTCTTCCTCTCTTTCTCTCATAGTTACGTTTAAAGTTTTTCTTTAGTCATGTGGTCTAAAGCACACTCGTTGTTTGAGAATCAAACAGATTATATCAAGTTTAACAAGTAGGTACCTATTAATAACTAAATACAAAACATAAACATATAAGAGTTACTACGGCCTACTTCCTCTTAAACTATTTGTAATGTAATTACTCTTACATAATATAATTATGTAAGAGTAATGCTGTGTGGTGGCGGCGACAAATATCAGAATCAGAATATCATCACCCCATCTCATCCCGTGGGGGGCGTAGAAGTCGACCCGAGGGAATATCTACCAGAGGACGGGAAGCAGCTTCCTTCTGAGTACTACGACCATCATACTGCGATCGCCAACCCGCCTGCCAAGCGTGGCGATTATGGCATATCCCCTCAAGATGATTCTTGAGGGAGGCTTGTCCAGCAGTGGACTTATTTAAGCTGTAATGATGAATATAATTATTGTTCGAGCTTCCAAATCTTGTCGTGGGACGGTGAAATGAGTGAAAGTTATCAACACGTACCTACTTTGATCCTTCACATATCCAGCGCACCGTTACATAAACAAAGCTTCGATCGCAAATGCTAAAGCTTTCGCCACTTTATGCATCAATATTCAATTTCTAATTATCCTCTCCGCAGAAACAAGTTGTCTACCTATGTATTAAATACCAAAATTCACAACGAAAATAATGTAGTAAAATTGTTATGTGACCTTGGTTGTTGATTCGTCGATAAAGTTACTCGCTCGAACTCGTATTGGTGGAAACTACAATGCGGCATTGCGCTGAACATGAAACAATTTTCTTTTGAAAACAGGGTGTTTACCGGCACCAAAACGGTGTGTTCGTGTTGCGGTTGAATGACCTGTGATTGTAAGCTGTAAAGCTTTAATAATAAAGTGTATTTTGAATTAGCTACGCGTAAAATACTACTGCATTCATAAGTTGTGGCATCCTACATCACATCAGTACAAGTCCGTGATGCCATGGGAACGGACGCGTCAAACTGAATAAAAATAACAAACGCTGAACGATCGTTTTGTTAAGTTTGTTTTTATTACTGTGTTAGTTAGTGTGGTTAAGTGATTAATTTATGTTACAATATGTTATAGTGAGCTGAATTTTTGTGTGGAGTTTTATCGTGGTCTATTATTAAATCGTGTTCATCAATATGGTAAGTTGGCACAAGTTCCCGTTTTTATTTATATGTTTCCTCCAACTCTTCGTATGGGAAAGCATTAATAATGTCGTTAGGTCAAACACATGTGTCCATAATAATTAATATTACTTACATGAGTTTTAATGGTTTCAGTGTGAACTTTTTATGAAGGTTGTTTTCTACCTATCTAAATATAATGTGATTTGTAAATAGGTAACTATTGTTGGCTTGTGACGATTTTTTTATTGTAATAATACACGACCTATTTCATTAATTAAAATGTATCAGCTTAATCAGGCGCGTAGCAACTGCCACATCATCACATTAACATTATTTAATTCACATGTATATTTCCTTTGGTAGATATCAAAGTGGGGCCCCGTTATAATATCCCTAATATAACGGGGCCCCGCAGCGATTTAATTAAAGCTTAAGCACCTTGTTTCTTATTTGTCCATTGACAATATTGATGAATACAAAAATTCTATAACTCATATAATATAACAAAATGTTATTTCGCAAAATATTATATTTACTTATATTTATATGGTGTAAGAAGATTGTATCTTCTTACACCATATAAATATAAGTACACGGTGTAAGATTATTTACAAACAAGTTGTATATTGGGAGGAGTTTGCACTTAAAGCGATCTCTTCCATTACATGAGATCGGGTTGAATATTAGATATAAGAAAAGATAATATAACATTAACAAATTAGCTTTAGGTATGCAACTAGGTACCTACATAATATATCAAAGATTTCGTATATATATATAGTATAATACAGAATACATAGACACACAAATAAATAAATAAATAAAGATTATTATAGGAACAAATAGTTTGACTAACTTTAGATATATTATGTTTGTATTAATAGCGATTGTTTAGGTAGTTCAAATAATATTAAAATAGGACATTAGAATAAAAATGACTTTCCCAGCGTTAATTTTATAAGATATTTTATTTTATTGTAACCAATAATGTAGTCACGCCTATTGATTACTTATGCAGTATTTTCTTCAATAAAATCTATGACAAATTTCAATTACCTATAAATTACAAGGCGTGTCTGTTACTGAAAACCGTTATCATTTTTTTTATATATGATAAACTTTTACATGATGATGGGCATTTAGGAAGGGAGAATGACAAAAAATAGTCAAAAGAGGTAAGTATACCTGGCTCGTCTGAATGGTACAACTAGAAGGGGAAGACCTCGTAGAACATTCTCGTAGAAATTGGAGATGTTCTCAAGAAATGCCAGATCATATACCCTAAATGGGCGAGCATTTATAAAGAATATAACGTGAGTAAACGAGGCAAAAGAGGTGTGCAGGATTGTGAATTCGTGACAAATGGAAATTCGTTGTCTCTGCTTACATCTCTGGGAAACAGCCGTGAGTAAATATGTAAAGCTCTACATTAATAATTGCATTGGCTTACGGTACTATCCATAAATTAATCTAATAAAGGAAATCCTCTAGACGAGAAGCGGTTCATAAATCAGATTTTTATTACCTGGTTGTTATTACCGTTATTCAAGTTTTAATTTAATACACGGTACGAAATCTGATCTTTCATTAATAGTGAACTTAGAGTGCCTCAATCCCAAGAACGTTTGTCTGTTACGCGGCCTAATTATTCCCAGAAAATTGTCTGATTTAATATGTCTAGGACTGTTGTTACTGATACTGTAATGTTAGATCAACAAGAATCCTGGACAGTGATGGTTGATGCTACCACCCCGTACGATGACAACCTTTTGAAGGCCGAAAAGACAAAGAAAGTTGACTATCATTATGCCAATAGTCGTATTTGCCTTTTAAGCCTCGAAAAGCAACATCAGATGGATGGATCGAGAGCCTGAACTGCAGTAGCCTGGACTCTGTTCCTGCTGCCGGTTGCAGATCCAATTTCTTACATTATGAATTGATTATATTTTGATTTTAAAATGTAGTGGACAATAAAAAAGTAATGAATAAAGGAATACTAATTCATTATTTTCAAAACGAATATAAATAATTATTTGTTAAAAAAAATATGGATAATAACAGCATCCATTGATAAAATTGGTAAGAACCTGTAGTTCTTTCGGCGCCTCACTCCCCATAGGTATATGAAAAAATTATTAGACTAACTTGCATGTATTGTAAAAGCTAACAGTGTTATTTTCATATAAAGTTCAGAAATGACCTCCCTTTGAGTACGGCGTCTATGACCATGAACCACATATGAATATTGAAACTTATTTAGTTATAAAGAATGCTACAGAAGGGTAAATCATTTTAGAGAAATGAATATCCTGTAGGCACAATAAGAATAGGTATGTATATGTCTAGTATTTATGTTGTATGTTTGCGTTCTTTTTACTGTTAAATAAAAATAAACAGTATTTCCTTATAGTTACGACGAATATTATGAAGCAACGGTTAGAATATTTCTTACTTTGGACTTTCTTCTCAAATGTAACATATTAGACATAATGCTTAGGAAAAATTATATCATTATACATCTTTTTGATCTTCTGATGTGCTGGCGTCTGTACGACATACACGAACACAAAAAAATATCAAATTTAGATGAAACTTTCTCTTTTAATTAAGGCTAAAACATTTATTTTAATTTGTATAGTAACTTAGATTTTTGGTTCGGATTTATTTAATGAACACTGGGCGCGCCAGACGTACTGTCACTCGGCCGCTTTTTGATAAAGTACCTAAATGTGAAAATAATATAACTCAAAGTATCGTGATTTCGCACAACAGTTAAAGTAAGTAAGTAACTCTTTATTATACACCAAAAAATAATACATAAAAAATACTATGAGTATGTTAACAAGATTGTACAGACGCCAGCACATCAAGCTACTCCAATCTGTTAAATTTATTTTATAGATCAACTTTATCACGTAGATATAAGGTTCACTTTCAACTGGGGAAATTAGACAGATTGGGGGAGCTTGATGTGCTGGCGTCTGTACAAATGGCGGCCTTATCGCTAGGTGCCATCTTTTCCAGGCAACCGTTGTATAGACCACGAGTAAAGAAAAGGCATTTGGTTATTTGTTGGCATAATTAGTAGAAAGGATTTTTTTAAAGTTAAAAATAACGAATTGGAGTTCGGATGAAGAATGTTATAAACGTTTTTGTCGGCATCACTACCTTTCCTAGAGCACGTTGTAATTACTTTTTTTAAATAAATGTACAATGTACTTCCTCGTGATTTAATTTGACTTCTGTATAGATATTGACTTCCGGTCGCTGCCGTGTCTTATTCACTTCGAATAGTCGATTTGCGCGTGGCTGGTCACAGTATGTTTTTTATTACTGTAATTGTCAATATTGAGAAGATTTCTCTCTCTCTAACTTAAAATCACTTAACTAATTTGTATTGTCATTATAAAAATGGCCGGCTAATGCAGTTACGAAACATGTTAGCATGTATGTAAAACTAAAAATGTTAACCACTACAAGTTATATTAAACGTAAATCTCCGGTCAAAGTTGACTTATCTGCATCTACCAATCATTGTTCTTGCGTTTTGTCAAATTGATGAATCTTAATAAAATAATGATTATGAAGTAGGATAAACAATTGTAATTTTGTATTGTCTATTTATTAATTTATTTATATGACATTGTATTCAGTTTGTACAGGTGCATACTGAAGAAGTGACTTAAATCATATGTTTTTAATAATAAGGAAAACAAGTAAAAAAACATTCTAGTCACCAGTCATTCTAGTCTGTGGGTAGGATGCCCAGAAAGCTTACCGTTGTATAAGAAGAAGATTGAATATTGTTTCGATAAAAATATTTTAGACTCCTCATATCTGGTACACACGGCTACATATGAAGCTATAAATTTCCAATATAAGCTGACCTGGAAATCCTCAACAACGCAAGATCAGCTTATACTGGAAATGTATAGCTTGATATGTAGCCGTGTGTACTAAAATAGGGGGCCCATTATTAATTTATCACTGAATACGTAACTGACCTGATAGTTACCTGAAATATAAGAGTTCCGTACCGAAATGGTATAAAACATAGACAAGTATAAAAGGAAACCTTTATGGAACTACTACGTCGACCCGACTGAGCAGCGGTGTAATAAATTATTAGATCAGAATGAAGTATGAAAAGTAAATTGTTCCATACAATAGAATTTTCTAATTAACAATTCATTTGTGTCCATGGCATGATTTTAAAGGCTTCCTCAATATAATATTTATCCCCCCCCCCCCCCCCACACACAAACATATTCACATATATTTTTATAAACTAAGTACGATACATTATAAAAATTAAGTTAAATAAAAGGGGCCCGTGTAAGAAACGTAACTTTTTCGATGTTGTTGCTCGATCTTAATTTATGATTGCACGGAACCCATTGTGTGCGAGTCTGGCTCCCTATTTAATTATATCGGTATTTTTTCAAATCTAATATAAATTAATAAAGAGAATATTGCCATAATAACCATTTTACTATGTAGCAGATATGATTTTAGATTTTGTTTTAAATGAACTCATTTAAATGTCCTCCCATTACTCGCACCATCATCATCATCATACTCGTATAGACTTGACGGTCACCGTACCCTAGTTGGTAGTGCTCCTGCCTACGAAGCTGGTGGTCCTGGGTTCGAATACCGGTAAGTGCAAATATTTGTGTGATGAGCATGAATATTTGTTTCTGAGTCATGGATGTTTTCTATGTATATAAGTATTTATCTATATATATTAGTACGTATATCGTCGCCTGGTACCCATAGTACAAGCTTTGCTTAGTTTGGGGCTAGGATGATCTGTGTGACATTGTCCCTAGATATTATATTATTATTAAATATTATTATTATATGCTGGACAAAGGCCTTCTCCAAAGACCTGAGACGATTTGAGGGGATATGCCATAATCGCCACGCTTGGAAGCCGGGTTGGCGATTATAGTATGATGGTCGTAATAGTACTGAGAGAAACGCTGCTGCCCGTCCTCTGGTAGATATTACCTCGGGTCGACATCTACGCCTCCTACGAGATGAGATGGGGTGATGATATTCTGGTATTCGCCGCCGTCGCCACACATATAGCGTTCTCTTTTATTAAAAACCGGCCAAGTGCGAGACTCGCACATGAAGGGTCCCATAGCAGTAAGCATTTCAGCTGATTAAATGAAAGGTAAATTGCTGTTTAAGATTTATGACGTATTAAAAAAAACTACTTGCTAGATCTCGTCCAAACCAATTTTCGTTGTTAGTTTTCATGGTAATGTAAATCATATATTTTTTTTAGTTTTATCTTTCTCTTATTTTATAAGTTACAGAGGGGGACACTCATTTTACCACTTTGGAAGTGTCTCTCGCGCAAACTGTTCAGTTTAGAAAAAAAATATATTAGAAACCTCAATATCATTTTTGAAGACCTATCCACAGATACCCCACATGTATGGGTACGGTGAAAAAAGATTTTTGAGTTTCAGTTCTATGTATGGGGAACCCCCAAAATTATTGTTCTTTTTTATTTTTGTGTGAAAATCTTAATGCGGTTCACAGAATACATCTACTTACCAAGTTTCAACTGTATAGCTCTTATAGTTTCGGAAAAAAGTGGCTGTGACATACGGACGGACAGACAGACAGACATGACGAATCTATAAGGGTTCCGTTTTTCGCCATTTGATATTTCGAGTTTTGTTTAAAAGTAAGACCGCAGCTTGATGTGGTTATATTTTTACTTTCTTTCTTTGTGTGCTTTCTCTTAGCTGCTTGCTTCCTCATTGGTCTCCAACTCATGTAGATATTATATATTTAGTTATATAACGCAATGCTACAATTGTATGCAAAGTAAGTACTAAATGTGAGAATCCTTAGAGCATCCTAATGCTGCAACTTTCCGTCTGGTATATACAAACCATTGTAGGTACACATAGCTATTATTTGGGGGTACCGTGCCTCAAAAAAACGAACTCTTATCCTCGGGAATAATAATATCCTGGGACATTATTGACACAGGTCCATCTGATCCCAAACTGAGCAGAGCTTGTACTATGGAAACCATATAACTGATATACTACTTATCTTTTATAAATACATACTTATAGGTATAGTTACACCCAGACTCAGGCAATTAGACATGTTCATTCTCACAAATATTTCTCCTGCGGCTTGATAGGCAAGTTTTACGAACCACGCCAACCGGCCCGTCAAATATAGAATTTGATTACCGTTGTACAGAAATTAAACTGAACGTAAAGTATTATATTATCTTGGTTTAAGCTGTTTTTATTCAGGCAGGAATATTTACTGCCGAGTAGTGCCGAAACTATATAAATCTATACATATAATAAAATCGTAGGAAAGTCAAAACTGTAGGTACATTGAATATTTTTTGAAAAGGATACTTGGGGCGTTATATTCAAACGACATAGAAGCCAAAAATATAGTTTTTAGAATTTTTGTCTGTTTGTCTGTATGTACCTATGTCCGGGCTAAACTCAAAAAGTACTGCATGGATTGACTCCTAATTTTGCATGAATATGAAAGAACAAAGAACTGCAAGGATTTACTTCAAATTTTGCATGAGTATTACTTAGAGGTCGAGTCGACATATAGGCTACATATTATCACACTATGACCTGCGGGGGAGGAGCTGTGATAATTTATAAAATTTAACGCGGGTAAAACCGCGGGGCGCAGCTATATATAATAAACTGACTATATAAACATTGAGATAATTGAAGCAACGTGATCTTCTATTTGTTCACCACAAACTGACCGATTTTAATCATTATCATCATTATCATCATCTAATCAGCCTAAAGACGTCCACAGCTGGACATAAACCCCCCCAAAGATCTCCACAATTGCCCATACTGCGCTACCCGCATTTAGCGGTTTCTAGCAACCCGATTCTAATGATTTCGCTAAAGTTATCAAGACGCCATTTTGTTTTTTAATTTGCTTCATTTATATATTTTTAATCAATCAATCAATATTTATTGTGTGAAATTTGGTACAAGGAGGATCTTAAATATAAATAAATAGTTCACAAAAAACGTCAATGTCATTTTAAGGTCATATTTTCTAATAAATTTCTGTTTTAAAAAACATCAGAAACGAGTTCAACTTTCCTTTGCAACCACACAAAATGTACACAACACAAAACATCTATATCCATATCGATGTTTTTTTGAATCGATTCAGAAGCAACGGGTACAGCTAGGAGCACCATTACTATTAATAAGTTTTATAGCTATTACCTAAGGTATCTCTGCAAGCTCATCACATAAGTAGGTAGATTACAATATCGTCAGGTCAGCCGTTTTGTAACGCCTGCGGTGCGCTTACGCAACTAAGCTAATATAGGAAACGAAGCTGATGACTACCAGAATAATTCCTTAGGCGAACGAACCTTAGCAGTATACTGAACTATTATTTATAAAATCTATTTCAAAATGCGCGTGTGTCGCATTGGTTAAGGTAGTTACCGCCCTCATGTTTTGGTTTTTGAAGTTATACTTCTTTTGGCGCGATGGATAAAAATGATGAGAGTGAATTTTTACGATGCGCGCGCACACCGACACCAGAAAATTTAACAGCATGAAGTTAGTTCTAGGTGGTATGAAAATGTATGAGAGTGAATTTTTACGATGCGCGCGCATCGTAAAAATAACAGCATGAAGTTAGTTCTAGGTGGTATGAAAATTGATAACTATGTTCAAGTTGTATATTAAGAAGTATAACTTCTAACGCGTGTACATAAGTACACACAAGTTTTTTTTTTATTGGTGGGCAAATTAGCCTTCGTCGACTCACTGCTACTATTTTATTATTAGAATCTTAACCCCTAGAACCAATGTTGCTGCAACATTGTTTCTAGGGGTTAAGCTTCTAGGTTTAGTTATTATTCCTTTTCCAATAATTTTATTGTATTTTAAGCCTTCCTTGTTTATTACTTTATTTTTGTTTACTTTTTATTATTATTCTAAATTTTTTACTAATATTGTTTATTTCCGCATGAGTGTAACATCGTCAACTCCCAGACTTCGGTGATGCTGTGTACTCGACTGCTCACAAAGCAGGCCCAGACACAGAACAACTTTATTAAAGAAAGAAAATTGTATATTTATAACTTGAATATGTATTAAAATAGTATGCAATGTAATACGCGATTCTATTACATTGCATACTATTTTAATACATATTCAAGTTATAAATATACAATTTTCATTAATTTAATACCTTAATATAATTCATGTTTTGGGTTGGATTCCCGCAGGGACAACTATATATGCGGACCATAGAGTTGTTCTGAGTCTGGGCCTGCTTTGTGAGCAGTCGAGTACACAGCATCACCGAAGTCTGGGAGTTGACGATGTTACACCCCTTTGCCGCGGAGAGCACGTAAAACCGACAAAAGCGACACCACCAGAAGGGAGCTCCGGTAGAGGACCAATCCTCTACTACGCTCCTTTTGGTGGTGTCGCTAGTCGTCCCATTGGACCATGAGAGGGATGGAATAGAAAGTGCCCTTGTGTTTGCACAATAACTTTTGCACTATAATATTTTTTTATGTATTTCCCGCGCTAATGCCTAGTCCATTGAGATTGGGCGCCATGGCCGTTAATCTCGCCAAAATGATATTCTCATTATTTGTTCAATAATATTTTACAGCAACACTCATGTCTTAATCATAACCATAGAGTTTTGGCGCCAACGCGGAAAAAGACGCATCGAGGCTATGTTTTATTTTCAAAAACTGGTATAAATGCGAGTTTTTATGTGTAAATATGGTGGATTTTTAGACATAACACCTTCGACAACGTACTGAAGTGGAGGAAAGTGCGATATTGCCGTGAACTGTGATTTTCCGTGTTGTAACCAAAACTCCATAAAAGCCTCTAGTAAAGTCTCCACTGCTTTACTGGGGTTGGACAAGGACTATGTATGACTTGACTGTGACGGACTTTACTTGACAATGACGGAAATAAATGTTATAAAAATATATTTACTGAAGGCTCGTAAGGCCAAAGAAGCCAGAGCCCTAAAACGGAATAAAAAAAATCATAACCATAAGCAAGCAGTGACAGTTCAAACTTCTATTTAATTTTTGTTTTTGTATAAATGTCAGGCGTGTCTAACTGCTGATGAACCCCCTTTTTTCAGGTGTGTTTAGAATTCTCTGTGAATTCCAGAAACATATTGGTACAAAACAACAAGACGCATAACTCAGAAGAATATGTTCATTACAACCACATTTCGGAAAAACGAATTATTATATTACAATAAATCGTTATAATGAATAAGTCTTGTACACGCAGTGAACGCAAATAAACATGGAAGCATTCCTAGCTCGCCAAAATGACCCAACGCAGATTGTGACACGGGCTTAAAAATTGTGACGCGGAGTTTGCGCACTACAGGCATCAATGGCGGTCGTCTGTCAGTTATTGGTTTCAGCGTGTTTAATTTACAAAAATGCAAATCTCATTTGCATAAGAAGAGTGTTGAAATTAGCTTTTACGGGTAAGTACATCGCTATATATTTTAATTTATTTAATATGAAGTCAATCTAATTCACACAAAATATATGGTGATGTTGTTATGCAAACGAAACAATTTATTTCTCGACACAAAAATTATGATAAATATTTTTATTTATTATAATTATTCATTTTATAATAATCTTAGATAAAATACTCAGCATCTTTAGAGTTTTTTCAAAAGAATAGTAATGGTGGTATTAAAATTACTTGGTTTCTTCAGATTTCTACTAGATCTAAAGTGAAGAGAACTATAGACGGAAGCCGTTCCTTTTGAAAGGAATGCAATTGAATGGAGCCCAAATAAAACGACAAGGGTATGTTCGGTTCATTTCAGCAATGATGATTTTTCTGTTTCAAAAAAGGGATACAGGAAGCTAAAACAAACGCTACGATACGTACGGTACAATTATTCGTTTAATGCATTATAAACAGGCAATTCTATTTTATTTATATATATAGGGTAACTTGTAAAACATCAACAACCTCGCAGGACTAGATAGCTAAAACCATAAGCAATAACATTTATTTTACAAATTTTGATAATTTGTATTTTTATCTATATCTATATTTTTTTTGTAAAAAGTCAATATTAATTTACTTTCACACTTGAATGTTTATAACTTTACGCGTATCGCAAAGATAACGTAACCAGGCGGGTTACGTAATCTTTGCGATGCGCGTAGAGTTAGTTGTTGCTTATGGTGTTAACTTCCTAGTCCTGCGAGGTTGTTGGTGTTTAAGAAGTAACCCTGTATATATACTAGATCACCTATCATTTCAAGTCGAGTCCTCCACGCGTTTTCAAGATCAAGGGTATTGATAGACAGAGGGACGGACGGATAACAAAGTGATACTATAAGGGTTCCGTTTTTTTCTTTGAAGGTACGGAATCCTTAAAGGTCACTACCTACTACTACAACGCATGTAGCACGTATACGGAAATTGTAAATAATAATTATAATAAATAAATGACCACAAATTTGTTTTATTTACCTTATTATCATAGCAAACAAACCCATTACTTGCCAAATACCTAAGAAAAGCTCTTGCCGTAAAGTTCAAGAAACTGTATATTTTATCGTAATTATATATTATTTTAATAACATCAATGTCACGGTGCATTATTTTCGTTGCACTTTATAGCATAAAACATCCCTCGGCGAATGACATGAACATGGCAATTTAGACCCAAACTTCACGTCATAATGTCTACTTTTAAAAGGTGAACCTGAGCGGCAATATTTTTGGCCAATCAGAGACGGTATTCCTTTGTGTCAGTTTGATTGGAATATTGGGTCAAGATTTGAGCTTAGTTTCCTTGAAGTAATGCTTCCATGTTTATTTGCGTTCACTGTGTACACGTAGTATTTTAAAGTTAACTGTTTCTTGGTTTGGGCTTCTTACTAAAGAGTGACGCTAGCTGGAAATTGGAACATTAAGCAAATGCAATTCGGGTTATCTGGATTAATCAAATATATGTTAGATTGATACATACATACATAGCCTCCCGACAATTTCACAGAGGGGTAGGCAGAGACAACGAATTTCCATTTGTGACGAGCCTTGCACACTTCTCGTTTACTCTCATTGTAATCTCCATACATGCTCGCCTGTTTAGGCTACTTGTGACTTAACCTTTCTTGATAACGTCTTCGACTTGTCAAACTCATCCCTATGGCTATAACATTTCTTAGATTTTTAATTTACATTTCCTCAATAGAAAGATATTACGGTTAAAGATTCTTTATTTTCTCTTAAGATAATACATCACTTGCAGAGAAATTAAAATACTTACTATAGGACGCCAAGCGTGGCTACTTACAAATACTAAACTAAACTAAACTAAAATACTAAACTATACAATACAAAAACAATTTTACAAATAACACAATTAACAACTACACAAATTACATCCATTTTTTCTGTGTTGCGGTGGGTAGATATGAACGAAGTGCACACGGCGCTTCGCGTCGTATCTAGTATGTATATAAAACAGTTATGTTTTTAAGGCCCATACCATAGTGCGCAGCAACGTGAACTATTCGGTACAACGCAATGGGAATATATATGTATATATATTTTTAAATATTAATAGTATCAACATAATTGTTTTTTTGATGGATTTATGCAACCTGAGAAATCGCTAATCGTATTTAATTATTTTTTTTTAGGTTTTATTTTTATGTTTTTGTCTAGTAGATAAGTATTATAGGATTTTTAGGTCATTATGCATGTGAGTGGGTTTTTTTGTAAACAATTTTATAATAATAGTTATTAAAAGAAAAATAATAATAAGTTTAAGTTTCATTTAGGTTTTTTGTATTTTTATTTTTTATGTTTGTTGTTGGGTTTTTTTTTTTACTAATATACTTTTTGTTATAATATCGCTTTATATTACTTAAGTTAATTATATTGTTATATTTTTTTTTGTTATATTTATTACGATAAAAGGGAGAAGTCCTTTAATATATGGTCTTTTAATATTTTTTTGAACATTTTGAGGGTTTTAATTTCTTTGATATCTTTAGGCAGTTTGTTATAGAACCTCACTCCTTCATACATAATATTTTTTTTCCCATGATTACTTTTAGGGGTTATCAGAGTGATATTATTCGCCTGCCTTGTTAAAATTTTTTGTGTCTGATTTTTTTTTGTAAGTATTATTTGTGAATGTATATCTTTTGTTAATATTTTCCGGATTAGAATACATGTGTTATATTTGTACAACTGAGTGAGGTTCATAAGTTTACTTTCTTTATAAATTTTTGTGGTTGAGGTAAGGTAATGATACTGAAAAAGTGTTTTTATTATTTTGTTTTGGGCTCTTTGTAGTACTTGTATGTTCGACTTAGCGGCCGAGCCCCACACCTCGATTAGATATTCAATATTGGATTTGACCAATGAGTTATATATAGTGTATCGGACTTTTCTGGGAAGACATCGTACTATACTACGTAAAGCTCCCGTAAGAGACGCAAGTTTTTTACGGATATTTTCTATATGTGGTCGCCATGACAACTTGTCATCCACTGTTAGACCAAGATATTTTTCTTTGCTAACTTTATTTAGTTTTTGTCCATTGATAGTCAAATGTTTATGTATATCGATTTTTTTGTTTTTAGCTGCAAATATAACATAGTTTGTTTTACTTATATTTATAGTTAATAAATTAGTTTGTAACCAAGTATGTAGAAGGTCCAAGTCATTTTGTGCTAGCTCAATAATAGTGGATATTGACTTTGCAGAGTAAAATAAACTAGTGTCATCCGCGTATAGGGCAATGTCACCTTTTAATCCAATTTCGTGAATGTCGTTAATATATATTAAAAAGATTAAAGGGCCAAGAATCGATCCTTGGGGAACGCCAAATGTTATTTTTTGAGGTTTACTCTGGTGTTCACCAATCTTAACAATTTGCATTCTGTTTGTAAGGTAGGATTGTAGCATTTTATAACTAGAGCCTTTGATACCCATGCGTTTAAATTTGGTCAAAAGCAGATCATGGCTAACGGTATCGAAAGCTTTTTTTAAGTCTATGAAGATACCCAAGGTGATTTTTTTGGCGTCTACATTTAATTTTATCGAAGTTATTAAGTCAGTCGTAGCTATTAGTGTGTTTGATTTTGTTCTAAAACCATATTGCTTTTTGTAGAGGAATTTTAATGAATCTAGATAGATACTTAGCCGATCATGTAAAATTTTTTCGTAAATTTTTGATAGCACAGGTAAAATGGATATTGGTCTATAATTTCCTGGCTCCATTTTGTTACCAGACTTAAATATTGGACTGACTCTTGCTATTTTTAAAGATTCCGGGAATGTTCCTTCAGTTAAGCTCTTGTTGATGCATTCAGTTAATTTGGGGGCTATTAGTTCTTTAACACATTTAACTGCTTTTGTACTTATTCCATCCAAGCCGGTACTCGTATTCGAATCTAGGTTGTTAATTATTTTAAGTACTTCTTCAATGGTTGTTGGTTTAAATTGAGATAGTTCGATGGTACTGGTATTTTTTCCGGTAGATATTGGCAAGTTATAATTATTTTTTGTCTGATTTTGAATGTTTTTTGCTAGTTCGGCACCTATGCTGCAGAAAAATATGTTGAAACACTCACATATTTCTTTAGGATCAGAGATTTGTCCTGAAGTGGTGTTAAGTTTTTGAGGGCTAAGATTTTGTTTAATTTTATTATTAGTCAAGTTATTTATGAGTTGCCACATTTTCAAATTATTTTTTTCACAGATTCTGAAGGCTTTCTGATAATATTGGTTTTTTGTTGTCTGAATCTCTTCGCGCACCGTAGTTTTCTGTCGCTGGAATTCCTCTTCAAGGTGTTTGTTAAGCGGTTCTTCTTTCAATTTGTGCCATAAGAAGTTTCTTTTATTGATTGCTGATATTAAATCCTTGTTTATCCAATCTTGTCTTGGCGGGTTTTGTATTTTCGTTTTAGTTATTTTATTTTCTGCGATGGCTCGTAAAAGAAGCGACTCTAATCTGAAGAAATCGTTATTTATGTTGTGTAGGGATATGTCGTTTATGGTTCTGTATAAATTGCTGTAGTTTATAGCTTGATATTGAATTTTCTTTGGGTGTTTCGGTTTAATTCTCTTTATCTCAAGATATATTTGTTTATGATCTGACATAGCGCTTTCAATTAATGTCATGTGGTAGTTATTGTCTTTCATAGTTGTACTAACATGATCTAGTATTGTCTTAGAAGTATTTGTTGAGCGTGTACAGTGTGTTTTATGAGTATTATTGAGTATATGAAAACCATTTTCTTTAAGTGTGATCTTATAGTCTTTGATAGACTTTTCTTTGCTAAGTAAATTTAGATTAAGGTCTCCAAAAATTATTGCTCTCTTTCTTTTCGATAACTGACTATCATACTGTTCAAGAAAATGTTGCACATTTGATGCTGGTTGCTTATAGACGACTCCAATATCTAGAGAAAGTTTATCAACATGAAGTGATTACCATCTTCATAATCACTGGTTAGTAATTCATGTTTTAGATTATCGTGCACATATATCGACACTCCACCCCCTCTTGAAGTCGGTCTGTAGTTGTAATAGTGCGTGTAGTTAGGCAATTTCTGTCTGAGGGCTTCTGCTTCGTTTTTTATCCAAGTTTCCACAAGTATTATTACATATATAGTCCTTTGGAAGGTTTCAGTGATACATCGTAATTCATCAAGTTTACCTAGTTTCACAAGGCTTCTGACATTAGCATAAAGAAAGTTAATTGATTTGGCTGTAGTGGTAATATCTGTATAGTTATTTGATAGTTGATATGTTATTTTATATTGCTCGTCTGTTGGATCTTCTGTGTTGCTTAGTTTTTTGTCTCTTGTTCAATAATTTTTGGTATACCTTTGAAATACTTTATTATTAAATCTTTTTCACCAATGTCTTGTCTTAGTTGTAATTCAGCTTTTAAATTTTGCAGAAATTTCCGTTGTTGAAGCGTTTGGTCTGAGTAGATTCGGATACCATCTAGTTTCAAGTTTGGTTTTTTTCTTAATATTGATTTGACTATATTCTGTGAGGAAAAACTGACTTTAAGTGGCCGTATTTTGTTTTCATCGTATTTTCCAAGACGTAGTACCATTTCCATCTTTGGACACTCTGGATATATAGTTTTTAAAATCTTTTCTACTTCAACGGTATCAGATTCCCAATTCTGTTTATTATTCTCGAATCTTTTTTCAGTGACACCTACCAAAATTATATTTTTGCTGCGCTGTGCACGATCTTGGAATTCTGCGAAAAGTTCATTATTTGTAGTATGTGAGTTGCCTTGTATTGTTTGGGTCTTTACTGGATCTGATTTTATTTGGTGGAGGCTGTCTTTCAGGCTTTTTATTTCGTCTTTATTCATTTTGACTGTGCCCGTTAGGTCATCAATCTGTTTTTTAAGATTTTGGTGCTCTGTGACTATTTTGTTGGTAGTGATTTCCATGTTTTTTAATTTATCATTAATGGAACATATATTCTCACTAATACTTTGTATGCTTGCCATTTGATTTGAACTTGATTTCTGTAGTATTTCTAATATTTCCCTTTTAAATTCGTCAAACTGTAGCTTATATTCATCATCTGGGCTGTTTCTCTTTCGATTAGGCTATATTGGCTAATTCACCTCTAATAAATGCTTATAAGAAACAAAGAAAAAGAAAAACTTAGTTATAAAGTGTACATTTCTCCCACATTTCATGATTTTCTATTTCACTTCACTCATCTTAATAGATTTTCGTTCACTCCAGTTTAACTCATACACGTACATAATTCATACAGGTAAGTTTGGCCAATTATTGGCTTGAAACGGAAAAAATGGTGTTGCTAACATCAATATGCGAATTATGGTAAGATTGCTAAATGATTTGTAACAAGGTTCATAGTCACTCAACGAGTACAGTAGCCGGTAATATTAACTGTTATATGCTGGTAAAACTTTTTTGTAAAGACAACGCCCGCACAAGCGAATTTAATCCTGTATCGCGGGGTACTTTACAAACATATAATAGACGGACACAAATTACATCCAGTCTCAGAACAACTATTTATGGGTCACACAAATACCTAGTTGTCCGGCACGGGACTCGAACTCGTGACACGAAGCGGCGAGGTGACTGTCTTAGCAGCTGCGCCCCACGTGGTAAAACTTATCGTTATTTGTGACTCATCTACAAGTATGAGTTATTAAACTGGCACCGGACTCAAGAACTGGTTAATTAACCTCCTTGCAATAATATATAACCATAATGTTGCCATTCGACTTAAAAGGCAATAAAGACGATAGTTATAATATTTCTCTATAAACCTGAATGCGATTTAATTGACTACATATAAGAGTTACCTAATTTAAATTTGTGAATGAAATTCCACAAGTATACTAAATATAGGTACCCTTCTTCGTATGGTCCATTTGCATCTAGTAAAGTTTGGCACCTAATTCTACATATTACAACATCTGTGAATCTCATTACTTCTCTTGTGTCTTTCGAAGTAGTGGAATCTTCAGACTTCAGATGTTCTTAAGCCATACATTTTTGCACCCTACTTTCTTCTTACAGGAAACTCTGCCAGTTTGTGCGGACGCTCGGGAATACAGCTGCGTACTGGGTGTAACCCACGCCCGTATATATGGTCCTTCGAGCATTTTAAAACCGCGACTCTCTCTGTTCCCTTTAGGCTGATTGACGGACACTTTGGCGTACCTCAGGCTAGCGTACCAAACCAACGTTAGTCTTGTAGTATGTTAAAGAACTGAACACCT
Source organism: Pseudoips prasinana (assembly GCA_951640165.1). Classification (NCBI taxonomy): domain Eukaryota; kingdom Metazoa; phylum Arthropoda; class Insecta; order Lepidoptera; family Nolidae; genus Pseudoips; species Pseudoips prasinana. Next base: position 8,005,179 of record OX621236.1, read on the forward strand.
TAGTTGTTCTCGTAAGGTAGCGGATCGGGTACTGGTTCTGGGACTGTGTTGCATATTCCAGTGTAGGTACTAACACTAGCAACTAGCGACCGGCCGCTCCACTGCCTAAAAACTAATATATGTTAGAAATAAATGCACAATACACCCCTTTTTACCGTTACCTAATTGTTTTATTTACATGGCACAATATGGCATCTTAATCATGCTTCAGTTCAAAACATTGCACGCCAAAAATTATGTTCGAAACTCAGAGCATTTTAGATATCTGTGGTTCGAAATAAAAGCACTATTAACCCCGTTTTACCTAATTGTTTTATTTATCTGGCACAATATGTCATTTTAATTATTTGCTACAAAATAATAATAATAATATCCCGGAACATTATTTACACATGGTCATCTGTTCCCAAACTAAGTAGAGCTTGTACTATGGAAACCAGATAACTGATATACTACATATTATACATACACTACTTTTTTTGTAAATACGTACTCATATAGGTAGTTACACCCAGACTTAGGACAAACATACATGTTCATTAGAAGTTATACTTCTTAATATACAACTTGAACATAGTTATCAATTTTCATACCACCTAGAACTAACGTCATGCTGTTATTTTTACGATGCGCGCGCATCGTAAAAATTCACTCTCATACATTTTCATACCACCTAGAACTAACTTCATGCTGTTATTTTTACGATGCGCGCGCATCGTAAAAATTCACTCTCATACCGCCTAGAACTAACTTCATGCTGTTAAATTTTTTGGTGTCGGTGTGCGCGCGCATCGTAAAAATTCACTCTCATCATTTTTCTCCATCGCGCCAAATGAAGTATAACTTCAAAAAAAAATTCACACGGCCATTGATGATCCCAATCTAAGTAGAGCTTGTACTATGGAAACCAGATAACTGATATACTACATAATTATACTACTTTTCTTTTGTAAATACATTACATACTTATTACTTATATAGAATTACACCCAGACTCAGGACAAACAGACATGTTCATGCACACAAATATCTGTCCTGGGTGGGTGGGAATCGAACCCTCCGGCGTGAAACGCAAGCATTTGCCAACGACGCGACGTCAACAGGCCCGTCAAAACATTGCGCGCCAACCACTATGTTCATAATAAAAGCACTATTAACCCCGTTTTACCGTTACCTAATTGTTTTGTTTATTAGGCACAATATGGCATTCTAATTATACGCTTTAAAATATTGCGCGCCAATAGATATACATTTCTGTGTAGCTTTTTTTCGAGCTGCAGAGCTGGCACCTATGTAAGTAAATTAAGGATGGCTATGTTTTGCAAAAAGCCTTTAACTACAGAGATAACGATTTTAATTGCAATAACGACGTAATTGGTTTTAGTTCCGGTCCGTCTTTTAAACGAGGATAAGAAAGTATAATGTCGTTTATAATGACTGATAGAAGTAACAATTCACTGCGTGTAGGTCTCGATCTAAGCTAATAGTTTGTCGCATATAATTGCTCACTCACGTATATAATTACTACTAATAATGCTTTGGCATGTTTAATTAAAGTTTGATTTGATGCCCACGGCTACTTTCTCTCTTTGCATGTGTTTCCACCCACTAGCAGAACGGTGATTGTGCAATGGGTGCCGTGGTCGCAAATGGATAGTGACATCAATTTTTAATCTATCTCACATTCTTGTGCCACAAAGGCTTAAAAGTCGACACAGCTTTGAAGTGTGTCCTTCCGCTAAACGGAGAACTCCCACAGGCTAGATGCCAACTGTGGCTAGTATACCAAACTGCCTCCACCATTTGATCCACCATCAGAAAGACTTGCCCCTGGATGGAAATTGCCTCGGCTAGCCTGGGGTCGTTGAATAGGCTTCGAACCCAGGTTGGTCGTAGCAGGGAAAACTTGTTCAGGTGGGGATACATGAATGATCGCAGCATGGAATACAAACGTTGTGCAGTCCCACAAACGATGGGACACCTATTATCATGTCGCGCGTGCCGTAACAACTCTACGCTTAAAGATCTGATGTACGCTACACATAATGTGATTCTGACACACTATACACACATCAACACAATCTAGGGATATTGAACATTTCATTGATTATCTAGAAAACTATAAACATTTTGTTATGACTGTAAATGGAAGAATTAAAGATAATTTCATGGCCGATATTTAAACATTAACAACACGATGCGATTTTGTTTTTCTAATTAATAAAAGTCTTAAATTAATTAAGCCATAGAAAATTACTGAGTGAACAAAAACATTTTATTCTTATAAAATTATTCAATCGAATTAAATGAATAAAAATCTTACCAAATCTGATAATCAGTAATCGGTATTTCCTCCTCTAACATTAATCACACAGCGGCAACGATTTTCCATACTTAAAATTAAGGTGTCAATGTCTTGCTGGGGTATGCAGTCCCAAGTTCTTTTTAAATGTTCGAAAAGTTGTTCTTCTGTTGTCAAGTTGGGCGGAAAATCCCTCAATGCTCTTCGCTGTAACATGTCCCAGGCGTGTTCAATTGGGTTTAAGTCTGGCGACTGTGGAGGCCAATCTAATACCTGAACATCGTGTTCTCGAAGGGCGGCCCTCACCAGCCGCGCTGTATGGGAAGGTGCATTGTCATGCATGAGCTGAAATTCTTGCCCCGTTAGGGCCCTGAGCGGGACAATGACACGTTCTACTACCTCCTCACGGTATCTATGGGCAGTCATGCTGCCCTGAATCCAAATGAGTTGGGTTCGTCCGCCGATTCGTATTCCTGCCCACACCATAATTGTCCCGCCTTGGTAAGAGTGGACCTCCTGTGGATGTCGGAGACGGCTGACCCTGCCTGGAGTTCTCCAAACGCGTGTTCGTCTCGAATCTGGATGAAATCCATAGCGGGACTCATCAGTGAACAGCACCAATGACCATTGTTGATCACTCCATGTCAAATGTTCTTGAGCCCATAAAAGTCGCCTACCGCGATTGCCACGTCGCAGCGCTGGGACTCGTAGCGGTCTGCGAGCATGAAGACCAACTTCATGCAGCCTCCTTCGCACGGTTTGGTCGCTCACCAGCAGCTGCTGACCCTCCTGGAGCCTTTGCACTAGTTGCATCGCTGTGATATTGGGTAGTCTTCTGGCGGTCATTTGGAGAAATCGATCCTGTCTCTGAGTGGTAACACGATATCTACCTGTGTGCCGTTCTGCCACATCTCCAGTAGCGCGATAACGTGACCACAGCCTGGATACCACATTTTGGCTTGTGCCCAGAGACTCAGCAACGACGCGTTGAATAGCACCGTTTTGTAACATGCCAACTGCCCGTAACATTTCATCTCGACTCAAATGATGGCGTGGCATGACGCTAAAAAGCTTACACAACCAATTGAGAAAAGAAAATAAAACAATTTATCAGGTTTTCTTCAATTAACACGCAAAAAAAATTTTAATGCAACTTCTTGAAATTAGATACAACTCAAGATTGCGCTGTGCTTTGCGTGTTTTCATTTGTTTCTCATTTTAATTTTTAAATTTTGAATAAAGAATAGACAAGGTTTAAATCTGTAAATAAACTTTTTAAGGAAACTAAATAGGTTTTAAACAATAAAGCCATGTTTGATTTCAAAATAACGTATCCCTAGACTTTGTTGATGTGTGTAGATTGCCATCGACCCGCTAAGAAGAAGAAGCAGAACGGTTTTAGAGAAACTTCCTCCCACGCAGTGGCGGATTTGCAGTATTGGCCGCTCTAGGCCTCAGGGCATGTGCCGCCCCTTTCTCAGCACCCTTTCTCGTAAAGACTTTGAAAAGAAAAGTATTGTTAAGCCACTGGCTGCTTTAAGCTACACATTCAATACCCGCGTCCCCGATGACACCCTCATCAGGCGCCAGAAGAAGTCCACGTCCGGTTAGGTTTAGTCGGTGCGAGTCCGACCCGCAGGCACTTTTTGCGGGTGGCATACATATGGAGGTATTACCCCTGACTTACAAAAAAAAAATAGTCATTATGTTTCTAAAAGGTTGGGTACTCGCGAGTTTTGCTTCGGGTGTTGTTACTGTCAGAAAGATACAGTTACTGTGACTATCTGGTGGGCAACATGCTTATTTGTTTAGACTGGCCTAGCTGCCAAGCCAGAGGCCGCACTCAGGACGAATATTTGTGTTAATAAGATGAAGATGCTGACTTATCAAGGGGCACAGATGTACAACAAACTACCACCACACATTAAAAATGTACACCCATCTAATGTATTCAAAACCCGATTATTTCAATATGTACAACATTCTTACTTAATATCCTAACCTCGGGCAAGTGGGTATATTAGATGAGTACCACACCTTATCATAAGAATAATGTATGTACTTAGGGAAACTACGAACTCGACCTTATGTAATTTATTATAAGTTATTATTTATTGTTCTCAAGTAAGTGGCATTTGTTTTTATCGAGAATAAAGAATCTTTAAACCTAATAATATATAGAAATCCATGTATGTTTACCAGTTATCTGGTTGCCATAGTAGGTACAGACTCTTCCTAGTTGTGGCTCAGATGGCATGTTAGTTGTCTCAAGAAATATTTTTATTTATTATTTATTTGCTGACTACTGTAAGTATAAAAAATACTACATATTAAGCTATATATTTCCAGTATAAACTGATCCCGCATTGTATAGGATTGTAATACAATGAGAGGTCAGCTTATATTGGAAATATAGGTCTAATTTACGAGAAAAATCACGTTCAAGGAAGCCTCTCAGGAAATGCAAATGCTGGTACCTACCTACATCTTATCCAGCGACCCCTTATTACCTTACAGAACGATTTCACTTTCTCCGTGACTCGAATGCGAGATCATTAGAAACCTAAAGTTTTCTTCGCCAATGCATTCCATCAAGTGCGTTAGTCATTTCTTTACTCTTGAGGTAGCTCGCTGGTGGAATGCGTTGCCTTGAACATTAGGGCTCATTCCCTTATTGTATTCAAAATACTAGTTAACGCCACTACTTGTAACTATGGAAACATTTCTACTATATTTTATGTATGTATTTTTATGTTTATGGAACTAAGTAGTATCATATGTAGTTTATTGAATAAAAATGTACTATTACTAAAAGTTAATGACAATATTAGTTATGAAAGCATCTTAATAGAGGACAAGCCTGATACTGAGTTTATTAAACATAGCAAACTAACAATCCATGGGCAATCTGATCCCGAACTAAACAGAGCTAGTACTATGGAAACCAGATACCTTATATATTCTTTTGTAATACACACTTATAAAGATAATTACACCCAGACTCAGGACAAACAGACATGTTTATGCACATAAATATCTGTCCTGGGTGGGAATTGAACCCACGACCGGCGGCGTGAAAGGCAAGCATCGCCCAACCACGCCAAATATAATACATACGGTAAAAAGTATCTTAAGTCAGTTTATAAAGTTTCTAAACAAAATCGATTTATAAATAAGTTTTTGTCAGGGATAATAATAATAATAATAAGTCAAGATGGCTCCCAGAGTTTATGACACTAGGCGTAACCCATTTGCTCTTTAAATCTGGAAGTTCCGTGGATCCCAAAAACTATAGACCGATAACTTGTCTCCCTACAATGTATAAATTACTTACATCTATTATAAAAACAAAAATCACGAGACACGTAGAATCTAATACAATAATGTCTATCTCACAAAATGGTTGTCGCAGTGGGGCCCGCGGTACAAAAGAGCTTCTCCTCATAGATATGACCATTAACCAGCAGGTTCGTCGAAATCGAAGAAATTTGTTGACATGCTGGATAGACTATAAAAAGGCCTATGACTCTGTGCCGCATGCATGGCTGATGAGGGTACTGGAGTTGTATAAAATAAATACAGCTCTACGTGCCTTCCTTATGTCATGTATGGGGCACTGGAGAACAGTCCTTCTCTGTCCAGGGTCTCAACAAGTACTTGGTAGCGGCGAACCAATTAGGGTACAGCGAGGAATATTCCAGGGTGATAGTTTAAGTTCACTATGGTTCTGCCTAGCCTTGAATCCCTTAAGCACATTGCTTGAGAAATCAGGATTAGGCTATCGGTTGCGCAGAGGAGGTCAAATCATATCACACTTGTTCTACATGGATGACCTAAAAATATTTGCTTCTACCAACTCTCAATTGACAGGTTTACTAAAGGTTACTGAAAATTTTAGTAACTCTATCAGGATGGAGTTTGGTATTGACAAGTGTGCGGTCATGCATGTAGAACATGGGCACATAATGCAATCTGAAGGAATTCAACTTTCAGATTCCATTCACCTTAGGTCCCTCTGCGAGACCGAGACTTATAGATACTTGGGTATGACGGAGGCATTGGGCATCAATGATACTGATGTAAAACAGTCATTGCGGGAACGCTTTCTGTCCCGCCTTAAAAAAGTTCTGAAAAGTCTTTTAACAGGTGGAAGCAAGGTGCGTGCCTTCAATGGCTGGGTTATGCCAGTGTTGATGTACTCCTTCGGCATACTCAAGTGGACCCAAGCTGAATTAGAAACCCTGGATCGGACAGTCCGTCTACTGTTAACTTCATACCGCATGCATCATCCTCGTTCATCGGTGATGAGGCTGTACATCCCGCGGAAGTGTGGGGGTCGAGGCTTTTTAAACGCCAAGAACCTACATAACCGCGAGGTGTGTAGCCTCAGGGAGTACTTTCTCCGCACCGCTGTCACGGGGGGTATGCATGCGGAGGTGGTTGCTGTAGATAAAGGCCTAACCCCGCTGTCAATGGCAAAAGGAAACTGGCGTAAACCTGTGGTACTTAGCACTGATGATCGCAGGGCAGTGTGGCAGGGCAAGGAGTTACATGGCAGGTTTTATCGTGCTCTTCACGCACCCGATGTGGATCTGCTTGCATCTGTGGCTTGGCTACGATGCGGTGAATTATTTGCTGAGACTGAGGGTTTTGTCTGTGCAATTATGGATGAAGTTATGATGACGAGAAACTACCGGAGATATATTCTAAAAGATGGCACAAACGATGTTTGTCGAGCATGTCATCGTCCCGGTGAATCCCTCAGACATATTGTCTCCGGTTGTTCTCGACTAGCAAATGGTGAATATTTGCACAGACACAACCTCGTAGCCAGGATTATTCATCAACAACTTGCTCTGCGACATGGCCTTGTAGCTTCAGAGGTGCCTTATTACAGGTATGCACCTGCGCCAGTTCTGGATAATGGTACTATCACGTTATACTGGGATCGATCTATCATTACAGACAGGACTGTGATTGCCAACAAACCTGATATTGTAATGATAGATCGACAAAAACGCTGCACAGTGATGGTTGATGTTACCATCCCGCATGATGAAAATCTTTTGAAGGCTGAAAAAGAAAAAGAAATTAAATATTTGGATCTTGCGCGGGAGATTGTCAGCATGTGGGATGTTGACTCAGCTATCATTGTACCGATAGTCGTTTCTGCTAATGGATTAATAGCAAAGGGCCTCGAAAAACACCTAAAGAGGCTGACGCTAGGCGGTTGGGTCAAGAACAAGATCCAAAAAGCGGTGCTTTTGGACACGGCTCGCATTGTCAGGAGGTTCCTGTCTCTAGAGTCGTAACCTCCGGTAGCACAGACCCTGTTCCTGCTGCCGGTTGTAAATCCTATTTTTTATATTTTAAAATGTATATTTCTGTTTTTTATATATTTTAAAATGTATTTAATAAGAAATATATATGAATAAATGATAATAATAATATCTAGGGACAATGTCACACAGATCAACCTAGCCCCAAACTAAGCAAAGCTTTTTTTTTTTTTTATTGCCTTAGTAAGCAGACGAGCTAGCGACCCACCTGATGGTAAATGGTAACCGCTGCTCATGGACATTCGCAGTGCCAGGGGGCACAGCAAACCGCTGCCTACCGTGATATTAATACTCTTTTTAAACCTCGTTTGAAGAAGGACATGTCGTAGCGCTGGGGAAACACGCGCAGGCAACAGCAGGTAATTCATTCCAGAGCCGGCACGTACGTGGGATGTATGAACGCTGAAAGCGAACCGTGCTTGACGAGATCGCTTCCAGGTGATACGGGTGAACCTTACTGCGAGTGCGCGTGGTCCGATGATAAAGCTTGTTCTATGGGTACCAGGCGACGATATACATACTTATATAGATAGATAAATACGTATATACATAGAAAACATCCATGACTCAGAAACAAATATTCGTGCTCATCACACAAATATTTGCACTTACCGGGATTCGAACCCAGGACCACCAGCTTCGTAGGCAGGAGCACTACCAACTAGGTGACCGTCGATAAAGTGGGGTTGCTCTTTCTCTTCCTCGCACAATGGCTTTTAATATGGAACTTTTTTTGTTAGATAATATAGCGCATTCTTTATCAATGTAACGATAATAGTAATATCCGGGAAATTATTCACGCACGGCCAGTATGTATATTCCAAACTAAGCAGAGCTTCTGCTGTGGAAACCAGATAACTGATATTCTACATATACCACCTTCCTTTTATAAATACATACTTATATAGATAATTACACCCAAACCCAGGACAAACAGACATGTTCATGCACACACATGTCTGTACTGGATGGCAATCGAACCTACAACCTGAAAGCGTGAAAGAAAATATGTTTTTTAAATACTTATAACTTTTATTAAATTTTTATTTTATAACATTATTCGCAATTCAAAGCGTTTATCTAATCTCAAAAATGGGAAATCATAAATTTTATCGTCCGGCGGGTCTCGAACCTGCACCATCTACCAATCCGGGGTAGGTGCTCTGCGTTAAGCTACGAACGATACACGCTGGCAGATCAAATTTAGGATTCCCTTGCTAACACCCTTCCGGAGGATGTAGGTATTATCTATCGGTTTTTAACTTTGTTCGTTATAATGTTATTTCAATTTTGTTCTTAGTGTTAGTCTGTATTTATGGATAATATTGATTATAATAATATTCCTCTGTAACTTGCACTATCCTTCTCTTGATGTCGCTTTTAGGGTTCCGTACCCAAAGGGTAACGGGACCATATTACTAAGACTTCGCTGTCTGTCCGTCTGACACCAAGCTGTATCTTATGAACCGTGATAGTTAGACAGTTGAAATTTCCACAAATGATGTACTTCTGTTGTCGCTATAACAACAACTACTAAAAAGTAAAATGCTCCCATACAACAAACGTGAAATGTTTACTAGTTATAGATAACTAGCTGTGCCTGCGACTTCGTCCACGTGTTAATTAGTTTATTTTGTTTTTTTTTTCAAAAATAAAAGATTTTTCTAAAATAAAAGTAGCCTACGTTACTCCTTATTACATCAACTACCTGCCAATAAACGTCCCGTCAAAATCGGTCCAGCCATTTCAGAGATTAGCCGGAACAAACAGACAGACAGACAAACTTTGTAAAAAAATTTATTTTGGTGTATGCACCGTTTATATATTCATATACATGTAGTAAAAAACGGTTATTTCAATATTACAAACAGACACTTCAATTTTATTTATTTGTATATATGTATAGATGGTATGGAACCCTTCGTGCGCGAGTCCGACTCGCACAAGGCCGGTTTTTTTTCTGCATCATAACCTTCTAAAGGTTGACAGCAAGAGATCGATGACTGCGAAAAAACACTCATTAAATCATTTACTTCATTACTTCATTGTACCTATCCTGTATTTACACTAATCATTATGTTAGCTGAATGACGTTCACTGTTGGAGAAAGGCCTACATAATGGAATTGCACAATAGAAAAGACTTTACCTTATTTGAACCTGGTCCTGGGTTCGAATCCCGGTAAGTGCAAATATTTGTGTGATGAGCACGAATCTTTATTTCTGAGTCATGGATTTCTATGTAGGTATATAAGTATTTATCTATCTATAGAAGTATGTGTATCGTCGCCTGGTACCCATAGTACAAGCTTTGCTTAGTTTGGGGCTAGGATGATCTGTGTGACATTGTCCCTAGATATTATTATTATTACATTATATAATTATAAATAATTTATTTATATTAACTCCCCACACACTAGTTTACACTATCATACCGTGATCGTCACCGGTACCGACGGAAGATCAGCGCTGGGTGTAGCCCAGCGCATGCTGAGATGGTGACCCTTTCGACAGGACATACAGTCAGTACAGACCTATTGCGTACTGTATTACTATTTTATTGTTTGTTTTTGGAACGAAGTTCCTTATCGCGCGTTGTGATAGGGGGCTAGACGGAAAAAAATCTTACGAAAAGTTGTCACGACAGTTTTTGCAGCTGTGCGGCGTGCGCATGTTTCTCTGTCTGTCTCTCTCTCTGTCTGTTTGTCTGTCTCTCTCTCTCTCTCTCTCTCCAAGAGATATTTTCATTTCTATTTCGCATTGAACAGTGTGGTGTCGCGACGATTATTTTTGTTGAGTGTATACAGGTTTTTTGTACATAATAAATAATAAGAAATAACTTCATTCCATCCGGGTGTCCCTTGACACCTCTCAAGTTTTGATATGTATTTAGTTAGTTTTGTTTGTAAATTTCTTGTATGTCTATTGTCGTATAAACGTATTTCTTCTTCTTTCTTCTCCAATAGGATTGTGTCCATTACTACACTTGGCAGACGGTTGTCGTCACTTGGCGATCGCAGTATGATGGTTATACGTTCTCTGGGAGATATTCCCTCGGGACGACTTCAATGCCTCCCGCGGGATGAGATTAGCAATATTTTATGCCATTAGCCACACAGCAGACCCTACATTATTATTGGTTTGCAATAAAGAGTATTAACATACACTTGCGTGCCCTGGTTCATGAATAGCGATATAAATAGGAAACTCATCAGATCTGGACACATTCCATGCAAAAAAATTGCCTTTATGATGAAGAAGAACACTTCACCCAATTGTGAGGAATGTGGATGTATCGAGGACCTACAACATTTATTTATGGAATATGTTCGATATGAGTCTAGTAGAAATAATTTAATAAGGTCCCTGAACTTGAACAGAACCGATGTGGGCATGTTCCACAAAATTCTATCCCAACCAAATAGTGATGATATCGCATCATCACAATTGGGTTTGTTCAAGTTCATGGCCCATATTTTGTGAAAATTCAAATGTTTAGAATACGATGGGACTGACATACGCTGTGCGTAAAAGTCCCTTTAAATAAATAAAGAAGAAAAAAAAAACTTGTGTGTACTTATGTACACGCGTTAGAAGTTATACTTCTTAATATACAACTCGAACATAGTTATCAATTTTCATACCACCTAGAACTAACGTCTTGCTGTTATTTTTAAGGTGAGTATAGACTACAACATTTTTACGAGCATTTCTGTGTAATGTAACATTCTTACGAATGGTACAATACAGGCAACAGCTCGACGTTTAGTTCGTAAAAGGATGATACACTAGAACATATCATAGAGCAACGATGCGCGCGCACGAAGCGCGCGCATCGTAAAAATTCACTCTCATACATTTTCATACCACCTAGAACTAACTTCATGCTGTTATTTTTACGATGCGCGCGCATCGTTAAAATTCACTCTCATACATTTTCATACCACCTAGAACTAACTTCATGCTGTTATTTTTACGATGCGCGCGCATCGTTAAAATTCACTGTCATACCACCTAGAACTAACTTCATGCTGTTAAATTTTTTGGTGTCAGTGTGCGCGCGCATCGTAAAAATTCACTCTCATCATTTTTCTCCATCGCGCCAAAAGAAGTATAACTTCAAAAACACTTGTCTTATACTCGTGAAGCTTGTAATACAGCATCTAAATGTAGCCATAATACAATATTAAAGTAACTAGTTAATAGAGGTTAGTGACCCTGACTACTAAGCCAGAGGTCGTAGGTTCGATTGCTACCCGGGACAATTGTTTGTGTGATGAACACGACGATTTTTTGTTCTGTGTTATAGGTGTAATTTAGCTATAACTAGCAGTGCCCGCGGACTTCGTTCCGCGTTATGAATATTTTTGTCCCTGCCCGTTTGCCGCGCGTAACTTCGGGATAAATAAAAATTATGATGATGAATCATAGCCTATGACACTCCACAATAAAGTCGCTTTCTATTGGTGAAATAATTTTGAAAATCGGTTCGGTGGATCAAGAGATTATCCCTTACAACGTCACAAACTCACAAACGTTACCTATTTATAATATTGGTACAGATATGTATGTATTTAGAAATATATAAGTATGTTTATCAGTTTTCTGGTTGCCATAGTACAGGATTTGCCTATTTCGGGATCAGATGGCAGTGTGTTACTTGTCCCAAGATATTTATTATTTATAGATTTTTATTATTATTAGTTTATTTAGTTATTTATAACTTTATACACATTAAATGGTACAAAGGCGGACTTATTGCCCTGGGCATTTTCTGCCAGTCAACCTTAGGGTGGTGCAGAGATAGCATGGTAGGTGCACGGATGATACAATTACCAAAAAGTAAGAAAGTAGGGGTTATACTAAGCGACTTCTAAAGTAGTAAGAACTGGATAACACAATACTATACTATAAAATACTATATTATACAATACTAGGAGTGACCGCGGACTTCGTTCCACGTTATAAAACGGGCAGAGACAAAAATATTATTTTTGTCCCTGCCCGTTTGTCCCGCGTAATACTTCGGGTTAAACGTTCGGAATATTTTTTTACATAGTCTATGACACTTAACAATAACGTAGCTTTCTATTGGTGAAATAATTTTGAAAATCGGTTCAGTAGATTCAGAGATTACCCCTTACAACGTGACAAACTCACAAACGTTACCTCTTTATAATATTAGTATACACAAATAGAACTATAACTGGGAATCTGATCGCAGAGCCACTTAACAGGTTTATTGTAAATCTACTATAAAATTATTCAGGGTCCCGCTCGCACTGAAACGTTATAAAAATAACCAAAATCGGTTCGCTTTTCTCTACACTGTCTGTATCAGAAATGGTGTTGTATACGGATTTCATTATTTTGTGATTTTCTTAATTTCCCAATTTGACAAATTTTATATACTAACAATTATTATGTAAATTAGAATGCATTTATTTAAATATAACTAGCATATGGCATGACGGCTTCGTTGTGAAATATTATTTCGCTTCTTTTTTAACAATAATACTCGCATAATAATATTTTTAACAACACCCGCACTATACAAATAAATTAACCAGTAACCATTTAAAAAAACAAACCAAAGACAATTTCCCGATATAGGTATAGCCTAAAACCTTCGAGCATAGACAAATGCTCGAAGCCTAAAACTGACAGAAAGCGATAATTAATTATCTATTCTAAAATCTTACGTTCTGGAGTTTTGGCGCCAACGCGGAAAAGGACGCATCGAGGCTATGTTTTATTTTCAAAAACTGGTGTAAATTCGAGTTTTTATGTGTAAATATGGTGGATTTTTAGACATAACATCTTCGACAACGTACACAAGTGGAGGAAAGTGCGATATTGCCGTGAATTGTGATTTTCCGTGTTGAAACCAAAACTCCATAGAAGCCTCTAGTAAAGTCTCCACTGCTTTACTGGGGTAGGACTATGGCATGACTGTGACTGACTTTGAAACAGAAATATTATAACTGAAGACGAGGCGGTATGGTCACAGACCTTAGCCTGCCCAAATAGGGCAAAAAATATATATAAAAAAAAAAAAATCTTACGTTCTGTATTGTCAATCTTGACAGTTTTTGTTTCATTGCGATGTAATTACTTTCTATGTATTTGAATTTTTCATTTAATAATTATATCACTATACTTTATTGATTATTATCCTATAGCCTATTCCTGACGAAGATACATACAAAAACACAAAAATAATTGAAATTGCTCCACCCGTTCTTGAGTTATAAGTGGTGTAACTAACACGACTTTCTTTTGTATATATAGATTATACGATATAATACTATACTATATGATACTATACTATAAGATACTATACTATATGATACTATGCTATAAAATCAGATCATGAACCATGTATTTAATTTATTATATTAATATATTTTTGAACTAGTCTGCCCGTGCAGTATGTTTTATCACATAAAATTTTGAGATATCCTTAAAAAAATGAAGAAATACTTCTATTTTAAAATTAAATCTCAGTATAGAAATTAAAATTTTAAGACCCCGATCAGTTGGGAAACGTACTCGTAGAAGGCTCTCAACCAGTAACTTCACTTCAGCGACAAAAGCTTGAGGGGACTGTTATGGGATTCGGGCCGTAGCTTGGACCATGAGTGTCCCGATAGCCCGGTCAAGATTTATTGCGCGATCGATTGGACCAAATTCCGATATAAAAACATTATTTTGAAATGGTTGGAACCTAAAAACTATGCTGAAACTGAAAACTTGCTTGAATTTGTCATTTAAAATATATAGGTATTAAGAGAGCCATTAATAAATAATAGGAATTTCACATATGGGAGGGCAACCCACAGTCCTCCCCGGGTTCGTGTCCCAACCATCTGGGACACGGCGCAAAAGAGGGGCACCGGAGCAGCATACCCGCGTTCCCGGGTCTCCCCCTATCAGGCGCCAGAAGAAGTCCACGGCAGGTTAGGTTTAGTCGGTGCGAGTCCGACATACCCACCCGCAGACACTTTTTGCGGGTGGCATGCATTAGCATTCTTATCAAAAAAAAAAAAGGAATTTCACATATGTATATACCTACTACATATCATTTAGTTTTACATACATACATAAATTAGTGTTCTATCACATAACATAAATACTTGTAACAACATTATTACGAATTATTTAGTGTACGTATGTTTCTATTGTAATATTGGGAAGAGACTGGACCTCACGACACAGGTTGATCCTAGTGTGAGGGCCAGAGAAAGATTGTTTATATATATTATAGTTGTATATGTCAAATATTGTCCGTAATCATGTATTATGTGTGTTGAATTGAAATAATTCTTATTATTCTTATCTATAATCAAGGCCAAAGGTCACTGTTTAGAGACGGTAAAACTTAAGTAGCTAGGTACCTAAATATCGCCCATAGTTTACTGAAGACTTCGTTAACTAACTTCCTTTCGTTAACTGTTTAATGTACGACTTTCATTAACTGTTTAATGCACGCACTCTAGATTAGCCGATAAGCGTTGCGCAATAGGTAATGCCTTAGTAATACTACACGTAATGCAATGGTGTAGAGTCCATTTTAGAATGCATCCCGCTCTTGTGGTTTGTTAGCTTTGAACACACGTAAGCTTAGCATGGTTCAAAATCCTCAGATCTACTAGTATTTACTGTTCCTAAATGCATATGGACTATATGTATACTTCATGTAACTTAATTAACGCACATCCTGAAAATAGTTTGTTCAGAATCGTTTACTGAATCGATTTATATAATTTTTTATATAGGTAATTTATTTTCCAAAAATACTACGGAAATTATCGTTACATTAACCCTGTACAGTCAAAACAAATTGAAATGGACCGTAAGTCAAAGTAATAAGACTTTTAAATCGCAGTTTTGTTTGTATTCATACAAATTCCATCATTCAACACAAAATAAATAAAAATAAACAATATTCCAAAAAACTAATTTAGTAAATAACAATAAATATACATGTTAAATTAAAAATTTAGTGTATGTATTATGATTACAACGTAATATTCTAATTGGGGTTTGAGGATGTGCGTTAATTACGTTACATGTTGTATATAGCGATCATAGCCATAGCCAGATGCTAATTGGTGGTCAAGAATATGCTAGACAGAAGAATAGGTAGTAGGTACCACCAATTCTTTCAATATTGGCACTTTTATTAAATGGAAGTTCGACCTTTTATGAATCTCAGGCTGGATTGAGAAAGCTCATAGCTAGCTGCTCACCGATCTGTAAGTGATTAGCAAGGTTAAGCAACTAGACTCGCGGTCAGTCCATAGATGGGTGACCGACAAAGCGTCATTTCTAATTGTGCTTCGGAGGGCACGTTAAGCTGTCGGTCCCGGTTGTAGCCATCAGGCAACAGTCGTTAAGCCATTTCAGAGGCCTAATGGACGGCTTGAACTACTCTGATACTAGTAGGGTAACAACCACTGCCCATTGGATATGAAAATTTTCAAATATCACATAATGCATTTATTTACTGATTTAGAAACGGGGACTTTCAACGTGCTTTGGACGCTGCAAAAAATAATAATACTAATATTATAAATGCGAACGTTTGCGAGTGAGTATGTTTGTTACTTCTTCACGTCTAAACGGCTGAAGCGATTTTAATAAAATTTGGTATGTAGTTAACTGACACCCTGGATTAACACATAGGCTATAATTTATAAAGTTTAATGCGGGTAAAACCGCGGGGCACATCTAGTAACTTATAAGGTCGTTAAAGGTACATATCTATATACCAGCATCTTAAGATGTTAGTTAATACACTCTTAAACGTCTGTAAAACAGTGAAACCCTCTTAAACCAATTGCAAATGCCATGTTCCAATAAAACCTCTGCAACGATTACCATATCGATCGAATGAAATAAAATAATAATGACCTAACATACCGACTTAAATATGTCCGACATTTTTGACGTGGCGTATTTTTAGCGCAGTCACCTAAATACAAAAGGTAGGCAAGTAAGTTTATCAGATCGGTGTGGGCAAGGTCACTCACCGGATGTTCAAAGGTTACGACTCTAACCCCAATTTATGCTAATTAAGTTTTATTTTCTATTTTATTTTCTTCAAATATGGAAGCAAGAACCCTGGCGTGTTCATAATATTCATTAGTTCTGCAGCAGCTCAAGCTCAGTAAGAAAACAATTAAACAAAAACATCTTTGTAGATAAAGATGATTAGTTATTCTCAACTCATAAATTAGTGTAATTTCTTAGATCGGGTTAATAGTAATATTCTATCCGTTTATATGTTCAAGCTTGTTATATTCGACGGTCACCGTAGCGTAGTTGGTAGTGCTTCTGCCTACGAAGCTGGTGGTCCTGGGTTCGAATCCCGGTAAGTGCAAATATTTGTGTGATGAGCACGAAGTCATGGATGTTTGTTTCTGAGTCATGGATGTTTTCTATGTGTATAAGTATTTATCTATCTATATAAGTATGTATATCGTCGCTTGGTACCTATATATTCTATATATAGTTTAGGGCTAGGATGATCTGTGTGACATTGTCCCCAGATATTATTATTATTATTAGCAATGTTTGTTAAAATATACTTATTTTTTAGTTATATCATTAGCCTGTAAGCCTTCCTTAAAAAAACAATTATCAAATAACCTTTTTCATACATATTCGTGTGTTCACTAGGGGAAGAGCATACTGGGTTTGAACGTGTGGCACACTGGTTGAGGTTGTGGCCTCGATACTCCCTGGGCGCCCTCGTGTATCAGGTTCGATCCTCGCACAGGGCACCTGTTTATATGATCCGTTCATAGCTATTCTGAGACCGTTACGTATCTTTGTATAAATAAGTTACTTAATAATATAACTGCACATATCACGCGGTTAAGACAATCGCCTCACCGGTCCCACGTCCCGGTATTGCTAAAAGTATTATAATGCCGAACATGGGTTTACTTTGTATCCGTCAATACCCCAAGACACAGGAGTTATTTTCCCTAATGCGGGCTTTGACTTTTAAAAGGAAAATAAAATAAAAGATAAAGCAATATATAGAACAAGCGGGAAGCAAGTGGCATGTTCGCAGAGGCGCACGTGGACGGCTTCCACGCCATCATGCGTAAGCGCTGTGCATCGGTAATGGCACGGGTACGCGGCAGCCCCAGCGCCATTCTGGCCGCGTGTGCCAGCCGCTGGGACTCGGTACTGATAGCTCACTGGATAGCCCTTCACGCGAGATCAAGCGCCTGACGTAATTGTACCCTTTACTAACATTAGGCTAAGAACATTGTTACTAACTACTCGTGATCTGTATTTTTGCTAACACTAGGTTAAAAACACTGTTACTAACACATTTATGGACCAAAGTCTGAAATAAATGTATTTATTATTATTATTATATTTTTAAAGCCAAAACAAAACTGACTATTATGAAACTAAATTTTATTTGAATCTGTGCATAATAACTGGATGCCAACTGCATTAGCTTCAGCAATCATTACAGCAGTACGGACACATACTTTCTGCCTCGTTGGTCTAACGGTAGTTTAACCAGTGATAATGAGGTTCTAATCCCGGGTTGGTGAAAGTTTGGTAGGCATTTTTATGGTAAGAAATACACTTCTTAGCAGCTGGAGTCTGCAAGTGGTGTGATACGCTCATGCCTTGGAGAGCAAGTACACTATTTTTCTGACTTGGTCTTGCCGGGTAACGTTCCTGGATTATGAGAGTAAAGGAGTAAGGAACAGTTAACTACAGTAACGAGGCAGTCTCAATAGCATTCTGAAAGTATTATTATACTGGACGCGACATCTAGTGTTCCCTTGTTGTAGCTGAATAGATTGCCCGTGTACAGACTCTGACAGGGTGATTATTATGCAGAATTAACTTTATTCTACGGATAGGTCGAAATAGTCGTGCTCATCACACAAAGATTTGTTGCCACAAAGAGGAGATAAAAGAATTGACGGCCTCAGCAAAAGTGAGAACTAGAAGTATTTTTCAGTTAGCAATAGATGCCGTTAAAAGTCTGTGTATTATGTCTGACGATAATAAATTTAAAGTGGCCCACATTAATACTGGGGAATCTTTAATAGTACAGTAACTCTATGTATTTTTATCAGGCTGTGTAATCCCCATATCACCGTAATTAGTATATCGTCCCCGTAGTTGGAAAACTAAATAACTCTGATTTTGTAGTTCTGAGATAAACGCGATTTAGTGTTTTTTTTTTAGTTATTGTTCATTTGTAAGAAAATGTGGGACAATTTTGCTGTCGGCGATTTTATATTTTGTGGACCTGATAACCTTTCACATTATGCTTTAACAAACTGAACTCTATCTTTACCTATAACTAAATAACAAATAAAAAATCAAGTTGTTTAATTTTGCCACAACTGTTTTTATAACGTAACTGCAATTAGCTACTTATTTCGGCTATTTATTTAGTTTTCCTACAAGCTAAATACATGTGGTAGAGTCAAATTAGGTGAAATAAGTGCAGTTATTGAATTTATCATACTCGAAATATTTTTAAATGTAAAATTTAGTGGCTTTGTATGTTATTATTACTTTGATATTTTTTTACATTTTGATGGGCACATATGAGATAAACGCTGTATTATGATATTAATAAAGTTATATTAAGGAATAAATAGAAAAGTTTATAAAAGGTGTATTGTTATCAGATACTTATCATGCCACATCCTTAAAAAATATACATTATCATCTTTATCATATCAGCCGAACTCCACAATTGCCGGTCTTGCGCTATTCGCACCCAGCGACCCGCACAAGATCATCGGCCCATCTTGTAGGGGGCCTGCCCACACTCTCTCCTCTTCCAGTTCGTGGTCACCTCTTGAGAACCTTTTTGCCCCAACGGCCGTCGGGTCTATAAACTATGTGCCCGCCCACTGCCACTTCAGTTTTGCAATTCTTCGGGCTATGTCGATGATTTTGGTTCGCCTGCGGATTTTGACACTTCTGATTCGATCCCGCAGGGAAACGTCAAGCATAGCCCTCTCCATTGCTCTTTGGGTGACCTTGAGCCTTCTAATAAGGCCCATAGTGAGCGACCACGTCTCTGTTCCGTAAGTCATCACTGGCAACACACACTGGTCGAAGACTTTCGACTTGAGAAACTGCGGTACTTTGGAAGAGAAAATGTTACGTAGCTTCCCGAACGCTGCCCATCCGAGTTGGATTCTACAATTGATCTCCTTTTCGAAGTTGGACCTACCTTGTTGGATGGTATGTCCTAGTCTCCAACCTTCAATTGAGTGGGTGCAATATGGACGTTTGACATGATTTTCGTCTTATCCATGTTCATTTATCAGACCCACTTGTTGAGAAACTCTGCTGAGGTCATCGAGCATTGTACCGAGATCTTCCATGGTCTCAGCCATCACTGCTCATTGGCAAATCGATGGTGAGTGATGTAATCGCCATTGACATTGCTAAAGCCTTTCCAGTCCAGAAGCTTGAAGACATCTCCCAATGCAGTGGTGAACAGTTTCAGAAATATAACATCTCCCCGTCTCACGCCTCGCTGTAAGTGGATAGGTTTCGAATTGTAGTCCTGGTGTCGCACTGACATAGTGGCGTTTTCATACAAACACTTTAATACCTCGATATACCGGTAGTCGATTACCACCGTTGGAGAGACCTGAGCACGGCCCAGGTTTCGATAGAATCAAAGGCTTTCTCACACTCCACAGACGGTAAACACAGTGGCTTGTTATACTTTTCGGCCTTCTACACAACTTGCCCCAGCGTATGTATGTGGTCTATGGTGCTAAAGCCTTTTCAGAAACCAGTTAGTTCGGGAGGCTGGAAGTCATCAAACCTGCGTGCGAGACGATTCGTAATGACCCTCGAAAGCAACTTGTAAACATGGCTCAGCAGTGTCGGCCTATAATTCTTCAATAGGGTTTTGTCACCCTTTTTGAAGAAGAGCACCATCACACTTCGTTGCCATGCTTGTGGAGTTGTTGTTAGTTTGACCATCTAGTATGACGGAGTTAAATAAGTTCTGATGGGCCCGTAGGATTGGTGTACCACCCGCCTTCAGAAGCTCTGCTGTAACTACATCCTCACCAAGCGCCTTGTTGTTCTTATGTTGTCTGAGAGCCATTCTAATCAGTCAGCCTGTACGACAGGCTGACTTCCAGGATGTCTTCGGTGTAATGACGGGTTAGTCGTGCTCTGGGATCCGAGGCACTTTAGAGCCTTTGTTCCGCTTGATGGTCTCTTTCATACTAATTGTATTAAATTGACGCGTGAGGCGAGTCAAAGATTTTGAGATCTGTCTTTTGAGCCACCGGTATCTGGTAGCATGATCTGAGGAGTTCAGAACCATTTGTCTTTCTTCCATAAGTTGCAGGGTAAAGTCAGAGATCTTTTTAGTTCTGTTTGTACAGCGGGCCTTGAAGAATTTAGACCCAGCCGTATGGGCAGCTTCTACAAGCTTGTCGTAGTATAAGTCCACTTGACTGCATGTGTGGCGTGGTGGCTGAGACAGTCGCCTCGCCGCTTCGTGTCGCGGGTTTTAATCCCGCGCCAGACAGCTATTTGTGTGACCCATAAATAGTTGTTCTGAGCCTGGATGTAATTTGTGTCCGTCTATTATGTTTTGTAAAGTACCTATAAGATTAGATTACCTAGTGCTAGGCATTCGAAACGGTTTTGCAATTAGAGCTAAAATGGTTCGGGGTTTTGGACGTGGATAGGTAAAGATCGGAGCGTAGACTTTATCAGTCGGGACCTCTGCAACTTGACATTAAGGTTCAATGAGCCTCTCACCAGTCTGTGATCGCTGCCGGTTTTATCCGCATTGAACATCTGTCGTCTCATCGACAAGATAAAGTCTATCTAATTTTTGGTTTTACCATCGGGGTTCACCCAGGTCCATTTGCGGTGATCCGACTTTCTGAATAAGGAATTCATCATTAAGAGTTCCTCCTTCTCCATGAAGTCGGCCAACATTTGGCCCCGGGGGTTCCGGTCTCCAGTTCCAAATTGCCCCACTCTCAGCCCATTACCGAATCGTTTGCCCAGCTTCGCGTCAAAGTCCACAAATGACCACAGTGAAAGGGTTTTAGAGCTATGTATGGCTCTTGATATATCCTCAACCTCACCGTCGGAGTTCGTCGAAGTCGGCGCGTATACCTGTATTACCTTCAACGAATACCGCTTGGTAATTCTGAGAATAAGTTACGCCACCCTGGTCGACACCCTCTCGATTTTCACTACGTTGTCCCAAGTGTTTGTCCCAAGGTGACACCACCTTGGGACCGTAGGTCGCCGTTGGTTCTGGAAATAGAGCAGGTTCCCGGATTTTAGGATTATCGTGCCCTCCCCCTCTCTTCGGACTTGAGACAATCTTATGATATCCCAATGTAACCTGTTCAGCTCCTCCTCCAGTTTGATGATCTTCTCGTCGGTCCGCTGTATGCGAGTGTTATATGTTGCCAGGGCCAGAGGTTGTTGGTTTTGGTAAAACGGCGTCTGCCGGGGGTTTTTAGCACCCCGGTTTCTATTTCCTTATTTTCTGTTTCTATTTCTGAATCTATTGTCTCAGCGAAATATAGTGTTCCATGATTCTTTTTCAGGGTAACCCGGTGAGACTTGTTCAATAAGGGTTTCAATAATTGCTCGAATTGTTATAATATTACTTGTTTCATCTTCAGAATCTCTCGACAAAATGGGGTTTATTCGTTCAAATCTCTTTACTCTTTTTTTCTTCTTATCCAATGAAATATTGATGTCTATTAAAGAACTAAGTTTCGTTTTTATTTTCTTCTTCTGTGTCCGGAATCCATGTATATCCAGAATCAGCAAAAGATTCTTCATCTGTTGAAGGTGGCGTTGGTTTGATACCCGAAATGGGACTTGAACCTCTTATTTCCTTTGATGACAACTTAAGTTATTTAATTTTATTTGCCTAGCATCTTATAATTAATCTTCATCTTGTTGTAGAAGAATTAAATAAGACCAAATATTTATAAATTAGATACGTTATATCAGAATTCTGGATAGCAGAATTAAATAAATAGAGTTATTTAGTTTTCCTCGAACTAAGTTAGTTTTGTAAAAAAAAAATTAAGTTGAGGAAAAATTCAACAACTCAAGTTATTTAACTTATTCGACATTCATCTTGTCATTGACCAGAGTTATTGATTTATTTACTGAGTTATTTAGTTTTCCTTTAAAAAAATTGTGTTTGTCTGAAGATATTTATTATTCCATCTGTCATGACCTGTCTGACAAAAATGGCTATATCTTTGGAACGGAATAAGATATGAAAATGCCTGTAAGGCTCAAATATGCGGCAGGTTTTAGGTGTTTTGAAAATAGGAAAAAGTCAAAATCGCCAAAATCGGACTTATTTAGTTTTCCAACTACGGGGACGATATTCTGTTTATTAGAAACACACTGCTACGCCGTAGCATTTTAAGTAGGGATATTTGGAAAAGACAGTACAAAAATCCTTAGCAAATGTGCTACGGCGTAGAAGTGGAAAAACTGAAGATTTCGGGGTAATCCAGTGCAAATTTTCAAGAATATACTGACAGTTACAAGTAGTATAAGTTCAAAACAATATATCGATAAGGGCAGAAATGTAGTAAATAAGTAGCTTATAGGGTAGCTTAATAATTGTAAATATTTACTTAAATATTATAAGCATTTAAGTTAGATGTCAGATGAATAAGAGCGAGTCGCCTACAAACTGCGATAGCCGTTTGGCGTTTAATATGTTAAGAACCATTAATGTAACTTGAATGTGAATAAACAATAATAAAATAAAATCTCTCTTGTGGTGACACTGAAATTCTGAAATTAGTGTCTAAATATTGTTTTAAGACCGGTGCGATTCTCCCCTTTTACGCAGGTGGGTAAGAGTCCAGACACCCTTAATTTAATTAATCCTGAATGAAATTAATATTAACATTAAGCTAAGTTATATTAACATTATGTCCATGGGCGGCAGTGATCACTTCCCATCAGGTGACCCACTGGGTCGTTTGTCGCCCTCTAATAAAAAAAATATGAATATTTTGATTTGAAATAAAATATTTGAATTTGATTTGTATGTCATTTTGAAACACTTCTTAAAGTTCATCAAACGTAATTTTCGGCATTTGCAAATACTTATAAAATCCGATTCCTTTTTTTCATACTGTTAGATTACAGTGCAAAATATTCACATTCTTCTAATCAATTATAACTTAAGGGATTTTCGGAAAATTGACTAAACAAATACCGCATTGAAATCAATGTATAACTAAAGACATCTACTTAGTGTAGTTAAGTAATATTTGCAAGCAGCATAATGCCTTGGAGACCTATTATATCAAATCTTTATTGATTATACGTGAACTCCACATATTCTTATTATTCATATATACAATAAAAAGTAGTTTAAATTTACAAAAGTTGCAAGTATTGTTATTTTTGTACGAAAACAATAATTATACAGGTCAAGTTCTGTACAAGGTGTAACGTAAGCTGTACCTATACATAACTTCAAGAGCTTTATTTGCGTATGAAACTAAACTACATATAGCACATTAACACGCGGAATACAAAAATAAAATATTTGGTAACTCCCCATAGAAGAATAACGATCAGCTGGTGCAATCTATGGGGAGCCAACAATATTTTAAATAACACGTTTATGTTACGTCTTGTATTAGCCTTCGTATGAAATACTCTATAAGCGATGAAGGTCATTAGTAACTCACTAATGACCTGTCAGTTTTCTTCCATAGTAAGATAACAAATATTTGAATATTTTGTATGCCTCCAATATTGGTCAGCTTATGAAATTTGATCGATCTTTATAGTAAGATTATGTTTTTAAGATAAGTATTATATTTTTTATGTTTAGAAGAGATCACATTTATTCGAAAATGACCATTAAGGTTTTCAAAGACTATATATAGCATACTATATATTAAAGACAAATTAATATTATTTAATTTGTACTCAGTTTTGTCACTCAGTTTTTCATCTCTTCTCATTTTGTCAAAAGCATGTTAGTGTTTTTAATGTTGTTTCCATCATTAACTTACTGCCCTCCTTACGTGCCAAAATTACGTGAACGGAGGATTATGAAATTTGGAATAGTTAAAGTTCATATGGAGAATATGAACCTTAACTGTTCCAAAATTCGCAGATTTGAAAACGCTGGATTATCTATCATCTGCCGTGTCCAGAGAACTTCATATCTTCGTCCAAACAACAAACGTGGCAATGCAGCCAGCCTTCTGAGCACGTTTTCTCATTGCCATGTTTTGAAGGAATACTATGACGCAATCGACCACGACGTATTTAGTTATCATTTATTTACTATATAAAAATAAGTCGGGTTTTCCTTCCTGACGCTATAACTCCAGAACGCACGAACCGATTTCCACGTTTTTGCATTCGTTGGAAAGGTCTCGGGCTCCGTGAGGTTTATAGAAAAGAAAATTTATAAAATTTAACGCGAGTAACACCGCGGGGCACAGCTAGTCAATGTATATAATTTACTTTTGTTGAAGTTTTAGCTTTTCTATACAATGTAGTTAGTTAAGTTTATCGGTAAGTTGATTTACAATTTATTGTGTTATAAATATTCACAAATAAAATATTTACCTACAGAATATTCTAATGTAACCATTCTTGTAAACCTGACAGCCCACCCAAGGCAAATATGTATTTGTGTGATGACCGCGATTATTTGTTTTGTGTCTGGGTGTATTTTATCTATACTATGTACGTTGATAAAATATATTGGTATGTTTATCAGTTGTCTGGTTGCCATTGTACAGGCTCTGCCTAGTATGCGATCAGGATCTATTTATTTTAAATATAGATACGACACCGATGATATATCTGTAATCTTGTTCAGCGTTAAATCTTATCTATACATATAATAAAATCGTAGAAAAGTCAAAACTGTACATGGATTTTTTTTAACGGATACTTTGGGCGTGATTTACAATCGATATCGAAGCCAAAAATATAGTTTTTACAGACAAAAATTCAAATTTTTTTGTCTGTTTATCTGTTTTCTGTATGTATGTCCGGGCTAAACGCAGAAAGTACTGCATGGATTTACTTCAAATTTAGCATGAATATTACTAAGAGGTCGGGTCAATATTTAGGGTACATATTATCACGCTATCACCTTCGGGGGAGGAGCTGTGATAATTTATAAAGTTTAACGCGGATAAAACCGCGGGGTACAGCTAGTGAATAATAATATAGTTGTTTTGATGTTTTGTTTTGTCTTCCTAATAGATCAAAATAAATCTCAAATGATACGCAATCAGCCTGCAAAATAATTGTATTTATTGCCATAGAACGAAAGACGTCCACGGCTGGACAGAGGCCTTCGCAAAGATCTCCACAATTCCCAGTCTTGCGCAACCCGCATCGAGCAGGTTCCCACGATCTCATGCTTTACAATCGGTCTTAATAAAAGAAAATAGGTTTGAGCGGGCCAAAATCCATGCATGCGCCATATCTTTCGCTTGACTGTCGGAACTGTTTGCTGGGCGTGTTGCACCAGTAGAAGAGGAAGTCGTTGAATTTGTTTCGCGCTTCAATGCTCTCCAACGGGGAGACCGTTGCAGAGCATTGAAGCGCGTCTGTCGTAATACCTTTTTTTTGTTTTTATATCATAGGGCGACAAACGGGCAAGCGGGTCACCTGATGGTAAGTGATCACCGCCACCCATGGACACTCGCAACACCAGAGGGTCACGAGTGCGTCATGCCGGCCTTTAAAAGAGTCAGCTGTGTTGCTGACCCTTCCCCTCACCCCGATGAGCTCTGGCGACCTTACTCACACGCAGAAACACAACATTAAAGTTAATAATGTTATTATTAAAGAATGTCTTCTGTAAGGTGGAGGTACTTCCCCAGTCGGGCTGCTCCTAGAGCGAATGAACGCTGTGCCTTACCTCTCTTAAATACCTACATATAAAGCCCGACATTATAACAACGATAGTGACTATCTATTATAATGACCGCCTTGTAAAAGCGGATAACTTGGATTAAAATTTGCTAAATATTCATTTGGTAAAAATTAGGGCGATACGTTTTTTGGGAAGTAAAATGTAACATTGACCAAAAATATTTTTCCCAAGGACAGTACACCGAATACTACTACTCGTCCACCTAGGTAGCTAGAGAAAGCCGCAGGCTAGCTAGGGTAGGTTCCTCAGCGGCGAGGATCGCTTTGGCCCATTAACTCGTGATCGGTGATCCCGTGCATGTGATCACACCTCATTTAGAATTTCGTCTTTTGCTTTAGTCTTCCATTCTTTAATTTTAATATAGTAGAACTAAATTTCAAAATAATAGATTAATAACTTGTTATTTATTTAAGGATTTCAGAAAATATATGCGATAAAACAAACCGCACGGACGGACTAATTTTTATTTTTGTATTTTTTTAAACTATCCACTATGTTTATGTACTGCATTGTGACCTTGACAAGTACAAGTGTATGTTAATACCCAAGTGCTGAATAAATTTCATTTCATTTCATTTCAAAGGAAGTCACCTTTATCTAGCACGTATTCATTAGTTTAACTATTGTTTTGACATGTGGTACAATACCGACCGTCGTCTGCCTATGGTTTGATTGCCAAGAGCCTCTACCGTTATTTTAAGAGGCTCGCGTTAGGTAGTTGGTCGGGGGTCAGGTTCAGAAGGCGGTACTTTTAGAGACAGCGTGTAAGTAGCATGGAGCCTGCTCCCTTTGCCCATTGTCCCACTTTTTTATACTCATAGAAATATTTTCTCTATTAATTTATAAATGTATAAAGTAGTTTAATGTTGATGCTGAAGCCAACCAAAAGACAGAACCATTCAGACAGTAGGTAATACCTATGTAAAAACAGATAGGTACTTATACATATTAAGTATTTATCTTAATTATCCAGTTCGTTAGTAACTTAAGTAGTGGCCATTTATCTTGACATATATTAAATTACATAGGTACCTATTGCACAAAAAAAACATATAATTCTACCTGAGATTTATTATGTATGGTTAACATAGAATATTCGAAAGCGTTTTGAGGGTTATGTGAATAAAAGGGTTTCTATTTTGTTAAACGACTCTAAATGGAGGTTATCAATTCGGGTGTGTTTTGTTTTTTTGTAACGTATGTTCCGCGATTTCTTCCTTCTTCGCTAACCGATTTTGAAATTCTTAATTTTTTATCTAGGGAATTATTTTAAAATGGCTGGTTATTTATTGTGTTCTAAAGAATAATACAATTCCGTTCTATGTTTTTAACCGCCTCATTATTTTAAACCGACTTCTAAAAGAAAAAGGCAATTAATTTGACTATATTTTGCTTTGCTTTCCAGTTTCCAGAACCCATTTTGTTAATAAGTCAAAGTAACTTTGATCCGTAAAAATTTTACATTTATGTGGAATCGTCATATTTTTTTACCGTACCGTGCAGTGCATGACGTGGCAGCTACTGAGAAACACTGCCAGAAAACTGTTTAATCAAGAGGGAATGGTTTTAGAATGGCTGCATACAAATTTTGTTAAAAAGTCGAAGCCGGTTGTATCTACGTTGTTTAAAAGATGCATATTTTATCATTGAGATATAATGTATAGGCGGCAGCGGCAGGCAATAGGTATCTGAAATTCATTGGAATAAGTGGCGCCATCTGTCGAAGATTGGTCGTACTCAGAAACCTTCGTGGGCACATGCATAACACTTTGCTGAAGATTACCACAAGATCAAATGGATAGTTTACGATTTTATAACGGACATACAGACATACATTAATTTTTATATGCCGTACATCGTTGTCGCCTGCTATACTTATGGAAAAACACTTCGAACGTATCTATTGTAATAACAAACCTATTTTTATTGGTATAATATGGGTCTCTAAGGTTACGGGACAACTCAAGGCAAAGCAGACACGTACACACGACTACACATCCAGCAATACATTTTCAGTATAAGCTGATCTCGTGTTGTATAGAATTTCCATACAATGACAGGTCAGCTTATATTGGCAATGTATAGCTTGATTTGTAGCCGTGTGTACGTGCTTACTCTTCATTTAAGCGGCAATAATGAAGATGGTATAAAAACAAAAGATTAGCAAAATATATTTTGCAATTTGCTACATTGTTTAGTGGTCATGATTTCGATTTGGTGGAATGGCCACCCATCCAAGTTGAATAACAATGAGTCATATGGCCTGTAAACACATAATATTTATTCATAACGAGTCCAGCACAGTGTTGAAGAGCTGTATATGTTCTTGGGCTAAATAAATGACCTTATAAAAATACTAATTTATCTGCCAATACAAACTGCCTTCTTAAGTACCTGTCAGGCGCACCTTAAGGCGGAGCTTAAGTAGGTATTTATTTTACATGAGATGCGCCTCGTGGTGTTACCCGCGATTTAGCAATGTATTGTGTAATAAAACTCCATATTGCAGGTAGTAATTCGATATTTATTCCACGTATAATCGACGATAATAAATATAACCTAGCGGCACCTTATCTTGTCGTAACCAACTCGTAGCGCGCTCCAGAATAAAAGTTCCTAGCCATTCGGTTCTACCGGTCGACTTTTTTTTTTATTTATGTCATGACCATGGATACACATTCTTTAGTCGTAATAAATATTGATTTCATTATAAAATTAGCGTCTTCGTCATTTAGTCCATATGATAGTGAAAGTCAAAAATGTTCCTCACTGTCAAGCACTGTCAAGTCAAAGTCCTACACCAGTTAGGCAATGGTGACTTTACTAGAGGCTTCACTACAGGGGCAATTCACGGCAATATGGCATTTTGGCGCCAACAGACCCATTGTCAAACATTAAATAATCGAAATTATTGTTTAGTCGCTTTTATTTAAATTAATATACAACCTAAAATTGAGAAATGAATTCTCAATTTTTTGCCCGTAGTTTTAATAGTTATTCTGATGTTCTGGGCGGAGACAGATTTAACAAATCGAATAGCATAAATATTTATTCCGCCTTTCTTGAGTTATAAATGGTGTACGTACCTACGTTTTATATTAGGTCTTTACCTATGAAATTGCCGTTCTGCAGTACTGGCCATTTCAAATCAAAATAATTTTTGTTTGGCTAAGAATTCTAATTTCAAATTAATTTTATTTTAAAAACATGGATTCTTTTTTCCAAAAGTAGTCATTTCTTTATTGATTAGTGTTACATTTTCATCGCATTTCAATCTTTTTCGTCATCATGGATACGTTAAAAATTCGAGTAATTATGGAATATGAGTACCGTCGTGGCAGCAACGCGGCACAAGCGGCACGCAACATCAACGACGTTTACGGAGCTAACACTACAAACCAACGCACCACCTGTTATTGGTTTGCTCGCTTCCGTTCTGGAAATTTCGACCTGAAAAATGAACCTCGCGGTCGTCCGAAGACTTTGGTCGACAATGACGAATTAAAGGCGGTTGTGGAAGCTGATGATACACAATCTACGGCTGAATTAGCAGCAGCTTTCGACGTTAGCGTCAAAACAATATTGGTCCATTTGCGTCAAATTGGCAAGGTAAAAAAGCTTGACAAATGGGTGCCCCACGAACTCAATGATCGCCAGCGCGAAGTACGCGTCGAGACGTGCCTTGCACTGCTCAACAGACACACAAATGAAGGAATTTTGAACCGCATTGTTACCTGCGATGAAAAATGGATTCTGTTTGATAACCGCAAGCGCTCAGCAAGTTGGTTGGATCCTGGTTCAGCACCTAAACAATGCCCTAAACGAAAACTTACCCCTAGAAAAGTGATGGTCACTGTTTGGTGGTCTAGCGCCGGTGTGATTCATCACAGCTTCTTACCAAACGGGGTGAGCATTACTGCAGATGTGTACTTGAAGAACTGAGCACAATGATGGAGAAGCTGGCGCATCTCCAACCAGCATTGGTCAATCGCTCGTCTCCGCTGCTCCTGCACGACAACGCGCGACCTCATACTGCACAGCAGACGGTCTCCAAGTTGCAAGAACTGGGGTTGGAAGCTCTCCGTCATCCGCCCTACTCACCAGACCTTGCGCCTACCGACTACTACTTTTTCCAGAATTTGGATAACTTCTTGGCGGGAAAAAAATTCAATACCCGAGAGGCAGTACAAAATGCCTTTGAAGAATTTGTTGCCTCCCGTCCAGCTGATTTCTTTAAGAAGGGCATCAATAAACTGCCACTGCGATGGCAAAGATGCATTGATTGCATGGGTGATTACTTCGATTAATACAAATAAAAAAATTCATGAAAAAAATTCGTTTAAATTTTTTCATACAAAACGGCAATTTCATAGGTAAAGACCTATTATAAGTATACTTATTGTATGTTTCTCAGTCACGAAAACACGACTGAACGGATTGGAGATTGGATACACCCCGAATTAACTCATAGACAGATTTTAGGTTGTATATTAATATAAATAAAAGCGACTAAACAATAATACGATTATTTAATGTTTGACAATGGGTCTTTTGGCGCCAACGCGGAAAATGAAGCATCGAGACATTGTGAAACAATTTCTAAAACTGGTGTTCATGCGAGTTCTTATGTGTATACATATATTGTAGATTTTTAGACATATCGTCTTCGACATTGTATGGGACGGCTTTTTTAATGATATCGGATTGAGCGATAAAGATGTATTTTTTTGTTCGTCCGAGACGAATCTTGAGAAGTTACCTTACGGACGAGAACGCAACGCCATCTCTGATAAATGACTGCACTAACTCCTAAAACCACAGACTTTGATGAAATATTTTAATTTTTAGGTGGGTTTGGGTCCTTTTTTTATTTTCTGGGCAGGCCAAAGTCTATAGGAATAACTCAACACTACACGTCGCAAGTGTCAATAGGCTTTTCTTTTCTTTTTTTTTTACCTGGTGGAAATGCTCAAATCGCATGTCCGTCGCTTGCGGAGGCGATGGGGTATGTAGTATGTAGGTCTCCCCACTAAAACCACCGCAGTAGCCAGCCTCACAGTGCTTGTAGCGGGGGCTCTGGGTAAAAGACCCCAATTAATTTATAAATAAATCTTTAGTCCAATATAACAAATATATTTAATAAATAATTATTTTACTGTATCGCATAAAAAGTTCCTTTTTAGTTTTCTTCTTTTGTGACCGTAATTTTGGAAAATATCAACGCCGATTTGGTATAAAAATGTTTTAGACTAGTGGCAGCATTAACAAGTTCGGCATTCATCTTGTTCAAGTTTAGATATTTGTTTTTCGTGCTGTGCGGGAACATTGAACGTTGTCCGCCTGGTTGCTGGTCCAAAAAAAATCCTAACTTTGTTACCCAATAATTAGAGCTAAGCTCCAATTTTATATTTTATTTCTCCTCGAGTACCATTAAAGCTCTTAACCGTGATTTCGAAAGCTGGGGCATGAATGCCTCCCCTTCTCCCCAGCACACACAAGCGTGTTTAGGCAAACTGAGCTACAGAAGGTTACCTCTTCCCGGGACTGCTTATACAAAACGAGTGGAGTGCCCCTCCTCCAAACGCCAGCGATCCCAGGGAAGTGTCAATAGGCCACGGTAACTGCTTACCCTGGTGGGTCGCAAGTTAGTTTGCCAAAACGGTTGTAAAAGGAAATGGCGCAATTGCTGTTTGGTTAGTGACAATGAATCATGACAAAATCTATATATAATGCTATCTGCGTGGGTAAATATATACTCTGATAGTAAAAAAGATACTCATGGCTATTTGAGATTGCATAATGACGGAATGTTTGATGAGTGACGCAAGTGAAGAGTTTTATTGGGCAATCCCACTCTATTATTCTAACTGTCCTTAGGATCCCGGTTCGGTTGCACGTGAAAAGAAATGAAAGTTTTTAATGAAAAAAAAAAGTTTAGTCGTTTTAAATTAAGTTCTTTTACAAACATTTTGATACATCTGCCAAACTGCAAAACAGTTTGTTGGCAGATGTAGCTCTCTTTTTACATACTTTTTACAACAAATAATACAATATAATAAAATCGTAGGAAAGTCAAAACTGTACATTGAATATTTTTTTAAAAGGATACTTGGAGTGTGACTTACAAACAATATCGAAGCCAAGAATATAGTTTTTAGAATTTTTGTCTGTGTCTCTGTTTGTCGGTATGTATGTCCGGGCTAAACTCAAAAAGTAGGTACTGCATGGATTTACTTAAAATTTTGCATGAATATTACTAAGAGGTCGGGTCAACATATAGGCTATCACGCTATTATCTACGTGCCCCGCGGTTTTACCCGCGTTAAATATTTATAAATTATAGCTCCTACAGCTATAATTTATAAATATTTAACGCGGTTAAAACCGCGGGGCACAGCTAGTACATTATATACTTTTAGTATGTAGGAAATATAAAGAAGTAAAATAAACACAAGGACCTAAAAAAAAAAATATAACTAATTAAGGGAAAAAACAATTAAAAGTATCAAATAAATTAAGTTTGTTAGATTATTAAATGCTTTGGTTAAAGTAGTCTCGCTACTGCCTCGCCGCTGTTGTCGCTGCCGTGTTTCGAGTTCGAGTTAGTTGTCCTAAAGCATGTTGGAGGTCCTTGTCGTACAAAGACTTATTTGCCTAGCGTGAATGTGCTCTTCCATTTATATATCATCATCATATCAGCCCAAAGATATCAGCGCGTGGAAATAACCCTTTTTTGCGTTCCATACAAAATACATTAGCTTTCGGTATTCTCGTATGTGGAGTTAATATCTATTTTCTGCGTATTGAGCATGTTGATATGCTATTGTTTAGTTTCATAGGCAAATTAAGCTTCTTAACTCTCGTCCACTACTGCTTGCTGTGTGGTGACGGCGTAGAATATCATCACCCCATCTTATCCCGTGGGGGGCGAAGAAATCGACCGAGGAAATACCTACCAGAGCATGGAGAGAACGGGCGTTTTTCTATGAACTATGACCATCAAACTGCGATCGCCAACCCGTCTGCCAAGCGTGGTGATTTTAGCATATCCCCCCATTCTTTGGGCAGGCTCTTGTCCAGCAGTGGACGTACTTTGGCTGACATGATGATGATGATGAATCTTCAGAACGAAGGAATGAACAAATTTTTAATATGTAATATTTCAGAATTAAACCTGAAATGAGTTAAGGAAATGTGATTGAATTTAAAAAAATAATCTGCTGCCTAACATTATTAAAATAAATTACTATACGGGACCGCACAATTTAATTACAGTAAGATGGCAGAAATGAAGGACTGCGGCAAGTACCTTACGAAGTCTCGGTAAAGGTCAGGACCGTTACAGTTCATTTTCGCTAGTGATGTTCATAATATCGGTAAAGTTATGAAATAGTTATGAAATAATGATGATAAAATAATGAAATTTTTTCAGCACTTGGGTATTTACATACACTCACAATGGATTACATAGACACAGTATAAAAACAATAATTAAAGAAGCATTTTGAATTAGTCCGTCCATGCGGTCTGTTTCGTTACTTACAGATTTGAATATTCAATTATAGTTTTATATGCTAAATATTAAGAGGGTACTATGCAGAACATTTGAAAATGAATATTATTAAGTTCATATGGACACAATGAAAGATTTTTTTATATCAGAAGGCGACAAACTTCAGATCATAGATATCTGTGCGACGATCGAACAAGTGGGTAACCAGAAAGTGATCACCGTCGCCCATGTACGCCCGCAACAATCGAGGAGTCGCTGGTGCGTTTCCGGCCTCTACGAGTCGGCAAACAAGTGTTCCTGAGACTCCCCCCCACCACGATGAGCTCTAGCGACCTTACTCACACGCAGAAATACAACATTAAAGTTATTAATTATTAAGGAATATCTTCTGTAAGGTGGAGGTTCGCCCCCGTCCGGCTGTTCTTTGAGCGCATGAACGCTATATCCTACCTCTCTTTATAGATTCTTTATAGTTCTAAGATAATGTAATTTACGAATTATTTTTGGTTTGTTTTTATTTAACGTGTAATAATAGCTCTAAAGGTAGTTTATTTGTATTTTCTAGTACGTTTGCCGTCTATATTTGTAGTTTGTACATAATAATAGTATTTTAGTATATATAGTTAGGCGAGTGTTCTATTCTCAATCGAATACCAAATAATCGAATTTCTATTGATATACCATTATAAATCAAATGTCTTAAAACGCGAACGTTCATAATATCGAATGCTTAATAAATCGAATATTCGCTACTAGAAAAGTAGGTTAGATTGCGTTAGAACTGCGACTATACAGCGCGATAAGCAAATTACTAACACTTTCCGGAGGATGTAGGTGTTACCCATCAGCTTTATTTTCTATAAACTAGGCCGACATTGATAACACCTTCCAATCTATTTTTTAGTTTTATTAGCTAATAAATGTATAATTTCCCTTTTTGATATTAGATTTTATTTGCGAATAATGCTCGAACATTAAAATGTAATGATGTTTTCTTTTGTTCGACACAAGTTGACTGCGACAAGTGTCTAAATTTTATGCACGCATAGAAAGCATAATTTGTGTTTTCATGCATAAGAGATGTGTGAGCGTGTGCGTGTTTGAAATACGATGCGGTCGTTTTTATGAGTGTACTTAAAAGCTATTATTAGCTGCCATCTTCTTTGCATACATATAAATAAATAAAATTAACCGTCCTTTTGCAACGTCTGAATAACAGCTATTTATTAAATGCATACGACAGTATATATGGTAATTATTAAAAAAATGTTAAAGTTTATAAATTAAATAAATAAATATCTTATACTATGGCAACTAGACTACTGGGTCAGCAACACAACGCACCAGTGACTCCTCAGGTGTTGCGAGTGTCCATGGCCGGCGGTGATCGCTTACCTTCAGGTGAACCACTTGCTCGTTTGCTCCTTATGACATAAAAATAAATCTTATGGTATCAGATCGTAATATGTAAAAACTTAGGATGTGAATATAAACTCCGTGGATATCTATTTGTTAACGGCAATCGATCGGTTGTTATTCGAACCTTTGTAATTGAGTCTATGGTTATGTTATTCACTGACGGCGAGGGCGGGATGTCCGCCGCCCCCGTCCAAGGACAGACAGCGGGGCGCCGCCCCGCGTCGGCGCCGGTAAGTCGCACCTTCTCGCACTTCCTCCTTCGTCTGCCCTGCCTCGATCCCCTAATGCAAATTGCTAAAATTTTAAATGGTCCTGGGTTAAAACCCCAGGTAGGGCAAAAAAATTGTATTGGGATTTTTGTGTTAAAAAGGAATTTATCTCTGCACCTGCGGATGCATCGGCCACCTCGTCATTTGGTGTCCCGGAGTTTATTCCCGTACAGGACAACTATTTCCGTGACCCATACTAAGACTTTCTAAAGTCTGGGTATATTTTTTGTCCGTCAACTGTATGTTTGTACCATTTCTAAAAAGTTTTTGGCCCTGGGTTTAAATCTCGGGTCGGGCCAGAAATGATATTGGGATGTTTTTGTTAGGAAGAAACTTATCTCTGCATCTGGGGTGCAACGGTTAAGACCGTCACCTCGCAAATTCGTGTCCCGGGAGCAACCTTCTTATTAGCGTTTCGATGGCAAACTCATTAAATTGTGGCACAAAACGAGGCTACACTGATTGCCTTGCTTGTGGCATTCTTAAGATCCTGCCATGAATGATCCTGTGGCACCACATTTTTGTGACCCATAGTTCATCACTGGACGCAGTGTTACCAGGACTTCCGGGGACTGGAAATAGCCGCCACCAGAAGAATAAGACCCATAAGTACATATTCTATGTCCGGATATACTTTTTGTCAGTCAGTGTATTTGTACCCCGTGCCTCCGAGATTAAATTCCCTAGACCGACCACTGTCTTTAAAAAAAATCTCTTACCGGGTTGTCTCTCTGCCAGCCTGTCTTAAATTTATTGACTCTAACGGCAGTATGTTAAACTGCGATAGTAGATAATAAAATACTGTCCGTACAGAAGTTTTACTTCAAAACAATTAAATATTCCTAGATACATTTTCTACATTATATTATACTGTTGCTAGCCACTTTTTGGCTTTAAACAGATATTCCACACTCGGGTTGCCAGGCATCTATAAATTGCAGTGCAGCAGCGATAATGCTACCTATTGTTTATAATTCATGTTATTGTAATTTCTTGTACAATGTCTGATAAAGAATATTTACTTTACGACCTGTTTCAATTACGTTCTAAGTCGAAACCTAACCGTGACTTATTGAATTTCATAGACACAATTAAGAAATGACGCGATACGTCAAAGTTAGGAATTTTTTACGATATCCAGTCATTTTTTATTTATTTTTATTTATCACTTTATGCACATAAAATTGTACAAGGGAGGACTTAATGCCCTAGGCATTTTCTGCCAGTCAACCTTAGGGTGGTGCAGAGAGAGCATGGTAGGTACACAGATCATAAGGTAAACATTAATAGAAAAAACAAGATTATAAAATACTATATAATGCAATACATACGATACTATACTATATAACACTATACTATATAATAATAAAATACTATACTATTCAATCCGATCATGTAATCATAAATTTATCATCGAGGGGTTTCTGCTAAGAATTTCCGAAGGATATGCTCTCGAGCTTTTCTTTATATGAAAAGCGACTATTGGCTATCCTGATTTCGAGAGGTAATGCATTCCACTGAAGAATAGATTCGACAAAGAAAGAAGAGTGAAGGAAATCAGAGCGGTGAGATGAACATTGAAGGAGAATATTGTAGAGTAGGTCGTGCGTGCCGTTGACTTAGGTCGTGCCGTTTTGCATAATGTGTACACACCCTATAATTTACTACGAGCCATACTGACGGTTGTTTCGGGTCTGCGCGAAATAGAAAAATCCCCACTCCATATAGGACCAGTGATTGAGTTTCTGTCAAGGTAGTGCTACCTAAAGGGGTTGTAATCAGATATGCACTACCACAAATAATTTTTATATAAGTATATATTTTTGTTGTCACTACCTGGGTGTTAAAGAAATATTAATTGTATTGGGAATTTTTCTACTACTTCTTGTAGTAGCTACCGAGTAAGTGTCACACTGGCGAACGTAATGAATCCGGGAGGCCCTTGGGATACCTCAATCGATAACTGTGCTTTTGGGAATTCCTTGCTATAAAGCGTTTCTCGAGAGCAGATTAGAAAACGTGGAGAGTTTTTTGAAAATGGAAGGCGTGTCTTTAAAGTGAGTTCAGAGCTTTATGTGATGATGTTAGAAGACTTCTTGATGCTTGAACTGTAAAACTTGCTGGCGAAGAATATCATCAAGTCTATCACCAAGTTTATACAAGTATCTATTTTATGTAAATGTTTGTCTAATTTAGTGACGTTACAGTAAAATTTTATCTATATTTATTCATCATATTGACATTTACTTAATATTATTGTACCAATATGTAAATTAATTTGATATTTACAGGTCACCATTTTAAATACAGGCCTGTTGGCGTTGTAGGTACGCTGCCTTTCACGCCGCAGGTCGTGGGTTCGATTCCCACCCGGGATAGATATTTGTATGCATGAGCATGTCTGTCTGTCCTGAGTCTGGGTGTTAAATTATCTATATAAGTATGTATTTACAAAATAAAAATAGTATATCAGTTATCTGGTCGAGAGACGCTGCGCTCGTTCCCTGGAAGATATCCCCTCGGGTCGACTCGGGATGGCCAGTTGGCGTGGTTAGTAAATGCTTTCTTTTCACGCCGCAGGTCGGGGGTTCGATTCCAACCCAGGACGTTGTGTGCATGAACATGTCTGGGTGTAATCATCTACAATATTAAACATCGGAATGAAATTTAATATATATCTTGTATCTTGCTGGTAAAAGAAGAAACTTTGGTTAATAACTAGATAAAACTGTGTACTGTCAATGTCATACAAAATTTACAATAGCACAAGAATTTTGAATATAAAATGTTCCAAAAATGGTTTGATTCGTACGTAACATACTCCACACTTTTTTTTAAAGAGGCTGTCAGTTGTGTCATGTAGTATATCAGATGTCTGTTGCGTTCACTGGTTGTCTGGTTTCCATAGTACAAGCTCTGCTTAGTTTGGGATCAGATGGCCGTGTATAAATAATGTTCCAGGATATTATTTTCAGGCTTTTACAAGCGTTGATATATATTTAGGGGGTTTTGGCGCCAACGCGGAAAAGGACGCATCAAGGCTATGTTTTATTTTCAAAAACTGGTGTAAATTCGAGTTTTTATGTGTAAATATGGTGGATTTTTAGACATAACATTTTCGACAACGTACACAAGTGGAGGAAAGTGCAATATTGCCGTGAATTGTGATTTTCCGTGTTGTAACCAAAACTCCATAGAAGCCTCTAGTAAAGTCTCCACTGCTTTACTGGGGTAGGACTATGACTGACTGTGACGGACGTGACGGACATGACTGACTGACTTTGAAATATAAACATTACAACTGAAGATGAGCCGGTATGGTCACAGATCCTAGCCTGCAAAAAATATATATATATATATATTTAATTTCATTCCGATATTTAATATTGTAGATGATTGCACCCAGAAATGTTCATGCACACACTGTCCTGGGTGGGAATCGCACCCGACCTGCGGCGTAGAATCCCGTAGAAGTCGACCCGAGGGGATATCTTCCAGGGAACGAGCGCAGCGTCCTCTCTGTGTACTATGACTATCATACTGCGATCGCCAACCCGTGGCGTGCCGTCTGCCAAGCGTGGCGATTATGGCATATCCTTCCAAATTATGGACACACCTCCATTGAGGAAATCTTTTGTCCGACTGTGACCGTCTTTTGGCAGGTATGAGGATGGCATAAAATCCCACGGACGCGCGGACGTTATGGAACTCAACGTTCAAGCGCAAAAAATATAGCCAGTTTTACCATTTACATAACGTGGGAAAGTTTAGCTTGCATATTTGATTTACTACGCCATCATTGGACACACAAAGTTACAACATGAATTGTTCAAATATAATGTCCTCCTGGTCGAAATTCGCCATGGCGGCCAGTCTCAATAGAGAGTAGCCATGTGCGCGGGACAATAAATAATTAAAGTCCTCTTCAAGTATAATCCTAGAACTCCTTCACTAAAAAATAAAAATATATAAAGACACTAAATTTATGAAAATATCACAAATATATAAATATAATACCTGTATACTTATACGTAAAATTTTGAATAAAAATATACACACCCAAATAAGGTTTATAAAAAAAGTAGATGTACAAAATCGACTCATTTTAACTAGACAAGCAAATAACCTGGTGCTACAAGCTCCTCGTACCAATTACGGTAAAAGTACTATTGTATATGAGGGAGCACAGATTTACAATAGAATACCAAAAAGTGTCAAAGATCAGAAATCTATGTACACTTTCAAAAAGGCCTTGAAAAAGCACGTCTTAGAGGAAGTTACACATTAAAATCCTATAAAACTATTTCCACTATATCCATGTGTATTTTTGTAACAATGTTCAAGCATGATAGCGTAACAATAATAATGTATAAGTTTAATTTATTACTATGTAAGTAACCGTAACTTCTTAGAATTAATTAGATATAATTGTTTTTCTCATGTAAGTGAATGTAATTCTTTTTGAGAAATAAATATCTCAAACCTTAAACATATTAAAGTACACAAGTGTGTGCGCAAACACAGGGATTGTTTTCATTCCAGCACTCTCGTGATTCGATGTGACATTTAAGTTAAACAAAACTAAAAAGAAAATCACAAGTAATCAGGTAAAATTAATAGTAGGTACCTAATAGGTATTTACCAAAGTATGTAAAGAAAATGATTTTTGTTTTCTACACGTTGTCGATCATTTTCGTAAGCAAATTAAGCTCCTTAAGTTTCACCCACTATTTATGGTACATCTTGTATATCAGAATATAATGTTTGTTAGGAAAACATTATAAAAAATGTGACTTACATCATATAAATAGATAAACTAACTATAAATAGATTATGGAGTAAGCAAAACCAATAAATAATTTATGCGACATTAATTGACATTATATTAAGTATTTCAAGAAACCACTTTGGCACACTTTAAACGTGTACTTTTTTATGGCTGGGGTTTAAAGTAAGTTAGTCATCATCACCATTATTTCAGCTGAATGACATCAACTGCTGGACAAGGGCCTCCCCAAAAGATGAGTAATATCCATGGGAGAAATGAAATGAAATGAAATAATGAAATTTATTCAGCACTTTGTTGTGTTTCCGAGTGTGAGTAAGGTCGCCAGAGATCATTGGGGTGGGGGGACGGGTCAGCAACACTTGTTTGCTGACTCTAAAAGACCGGCAACGCACTCGCGACTCCTCTGGTGTCGCGAGTGTCCATGGGCGGCGGTAATCACTTACCGTCGGGTGATCCACTTGCTCGTATGTCGCCCTATGATATTATAAAAAAAAATATTTGGGTATTAACATACACTTGTACTTCTCAAGCTCACAATACATAAACATAGTCGAATACAGGATCATCATATCAGCCGAAAGACGTCCACCGCCTCTCTCAAAGATCTCCACAATTGCCGGTCTTGCGCTATCCGCATCCAGCGTTTTCCAGCGACCCGCACAAGATCATCGGTCCATCTTGTAGGGGGCCTGCCCACGCTGCGTCTTCCGGTTCGTGGTCGCCACTCGAGAACCTTTCTGCCCCAGCGGCCGTCGGATCTACGAGCTATGTGCCCTGCCCACTGCCACTTCAGCTTGGCAATTCTTAGGGCTATGTCGGTGACTTTGGTTCGCCTGCGGATCTCATCATTTCTGATTCGATCTCGCAGGGAAACTCCAAGCATAGCCCTTTCCATTGCTCTTTGGGTGACCTTGAACCGCCTGATAAGGCCCATAGTTAGCGACCACGTCTCTGTTCCGTAAGTCATCACTGGCAACACACACTGGTCGAAGACTTTCGACTTGAGACACTGCGGTATTTGGGACGAGAAGATATTACGTAGCTTCCCGAACGCTGCCCAGCCGAGTTGGATTCTACGATCCTCCTTCTCGAAGTTGGACCTACCTAGTTGGATGGTCTGTCTTAGGTAAATATAGTTCTCTACAACTTCGAGTGCAGAGTCTCCAACCTTAACTAGAGGAATACAGGATAAAAGTTACAAAAAAATAATTAGTCCGTCCGTCCGGTCTGTTTCATCAGACATATTTTCTTAAATCCCTAAATAAATGACAAGTTACTAGTCTATTATTTTAAAATTCAGTTCTGCTATATTAACATTTCAATTACTATATTAACATATGCGAATAGCGCAAGGCCGGCAATTGTGGAGATCTTTGGGGGAGGCCTTTGTCCAGCAGTGGACGTCTTTCGGCTGATATGATGATGATGATGATATTAATATTAAAGAATTGAAGGCAATGAGCAGTTGGCTAGATATCCACAACTCCATTGTGGAAATCTTCCATGGTCCCTTATAAAAATTACTCATTGAGAACTTAATTGCCATGTTTGCTGTCTGCTCAGAAATAAATGCATAATAATTTATAGGTATACGATACTATGGGAAGCATTGGAAGCGCCGCCTTAATGGAGCCAAGATGCCAATTATAGATAATAATAGTTAGAAAAACTATTCAATAATTCTCAGTTAATTATACCTGAGTTATTTACAACTAGCTTTGCCCCGGGGTTTCACCCGCGTTAAAGTAATAATATCTAGGGACAATGTCACACAGATCATCCTAGCCCCAAACTAAGTAAAGCGTGTAGGTACTATGGGTACCAGGCGACGATATACATACTTATAAAGATAGATAATTACTTATATACATAGAAAACATCCATGACTCAGAAACAAATATTCACTTACACAAATATTTGCACTTACCGGGATTCGAACCCAGGACCACCAGCTTCGTAGGCAGGAGCACTACCAACTAGACTACGGTGACCGTCACATTGACGGTCACCGTTTGTCGTTGAAGAGTAATAAGCACACATCCATACATGTCTACTCACAAACTTACGCATTTACATATAATATTAGTAGGTTGTGTACCACAGATATCTGTAAGTGTACATACCTCTAGCGGCTTTGGCAGTGCACGCCGGAATAGTTCGCATTCTTACTTGACACTTATCGTCATATTTTGGACCATTCACACAATATCTTTATAAATTGTAGCCTATGTGTTATTCCGATGCATTAGCTATATTATTGTAATGTTTCATTATCCATTCAGTAGTTTTTACGTGAAAGAGTAACAAATCCATCCATACTCACAAACTTTCGCGTTTGTAATATTAAGTAGGATAAATTAACTACACGTATCATGAAAAATAATTCCATCATGGAGTAGTGTCCATCATTTGGAGGGATACGCTATGTCACTATAATGGTCATAGTATACAGAGAGACGCTGCTGCCCGTTCTGTGGGAGCTATGCAGACACACATACAGTTTATAAAGTTATATCTCAGTAAAAATCTATTTGAAGTTGTAACATGTAAATATCAAATTAATTTTATTTCACTAAAAAACTTGTGTGTACTTATGTACACGCGTTAGAAGTTATACTTCTTAATATACAACTTGAACATAGTTATCAATTTTCATACCCCCTAGAACTAACGTCATGCTGTTAAATTTTTTGGTGTTGGTGTGCGCGCGCATCGTAAAAATTCACTCTCATCATTTTTCTCCATCGCGCCAAAAGAAGTATAACTTCAATAACATTTAATAAGTATATAATGACTATACATCTGTCTCAATTAATGTAAATGTGTCAAAATTAGTGACATAACTGTAGTTATGTCACTAATTTAGACACATTGACACACTCGTAACGTTTTGTTTTAATAATTTAAAATATTATGTTTCAAAAGAGAATAATAATAATAAACATTATTTATTTATAGCTTGTACTATGGAAACCAGATAACTGATATTCTTCTACTATATAAAAATAAGTCGGGTTTTCCTTCCTGACGCTATAACTCCAGAACGCATGAACCGATTTCCACGGTTTTGCATTTGTTGGAAAGGTCTCGGGCTCCGCGAGGATTATATCAAAGAATTTTTTTAAATTTAACGCGGGTAACACCGCGGGGCACAGCTAGTACTACATAATTATACTACTTTTCTTTTGTAAATACATTACATACTTATTACTTATATAGATAATTGCACCCAGACTCAGGACAAACAGACATGTTCATGCACACCAATATCTGTCCTGGGTGGGAATCGAACCCACGAGATCCGGCCTGAAAAGCAAGCATTTGCCAACCACGTCAACAGGCCCGTCAATATTATTAACAGTGTACTCGACTGTACCAAACTTGTAAAGTGTATTATACTTCACATTTTAGAAGATTGCTATCCTCTAAAATGTTAATGTACTACGCGGTCGCGTTTTTCCCACAGCCAAGTTTTGAGTTGTCTTGAAAATTTGTTGACTGTTAGTCCTTTAATATTTTCAGGCAACGCATAAAATATACGTCTACGTATCAAATAGCTACTCTTATTATCCAATTTAATTTTTTTTAAGAGAGGTAGGTCACAGCGTTCATT
This sequence comes from Pseudoips prasinana, assembly GCA_951640165.1. Taxonomy (NCBI): domain Eukaryota; kingdom Metazoa; phylum Arthropoda; class Insecta; order Lepidoptera; family Nolidae; genus Pseudoips; species Pseudoips prasinana. The sequence goes on from OX621236.1 coordinate 8,049,386, forward strand.
CGCTCGAAGAGCAGCCCGACTGGGGAAGTACCTCCACCTTACAGAAGACATTCCTTAATAATAACATTAATAATTTAATGTTGTGTTTCTGAGTGTGAGTAAGGTCGCCATAGCTCATCGGGGTGGGGGAAGGGTTAGCAACACTTGTTTGCTGACTCTTAAACGCCGGCAACACACCCGCGACTCCTCTGGTGTTGTGAGTGTCCATGGGCGGCGGTGATCACTTACCATCAGGTGACCCACTTGCTCGTTTGCCGACCTCTGACATAAAAAAAAAAAGGTGTAACATAAATAGACGACGTAATCTAAGGAGCTCTATCTACTCATGAAACTAAACTAATAAAAAGAAACATTTTCTGAAATACGAAAAAAAGCCTTAAAGCTTAACTGCCCCGTACAAAATGCATCATCTTATCGTTATTCTTGTATGGCGAGTTAATATTTCTCTTTGTATATTTTGCCTGTTAATGTGCTTATTGTTGTTCAGTTCCATAGACAAGTTAAACTTCTTAACGTACGTCCACTATCTATGTTACACCTTGTATAAAATTGTCATAGGAACATAATAATAACATATAATAAAATCATAGGAAAGTCAAAACTGTACATTAAATATTTTTTTAATAAAAAGGATACTTGGGGCGTGATCTACAATCAACATCGAAACCAAAAATATAGTTTTTAGAATTTTTGTCTGTGTGTTTGTGTGTCTGTTTCTCTGTATGTATATCCGGGCTAAACTCAAAAGGTGCATGGATTTACTTCAAATTTTGCATGAATATTACTAAGAGGTCGGGTCAACATATAGGCTACATATTATTACGCTATCACCTACGAGGGAGCAGCTATGATAATTTATAAAATTTAACGCGGGTAAAACCGCGGGGCACAGCTAGTATTATAATATCCTACACACGGCCAACTGATACCAAACTTGGCAGAGCTTCTACTATGGAAACCAGATAACTGATATACTACATATACTATTTTTATTTTGTAAATATGTACATACTTATATAGATAATTACACCCAGACTCAGGACAAACAGACATGTTCATGCACACAAATACCTGTCCTGGGTGGGAACCAAGGCTCTCCTGGGTACACTCACGCAATCGCACGACCTGCGGCGTGAAAGGCAAGCATCTACCATCTATGCCAACGGTGCCGTCTCGGGAAATACTAGCAAAAGTACCTATTCAATTAGGCACCCTAATATTTTTAGGGAACATTTCATGAGCTCTTGTGAATAATTCAGGATGCATTTTAACAAATTTACTTCATTCTTTTAGGCTATGGTGTTCATTCCTTGTAATGTCAAATTTTATCTATCATGGAGCGTATTACTGTTTTGTAGAGCTATAGGGTCATGGGTGGTTTTAAGCCCCATTCCTTTCCTATGAGTGTTTTACATGTCCAGAAGGTTATGCGGGCCTTATCAATTGACATCTATATGTTGTTCTAGTTTAGTTTGCTATCAAGTGTCATACCTAAGTACTTGGCGTTTGTTTACGATATTTATTAATGTTATATGTTTTCTTTAAATTGTTATTCATTATGTAAGCCAAAATACGTCCACTGCTAAACAAAAGCGTCCCAAAAGAATGGGGAGATATGCCATAATCGCCACGCTTGGCAGACGGGTTGGCGATCGCAGTTTGGTGGTCAAAGTTCACAGAAAAACGCTGCTGCCCGTTCTATGGTAGGTATTCCCTCGGTTGATTTCTACGCCCCCCACGGGATGAGATGGGGTGATGATATTCTTTTCCGTCACCACACAGCAAATTGTTATTAATACGTTAAGATACTGCTTGCCATGATTTAGTTTGTGCGGTTTGGTTGCACGCCCTGGGTGACCATGGCCAGCTAGCTCAGGTTAAGCGTTAATGATTATTATTATATTACTTAAAAAAAAAAAAAAAAAAAAAAAAAAAATGATGGCGCAACTGTATTCTCGTTGAAGATTTCCTTATCCATAGGGTCAGTTGACGAGCTTCGTAGGTGGTGGTGTCCCGGCGCTTGCACAAGAGTTTGAACTTGGACCGGTTTGGGATCAAGACGTGTTTGCGATTCATACGCATGTAATTTCCGATGTTTGTTATAATTCTATATTGAAGTATACAAATCAGCAACCACGAGATGGGCAACTATCCATCCTAACGGTCTCTAAGCACTCGATTTAATTTTTTATTATTTTAATGCTATCGTGAATTTTGAACAAGACGCATAGAGTCCTTAACATGTTTTGTTCTATACCAAATAACAGACAGTGGTTCTCGAGTGGCGACTATGATTCGGAAGACGCAGCGTGGGCAGGCCGATGATCTTGTGCAGGTCGCTGGAAATCGCTGGATGCGAATAGCGCAAGACCGGCAATTGTTGAGATCTTTGAGTTTGCCTTTGTCCAGCAGTGGACGTCTTTCGGCTGATATAAATGAATGAATTACAGACCCAAACAAAATAAATTCGATAAAAAGTTTAGTGGTCGGTGGCACCCGCATTCGATGCCAACTATGAAGGCATTAAATACCCTCCCTCGAGTCAATTTGGCTCTCAGTACCGCTTGGACGACGCAGATAGTAACAAAGCCTTTATACCGAAGAACGGGTTGAATACAAATTGAGGCGCAAATAGTTATATTAATAATGCTGGCGTTCTGCCTTTTACACCACTTAACTAATTTAAATATAGAGATGGAACCTCTCTCTGATATAGATAGATTTGTGAATAGAATATGATAATCTCGCAGGTTTCAAGTATCAAGTTAGTCGAGCGGGCGTTCTATACTTACGACGAATTATTTAAAAAATTAAATTATATTCACAATATGTTGACTTATTTATCTATATTATAATTTAATTTAATTTATTCTATATTAGGAAAAATTGACAATTTATCACACAAATATTATAAAGATGAAAGTTTGTGAGTGACTGTGTGAGTGCGTATGTTTGTTAATTCTTCACGGCTAAATGACTGGATCGATTTTAATAAATTTTGGTATGAGTTAGCTGACACCTTGGATTAACACACAGGCTATAATTTTACAAAATTAAACGCGGGTCAAACCGCGGGGCACACTTAGTTAACTATATTTACGTTTGACATGACTTCCTATTATTGACATTGTTTGTGATATAAATAATCGATGTGAACATTTTTGACATGTAATTAACGAATTTTATATATTATAAATTAAAAAGAAACGGCTGGAACGATTTTAATAAAAACGTTAATAACCTTTTTTACGATATCATTGTTATTCAACTATTGGATAGTCAAATCGAAGTTCAAAAGACATATCACTTATTTATCATACGATTCGCTGCAAAATACAATGAGGAATATTCGACCACCGTGACTCATTTGGTCTGCCTTCTGATTATTAATGTTCGCGGATTCCATCTTCGCTAAAACCAAACATTTTTTACATTAAGACAAAGCATGATAATATAGGCACAAAGGTACTACTTATATCTGAATAAATCTCTTCCGGTAGACCTGCGAAAGGAGAACTAATAGAAAAAAGGAGGAATTAATGATGAAGTGAGAGTGAACGTCTTCAACGTTGAAAATCGATTCCGGACTATTTATGACGTCACATTTGCTCATGGAAGCCGATTGAACGAATTATTTAGTAATTTTTAACCTTCATCTATTTGAACGCCGATTACGTTCAAGATAAATAATAATAAAAAAGTAGTTTTTATTCGCGTAGACTTTAAAAGAGCGCTTGTAAATAGTCAGAACATGTTCGCAGTAATATATAATTAATTTATAATTATTTCTAGGTACATATAGATATTTAGGTACACGGATTGTAGGAAATAATTTACAATAATATTTATTTTATAACAGTAACGATATTTAGCTAATTAAAATTAAGTTATTGTCAAGGATCATGTGTAGGTTTAATTATCTAAATTTTAGCTATATTAGATGATCAGCGACTTAGGCGGTAGCCCCCCTGGAAGCGATCTCAGTTCAAGCAATCTTCGGTCTTAAGCGCGGTTCGCTTTCAGCGTTCATACCTCCCACGTACGTGTAGGTAAGCTGTAGAATGAATTACCTGTTGCGATGTTTCCTCAGCGCTATGATATGTCCTTCACGTTCCCTGTGCCTGCCATTACGAATGTTGTTGAGTAGCGGTTACCACTTTCTATCAGATGAGCCGCTAACTTGTCTGCATCGGTTAGCAAAAAATAAAATAAAAAACTTAGTAACAACCTTTCTCTCGACAAAGGTTCTCAAACTTTTTTGTCTACTGCCCACTTTGAGTATCAATTATTGTTTGGGGGGTGATTTGTAATAAATAAAGATGTTATTACAAATCGCCCCCCAAGCCTCTAAACAAAGCCCCGATTTATTTTCTGGTTCTGTTACCGTTGGCCCAAAGGCGGACGCCTTTCGGCCTGCAGCGCCCACAAGGGGGCATTATCGCCCACTTTGGGAAAGGCTGATCTTGAAGTTTCTGATAATTTAGATTCTGACGGATAAATATTATTACTTTTTTATTTACACCCTTTTTCTCATTATCAACCCTTGCCAATATCTATAGTCATTCAATAGCTCCATATTAAACAGAATCACAACAGATCAGTGGAATACGCCACATTAAAAAAAAACGCGCACTAAGTACCTCAAAGGTGACGCATGACGTGGAGACGAGTGCATATTATGACGATAACAACTCTTTCAACTTTTCGAATCGTTATATCTAAAAATGGTAGCTCTTAGGAAAAAAAGTATGGAGCCATTTTATATAGATAATTATATAATCTACAATTTTTGTCGTAGCTAAATTTATGATAAAACTTATCGTTTTGCTGAAAATCTCGAAAATCCCGTTTTTGTGACCTTTGACCCCGAGTAATTTTTTTTGCACGTGCCGGATCGTTGAGGTCTTTTCACATTTCTTTTATAATAGTGTAATGAACGATCCTACCAATTTTCAGCCTAATGGGAATTATTGTAACCTTGGATGTCTAAATTGACCGGACAATATCGTTGTATGAGGCGCTCATAGTCAAATGTTCTTACCGGTCTGTAAGTGATTGGCGAGGTTAACCAACTAGGCTCGCGGTCAGTCCATAGACGGGTGACCGCCAAAGTGGTATCATTTCTGAGCGTCATATAGCTAGTGAGACGTTTAAAGAGAACAATACCCTATGAACTAGTGTCGTGATTAGTGATTAGTGTATTTAGTGATTAGTGTTAGCAATAATGTACCTAATTATAAAGAACACATGAACAAAATGTCTTCCCCTTAACAAATATGACTAAGGAAAGCCGGTGGACTGATTCTTAGAATTAATTATGTTTATGTAGATGAAGTTTAGGTTAATATAAAATTACTTATTAGTCTCTAGACTAGATTGTAATATATATAAAGTACTACACTTGGTACTTTATTAAATAATAATTAAAAAAAAAAATCTGATGGTCGCCGTGGCTCGTAGGGTACGTTAAGCTGTCCGTCCCGGTTGTAGTCAACAGGCCAACAGACAGCCAACAAACCCGCACGACGTCGCGTCCCGTCTCGCACTGAGACGGGACGTAACGTCGTGCGGGTCGCATTCGCTCTGAAGATGACTTCCTGAAGAAGTTTAAACAGTTGGCCGAATCCAACATAAAGTTAATCATGTGAGTTACCCGTTACTATATTTCATTATGCTAGCACCTCACGTCAGTTTTAATAATAACATACATGTCGGAGAAATTAAGTAAAAGGCCTATTTATTTACTAGTAACGCCATCTATTAGCGTTTGGAAAACACTACTCACTGAGTCAGTAGTTCGAGTCGAGGTTGTCTATGAACTGTCGCATGTGACGTTTTTTGACGTCTGTCAGTTGTCTAAGTGACATAAAGTGTGTTAGCGACACGACACAATTGGCATCCAGAGCTCGACTGCGCCGGGTGTGCGCACTGATTCTTTTAACCACGTGCATGATGGCGGACACCGACGATGTTTCGGAGTTAAATCCGTCAGAATCTCCGACAGCAGCGGTGGGATCGATTCCAAAATCATCCTACGTGTCTACCGCAATGCCTGCTACTCAAAATCAAGAATATTTTCGTGATTCGGTTCCACCACGTAGCGAAAATAGTGTTTGAAATTTGAAAAATTACGATGAAAATACAACCCCGCTGATTGTGAATTTACGGCTGTATCGCAAACTCGTGAACCGATTACGAAACTCGATACGTTACATTGACACATCTTCGATGTCGAGCTCGCAAATGGACTTCGAAGTCGTACCCGTTGTGCAAGCAAAAGAGCGTGTATCAAGACAGTTTGCGGCGACCGAGAGATTGATGACCTTTTTCAAGATATGGTGCCGTATGGTGCAGTGACCGTGCGAGAACTTACATACGTGGAATACTCGACTTACAAGCTTGCCTTGATTAACGGGTTGAAGCCTGCTTGGAGCGAAGGTAACAAAATCGAAGTTGTTATCGCAGGTATCTCGGATACTCAGGTATGTTCTGACTTGTTTAAAACACGCCTACTGATTTCTTGTTTCGATGTGGTTACTCGCGATAAGCGGAGTCTCTCGGCCAGTTCGTGTTTATCGTTGAAGAATAGTTTTTGGTGCATCAGTGAACGTGGAAGAAGTTTTTATTTAACAGTGAAGAGAGTACGGGCTCTGATAGTTAGGCTGCCTTTCTGTCGGTCGAGTCTTGGAGTTAAAATAATTGGTTTGTTCTTTTCGAGGCGAAGTTGATCGTGCTGTCTTTTTGCAAGTAAGGCGACGGCATGGGCGATTCTGCATTGGGGAGAATTCACCAGTTTGTATTAGAGTAAATTTAAAGTAACCTCTAAAGTAAAAGTGCCTCGTGTCCAGTGTGAGTGGTGAATCTTTATTTTATGAGAAGAAACATGTAAGTACTTTTATTATATTGTTTAAAAGGCACTTGATGACCTAATGCTGCACTGAAGAATTTTTGATATCTGTGAAATTCATAACACGTGTTGTTTTGTGTGGTTTATACTTTTAGATGTTGAAAATACGCCCAACGTTTGTTATATTTAATTTTTATGGTGACAATATGCGCGTTTTGAAGGTTAAATAGTTTGAACGGTTTATTTCGAAGTCTATGGATGTAGGGACAAGTTAGGTCACATACACGCTCTTGTGGACAGTGGTTGGTAACAGACAGATTGTTCCCTAATTTGTAAATGATTTGTTGATAACCATACAGGTACTTGAGATTTTATATCCACGCGCCTGACAGGTATTGGGTCGAACATTACATTTTCTTTTTCCCGTATTAGTCTGCCTGTCAATCACAATAGGAGTCTCCTTTGAGCACTCGACGAGTTAGCAGCCCTTGAGAATGGTCCGCGGAGGACTGAAACACATGTTGGGTATCGTACTAGTGACAATTAGCGGAATTAACACTACATATTGATTTTGTATTTTGATTGTTATGGATTTCCGCAAAGTGACGCCTGATTCAATTACTTATCTGCCTGTCAAGGTCAACGAAGTACTCGTGTGTGAGAAGTGACTTTTGTAATTGTAGATTCACATATTTTGCCTCATGATGTTATGATAGGTAGAGATGTTTTTACTTAACCGGGATTGAGCTTGACTATTAGTAACAAAGTCATCCGCATCACTCGCAAGGTCCATGCTAAAGTTTGTTTATTACAGAATCTTGACACTTGTACTAGCTATGGCGTATTGATTTGATCGACTGTAAAGACGTTTCTCAATTACTGACAAGTGGAAAGATTCCTGTCTGTTCTAGTAATAATTCATCATCATTATGTTAGCCGAAGGACGTCCACTGGGCGGAGGCCTCCCCCGGGAATCTCCGCAGTGGTCGGCCCTCCTTGTGGGGGGCCTGCCCGCGCTGCATCTTCCGGTGCGTGGTCCCCGGTCGGGAGCCTGTCTGATCCAGCGGCCGTCGGTGTTGGGAGCTGTGTGCTCCACCCACTGCCGTTTCGTTTTGGCAATTCTTTGGTTATAATCATAATCATAATCATAATATCTTTATTTGTGTAAATGTGGTGAATACAGGTGTTATTGTTTACATCATTTAAGTTTCACGCATTTGCCATATTGTACATGGTAAACAAATGTTGTACTTACTTACAAACTAGGTATATTGAACTCAAAATACTAACTTACTGATTTGTGACACAATTTTTATGTCGGCTGCTTTGTTTCGCCTGCGGATTGCGACGTTTTTGTTCGGTCGCGCAGGGATGCTCCGAGCGTGGCCCTCTCCGTTGCTCTTTGGGTGACCTTGAGCCTTCTTGTGAGACCAAAGTGAGCGACCACGTGAAAGACTTTAGACTTGAAACACTGCGTTATTTGTGATAGGAGGATGTTGCGTAGTTTCCCGAACTATTCTAATTAATTCCTTCACTATAACCGAGAACCACGAGCGTAGGTTCTGGAAGGCAGGTTCAGGTGAAATCCAAATCGCGCTAAATTGTACCATAGTTAGAAGTACAATTAGACGTCCGCTTCAATTTTTGATGGGTTGTAATAAAAGTTTTCCTCCAAAATTAATGCCCTTGTCCAAAAATATGGCAAGGTTAACCTCTACGAACTTAGATGTGAAGAAAAATGCAGGATGGACGGGCTAGCTCATGCTGATAAGGTGCGTTATGGCAATACCAAAGTTAAAATTCGTCCATTTAAAATTGGGGACGTTGTTTTTGTCGGAATGAACCCTAACAAATTGTGTTATTTATTTTGTCTTCTATGTAATTATCCTGTTTGAGTGTGTACAATAAACTGTATTCTATTCTATTCTAACAATAAACAAATGAACTGAAAGGTTTTCAAATCCTTGTAAGATAATAGAGGTTTATGACATCGATAGATACAAGGAACAGCCAATAGCTGGTGGACGCGTTAAGTACCTACGTATGTTACGAAATACTTGAATTTGACGGTTGTAGTCAGAAATAACAGTGTAGTTAATGCCGATGGTTGAGTTAAATTCTAACGTTTAAAATGATTATTGGAGTTCATAGTAAGACACATTTATGTGTTACATTATGAGTAATAAAGCTGGTTGATTTGAAATAAATTATGTGACAAGGGAAATACCCTACTTAGAGTTCCTGAAACTTGAGCATTGAAAACTCCGCGCTTTGTGCTTGTAGCAGTTGAGCACTGAAAGCAGCTCCGCGCTTTGTGCTTGTGGTGGTTGAGCATTGGAAGCTCCGCGCTTTGTGCTTGTGGCGGTTGAGCATTGAAAGCTCCGCGCTTTATGCTTGTGACGATTAACTATTGAAAGCTCCGCGCTTCGTGATTGTGACAATTGACTATCGCAAGCTTCGTGCTTTGAGTTCGTGACGCTGCATTGCGCACTAACCTATAATATTCTAGGGTGGAGAACAACATTTTTGAACTTGTAGCAAGACCTCTAAGGAGTATGTGGTAGTCATCGTAGATGCTTTTACGAAATTTTGTCAATTAACTTGTGTCAAAGATTTAACATCACGATCTGCTTGCGAAGCACTACGTAGCTTTGTCCACATATTTAGAACCCCGAAACGAATTATCTCTGATCAAGGTACATCTTTTACTGGTCAAGACTTTCAGGATTTATGCCGATATTGGGTCATTGAGTTCCACGAGATTGCTTGTGGTGTTAGCCGAGCTAATGGTCAGGTGGAGCGAATGATGTCCACCTTAACAAATTGTTTTACAGTGGCCGAAACTTATAAAAATGAATCCTGGAAGTCTGTCTTAGGCGAAGTAAAACTTGTTTTGAATTGCACTGTAAGTAAGAGTATAGAGAAAAGCCCCTTACATGATAGCTAAAGTGTGTTCCAATGAGCGTTATATGGTGGAACCAGTATCTGGGGGACGGGCCCAATATGTGTGCCATGAACGACTACGTAAATATCCAGCTAGTTTACCTGAATTATCAGAATGTCTAGATTCTGTAGAACCCATAATTGAATAGTTTTATTTAATTATGGAACAAATTGTATTGATTAATTTGGTATTCTAATTTGGTGTAATTAGTAATTTGGATTGAATTACTGTATTGAGTCATGATCATTGTTTGAGTTGAAACGATAATTACATTGTTTTGTTGAACGTAAACCTGTGTTGATAAAAGACTTATGTTCATTGCTGATTGATAAAATGTTTTATTTAAACTGAAAGCTACTACGCTTTATTGAAGGGTGGATTGAAAGCCTAATCGCTTTGTCCTGATGTCCTGCTGAAAGCCATCACGCTTTGCAGTAAGGTTGGGCTCATCTGTCGTGACCCAAGGTTGATGCTGAAAGCTGCAACGTTTTGCAGCGTGTTTTAAGTGCTGCCTCTGAGCAATGCTGAAAGCTGTAACGCTTTGCCGAGTAATTAAACTTTTGCTGAAAGCTTCAACGCTTTGCTGTGTGTTGCAGTTTATGTTGAACGCTTCAACGCTTTGCTGTGTGTTGCAATTTATGTTGAAAGCTTCAATGCTTTGCTGTGGGTTGCAGTTTATGCTGAAAGCTTCTCAACCCTTTGCTATGCTTTGCATTTTATGCTGAAAGTTTCAACGCTTTGCATTGTGTGAGAGGTACGCCCTCTAACTAATGATGAAAGCTTTTACGCTCTGTGGTAAATGCTGAAGGCCTTTACGCTTTGCTTTGTGTAACATTGAAAGCCGCTTGTAACGCTTTATCTCCTTGCCAAACTTAAGAGCTGTAATTCATGTTGATTATATCAGCGAGTAACAACGCGAGAGCGCGTTGGTTGTCAGAATGGCCGTGTCGGAGAAATTAAGTAAAAGCCCTATTTATTTACTAGTAACGCCATCTATTAGCGTTTGGAAAACACTACTCACTGAGTCAGTAGTTCGAGTCGAGGTTGTCTATGAACTGTCGCATGTGACGTTTTTTGACGTCTGTCAGTTGTCTAAGTGACATAAAGTGTGTTAGCGACACGACACAATTGGCATCCAGAGCTCGACTGCGCCGGGTGTGCGCACTGATTCTTTTAACCACGTGCATGATGGCGGACACCGACGATGTTTCGGAGTTAAATCCGTCAGAATCTCCGACATACATGTATGTAAATAACAGGATGTAGTCACAAAGATTGAAAAAGGTATGCTGAGATGGTTTGGCCATTTAGAAAGGATGAATGAAAGAAGATTGACAAAAGAAGTATACCTGGCCTGTGTGAATGGTACAACCGTAAGGGGAAGACCTCGTAGAACATTCTCTGATCAGATCGGAGACGTACTTAAGAAAGGTCAGGTCAGAAGTACCCTAAACCGGCGAGCATGTATGAAGAATATAATGTCAGTAAACGAAGCGAAAGAGGTATGCAAGGATCGTGACAAATGGAAGTCCGTTGTCTCTGCCTACCCCTCTGGGAGACAGGCCGCGTGAGTCTGTGTATATATGTATGTATGTAAATATTTAAGTACCTACCTAAAATAGTATAATTATAATGCCAGTAACTAGGATATATAATATATTTATTTACTACTTTTAGTTTAGTCCTAACACGTTTACTGTTCATACAACGATGTCAGTTATCGTATGAGGAGTGGTTACCCTAGTGTGAGAGGTGTTCAAGCCACCTAGTAAGCCTCTAACGACTGCCACTGGAGCTCTCCAAAGAACGAAGACGGTCGGAAATTAAACTACTTTTACGGTCTCCAATCTAAAGACCAACGCGAGTCTAGGTGGCCGACATACCCACCCGCAGACAGCTTTTACGGGTGGCAAGCGCACACATTCCCCCTACCTTATCAAAAAAAAACCCGGCCAAGTGCGAGTCGGACTCGCGCACGATGGGTTCCATACCATTATCTAAAAAAACGAGCAACAAATTCACGTTTTGTTGTATGGGAGCCCCTTTAAATATTTATGTTATTTTGTTTGTTTATCTGTGACAATTTCAACTGTCTAACTATCATGATTCATGAGATACAGCCTGGTGAAAGACGGACAGACAGACAGCGAAGTCTAAGTAATAGGGTCCCGTTTTACCCTTAGGGTACGGAACCCTAATAAGGTAACTAAGACTAAGAGCGAATGTTGAATGAGCCGAGCCCATGCAAACACTCATTCCATTCTGTCACATAATGGTAAGTAGCGTTCGGGACTCTTTGCTTACAACTTGTTTATTCAAAGTACAGACAGATATATAAATATAATATATCTAGGGACAATGTCACATAGATCATCCTAGCCCCAAACTAAGCAAAGCTTGTACTATGGGTACCAAGCGACGATATACATAATTATATAGATAGATAAATACTTAAATACAAAGAAAACATCCATAACTCAGAAACAAATATTCGTGCTCATCACTTAAATATTTGCACTTACTGGATTCGAACCCAGGACCACCAGCTTTGTAGGCAGGAGCACTACCAACTAGGCTACAAGTAGGTTGCAACGGTGGAGATATTTGCACTTGGACCAAGCCTTATACGCGGTAAGTGCGGTTTTTGTAGTGCAACTGTATCTATCGACTTGCTGTGTACTGTCGTAATTGAAAGGAGATATGTACGTTCGGTTCGTAAGTGATATTAGACGCCAGCGCATCAAGCTACCCCAATCTGTCAAATTCCCCCAATTGAAAGTGAACCTTATGTGATAAAGTTGAAAATCTATAAAAGAAATTTGACAGTTTCGGGTAACTGGATGTGCTGGCGTCTGCACAACAAGTGCAACTGAGTGCCACTGTAGTTGAGAACAAAACTTTAGTTAAACTTTAACTAGTAACTTAATAAACCTTTTAAAATGCTAAAAATGAAATTGTGAAATGACGGGCCGATTGGCGTGGTTGGTAAATGCTTTCACGTCGCAGATCATGGACAGGATTCCCACCCAGGGCCGATATTTGTGTGCATGAACATGTCTGTTTGTCCTGAGTCTGGATGTACCTAATTATTGGAACGAAGTTCCTTATCGCGCGTTGTGAAAGGGGGCTAGACGGAAAAAAATCTTACGAAAAGTTGTCACGACACTTTTTGCAGCTGTGCGGCTTGCGCATGTTTCTCTCTCTGTCTCTCTCTCTCTCTCTTATAGAAAGCAAGCCAGATATTTTCAATTCTATTTCGCATTGAACAGTGTGGTGTCGCGACGATTATTTTTGTTGAGTGCATACGGGTTTTTTGTACATAATAAATAATAAGAAATAACTTCGTTCCATCCGGGTGTCCCTTGACACCTCTCAAGTTTTTTCTTTCCATTTCGAGGAAGTATGATTTAGGAAGAAAATTCGAGAGCGTAGGCGCGTGTGGTTGTGTTTTTGTATATAGACAAACATACACACGCACATGCGTACACAGACACTCACACACACACACATGCGTACACATACACGCTTACACAGGCTTATTTACTTACTTGCTGACAAATTAATATGTACTAGGTTTCGGGGGGGCCTGGAGTACCAAAATACAGACCTTGGCTTAGTTTGGACTCCAAATCTCCCACGAGTTGCAACTTCATACATTTTGTCAACTTTATTTGTTTCATGTTAATATCATGTAATTTGTGGAGATGAAATAAATCATTTTTATTTGGTTGTTTATTTGTTTATTTTTATTTATGTAAGTATATATTTACAAAAGAAAAGTAGTTTTATATCAGTTATCTGGGTTCCATAGTACAAGCTCTACTTAGTTTGGGATCAGATGGCCGTGTGTGAATAATGTCCCTGGATATTATTATTATTTGTGTAGCTCACGTAATGCACTCATGTATTTGTGACCGCTGCGAATGCTTTAGCCGCCATGCCGGATGTCATCACAGCGTTTTGCTATGCAACACAGCAGGCAGTAATTCCTGCTGTGTTGCATAGCAAAACGCTGTAATGACATCCGGCATGGCGGCTAAAGCAAACGTTGTTACGAGTAACCGCACAGGCAGCGGGTACACATCAGTGGCTTTCTGCCGAGGGCATTGCTCGACCCCACAATCTGTGCTTATACATGCCGCGTCCGTGACACGCAACTCTCCAGATCTCAGGATTGTCGGACCTTTCACAAGATTTATTGAATTTTTAATAAAATACAGCTGCTGTATGTAAGTATTATTCTTACGTATATATACGTAAGCTATCTATCTTATTTCCAATAAATTCGTACACCTTTTGCAACCATTATCCATTGATATTAAATTCTAGTCCATCCAACGCAAATACGTTGCTTGGAAGAGATCGCTTTTAGTGGTAAGGCCGCCAATTGCAAAATAATGTTCTATGCATATTGTACTGTGTATATTCCTTATGCAATAAAGTGTATTTCTTCTTCTTCGGCTGCTCCTCTCAGCTTTGAATTCCATGTGCAACACGTGAGCCAGATTCGCAGCGTATAAAAACGACAAAATGACTTTTTTAAATTTTTTTTTTTTTTTTTTTTTTTTATTTATTGTTTGGAAAACCAACAGCTATACATAAAAAATATTACTGCCATAATAGGAAACATAAAGCCAATTACAGGTTTTCACGGATAGCGACTGATACACACATACAATGCTTCCGATTTTACTCTTAAACAGAGTAGCTGAAGACATATTATTATCTTAAAAGTTATTGGAAAAAATTAAGGTTCAGTTGCCTGCGTGCCACCTCGCTCTTGGTATTAAATGGATCAAAACCAAACTTTTTACATAATTTATTAAAATCCTTGCTCGCTCGTAGTATATATGAATTTTGCCTATAATTAGTCGACGACAATGGAATAGATATAGGTGTATTAAATCGAGACGATCTTTGGGGAACGTTAAAGTGCAGTTTCTGTAAAATATGGGGACAGTCAATCTCATTAGATAACAGCTTTAATAAAAACGTGCAATCAGCCAAACGCCTTCGATTTATTAGAGGTTGAATGTGGAACTTCTTACATAGGTCTAAGTAATTCGTAGAACTGTAAGGGATTTTGAGACGATAACAAAGGAACTTCATAAAACGTTTTTGAATATTTTCAAGGCGATCAATATATTTATTGTAACAGGGATTCCATATTTGTGAGGCATATTCCAGATGACTTCTTACGAAAGTGCAATAAAGTATTTTAAATGTTTTAGCTTTTTTAAAGCACCTAGATATCCTCATTACAAATCCCAATGCTCTTGATGCTTTGGCGATAGTTTGCTCGATGTGTATGTCAAACTGTAGCTTCGAATCATGATATACACCAAGGTCACGTACACCGTCGCATCTTGGTAATACTTGGCCCTTAAGTTGGTACGATGATGACAGTGGGAAGCGTTTCCTGCTAAAAGTGAGTACTGAGCATTTGGATGGGTTAAGGTCTAACTTATTTACTTGACAGTACTTGTCAAGCCGCGTCAGATCGGATTGAAGATCCACTACATCCTTTGGCGACGATATAATAGAATAAATCTTCATATCGTCAGCAAAACAGAGTAGATTAGAACTTCGAAGGCAAGAGTCGATGTCGTTTACATATAATATAAATAATAAGGGCCCCATTAAGGACCCCTGGGGTACACCACTAGGAATCAAAACCCAACTTGAGACATAATTACTGACAACAACCGCCTGAGTTCTATTTTCTAGGTAAGAAGAAAACCATCGGAGAAGATCTCCATTTATGCCATTTGTCAATAATTTCATTTTTAGGATGTTGTGATCTATCCTGTCGAAACATTTACTGTAGTCCGTGTAAACGACATCGACTTGTGCTCCACCATCCATTTCTTTCGTGACATAATCGTTAAGTAAAACGAGATTCGTAAGTGTGGACCTACCCTTTAAGAAGCCGTGTTGTGAAGGACTAAAAGTATTTTTAAGCGCTGCGTAAACTTGATCGTAGACAATTCTTTCGAAAATTTTAGCAATTATACATAGTTTGGAGATAGGCCTATAGTTGCCTATCTCATTTCTTGAGCCCTTCTTGTGAACGGGAGTTACATATGCTGACTTCCATACGTGAGGTACAGTGAATGTAGCGAGAGACTTCTCGAATAAGAGGCTTACCGGTAGCGCGATTGTTTCTGCACATCCTATGAGAAACTTTGGTGATAAGTGATCCGGACCAGCGGATTTACATGGATCAAGATTAGTAAGCAGTTTTCTCACACATTTAATGTCAATTTCAATTGAGTTTATATTGGACGACACAATTGGTATTGATTCGGAAAAGCAAAGGCTTGAGTTTGGACATGTATTTATGTTGTTGTTATTAGGGTTTAGAAAAGAAGAGTAAAACTGTGAAGAGAATGCATCACAGATAGCCTCGGCAGAGGAAACCGTCGCATCACCATACTTAAGGTGACTGGGAATACTACCTAATTGGACCTAATTTACTGCAAACAAATAATAATAATAGTAATAGTTCCCCTAACCAATCTGAAACTTCACATAACAGGTCATTAGCTCATAGAATACACACAAATAATGTAAAAATAAATTTTAAGTCTGAAGTGACAATATTCAGTGATGAAATTGGTAAAAACTTAGGGCGGTCATTATCAACAGCAGGACATTCAAATATCAATTTCTGTATGCCTGGAGCCTCTAGCCACCATATCTTCAAAAAAGTTTTTGAATATAAATTTAATAATCCTGGTAATCTGATTCTTTTAATGGGAAATAGGGGTAATTTGAATAAAAAATCACTTGTACAGTATATTAATCATTTAAATTGTTTAAATATAAGTAAAGTTGTTATATTCTCATTTCCCTATAGTGCTAGTTTGTCACAGGAGGAAAATATGATTAGATATAACTTGAATCTAACTTTACACACATTGTCAACCTATATGCAGGAGAAATTACATGTAATTGACATTAACACCTTTGTTAAGAAACCTTTTTACCTGACAAAAGATAACTATTGCTATCTTCCTAACTATTGTACAAGACAAATAGCTTCATCGCTATGTTATTTCTTTGACATTTCAGCCAGGAACTTGGCTAAACCTTTAGCTAGAAGTGAGATGTTTGGCCAAGTACTGAGTACTGAGCAATGTACCGTTGACATAAATAATGCCAGTTGTATGCCTACTGATGATGACAATTTGAATATATCCAATTCAAATGACATTTATATTCAAAATAATTTAAATTAAATAGTATGACAATAGAGGATTTCTCTTGCATAATACCAAATTCTGGTCATGGTTTTAATGTGAGTTTAAGTGGGAAGGCGGATCCACGTAATGTAATAAAAAAAAATTTGAACCCATCAAACATACATGATAAAGTCAATAAATATACAAAAAAAATTGTATTAACCTGGTGCACCAAAATATTCAAGGTTTGATGGGAAAAGAGCTAGAATTGGAGCTGTTTTTGAATTGTAACAATATAGATATTTTATGTTTAACTGAGCACTGGCTAAAACTCCATCAATTCATTTTCAGCTTCAATAATCACCAGGTTGTAAGCTCGTTCATCAGGGAAAAATATATTCATGGTGGCTCTCTAATTCTAATAAATAAGTTGTTAAAGTTTAAAGAAAGAAGTGATGTTGTGAGCCTCTCTGTTGAGCGAGTTGTAGAGATTTCATGTGTTGAGTTGGAGCAATTTATTGTTTTGAGTCTTTACAAACCTCCTTGTGCACCATTTGATACTTTTTCAGATATTATGGAGGATGCATTAAATAAATTATCTAACAGCCATAAAACAGTTATTATTTGTGGAGATTTTAATATAAATATTTTGGAGAAAAGCACAATAAGTTGCAATTTATTAAATTTGTTTAAATCCTATAATTTATATCACAATTTTACAGAACCAACTAGAGTAACTGCTACAAGTGCTACATGCATTGATAATATATTTAGCACTGTAAAACCTTTATTTAAATCAATAATCAATAAAATTCAGTCAGATCATTCAGGTCAGTTGGTAACTTATTCAAATGCTCCAAAAATTAAAAGAAAACTTATAAGCTATATTCCATTTAGTGAAAACCGCTTAGAAAAATTTAAATGTAATATAGTAAAACAAATAGCATGGCTGCCCTATCATGATAATCCGGATCACTTGTACAACTCTTTATTCAATTTGATTAATGATGAGTTCTGCACAATGTTCACACCCAAACAACTGTCTGTAAGTGACCGTCTGGTATTCAGTGATTGGGCAACTCCAGGCATCTATAAAAGTCGGAATCGGTTGTATGAATTGTATGAAGAAAGATCCCATAATCATAATACAGAGTTTCAAGAATATGTGAAACAATATGCCAAAACATTTAGACGAGCCTGTACCGCTGCTAAATCTTTGCACATAAAAAATATACTTAAATCTTCTACAAATATAATCAAAACTACTTGGAAGATAATTAATGCTGAGACAGGTAAAACAAAAATACGTAGTCGTGATTTTAACTTAGTAATAAACAACATAGATATTATAGGCGATTTGGAGATTGCGACTGAGTTTGAAAAATATTTTTCGAATATTCCAGTCATACTTACTAACTCTCTTTCATGTTCTTCTACATCTGCTGAGCAGATACTCAAGCAAAGCGTAGGGTCGTGTGACACAGTTTTTGAATTTTCGGTGGTTAGCCCTAAAGATATTTTAAATGCTTTCAAGAGTATTAATATGAAAAACACAAAGGATCTGTGGGGTCTATCTGTTAAGACTGTTTCATCAATTATTACTATAATCGCCCCACACTTAGCTACTGTATTCAATTGCTGTGTTGCATCAGGTGTATTTCCTGACTTGATGAAGTATAGTAAAATCATTCCTTTGTTTAAAGCTGGTGATACTTCAGACCCTTCAAATTTTCGACCTGTTTCCGTGCTGCCCACTCTTAGTAAAATATTTGAAAAGCTTATGCTTAGCCAGCTGCTCAGACACTTTAATATACATAATTTACTACACCGGAAACAGTTTGGATTCACAAAGGGTTGTTCAACCATAGATGCAGGGGTCAACTTATTAAAAAGTATATTCGCGGCGTGGGAAGACTCGCAAGATGCATTAGGTATCTTTTGCGATTTGTCCAAAGCGTTCGATTGCGCTCATCATGATACTCTGGTCAGAAAATTACACCACTACGGTATTAGGAACAAGGCTCTCGAACTTCTGACTTCTTACTTGGGCAATAGAATTCAGAAGGTCGAAATAAACGGTAAAATATCTCCGGGATCTCCAGTGGTAATGGGCGTCCCACAGGGGTCAATTCTGGGCCCATTTTTGTTTTTAATTTATATCAATGACTTACCTTACTACGTAAGGGATAAGCATGAGATTGTGTTGTTTGCAGATGATACTTCCCTGACGTTCAAAATAAACCGACAATTAAGCAATTTTGACGATGTTAATGATGCAATCTCTAAAGTTGTTCATTGGTTTAATGCCAATAATCTTGTGCTTAATGATAAGAAAACTAAAGTCATTAAATTCACTACACCGAATGTGAAACAGGCGACAACCAATGTACAACTTAATGGAGCTAGGTTGGACCCTGTTGAATCAACTGTGTTCTTGGGTATCACTATTGACTCAAAGCTACAATGGAGCCCACAAATAGAAAAACTGTCCGGCAAATTAAGTTCTGCAGCATATGCAGTGAAAACTATTAGACGGCTGACTGATGTTGACACAGCTAGAATGGTTTATTTCAGTTATTTTCATAGTGTAATGTCCTATGGAATTCTTCTCTGGGGTAGCTCTGCTGACATTGACACCATATTTATATTGCAAAAAAGAGCTGTAAGAGCTATCTATAATCTTGGCCCGAGAGTGACTCTAAGAGGAAAATTCAAAGAGGTCAACATTCTAACTGTACCATCTCAGTATATATATGAAAACTTACTATATGTGCATAAAAATATCGATTCCTTCTGTAAAAGGAGCGATACACATAATGTAAATACTAGATATAAGAATAATCTCATACTGCATACTACCCGTCTCCACAAAATAAGTAACTCTTTTATGGGGCAATGTATAAGATTCTATAACAAACTTCCCAATGATATTAGAGAATTGTCTACGAATAAGTTTAAAAGAATTATTAAAGCCAAATTGTGTAGCAGGGCATATTACAAAATTTCTGATTATTTAAGTGATAAAAGTGCTTGGGATGGAGTTGTTCTGAGTCAACACACATGATTGTAATTAATCTTAAGTATATTTTATTTTAAAAAAGGATTCCTACTGAGTTTTCTGGCAGTGTTTCTCAGTAGCTGCCACGTCATGCACTGCACGGTAGGGTAAAAAAAATATGACGATTCCACATAAATGTAAAATTTTTACGGAATAAAATTACTTTGACTTTGACTTTGACTTTGAATTGAGTTAGATTTCGACCGTTGCTTAACAAAACTCCAAAAGTACTTAGGGTTTTTCTCTATGGAAGCTTCAGTAGTTGCCAAATAATTACAGTAACACTCTGCTTCTAATTTTTTTACCCTATCGCGCAGAAGTCTAAACGTGACCTCATCAGAGAGCCTGTCGTATACCCTAAATTTATGTAGGTACTTAAATTTATACGTATGTTTGAGAGAAAATTCTTAAACCGTAAAATCTCAGGATATTTCAATAAATTCGTACACCTTTTGCAACCATTATCCCTCGATATTAAATTCTGGTCCATCCAACGTAAATAGGTTGCCTGTAAGAGATCGCTTTTAGTGGTAAGGCCGCCAATTGCAAAATAATGTTCTATGCATATTGTACTGTGTATATTCCTTATGCAATAAAGTGTATTTCTTCTTCTTCTGCTGCTCCCCTCAGCTTTGAATTCCATGTGCAACACGTGAGCCACATTCGCAGCGTATAAAAACGAAAAATGACTTTTTTAAATTGATACGTATGTTTGAGAGAAAATTGTTAAACCGTAAAAAAATTCTCAGGATATTTAAATGGAAATCATGCAATTTCTCCGGACTTCTGATTTTTCATCTGGTAACCCTATACGCTACATCCCGGCATTGTCCCACCGTGTTGCCACCTTGAAAGTAGGCTAGTGATGATCAAACACAAACTCTATTGATTATGCCTGTTGATGTAAACTATTAATACAATTTTATAGTACAACGACTGATATGGAAAGACAGTCAATGTTTATAAAATAATGGTATTTATTGTTTTCGTAAATGAAGGAAGTCTTCATGTTTTCCGTATTATGTATAATATGTAATGTATATGCTGTGTTTACAACTAGGACATACATACATTTGAATAGAATGGGATATTGATCGACCTGATTAATCACTGCAACTGAACAAATAAAAAAAACCGGCCAAGTGCGAGTCGGACTCGCACGTGAAGGGTTCATGAAGCAAGTACTTCAGTTGATTAAATGTAAGCAAATTGCGGTTTATGGCGTATTAAAAAAAAACTACTTGCTAGATCTCGTTCAAACCACTTTTCGTTGTTAGTTTCCATGATAATGAACATCATATATTTTTTTTAGTTTTATCATGCTCTTATTTTAGAAGTTACAGGGCCCCCCCTGTTTACTGGGCACTCATTTTACCACTTTGGAAGTGTCTCTCGCGCAAACTATTCAGTTTAGAAAAAAAATATTTAATTAAAAAAAATAATTAGAAACCTCAATATCATTTTTGGCTACCTATACCATAGACATCGCGGCATCGTACCCCACATGTACGGGTACGATGAAAAATTTTTTTTTGAGTTTCAGTTCTATGTGTGGCGACCTCCCAAAATCATTGTTCTTTTTTTGTTTTTTGTGTAAAAATCTTAATGCGGTTCACAGAATACATCTACTTACCAAGTTTCAACAGTAGGTACAGCTCTTATAGTTTCGGAGATAAGTGGCTGTGACATACGGACGGACGGACAGACAGACAGACATGACGAATCTATACCTAAGGGTTCTGTTTTTGCCATTTGGCTACGGAACCCTAAAAACGAATGTACTTTACACCACACGACTGAAGTAAAACTTCAAACTGGCTATGAGAGAAAGAGGGAGAGAAAATGTGTGCTCGCACCTCTCTATCTTGCCCCTACAGTAATATACGAGACGTCGCCAGAGCTCATCGGGGTGGGGGGAATGGTCAGCAACACTTGTTTGCTGACT
Source organism: Pseudoips prasinana (assembly GCA_951640165.1). Lineage (NCBI taxonomy): Eukaryota > Metazoa > Arthropoda > Insecta > Lepidoptera > Nolidae > Pseudoips > Pseudoips prasinana. The sequence goes on from OX621236.1 coordinate 8,071,364, forward strand.
TTTAAAGGCCGGCAACGCACCCTCAACTCCTCTGGTGTTGCGAGTGTCAATGGGCTGCGGTGATCTCTGATAAAAAAAAAAACGTTACTATTACTCTTTCTATATTTTGATGTTTCTGGGGCGCTCATAGCCGCTTAGCAAGATTGGCGAGGTTAAGCAACTAGGCTCACGGTCAGTCCATAGATGGGTGACCGCCAAAGCTTTTTAATTTCTGAGCGTCTCCGTGCTTCGGAGGGCACGTTAAACTGTCGGTCCCAGTTGTAGGCTACAGTCTTTAAGCCATGTTAGAGGCCTGCTGGGCGGCATGAACAACTCTGACACTTGGGTAACCACTGCCCATACGATAAGTAAGTAAGTTTATAATTTTTGTTCACCCAAAAAGTACTCGACGCGCCCAAAGAAGTTTGAATTTCAAAAAACAACAGTGGGGTTTTTTTTATGTCATAGGACGACAAACGAACATGCGGGTCACCTGATGGTATGTGATCACCGCCGCCCATGGACACTCGCAACACCAGAGGAGTCACGGGTGCGTTGCCGGCCTTTAAGAGTCAGCAAATAAGTGTTGCTGACCCTTCCCCCCACCCCAATGAGCTCTGGCGACCTTAATCACAAGCAGAAACACAACATTAAAGTTATTATTAAAGAATGTCTTCTGTAAGGTGGAGGTACATCCCCAGTCGGGTTGCTCTTTGAGCGAATGAACCATATGCCCTACCTCTCTTAAAATGCGTATATGTATAAAACACAAAAAACATACCAGAATATTTTAAGAATTAATTTATCGTTAAACCTAAAGGAAGAATATTTTTTTGCAGTCGGTAGTGCAGAGTAATATGTTTTTCACGGATAAGTTACCTTAAGGAGCTGTCAAGGGCCAAATTTATCTTTTCACGCAAATCCCATTCCTACTTTATAAGCTAAGTTTTATTTCAGTAGGTACGGGTACGAGAATGAACGAAGAAGAGTGAACAGAAAACTGTCAAACAAGTGAAATTGAACAAAATTGTGACCCGAGATTGTGACTGTTAGGCGTGGATTTTAGCATAGCTGTTTGATAATTTAATTTGAACTACAGATTGCACTTGTTCGAAATTCAACCATTAAGGTTCTATTGACAAAGACTATAGGCATTACATGGCAAGATAGGGTAACTAACGAGAGAGTTCTAGAAATAGCACCGCACCTAGCCTGACAGCGTATCTTAAACAGAAGCGTTTACGTTGGTTGGGGCATGTGCACAGAATGGAACCCACTCGAATACCACGATGTGTTCTGTTGGGTGCGGTAGCTAATGCGAAGGGCGATGTCGGTAGACCTCTGCTTCGCTTTAAAGAATGCACCAAGCGGGATATTGCCGCTTTTAAAATTGACCACTGTAGCTGGGAAAAGCTCGCTGAAAATTGAGTTGAATGGCGCAAACGTGAAGTGGAGGGTCGTAAGATCTGTGATGAAGCCTGGTTCGGAGTACTTGCTGATAAGAGACAGAAGCGACATGAAAGCGGCTCAGCACCAACCACCGCAAACTTCCCGTGTCAGGCCTGCGGCAAGCTATGTCGCTCTCGCATCGGGTTGTTTAGCCACCAAAAGAAATGTCTCTCAGACAATGCGCCGTAAATCGTCTGTAACAGACGCAAAGGCCATATATATAGGCATTAATAAAATAAAATAAAAAAGGTTTTTATTCACGTAGACTTTAAAAAAGCGCTTGTAAATAGTCAGAACATGTTTGTAGTAATATAGTTGTATACATTATTATTTCTAGTAACATAGATATTTAGGTACACATTGTATTGATTGAATGAAAACATTTATAAAATTTATTTTATTATAACAATGATATTTAGCTAGCTCGTATCAAGTTATTGTCAAGAGATTATGTTTAATTATCTAGTTTAAGTCTAATATTTTTACTACATATTGTCAATTAAAGAGTAATAATATTAAACTGATCTCAGTTTTGTCTCTCAGCTTGCCATCTCATCTCAGTTTGTCAGTTGTCAAAAGCATGGTAGTGTGTGTAATGTTTTTTTTTATTAAAACAATTTACTTCTAATGCCTCTGATATAATAATACTGCACGTGTGGCGCAGCGGCTAAGAGAGTCGCCTCGCCGCTTCGTGTCGCGGGTTCGAGTCCCGTGCCGGAAAACTATTTGTGTGACCCATAAATAGTTGTTCTGAGTTTGGATGTAATTTGTGTCCGTCGTTTATATGTTTGTAAAGTACCCCGCGACACAGGGATTAGATTCCCTAGTGCGGGCGTTGTCTTTTTAATTTTAAATTAATATTCGCTTTTTGCACTCCTTGTCCACATGAACTTTAACTGTTTCAAATTACATACCCATCCTCCCACGCAATTTTTTTAAAAAGAGTTACACTGTTTTTGCTTTGGCTAGGCAAAGAAAATATTAATTTTTTAATTTAATTACTTCCGTAATTCGACATTCGAAAATCGACCTTTCTACTTAACTTTTCTTTTAGATAACGGATTGGAACAAGAGTTATACATGGGCCATCCGAAAACATTCGGTATCGATTTATAAATTAAAAAAATTCCGCAATTTGTTAATATACAACAGAGAAATCAGGTAACATACATGTATAGACTCATGCCTGTTTCCCAGAGGGGTAGGCAGATACAACGGATTGCCGCGATTGTCACGATGCTTGCACACCTCTTTTTCTTCGTTGACTCTCATTATATTCTTCATACATTCTCGCTGGCGTAGGGTAGCTCTCGCTTTCTTGAGAACATCAGCTATTTGGTCAGAGGATGTTCGACGAGATCTGTCAGTCTGGGCGTTTCCTTCAATTCACTTCAGTTTCATTCGATCAATCGCATTCCAACGTTAAATCGATTCCGGCCCATTTATTACGTCACATGTACTTATGGAAGCCGATTGAACGAATTATTTAATCATTTTTAACCTTCATCTATTTGAACGCTGATCAAGATAACCGACGACTTAGGGGGTAGCCCCCTAAGTCGTCCCCAGCCCCAGCCTTTCTTGATTCAGAGAATTTTCGACGAGGTCTTGCGGTCTGTACAGTAACCTACAAAACACCTTTAGTCCTATTGACGTTTAAAATTGATTTAAATGAAAAGTAAGTTAAGTAAGAATAAGTTACATTTCGTGTTACCTTTGGGTTACTATAGTGATGTTGAGGTACTGTCGAGGACACGTCAGTGCACACACACTACGAAAATCGTTCTTATTAAGTACAGACGCCAGCACATCCAGCTACCCCAATCTGTCAAATTTATTTTATAGATTTTCAACTTTATCACAAAAGTATAAGGTTCACTTTCAATTGGGGAAATTTGACAGATTGGGGTGCTTGATGTGCTAGCGTCTGTACAAATGTAGGTATGAATTTAATTATGAAATGATGTTGTCGCTTTTAGTACTAAAACAAAAATGTGCTATTCAGCCTATCTAATGCCTTTAAGTCTGTTGCCTATATACAACTATAGGTATAACTACAAGGACATAAGTACAGGACGTAAGTTAAGGAGCTTAATTTACCTATTAAGCAGAACAACGTGTAGCACATCAAGAATTAAAATACACAATAAAAACAATATTAAATGTTGAAGAGTATTATAATACAAGAATAACGATCAGTCGCCAAAAATATTTTTGTCGTATTTCACAAAGTGGTTTTTCTAAATTAGTTCAATTTCATGGTTTCTTTCTTGCAATTTCCTTATTGCATTCATGTGTGTCAGTTTTAGATGTTTCGCTTATATTAGATAGATTAATGATAAGTTAATACATTTATTATACCTAAGTGCACCTGCCATGATCTCTCTACGCTACTCTAAGGTTGACTGGTAGAAAATACCTTTGGCATTAACATTATTATTATTATGTACATTCCCACTGAAGTTTAAATAAATAAACATGAACCCTGCTAGGGCGCCGCAATATAGCTTTACAATTATTATTTATTAACATGAGATTATTTTATAAACACACATTGATAATTTAACTTAAGTATACATAATTAAAATTCTAGTTCCAATTTGCCCATCAGACTAGTGTGTTCGATTCCCACACAGGACAGATATTTGTACGCATTAAAATATCTGTTTGCACTGCGTCTGAATTTAATTATCTATATAAGTATGTATTTACTAAAGAAAAGTGGTATATTGGCTTATCAGTTATCTGGTTTCCATAGTACAAGCTCTGCTTAGTTTGGGATCAAATGGCCGTGTGTGAATAATTGCCCAGTATATTTTTATTTCAATTCAAATTAAATTTACATTTGTAGTAAGGAGTGCCTAAAATATCACACTTTGTATATACAATTATAAAAGTCTTTACTGTTAAAAAGTAATACTGTATCTACGCGAACGACCCTTCCGCAGAAGCTAGACCGCGTGCGGCTTTGTCTGTACTACCTCCCTTCACTTGCTTGCTTTGCTATTTATTGTATATAGCTGTGCCCCGCGGTTTAACTAGCTGTACCCGGGTAAAACTTTATAAATTATCACAGCTCGTCCCCCGTAGGTGATAGCGTGATAATATGTAGACTATATGTTGACCCGAACTCTTAGTAATATTCATGCAAAATTTGAAGTAAATCCATGCAGTACTTTTTGAGTTTAGCCCGGACATACATACAGACAAACAGACAAAAATTCTAAAAACTATATTTTTGGTTTCAATATCGACTGTACATCATGCCCCGAGTATCCTTTAAAAAATATTTAATGTAAAGTTTTGACTTTCCTACGATTTTATTATATGTATAGATCAAAGCGTCACCTAACGGCTTCGTCTATTTTAAACGATGTTCATACAGGACGTGAACTTGTATAAAGTACCAAAACCTTTTATATCGTAGTTACAAAGCATTGAGATGCACTGAAAGGATGCTGTAAGTGCGGAAGGGTATATGCTGCTACTGAATATAAAAAGTGGCTCTTTTTTCATTCCCTTTTTTCCATTGTAAGTATAATATCACAAGCAGGGGTCGCCACTTGAATCAATTCGTTCCAGACGTTCACGAACGGTTAAATAACACTTGACTAATCAACCATTGTGTGGCACAATTTATTACCAGATGAAACTTAACAAAAACTAAAAACTTGAGAGGTGTCAAGGAACACCCAGATGGAACGAAGTTATTTCTTATTATTTATTATGTACAAAAAACCTTTATACACTCAACAAAAATAATCGTCGCTACACCACACTGTTCAATGCGAAATAGAAATGAAAATATCTGGCTTGCTTTCTATAAGCGAGAGAGAGAGACAGACAGAGAAACATGCGCACGCCGCACAGCTGCAAAAAGTGTCGTGACAACTTTTCGTAAGAATTTTTCCGTCTAGCCCCCTTCACAACGCGCGATAAGGAACTTCGTTCCAATATAATAAATCTTACCAACTTATACAGTTTGGCTTAGTTGCCTTCTTTTGCTTCTGATATCATCATCATCATCATCATATCAGCCGAAAGACGTCCACTGCTGGACAAAGATCTCCACAATTGCCGGTCTTGTGCTATTCGCATCCAGCAGTTTCCAGCGACCCGCACAAGATCATCGGTCCATCTTGTAGGGGGCCTGCCCACGCTGCGTCTTCCGGTTCGTGGTCGCCACTCGAGAACCTTTCTGCCCCAACGGCCGTCGGCTCTACGAGCTATGTGCCCTGCCCACTGCCACTTCAGCTTGGCAATTCTTCGGGCTATGTCGGTGACTTTGGTTCGCCTGTGCCTGCTTCTGATATAATGATGTATTATTATGATATCAGCAATTTATTGGATGGGCGGTTGTCCTTCCTTCCTTATCGTATGGGCAGTGGTTATCCTGGTGATAGCCAGCTTATTAGGTATGCCTTCAAACTTTTATACTTACATTGTGGAAAGCAATAAAGAATTGAGAATAAGAACATAAATTGGGACATGGTTAAAAAGTTTTAAAAGTAAATTGTTTAGTTTTTAATTAGTACCTTCAATAATTTGTCGTTGCTCAATTTTGTTTTGCAAATATGAACATACCGCCCACCTGACTACACACTTTGAGAGTGTGATCTGTGCCATAATGAGCGTGATATTATGTTAAATATCTTGCAACCAATATTTGGAGTAGTTTAATATATAGGTCATGTAGCTAACAAGTAGCAAATATGAACATACCGCCCACCACACACTTTGGGAGGTTGATCTCTGGCATAACGAGCGTGATATTATGTTAAATAGCTTGCAACCAATATCTGGAGTAGTTTATTATATAGATCATGTAGCAAATATGAACATACCGCCCACCACACACTTTGGGAGGGTGTCCTCTGGCATAACGAGTGTGTTATTATGTTAAATAGCTTGCAACCAATATCTGCAGTAGTTTATTATACAGATTGTGTAGCAACAAGACACAAATTTCCTCTCCCCTCCAAAATTCACTCAGACAAGCAACAGTTGCGCATAACGTCCTTCATAAATTGATTCGTTATTGCATGGCGATGATAGGATCGATTTTAAAAGTCCGTCCACGACGATTACAGATGTGGAGACACTTTTAAATGCTCTGAGCCGAGGTTCGAACCATAACTGAGGTGCCGTCTGGCTCAGGTTACTTATTTTTTGTTATAATTTACTACCTGGCATCGGCTCGAATCTATCTTCCGGTATAGCATTGAAAGTTCTTAGGCTAACTATAGGTTAATACGGGTAGGTCTCTGAGCAAATTAATAAAGTTCAAGTTATGTAGGTACTTAAATGCAAATGAATGTAGGCATCCATCTTTAGAATCAGTGCCAAGCGACGAGGTCACGGACGAAAACACTCAGGGCTGCCAATATTAATCTGGTAAAAAGCTTACCGGTATCGAAAAGAAAGGTAGGACACAACGATTTGAAGCATCGACCATAGACCTACCTTGTTTACTGAATACGCCACAGATAATAAAGTAAAAACACAAATTTAGAGCCTACCTACTACTCCAAACTAAGGGTCATCCCCACGTTTAATCTGAGAAGTGTAACCAGCATGGTGAGGAAGGCTCATGTCTCTCTCTCAACAGGGTTCAATTTTCCGTCGAATATGAACAAAACTTTTTATTTTATTATGGTTGTGAGTTTAAAAACAACCAATAAGTATAAATTGATTTCAGCGTCACACTAAACAATAACATTTGTTTTTTGCTGTCTTATTATTGTCATAAAAACGTCAAAATTTATTTCTCAAAAAAATGCTAGCTTTATCTGAGATGGTTGTCTGTGTTTATTTTGATTTTGTACCGCACTAGCAAGATATTTATATCTACTAGAAACCCGTATCAGGTAGTTCATTCCACAGCTTAAGCGTGCGTCGTAAACGGTAACTCTGGAACCCTAACCAAACGGCACAACTTGAATCGTGTTTGTGTTGTCTTTTATTTTAATTCGTATCCTGTTTGAAATTATTTATGCATTACGGATTTTGTTACGCCTTTTAGAACTCAAAAGGACTTAATTAACGTTCGCTTTGTTTTAGAAATAACTAGCCACCGTAACAAGGATTAGTCACAAACGCGACCCTAATCACTTAATTACATTCATTTCCTTTAATTTCCGTGAGTGACACTGATGTACTATTACATGATTGACACTGACACTAGGTGATTGTTTACGATTACACTTTTCTAGATAACTACGAACTTCAAATTCAAGCGTAAACTTATACAAGGTTTAAGATAAATAGTGGTTGTAGCTTAAGGAGCGCTATCTACCAACTGTACTTACTTATCGTATGGGCAGTGGTTACCCTAGTGTCAGAGTTGTTCAAGCCGCCCAGTAGGCCTCTGATATGCCTTAACGACTGTTGTCTAATGACTACAACCGGGACCGACAGCTTAACGTGCCCTCCGACTATATGCTTATTCGTTGGCCGAAGAAAAGGCCAGCCCTCTGGTCATGGAAGAATCAACCATGTGCTCAGAAATTCGAATTATTTATACCTGGTATAACATTAAAAAAACCGGCCAAGTGCGAGTTGGACTCGCGCACGTAGCGTTCCTTGCCAATATCTATAAAAACGCGCAAAGTTATTTTTGTTATAGCGGCAACAGAAATACATCATCTGTGAAAATTTCAACTGTCTAAAAATCACGGTTCATGAGATACAGCCTGGTGACAGACAGCGAAGTCTTAGTAATTAGGGTTTTGTGTACGGAACCCTAAAAAGTACGAGCGAGAGGGTGAGCCTTAGGTACGTAATCGAATTATGAACCCGTAGGTATAATTCACCTGAAATAATGTAAAAAATCACAGTCATATCGGTTAATCATTTTATCACCGTCCAAATTTAAATAATATGATAAGTATATTATCTTAAGGAAAATAATTAAATAATGTTTTTTTACTATCACTAAGGAGGTATTATACAATAGAGATATGACATCTCAAACTACTATGTTAATATTGATTGATAATGGAAGGTACAAAAGCGTAAAGAGGTTCTTGAAAACGAGTGAATAGATACACACATAAGCTTATAGTCACGAGTTAGTAATAAATCAATGAAAAGCTTCACTAATCCGTTCAGTCAGTTCTCTGTCGTATTGACAGAGAAAATAAATCCGAAAATATGCGTGATGACGACACATGACATTGCATCGTCACTTATTGTTAGGTACATAATGTATATCCTTATATTTATTATGTAAATATTTTAAATGTAAGTATGTGTATATAGTATGTGTATGCAGAGATTGACGAAAACTTATAAGCATAAGTATATTATCTTAAGGAAAATAATTAAATAATGTTTTTTTACTATCACTAAGGAGGTATTATACAATAGAGATATGACATCTCAAACTACTATGTTAATATTGATTGATAATGGAAGGTACAAAAGCTTAAAGAGGTTCTTGAAAACGAGTGAATAGATACACACATAAGCTTATAGTCACGAGTTAGTAATAAATCAATGAAAAGCTTCACTAATCCGTTCAGTCTGTTCTCTGTCGTATTGACAGAGAAAATAAATCCGAAAATATGCGTGATGACGACACATGACATTGCATCGTCACTTATTGTTAGGTACATAATGTATATCCTTATATTTATTATGTAAATATTTTAAATGTAAGTATGTGTATATAGTATGTGTATGCAGAGATTGACGAAAACTTATAAGCATCAAATATATTATTTTTTGGAAACAGCGTCCTTAAACCACTGTCCTTTTGAATTTAATTAAACTTGAACATTCTTTCTATTTTTTTTTATTTCTAACAAGACTTTCGACACGTCACATATAAAAGTTATATGTTTAAGTTACTTATTTGGATATGGGATGAAGATACAGTTTTAAACACAAGTTGGATATTATAATTTTATTTAAAATATAAATAACCAATAGGTAACTGATGTGAGTTTTCTGTGAAAGAAGTTTTTTACTTTAATTCACTAAAATTAAAAAAGGGATATTTTTAAATGCACATCTATATAGTTTTTCAGCACACTACGTAACTCCACTATTTAACTGAATGCACACCAGAAGTATGAATGCTGTGCAAAAAAACTAATTGAATAACTAAATATGACCTACAAAAAAAATTAAAAAACCACACAAACCGAGGTGGCCTTTTTTATTGAATTCACATCAAAAATGTAATTCGTACATTGGATATACGATTTACAAAACAAAAGTTCCAAATGTTTATCAAAATTACTAACTTGCACTCTAAATTGTACAAATGTTACAACGGAATTTCTAAAATTGTTAACTAAAGGTGTACCACTATAAAGTAAGTTTATTTTACTAATAGTGCATCTAAAATATATTAAACCTAACTTTATTTAGATTTTGATTCTTTATTTTACTGAAAAACTTGTTGGCGCCTGCACACATCTAACGCCGCGCTCGCTCTTTAGCATCTAACGCGAGTGTGAGGGAGACCAAGCGACACGAAGTAAGCAAACGGTCTGGTACTTCTGAACGAAAAGAAGATTTTCATATGCTGTTCGAAGGTGTTCGAAACTGCGCCTTCTTTTTTTGTGACTTTTTTCTTTAATTTTGTGACAGAAACGAATCGCTGCAAGACCGACTTCACGTAGTCTTGTTTGCCCTACCCCTAGAGTGTAATGTAAGCCCGCGTAGGCGCGGAGGGGTGGGGCGGCCCGCGAGCTGCAGGAGTAGGTGGTGAGCGTTAAAACCATCTACGACGATAAGCTCGCGTGGGGCCGCCCAAACCCCGCAGCGCCGGAGCCGTGACAGAAACAATGCTTGCTGCATAATAATTATCTTTATATTTAAGTTGTGTTATTGTTCCTAAACTTCTACTTATTGTTTCTACACTTAGTTACCGCTCAGTGTGCATGTGTTTAGTGCATGTTAAGTAAGCACTTGATTATTTTTTTGTGTACTTAATTATATAAAGATGACTAATTAAATTGGGTTTTATTTAGAATAAACGGCGTTCCTAAAAGTAAATTAGGTGATGGTTTTCCTTGAAAAAGTTTTATTAAGTTTGTTGAACTATAGAATTGTTAGATAACTATTAATAGTTATTCATTCAGTAAAACAGTTCTGCAAATATGATTAAACAGTATACTTAATTTCATTTAGTTAGTGTGCATAATTAGTGTGCAAGTCAGTATTTTTGATATAACTTTGAAATATTTTGTTAGAAAAAAGGGAATATACAGATATCGATTTAAATACATGCCATTAAAAATATATTTACAATTTTTTCACGATTTTTTCACGATTTCAACAATAACAACCTTGGAGCATATGCTCGAAGCTAATAACAGATAAAATATAAAATTCTTAGCACAAGTTGCTGTTATTTAAATATACGGTAAAAGATCGTGGTTTATAAAAGTGAATTAACCGCAATCTTCTACCGTATTATAATTTGAAATTAATAATAGTTACTTAAACTCATTTTCTAGATTTCGAACGAGGTTCACCTTGAGTAAACCATAATCATGCCTGGAATGCTTTCGGTAAGTTAAATTAAGATTTCCCATTCGGGCTCTTCCCTACACGGGACAGTGCAGAATTTCTCACTCCCCCGGTTAGGCTTAAAGTTAGCTTTTCCATCGACAGCCACCCATTGCATTGGTCACCCCAACGTTTCTAAACGAAAGTAACATTTAAATATAGAATAGCATTTATAGTCCGGTCTATTTACACATTCAAGTTTACATAAATTCCCATAAAGCTGAATATTGGCATAGTTGTTCAAAACATCATTATAAAGAAAATCTCAAAAGTCCTCATCGTTCCGAGGTGTGCTAAAAATTTGGCACGGGGTCAAAGGTCAAAAAAATGAGTTTTTTGCGATTTTTAGCGAAACGGTGAGTTTTTTCGCAAAATTACCCCAGTACAAAATTGTAGATCACAAAATTCTCTACAAAAAATATATCAATAATTTTTTTCCTAAAAGCCACCATTTTGGAGATATAACGTTCCGAAAAGTTGGATCAGTCGTAATCCCTCTATTTTGCACACGTTTCCACGCCACCTATGAGGTAGTGTACAAAGCGCGTTTTTTTTAACGTGGTTTCCCCAGTAGGCCTATTCCACGGGTCTGCTGAGATTTTATATGTTTTAAAACTATTGCAAAATAATATTATATATTATAGTGGGCAAAAACAACGGCGGTGTAATTAAATAAAATACTTAAAATAAAAAGTTAGTCGTCTGATTCATAACTGTCCAAGATTTCTGTTTCTTCTTCTTCTTGATCTTCTTCTCCTTCTTCTTCCTGTTCATCCTCTTGTTCTTCTTCTTCTTCTTGTTCTATTTCACACGTAAACTGCCCCAATAGCGATTCCTGATCGGTATCAAACGAATCTTCAAGAGTTGGTGACTCAACATTCGAGCATGATCGGCCTTGACAGTGTGTGCATGCCAGGGAACAAAACAGTCCAACTTTTCTGCAACCACATTTTGCACTACACCCTTTCTTGCAGTTGCAAAATATTGTGTTGAGAAGTTTCTCAGGTGCTGGTGGAAGTAAAGTTTGAACTGGCTCTAGTGTATTGTCGATCAACTTCCAACCCCAGTCTTTAGGGTCCAGCTGATTACCAAGCCACACTTGAACTTGGTAATATACCCGAAACAGATGTTGATGAGCAGCTACTGAGGTTGGAGGAAGAGAAGCTAAGTTGACTTGTTTTTTATTACGCGTATTTTTATGCCAACATAAAGCAGGTATACGACCCTAGCCACGCGGACAATAGAATAAAAGACAGATGTTATCCCAAGGTTATACTGACGTACAAATTTAGGAACGGGGTTTCATTATACCTGAGATTCTCGTAGTTTAACTTATATTTTACATAAGCAAGTTACAATAAATAATAGCGAACTTATTTTAGTTCTATTACACCTTTAGTGACTTTCATATGTGGCGTACGTGTGCAAAATAGAGGGATTACGACTGATCCAACTTTTCGGAACGTTATATCTCCAAAATGGTGGCTTTTAGGAAAAAAATTATTAATATATTTTTTGTAGAGAATTTCGTGATCTACAATTTTGTACTGGGGTAATTTTGCGAAAAAACTCACCGTTTCGCTAAAAATCGCAAAAAACTCATTTTTTTGACCTTTGACCCCGTGCCAAATTTTTAGCACACCTCGGAACGATGAGGACTTTTGAGATTTTCTTTATAATGATGTTTTGAACAACTATGCCAATATTCAGCTTTATGGGAATTTATGTAACCTTCCTCCTGATTTTAGGCTTAAATAGACCGGACTATTATGTCGTTCTATGAGTGGCCTGACTAAACCGAACATACAACACAAAACAACAGTCCAAGCCAAACTACTCCTTAGCTTAAACTAGCGAAATCGAGTGCAAATTCCAATTAAATAAAAAATGCTAAGTATTTACGTTACAGATTTATAAAATTTCCAACCACTGTACTTGCGAACAAGTAATTTATTTGTTTTATCCGAAAATATTTTTTGTCGTTGTACCTAAATGTAGGTAAATAAATAATACATTTAGTTGCAGCAAAAACTATCCGTATAGATAAAAAATGCCATGACTCAGGCAGTTTGAGATTAGGCTGTCATAAAAATAAAATTGGGAATACCATCCGATTCTTATCATTCAGTCGCCAGCTTTTGTACTGTTCGGACGTGTTTTGATAAATAAAGTGATTGACTAATCTACTAAAACACGTGTGCCATGTCTGACGATAAAGAAATAGGTGACAAACATAACGTAAGATTATTTTTTGATACATTTATTATTTATTAAACTTATTTAACTAAACTAATTATCAGTGCCATGGGGTCCATATATGTACAAGGTGTAACAAAATAGTTGACATAAATTACGGAGATCTATCTATGAAACTGAACTAATGAAACAAAACCAGTTTGTAAAATACGAAAATAATTGCTTTTGTGGTCTATATTATCGATCTTTATTATTTTATGGGGACCTAATATTATATTAAATGTATTTTATATGTTGATGTGTTAGTCTTTCTTCAGTTTCATAGGCAAATTAAGCTTGTTAACTCACGTCTACTATTTATGTTATACGTTGTATAGTTAATTACTTTTAAAGAAAACATAAAACCGACTTGAACTTTCTTTTTAACAACATATTTGAAAAAAAATATATGCGACTAATCCGAAAGCTTTCCTTATCGACTTAAATTAGAATTCGCGTAACTAACTTCGTGACTTTTTTTTTTAATTCCTTTTTCGAATAATTGTCAGAGGTTTATTCGAAAATGTAGATATTTTCTAATTGTGTTTTTTTTTATCCAGTAATATGTATACTATTGACTTACATTTTTATACAGATTCGTGGTCACTTTTATCTATTGATTTACCATTAAATTAAATGCTGCATGTAAACAATCACATAAAACACAATAAAACAATGTTAACGTAAATTTAATAATAAAAAAAATATAACTTTAACATAAACTAAGTGAGTTTATAAAGAAAACAGCAATAAAATATAACCATATCTTCGATGAAATAAATTAACAATTCGACTGAAATTATATCATAATCAATTATTTTTATGTTATATTAATATTATAATTCCAAATTATTGTTTTTCTTGTTCGTTAAAATATTTAGAATAATAAAAATGATGCAGCAAAAACAATATAACTTAATATCAAAAAAATATAGTTCCCCCTGGTCTTTCACGCTCTAGGCCGCCGCCGGTGGCAAGGGCGACAGAGTGAGGAACCTCCTCACGATATGTTAGGTAATGTTTAAAAAATCGCCATATTGACGCATAAAAACTCGAATTTACACCAGTTTTAGAAAATGAAACATCGCCTCGATGTGTTCTTTTCCGCGTTGGCGCCAAAATTCAGAACTAAACGTAGATTTTTATATTCTCTTTGCTCAGAACATTGTGTTCCTATTGATTGCCTATTAGTAAGTGACGTTACCACCGCACCGCGTATTTGGCAAATCGGGATGCGATCAACTTTGTATCGATTTCGAATTTGTAATCATATTTTCATAAATATGTTCGTATTGTGAACTTCGTTCTTTATTATTTTGTAATGGTACAATACGCTATATAAATGATAAGATATTAATAAAAAAAGGTAGGGTCAAGTTTATTTTAAATAAAGTAGCGCATTTATTTATAAACACAAACCTAACGACTGCAAACAATCCGTACGCGATCTAGCTCCTGTTCGTTCATTCGTAGTTCGAAATTCAACGTTCAAATATTCCTTTCGCGCCGAACCTGTTTTAAATAAAGTACTCGTAATGACTTTTACAATTTTTATTAAATTCTTCTATTATTCGACTTTGGTCTGCTGGTCTAATACAAAATATTCAAATTGTAGATGTGGACGGATAGACATAAACATACAGGCATGCAAAAGAACATTGAATTTTTTTACGAGTAAATTTATAGCTGTTACAAATGTAAATTTATTTGTTTAAAATCATGTGTTACAATTTCCAAAAGATGATTAAGAGGCCTATTACAGTCCACTAGCGCCGCCAATCGAAAAAAGTTCTTTTTTTGAGCGAGGCGCCAAAAATAATTTTCGTATTTCTCTTAAGAGGCGCTGTCTACTCATGCAAGGGAATTAATGAAACAAAACCAGTTAGTGTTTTTTTGAATTAGTTCACTTGGACTTAAACATCTCTGGCAAGACCGCGAGCCTGGTAGCTTCACCTCGCCGGTCAATTATGGACCAGTGAGAGCCTGTGGCTATGAGCGCCTCACATTATTACCAATTCCCTGGGGTAAGACAAAGGATTATGTCCGACTTTAATCGACTACAACCCTACGGAGTCCTTCTTCTCCACATATGGAGCTCCGGTAACTCTTTTGGAACATCTCGGTGCCCTCGCTGTGCAACGCCGAGGCAGGTCGCTAGAGGAAACTTCACAAATAAAGCACGGTCGCGTAATGATAAGAAATAATTTTCCAAGTTTTCGCGCGTAGAATAATATTTCGCTGCACGTATTTCAACTTCGTTGAACCGA
Source organism: Pseudoips prasinana (assembly GCA_951640165.1). Lineage (NCBI taxonomy): Eukaryota > Metazoa > Arthropoda > Insecta > Lepidoptera > Nolidae > Pseudoips > Pseudoips prasinana. The sequence goes on from OX621236.1 coordinate 8,086,816, forward strand.
AAGGTATTTCCGATAGTATTTGATTGACATGCTGAGTCGGAAAATTTACACAGATAATATATGCGAGTAAAACTTTCAGTTTTTACTCGTGGAGACCTATTTATGATTGGCCTACTGTTTTATGTTGTTAAGTGCTGTCGGTCTTCCAAATAAAATAAAAAAAAATAAACTAAAGAAAATAACCTAACCCTACGTAGCCTAATAAATAACCTTTCAGATTTTACTCGTGGAGACCTATAAGTGGCCTACTGTTTTATATTTACAATTTTTTCTATACGTTGTTAAGTACTTCCAAATTAAATTAAATCTTACTTTTTAAATTTACTTTAGTAAACAGAGATGGAACACATTTATCGTCTGTTTATCTATCCATTTATTTGATCCTTACGAAACATGATAAAATTGTTTCAATGTAGTATAATATAATCGCAACTGCTTCTTCCGGAAGATGCAGAGTGGGCAGGCCTCCAACAAAATCCACCGATGATCTTGTGAGGGTCCTTGGAAGCAGCGTGATGCGGGTGGCCCAAAACTGGAGGTCTTTGCGGGAGGCCTTTGTCCAGCCGTGGACGTCTTTCGACTGATACTATTGACGGGCCTGTTGGCGTGGTGGACAAATGCTTGCTTTTGACTCCGGAGGTCGTGAGTTCGATTCCCACCCAGAACAGATATTTGTGTGTCCTCAGTCTGGGTGTAATTTAACTATATAAGTATGTATTTACCAAAAGAAGTAGTATATGTAGTATATCAGTTATGTGGTTTCCATAGTACCTACAAGACCTGCTTAGTTTGGGATCAGATGGCCGTGTGTAAATAATGTCCCCGGATATTATTACTATAATACTAGCTGTGCCCCGCGGTGTTACCCGCGTTAAATTTTATAAATTTTCTTTGCTATAAACCTCACGGAGCCCGAGACCTTTCCAACGAATGCAAAACCGTGGAAATCGGTTCGTGCGTTCTGGAGTTATAGCGTCAGGAACTTATTTTTATATAGTAGATGATACTGAAGATGAAACGCAACTTAAAAACGAAACTCGTCTTTGTCCAAAATCCTTTTGCTTGTCTTTATAAACGAATGCAAAATTACATGTTCATGGTTTTGGGCTGGGAGTTATTAATGAATCGGGTCTATTTTAGACTCATAAATACTTATGATAAGATATATCCAGACGTCATAAATACAGTCTACAGTACGAATCAAATGATATATACGTCACGTGAAAAGTTCCGGCGCAAGACAGACAAATATTACGCAAAAATGAAACAGACAAACGTAGCGAGCCATACAATGATATATGTATTTAAAAAGATATACCTACTTAAGTATGTTTTTCAGTTGTCTGGTTGCCATAGTACAGACTCCGCCTAGTTTGGGATCAGATTGCAGTGTTTTACTTGTCCCAGGATATTTATTTATACTTGTACATACATATATAACTCGTTATTTCAGTAGGTGACAATAGTTCGTAATATGAAGAGGTATAATTGGACCTATCTGATTACTCTGGGGTTTCAAGCAACATTTTGGGGGTCAAATACCTGAACTCAGATTATTTGGACTCTGAATAATAACATAATATAATAAACAGTGAACAATTAATTTTTCATCCCCCCATCTCGGAAAGAGTATTTTTGCTCTTCGATATCTGAGTGAAAAAGTCGTTTTTATCCGCTAGGGGATAAAGTAAATTTGAATTTAGAACATCGTTTGTACTAAGTTTGTGCATGCAAAACATCATTAAACCTAATTAGTTCTACCTCCATAGTGCCAAATTTATCGTATATTTTTTTTTATTTTGTTAAATCCTCAGACTCGGAACCCCCTTGGTGTAGTTTCTTTTAATTTGCTTTGCGCAACATTTCAGTACCTAACAAAAATAATTACACTTAACTTTAGTTACGTTACTTTAAAATTTCTTACATTTTAATACTTTAATTTTGCTGGATTATACCTAAGTATTACATTATTATGTAATACTTACCTATAATAATGTAGAAGGTAATTGAAATAAAAGTATCTTGCGCCTATAAAAATGTTTTTTTTTGCATTTAGTCATTTCCCCGCTGAAGTGGGACGAAAAGTTAAGTGTTGCACTCGAGTGCAAAGATTTTTTGATTCCCTCGCTAACGCTCAGGATTCTAATTTTTAAATCACTCGCTGCGCTCGTAATTCTAGAATCCTTCGCTTGCTCGGTCATCAAAATGGAGCACGCGGTTAAAAAGCAACTTTGCACTCTTGTATAACAAATAACTATTGTTTTGTTGTTACTCCTACGCTGTAGTTGGTGCCTATTGTACTATGAGAGCAGTGGGTGGAATTTACAACTTAAGGCTCGTGTAATAATAATTAATAATAATAATCCTACTAATATTATAAATGTGAAAGTTTGTTTAACGAATGATTAATAATTTTAATCTTTATCTATTTGAACGCCGATCATGATCACGATGACGAACGAATTAGGCCTTAGGTCACCAGAGGGGCTACCGGCTAAGTCGCCGAACATCGTTTTCATGTTCGGCGTTCAAATAAATAAAGTTTAAGGTTTAAGAACTTTATTTTCTCCAAAAGAAATACATTTCACTTATATGAGAAAACAACATTTCTAAATAAATTAAGTTAGGGCGACGAGACAGTTCATGTCGAAATTATAGAAAGAACAAGTTTTACTATTTTAAATCCTCAAAAATGTGTTTTTTAAAGCTTTTTTAAAGGTATATATGGACTTCTGGTCTTTTACATGTTTAGGCAATATATTGTGACTTTTTAAAAATGACTTAAAACGATTGATTAATCGTTTTATTAAATCGATTCATGAGCACATGTGACGTCATAAGTGGTCCGGAATCGATTGTCAACCTTGAAGCCGATTTAACGATTGATTAAGTCATTTTTAACCTTTATTTATTTGAACGCTATATTTGGCGACTTAGCCGGTAGCCCCCCATATCTGCAAATGGATATCAATATCTGCACTCTATTGCTGGATACTGTGTGTCATAACTCTCGGACGACTGTGTCACTTCGAACTCTACTTGTAAATTTTTTATTAAACTTAACAAGTCTTATCGATACTTATATTTATACTTGAGGTTATTCTCCCCAAATTGCGTTATCTAAACGATTACGATACCTACTTGTAATATAATCACTCGCCAAAATAATTAATAACTACGTTAATATTTTCTTTAAGGCAATCGATTTGAATATGATTGATGTTGTAACAAAATGTACCTATATGGGACCATACCACAAGCGTACCATATCAAATTAAAAAAATATATGGAACGCGTCGCAATCACCATGGCTATTCCGTTCAGTTTGCGTTCGTATCGATGAAGGATCGGGGCGCTTCATTCTTTTTTTAAGACTTCTTTTTTTTTATTTAGTTTTACGGCCTTGGCATCTTCAGCCTTATGAGCCATGTTCAGTTGTATATATTTTCATATTTTTCATTTCGTTGGTTTTCGTCACTATGTCAAGTAAAGTCTGTCACAGTCAAGTCATAGTCCTTGTCCTACCCCAGTAAAGCAGTTGAGACTTTACTAGAGGCTTCTATGGAGTTTTAGATTCAACACAGAAAATCGCAATTCATGGCAATATGGCACTTTCCTCCACTTATGTCCATTTTCGAAGATGTTATGTAGAAAATCCATATTTTTTGTTTTTTTATTTATTTATTTATATATATATAAGTTCGATAAATTATTATTTTGTTTTGTGCCATTAAACCAAGAGTGGTTTGTATTGGCACTCACATTCGCTTTTAACACATATGAAGGAATCATATGTACTTATACTTAAATACATAAAAACTCGAATATACACTAGTTTTGGAAAATGAAACAATGCCTCGATGTGTCTTTTTTATGCGTTGGCGCCAAAACTTTTTAAAGACAATGGTCTCACTAGGGTACCAATTAAATCCCTGAATAGCGGGAACTCAACAAACATTCAATTTACGGACACTAAGCACAATCGTAACTACAATTATGGGTCCCACAAATAGTTGTTCTGTTTAGGCCTTGAAGCCTAAAGACGGGACCGCGGCGGTAGTAGCGAGGTGAACTCCTTACCCACACGATCATTTATACAAATTGACAATATAAACGGACTCTCTTAACCGACCATCGATAGCATCTCCACGTCATGCGTCAGTAACCTCCCTGGGATGAGGTTTGAAGCCCAAAGAGGGCGTAGGCGTTGTAGTCTTTTTACTAGACAGTTTGAGCCCCTGCTCATCTAAGTACGCTAATGGTAACATTCATTTAAAAAAAACATGGTTTCCGAGTCATAGTATCAGCTAACTGGCATATCTATATATGAATAATATCTATGAATAAATATCTATGAAATAAAGTAGATAAACATATTATGGTGTTATAAATGATTCTTTCGATGCAAATATTCCATAATAAATTAATGTCATATGTCCGAAGTCGTAGACATTAACCATATCTATTTATAATGTCTGTTTTACGAGATTTTACATACACATTAACAATGACGTAGACTTATCTTGATAACGGAATTACATACCAGCTATTTACAGTCCTAAACAGATATTTACAGATATTTATCTATTGAGAATGCCCCGTGACTAGGCGTTGTTGGGCTGTATTTAAAGAAACTCAAAGGAAAACCAAATTGTCAAACTTGAAATTTTAAATTTGACTGTGTTAATTATATTTATGAACAGATTTATTTTTACAAGTTTAATAGGACTATCATATTATTTTTTTTATTAAATCTCAGGAGATGGTGAATGTACATGTAAGTTACTCTATAATAGTTCAACATTTGCACTACAAGATTTTTATAAAATACATATATGGTTACTTCACTCCTTAACTCTTAATTACTCCTCGGGACTTTCTCTTTTTAACTGCTTAATAGAACAGATGTATAATATATATAACTTACGGTATAGTATTAGTAGCACTCGTATAAAAACAAGTACCTATATATCTATGTTACTTGTACATTTGTACACAAATTTAACATTTAATACACACCATAGTACACTAACAACTACCGTCTTATCTAAGTATTTCCTTGTACAGCCAACGGTCTGGAAGAGATCGCTACAAAGCGATAAGAACGCAGATTATACCCGAATTCACTTATGTTGAAAGAATGTACTTTTTTTGAAGTAAAATCTTCTTTAGGCGCATTGAGCACTTTTGAGTGAACAAAAAGCGTGGAACTCGCGTCATCGTCACATAGCGCTAAGCCCCGTAAAAATCGCCCTTTTTATGGTCAAACTCGCGCTAAATTTCCAATCCTATTTCTTGAAGTAAAAACTTCTTTAGGCGCGTTGAGCAATTTTGAGTGAACAAAAAGCGTGGAACTCGCGTCATCGTCACCGAACGCTTCCCATGACCTATATGTATACTGTGTATTATATATGTACATAGGTATAATGCTTTATTTATATTAGAAGTGTTAAGTGCTTTATTGAGATTAGATTATTTAGATTAGAAGTGATCAAAATAGTTTTCAATTTTATCGGCTGTCCCCAAAGACTGCCCCGCTATTTTTTTCTGGTGGTAACTATACTATCATCACCATCATATCAGCTGAAAGACGTCCACTGCTGGACAAAGGCCGGCATCCACAGATATCCACAATTGCCGGTCTTGCGCTATTCGCATCCAGCAGTATCCAGCGTCTATACTAAAAATCTATTATCTATTCAAAATCCTATTATCCGCCATCTCCTGCAAATTAAATCAGCTTCTTGACAATTGCTAGTTTTGAAGACACGCAGGTCATTTTGTACTCATCTTTCCACTGTACTTTATCTAAGACCAGGGTTGCATGTGCTTACTTAGTTACGGCCGCGCATTCGTCCCACCTATCAGCGCCCTTTTAACGAGTCCACATACCAGAGCCGGTGATGTTATTCGCTTTATATTTAGGTTGAGGATAGTAGAACGTATGTTTGTGGTAGCTTTAAATAACAGTTTTATGGAGAGACGTAAACTCGTATAGCGTCATGCTGACGTATAGGTACCTACCTTAAATTCACCAGGTCTCATGTTAAATCCAATTAATAATGTAATGGCACCGCCTCACCGGATTACCAGCATTTTATCTTTTTATTGTAGCTTACGTTTTAATTCAGGGCATAAACTATCTCAATTTTAAATTACAAAGAAATCCGTTCAGAGAAACAGGTTGCGAAACCGTAAAATATTTATACGTCAGCTGATGGTCGTCTTTCTATCAATTTTTTGAGGGTATTTTACAAATTTATGTTTTACACTTTCAGATTCATTGCAAAATTGAGCCCCTTGAGATTCACCAACTATTTATGTAAAACCTTGTATATAGCAGATTTATTAAAAATCCAAAAATTAATTTTATAAGACAGACACTTTGTTGCACACCATTTAAATAAAATCTTTTGGTAGAGACGGCATGAGTCATTCAGAAAGTATTATTTTTTTGTATATACAAGTCCTGGGGCTCTACCGGCTAAGTCGCCGAACATCGATTTCTTAAATGGCGTTCCAATAGATAAAGTTTAAAAATGACTTAACCAATCGTTAATCAGCTTCACCGTTGACCATCGATTCCGGACCATTTATGACGTCACATGTGCTCATGGAAGCCGATTTAACGTTTGATTAAGTCATTTTAAACCTTTATTTATATGAACGCCATTTAAGAAATCGATGATCGGCGACTTAGCCTGTGAGCCCCCTGTATAGTAGTTAGACGTAGACGTACGTATAAACGATGTTAGGTACCTAGATGTTGCGTTACGAGCACCACATTAAAAGGCGTCCCGTCCCATTTCCTAAATTAAATATTTACTTATTTAAGTATACTGGGGCTGACTTGAGAAATAGGCTCCTTTTTAAACAAAGAATCGTCCACGTTGCCTATTTATTAAATAGTAAGTAGGGTTGAGTCAAGCTTATTTATATTGTAGCCTTACTTTCTTTACATTAGCAATAAATTGTGATAGGTAGCCCTGTTTTTATTTCTAGAAAGGTTTGCGAAGACATTTTTTTTTGTGTTTCGGGAGAGTCAAGGCTGAGGCGGTGCCGATACTGCTGCCACAGACTAACAAGAGATTACTAACTATTAACCTTCTTGTCTGATAAATTGATAATAGTGACAGTTTTAAAATTCGTCCAATCGAATTTACCTTTTCTTTATGCGGAGAATAGAGTCACCTCGCCACTTCGTGCCTCGGGTGCGATTCTCACGCATGACAACTATTTGTGTGACCCATAAAAAGTTGATTTGAGTCTGGATGTACATGTCCGTCAGTTATATACTTGTTAATTACCGTGCGACACAGGGAATAGTTTCCCTGGTGCGAGCGTTGTCTTTATACTCGTAACACTATACTTAAGAAAAATAATATGGATCTGTATAAATTTTTGTTCAAATATTAATAATAAATATCTTTGGACAACTAGCACATTGCGATTGGATCCATAGATACTGACAGAACCAGACAACTGATTAACACACACACAAAGATTCATCCTGGGTGGGGATCGAACCCACGACTGGCCTCAGACAGGTTTACTAACTACTCGACCAATAGGCCAGTCAAATCAAATTATATATATATGTACTCTTACTCTTTTTGGATTTCATCCAAATGGGAACAAAATTAAATAGGTATTATTTAGAGCAAAATTCTTTAACACAAAATTTGGTATGTGTTGACTTGTATAAATCGTCTCGAAAGGAAAACGTGTTGTCCCCTCCAAGCGACTTCCAGGATTTCGTACCGGATTGAAACCCCCGAGCACATACTTTATCTTTATAATTTTTTGTGTAGTATATTATCAATATCTAGAAAAAAAATTGAATTATCATTAACCTAATAATAATATCTGGGGACAATGTCACACAGATCATCCTAAACCCCAAACTAAGCAAAGCTTGTACTATGGGTACCAGGCGACGATATACATACTTATATAGATAGATAAATACATAGAAAACATTCATGGCTCAGAAACCAATATTCGTGCCCATCACACAAATATTTGCACTTACCGGGATTCGAACCCAGGACCACCAGCTTCGTAGGCAGGAACACTACCAACTAGGCTACGGTGACCGTCAATCTAATCTAATAATCACACCATTTCCGAGATAGTTAAGTCCCTAATATCAGATCGTCGTTCTTCTTTCCTCAGGAAGCGAAAGAGGCTCTCAACAGCCCTGGAAATGATTCGGATGCGCTGGAGTCTGTACTCTCCTACATCGGAGAGATGGGCCGCTACCAGAAGCTGCTGTTTGTGGCTATGCTGCCCTTCGGCTTCTTCTTCGCGTTCGTCTACTTCGTGCAGATGTTCATAGCAGCCACGCCGCAGGGGCATTGGTGTAAAGTGCCGGAGTTGGAGCATTTGTCTTTGGAAATGAGGTAAGGCGAGTCTTCCACATGAAGCCAGTTGGCACTTACACTCTGTATTAACAAAAAAAAAATGTAGCAATAATAAAAACACTTGTAGTAAAATATAAAAAAATCATAGAAGGTGTCGAGGAAAAGGGGAGCTAAGTGGCTAAGTTTTTATGTGTTACTTATAGGTAAACCTAATCTCATAGGTGCCTTTTCTGGTGACTACAAAACCAGGGTCCATTAGATAATACTATATAATACAACCACCTGCAGAGCAGGACATCTTACATGCTGCCATCTGTTCCCAAACTGGGCTGAGCCATATTGCTAAATACATACAACATATTAAAAATAATTTTATTAAAAATATATATTACTAGCTGTGCCCCGCGGTTTTACCCGCGTTAAACTTTATAAATTATCACAGCTCCTCCCCCGTAGGTGATAGCTTGATAATATGTGGCTACATATTATCAAGCTATCAGAATAGAACCACCTGCAGAGCAGGACAGCTAACATGCTGCTATCCGATCCCAAACTAGGCAGAGCCATGTATTTCTAAATATATACACATTTAATATATCTATACATATAATAAAATCATAGGAAAGTCAAAACTGTACATTGAATATTTTATATATTCTGAAATTGAATAGGTGATAGCTTGATAATATGTAGTAGCCTATATGTTGATATAGGCTTATAGCATGTTAGCTGTCCTGCTCTGCAGGTGGTTCTATTGGACCCTGGTTTTGCAGTTACCAGAAAAGGCGCCTTCGAGATTAGGTTACTATTTTTGATTATATTTGCTTTGACGCTCATCCCCAGTTGCTCTCCCCCGTCGGTAATTGCTCGGTTACTCCATAGATGGGTCTATTTGAACGCCGATTACGATGACCGGCAAATTAGACGGTAGCCCTCCTGACCTTGTTGTGCAGGCCATACTGTATAATAAAACTTGAGAGGTATCAAGGGACACCCGGATGGAACAAAGTTATTTCTTATTATTTATTATGTACAAAAAAACCTGTATACACTCAACAAAAATAATCGTCGCGACACCACACTGTTCAATGCGAAATAGAAATGAAAATATCTGGCTTGCTTTCTATAAGAGAGAGAGAGAGACAGACAGAGAAACATGCGCGCGCCGCACAACTGCAAAAAGTGTCGTGACATCTTTTCGTAAGAATTTTTTCCGTCTAGCCCCCTTTCACAACGCGCGATAAGGAACTTCGTTCCAATATTTGGTATATACCACAGATTATGCGTCTGATAACTGTGATAGGACGAATCGATACTAAGTGAAGCGAGAGTATTATCGACTCCGTTAATTTGAAATATCGCGATCGCCAGCCCGTCTGCCAAGCGTGGCGATTATGAAATACCACCTGTGCCTCTTGGTTTTACCCGCGTTAAACTTTATGAATTATAGCCTACTAGCTGTGCCGCGCCGTTTTACCAGCGATAAACTTCATAAATTATAGCCTATGTGTTAATCCAGGGTGACAAATTTTATTAAAATTGCTTCAGCCGTTTAGACGTGAAGAAGTAACAAACGTACACACTCACACACTCACAAACTTTCGCCTGTATAGGTAATATTAGTGTGATGTGTTTTTCGGATATACATATAAGCTATATTAGTACAAAGTTTCATCAAAATCAGTTCGGTAGTTTTGAGTAAAAGTAATAACTTCATACATACAAGCTTTCGCATTTATAATATTAGTCGGATTCCACTTTTAATGCACATTGTTCGTTACTTACTTATAGTATGGGCAGTGGTTACCCTAGTGTCAGAGTTGTTCAAGCCGCCCAGTAGGCCTCTGACATGGCTTAACGTCTGTTGTCTAATTACTACAACCGGGACCGACAGCTTAACTTGCCCTCCGAAGCACGGAGAAGCTCAGAAATAATACCACTTTGGCGGTCGCCCATCTATGGACTGACCGCGAGCCTAGTTACTTAACCTCGCCGATCGCTGAGCGGTGAGAGCATCTAGCTATGAGCGCCTTTATCATTGTTCGTTTATGCAGTTCTTTGACGAGGCGTTTGTCCAGCCGTGAACGTCAATCGACTGACGTGATGGCATTAAATTATGAATATTATTGTTTTTGCACACGTTTTCACATTTTTATATCAGTTTTATCAACTATCCTCAGGGTAATAAATAGTTATCTGATATGCGAAGGTCAGATTATAATCATAAAATAACCTGGATGACATTGGCTCAGAGAGTCAGGACTAGTGTTGAAAATGACTAAAGTGACTGAATTAGACTGACTGTCATTTACGGTCAAATTGGTCAACAATGGTCATTAACTGTCAAAAATTGTCATTTTCAGTCAATTTGATTTCAGTAATATTTTAGTACCTTTTCAGTTTTTTATCGTTGATAAAAGTCTACAACTACTAAATTGAAACAAAAAAGTGGTTTTATGACTTATAGTGTTATTATATAGTGATATCATTTTACATTTCTAATCATGCGTGCATTTAAGACAAAATGGCAACGTCGCATCGCCTCGCGCATCGACTTTTATGTCGTCTTAATCTGTCATGATATAATACAAAATAAAACGTTGCTTCATTTAAACTTGCATATAAATTGGGTACCTAAATAAATAAATAATTGGGTGGTACTCGAGAATAGACAATAATATTTGAGTCAAATTGACTGAATTTGACAGTAAATGACCGGTCATTTAAGGTTTATGACAATTATTGTGACTAGTCATATTCAGTCATTTTACATCTCTAGTCAGGATTATTAGATAGCTTGATTATTAGATCGCGTCAGTCGCGACAGTCTTATATCTCTACTCGTATCGATGAGATGCCCTACGATCCTCAATCGAACGAGGGTCCCGCATCTTCGCGTATTAATGTTAAACGATAATTGCATGAATTGGCCCTAAATACTGACCCTCTTATGTATCACCAAGTAAGTAAAAGTTCTCCAAAAGTTTCTATAACTTTACCATTTGGAGCCAGGAGGATTTGACGCCACCGCACTTGGCATGCGAGGTGGCGAGCCCATTTAGCTAGTACACAGGTGGCCCTGTTGTCCGACCTGGGGCCTGTTTAATAACGCTGAAAATTCGACAAGTCCGACATTTGTCAAAAAGTTACAATTCGACAATGTTTCTGTATAATAAAACTTTCAAAGGCGCTCATAGCTGTAAGAGCCATATATAAACTTGGTCCGCGAGAATCTTTGAGAGAGAAGTTTAAAGAGAGTAACATTCTGACTGTGACATGTCAGTATATATATGACAATCTAATTTATATGCATAAATATAAAGACTCCTTCTGTATAAGGAGTGATACTCATAACATAAATACTAGATATAAGCATAACTTTGTGTGACATACCACCCGTCTCCACAAAGTAAGTAACTCTTTTATGGGGCAATGTATAAGATTCTATAACAAACTTCCCAGTGATATCCGAGAAATGTCTATGAATAAGTTAAAAGAATTATAAAAGCCAAATTGTGTAGCAGGGCTTACTACAAAACTTCTGATTATTTAAGTGACAAAACAGCTTGGGATTGAGTCGCTCTAAATGAACACATTTAAATACAATGTAATTTTAAGTAAGAAATAAATATTTTAAAAAAGGATTCCTACTGAGTTTTCTGGCAGTGTTTCTCAGTAGCTGCCACGTCATGCACTGCTCGGTAGGGTAAAAAAATTGACGATTCCACACAAATGTAATATGTTAACGGAATAAATGACCTTTGATTTATACAGGTGACAAAATTGTCATGGTGGAAAATCCACAAATATGTCGGGTTGTCACGACAATCCATCATATTTCTGTTTAATAAAACTTTTTGAGTGACAGGTGACAGGCGACAATATGTCGTGAAAAACTTGTCAATTATGCTTTATAAAACAGAAAATTGTCATGACATATTGACATATTTGTAGAATTAAAAAAATTCTGACAGGCGCCTTACCTTCTGTCGCGATTCATATTTTGAATATTGAAGGTGTAATAAAGTATTTATAAAAGGTTTAATACAAAAAAAAACTTGTGTGTACTTATGTACACGCGTTAGAAGTTATACTTCTTAATATAAAACTTGAACATAGTTATCAATTTTCATACCACCTAGAACTTACGTCATGCTGTTATTTTTACGATGCGTGCGCATCGTAAAAATTCACTCTCATACCACCTAGAACTAACTTCATGCTGTTAAATTTTTTGGTGTACCGACACCAAAAAATTTAATAGTATTTAAAATTTAATAGTTGTGCGCGCGCATCGTAAAAATTCACTCTCATCATTTTTCTCCATCATCGCGCCAAAAGAAGTATAACTTCAAAATTGTACTTACATCGAACACCGAGTGTAGTGATGACGAATACTTGGAACAAATACAAACGAGGAGGCAACGACGGTTATTTAAAAGCAGAATCAATTTAATAATATTAAATAATAATTATTTATTTTTGATTACTTCATTCTATTACTTTGTAGATATTTTTTTCATGTTTTACCCTCATTTATCTTCATAAAACAGAATGATCAGCAAATATGTCACAAGTTCATAATTTTCACGACAATCCGACAATTGTCAACCGAAAATTGTCGGATATAATTTGACTGTAGTTTTTTGACATATGTCGAGTTTTATTAAACGCGCTTTTAAATGACAAATATGTCAAATATTTTATGTCGACTTTTTGCATATTTGTCACCTTTATTAAACAGCCTAAGCACGAAATTCTACAATTATGTCATTTTGTATTCACATATATGTCGACTTGTCAGCTTTATTAAACAGGGCCCTGGTGTAGCTCTTAGTCACCTTTAGCGACACCCACGGTAGAATATGGGGTGGCCCTGTCATTATTTTTAGGCCGTAAACCACACGGCTAAGTCGAGAAGAGTCACAAATCTTAGCTTGCTATACCTACGCATTATTACAACATAGCCCATAAAAGAAAACTTAATTTTTTAAAGTTAAAACTCCTTTTGGCGCGTTTAGCACTTTTTGGTTGAACAAAAATCATGGGTCTCGTCTCTCATCATCGTCACGTCACGCTTCCCCAAATAATGCCCAGCGGCTCTACCGGCTAAGTCGCCGAAAATCGATTTCTTAAATGGCGTTCAAATAAATGAAGGTTAAAAATGACTTAATCAATCGTTAAATCGGCTACCATGAAGAAGAAGAAAATATATTTATTCTTCTTCTTCTTCATGGTAGCCGATTTAACGATTGATTAAGTCATTTTTGATAATGTCATGAGCACATGTGACGTCACAAATGGTCCGAAATCGATTGTCGACGTTGAAGCCGATTTAACGATTGATTAAGTCATTTTTAACCTTCATTTATTTGAACGCCATTTAAGAAATCGATGTACGGCGACTTAGGCGGTAGAGCCCCTGTTTCTAAATAAATCTAGCCGCGCCCCGTGATGCTACTCGTCATTTAGCAATTTATTGTAGCATATGGGTTAATTGATACAGGGCATGGCCGATCTCCATTCCGAATTTAAACCAAACCCATTCGGCCAGTTTTACACGATTGAGCAGCTAACGTCTTCCAAACACATACGAGTATATGTACATATAAATAGCACATTTAAGTATAACACCTAAGTCTGGCCACAAAAATATACATACATTTGGGTGTCCGAGCTACGCTTGACCCACTTGTGAGATTACCCCTTGGATTTTTTGCATGTGGTAACACTAAAACCCTACCTATGCCTACCCCCTCCGCGCGCATCGCCCCCCTTCCCAAGCGCGCGCGCCGCTCTTGCGCCGGGCGATGTCATCGCTTCCTCAGTACGTTTTGGATTTTTGATGTGAACACTAGTACTAGAAACAGTGTAGTAGCAAAATATTACTTCAGTTTCTTAAGAACAATAAAGGTAAGTACCTACTTAGCAATTTAACACAGGTAAGCCCTGTGTTAGTTACTTAAGTGATTGCCCGCTCTCAAGACGGCAAACTCACTATTTTGCAAGGTATTTCTTATTGGGAAAGCCCCAATTAACCTTGCATGCAGCCGACGCCGGCTGTTCGCACAGCCGACATGTCGTTTGCGCCTAGTGGCCGACTTCGCTTGTTACAGCCGGTGTTGGCTGCCGGAGCCGACGTCGACTACCATAAATATATTCTAATAAAATAATCCATATCGCCTGCTATAGCCGATATCAGTATTTATTTTATTTTGCTTGAGCTGCGTCTTTATACCAGCAGTAAAATCGTGTTGCACACACACCAACACGTTGGAATTAACCTAAATGATAATTCCGGATGGTATTACCTCAAACCACCATGGTTGAGTTGGCTGAATAGATTCCGCCTCCCAATGAAGAAAGACTCTTCAATAATATTATTAAAATAATGAACGAGTTACTTTCGTATGATTGGAAGGAATGGGTAGTGAATGGGGTCACATATTTCCACCCTTACATAACCTTTTCGGAACAACAATATGATCTGATGTAGAATGCAGACTGTGATTTGCTATTCCCACGACCTTGTTGGCAAAAGCACATTGTGAGGAGTCAAACCTCAGCGAACGCCGCTATAAACTGATTAAGAGAATTTTATTAAGCTGGCTGGCTGGATATTGATGTGAAAGAGGATAACGACTGCTGGTTAGCACCGCCTATTGCCATAGAATCAGATAACAGGGCAGTCTCTGAGCCTCTCGAAGAAGAGTTTAAGGATTTCACTCCTGTTACCAAGGAAACTGAGGCAAAAAGAATAAAAGCTAATGAAAACCTTGTTAAGTAAGGCATTGATTGTCAAAGATTTAATTATGAAGGTTGGCACATTATAAGATATGCAGAAGTACAGAAGAAGTTTCCAGCCACACCGGTATTTACACCACCAAAAGTAAATAGTAACTATGCAACGGTTACACTACCGTGGCAATTAATTACCATCTTCGAAAGAAATTATGCATGGGGTTGTCACACATGGGCTTCTGCAGCAGATAGATGTTTTCACGAAGATTTACGAAGTAGCAACTCCACAATTAAAACACACATAAGTAAAAACTTCTTGTCTAGGGATTCAGAATTCCGTAAAACCTCGGATACTCTGCTGCAATACACGTGTGGAAAACGAGCAGAAGTAATTCAGCAGAGACGAAATATATATAAGCCTGCTAATTAAACCTTAAATGAATTACTTCACACTATACCCCCATCCGAAAAGCACTTGTTTGCCTAACCTCAACTAGCGGAATTTGTAAAGAACAAGGTGACACCTCAAAGCTTTTTCCTGGGAAATTTTGTAAGGTCACTTTTACTACTACATCAACAAGTCAAGTCACGACGAGACGCCCGCCCGTTACAACATCAACAGAAACCCGCGATAGACCGCATGCGAGTACCTAATAGGTTTAGGAACGCAACCTACAAAAAACCTGAAAGGTCACGATTTCCTACAAGGCGCGGCGCCTTTAAACAAAACAAAAATGGCGAGAAAAACTAAATTTCAAGTGGGACAGGTAAACGAAAAATTACACATTTCGAAAATACCAGTGGCGCCAAAGAAAAATACTTAAAAACTATATCAGGGTGTCGAATACCCTTTACATCCCGTCCGCAATTATATAGATTTAACAAAAAGCTCAAAACTACTTTTGCAACAAAATGTCATATGAAATCGATAAAATTATTGATTCAGGTGCATTACGCAAGTGTTGTAGTAAATCTGGTTTCATATCCCCCGTAGTTTAAGACAGAAATCTGATGGATCCTATCGTCCCATTTTTGACTTACTAAATCTAAATTATTATTTGTACCCACTGAAGTTTCGTCTACTGAACCATTTTAAAATACCGCTCCGTTTAAATGTAACAGATTTCATGACGAAAATTGATCTGTCGCTAGCATATTTTCATATTCCTATCTTAGAAGCCCATTGTAGGTTTTTAGCATTTGTTTATAAAAACACCATTTATGAAATGACATGCTTACCTTTTGAGTTAGCTACTGCCCCATGTATTTTTGCTAATATATCTAACTGGTTAGCAAATAATTTCAGGAAAGAAGGCATTTGCATAATCGTATATCTCGACGACTTCTTGATAATGCAAAAATCCTCGAACTCTATAGAAAAACCAAACTCAACAAGTACGGAAGACTCTTGTAAACCTGGGTTGGTGCGTCAATAGGAAGAAGTCAATTCTAAAACCAACAAGAAAGATAGAATACTTAGGAATTGTGTGGAACACGATATAAAATCTCAAAATCCTTCCAGGTCACAAACTTTCCAGAATTGTCATAGTAATAAAGATCATGTTAAAAAAGAACCGGTGGACCTGGCATTCAGCCAAAGTAAATCTAGGCTACATAAACTTTGCTGCATTAATTGTACCTCTGTGAAGACTTCACTGCAGAGAAATCCAGACAGAAGGCAATTGACTTCTAGAGGACCCGAACAATCAGATATTCCCACTATCAATGAGCCTAAATCAACAACTCCACTGGTGGCTTGGTCACATTCATCTGCCATCTCCTATTCATTGCAAAGACCCAACAGTCTTTAGAACAACGGACGCATCAGACCTAGGGTGGAGAGCTACAGTGAACGATACAAAACTAGTCGGTATTTGGACTTCCAAGCAACTGACATGGCACAGCAACCAAAAAGAACTCTGGACACTGAGAAAGGTCCTCCAAGCACAAGGTCCTATTCACGTCGGTCAGACTATATTGGCACAAACAGACAATAAATCTGTTGCAGCGTACATTTCAAGGAAAGGAGGAACCAAGTCACGAAAACTACTGCAATTGACAAAGGAAATTTTCGAAATAACTCAGAGATACCAAATTCCCCTCATATCTCGATATCTCCCGGGAAGATACAATCTCTCGAGAACCCGTCAAATAGCAGAATGGACTCTATCCAAACAAATAGTATTCAAGAAATTCGGCATTCCATCAATAGATCTATTTGCAAGCTCTCGATCGGCGGTGGTGGATTGTTACGTGAGTGAGGATGTTCGATACCATGCATGCATTTTTGTAAATGCCTTCAGCAAACCTTGGCACTACAACCTCGGTTGGGTATTCCCCCATCTTCTCTCATATCCCGTATTCTACGACACTTAGACAAGTGGTCGGGTATATATATATCTCATGGTGATACCGAAATGGGAGAAAACGTTCTGGAAGGCAGAACTGAAACAGAGAGCTTTGAACCCCCATTCAGGATATGGAATCTACGCAAACACCTAATAGACCTACAGACGAGGGAACCCCCTCCAGCAGTCGAGAAGTTATGTTTGCAGGTCTGGAAGGTTCAGACTGCTTCAGGCCCATATGATAGATTCATGGGTAAAAAAAAAAAAACAAAAAAATAACAAAACCCTAATACAGTCTTCCTGGCGCAAATCCACCCTAAAAACGTATAAGTCAGCATGGGAGAGATGGCGTGCATGGCCACAAGGAAAATGCCCAACGGATGACCCAAGTCCGGAAGATGTAGTGAAATTCATTGCTATTTGTATCAAGATGTCAAGCTTTAACTAAACTTCCCCCCAGAAAACCAACAAACCAACTACTTGGGACGTAGATGTTCTTATTGAAAATCTTCAACATGATTCAATTAATATTGAAAGCTTATTTCAAATATCTCGACATGTTGCAGTACTTCTACTATGGTGTTCCGGTACAAGAGAACATGATTTAACCCTCTTGGACATAGGTCCAGAATTTTATGAATATTACGAGGATCATGCCACATTAAGGCCTAGATTTGGTTCCAAAACTGATTCTAAAACTTACCGCCAAGCTGGATGGAAATTATTGAAAAATGCTCCCACTAAACTCAACCCCGTTTACTGAATAGGAAAACTCATAGAGATCTCGCAAAGTCGAAGAAATGCAAATAAAACATCGATTAGTAGTCTGTTTATCACAAGTAGGGGAAGAGTCAACGCGGCATTTGGGACTGTTATAGCAGATTGGAAAAAGACCTTATCAGAGGTTAATGTTAGAGATTCACCCGGGAGTTTTTGAGCTGCAGTAAACCCAGACCTGTGGATAAATAATAATATAAACGTAGATGAAATACTTCTAAGAGGCAATTGGAGAAGCAAAGACACATTTCTTAAGCACTATTTTAAGGACGTGCCACATAAAACAACAATTTGCATTATTAGCATCTAATGCAAATCTAACCAGATTATTCTCAACAGTATAAAAATTTATATTCCATAATGATCTCGAGTGATCTTAAGACTGATTTAATTATTTAATTATTATAAGAGATTATTTTGTTTTGTTTTCGGAAGAAAATATGTGTAAGATATCTTTATTTGAGTTGTGATTTTTGTTGAAAACTTTAAACAAATACAAAGGTGCATATTTTAAAAATATTTCTTTTACACTATATTCTACCAATTACAGCTCTAATCAGAGACAATCACAGTACGTCAACTAGCGCCGGCAGAGAATAAACATATCTCACAAGTGGGTCAAGCGTAGCTCGGACACCCAAATAACACCGTTTTCCCCCCGAAGGGTAGAAAACGGATATTTGGGTTCCAGCGTAGCTTGACCCACTAATACTTTTAAGGCCTTGCCGGCTGTGAGAAAGTACTGAGGAAGCGATGACATCGCCCGGCGCAAGAGCGGCGCGCGCGCTTGGGAAGGGGGGCGATGCGCGCGGAGGGGGTAGGCATAGGTAGGGTTTTAGTGTTACCACATGCAAAAAATCCAAGGGGTAATCTCACAAGTGGGTCAAGCTACGCTGGAACCCAAATATCCGTTTTCTACCCTTCGGGGGGAAAACGGTGTTATAGACTCACGCCTGTTTCCCAGAGGGGTAGGCAGAGACAACGGACTTCCATTTGTCACGATCCTTGCACACCTCTTTCGCTTCGTTTACTGACATTATATTCTTCATACATGCTCGCCGGTTTAGGGTACTTCTAAATATGCGTTCCTTTTTAAAACTTTACAGTTAACTGTTACAGTTTGCCTCGGATGTTTTCACTGCCTCGCCGGACAATACAGGCTCACGTAGGCTCAAGCCGTCTAGCAAATAAAACTACATACTAAGTACCCGCGCTGGAGGTCTCCCCCTCTTGAGGTTCGAATCTCAACTCCGGACTGTTACTGACGGGGAGATACATGAGAGAGTCATAACTCTTTAAGTACGTTATTGGAACGAAGTTCCTTATCGCGCGTTGTGAAAGGGAGCTAGACGGAAAAAATTCTGACTAAAAGTTGTCACGACACTTTTTGCAGCTGTGTAGCGTGCGCATGTTTCTCTGTCTCTCTCTCTCTCTCTATTATAGAAAGCAAGCCAGATATTTTCATTTCTATTTCGCATTGAACAGTGTGGTGTCGCGACGATTATTTTTGTTGAGTGTATACAGGTTTTTGTACAAAATAAATAATAAGAAATAACTTTACCGACCGGTGGGAGCATGATCTTGTATTGAACAATCCAGGTTAGGTACGAAGGTATAAAAATAGAAATATAACCACCTTCTTAGACAAATTTCGCTATCCCTATCAGAATATCAGCGTTGTAATCAGGGGGGTTCCTTAATTGGCCTGTATATCTGCTACTGATGACGCAATCACGGATGGTATAAATCTCGAGTTCGAACGGTATAGACAACTGATAAGAAAAGAGACGTTAAATATTTATCGCCATTTTTACTGAAGCAGTGCTTCGATACAATATTTGATAACAATAACGTTAGGTAAGTATTTCATAATCATATAAACACGTGTGCTGGTGCGGTTAAGAGGTTGACCACATCGAAATTGCTTTCCTCGTCAGGCTGTTAGCCAATAATATTTAGTCGCATCAGAACGCTTGACTATTTAACAATCCTTGAGAAAATATTCAGACATTTAACTGCACATCACAAGCTCATTTAATTAATAGAACAACATATATACGTAATATTAAAAATTAAAATATTAAAAAAAAATTATATATACCTACCTATATATATAAAAATCAATGCCACTTTTCGTTGTAATGTTATAACTCAACAACGCCTTTACCGATTTGGCTAATTTTGGTCTTGAATTATTTGTGGAAGTCCAGGGAAGGTTTATACGTAGAGAAAATTTAAGAAAAGTCTTGAAAAAGTGTAATATCAACATCTTTTAGCAATTTAAAATATTGTTTTGTTTGAATAAATGAACTTAATAATATTTTTATTTTATTACCGGGCCGCTAGTTAAGTATAAGTAGTTTACTTAATATCAGACAGCAATATATCTCTAAGTTTTCGTGATAAAGCTGTGAAGTTGTAACAGTGGCGACTATAATTCCTAAAGAGCCGACAGAGAGTGGTCCTTCTGGTGTTGAGGGTGTCAGGAGGCCAGTATTTAAAAAAATAGAAAATATATATATAAAATAAATACTTGAGAGGTGTCAAGGAACACCCGGATGGAACGAAGTTATTTCTTATTATTTATTATGTACAAAAAACCTGTATACACTCAACAAAAATAATCGTCGCAACACCACACTGTTCAATGAGAAATAGAAATGAAAATATCTGGCTTGCTTTCTATAAGAGAGAGAGAGAGACATACAGAAACATGCGCACGCCACAGAGCTGCAAAAAGTGTCGTTACAAATTTCGTAAGAATTTTTTCCGTCTAGCCCCCGTTCACAACGCGCGATAAGGAACTTCGTTCCAATAATATAATATTTTATAATATAATATAATATTTTTGGTGTGTTTGGGACAACAATAGCGACTAACGTTTCTAATTCAAATAAATTTATTCCGTAGTTTACTTAAGGTTACGCAGCAATACATAAGTTTTAGTGATAAATCTATGAAAAAGCGTAAAGCTGTCACAGCGCGACTAAAATTCCTAATGAGCCGGTAAAGAGTGACCCTTCTGATGTTGCGAGTGTCAGGGGGCCAGTATTTTCGGTGTGTTTGGGGCAACAAAGGCGGCTAACGTCTTAAATTCAAACCAATTAATTCCGTGGTTTACTTAAGGTCAGGCAGCAACACACAAGTGGTCCAGATCAAGGTCTGACCGCGCGTAAAGCTGTAACAGTCGCGACTAAAATTCCTAAAGAGCCGTCGAGAATGGCCCTTCTGGCGTTGCGCCTGAGGCTAGTTTTCTAACTGTGTTTGGCCTAACAATGGCGGCTAACGTCTCTAATTCAAATCAATGGTAATTCCATAGTTTACATTAGGTTAGGCAGCAACACACAAGTGGTCCAAATAAAGGTCTGACCACGTGTAAAGCTGTAACAGTCGCGACTAAAATTCCTAAAGAGCCGCCGAGAATGGCCCTGGCGTTGCGCCTGACAAGAAACTAGTTTTCTTACTGTAACTGTCTCTTATTCAAATCAATGGTAATTCCATAGTTTACATTAGGTTAGGCAGCAACACATACGTTTTCATGATAAAGCTGTGATAGCGCGAGACGCTGTAACAGTCGCGACTAAAATTCCTAAAGAGCTGGCAGAGTGGGCCTTCTGGTGTTCCACGTGATAGTATTTTTAGTGTGTTTGGGGAAACAATGGCGGTTAACGTCTGTCATTCAAACCAATCAATACATCAATAGAAATTAGGCACTTGGGGTACATACAGAAAATACATAGATCTTATGAAGCTTATAAATAATAATAAATACATGTTTCCATAATCCAAATTTTACGTACACACGGCTACATATCAAGCTATACTTTTCCAGTATAAGCTGATCTCGCGTTGTATAAGATTTCCATACAATGAGAGGTCAGCTTATATTGGACATGTATAGCTTGATATGTAGCCTTGTGTAACTATTCGTTGTGTTACCCATACTAAGCACCTTAGTTACTAAAATCTGATACTTATATCGCCTCGCCGCTTGATGTACCGGGTTCGATTCCCGCGCCGGACATCTATTTATGAGGCCCATAAATAGTTGTGCTGAGTCTGGATGTAATTTATGTCCCGCTATTATATGTTTGTAAAGTGGACACAGGGATTACACTGCCTAGTGCGGGCGTACTCTTTTAAAAAAACATAAAAATTAATGAACGTTTGTTACTCTTTTATTACTATTTACTTAAGGTCAGGCAGCAACACACAAGTGGTCGAGATAAAGGTCTGACAGCACGTGACGCGCTGTGACAGTCGCGACTAAAGCTTTTCATTTGTTTAACAGAGATAATAAATTCATACTTATTTACTTACTCAGTTCCGCAGTGCATGTTGTTGTGTAGTGCATTGTGCATTGCCATCATCACGCGATGGCTTATCAGAACTTAAAAATACTGTCATGCGATATCTATTTCAGTACCTATATAATAAAAAACTCGCCAAGTGGAAGGCGGACTTGCGAAATGACTCCGTACTTTCCTTGAACGTGTTTATATACGAAAGTATGAGTTGATATAAACAATTCAAAAATCCGATAACGATAAGAACATTTTAAGAGGTTGACAACACCCAATTTTTTCGTATCACACTGGTCTCGCCAGTATTAACTGCCCTAAAAATCTGTCTTATATCTAGAAAAGAACTCTTTGCTTTCAAACATGCAATTTGGTTTTAGAGCTAACTTATCCACATCAGACGCAGTTCAACATTTAACTGATTTTGTCACAGAGGAACTGGGAAAAGGGAACCTAGTAACTGGTATTTTCCTTGATCTAGCGAAGGCATTCGACACCGTGTCTATTCCTAACCTTCTATCCAAGTTAGAGGCATTAGGAATTAGGGGCACCCAGTTGAAACTCTTCGCAAGCTATTTAAATGACCGTACTAAATGTGTTAAAATTGACCAATTCATCAGTACGGACGTGAAAATTCCTGCTTTTGGAATTCCCCAGGGAAGTATACTGGGCCCTACCCTATTCCTGATCTACATAAATGATCTGTGTTCCTTAGAGTTAGACCATGGGAAAGTAATTTCCTAAGCTGATAACACAGCATTATTTTTTTCTGCTCCAAACACTACTGCGGTTCATTATTACGCACAGCATGGGTTTAATGTAATAAATAAATGGCTTAGAAATAATCTACTAACTTTAAATTCTAAAAAAGACAATGTTTATTAATTTTTGCATGCGTAAAAACCACAGACTTCCTGAACAAGATAACATATATGCACACTATTGTCCCAGCCCCTTGGTTTCCTGCGATTGTCCAGTTATTGCTAACACAAATAGCATGAAGTATCTTGGTGTTATTATCGATGAAGCTCTATCTTTTAAACAACATATCCTTGCCTTATCAAATCGGGTACGGAAGCTCATATTCGTGTTTAAAAAACTATGCCATATTGCTGATATCAAATTGATTAAATTAGTCTATCAGGCATTATGTCAATCTATTATTCAATACTGCATTACTTCCTGGGGTGGTGCTCCAAAAACCTTAATGTTAACCATTGAACGTGCCCAAAGAGCAATACTAAAAGTTGCAACTTTTCGACCTTTCCTTTTTCCTACGTACCTTCTGTATGAAAAATGCAACGTCTTAACTTATTAAACATGCAATTTTAAAACAACACTCAACACTCACTTACAATGCTAACCTTACTAACACCAAAAGACGGAAAGATATTATCTGCACTAGTGCATCAGAGTCTAAGTTTATTTATACAAACAGGTTTTATCCTTTTCTCGGGCCATATCTTTACAATAAAATAAATAAGTCACTATCTATATATAACCTTAACTATATAAATTGTAAAAGAATAGTCAGTAATTTTTTACAAAAGTTGACCTGTGATGAGACTGAGGCGTTATTTAGTATTCTAAAATAAGTTAATTTTTAAATATTATATCTTAGATTTTTGAATTTGTATAATTTAATATTGTTTAAATTTTTAATAAAGGATAAGTATACTTTTTAAGCCATTAGAACGCCTGTGGTACAGGTTTAACCTAGTACAGGCACAAACTGTCTAAAGCTTAGTATTAATTATTTTTAATATAAATAGATATAAATTTTGTACACATTTTTTCTTGAATAAATTTATTATTTATTATTATTAAAAAAAAATACAACAAAGATTTTGCTTATCATAAAGTGCATTATTAAATTGTGTTGTATTTCTTTCGAGGTTTTATTATGTAGGTATTATATTTACACATATAAGATACTTATAAAACTACTCAATATAATACTATATAAATTAAAACTATACTAATATAAATATTGGAAATAGAGTAAAACTACGTACATTATACCCATATTGGTGAATTAGAACCCAATCTACATCACGTCACGTTTTGTTCGATTACGTGATCCCAGATTGCATATATTGTCTAAAATAATTTCCAATTTTGCTTCCAATCTTTTGGACACTTATATACAGTAATACTTTTACTTGAAAGGTGCTTAGTATTTTTATAAGTAACGCCATTCTTCCTTGTCCAAAAGTTAAGTACTTAAATTGTGATATTATCTTTAAAATACTGCACTAATTCGAAGAATTTGGTATTTTGTAGACTAAAAATGGAATTTTGAAGAGAGTTTATATACTTACGTGAACTTGGATTAGTATCTGCACTTTGATTTTATTCTTCTCCTTTATTGCATAGAACAATATATTTAACTTACATGTTACACAGCGAAATATACACGTCTTACGAGCTTATTTTTTTGCTCTTAATCTATACAATAATCAATAACATCCCACATAAATTAATGCGATTATTTTATGATAAAATTAATTACCAATCAATTTAAATCTTACTACAATATTATAAATACGAAAGTTTGTGAATATCGATGGATGGATGTTTATTTACTCTTGAGAAATTTAAGAAGGAAGGGAATTTTATTGGAATTTTGTACTATCATTGCTTATATATATTCGAATAACACATAGGCCATACATTTTTAAATTTTCTATCCGTGAACATAAATTAACATCGACTTTAACATTCACAAATAAACATAAATTAAAAGAAATTAAAAACAAACGCACAACAGGATTACTAATCTGCTGTACAGAATCAGGTCAAATGAGGCATGATCACACAATTTTAATTGAAACTAATCGTCAATGAAACAAAGACATCTGTTGCATAGCCAATTATAAAGCTGACTACCTACTGACAAAATTTAACATCTGTCAAGTTCATTTGAATTTTGTAAAATAATTTTGATTTGATTGTTTTGAATGCTATCTACATATTTTTAGTGATAAATAAAGCTTGAGCCTATTTTATAACATTGTGCGTGAGTGGACACCAAATATCATAAAAACTTACATAAATATTTATGAATGAATTTTAAGAGTCCACTGAAATGAAAAGTGTCTAGCGAAATTATATAAATGACCACCGAAATGATAGACTGTGCACCGGAATGAATTAAATCCACCGAAATGATACAGCTAAGAACTACCGTGCCGCGCAGCCAGGGTTCCGTACTTTGTTAGGTTTGATTTCCACAAATTTTAGATAAACACTGAGACAGGACAGTACACAGTTATTTTAATATTATCATCAATATACATATATTAAAGTTAGTATTACATATATCATTCTTTGAGGTTACAATAACCTCAAAATATGATATTAATATAATGTTATGTTTATTATGATATGAATGAATTGTTTCTTTATTTATATATTTATATTGTATTGTTTCTTTACTTATTATATTGTAACCTTTGGTATTTTTTCTGGTTGTTGTTGTGTGAAAATGTTGGAAAACTTAATCGTAAATGCTGGTAACCATAAATAAATATGTTTGTATGCTTAATGTGTTTTGAACTAATACTAATTTACTTGATATATTTTCAAAAGAGTTAACTAAGCGGGATTACGAATCTTAAAGTTTCTGATTAATATGATGGCTGCATTTGTAAGTGATGCCATTAATAGTAAAACATAATGTCTACCTATTGCCCTAAGAGAAAAATGCTATGTATAATTCAGTTAAATTGGTAACTAGACGAGAATAGTGTTTCTACAGGTATATAAGTAAAACTTCTAAAATTAAATCAACTCTTATATTTTTAAACCACAATTAATGAATAAGAAACATCATGAAAATATCGTAGTAGTAATAGCTTAGTTCTTTTAATCCTTTTACACAAACGTATGAAACATAACAGAAACCAAATTGAGATCACGTTATTCTTAAATTACTACAACAATAGAGAATCGTTCATATCCAAATAGAGCAAAAACGGGAATTATAGTTACTCCAATGAATCAATCTTTCTGGATACGTATTTACGAGTAGGTTCAAGTATGTACCTTAAAAAGATTGATTTTTCATCATATTACTTTGACTCACACAATCATTTATCGAATTCACTAATCAGCTTCTTTTAATGACTATAAATATAGTTTTTTTTTATTTTAGATATGTACCTACTTTTGGTTTGGGAACGTATGAAAGGGTTTTTAAAAACTAAAAATTAAAATTAATTAAAATAAAATAATACGTCTACACCGATTTGGAGGTGATTTAATAATGAAATATAAAAGTAGCGGGCAGATACATCCGGCGAAGCAGAGACGGCTGTATCTGCATAAAAACAATTCTTAGAAGTTTATCCCTTAGTAAGCATAAACTATATTAGAGTACTAATCTAAGGCAGAGGGGCGAGGTGTATTCATAACTCCTCCCTCCTTAAGAGTAAAATTATCGGTTGAATCGATTTTAGATTTATTCCGATAATTTTGCTTAACACAAACAAATTTCAGTAATTTTAAACGAAACACATACAGTAAAAAGATAAGAAAAATACAAATGACTAAAACTAAAGACACATATCCAAAATTTTCACTTAAACTGTAATCTATATTATATCTAAAATTCATTGCGATGGCGGTCGTGCCACAGTAAACATCGACTCCGCAAACGAAAAATATTTTAAAATAGTCAAACAAGTTATTAGTGTATATGTTATAAACAAATATATTAAGTCTACTATTATACAGATTTCTTAGCGTTGGCAAATAGTAATATTCGTCATTACTCCTAAAAGTGAACCAAAATTATCAAACTAACAAGTGAAGTTATTTTCAAGAAAACTACATAATAACACTCCATTTCAACAATAACGAAGACCGATATAAAAGTACGAAGGAATTTCCCATAAACTGTGAGTGATTTTAAAAATAATTATCACAACAAACCGTTAATGCATTGAACAGACTTCATGTGACGAAATTTAAAACTGGACTTTGAACCTATATAATGACTGGCAAAATAACTTCGAAGTACCTACTCGTATAACTTATCCTACTATATACTACTTGTGAATTTCGACATCAATACTAAGAGCTCTCTGGTCTTGTGGTATAGCGTTGGACTTGACGAGTGTGGTAGGGCGTTCTAATCCTGCACAGTAATTTTTGTGACAATGTTTGGACCAAAACATAATTCTTAGTTATAATTACGATTATTCTTATGACTTTAGAAGACTTAGACAAATATAATTGATTAATTGAAGTTTAACTACACGGACGGTGTTGCCCATAGAAATAGAATTAAACATCTATACAACATTGTAATTAAAGTTATAATACAACAAGAAAAATGTCAGAATACTTAAGCCTAATGTCTAATAGTCCTATGACCACAAATGAAAATTACACAAGCAACATAACGATGAGAAACAAAAACAAGGACTTTACTGCTACACACAGTTCGTTTGGGGCAGATTCAGAATTATCAGGAAACGAGGAAGAATATACATCACCTTCTTCAACCCCCACATTCGATTTAAACCGAAGCTATCGAGACTTATACACTAAAAGTGCAAATGATGAGGTAAAAGAGCTGAAAATGCGAATAAGTCTACTCGAAGAAAAGTTAAAGACAGCAGAAGCTGAAATAGATAATTTATTGTTAGAAAATAGCTCTCAAGCTAAACAAATCAGTGATTGCAACTTAAAAATAAAAAAATTAACACATATATGTACAAGTGGTTCCTCAAAGAAATCTTCAAAATTCAAAATTCAAAAGTCATTTATTCCGTTAAAATATTACATTTGTGTGGAATCGTCAATTTTTTTTTACCCTACCGTGCAGTGCATGACGTGGCAGCTACTGAGAAACACTGCCAGAAAACTCAGTAGGAATCCTTTTTTAAAATATATTTTTCTTAAATAAATTTACATTGTATTAAAATGTGTTAATTTAGAGCGACTCAATCCCAAGCTGTTTTGTCACTTAAATAATCAGAAGTTTTGTAATAAGCCCTGCTACACAATTTGGCTTTTATAATTCTTTTAAACTTATTCATAGACATTTCTCGGATATCACTGGGAAGTTTGTTATAGAATCTTATACATTGCCCCATAAAAGAGTTACTTACTTTGTGGAGACGGGTGGTATGTAACACAAAGTTATGCTTATATCGAGTATTTATATTATGAGTATCACTCCTTTTACAGAAGGAGTCTTTATATTTATGCATATAAATTAGATTCTCATATATATACTGACATGCTACAGTCAGAATGTTAATCTCTTTAAACTTCTCTCTCAAAGATTCTCGCGGACCAAGTTTATATATTGCTCTTACAGCTCTTTTTTGCAATACAAATATGGTGTTAATGTCCGCAGCGCTACCCCAGAGAAGAATTCCATAGGACATTATACTATGAAAATAACTGAAATAAACCATTCTAGCTGTATCCACATCAGTAAGCCGTCTTATAGTTTTAACAGCATATGCAGCAGAACTTAATTTGCCTGATAGTTTTTCTATTTGTGGGCCCCATTGTAGTTTTGAATCAATTGTGATACCCAAAAACACAGTTGACTTAACAGGGGTCAATCCAGCTCCATTAAGCTGTACATTGGTAGCCACCTGTTTCACATTAGGTGTAGAGAATTTTATGACTTTAGTTTTCTTGTCATTTAGCAAAAGATTATTAGCATTAAACCAATGAACAACTTTAGAGATTGATTCAACCAAAATAAAGCGTAAAAGTCTTATCAGAACTAAGCTTGACTTTAAGAATATGCAACAAAGCCCCAAACAGCAAAGTGGACTAAGTAACACGACGCCTGAAGACACAAAGATAATAGATGTTGAGGAACCAAACATTGTTTATGATACAATGCCATTACAGGTAACACCAGAGCGCGCCACTGATCCACTAGGCTGTGAGGTCACTACGAGCCAACGTAACATACTCTTGAAAAACGTACAACCAACTAAACTTTGTATAATTAGTGATAATAATATTAATAATATCTTGCGTATTGCCGAAAACACATTTACCAAAGCAAAAATTTGTCATTATTGCATGCCTAAGGCGGGTGTTTCAGAACTACTGGCAACACTCGACCAAAAACTTGTAAACTATACTTTGAATGACTATTGCATTATTCTTATAGGGGAAAAAGACTTTCTAGTCTCGAGTGATTATGAAAAAATTGTTCTCTACATAAAATGTAAACTCGAAAAGATTATGCATACTAACGTTATCCTATGTTCTCCGAACTTTAAATTGAAGTTGAATGTGAATTTATTTAATACAAGAATAGAAGCTTTCAATCGACTTTTGTACCTAAGTAATCAATCTTTTAAATATGCATACATGTTTGACACCAATAACCAACTTGATTAAACATATGATATGTTTTCTAAATATACTGGCAAAGTCAATCAGAAAGCTATGGTTAATGTGTTCAACAACTTGAAAAACTATTTAATGTTATTTCCAAACTTTTCGTATGAAAATAACTGTAACAACGATAAGTTACGTATGATATATGATTATAAATGTATGGAAAAAGGCCAGTTACAACGCGGTACAATTCCTTACTACTTTAAAAAAATGACAAAATCCAACCAAGACAAAGAAACATTTCTTCGTCAGTAAAGACGTCTCTATTGAAGTAATTGTAAATGAGTCCATAGATGATTTATTGTGCAACCATTTAAATTTCTTCCATCAAAATATGTGTGGTCTAAATAACAAAAAAGATGCCTTGGAAATATACCTGGATAGTCTTAAAAGCGACATGAATTATGTATGTATTAGTGAGCATTTTCTTAACGAAGAACTAGCATCTCTGTTAAACCTCTCGAAGTATAACGTAGCATCATATAATACTAGAGCTAACAAGTTAAGAGGAGGAACCATTATTCTAGTTGACTTGGACCGAGAATACAAGGAATTGCCCTTAGCTAATAAGTTGTATAAAATTGATTGTTTTGAATTATGTTGTGTTAAAGATATTTTGACGGGTCTTTCCGTGTGTTGTTGCTATCGTACTCCTTATGACAAAACCTTTGACTCTTTTATGGAGCGGCTTGAAAAGCTATTAGAACATTTCTTTAACAAGAACTGTGTTATTTGCGGTGACTTTAACGTTGACTTACTGACTGAAAATAAGAAAAAGAATGACTTATTAAATTTATTGACCTGTTATAATTTTAGACCTCTAATTAAATCAACAACATTTATTCGCAATGACTCACGATCTTGTATAGACAATATGTTCACCAATTTACCAGAAAGCAGTGTAGTAAGCTGTGCAGTTGACCATAATGGCTTGGCAGATGGCCACGCGGGATTACTTTGTAGTACAGTCTTTGTGAGCAACGAATTATATAGAAGATCGAAAAACCGAGTATATCAAACTACAAAAAGAATATTTACTGCCAAATCCAGACTACATTTTAGAAATTTACTTTTGAATCATAACTGGAACGATTATGGAATAAATTCATTTATAAAACAATTTGAAGAAATTTTCTTAAGCTCCTTTAGAAAAAGAAAACTTCAAGTTAACCTAACACGTGACACACAACTGCGTTGGTTGACTAAAGGAGTAAAAGTTTCTAGTAAAATGAAACGATTTCTCTGTGCTGGCAAAGGAAATAAACAAAATGAGACTGTAATAAGTTATAGACAAAAATATATTATGTTGTATAGAAGAGTTATAAATATGGCTAAAAAGCTAACAATACAATCTAAATTAATGAAATCGAAAAACATCTCAAAAGATGTTTGGAAAGTGATAAACAAACACAAAAATAAGAGGGCAAGAAACAGAACTAAACTAATTTTGAAAACAAACAACACGATTGTATCAGAACCATCAAATATTGGGGATATCCTTGCGAAGCAGTTTGAATCTTACTCAACAAAAACTCAACACTCCACAAACGCGGCAATGGACATTCTGGAAAAAAGTGCAAAAAGGGTAACTAATAACCTCATCCTTGACCCGGTTACTCCTTATGAGGTATATGAAATAATAAAAGAGATGGATGACAAAAAGTCTTGTGGCTATGATGACATCCCCATTTCAGTAATAAAAGATAACATAGACATACTAGCAGAACCTCTAAGTGTTTTTTATAATAAATGTTTTGACGATGGCATTTTCCCAGACCAACTGAAAATTGCTAAAATTGTACCTGTACATAAAAAAGGTTCAAAAACTGATCCAAAGATGTACAGACCAATTTCCTTGCTGCCCATCTACTCAAAAATTCTAGAAAAATTGATTAAATCTAGACTACTGAGACATTTTAACTTAAATGGCGTGCTGAATAAAAGCCAATTTGGCTATCAAAAACGTGTTGGGACGCAAGACGCAGTATCTACTCTAGTTAAGGACGTAGTTAGTAGAATAAATGACAAACAGAAAGTAGCTGGGCTGTTCTTAGACTTAAGTTCAGCATTTGACACAATAGATCATAAATTGCTATTAGTAAAACTTGAGTATTACGGTGTGAGAGGCAAAGCTTTGGAACTTCTCACATCATATTTAAAAAATAGGAAGAATTTTGTAGAGCTTAAAGCAATAGTATCAATGACAAACTCTTCTTGTAACAACTTTCACAGTGAAGAAACATATAGGTCCAAACTGTCTACTGTACACACTGGCGTTCCGCAAGGTTCAATACTGGGTCCTATACTTTTTATAACTTTTGTTAATGACCTCATACTACATATGAGTGAAAAATCTGAGGGTTCTATCCAGCTGGTAGTATTTGCTGATGATACGAATGCTGTTGTATCAGCAGATAATATATATGACCTAAATACTATAGTAAATCAAACCTTAGACATATTTTATGAATGGTTCTCAGTAAATAGCCTAAAAGTCAATGCTAGCAAAACCAATGCTGTGCTGTTTCGTTCAACTTCCAAAAATAATGATAGCATTAACTGTGTTATTAGTGGCGAATCAGTGAATGTTGCACCTGCGGTTAAGTTCCTTGGAGTCTATATCGACTGTCAATTAAATTGGAAACTAGAGTTAACGCACTTAGAAAAGGCAATCAGCTCGGCCTGTTATGTGATAAAACGTCTTAGAAATGAAGTAGCTATGAAACATCTAAAGACGGTCTACTACGCACTAGCAGAATCCAAACTTATGTACAGTATACTCTTCTGGGGTGGAAGCTATAACTATAATGTACAAAAAGCGTTTGTACTCCAAAAAAGGGCGATTAGGACCATGGTTAGGATACAACAGCAAGACTCGTGCAGACCACACTTCATCGATTTAAATATACTAACGGTTCCTAGTTTGTACATTTTGGTCTTGCTTGCTCACTTGCACAAAAATATCCATGAATATGAGTCTGAAGAAGAAAGGCATATTAGAGAGCGGACAAGAAGAAAAGATCTACAGACAAAGCCCCATATGCGTCCTCATCTAAACGTTGCTAAGCATAATACCTACTACAATGCAGTTAAACTATTCAATAAACTGCCATTAAATATCAAGAGCCTTGTCTACACAAGCAGTTTTCATAAAAAGCTCAAACAGTTCTTGTTAAAAAAGTGTTTCTACTCTGTTGACGAATTTGTATTGAACCGAGAAACATCGACATTATAATTGACAATTTTTTTTTTTTCTTATTTATTTTTATAATTTGTTGTTTTTCATTATTTATTGTATTGTATTTCATAGACAATTTAATGAATTTCTCCCATAATAATTATATAATAATGTACATTTAGTTATAGAAAATTCAGACACAATGTAAAAATTGTTATTGAATAAAAACAACTAAACTAAACTAATCATTTCTTTCGTCTAAAACACTTTCAATCACTGCACAATTTTTAACGAATGCTCCATATACTTCAACTCATCTAGATTGATTCCTTGCATGTTAAGTGCGCGTGCACTAGATATATTCATGTTCGTAGGTAACTGCGGTAGAGTTATCAAAGGGATGTTTTCCACCTCGTCTGATTATTCAATCACACGGTGTCCTATCCGAATTCCATTGATTTCGTTGCCACAATATTTTGTGAGTGTAGTCTTTACTCTGCTATATAGGATCCAACTGTCAGAGTTGATTCTTTGCACCTTGACCTCTTCTAACAGTATTTGGTGCTGCGTGCAGTAAGTGAGGTCATCCTCAAATTTCGTCAATTGTACTATACAAGTACGTTCATAGTATAACGCTCGACTATCTTCAGTACATAAGAAGCTGGAACCAGCGGATAACAGGCGACACGGCTTTACAATCGGTAAGTAGTTTTCACCTTTCGCCAAAATGTAGGGATATTTAGGGAAAATAGATAAGGTTTTGTTTTGGGATTCATGGAAAATTGGTTATGCATACATTTTAAAATAATCATATGTAGAGTTATCTATTAATGGTACTTCCATTATGAATACAATCTGATTATCTTTAATATATGATTTTACACAAATAGTTTCTTCTAATTTAATTAAATTACTCTCGGCGCATACACTAAGTTCTCTGATTTAGAAATACATTTCATATGATATAATAATTCTGTAAAGTTTACAACAGATTGGTGTAATATGGACACCCTAATTAATGCTAAGGCAGTTTCAAGTTCACTTAGTCTAATAAATATAGTACGAAAGCTACTTATGAGAATATTGAACAATCCAAGAACATGTTTTAAAAATCCAATTGTCTTGTTTAACACTTAAATTTCTTAATATTAATTCAAGCTTCTGTAGGCGGTTATCTAATTGTATAGTATTCTGATTGATAGTTTCCGATGTATTTATAAAGCTATCAAACGTTTTAGAGACCATGTTTGCCTTTTTGACATCTAAAGAATAAAGAATAGAATAAAGAATAATTTATAATTTACATCATAATTTGATTATTGTTTTTATTTAAGATGAGTCTATCGAATATTATCGCAATATCTTTTCCGTTAAATGCTCATACAACACTTTCGTCCGTTTTGCATGACCCTTAACTAGTTTTTGGAAATAACGTTTTTCTAATTCTACATTATATGGACTTCCACTATCTGTGTGTCCGAATACAATTTCGAATGGAGTAAGTTCAGTAACAGAATGAATAGAATGATTATATGCCATAACTGAATATGTCATGACCGATGCCGCATCGGTACATCGCTTTTCATATTTGGTAATCTGTAAATTTCGATGATTGTGGAATGGAACCGTTCAATAAGACCCATTGAGTTTGGATTATTTGGTGTACCGATATGAAGTTCTACTTTATGGAAATTTAAAAATTCTTCAATGAGTTCATTGTTAAATTCGGTTCCCGGATCCGAACTTATTTTTCTAGGAATACCGTAGCACGAGAAATATTTTAGTAAGGCTCTTATTACCTCTGGAGTTGATTTTCCTTGTATCTCTATTGCCTGTCCTAATTTGCTAAATGCATCAATAAGGGTCAAATAAGTTTTCCATTCTATACTAAAAGTATCTATAAAAATCTCTTGAAATGGGGCATGCTGTGTCTGTGTTAACTGTAAAACGGGTTTAATAGGTTTTCTGTCGTATTTCATCTTCTGGCATGCTTCACACGCGTTTATAACTGCTGTAATTGTTTCTTGCATTCTATCCCAATAGTAAGTTCTACGAATTCTAACTAATGTTTCCTTAATACCTCTGTGGCATGTCTTACCCTTATGATATTTTTCTATCACTGCTTTTTGTTCTTCCTCATCCTCAATAAAAACTACTCTTTCAGTGCAATCAAATAATTGGACCATATCCTTTTTGAAAAGTTCAATAACTAAATTGCCAAATAATTTTCGATGCTCTTTTTCTTCAAAATAGATAAAGTATTTAACCTTGGGTCTTACGTATAGCTTTAAAAATTCTTTTACTAAATCGGGATTATTTGTGGGTAAGAAAACCTCTAATATCTTTTGTTTTTCTCTTGATAGATTTTTAACTTGCATATCATTTTTAAACCATGAGTATACTATAATTTGGTTAGGCTTTGTATCAATTGCCTCATGAAAAATTGGTATTCCTGTTGATTCCAAATCTTGAGCTGAATGTATTGTCTGTGACCTACTGGATTCTGATCTAACGGGGTAATTGGGACTAGACAAGTTTTCCGGCATAGGGCTAGCTGTTAACGTTTCACTGGAGTCTGATATTGTTATCGTTGATGAGTCATTTCGTTATGTCCTTTTTTCTAATGTTAACATTTCTATTTCTGTAACTACGTCGTAGTTTTGGGTAAGGGGTATCTCAGTACAGCATCTATTTTGTCGTCGTTAGGTCTTAGTCCGTCTTTAGTAATAGTGTGTCCAAGGTAAAGCACTTCTTTCCTGAGAAATTCAGATTTGTCAAGCTGTATTTTTAAGTTAGTCTCTCTAATTCTGTCAAAGATAGTTCGTAGCTTATATATGTGTTATTCTAGACTGTTAGAGTAGATAATAATGTCGTCTAAGTATACCATACAATGGATTCCTTGGAGTCCGCGTAAAACGTTGTCTATTGTTCTCTGAAAGGTTGCGGGCGCTGTTTTTAAACCGAATGGCATTCTGACAAATTCAAAATGTCCATTTTGTGTGCTAAAAGCAGTTTTCTGTCTATCCTGTTCTTCTACTTCTATCTGATGATATCCACTAGCCAAGTCAAGCGTGCTAAAGTAAGTACTTTTTCCAAGTTTGTCAAATAAGTCAGTAATGTTGGGTAAAGGATATTTGTCGTCAATCGTTATGTCGTTTAGTCGTCTGTAGTCTATCACCATTCTATACTTCACTTCACCAGATGCATCTGTCTTTTTAGGTACAAGATGCACAGGTGCACTCCACGGTGAATGGGATTCTCGGATTACATTGTCTTTTAATAGTTTTTCAACCTGTTTATTAATTTCACCTTGTATAAATGGAGATTGTCTGTATGGTTTTACATATATGGGATCTTCGTTCTGAGTACGTATGCGGTGTTTAACTTGATTTGTAAAAGATAAGGGAATTTGATCGCAATAAAATATGTCTTTATACTCGCGACAGAGCTGTAATATTTTTTGGTGTTCTTCGTTATTGGTGTGGTCGAATCGTAGTTTAAATAAATTTTCGTCAAGAAGTCTATTCGTGTCTATGTCAGTATCAGATTTTGTAAAGTTAATCGGAATTTCGGTATTGTTGAATTCAGTAACTGAAAAAGGTTGCGTAATGGTTAATCGTTTTGGTTCATCTAAGGTATAGGATAACTGTTAAAGCATAGCTGTTTGTACAATTTACTATGGCACTAGGCATTCGTAGGCCTGTCGCAAATTCTTGATAGTCGAGGATAGCTTCCCCTGAGTGTTGATCGGTGGGCAATTTAACGCGTTGTTCCGAACGTGCAGGTATGTCGATAATGTAGTTTAAATTTTTATTAATTATGGGTATGCTATTTGTATTTGTGTGATGAGCACGAATATTTGTTTCTGAGTCATGGATGTTTTCTATGTATATAAGTATTTATCTATCTATATAAGTATGTATATCGTCGCCTGGTACCCATAGTACAAGCTTTGCTTAGTTTGGGACTAGGATGATCTGTGTGACATTGTCCCAAGATATTATTATTATTATTATTTGTCTTTAAAATTTTGTTCTTCAAGTCAATAACTGCGCCTAGTTGTTGCAAGAGGTCATTTCCGATCAGTCCATCATAGTTTATATCAACGTCATATAAATAAAATTTATGAAAATCAATAACGAAAGTAGGCAAGAGAGGTATGTCCATAACTTCGTCATGTCTACTCGATGCGTGGGTGCTAACAACTTGGAAAGGTTCTTTTCGAATAAATTGTCCAAAATACTGGTAGGCTTTTTGGGGACTAATGAATGACCGCATGCTTCCGGTGTCAATCATCATTATACCGTCTATTTCCTCTAAGTAAATGTGTGGAAGTTTTAAATTTGGATCACAATTTAGTTCTAGGACTTCTTGTCTATAGAGGCTGTTTCGGGAAAGTCCGTAATTTGGGGTACGTCAGTCTGTTCAGAGTCATCTTCGTATCGTAATTCCATATTATTTTCGCCTGTAGTGGCGTAGTCTAATCCATCTGCATCGTAAGTGTAAGGGTCATAGTAATAACTATTGTCATTATAAGAATAGTCAAAATCGTCTGTAGTATTTTCGTTTAATTTAAAACCTTGCTGAAAATTTGGCTTAGGCGCGACTGTCCGCATTGAAACGTCGGTAACTTGGTGTTGAGGTTTTTGAATTTGTTGATTCTGAAAAGTTTGTTGCGTTCCAAATTGTTGGGGTGGCTTATAGCCAAACTGTTGGGGTGGTTTATAACCAAACTGCTGGGGTGGTTTACATCCGAATTGTTGAGGGGGTCTATATCCGAACTGTTGAGGGGGTCTATATCCGAACTGTTGAGGGGATCTGTATCCGAACTGTGGACGAACCGTGCCCATATTTTGTGGGGTACCGAAAGTAAATTTAGGGATTGCGCTATTATTTGGTAACATAGGTCTAAAACTAGTGGGTTGTGTAAAATTTTGCTTTGCACTGGAATGAATGTGGGATGTGTTACCGTGTATGCGATTCCGCATCGTGTATTGTTCTTGGAAATTAACTTCCTCAAGTACAACACTTAACGCACTTTCCAAGTCCGCAGGAGCCTTCAATCTCACTATCCGTACCATGCTTTCCGGTAGATTGTATAAAAAAAACATTTAGAGCAGTATTATTATATATAATTAATTTGGCACGCTTTAAGTCGCTATCTTCGATAGAATTCACTTTCGATATTAATAATGACCGAACACTTTGGATTCTATTACAAAATTCTAGTAAACTCTCCCCGGATTTTATTTTTAATGATTCTAATTCTATGTTAATACACGCTTCTCTACGAGGGTCTCCAAAATGTTGGATAAGTAATTCTTTTAAACTAGTCCACGTAACAATATCTTCACGTTCTGATAAGAGGGCAGCTGCGTTCTCTGTAAGTCTGCTAGTTAACACATTGTAGGTATATATATAAATTTTGTTCCTCATTATCCTTCGAATTATACCTTTCGATTATATATTCACATTTTCGAAGATAAAGGTTTAATTGCCGTTTATCCCCTTTAAACAATGCTACTAATTGAATAATTTCTCTAGGGATCAATTGTAAAGATGTCATGGTCAAAGAGTACGAAATAAATCAGAGAAGGCAACGATTATTACACGATTATTCTAATTATATGAAAAGTTTATCACATACATAAAACACAAGTATATAACAAACATCAATTACACAGTATTAAATAAAATAGAAAATTAAAACACAATATATTTTTGAAAATGTTAGGAATTTTTAAGAAAATTCCTTAATTAATTAATTATAAT
Source organism: Pseudoips prasinana (assembly GCA_951640165.1). Classification (NCBI taxonomy): domain Eukaryota; kingdom Metazoa; phylum Arthropoda; class Insecta; order Lepidoptera; family Nolidae; genus Pseudoips; species Pseudoips prasinana. Next base: position 8,125,679 of record OX621236.1, read on the forward strand.
TAACATTAAATGAATTTATATTACGTTAATGATCAATTTTAAGATCAATTAAGTAATTATATTTATTTTTTGTATAAAGTAATATAAAATAATCACTCTTCTTTTATGTTCTTACATCTATGGTTTAGTTTAATTCTTAGAACAAACGATAGCTCAGTAGAAATTGATACTGCGACAACCGACAAGTTACACTGAGCGAAGTCTTATCTCACTTGTAACAATTAAATACATTTAAAAACCCAATTATGGAATATAGGAGGTTAAGGAAAGAAGGATTGGCGAAAAGTTTTACTCACCAACCGACTGCCACTCCCATATTCTTCGTTTCTTGATCACAAAAGAAATTTATTTGGTTCGCCGGATATCCCTATTCGCGCGAATTTAGTGTTTTTCTTTAGAAAATATAGTAACTCGCCGAAGTTATTGGAATTATCCGGTACGGGCTGCGCCACTTTTGGTTTGAGAACGTATGAAAGGGTTTTTAAAAACTAAAAATTAAAATTAATTAAAATAAAATAATACGTCTACACCGATTTGGAGGTGATTTAATATTGAAATATAAAAGTAGCGGGCAGATACATCCGGCGAAGCAGAGACGGCTGTATCTGCATAAAAACAATTCTTAGAAGTTTATCCCTTAGTAAGCATAAACTATATTAGAGTACTAATGTAAGGCAGAGGGGCGAGGTGTATTCATAACTACCTACTAAACAAGTCTTCTTTCATTATTACACCACAACACGTCTTCACTATAATTATTATAAACATCAGTCTTCTTTAATACGTTTAATCATAGATTTATTTGTTAATCTTGTAAAGTTTAGAAATTTTGTAATCATATCAAATATTATTTACACATAATAAATGACATAAAAATAAAGGTAAGTAACTTACTTATAATGAAGGTAAACCCTCGAAATAATTATTATGTAGACAAATAGTAGATATAAAAATCTACACTGTGGTGAGTCATACACTCATCACATTATCGTTGAGCTGAACAATTGTGAATCAAAGTACTTACTACATAGATATATGTTTATATTATATATCTAAAACACAAATATTACACAACAAATATACCCGAATAATTTAAAAAAATAAAAATAATACATTACAAAACTATGACTTTGTATTTGACACAAGGATCTCTAAAACTTTATGTTTTTATCATTTCGGAGATACATTTAATTCCGGTGGACTGTAATTGGTATAAAAGTCCACCGAATCCACTAAAATGATAACACTGAGATGATAAAATAGAGGTTAGTTCTATATTTAACTCCGAAATAAATTATTAAAAAAATATGAACACTACTCAAACAAAACAGTACTTACGGCGAAGTTAATAAATAATTTTGAAACAAATTAAACGAATCTAGCCCGAGTTATAACAGCCACCGAAATGAAACTATTTTTGTCCCCATATCACTGAAATGATAAACTTACCTTTTTGGTGGGAAACCGCAAGACATTGGGACCAGTGTGTTTATGCTGAGATCTCGAGTCGGACTGATCCGAAGTGAGGAAAGTTGACAGAGGCGTAACAACGCAATGTTGACGTGGCTATTCTACTAAAACTTACTGTCCTCTGAAATGATAACTTTTTTCCAGACAAAAGTTGACTGCCTGTAAAATCCATGAGAAAGAAGTTAAACAAACAAAAATAGTTTTATTTGATCGAATATATTATAACTTAATGATAACAAAATCAATTTAAGTCCATATTACGAATGTATTTGCAGGGGAAGGTATTTTATGAGAGGAATTGGGTTCAGGACAGGCCACCGTGATGATAAAATAACACTTTATAATTTTTTTTCGGTCTATTAGAGGGTAGAAATCTATGATTTTTTTTGTCAAGGTAGAGAAGTAACTACATTCGTTGTTGAGAAAAAAATGTAAAATAAAAAATATGCACATTGCACCACCATTCTCAGGTTTGCCGTGTATTTTTTTTGGTTGGGCAATTCACCCAGAGAGAGATGTAATGCCATTCAAATTATTTGTAAAATAGTGATGGAAAAGACGGTGCGAATCACCTGCAATATTTTCTTATTTATTTACATACTTAGACAGAAAACTGTGCCATTCCAGAGCCCTCTTAGGGTACGTGTCCCTACCATCTGCAACATGGCGAGACAAAACGGGAGCGCCGGTCGTGTCGCTAGGCGTCTCATCGGATCATGAGAGTGATAGAATAGAAAGTGTTCCTGTGTTTGCGCACACACTTGTTCACTATAATATGTCCCGCGGAGATGGCTTATCTCTATTTAGACTGGCCGCCGTGGTGTCCGTTATGCTAGCGTACACCAGAACTGCAACGAGTTAGTTTCTATGCCAAAAAACTCTGTGTAAATACTGCTCAAAGGTGCTTTGTCGCGTCCGTTTGAGCATATCTGTACCTGTACTATGAACAGAAATTAACAGGGTTTTTTACTTATTCCCCTGCGAATTCGCATAAAGTATTTACACTAATAGAGGCAGAATTTCACGCACTATTTATATATATAGCATTCATTACAAGAAAAGTTCCCTTTCTATAAGAACTACTATGTGTACGCTGCCATGACGCCAGCTCCGAATGTCATTGAAAAGTCTTGTTCAATATCTCTGTTCCTACAAGAGCAATCGTTATGAAATTTTGCATAGCGGGAGAAGTATTAGAACAGTATTTTTGTGTCCAAATCTGTTGCTTTACAATTAGCCGTTTTCGAGTACGGCCATGTGTACGCTAGCTTGATCGTGACGCTAGCGTACATAGTGAAAATGGTGTTTATTTCCTAAACTAAAGAGGAAGATTTTTTTTTATTTTTACAGTAATTAGGCAGTATTTACACAGAGTTTTTTGGCATAGAAACTAACTCGTTGCAGTTCTGGTGTACGCTAGCATAACGGACACGCCGCCGTGGCCGAAATTCTGCTAGGAGGGCAGTATTATTATTAATTCCTACTGCTTATAAAAGTACATTGCGGTAGTGTTGTTATTATCCTAATCGAAATACATAGGCGACTCCTCCAAACGTGCCGTCACATGAAACTAATATTATAAAAGCGAAAGTTTGTGAGTGTGTATGTTTGTTACGATTTTAATAAAATTTGGTATGGGGTTAGCATACACCCTGGACTAACACATAGGCTATAATAAGCTGTGCCCCACGGTTTTACCCGCGTTCAACTTTATAAATTATCACAGCTCCTCCCCCGTAAGTGATAGCGTGATAATATGTAATCTATATGTTGACCCGACCTCTCAGTAACATTCATGCAAAATTTGAAGTAAACCCATGCAGTACTTTTTGAGTTTTTGAGTTGAGCCCGGACATACATACAGACAAACAGACAAACATTCTAAAAACTATATTTTTGTCTTCGATTTCGATAGTAGATCACGCCCCAAGTATCATTTAAAAAAAATGTTCTATGTACAGTTTTGAATTTCCTACGATTTTATTATATGTATAAATTTATAAAGTTTAACGCGGTTAAAACCGCGGGGCACAGCTAGTGTTACATAATTCCAGGAATAAATTCACATGCCGAAACTAATGCTGATATGAACAATTTTAACCTTCTCCTTTCCTCTCCTCAGACGGAACCTATCAGCGCCACCTTCTTCAGGCAGCTGGGAATGGGAGCGATGCTTCACGTATGATGCCAACTGGACCCAAGTCCTGCAGACGATGATGCCGCCTAGTAACGATACGCCTCTAATCCCATGCCAACACGGATGGGAATTTGACTTCACAGACATACCCTATCCGACTATTGTTACTGAGGTATATATAACACCACTTTGGTTTTCAAAGCCTTTTCCTATTTGTATAAGAGGTGACTCCCCGCCTAATTAATCTACCAAAGAAACTAAAAAACAAACTAAAGTTTGGTAAAAACTTGAAACCGAGATTTTACCTATTTATTGGTGTGATAGAGGGAAATAGTTGAGTTCGGGTTCAGTAAGCCTCATCTCTCTCTCATCTCTTTTATCAAATGTAGGTATCGTTGGCGACGCCGCGGCCGCCGCGAGGTGGACCCCGGCTTGATTCTATTGAACTTGACGGTCACCGTAGCCTAGTTGGTAGTGCTCCTGCCTACGAAGCTGGTGGCCCTGGGTTCGAATCCTGGTAAGTGCAAATATTTGTGTGATGAGCACGAATATTTGTTTCTGAGTCATGGATGTTTTCTATGCATATAAGTATTTATCTATCTATATAAGTATGTATATCGTCGCCTGGTACCCATAGTACAAGCTTTGCTTAGTTTAGGGCTAGGATGATCTGTGTGACATTGTCCCTAGATATTACAGATACCTAACTAAAGTTTGGTAAAAACTTGAAACCGAGATGTTACCTATTTATTCGTGTGAAAGAGGGAACTAGTTACCCTTGAGTCCGGGTTCAGTGAGCCTCCGACTATTATCAAATGTATCGTTGGCGACGCCGCGGCCGCCGCAAGGTGGATCTACTGTTTGGCTTGATGCTATTGAACTACGGAGAAACATGGTGCCTCTATGTGTCCATTACTTACAAAACTTCAAGGGCACATGAGCTGTCAAAAAACCATTTATAAAATGGACAAAGTATAGCGGGTCGGTTCTTAGGTATGTTTAGACTTAAGGCGTTTGAACACCAACTTCTATTCTTGACGATACCATACTGTGCAAGTGTGATTCTTAAAAAAAGTAACTACTTACATGTCGACCCCGTTTTGTGTGTTTGATGCACATACATGCATGTGATTGGCAAATGCTTGCTTTTCACGCCGGAAGTCGTGGGTTCGATTCCCACCCAGGACAGATATTTGTGTGCATGAACATGTCTGTTTGTCCTGTGTCTGGGTGTTATTATCTATACAGGTATATATTTACAAAAGAAAATTAGTAGAATGTAGTATATCAGTTATCTGGTTTCCATAGTACAAGCTCTGCTTAGTTTGAGATCAGAAGGCCGTGTGTAAATAATGTCCCAGGATATTATTATTATTATTAAGTCTATTTATCATGTTAGCTTAATGACGTCCACTGCTGGACAAAGGCATTCCCCAAAAATCTATATCAAAGACTATAATTTATATCAATGATTTTTTGTTTTAAACAGTATTTTCCTAATTACAGAGAGAATGGGTGTGCGACAAAGCAAGTTACGCGCCGACAGCGCAGGCGATGTTCTTCGTCGGCGCGCTGCTGGGCGGCGTCTTGTTCGGATGGGTCGCTGATAGCTTTGGGCGAATACCTGCGCTCATAGGTACGTAGATATAAAGAAGACCTTCACGGGTACGTGTTACTTGCGCTGGTGTGGACACTTTTTACAATAATATAGTCCTGTAGTCGTCAAGATTGCCAAATATTGCATTTTACTTGGTGATGGGTCCTGACCAACGTCATTTTGGAGTACGGTATCGAAAATACATAAACGATGAAATAGGTATTATTGGACACATATCGCTAGTTTTTTTGGGACGCTATGTAGCAAAAGCCACTATTTGGCTTGTTCTAAAAAAGGTCTTGTCCAATTTGCAACATCAAAACCATTTCTGGGGGCTGTGTTATAGAAAAACCGACATCCATTTATTTACGTACATTACTTTAAAATACTCTGATTGTCTAATGGACAGATTACAAAAGAAAAAAGAATAAGTTGTCATTAAAATATTAATCTTACAAGATGACCGAAATAGATTTGTCCAAAGTAAATACAGTTTTATGTCGAAATACGCGAGCGAGATAGCCGCACACTGAGTACTGCGCCTCAGGCTGCGTTTTCACCAGAGACATGCGAGGTAGCTGCGTTCCGAGGATGTATAATGACGCTGTGAAACGATGTGAACGTATCCCCCAAAATTATGCTTGGCCGCTGAGCGCTGCGAAGATACGTAATGACGCTGCGAAACGATGCGCAGATGTCCATCTACCCCTAACAATCACCGTATAGTAACAGAGTGCAGTTTCTCGTTGGCGTTTGTCTCTAGCACACATCCCTCACACATGTTTTTCGCCTCCAACTCTCGCTTGGTTTGAACGTACAAAAACCTCGCTCCGCTAAGCCGTTTTCACAGAAGCTACGCTGAGCGAGGCTACGAAAATGAGGCGAATCTATAGTTTTTTAACAAGGTTTTGTAGCAAGGTTTTATAACAAACTATTTTTAGACCAAATGCAGGTAATAACTACACTAAGTCCCCGCTGTAAGCTCGTCATGCTCCCATAGCGTTATTGCTAGCTTTGGCGATTTGGGGCGGGTCCTTTCCCTCCGTCTAAAATGGCAAGGGAGACGATGGCCTGCCCACACGACTTTCCCGTGAACGGGGTGCTTCATAAAGTGAATGTTCGAACTTTTCTATACCTCGTAACACAAAATATATTTTGACTTACCCCTTGTTTCAGGTTGCAACCTGGCAGGTGCAGTGGGCGGCATAGCAACCATTTTTACAACGGATGTATGGGATTATACCCTCTGTAGGTTTATTGTGGGCATGTGCTTCGACAACGTGTTCATGATGATGTACATCTTAGGTAAGTCGACGCAATAAATTAAAAGGGTTAGGACAAGTTTAATAAATTAAAAAATTGTACCTGTTGCCGACCTGTGTGAGTTTTGGCGATTTTTCTCCTACCTCTGCCTACAACGTGAACATAATGTAATGTTACCTGAAATATACTCAATACTCAATAATTTATTTCGTTCCATAATGTAATATACAGATGTTATGACATTGAAGTAACATGCTTTAATGTAGTAAGAAAGCTTTTGGGTCTAATTCTCGAGTAATTTTAATTGTTAAGCATTCATAGGTAAAGCTAAAAAGAAATAAATAAGTAAATTAGTACAATATAATAAAAAGGAATAAAAATGTAGTAAAGAAATCAATATATCATTAGCATACACATAATGCATATGCAATGCAATAAAATTAAATAAGAAAATATTTTGGTATTTTATGTATTCTGTAAATTAGTGGTTTTCTCAGGCAACCTACTTAGAGAGGAAATGAGCACTATGCTGTTCCTCAATTAATTGTTGCTACCGTTTAGCGCTACCCAAGAATCACATATAGGGTTATTAGAGCTTAAAGCTATAGAAGCGGCAGCAATCGAGGGTTTCGTTTATTTCGCCCTGAGCTCAAAGATATCTTCCTAGTAGTCCTGTTACTAAATAAACTGGCAACAATATAAACTTCGCTGTGTGGTGACGGCGAAGTATATCATCACCCCATCTCATCCCGTGGGGGGCGTACAAGTCTTCCCAAGAGAATATCTAACGGGCAGCATCGTTTTTCTGGGACTATGACCATCGCTAACCCGTCTGCCAAGCGTGGCAATTATGGCTTATCCCCCCATTCTTTGGGGAGGCTTTTGCTTAGGAGTGGACGTAATTTGGCTGACATGATGATGGTGATGAATGTAAACTATTGCCCTTTGTCCACAGTATTAGAGTACGTGGGTGCCCGCTACCGAACAATGGTGGCCAACATGTCCATCGCGTTGTTTTTCGGCGCGGGTGCTATCAGTCTGCCCTGGATAGCGCTGGCGCTCAAAGATTGGCGGATGCTCATCTGGGTCACATCCATGCCAATGTTTCTAGTCATTTTAGTTCCATTCATTGTCCCGGAAAGTGCCAGGTAGGTGCCCAAATTCTTAACACTATTTAAACTCCTAACAAGCATACTTACCTGATGGTAAGCGGTATCGGTAGTCTAACTAAGATCACAATCGGGGACATAACTTGAAGACCATTAAGTAACCTTATTACTCCTTTGATAAATGGGTTCCACGCAGTCTGCACTGCAGTCTCTTAACAAAATGATGTCAAAGTGTTCATTCCACACATTCAATATCCAATAATGCTGACACTTTAAGAATAATACAGGCATAAAACCTTACCATAGAATGCAATTTAGGAAAGCAATACTTAAGAAAAAATTGATATACTCATATTCACTCTCGTATTTACTCTCGTCGTTAAGAGCGTAACTAGTATGAGTGACAACCAGAAAGGACTGGCTTTCACTTTTTTAAATATTGCTTTGCTTTTTTTAGGAGGTTTTCATGGCTTCCCTTTCATATACTCGTACTTGACGTATTATTACTTTTTTAATACTAATTGTCAATAATTTAGTAGTTAGGTACGAGTTTTAAAGTGTCAAAATTTTCTCGGAAAGTTTCGTCGCCAGTTACTTATTTTTACTCTGCTGAGTGTCTAGATTTTATGCATGATTATTATTTTTAATTCAAGATGGTTGCTGACTCGTGGGAAAGTCAACGAAGCTGTGGCAGTGCTGAGAAAGTTTGAAAAGATTAACAAGACCAAAGTACCGGATGACGTTATGGACGAGTTTATTGTAAGTTACATAGATGCAGGCAGACTTTTATGCAATGGAACGGGCCTCACTGTTGCTCAATCCAATGCAGGCCAGGGATTGGTGTTTTAAGCATTGCCTTAACCACTGGGCCACAAGCACAGTCACAGTAAACTAATACTATGTTTTTATTGGTAGGTGTCAGCTTCACGAAGCAAACAAAATAAAGAAGAGCGAGAGTCACTCCTGGTTCTGATGAAGAACCCTCCGCTTCGGATCACTATGATCCTGATGGTGCTTGTGTACATGGTGTGTGCCCTTATTTTTGACGGCCTCGTGCGAATGTCAGACGCCTTTGGACTGGACTTCTTCCTACAGTTTACGCTCACATCTGCCACTGAGGTTCCTTCTATTACGTTACTAGCGCTGGTATTAGATAGGTAAGACTATTCTAAAGAGCTAGAAGTAGACAAGTCGAAAGTGTAACATTACTAAAATATTGTGTTTATTTTCAGGTGGGGTCGCCGAAACCTGACAATCGCGCCCTTAACCATTTCTAGTGTATTAATACTTATCACCATGTTTGTGCCTAAAGGTATTACATTTGTAGTTATTTATTTTTATATTGATTCATAATTTTGAAGTAAAACTCCTTTACTCACGCTTGACTTGAGGAGCAGGCTGGTAAATGCGTGACGTAAGCGTTACGAAAAGTGTGACTGGGCGAGATGAACGGAAGTTGAGAGGGATAAGTTAGTAATGATAGAAAGAGAGAGAGTTACATTTCGTATATTGTTGTAGGTGCAACAGAGTGGTGCCATCACATTTTCTCTAATAGCACGTTTCGTGTATATAATAAGTTTAACTTCAGTCCTGTGATCTTGCAAAGCACACTTGTTTTTTTTCTTGCATGTATGCTTTCTGTGACGTCCAATATAATTTGTTCAAATTGATTGTTGGTGGGTTATATATTATAATGTCCTTCTACTGTAGCTATGCTGTTCACAGGCGTGCCGCAAGCAGTGCTGGCTATAACGGCGCGGTTCTTTATCAACATGTGCTATAACGCGGTGCTGCAGTGGGTCACGGAGCTGCTGCCCACGCCGGTGCGCGCGTCGGGTTCCTCCACCATGCACATGAGCGGCTACGCGGCCGCCATCATGTCGCCCTACATTGTGTTCTCGGTGAGTCACACACTACATGTGCTACAACGTGGTGCTGCAGTGGGTCACGGAGCTGCTGCCCACGCCGGTGCGCGCGTCGGGCTCCTCCACCATGCACATGAGCGGCTACGCGGCCGCCATCATGTCGCCCTACATTGTGTTCTCGGTGAGTCACACACTACATGTGCTACAACGTGGTGCTGCAGTGGGTCACGGAGCTGCTGCCCACGCCGGTGCGCGCGTCGGGCTCCTCCACCATGCACATGAGCGGCTACGCGGCCGTCATCATGTCGCCCTACATTGTGTTCTCGGTGAGTCACACACTACATGTGCTACAACGTGGTGCTGCAGTGGGTCACGGAGCTGCTGCCCACGCCGGTGCGCGCGTCGGGTTCCTCCACCATGCACATGAGCGGCTACGCGGCCGCCATCATGTCGCCCTACATTGTGTTCTCGGTGAGTCACACACTACATGTGCTACAACGTGGTGCTGCAGTGGGTCACGGAGCTGCTGCCCACGCCGGTGCGCGCGTCGGGCTCCTCCACCATGCACATGAGCGGCTACGCGGCCGCCATCATAGTTAGTTAGTTAGTTAGTTGGGCGATTGGTTTCCGCACTTAGCCTCCCAATTGGGCCATTGTACGTGAACTTATTTGTCTACTCAAACCATTTTAGTTCCATCCAGAAGTCCAAGAGGCCTCGAAAGCTTGGCTTGAGTACTTCCTGCAGTGTCTTCGGATCGTTTAGGAACTTTGCCCGTTGGCTGGCAACGCTATTGCAGTGTAGCAGTACGTGTGCCGATGTTTCTTCAGATTCAATGCATCCTCTGCACAAGGGGCTGTCTGTGACGCCAATCTTGAAGAGGTGTTTGTTTAGTGTGCAGTGTCCGGTGATTATGCCTATCACCATGCGCAAATCTTTTCTGTTCAGATGTAGTAGACTGCGTGATAGACGTTTGTTCAGAGATGGTAGAACTTCCTTAGTCTGTCTGCATGATTCTAGATCCATCCACTCTTTTTCATGTTGCTGCGTGGTTTTTTCACTAAGCCATGTTTTCAGTTGGTTAAAGGGTATGGGTACTAGAGGTTCTGGTCCCACTATCCTCGTTTCTGAGCCCTTTCTTGCCAGCTGGTCCGCAGTGTCATTACCCAGAGAGCCGCTATGGCCCCGGATCCACTGTAGTGTAACTTTGTTGTCAGATGCTATGTTTTCGAGTGCACAATGGCACTCCATGATGAGACCACTGTTGAAGTTGTTGCTCTTTAAAGCCTGGAGTACAGAAGCACTGTCTGAGATAATGCGTATGGATTTCCCGCGCACCATTCTAGACTTGACTGCTGTTGCAGCTCTAATTATTCCCACGCATTCCGCTTGGAAAATAGAGTTTAGGCTTCCTAGAGTAGTCGATATATTGATGTTTAGGTCACTAGAGAAGACGCCGGCTCCTGTGCCTTTATTTGTTTTAGATCCATCCGTGTATATCCTAACTTCGTGGATACCGGAACTGTCCTTGGCTTCTTCTTGAAGTTGGATTGCGTAGTTTTTATCAAAAACGAAAGTTTTTGGGATTATATCACATGTCGCGTCAATCATTGGGAGCGTCTTCTGTATGTCATCCATGAGACGCGTATGCGTTTCCCTGTTATTTTGCTTCCACAAACCAGCTTTGTTAAGCCTTATGGCTGTAACCGCGGCCTCATGTTGAACTACTAGGTGCAACGGTCTGAGGTTTAGTAAGGCCTCAAGGGCCGCGGTGGAAGTCGTTCTCATGCTTCCTGTCGTTGCTAGGCATGCTAGTCGTTGGAGGCTTTGTAGTTTGGCCCTTGCGGTGCCTGTTTGGGTTCTGGGCCACCATACAACGGCGCCATATGTTATCATTGGGCGTATTATCATTTTGTAAAGCCATAGGGTTATGGAGGGTTTCAAACCCCATTTCTTCCCTATGAGTCTTCTGCATTGCCAGAAGACTGAGCGGGCTTTGTCGGTTTTCACCTCTATGTGTCTATCTATATAGTTGAGCTTACTATCGAGAGTTAAGCCTAGGTATTTGACCTCCGATGAGAGGCTCAATTTAGTGCCAAACAATATTGGTAGGTCCATAGTGTTTGGTTTTCTCTTGTTTGTGAATAGGACCATTTCTGTTTTCTTTGGATTGACTGTTAATTCGTTTTGGTCGCACCATTGTTCTACGATTTTGAAGGCAGATTGCATGCGGTTACAAATCATGTTTTCTGAGTTGCCCTTTATCAGAATCGTGATGTCATCAGCGTAGCCGACGGTGTAGTAGCATCTTTGGTTAAGGCGTCGTAGTAAATCATCCACCACGATGTTCCATAAGAGGGGTGAGAGTACACCTCCCTGGGGACAGCCTTTTGCCACGATACCTCTCGTGGTGGAGTTTACTGTGAACCTTATAGCTCTCAGCCTTAGGAGGTTGTCAATCCAGCCACTAATAGTTTGATCCGCTCCAAGTTTGGCAAGGGAGTATTTGATGCTATTTGCGGCCGCCATCATGTCGCCCTACATTGTGTTCTCGGTGAGTCACACTCAACATGATGACGGGCCGGTTGGCGTGGTTGGTCCCACCCAGGAGACATATTTGTGTGCATAAACATACCTGTTTGTCCTGAGTCTGGGTGTAATTATCTATATAAGAATGTATTTACGAAAGAAATGTTGTCCATGTAGTTGTCTGGTTTCCATAGTACAATTCCATGGCTGTGAATAATGTCCCAGGATTTTATTATTATATTGTATCATATAAAATACTTCTACTTTGGACATTTACTTTGGAACAAGATTCAATAACGACCAAAACCGCCATAGGCCATAGAACGTGAAGTTCCGGCCAAGAAAGAATAGCAGAGCCAATCCATACCGATCCGTGGATGTCGTAAAAAGCGACTAAGTGATACACCAGGTAATCGGGCAGCAGCGCCTCGTGTGTACTAGCTACCACCTCACAGCGGTCGCCAACTCACAAGCCAAGCGCGGTTACAAAGGCTAACCTCACCAAATTGCAACGTTGGAGAAACCTTTGGGAGAGGCCTTTGTCCAGCAGTGGACGATATCAGGCTGATGGTGATAAAAACCGCCATATCTGATATGTAACGTCCCTACAACTGGCTTTCCCAAGAGTGATTCATAGGAAAAAGGAAGTAACTAGTGTGGCGGTTGCTGGTAATAAAACCACATAAATAAGTTTAAACTGGACTGTATTGAAATAATGCACAAATAGGTACAATTTTATACGTTACACTGGCAGGTGATGAATTGTGACTGACTTAAGTCCGATCACTTGAACGTAATGAAGTTGTTATGTATGTTTCATACAACTAGTCAGTGCGATCATGACCACGTTGCGCTCTTATGCATCTGCACGTCAGTAAATATCTCAGGGGTTACCGACGTGGAGTAGCAAAAGAGCGCGGTTCGAACCCCAGAACGAATGGCGTTCACTTTGTAGGTATATTTACCAGACAGCTTCATAATCCAATTCAATACGGAATGTATTGAATTGAATTGTGAATTGTGTGTTGTCTGTTCTGGTGATTATGACATATCCCCACATTCTTGAGGGTTTTGTCCAACTGTCAACGTGATTCGTTCAACATGGTGAAAATAATAAACATATTCAAATTTGATAATTAAATAATGATCAAATTATATTTTGGTTTAACTTAAACTAATCAAATTATTTACTTAAGTATATAAAAATGAAACAGTTTTTCTCGTTCTTTCCAATATGCTCCAACCGAGATACAAATAAATCTATGTGTATTGTTACTATATTGGTTTATCCTTTACCAGGAACGTTTTTGGTCCCCCCTGCCTCTACTAGTCTTCGGTATGATTGGTCTGGCTGGAGCTGGAATCACCTTGATGTTGCCAGAGACCAATGGGCGGCCCATGCCGCAGACCATGGCTGACGGCGAGAAAATTGTCAGGGAAGGCATACTTTGCGCGTAAGTGTCTTTTACCAGTGTCGTTTTGGCTTACGACCTGAGATTTCTATATTTTAAATCTAGAATTCAAACCAGTTTAAAGGCAATTGTGAAGAAAAGTGACAATTCCTATGCTTGACGACGTGAGTCGTTGCCCTTAGAATGTCATCGTCTGTGTAATACTTACTTAGTACTTGACTGCCTCGTTGGTCTAGCGGTAGCGTGTTCACCCGTAGAGAACAAGGTCCTGGTTCAAATCCCGGGTCTGGCCAAAAGTGATTTTGGGACAAAAAGAAAAATTTCTCGGCATCAGGCCGAACTCTGGGAGTTGGCGGTATTACACCCCGGTGCCTCGGAGAGCACTTAAAGCCGTTGGTCCTGTACCTGACCTCTTTCCGGTCGTGTCGCTAGGCGTCCCATCGGATCATGAGAGTGCTGGAATAGAAAGTGCTCCTGTGTTTGCGCACACACTTGTGCATTATAATATGTCCTGCGCCGATGGCTAATCTCTATTGAGACTGGCCACCGTGGCCGAAATTGAGCTAGGGGGACATTATTATTAAATTATATAAAATAAAATAATTATGCCGTACGAAGCGCTTTGCTTTCTCTTTCATCATATGCACGGCTATGCTGTGGGACAGTCTCCCGAACGACGTGTCTCCAGACTTGGATTTATTAAAGGCTAAAGTGAATAGGCATCTTATGGGTACGCGCGCTCCACCTTTGACCACATCTTTGCTTACCATCAGGTACCTACTTACTTAATTATCGTGTGAGCAGTGGTTACTCTAGTGTCAGAGTTGTTCAAGCCGCCCAATAGGCGTCTGACATGGCTTTACGACTGTTGCCTAATGGCTACTACCGGGACCAACAGCTTAACATGCCTCCGTTTGATGCTCAGAAATTAAACCACTTTGTCGGTCACCCATCTATGGACTGAGCGCGAGCCTAGTTGCTTGACCTCGCCAATCACTTACGGACCGGTGAGAGCAAACCCATCCACCTTAAAAAAGAAATAAAAAAATATGTTATATTTTTTATTTCAGAAAACCTGCAGAAGGTGAAGATATGGAGTGGGAGCTCAAGAATAACAAGAGCATAATTACTTAACCTCGCAGTCCACGACGAGGCAGTGCGCAAGAAATCTACCAATGGTAGAAATTATTTCATACTAAGGAAGAAACCTACCAATGGTAGAAATTACATCATCCTAAGTATTATAAGTTACCACCAATCTGTACTTAAATGTGCTTTTGCTGCATAACTGGGGGGACAAGGAGTCTAAATAAAAATTGTAAACATAACACAATTGTGACCAAAATTGTAAACAAAACACTATCGTGATAATCATGTAGTAAAAAATTCTACAGAAGATAGAAGGTACGGTTCACGAATTTCTTCATCCATATTATATAGTTTTGACAAGTTGAAATCATGATTGTTGTTTTTTCTGTTGCATGTCCTCTGCTCGCTTTTAAGCATCAAGTTTTTATAGGTTTTAGTATTTGTTCATATTTTTTATTTCTGGTTTAATTTGTTTTGTCGTTTGTTTTTATAAAGAAAGTAAACATGTACGATCCAGCAGTGCTTGCACATCAAGCTACCATAATCTGTCATGTTTTTTATAGATTTTTAACTTATCGCCCAAGCATAAGATTCACTTTCAATTGGGGAAATTTGACAGTTTGGGGTAGCTTAATGTGCTGGCGTCTGTACTTAGCAGCATAAAAAAATTTCAAGGACGGACTAGTTATTTTTTTTCATACATGATCACTGTGATTCTATTCTCTGTGCCCGGCCGACGTTTACATAGCTATGTGTTGTACGAAAATGAATCGTTAAAAGTTTAAATCTGTATGTGTATGTGTGTGTGAGTGTATGCGTCTGTGATTATTACAACAGGGGTAACACGATTTTGTGTATTGGCTCTGAATTTCTCTTAATTTCTCTTTCCAGGAACGGATTAACTAAGGAAAGGTCATTGGGCTACTAAATATGGAACCTATGCCCACGGCCTACAGAAAAAAAAATAGGTAGTATGTTTAGATAAACGTCTCTAGTTTACGAATATATATGTCGCATTAACGCTGACAACGGGAAAAAACATAAATCTAAAAAATAAAAATACAATAATAAGGTTTATTATAACAAGGCTTAGTACATATTTATTGGTTTTTTGATAGTAAACATGATTTTAAAAATAAAATAAGTAAAATAAAACAAGTATAGAAGAGTTTTTAAGTTTTATTCGACATGATCAATGTCTACAGGAATAATTGTATCGTCTAAAAACGCCGCAGGCGTATCAATTTGATTTTGATGTCGGGCCCAAGACAAAAAATATACTATGCTGGCTATATGCGCGCAGCATCCAATAGTGCGGCAACCGTGGAGCGTTACAAGAGCATTTATTTATTTAACAGAATGCTTCACTGGAATTGTTTTATCAATACATTTATTACCTATTTTTTATTTATCTTTAACATTTTATTCCCATGGTTTAAAAAAAAATAACTATCTAAATTTTAATGTAGGTTAATACTTAACAATTTAAAACTAATTTGGTTTTTGTAGGAAAACTATCGTTAACTAGGTCAGATTTCGCCCAATGCCCTTTAGGTAATCTTTTCTAAAATTCTCAAAAATCTTCACAATTGTGATTTATTCAAGCCTATTTAATTTGAAGACATGATTGCATTTAACTCTAATCTTGTCCGATAATAATTATGTTGTAGAGGAAACAGGATGTAAAGTCGATTATATAACCAACATGCCTACATTGGACACTTCTTTACACTAGAACTATACCTACTTCCTAGGACAATCGGTTTATACATAGCAATCAAGCATCATTCAAACAGCTTTTTAATATTAAAATAAAAACAGATTATAAAAATAAATATTATTATTTTCCTTACTAATATTATAAATGTGAAAGTAACTCTGTCTGTCTTTCTGTATGTCGCTCCATCACACCATATCTACTGTACCGAAATTTGGTACACAAATAGTTGACAGCCAGAGAAAGAAGACTACTTTTAATGCGAAAGAAGGGTTGTAACGAATTGGAAGAGGGGATGAAAAGATTTTTATTTTATTTTTGTTTATTGGCTCACCAACAATTGTTTACACTAATACAGTTGAGTAATTACAGTAATATTAACAAGGCTAGTGTAACAATTACTAACAGGTAAGCACACCACATTCACAAATGATGAAAATGAAATGAAAAGATGAAATGAGAAGAAAGAGAAATAGAAGTATCGTCATGTTTAGAGTTAGAAGCTTGGAACTTATTTTTTAGGCTGTTGATTCGATATAAATAAATATGGCATTCAAAGTTTGTAAAAGTTTTACCCTCAAAGGTGTAAAATAATAGGTGATGAAAGTTCGTATGGAAATATGTAAAGTTTATGTGAATGTTTTATAACTTTGCGACAAGAGGCAAAATATTAGAGATATTCTGATGTGTCATTACAAAATGTGCGGACGAAGTCGCGGGCACAGCCAGTATATTATAAAAAAAGGTTAGTCGGCGGCAATACCTAGGTTACTGCTTGGTGCTGGACTCATTGGTTAATCAGGGCGTGCAGATTATAATCTGTAGTTAAATCATAAAGTTAGTATACCTTTTTTTCTTTTTTTTTTTCGTGCTGGAAACATTTTATAGGTCCCCGCCGTTTGGGGAAGGGTATACTCACTTGATGAGTTAAAGTGTGTTCTGTTTATAATTTTTATATCGACTCTTTCAGTGACAGATGTGACATATTATATAAGAAATTATGATTACTATAGTTAAATACAGCTACGGTATTTATTAACAGCTTAACGAATATATTGTTTAGTAGAGATTTTTTGAAGATAAAGCAGGGAATACTGAATTACATTATTAGTTTAGAATAGGAAATCAACACTAATTAATTTTGTGAGGCCTCAGATCAAAAAAAAAGTTAAGATGGAACGTATTGAATTACGAATTGACGTCGGTTTTTTATACATGTGGTGCATGGGCCAGTGTTGCCATCACAATACAAATTATTTGACTTTTTGTGTTTTTTACTATTACAGGAGGGCAAACTAATTTGTTAGAAGCTCCATATACAACATGTAACGTAATTAACGCACACCCTCAAACACCCCAATTAGAATATTATGTTGTAATCGTAATACATACAATGAATTTTTAATTTAACATGTATATGCATTATTATTTACTAAATTAGTTTCTTGGAATAGAGTTTATTTTTCTTTATTTTGTATTGAATGATGGAATTTGTATGAATACAAATAAAACTGTAATTTTAAATGTCTTATTACTTTGACTGTATACGGTTAATATGACAATAATCTCCGTAGTTTTAACTATTTTGGAATAAAAAAATACCTATGGATTCAGTAAACGATTCTGAACTATTTCCAGGATGTGTGTTGATTAAGTTAGATGTTGTATAGTATCGCAAAGGGTTTTGTTTACACAAACTTAAAACGCAGTGCCTATTGTCATCGCTTTGTGATATATATTGTAATGTCGCTAGATGAACTCGCTTCCAACTAGAAGTGGCATATGTTCTAGCGGTGACAGGACTTACAGCTAAATAAAACTATCACACTAATATTATAAAAGCGAAAGTTTGTGACTGTGTGAGTGTGTATGTTTGTTACTTCTTCACGTCTAAACGGCTGGAGCGATTTTAATAAAATTTGGTATGCAGTTAGCTGACACCTTGGATTAACACATAGGCTATAATTTAACGCGGGTAAAACCGCGGGGCACAGCTAGTAACATAATAAAAATCGTTGTTATAGCACTAGCATGTTCAACCGCAGATAATGAGCTAGCTACTAGGTTCAAATCCCGGGTGAAGCCAAAAAGTGATTTTGGGAATTTTCCGTAAAAAGAAATTTCTCAGTATCAGCTCGAAGTCTGTGAGTTGGCGGTATTACACCCCCGTGATTACAAATTCATGGTCAGCCAAGCGTAGATATGTATAAATTCAAATATTTATCCCCGCTTGTTTATACTAGATAAACGAGCGGGGATAAATATCTGATATATTCAAAAGTTACAGTTATTCAGCCCAAGTCGAAAGTTTTTGACTGTTGAGTCCTCTAGTTATTTTTATAGTAGGTATTTCTTTTTAATTTCTCATACAATGCAATGTTAATTATATTTTTATTAAGGACAACGCCCTTACTATTGGACTCCCTGTGTCGCGGGATACTTACTTTACAAAACTATAATTGACACCATGTACACCCAGACTTAGTACAACTACTTATGGGTCACACATATAGTTGTCCTGTGGGAATCGAATCCGGGACACGAAGTGCCGAAGCGACTGACTTAACCGCTGCGCCACACGTACAATCAAAAGTCATGTCACCGCTAGAAATTGTGACCCATTTAATGAATTAATAGTAGATAAAAAATACTCTTAAACTCTTAAAATTTTACTAAAAGTTGGAAATTAGATCGTTCATCTATTATAGATTATACTTTGCTCAGGAAAATTGGTCAATTTCTAGATATAACGAAGGTTTTAAACTAATTGTAATAGTACTAAGTACATACTTCTAATCCTTAAAACTAAGTTGTAGTCTGATAGTTATTCTGGATCTTTAACCCAATTTGTGTTACATATCAATATTGTTAATAAACTTAGATATAAGCAAGTGACCCAGGCTACGCACGCTAGTTATAATCTGTGTACCTACTGTGATATTGAATTCAATTCAGAAAGTCGGTTCTTACAAAAATAAATTAGTCTATTTACAAAAAGAAAATTTAGTATTACGGTAAGTTACCTTGTGGTAAGTTAGACACTGGGTTCAGACCGAATGACTCAAATTTTCTATGAAATTGACAATTCAGTAATATTAACATAGCACATTAATTCTTATCATCGACACGATAAAAAGAAGAACATATAGCAACACTGGCCATATTGGAATCAAGTAGGAGTTTTGGCGCCAACGCGGAAAAAGACGGATCAGGGCATTGTTTCATTTTCAAAAACTGGTGTAAATTCAAGTTTTTATGTGTAAATATGCTGGATTTTTAGACATAACATCATGGACAACGTACACAAGTGGAGGAAAGTGCCATATTGCCGTGAGTTGCGATTTTCTGTGTTGAATCTAAAACTCCATATAAGCCACTAGTAAAGTCTCCACTGCTTTACTCGGGTACAACAAGAACTACGTATGACTTGACTGTGACGGACTTTACTTGACATGACGAAAATAAATGAAATAAAAATATATTTTACGGAAGGCTCATAAGGCCGAAGAAGCCAGAGCCGTAAAACTGAATAAAAAAAATGGAATCAAGTATAGGTTATGGCGTCAACGCGGAAAAAGACGCAACGAGGCATTGTTTCATTTTCAAAAACTGACGTAAACTAGAGTTTTTATGTGTTAACTAACATGGTGGATTTTTAGACATACCACGGTACACTAGTGGAGAAAAGTGAGCTATTGCCACGATTGGTAAGAAAGTGAGACTAAACCCCTAAGGCCAAGTGCCCACCACGATTTTACTTCTAGCGACACGATTTTAGAATCGCGCTGTGAAATATCGCAGAAAGTACAGTGCGCGTACTGCGATAAAACAAAATCGCTGGTTATTGCTCAGTCTCATGATGGATTCGGTACAAGTTGCTTTTCTCTATTTATTACTTAGGAGGGAAGGAAGAAAAAATAAATATAATCCGCAATACTGGGCTCATCCTTTTAATTAAGGGTTTCTTTTATCAGAAATATAACGATCTTAATTATTAATATATTAATATTAGCGAGTTCGTGGGAAAATTGATTCATATGGTCTTAATTATCCCCGCGTCCATCTTATCCCAATTCTTAAATATTTTGTTGTACCTACATAATTTTATACTTTCTTTATGTATTTAGTAAAAAATATAAGAATAGATTTAAGTAAAAAATAATTGTTTGTGCGTCTTCTAACGTTATGAATCAAGAACTGTTTAGTTTAAGTAGTAAAAAGGTTTACTTTCATGCCTTTATTCGGTGTAAACATAGTCGTGTAAAAGCCTTAAATGACTTTTTATTTATTTATACGATTAACTATTAGATTATTATGGATTAACTATTTATACGATTTCAATTATTTTTCTTCCATTTATTTTTCTATTTCCGTACAAGGGTATGGAAATTGATGTTTTAAATCATGAATTAAACTCTGGGCTACTGTCTATAAGCAAAATACCATATGGTTTGAAGCTTTTACCCGACGCAAAGAATACCTATATAATAATTTTCCAGTGATATTGAATAATTTTATTAAAAATGATTTTTACTAAGCTCTTTCATTTTATTTCATTATCTGTTGTCCCGATGCTAGGTAATATATTTGGTTGAAGCTATGTGTCTTCATAACACAGAGAATGCGGACTGGAAGAGGTCTACTCGAGCTCATCTCCTGTCTGAAATAAAGTGTTTAGATACATAGTTAAACTCTTTTAGTGATTGTGTAGTTAAACTCTTTGTGCATATTTCATTGTTATAGTCAGCGCATTCAACAATCAAACACTATTTACCGTTAAACATATTTTGTAAAGGAGATCAGTAGGATGCATTATATTTTATCAGAAAAAGGTAATAATAATAACTATACTTGCTTTAGATCGCCAACTTCTGACGGGCCGTACGGCCGTCGGACGAGTTCCGTACTTCAAATATAATCCTGAAGCGGTCTTGAAAAATGACAGGTTTAAAATATACTGGGATCATCCCGTGCTGACTGACCGAATGGTAGGTGCCAATCGACCCGATATAGTCGTCATTGACAAACAAACGAAAAAGACATCCTTTGTGGATATAAGAATACCGTATGATGAAAACATCTCAACGCAGAAAAAGAAAAAAAATCAAAATACCTTGATCTGAGTTTTGAATTTGCGCAAATATGGAGAACCCAAAGGCGCTCATACCTATTGTTATATCCACAAATGCAGTTATTCCTAAATCCCTGAAAATCAACCTTGCAAATAGGACTTGATATCTGGCTGGAGAGTTACATGCAGAAGGTGGTTTTGCTGGCGAATGCCAGGATTGTGCGGAAATTTCTCTCCATGTGGCCCATATATTTTATGAGTTGTATTCGTATTAAAATACCCTTATATAATATATGTAAATAATATTGGTAATAAACATATAAGATATAATAATTTATTCACCAAAATTGTTTACGATATTCCTTAATTTTATCTTAACAAATGACAGCGAAATGACAATTTCGGAACAAAAAGGAAATATCTTTTATTTAATTATGCCCCTCCAGTTTATTCTCCACGGGACAGGCTTAACTAGGTTAAACCTGTTCCGTGATGAATAAACTTGAGGGTATTCCGCATAAAGGTTAGAGATTTTTTTTAAATATAATACCTACGTAGAGGAGTTAGAGTGCCACCCTGTGGCACACCTTTTGTAGTATTGCACCAAGAGGAGCTAGTGTCAAAAATAGAAATATTCTGCGGGCAGCCAGACAGTAGTACTAGTACTACGAAACCAGTCAATTAGGGTTGTAATAACAATAGTACGTACTACCAAAGATAATATTATACTGTACTAGTAAGGTAGCAGTCGTCAATACTAGTTCTAATACTATAGTTCATTATTCTTGGACTCACAGGATTTAGTGCAATTAAAATAAATACGAATATATGCGACAAATAAATTGATCTTTTTAAGTAACAATAACTTCAACACATACACATCATCATCACATCATCAGCCTGATATTTCTATTACCAGGTACATAGGCCTCCCCCAAAGGTTTCCACTACGTCGCCATTTAGAGGCGTTTGCCGTAGTTACTTCGCTACTGTTTAACTCTACCCAGGTGATCAAGTGTATTGTTACCAATGCAATAATGCTATCATCATGGCAGCATTCGACTTCAGATTCCAAAAAATACTTAAAAAGAACGTCATAAGATCTCCCCTGAATATCTTCATAGTGGCCGGTATTACGCGTACATTCAACGGATACGAGCAACCCTCACAAGATCATCGGTCCACCTTGTGGTAGACCTGCCCACGCCACGCTCCGTCTTCTAGTTCGTCGTCGCCACACGAGAAAATTTCCATATCACCAATATTGGACAATGTATTTGAAAGATTACCGTAGTTATCTCGTAAACTACTTTAATTTTATACAACTCGACAGAACCAGTAATTTATCATAATTGTACATACAGGTAAAATCATTTTATCTATATATTTTGCAGATAAAGTAACTCTGCGAGATTAAGATTAGTTATTAAATAAGTACCTAATTAAAATTAGATAATGAACGAATAATACAAGTAATAATTAATGCAAGGATTAATTTAAGGATACCGATAAATCGTTACCATTCAGTCATCAGAACTTGAAATGTGTGGATGAGTGTGTGTGGCTTTAGTGAATTCAGGATTGCAAAATGGGAAACCAGGATAATGTAAGGACTATTCTGTATTATATTTTAACGAGCCAGTTGGCATGGTTAGTAGAAACGAAGGTCGTGGGTTCGATTCCCACCCAGGACAGTTATTTGAGTCCATGAACATGTCCATGTTCTGAGTCTGACTGTAAATATCTATATAAGTATTTACAAAAAAAGAAGAGTAGTATATGTAGTATTTCAGTTATTATGTTTTCATAGTATGTACAAACTCTGCTTAGTTTGGGATCAAATGGCCATGTGTGAATAATGTCCCAGAATATTATAGTATATCATCCATCGCCATCCCATCAGTTAACTTACAATAAGGGAAATCGCCTTTACTACCTTGGTAATAAAGACACTGCGAAGGTAAAAATGTATCCATCGATGTGTCTACTGCACATTACATTGGAACCAACCCACGTTCGCTAAATATTGCATATCGGTAGTCAGATGTTAAGACGTGAGTTAAATAATAATCACGAGTTAGCATAAGGTCAATATTGTTCAAAATACTTGGTTGATTGTAATGTATTGAAAAGAGCAAAAGGCATAGGCTCCGAGGGGCAACAATATAGCCCGCAGGTCGGTAAATGTTCCAAGCGTGACAATATACATTTTTTAAAGGTTTTTGCGCAAACTTTTCCTTTTTACCCCTTTAAACGAACTTAACCCGGCGCGCGGCGAACGCAAGGTACTCTACATGACGAATGGAAATGGTGCTTAACTTGATTGTTGTTGGAGCTACCACGCTACTGTAGTCCATCAGCTATGGTCGCCGTTGTCTCTCTCGTTACACGGAATGCTGGCTGGCCTATCGGGCAAGTTACTTAAACTAGGAAAAAATTAAATTATTAAAAGTATTTTTGTCACTTAATAACACTAGCATAATTTTTTTAATATTCTTTTACATACTACAAATTCCAAAAATCTTAAAAAGTATAACAAAGGTCTCACCTGAAGATGTTCACAGAGGCCGGTCTTATGCTTCATTCATTCTATCTTTTGGTATACCTGCTGCGTCTTCCAGTTCGTAGTCGCCACTTAAAGATTAATTGTACTATTTTTTTTAAGTTATCGCCCATTGAATCTAATCCCTGTGTCGCTTGTACTTTACAAACATATAATAGACGGACACAAATTACATCCAGACTCAGAACAACTATTTATGGGTCACACAAATAGTTGTCCGGCGCGGGACTCGAACTCGCGATACGGAGGGGGAGGCGACTGTCTTAGCCGCTGCGCCACACGTGCAGTCAATGTTTACAACCAGAGTGAATGAAGTTCCTAATAATAGATAATTATAATATAATAATAATAATAATATCTAGGGACAATGTCACACAGATCATCCTAGCCCCAAACTAAGCAAAGCTTGTACTATGGGTACCAGGCGACGATATACATACTTATATGGATAGATAAATACTTATATATATAGAAAACATCCATGACTCAGAAACAAATATTCGTGCTCATCACACAAATATTTGCACTTACCGGTAGTCGAACCATGGACCACCAGCTTCGTAGGCAGGAGCACTACCAACTAGGCTACGGCGACCGTCACCGATAATTAATATTATAATTCACCGACCGGGAGAATTAAAGTATAATTTCTTTATTTATTACTCTTTCCTATTTCATACCTTTAAAAATATAAGAAATAGGATCTGCACTGCACCCGACAGCAGGAACAAGGTCCACGCTACCGGAGGTTACGGCTCTAGAGACGCGAGCAAACCTAACAATGCCAGCCGTATCCAAAAGCATTAGTTTTTTAATATATTAACCTAAGCTCCTAACGTAAGCCTCTTTAGGTGCTCTTTAGGATAGGTCTCTTGGGCTTTTTGCTTTTTTATTATGATTAAGAAATGGCTGATTAAATACAATTTTTGGAATACCACATCTTCATCCAATTAGGTTATGTCAAAACTGCTGGTGTATGGGAGCTGGGTAGACTGATAATCGGATCGTAGCAACATGCAGTTAGCCCTGGACGCTTTTAGAAGTGCAAATAACTTTATTATTATCTAAAACATCACAATAAAAAAATGCAAATAAATGACGGTACTGTACCTGTTTGCAGAGTGTGAATGTCCCGGGTGAGGATTCCTTTCCTCCCCCAGAAAATATCGAAGGTGGACTGGCCAGTAACGAAATAAGTAAAAGAGATAGCAACTCTGGTGTGATCACCGAGAAGGTCGGCAAAAATGTTGAGCAGGTTAGTTTTTAAATCTTTTGTCATATAGTTTTTATCCAGATTGAAGAGGGTCCAAGACAAAAATGTTCCCCGGTTTCGTTTTTCAAAAGCTCAGCCATCATTTATGATCACAATAAAATATCTCATCTACGACAATTATCGTAATCAAAAATAGTGCATGCATAATGAAATAAACACTGCATCATAAGACGATGTAGCGCCCTAAGCAAATTGCCTGATCTCAAGCTTTCTATGAGTATACCACGTCTACGAAAGTCACTTATTTGGTAATAAGGCTCCTAATTATCTCATATTTTTTATTATGTAACATGTTGTATAATGTAACAAACTGAAAAAAAAACATTTCAGGTTGGCTGATGCACATTATATTATAAAGGAATGGATTATCGAGATATCTTTACAGCAAAGAGTATCGGAAATAGCCGATAAAGATTTTTAAATTCAATATTTTTTATCAAAATATTTGTATAGGAATTGAACGAAACACTTTGGAGAAACGAGTGATCGTATTAATACACGAAAAATCTTAAACCGCGCAATGCGTTATACCTGCACCGCGATCGGTTTGATTGGGTTCTTTCTTACCTTCTAAATGCATTGTACCGTTCTTGTTTGCTACTACGTAAGCCGTATATTTTACGACAGGTTCTTCAATTTCATAGGCAAATTAAGGTACTTAAGTACCCAGGCCACACTATTTATATCAAACGAGGTTTATCAGAGCTCTCATATACTTGTAATCTTTGTAAGGTATGTGTATGGAAAAACACATAGCACTAACTAAAATTAGGTTTATCCATAACTTTAACTTTCTAAATTCTTCCCAGGATGAAAAGGAACCGGCTAATTACTCAGACGCATTGGAGTCAGTTCTCTCCCACGTCGGTGAGATGGGCAGATATCAGATGCTCCTGTTTCTAGCTATGTTGCCCTTCGGCTTCTTCTACGCTTACATTTATTTCGTTCAGATGTTCATAGCTGCCACACCGGACGACCACTGGTGTAGGATCCCCGAGTTGGAGCATTTGCCCATGGAACTGAGGTACTATGATACTTCGTTTATTTACGTACTTTTTGATAAAACGTTTCTTATAAAGGTTAATAAAGTTTAGAAGTTGTAGCTTAGCCTGTGTGTGGCATTGTACTCTAGATTCCGAGGCACTTCCCCCTGTGGAAATGGAGGTTATGGAATACGCTCCTTGACACCTGATTCCTCAGAGATTACATCATGGGATCTTTCAAAAAGTAATTAATAGGTAGGGTCGGAACCCCTACTGAAGTTCAAAGACGAGCAGCAATGTATTATTCTACGCGCAAAAATTTAGAAAACGATTTCTTATCATTACGCGACCGTACGAAAATAACCAGGCTATTTATGCCAATAGCGGACTTAAATGACGAACTACTTAATGAATGGCAATGTAGATGGAATAGCTCAACCAAGGGTCACCATCTGCACCAGTTCTTTCCGGATGTGCGCGAACGGTTAAATAAAACTTGGCTAATCATAGACCATTGTGTTGCACAATTTCTTACCGGACACGGCAATTTTAAAAGTAAATTGTTTAGTTTCAAATTAGTATCTTCACCAATCTTTCTGTGCTCAACTTCCAGTAACGAATTTGAACAAACTGCTCACCACATCCTTTGGGAGTGTCATCTCTGGCAAAATCAGCGTGATATTATGTTAAACAGCTTGCAACCAATATCTGGAGTAGTTTATTATACGGATCTTGTAGCAACAAGAAACAACTTCCGTGCGTTTAAGCGCTTTTGCCATACCTACTATTGGAATCAAATATAACAGCTCACTTAGGACCCTTAAATTGATCCTCGGTGCTTTTGCAGCTGGCTTCTCTAGTTACAAATCTCTCATTTCATGAGGCTATAGCCTCTTTACATCTTTCTGTCTCCCGCTTTGCTCTGGAGGGAAGTGGAACTATTCATTTTATAACTCCTCCTTTTTTCTCTTTTTGATTAAATTCGTTGCGGCATCCAAGACAGTTAAAGCGATTCCCCGGGACATGCTTAGCTTCACCGCTCTGTGTCATATCATTGTGTGCCACTGTTGATCCTGGCTTACAGGAGTTGCAGTGGTGGGTAAGAGGGAGGGACTAGTCCCGAAACCCCTACTAATACCTTGTTTTTGTAGGTTGTGATTAGTTTGATGGGAATGATTTCATGGAAATAGTTTCAGCTGCACCATATAATGCGCTTAATATCATGTACAAAACAAAATGCTTATTCTGTCCCCTGGTCTCCACAGACGCGTGCTATCAGCGCCACTCTTAGCAGATGGCTTGGATTGGGAGCGATGTTACACATATGACGCAAACTGGACCCAAGTCCTTGAGACAATGGTTCCGCCAGCAGAAGGCACGCCGTTGATCCCATGCCAACACGGATGGGAGTTCGACCTCACTGATATACCGTATGAAACGGTAGTTAGCGAGGTTAGTACTTTATTTTTAACTTTAGAAGTTTTAAGAAGAATTTTATTAATTTGGAAGTATAAAATCGTGAAACGTTCATTTCTAAGTAACTAACTGCTGTTTTTAACGTTACAGAGAGACTGGGTGTGCGATAAGTCTAGTTACGTACCTACTGCACAGTCATTGTTCTTCGTCGGTTCAGTACTTGGCAACTTCATATTCGGTTGGGTCGCAGACAAGTTTGGAAGAATACCTGCTCTCATTGGTTAGTGTCATGAACAGAAACAATTACCTACCTACTGGCTTTAGTATAGTCAAATTTTATCTAAGCTGTAGGTATTTTATATCTCGGATTATCGCTGATTAATTTATGAGCCTAAATTAGTAATTGGTTTTCAAAACTACGTTTTCCAGGTTCTAATCTGATTGGTGCAGTGGGAGGCATAGCGACAATCTTCACGACCGGCGTGTGGGACTTCATTTTATGCCGGTTCATAGTAGGCTTGTCTTTAGATAGCGCGTTCATAATGATGTACATTTTAGGTGAGTTGAACGCTGCAACAGTGAATAGAATAGAATACTCTTTATTGTACGTACAAACAAGATAAATGCATAGAACACAAATAACACAATCATATACAAAAATGAGGCTCATAAATTGGATTCAGAATAAGTATAGTGTTATAAGCTACTATGGTATACATGCCCAAGCAGTCTAATATGGTATACATGTTAACATCAACATATATTAATAAACAATAGTAAATAATTTAGGCTACGACCGAGCCACCATGGTTCTAATAAATCACAGTCGAACGAAGACAAAGTTGGCTGATTATGCTGTTACCGACATTTTCCTCAGCTCTATGAATATATTCCAGTTGAGTTTTCAGCTTACCTTCATCTAAGTTTGTCGGACGATAGTTGCTGGTGACAAGTACAGTTAAACTTTTCCTAGCGTGCAATCCGTGCATTGGATGAGCCAATATAACTAAATATTTTCTATGTTCCTCAATGGTTAGCCTCTCCTATGAGTTCTGATTTGGAAAGTCCTAGAACTGTTAAAAACTTTAAACCAGTGAAATGAATCTACACATCATTCTGAGTATCGTCTTTTTTCGCAGTCCTTGAGTACGTCGGTATTCGTTACCGCACAGCTGTAGCGAATATGTCGTACGCATTATACTTCGGAGCTGGCTGTATCAGTCTACCCTGGTTAGCACTATGGCTTAATGACTGGCGAACGCTCCTTTGGGTCACATCAACGCCCATGCTTTTGGTCGTTCTAGTCCCATTCTGCATTCCAGAAAGCGTCAGGTAAATACATGTTATATAATATTATATCGCTTCAAAGAGAAATGGAGAGGACTATGCTTGGAGTTTCCCTCCGAGATCGAATCAGAAATGCTGATATCCTCGGGCAAACCAAAGTAATCGACATAGCCCGAAGAATTGCCAAGCTGAAGTGGCCGAGCACATAGCTCGTAGTGCCGCTGCTGAGGCAAAAAGGTTCTTGAGTGGCGACCACGAACCGGGGGACCCTCTACAAGATGGACTGACGATCTTGTGAGGGTCGCTGGTAGTCGCTGGATGCGGATAGCGCAGGACCGGTAATTGTGGATATCTTTGGGGGAAGCCTTTGTCCAGCAGTGGCATCTTTCGGTTGATATGTTTATTGTAAATATTAAGTATATACCGTAAATAGTGAGTGTAGTGTGCTTATTTTTATGCCAGATGGTTGGTAAGCCGCGGGCACATCGACAAAGCGGTGGATGTGTTGAGGAGGATCGCAAGAGTAAACAAGACTAAAATACCCGATGAGGCCATGGATGAGTTCATTGTAAGTTCTTGAAAATAATATTAATAATGTCCTCCCAGCCGAATTACGGCCACGATAGAGTCTGCCATTTCTGCGAGTCATATTATAGTGCACAAGTGGGTGCGCAAACACAGGGGCACTTTCTATTCCATAGATCTCATCATCTGATGGGATGACTATGATACAGTGTATTATAGTACATGTTCTTACGGGACGGCTCAAACACTGATGCAATCTCTCATCTGACGTAGATGAGATATTGCATCAGTGTTTGAGCAAACACTTGCTGGGCTCCATTGATAACGGCTGCCATGGCCGACATATAAAGATCAGCAGTAACTAGATACATCTCGTATCTGGAACATTATTAAACTAGTTAAAAGCCAAAGACCAGTAGAAGTACAATAGGATGAACAAAACACATCAAAATTGTCTAGGATTCAACTATAAAATTTATCCATATTTACCAAATCTAGTCTTCCAGACTACAGAGGCTAGTCTAGAACTTAGGTTAATTTCCCAAGGTTTTGGAAGATTGCAAGTTTTCTTAATATTTACAACATATAGTGATAAGTTGTTAACTTAAACATAGTCATTTAAGTAAAAAGACGGTCTATTAGATTTGTTAAATATTAATTGGATACATTTTTATAGTTAAAAATGTACTTGAGACCGTATTGATGTGTGTCATCCTAATGTACACATGGCTATTGAAATAATCCGCATTTTAATCTTTTCAGGTGTTAGCAAAAGAAACCAGGGAACCCAATGAGTATCTCCTAAAAGTCTTAAAGAATAGCCCACCACTTCGAAGCACCATGATATTGATAGTGGTGGTGTTCATGTCGTGTTGCATCCTCTTCGATGGCTTGGCGCGTATTTCTGAGATCATCGGAACAGACTTCTTCATCCAGTTCACACTCTCATCTGCGACCGAGATCCCGTCTATTGCATTGCTGATCCTGGTACTTGACAAGTAAGTACGTCATTTTGTGTTTTTTTTTATGCAAACAATTAAGCAGGTTACCTTAAGTGATAACCGCCTCCCATGGACACTCACAACTAGTGTTGAAAATGAATAAAGTGACTGAATTAGACTGACCGTCATTTACGGGAAAATTGGTCAAAAATGGTCTTTAACTGTCAAAAATGGTCATTTTCAGTCAATTTGATTTCAGTAATATTTTAGTACCTTTTAAGTTTTTGTCGTTGATAAAAGTCTACAACTTCTAAATTGAAACAAAAAAGTGGTTTTTATGACTTATAGTATTATTGTATAGTGTTAATCATTTTACATTTCTAATCATGCGTGCATTTAAGACAAAATGGCAACGTCGCATCGCCTCGCGCATTGACTTTGATGTCGTCTTATCCTCTATAGAAAATAAAACGTTGCTTCATATAAATTACCTAAATAAATAAATAATTGGGTGGTAGTCGAGAATAGACAATAATATTTTCGTCAAGAATTTGACAGTAAATGACCGGTCATTTAATGTTTATGACAATTGTGACTAGTCATATTCAGTCATTTTACATCTCTACTCACAACACAAGAGGGGTTGCAACTACGATGCATCTATTTCAGAGTGAAAAGGCATCTATTTCAGCATTGCCCGTAGCAATATTGCGGCAGCACTAACATCCTGATAGCTCCCACCCGTGATCTCCACGGAGAGCTACCCTCATTACATATTACAGTAACATAACAATGTATGCTAATCGTCTTTACTATACCTACCTACATAACTTATCTAGCGGCTTATAGTAACCGTTTAATATTTCTTTTCAGATGGGGCCGCAGATTACTGACTGCCGGACCAATGGCCTTAGCTAGTATTTTGTTGCTTATTGCAATGTTTGTTCCAGTGGGTATGTTTATTACCTTTATTTTATCAGATTACAACCTAATTCTATCAGCTTAAAAACTAGGGGTTTGAATAGAATCGGGGTGAGACGACTCGCATCATAATGAACATTATAAAAGGTAGTAGGCTCAGAATAAAAGGTAGTTGCACTGCTACTACTTCAAATTTGAAGACCGCACACGATATCTATTTGTGTGGACCATATTAATTATATGGTAGTCCAGAGTCTGGTTAGCCTCCTTTATATCTAGACTTGTGTTACATACATACTACCCGTCCCTACGAAATAAGGAACTCCTTTTTGAGGCAATATATAAGATTCTATAACAAACTTCTTCTTAAGATTATATCAAAGAAATGTATACCGAGTTGGTTTACATTAATTTATGGATATTTTTTGATACAATATTAAGAAGTTTTAACTAGTATTACAAAATTTCAGTCAATTGAAATGACTAAGATGCTTGTGATCGAGTCGGTCTAAGTCATCGTCACATATAAAGAAATTCAATCTCAAGCAAAATGTATAAGTATAAATAAGGGAATCTAACGAAAATTTTGCAGTATCTCAATTGCTGCTATATAGATACAGTAAGTACGGTGAAGATAAAATATTAACTAATCCATAATTTCCAACGACCACTATTAGATTTTCGACAAATAAAATTTCCAGGTGGTCAATTGCGAATCCATTCTCGTTCTTTAAAGGTATAAGACGTTACAACCTGTGAAAAATACTTGGATACCAAACTAAATATATTTAGTTGGTAAGATATGACGCAATTGTGATTATTTATGTATTTTCTTTTTATTTAAATAATAGAGAAAGTCGAACAGGTGAAAATTTTTCTTTATTTGGGAACGTTGTTTACGACAGATGGGAAATATAGAAAAAATATTGGTAGAAAATTAAATGCAGAACAGAGTGAATTGGGCTCTACACGTCTTTATGAGCAGTGGGAATGTCTCTAAACAGGCTCCAGTGGCCGTGCACGATGGAGTGTTAGTGCCAACTTTAATGTATGGAAGTGAAAGTTGGGTATGGCAGAAAAATAATGAAAGTAGAATGAATGCAGTGGAAATTAGAGCTCTGAGAAGTGCGTGCCATGTGACTTTGTGTGATATAATTTGTGATGTTCTCAAGAAAGGCCACGTCAAAAGTAGCCTAAAAAGGCGAGCATGTGTGGAGAATATAATAACTGTAAACGAGGCAAAGGAGGTGTGCAAAGATCGTGATAATTGAAAATCGTTGTACCTGCCTACCCCTCTGGGAAACAGGCGGGTCACGGTGGGTGAGTCTATGTATGTATATTAAATAATAAAAGACGTGTTTCTAGATGTATTACTTCGTGTCCACAGGGGTCCCTCAAGCCGCACTGGCCATAATAGCACGGTTCTTCATCAACATGTGCTACAACGCGATCATCCAATGGGTGACGGAGCTGCTGCCCACGCCGGTCCGCGCTTCCGGCTCCTCCACAATGCACATGAGCGGCTACGCGGCGATCATAGCCTCCCCCTACATCGTGTACTCGGTATGTCTTTATTACTTCACTCTTTATGTTCCATAGCCTGAGCCCGAAATTAAATTCACTTACTAAATCTGCACTCGTGGAGTGGTGAGACGATAAAAGACTTTAAACTGTCTCTTAAGACCATAATGTTAATTAGTATCCTAGCGGTATACTAACTTTATGCTTAAGACACACGCTTACCTAGTTTTAGAGGCAGGGTTATTTTGTTTTGTACAGATCATGTGATATTATAAGTACCTACGAGCAAAAGATACGCAATGTTTCTGCGAAATTTATAATGATAATTTACATACGTACCTGTAACTTTTTGATAATAAAGATGATTATTATCATTATTATTACCCATATTTGAGGCCTACTAAGCACCTTGTAAAACTGGTACGTATCTATGCTCTACCCTGGCGGTTACCCCACAGGGTAGATACGTAAATGAATTAATTGGTTATACCGATGATTTTATTTTGACAGGAACGCGTCTGGTGGAATTTGCCTCTTCTCATCATGGGGGTGATAGGCCTAGCTGGGGCCGGCCTTAGTCTGTTGCTGCCGGAGACCAAAGGCCGAGCCATGCCGCAGACTACGGCTGATGGCGAAAAAATCGTCAGAGAAGGGAAAAAACGCGTAAGAAATGTTTTTATTAAAACTTTAGGTATGATTTACAGATATTGTAAGTCAAGGTTTACACTTGTAAGTGAACCTATACGTTTGAACTTTGAACCTATTAGGCTGATTTCAGAGTCGCGGCGCCGTCCAAACGTGCGCGCTTACAATTACACTAGATAGTAGTTGCGTTTCATAGTCACGCAGTTCAAACGCGCCGCCGGTGACACGCGCGCCGTCGTCGGCCAGCGCCGCCCGAGCTCCTCTACTGGCAGCTAGCGTTTCAGAGTGACGCGTCTCGCACGCGCCGTTGAGACGCGCTGGCCGCCGGCGCGTGCCGCGCGCGTCACTCTGAAATCAGCCTTAGACCGAGCATCGCGTAGTTCATGACGTAAATGACATTGTATACATTGAATAGAATGTCATTGATTAAAGTTGCTAAATAGTAGATAGGAATCTCTTATCTCTCCAATGCTTCAAATACTAATGTTTGATTTCTTTTTTTATAATTATTGAATATTTAATGCATGGAATTGAACAAAAGATAGGTTACAATTAATATAAGTTTAGGTTTTATGTCACGAAAATTCGCAAATATTGTCCAATAACTATTAAACTTAATGATAAAGTAAACATTATATTTACTATATCATTAGAAAAAATCATAAATAGCGAATTCGTTCGGAAATTCGGAAGTACCTTCGAATTCAATTTAAATCCATTCCTATATCTAAGTTTGTACCCGGACTTACCGAACGTTAACCATAAATTCTTTCTTAAGAAGCTGTACTTAATAAAAAATGACAATGTTATAATGTTAGTTAAAGTATGATCTTTTGTTCCAGGACACCTGATAACTACAGTTATGGAGTGGGAGCTCAAGAACAAGGCCAACTTTACTCAAATTCAATAATGGTAGAACAAACTACAACGGAGTATTAAAAACCTATATCAAATTATATAGTTGACAATGATTGTGAGACCAAATAATACTGACTTAATGGAAGTCCCAATTACTGATAATTAAAAAAAGACAGAAGTATAAGAGCCGTATAATTTGTTTTTCCCGACAAAAAAGGCGCGATAAAATTTTGTATTCTATGACTACCTACTTGTCTTTTGGTCAGTAATGTTGTAGTTCAATTTAATGCATTTTTTGGTTGATAACTGATTATATTGTGTCATTACCTAGAGCTTCATCTTTTTGGGTTTAATTAATAAGTACTTGTAGAAAAACATTGATATTATATATTAAAAAGGAATATAATTGAAGGAAAATCTATTTTTTCCATTCCTCTAGTCAATGTCTTGTACACTCCCACTCTGAAGTTAATAACTGCATAATACAAACATGTATAAATGCATATACGTGTATATTACAGGGTAGGTATATGTAAAGATGCGACCTCTTACCTTTTCAATCAAATCGGTACTCATTTTTGACGTGTTGCATTCTACGCCGATTATGGACCAAATTGTGAGAATTTAACAATATAACAAATAACAATAAATACAAGAATAAAAATTATATTTTTATTGAATCTGCAAAAAGCGCAGTCCTTTTAAATTGTGTGATTACATACTCTCTGATCGTAACAAGTATAATAAAAATATAGGCCGTGGTATAATGATTTATTATTGTATACAACCAGTGGCAAATTTTTAAGTTTAGCTTTAGTTTTGCTTTTTTAAGCTGAGAGTACCTATGTAAGCACTACGCCTCATCCCCGTCGTGGTGGGGTTGAGATTATCTAGACAGTAGTAGTATTTTTTTATGTAGCGCTACGGAAAATGAGCTACGTTCTACGTTAAGTATATAAAATATCTAAATAGGTAGGGTGACTTGTTGAACAGTTAACCACCAAAATTTCTAACCACCATAGTGTGTAATTTTTTGTTCTAAATTTACTTTTATCTGCATTTACGAAGACGTGGATTATTCGGCTACATTATGCCGTTTGAAAAACATTTGATTTGCTAATAAGTTTTTAAGAAATAAATATTAAAAAAAAATGGAGTTTGGCTAATTGTGTCCACCCCATGGTACACTATTAACCAGGGGGTGGTGCTACAGTTAACCATAGTGTACACATTAAACCATTGAGTATAATGACTAGAATTTGTAACAAAAATAATAACTCAAGTGGTTAAGAAATCAGTCTTTTATTTATAATTAACGTAAATTTATAAATAAAATCAACAAAATATTTTTTCCTTATGGTACTCAATGATAAATCAACATAACAAACAACCTCTAATTGTTCACATAATTATTTCTTATGAACACTATAATCACATTGCAATTTTTTTAATAATAGCTAAAACACAAAGTAATTCAATAACACTATAGTAGTAGGTATAGGATGATGGTACCTACTTCACAAACTTAACATAAAATTTATCCTGCAGCATATAAATGAGAGTGATCCATTTTTACCTTATCAATGAACTTACAACTAGGTTTCTCAAATTGGCACATAAATCAGTCTCAACGTTTCGAATTATATTAGTAGATTTTCATAATCAAACATTTTACAAGTAGGTAGGTATTGTCAACTTATAACAATACTTACAACAACAAAAAAACAAATTAAATGTTTAAATCTTTAACGGAAATTCAACAACGACATGTCGAAATGTACTCCTGATGATTTAGCAAGTTCAAGAGCTTCAATTGACAGATGGCTTTCATGGTTGTCCATTATCAACAAGGCTGGATTTTCTTTGGAAGCTGACACATGCTTGATAAATTGTTTCATTACATTCACGAATATTTCGGAATTCATCCAGCCAGTAGCTGCAGCCAAACCTAACGTACCGGGTGGTGCTCCTTTCTTATACTCATCCCAGCATTGATCAGTTCTATTGCCTTTCGCATAGAATCTTCTGTGTGTTCTCCTTTTTTTCTATCTGTCGTTTTTGTTCGTCCCATCTGAAATACAAATAATATGAATAAAATATTTAAATTGTAATGTAAATTAATAAAAGCAAGGTTGTAGGCCTTAATCCACACTGGCTGGGTTAGATTATGCAGGGTTAATATTGAAGCTATAGCACCTTTTTACTCTGAACCAGAATGTGTAACAACTTATCGGCGAAGAAAAACATTTTTTGTGATATTTTTATCATTAGAATGTCCTGACTACTCCAAGAAAATTGGATGTAATAGCAAAATGATTTACCTCGCATCATGCCCGAATATTCCTAGTGTATCGAACAAAATATAAAGAAAATAATTTAACCCAACATTAGTACTCAATTAACCAGGCATTGGTACACAGTTAATCATGGTTAACTGTTGGACATAGCGGTTTGGTTAATTGTAGACCAACCACCTCCTGCAAGTATTGGGTTAATATAACTTTTTACTCACTAACACTACACATACAATAAGTATGTCTAAAGAAGCTAATCAAGTAGACATAAATAGCCAAAATATTATAATTAATGTAATATAGAACAAAAAGATGTAAAACAAAAAATTACTTACGTTTTTTTTTTAAGTTTTGCCACCAATTTTCGTACAATCACCTGACACACAACCGTTGAAAGCGCGAGCTCGCCGCCAACTGGGGAGCGGGGCGGGTAGCCGCTTCGGAGTCTATTTCATTTAATTGCAGGGGATAGAAACGTTGCATTCGTCAGATATTTATTGGCATGGCTAATAGTGTACTAGTGGTTAATTGTTCGACATGTGACCCTAGATGTTACCTACCCACATCAGTTTCATGAGCATCATCAGATTTTATTTTATTTTACACAATAAAACAAGTGGAAGTACATTGGGAGTATTATTTATCACATTTTATAACATTACGAAAAACGACTGGTGATGATGACCGGTGTATTAATAATCCCAAATAATCTAATATCAGTTAATCGACTACTATAAATCGACTTCCCTAAGACTCCAACATTCTTAGTATTAAATTGTTTATAAATAGATTATTCGCTATTAGTAGTTAGTACATACTACTAGGTTACGTTAAAATTGCGGCCATATTTAATTTAAATTCGCAATTAATTTATTCTGTTAAAATGTTACATGTTGTTATGTTTGTGTAGAATCGTCAATTTTTAACCTACTGTGAGCTGCATGACGTGGCAGCTACTGAGAAACACTGCCACAAAACTCAACAGTAATGATTTTTTAAAATATTTATTTCTTAATATAATATTAGATTGTATTGCAATATGTTAATAGAGAGTCTCAATCCCAGGCCCTTTTGTCACTTAAATAATCAGAAGTTTTGTAGTATTCCCTATTACACACAATTTGGCTTTCGTAGTTCTTTAACTACTTTTTTTTTATTCGTAAAGCCACTCGTGGATTAAGTTTATGAATTGCTCTTACAGCTCCTTTCTGCAATATAAATATGGTATGAATGTTCGCAGAGCTACCCCATTGTATACCTAGACGCCAGCACATCCAGCTTCCCCAATCTGTCAAATTTCTTTTATAGATTTTCAACTTTATCATAAAAGACTAAGGTTCACTTTCAATTGGGAAAATTTGACAGATTTGGGTAGCTTGATATGCTGGCGTCTGTACTATGGAAATAATTTAAATAAACCATTGTAGCTGTGTCCACATCAGTGAGCAGTCGTAACAGTTTTAACTGTATATGCTGCAGAACTTATTCGCCTGATAGTTTTTATATTTGTTGACCCTATTATAGTTTCCAGTCAATTGTAATACACAAGAAAACAGTTTAATCAACGGGGATAAACCCAGCTCCATTATGCTGTATTGGTGGCCACCTGTTTCATATTAGGTGTAGAGAATTTGATGACTTTACAACGACTAGAAACAAAACAATCGAACATTTAATCGAATGTATCATTTCGGGATAAACGATCGCTACTAGCAAATAGAACATAACAAACTACGTTTAGGTACTAGGAAAGTAGGTTAGGTGAGATTAGAACTGCACCATACAACGACCAGTGCCTCTAGCACGAGTTCCTGCAGTTTACTTACTCGATCACACGTACAGTTTCGTCCCATACATTGAGCACCAGCAGTTTTAGTTCTTAATAGTTTCCGCGAGTGGCGTTGGTGCTCAATGTATGGGAGAAACTGTACGTGTGATCGAGTAAGTAAACTGCAGGAACTCGTGCTAGAGGCTCAGAAACAAATCAATTGAGCATTTAATCGAATGTATCCTATAGCGATAAACAATCGCTAAAGAATTGAATGTTAGATTGATTAACCATTGTATTTATGAACAATCGACTTTTAAGACATTTGGTTTGTAATGGTTGATTAATTGATATTCGAATATTTGGCATAGTACACCCGACTGTGTCATATAGGTACGTATACAAGGTATATTCCTATATAATTCATTCGTAATTTATAGAACCCGCCCTGGGTTTTATCAAATTTTAAATTAGTACATTATTTGGACACATGGTCAATTTAAAATTAAATAAACTAGTAGTACACACGGCTACATATCAAGCTGTAAATTTCCAGTATAAGCTGATCCTGCGTTGTATAGGATTTCGATACAATGAGAGGTCAGCTTATATTAGACACGTATAGCTTGATATGTAGCCGTGTGTACCTAGTAGGTATTGTAAGTTTTGGCTTGATGGTGGTAAATTCAATTATGATACTTGAAATCTATAAAATACATATAAAACTTTAAGTAAACAAAAAGGACAGTCGTAACTCGGGTAGAACCTTACGTAGCCTGTAAGTAAGATGTTTCTACTCGAGTTTTAACTAACCTTTATTTTTTACAAAAATCTCTTATTGGACATATAAGATAAAATACTTACGTTTTTTACCAAGCTAATATAACGACATTACCTGGTAGGTATATTTTATGAACCGTTGTTGTTGTAAAAGTTTACAGGATTGTAATAATTTAATTGACGGCACTGATATAAAGTGGTAGTAGGTAAATTTTCCTTTTAGGCAAAGAAAAAAAATATAAAATAAAAAAGGTTTATTCCCAACACGCACAGATAATCCTAACTTAGTTTACATCTAAGGACGACATACATAATTACGTTTAGTTTACATAATAGTTTCTTATGAAGCATGCAACATTATAAGTACAAGCTAGGAAAGGTGTCTACCTCAGCAAATGTTACAGTAAATAATAATTATAAAACGCTTAAAAAACTACTTTTACCTAATTAATTTACAAAACGCTACGCTTTACCTAAGCGCTAGAATTATACCGCTAGAATTATCTATGAGGATTGTAGGTTTGCAAGTAGCCTTTCATACTATACATATTGATCAGACAATTTCATCATTTGATTAGTTGAATAAACTTTACACAAGCTCTTATTTTTCATTATTATTATTAATACATCTGACGTCTGTAAGGTTTCATAAATGACCATTTATCGAACACCACAGGCTGAACATTTACGATATAATAGACACACAACCAGCGTTTTCCACATTCAAGATAATATAAACATACTTATAACCAATAATCTGTTCGTGCTTGTATTACTTCTACAAGAACTCGATTGCTTTTCACATTGCTGCATTTTCGAAGAAGTTTATAATATGTAATTTATTTCAATAAAGAACTGTCAAATTGTGTCTTTTACTCAATTTTTACTTTTCCATGAATCTAAACACACAGTTTAATGAAAATGATTAAAGATTAGTCGATTATTTTATGGACGTCACTAGTCATATTTTGACATTCACTTGAAATAATTTGTGTCCCATCACTATCTCTATCATTTTTGTCCCGCACAGAGTTCTGTGCGTTTGGTTTTGGTGAGTAAATTTTTAATACGATAATCGTGTTATTTCTCAAGAATCATAAGTTATATTTCATCAATGATGTACATTTGTGCACAATATTATTTATTATTCACAATAACGTCT
The DNA here is from genome assembly GCA_951640165.1 of Pseudoips prasinana. NCBI lineage: Eukaryota > Metazoa > Arthropoda > Insecta > Lepidoptera > Nolidae > Pseudoips > Pseudoips prasinana. The sequence continues at coordinate 8,165,873 of OX621236.1, forward strand.
ATATTTATGAGAAAATTTGAAGATAGGTGACGCATCGGATGTTTTGTGTTCGTGTGTGACCCGTGTATTTTGATTTGCAGTCCTTAAATTTCTACGAAGTCCCTACACCACACGTCAAGATGGGTAGGGAGGACAAAGCTACTTGGAAGACTAACTACTTCACCAAAATCATCGTGAGTATTGTGTTTATAACGTGTATAACCTAAAATTTTTAGTACCCATATTGTAAGACCAACTTACTTCATTGAGTTATTTACTGGTGTAATTATAGTATGAGGTCTGTTCTAATACCTGGGGTCCTCACATTAGGCCCCTGGCTTCGCTTTCAGACAAGATTAACTCTTCAAATTTATCCTAGTGTGATTGGTTGCTCAATAAATATTGCACTGGCATTTTGAAGATACATTACTAATCAGTTATTTTTCACCTCAGTAGGTAATATTAGATTCCTACAATTTTAACCTATTTGGGTTAAACTAAGAGGACTAATGTTAGTAATAGTGTATTACGCTCATCTATTCTATTCCTAATAGTGGTGGTATTCCCCGCATGTGTTTAACTACAAATTAATAGATCATTAATTTTGTTTATGTGTATTGAACACTGAAGATATACTCTAAGGGCAATAATGAAATGAAATTTTCTTTCTCTTTAGCAACTCTTAGATGAGTACCCAAAATGTTTCATCGTGGGCGCAGACAATGTGGGCTCAACCCAAATGCAGCAGATCCGTATCTCGCTGCGTGGTCATTCCATCGTGCTCATGGGCAAGAACACTATGATGCGTAAAGCCATCAGAGACCATCTGGAGAACAACCCAGCTCTGGAGAAGTTGATGCCACACATCAAGGGAAATGTTGGCTTTGTGTTCACCCGTGGAGACTTGGTCGATGTAAGTACATGCTAAATCAATCTCATTTTTTTATATTCTTTTGTATACAGATAGAATATAATATCAATGCAATTGAGTTCCCTTCAGTTGTCCAACTATCTTAAAAAATGTGTTATGTTGTAGGTCCGTGATAAGTTGCTGGAGAACAAAGTACGAGCCCCTGCTCGTCCCGGTGCCATCGCCCCACTATCTGTGGTGATCCCAGCACACAACACTGGACTTGGACCTGAGAAGACCTCTTTCTTCCAGGCTCTTTCCATCCCCACCAAGATTTCCAAGGGTAAGTAATTAAATAAAAAGGTTTTTATTCACATAGACTTTAAAAAAGCACTTGTAAATAGTCAGAACATGTTTGTAGTAATATAGTTCTATACATTATTATTTCTAGTAACATAGATATTTAGGTACACATTGTATGAAAACATTTATAAAATTTCTTTTATTATAGCAATGATACTTAGCTAGCTATATATCAAGTTATTGTCAAGAGATTATTTAATTGTCTAGTTTAAGTCTAATATTTTTACATATTGTGAATGGTTCTGTCTATATTAAGGTATTATTATTATGACGGACCTTGTGTTAATAACGACGGTCGCACTTTAATGCTACCACCGGATCCAATGTGCCCCAACTGAGAAGACCCAGCTAAACAAACTCAGTGAGTTCATCTACTACCGGTTTCAACACGACCCAGTTGAGACGGTCCGGCGAAACATATTATTAATTATTTAGTAGGCAATTATTTTCTTTCACATACCCTCTTCTTTATTTTCCTTTGCCGGGTATTTGAGAACCTCATAGTTCGCATTTATTGCTTTTATATAGGGACATATACCAAATAAAAAAGGGTAAATCAAGATTTCAATGCATAATTTTAATTGAACCATTGTGAGTGATCATATTTGACTACTCAAAACATCAAATCAAATTATTCAAGAACTGCATATAGCACATCTAGCAGTATGTGTGGAAACACCATCACATTGTATCCTTATCAACAGATGACTAAATGGAAAGATACTCAAGTCTTACGTTTTTAGACTGGTCTATTTTCATGAAAGTATGATGTCTGTTCTAATACCAGTGATCCTAACATTAGATCTCTGGCTTCGCTTTCAGACAATATTAACTCTTCAAATTTATCCTAGTGTGATGGTTTGCTCAATAAATATTGCACTGGCATTTTGAAGATACACTCTTAGCTGGACTCTTTCACTGTCTCACTTCTGTATGGTTGTGCCATAAAAAATTTGCTGATAGCCTGGATTGACACATAGGTCATAATTTATAAACTTTATTGCGGGTAAAACTGTGGGGCACAGCTAGTATGAAACAATTATACATAAAACATTTCGTCACTAAGTTTTCCTATGGGGAGATCAAACTCAAAACACTAGGGCACAGAGGTAGAAGCAGGATGCTCTGTGCCACTTATGCAGTTGTCAGTAGTAATATACCTGTACATTTTGCAAATGCTTGTGATATATGCAGAGAAACTAATTTTATTTGTTACATTTCAGGTACTATTGAAATCATCAACGATGTCCACATCCTGAAGCCTGGTGACAAGGTGGGAGCTTCCGAAGCCACACTCCTCAACATGTTGAACATCTCTCCCTTCTCGTACGGTCTTGTGGTTAAGCAGGTCAGTAACAAAGTTCAACATTACTTAAAACTTCTCTTCATAATAACATATTTTTAAAAAATACCCTTAGCAGTGGATTGACTTCAAAGGGAGAAGCTTTTCAAAATCAGTACAAAGTGACAAAACTTTTCTGTGGATTTTGAGAATGCAAAGATAGATAAGATTATCAATAGATAATCTAGAGCCTTCTAATAAATACAACATGTAGTAGAATAAAATGTTCCTGCTTGTATTGTAATAGTTGCCAAGGTAGAATTTGCTTTTTTTATAATGAATGCCTCAAGAGTTATTTGTGTTCATGCTGAAGGTATTTGCAAAACTATCAATGCTGCTATATTGCACTCCTAGTATCCAAAGTGTTGAGTACAGCCTGCATGTTATTGTGCATCCTGATAATTTACCTTTGGTAAATTATTTGCCATTAATTTAAACTTAGGATTTGTTCCTATAGTTTTAGTGTATGTGGCATACATTAAAGATTAATTTGGTTCCACTACCCTGTAGTATAAGATCAAAGTTTTAAAACTTTATTTGAAATCTTGTAATCAATCAGTGCCATAATAGTTGTGTAATAAAAAACCTTAATATTATCAACTTATAGCAGTATATTACCATTAAGTAAAATATAATAAAACATCTTAAAGCAATTACAACTTGTAACAAATTAGTATTAAATATTTTGGAATATTGATGGATCAATATTCTGTTCCTGTAGGTGTATGACTCTGGTACCATTTTCGCTCCGGCCATTCTGGACATCCGTCCTGAGGACCTGCGTGAGAAGTTCATGGCTGGTGTAGCCAACGTGGCCGCGCTGTCGCTGTCCATCGGCTACCCTACCGTGGCATCCGTGCCGCACTCCATTGCCAACGGGTTCCGCAACCTGCTGGCTTTGGCTGCCGTCACCGACGTCGAGTTCAAGGAGGCCGAGACCATCAAGGAGTTCATCAAGGTTAGTTAACACATTTTATATGGAATCTATGCGAAAAGGCTTGTGATATAAAACTAATAGTGTTAATAGAAATGCTTGATTTTTTTATTTGAAAACAAAAATTATAAATATCCTCTCCAGCGCTTCTAGTAGAAAACAAGTTTTCAGGTTATCAACCCACCTGTTAATAGACTACTTTATAAAGAACACACATGTCAAATCTGAAAGAGAGATCGCCACCTTATCACCTTTCGCCTCGTTGTCAAACAGGCGTCGACCTAACGTAAGCACGTAACCAAAGCAGATCAGCAATTCCGATTCTGCTATAGCTAGGCGAAGCCTCGGCTACGGCTAAGCAACATCTCGGCTAGGGTTAGGCGACGCTTCAGCTACAGCTAAGCTACGCCTCGGTTACGGCTAAGCGACGCCGCGTCTTCGGTTAACTTGTCCCAAGGCTAGTCGTTTACGTTACGATTCCGATTAATGTGCTTTGCACTAGAGAGTTTCATACAAGGAATACCATACGATCCATTTGTGAATTGATGTGTTAGCACACATAAACTCAGAAATGGATCGTAACCGTATCAACTACTCGCTAGGTAGGTATTCCTTGTATGAAACTCTAGTGCAAAGCACACTAATGAGCTTAAGGGACAATAGAGTAACTGAAGCAAAGCTCATGCTATCCATAATATCTAATATAAGATAGATGGAGTCAGGTAAATATCAGCATAGGTTGTGTTGCTCACATAGTTACATCAGTTTAATCAGATTTTTGAGTATTTTAGAAGGTATAGTAAACTATCTAAACCATAGCTCCATCCTATCCATATCTCTGTTAAATAAATTGCATTATGGAGGGTGGAAAGATCATAATGGTAAGGTGTTAAATAAATAAAAAAATGTGTATTGTCTGTTCTAATACCAGAGTTCCTCACATTAGATCTCTGGCTTCGCTTTCAGACAAAATTAACTCTTCAAATTTATCCTAGTGTGATCCGTTTGCTCAATAAATATTGCACTGGCATTTTGAAGATACATATACATATTCCATATTTGAAAAACTTTATGGTTCTTTATTATTTTTTATTGAAATTGGTATCATTTTCTATCTATGATGGATGACTAAGATCTCTGTAACCACATCAGATTCCCTGTCAAAAAAAATTATAAAAAATCCTGGTATGCATACTCCTGTAGATTTTATATTAATATGAATTTAAGGTTTAAAATAAATTTATACCCTTCAGTAGCAGTTTAAAAAACCAAGTAAAGATAAGAGTTGTTGGTCATAGTATAAGTAGTTGTTACAATATTTCGCGAGAGCTACGAAAGTTCCAATAGTTAATCCAATTCATTTACCCTCAGGACCCCAGCAAGTTCGCGGCCGTGGCAGCCGCAGCCCCCGCGGCTGCAGCCGCGCCCGCCGCCGCCGCAGAGGCCAAGAAGGAGGAGGAGGAAGAACCCGAGAGCGACGACGACATGGGCTTCGGACTCTTCGACTGAGCGCCCCGTGGCCTGCGCCCGTGGGGGGAGGGTCAACTCCGCCGGGATGGACAACCCATATGGCGGCCGATCCTTCATCCACATTGTGTGCTTTTAATAAATGCCACTTGAAATATTACCGACTTTAATTACATTATCCTTAGCGTCCCAAGTAGGGTCGTAAGAATAAAACAAATTTATATCAGTATATGGAGTAAATGGTTTGAGACAATTAGGGTTGTAACGGATCTTCGCCTCCGCTTCCGTTACTGCGGAAGATCCGCATGAAATCGTACCTTTGCCTCCGCTGTTTTTTTGCGGAGTTATAACGGAGGTTTATTTACGGCATAATCATATATCTCTGCATAAATAATATAATATCTAGGGACAATGTCACACCGATCATCCTAGCCTATCTTGTAACTAACTAAGCAAATCTTGTACTATGGGTACCAGGCGACGATATACACTCATATAGATAGATAAATACTTATATACATAGAAAACATCCATGACTCCGAAACAAATATTCGTGCTCATCACACAAATATTTGCACTTACCGGATTCGAACCCAGGGCCACCAACTAGGCTATGGTGACCGTCATCGTCGCATCACCCAAAGGTCGACTGTCAGAGAATGCCTTTGTCATCATCATCGTCATCATATCAGCTGGACAAAAAAAATCGAGGTGGGTGATGTACTCGCCATTGACATGGATGCCAAATCCTTCCCAGTCCAAAAGCTTGAAGACATCTTTCAATGCAGCAGTGAACAGTTTCAGAGATATAACATCTCCCTGTCTCACACCTCGCTGCAAGTGGATAGGTTCCCAGTTCCGGTCCGGGAGTCGCAATGACATAGTGGCGTTTTCATATAAACACTTAGCACCTCGATATACCGGTAGTCGATTTGGCATTTTTGGAGGGACCTCAGTACGGCCCAGGTTCTGATCGAATCAAAGACTTTCATAGTCCACAAACACTAAGCATAATGGCTGGTTATACTCTTCGGTCTTATTTATGTGGTCTATGGTACAAAAGCCTTTATGGAATCCGGCTTGTTCGGGAGGCTGGAAGTCGCCAAACCTGCGTGCGAGACGATTCGTAATGACTCTCGAAAACAACTTGTAAACATGGCTCAGCATTGTGATGGGTCTGTAATTCTTCAAGAGGGTTTTTTCGCCCATTTTGAAGAAGAGTACCGCCACACCTCTGCCATACTTGTGGCGTTTGACCTTCTAGTATGACGGAGTTCAATAACTTCTGAAGGGCCCGTAGAAGAGCTAGAAGCTATAACTTGCTGTAACTCCATCATCACCAGGCGCCTTGTTGTTCTTAAGCTGTTTGAGAGGGATTCTTATCTCGCACATGCTGACGACCGGGATGTCTTCGGTGAAGTCTCGGGTTAGTCGTGCTCTGGGATCTGAGGCACAACTATCAACAGGTGACTGGGTTCTCGTATACAGCTGTCCATAGAACCTCTCGATCTCTGCCAGCAACTCAGGTCTAGACGTGACCATTCTGCCATCCTTAGTCTTCAGGTTCGTCAGTTGGCTCTGTTCGACAGACAGTTCTCTTGCCTTCTTTAGAGCCTTTATTCCACTCGATGGCTTCTTAATACATTTTGTATTAATTGGGCGCGTGTAGCGAGTCAAAGACTGTCTAGATTTGTCTGTTGAGCTGCCGGTATCTGGTAGCATCATCAGAGGATGTCAAAACCATTTTCCGTCTTTCTTCCTTTAGCTGCAGGGTTTAGTCAGAGATATTTTTGGTTCTGTTTGTACGGCGGGCCTTGAAAGACCCAGCCGTATGGACAGCTTCTACGAACCTGGCGTGGTATGACTCCACTCGGTTTTGCAGTTTAAACTGAAAGGGTTCCGGGTTTTCGACGTGGATGGGTAAAGGTGGGAGCATAGACTTTATCAGTCGGGACCTCTGGAGCTTGACATTAAGGTTCAATGAGCCCCGCCTGTGATCGCTCCCGCTTTTAACACAAAGACGTCATTGAACATCTGTTTTATCGTCGACAAAATAAAGTCTATCTCGTTTTTTGCTTTACCTTACCCAGGTCCATTTGCGGTTATCCGGCTTCTTGAAAAAGGAGTTCATCATAAAGCGTCCCTCCTTCTCTATGAAGTCAAATTGAAATTGCCCCACCTTCAGCTCATTCTTCATTTATTGAGATTTAAAAAATATTAATATTACTCATAAAATACTATTTTTTCACATCCACTTTCACCTTCGCATTCGCATTCGCATCCGTTAACCTCCGCATCCGCGGAGGTGAAATCCGTCACCTTCGCATCCGCCTCCGCTAGGAGGCCTCCGTTACAACCCTAGAGACAATATTAATATTTTCAAGACAAATAGTATATACTACCTACAAATAAAACCGAAGCGGTACATCATACATCGACCTAGGGATATCGCAATTTACCCTCAGCTTCCACTTCACGAGACACTCGCGTGGTCTATCCAAGAGATGAAATTTTCCACATCTTTTTTTAAATTTTAAAACCAGGGTATCCAATCGCAGTGGCGCGGGGTAGTTTACAAACCTAATAGACGGCCACAAAGCACATCCAGACTTAAAAGAACATTCATGGGTCACCCAAATAGTTGTGCTGCGCGGGAATCTAACCCGGGACACAAAGCGGCGATACGACTATCTTAACCGCAATATGTGCTGTGTTAGAGACGATTACAAAAAAATGTTAAATAGAAATGATTCGCAATAGTAATGAGTCATCGATATAATATGTATAAAATAAAAAAACAGCCAAGTGCGAGTCAGACTTGCAGCTCCGTAGCATCAAGTAGGTAGGTACCATCAGTAATATAAATTTGATTGAATGAAAGGTAAATTGCGGTTTACGATTTCTGACGTAAAAAAACTGATTACTAGATCGCGTTCAAACCAATTTACGGTGGAAGTTTGCATGGTAATATATGTGGGATTTAAGAAATTACAGGACATTTTATTCCACTTTGGAAGTGTTTCTCGCTTCCTACTCTACTTATAAAGTTTCAACATTTATAGTTCTTGCAGTTTCGGAATAAGTGGTTGTTACATACGGACGGACAGACATGACGAATCTATAAGGGTTCCGTTTTTTGCTATTTGGCTACGGAACCCTAAAAAGTCGTTGAGAAAAATGTAATCATAGTTAGTCTCCCTGAAGAAAATAGGGTATTTATAAATTTGAGATCAATAGTAAATTGTTTCAATTTGTGTATACGGCGCCTTCTACCTATTTTTGAGATATTCGCGTTTGAGAACGAACCGCTGAGCGAACGTTCACCTGATAATTGTCACGATCCTTAAGATCAAAAAATGTAGGCGGAACAAGCTGGCACAAAATACCTAACTAAATACGCCCGAGCGCAAATCGATCAGTCACTGCAAGCCAGTATAAAAAAATCTCTTTTAATCACTGGCGGTTGTAAACCGTGTGGGCTGTTTCCGAGGGATCAACATTCCAAACGAAGGGACGTGATCGTGAGATCAATTGAAGAGCCAACAACACACATTTATTTGATCTTAGTAATTTTAAAATCCAGACATTTGAGACTATTCAAATCATAATTCAAAACACTTCTAGCACTTGTACTTCTTTATTAACACAAAGTTACCAACAAATACATTATTTTTATTTATATAAACACGAATAGTTCTGTAATTACTATGGCCATACTGCTACACTTAAATACAGCAGTAAATACATATGTACTAACTATTTATTTATCTAAAAATAAGCTCCAATTTCTCTATCACTCATTAATTATTAGACACTCTAGGTACATATAAAGTATTAATGTAAACAATAAAGCAGAAAACTAATGTAAGCAATACAAATGACTTTACTTAATATAATATAAAAAGGTATAAACTGTAAACAGTAAAATATTCAAAGAACAATATATTCTGTGACATAACTGACCTCTAGTTTTCAAATTTGTCAAAATCAAACATACCTGTTATAACAATTATTGTACACCAATCATGTGGTTATACTATTGGACAAATATTTTTTTTTTATTCTATTGGAGATTATAGAAATGAGTTACATTATAGGACTTAAAATATATGGGACAACAGGGATACAAATTGGCTAACTTATAGATTGTTGTAAATTGTCCAGAGGCATAGAGCTAAGCTCTTATGCTACCAGCATTAAGACATACAGTTTCCAAACAACATATTAGTTACCATACTGAGATTATTGTAAACAAAACAACTATGCCAAGAGATTTAGGTAACATCATCAGTAGCTACCATATTATCCATTTTTAGTTTGAATGAGCCATCTGGATCAACACAACGCACCACATTTGTAACCTCACCACACACCAGATGTATTTTAGGATTACCCAAGAACAGCATACCATCAACAAATGAATTCTTCCTATTAGTTAATATTTCAGTCATATCTTCCATTAATTCTATTGCATACCAACACAATATAGCATTAGCATAGCCATCTTTCAAGATTGGCACATGGATGGCCTCTGACCCAAGCACACTGGTGTATGAACCCAGCTCATGAGGCTCTGACATTGCTGTGTACTCCAAATGAGAAAAATCAATGCAAAAGTTTTGTGTAACTTGATACTTATCCAGATAATCTGCAATCATATAGTTGCTGACATTTTCATCAAACACTCTGTTGTTTATGTCCACCCAGTGGCTGGTCACCAGCTGGCCCATCACTTTAATGTTGGAAGGCAGGAACAGCCCACCTTGGATGAGATGGTTAGCTTTCAATTGCTGAGCAATTTCTTTGTTACGGAGATCAATCTCTCCACACAGATCAAAGAAGTTGCAAAATATAACATGGTATTTCTCATCCCTGAAAACATCTTGGGTCCATTCATCTCCAACCAAAATGGTTATCTTAGACATGGATATTTGATTTGCCTTGAACACTTTTTTGAAGAAATGTCTATCATGAACTGTTTTAGCGTAACATACCAAAGACTGTGCACCCCGCCTCATAAGTTGTAGACCAAACATCGGGAAGGGACACAGATCAACTATACTAATATGGGACATATCAGTCAATTGTCCCAAATATACACAGGCCATTCCCAAGGAACCACTTATTGTCTTCATGAAATCACTATCATTCAAGAACCGGAGAGTTTCTGGTGAGATTCTAGTGATGTGATCATTATCTGGCACCATTGTGAGTTTACCACCATTCATCAAAAATTTTACATCAACCTTTTCATTTTCTCTAACTGGTCTTGGTATGTTATCAAAAAAGACTGCTTGTTGCCATGCATTGGCTCTCTTCTCAGATGTGGGGTCAGTGGTGAGAGTCACCTTATCTGTTAGATAGAGGTTAAACCATCCAATGATAGTATTTATTTCCCCATCTTCCAGAGCTTTAAACTCAACCTCATAGGGTTCAGTTCTCTTGAGAGCATCTTGCAAGTCACTCTCATTGTTAAAGTCAACTTTAACTAGTGACTGTGGTTCTGTCATGTATTTGATATCATCACCAAACAGATACACATCTTCACAATCATATGATTCATCATATGTCAGTATATGAACATTCAAGGTTGGAACTTTCAACAATGATTTTATAGATGAACACAATTGATATTTTTTATTCAAAAAATCACATTTAGCGCCAACAACAAAGAACTCTGCTTTATTGGGGATCACCCTTCCCACATTACTTATCAAATTCTGCCATGCATGAGTTAGTGTTTGAAGAATATGCTCCCCAAATAAGCCAGCATCAAACATCTCTGTGAGCACCAAGGACCTCTTGCCTCCCAGATCCATGTAATTCATCGATGTAGACATCTTGTTTACAACAACTATTGAATCACATCCATTGTCTTGAGTGATACACTCTGCAAGCCGAGCCATCACTTCTGAACCATCGCAAGCTGTTACAGCGCTGGGAGAACATTCATAGGCATACATTGAGAGCAAGCCAGTACCAGTTCCAATGTCTATGACACTATCTTTGTTTGGGAGAAGGATCTGATGAATAGCAGCTTGATAGGCTTCATTTCTTACTTTATCATTCAACATTCTGAAGTGCCAACGTTCCACCAGCAAGTTCTTGACAGAGTTCAAATTTTTTTCTACATTAACATAGTAGGCATCTAAATTTAATGCTTTTTGAAAATGAAACCAGGCCTCAGAATAGAACCCATATTTGAAGAGATATTTTCCAATATCATTTAAATAGTAAACATTATCAGGAAATGCTTCTAGCACCCTTCCGAAATTGTTAAACATGTCTTCCATTTTATTTTCGGAAGCCAGGAGCTCGCAGAATTGGCCCATCAGCAACCTAAATTCAGTTTCATGGGTATCTTTCAACTCGGCTTGTTTTTCAAACGCCGTCATATAAAAATCAAAGGCCCTACTGTAGCGCCCATTCGTAGACAGTTGTCTTGCAAACGTTATATATCCTCGGGCAAGATGATCATCCATTTGTAAAAAATACTACTAGTCTACTATTTAAATTGCAATATGTAAAGTAATTGCACCGAATACTCCGGTATGTAATGTCACTGCTACACTTTCTTCAGCTGATTCAATTATAAATACTCCAATAAGTAGGTAACAGTTTTACAAACACTTTTATTTAAATTTCTACAATAGATATAATTATAACCGTTAATATAATATTGTAAACAAGGCGGCGTTTATCAGCGTTTTTGTGGTTTTCACATAGGTAACAGCTTATATTGTTTGACAGAAAATGAAACGAATCTTGATTTGTTTAGCCGCGCCACAGAATTATTAACTCTTTCACACCTATGTGGTTAGATGTTGTTAGAGAGAGATAGATACTTGACACATGCGCAATGAAAAATATTGCGTTTCAGATTGAAGTCAATGCACCGAAAAAATACAAATCGATATTGATTTTCATCGATTGTCCAGTATACTATTCTTTGCTTATTTTAAGAATGGATTGATTTGAGTAACAACATACAAAGACCCCTACCTCATTAATTACAATTATTGCGCACGGCTCACGTCTTCAGAAGCTCGATGATCACGGTTGCTCTAATAATTATCACAATATATTATGTACAGACGCCAGCACATCAAGCTACCCCAATCTGTCAAATTTCCCCAATTGAAAGTGAACCTTATGCTAAGGTGATAAAGTTGAAAATCTATAAAATAAATTTGACAGATTGGGTTAACTGGATGTGCTGGCGTCTGTACATATATACATGATGTGCATAGAGCAACGAGCTTTTTGCACCCGCAGCTTCACCGTGTGGATTATATTTCATCTCGGCCGCAGGCGTGTGCTTAATAAAAATGTCGCTTTTGTTCCCGTCTAAGAATAAATCTCCATGCCAAGTTTTATCCCAATAGTTGGAGAGGGTTAGTGGTGTAATGATAAGTATGGTAACAGATACACATTGATACACAAAAAACCCTATATCAATGCAGCTATATGACAAAGATTTCAGATTTATAATAACTAATATTAGAAATCTGAAATCACAAGCAAAGATCGTGTGCGTCACGATTGCTCCGCCACGTTATCCGGACAGAAAAAGAAATCGCTATATTTTTTGTCAAAATTAGTCAAAATCGAAAGGAACAAACCAAAACTTTGTCAAAGCAGAAATAAAGAAGTTACAGGGGTTTTAAGTTGGCCGCGCGAACGTAACGTGCACGACTGCGCGGCCATGGAGATCTCAGTAACTTGGGATAGAGATCTAAATTTTTTTGTTAATTATACATTTCATTTGTCAACAATTGTCGAAAAAAGAATTATGAGACTAAGATCAATATTTCACGAAATATTCACCTTGGAAGTTATGGCCGCGCAATCGTGCACTTGATGCTTCTTTAATCTCGATTATTTCTTCAAAACTTAAGATTTTATGCAGTAAAACTGTTACTAGAAGAAAGGTCTTAATATGTCCAAAGTAGGTACCGAAAGCATTTAATGCCAGCAAAGTTTATTTAAACTGACGAAATCAAGGCAAAACAAATGTTACGTGGCCGCGCAGTCGTAACGTTTCTTTGAACGCCGATATCTCATTATCTATAACTGTTAAGATTTCGGTGTTAACATCCATTTATTCGTAATATTAACCTAATCAGATTTACATAGCGTTTTAACCTCAGAACAATTCTCTACGCGTGTAATCTCAAAAATGATGATATCTCTTATAATGTTCGAGCAGAGTGACCATAATTTCTGTTAAATAGGGGGATATCTTTTGCTCTACTAGACGAAAATGTACCTGTTAGGAATAATTGTTGTAGAATTTTCTAAAATAAGAGTTTAATGTACTTTCCTTTTTCCGTTTGTCAATCGACTTTTATGTTTTGTTATGTAATGACGAGTTATAATTTAATCAATGAAACAGTAATGGTAATGGCAACAGTATTTCTTGAGCTAGAGTTTCGACCATTTACGTAAAATCGATAAAGTAAGTACAATTATTACGAATTCGCTGTGTGGTGGCGGCGTAGAATATCATCATACATAACATAAAAAAAAATCGTAAACTGAAAGCGAAAGAAGACGAAAAAAGCAAGCCCGGAGTTTCTTTGTGGCTTTCTTCTCCGGGTCGTCCTCCTAGGTAGCTAGAGAAAGCCGCAGGCTAGCTAGGGTAGGTTCCTCAGCGGCGAGGATCGCTTTGGCCCATTAACGCGTGATCGGTGATCCCGTGCATGTGATCACACCCTCATTTAGAATTTCGTCTTTTGCTTTAGTCTTCCATTCTTTAATTTTATTATAGTAGAACTAAATTTCAATTCGGTCATAAATTATACGAAAAAAACGCGATTGGAACAATTTAACGTCCCACATTTGGTTCCTAATTTAATATGTATTTCAAATTAGGAGTCAAATTTTCGTGGGTTAGTAATGCTAGAAATTTAAATGTACATAATTCGAGATATAAATTTTCTCTCAAAATTAAAATAAATAAAATTACTATTCCGCAGGTAGAGTGGGCGTTGTCTTTTTAAAAAGAAAAGAAAAGAATTTAAGACGTGCTCTTGTTTGTTCTTTTTAAAAAGACAACGCCCACACTTGGGAATCTAATCCCTGTGTCGCGGGGTACTTTACAAACATATAATAGATAAATTACTGGAGTACAAGCAGCAATGTCGCGTCATGTGGTGAAAAAAGAAGTAAGTTCCATTTTCGGCCTTGTTTTGTATGGCATGATTTGAACATGTGTATAGAAGAAAAGAATATTGTATAGAACTGTCTTATTTTAGCCAATTCTACAACAATTATTCCTAACAGGTACATTTTCGTCTAGTAGAGCAAAAGATATCCCCATATTTAACAGAAATGGAATGCCGTTAGAAATATTTAAGGATTACCTAAAAAACCGTAAGCAATGCATTAAAATTGATACTCACCTAAGTGATGAGTACCTGGTATCCTATGGTGTTCCCCAGAGAGGGATCCTATCCCCAACTCTATTTCAGATCTACGTAAATGATCTCTGCAGGCTGAGTCTACTACTTACGCAGATGACACTGCAATACTGGGAGACGGAAAGACCTGGGACACTTGTAAAGCAAATGCGGAGGCTTTGGCTAAAGTTATGATGTGGTTAAACTCGAATCTTCTTACATTAAACCTTCAAAAAACTACTTATATCCCTTTTGCTATACGACGTAACGCTAAACCACTTCCTTCTTTTAGTATAACTCCCCATTCCTGCACAAACTCGTCGACTTTCTGCACCTGTTCTCCGCTTACTAGATCCGAAAGCGTTAAATACCTCGGAGTACACATAGACGACGGACTAAGATGGGACCAACAAATTGACGCCGTCACCACCAGAATGTTACGTCTTATACATGTATTTAAGTCTCTTAGAGTATCCGCCGACCTAAAAACTCTTAAGATGGTGTACCTTGCATTATGCCAATCAGTGATTGGTTATTGCATAGCTACGTGAGGCGGTGCCGCTAAGACTAGATTTCTGAGGGTGGAGAGAGCACAGCGAGCTATACTTAAAGTCATGACGAAAAAGCCCTACCGGTATCCAACAATTGAACTGTTCTCTGACTGTAAAGTACTTACGGTTCGTCAGCTTTATGTGCTTAAATCCATCCTTAGAAAACACACAGGCCTTCCGCCTCTTACTATAACAAACAAACGCACGTACGTTCCACCAAATACACAACACAAGACTTCCTTCGCCAAACATCAATATTATATACTAAGTGCTCATATCTATAAAAAAATTAACAATCACCTCAACATTATAAATCTTAACTCACATGCACTAAAATCTAAAGTAACAGAATGGCTGCTCCTTAAGGATTACTCTTACACGGAGTCTTTACTCACCTATCTTGTATAATACACTCACAGACAAACACACACACATACATTTACACCTACACACACCATACACACGCAAACACACAGCATCAATTCTACTCCTGTATACCATACAGTAGAATGACACTGTCCACTTTACATATAAGTTTTAAATATAAGTTAGTTGTTGATAATTGACCGCAAACTACCTCTTATAATACAGGTATACCCTAGTTTAAGAGGTAGAGTATTATTATTGTACAGATTTTGCAACATAAAATATAATGTATTTCCAAACCAAATATTAAGTTAAGTTATTTCAAACTCTGTATGCTTTTTGGATAAATAAAGATTATTATTATAAAAAAAAAAAAAAAAAAAAAAATTATGGTCACTCTGCCCGAACATTATAAGAGATATCATCATTTTTGAGATTACACGCGTAGAAAATTGTCCTGAGGTTAAAACGCTATGTCAATCTGATTAGGTTAATATTACGAATAAATGGATGTTCACACCGAATTCTTAACAATTATAGATAATGAAATATCAGCGTTCAAAGTACCGGTACGATTGCGCGGCCACGAAACTTTTGTTTTGCCTTGATTTCGTCAGTTTAAATGAACTTTGGTGGCATTAAATGC
Organism: Pseudoips prasinana; assembly: GCA_951640165.1. NCBI lineage: Eukaryota > Metazoa > Arthropoda > Insecta > Lepidoptera > Nolidae > Pseudoips > Pseudoips prasinana. The sequence continues at coordinate 8,181,772 of OX621236.1, forward strand.
TTTCGGTACCTACTTTGGACATATTAAGACCTTTCTTCTAGTAACAGTTTTACTGCATAAAATCTTAAGTTTTGAAGAAATAATCGAGATTAAAGAAGCATCAAGTGCACGATTGCGCGGCCATAACCTCCAAGGTGAATATTTCGTGAAATATTGATCTTAGTCTTATAATTCTTTTTTCGACAATTGTTGACAAATGAAATGTTCAATTAACAAAAAGATTTAGATCTCTATCCCAAGTAGTTACTGAGATCTCCATGGCCGCGCAATCGTGCACGTTACGTTCGCGCGGCCAACTTAAAACCCCTGTAACTTCTTTATTTCTGCTTTGACAAAGTTTTGGTTTGTTCCTTTCGATTTTGACAAAATGTATAGCGATTTCTTTTTCTGTTTGGATAACGTGGCGGAGCAATCGTGACGCACACGCAAAGATCTAGGGTATACTTTCGTCTATAATTAGTAGGTGTTAATGGCTGTACTGTGTGGTGACGGTGACAAATATCACCAACTCATCACATTCCGTGGAGGACGTTGGGGTCATCCCGAGTGAATATCTATAAGACCACGGTCAGCAAAGTCTCTCTGAGTAGGTAGGTACCTACTATGACCATCATACTTCGATCGATCGACTATCCGTCTGACAAGCGTAGTGATTATGGTATATCCCCCAAGATCATTGGGGGTGACCAGGAATGGTCTTTCAGCTTGCAATATGATTGTGGACGATTTATTATGAGCAACTGACTAATACTTATAACGCCTAATTAGGTGCCTATAGGTACCTATCTAGCGAGCATAATCAAGGAGATGAAAAAATATTGAAATATCTACCTCTGGTTTGGGTCCGTAGCCGCGTAGTGGAATTACCATGCAGGTTTCTATGAATCTAAATTACCTCCAGGTTAGTTAGTTAGTCGGGCAATTTGTTTTCCGCACTTAGCCTCCTGATTGGGCCAATGTGCGTGAACTTATTTAGCTACTCAAACCATTTAAGTTCCTCCCAGAAGTCTAAGAGGCTTCGTAAGCATGGCTTGAGTGCTTCATGTAGGTAGTGTCTTCGACAACAATTGATATTTTTCATTGACTGAATAAACAATAATATCTTACGAATTTTACCTTTTATTCATAATAATCGGTAGCAAACGTTATAAAACGTTAACAGCTGGCTCCTGTGCCTTTATTGCTTTTCAATCCATCTGTGCCTCTAGCACGAGTTCCTGCAGTTTACTTACTCGATCACACGTACAGTTTCTCCCATACATTGAGCACCAGCGCCTCTCGCGGAAACTATTAAGAACTAAAACTCTGGTGCTCAATGTATGGGACGAAACTGTACGTATGATCGAGTAAGTAAACTGCAGGAACTCCTGCTAGAGGCACTGTTCGCAGAGAACGAGGTCCTGGGTTCAAATCACGGTTTGCGCCAAGTGATTTTGGGACTTTACTGTAATAAGAAAAATTTCTCAGCATCAGCCTGACGTCTGGGAGCTGGGAGTTGGCGGTACTCGGAGAGCACGTAAAGCCGTCGGTCCTGTAACTGACCTTTTTCCGGTCGTGTCGTAGGCGTTCCATCGGATCATGAGAGTGATGGAATAGAAAGTGCTCCTGTGTTTGCGCACACACTTGTGCACTATATATCCTGAGCAGTTGGCTAGTCTCCATTGAGACTGGCCGCCATGGTCGAAATTCAGCCTGGAGGACATTTTAATTTTATTGCACAAGACAAAACCCTGTAATTTCATTATTTTTATTAAATGTTGAAATCTAACAAGAATTCAGTGCAAACAATTTGGACAGTCAACATAATTGCTTGAATAGCTTGTTTGTGGGGTTGCTGTTGTAGGGTACCATAAAAAAACATTAAAAAGATTCCTTATGTGGCCATACATAAGGAGTCTTTTTTAATGCTTTTTAGCCATGTAAAAATTTTCTAGTCAATGCAGAAATGTTTAAATTTTATATAAACCTGATTGTTGGGTATGATATTGCAATGCCCTGTACTGTGAAGTATGTAAAATGAACATAGCGGGTTATTTGAAGGATTATGCTACATTTACACAATGTCTGACAAGAAACAAGCATTCTAGATTTTTTATTTATTTCTAAAATCTTGTAACCTATAAACGGGGTCAGGATTTTCGTATGGGGAGCTTGCTGTGTGTGATTCATGAATGATCAGATTTTATTTTTCATAAAACTTTTGTGTTGGAACGATGAATGAGGTAGGAGTGTGTAACTTTTCAATATTAAAGATGTTGATAGTGATATGGTTTGTGTATCCAAACTATGGCGGTCTATCACAAACATAGAGAGCCATCATGGATGGGTTATTTTTTTTTAGTTAAAATAATAGCATAACATTTAATTTTGGAGGTATGTATATTAAAAAAATAATTGTTTATTTATATCATCACAGATAATCACAGTGGTCCAATAGCCACATAGCAAAGAACATTCAGTGGTACATTGAAACACCTTCTTAAAATAATATACTGAGGGAAAATTTTCTTCTGAAAGCCCCAACTGTCCATATTTATTATAACCAGTGGTCCATACAGAGTTATCTTCTAACAAAATAGCAGAGTGCCTTGAACCACAAGCAATATCTTTAACATTTTGTATAATTTCATTTTCTTGATCATCAAATATGTCAACTATACTTGGTATAGGTAAGCTTTCTGGTTCTTCTTTTTTATTTTTTATTCCCAACTGGCCAGTGTTGTTCCAGCCCCAGGCATATAAGTCCCCGGACTCACTAAGGGCTAAAGTATGCCAACCACCAGTCTTAAATTTGGTGATTGTTATCCCAGCCAAGGCTTCAACTTCTGTAGGTTGCTCTAAGTTTGTTACATCAATATGCCCTAACTGCAATCTCCTGAAAGTAAAGCAGTTATTAAAAATAAGGATCAAATTATCATACTAGTGTTTTAAGTGAGATCCATATTGTTTACCTGCCACTTCCCCAAGTATAGACAGAACCTTTGTCAGTCAACAAAACATAATGTTCAAAGCCACACTGAATGTCACAAATTCGTCCATTACAATGGGTTGTGTCCACATAGCTAGGTAATATTCCTTGATAGACATTTCCTCTAGATGTCAAATATAAACATGACTCTCCGTTTAATGCTACTTTATCAATATTGTCAAATATCTTTGGTTTTTTCAGTGAATTCTCAACTGGCGCTTCTATATCAAAATTTAGTTTTTTAATTAAACGTTCACCTTGCATATTAAGTATCCATATATTATTTGATTTTTTATCGACTAGTATCACATTAACATCGTTACCAACCGCCAGCAATTTCGTATTTTCTTTACTACATTCAATAGGCAAATCTATTTTTGTTAACTGTTTTTCCTTCGTATTCCAAGCACCAACAATGTAAAAATCATGTCCAATTTTTACAATATTGTAGGACCAGTTAATCTGTACCAGTTCAGCTTTACTTAAAAATATGTTTAATTCATCTTTTTCACTCGATAAAGCACGAAACTCGTTCGTAAACAAATCATCCCAGGGCCACTGATGAAATAGATTATTACCAGTTATATAATACACCATAGTCTAAAGAAAATATATTATAGATAAAAGAGACGCCAATATTAACAATATTTTTTTCCTCTAAATTCAACAGTATTATTGTAATAATTTAACATCAATTCACGCGGCATCAATAACTAATAGGTAATTGACACTTGACTGACAGAGGGTGGTGACACTTATGGGCTAAATACTCTTTGCTTATGGGTTGAATACGACAGGTACCATTACACGGTCAAATACATGTCTATGGAAAAAAAATATAACCACACAGGCGATCTGGAAACATTCAGTCAATCAGATTGCAAATTCAGTACCACGATGTGACGAAGCATTTGAAACAAACAAATCAATTACTTGAATTATACCATTGCAAGCTATGTAGCTAAAATTTATCTTTTTGATTTTATATTTTATTTTTAACTGGAAAACAATACCTCTTTAACTCATTACGATTAGCTACTCACGGATGTTGGCAGACTTGGATTTGGTAGAGTTTGGCAAGAATTTCGATGCTCTCTTTTGTGTGTGTGTGTATTCGTTCCTCTTATTTGTGGATAATGCCGGCAAGAAAAGGTGATTGATTATATTAAATTTTACCCAATAAAGAACGCAAACTGAATGCAAACGTAATATGTGCTTGATTTCCCACCTTGATAACTGTATAATGGCAATTTTCTAATTCCAAAACTTGTTTCGCAGATGTGATGTTTTAGTGACATGAAGATTTTTAGGAAGAAATCAATATGGCCCTCAAACTTGGAAAATGCAGGCTTTGCCTCAAGCTTGGCGATTTCTTCTCAATATTCACAGTGGACAATGCGTTGCAGCTTGCGGAGATGGCAATGGAATGCGCCCGGGTGAAAGTAAGTAAAGTTTTGATGATCGTACTTTGAATGAAACATGACTCCGAAATTATCCGTATCTTTTTCGTAATGAGAGATTTCAGAATGGGACAAGTGCCGTGATTGTTTGCATCCAAGTACCTAATAATAGGATGAAATTATTTAATTATTATTAATAATAAATTATGTACTATTCTTAGCTTCATAAAATTTTTGGAAATAAATTATTGAATAAACCTGATATTCATTCCAAGCATGTCCATGGTAAAAGTTAATAGGAAGTGTACAGTAATGATTAATGTTATACATTTTATCTATAATCTTCTTTCATTTATCTATAGTATAGTAATATTTTGTGTAATAAATAGCCCTAATTTATAAGGCTGGTCTATCAATGAGACAGTTAATAAAAGAAAGAGTTATAAATCATAAAACAATATCACTACACCTAAACAACAACAGGTGACAGCCAATGTACAACTTACTGCAGCTGGCTTGGCCCCTGTTGAGACAACTGTGTTCTTGGGTCAAATCACAATTGACTCAAAACTACAATGGAGCTTACAAATAGAAAAACTGCCAGGCAAATTAAGGCTGATGTTGACACAGCTAGAATAATAATAATATCCTAGGACAATATTTACACATGGCTATCTGATCCCAAATTAAGCAGTGTTTGTACCATAGAAACCTTTTGTAAATATATACTTACATGGATAAATACACCCAGACTCAGGACAGACATGTTTATTCACATAAATATGTCCTGGGTGGGAATCGAACCCACAACCTCCAGCATGAAAAACAAGAGTTTGCCAACTACTCCACCAGGCCCAGAATGGTTTATTTCAGTTGTTTTCATAATATGACCTATGGAATTCTTTTGGATAGCTCTGCGAACATTAACATATTTATATTGCAAAAGAGAGCTGTAAGAGCTATCTATAATCTTGCCCCGAGGGTGTCTCTAAGAGAAAAGTTCAAAGAGGTTAACATTCTAACTGTAGCATCTCAGTATATATATGAACACTATATGTGCATAAAAATATTGATTCCTTCTGTAAAAGGAGCTATGCACATAATATAAATACTAGACATAAGAATAGTCTTATGTTACATGCCACTAGAGCTAGAGCAAAATTCCAACAGTGTCCCAACATGTGTTTACATGGTGATTTTGGTCATATTTTTATTATTTTCAATGCCAATCTGTTGGTATTATGTGTAGTTAGAATATTAACTACTTTATTTAAAATTCATTTAATTGGACCATCACATAAATCCTTGTCAGTTACACATTTACAGTATCTAATTGTATCCTTATTACATACATTCATACATAAGACTCACACCTGTTTCCCAGAGGGGTAGGCAGAGACAACGGATTTCTATTTTTCACAATCTTTGCACACCTCTTATGCTTTGGTTACTGTCATTTTATTCTTCAAACATACTTGCCGGTTTAGGCTTCTGACCTGGCTTTTCTTGAGAATGTCTCCAATTTGGTCAGAGATTGTTCTATAAGGTCTTACCCTTCCGGTTGTCCCATTCACACAGGCCAGGTATACACCTTTTGTCAATCTTCTTTCATTAATTGTTTCTAAATGCCCAAACCATCTTAGCATACCTTTTTCTATTCTTTGTGACTACATCTTCTTTCACACCAGAGTGCCATACTTTACTATCCTTATTAGAAACTTTAAATAGAATTAAGACAGTTTGCTATGTCTGATGATATTGTAATTTTGATGGGCTCACATAAAGCAGCTCATATAAAACACAAGCCTGAAAAATGCCCGAATCTACCCCGCTTAAAATGGGATGAATATGCCATGATGCCTCATGGGGAGAAAATGCAAAATATATCAACATTTATTTTAAGATTAGCAGACTCATTATATTTTTGGAATATTTGTTTTGCAGATATTTTATTATTAAATAGTATTGTCTATTACTAACTAATGTTTAGGTTATGTGGGAATACTGAGTAATGTATTAATTTTATTTTTATCATTCTGACTGATAAGTTTCTTATCACTTTGTGATTTAAATAATTCTCATGTATTTCCACTGAGTTAGGTGAAGGAAAAGGAAGGAAATTGTGGTTTTTGTTATTGTACATCATAACAGTACTAGTAACCAACTTCATAGAAAGTATTTATGAGTACTAAAGTCCATACTGTATGTAAACAGTAACTGTAGTAAAATGTGCTTCAACATACAGTCTTCGCCATCCTTGGTTATAATAATATTTGTGAACTACCTATATAACAAAATGAGGAAGTTTCTTGTGACTCAAGAATTATGCGTTATTTTCACTAAGTTATTTGAAAGACTGGAGCAGGCCAGAAAAACCTAGCTCTTCTTGGAGGAGTGCAGATAGCTAGGACCACAGGTATAATAAAAAGCTATTATTGTACTTTTTTTTCTTTTTTCCAATTTTTACAACAGCTTATGTTGTAAAAATTGGAAAAAAGAAAAATGTACAATAATAGCTTTTTATTATACCTGTGGTTCTAGCTATCTGCACTCCTTCTCCATAATATAAACTTCAACATTCCATACTCCTCCTTCTTCACAATTTTCGTAAAAGATGGCAAAAAAAAAAAAATTTGAAAAATAATTATAGAGAAGATAAAATAACTGCATGTGTGGCGCAGCGGTTAGTTGCCTCGCCGCTTCGTGTCCCGGGTTCGAGTCCCGCGCTGGATAACTATTTGTGTGGCCCATAAATAGTTGTTCTGAGTCTGTACCTACTTTGTGTCCGTCAATAATATGTTTGTAAAGTACCCCGCGACACTGGGATTTAATACCCTAGGGCGGGCGTTGTCTTTTACAAATTTAATTTCATTCATAATATATTTTGTCTATAATTTTCATTTCTGTTTCTTAGGGCTGCTATCACTTATGGCTAACTGCATCTCAGTCTATACAATAGCAACAGGTCTAAAGCGTATTTTAGACGGATGTAATCCAGCGGCCCAACAGAGGTGACCTTGGTAGGAACTTAGTTTCCATCTACGAATTGTGTTTCGGCCAGACGGATCCCATCCACGAGCCAACACACTAGCGAATCAATCGCGAGTCGTCTTCTGGCGGGAAATCACGTACTCGTATCGTGAATTTCCTAAATTGTCCAAATTTCAAGAAGTGGACCGTTCTTTAGCAATTTTGTAACATTTGATTTGGTCAAACTCTTTGTACTTTTGGATCTATCTATATCCCAGGCCGTTTTCTTTTGACGAGCGTCTTTACATGCTTCGGACGTAATGACCCTAATGGCAAATATCTATAGCGATCGATTAAATCATTATTAATTTCGCATTCGGGGCTGGTTTGCGGACGATACTCGACGACAGCGCAACTGTCCTTAGATGGATGTAATCGGCCGGCAAAACGGATGGAATCGAATTATTTGCGGATGGGAAAACGCGCCCGCAATCCAAGGACGTTCGAGGTCAAATCAAAATTTGGATTACATCTGCAGTCTAGATGGACGGCAACCAACAAGGGCACATCTGTTGGGACGTTGGTTACAACCGTCTAGAACATGCTTAACGCATAATTTGATTAGGCATTTTAATCTGCCTGGTATGATAAATCATACTATTTTATTGAGCAGTTTGATGAGCATTGGACGGATCTCGGCCTTTATTGTTGTTGTTTTGATAATAGGTAAACTTTACCTACTGGTACTGGGTCACCATCAATCAAAATTTGGCTTACATCTGCAGTCTAGATGGATGGCAACCACCAAGGTCACATCTGTTGGGACGTTGGATTACAACCGTCTAGAACATGCTTAATGCATAATTTGATTAGGTATTTTAAACTGCCTGTTATGATAAATCATACTATTTTATTGAGCAGTTTGATGGGCATTGGACGGAATTTGGCCTTTGTTGATGTTGGGCAACTGTCATTGTACCCATTTAGCTAAACCTAATTATCTTTTATCTGATCATTAGATGCTATATATTATCCAAAATTTTAGATATACGAAGGCGATGGCCTGCCGGATAAGGTATGCTCTGAATGCGTTCAGAAGCTCAGCAGCGCGTACATCTTCAAACAGCAGTGCGAACGAGCCGACCAGGAGTTACGACGCAATTATGTCCCACCACCAGGTAAATGTCGGGGTAGATAGGTCAAGAATATAGTATTAATAAAAAATTTAACTAGTGCTGTGGGACATTGAGAGTATTGTTATATGCCACTGACAATTATTTTTTAGGCTTCAGCATCAGTCCTCCACCACCCAACCGGCAGAGCAGCGACTCGGCCTTTTCTAACCATACCGATAGCTCCAACCTGACCAAGCCTTCGTCCTTTATAGAGGAAAAGGTATCTCCACCAAAAAGGAGCAGAAAACGTAGTATGGAAAGCGTGGACGCCGCTTCTACAGCCGATAGTGATTACCAACCAACGGTATCTAAACGTGTCGAGGAACTCCGGAAAACACAGAAACGACCAAAAAGAGAAAACCCGCAAGTGGACAACTCTCAATTAGAATCTGACTTTGATGACAATAGCATGTCGTTCGCAAGTGAAAATGACTCCGATGAACCGCTATCAAATAGTTTCGCGTGTAAAGTGTGCCCCAAACGATATTTGACATACCGAAGTCTCGCGATCCACTCAAAACTGCACACGAATAAGACCGTAGAAGAAAACGTTACATTGGAAGTACCGGAGAACAATGTGGACGCTGTAGATGTGGAAGACAAACTTAGCTGTGACAAATGTGATAAGACATTTAAACTGAAAATCATGCTGAAACGTCACCAGGACGTATGTGGCAAGACGCCTATCAAGTCCCCGGTAAAACAACTTCTCGTATCCTTAGAGCCGATCGATAGTGTGATGCACAACAGGAAAATAAACTGTGAAATGTGCTCTGCCAAGTTTAAAACTATGGATAATTTGGAGAAACATATGAAAATTTGTCACGCTGCTGTTTTGAAGCGAAATGATCTGAAACCAAATCCGAAAGTGCCAGTACCTTGCCTGTATTGCGGCCAAGAATTTAACGACTACTATATACATAGTGCGCATTTTGGTTCGTGTTCGCAGAAAGATGATTCTCTACCTTTAGAGTGTCCTGTATGTAAACGTGTTATGTCTCGGAAGGCTTCGTATTTCCAGCATATACGGAATATGCACTTGGAGCCACGCACCCCTTTTAAAAAGTCTATTGATGCTGAACCCGAGGAAAGCCACGCGTGTCGTATGTGCAACAAGAAGCTGGCTTCTCAGGATCTTCTCATAAAGCATTTGGCCGTGCACATGTCAAGTATTGAAGACAATGAAAATGGCGCAGATAATGAATCAAGGTATTTTTTATTTTTTGTTAGAAACTTCTAGTAATTTTATTTGTAATCAAACTAGCATAAATGGTTAAAACATACATTACCGTTATTTTCAGTAATAATTTCTATCATTATTATATTAGCATTTCTATCCTTCCATTCTACCTATAAACACTTCTTGGCAACTAAGTAATGGAATCAGGCGTTACTTTGCGGAAATCCATAACATTCAAAATACAAAATCAATATGTAGTGTTAATTCCGCTAATTGTCAGTTTAATTATACCGGGATGCAATTTGCACCGCCTTCCCGCCCGCAAAAAAGTGCACATGGAAGAAGGAAATATAAAAAAGCAAATTACAAGCGCCAGTACGATTCTTGGCAACTATTTCATGTTTTGTTTTATAACTAGTTTTATTTTATTTTCCAGAGCAAGCACAATGGACGATTCAATATCTATACAGTCTGTACGTAGCGCGGCTCATACACCTGTTGGTCTAAAATGTAGCTTATGTGACAAAGAATTCAAATACAAAAAGGCACTACAAACTCACGAACAGAAGTGTAATTCCGAACCGTCGACGGAGGTGAAAACTGAACCACCTGATAAAGCATCTACTAGTTTATTAAGTGAATCGTATTCCTCGCAGCAAGACTACAAATCAGATTCAGAATCTAGTCAAGAAGAAGATAATACTTGTGATATATGCGAGAAACATTTCTCGTATCGCCGACTCTTAGTCCAGCATAAGAAAACGAAGCATAACATGAGCTCTGGAACAAAACGAGCCAAAATCTACCTCAAAGATTGCTCAGTCCGATGCTTAATATGCGACCTCGATATGAAGGTTAGCGCCATCAACGAGCACAACCAGAAACATATATCTATGAACATGAAACCAAGAAACTTGTATACTTGCGCGGAATGTGAAGACACATTCAAGAGCTGTAGCGCATTAGCCACTCATATAAAACTGATACATAGATTGAACCAAAAGAGGATGGAAAACCTTCCTAATCCGGCGGATTTTTGTGAAGTCGTTGTGACAAAATCGGAACCCCTGGAATCGGTCCAGAGTCACAACGACTTTGGCGAGGTTCCGGGCAACATGAGCGGCAAGCCGTTGGTAGACCTGACTGGCTTCACTTGTCACATTTGCTCTAAGAAGATGCCCACTCTCATATCACTTAAGAGGCATGTTAACTGGCATTCTAATGTCGGCAATAATGTCGAGAAAAAGCACGAGTGTTTCGTCTGTAATGAGGTAAGTGTTCATTAAATTTGTTTCCATCTCATATTACTGTAGTCTTTAGGAGCCCGTGAGTTATAAAAAAATGATCTAACTTTCTGCAGGAACTATAACAATTTGCATTTGCAGGTTTTCAAGTTCCAGCGACACTACAAGCTGCACATGCGCGTGCACTACACGGACCCCAACCTCGACCCCAAGCACCTGACGTGCGCGACGTGCGGGCGCCGCTCCAAGCACCTGCGCGCCGCGCTGGCGCACTTGAACTTCCACAAGCAGACGCGCTTCCAAGGCAAAGACTACCAGTGCTCGATCTGCGAGCGCGTATTCCAGTACCGCAAGGTGTACCTCAGCCACATGGCCGTGCACTACAAGCGCGGCGACAACCACGACTCTGTGGTGGGTGACTTGCCGTCCGTGTCCGCCACGGCTACCATGGATGGAGCTCACTCCTGCCACTTGTGTGGCAAGGTTTGCAACTCAGAGAACTCGCTTAAGCACCACCTCATCTGGCACACCTCCAAGACGTTCCTGTACGGCGCGCGCCACGAATGTCATCTCTGCAAGATGAAGTTCACCAACAAACGGCGCCTGGAGTACCACATCCGCGAGCACTACGAGGACGACGCCGGACCCTATAAATGCACCATTTGCGGCAAGGGATACACTGATGAAAACTACTTTCAGAGGCATGTTAAAGGTCACAATTTCGACCATCAGTCTCATCAAAAGAGAATTGAGAAACTGCGAAAAGGAAAAGTAAAATGTCCCATATGTTCCCGATTCTATGCAGATGTTGTAAAACTGATCCGCCACTTGCGTCGAACGCACCCGGAGAGCAAGATGATCAAGACGGACCCCGACGCGCCACCGCAACCGCTGTTCTCGTGCAAGTTGTGCGCTCGGGTGTTCCTCGATGAGAAGCGTTTCAAATATCATGAAGAAGCACATTTGAGAAAGCCAGAATTCTTTAAGTGCAAATTCTGCGGGAAAAAAACTATATCGCTGAAGAACCACAATGTTCATATAAAAGGTCATCTGACACAAAAGTACTTCGAGAATCCACTGAAATGCACAAATTGCGACGAGAAGTTCATCAAGGGTTATGACCTACACCACCATCTCCGCGACGTGCACGGCATCAATGAGACGTGGATCGCAGAGCGCACAGACCAGCCGCTCAGCGGCCCGCTGAAGGACTTACAGTGCTCTATCTGCATGAAGGTACTGGCTAGCAAAGGGAATTACGAGCGACACATCGACTACCACAACTCTCTGCGATGTAACTACTGTTTTGATTACTTCAGCGCTCTCCGGTTTTTGGAGGGGCATCTGGGATTCTCGTGCGAGAAGAAAAAACTACTGGGTGATACAGAAGTATATCCTAAGAAGGTGAAGTGCCACATCTGTTACAAGGCGTTCCACGTGCAGGTCAAGCTAGATTGTCATCTGCGTACTCAACATAACATCAAGGTGAACCGCGAAATGTCTTCAGAAAAGAAAGAAATAGTGTGCGATTATTGCTTTAAAGTCTTTGAAAACGAGTACGCATTGTCCACTCATAAGATTTACCATCGTACCGTTGGGTACTTCGGTTGTATCTACTGTAATAGGAAATTCGGCACCATGACTTTGTATCGCAAACACAAGAACCATCACTTCAGTCAGCTAAATGTCGACAACCCCACCAAGTGCGAGCACTGCGATGAAACATTCGTCCCCTTCCGAGAGATGATCTACCACATGAGAGATGTGCACGGCGACGACAAAGAGTGGATCGTGATGCCCAAAGAGTCAATTGAGGAAACTTGCCAGATCTGTAACAAGACTTTCTTCAACTTGCACAAACACCTCACGTACCACGAAGAGAACCGGTGTAAGAAATGCGGCGAGTATTTCCTGTCGGTCGTAGATTTCGACAATCACCTGTGCTCCATCGAGAGTGATGATGAGGTCGCTTCAACGTCGGGCGTGGAAGCTCCCAAGTACGAAGAGTGTCAATTCTGCTTCAAAGCCTTCACTAGAGCGGGCTCTAAGCTTAAACACGATCAAATACATAGAGGATCCGGCTCCATATCCTGCAGATTCTGTCCACTCAAGTTTAAGACGATGGACGCGTTCAACATACATGCCTTCTCCCATCGCAGTAGAAAATACGTTAAGAAGCCGATAAAGTGTAGAATATGTCGCGAAAAGTTCATAAAATACGGACCTTTCATGAAGCATATGAAACTTGTGCACAAATCTACGAAGAAGATGCACTACCGGGCGGTGGTGAAGGCGGAACGCTGCGTGGTGTGCGGAGATGAGTTCCCCAACCTGCACAACCACTACCGAGCGCATCTTTTCCACCAGTGCCAGCTCTGCAACAAGTACTTCACCTCGGCCAAGGTGTTCGCGAAGCACGACTGCGACAAGGAGGATTCCGATCCGTCCAAAGTATTCGAGAGTGATGCCAACTTGCCAGAGTTGATCAATTCATACCTACCGAAAGACGAGAAGGACGATGAGAAGTTCTACGGACACTCGGATGATGAGGAAGAAGAAGAAGAGGAAGAAATGGAGCCTCTCGCGTACCCTGTGGGTGAAGACGAGGAGGAAGAAAGTCAAGATTCTAAAGCCTTGCCAGACTTGCCAGGTCTGCCGCTATCTATCCAGTCACCTATTATCTCGCAAGTGTTGTCGCTGTACAATAAAGAAGCTACTAAGCATGAGGTGAATGGAGTGGACCACGGCATAGACGATGACGTAGTAGACATCACGGATGACGACATCGACGTCAACTCCACGATAGTAACGGTGGTAGTCATTGATGACGAAGAGTGAACAGCTCTTAAAAGGTCTACTCTGCTCCATTTGAGATTTCTAATTATTCGAAAGTAAGACATGTCTCTACTAGCATTTGATTAACTCTTTTATGATCGATAGAAAATTCGCCTAATATTTAGGATTTTTTGAATTTATTTGTAAGGTTATATATGTGAGGTTTCAATGTTTCATTGCTACAGTGTGACCAACTAACCAGTCGAGTGTCACTAAACTACAATAGCCATAGCATACATAGATATGAGTCGGAGGTTTAATTGATTTCTCTTTGGTCCAGAATACCGTTATGTTGGTCGCACTACAGTTAAATAACTTCTTGTTCAAATACTAACTTATGGAATAGGCAGCCCAGTGTTATAACACATTATGAATGATAAAAGAAATTGATGTATACTTAATTGTAATTGGTGTGTTGTAGAAGTAGCATGTATACTGCGTATATTGAAGTCAAATGTTTGATTCCTGAATCAATAACAATATCTCAATTATCAATAACAAAATTACAACATCCGTGTTTGGCGCAACCAGAACAGAGTTATTAGATTTTTTCTGACAAGAAAAACTCTCAGTAACCTCAATTTTAGTAAAGATACTAAGTTACTCCTCCGTTCTAGGCTAGTCACATGTACAGATATACAGATGACTGGGCGCCACGACCGCTATTATTCCAGGAGGACTTGATTTCTGTAATAATGTAAATTAACGAGTCGAGGAGTTAATATTTTAAATAAAAATGCTTTTATCATATGACTAAGATATATTATTAGGAGCCGAAAAGTAAAACTTTAGAATTAAATGATATTGATTTAGCTTAGTATTCATAATACATTACTTCTCGTAATGTATCTAATAGGAATTACATTTTATTCATATTTTCGTAATACTTTACTACTAGCGCGCAAGTTCTGTTTTCAATCTCAATATTATATTTTATGTTTGTAATGAGATTGACAGATTGTTTTTGAATTATGGTGGTATCAGTTTCTTCCATTCCTGTAATTATGTAAATATTATTTTTATAAGTACTGGCCGTATGGATCAGTTTCTTTTTCGGAGCAATCCCATCTCTACTTAGCATGTGGGATATGCAAGCTTAGATATAAAAATAATTAGAATCTGTTATACTTAACGGACAATATGATTTTGCTTCTATTCTATAGTGACCGTGGCTTCACCGCCAAATTTAAGTCATCGTAACTAATTAAAACATATAAATTTGATGAACATCAGAATCGCGGGACCAAAACCTAGTTTCTACTAGTTGAAATCTATAACTATACGTAAGGTTGCCAATATTGTTGAAAACTGATACGGGACTTCATCATGTCAGCCAAAGTACGTCCACTGCTGCACAAAAACCTCCCCAAAGAATAGGGGGACATGCTGTAATCGCCACGCTTGGGTTGGGACGCAGATGGGTTACGGGACGTATGGCAACCCTAGCTATATGATTAAAACCTAACTTAAAACGATTTTCAGGTTAGTGACGTCCCAATGCCTATCATTTAATGAAAACATATTCGATGCACATTTTATGTTTAAGGAACCCTACAAAGCCATGCTTTATCCATTTATAAAGCAGTAGGTATTTTTCTAATTTATTTAATAAAATGTAAAGCCTTGATTTTAATTTTAATTCATGATAGTTCATTCATGGCTGGCTATGAGCGCCTCAACATCATGTAAAAACAGAGTGCCATGTTTTGTGGTTACGTCAGTTTAACGAATACCATTAAAATCGTTAAGTCCACACGGCTATATATCACGCTTTACATTTCCAGTATAAGCTGATCTCGCGTTGTATAGAATGTCCATACAATGAGAGGTCGGTTTATTTTGGAAATGTATAGCTTGATATATAGCCCCGTGTTCTAACGTTTGGCTTATTAGTATCAACTAGGTAAACGACGTTTACGATAATTCTTTTTCATTCATGACACGTGAATCGGCACACATTACAGATAATAAAATAACTATGACGTCTGGCTTCCGTTGGTATGATCGCAGCAAAAGGGTTAATTTGGTCCCGCGATGTTTAAACGTCTTCAAATAGTTGTTTGTACTGCTGTTACTATATTTTGCATTCATTAATGCATTTGTTTGTTTACGTTAATTATTTTGATTTCGTGAGACTTCAAATCCACTTTATTTTCTTAAAATTTTGTTAATTAACCAAATTCAATACAGGTCATTGAAAAGTGATTCGTAATTTTCACTTTTCCGATTTCACAAGCAATTATGCAATTTGTGGCATAGATAGTGGACTCAATAAAGAAGCTTAATTGGCTTATGATGGGACGTCTAGGATATTAACTTGAGAAATACACAAAAATAAAATATTAACCAACAATTTATTTTTCGTTTTTACAAACGTGATTTTGATTGAATTGTCCACAATTTATGTCACTATACAAGTTGTGTTATTTAAAATGAACGTTTATTATATTTTTTTTACATTATAATTCTTTATCCTTTTAAGCATATATTAAAATCCCAGAAATAGGTAATCATTAACTTTATCGTCCGGCGGGTGTATAACCAGCACACTCTACGAATCCTATGTAAATACAGTAATACCCCGCTTTACGCGACCCCGTTATACGCGGTTTCACTATAACGCGAATTTAGACTTTGGCGTTCAAATGCCTTGTATTACGCAAAAAAATGTGTTAAACATAATGTAGTCATTAACTTCTCTTTGGTTATTCCTTACTCTGAACATTCTGATTGAAGAATTAGGGATTCCCCGTCCTAAGACTTTGTTTTATGGGGATTCCCTCGTTTGTTTCACTTGTTCCGTCGTGTTTAGTTCAGCTGGCAGTCGTGTACGTGTTTTAACATTTATTGGAGATTACATGTACATAATTCAACGCTACGTCAAAAATGTCGCCTATTAAGAAAAAAGAGCGTAAAAGCGTTACTTTGGAGTTGAAGATAAAAGTGTTAAAAATAATGGAAAATGGAGGTAAAGTAACAATTGTTGGGAGAGATTATGGACTCTCAGAATCGAATGTGAGATGAAATGATTCGTATTTTTATTAATTAAATTTTGACTATGTTTAATCATAAACCTCGATTTACGCGAAATTCAGTTAACGCGATTTTTTCCGGAACGTATCGCTCGCGTAAGGCGGGGTATTACTGTATATGATTTCGGATTCTTGGGATTAGATTTATGCTTTGCATTGCGAACAATTATATAAAACTATATTTGAATACATAAAAAAATTGTAGCATAGTAATTCGGCACTGGTGGTCACAAAATTTAAGCCCAAAATTAAACCATACACATTTAGTGCGTTGATCTTTTTTGACTTCATTTTTGCCGAGCGTGCGTGTGACGTTTCTTCAAGTTATATTTACGATTTTAATATTAGTACCGCGTTCATTTTAAGATTATACGACCTTATATAAGAATAATTATGTTACAATTAAAGAGATATTGAGTTAACAAACGATAACATTATTGTGAACATTAGTGTAGACCGTAGATTATTATTGATAATAAATAATGAAAAATGATGTTGATTTTAAAATTATGTGATTATGATCGAGAATATTTTTAATAGTTTTTGTTTTTTTTTTTGTGCCATTCTCTTTATTGGTTATACTTGAAATACGAATGCCGCCCTTAAACCCAAGTGTGTATGTGGTGGCTACTTCCCCCGCGGTGGAAATGGGCGGTACAAATGGGGTTGCCAACTATACTGTTTTGAACAGTATTATACTACACTAAATTATTCTTTTTACTGTTGGAAAAAAATAAAGTATACACTATACTGTTTACATTTATTTAGTCAGAGGGCGTTCACTGCTCAGTGCAGCGAAGCCACAAAGGTTGTAAATTAGTAAGTTGTGCGAGAAGCTCTAAAAAATATGTATTTAAAACAAATAGATAAAATACTGTTTAATATTCTTCATAGACCTGAATATTTATTTCTAGTAAAAGTTGGCAACCCTAGATACAAATGATGTTGGCTATACTAATAAAAGCATAACTCTGGCACTGTTTAACCGAGCAAGTATTCTATTGATTAATACGACTCATTTTTTTTTGTATATACTACATGTAATAGCTTACTACTATCAAAATACGTTTCTATTCGTATTTTCATTATATATTTCGTATTCCTATTCTCAAGTGTGTTTGTATGTTCCTGTACAAGGCTTATTAAATACGTCATGTGTTGTACGAATGTATTCGAAATATTCTATATAAGATATATTATGATGTAAGTCTGCTTAGCGCACACGATTTCAACAGATACTGTTCTATGTGTGCGCTAGGTTGATTAATAATAACTTGTTAGCGTTCATAACTAATAAATGGAGTAGAAAGCAAGATAATTGTGTAGATGTAGATTGTATTCTTACCACCAAAATATCATAATATGTACTTAGTATTGGAATGGACCTTAACACGGTGGAGGATGCAATATGTACAGACGCCAGCACATCCAGCTACCCCAATCTGTCAAATTTCTTTTAGAGATTTTCAACTGTATCACAAAAGCATAAGGTTCAGTTTCAATTGGGGTAACTTGATGTGCTGGCGTCTGTATATCATCCGCCGAAACAAGATGCGTTTTTAATAACACGGCGTGGTTTGTGTATGTATTATGATGGTGCAAATTATGTATTAATTATAGAGATTTCAATTCACATATTTACCTGCGCTACATTAATCCAGTAAATTTTGTAATTTTTTGTTTATCAATTCGCCGATTTAATTTTCTTTGATTTAACATTGTATATTCCATTCCAGACGCCACATAGGTTATAGTAGTGATACAAAATGTGTATGAGCCAAAGGAGTTGGTGTTTTTTCTATAGTTTTTAAATTCCTAGACTAAGATAAATTAAGTTCAGTCATCAGATCGTTTATAATAAGGAGGATAGTGTAATATTCCAAATTATGGTATGAAGAAGTTACTTTTATTTGTCGTTATTTTTAAATACCTTTTTATGTCAAGTTTCTCAATAATTGACTTATTTTCTTTCTTGTCATGTGTACTTTATTGAAGATGAGGAAATAAAATGATCATTGAAATTTTAATAATCTTTATTTAGTCAACATAATCATTGAAGAACTGGTTAACTGAGCTAATGTCTCCACTTGAAATAAAATAACGCTCAATGTGATTTTGCCAAAGATTATGTTTGCTTATAAAAATAAGCTACTACGATAGTACTGACAGACATTGAACTCAGTGTTGCCAGGATATTTATAAATTATAAGTATGGATCAGCTATAACCCCGTTTATATTTAATAAACTGGCAACAATAGTTCAAAACTGGCAAGCCTTTCTACACAAAAAGCTGCATACATGCCATTAGCTCAGTTAATCAGAGTAGCTGATTAACAAAACGTCAGTTACAGGTACATTACATAATCGTAAACATTGATAGTTATAAAAATATCTATCGTTTATCAAGATACACATTATTATTACAATTCTTACACTAATTTTAACTTCACTTGTTTAAATTGATTCCTCACGAAACTCTATGGTCAACTTTGAAGAGGGACCAAACTAACTGAACACAACTATTAAGAATAAGAATGTTGGCAGTTAAACCTAAGAGGTTGAATTAGAATAACATTTCATTTTTGCCTTTCTCTTTTTCATTCGATTTCTACTTCGTGTAACTGGCTAATCATACTTTATTGTTAGTTGTGTTAAATTATAAATAGACAAAATACCGATTTAAAGATTTGTCAGAGTAAACATGAGAGCGTAATTATAAATAGAGAAAAATTGCTCTCTAGTTTGAATTTAATCTTGGGAGGAATAATACATGATTAGTTAATACTAATTCTATAGAATGACTAACAACTGTTTCGATTCATTGTATAAGACTTAATTTAGATTACCGTGTGACGGAAGCGCGTCATTTTGGCGACTGCGCATTTCGAGGCTTTATCTTTTCTAATTGTCCATAGTCTAAATCTTTAACTACTCGCAATTGCGCCAATTTTTTACTTCTCTAACTGTCTATGGACCAAATCTTTAACTTCTCGCAATTGCGCAAATTTCTGCAATGTCCTAATTCACTTGGTAAGCACCAATTGAATTGGGAACCTAGTGAATTTTAGCTAACATAGTGCGCTATCCAATCGGCATTAAATCATGTGCAATTCCTTTCCACAGTAGCATAAATTGAGACTTATATCAGTAATAGAATCTCACAATGACATTCGAGAACAGAATGCTAAATTCGTATGAACTATACTGTCGAATTACTCAAGAATTAAAAATATGGATATAGGTGTGCGGAACCTTTGAAAGATATTTCTAGCCTATAAAGCAATAATCAAATTTATTTCAGTCATTGCAGCTTGATTAAGTCAGTTTTAAAACTTACTAACTCGCCTAATCTATTTGGCGATTCTTGGTACCTTTGATTTTTTTTTAAAAAGCAATTAATATTCGGATATGGGTATAAGCTCACAAACGAAATATTACGACACCATTATAGAGGCATTTTATTATTTAATTTAGGTAAATCAAATGTTGTTATTTTACTCAGGCATAGGTATGCCTGAGTAAAATAGCAACATAAAATGAACAGGTTTTGACAAACCTGGAACATAGTAATTATCTGTGGAGAATAATATGATACCGGGAAAGCTAGGTAGAACTCTCAATTACAAGCGTTTCAGCAAGTGATAAAACTGGCTTAACTATTTATATACTAGATTATTTACACATCTTGCATCAGCTATAAGATAACTGCACCACAATATTATTAAGATGATTCATGCCATCTCGCTTACGCACTATTAAGGCGGAAACACATTAATAAAACGCGACGCGATTCACCGTGCACATTACCAACACGCGACTCCACCACATAATAATTTCACAAAATAAATGCAAAATATAATATTAAATTGGCATAAATTCCGTTTGACAGTTGGAAGAATAGTTCTTGAACGACTCACGCGTGGCGTTAGGTGTTGTCTAAAAACATACCTAATGCGCGCGCCGCGTCGGATGGCATGTTTACCCCGACAATTAGAACCACACCGACCGACGTCTGGATTGGGTGGCCTGCGCGCATGGAACCGCGACGGATGATCATGGAAAGCAATAAATTTGATTCGACTCAACGAGCATCGCGTTTCCTTGGGTCGCGTCGCGTTTTAATAATATATTTCCGCCTTTAACGTCGTGTAAAAGCAAGATGACACAAGAACAGCAGATTTATAATTATGCTTATCTGTCGCAGCTTTTCAAACTAAACAAATACTAATTAATTGAATCACGTTACCAAAGAAGTGATAGTAAAATTAACAAAGTTATCTCTTAATAAACGAAACAGGCATTTCTAACGATGTCCCATAAACTTATTAGTAATAATAACTTGCAGATATAAAGATAACTTACTATTATTAGATAGGTTATTTATTTAAATTATAATAATACTAAAGTATATACAATGAAATTATTAAAAATATATTTAGAAATCGCTTCGTTTGAGGCAGTGTTTGAGTTTATGGACATGCAAACATATTGAGCATAAAGGCCATCGCATACAGCAGCTATAATGTAAAGGATTACGGAATACCGTTAATAAAAATAACATCGTAAAGGTCAATGCACACTCACGAATTTCTCGCAAACCCAACACCAGCCAGAGTGACCAACTTGGCATCAAACTAAAATCGAATTTGTAATTCTAGGCAGTTGCAAAGTGTGAAAAGAAATTTGCACTACAATTTCAGACTTCACAAATTTCTCTAATTACAAATCAGAGTTTAGATGCTTAAAAGTCGACAACACAGTATCAACCATTCAGCAGTTTTGACACCATCTTACTCATCTATCTCTAATGTTCTCCTTTACAGAGATGAATGAAGCTTGTACTACTGGCATACCAACCTTTCTTGGTTTTCGTACAAATTAACTCGTTTACTTTGATTAGGTAGGAGTAGGAGCCAAGGGATTGAGAACAATCATAGCCGGTTTGATATTGCTTATTCATTATCGTGGCCCATCTTTATGTCTGTTACATTATAATATTTACATATCATGTGACACATAAATAGTGAGTGATACATAACGAGGTCGATCTACCCCCAAAAATAATGTAAAAAAACTTGAGAGGTGTCAAGGGACACCCGGATGGAACGAAGTTATTTCTTATTATTTATTATGTACAAAAAACCTGTATACACTCAACAGAAATAATCGTCGCGACACCACACTGTTCAATGCGAAATAGAAATGACAACATCTGGCTTGCTTTCTATAAGAGAGAGACAGACAGAGAAACATGCGCACGCCGCACAGATGCAAAAAGTGTCGTGACAACTTTTCGTAAGATTTTTTTTCGTCTAGCCCCCTTTCACAACGGGCGATAAGGAACTTCGTTCCAAAACAGTTTGCAAAATATGCAAACAAAAACATACCAATCGGCATATTCAGCGTAGTTCAGTGATAGATACTTTTAACCCTTTATAAGGCTGGCTTATATTTTGAACTTTACTAGGTTGAGTTAAAGGTCAAAACCAATCAATTAGAAAATGACCTATTGCCTGATAAAAGTTTAATACTACCAAGCAAAAGTTAACTGAAGCCTTTTTTTCCGACGAGTTCTGGCGACCTCACTTATTCACAAGCTTGTCGCGTATTCTGCAAGGTCCAGGTAGCCATTCGGGCTGTTGATAGAGATTTTTATGTAATACCTCACTATTTAATTTCGTAAGTACATTATAGCTACCGAATACAGCTATGCGTTCGTTTCTTACTGCCTCAAAGTAAGCAGAAAATTTGGCGCAATAAGCAGGTCTTTGACTAAACAAAATATAGCTGAGCACATTTGTCATACACTATATCACATTTGGACTCGAACTCGCCGAAGCAACACTGATACAACGCGTTTCACTAACACCGCATGACTATTTTGTATTAAAAACTATTTTATACTTAATACTAATCGCTGTATCAGTCTTTGCTTCGTATTAAGTTATCTCTGGCACACTTTTAAGTTAATCACTCTAATAGGTAGGATGGCTGTGACGGCGAATTAAGAAAATAAAAATAATTCGTTCAAAGAAATAAGTAGCGATCCTGTTTGAAAATTGGAACATTAAGAAAGCATTCCCAAATAATCAAAATCGGCTTACAGATAACGCATAAATATCGTTACATGTATATATATAGAATGGTAACATTCCGTTTTACCGGTAATTTAACGGAGTTTTTTAACTGTGCAGAAGTAATTTACAACCAATCACTTGTTACGGATGCTCCGTGTACAAAAGACTAGAATAAAGCTATATTATGTTAAGATTATCAAAAAATGAGAATTCAGTACAAATAGTATGAAATTTAGTCTGTGTATATAATCAGTTCACATTGATTTAGACACAGCATAATATTAGTACAATCTAAACTCTTACACTCCCAAATGAAAAATGTTGTCATTGGACAATCAGAAAATAGTACCGGCAGGTATTATTATGTGAGCGCTAGCTTGCACTCAGGGTACAATAAGAATAAAAAAAAGGAGAGAAGGTGCTGTGTATACATCTAAATTTCGAAATTATGGTTTAAACCATAAATTCAAAATTTTGGATCTAACTTAGAATTGTTGAATCTCCTCATTACAGATACCGCCAATTATTGCTGAAGTGACAGAATATTGGTAGTCACTCCCAGAGAGTTATTGAAAGAAATTAGCACAATAAGCAACATTGTCCTGTTTGTTTATAGATATAACAAAGAAACATCCCGAAAACCGCACCACGACTCCAATGTATGTTACAAAGAATATGTCGCAGCCAGCCTACCTATTATGCGATTAGCCTTATTAAACAGAAATTTAAAAGGCCTAACATTAAAGAAAAGTCTGAAATATTTATAAAATTACGCTTAATATAATACAATATTATATACATACATAAGACACTTTGAATATGTTTTTATTGCAGCTCGTCTATATTGCTTAACACGTAAAGCTAAACCAAGTTAATTAAACTGTTGTCACACTAATTTAAAATTACTGTAATAATGTAACGTCCTGACATTCTTATATATACTTTATGTACAAAATAAACAGTATTTGAAACAGACGTGGTAAATACGAACTGATACATTTTCAACCTAAATCTCAAACTATAATTACCTTTTAATAAACATACTACCGACTTCAATATTACATTATAAATATTTAGTTTTAATCTGATTTGAAAAAAAAAATCAATGGGAACATTCCAAAAGCATTCCCTTTAAAATAAAAGAATTATTAAAATTGCTTCATTATAAACAGAGATACTAATCCCATAATATATATATATATATATATCAAAATAAACATACAGGCCAATCTTTTATTATAAAGTCGGTAAAGTATTTTTATTTAAAGAAATTTAAAACGTATTATTTTGTTCGTTTATCCGTTTATAAAGAAAAACACTACTTGTCAAATTTGAAAAAAGAAACATACAAACGGCTTCTAGTTCTTAATTCGAACGCAGCCCTGTGATTGGTTGTCGTTCTGACGCAGGCATTCATTTCCCCAATCAAAACCACTTCAATCTCACCTGGCAACTCTTACGCGCGTTTCGTTCTTTGCTCATTCGTCCATGTCTCTGACCGAAAACAAAATGTCTGCGTACTTTAAAAGTGTGACAACAGCCTTACAATAAATACCCTTACGACAGAATTAAGTAAGAAACTATATTTAGATTAAACAGTACATATTTAAACTTAATACTTGGTACAGAGGTTTAAATACTGGATACTGAATAGTTTTAAAGTACTTGTAGTAGTATGTTTTGAACTACGGATCGCTTTAACATGATTAAATAACACTCATTAATAATGTGCTATACGGTAAAACGAGGAGAATACACAAATTACCATACATTAGGTTAACTTTAGTCCAGTTTCTATTCCACCCGTTTGACGGTAGTTACAAATGATCCATAGTTTAAATGTGGAAATCGTGTATTAGTGGTGTTTTAAACTTTAAACATGATTGTTTTATATACATTCCGATGTATGATATTAGAGATTTTGCACTAATCAAGGCAAATGAGTCACTTTAAAATAAATTCAATCAATTTGGTGCCTGGATCTCATTTCTTTTTCATTGATTCTGGACTTTACAAGAAAATGATAAGGTTGAATTTGATATGATCCCGTATAGTCCACAGCTAAGTGTCCAAACTACAATAGTTATCATGATGAATAGTAATGCTGTAACATGAAAATCTATGACAGATATTAATATATATAATATTACCAAGCAAATGAAAGAAAAAAACTAAATCCCTTAAACTCAGTAATATGTTTGAACTTAAACTCAGTAGTATGGAGTGAATATTATTCCAGGCATATGACAATTTCCTTACATACATGAGTTTTTTTCTTGTCCTTATTCATCTCTGGGCTTCCATTCACCCCGGTTTACGATCACTTACAGTTGCTTAGCTTTTATTTTGTATCATTGGTCGGGCATTATAAGGTTCTTATTCATGAGCCACAAAAAGTATCATCTTGATTAGGTACAGTAGAACGGGGTGAATAGAATTTCAGCTTAAATTAATTCTTTTAATAATGTTTTGTTACTATTCACCCCGTTTTGCGGTACATGTTGATCGCTATGATGTAAGACTTCTTTAAATAATTATGTAAGATAAGTGAGACACGTAACCCAATGAACACACTAGATCTAAAGAACTTGCTAGAATGTCCAAATTCTTAATCTTTATTTATCTCACAAGTTCCACATCATGACTAGTAAATAATTTAAGACCATAAAAATTAAAAGTCAAAGACCGGACATTAACCCACAAAATTCCAGTTTTTTTTCGATTATTTGTAATATAACTAGAAATAGATTTCAATCTATACATATAATAAAATCGTAGAAAAGACAAAACTGTACATTATTTTTTTTTTTTAAAGGATAGTTGGGTCGTGATCTACATTCGATATCGAAGCCAAAAATATAGTTTCTAGATTTTTGTCTGTTTATCTGTTTGTCTGTATGTATGTCCGGGCTAAACTCAAAAAGTACTGCATGGATCTACTTAAAATTTTTCATGAATATTACTAAGAGGTTAGGTCAACATATAGGCTACATATTATCACGCTATCACCTACGGGAGCTGGGATAATTTATAAAATGTAACGCGGGTAAAACCGCGGGGCACAGCTTACTAATTTATAAAGTTTAGCGCGGTTAAAACCGCGGGGCACAGATAGTATAAAATAAAATTAAAACGATGCGATGTATGGACATTATCCCTGCTGCTATTCACACTTGCGTTTCTAATCACCCCGTTTTACTCTTACTTCGTTTATGAGGAGTATTACAAATCAACCATTGTGCAGTAGATGGACTATGTAGCTAGTAATAGTCAGTTTGTAGTCAGTAACGGCCTTATAAGTAACCAAAGACTTCTTTTGAGAGTTATTTCAATATAACAACAAATACACAGCAGATGTATTTGGGGCTAAAATCTAAGCTTCCTCCTTATTGGCTTGACTAAATAACAAGATAGATTTAACCAGGTGAAAGAACAAGAAATCTGTGTGGTTGGTAAGTAGGGATAGGTGGCGCTAGTAAGCAGATTTTTTAAATATCAATTTCCATAGTAGCCATGTTGACTAAGGGTCAGCGCAGACAGAGAGGAGCGCAGCGGAGAGGATTTCATTAAGGCACTAGAAAATCAACTTTAGAGCTATAGGAATAAAGTGCATATATGCTTGAACCTGACAAAATGCTCGCGCAGTCTCGCGCATTATAATGGTCAAGCATACATGCACTCTATTTAAATAATTTTAAAGTTGATTTTCTAGTGCCTTAATAAAATCCTCTCCGCTGCGCTCCTCTCTGTCTGCGCTGACCCTTAAGGTCACATTGACTTCAAGCTAATGTCCGATATTTGACGTCACACTGTTATGGCTATAATCGTAAATAATTTAAAAAAGCAAATATCTCCAAATAATTTTTATTTGAATGGAAATGTCACACATAACGACAAGTAAGACACTAGTATAGGCACAAGCTTCCTTGGAGGGTATCATTAAAAGGCGAATACCCAAGTACCATATCCATGTTGCGAACAATTCACAAATTCGAACCCAAAGGATTAATCAGCCTAGGTGTAAATTACTTCAAGACAGTTTGTATTTTAGTCCTTCCTAATATTATTTAGCAATGATAATCTAAACCCGGGCTTATAATCAAACGAAAGATTGAAAATATTTCCTATAATATTTTTAATATATTCCAGACCAGCAGATAGCCTGATCTGGAGTAGATTAAAAACTAGATAAACAATACATCCTTCCTATACAATGGGATGAAAAATTCGCCAAGATTTGCCGCTACGTGGCGCTACCCTCTGCGTGTCATGTCAAATACTTTGAACTTTATCAAAATACTATAATTGCAGCCTAATGACGTCCACGCTGGACAAAGGCCTCCCCAAAAGATTTCCACAATGGAGTTGTGTCCATCATTTGGGGGGAATGTGCCATAATCGCCACGCTTGGCACTACGGGTGCCAAACTACCATCAAATATTTATTATCAACAACGTCAAATTATTTGGCACGAGTAACGTTTTATTCAGAAATATTAATCAACCGGTTTGAAACCTCAGTTAGTAAAGTATTGAATTCGACTTAAATTAGCTTCGATACTTCTTTCAGAATTCTTTTTCGTCTTAGAAAAAGTAGATTGATGGTACAGGAAGTAAATTCGCATCCCATTCTTTTAACCAACTGGAACTTTATTTGGTTTGCACGCAAGGTCTTTTCGGTTGAGATGAGCGGCCATAGGCATATCGTTTAATATGGCTTGCTATTTCATTTATTTCAGAGGAAAATGGGAAATATATCAACCATCCCAAATTGTCTGTACCTGTATTACAAACAAGTCGTTAGTTGTCCGTCTCGACATCAAAATGTTTGAACTTTATGAATGAGACCATAAGGTTCAAAATTGTTTGCAAGTTTTTCATAACCGAGAGATAGTAAGGTAAGCGGGTGGTACATCGGGTACATTGCATTGAAAAAAAATAATCAAAAAGTTAAGACGAAGGAGCTAATTAAAATAATTAAAATCCAATTGAGTATAGTATCATAAGTAAACGTCATAAGTAGGGTGTTTCTTTAGTCTTGGAAACGTTGTGATCTAATACTGACAGAGTTGCCATGCATACGAATTATCAAGCATAAAATAAGAACCTACACATTTTATGGATTATCATTCTCCCAATGGTGTCAGAAAAACAAAAAAAACATTTCCAATACTTTCAATTCTTATCAGTAGTGGCTGGGCAGAAATTTTATGAGGCGAAAGTAAATATATTATACCATTTCAATGTGTGTTGTCATTCATCGATCGTATTAATCGATTAACCTTTTGACACCATAGACACAAATATGTGACAAGCCAAAACTTACCCTGCACGCTAACGTCATAAATATGGGACATAATCGGTGCAACATAACACGAAATAAATACGAGATAGAAGTGTTGGAATCTCTATTTTTTGTACCTATTTTCACTAAATTAGTGGCTGTCGCAAAGAGTTCCATAATGTGTTTTTCTACTGGTAGTCAAAAGGTTGAATCAAGTACCGCTGAACTCCTGTAATTCTATTTTATGTAATCAAAACAATAACCATTTAAAATTTAGTACGTACGTAATCTTCTACCTAAAGTGTAAATTAATCTTTAGTTATATGTGTAAGTGTAAATTAATATTCAGATAAGTGCGAATTGATCTTCCTATTCGTCGTCACTCGTAGTGGCACATTTCATCATCGGCGTTGAGAATAATTGTATAACACGCTAGCGTTCTTCCAAAGCTCTCTATAAGGCCTCGGTTTAATAAACTTCCCTTGTCTGCGTAAGTGTTAGTTAATCGTTACTTGTTAATTTGTAGGTGTACATTTAAGTGTAATTTTAATCTTCAGGTGTGCACTTAAGTGCTGGTTAATCTTCCCATTCTCCATCGCTGGTGGTAGCGTCCGACATGTCGTCGTCCGATTCGGAATGTATGGCTCGTGATCGTTCTTCCAACGCCCTCTGCAGCGCCTCGGCCAGCCCGCAGCCGCCCCGCGCCGGCTTCTTGCTGTCGCTGCCGGACGTGCTGTCCGACCGAGAGACCTGGGCCGAACATACACAGATATAGTGATACTGATTTAAAGATAGACTTAACATTTGGTAGACACAATTTGACGGTCACCATAGCCTAGTTGGTAGTGCTCCTGCCTACGAAGCTGGTGGTCCTGGGTTCGAATCCCGGTAAGTGCAAATATTTGTGTGATGAGCACGAATATTTGTTTCTGAGTCATGGATGTTTTCTATGTATATATGCATTTATCTATCTATATAAGTATGTATATCGTCGCCTGGTACCCATAGTACAAGCTTTGCTTAGTTTGGGGCTAGGATGATATACATTTTCTGCTTACTCTGCAACCTACTTTAGGCTAATTATGCGCGTGTTAATTAAGCAATATAAAATAGTATAACTAACGGATTCACATATAGTGAACTTATAACTGTGTAGCTATCAACAACTATTGAGAGAAATAATCGCCTTCTACTCTAGTACTGTAATTTACTTATAACTTAAATAAACTCGACTATTGCATCTTAGTGGAAAGTGTTTCTCTTAAGTTAACTTACAAACCTTCATAACAAATCAGTGTACGGAGTTAACTACTACAACCCGTACACAATCATTGCCACCATAAGCCTAATATCGTCCACTACTCGACATAGTCCACCTGTAAAGGTTTCTACAAAGGTACCATTTGGAGGAGTTTTGCCTTAGTTACTGCGCTAGTTTACGTGTTGGCGAGTACAACACTACACAGGTGACGCTGCTGCCAGACTACCTGATGTACCCTTTAGTCACCTTTTACGACATCCGGTCACCGTAGCCTAGTTGGTAGTGCTCCTGCCTACGAAGCTGGTGGTCCTGGGTTCGAATCCCGGTAAGTGCAAATATTTGTGTGATGAGCACGAATATTTGTTTCTGAGTCATGGATGTTTTCTATGTATATAAGTTTTTATCTATCTATATAAGTATGTATATCGTCGCCTGGTACCCATAGTCCAAGCTTTGCTTAGTTTGGGGCTAGGATGATCTGTGTGACATTGTCCCTAGATTATTATTATTATTATTTTACGACATCCACGGGTTGGTATGGGGTAGCCCTGCTTTTCTTTCTGGGCCGGAAACTACACCTCCGTAGTAGACACACCTACTTCTTATTTGCACAAAAATATTTATCAAGCAACACTCAATGGAGCTGCTGGTGAGTTGTGGGGAAGACGAAAAGAATGTTGGCTTATTCATTCATTCAAGTTGTGTGGCGGCGACGAATATAATCACCGATCAAAAGTCTCTCCGAAAGAATATCTTCCAGAGAACGGGCAACAGCGTCTATCTGTGTACTATGATCACTAAAAGACCAAGAATAATACAGCAATTATTTACATGATTAATAAAAAAAACTCACAGATCGTAACTCGATTCCTTGTCTGATTTCGCTGAGTAGATTACTTCTGCTGTCGTCCACTGGTTTAGCCGCAACCTCGACTCGCTGCAACGGAATAGGGAAACAATATTTTAATAAAATTCGTAAGGTTCTCGAGTGACGACCACAAACCGGAGGACGCAGCATGGGTCATCATATCAGCCGAAAGACGTCCACTGCTGGAGAAAGGCCTCCCCCAAAGATGTCAACAATTGCCAGTCTGGCGCTATCCGCATGCAGCAGTTTCCAGCGACCCGCACAATTTCGGTCCACCTTGTAGGGGGCCTACCCACGCCGTGTTTTCCGGTTCGTGGTCGCCACTCGACAACGTTTCTGTCTGAACGGCCGTCGGATCTATGAATAATGTGCCCCGCAAAGGTGGCATGGGTAGAACTTCCTAAAAGATGGACCAATGATCTTGTGAGAGTTGCTGGGAGTCGTTAGATGCGGACAGCACAAGACTGGCAATTCTCGACTTCATTAGGGGAGGATAGTTATTGTCCTCATACATCAGGAAGGAATAATGCATAATACTAATTCAATTATTAAATGCTTTATATAATTTTATACCTATAACATTTGGCGTGCTTGGTAAATGCCTTTCATGCCGCAGATCGTAGGTTCGATTATAAATAAATAAATAAATAAAATAAAAAAGGTTTTTTATCACGTAGACTTTAAAAAAGCGCTTGTAAATAGTCAGAACATGTTTGTAGTAATATAGTTGTATACATTAGATATTATTTCTAGTAACATAGATATTTAGGTACATCTTGTATGAAAACATTTATAAAATTTATTTTATTACAGAAATGATATTTAGCTAGCTCGTATCAAGTTATTGTCAAGAGATTATGTTTAATTATCTAGTTTAAGTCTAATATTTTTACTACATATTGTCAATGGTTCTGTCTATATTAAAGGTATTATTATTATGACGGACCTTGTGTTAATAACGACGGTCGCGCTTTAATGCTACCACCGGATCCAATGCCCCCTGAGAAGACCCAGCGAAACAAACTCAGTAGGTTCATCTACTACCGGTTTCAACACGACCCAGTTGAGACGGTCCGGCGAAACATACTCAAGCGGGCATGAACACGGGATTTGATCCAATTAGAGTAATTATTTAGTAGGCAAACACAATATATGCTCGATCGGTTGTCTGAATGCTTATTATTTTAGATTATATTTAGGTATACAAAAGAAAAATTAAAGAATTTTAAATTAAGTATATGATAGCAATCATTTATAGATAGTTCACGTAACACAGCAGATCAGTCATGTCTATATGGCTACAAGATCTCCAGCGAGCAATGTGCAGGTAGGAAGTGAGAGCCAGACGTCTTTGTCATCGATGTACTCTTTAGTGGTGTAATAACCCCTAGCCATAAGTATACGTTTAATATGTGTTTTAAAACTTGTGTCAGGCAGATCAGTAATTTGAGTAGGAAGCTTGTTATAAAACTTAATACAATTTCCTAAAAATGATTTATTAGTTTTGCTTACTCTAAAGCCTGGCATGGCTAGTTTGTTTTTATTCTTAGTATTTATATTATGCAGTTCACTTTTCTTTTTATAATTATGAATATTTTTCTAACAAACATTATATTCTGATATATATATTTATTTATACTTATTGCACAAAACTGTACAAAGGCGGAGTTAATGCCAAAGGCATTCTCTCTCAGTCAACCTTAGGGTGATGCAGAGATAATGTGGTAGGTGCACTATAGACCAAGTATAATAAAAATTACTAAAATACTTGAGAAGTACTATAAAATACAATCGTATAAATACAATAGTTACATAACTACACACAATACTATAAATACATAAATCTATAGGTATATATATATATATATATATATATATATATATTAAATATATATACATTTATAAATATATTACATATATAATAATATATACACAAACTGTAATATTAAGATGATTCTGCCTTAATTTTTTTCTGAATGTAGTCACGAGTTTTGATTTTAAAAGTAACCCGCGTCTTAGCCATTCTGATTTCCGGAGTTAGCGCATTCCAGAGAAGAATAGCTTGTACAAAGAAGGAAGAATGTAAGAAGTTAGTCCGATGAGAAGGGCATTGTAAAAGTCTGTTATGAGTGGAACGGAGATTTTTGTTGTGCATGGGCATCCAATTCAATTGAGAACGGTAAGATGAGTTATTCAGAAGACGGTCTAATTTATTGAGTTGATCTGCATTCAGGTCAAAGTAGCACACATCACCATAGTCGATTATAGGAAAAAGAATGGCCTGCACGAGCGTTACTTTTGTCTCGGATGGTAGGAAATTCTTTAATCTATACAGTGACCGCAAGATCCCAGTCACTCTTTGGCTGACGCTAACTATTTGGTTTTGCCAGCTTAAAGTAGCATCAACCAGCAGACCAAGGTCCTTAACATTCTGGCAGTATGGAATAACAGAATTGTTGTATAAGACTGGAGGTTGACTGTCAACATCCACTAAACTCATCATTCGGGAACTGCCCACGATGATAGCCTGACATTTGAGTGGATTGACAGTCAAGCCAAACCTGTTAGCCCACTCCCTAATTAAATCAAGATCCCTATTTATATTCCGATGGCACAGTAAGTATATTTATTTCTTTAAACAAATTTCGCAAAGAATCGCGACTGCCTAAACCATAAATGGCTCTGACTGCTCTTTTCTGCAATACAAAAATAGTACCTATGTCAGCCGCCGAACCCCACAGCAGAATGCCATACGACATAATGCTATGAAAGTACGCGAAATACCTAACGCGAAATAATAATCTAGCAGTTTGTTCATCTGACAATTGCCTTATTTTCCAGACAGCATAGGAAGCCGAACTTAATTTACCTGCTAACTTTTCAATCTGAGGACCCCATTGCAATTTTGAATCAAGTGTCAATCCTAAAAATACGGTCGATGGGACTAAATCTAATATTTTCGCATTAAGTGCAACTGTTGGTACAATTTGAGTCACATTCGGCAATGAGAACCTGTTGCATTTAGTTTTCCCTGCATTTAACAAGAGATTATTTGCCGAAAACCATTCGGATATAAAGCTGAGTGTTTTATTATGCTCAATAAGATATTTATCCTTTCTATTTACTTTAAATATGAGCGACGTATCATCAGCGAACAAAACTATGTCTGATACTTTCTCTACCAGATAAGGGAGATCATTTATATAAACTAGAAATAAAAATGGGCCCAATATAGATCCTTGGGGCACCCCCATTTTCACAGGATGACGTGCCGAAGTGACACCGCCTATCGAAACCATCTGTTGTCGCCCCGATAAATAGGACATCACAAGATCAAGAGATGTGCCAGATATTCCATAGTACTTCAGTTTAACAACGAGCGTACGATGATCAACGCAATCGAAAGCCTTAGAGAGATCACAGAAAACTCCCAGGGCATCCTGTGATCCCTCCCAAGCCTCCAATATTGACCTAATTAATGTGCAACCTGCATCCTGAGTAACGCGGCCCCTTGTAAACCCGAACTGCTTGTTATGCAATATCTCACTCACGTTAAAGTGCGACAACATTTGGCTGAGCATCAGCTTTTCAAATATTTTACTTAAAGCTGGCAGTATTGAGATTAGTGAGAGTAGTGAGATTCACACCCAGGACAGATATTTGTGTGCATGAACATGTCTGTTTGTCCTGAGTCTGGGTGTAATCTATCTATACATAGAATAAAATCGTAGGAAAGTCAAAACTGTACATTGAATATTTAGCCTGTAAATTGAAGCCAAAAAAATAGTTTTTAGATTTTTTGTATGTATGCCTGTATGTATGTCCGGGCTAAACTCAAAAAGTACTGCATGGATTTACTTTAAATTTTGCATGAATATTACTAAGAGGTCGGGTCAACATATAGGCTACATATTATCACGCTATCACCTATGGGGAGGAGCTGTGGTAATTTACAAAATTTAACGCGGGTAAAACTTTGGGGCACAGCTAGTTATCTATATAAGTATGAATTTATAAAAGAAAAGTAATATGTAATATATCAGTTGTCTGGTTTCCATAGTACAAGGTCTGCTTAGTTTGGGATCAGATGGCCGTGTGTGAAAAATGTCCCAGAAATATTTAGGAAAAAGCTGTTATTTTCACATTTATTTGTGCAGATATTTACCTTGAGCGACTTCACCCCTCCACTGCGAATGCTTTCCATAAGCGCAGCTCTCGGGTCCGCTTCCGCCGACACATCCGAGTCTTGAGGGGGCGGCGGAGGTGGTGCTGGGGGAGCTGCGGGAGGGGCGGGGGGCGGAGGGGGAGGTGGCGGCGCTGCGGGGACCAGCCCGCTTGGCGGTGGGGGAGGAGGCGGCGCGGTGCCGGGTGGTGGGGGCGGTGGGACCGATGGCGGCCCTGATGATACCGCTGTGGGGATAACATTTTATTTATCGCTGATCTTAGACTGTACTCTAAACTTTTTCAAGCTCCGCCATGCTGATAACGGGTTTTAAATAGAAAAGGTCCCTTTTTATAAGCTATTAAATAGAAACTTTAGTATTTATTAACAATTAACATCTTTTTATATTAAATTAGGATATAAATCTTACATTTTAATAAATTTTAATTCTTCTGATATATCTAATAGGTGTAATATAAATGGTGACGCCAGCACATCAAGCTACCCCAATCTGTCAAATTTCCCCAATTGAACCTTATGTTTAAGTGATAAAGTTGAAAATGTATAAAAGAAGTTTGAAAATTTGGGGTAGCCGGATGTGCTGGCGTCTGTACAATATTTTTTATGCAACGTCATTAAAAATGCTTCAGTTGATCATCATTGTGGTATAGAAAGTAAATATTTTTTCATTTATATATTCATACGAGAATGCTCCTTAACTTACGTCCAGTATAAATGTTGCACATTGTAACGTTTTTGATATTTAATAATATATATTATAATTAATAACAAGTAAATAAAACGATAGTAAATCCAATCGGAAATATATACGTACGTTGCGCAGGCCGTGGCGGCGCGACTCGGTGCGCGGGCGGCGGGGGCACGGCGCGCGCGGGTGGCGGGGGCGGGGCGCGGGACGCTGCGGAACACGCCAGTCTATTATTGCTATGAAAATGTTTCTCTAACAAAACGCTACTTAAGGCTGAACTTAACCCCGCCATTGCTTAATGACACCATATAGACACACATCATATGTTTACACAAGAATCCATGGTTCCAAAAGTCATTCTTTTAGAGACTCTCTAGTATTTAAGTGATCAAATATAATAATTCTGTCATGCGTGCTGTGGTTGTCCTAATATATAGCTACAAGTCAATTTTATTCCTGCCGATGTTCCATATAAATAAATAAATAATAGGTAAATAGTTCCAATGAGTAGGGGCCCAGCGTATACAGGATGGTACCATGTACAGCATGTACTCGTAGTATAAAGCTATGAGTATAATAATGAGTAAGTGCTTACGCGGCGCGGGCGGGTGCGGCGCGGCGTTGCGCGTGGGCACGGGCGGCGGCGCGGCCGCAGCGCGCGCGTTCAGCGCTGCGCACACATACACATAATACATAGATTAAAATCGAAACAAAATACAAAGCGACTTAATAACAATGCGTGTTTCTGAACCAAGATAACACTCGATTTTGAGGCTTGATTGCTATTGACTTGCACTTCTAACATAAGTTATTCTGTTCAAAATATCTAAGAAACTGTGGAGAGTTAGTATCTAATACGATTTGTAATTTGTGTTTTTCTGGTTAAGTACCTTAGAAATTAAGAAGAAACATTGATTAGTGATTTCAGTGGGAATTTTAAATATAAGTACTTACTTATAAATAGGTATATTTATAAAACGCAAAAAATTAGACATGGTAAGGACTTATCAATAGTTTTACTGCCATTCTCCATTTTTTGAAAACTTTACAGAAAACCACACTAAAAGCTATATTAATAGGATCTTCACAAATTTAAATGAGCAGAAATCTTAGATAAAGACCAGCGTTGATGTTCATGCATGATAAGACTCATAAATCTGCATAAAACCTAATATTTCCCAACATTTCAGTATTTTCATACTTTATGTGCTTACGAGGCTAAGCCTATGTATGAATGGTACATTATTGGTGTAGCATTCATGTGTTACACCAATAATATGTATGGTTTAAACTACTCACCTTTAGTCACATTATGCAAGTCCTCCTTAACCGCGTCAAGACCACCATTCCTATCAATAAAGTCGTATATGAACTCTCTCGTCTCCTCATCTTGTAGCTGCGTTTCAGATACGCCCGCCTTCGTGAAAAACGAACGTAACTCGTCTGCGTTCGAAGCTTTGTCCAAATCAAAACCTAGGATAAATAGTTTACAATATTTTATTATTTCCTAATTTCACCTTGAAGTATTGAATTAAATAAATACGGAACAAGATATTAATTATTCAGAAATATTGGGTATGCCATCATGGACGTACTAGGCAGAAATTGTATTTAAGTTTTTAATATTGTGTGTAAGACGTATGTAATTAATCAAACCTCCTTTCTTTGAACGTGATATATCTCAACATTATTCAAGAAATCTTAATTTAGTTTACACACTGTTTAGTTACTTTAAGACATAATGGATCAATAGAATAAAATTTTATTTGAAAATAAAAATAATAATATTTCTTTATATATTTCTGGGTGTTGTTTGAGGTCAATGACCAACCAAAAAATAGGTATCTTATGATAAATATATAATGCTTTGTACATGAAACGACCTAATGTTTAGAGAGAGGGCGTCCATTTTTTTATTTTTCTCTTATTGAACAAATGAGTTCTAAGCAACACATTTTAATTTAGTAAAAGGAAGAAAAGGCTATTTAAATCAACACTATTATCATGTTATGTTTCGCCTTTAAATACATAATTATTTATTATAATTTTACACATTTAATAACTGATAAAAATAAAGTAATTTAATATTAGAATATATAATTGCCGGTCTCATAGCATAATACCGATTCTTCCAAAGACAGCAGTAGGACGGATTTCAACTCTACAGAATGTAGCAAGTCTTAACTTCCATTATATACTACATTGATTATTATACTTACCTATATGCAAATACATAAACAAGTTTAATATATATATAATAATAATAATTTATTATCAAAAGCCAAGTACAAATTTTCCATATATATATATAAATACAATTAATACGTCACAATATATTACACATACATACAGACGCATATTGGTTATTTTTTGTCTATGAATTTGTCATTCACAAGCTCGCTGGTAGAGTTACAAATACCTATGTATTACGTATTATTATTGAAGATATAAGCGCCTTATTTTATTTTAATATGTTAATCTAAAGCAGTTTGTTTCAAAAGCTGCAATTGAAAAGAACGTACCTGCACCTACAGTCTCTAATATTTCTGTAAGTAAAGAGCACAACTCAAATTAAATGAAGCAGATGACCCGCAAACCTAAGGCATAGTAAATGGTAAGGCATCATATATGTGTAAGCAATTTACAACAATTTGCTATCCAAAACCACATTAACCTTAAAATTGTAAGTAATCAAATCAATTTGTATCCAACACCATCAAACCCGACCAAAAATGTGACTAATAGTTAGGAATTCAACAGAGATAAGACAGATCTCTCACACTTGATAAATACGTACTATTATATATATATTATAGATTATACGTAATAATACGCATGCTTTTTTAGAATAGATATAATATACGTAATATTATATCTATTCTAAAAAAGTATGCGTATTATTACGTATATTCTGCCAATTCTAAAAAAGCATACGTACTATTACGTATTTCTGCCTACTTAAAAAAAGTATACGTACTGTTACGTATATTCTGCCTATTCTAAAAAAGCATGCGTATTATTACTTATATTCTGCCAATTCTAAAAAAGCATACGTACTATTACGTATATGGCGCCTATTCTAAAAAATCATACGTACTATTATGTACAGTCTGCCTATTCTAAAAAAGCATACGTACTAATACGTATATTCCACCTATTCTAAAAATAACACGCAAAGAAATTGCAAGGAGCCTTAAACAAAATAATTTGGAAAATAAGATGGTGTTCCAAATTATTTTTTCAACTGTTTTAGTATAATAAATGTACAAACTGTCGTTACGGTAGTAATTTGAATACATATATTCAGCCTATTGTAAAAAAGCACGCGAATTGTATTCTTTTTAATATCTACATATGTATACCTATATAACTATTCAATAATTTTGAATCACACATTGATAGTAATATAATTTAACGAATACATTGTCCAGATGTCATGTACATATCGCACATTAATTTCCTTAACGTCACTAAACAAAATATACACATTTTCAGTACAAGCGTTTAAAGTTTTGATTATTTTGGAAAGGGTATAAATAAAAGTAGAGTAATTATGTCGGTCATATCTTTTGTTTTTATTATGGAATAAAAGTAGCAGTACTTATTAAAAAAATCTGAAAAACGAAAACACCCTTTCTTGGTAATAAAAAACTGAAAAAACTAATATAGTGTCACTATTCTGCGCGATGCACAGGCCCTTTTATAAGTTTTTATAAAACAATAATGTCTTAAACAATAACAATTTTACCTTAATTATACTTAAAACAGTATTAAAAAATCAGTTCTGTCATATTTAGGTACTATACTTATCATTAGAATAACACTTTGGTTGGCAATGACAAACTATTAATTAAAATACACAATGTTTGAGATCAAAAATTAACTTAAGTATGAAAAATATAACAATATTCTCGTTTCTAAATTATTAAAAATATTTTTAAGTATGTTGTTTTATTTTTAAATTTACTAATATAAGAACAATACTAAATTACAAAGAAAAAATATGGTCAAAATAAGATGAGGCGTAGTATTTAGGAATATGATTATGATCAACAAGAGCCTTCAAATCTTTTTTTTTCCTTTCAGCTAATGGTAATTTAGCCGTGTATAGGGGTTTCAGATCAGATATTGTAGCAGTTGTCCCTTGTCTGCGTGTTGCGACTTTACTGGTTTCTAACTTAATCTCCTTAAAATCAGTGTCAGCATAAGAGGTTTTATAAAAAAACTGTATTTTACTTGCTTCTTTTTCATTTTTTATGATTTTTATTATCTTTATATCTGCAAGTTTCACCTTTTCTCCATCCATATTTTTCGAAATAGCTTTGTCAGTTACTGCTTTAATATCATAAAATTCCGTGTGACTCATTTCATTTACATTATACGGTTGTCCTCGTTTTTTGGCACTTCTCATGGCAACTATGTACTGAGCTGGTACATAGATCGGTCCCGATTTCAACATTTTCTTTACTTCTCTTTCTATTGTGGAGTGAACCGCGTCTCCTTCATTTTGTGTATGTCCCTTTGTCAGGAATTTATGGGTAATTGATTTAATTGGTAGCATTTTTAAAGCATGCTGATACATGAAAAACATGAAGTTATTCTTTTGCTGACCACAGCAGTTATCTGAATAAAATATAAATTCGGCGTCAGGGTTGGAAGACGACATCTTCTGTAGATATTTGTACACGCATGATGCAATTTCGTTCACTCCTCTATTTCCTTCTACTTCAGTCCAAAAGTAACATTCTGTATGATCCTTGCCAAGCTCTGAAATTGTGAAATTCAAACAGTTCAATTTAGATTTGTAATAAAATATAGACACATCGCCTTTAGGAACAGTCATCACTGCTTGTAAATCGTAACATGAAACAATACGCGTTGGTCCTATATCTTTTTTGTCTTGTTCTTTCTCATTGCGACTCAGTTGTTTTTCTTTTAAATGATTCTCGTGGAGATCCTTCATTGCTTCTTTACCAGCAGCATCAGCATTCTTATAGGCCACACAGTCATCGCATTGATCCTTTTTAGGTACGAAGAAACCAATATTGTATTCTGATTTAAATATTTTGCGGTAAGTATGAATTTTAACATGAGGTACGTTTCTTGATATGCAATCTTTTTTGTAGTCATTAAACAAATCGGTCAAGGTTTTGCCACCATCGATGTATTGTTTTGTCGTTTGTTTCCGGAGGTAATGACTTTCAATTCTTGGTATAGATTCGATATGTTCTTTAACAATGTCTATCATCTGTGTAGGGATCCCGGTGCTGCTGTGCTTTCCCCTTTTCTCAATGATCTCCGCAGTTCCTTGTTGATTTTTATTATCTAAAACAGTTCTTATAGGTCGATCATTTATACCAAGGGTATTCTTAAAAAAAGTTTTACAGACCCTCTGTTTTTTGTCATCTACATGAAAGTAGAATGCATTTTTAAGTTTTCTGTTGCTGTCCACTTTTTTATATTGGTACTTTGGGACAATATTGATCATATGCATAGCAATATAATCTCGCTGTCGCATCAGTGACCCCATCTTCCAATAATTATCAAAAAGACCTTGGCGAATCTCCTCTGAAATAAGCTCACGACACTTAATTCGACATTTTTCGTTACACGGCGGTCCTATTTTTCTTTCAGGCACGAATTTTAAAGAAGCTGAGACGTACGATTGACCCTTATTTCGTAAAATCTTGGCTAACTTTTTTTTGTTTTGAACACGTGCTCTCTTTTGGGCACGGACAGCAAGAACAGGCTCATTAAAGCTAGTCTCATTATTTTCAATGTCTGATACAATATTATTTGCGTTTGATGGAATATTGTGTAAATGTGTGTCGGTTACAGCATTGCTTGCAGTAACTTCAAGTTCCATAACTGGCATCAAATTATTGCCTTGTTCGTTGAGTGCTTTACTGGTAACAGTGGAATTTGTTGATGAAGAGTCTGACGATGAGGAACTTGACGTCGACGAGGATGATGATGACGTGGATGAATCACAGGACGTTACTGAACACTTGCGACGACGTCGTTTTCTTGAAGGTAAGTATGTACGATCATCATCAGAAGCTGGTGAGAAATCGCCGTTTGATCCATTACTTAGGTTTGATGTGGATGAATCTCTTCTATTAACCGCGATATTCAGTGGTTCATTGCATATTATGTTGTCACCTGAATACTCGGGCAAAGTAGATACTGATGGTGCACAGTTTTGTTCAAGGCTCTTTTGTTCTTCAATAAATGTACATTGTTCATCAATATAATTTGCTTCCATGGGTTCATTTTCTATATTGTAATTATTAGAGTCATTTTCCATATTTGTAAATAATTGTCTTTTGACATTTCTTAGCCGTTCTACACTGTCATTAGTTACACGGCGTCTTAACTGCAAAGTACTCAATGGATTGTATGAAGTCTTATACTCCAATTGTTCAATGTGCGGAATATCTTGAGATCTTTGTTCATTGGTACTTGCATTGTGATTTTCAAGACAGCTTCCAACTATGTCTCGTAGCTTTTTAATTCGCTCAGAAGGTAGTGGCATCGTTTACTGAAAAAAGTTATTTTATTTGAAAATTATCAATAATTATTACTACCTATATTCGTAAAAATTAAACAAATAATTGAACCATAAATGAAGAGAAAAATATTTTAAATCAAATTGCCCAGAATAAACCAAAGTACTATATACTCGTATCTGGCTCAACGAAATTGGTTAATTTTTTTACCAAGATCACAATAATGTAATTGTTATTAGTGCCTTTATAGCAAATTATGTCATAATTAGATGCATTTCCATTTTAAATGTATGGGTACCAAATGCCACTAAACAAAAATATACATAATTCAGTAAAGCGAGAACTAAAACTCTCGAAAGCATAATGTCACTATGCGTATAGTGTCGATATTAAGCACATAAATTCTATACTAAACTATGAGGTATAACGTCAGTAAGCTTATTATGTCAATATACATTAAAAAATGAAGCTACTTTGCAAAAGTCATAACGACATTTTTATTATAGTGTCATTATGTTGTTAACTGTTAAAAAAAAAAACAGGCTATTGTTATTTAATTAAAGACACTAAACAAAAAATGTCGTTATGACATCATTATAGATCTAAAACTTACCGATTTTTTAACTGCTTCAACGTCTCAATGCGTAAAGTGTCACGATTCCTTGCACTGAATAATCATTCACTGTTGACAACTCGTTGCGTAATGGTGAATGTGTCATTCTGCAGTCACAACTCATGCGTTTCGCGGGAAACAACGTAACGTCATTATG
Source organism: Pseudoips prasinana (assembly GCA_951640165.1). NCBI lineage: Eukaryota > Metazoa > Arthropoda > Insecta > Lepidoptera > Nolidae > Pseudoips > Pseudoips prasinana. The sequence goes on from OX621236.1 coordinate 8,224,216, forward strand.
CCATCTAGCGGATTCTACGTGAACTATTAAAGCCAGTGTTTTTGGAAAAAATAGGGAATAGTTCATAGTATAGATGGCGTTACTTAGCTCAAAATTGATAATTTTTGTTTAATGACGTTAAGGAAATTAATGTGCGATATATCAGTATCAATATTTATCTGTACATACTTACAAATAACATTGAAGTCTCCGTTTAAAGTGAAAATTACCCATGATCTTAAAATTCATATGATAAATTAAATTCTTATGATAATACATATGGTACTTATAACAAAAATCTCAATATTTTTATTCTATATGTTTGTTCTGGCTAATAGTAGATAACTGATGTTATACGAAGTAATATAATGTACTAGCTTTCGTTCGCGTATCTAATAACTTTAAGACGCCGAATAAATAACGCGGCCGGAAGCTTCTTCATTAACAGCCGTGTTTATGAGAATTTAATTATTAAAATTAAAGTGTCTAGACCCACCATAAATAAATAACATTAATAAGGAGCAATGCTAATGCTGACCCAATATTGGAATGTAAGCGCCGGAGATGAAATACAATATCATCAAAACAAGCATTACCTTTGTTAGCGTCCCACCCCACATGGGATATGTGTTTGAAGTCCTGGGGCATGCCGATATCAGCCTTCGTCAGTTTGCGGATGGCCTTCTGTTTTTTATTATTCTTCAACGTATAAGCTGCAATAAAAAATGTCTCTATGAATATTCCTGTCAGTATTTTTTAATTCTTATTGTTTACATTGGTAAAATCAGAAATTTGACAAATTTGTTTAAGCTGTCAAAAATTACATAAAAGTAGAAAAGTGTTCACCGTAAAGAACTTGAGGAACTTTCAGCAACAATACTTATATTTTTAGTCTACGTTACAAAAGACTCTTGTACAGACGCCAGCACATCCAGCTATCCCAATCTGTCAAATTTCTTTTATAGATTTTCAACTTTATCAAAAAAGCATAAGGTTCAGTTTTAATTGGGGAAATTTGACAGATTGGGGTAGCTTGATGTGCTGGCGTCTGTACATGATGCTTATAGTAAAAACTGTATGAAAATTCAGGTTTTACATTCAAGTTTTTATCACAGAGAGAATGTAATTTACTAAATAAAATTTGAAATTAGAATGATCTGGCCATAAAGACTTTTCATTGCGACTGCGACGGAATTGTCGCCTGTACGAAAATGAATGCGATTTCAATTTGTATTAAACACATGAAGATATCTTTTTGTTATTTTGTCTAAAGTTTTCGCACTACTTAAAGCTACAGATTATGGCTTTCGATCCCAGTAACGTCTTGCTGCACTGTTAGTTTAGAGCCTGAGTTTAGCGAGGATTACAAAAACACTTTCCAGCCTATGAAGATCACCTATTTCGTTTTAGCCTATCTAAGATTACGTGGGAAAGTACTTACTTCCCAAGTTGTTGGTACTCTTGGGCGGGAGTTGAGGCTGTGCTTGTGGCATGGGCACTGGCGCGGGCGTCGGCACGTAGGCGGGCGCGGGCGCAGGCTCGGGTTCGGGCGGCGGCGGCGGCAACGCGCCATTATGACGCGGCAGGGACGCTGACGTGCTGCTACTGCTCCGCGACGTCGCCATGGACGCGCGTGCACGACGTTCTACGCACAACGATACCGGCTCATTGATTATATTGATAAGTAAATCCAAAATATTCAATCACTCTCAACATCCAAATCAAAGATGAATTTATTTTCATGTCACACAATCATTAGTAACCACTCTAGATTAAAAAAACAAATCATCTATTTAGAAAGTAACACAAATGATTAATATGGCCAGAGCTAATCAGAGAGGGAAGGGTCACATTTATTATATCTATGGTAGTTCTGATTCAAAGGAACATTTTACTGTTACAGCATTGGTTATTGGTTGTTGGTAATAAGTAGCGCCATCTCTTATCGCCTTTTAAATCTAAAATAGGTATAAAAATAAAGTCAGAGCAGTGACATCGAGGATTATATTTGCATGCAGGTACTTCATTAGGAGAATTAAACAAATCACTTAAAACCAATGATGTGTTCGAGCAAAATTCCTCATTAGTCGAATTATGAACTTTAGTAAAGTCATTTTGCGAAATTTATTGTGAGAATATAGACACCAGAGAATATACTAGTTTTATACACTACATAGCCTGTGAAATTAAATAAATATCACAGTAATCCATCTAACAAGATTATTTCTTTCTTCACATAAATTTTAATTCCGTGTGGTCACCAAACCCCGCCTCCTACACGCTTTACCAAGACATCTCAGCCATAAAATAAGATAACAGAGAGTTCGTTAAATATAAATCGTCTATTAACTTAATCGTTCGTATACTATTTTAATCAACAATCATAAAACAACGTCAAAGGCCTACTGTGCACAAATAACTCCCATTTTAGGTGATTAAATTTAATGTACGTTTAATAACTTAAGTAATCTGTAGTAACATAACCACAAAAGGCGCTTTCAACTCTAATCTTCTTGGTCAATTTACACTTTTAATGATCAGTATTGATAGTGTAATTTGTTCAAGACGATTTGACTTCAAAGTGATAAGATATATCAAAAAAATCTTTAAGTATCTTGACTTCAAAAGGAAGTTTTTGAAGTTATACTTCTTTTGGCGCGATGGAGAAAAATGATGAGAGTGAATTTTTACGATGCGCGCGCACACCGACACCAAAAAATTTAACAGCATGAAGTTAGTTCTAGGTGGTATGAGAGTGAATTTTTACGATGCGCGCGCATCGTAAAAATAACAGCATGAACTTAGTTCTAGGTGGTATGAAAATGTATGAGAGTGAATTTTTACGATGCGCGCGCACGATGCGCGCAGCATGACGTTAGTTCTAGGTGGTATGAAAATTGATAACTATGTTCAAGTTGTATATTAAGAAGTATAACTTCTAACGCGTGTACATAAGTACACACAAGTTTTTTTTGTAAGTAACGTGATTTCTTTAGTTTGTGAACTCGAGAATCCGATTTTCATAAATGTTTTCTTTGTAGTCCCATATTCATTTTGTTCAAATCCTTGGTATGCCCAGTTGTCAAGACTTAACTGACAGATGGAGCCCGCAAAAAAAATAATATCGCTTTAGGGCAACGGTTTCCACATACTCACGATAGAACTCAACTCAAGAGCTGAATAGAATAATCACGTTGAATGCCTAATCCCCCTGTTAACTGCTAATTCAAACAACTGTTACATAATCACGGATCACGCATCCAGTGGGAATGTGAAAAAAACATTATTTATGGAAACATCCTCTCATAACTATTAAGCCCTTTCTATCTTTTAGTCTCCTTTTTTTTTCGTTTCTGATGAAATTCGTTGCGGGATCCAAGACAGTTAAAGCGATTCCCCGACATGACTGAGTCTCACTGAGTGTCATTTCATTGTGTACCACTGTTGATCCTGGCTTACAGGAGTTGCAGTGGTGGGTAAGAGGGAGGGAATATTCGCGAAAAAAAACCCAAAATCTGTCGAGCACGTCACGATTACGACAATGTAGTCGTGACCATGACGTTCAAAAGGGTAAAGATAAAACATGTACGCGACATATAATTTGATTATCAGAGCATTAATTTTCCGCATACTGATAATAGCTTCCTCAATATTTCCTGATTAGTAACTAATGTTAATATAGGTATAATAGACGCTTAGTAAATATACCTACTCTCATAATCCGAGTTATCCAACAATAATTTAAAAAAAAAACGGCCAAGTGCGACTTGGACTGGCGCACGAAGGGTTCCGTACCATTACCTATAAAACCGAACAAAAAATTCACGTTTATATTATTATTTATTTTTAATTTGTTTTTTTGTGTTATGTATTTGGTGTTATAGCGGCAACAGAAATACATCATCTGTGAAAATTTCAACTGTATAACTATCACGGTTCATGAGATACAGCCTGGTGACAGACGGACAGACAGACAGCCAGTGAAGTCTTAGTAATAGGGTCCCGTTTTACCATTTCGGTACGGAACCCCAAAAATACTCTAAAGGTCACCTAATTGGGCTATAGAGGTACTTTATAAAACAAATTGCAGGAATACGGTAGATCAGAACTCTCCATTACAAAATTGAGTCTAATGAGTTCAATTTAAATATGTCACAGGTAGGTTTCATTAAAACCATATTAGCACTACCAAAGTCAAACATTTCACGGTCTTGCTACATCGCCCTATTTCAACCCAATGCAGAACACATAAATTTCTCTCTGCTTTGGAAGAGAACGCATAATTAAGGTATCATAAAGATGAGCGAACCTAATACAATTTATATCCATGTTTCTAGACACATCGATTGTGATCTGTCCGCAAACATATAAAATTAAAATAATAACTAAATATCTTGAGACAACTAACACACTGCCATCTCTTCCCAAACTAGGCAAATACTTTATTATGGCAACCAGACAACTGATAAACATACTTTTATATTTCTAAATACATACATGCGATATACATATTTATATACTAATACTAGCTGACCCGACAGACGCTGTCCTGTCTTAACGATGACTATTTAATTCGAATTCCCTACTCCTACCCTACCCTACCCCTACTCTACCCCTACCCTACCCCTACCCTACCCTTACCCTACCCTACCCCTAACCTACCCTACCCCTACCCTTTACTGGGTCAGAAGTGACACCTGTAGACATCTGGCGGGGATAACTAATTAAATGACGATTGATCAGTTTTCGACCGGAGCGGAAAACTGATTAAATTACTAAAATGGCTATTAAAAAATAAGGGTTGATCGTAGAAAGGTGAAAATTGAGGATTGTATGTATTTTTGTATGTTGTATCATAAAAAAATAGAAATTAGAAATTTTGTCTAAAAAATAAAAAAATAAATTTAGGGGTGGACTACCCCTAACATTTAGGGGTATGAAAAATAGATGTTGGCCGATTCTCATAGATACCGGATAAGCACAAAAAATTTCATCTAAATCGGTTAAGCCGTTTCGGAGGAGTATGGCAACGAAAACTGTGACACGAGAATTTTATATATTAGATTATAAAGGCGAAATTTTGTATGTGTGTGTGTATGATATTTATTGCCGTCTTAAGCTAGGTATTTTTAACAGAGTGCAAAAGAAGAAGGCAATCAATTCAATTGTATGTTTTATATATATATATATATATATATATATATATATATATATATATAGATATATATATATATATAATCCATACAATCAAAATCATTATACAAATCGGAGCCATTATTATATTTGATTTATATTTTCAAAGCTAGGGAAACGTGAATGTTTTCCCTAAGTATTGTTACGTATTGTTATGATCTCACCCTTGTTTATTGTAGTATAGTGTACAATAATAGTATCCACCCTGTTTACAAACACAACCTCACAAACACGCATTGTTAGAACGCCGAATAGTTATGCCGCCCGTCATCGTGTTATATTCATTATATCACAGGAAACTTGAACTTGACAATCTTTTTGGTTCACACTTATGGACGGCATACACGCTAGGTTATGCATGATGGTTTTAACTGTACATGCATAACCGCCAGGCAAGCCCTAGCGTGTATGGCATTCAACTGTACCGTTTTCGATGCATGTACATGCAACCGAGCAAATATCAAAATTGATATTTTATGCAGATCGGTTATGCTTGCGCGCGAGCATAAGGCTCGCCATACACGGACTGCTCGAGCAGTTACCTAGTCATCAACATACACGGACCGCTCTTGCAGTCTAGAGTCAACAGCTTGAGGCTGCCATAGATACCTGCTCGAGCAGTTAGTTTAATTGCTCGAGCAGTTGGCAATTTCAAATCAGTAGAATCATGGATTTTGAGGAGGGTGCACTTCTGCTACTTTTGCTCATACGACGACGACAGCGGCGTAAAAATAGAAAATTGTGGGTTCATCCAATATTAAAGCGCGGGCGGAGTTAACTGCGCAAGAGCAGTCGACAAGTCGAGCTGTCAGTGCATGCCTGGCGACTGCTTGACCGCATTATGAAATTTCACAGTGCTGCCAACCGCCCGAAGCAGTTGCAACTGCTTGAGCGGTTTGTGTATGTACGTACGTAGAAGTCTGTAGTTCACTATGCAGTCGCAACTTGAAGCAGTGGATCTTGACTGCTTCAAGCTGCCCGTGTATGCCAGCCCTTACCTAGCGTGGGTGGCGTCCGGCGAGCTTGCCTGCCAGAGATTTGACCATTCAATGCGATCTCTTTTTCTTTTTCTGTTCTGCAGAACAAGTGCTAAGCCAAGTACAGCTACCACATCGTCGTCGTCCATTATAGTGTGGTATTGGTGTCCTACACACACTCAAGTATTACGTAGCGCAACTAGGTAGGCGTCCTACACACTGTCACGTAGCTCAACTGAGAGTTAATGGTAAAACTGTGCATGCAAATCCTAACGTGTATGTGTACTATGAAACTCGGTTATGCCTGTCGGTTATGCATGTACAGTTAAAACCATCATGCATAACGTAGCGTGTATGGCGTCCTTTACAGTTAGCTCCCCAAACATGTCAACAGAATTGCATGCAGCGATAGATTAATGGCACTAATGAATTAATATATTATGTACATATAGTCGTGTACATGTTGTTGCCGTTGTTTGTGAATTGATTTTGAAAATTACTTTTACTTGATAGTAATGCTTTCATATTGTTCCACATCAAAATTGTTTAAATCGGTGGGTATACTGGGTTTCTAAGAAAAACGTGTGGTGAAACTACAATGCAAGACTTTGTCTCTTACGGCGTATATTTTCGAACTATTCTTGGTTTTTCCCTCGATCACGGGTTTATTTGACCCACTAGTTATATCATTGTCTATCACGATTTATGCTTTACAGTGAGCTGACGCCTGAGCCTTGGGCGCTGGCCCGCCATATTGCGACATGCGATTGATGGACGCAGAAATTTAAGGCAATGTAAAAAAGTTTCACTACATGAAGCAGAACCGAATTCAACTTTTCTCTATACCCACTGATAGAATGGCCAATTAAAGATATATCCTAAGATATATACTTCTTTTTGACAATAATAGACTTAGTTTAAAGAAAACGTTTCAATCTACACAGAAGCACCGTGTTGTTGGATCCTCTTAAGTAAATACGTCAAAATAATTGTTCTTCTACTAACCCAATTTGCTAAAACCTCATTCAGAATTTCGACAACTTGAATCGGTTGGTAGGTTGATAATTTTTTTTTTGTGGATTCGATCCCCGCATAAGGCAAATATTTGCTTTTATGAATTTCTATTTGTCTTGGTATGGGAGTTTTCTAAGGATTGGATGACATTGGTAAGAAAATAATAAGTATTTCTATCCGGTGTCGGAATAGTTTGCTAATTTTGGGATATATGGCGTGTGTGATATCTCACCGATATTTAATATTACTATGTATATCTTTTCATCATTTCAAAAATCAATAAAAAGCTAATATCAAACTGCCAAGAATAACAGTGTAGTAAACTGATTCCCACTGGGGAAAAAAGTTCTGGAAAACGCAGCGTAAGATGAGCCCGCAGAAGACCAACCGACATCCTAGTGGAACTTTGCTCTATATCTAATGGTCTCTATGTTAAGAATGGATGACAAAAAAGATTAGAAACAAATCCGGTCAAGCAAAACAAAAAATATAAATCGGTCAAGCATAGCTTACGTTCTTGTTCTATGATCACTGAAAAATAAAAATTGATTTTACTCTCTTTCTTTTGTAAGCGTGGATGGTAGTAATAAAAACAGTGGAAGACTTAAGAGAAGAATTATACAACTGCAGTTACCTTCGCGTCTATTTTTCCTCAGTTCGATTTTCTCAAGAAGTATATTTCTGAGGATATTCGCTTCGTCTTCGTTCGCGAAGTTGAAGGCCGCCATGTATTCCTGGAATAAATTAAAACCTTTGTGAACGAAAGCGTATGTATATTTTAAGAACTTCATGACTATCATTTCAGTGCAAAAAGGTTAGTTATCGTATGGGCAGTGGTTAGGCCCAGTAGGTCTCTGAAATTGCTTAACGGCTGTTGCCTATCGGCGTCTCTGTGCTTCAGAGAGCACGTCAAGCTGTCGGCCACGACAGTTTAATGTGCCCTCTTAAGCACGCGAGATGCTCACATATTTAACCAATTTGGCAGTCACCTGCCTATAGACTGACCGCGAACCTAGTTAAGGAACTAGGTCCGCGGTCAGTCCAAGTGATTGGTGAGGTTAAGGAACCTCATTCTTCTAGGCCGCAAACCATACGGCGGTTACAGCCTATAATGCCTAGAGCCAATAATGCTTTAGAACCTGGACAGCCGATTTAACTTGTCTGATAGTGACGTATTACCACCTCATTTTAAACTCTATTGCGTTGTAATAAGAGCTAAAACCAATGAATTATGAAAATACGCTATGACCGATAAGGGTTAACTTCATCTTCAACTATTCTGATAGTGACGTATATGCCTTGATATTTCATACGAACCCATAATGGAAAGAGACGTGATAAAATGTCAATTAAATATATTAAGTTGAAGCCACAGCCATTGATTTTATTAAAAATAATCTTTAGAACACATAAAATAAGATCAATTTTTGCTAAAAAGTATAAAACGAAATCTTAAATCTCGAGCATTGTTTAATGAGAGTGTGACTTGCTCCAACTAATTTTAATGATAACAAAGTACTTAATAAAACGACTTGTTCGATTTATTTTGTAGATTACATACATACATATACTCACGCCTGTTTCCCAAAGGGGTAGGCAGAGACATAGGATTTCCATCTGTCACGATCTTTGCACATGTCTTTTGCCTCGATTACTGTCATTATATTCTTGTTTTGTAGATTACACACATAAAATAAGTAATTTACTATTTGATAGTACTACAAAATGCTCTCGCCTTTTCCTACTATTTATAATCGAAAAGTATATAATAATTTAATTAAACTGTTCATGTGCCAAGCAGGCTATATTAAAGGCCGAGTTATACTTAAACAGTTACTTAGTTTATTCATAAATATTAAAATATTTATACAAATTAATATACGTAACCTATTTATGTAAAACTATAACGCCATCGGCGTCTCGCATATTGCTGCCGAGTTGGACTACATTTTATATCGTATGTAAACTTGTGCTCAGCAGTGTTCTCTAAAGTAGCCTATGCTTTTCTCCAAGGATCGATAGATCTCCTAGTCATGTTCATCACGATCACTTCTGCAGTTAATTCTGCATTGATGTCCACAGCTGGACAAAGGCTTCCCCTAATTTCATGTATTTCCACAATAGAGTTGTGTCCCTAATTTGGAGGGATATGTCATAATCGTCACGCTTGGTAGACGGGTTGGCGTTAGCAGTATGATGGTTATACATACGAGGGTGCGTTTTTAAGTTCGCGGAAAGGAGGGGATGGAGGGTAGTAGGGGTGCTCGTTTAGGTACTAACGTGTTCAGCGACTAATAATTAGTATATATACCAAGTATTATCATAATGAGGTCACTAGTCTTTCAACTATCGTCCCTCTAGCAACTCAATCTGGAAGAAATTGTGAAGTATGGAGAAAATCAATATAACAATACAATTTGCCATATATAACAACCTGATTGTAAAAACATTGTAATAACACTCATTAAACTAAAAATAAAACGCCGAAATCATCAAACCTCGTTCGAATGTGTTGCCAATTTTGGTACAAAAAGGAAAATGTGTTTTGCACGCACTCATCTATAAAATCCTCATAAGGAAAGTTTGTGCATCTGTTGTTTATTTGTTATTTCAACCTTGTTGTTTATTTCAACCTTCTGAATTCAATTGCCCAAGTAGGAAGTCAGAAGTTCGAGAGCCTTGTTCCTAATAACGTAGTGGTGTAATTTTCTGACCAGAGTATCATGATGAACGCAATCGAACGCTTTGGACAAATCGCAAAAGATACCTAATGCATCTTGCGAGTCTTCCCAAGCCGCGACTATACTTTTTAATAAGTTGACCCCTGCATCTATGGTTGAACAACCCTTTGTTAATCCAAACTGTTTCCGGTGTAGAAATTATGTATATTGTGTCTGAGCAACTGGCTAAGCATAAGCTTTTCAAATATTTTACTATTGATTAAGTCATTTTTAACCTTTGTTTATTTGAACGCCATTTAGGAAATCGATGTACGGTGACTTAGCCGGTAGAGCCCCTGTTTTCATTTCAGACATAATATTATTTCGTTTATTTGGGTCATCGTTAGTCAATAACTGACGTCACATAATATATCTACTATCGTTTCCCATTACAACTCATTTCAGGAAACTCTTAGGGTTTCGTACATTCACATAAAATTGAATATAAGGAAAACTGTATTGCATAATACATTATTTAGCTAAATGTAAACTCGTACTGGTGGAATTTCTACCATAACCTAAACCACTCATTCCATTGAGATTTTGAGAGCGCAATGGCCTCTCATTCATCTTTCCGACCGTTACCGCCCTCCGCCCAACCTTACTGCTCGACTCTATCGCCCGGCAGGGCATTGAAAACCTCTTCGGCTAACTGAAAACGTCATGCACAGTGGCTAATTTAGTCGCCGTTCGAGACCCGCCCAGGACAACTATTTGTGTGACTCATAAATTGTTGTTGAAATTTGAATGTGCTTTGTTTCCGTGAATTGCATGTTTGTCAAGTCCCCGGAATACACGGATGTAATTCCAAAGTGCAGGCGATATCTATTGAACAAAAATCCTAAGCCTCAACTATCACTTAACTAGCTTTGTTTAAATCAGTCTTTGTGTTATTTCAATTAACATTGAATGTTTTGTTATATGACTCATTTATAAATGGCACATATATGAATTACAAATCTAATATTACGTATTCACAGAGTCGACTTGTGCGTCATTTTGACCTATACGTTTATCAGTCCACATAATTATAAAATCAGTTGACAAATTAGTAGTCGCCATTCATCTATATATAAAAAAATCAATTTCTGTTCGTTAGTCTCGCTAAAATTCGAGAACGGCTGAACGGATTTATCTTATCTTGGTCTTGAAATGTTCGTGGAGGTCTAGGGAAGGTTAATAATTTCGAATAATTGCCTGGAACTCCCTAAGAACTGCCCATTTGTTATTCCCATATAAACGATTTAATTGAACAGAATAAACTTCTAAGGCGTTTTCTTTACTTAAAATACTCTTTGACAGTGCCCGTGGAACTAATATCATAAAGGTGAAAGTTTGTAAGTGTGTGACTGTATATAGTTGTTACTTCTCCAAGGCTAAACGGCTGGAGCGATTTTAATAAAATTTGGTATGGAGTAAGCGGACATTCTGGATTAACACATAGGCTATAATTTATAAAGCTTAATGCGGGTAAAACCGCGGCGCACAGCTAGTTGTTTATATTGTGAAAAGGTCCGTAATTGCAAACAGTTAAGGAAACCCTGTCCTAAGGTTGTTTAGATTGTAGTTTCATTTTGTTAGCTAACTCGAGCCCTCGCTCGCCTATTTTGTCTAGTAGTTGTGAAAGCTCCCCATGTCCTCCCTAAACTCCCTAAAATCAAAATCGAGTTAAGTACCTAATCTTAACATAAATGAAAAAACTCACCTCTGCTTCGAACGTATGTAGATACGGTCTTGGATTCTTGTATTCTATCTGTAGATACACCTCCTGCTCCCAGATAACAGTCTTCCGATACAAACAGTATATTCGGAAGAAGTACGACCTCTTGCCATTGTCTTTGACCAGGCAGAGTACGCCCGTTTCCTTCTTCTTCCATTTTGAGTGAGAAGGGTATTCTGTTGTGAAGAGTTGAACTACTGCCGTTGCCAAACTCTGTAGGAAAAAAATGTTATATTATTATGATGTAGATCTAATAAATCCTTCTTATACTATAAATGCGAAAGTTTGTGAGGATGGATTTGTTACTCTTTCACACAGAAACTACGGAACGGATTTAGATAATTTTTTATAGATAGGCTATAGTTTATAAACTTAAACGCGGGTGAAATCGCCGATACACGGTATTATACGGTATTTATCTTAGATGTGTATTTACCGTCAATCAAGACGATAGTCCCTTTCAGATAAGAATCTTAAAATAACTCAGTTAATTGAATTGTATATTCATTACGCTTATGATAATGTAATAGAAACGAAGGAAGACATTTTTTATTATTTTTATGCTTAATCTACGTCAAGCAAGGTACGTGTATAACCCTGTTTTATGAACGCATTCTATAGTTTTCAAATTTGTTATTATTTTTTTACTTTTTATTGAACTAGTATTGATTAATACTCCTATTTTAGACTAAACTTTGAGTGTTATTCATTATTTCTTTACTACATATTCTACATTATTCTTTACGGAAATTAAATCAATTTTCAGTGGCATATAGTAACCAAATGGTTTCAATTCAATCTAATTAGAACAAGGTACATCTAGAAACTTTTGATATACGAGCGACGTAATTAGAAATCTTGGAGATTTATTTATTTTGTGTAATTAATATCATAGTTAGGACGTAGCTTTATGGCCATATTACGGCCATAGCACACATATCGCCTCGGAAACGGATCGTAACCGTATCAACTCAAGCAGCTCAGTATTCTTTGTATGAAACTCCCTACTGCAAAGCATACTAATCGGAATCGTAACGTAAACGACTTGCCTCGGGGCAAGTTAACCGTAAACGGGGCGTGTCGCCTAGCCGTAGCCAAGGCGTCGCCTAGCCGTAGCCAAGGCGTCGCCTAGCCGTAGCCAAGGCGTCGCCTAGCCGCAGCCAAGGCGTCGCTTAGCCGTAGCCAAGGCGTCGCCTAGCCGTAGTCACTGCGTCGCCAAGCCGTAGCCAAGGCGTCGCCTAGCCGTGGCCAAGACGTCGCCTAGCCGCAACAGAATTGATGTATCGGAGCTGCTGATCCGCTTTGGTTACTTGCTTACGTTAAGTTAACGCCTAGCCTGTTGGAAAGCGCGAAATGTGATACTGTGACGATCCTTTATCCGTCATATCCACATAGGCCATGATCTATTATTATATGAAGGACATCGCCCGCTTAAAATACTGCCACTGGGTACTAGTGCATAAGCACAATTCTGGATCGCTCCAATCGCTTCACTGCAAGCTGATAATAATCGACCTTTCTCATCGAGAATGACAAGAGTTAAGTGAACTGTATAATTTAATACGCCCATTTTAGTATTGAATTGCCGATATGAATAACTTTTGTTATCCAATTTGAACAAAATTATAAGAGACCATTTTATTTTCACAAAAATCGGAGAAATCACTTAAAATATTCAAAAGAAAAGTAAAATTTTATTCACATGCTCGTTCTCTGGTAGGTATTCCCTCGGGACGACTTCTACGCCTACCACAGAATGACATGGGTGGTGAGACCCCTGGGCTGTGCCTCTGAGAGCACGCAATGTCATTAGCCCCTAAGCCTGATCTGTACACGATCGCGACGGGTTGCCAACCTATTAAATCACGCCAGTGTCACGCATATACTTGGGAACTACATTTTCACTTTTGCGTAGTCAGTAGAATTTGTCCACCGTTGCCGAAATTCAACTAGGAACACTATATAGAGGCCCGGGTTATGATTTGTTCAAAGCCATTAATAACTACAGAAGCAAAAAGAGGGATGTTATAAGTTTTACGTCGATGTCTGTGTTTGTCTGTGTGCATGTGTGTGTGTGTGTGTGTGTGTGCATGTGTGTGTGCATGTGTGTTTATGCATGTGTGTGTCTGTCTGTGGCATCATAACTCATTAACCGATTTAGATTTTGTTTTTTGAAAGGTGATTTAGTCGGGAGCTATTCTTAGCTATGTTTGATGAAAATTGGTCCAGGATGGCCGCCGCACCAAAATATGTGAAAATCATAAGAAAGGGTTTGACTAGTAGAATACTATACACTATGACAATTGTGGGGATTCTTTTATTTTATTTTTTAACTTACAAAGCCCGAGTGAACATTTCATATTGAATATAATATCTAATTAGGTAAAGCTTAACCCATTTTATATGAATTAGTGTTAATTACGATAGATAAACTATACTTGAGTACACATTGTCGTTCTCACCGTAATTGTGCAACACGTGGGTGGGTGGGATTCGTGGAGACGTAACGAAAGGTACAGCCGACGGCAGATCAGTGGAAACACTGAACTACGATAATCGTGCTTACTACACAAAAAATAAAAACGCTGTCAACGTGAAACTGTATCCACCGAAGTGGCATGATCTATACAAATTCAAAGACATTACATCACATTAGCTACGCGGCTTCGTGTGATAGGTACTGAACTAATATATGGAGTACGTCTTATGTCATCATCATCATCATCATTACAGCTACATATGTCCACTGCTGGACAAGCCTCCCTCAAGAATCGTCTTGGGGGGATATGCCATAATCGCCACGCTTGGCAGGCGGGTTGGCGATCGCAGTAAGATGGTCATAGTACTCAGAAGGAAGCTGCTGCCCATCCTCTGGTAGATATTCCCTCGGGTCGACTTCTACGCCCCCCACGGGATGAGATGGGGTGATGATATTCTGATTCAGATATTTGTCGCCGTCACCACACAGCATGTAGAGGAAAGTCATCAGTCACGTCTTATGTAGAGGAAAGAATTAATTATAATACCACTAAGTCGACACACATATAGTCCAACAGCCTTATGTTATTGTGTCACTCATCTACAGACTGATCACATACCTAGGTGCTTAACTTCTACGCTACAGTAACCAGTTCCTATCAATTGGACCATCCCCATGGACTTGAAGTAAAATAAGGAGACTTTAAAGAGAAAATACATTTTCATAGAGAATTTTAATTATACCTTGTCTATATCATCAATTAAACCATAGAGGGTTCTAAATTTAATTGTTCTAGCTTAAGGATTGGGGCCGAACGTTTAAGTAACAAAATAATGTACCAAAATTGTTCTTAGTGAGAAAGTTATCACTTTATCTCTCTTATAATCTAGTTTATAATAACTTACTAAAGGGTCATACGCCTGATGTTCATCAGGCTTACGTCAGTCTAGATTAGAAGGTTTGGGATACCCTAGAAGTGCTACAAGTATCTTCATTAAATCTATGTATTGGTAAATGTGGTAATCAAATGTTGTTTCACCATCTCCAATAAATCGCAACATAGGTCTCTTCCTTAACTATATCTGTTGCAGAGCGGTGTCAACCATCCGCTGGCAAAATACTGTTCCGGAGGGTGACAACTTCTAACTCCTACTACTGTACGTGTGGAAATCGAGATAAACATAATTTCGGGATTTAATGGATCAGGGTCTTCCCTAAAAGCATCGAAGATGTTATGAAGCCGTCACATATAACATCTATGAAAAGAAATATTAAGATATCAAATACACATGACCAAACTATATATATATATATATATATATATATATATATATATATATATATATATATATATATATATATATATATATATATATATATATATATATATATATATATATCTATATAAATAAAAAGAGAAGTCCTGACTGACTGACTGACTCATCAATGCCCAGCCCAAACCCTTGGCCCTAGAAAGCTGAAATTTTGCACAGATGTTTTCTTTATAATGTAGACAAGGAATAAGGAAGGATTTTTTGAAATTCAACCCCTAAGGGGGTTAAACGGGGGTGCGAAGTTAGTATGAAACTTTGCCGTTTTTGAAGTTAGAGGCATGAAAGTTGGTATTTGGCCATGCAGTTAAAAATAAAAAATACATTTTTCAGGATTTTTGGAAATTTCACCCCAAAGGGCAAAAAATAGGTGATGTAAGTTTGTACGAAAAAAGTCCCAATTTTAAGTTAAACGCATGAAAATTAGCATCTGGCTTTTTAGTTAAAAATAAAAAATATATATTTCAGGATTTTTGAAAATTCCACCCCGAAGGTCATAAAATAGGGGATGTAAGTTTGTATGAAAAATGCGATATGGTTGAAGTTAAACGCATGAAAATGAGTATTTGGCCCTTCTGTTAAAAATATATAGCATTTACTTCAGGATTTTTGGAAATTACACCCCCAAGGGCGGAAAATAGGGGATATAATTTTATACTGCCTGACTGACATATCTACGCACAGTCTAAACGGCTGCAGTTAGGCCTTGAATTTTAACAGTAGTTACCTTTTATGACGTAGGCATCCACTGAAGAAGGGTTTTTGAAAATACCACCCCTAAGGGACTAAAATAAGGTGTGAAATATTTTATGAAAGTGCTTAATTTTGATGTTAAAGGCTTTAGTATATAGACTTGCAGTTAAAAATTAAAATACTATTTCAGGATTTTTGAATATTCCACCCCCATGGTCGTAAAAGTGGGGATGTAAGTTTATATGAAAAAAGTGCCAACAAGTTTTAAGTTAAACGCATGAAAATTGGTATTTAGCATTACAGTTAAAAATTAAAAGTATGTGTTTCAGGATTCCGAGAATTCTACAACGTAGGGTGACAATAGGAAATGTAAGTTTGTATGAAAAACTGTTTTTTTTTTTGGAGTTAAAAGCATGTAAACTGGTATTTCAGTTAAAAATAAAGCAATCAAGGGAATAATTTGTTGTTAAAAAAGGTAATCCATAACTGATTCAATAGGTCAACACCAAAAATGTACGCCAACTTAAATTATAGAGAAATTCGTTTCTTATTGCTTAAAATGTTGTGTTTGTTGTCGTCTAAGTAAAGATTTAGCGTTTTATAAGATTTCTTACTTCTTTTTTTTGGTATTTTTCATAACATATTAAAAAACGTCAATTTAATAAAATTGGAATAAAAAAGTCATGACCCAAAATTCGAGTTAGCGTAGTATAAATTGTTCGTGTCGAGATGATCGCACCCAAAAAATATCATCTTAATTTTACAGATCTACAAGTTCACAATTTTGTAACTCTATGGCTTTTCTATAGTTTCAGACTCATTTGACATATCGGTTAAAATAAATAAATGCTTGAAGTAAAAGGTAGTCCAAAACTGAATCAAAAGATGATCGCCTAAATCTCACCCAAAATATATGCCCACATCTTAATTTTACTGCTTTACAAGGCTATATTTTTGTTAGTAGATGGTGTAATCATCGTTTTAGACCGCGCTATGGTTTCGTTCACAAAATGTGATATTAGACCTATCAATGCCGTGGTCGCAACCTAAGCTAATGGGAGTTACCTTGGTGATTAATGCATCGTTGATTATTATTTTACTTACTGACTTTACTTAAGGACAATTGATATGTTGACAATTGATGTTCTTTGATATTTTTGGGTTTATGATATCGGGTCTTTTCTTTAAATAACAGTAGCAAAGTAGTCTTTAGTTTATTTCTTAACTAGGTTATTTATAGGTTAGGTTTTCTTAAATTTATATTGCTTATTTCTTTTAAAAGTATTTTTTTTTAGATTAGGCTAGAAGTAAGTAGTTACATTGGTAATCATTCAAAATTGTCGCGGACGAAGTCGCGGGCACCAGCTAGTATATATATATATATAATAGAAATGTTTTAACAATCCGTGTACCTAAATATCTATAATATGTAACTAGAAATGTTATGTAGGTATACCTACTTAACTATATTACTACAAACATGTTCTGACTATTTACAAGCGCTTTTTTAAAGTCTACGTGAATAAAAACCTTTTTTATTTATTATCGGAAGACAATAATAATGTAGTTTTTTTAGTTTTCCTGGAAGCTAGCTGCTCTGTATTGAGAGCAGATTTCAGTACAAATGAGAAATCGAGGCAAATTTTGACGACGACAGGAATCCCAGGTTAGTTCGCCTAGTTTCCACAGGAGAAGACAGGAGCAGAGAAGTGCGTTTCACATGAACCAATGGCGTTTTTTATTTATCCCTAACGCAAAGCCTGTCTCGTTCTCCTATTTCCTCCTCCAAAACAGAACATACTTCTATTATTCTGTAGTAGTGAAACAAAAATAAAATTGACTGTGTCTCTCAGTTTTATGTTTATCAGACCTTTATTTTGTGTAGATTTAAATCACTGTCGCGTGCTAAAGTCGGGCATAGTCGTGACATATAAGGTAGTAAAACATTTGTATAGTCTAGTAGTTGAAATTCAGGAAGAAAAATGGAAATTACGCTTATACGGAAATTACTCCTAATACAGCGTCATTATTTCCTATGTCGCAAACCATTAGCTGATTACGCACGTCTCAACCCCGCTAATCTTGGGTGGTAACCTGGCCAATAGGTAGGTACAAAAATAATTAACCTTGGCCGATTACTGCGCACCTGTATAAATTATTGGTCAGCTAGCGGTGGTCACATGTATATGTGTAAAGTTATTCTTCGTAGAAGATATTCTGTGGAATGATGATCCCTGCGTAGATCATATTTAAGAATATATAGGTTACATAGAATACATAGTAATTTTGACAACGTAAAGGAGGTTCACAAGTAATTAAATCTCTAAATAATCCGCAAACCGTTCCACATTAATAGACCATTCCATTCATAGGGTGCTTTGGATGGTTTTCAGGCTTTTTAAATCTAGACAATGCTATATATTGTAGTTTGATCGGTATAACGCTCTCGAATGGTAACCAAAATAAACAGGGGAACTACGTGGGTTGTACCAAACAACATAAATGAAGTAAACAGGAAAATGTTACGGATCCTGTTGTTATTTAATATACAAGCACATATCTGAAGGGCTCGGCATAAGAAATATCTTATAACTATTTATATCTTGGCCAGATTAAGCAGTGCACCTTCGTGGAAGATATCCAAAATAAACTAGGAAACTAAGCTATATGTACCAAATGACAACTTATGAGTTACAATAAACAGGAAACTAGGAATCAAGCTAGTCGTTTTTAACAATATAACAGCACCGCGGCATCTGAAGCATTGCTGGCATGGCGACAAACTCATTTCTCTCTACAGCATTTACCAATCTTAATGCTCGCATACATAGTGGTAGTATAGTACTCGTGGGATTTTCAGGCATTTCATTGGTCGAGGGCTCTAGAGAGAGGTACGAGTCTTCGTTACCACGCTCCACTGATGTACATTTTAGTACCGATCGTTGATAACCAGTTTTTTTTACATGACGTTTATAGTTAAACTAGCAGGCTTCCTCTGCTTCACCGGACATTATAAGCATAAGCTCAAGTCATCTAGCAAATAAAACGATATTCTAAGTACCCGAACTTACTTAGTTGGGCTCGACGGTGGGTTTAACGGGGATCATGGGAGGGTGATTGTTTCAGGGACGTTTTAAGCAACTGTCGTTCAACGTTAATACTGTGCTGACGGTCGTACATGCTCTCCGAGGCACAGAGGTGTAATACCGCCAACTCCAAGACTTCGGGCTGATACCGAGAAATTGACAGAAGAGAAAAATCGCAAAATCACTTCTTAGCCCGACCCAGGATCTTATTATCCCGGTTGAACCTTCCAACGAGGTAGTAAAAAACATAGAACTAAAAACTACGTAACTCATAAGCAGAAGGCTCCATCTTGGGTTCCGAGCCTCCTCTCAGGGCGGTTACTGACGGGTAGATGTATTAGGGATATTTTGGGCACCTTTCGTTCTACCCTAAGACGCAAAGCAACTCATCTGATTGAAGATTAAGAAAGGCATTTTATCGATACGAATGCAAACTGAGAGTCACAGGTAGCGATGGTGGACCCGATGCATTCGGGGCGGTCATTATCTCGGCCGGCGAGCAGTTTTCAGATTGTATACAAGACCCAAGAGTGTGAAACCTGTACTATTACACAGCGCTACATCAATACTGTCCAGGACACAGATAATCTCAATCTGTAGCTCACACGGAGCCTCGGTGTCTCAGCGTATGGACATGCGGTGCCGAGGCTATTTGTATGTTGACCCTTGGCTCCGCAAACTGAGGAAATCTAAAGAGGAATCAAGATGCTAGACTATAGCAGGAATATAGGTTACGACTTGCGTAGCGATGAATTCTTGTCCCTTTCCAGCATCGACCATTAAATCGATATGTACTTTTATTAGTTTTTGAGAGCACTTATTTAATTATATCATTATATTTATGGAATTTTATTGATTGAAAGCTGTAGAGACACATGAGACATGAGTCTTCGTCGTCATGCTAGCTACGCTGCTGCTGGGACATACAATTTAAATACAAACATATAACAGGTGCATTGCTCCGTAAAGTGTGTCGGAGTGTGACTAATATAAAGTGATGCGATACTATGATACCATTTCATTAACTGCTAGGACTAATAGTTATTACAAAAACACGTGTGACCTATTAATATTTATATCTTTTTTTTTATCTGTCTGCAAAAACATCTCCGTAGTAGCCTTAACTTTTCGTACGTTGAGGGTAGTTCTCATTTCTTCGGCATAATGAAGGTGTTATCACAATAATAGGTCCCGCGCAGATGACTAGTCTCCATTGAAACTGGCCACTACGGCCGAACTTCGACCAGAAGGACATTATATTTATTAAAAAAAATACTACTACTAATACGGACTAGGGACTAATTAATTTTATTGTTTGTTACTGTATCTGAATATGTTTATGTACTGCATAGTGAGCTTGATAAGTACAAGTGTATGTTAATATCCAAGTGCTGCGTAAATTTCATCATCATCATCATTATTGAAGTGAAAACTTAATTAGCCGCGTTGAGCACTTTTTGGGTGAATAAAAAGCGTGAAACTTGCGTCATCGTCACTGCACGCTTCCCATGAGCTATATACATAATATACAGAAGATTATTTCGATTAGAATTCCCCGCATGCTGCGGGTACAGCTTAAGCTTCGCCCGTGTGCTAACCTTAAACACAATGTTTAAAAAAAATCTTAAGTCATAGACAACACCATAGCTATTTTTTTTTCGCCCTCTTTGGGCAGCCTAAGATCTGTGACCATACCGCCTCGTCTTCAGTTGTAATATTTATATTTCAAAGTCAGTCAGTCATGTCCGTCACAGTCAAGTCATAGTCCTACCCCAGTAAAGCAGTGGAGACTTTACTAGAGGCCTCTATGGAGTTTTGGTTTCAACACGGAAAATCGCAATTCACGGCAATATCACACTTTCCTCCACTTGTGTACGTTGTCGAAGATGTTATGTCTAAAAATCCAGCATATTTACACATAAAAACTCGAATATACACCAGTTTTTAAAAAATAAAACATAGATTTGATGCGTCCTTTTCCGCGTTGGCGCGAAAACTCACACCATAGCTATTTCTCGCCCTCCTAGCCAGTCTAAGCTGTAATCTATTAAGTATTACTTTCTAATCTGTGTAACATGGTGCCTAGTCATATTCGTCGCATACATAAATTGTAATAGCGTCTAGTGCTAAACATGTTACGCGTTGTTTATCTTTATAGGGGAGCTGGGTAACTTTCCCTGGCTATAAACAGTGAAATTAAATGTGCCGTTTATGATCGCTTTCTATACCATCAGCTGTGAGTGTTATTAATGATGTTAGCTACTGATAAAAAGGGGATGTGATACTCTTTGGATTTCTTCTAAGCTTTTTAAAGAGGTAACGAATAGAGTTTGTGTGTTCTATGAGTACTTTGACTGATGCAGTAGCCTGACTGAGAACGTGCCCGTAACAGGATTATCATACTAATTTTGTGGTCATACGCGTTTTAATGTCACCAGAGTTCATAAGGGAGAGGGATGGGGCGAAAACTGTGTGTATCATAAGACACGGTATCAGCTTACAATTAGGTGGGTGGGTTTTGACTACACGTGAGGCGCAGCGATTAAATAAGTGGCCTTGCCACTTCTTGCCCCGAGTTTGATTCCCGCAAAGGATAACTACTTGTGTGATACGCTGCACACACATCTTTACGCGTTCTCTGAGGCAAGGGCGTATATCACTGTCAACTTCCAGACTACGCCAGTCAGCATTCGTCTAACCTATATTTTTTCTATAAATAAAAAATATCAACAACATTTTTAGCCGACCTGGGATCCGAGCCCGGACCTCATTTTCTGCAGTAGAACACGCTACTGTTAGATCAACTAGGACGTCAGACTCTACTATCCTACTAATATTCTATACATACAAATGCTGACTGGCCTGTTGATCTAGTGGTTAGTGATCCTGTCTGTTAAGCAACAGGGGCTCTACCGGCTAAGTCACCGAACATCGATTTCTTAAATGACTTTCAAATAAATAAAGGTGAAAAATGACTTAATCAATCTTTAAATCGGCTTCAACGTTGACAATCGATTCCGGACCATTTATGACGTCACATGTGCTCATGGAAGCCGAGTTAACGATTGATTAAGTCATTTTTAACCTTTATTTATTTGAACGCCATTTAAGAAATCGATGTTCGGCGACTTAGCCGGTAGAGCCCCAGGTCGTGGGTTGGATCCCCTCTCAGGACAATCTTTGTGTGATGAACACGATTACTTGTTCTCTGTCTGGGTATTATTTCTGTTATGTATTTAGAAGTACATACGTTATCAGTTGTCTGGCTCCCACAGGACAGGCTCTCTCTGCCTAGTTTGGGATCAGATGACAGTGTGTTAGTTTTCCCAAGATATTTATTTATTTATTGCAACGCTTTAAAAAATATAGTATAGACTACCTGGGACTAGCATATCCAGAACCAGGAGACTACGTGCAAACTGATCTCAGAGACTTAAGGGAAGAGCGAAACAAATAGGGTCTAGTGCAGGGGACCCTCAAAGTTCGAAGTATCTACTATACGGTAGAATGCCCAAATACGATAACATAAGAATATTACTGCTGTGTGGTGACGGCCTAAGAATATCACCACCCCCTCTCATCCCGTGGGGGGACGTAAAAGTCGTCCCGAGGGAATATATACCAGAGAACGGGCAGCAGCGTTCTCCTGAGTACCATGTCCACCTTACTGCGATCGCCAACCCGTCTGCCAAGCGTGGCGATTATGGCAAATCCCCTCAAATGATGGACACAACCAAACCGCGGCCCCCAGTCCCCGGCAGCCCTGCTATTCCCAGCCGTGGTAACAGGCGTGGTTACGGCAGGGCAGGGGGTGCTAAGAATCCCCGGCAGATTCCGCGTTACCAACACCGACGACCTCTGGCCCTGGCAACATATAACACACGTACACTGCGGTCCGACGAGAAGATAACCGAACTGGAGGAAGAATTGAGCAGGTTACATTGGGATATTGTAGGATTATCTGAAGTCCGAAGAGAGGGGGAGGACTCGATAATACTGAAATCCGGAAACCTGCTCTAAGACCGGGAGGGTGACCAAATATCCCAAGGTGGTGTCGGGTTCATAGTCCACAAGTCCCTCGTGAACAACCTAGTGAAAATCGAGAGTGTGTCGACGAGGGTTGCGTACCTTATACTCAGAATCACCAAGCGGTATTCGTTGAAGGTTATACAGGTATACGCACCCACTTCGACACACTCCGACGATGAGGTCGAGGTTATGTATGAGGACATATCCAGAGCCATACATACCTCTAACTCCTATTTCACTGTGGTCATGGGGGACTTTAACGCGAAGCTGGGCAAACGATTCGGTAATGAGCTGAGAGTGGGGCAATTTGGAACTGGTGACCGGAACCCCCGGGGCCAAATGTTGGCCGACTTCATGGAGAAGGAGGGACTCTTTATGATGAATTCCTTCTTCAGGAAGCCGGATCACCGCAAATGGACCTGGGTGAGCCCGGATGGTAAAACTAAAAATGAGATAGACTTTATCTTGTCGACGAGACGACAGATGTTCAATGATGTCTCCGTGATCAATGCGGTTAAAACCGGGAGCGATCACAGACTGGTCAGAGGCTCATTGAACCTTAATGTCAAACTCCAGAGGTCCCGACTGATAAAGTCTACGCTCCGACCTTTACCTATCCACGTCCAAAACCCCGAACCATTTCAGCTCGAACTGCAAAACCGTTTCGAATGCCTAGCAGACTGCGAGGAAGTGGACTCATACTATGACAGGCTCGTAGAAGCTGTCCATACGGCTGGGTCTAAGGTCTTCAAGGCCCGCCGTACAAACAGAACTAAAAAGATCTCTGACTTTACCCTGCAACTTATGGAAGATAGACGGAAAATGGTTCTGCCATCCTCAGATGATGCTACCAGATATCGGCAGCTCAACAGACAGATCTCAAAGTCTTTGACTCGCGACACGCGGCAATTTAATACAATTAGTATTAAAGAGGCCATGGAGCGAAACAAAGGCTCTAAAGTGTTCGCAAGAGCTCTGTCTGTTGGACAGAGCCAACTGACGAAGCTGAAGACTGAGGATGGTAGAATCGTCACGTCTAAACCTGAGTTGCTGGGAGAGATCGAGAAGTACTACGGACAGTTATATACGACAACACAGCCACCTGTCAAAAGTCATGCCTCAGATCCCAGAGCACGACTAACCCGACATTACACCGAAGACATCCCGGACGTCAGCCTGTACGAGATTAGAATGGCTCTCAAACAACTCAAGAACAACAAGGCGCCTGGTGATGATGGAGTTACAGCAGAGCTTCTGAAGGCGGGTGGTACACCAATCCTACGGGCCCTTCAGAAGTTATTTAACTCCGTCATACTAGATGGTCAAACGCCACAAGCATGGCACAGAAGTGTGGTGGTGCTCTTCTTCAAAAAGGGCGACAAAACCCTATTGAAGAATTATAGACCCATCACACTGCTGAGCCATGTTTACAAGTTGTTTTCGAGGGTCGTTACGAACCGTCTCGCGCGCAGGTTTGACGACTTCCAGCCTCCCGAACAAGCCGGTTTCCGAAAAGGCTTTAGCACCATAGACCACATACATACGCTGCAGCAAGTTATACAGAAGACCGAAGAGTATAACAAGCCACTGTGCTTAGCGTTTGTGGACTATGAGAAAGCCTTTGATTCTATCGAAACATGGGCCGTGCTGAGGTCTCTCATAAGGTGCCAAATTGACTACCGGTATATCGAGGTGATAAAGTGTTTGTATGAAAACGCCACTATGTCAGTGCGACTCCAGGACCAGATCTCGAAACCTATCCACTTGCAGCGAGGCGTGAGACAGGGAGATGTTATATCTCCGAAACTGTTCACCGCTGCATTGGAAGCCGTCTTCAAGCTTCTGGACTGGAAAGGCTTTGGCATCAATGTCAATGGCGAGTACATCACTCACCTTCGATTTGCCGATGATATCGTAGTCATGGCTGAGACCATGGAAGACCTCGGTACAATGCTCGATGACCTCAGCAGAGTCTCTCAACAAGTGGGTCTGAAAATGAACATGGATAAGACGAAAATAATGTCAAAAGTCCATGTTACACCCACTCAATTGAAAGTTGGTGACTCTGCACTCGAAGTTGTAGAGAACTATATTTACCTAGGACAGACCATCCAACTAGGTAGGTCCAACTTCGAAAAGGAGGTCAATCGTAGAATCCAACTCGGATGGGCAGCGTTCGGGAAGCTACGTAACATCTTCTCGTCCAAAATACCGCAGTGTCTCAAGTCGAAAGTCTTCGACCAGTGTGTGTTGCCAGTGATGACATACGGAACAGAGACGTGGTCGCTCACTATGGGCCTTATTAGAAGGCTCAAGGTCACCCAAAGAGCAATGGAGAGGGCTATGCAAGGTAGGCAGGCAATTATACAAGGTTTTTGGTAATTAATGTCAACCCTCAAAATTGATTGTTTCGAATAGTAACTTTTATCAGTCTAAGGCCTCGGACTCGAAATCGGCCATTGCGGGCCAGTGGCGGCGGTGCGGCAACACAGACCCGGTCTCGAAGCCAGCGGGCTGTTCACGTTCAGAGCAGCGTTGTGTTGTGAAATGTAGAAACAGGAACGAAAACATCGTTATAACACAAATATTTTCATTTTGAAAAGCAAAAAATACATTAAAGACCAGTTCCATATGAACATCATTATCAGCATCATTATTTTATCCCATTAATATGGTAGTGGGTATGGTTTCCGTGGTTTCCGCAAGGTTCTCGAGTGGCGACCACGAACCGGAAGACGCAGCGTGGGCAGGCCCCCTACAAGATGGACCGATGATCTTGTGCGGGTCGCTGGAAATCGCTGAATTATATAGCGCAAAACCGGCAATTGTGGAGATCTTTGGGGGAGGTCTTTGTCCAGTAGTGGACGTCTTTCGGCTGATATAATGATGGTGATGGTTTCCGCACCTAGTCCCTATGTGGACCATTGTAAATTCCATCCAGACCACTTCCTTCTAGAAGCATATTAGGTCTCCCAAACTTCTCAGGGCATCCGTAAGAGTTCTTGGTGATCCCAATGTTTCCCTACGGATTTCCGTGGTGCACAGGAGGAGCACATGCCCGACCGTTTCCTCACGTCCATGCACGCTCTGCACAGAGGGCTGTCAGTTATGCCGATAGGGAAGTGTTTATTGAGTGAGTATGAAGTATGTTTATCAGTTGTCTAGTTGCCATAGTACAGGCTCTGCCTATTTTGGGATCAGATGGCAGTGTGTTAGTTGTCCCATGATATTTATTTATTACTAGCTGTGCCCCGCGGTTTTAACCGCGTTAACCTTTATAAATTATCACAGCTCCTCACCAATAGGTGATAGCCTATATGTTGACCCGATCTCTTAGTAATATTCATGCAACATTTGAAGTAAATCCATGCAGTATTTTATGAGTTTTACCCGGACATACATACAGACAAACAGACAAAAATTCTAAAAACTATATTTTTGGCTTCGATGTCGATTGAAGATCACGCCCCAGGTATCCTTTAAAAAAAATATTCAATGTACAGTTTTGACTATCCTACGATTTTATTATATGTATAGATTTATTCAGTGCCTCTGATGTTGGCTCAGTACTTACGAAAAAATGTATGAGAATTATTACAGGTAATTACAAATAAGACAAATATGAATATAGATGAAATAGCAGTTGCTCAATTAAGTAATTCTAGTAGTTTGCAAATAATATGTTAGGCTGGGCCCCGAATAGGCTAACATGAAAAGAGAGGAGAATTGTTTAATTTCTTACAGATAATGTCTGTAATAGGTGAATAATCGCGTGCATTGCAGGGGGTGCACATGCACCGTCAGATCAATTACTAATTATAATTATTATGCATCAATGAAATGAAACATGTCTGCGCAGAAATACACATACATACATCATATGCTTAGCCTCTACATACATATGGATAGGAGAGGAAAAATTTTGATGAGTACAAAAGGACAATTTCAACTTTAATAGGAACCATATTAGGTATTGCTGCATTTCACATGTATTTAAGTTTTTACATTAAAAAATATTAATTTACATTGACATTGGCAAAAAGAATACAATGTATAATGTGAATTGCCAGTAAAATAATTAAGTTTATTTCCACCTTTTTTCTTATTTAGGTCCTTCAAAGAAACTTCTTGGAATTGTACACATTTTTACTGTAAGGTAGCATATTTTTTAGACCCTAGACTTATTCCAAACTCTGATTGACAGAAATAAGGACCAAAATAAGGGGTTAAATATTTTATTTATTTTACAGTTTTATTTGCAAACACTGTATAGTATCTTTATGTCTCAACTATTTACTATGTTTGACAAGTGATAAGCAAAGTAATTTAGTGCAATAATTATTAGGTAAGGTGAATCTGGCACTGGTATAAAACTAACCAAGACATCTTGAGAAAAACATATTGCTGTACATCAAATTAAGTAATCCAACTGAAATATGAATATAATAATTATTTTTTTGAAAAATATTGCATTCATAATTATCCTTATTTTTAACCCCCGACGGAAAAAACAAGGGTGCTATATTTTTGCCATTGATTGTCTGTCTGTCTGTCCCTGTGTTTGTGTGTAAATGTGTGTGTGTGTCTGTGGCATCGTAGATCCCAATGTATGGACCAATTTCGACGCTGTTTATTATATAATTCGATAGCCAGTTTCCTAGTGGTGGTTCTTAGCAATGTTTGGTTAATAATGGCCCAGCAATGTAAGAGGTTAAGTAATATTGTACAGTCAATGCTACATCTACTTTGACCTTGATAGTGTCATTATTAAGTAATGGTGTTTAATTCACTAAAAAGTATTAAGTAGGTAGTAATGGTGTTATTCATAGTGATAGTGTATCCATGGTTTTAGTATCAATGTTTTTTTGCCATATTGAACTTATTGGTAAACTGGTACTTGAATAATTAAACAAACATTATATTATCAGCTTATTATCAAGACTTCTATTGAAAATAATTAATTTATATTGGCTGTCGGATCAGAACCCCAACAAACTGATATGACATAAGAGACCAAGATACAAATAATCTTGAAATATGTGATAACAATATATAATTTCTTCAATCTAAACAGGGCCTTAAATTGATGATATTCTATGCGATGATGCAAACCATGTTCACAGTAAACTAATAAATAATAATTATTATTATTATATTACTACTTTAGGACTGTCAATAAACCAGTATCACCAGGTGAAATGGAAAGCAGTTAGCTTTAAGATTAATTCATTTATCACATAAAATGGTTGGTCCCTTCCACAACAAGTATGATAGCCATCAATTTGATTATATGAGTAGACAAATAAAGAGTGCACAAGCTTTTTGTTAGTTTTATTTTTTTCGTTTTACATTGCCCACATTATAGAGATTAATCCCTGTTATACTTTACACACATATAATTGACGCTCAAAAAGTACATCCAGACTCAGGATAATTATTTATGGGACACACAAATAGTTGTCCTGCACAGGAGTCAAACACGGGACACGAAGTGGCACGGCGAATGACTTAATCGCTGCGCAACACAAGCTCATATTTCTTTAGTAATAGGAGGTGATTATGGCCAGTCCCTGAACTGCCAATGGAGGACTCATATAGCCATATGCCCTGAACAGTTACTAAAGGAGTCACATCAAACAAAAGGCAGAAAGACATGCATTATTAGCACTAGATCTGATACATGCAAGTTTACTCCCGTAACTCATTAGTTATGGGAATAAGCTTGAATGCAAAAAAAATATATCTATCCAAAATATATCTGTACAAGTTTTGCTTTATTTGGGTTAGATGGTATTGTGTGATAGATATGTCACAGATACTTATTTAATGAATGTTATTATGTTGTTCTAGAGCAGCCATGCTCAACCTTCTTATTCATACAAACTTTCTTTCTTTTTGAACATATCTTAGTCATGTGTTGAGAGCCGCAAGCAAAAATTATTTAGTTCTAAATTAAAACATAATGTTAAGCTAACAATGTAGTTACTTCATTAATGAAAAAATCGTAACTTCTAATGGGCCTATAACAAAGGTCCAGTGGAGTCCAGTTGAGTATTGGTTCTAGATGCACACATACCCAGTTGCATGCACTCACTGCACCAGTCCATTACTGTTCAGAGAGGTAAAGGACATTGGTCAGTCATTTGATTCCTGCGTGTACCCATGCTACATAGTCATGTAAAGCTGTTTATCCTGATTGTTGTTGCCAGACCACTTTCCTTAAGCCATGTCTGAGGTCTACTGGGCAGCTCCAACACCAACCAACAAAAGTAACAACAACCAAATAAGATAAAGAAGTTGTTTTGCCAATTCTTAATGTTGGAATCATAAGAATAAATTCAAAAGAGCAATTTATTTCACATAATAAATTCTACTAGTTATTGTTCTTGTGGGAATCACCTTGTAGGCCCCATATACCAATGAATTATTAAACAATATAAAATTAAGAGTTTTGGTCATCATTCATGATTTAGAGGCAAAGTTTACTAGATATCAACAATAATATCCTTTGATCTGTTATCATGACAACAAAAAGCAGATACCATTGTTGTATGTGTCCATAACATATGCTGCTTAACACAATATACTTTGAAAAAGTCTTAGTAAGATAGTATGACTGATATCCTCTAATTATATTCTTCTCTGCTTCTAATCAGCAAGCAGGAATCTAAATAAAAGTTATTTGAAATAGTAAATATAGACTGACTTGTTAGTTTAGTAGTAACCTATACTATTGCAGATAAAAGTCATGAGTACAGATTCATGGTTAGTATAAAAAGCAATAATTGAATATCTCTCACAAGAAAATTACATAATATCAGCCCCAGTATGTAGTATGTAGTTGGCAGTGTTACACTTCCAGCCCTTGGAGAGCAAGTAAAGCTGTCACTTCTGCACCTGACTTCTTTCTGATCATGTCCATAAGTCATGCATTATTAATTTGTGCACTAAAATATGACCCATGCAGATGGCTAGTTGTTATTGATACTAAACACAAAATCAACCAGAGTGACATTATTATTAGATACTAGCTGTGCCTCATGGTTTAACACCGTGTTAAACTTTATACATTATAGCCTATGTGTTAATCCAGGTTGTCAGCTAACTTCATACCAAATATTATTAATATCGCTTCAGCCATTTCAACGTGAAGAAGTAGTAAACATACACAGTCACACTCTCACAAACTTTCGCCTTTATAATATTAGTGTGATAGATAAAATACATGTGAAGCACCAATGAACCTATTCTCTAGGTGAATTTATTTTTTGATAATATTGGTTAATTTCTGTATTTAAGTTAAGACATAAAAAGCTAGTGATATATGATATAGATATGGATAAGGGGGAATGTCCAAGTCTTCACCATGACAGTAAGAGTAAGAAGAAATTTTATTAAGGCTGACCCCTCTGCCAAATTGGGAGTAGTTTCCAATCTTGCTTTGTAATTATTTGTGTCGTGAGTAAATAATCTCAATATAATATAAATAATAATAATATCTCCGGACAATGTCACACAGATCATCCTAGCCCCAAACTAAGCAAAGCTTGTACTATGGGTACCAGGCGACGATATACATACTTATATAGATAGATAAATACTTATATACATAGAAAACATCCATGACTCAGAAACAAATATTCGTGTTCATCACACAAATATTTGCACTTACCAGGATTCAAACCCAGGACCACCAGCTTCATAGGCAGTAGCAACACCAACTAGGCTGTGGTGACCGTCAAATGTAAAAGTGTATGGTACCGACTATATTTTTTTTTATATATTACTTGCACATTCCATTCACAACAACTGGTCAATAAATCTTCACATACCAAGCTTGTCTCAAGGTCAAATGTATCTATACAAATTGTTATTAATTTTGAATTGAATCATTTTCTGTCAGAGTAGTTAATGTGATACAGTGTTAGAAGAGTTATTTAAGTTCTAACTATTGAATTGCTTAATTGAAGTTAGGCAAGAGCACAATGTGCAGAAATCAGGACACCTCTATTCATGTGAATCACTATTGAGTGAATGACATACATACATACATAGACTCGCACATATACATACATGTTTCCCAGAGGGGTAGGCAGATACAATGAATAACAAATTAATGTTATATGCTGTAACAACAGCATATAGGTATGATAATATTGAATAATATTTGAAGTTAATATCCTGGGACACCATTCACACATGCCCAAATCTGATCCCAAACTAAGCAGAGCTTGTACTATGGAAACCAGATAACGTAATATACTACATATACTACTTTTTTGTAAGTACATACTTATATAGATAACTACACCAGACTCAGGACAAACAGACATGTTCATGCACACAAATCTCTATCCTAGGGTATAAGAAAATCATTTAGAAAAATAAATCTACTCGCTATCTACCTGCGAGAGGAAGCTTAAGGCTAGTATTGATTTGCATAGAACTTGGATAGAGGAAATTAATCTTCAACCGATCAGCAAACAAAGATCAACTTCATCCGGCTTTATGCCATGAATATTGTAAACCTCCTTCAAAACATATGTAAGTCTTTAGACTTACATATGTTTTGATGATTTGGCTTCAATTGATTGGCCTCTTGGTTAATAACCACCAGCGACCCTGACTGCTAAGCCAAAGGTTATGGGTTCAATCCCCACACAAGATAAAAAATTGAGTGTTGAGCATTATTATTTAATTTTGTTCTGTGCTGGGTATAGTATCTATGTAATTTGGAATATATAAGTATGTTTAGCAGTTGTCTGGGTGCTTAGCAGCAGCTCTGCCTAGTTTGAGATCAGATTGCAGAGATTCAATTGTCATTTATTTACTTTAAACATAGTTCTCAATAATTCAAGATAATATATCAATACTGTTTTAAAATTTAACTTGACTCCTGTTATTCCATTGCTTTAAAACCACTGGACTAAATGATGTATATAATCATGGCTATTACAGATATTGTGAAAACTGTTATAATATACAAGGAATAGTCAATATCCCGTCGCTATCAAGCGATAATCCACAGATATGGGCAGAGATACGTAATCTAAGGCCAGTGTGAATCACGCGGAGACACGGAACTTGGAAGTTGAAACTCACCTGGCATTTTGGTCCAATCAAACTGAAAACTTGCTCGTTCTCCTCCCGAGACAAAAGGATGCTCGGCCTATTTTCTCCCCTCGGCATCCTGTACACTAAATTGATAAAACACACTAAAAATTACACTAAACATGCGAGGACCGATGTGTCAGTCGCGACTTCACAACACAATATAGCCAAATAACGTCCAGTTATTCGGCTCGCACAATAATCTTTTGACGAAAACAAAAGCATTTCTTATTTGTCACAATACAGAAATACTCATTTCACAATTTTAAACATTACAAACTTCAAGAACTTTATTAATTCAATTCACTTTCTCTCGACATTCGTGAATAAAATAAATCAAAATAATGTTGCCGCTTGTCAGAAATGCCAAAGTCTTTTAGCCAAATCACTGTTATATTTATTATGAATAAAAATAACAACAAGTAAAGTTTAACGTAATGCCACTTCCACATTTATGTGGATTGTGTAACCTTGTGGATCGAGCAGTATAAGCCATCCGATTGGGATGTATCGTCTGCCGAGGGCAAAGCCGAGGAGGTTAATAGTGTGCCCCGCACTACGCAGAAAAAAATGCGATTTATTTCGAAATTTCAAAGACTACGACGCTGCCTTTACAGTTTTCAGAACTGGTTATCATGAAAAGCGTATATGATGGAATTATGATTTGTGCAAAAACATACGTAAGTATGTATGATAATTTTCTGATCTATATGAATATTATTTGTCTGCATATATAACTATATTAGTTCTACGTATTCTAATATGAGACTAACTACTTTATAATATATTAGTATTTAGTAGTACTTTTATTTGTTTGATCATTTCACACAGCTAGTGCATTGAATGGGTTAGGCATATTATTATAAATAAATACACAGAAATTGATATACAAAGCTTTCAATGACGGGCTGATATACAACGTGTAACAGAAAGTGTGAACGTAACTTAAGGGGGTTATAGGGTATCAGGACGGCTACCTATGGACGAAACTTCAAACAGAAATAATCATTTTTTATTCAACTAGTAATTTATTTTTCTATCGACCACCTAAATCAACAAGAAAGATTACCGACATTATGAACAACACTAAAAACTCAGCCGCAAGGGTAATGAACCTTACCGCAACTCTTTGGGTACCTACTACTTAGACTGTAAATAAAAAGTGTGGTTCTGTACAGTCACATAATTTATTACACGTGTTTATTTTAAGATTCAATCAAATGTTTAACTGAATTTTTGCTCTAATTTTTAACGACATTTTAATCATTCATACTTTGATAACTAGGAAAAATCACTTAATTTAATTTAAATTGATATTCCGCAAGATGTTGGATCTAGGAGAAATAAATAATTTAATTGACTTATGTAACTGCAGATACTTTTTTGTGTGTTAAATAGTAAGAATATTAAATTTTTCTTTCAGTATGTGAATTTAATCTGGCCGGAAACGAATAGGTACTTAATTTTTAATACAAACTATACAAACTAACCAGATAAACCCACGCGGTACGACTACTGATAAATTACGAAACAATATGAATAATGCACTAGGCTCATATGAACATTAGGGGACATTTCGAATTCCGTCCTGATTTTGTCGCAAGGAACTCTAATACGGCGGCGAATACAAAGGATTGATGTAGGTAAATAATAAATGGTTAAATATTTTTTAATATTCATCAAAGCGGGCCCCGCGCGCCGCGCCATTTGAATGTGTTCGTGTATAACTCATTGGTCTAGCGGTAGCGTGTTCAACTGCAGATAATAAAGTCCTGGGATCAAATCCCGGGTCGGGCCAAAAAGTGATTATGGGAATAATGAAGTCCTGGGTTCAATTCCCGGGTCGGGCCAAAAAGTGATTATGGGATTTTTCCGTAAAAAGAAATTTCTCAGTATCAGCCCGAAGTCTGGGAGTTGACGATATTACACCCCCATGCCTCGGAGAGCACGTAAAGCCGTCGTTCCTGTGCCTGACGTCTTTCCGGTCGTATCTCTAGTCGTCCCATCGGATCATGAGAGTGATGGAATAGAAAGTGCAGGGGCACTTTCAATTCCACCTTTAAAATTTAGAGTGATACACTCCAAATTTTAAAGGTTCCCTAAAGACATATTAATCATTCATACAATACATACAAATAAAAAAATATGAATAATGTATTAGGCTCATATGAACAGTAGGGGACATTTCAAATTCCGTCCTGATTATATCCAAAGTTACACTAATATGGCGGCAAAATCAAAGAGTTGATGTAGGTAAATAATAAACGGTTAAATATATTTTAATATTCATTTAAGCGAGCCGCGCGCGTCGTAGATACCTAGGCGGCTCTTTTGAGTGGACTCAAAGACGCCGCCAAAGGGGCCGCGTTCGAAGAAAGCCGCCAAATTCATCAAATATTGTGCAATTTCATTTATTTAATAAAAATATTAAAATCATCAGTTGTTCGTAAACTGCTGTCTATTTAGGTCGTGTTTAGTTACTCAATCGTCTAAAATGTCGTTTAGTAATGAGTAAAGTGTTCCGCGAAATCCTTAACTATGTCGTTTAGTGATCGTAATAATTTGGAAAATTTCGTGCATTCATCTATGATAGAATAGCCTCAGACGTGCACTTTGTGATGATGAGGATTCATAGAAAGAAGAAAGAATAAGCTTTCGGTGTCGGTGCAGATTTTAGTGAACGTGAAATAATGAAATTCTTCCATCAGTACTGAAAACAACTTCAACTAGAATTTTTACTATAAAAAGATTCTCGTAATGTGTTTGTGTATCACGTACTTATACGATGTAAAGTATCCAATAGCTATTCAGCAGTGCTATAAATAAAAACATAACTCTAAAATAAAACAAAATGTGTAGTGAGTGCAATCGGAATCAAACTACCAGGCGTGCATAGAAACACAGAGGTATGTCAAACAATTTCTAGCGTAAATCAGAATCAGCTGTGCTGTGTTAGTACGGATGTTCGTTATATCGATAAAAATACTTGTCGATATATTGAACGGTATATTATTTTACGATCAAGATTAAAATGATGGTATTCCGGTATGAGATTTTGTGTATAGGTAGGCTTAAGGAGACCGTATATGCCCCTTAAGTTACGTTCACTCTTTCTGTTACACGTTGTATAACGAAAAACCAGAAATACAAGCAGCCATAAGAGAAACAATCCGAAGAAAGCTAGCTAGGGAAACCTTTATTTTTATTAAGGCTCAAAGAAGAGAAGGTCAGTTGCTGACAAGTGATGTTGAATGAGTTAATTAACACATATCTATATTACATATAATAAAATCGTAGGAAAGTCAAAACTGTACATTGAATATGTTTTAAAAAGAATACTTGGGGCGTGATCTACAATCGATATCGAAGCCAAAAATATAGTTATTAGAATTTTTGTCTGTTTGTATGTATGTCCGGGCTAAACTCCAAAAGTACTGCATGGATTTACCTACTTCAAATTTTACATGAATATTACTAAGAGGTCGGGTCAACATATAGGCTACATATTATCAGGCTATCACCTACAGGGGAGGAATGTGATAATTTATAAAATTTAACGCGGGTAAAACCGCGGGGTACAGCTAGTAATAATATATAATCATGTACACTGCTTGTACCCATTATATAATAATTTCACTCTCCTAATGGTTTGATGGAAGAAAATTCATTAATGAATTAAGCTCGCCTATGTACATGACTTTTTATTGTAAAGTTTTATTTAAATGTATGTTTCTGTGTGCAATAAAGAATAAGAATAATCTGACCTGAGCCCAGGTCAGATTATAGGAACCCAACGGAAAACATGCATAAGTTTTCTTAAACTCCTCATCAATTAAACAATAGTGGTCGATGGTCGCAATACACCACAGCCAATAGTACCTTCATTTCCATTAAATAAAAACTATAATCATATTAGGCTCGTGGAGGCAAACAGAAAATCAGTAGATTTTTGTGGATTTGATGTGGAACAAAATTACCGAAATGAGAAAATTCTTAAAATACATATTTTTAGTACATTATGCTATTCCTAATATAATATAATTCAGAGTGGAAAGGGCAACACTTATCATTGTGAAACAAAGATATTATTGTGAAAATGCTAACTAACTTGACAGTTCCAAAAAGGTTCAAGCTTTAATCACGTAGGTAGGTAGGTACCTATTTAAAAAGAGTGTTAAAGAATATTGTCTCTGGTTTTTCTTTATGGCGGGTTTTCTGAATTTACTTTATCAAATAGCCGTGATCGAACGCAGTGACATACATACATACGTACATAGACTCACACCCGTTTCCCAGAGGGGTAGGCAGACACAACGGATTTCCATCTGTCACGATCTTTGCACACGTCTTTTGCCTCGATTACTGTCATTATATTCTTCATACATGCTCGCCGGTTTAGGGTACTTCTGACCTGCCCTTTCTTGAGAACGTCTCCGATTTGGTCAGAGAATGTTCGAACTCAGTTAATCATTATAATGTCTTTGATGATCACATATTCAGCAATTGAAGGCTTTTGGACAAGAGCACATGATCTTTATAAATTATATTGCGATACAGCAGCGGTTACATCGCAATTATATGTATGTATGCGGACGTTTGTTTCGATTTTTCTTTCTAGTTCTAGTACTGACTTAGAAGTCAGAAAGTACATTCTAATGCCTTGCTCTAAACTTTTTGTAGAAGAATAGGTATATACAAAGTAATATCAATATTATGTTAAAGTGTCTAGTGAGGTCACCAAAGATCATCTGGAAAGGAGAGCAACTTGTTTTTCTTTTAATAATGTTTTCAGCTCTGGCTTCTTCGGCCTTAAGAGCAACAAGAGTTTGTTTTTTGAAGTTATACTTCTTTTGGCGCGATGGAGAAAAATGATGAGTGAATTTTTACGATGCGCGCGCACACCGACACCAAAAAATTTAACAGCATGAAGTTAGTTCTAGGCAAAGATATTATAATATCTTTGGTTCTAGGTGGTATGAGTGAATTTTTACGATGCGCGCGCATCGTACAAATATCAGCATGAAGTTAGTTCTCGGTGGTATGAAAATTGATAACTATGTTCAAGTTGTATATTAAGAAGTATAACTTCTAACGCGTGTATACATAAGTACACACAAGTTTTTTTTTTTATTAAATCCGTTTTACGGCTCGGCTTCTTTGGCCTTATGAGCCTACAAGAGTTGGTAACGCGTTAGTATTGCCATGTTTCTTGCAAACATGCTACGGCAACTACTTACCTTTAGGTGAAATTGGGTGGACTATGCTTGTTTGCCGCCTATGTATTTTAAAAGAACAGCATTTTTCAATTCGAGACAGTATTGAAATAGGAGGATTCCGACAAATAAAATAACACAATGTTTTTTTACACTTTTATTTTTATCTCGGTTTGCTCAAAAGCAAACTAGATACAAAACGATACAAATTCACTAAATCTATTCCAGTAACTTACTATAGGTACTGATCTTTTACATTCAAATTGCACCATTACAATAAGACAGTGAATCAAATATCCCGGTAGTGATGTTCTACTCTGCTACTACGACGGGCATCGTAATAGGGATGGACAATTTAAAGTAGAACATCTATACATATACTGCATCATGTTATTACATATTATTATGACCTATTTGTTTTAATAAATGAACATTGTCTTTTACATATAACAGACTGACCGAACACATTTCCAAATCTCAATCTAATACACCTTGCTTTTCTAAATAGTTGTAAACTAAAAAAGATTTATGAGTAGGTACTATTTAATTGTTTTACCATGACACTGAATATTTCAGTATTTAATCTACACATTTCAAAAGTGTTGATTCATTTGAGAAATTATAAAACCTACATGTTTGAGACTACATTTGTAAATTTTTTACTCCATTTCGCAATTATTTATATTTTGTTGGGGACCAGAATTCTGCGCACCGCTATCTCGCGCATTTAAATAGGCAGGTAAATTATGGATATAAAATGGAAACTTAAGCTGTATACTATTTCCGAATATTTATCTCGCATTATGCATTCACTGGAGGGATAGGCATACGATAATTTAAATACCATAAAAAATTAGTAATAATAGTTGCCGTTGAGAGCCCATCTTTCAAATGAATAAAATACAATTACTGTAATCGTAATGCGGGTACTTATTGTGTGTAAATAATCTTAATAACCCTTTACAAGGCTGTAGGTATATTTGTAATTTATTAGTTTTGGACCTTATTATAAGAAAGCTAAAAGAGTTCAAAATGTGGTGGTAACTATATCCCCACTGCCCGGGATGGTATAATAAAACGGAGAAGTGGATAAGACTATTAATCCCTCCTAATGTTATCAGTTTAACGCAGAACCTGGCAGGATTTGGTCAAAATACAA
Source organism: Pseudoips prasinana (assembly GCA_951640165.1). NCBI lineage: Eukaryota > Metazoa > Arthropoda > Insecta > Lepidoptera > Nolidae > Pseudoips > Pseudoips prasinana. The sequence continues at coordinate 8,262,920 of OX621236.1, forward strand.
TGCAACTACAGGACAAATTTAATTATATATTTTTAAAAATGTCAGAAATCATCATAATCACACAGACACACATGGCGTAATGTGTTACTAAGAAACTATAAGTATCAATATTTTACTAGAATAAGAATTGCTTTCAGGCATTGACTATATTTGTTAATGGTCTGAAATTGCGTCAAGTTATCACGCTAGGTGTCGCTAATTTCTTAGTATTTATTTAATTATGTAACCAATTGTAAACGTCATATGTTGCGTGTGCCAAATATTTAGTAAACAATGATGGTTATAACAGTCAATTTTCGTACTATAGGTATATAAAACGTAATTGTTTGATCTGGATGACATTTGTCAATTTAATAATTCTATTTTAAATCATAATTTATTATGTTCTTTCTAAATATTCTGCCGTCCTAGAACATGCATTTTTTAGATTTTTGAGGAGATCAGAATCATGATCGATTGGTAGAATTTCATAGCATTGTGTGTGCCTATTATTTATAAATAGCTAAAGAAAATAGCCTTGTTTTTGTAGCTCCTTAAAATAATAATATAAACTACAATGAAGCCTCAAAAGTAAAGATCATTTCTTTTCATCAGTGAGCACAATTTCAATATACTAAATTGACCTGACTTGAGTCTACTAAACAAAAAGTAAAATTTGGATTATTATTAAATATAAATCAATTGTTTCATATGTCATACGTAACTGCAGTAAATAAATATGTATTTACAGCCAATATGAACAAAGCTAGTCCTATAACGATCCTATTAATATATAATATTAATAGAAAAGTTAATAATAAAATTGAGAGATCTGTTTTTTTTTTTATTAATATTACGTTATGTTCTTCAGAGACTAAGTTTTTGTTCCAGTAAATAATTATAGTCTTAATAAGTATAAACTTTATCAAACAGTCAATGTACGAGATATTTAAACCGGGTTAACATATTAATTTACCCCTTTAAATACTCAGATAACTTGAAAAATGATTTGATTAATTTACTCGAAAGTAAAAGTAAAACATTTGTATGTCAAAATGATAACTTTTCACAGGTTGATTCGTTTTTGTTTTCATTAGATCCCAACGATAATAAGTCATAAGTATAAAGTGTATGAATTTAACTTCAATATACCTAAATTAAACCATGAGTAATATTTAACAGGATGTACACATGTACGATAATATACAAAAATGTTTATTCGTTAATGCTTTAAAGGATCCTGTGACAGCACACGTTTAGAATACGTTCGTAATATGTGCAAAAATTTAATTCGATAAAACGCTTTTCATTCCTTTTGGACTTTAGATTTACAGTATTAAATATTAATACTACTAATTATTATTAGGATAATATTATTTTTACGCCGCTTCAGTTTCATTTATATTTATTTAAGTTTAAGATTATTTTTTACTTGTGTATAATTATTACATAGTTAAAATATAAATAAATATTTTAAAAAATGTGTTTGTTCGATTCTCTAAAATTTTCAAGGATACACTATAACGAGCCATGTGAATCAAAAGCATTTATTTATATTGGGATTAGTTTGGTATTACGAGAAACAATCGTGAGCCGTCACATAGCCTCTAATGAAAAGTAAAGACAAGGTATGACATAACTTTTTAAGAAAATTACAGAGGTTGCTTTCCTATCAAATTAATGGAATACTAATACAATTGTTATAAATATTAGCTAGGTGTAGGGTGAAATTGTATGAAGATAATAACACTATTGGTTTAACACAATGTGATATAACAAATTATAATTAGATACTCCTCATTTGTAAGCGTATAGATAGTCAACATGGCGTCAACAGATCTGTGATACAACAAAGTAATTGCACCCGCTGGCTACCTCTCAAATTTACACCTTTCCACCTTTATATGGCATGAAGGGAAAACAAGTGCCAGTATACGGAATATCTTGGATTATAAAACTGCAGATTTTACTCCATTGTACACACTTCATAAACCTAACTTCACCTTCTAGGTTAATGTAACGAACGCTTGAAGATTAATTGACATAATATTCTTAAGTAAATTAATAAACTATAACGATTAAGAATCTCGTAAATTATTAATTGAATAGGTACATAAATTGCGTTTATAATTGAAAACGTACCTATATAAATATTTCAAAAATACTCCATTCTACCGAGTTTAGACCCAATGCCTATTTTTAATATTAATCAAAATGCCAGGCAATTATGAAGTATGAAATGGCAGCAAATTTTGCTTATGCTATTAAGTGAATGGTTAAATTTCTTAAAGCTGCAGCTTCACACAAATGAAGGAAGAGATAGCTTAATATCCATTACTTTCAATAAGGTATTTGTATCATATGCGTTGTATTACTGATAATTAATTTTCACCGATCTGCATCACAAGACAATATACGACCAATGTCTTTCTGGTCGAATTTCGGCCAAGGCAGCCAGAATAGTCCTCGCGGGGCATATTATAGAGCTGTGCTGACAAGTTTCTATTAAGTCGTCAAATTAAAAAATTGAATGTCATATTTTCATCTATAGCCAAGATAACAATGTAAGATCTAAATGACCACAGTATAATAGACTTTAATTGACGATAGTTTTCTTAAATAGTCTGTAGTGTTACGATGAACCCGTTAATACTAGCTTAGATACAAGTCACAGAGTTTAAATATTAGGTCAGGCTAGTTTAGCTACTTAGTTCTAGCGAATATTAATTTTTAAAATTTCAATTTTAAGGTTAAGGTTTTACAAGAGATAGTTACTGTACCGACAACATGAATATGGGATGTGTCACATATAGCGTTGTTCTTCGATGTTCGGTTATTACGACTTAAGTAAGGCAAATAGTTAAATAAAAATAAAGTTACGTTGGTTGTTTTTGTTGTTACATCATTATTCCAAGTTATCAGCCGTATTTTGTTTCCTCTGATGACCGATATTTAAATAATATATCCCGATATGATTGAGAATTGTTTACGTATGCTATCGTGTTCAATTAATAAGCTATTTGCAACTGTTAAAATGATTGTCAAAACATTAATATTCCATAAAAATTATACCCGGCTTATGGAACCCGGAATAATACAAGTTGTATACTTCGTCGTGTAAAAGCATTAAACCACATGACTGATGATGTATAAAAATGTATAGTTTAGAAAATGAATAGAGTGTAGACTACGCAATGCTCCATATATTTACATATAAGTAAGTATACTTATGTTACGGAACATATCGTATGTTCAGATATTACTATTTATAACCACAGTTAAGGGGATGCATTGAGTTAAAATTAACATTGGTCAGGGTCAGTAAGATAGGGCGATAGACTGCATACAAATCCACGCGCGATCTAACTCTTGCCAAAAGGTCGTCCGCGCCTAAACAGTTTTATTACCGACTGATGTACAAATTTAATATAATGCTACAAGGATTTAAGTATGCAATTTAAAAATATCTATTAGGTACCGAGATTTGTATGTAGTAGTTGATGTGCAGTGATGTCGTCCCGGCCGAATTTCGGCCACGGCGGCCATTCTCAATGGAGATTAGCCAATTGCGCAGGACATATTATAGTGCACAAGTGTGTGCGCAAACACAGGGACACTTTCTATTCCATCACTCTCATGATCCGATGGGACGACTAGCGACACGACCGGAAAGAGATCGGGCACAGGACCGACGGCTTTACGTGCTCTCCGAGGCACGGGGGTGTAATACCGCCAACTTCCAGACTTCGGGCTGATACTGAGAATTTTTTTTTTACGGAAATATCCCAAAATCACTTTTTGGCCCGACCCGGGATCTGAACCCAGGACCTCATTTTGTGCGGTTGAACACGCTACCGCTAGACCAACGAGGCAGATGTGTAGTAGAACAGTCGTTAAAGAGCCGTCTATGTCATTTTTGTTCCCGCTATATAAGTTAACCAAACATGTAAGGCTATAAGTAAAAATATGTCAAATACCTGATAAATAAAATACATAACTCTCAGTTACAAATTAATACATTCACGTCGCTTTAAAGGATTTTACACGACTAAAGAAAACACTCTGTATTATGAATCTACTTGCATAGAACTAAAATAGTGCAGGCATTTAAGGGTAGGTAACAGAAACGTTAAGTTTTTGGCGTATAATATGTAGTACCAATGAGGGCTACCGTTTTTGTGCTCACCAGTCGGCGCCACTGTCGCGGAAGGTCCACTATAGCTGATCAAAATCATTGTTATTGTGGACGCGACGAATGTTTTTACGAAAAATATTTAAAATCCTGTTAAAGTGTTTCATAAATAGCATGCCGCAGTGTTGAGCAGTCCCCGCACAACACTGCGGCATGCTATTTATGAAACACTTTAACAGGATTTTAAATATTTTTTCAAATATTTATTACAGTCATCGAGCTGTTACTCATTTTGTAATTTATTTAGTTTCAAACCAAAATGTTTAGTTATAATCGCAGTTTTTATTAATAAACAGCGTAACCCGAACAAAAACAGTGTATTTTGACGTTTCGTAGACCTGCCGCGATGCTAGCGCCTCTAGCGGCAAATTGATACGCGGTAGCCCTCATTAAGTTAGGTGGAGCACAGCGTTCTTTAGTTCTATGCTGAGCAGTTCGACTGGAGATTTACCTTCAGTAAGGGATTGTCTTCATCACAGCATCACGACGTCTACGTGATGAAAGAAACAAGCCCTTTCATTGACATATGCTTGTTAAATATATATTATACTAGCTGTGCCCGCGACTTCGTTCGCGTGTGAATTAGCTTATTTTGTTCTTTTTTTGTATTTTCTAAAATAAAACAATTTTTCTAAAATGAACGTAGCCTAAGTTACTCCTTATTACATCAGCTACCTGCCAATAAAAGTCCCGTCAAAATCGGTCCAGCCATTTCAGAGATTAGCCGGAACAAACAGACAGACAGACAAAAATTTTAAAAATGTTATTTTGGTGTATGTGTCGTATATATATATACATATACATGTATTAAAAACCTGTTATTTCAATATTACAAACAGACACTTCAATTTGATTTATTTGTATAGAAGATTACTCAATAAGATTTGTTCGATTATTTGTAATAATATCACACTATTATTTATGGTGAAGTGTGACCCATGGCTAGAACATATTACTAGAACCAAGTCCAGATCACGTCACGGATAATACAATTTGTATTCAGTCAAGAAAAAATATCGTTAAATTGGCCAGAACTCAAATAGCACGATAGCTTCATATAGTGCTCTGAACTCTGAGTCTTAAATAAACCGCGCAATGTAACTACAGTAATTAAACGTTCCCACATCTCTATGACTTGGAATATAATATGTATAAGTACAAAACAGGCGCTCTATTTAAAGCAATAAAATGGAGCCATATTATACGATTTCAAACGCTCGGCCGATTTGTGGACATAAAAATTGTTGCTGAATTTTGTAAGCGCGTAATCTACTTAATAACCATTGTCATATAGATATGTTGTTCACTATGATATATTATCTTACAATAGCAATAAGTATTATAAGTATATTATTTAGTTTGGGAAATCAAAAGAATGACAATCTTCTTACCATTAAGATAAAGTATGTTTTCGATCGTTCCAACTCCAAATTAAAAACAAATAATAATAAGCTTCCAAAGCAAATTCAATAGATAAGTTAATAATCATTCAAAACATTGCCGCTATATAAATTTAATCGAGTTTAAAAAAATGGCTGATAGAAAATGCGTTTTATTCGGTGCAAGAATTTTTGAATCATTACTGTAGAAACATTTATCAGAAGTAATCCATACACAGATTACCGATTGTGATTTTGTTTGTGAATTAACTAGATGCTTTTACATTTTAAAGTTTGTTGATATTTGCATGCTGTTTTTATAGCTAAATGGGCTTGTTCTCCTGTAATGTTATACACCACATTGTGTATCACCGTGTTTAAAGCAAATAAACAATTTGAATTTGAATTTAAAGAATTGTTCACGTACGAGGCGTGGGAGCAAACTGCACGGCGGTGGTTACGGAGGGGAGCGGACGAGGCTAAGGACCCGTCACTTCACCCACGGGCGGTTCTTACGACAGTTGCCTCCATTTTTAGAAGTTATAAATTACTGTAGCATACTATTTTATAAAATTATAATTATACCAGTTTAGAAACATACAGTCCACGTATTTAAACACCTTATCGACGGATGAACAAAAGTAAATATTATATTATTGTGGTATTAATTTGATATGAACATCATCAACATGAACTGTGGCCATATAAATCGAGTAAATGATAAGCCTCGCCGTCAGATGGCGCCAACAGTCCCCGTACAATTCGGTACAAAGAGTTAAGAAGATGATAACGTAACACGGGTAATTTGATTCCTTACGTACGATTAATTTAACATGAAAGACAATAAAATATTTCCAAGATAATTAACCAAAAAGTATAATGCTGCTGAAATGTAAAAAACATACACAATTATTACAATATAAGGTATTTACGTATATTTTTAATATACACCATAAATTAACAGCACCAAAGTGTACAAAACTTATATCACATCCAATAGTAAACAATAAAAAAATGTACTTTTCCAATACATTAAGACAATTCTAACCATGAATAAATAATAATTAATTACTGAATTTCTAAGCGTAAAATTTAGGAACCTATAAAATAATAAATAGCTGCACATTTTACGATAAAGCTTTAAAAATTGCTGAAGACATATATATACAGCAAAATAACTTAATATAGTTTACATAATAATGTATGGCTCAATTAATATCATAGAATTATTATAAAAATGTACGTATTTCATTTAAGATTTTAAGAAGAAGCTAAGAATAATAAGTTACGACTGTATTTTTAAGTAAATATTACAATAAAAGAACTAGTAGCTACGTCATATTTATGTTATTATAATCACATTAATCTCGAAGTGACCGAAACAAAAAAATTCAAACACAAAAATACACACATAATAGAATCCTATTTATGATGTGAATTAACTTTGCATATTAGTATATGGTTTATTTGTAAAACACCAACAACCTCGCGGGACTAGCTCGCTAACATCATAAGCAACAACTTTTGTTCTACGAGTTCGCATATAACGAATTCATGAAAAAACAAAAGATTTTAAAAGTTTTCGTTGTACTGCCGTGACATTTGTAGGTCTATGTTTCATTCATAACGCTAAGAACGCGCGCGCGTGCGCTAATTGGCGATTCTCGTAGAGTTATAAACATTCAAGTGGGAAATTAAATTAATACTTATTTTAGTATGAAAATAAAATCCAACTAATTATCAAAAGTTGTAGAACAAAAGTTGTTGGTTATGGTGTTAAGTATCTAGTACTGCGAGGTTGTTGGTGTTTTAGAACTAGCCCTTTATAATAACACTGTTCAGCTTGACAATCTCTTAACACTTACTCATAAAAACGTTGAAGCACTGCCGATCACTTACAGCAAGTAATTGACGTATGGGCAGTGGTTAGCCTACATTCAGGGTTCTTCATGCTATCCAAGAGGCCTCTGAGATGACTACAACCAGGACTGATGCCTTGACGTGCCCTCCGAAACAAAATCCATAGCCAGACGTCTCGTCTGAATCATTAAAATGTAATTTTAAAATCGAGTGAACCAGATAAAACTTGTCTCAAACTAATCGTTGCTCACTGTTTTTATGAGTAAGATAATTTAGATTTAGTCCGTAATCTTAATTACATTCAATAACCCATAATTGGTTAACGAATAACCAAAAAGCTTTAAATCTCGAATCGTTATACTGATGTACATACATCATACTGAGGGATTAGAAAACGATATAATCTTTGCAATATTATACATGTTAATGTTTTTCCCACCTTCCTTAAATATAAAAAATATGTTTTATAAATTACATACACGAAGTTTTCGCTCAATTCTAAAATCTTGAGATACAATAATAATTATTTCGGAAAATGCCATAAATATTTATTTTGCACTTTGTTAATGGGGTCTTTCAATAATACCTAGAGCTAGAAGAAATTGAAACTAGGTAAAAAAGAAACTTTCCTGATATATCCTACATGATACAGCTAGGAAAGTTTATTCTTTTAAGTTTCTTTAAAAAAATACATATAAATCAACTCATCTTTATAAAGCTTAAGTTTGTAATGCATTTTGAATCCAAATTTATATCGAACATACAAAGCATTCCCATCCATATTAAAAACCAAAATAAAAAAAAGAAACTGAGTAATCGTATAACACACATAAAAAAAACATACAGTCCGAATTGAAAACCTTTTTTGAAGTCGCTTTATAAATACACTAATGACTTTTTGAAAGGACAACAAATAAGCATAATTATATCAATTTCTTTACAATGGTTATTTCATAGTGATACATTGACCTATATGTATTGAATCCAAATTTATATCGAACATACAAAGCATTCCCATCCATATTAAAAACCAAAATAAAAAAAAGAAACTGAGTAATCGTATAACACACATAAAAAAAACATACAGTCCGAATTGAAAACCTTTTTTGAAGTCGCTTTATAAATACACTAATGACTTTTTGAAAGGACAACAAATAAGCATAATTATATCAATTTCTTTACAATGGTTATTTCATAGTGATACATTGACCTATATGTATTCTACTATACGCGCAATCCCATATTGAGAATTTGCTCACTGAGTTGCAGTCCGCGCCCCTCACCTCGCGCACAGCCGGACTGGGACAGAGTTTTTATTCGAAACAGCGTACCTAGTTATACATATAAGTCAATGTAGAGATATGATGAAATATGTATAAAATATTTAGGTCGCCAAGCTGATCGGTGTTTGTAAAGAATAACAATAAAATATTCCCACAGTACGCATCATCAGTGCCAAGTAAATGCTAGTACAGTTAAAGCTACGTGATAAGAATGTCAGGTTTTACCACAGTTTTATCCAGATCACATCGTCACACAAAGCCAATAGCTGCCAGAGTGATAGGTACATATAGACAGTATTAACGGGGTAAGCAAAGTCACAGATAAAAAAAAATACACAGGTCTCTATACAGTTCATTCAAAAGTCTCGAAATGAGCTGGAGGAGATATAGACGATTCGGAATTTTAATAATCCTAACGACCATGTATCATGATTTTGAGTCCAGCTATGTGATCCATTATTTTTCTTTTACAAGCTATAATTACTTTTTAACCAAATAACTTATATTTACGTATTGATGACGATATGTGTAAAATATTATTAACAACAAAATATTGTCTATACTTGCTAATTTGTACTGAACACAAAACAGTTGCCTATAATTTTATTTAATCGATTTGGGGATTTAATCCTTAAACATTTTTATGAAAGAAGTAAAATTATTTGCTAAAAATGCTGGTTTTAATTGGGATTTGAGTATACTATATTATATTTGGAAGTAAAATCCAACATTTTTGGGCGTGTTCGGAAAGCTTGTCTACCTGATACAAAGTTCTATGTAACTGTCTCGTATTTTTGTGCATGTCATATAATATTATGTCAAATTTGACGCATTTGTATTGAAACTACGCATTTTGAGCTGTCGAATAAAAAAATATCGCGGTCTTACATCCTGGGGACGTATACTATCCCTAATCAATCCGACAATTTACAACAACACCCACTTAATCTATTTTGAATGTCTTGATCAAAAGCAGTATTGTCTAATTACATTTTTACATATACACTCTTTTTATATCCATCACATTTTGTACACAACATTCCATTAAAATTATTATAAATAATACATAGAGGCTCTTTACATTACAATATTAATTTACACAAAAATCATAGGTACATCCGCTGAATTTGTTCAGTTTCAATAAATAATAATAAGAATAATATTAATTAATGACACAACGTCTAACGTCGACTACACTTGGAAATAATTTAAATTCGACAGCGCCCGTCTACACAAAACCTTATTATTAAACCGAATTCTACCTAGTCGTAAAGACATATTTAGCTATATTTGTACACCGTACCATCCCTAAAGGTGGGGTTACTCAGTGCTTAGTAATACTATTTACCTGATTGAGATTACTTTAGCTTTGGGCAAGTCCTTGGGAGTCCGTTTGGACCGTGAGTGAGGCAGCTCAACTGCGTTTGTCCGTATTACACGCCGTTTCATCTGTCGGCTTCATCTGCTCCATGCCGATGTTTGATGAACCCGGCTGCGGGCACTCGTCTGAAAATGAAATCGTCTTTTAGGTTGACAAGCTTAAATCGACCATAGAGAGTAGAAGATGTGTCACGCTCGACGGGTGTGCTATAAAAAATAACAAGAAAAGAATTCGAACATCATTTTATTTATTTATTAGTTGTGCCTGCCAGTTCTTCTGCGTGGAATATTGTCTTTGGATAGTATAAGAAAATCAGTATACGTATGCGCGTGGCACATTCGTCTGCCCTCACGTGTCTGCCCGTTCGGCTAAACACATTTAGTGATATTTTCCCACCTACACCGCGCCGTACCACATGCGAACTGAACTATGAGTTCTCTTCTACCAAACCTTTGTCGAAGTGAAATGAGTTTAGATTCGATTGAAAAAAACAATGAGCGAGATACAGAGATGTTGGGACACTTGATCTCTCGGCCCGACACTTTCATAAGAAACGTCATTGAAGGAAGAACTTAGAAGAATGAAATTGAACAAAAAGTGCAAGTAGGGTCGTATCGAGCACTCAAAGCTTATCATATGCCAAAAATAGGGAAGAATGGAAGAAGCAGCACCGACTAAAAACTAGTCAACTTTGTTGGTTCTTTGCAAGTATTTGACTCATAGGCTACAAATGTAAGAAATATATATATTAAATGTACCTCACTGAAGTTTTAAGAGCACATGAGATTCACTAATTAATGAGTTTCAGATCGGCATAATTTCCACAGGAGTAACGTGCTATATAATTGAACAGTGATGGAATAAACTGTACGACGGCGACTAAAACGACGTTTGAAACTAAAAGAAAACTGAATTCATCTACCCAGCCTGTTGTTAAGGGGTAACTGTAGCCTATTATAGCTTTAACATTGATTAAAAGAGATTCTATTATAGATTTTCATAGCTATAGTATAGGGTCCTGACTTAACTATTATTAATTTGGAATTTTTAGATTGCAGTCATGTATCAGAAATGGCGTTGTACACGAATATATTTTTGTGATTTTCCTGCTTCTTGCAAGGAAAAATTTCAAGGGCGAGTGAACAAAAAATTGCATCTAAATCAGTAATTCATTCATACCAAATGTATAAGGAATAAAAAAATATTCTCGATATATCTTTTCGTCGTGTGTTTTCCGAAATTTTAATAGTTATCCGGGGCGGAGACAGATCCAACACATCAAACAACATAAAAATCGATACAGCAGTTCTAGAGTTCGAAATGGTGTAACCAACCCGACTTTGTTTTATATCTACAGATATTATCACACTGGAAATTTACAAGTAAGCTAAGAGCCTATTACTCAAGTGGTATTTTTACCTCCAATCAAGCACACTACAATACATCCAATCTACTCCCACATTTTCTCTCCTATCAATTACTTTTTTAGCATTTCTTTCCACAAACAATGTTTGTTGTAGATTTCCATTACCTAACTTCTCCGCTTGCATGTTACAACGTCATTCCTTCTAAAATTACCGCAAATGACTTGAGCAAATTACCTACGTACGTTTTACGTAGCATATATGTATAATGATGCTACTAATATGTTGCCAAAATCGACTAAAATCAATTAGCAGATTGTTCTGAAATTGATGGGAGGTGTACAAAACATTATACAGGTCCGTGACTAACTGATAAACATCAACATTCGTCATTGGAGGTATGGCGTTACGTAGGCTCACTATGGCAGCGTCTTTATTGTCTAGGCAATAAGGACGGTTATTGTAGTCCAAGTCGCCATTCACTAACATGACGTAAGCAATGCTTCGATTGTGCCAAGATATGGTGAAAGCCATCTTTAATTCCACGCAGCTCCTGAAAAAACCTAGCTATATGTTAGGACGTGTCAACCCATCCCCCTATTTACGTTCGTACGTTTTTTTGCGGAAGACAAATGATAGCAAAGTTTGCTCAATAATTCTTATTCAAAGGCAAATGCCCACAGACAGTATCGTTTAAAACTAAGTTGTGCCACATGATCATTATAAGTAAAAATCCTATTTTGAATTATCATAATTTAGTATCGTAATATGGAGTTTCACATTTGCCGAATAAAAGAGAAACCAATTATAAGTCTTTTTATTGTTTTTGCATTATAAACGAGCGGCGCCATTAACAAAATGTTGCCGCAAATGAAAATAAATTCACTCGGAATATTTAAAGTCAATAATCGATGGACAAAAAAGAAATAAGGATTTATTTCAGCCAAATTAGTGATGTTACATCACTAATTTGGCACGCAATAAAATAGCCAATAGCACTTAGTAACTGTGATTGGTAAATTAGGGCTGAATATTCTTAAGTCTATTCATTTTCGTTACGTAATGGTGCGGGTTTCTGCTTTGTGAAATAACCAAGACATTCCTACTGAAACAATATTTCTGTACAACCTACATAAACGAATTATAGATTTATTACTTACAAAGACATACTATTCATTTCTTTCTTTTCATTATATTCTAAATGCTATAATATAAAAACATGAACATATAAAATGAATGACACGTCACGACATGTTAAGCAAATCGATAAAAAAATCGATATCTGGTTAATATTTTTGGCAACACTTAAGTGATTTTTGACGTTATGTGACAGCGCAACTGCGCAAGTCACTACTGGTTTTGATCATAGTGTTTGGCGAATATTTTAATATTTCTTGTGTGTGCAGTTGTGGATTATTCGCAACAACTCGAGTGACTTTGAGAAAGAGACTCCATTACGCTAATAATAGTAATCTGAGACAGAGACTCCTTATTGTTATAAGTGATTTTGAGACGGGAGACTAATAGTGTCTAATATCACTTCATTATGGACAGTACAGGTCGCCGGTGTATCAACTGTTCACTGCCCCATTAGACAATCAGAGCGATGAAATAGAAGTGCACCTACGATTGCACATGCACGTTAATATATCCTGCTTAGTAGGCTAGACTCCGTTGAGATTGGCTGCCTCTACTCCATAATATTACTTAACTCATAATTTGTCTATTAACTAGTCGTTTCTTTACCTAAGATGCTCAATGTTCACCCATCTATTTCCATGAAACCCGGCAAATTACATAAATCATGTTAATTTTAATTGAAAGTATATATTAATCCCAACATAGAACAGTAGTTTTCATCTAGGCACAATATTTTTTGCACCGATACTAAGTTCCATAGTCACTTGGGCATTCCCCTTTAACTAATAATAAAATCCGGTGACATTATTCAAACACGGCCAACTGATGCCAAACTAGCAGTACTTGTACTATGGAAACCAGATACCTGATATATTATATATACTACTTTTCTTTTGTAAATACATATCTGTCCCGGGTGGGAATCGAAACCACGACCTGCGGCGTGAAAGGCAAGCTTTTACCAACCACGTCAAACGGCCAGTCTACTACTTCGATATAGCTAAAAATGCTCATTCCCACGATCTATAATAGAAAATGATGTAATTATTATTACGGATTTGATGCCTGGCACTTAAGTCCTTTAGTTCCCATATGATATGATTAAATAATTTATACAAACGTATAAATTAGGAGAGTATTTAATATTGAAGTGCGATATCCTATTTAGTTGATTTACAAATATCCGTTGAGGGTCCATATTCATATGTCAGCAGAGGTTGCGCCATCCTGTTATTGTCAGGAACAAAAATTACTTTTATCGCACTGCAATGAGATTTCTATTTCGAATATTTGTGTTGTATACTGTGAATACTTACACTTTTATTTGCATTGCATCCGATCTTTATAACCCGTCAGTAACCAGGCTTTGGTATATAGTTGTTGCACCTTGCAGTAAGGTTGAAATTGATGTGGTGTCGTATAGTCTACCGCCTAGATAAGGGTTAAAAGTTTAAATCCTCTAATGCAAGAGTTCGGCTGGCTTCCCGATAATGGTTAAGAAAAAGTACAGACACCAGCACATCCAGCTATCCCAAACTGTTAAATTTCTTTTATAGATTTTCAACTTTATCACATAAGCATAAGGTTCACTTTCAATTGGAAAAAATTGACAGATTGGGGTAGCTTGGTATTGCAAAACACGGGGAGCACACATGAGGCCCTTCTTTAGTAATAAGTCCTATTAAGGCGTTTAATTCTTCATAAGTTTTAATACAAAAAGCAAAGCCAAAGTTATTCCTACACAGATTTGACTATGACGCACGTAGACAGACATAAATTACTACAGATTGCAATAACGCTAAAATAATTCCGTACTAACCTCGACCCACATAAATATGGACGTGACTGTATACTAGTTCAACCACAATTTGTAATTTATTTAAATGTGGTAGGTATACCATTGCGATATTGTGATACTAATTGACGTAAGGATCAACCGATTCGACGCGATCTTGCGGGATATTGCCTGATTACATATTTTAGTAGTTAGTTGAGAATAAACACATGCATCAAATTAAAGCTTAGATAAATACTAGGCTTGACTTGCCTGTCGGTAAGTAGTAAGTTGGTAAGGTAAGCTTAAGAACGTCGCGTCGTTCCGATCCCCACCCAGAAAGATCTTGATTAATGATGTATGATGACTTGATGAGCAAGCTGTCGGTCCTGTACCTGACTTCTTTCCGGTGGTGTCGCTAGTCATTCCATCGCGGATTAAGAGAGTGATGGAATAGAAAGATAGAAAGTGCCCCTGTGTTTGCGCACACACTTTTGCACTATAATATGTGTCGCACGGATAGTCTCCATAAAGACTGGGTACCGTGGCCGAAATGCGACTGGGACGTCATTATTATTTTAATACTATTATAACCGGAAAGAAATCAGCAATAGGACCGATAGCTTTACATGCTACGGCCGTATAACGCCGCCAACTTTAATACTTAGTGGTGATACTGGGTGTATCTTTCTTTCTAGAAAAACCCCAATAAGACTTTTCGGCCTGACCCGAGATTTGATTTTAGCGGTAGCGTGTTCAACCGCTGATGATGAGGTCCTGGAGTCATAGTGTTATTCGGATTTTATTGGCAAGATAAATACCCAGAGACAGTTACCGTCGGCGGATCTCGTGCCGATCATGTCTTTATAGCCGTCCCATTGGATTACCTGCACCGGTATTTACGCAACAACATGACCTACATGTTTCTACAACAAACTTCAATGACATGACAGTAGAAAACTATCAATGAACAAATTTTAAACAAAAATTAAAGTCAAATTGTGTAGCAAGGCATATTACTCGTACAAAGTTTCTGACAATGTTAATGATAAAACTGCTTGGGAATGAGTAGTATTTCAACACATTTAGATACTAAAATTGTAATTAGATGTTAAGTTGATACTAATATTAAAAAAAAGGATGCCTACTGAGTTTTGAGCAGCTTTTCTCAGTAGCTGCCACCTCAAGCATTGCACGGTAGAAAAGTAAAAAAAGACGATTATAAAACTATGGTTCATTTTACTGACTGAAATATAATATATGACTATGACTATTTAGGTAGTCTACGTTGTGGGTGGTAGGTAAGGTCGGTATCCTGTCACCAGAGTACTAGAAGCTGTAGTCCTTGGGATTTTTGTGCAATTTATATCGTCGAAGGTACAGGTCTGCAAGAAGGTGTTTAATATGACGCAGAAAGGACACATTAAGAAAACCATTAGTATTATTTATACACGGCAGGATAATGACGGCTGATGTAATGATGATAAAATTAATTGCGCAATTTGCTAGAGAATATAATGTAAGTACAGTTGTCAAGTCAGTTGATACACTTGCTCTACAATAACCGCTCTTATAGCCTGTCTAATAAAGACGCTGCAAGTAGAAAGTGCACTTTCGTAGCTAACACGGATTAAGTTTTCAAATTAAAACGCATTGCAGACTTGTGTATGAAACGTTTCAGACTTAGCACATTAATTAGGTTTTTTTATGGAAGATGTTGCTAGGGTAGTCAACATATTTGTGCTAGTGTTGAACGACAAACAATTAATGGACGATCAAAATGCCAGACAATCTAAGGAATAATTTTAAATACACACATCAACACAATCTAGGGATATTGAACATTTCATTGATTATCTAGAAAACTATAAACATTTTGTTATGACTGTAAATGGAAGAATTGAAGATAATTTCATGGCCGATATTTAAACATTAACAACACGATGCGATTTTGTTTTTCTAATTAATAAAAGTCTTAAATTAATTAAGCCATAGAAAATTACTGAGTGAACAAAAACATTTTATTCTTATAAAATTATTCAATCGAATTAAATGAATAAAAATCTTACCAAATCTGATAATCAGTAATCGGTATTTCCTCCTCTAACATTAATCACACAGCGGCAACGATTTTCCATACTTAAAATTAAGGTGTCAATGTCTTGCTGGGGTATGCAGTCCCAAGTTCTTTTTAAATGTTCGAAAAGTTGTTCTTCTGTTGTCAAGTTGGGCGGAAAATCCCTCAATGCTCTTCGCTGTAACATGTCCCAGGCGTGTTCAATTGGGTTTAAGTCTGGCGACTGTGGAGGCCAATCTAATACCTGAACATCGTGTTCTCGAAGGGCGGCCCTCACCAGCCGCGCTGTATGGGAAGGTGCATTGTCATGCATGAGCTGAAATTCTTGCCCCGTTAGGGCCCTGAGCGGGACAATGACACGTTCTACTACCTCCTCACGGTATCTATGGGCAGTCATGCTGCCCTGAATCCAAATGAGTTGGGTTCGTCCGCCGATTCGTATTCCTGCCCACACCATAATTGTCCCGCCTTGGTAAGAGTGGACCTCCTGTGGATGTCGGAGACGGCTGACCCTGCCTGGAGTTCTCCAAACGCGTGTTCGTCTCGAATCTGGATGAAATCCATAGCGGGACTCATCAGTGAACAGCACCAATGACCATTGTTGATCACTCCATGTCAAATGTTCTTGAGCCCATAAAAGTCGCCTACCGCGATTGCCACGTCGCAGCGCTGGGACTCGTAGCGGTCTGCGAGCATGAAGACCAACTTCATGCAGCCTCCTTCGCACGGTTTGGTCGCTCACCAGCAGCTGCTGACCCTCCTGGAGCCTTTGCACTAGTTGCATCGCTGTGATATTGGGTAGTCTTCTGGCGGTCATTTGGAGAAATCGATCCTGTCTCTGAGTGGTAACACGATATCTACCTGTGTGCCGTTCTGCCACATCTCCAGTAGCGCGATAACGTGACCACAGCCTGGATACCACATTTTGGCTTGTGCCCAGAGACTCAGCAACGACGCGTTGAATAGCACCGTTTTGTAACATGCCAACTGCCCGTAACATTTCATCTCGACTCAAATGATGGCGTGGCATGACGCTAAAAAGCTTACACAACCAATTGAGAAAAGAAAATAAAACAATTTATCAGGTTTTCTTCAATTAACACGCAAAAAAAATTTTAATGCAACTTCTTGAAATTAGATACAACTCAAGATTGCGCTGTGCTTTGCGTGTTTTCATTTGTTTCTCATTTTAATTTTTAAATTTTGAATAAAGAATAGACAAGGTTTAAATCTGTAAATAAACTTTTTAAGGAAACTAAATAGGTTTTAAACAATAAAGCCATGTTTGATTTCAAAATAACGTATCCCTAGACTTTGTTGATGTGTGTATACGTTCGTTCGTTTTCGTTTATCACCAATTTACTTGATTTCGAGGGAAGTAGCCAAAAATTGGTCTATTGAATAGACCAATTTCATTTACGTAGAAATTTTTCGTGTTAAAACTCTGATTCCTCAAACACGCTTGTTAACAGTTATAGTATTGGAAAGACTTTATTACGCAAGAAGTAAAGCTTACTCTTTGCAGTGCTATATTAGATACTAACATTTTAACGAATTACTGATATATACTAGATAAAATACATTTCTCTCTCGTTTAGGCTATAGCCTCTTTACATCATTCTGTCTCCCGCTATGCTCTGGAGCGGAGTGGAACTGTTCATTTTCTAACTCCTCCTTTTTTCTTTCTGATTAAATTCATCGCGAGATCCAAGACAGTTAAGCGATTCCCCGGGACATGCCTTTCCCTCACCGCTCAGAGTCATTTAATTGTGTGCCACTGTTGATCCTGGCTTACAGGAATTGCAGTGGTGGGTAAGAGGGCGACACAAAAAAAAGATAAAGTAAATTTTGAGACGGTTCAAACTTCCTAATTGTATTAAATTATTTAATTAGGAAGTGCAAACGTCATATGGAGACACTGAATATTGCTCAAACGAAAACATTATAATCTGGATTGGGGGACAACTTAACTTTGCCGTTCGAAAGCTGTAGTTCCTACACATTGACATAGGTTGTCGTTAGTTTACCAACTGCAAAATATAGCAAAAACAAAAATGTATGATATTACTTCAAATATAAGTTTTTCATATTTATGATATGACTTATTCTATATGACGATCATTCTTGCTCTTCTTATTTCATGATTTTATGTTGGGAAGGAACCTATAGGTTTTAATTGCTTTGTAAGTGTCAAAATATGCATAATATGGGCTTAAACTGCTGTGTGGCTGACGGCGTAAAATATGACTACCCTATTTCATCCCGTGGGGCGCGCAGATGTCGACCCGAAGGAATATCTACCAGAGAACGGGCAACAGCGTTTCTCACTATAAGCACCTGCGATCGCAAACCCGTCTGTCAAGTGTGGCGTTTATGGAACATCCCCCCCATTCTTGGGGGAGTCCCTTGTCCAGCAGAAGACGTTATTCGGCTGACATGATAAAACGGCCGTAACTGTTGATAGTGTTGACTTAGGAGTTTGATGTTTTCACTGCTTCTTTTTTCAAAAAAAGAAAAAAAACTGCTTCGAGGGATGGCAGCCATGAATATTATAATATGTTAGTATCAGCTGGATAGCTCCTCACCTGTCTGAGAAAAAGGGTTCTGACCGACGGAAAATGAAATAATCCTGTAAGGGTTCCGGTATGGAACCCTAAAAATGGCTGAAAATTCGTCCGTATCTTGTCTAATGTGAACATTTTCCTATTCGAACTGCATTAACTTATATAGAAGTCCTTGAACTGACCAAGGTCTCACTGAAGTAGACCGCTGTAAATGTGACCCGGCACAATGGGCCTTTATCGATTCCGCGCAAATCACACGCGAGTGTTGAATGCTGTCCAAATTATGGCACCCCGCTCAGCTACCTACCGTAGGAACCCTTATAGCTGCAGTGTAAGATATATGAATATTTCTACCTTTTATGACATGTGACAAGTGGCTATGTGGCCAATATTTTAGTTTCACACAAGAAAGCAATTTACAAATTTTACATTAATTAAGATCTTGAAAAGTAAAAAATCCAGCCAAGTGCGAGTCGGACCCGCGCACGAAGGATTCCGTACCATTAACAATAAAAACGAGCAAAAAAATCACGTTTGTTGTATGAGAGCCACCTTAAAATATTTATTTTGTTTTGTTTTTTAGTATTTGTTGTCATAGCGGCAACAGAAATACATCATCTGTGTTCAAAAGTCTAACTATCACGGTTCATGAGATACAGCCATTCAGATGGCGAAGTCGTAGTAACAGAGTCCCGTTTTGGGTTAGTTAATGCGTAAAATACGCCACGGGTGTTACAAGCCTCCAAGGGTACAGTAGCCTCTGGTCATAGGGTGGTCCGTGTCGTCCGTCTATCGGTATATCGGCAACAGAGTTATCGAATACAATTCAAATCTGTTTCAAGATCACTTCACTGTATTGAAGAGGGTCATCAATATACCATGTGTCTTCTCCACGTCACGCAACTCAGTGTTGTAACGCTTTTGTGCATAGTTTTATTTGTTGTACCGGCAAATAGCTTTGTTTCTAAATATACGTTACGTATTTATTTTCTTATGATAATGTGATAAAAATAAATATCATATTAATATAGGAAGCAAAATCTTTGTACTTACGAGGAGTATGAAATTTGGAACATTTAAAGTTCATATGGAGAAAGAGTGCGGAATGCATACTAATATTTTTATATGCATTAGAAGTTCTAGTTTAGGCATAAGTACTAGTATTTTTATTAAAAAAAAAAGCATTACACACACTACCATGCTTTTGACGGACTGACAAACTGAATGTCAAAACTGACAACGGATTAATATAATTGTCTATGTCTATAGTCTTAGTTTTATACCAGAAAAGCGGGGAGTGGCTGAAGTCAAAAGTCCCCACCTTGAAGCCGTGGCCAGGCGCGGGGCTCTCCTGCATGTCCGAGAGTGAACTGCCAAAACCAACGCTGGCCACGACTTTTATCCCCAGCTCGGAGGCGGACTCTGCGGAGGCTGCCCTCGCACTACTGCGGAGTAACGTGGGACTAAACACGGAGCACTGGAGGGTGCTCCACGCGAGGGAGGAGAGGGGTGGCCTTGTGGCCACGTACTCCATTGACGAGCCCTCAGCGGAGGCTCTGAGAGAGATGAACCTCAGGGCTGGTCTAGGCTTCAGAAAGGTAACTTTCAGAGTCAGGACCAGCAATGGGGGTCCGACAGATCTCTCAGCACCCTCTGAGACGATTCCTGCCGCGGCTGAAAAAGACGTGGTAGAAAACCCACCAGCCCAACCCTCCCCACAGCTTGACCTAGCCAGGCCGGGAACATCTCGCGAGGCGCCTCTCCCCACTGATAAGGCGACTCGGGGAACGCCCCGGCGAGGCATAGGTTCAAGGGGAGGCAGAGGCTTTGCACCTCCTAGGGGAGGGGTGGCTCACCGGGCCAAACCTGGCAGAGGCCGAAAAGGCCTCCACCAGGCCAAAACCGGAACACAGCCATCCTCCTCAAAGAAGGCCTAAAAATGGTACCCAGGCGAGAAGACGTGAGGGTGGTGCAGGCAAATCTCCATCATGCAAAGGCTGCCAGTGCTGTGATGGAGAGATGTCTCTCGCAGCAGGAGTCCCACATCGCCCTCATACAGGAACCCTCGGTACTCGAAAATTACATTCGGGGACTCAGTGCTGCTGGTAAGTTACTATACAATACCGGAGCCACAAGACCCAGAGCATGTATCGTCATGTATCGTTCCGGGCAAGTTACGCCTGGGGCTATATCCCAGATCGTTGGACAAAGGCTAAAGTGCTTGTCATACCTAAGGCTGGCAAGAAGGATTATTCCCTGCCTAAGTCCTTCAGGCCAATCAGGCTGACCTCCTTCCTCCTGAAAACCCTGGAGAAAATACTCGACAGGTACATAAGGGAGGAAGGACTAAAGTCACAGCCTATCCACAGTACTCAGCACGCATACTGTAGAGGCAGGTCTACGGAAACCGCCCTGCTGCAATTGACAGACAGGGTCGAAAGAGCACCGGAGGACAAACAGATAGCACTCTGTGCATTCTTGGATATTGAAGGTGCCTTTGATAACACCCCGACAGGCACGTTGATCAATGGACTAACAAGCAAGAACATTGATCAAACAACTGTCAAATGGGTAAAGGCAATGCTTTCAAACCGTAAAGCTCTGGTCTCGCTGCATGGAACTTCCTTGGAGGTTGCAACAACGAGAGGCTGTCCACAGGGAGGTGTACTATCCCCACTCCTGTGGACCTTAGCAATAGATGAGCTTTTATACAAGCTAGCAGAACAAAGAATCGACACTTTGGGATACGCTGATGACCTTGTAGTGATTATACGGGGTTTCTGTCAAAGCTTGTTGTCGTCACTGATGCAGAACGCTCTTAACATTGTCAATCGATGGTGTAGAGCGAATCAGCTATCCGTAAATGCTAACAAAACAGTTATCGTACCGTTTACTCGAAAGAGGGCTCTAGACAAATTAGCCCCTTCAGTAATGAACGGCAGCGAGATACAGTTTTCCAATGAGGTTAAATATTTGGGAATAATTTTTGACCAAAAGCTCACATGGAACCCACATATCAAGAAAACTATACAAAAGGCAAAAATTGCCTTAGGTATAGGGCGTCGCCTGGTAGGGAGAAGGTGGGGATCCCACCCCAAACTTCTCCTATGGTTGTACACTGCTATAGCGAGACCGAACATCGCGTACGGCTCCGTAGTTTGGTGGTGTAAAACCAGCCAAACGACAGTAATAAACAGGCTCAATAGCCTGCAAAGATCTGCATGTATGGTAGTCACGGGAGCCATGTCCTCCACTCCTGGAGCGTCACTTGAGGCATTGCTGAACCTGCCGCCTCTTTCACTGTTCATACAGTCTGAGGCGAAGGCCGGCATGCTGAGAGCAGCCGCACAGGGGACCGAGAAGTGGCTCTCAAAGGCACTGAGGGCTTTATGTGACCAAGTGCAACAGGACCCCATACTAGGCATGAAACTAGACTTTTTGTCCCCACAATATAATAGCACCAAGAATTATTGTGTGGAGATACCTTCCAGGGACGACTGGACTAACAACAAAGTATCCTGGAAGAAGGGGAGCCTAATTTGGTGCACCGATGGCTCCAAAATGGGACATGACGTAGGCTGTGGAGTTTTTGGGCAACGACCCAGATTCAAAGCCAGTAAAAACCTGGGTAAATACGCCTCAATTTTCCAGGCAGAGGTTTATGCCATCATTGTATGTGCAGAAGCCAATTTGCAAAAAGACTATGTCAATCATACAATCTACATCCATTCAGACAGTCAAGCGGCCCTCCTAGCCTTGAATTCTGACACTATAACGTCAGGGCTGGTTATGAACTGCATTGACAGTCTCAATACCCTGTGCCTTAGGAACAAGGTGATACTTCGAAGGGTACCGGGTCATGCGGGTATCGAGGGCAACGAAAGTGCCGACGAACTTGCACAGGCTGGAGCTAAACTGGTCCAATACGGCCCTGAGCCGATATGCGGAATACCAAAAAGCACAGTCCAACTCACCCTAAGGAACCATTGCAAACAGGAAGCTGTAAAACGCTGGCACAAACTTCCAGGTTTAACTCACTCCAAAAAAGCTATCAAGGGCTACGACCGCAAAACTGCGAACGAAGTCCTCGCGCTTAATAGGAGGAACTTATGCATCATAACTAGGATGTTAACGGGACATTGCCGTCTCAGGAAACACCTATCCACGGTGGGCATCGGAGACTGTAGAGTGTGCAGATTCTGCAATAACGCAGACGAAACACCTCTACACCTGCTCTGCCACTGTGAGCCACTGATGCATAAACGTAACACCGTCCTGGGCCAACACTTCTTGCACCAGGACGATGTTATCGACACTCCTGCCAAAAAGATTCTGCAATTTATCTATGTTGCAGGGTTAGACAGGGAAGTTTAGTTGGAGCGGCGAGCACAATAGTTCATCAAAAAGTTCAAGTGTTCCGTACACAGTGAGAAGTGAACCGTTTACGTCGGTAAGTTCAGAGGATTTCGTACTTACTTATCGTATGGGCAGTGGTTACCCTAGTGTCAGAGTTGTTCACGCCGCCCAGTAGACCTCTGACATGGATTAACGACTATCGGACTACGTGTCCTCCGAAGCACAGAAACGCTCAGAAATAAACTGCTATTGCGGTCACCCATCTATGGCCTGACCGCGAGTCTAGTTACTTAGCCTCGCTGACCACTTACGGACCAACTGTCACTGTAGACGGCAATAAATATTCCATTTTAAACACTAGTTTTCTTTCCAATCTCCTGACCCACCGCTCGCCACAATATAAAACAAGTATAGTTCAAAAGTCAAATTGCTTTCGGGCTCAACATGATATATTTTTGCCAAATATTACTAAAATTACTACGCAAGTACTTTTTTTTCCATCTCGGTAAGATATACCAGTAATTACATTTCCTCGAACATTGAATAAATAAATAGAAATAAAGTTAATTAAAAGTATGCCAGAAAGTCTCAGCATCATAACATCAAAGAAATATTATTACCCATACATGTTTTACTAATTGAGTCTAATAGTAAACGAAGATTAAAATAAATGCCGGCCTCACTCAATTTACGTAAATACAACCTTGGACAGACAGACAGTTTACAGGCATCTGAAGCACACACAACGTACTGAAAAGAGAACGGCTATTTTCAAGGTATAGACGCCAGCACATCAAGCTACCGCAATCTGTCAAATTTCCTCAATCGAAATAGAACCTTATGCTTTTGTGATAAGGTTGAAAATCTATAAAAGAAATTTGACAGATTGGGGTAGCTGGATGTGCTGGCGTCTGTACAATTACTTTATATTACTCTTTATTCTGTGATATTACTCATATCTTATGATGAAAACGACGTTTTTACGATGTCTCTTAGAAGCTAAAGCAAAGTAAGTACTAACAATATTTCCTAATAGCTGAGTCCCGTGATATTACGTGCGAATAGGGTTGCCAAATGTAAAAAACAAAAGTCCGGAAAAAAGGCCCTATTTAAATTGGAAAATTCCGATTTTTTATTAAAGTTGTATCATTGTCTTTTTTACACGCTACGGATCTCGCTCACGTGTTGCACATCGCACTCAAAGAGAGGGGAAGGGGTGGGATGAATGTGCAAGCCGTTAACCTAAGAAGAGTCAAAATCCTGAAGTCCCAGGATAATTCCTGAGATATGGTAAGCCTACTTGCCAGCCATTTATTGTGGATCAGTTAAAGCCGTTTATGCGGCATTGAGTAACGTACTGGACAATTATAAACTAGTGGAAATGTATTAATCAGTAGTACTGGCAACCTATAGACTGAGGTTAAATACCATGTAATAACATGTCAGCACATATCGTGCTTTCCCACCACGGCTGAGTAGTTCCAATTAATCAGTTTTACGGCAATCAGTTCACGCAATAGGCGGCTTTATCGCTAAAAGCGATCACTTACTGCTGTTACAGGGAACTAATGAGTTGGATGCTCCAATTTTATATACGAACGATAGGGTTAGAATTAGGGTTGCTATTTCTCAGGATTTTTGTGGACTCTTCTCAGGATTGCGGCTGGAGTTTTAAAATTGTGACTTTTTATTTGTTAAGTACGTTCGGGAGAAAATTCGCAAACTACAAAAATGTCGGGAATTTTCAATGGAAATCAAGCCTTTTGATTTTTTCATCTGGTAAGTGGTAACCCTAGGAAGAATAGGCACAAAATGAGTCAATAAAATTAGCTTAACGAAAATACGTAATTAATACGTATAAAATAAATGCATATATATATATATATATATATATATATATATATATATATATATATATATATATACACACCAGTAGGTATTCTACCAAATGTGCTGAAGTGAGGTGGTTTCATACGGTTGGGATCCATATAAACCATCGTGTAGCAACGAAAAAAAAAGACAGACACTAAAGAAGATGCTATTAGCGTCCTCCTGTAAAAAGATTTCTATTGTCTTTGATGTAAAATAAATTAAGTTAAGAATATCTGTGCTTGTTGGGAATAAATTTTTCTTTTCGTTCTTTTAATATGTAGTAATGAATTTTAGTTAGAATGCCGAGTTCATAGTTTAGCAACGAAACAAAAGACAGACTCAAAAGATGATATTCGCGTCCTCCTATAAAAAGATTTCGCTATTCATCCATATTGTAGAGAAGTTTAGTTGGATCGACGAGCGCTATAGTTCATAGCCATCAGTCACCAGAAATGTCAGAGACTGCAAATAGCCGCCACCAGAAGTAATATGCATACCACTAAAAAAACATTCCCACGATCCATCTAAAACGTCTCCCATTCGACCACCAACGAATTCGCATAGAAACATTGATTGATTACCGTCCATCATACAACAATTACCACATCATACTGTCGATAATGCATCGAATGTGTGTCATAACAATACACGATAATGATACAATGTTTACTGCCTAAGCGCACCGCGTCACAGAGCGATAACCCGCGCTTATCGGCGCATTACCGCTGTATCTACGTCACTACACCGCTCTCAATTACTGTACTGACAGCAGGATTGTGATAAGCGAATCATACCATAAACACTATCTAATACTATCGCTTTGTTATTAAATGTGTGTTGGAATTGCAATATGGAATTGATCAATACGTTGCAATGAAAGGTAGATAGATAGGTACTTGTTATAGTCATATATAAGGTGTATCAGATAGAGGACATAAGTTAAGGAGCAGCATGAGCAAATATAAAATTGAATTGAGCTTGTTTTGTTAATAGAACTGGCCAACATGCAAAATACACAAAAATAAATATAAACTCCTCATACAAGATGCCCATCAGCTGACGCGTTTTAATTGGGGCGCCAATTTTTTTTAATTTTTTTTTTATTTATCGGATAACCAACAGCTATTTTACACATTTTAGACATTGCAATACAAAACAGGAAGCCAATTACAGGTTTTCACTAATAGTCATAACACAATACTTACATGAAATTTATTAATTTATAATATTTATTATATCGTATTTCCCAAATTAGTTCTGTTTAATGGGTAGATAGCGCTCCTTAAGTTAGGACTATTAAGTCTATTTATGTTACACCTTGTATATTACATTCAATAAAAATTTACAATGTTTTTTTGCTAGACAAGGTAGCTACTGAAAAACAGTGCCATAAAAATTCAAAAGACACGTTTTTTTAATCATGCACATCTTAAACATCTAATTAAAATTTATTTACCTAAATGCGTTAAATTAAATCTGGTCCTACCCAAGCGATTTCATCATTAACATAGTTTGAAACTTCGTAATATACCTTGTTACACAAATTGGCTTTAATTTTTATTTTAAATTTGTAGATTGAGACGTTCCTGATGTCAATGGAACGTTTGTTGTAGAAGCGTATACACGACCTTATAAAAGAGTTACTGATTTCGTAGAGACGATTAGCATGCGTAACAAGAACAAGAACATTAAATGTCTTCCTACAACAAAAAAAAAATCTTTTATTCAGGGTTACTTGTAAAACACCCAAAACCTAACAAGACTAGATAAGTAACACCATAAGGAACAACATTTCTTCTCAAGTTTCGTAATTTGTTAGATTTCATTTTCGTACAAAAATAAGTATAGATTTATTTTTCCCGCTTGAATGTTTTCGTAACTCTACGCGCACCACAAATATTACGTAAATATACCGTAATATAAATTGCGAAGGCGCGGGGAAGGGGTGCAGCGCCAGCGCCTTTGAACTTGACCCATTTCTCTAGTCGCCAGACGTCCATGTAATTTTTTTTCATGTATTGTGTTATGTCCGAACTCGAAGAATAGTTTCACGTTAGATCCAAATTCTAAAATAAAATAGTATCCAGCATGTTTTTATTACTAACATTGATTGTCATCTAGATTAATACTCTGAAACTCCATCCAATTAATACGATAGAATTAGAACTAGCAATCATGAGGTCATAAGCTCCTACTTCAATCTAATATAATCCAAATTGATTATCCTATTGTAACTAACCTTCTTATGTCCATATCCGTCGACTTATCGCACAAAGGTAATTCCAGACGAATGTGTGTCACACTATTCGTCTAAGAAGCAAAGTCCAACTACATACAATCTTGAGATAGTAACTACTATCACAAAAGAGGTAAATTTAGTTTGTGTATAGTAACGTTTTTTAAAGACTACGTCCGCTCTATGTCATTGGATCCCTGTGTCACGGAGTACTTTACAAACATTTGACGGACACAAACTACATCCAGACTCAGAAAACTTCTTATGGGTCACAAAAATAGTTGTCATGGTCGGCAATCGAACGCGGGACACGACGTGGCGACAATAATAATATTATGATAAATTGACAACTAGCTGTGTCCCGCGGTTTTAACCGCGTTAAACTTATAAACTATATAGCCTATGTGTTGATCCAGGGTGTCAGATAACTCCATACTAAATTTTATTAAAATCGCTCCAGCCGTTTATACATGAAGAAGTAACAAACATACACACTCACAAACTTTCACCTTTATGATATGTATGTCATGGTTGTTTTCTGTGTATATAATTATTTTTAAAACAAAAAACAATAGAATTTTTATCCATTGCTAAGTTTGGGCTAAATGACGCTTTGTCGTGATGTTATGTTCGAATGATTCACCCGCATCAAACTTTATAAATTATAGCCTAACTATGTCATATAGTATACATCAAAATCCGTTACGTAGTTTATAAAAATATAAAATGTTAGTCCGCAGCTCTGTTGGCGGGCATTTAATGAAAACTTTCAAACCCTAATTCATGCATGTAAATAGTGTAGTACAATAATTGTTGCTTATGACGTTAGCTATTTAGTCCTGCGAGGTTGTTGGTGTTTTACAAGTTACCCTGTATATACAGGGTGGCTGAGTGTAGACGTTCAAACGCAAAGTTTAGATACTTTACGACGAGGAGTATCCGAATCACTTCCTATATGTTCTACGATTTTGGGTAGTTTTCGATATAGAATGGTTTTATTGATTTTTTTTCGTAAATGTCACCTAACATCAGATTTCTATTTTTTTCTCGTTCTGTTTAACATTTCTGGTTCAGCTTTTTTCTGATAATTAATAAGCATAGTTTAACCTAACACCCTAAAAAGTATGGTTTATTTAATCATTGTTCAAAATTAGGGTTTGAGCTCAGGACTCATACATTTTCAAAGTATCAAAAAAAAACGCAAAATCGTAGAACATACATGGGGGTGATTCGGATACTCCTCACCATAAAGTATCTAAATTTAGCGTTTGAACGTCAACTCCTCGGCACCCTGTATAATCCAAATTAAACGTACCTATTGTATATAACCGATATTTATGACGATAATCCGTCGTGTTATCAAACAAAGGGAATTCGTATTACGTACGTATTACGTATCTACGTAAGTAACTACGTACATTGTTAAGATAATTGGTTAACTTTAAAGAGATAAATTAAAATTATGCTTATCAAACTAATATTATAAAGGCGAAAGTTTGTGAGTGTGTGACTGTGTGAGTGTGTATGTTTGTTACTCTTTCACGCAAAAATTACGGGACGGATTTTGATGAAACTTTGTAGTAATATAGCTTTATATCCGAAAAACACATAGGCTATAATTTATAAAGTTTAACGCGGGTAAAACCGCGGGGCACAACTAGTTTATAATATAGGTAATTAATAAGTAGGACTGGCCTGTTCGTCTACTAGTACGTGACCCTGTGGGCTACGCCAGAGGTCGTGGGGTCGATGCCCACCCAGGACAACCACGATAGTTTGTTCTGTAATTTATCTAAAATATGTACGTATTTAGGCATACATATATAAGTATGTTTATTAGCTGTCTGGTTGCCATAGTACAGGCTCTGCCAAGTATGGAATCACATGGCAGTGTGTAAAATAGAATAGAACTTTATTTCACAAGTTTATACAGAGTTGTTAGAATAAAGTGTACAAATTTTTATTGCCAATATAAATATGAAAATGCGAAACTCCCTGCACTAGGCTGAGCCTATCCTGCGGTTGGTGTTGGTTGTCACACAAGATATTTACCTATTATAGAATTATTGACGACGACGATTAATTGAATAGAACTTTATCCAGTGTCAGGGTATCAATACATTCTAAAAATTCACCTATATATGTCGATAATTTTACTTTTCAACAGTATGTCTATTTCCCAAAGTCCACTTTTGCCTACACACGTAGATCTAAGTCTAGGCATTAAGCAAACAGAAGTCAAATTAATACTGACTACAGGTAGGTAGGACCTTTATATTCGGTCTGTTTACGTAAACGTACAATAAACATGGAAAAAGGTGTGCCGTACTTCAGTCAACGTCACCTCAGCGGAAACATTTACACCACAAAAGTCACCCTTATTACTACAGAAATAAAGACGGTGTCAAGGTTAAAGTGTATCCACCGACGTAACATCGAGTGAACTCCACAATTCCCAAAGCTCCACGCTAAATACACAGATAAGACACCGAAACGCAATGTTAAATGTACTCGGTAGTATTACATACAGCAAACTGACCACGTCTATTCCATAGAGTCCACCACATAACTTGGCATAAGGGGTGTTATATTTATGAGACATTAACACGTGAATGTCATGATACGTACGTATGAATTAGTTAGTATTCTGGTAGGTAGCTGTGGGCTATAGTTGTATAAGCTTAAAAAAGTCTTCAACATCAACAAAATTAGTAGTTCAATGAGAGTTTAATTGTTAAAAAACGACGGACAATTGATATGACCTTGGTAATTAATTAGACTCCTAGTAAAAAACGGTTTTCTTAACCTTTGATCATTTATATTAGGATATTATTCCAGAAAATAATTTAACATCTAATATTAAGCTCGATTCATTATGTCGCGTGGAGACAATGCTATACAAAGGCATCCTCAAAAGATTCCCACAATGGAGTTGTGTCCATCTTTTGGCGGGATATGCCATAATCACCACACTTGGCAGACGGGTTGGCGATCGCAGTATGATGGTCATGGTACACAGAGAGTCGCAGCTGCTTATTCCCTGGATTCTACTTCAACGCCTCCCGCGGAAAAGCACATTAACATCAAATATTATTCATATTAAAAGAGGGGACTGTGTGGCTGATAGCAAAAGAATATTGCCACCCCATGTCATACCGTGGAGGGTGTAAAAGAAAGAAATCTCCTAGAAAACGGGCAGCAGTGTCTCCCTGTGTACTATGGCCATCATACTGAAATGAAATGAAATCATTTTATTGTGGTACATAGGTGTTATAGAAGTTACAGAATGAGCTGTGCCGCTATGACCCGCCAAATTGGCATACAATAGGTTAGATACGATACGAATAATATACAAATTAATGATAAAAAAAATACACAAATCACTTCTCTACTAATTTAAATCATTCAGATATTCCTGCAAGCTATAGTAACATTTGTCAATAAGAAATTTATACACTTACTGCGATCGCAATCCCGCCTGCCAAGCGTGGCCATTATGGCATACCGTCCAAATTATGGACACAACTACATTTTGGCAAATCTTTTGGGCGGGCCTTAGTCCAGCAGTGGACGTCATTCGGCTAAATGATAAAAGGGAGTGTACGGCTAAACGCCAACAGACATTAAGCCGACAGACTATACACCGACACGACTTTACTTCGTCTGTACTTTTCGCCGACAGAACACTTCACTCATACTCAGAGAGAAACATTTACCAAGTGTAATATAGGACCGATTCGGTTCTGGTACTGGCCGCTGCCGTGGCACGCTCGCTTTGCTCACTCGGCTCGTGTGTTGTGGTCACAGTTCTAACCTAACCCAATAATTATGAATACTGTCGGCAGTGTTATGTCGGCGAAAAGTACAGTAGAATTAAAGTCTTGTCGGTGTACAGTCTGTCGGCGTTTAGTCGTACAATGATAAAAGTACAAAGATAAAATATACCAATGGCTCCGAGTGATAAATACTATAACTAGTAGTGGTAGTCTCGTGTAATCTTATAAGAAGTCGTTATCTGGCATGTTGGTTAAAATTACCTAAGTACTTCGATCTAAACTGTTGCGTAGCCACATGCGTAGCTATAATGTCGACGAATATTATACAAAAATACGAGTAACAGAGATGTATGTCTTCATCGGGATGCTAAATACGCTGGAAGCAAGTCGAATCAATATCTCAAGGATCTCACGAGTAGCAATAACAGAAATAGAAACAAGATCAAAGTACTTTTTATTCTGTGACAAGAGGCTGAAAATACGGACAAGGAAAAGAAAATTAAATAGTTGAGATAAAACCACCACATAGTTAACAATCAACAGACATTTTGTTCACGAAATGTTACCCGTTTACATTTATGATATCAATATTTTATCTTGAGATAACTTGTTCAATTTTGTGGCGTAGTCATTGATGGCTTAGAGGGCAATAAACTGTAATATTATACTTGATAATCTTGTTACATTTGCGGGGAAATAGGATCCTTATCCCGCGCCACGAATAAGAGAGTCCTTGACAAATATAAAATGATACGGACCATGTTATTTACCTACGGAGACCGTTTGTTATATTGAAATATTGTATTACCAAGGACGTAAAACATTCAAAGAAAAATGTGAGACATTCTTGTGACAAAATCGGAATAAAAAATACACAGACACAGATCGAGCATTGTCAACAATACAACTACAAAATAATAAACAAAACAAAAACGCCTGTCGAAAAATGACTCGCGTGACACGTTAAGGGGCTATCCATACAATACGGTAAATTCACGCTATTTATTTAACAAGTAAGATCGTATTTTTGGACAAAGATCTCCACAATTGCCGGTCTTGCGCTATTCGCATCCAGCAGTTTACCAGTGACCCGCACAAGATCATCGGTCCATCTTGTAGGGGCCTGCCCACGTTGCGTCGTCGGGTTCGAGGTCGCCACTCGAGAACCTTTCTGCCCCAACTGCCGTCGGTTCTACGAGCTATGTGCCCTGCCCACTGCCATTTCAGTTTTGCAATTCTTCGGGCTATGTCGGTGACTTTGGTTTGCCTGCGGATTTCGACATTTCTGATTCGATCCCGCAGGGAAACTCCGAGCATAGCCCTCTCCATTGCTCTTTGGGTGACCTTGAGCCGTCGGACGTCTTTCGGCTGATATGATGATGATTGTATTTTTTGTGCAAAATATTATAAATATCTTTTTATTATAACGCCTTTTAACGGGCCGGTTGGCGTGGTTGGTAAATGCTTGCCTTTCACGCTACAGGTCGTGGGTTCGATTCCCACCCAGGACAGATATTTGTGTGTATGGACATTTCTGTATGTGCTGAGTTTGTGTGTAATTATCTATATAAAAAAAAAGAAAAAGTAGTATATGAAATATAATATCAGTTATTTGGTTTCCATAGTATATATAGATCGGGATCAGATAGCCGCGTGTGAATAATGTCCCAGGATATTATTTTAAGCACTCACCGGTCGTGACGAGGTTCTGCAATCTGGAGGGCAAGTCAGCAGTCGTGACTTCGGCGCCCTGTGGATGCAAAATGTCGGGCATGGCATTCCTGCGACCGGTTCGCCCCGTCTCCAGGAATTCCTTGGGTACTTCACTATTCCCTTCCTGCATTATTGCCATCATTCTCAGTACTGGAAATGTGCAAATTGGAACATTATATTATTATCACAAAACAAGAGGTTTTATTAAAAAAAAATATCACCAAACTCAAGAGGGGTTATTTTATTTTTTTTAAAAGCACTGAAACATGAAATTATGCCTCATAAGAAATAATGTCATAGCGGCAGTAGGGTCAAACTACAGAGTTATTGAATGTAGTCCATTTATGTGTGAAAATTTACATACATATAGCGATACACTTTAGTACCGACGCCAGCACATCTAACTAGCCCCAATCTGTCAAAATTCTGTTATATATTTTCAACTTTAGCACAAAAGAATAAGTTTCACTTTCAATTGGGGAAATTCGACAGATTGGGGTAGGTTGATGTGCTGGCGTCTGTTACTATACCAACAGTACCGTTTAAAAATTAATCATAAAATGTCAAATAAGCCGACACCTTGATCGTGTGTTCTATGAAAATATAGAAACTAGACCTAGGGGACTTCAAAGCGCTAGTTAAAAATAAATAGTGCTACGACGGCTGCCAAAATACGGTATACTGGAAACTAATCGATTTTAATGCCGATGAAACGTAATTAAAATCGAGTTTACCGTCATGTCAGGGACAATTACGAGTGCGCATTAACGTATTATAGTACCTATCTAATCAACTAATTAGAGGATGAAATGGGAAATAGATACTTACCGTTTTTTTTGTTTACATTTATAAGGGAATGGTAGGATGGTCGCTTGATTCGATATCGTTATTAAGTAATACTACCAACAGAATTAGATAGCTATTTGATAATTAGATAAGATAAACGCGCACGTTGTAACATTAGGGAACTATTTTCGCACGTACATAACAAGACAATGGAATCTAAATTAATTTTCAACCGACTTCAAAAGAAGGAGGTTCTCAAGTGGACTGGTATTTTTTATGTATGTACACCGATTACTCTTAAGATCCGATATATGTGATTCGTTTTTCGTTTGACGCGGAATAGTTTTCATTTATGCACATTTTTATATACTTTATTCATTACAATTACTGTCTTAAAAACATAAAACCGACTTATAACTTTTCTATACAACAACCGATTTCAATGCCAAATACTCTTGGTTTAATGGTAGCGAAAAAAATAAACAAACATCCGACAAATTTTATATGTGGACCTAAATACATTTTAATGTATCAGTCAGATAATAAAAATAATGTTTATTATACGTTCACAACTAACAAAAAATCGGGATACATACAAACAAAACATTCTAATTGGTAACCTCCTTTCTTAGAAGTCGGCCAATAAAGAAATATTCAGTAGACACCTAATTAAAACGTGATTTATTCGAATAAATAATAAGTGTCCACTTCGTCAACATCAATTAAAAATTGTAATTAAGAAAGGACCGTCATGAGCTTCTCTTATTTCGAGTAATTGGATACTTAATCAATGTACAGACGCGAGCACATCCAGCGACCCCAATCTGTCAAATTTCTTATATAGATCTTCAACTTTATCACAAAAGCATAAGGTTCACTTTCAATTGGGGAAATTTCACAGATTGGGGTAGCTTGATGAGCTGGCGTCTGTACTGGAAATCTTCGATGGCTGGCGAGTTTCTGTTACTATTTCTAAGAATTTTTTTCTCCTTCAGCGGAAAAAAGTGGCCAGCGAGGGCTCAAACCGTGTAGCACTTGTAATTGTGTAAGATATCTGTACTATTAAGATAAAAATGATACTGTTGTGTTGTAGTTATTAGTACTTGGTAAGTACATAGTTATTAACAAAAGACAAACAATGAAGAAAGCAAAGATAGTCCCATGTTTACCAGCAGTTATTACTATTTATTTTGCTTCAATGAGATAATCTAGTACTTAGGTATTTTAGTAATCGAATCTTTACATTAATTTGATGTGGAAAACTAATAAATAGGCTTAAGTTTCACTCGGAAATCTTGAAACCACATTACTATTACGTAAACTAGCTAGATGGCGTAACCGCAGTTATGAGATCCTAGATTTTCTTGGAATTTATATTACTGGCAAATTAAAACAATATGTAGTCCTGTTTTTCAGCACGGATTTATACGCTTCCAAGACAATTCGACAGTAAAGTCAAAAGCGCTTGACTAACGTAGGTAAGCCTAATCGACCGCCACATTTTTCACCAGCAAATCTTGTTGCAGCACGTGTAAATTGTAATGCGGAACAAGCACACCCCTGCAGCAGCTTAATCCGTCGAAGGGCCCGCAACCACGTACGTAAAAAGTGGATTAGTATCTACTCTGGGCCTAAAATTAGGCCTTCAGCGAGATTTCAAAATGTATACTTTTTAGTGTTTTTTGGTTTTTTGATACTCGAGCTATTTGATTGTACTGTAGCTGTTGGTGCAATGCCATTTATGCTGACGTTTCCCTTCGGAATGAGGGTGAGTGAATAGAGATTGCATCTGTATTTGCGCGTAGTCTCCTAAACTATAATATGTCCTGCATAGTTGCACAGAATAGTAAGTAGAAGTTGGCAAGCCTCCGCAGAGACTGGAGACTTATCCGAAATCGAGTCAGGAGGACCAGGAGAACATCGATCGTAAATTCTTTAAAACTACTGTACGAAGCTAGAAGTTAAAGAAGAGTGAAGGTTATGAAGATATGTATTTCCTTAAGAGAGAGAGAGAGAATATTTTAAGAGGGTCGATGCTTTTCTTCTTTTTTTTGGGAGGTCGAAAAGCGAAAGTCTTATGGTAGCAAAATATATTTTACGAGCTTTGAGCATTACACCAACCTAATGGTTATTGTAGAGTCATATGACTGAACAATCAAATGAAATCAATTCGGGTTAAAAAAATCTTTCGTTCTATACTAACATACGTATAAAGCTAATAAAAGCGTGTTATTTATAAAATTTAATAACATAGAAACTAAAAGTTGAGAAAACTGATTGCAATACGAAACTACTTACTTATAACAGCAGTGATCTGTAGCTAGCTATATTTATATCTTCCATAATTGTCCAGCCAGGCTTATTGTTATGCTAATCATGAGATCTGGTTGTGTTCGCTACAACATACCCATTGCAACAGAATGAGACAGTGACGTCAGTATTGTATGTTTTATTTGTATAGTGGTTCCTTGAAACATGGCTATTTAAACAACTTTGTTAAATAGTCATTTGTTCTAATTAACTACTTGAGTAAATTTTTAGCTTCTTGATAGTAGTATAACATCTTTTTTTATAGCACAGCCATAAAGACAACTTATGTTCTTTGAGATGGAATTGAAGTCTGTAGGAATGAGATATAATTACAGTTCCGAAAACTTATCTGGCCCGCTGGTAGCGTCGCTATTATCGCATTTAGTGTTGCTAGTAACTATTTTTTGCAATAAAGTGGGTAAAAATAATATGCACATTGTAATGTATATATTACTTCACTAAAAAGCAGACAAATACTGTCATTACAAATCTTTATATTTTTATACAATAATTATGATCATTTACATAAAATGTATGCTGAGTGTCCTCTAACGGGGATACTCCAGGTATTATTATGTCACCGGAATTGTTTAATGCAGAAGTCATTTCATCATCATCATTATTATAATCACTGCTTTCACTTTCTCTATCACTACCTAATTGATTGATGAAAGGCTCGTCTAAGTATCCATCCCTTTCGATACTCATTTTCAATATTTTTTACAAGATTGCAATGCTTTTGCCATTCATTGACTGTTATTTTATCAAAAGCTTCGGCAATCAATGTAGGCATTTCTGAATTCCATCTACCAATATTCTGATCTGCTATAAATTTTTGCATCTGCTTGCTCTTTTTCTTTCACAAGTTTTCTTACAAATCACTCCCCGACAATTAAATAAATAATGAATATTTAAAAATATGTATTTAAATTTAAAGTGCGAGGGGGAGTTTCGTATTTTTCAGAAGC
Source organism: Pseudoips prasinana (assembly GCA_951640165.1). Classification (NCBI taxonomy): domain Eukaryota; kingdom Metazoa; phylum Arthropoda; class Insecta; order Lepidoptera; family Nolidae; genus Pseudoips; species Pseudoips prasinana. The sequence goes on from OX621236.1 coordinate 8,299,930, forward strand.
TGACAACACTAATCTGTAGCAGCAGCTACGCGTTCATACAACTTATTGAAGGGTATAATTGGTGCCTGAAGGTGTTTTTCTTCATTAATATAATTCAATACTTGTAATATAACGTTCCTCGCATCACTTTTTAAAGCTTTCGGCATTTTTCACAATTAAAAACCACAAAAAGAAAAATAAATACGCGCAACAAACAATCAATGGCAGGAATGTCAGGGAATAACAGCCGATTGACATTTCAATCTGGCGTCGTTAGTTCTACTTTTGGCCACCGGGCCAGATAAGTTTGTGGCACTATACTTCCAAAACGTCAGTATAAAATTATTCGTTTCAAGTTTTACTTCAAAAAGTATTTAGGTAAATAAAAAAGATATCACCAAAGTATTACCAGCACACAAAAATGGGTACATTTCGGGCCCTGAGTTTAGTTACAAATAAAATGTTTGGTGGGTCAAAACTTTAATAAACTAAGCAAAGCTTGTACTATGGTACTTGTACCCATAGTACAAGCTTTGCTTAGTTTGGGGCTAGGATGATCTGTGTGAAATTGTCCCTAGATATCATTATTGTGCAATGGCTGGTCTTATCACTGCTGTGATTTGAGCTATATATACCGTCTGAAAAATTAGTCAAAGCTACTTTGCCCTTTAATTTTTTATAATATCAACAAACTTATCCATTAGGTGCAGTTTTGAAAATTAAACAAAATAGTTTAGTTCATCCTAGCCCCAAACTAAGCAAAGCTTGTACTATGGTACTTGTACCCATAGTACAAGCTTTGCTTAGTTTGGGGCTAGGATTATCTGTGTGACATTGTCCCTATATATTATTATTATTATTTCTTGATTATTTAAAATATAATAAAGAGTAAATAAATTACTTATGAGTAGGGAAAGGTATTTGTAACACAATACTACTCATTAATTTAATTTTATTAAACAGTTGATTGAAAAAGGATGTTGAGATGGTTTGGACATTTAGATAAGATGAATGAAAGAAGATTGACAAAAGAAGTATACCTGTCCTGTGTGAATAGTATAACAGGTGTCTTGTCGAAAGGTAAACATATATGAAGAATATATGTACTATTAACAATGAGAGTAAATGAAGCCAAAGCAGTGTGCAAGGATGGTGACAAATGCAAAACCTTTTCTCTGCCTACCCCGCTGGGAAATAGGTCTATGCTGTATAAAAGTCTCATTAAGTGCCATTTAAAATTGGTATGTTTTTTTTCTTTTTTGTAGGTTCTGATGTGTATTGTTATATTTAATCTAATAAACCAAGTTTAAGCACTGTGTTACTGTGTATAAATGGGTATTTAATCAAGGTACCACTCAAGCTGATATCTCACAAAATTTCAAAGGAGTATTAAGGTTGCTTAAGGCACACCCAGCATCCCAGCACATTGTTGAATATCAGATTTAAAAATTGGCATGCAGTTTGATATCTATTTTTCAGAACATCAGATTCACTTATAATATATATATATATATATATATATATATATATATATATATATATATATATATATATATATATATATATATATATATATGTATATATATATGTATATATATATATGTATATATATATATATATATATATGTATATATATATATCACTGAAATATAGATGTTTCAACAAGAACTTTGTTATTAAATCAAAATAAAAATTAAATTTAGATCACAATGATTCAAATTTTTATTGTATTAAAAACGTAAGGTTCTATGATTATGAATGAGAAATTATATCTGATAAATGTCCACTACAATCATGTTGCAGATACTGATTTTTTTTCATTAGTTTTAATCAAGCTTTGTCAAAAAGTTATTAATGAAATAGACCTACCACAGGTCAGGAATTTAACATTTTTAGACTGTAAACATTTAACCCCATAAAAAATAATCCAGTGATTAAATCATTTGATAGAGCTTGCCAGTTAACAGCATCATTTTATAAAATGTTCCGTCCAGAATATAAGGTATGCAATAAATTTATGGTAGACCGTCTCGTTGCAACAAACATGTTAGTGATATCCATATCCATATCCAATACCTAGGTCAAAATTACAAAGCCTCCAGACTAGAAAGTGCACCATACACATTCACCATGTTAAGGCTTCTCTACAATTGTCTTGGATTTTCAGAAGCCCAAATGTTACAATAAAAATGTAGCCTGACAATAGAAAAGTGGATTCTTCTAAAAATGATTTTTTGAAAAACCAATGGATTGTTCTTGAATGAATAGAACAGAGGTTGTGGTGGACATTTATCAGATATAATTTTTCATTCATAATTGCCTAACCTTAATTTTTTTAATACAATTATAATATGAATCATTTTCATTTAAATTGAGTGTCTTATTTGATTAACAAAACAAGGCCCTGCCACTTTTCAATTAGTTCTAGTGCAATTAACAGATTTCACAAATCAAACTGTAACAAAGTGGGGTAGAAATTTCATTAGCAATGCCATGGACAAACCACATACCAACATAAATCAACATGTATCTAATAGTATCTACCCAGTACAAAGATTGACAATGGTATACCTTCTAACAGTAAATAGTGAAAAAACTACCAAAGCATGCAACCAAACTCATGAAATGGAAGAGACGTTACAACATGCAGACCAGTGTTTAAACCAAAATATTAGAATAATAGAGAAGTTTCTTCAAATTCTGTAAGAAAGAATACACAAATAAAATGCAACAGTTATGTACCATTTCATCCCAATAATCTTCAGTCGCTGACAAGTAGAGGTCCCAAGTTGATCTAAGAGATTGTCACTCTACACACTCATGCACCTCACAGTCCTGGATTGATACAAGTTGTATGTTAGTATGCATATCAGATAACTACTGTTAAGGCAAACCAATATCTATTTCACAGCAAAAGTGGTTAGTGTCCTAATAAATAAATTTCACCATACAGATTATGTGTAGGCTGTATATAGTTTATTTTGCCTTGGCTTTATGCCGAGATACCTTAGCCTTGGCTGTAAGTTAAGTAGCATTTGCCTGTTATTGAAACTAAACAAGTACAACAGCAATAAAAAATATTCAATGGCAGTAGACAATTTATTATTGAAGATTTTAGTTTTACACTATGCTTTTAAAATTATAGCAAACCAAAGTTTAGAATGTTTTTCTTTTGGTTAATTGTTCCAGAAATGTAATAAATATTAATCAGTATTAATTAAAATAATTTACATTTAGATCTTAGTGTCTCAGTTTTGTATAAAATTTTCAACATGCTGCTAAAGGATAGGTAATAGATTCTAATTAGATATGAAGTTAAAATTAAATTTAAAAAATCTGCTATATTTATCAAATAGAAAACTCATATAATTAGTTAACCCTGATCAAATAGTGATGGCATGAGTACTAGGCGCATGAAGAACTAGCCAGTCGTAAAATTTCATACAAGCAGAACACTACTCAAAATGAAAATCTCCAAGCGGAATCATACGGTCGTTCAAGCGCGGCTGCATGCTGGCCCCATACCTGAGCTATTCTTAACACGACGCTCCCTCCTATGTTTAGACACGCGACCCGTAAGGATCTCCGACATATTTATCTCAATATCAAAATAAAATGATACACTTAGAAAAATTATTGATTTAGAATCTCTAAAACCGTACTCACGATCACCATAATAAATTTATTTGTCCGAAAGTCCCGGATCCCGCAATACCGGGATTGATAACACGGAAAAATGCGCCGAAAATTAAAGTAATGTGTAGTTTATCAGATTTAGGTATATTTTTTATTTTTTTGACACTAAAATGTTATTAGACCGTGCACAAAAATCACAGCTAAACACAAAAGAAAGACGATATATAATTGGGTGACATGTCGAGAGCAATACAGCTGTGATGACAGATGACAGTGGAAAAAGCAAAGACTAATGTTGTCAACTACAAAAAATGTATTCTTTCTTCTTCTTTTTTTATGCAAAGTGGGTTTGCGATTGACCACGATCTCACCTGATGGTAAGTGAAGATGTGGTCGAAGGTGGACCACGCGTACCTATAATATGCCTGTTCAGTCTAACCTTGAATAAACCCATGATAAATGAGTCTGGAAACACGTTCGTCGTTTGGGAGGTTGTTCCACGGCTTAGCCGTGCGCATGATGAAAGAGGAAGCAAAACGCTTCGTACGGCATAATGGGATGTCCACAACATTGCAGTGGAGAGCCTCCCGACGCCTTGTAGTCCGATGAAAAAAGGGAGATGGAGGGATAAGTTCATGGAGGTCTTGAGCGCATTCTCCATGAAACACCCTGTTGAAATTCGATAAGCTTGCCACCTGACGCCGATGATCCAAGTTTTGCAGCTGTTAACTTGTTAGGTTTCTATCGTCGATTATCCTGCGAGCGCGTCTGTCTATCGAATCCAAATATTCTAGCTGATACGCGACTATATCGCTCCATGCAGGGTCAGACTTGAGCTTTGTATAGATTTAAAAGCTGTTCCCTCGCGAAGTACCGTCTCACCTTATTAAGTATACCAAGCTTTTTAGCAGAGATCTTAGCTTTGGACTCGATGGACCGACCGAAATTCAGGTCGCAATATAAATTGAGACCCAATAAGTCTAGGTGATTGGATATCGGTACAGACATATCACGAAATATAGGAGGCCGATAGAACGGGGTTTTCTTGGCGGAAAAAAGACAAGCCTGTGTTTTGGTGGCGTTGAAATCGACCCTGTTTACAACTCCCCAATCAGATATAACCTGGAGGGTCGAGTTCATCCGTTCTACCATACTCTCTCTGAGAGAAACGGTTGTGCTGCTACTAGACCGTGGATCGGATATGTAGCCGTACCGGGAAAAAGTAGGTCATTAATGTGCAGCAAAAAGAGCGTAGCTGAGAGAACAGATCCCTGAGGAACACTGGCATTAATGGCTTTGAGATCTGAAGAGCAGCCTTCAACGACCACTCTTATAGACCGCACAGTCAGGAAATCTGAAATCCAGGTGCACAGGCCAGAAGGTAGTCCATATGATGGAAGCTTGTTGAGCAAATTATTAGCTATTATGCCAGACCTTATCGAAAGCCTTAGAGACTTGCTTCTCAATTGCTTCGCCGCAGAGGTGAGTCGCAAGCACTAGAAGATTTAGACTATCTAGACTATTATTCTATCTTGTGTCCTGTAAATCGATTTCGACAAAAGCCGAATTGGCGATCACACAGAAGATCATTGTTCTCGAGTTGCTTGAGTATGGAGGTGATTGCAATGGGTCTGTGATCCGACGGGTCTGGACGACTAACCTTCTTGGGTATGGGTTGAACATTTGCAAGCTTCCATGATATGGGTACACAACTCCATCTCGGAGAGGGCCGGATAGGCGTGTGTGTATAGGGGACAACTCAGATGCACACGACTTAAGCACTACCGCCAGGATCTCATGGGGTCCACTGTCCTTACTCACATCTAGTCCACGCAGCACTTTTAGGACCTCTTTTTGGTGGATGTGGACACAGACATTTCTGAGGAATCTGTGGTGGAGGTTAGCTGCATGTATCTAGGGAAGAGTTACTAGCGAAAATATTTGCATTGTGGGCCAGTGACCCATCGGGCCTTTTCAGTGGAGGTAGTGAAGAACGGCAAAAGCTCCTTTCAACCGATTTGGCCAGGGACCAAAAAGCTTTGCTACCCTTAGGGTAGCTAGCTAGTTTAGAACCAATTCGAGCGATGTGGTTGAAACGGGCTCTTCTTAATAGTTTTTTGCATATCTTGGCGGCTTTATTAAAGGCTTTCTTTTTACTGCGTATATCTGACGCCTTAGTACTTCGCGCGCGTGCCCATTCCACGTACGCCGTCTGCTTAAGGGCCTCACTAATGTGGCACTCGGTATTGTACCAAGGACACATCAGAATATGGGATGAAGTATTCCATACCCTGACGTATAACATTAACTATAGAATCGGCGCAAATTGAAGGGTCGTCAGATACGTAGCACGTCGCGCGCCAAGGATATGAAGCAAAAAAGTGCCACCTCATCCCAATCTGCTGACTTATATCGCCACATCCGCCTGTTTCCCTTTGGGTTAATATCAGGTGGAGAAAAGTGAGATACAGATTTCACACACATTGAGACAGTGGTCAGAGCTCCCTAAAGGAGACGTTACGCTGACCGAGTAAGAATCTGGGCTAGTCGGAAGCAGAAGGTCAAGGCAGTACGCAGTGTGGCTTTCGAAATCGGGTATACGTGTGGGTTGATCAACAAGCTGGGTGAGATTTAACGAAAGCGCAAAACTTTGCGCCTCTCATCCAGCGTAATTGGTGTCCCGGTATGGGCTTAGCCACACTTCGTGGTGAGCGTTGTAATCACCCAGAAACACAAGTTGAGCCAACGGTTAGCGTTCTTGGGCCACATCACCTTTCGCACTGAGGTAGCTGAAGAGCCTGGTTGTCTCCTGGTTGCGTGTATGTGATTTGTATACTACCGAATACACGATTTTCTCATTGCCGGTGTCCACCAAAACCCACAGCACGGAAAAAACTAGGGTCTTCAAGGTTACGGAGACGTCGGCTGCAAATGTCATCACGAACATATCCACAGACCCCAGTGTGAGGCTTGAAGGGGTGCTCCAGGGTATAACCACTTCTTTCTCAGGATTTTTTACTTTTGACCCAGGACATCGTTCCCTTGATGTCTGCCGTCGTCGTCATCGACTGGGGCACCAGTGAAGGATCCCGTCCGATCCCAATTCGCAAGCAGACTGGTTCCGGGGCATCATGTCTTGCGTCTGTGACATGTCGATGCCTCGGTTCCGTCCTGGTGACAGACGAGGCTCGCAATATTGGTCGGCTGAAATCGCGTGACTCCGATCGGAGTATGTCTAAGCACGTCGCCGACACCAGCCGGCCCGTCGCCGGAGGCAAGCCAATGCCGAATAGGTTGCCGGAGCGCGCAGGGCGTATAAAGTCACAGTCAAGGCGTTGTCAATCGCTATTGCGGAAGTAAAAGCTCGGTCCTGGAACGAGCTCATCGAGGGACTGATTAGGGATCCGTGAGAGCGCCCGTACAAAATGGTACTGGGCAAACTCAGACAGTGGGTCCCTCCGTTGACCTGTACTCTGGACCCAAATTTTCTGAAGAGAGTGGTAGACACCCTCTTCCCTAGGATCCATGACAGTCCCTCGGACCCTCCGTCGCCGTCGCACCTTGATTGGGAGGACTAGTTTGAGCTGACGGAAGACTTGGACCGAGCAGAACGGTGACTTTCAGCCCGAAATACCGCCCTTGGCCCGGATAAGATACCGGGCAGGGCATGGGTTTACGCTCTGGTAAACTTGGGGGACCGGTCGAGGCAACTGTTCACCAGCTGCCTCTATAGTACCGTGTTCCCCATCTGCTAGAAAGAGGCCAGGCTAGTGCTGTTGCACAAGCTGGGCAGGACTGTCGATTCTCCCTCAGCGTTCCGACCAATCTGCTTGCTGGACGAGGCGGGCAAGCTCTTTGAGCGTTACATTGCTGCGAAAATCTGTCGTGCATTTATCCCGACTTGTCGGACACCCAGTTCTGCTTCTGACAGGGATGTTCAACGTTGGATGCCACTAACCATGTCCGCACCCTGTGGAACCCGCAGACAGGACAATTAAGTTCGTCAGTCGGAATGGCATTGAGATTCAGACGGAGCTCTCCTCCGTATTGGGACCTCTGCTATGGAGCCTCGCCTATGATGCGGTCCTGCGTATTGGCCTCCCTCCCGCAGTGAGCGTCGTCTGCTATGCGGACGACACGCTCGTTAAAGCCCGGGAGGCAAGCTTCCAACGGTACGGCTTGCCGAACTTGGTGTTGCGTGTGTCGTCACGGCCATAAGGAGACTGCGTCTACGGGTAGCGCCTGACAAGACCGAGGTGCTATGGTTCCACGGCTTACGCTGTAGGCTGGAACCACCCCGTACGTCGATGCGGGTAGGTTTCTGGCCCTGGATTTTAAACTGCTAATATAATAATTTCAGTATTTACGTTATTAACGTATCACTTCCTTTAATAGGTAGTGAGTATGGAATGTTCAGATATGTGAGACAATGTTTGTTGCGATGGCAATATTATAAAAACAATGCATCATCAATTTTATATTATCCCATTGTCGCTCGTTTAATTTTATTTAACCTACTCCTTAATTTCAAACAGCGGCAACACAATTGCAGCTGTCATGTCATTGAGCAGCTGATTATCGCATTTTGTTACCTACAACATTTATGTAATTTTGGCTGAGATACATCTCTTTAGAGGTAAATTAATAATTTTCTTTCTAACGAACTGAATTAGTCTTAAATTTTTTGTATCTGTACCTATTTATAGTTTTTCTTGTTGAAAAGATGCTGCGAAAAGTAGTGATAGGTTCTGTTGGGCTGGGTGCTTTGATACCGGTGATAGGTGCTGCGACTCCTCTCCAGGATGAGCCGGCGAGCCCTGCGAAGCCCCCGCCGATGAGGGCCTCGGAACTACCGATATATGAAGCCCCCCACGCTGATTATGCCGAGTAAGTAAATAATTTCGTTTTAGGTTCCAGGTTATGTCTATCGGATTTGAAGATATTGTTAGGTTTTTCTGACATGACATGTGAGTCCAATACCGAATTAACTACTTCTTAAAGCCATCTTGGATATAGATACAGTACCAATTTTATAAACCAAGCTGATGTAAATCAAGTTAAGTTCTGCTGATGCATAATGGCATGAAAACAAAACCTTATCTTTTAATATGAACTGGATTTAACTGGTTTATAAAACTACTAAAAATACAGATGCTATAATTAAGAACTCTCAATTGTTTGAAAATGTTACCTGGAATGTAATTAATCCTAACATATAACATTTTGTATATATTCATGTTGTACAGAAGCTTTATTTAGTTATTTGATTCAGAAGTCTTATTCTGTAGTTTTGTTTTAGATTGCCTTTTAATTAGTTTTAACTCTTTGGCTTAACTAGCTTATCCTATAACTGGCAAACTGCCAACATATAGAACCTGTTATAACAAGATGAAAATGAGATAAAGTAGATATTAATCATAGTGCTTCTTGGCACAAACAATATAGAAGTAGTCTTTTGAATTGTAGATTTAAAATATGTATCTATCAGCATCCTGTAATGTGAATATTAATTGGCCTAACAAAAGTAATACTATTTGGGTAATGCTTGTGAGAAAACCTTACTATTCGTTCATTTTGACTCCAAAAATGAGTATTTCTGATACCTTTACCTAATGGTTTGTGTATGTTTTTCTTTTATATCTGTCCAACTTTCTGATATACCCAGTGCAAGCTTAATAGAAAAATAAGTCTTAGCAATATTTTTATTAATTAATCAAATTGACAGCAGTAGTGTGGCCTTTTTTCAGGCCTCTATTTGTGTGAATCAACCACAAGATCTTTTTTTTTTTAATATTAACTACTTAAGTCTCAAAAAAATACTGTCTGCCATACAAATGATTGCACACCCAATTGTTTGCCCCATGTGATTTGTTTTTATAAAACCAATATGTAAATTAGTTGTCAATGTATGTTTATCAAAGTTTAGTATTCATTTCTACATCTCTTTATAAAACCTTTTATTCCTTTCTATATACCAGGGGTAATCTAACAATGATAAAAGTTATCCCTATTTTCAAATAAATAAGAAAATATATCATTTTGATGTTCCTAATTTAAACAATGCTCATCACCTATTTTCCATCCTTAGAGGTTGAATTAATAATACCTCTTATGTGATGTCTATGAAAAACATTAGTACTCAGAAGTTTTATAGAATCTGCCTAACCATTGCAGTAAAAGTTTGCTTTCATAATTTAGGTTACAAGGTATAATACCATGCAGATAGCTAGTGAATAGGTTAGTATCGAATCTGATTCCTATAAAAGTAAAAAATTCAGAACTAAGTAGACTTCTGGAAGAAAATATATATGAGCTCTGGAATTTTTAAGTGGAATCTTTCATCAGCACTGTGAGTGTTGGATCTTATTAACGATTGATCTGCTTATGATTTTCAGACAACTCCAGGCTGAGAACAGCACCACAAAGCCTAGTTACCTCAGTTCCTTGCTGGTGACGCCAGTGCGGGCGGTACGGGAGCAGGTGCAGGTGGTGGTGGATCACACAGACCATGCCAAGACTGCGATACAAGACCACTACCATGAGTTCCAGGACAGGACTGATTGTAAGTCTTTGTTTTATTGTTACACCTCATTGACATTTAATCTTTACATTTTTTTTCTTATGTGACAATTAAGAGACATATATGTTGGAAAATCATATAAATAAGACTTTAAATTCATTCAAAGCTTTACAGAAATCTTTGCAAAATGATGGTTAGTGGAAAATATTGTTGCAGAAATCTGTTGTGGTGGCTTAACTCAATCAGTTGTTTACATTTATTCTTCAATATCTTTTATTAGGAAAAAGTGTGTGTTTTACTGATTAAAGATATACCGTATCTCTACACTTTTTAAATAGAGATAAAACATGTCAATATACATTGTATATTTCAATGACGGGCCTGTTGGCGTGGTTGGCAAATGCTTGCTTTTCACGCCAGAGGTCGTGGGTTCGATTCCCACCCAGGACAGATAGATGTGCGCATGAAAATGTCTGTTTGTTCTGAGACTGGGTGTAATTACCTATATAAGTATGTATTTACAAAACTAGTTCTTATCTCAGTTATCTGGTTTCCATAGTACAAGCTCTGCCTAGTTTGGGATTAGATGTCAATGTGTAAATAATGTCCCAGGATATTATTATTATAATGGGTAACTTCCTTTTTCAGGGATTGTGAAATATTTGCGAGAAGAAGAAAACAAACAGATGCGATATGGTGCCGTGGCCATGGGAGGTCTTACTGGTTTCATATTCGGCCTTAGGGGTGGAATTATCAGGGTAAGAATTCCTTTTCTGTGCGTACTGTAATGAATAAACACAAGATAGAAAACATTGTGTTTATTCATTTCTATTGGGGGTTGGCTCCCAATCTAACCTGTCTATGACTACCTTGCCTTGCCTTGGAAACCTGTAGGTCCAAATTGATGTAACCAGTTACCATAACTGTAACACTGGTAATTATTGATTCCCACCACTTTGATGCACCCGCACAGCGCAGCTCGTTACAAACTTTTTGTTCTTATTTGTTTAATACAACCTGGTCATGAAACTAACATTCTACCCACTTAGTGTTAAGTGATAAATAAAAATGTGCGTTGGGTACAAGCGTATAATAGACAGACAGTACAAGTTACACCGCCCCTTACGAACTTAATTACTACTTAACAATAGTAAACCTAAAAATAATCATCTATGTCAATCCTCTTAACTGGCTTGCGCGTACGCCGCGTAGGTTGACTATCAATACTAGGCGGAACCTTAGGGCTATGAGTACCGTCCGCCTGCACATTGGGTACGTTAGAAGTTAATGCGGCTTCAGTTGCAATAGCCTCGGCGGCGCCTTCAGTTTGCGTGCGGGAGGTGTCAATGACTTTCGGGAACTATTTTGATCCCGTTCGTTGTTCGTCGTATACTTGTATATATTGATACACTAAAGAAAGTCGCGACCTTTTAACAGGTTGAACTGGTTGAACGTCCCTTATGTTAATTTCTTACGGATGTGTGATATAATGTGAGTCATGCCCCGGTAATGACTAACATATAACAGCCACTTACTCCCTTCCGCAATGAACTCTTACTTATCGTATGGGCAGTGCTGTGGTTACCCTATTGACAGAGTTGTTCAAGCCGCCCAGTAGGCTTTTGACATGGCTTAACGACTGTAGCCTAACAACTACAACCGGGACCGACAGCTTAACGTGCCCTCCGAAGCACGGACACGCTTAGAAATTAAACCATTTTGACGGTCACCCATCTATGGACTGACCGCGAGCCTAGTTGCTTAACCTCGCTGATCACTTACGGACCGGTGAGAGCATCTAGCTGTCAGCGCCTATTATAATTGAACTCTTGCAACCATATTCACACTCAATTGCTTGTCTTTCGTGCCGCAGGTCGTGGGTTCGATTCCCACCGAGGGGAGATATATGTGTGCATGAATGTGGGTGTAATCACACTAATATGATAAAGGCGAAAGTTTGTGAGTGTGTATGTTTGTTACTTCCTTATAGAGTTAGATGACACCCTGGATTAACACATAGGCTATAATTATTTAACCGCGGGGCACAGCTAGTTATCTATATATGTGTGTATGTATTTACAAAAGAATTGTAGTGTATATAGTATATCAGTTATCTGGTTTCCATAATACAAGCTTTGCTTAGTTTGGGATCAGATGGCCGTGTGTGAAATTATGTTATTGTTGTTACTCTTATTGTCTTATTTATCAACAGAGGGTGATCTATGCGGGCGCAGGCACCACTGGTATGGGGCTGGTGTGTTTCCCCGAAGACACGAAGGAGATATTGAGTGACAACTCCGCACTCGCCAAACAGTACATCAATATCGCTTACAACTTCTTATATGGAGGTAAATATTACTATTTACATTATGTTAATTTCTCACTTAGGCGTTTGGCACACTGCCCCGCATGATGCAGCTGGTGTACTACGTGAGTGCGTGTTCTAACGTTGTTTGTAAGTATCTCCGTTTGTATAGAAAACACTTGATTGATTTTTGACTTTGACGGTCTCCGTAGCCCAGTTGGTAGTGCTTCTGCCTACGAAGCTGGTGGTCCTGGGTTCGAATCCCGGTAAGTGCAAATATTTGTGTGATGAGCACGAATATTTGTTTCTGAGTCATGGATGTGTTCTATGTATATAAGTATTTATCTATCTATATAAGTATGTATATCGTCGCCTGGTACCCATAGTACAAGCTTTGCTTAGTTTGGGGCTAGGATGATCTGTGTGACATTGTCCCCAGATATTATTTTTGATTTGATTATTGCACAGTACAACACACAGAACATGCATACACCTGCGTTAATGCAGATGCATGTTCTGTGTGTTGGACTGTGCGTGTTTTCTATACAAACGGAAAGCAACGTTAGAACACGCACTCACGCACTACGCTGCATCATGCGGGGCAGTGTGCCAATGGCCTTAGATAGAATATAGATTTCTTGTAAAAGCTGACGGGACGATATTTTCAATGAAAGCGTTGAGTATAATTTCAAATTACAGCCCAGTGTTGCCATACTTAAAGTGCTTTGGTATCACTGAATTATTTTTTGTACTGGTTATCAACGTTAATATTGAATAAAATCAATAATATGTATTTTGTACTATTTTTGTGATTCTATATAAAAAATAACTATAACTTACACTCATTTCAATTAAATATTTACATAACTACTATACATATAGTTGTATATTATAGTAGAAATTAATAACTACATTAAACCTACATAAATATAAAATAAACTAAATCTAAACAGCTTCAATAGTATTAGTTCTTATATAAATTTATGTTTTGACTAGTAAAAATATTACCTAAATATTTCAATTGGTTTTCGATGAATTCTCCTGTAAAATTTTATAATCTTGTCAGTGAAGCCCGGTGACCCCCAACTGGAGGTGAAATTCCCCGAGTTGTCTTTCCCGAAAGACATTTCGGAGTTTAAGGACATGACGTTATCGGTCGCATCGACTATCAAACAGGCCGTAATGCCGCCGCCAGCCAAGGAGGAAAGCAAACCAGCTGAGAAGAAAGATTAGGTAGAGAAACGTGGAGGCGGGCTTTCTTGATCTGCGACTAGCGTTGCCAGGGCTAATAATAAATAGTGTTGTCATTAAAATAAGAATTAAAAAGCTGTTTTCAGTTTTATGATCATTATGAAATGCGCTGAGTTATTCTGCCGTAATTGTGTGTGTTTTTATCCGTATTTACAAACCCATATATTTAAAAAAATAACGTTAAGAAAATCAATTCGCACTTATCTTTAAATAAATTTAAATTCGAAAAATCATGACTATGTCACACCCACAATGAGTAAAGAATCACAAATCCTTGAGTGAGCCAAGAATCACGAATCCTTGAGCCATCGGGCTAGTGAATTATGATGCTGAATTGTTTTTTTAGTAAAGGGTGGGGTGCAGGTAATTTGATAAATCCTGAACTTGTTTGGTGGGCTAAAAGAAGGACACAAATAGGTATTTACGGCAAAAACAACAACCTGAATTTTTCAGTGAGATGTCTACCTCCGAAGGGCACAATTGATCACCCTAGAGAGGGCTAAAGCTCAAAAATGTATTTATATAGAAGCAAATTACCTACTTGTTAACTGATGAATACTGATGATTATTAAAAAGTATTAAATCACCTTTGAAAATGGACTTGGCAACACTAGTAATGATGCATGTTTGCTTTTTGTTTTCTGTTTGGTGTCTTGAGTAGCTATGGATTTTTTTTTGAGCACACTTTTGCAGGCTACAATTACTATTGCCCGCTTTGCTCTGGAGGGAAGTGGAACTATTCATTGTCTAACTCCTCCTTTTTTGTCTTTCTGATTAAATTCGTTGCGGGATGCAAGACAGTTAAAGCGATTCCCCGGGACATGCCTGAGCTTCACCGCTCAGTGTCATTTCATTGTGCGCCACTGTTGATCCTGGCTTACAGGAGTTGCAGTGGTGGGTAAGAGGGAGGGACTATTGCATGCTACAGCTTTTGTAAAAATGGTTTTACGGTTTTTAAAGCTTTTTTATGCTTCAAAATGTTGTATCTAAAATGCTCTAACGTTTGATGTTTTCACTGCTTTCCTTTGGCCAAACAATAATATGGTGCGGTGCGACGTTGATACCGTATCTGGCTATAACCACTTAGTTATAAACACACCCATTGAACTTGCATTCTTTACTGAGCACCTTGCTTGTCTGTGGAATGCATTGCCTCTGTTGTTAAGACATGCCCAGTCACTTAGTATATTTAAGAAGCTGTTAACAATACACTGCTATCTAGTTAAACGCTGATTGAACTAAACTGAATGGCATTATTTTGGCCCTTTGGCGTGATTGGTAAATGCTTGCTTTTCATGCCGGGTTCGATTCCCGCCCAGGACAGATATGTGTGCATGAAAATATCTGTCCTGTGTCTGGGTCTAATTATCTATATAAGTATGTATTTACAAAAGAAAAATAGTAGATGTAGTATATCAGTTATCTGATTTTCATAGTACAAGCTAGTGCCATCTGATCCCAAACTAAGCAGACTTAATTTGGGATCAGATGGTCGTGTCGGAATAATGTCCCTGGATATTTATTATACATGTACTTACAAATATGATTATTTAAATAGTTTTTGTTATTTAATGTGGTCTCTGTGTATTGAAATTTATATAATTCTGTCCATTATCTACTTACTACCTTTGAGTTTCTGTGCACTTACAGTTTTGTTTCATTCATCAGTTGCCTGGAAGTAGGGTCCCCATCCGTCCGGGTTTCACCTAATTTGTAAGGCGTCCAGGGAACGTCCGGGCGGGGTTTCGTTTGTAGTCGGAGTAAAAAATTTAAAGACGTGAGCCGCCGCGCCGCGACGGTGGTGCAGGTGTCGGAGACGTCCGGGTTCTGGGTACCAAACTCTGGGGATTTCACGCGTCTTGTCCAAGTTGCCAAATTTTAGAGATGGCAACCCTACCTGGAAGAAGCTGTAATTTTCTACTAGCTAATTGTATTTTTCTTTCAACTCAGCTCTGGTGCAAACAGTGACTCGGTTTCATAGCTTTGCTACCAATCCTCACACTTCTACAAACGCAGACTCAAAGTGAGGCGTAACAGTATGCAGTAGCGGTGGAAGTCGTAGTCTCATGGACTGAAGTTTAAATTAAGAAATAGACTCTCTTTCAGGCCTCTGTTAGTCCCCAGTCAGCAGCTAGGGCCTCGCAGGACTCATTATTACTTTTTTTTTTTGTATTATACTTTCTGTTTCTTTATAGTCTTCTTTCACATAATGAAATTTATTCGGCACTTGGGTATTTACATACACTTGTACTTGTCAAGCTCGCAATGCAATACATAAACATAGTTGAATACAGTATTAAAGTAACAAAAATATTTTGAATTAGTCCATCCGTGCGGTCTGTTTCGTCACATATATTTTTTATTAAATCCTCAAATAAACAATAAATAGCAAGTAACTAAGCTATTATTGTTACATTTAGTAATACTATATTAAAATTAAAGAATTGATGACAATGAGCAGTTGGCTAGCGCAAAAGGCTCTCAACCAGTAACTTAATTTAAGCGACTAATACCTGAGGGCACCCTTATGGGGTTCGGGCCACAGCTCAGGCGGACGCTGAAGTAAAAAGACGGAATTCGAAATGAGGAGAAATTCTTTAAGGAAATTATTGACTTTGTTGTTGACTACATAATAACCTAATCTAACCGTTACAAATCCCCGAATCCTCTTACACAGCTGGACCGATATTAATCAAACATAGCTAAAAACCACCGCAAGGAAATTGGCTTTCAAATGTAATCAACCGCATATAAATCGGTACATCTGTTAGATAGCTACAGCGCCACAGACATGCGTGGGAGGTTAAAAAAAAGTGACTTTTGTGCCTAAGACGTATTTACAAGTGTAAGCCATAAAATGGGCCACAATAAAAAAATTAAGGCATGTGTGGGCAAGGCAGTGTTTGTTTTTTTTCCTTAAAGTTATGCTTGTTCCAGACTATGTCCCAGATCATCATATTATAATTTATTTATTAAATTTTTCAGAATATCTCCCAAACGATGAAGTAGATGACCTGTGAGCATGCTGTGTCAGCTGGTTAGTAGTTAGTTATCATAATATTTTTATTGGACTAGAGCTCCGTAATTTAGGTTTGTGGGGTTGCTTTTCATGCCGGAAGTCGTGGGTTCGATTCCCACCCAGGACAGATATTTGTGTGCATGAACATTTCTGTTTGTCCTGAGTCTGGGTGTAATTATCTATATAAGTATGAATTTACAAATGAAAAGTATTATATCAGTTATCTGGTTTCCATAGTACAAGCTCTGCTTAGATTGGGATCAGATGGCCGTGTGTAAATAATGTCCCAGGATATAAAAATAAAACTATTTATTAATCAAACTTATTCAGAACCATGGTCAACAAGTGTATTATCCTATTATATTTAATAGTCTAAGCGGTTTTATTTCTAAATGCAAGACTTACTCAGTAACATCTCCGATGATAAGTGACGCTTTATTCAACAGATTTTGTTACCTAGTACAAAATCTTTGCCCTAATAACACAAATAAACTCACCTACACTATGCCGCGAAAAATTTATTTCTACATACATACATAGACTCACGCCTGTTTCCCAGAGGGGTAGGCAGAGACAACGGATTTCCATTTGTCCAGATCTTTGCACACGTCTTTTTATTTCTATATCGAACAAATGTAAATTTTACCAGAATTCTCCACTGAAAGACGTAGATCATTATATTTTTACTTAGGTAAGACTTGTCCAGCACATCATTGAACTGACATAATGATTGAAGCTCAATGAAGTGCTGGACAAGTCTTTCCTAAGAATGGGGCATAAACTATAACAGATTGGCGGTCGCAGTATGATAGTCATAGTTCTCAGTGAGATTGCTGCTCAGTCTTTAAAATAAGACACTTGTATTGATTTAGGCCATCCAACTCCCCGCTGTCGGGGTAGAACCCAGGGAGAGGGGTAGTTATAAAGAATAATATGCCTATTTTATTATATTATATTTTTTGTTCCAGGATCCTGAAGTCAAGTGAAAATGTCAACATCCAACACCATTTTAGTAAATTATTTATTTGTTGTTTTATAGTCTGTTACTATTATTGTAATTATTTGAGTTGACATTCAACATAAAGGGAATAAAATTAAAAAGATAATATATTTTTTTCATGTCTTTTATTATAACTAACATGATACATTCATTAAAAACTGGCAGTCATAATATACTTAAGCGAATATCATTTCCTCTCGCCGTTTCTTAGTAACTACTGTGCCAGGCTTATGCTGTGCCTCAGGATGGTTCATTAATTCAGGAGGACAAGTAGACACAGAGCTGGTAAGCAATACCTGCTTCAGATCATAGAACAATGCCGAATCTTCCTTAGTTACAAAAGATACAGCTTTACCAGTCTTGCCCGCACGACCTGTACGACCGATACGATGTGTATAGTCTTCAATCGTCTTCGCCATATCATAATTGATGACCACACTGACGTCTTTGATATCGATACCACGACCGGCGACGTCTGTCGCTACCAGAATATCCTTCGAACCGTTCTTGAGACTCGCCAGCGCGAAATCACGCTGTTCTTGACCTTTACCACCATGCAATGTGCAAGCATTGAAGCCCAGCTTCTCCAAACCTTTAGCAAGAACATCGGCACCTTTCTTCTGGTTCACGAAAATGATGATCGGCGGTTCCACACCGCGCTGCAATATTTCGGTGAGTTTCCTGCGTTTCTCGTTCTCGCCGATCATGAAGACAACTTGTTCAGTTCTGTCAACTGGTTTACCAACTGATCCAATGTAGACAATGGCTGGTCTACGTAAATAACTCCTCGCTAGACGCTCAACCGCCGGTGGCATAGTCGCCGTAAACATCACAGTTTGCCTGTATTTCTTCTTGGAGTTATAATTGGCCAACAATACAGAAGCATCCTCTGCTGCATCACTATCTGGTTTAATGTTTGACACTGGCATATACTCTAGGATTTTCTGTACATCTGGTTCGAAACCCATGTCAATCATACGGTCAGCTTCATCAAGGACCACATATGTGCAGCGATTAAGCACCAAGTACCTGTTTTCTAAGACATCAATAAGACGACCAGGAGTTGCAATGACGATTTCACAACCCAACCGCAGTTTGAAACCCTGGTCTTCTCTTGAGAGACCACCAACAACTACAACTGATGTGATACCTAAAGGTATCCCAAACTTGTTAGTTTCTTCCTCAATTTGTTGGGCTAACTCACGAGTTGGTGCTAATATAATGGCATAAGGACCTTGGTCAGCATCTTCCATGCGCTCACTCTTTGGTAGAGATTGAATCCATGTAAGTAGAGGTATTAGGAATGCCAGTGTTTTACCAGAACCGGTTTCAGCAACACCAATAATGTCTCTGTTCTGTAAACCAATGGGTATGGCTTGCCGCTGAATAGGTGTAGGGCTTTTGTATCCAACTTTTGTAATAATTTCCATAATGTCTGGATGGAAGGTAGCCTCAGTCCAGTCTCGGATTGGGTTTGGAATTCTTCCACCCTTGATAGTGATATTATAATCTTCCCTAAAGATTCGCCAATCTCTTTCAGTCATCTCATCTGGACCTTTATCTGACCAATGACGGTCATCCCACTTTTGTTTATCCTCCTTCCTCTGCACTTTTTTGAGACGTAATTTCTCTTGTTCCTTTTCTAATTCTGTCCTTCTTTTTTCTAACAGATTTCCATAGAATTTGCTATAATCTTTTTTCTGGGATTTTATATCTATCCCTGCAATGTGTCCTCTACCAAAGAACTGAACTTGATGTCTCTCTTTATACAAATTATTGTAATCATTTGAAGTATCTTCAGAAGCATCCCAATCAAAGACAAATTTACGATCATTCAATCTCCTCACTCTGCGCTTCTTCTTTACAATGCCTAAATATCGGGCTTTAATAGCTTCTTCCTCTCGTT
Source organism: Pseudoips prasinana (assembly GCA_951640165.1). Classification (NCBI taxonomy): domain Eukaryota; kingdom Metazoa; phylum Arthropoda; class Insecta; order Lepidoptera; family Nolidae; genus Pseudoips; species Pseudoips prasinana. The sequence continues at coordinate 8,319,546 of OX621236.1, forward strand.
CCTTATCTTTAGTCTTTGATACATCATCATTCTTCTCTTTCTTGTCATCCCTGCGGTCATTCCCAGATTTCCGGTCTTCATATTTCCTTTCCCTCTGCCTCTCCCTTTCTTCTCTCCTGTCTCTTTCCTTTTCCCTCATTTCCCTAAGCTCATCCCTTTGTTTCTTTTCCTCTTCTCTTTTAGAAGAGCCTGTAAGGTCGATTGTAGTGATTGTTGGTTTATCAACATTAGCTCTTATAGCTTCAACCTGCTTTTGACGTCTTTCTAAAGCAAGAGCAGCTCTCTGCTCTTTAGTTAAAAAGACGGGCTTACTGCGTGCTTCTTCTTCCGCTTTTTTCTTGGCAAGCAACTCTTCTAGTGAAAGTGGCTCTCGCTTGACAGGCTTCATTTCCGCATCTTTATTTTCATTTAGTTCATCTTCATTGCTTTTATTATCTTCATCTTTCTTGGTTTTTGATTTTTCTTTGTCATCATATTTCCTGTCTTTATCTTTACCATCACGTTTCTTGGGACTCTTAGAACGGCCGCGTTCTTTGCGAGTTGTTGGGCTCTTGGACCTCTCACGCTCTTTCCTAGGGCTTCGCGACCTTTCTCTCTCCTTTCTGGCAGGGCTCCGTGACCTCTCTCGTTCTTTTCTGGGACTCCTTGAGCGATCTTTGCGCTTATTTTTGTCACGATAAGTCTCACGGTCATCGTATCGATCCTTGTCACGACGTTCTCTCGAACGCGAACGTCTGCGCTCGGGACTCCGGTCCCGCGCCATCCTTATCACAAAATAAACTTGCGATTAATGGAGCATCAAAAATTTGGAAAATGTGATGCTTATAAACACAAATTTTATACAATAATATGAAAGTACATAACCAAGCTTCACAGTTTCGTAGACAGTTTGTTTGACATCTATTTGACAAACAAGAGAATAGAATATAGTGTTGGGTGCATTCTGGCGCAAAGCATTTATGTAGTATAAATCATACAATTTCAATAATAAAAAAATAATAACTTTTAAATTCTGCTCAACCACTATCAGTGCTTTTTATGCCTAGAAAAGCTGATTCATGTTTAACATTTAGTTTAAATGTAATACAGATAGCAGAATTACATGACACTTCCTATCTCGTGAGTAATTTGTATTCTGTCTGTGCTTCTTTGTGACAATCCAAGCCACCAATCTCTGAGCGTAATAGTGATTACATACTCCCTGCCAATCACCATACGATTTGTCAAAGACACGTCAAAATTGTTGATATTTAGGCTCGCCGTGTTGCGCCATGAGGCATAAATAAAAACATTACAACATCAACATCTTCCGTATTATTATTGTGTGATGTATTACGTAGTGAATCTGTTGTATAGAACTTTGTTTTATTTCTTATAATATTAATTATGAACGAAGGTTCAATGGAAACACCGACTAAATTACAACTGTGTTTATCCTCAGCGGCAGTGGCTGTAGGTTTAACATTTTCATACATTTATTTTAAGTATAGTAGAAGATATCGTGATGCAATTGAAGTATTTGATTACTTGACTATTAAAACTATTAATAATGAAAAGTTGTGTGATGAGGTGGTGAGCGAATTGCGAAAGTAAGTTCATAATACAACTTATATTTATGGTGCAATGTTATATGTCTTAATATCGTTGGAAAACTCATAATGATGAATCATTGGTACAGTCAGGATTATGCAATCCGTACATAAAAACCCTAAGAATACCCACTGACCAAATTGCGTATTGATCCTCAACTATTTGTTTTTTATTCATATCCCAATCTACTACTGTACCCAATATTTGTCTAGAACACAAATGGTTATTGGTTCCTAAAAATACACTTCTCATTAATTATTGAATATCTAACAAACTTTAGGTATGTACACCTTCAACTTCTGTCAGTCATCTGTTAATTTTTTTTTCATCCCAAGCAACATTTAACATTTAAGGAATGGATTCCATAGTGCAGCTGTAGTCTATTTAAAAAAGTTATTTATAAGATATGTACATTTTTATAAGATTTTTATGTGTACTAGGTGTACTCTTCAATTACACTCCTTGTGTGTCTTTTGGATTTATTTTTTTCATTCAAAGTACATTCTCATTGTGTCAACAAAGATTCCAATGAGACTAATCACTTATTTCTAGAGATTGGACAATCCTCCATATCCCCCTAATGTAAATTTTTGGTTTACAAATTATGGAAGAGGCTACTTAAAACTTTTTAATTCATTAAAATCAAGGACTTCAATGTAGAGGAATACAATCATATTTCAAACAACTGCCATTTGTGTCTAATTTTGTTTGTTACATCTAATGGAATAAACACTTTATTTAAATTTGAAATTTCTAGGATTATGGGATGTTTGTTTATTAAAAAGTCCTTTCCATAATATCCAACATCTCAAATTTAAGTAATTATGCAACCAATTGTGTAATCTCTGGTTTTTTCTTGGCTTGCTCAAATGATAAGGCTCATTATACTACTAAATACTTAAATTGTTTTTAGACGATGTAAGAAACATAGAGCTCTAGGTTTTGACTGTGAGTGGGTTACAGAGGACGGTAGCAGACATCCAGTGGCTCTGGTCCAGTTGTCTTCCTATGATGGACAATGTGGCCTTTTCAGGCTTAATGTTATGAAACATCTGCCTGAGTCTTTAAAGGTAAGAAAATAACACTAATATTATAAAGGCGAAAGTTTGTCAGTGTGTGAGTATGTATGTTTGTTATTTCTCATGTCTAAATAGCTGACACCCTAGATTAACACATAGAATACTGATATAACATAAATTTTGTGTGGGGTGGCAATTATTTTTCTATATTTCACAAACTGGTTTTTTGTTAAAAAATTAACTATAATGCAATTCAAAAAATGTGTAAACAAGTTTTTGGTTGATAAATGTTATTATACAATTAATGATTTCCTAATAGATAATATCGACATGAATAATTTTATTGACATTTTCCACTGAATTATATTGTATTTTAGTATTGTAATATTAAATATTTGCAAGCCTTGTTATGGCAAACACTAGAGATGACTACTACTAACCCTATTCTGTAACAACATTATGTACTGACCTATATTGCAAATAAAATAATTTTAATTTGAATTTGAAAAAAAATTGTTCACTTAGTGTAATTAATCTGTGTGTCTGGGTGCAATTTATCTATAAGTTGAGTATATGTATGTATTTAGAAATAAATAAATATGTTTATCGGTAGTCTAGTGCTATAGTACAAGCAGTATGTTAGTAATGCCAAGATATTTATATTTTTTTTGCTGCACATGTGGCGCAGCGGGTAAGACAGTCGCCTCGGCGCGTCGTATCGCGGGTTCGAGTCCCGCGCCGGACAACTATTTCTGTGACTCATAAATTGTTGTTCTGAGTCTGGATGTAATTTGTTCCCCGCGACATAGGGATTAGATTCCCTAGTGTGAAAATTGTCTTTTAAACAAAACAAAAAAATATGCCTGTCTTATAAATTAAGAGGTCATAAACTTTAACTTCAAGCTATCTCCAAAACCCTTATCATTTTCACACTTCATCATTTTCACCCTTCATCATTTAGATTCCCTAGACCCTCAGTCTTTGACAAAGTAAACAGCCTGATCAGTAATGATTTCCTTTACAATCATTTCATATTTATTAATCTTATTCTTTCAGAATCTCCTAGAAGATGAGACTATCTACAAAGTGGGTGTAGCCCCTGGTGACGATGGAAAATACCTTTACCATGATTATTCAGTTAATTTAAAGGGTACTCTAGATATCAGACATTTAGCAGAGTTGGGTGGTCATAACCCTGGTGGGCTGGCTGCCCTTTCCAAGCACTTCCTTGGAGCTGTTATGGATAAAAGTTGGAGGGTATGAACAATGGCTTTTTATCTAGTATTTTAAGTTCTACTTCTGTCTTGTCATGTTAAATATCAGTGTATTTATAGGTATTACTTAGGATGTAACCATTCACAGGTTTCAATAATTTCTATAGATGGGCCTATATACGTTTTGTATACGGTTCAACCAAATTTCGGCAGCTTGAGCCAAACTTTAGCATTCGTCAGCATTTGGTCAATTTCGGTTTAAATTCTGAAATCCAAAAATGGAATCAGAATTGGACCAAATCAAAAAATCGACAAGAAAATTAAATACCTACTTGCACTACATATTTAAATTAAATTAATGAATAAAAGCGTCTCATATAGTTGTATATCTGTAGTTGTATAATAATAATAAATAAATAAAAAAAACTTTGTCACAAAAGATTCAATTGAATGACTAGGTGGTGTAGTTCTAGCAAGAATTGAATTGAACAGGCCAGGCCAGTCAGTTCTAGTGTCCCTCTCAAAAATGGGCGGCGAAATTGAAAGTACATATACCTATGTATATATAAGTACCGCCTATTTTTTTATTTTTAGGGAATGTTTGGCCATAGTTTGTATTTGATACAAAGTAGATTCGGCCAATCTCAAATTCTTTCATAAATATCGGGGAGCCTATACGTTCCATATATTTATGTAATTATTGCCTGGAAATGCTCAATGATTAAACATAGAAGAGTGTGTATGTTACCAGGTTCGTTGCAGTGACTGGGAAGCGCCTGAGCTAACAGACCGACAAAGAAATTACGCTGCGATTGACGCGCATGCCGCCATTAAAATCTTTGCAAAACTTCTAGAAGAGAATCATAAGGAGAGATCTTGGTTATCCTGGTTGCAAGCCAAGAAAAATGATGTTTGTTCTAATGTGGATGAATATTGTTGGAAGTATGCGGATCTGAATTATCGTTCAAAAAAAAAGGTCTGCATTGGTCCTGAAAAGTAAGATTTGTTTTTTTTTTTTTGCAATGAGATGACGGTTAGCATAGTCGGCTACTGGCACTTCTTCACTTTACAATACAGGCGAGCGAGGGATTCGTATCATATATAATAACAATAATATAACTATATCTTAGAACATTATTCACACACGTTCATCTGATCCCAAACTAAGCAGAGTCTTGGCATCTGGTTTTGGCAGTGGTGATAAATACCTGTGATGAAGCCAAAGTACATGGCCAATAGGATCTTAAGGTTTGTGTGCCTTGAAGAGCATGTAAAGCTGACAATCCTATTCCTGTCTTGCCAGCTACACATTGGATCATGAGCGTAAGTGAGCACTGGGCTACTGGCCAACTCTTCATATCTGATCATACTCATAAGATACTCCCAGGTCTAGCAGATGACAATAGAACACTACATAAGTTGTTAACAGGTCTTCAAATCTGTCAATGGTCCACCTGATCAGACTTCTGGCTTATCAGCTAGCCATCGGATAATGAGCGTCAGTGAGCCCTGGGCAACTAGGCAACTCTTCATATCTGATTGTACTCTAAAGATACTCTCAGGTCTAGCTGATGTCACTAGAATACTATGGAAGTTGTAAATAGGTCTATAAATCTGTCAAGGCTCCACCTGATACTACTCCTATCTTATCAGCTAGCCATCGGATCATGAGAGCCATGATTCACTGAACAAACTCACTCTACTCGATCACACGTACAGTTTCCTCCCATACATTGAATAGGTACCAGAGTTTTAGTTCTTAATAGTTTCCGCGAGAGGCGCTGGTGCTCAATGTATGGGAGGAAACTGTACGTGTGATTGAGTAAGTAAACTGCAGGAACTCGTGCTAGAGCTGTGATGACCACTACAGAATTTGTAAATAAGTATTTAATAATTTTTTTTAAGAATTTAGTAGAACATAAGTTTTAAAAATGCATTGGTTTCTAGGATCAAAACAGGCAAGCGTATGCAAAGACAACTAGAGAAAGCAGAACAAAGCAGGAGGTATCCGAATGCGTTACGCACTAAACCTCTTTACCACAACTGTTTCCTGCAAGCGCCTGATGGCGAACTTCTGTGTACTTGCGACGATAAAAAGGCTATGTGGTAAGTACTCTACCATTTTTCATAACATATTTCATGTACAGACGCCAGCACATCCAGCTAGCCCAATCTGTCAAATTTCTTTCATAGATTTTCAACTTTATCACATAGGCATAAGGTTCACATCCAACTGGGGAAATTTGACAGATTGGGGTAGCTTGATGTGCTGGCGTCTGTGCATTTTGATATATTTTTATTTAAAGATTGCCTCATATTGAAATAAAACCCTGAATCGTGGTGAACTTTACAAACATGATATCTATGACTATATGTTCACTAATATTCTTGTCGGACATTGAACCCGAAACACTGAGTAGCGGAGCGCCTATTTTAATGACTGGGCCTCACGTGGTGTCAATATAATTTGCAATGCATTCCACAGATAAACAATTTGCACAATACATCAATGCTTTTACAGTCTTGTCGTATTTAAAAGGCAAAACAATTGTCATATCATCATTTTACTTTAAGTGTTTAAAAGCCCTACATTACTTTTAGACTTAATTTCCACTAGGTTTGCAATTAAACACAAGTTGTCGCAGTAATTTCTTTGCCTAAGATAATTTATTAGTTGAGCTTTGGACCAGTGTGTGTTGCCAGTGATAACATACGGAACAGAGACGTGGTCGCTCACTATGGGCCTTATTAGAAGGCTCAAGGTCACCCAAAGAGCAATGGAGAGGGCTATGCTCGGAGTTTCCCTGCGGGATCGCATCAGAAATGTCGAAATCCGCAGGCGAACCAAAGTCACCGACATAGCCCGAAGAATTGCCAAGTTGAAGTGGCAGTGGGCGGGGCACATAGCTCGTAGAGCCGACGGCCGTTGGGGCAGAAAGGTTCTCGAGTGGCGACCACGAACCGGAAGACGCAGCGTGGGCAGGCCCCCTACAAGATGGACCGATGATCTTGTGCGGGTCGCTGGAAAATGCTGGATGCGAATAGCACAAGACCGGCAATTGTGGAGATCTTTGGGGGAGGCCTTTGTCCAGCAGTGGACGTCTTTCGGCTGATATGATGATGATGAGCTTTGGATATGTTACGTTCACTTTCATGTGTTGTCATTATGCAGACACCTCTCTGATGGTTAAATCTGTGTAGAAAAATAGGGGATCGGATCGATATAGAGTTTATTAAAGATACTAAACTTAATAAGCAATTTAACTGATTCTTACTCGTTATTTAAAAAAATAACGATTAAGAATCAGTTCAAATGCTCTGTCCCTTTCCCGCAAGACTGTAAGTGTGGAGTTTCTATCGCCCCACTACAAGTGACGTCATATATTAGTATCAGGCGTTCTTTATCTAATAATAGAAGCTCCACACTTACAATATTGCGCAAAAGAGACAGAGCATCCGAACCAGTGGTGGATTTGCCCTGAGGCCAGTAGGCCCGGGCCTAGAGCGGTCAGATATTAGGGGCGGCATACATACATACATACATAGACTCACGCCTGTTTCCCAGAGGGGTAGGCAGAGACAACGGATTTCCATTTGTCACGATCTTTGCATACTTCTTTTGCCTCGATTACTGACATTATATTCTTCATACATGCTCGCCGGTTTAGGGTACTTCTGACCTGCCCTTTCTTGAGAACATCTCCAATTTGGTCAGAGAATGTTCGACGTGGTCTTCCCCTTCCGGTTGTCCCATTCACACAGGCCAGGTATACTTCTTTTGTCAATCTTCTTTCATTCATCCTTTCTAAATGGCCAAACCATCTCAGCATGCCTTTTTCAATCTTTGTGACTACATCCTCTTTCACACCACAACGCTCTCTTACATCAGTATTTCGAATTCTGTCTCTCAAAGTCACACCACACATACTTCTCAGAGCTCTCATTTCCACTGCATTTATTTTACTTTCATTCTTTTTCTGCCATACCCAACTTTCACTTCCATACATTAAAGTTGGCACTAACACTCCATCGTGCACGGCTAGTCGAGCCTTCTTTGATACTTGCCGGCTACTCATAAAGGCGTGTAGTGCCCCATTCACTCTATTCCCCGCATTTACTCTTCTAACAATATCTTTTTCATATTTCCCATCTCTCGTAAACAAAGTTCCCAAATATACAAACTCATTCACCTGTTCGACTTTCTCTCCTCCAATCACAATATCACACGTTGTCGTGTATTCATCCCTCTCAAATACCATTACTTTCGTCTTACCTACATTCATTTTCATCCCTTTCCTTTCAAAAGCTTCATGCATATTTGTTACCATCACCTGCAACTCGTCCGCAGATGATGCAAGTAGAACTTGATCATCAGCGTACAGCAGACATTTGATGAGTAACTCATTCATCCTTACACCGCATTCACTTTCTTTCAAATCTTTTAAACAGCTATCCATGAATAGGTTAAACAACCACGGTGACGCTACACATCCCTGTCTAACACCCTTTTGGATGCTAAACCACTCGGTGTATGACCCGTTAATCCTCACGCAAGCTCTGGAATCCCTATAAAGAGATTTTAGTGCTTGAACAAGGTTGTCGTTCAACCCATACATGGACAGTACCGACCATAGGTCACTCCTCAACACTCTATCGTAGGCCTTTTCTAAGTCTACGAAGGCACAGTAAACCTTTTGGTTTTTGCCCAAAAACTTCTCTACTATGCTTCGCAGAGAAAAGACCTGATCCGTGCATCCCATTCCTTTCCGAAAACCTGCCTGTGCATCCCATATTTTCGCATCGGTTTCTTTCACAACTCTTTCAACCAATACTTTTGCATACAACTTACCAACGACGCTGAGTAGACTAATGCCCCTATAGTTTTTACAGTCTTGCCGTGAGCCTTTCCCTTTGTAAAGAGGTACGATGACAGCCTTGCACCAATCACTTGGCACTTTGCCGGTGGTATAGCATAAATTGAATAGGCTGCACAGCTGACTCGCTATGACGCCATGTCCAGCCTTCAGCATCTCGGAAGTTATCCTGTCATACCCTGGTGACTTACCTGATTTCATACCCTTAATAGCTTTCACAATCTCATCCATACCAATGTCATCTTTACATTTTTTCTTGTCTATACTTAGTGAACTACGTTCACTCTCTGTTACACCTCTTTCATACAAACTTTCAAAATACTCCTTCCAACGTTTTAACACGCATTCTTCCCCTTTCACTATATTTCCATCTTGGTCTCGTATGGATTTCAGTTCTGAGGTTTGAGTTATGCCTCTTACTGATCTAACGGATTTCCAGAAAAACTTAATGTTCGTCTGAAAATCCTTAGACAACCTTCTATCAAAATTATCCTTTTGTTCATTTTTCTTTTCATTCACCACATCCTTTACAATTCCTTTCATTTTCCTATAATCATTCCAGGCCCTTTCTATATCCTCATTCGTCGCCTTATGCATTCGTTCGTTTGCTCTGGTGGCTAGCCAGTCTAACCACGCTTTCTTCTTTTCACATACAACTTTTTGTACACTTTTATCCCACCAAATATTTTTCATCTTTCTTCCTCTTCGTCTCTTTATTACACCACATACTTCACCAGCTACACTCACCTCACCTTCTTTGACTACCTTCCATAGCTCTTCTACTTCTCTTATGTCTTCAGATCCCTCAAACTTCTCAACCAACTTACTTTTGTACTCATCTGCCACTTCTTCCTCCTGCAGTTCCTCTACTTTTATTCTCTCAAGTACACTTTTAGTCTCAGGGATTCGGTGGCGCCATCCTTTGAATAGACCACTTATTCGGCTCATTACCAGAAAGTGGTCTGTATGGATTGCGGTCCCACGATAGACTCTTGTGTCTAGAACATTCTTTCTCAGTCTTTCATCTACAATCACGAAGTCAATCATACTCTTTCTCACATTTTTCCTCTCTCGTGTAAACGTATGGATTCTTTTATGTTCAAACATAGTATTTGTAACACAAAGACCCCATTCCAAACATATCTCAAGCAGACTGTACCCATTCTCATTCTCACTTTCGTCACCGAATTGACCTAGTACTCTTTCAAAACCATCACGTTTTACCCCAACCCATCCATTAAAATCACCTAACATTATTACTCTTTCATTATACTGACTTAACCGCAACACATCTCTCAGGGTCTCCCAGAATGCCTTTCTTTCCTCTTGTTCTCGCTGTATTACAACTGCACCCATATCTACAGGAGCGTACACTCCTACTAGGAAGATACGGGTCATACCAACTTTCATTCTCAACCACATTACTCTTGCATTCACGCATTCGAACTCAGTCACACACTCAGACATACTTGTGGAAAGAATGAGACCCACACCTTGGCAACCTCTGGTGGTGTTCGGTACTCCAGACCAATATGCCGTGTATTGTCCGTGTGTTGTAGTATCACACCCTTTCCGCTTCGTCTCATTCACACACAACACATCGATCCGCTTTTCACTCATCAGCTGACATACTTCGTCCATCTTACCTTCTATTCCTCCTCCCACATTCAACGTAGCAAAACGGCTCTCCGTTGGCCACTTTTCGCCTCTCCGGGAAACGAGACGTGACGGGTGGCGGACCACGTCGCCGCCATTTGAACGATTAAAATGAATTATAACCATTGCGTTCCCACGAGTATTAGGGACTAAACGGTCCACCCTCGCAGAGCCCTATACGGGGGTAAGGCGGATCCATGCTGTGTCCTATGACCGCCAACATAGACACCCTCCGTTATCGACCAGAATACCCTCTGGCCAAGGATCCCTCAGCACGGGTCGGATAACACCTTGGATCGGGGTTTTGTTTCAGGTATGCTCCCTCGGACTAAATAGCTCACTTGTGCTCGTCCCCTGCGTCTCGGTGAGCGTACAGTAAGCCAGCTAACTCGGCCTGTGAGCGCCGCCGTTGGTATGCATAATTATGCCTACTCTTCCGCCGCCGCTCTAAGTTACTATCCTGTACTGATAGTAACTATGCTATCGTAGGCCTCTGATGAATCCTAAGATTCTAGAGCCCCCGATAGAGGCAGTTTAAGGTCATACCCGGGACCAATAGGGGCGGCAATTCCTGACAAAAAACAGCAAGGACAATGCAAAGTATAATATATATATCGATCAGCTCGTTCCCGATCCCGCTCGACGTCCTCCTTCTGGAGCAAGACTGTCTCACAGAAGGACTGTTTTCTTTTTCAGCACAATCGCTCAATTTAGTAGGTAGCTTAAAGCAGCCAGTGGGTTAATCGTTCTTTTCTTTCCAAAAGCAATAAAGTAATTTCGCTTGTTATGAGCTTTCTCATAAAGACTAGGTATATAATGATTTTATTTATTATTATATTTTTGTGCTGAGAAAGGGTCGGCACATGCCTGGCGCCCAGAACGGCCAAGACTGTAAATCCGCCACTGATCTGAACAGATTTTAAATCGTTTTTTTTTATTAATATTTAGTGTTTGCCTTTTTTTTGTTGTGTCTTGACAAATAAAAGAAATATTAATTTACATATTGTAACTAGAAAAGACAACAAAAGAGTCGAGTGAGCGATGTTGTACTTGATTCAAATTCAATTATACGTGTTTCTATTGACAGGTATGTGGAAAAAGAACTGGCCGTTCTGGTGAACGAAGATCCCATGACAGTTAGACTAAAGTTCGAGCCTTCCGGCCGGTCCGTGGGCGACGTCGGCAAGTACTACCAGCTGACCAAAGAGAACAAATGCGTAGTGTGCGGTAACACTAACTCGTATATACGAAAGAATGTCGTGCCCAGGGAGTATAGGAAACACTTTCCAGGTACGCTGTTGATATTAATTAATAACTATTTAAAAAAAACATATAATCAACTTAAACTTTTTTGTAAGTCCTTAGATTTTAATCCAAAATGATAATTTTAGAAGCTCTTTCGAAAAAAAAGGAACCATCAAAATCAATTATGTAACCTTAAAACAATCTAGTTTCGAGCTCGCTACAATATTGTCCGGTAGGTTATTATAGACTGTTGGGGCCATTACTTGAGTCAGTTTGTTGGACTTTCCTAGACGACGCTGTACAGCGGCAAGCCGGTTAGCGCCATGGGTGCTGTATTCGTGAACTGAGCTTTGCATACTGCTATGTGTTAGACCAAACGTAAATTGCAACTTACAGTACTGCAGTTCCCATGTTAATACTCCTTAAGAGTGTTAATGAGGGAACTCGTAAATTTGAACTGTGGATGTGTATCGAGTTAATGACAGAGCGCTATTTCCTTCGGCTAATTGAATGGACGATTTTACGTTTATCAGATTAGATTAACTTACTATAAACGAAAATACATAAATAAGTAATTTATTTTTCGTATGGCCAGAGGTTACCTTGGTGCCAGAGTGTTAGTAGGCCTCTGACATGTCATTACGAATGTTGTCTTACAATAACCGGGACCGACAGCTTAATGTACCGTCCGAAGCACGAAGACGCTGCGACATTAAACTACTGTTACATATTGACTGACCGCAGGCATAGGTGCTTAACCTCGCCGATCACCAGTGAGCGCAACTGGCCAAGAGAGCCTCATAACTCCTGTAACGAAGTACCTACATTGCACCAATTATTTAAACCTTTTTTACTTCCAGAAATAATGAAGGAACACTCTTCACACGATGTAGTGCTGCTTTGCATCTCATGTCACCAATTGAGTAACCAACGCGACCAGGCCGTGCGCGAGCAGTTGGCCAAACGTTGCTCCGCGCCCCTACCTGGACAATGCGGCCCGAAGTTCACCGAGAACCAGTTGACCAAGTGAGTCTACATGTTCTTACTACTTCATAAATTGATAAGAAAATAAATAAATTAATTAAGGCCATACTGAACACTTCTGGACTTTGATACAGTAAGGAAAATGTTTATATTATGAAAAAGTTGGCGTTGTATAGAAATGTTTAAAGAAATAACGGGGGATAGTCCAGGACTGGAAAGAAAATAAAATAGATCTATAAAAAAGACTTTTTAAAATTTGCTTTCCTTGGAAACCATTGAGAAAAGTTTTGTTTTTAAGTCTTGAATTCTTGATATTTAATTACTGTTGTTTCAATATTTTGTTGAACTGTTTATTATTTGTATGATTTACAATTGAGTTCTGAACTCTACTACACTATTTGAAGTTGTCATCTAAGTGTTTATGAGGATTTAATTCTGAGAAAATAATATGCTGAACAATCAACATATTATATTTTTCCAACATCTATATCCTACGACAAAATTTGCACACCTTGTGGTAGAACACAGTGTTTATTACAATATTACCACAACTTATAACCTGTGTTATGCAAATAAACGATTTGTTTTGATTTGGTCCTGTCTTCTTTTGAGGCCTCTCAATCCTATTAAAGGAGTATCTGGTTTTATTTTGCAAGTGTGTATTGTAATGGGCATGCATCAGCAGTTTTAAACTTTTGGGTATTTAAAACGCCGCTGTTTGTTCGGCGGAGTGGGTATGTTTATTCGAGTAACTGTATGTAGAAATACCATGCGAACGCACAAAGATACTCCGCCATCTTCATCTCTGTGAAGTCTACTTGCCGCTACCTGTCTCTAAATCAATGAGAGGGAGGCGATGGCTGGCCCTCACGTCATACTCGTGAACGGGTGCTGCTTGCGGTAACTGGTCGAACTGCTGCTGGGGTACTCATTTTTTTTCTCATACAGTCGTCGCCTTTAGTCGACTTCGTGTGACTTGTTAATTTTGTAAATGTGCGTGGATGCACCCACCGTTTGTTCATCTTGCAAGAGGTTATTTTAATTGCTTGAGTGAAATGGAATGTTATTGTTTATTACCTCACAATTATTTTGATTAACTAGATGTCATCGGTTCTGTGCGTGCATTAGCTTAGCATCGCTTGTGCAGCGTTTCGGTGCGGACGCGTTTTACGTAATCCGTGTTGATTAGCGCGGCGCGAGCTGTCGCTCGTAATTACTCGCCATGAGTACTGTACTTGTGGCAAATGAGCTGCTGGCGTTCTTGCAGCAGAAGCTGGATGTGATGGACGAGGTGTCCGCTATCCAGATCTGCGCAACGAACTTCAGCGAGGACGACATAGCTGCTGCCAAGCTGATGCTGTACGACGTGCTGAACAAGCGCGATCAGATGGTGTCCCGCCGGCGTGACGGGACTAAGAAGAGCTTGGAAGACATCATCAAGCTGTTCAAGGAGACCGACCCGGACGACGTGCCGACGTTTGTGGCGAAGGAGCTTCACAAGCTTCCCCCCGTCACTTTCGACCACGTCGATGTCACGAGCCTTTTGAAGGACATTGTCTTTTTGAAGGCCAGACTCGTGGATGTGCAGGTGAAATTAGACACATCCCAGAACACCGTCGCCGATTTGCGCAAGGAAGTTGACGAGTTGCGCAAGACCGTGGCGGTAACTAGGTCACCAGTCGATGCGTCAAACGTAAACACGCGTCGCGGAGCTGCGCTCGACATGTCGTCATCGAGTTCCGCGTCAGCAGTTTCGTCGCCAGCGCACCCACCGATTGCTGAGCCTGCGAAGTGCCCCTCCCGCGCGCCCCGCAGCTCTGTGCCTGTTGCCGCGGCTCCTCCACGCACCGCCGCTCGAGCCCCTCGCCCCGCCCCGCTGCCAGTACTTGCAGCCACAGCAAAACCATTCCAAAAGGATTTTGCTACTGTCACTGCGAGCGTCCCTAGCGCTGCCAGTTTGAAGCCTGGGCCATATAAGGCAACGAAGAAGGCTGATGATGATGATGGGTTCGTGACGGTGCAAAGGAGGAAGCGCCGAATGCGAACCAACAAGAACCGCTGCGGCAACGCTCCTACGGAGCCCAACACGAGTCTGCGTGCCGCCAAGCCGAATACACCGGTGTATATCTCCCGCCTGCACTACACCACGAAGGCGGAGGACATCGTGGAGTACGTGCGCCAGAAGATCAAGTACACGCCGAGGGTGCAGTTACTGGAGTCGCGCCGGAACGTCAACTTTAAGGCGTTCGTGGTGCGAGTACCGAATTGCTTTCTGCCCCGCGTCATGGATGAGGACTTTTGGCCGCAGGACGTGGTGTTCCGTCGCTTCCGCGGACAAGTGCCACAGGACAGCACAAAGACAATAAGTGCAAAGTGAAGTGTTACTAACATAGTCTTAAGCCCTATATACTAACACTTTTTGTATATATTTTATATATGTTAGTCTGTAAGGTATATATCTATGGGCCATTAGATGCCTGATAATAAATGATTATTATTATTATTATTATTAGCCCACATAACAGCCAATCACAATGTAAAAACAAAAAACAATGTTAAAAAAGATATAAATGATTAAAGAAGACGAAAAGAGCAAGCCCGGAGTTTCTTTGGAAGGTTGTCTGGAAGAGATCGCTGTAAGCGTTAATACCGCCAATTGTACCTTTTTAATATAATTAACTGTATCATAAATTGTGTTCTGTAAATGTATTTATCTTAAAGTGTATTTATCTTATCTTATTTATCTTCTTTGTGGCTTTCTTCTCCGGGTCGTCCACCTAGGTAGCTAGAGAAAGCCGCAGGCTAGCTAGGGTAGGATCCTCAGCGGCGAGGATCGCGTTGCCCCCTTAACACGTGATCGTTAATCCCGTGCAAGTGATCTGACCTCCGTTTCGAATGACATATTTTTACTTCAGCGGCCGCCTGAGCTGTGGCCCGAACTACCGGGCCACAGCTCATCAGGTATTAGTTGCTTAAATTATGCTACTGGTTGAGAGCCTTTTGCGCTAGCCAACTGCTCGTTATTTTCAATTATTTAATTTTAATATACAATTGCTAAATGTAATAATAATAGCTTAGTAACTTGCTATTTATTATTTATTTAAGGATATTAAAAATATATGTGACGAAACAGACCGCACGGACGGACTAATTCAAAATATTTTGTTGACAAGTACAAGTGTATGTAAATACCCAAGTGCTGAATAAATCTCATTATTTCATTTCATTTCAATGTTGGAACATTTTATATTGTTATAACATCTAATTGTAATTCTTATCGTACATATGCATTGTGGGAGATTTTAATTTAAGAAATATAATATGGAGTGAACTACATACTCCCCTCAAAAATTAGCAATTTACCAGTATCGATCAACTTTTTATAGACTTACATATGTTAATAATTTCCGACAGTGAAATAATGTCACCAATAAAAACAGTCGACAGCTGGATATTGTGTTAGTGGACGTTCCAGGTTGTTGCGTGAGCGAAGCGGATCTCGCGGATCGAATAACATTGACAGAACCGCTAAAACTAAAGTCCAATTGCATTGCCAAAAGAAACTTTCATAAGGCTAATTATGAAATAATAAACAAGCATTTGAAGAACATGGATTGAGAAGAACAGCTGGGATGTTGCAGTAGTGCTGACGAAATGGTGGAAGTTTTTACAGCATCATTAAATCAACCATCACAACTTTAGTACCTATCAGCCGAAAGCAAAATAAAATGAATCCAATATGGTTTCATAAAAAACTTGTTAAGTTATTAAAGGAAACAAACAAAATTCGTATAAGATATAAAAAATACAAGAACCCTCTTGACGTACTTTCGCTCAGATTAATCTCTATAAGATGTGATGATTATGCTAAGGAGTGCTACACTACTTACATAGACAGTACAGAAAAAAATCTATTGCCATAAGTCCTAAAACTTTTTGGTCATATATTAAGAATAAGCGTGGCGGAGAAAGCTCATATTCGGCATCTATGATTAACGGTCTGATACCATCTTCGAATGGGGAAGAAATATGTGAGCTATTTGCTTCTAATTATAGCAACATTTATAATGACGAAACTACATCACCCCCCGGTCAAAACTATGTGAGCTCCGAGTACTTGGAAACAATAACCACACAATCAGACAGTATCAGACAGCTTTCGTCGAGGATCAAAAATGTAGACGTTGAAAAAAAATTAAAAAGCCTTGATATTTCTAAGGGGGCAGGGCCAGATGATATACCTCCAATATTCATTGTCAAATGTGCACCAAGTCTGGTTCTACCATTAACAAAGTACATAACACTTCCATCCACATCCCAACTTATACATAACACTTCCATCCGATCTGGCGAATTCCCAAAAATGTGGAAACCAGCAAAGGTGGTACCGGTCCATAAGAGTGGATACCCTTGTGACGTAATGAACTACAGACCAATATCTATTCTCTTAATCTTCGGTAAAATATTGGAATCGCTAATCTGTCCACATATCCAACGCTACTTTTCTAAGTATTTAACCGACCATCAGGACGGCTTTGTAAAGAATAGATCCATAAGTACAAATCTGGTATCGTTTGTTGAAGCATCTCATATGAAGCCAGCAGCAGCCTCATATGAAGCCATGGATGAAGGTATGCAGGTTGACACTGTCTATACAGATTTTAGCAAGGCGTTTGATAAGATTTCACACGAACTTCTTGCTAAAAAACTAGCTGCTTACGGTGTCACCGGTAACCTTCTAAAGTGGTTCATTTCTTATCTAGCTGGTCGAGAGTTTTATGTGGTTGTCAATGGGTTCCAATCGAACAAATGTCCAATTGCCTCTGGAATCCCCCAAGGTTCTCATCTGGGCCCAGTATTATTCAACATTTATATAAACGACGTTACATCTGCCCTTCATAATACTAGCATATATCTTTTTGGAGATGACTTAAAAATATCAAAAGCCATTAAGTCTCAACAGGACCTAAACTTAATGCAGGAAGATATCGACCGAATATCTGTATGGTGTTGCCACAATAAAATCTGGTTGAATATTCCGAAATGTAACTTCATAAAATTTACCAGGAAAGTCCATACAGTTAATTCGTTGTACCAAATAAACCTTACGTGAGGTAGATGTAGTACGGGATCTGGGAGTTATCTGGGACGCTAAACTCACATTTATACCACATATTGAAAATATAATCAGGCAATCCCAGCGTATGCTTGGATTTGTCATTCACAATGGGAAGGTATTTCAACGCGTCCACACTTGGAATACGGCAGTGTAGTGGAGACCTCACTACGCAACTCACTCACTGCGATTAGAACAAGTCCAAAAAAGGTTCATCCGACATCTAGGGTACTCAAAGAGCAGGCAATTTAAAAACCTCTCTTACCTTGATAAACTAGGCTACTACAATATGAGTACCCGGGAAGCCCGAAGGGAGCTCTTGGAATTGAGATTCGCGCATAAAGTCCTTAATAACAACATTGACATTATTAAAAAAGTTGAATTTAAGAGTACCCCGTAGACCACCTCGAAAACCTATAACACCCCTTACTCCACCTCTTCGTCGTACAGTGTTTGGTGTTAACTCGCCAATTCCCCGCATGTGTAAACTTATAAACCAGTACAGCGTCCACTCCGACTCAATATCGACTTTTGTCCGAGAACTCAAACTCATGTACTGTGATCAGTAGTGATTAGATTTTAGTATTTAAAATATTATTTAGAAATTAAGTAAGTAATATGTATTTATTTTTAAAATTAAACAAAGGTGATACAAAAAAAACACTTTGCATCTAGTGTTTGCCTAGATTTGGTTGTGCAGTTAGATTTAAGACACAATACATGTAAATTTTTATCTAAATACAAATCTGTAACAACTGTGTATAACAACAAAAAAATAATATTCACTCTAATAATGATGATGACGATGAAAATTATTTTTTTTTATAAACTGTTTTTGTTCAATCAGTTCATTTTTGTTACACCTTGTATAGAATCATTCTATCACCCAATTCTCTTCGGTGTTCTAATAACTTCGTGGAGGCGGTGTTTGTCTTTGTATTAGAATTTTTTAAGTAGCGTAGTAGTCTTCCGACATACCTTACCGATTGCTATCCACTGACTACAAGTGGGACCGAAGGCTCAACGTGCCTTTCAAAGCACAGAATCTTTCAGAAATGGAACCCCTGAGATACTTAACCTTGCCGATATGAAGGATCCTGTCTATGTGCGCGTGCGGTTTCTTTTACCGAACGTTGGGGCATGACTGCAAAATATCTTGCTTAAGATCGATGTTGTACGAAGTAACTGTATTTTTTTTGTCCGATTGATTAAATTGTCGGTCACTGAAAAGCTTGACTGTATACAATTCAATGCACTCCACAGAAAAGTGCGTTCTGCTGCTCGCGCGCTGCGCAACGAGTCGGTGGCGCACGCGCTGCCCGCCGCGCGCCGCGCCGAGCTGCAGCGCGTGCTGCTGGCGCACTACCCGCAGCACGGCGCCGTCAGCGCAGAGCTGCTGCAGCAAGCTGCCGACGTGCAAGTGTTGTGAGTCATCTCTTACGTACATCTGCTGCTTGCATCACACTTAGGGCTCGTACAGACGAGCAGCACCTTGCTGTCGACAGAGCCCACTTCAGCGGTCGACAGAGGCAACTGCAGCTGCCACCATTGGTCGGCGTTTGCCGTCGACACGTGGACAGCAAACGCCGACCAATTGCGGCAGCTTAGTATGAGCGCAGCGCGTGCGCTGCCTTGTCAGTAGACTTCAAATAGACCGAGCGATCACACGCGTAAAAATGACGTCTCCACGTGACAGCGATATTAATATTGACTTGCTAAATGCATCAATCAAGTAATATTTGTATCTGGAAATACCAAGTACCAAGTGATATTGTCAGCCGCTTACTGATATTATTTTCAGGTTTGAAAACTCCGACTATGAAGTCCACGGTCTGAAGGTGGTGGAGTACTTCCTGAAGAGTGACGGCCTGTTGCGGCTGGAGGAGATATGGCGCGAGCACTTCCTGACCGCCATGAAGCCCAAGTATATGCCCGAGCTGTGGTCCATAAAACACAACGAGGAAAGGTAATTAGGAATCGGAAAAATTATAAATGCCATTTTTTCAATTATTTATTGGCAATAACTTCGTACGACATTCTGATCAATTTTCGTTGGTAGTCAGAATGCAGTATGTACTTTAAAAAAAAGGTTGATATGAATAATAACAAAATCCTGAGACATTATTGACACACGACCATCTGATCCCAAACTAACCAGAGCTGGTACTGTGGAAACCAGATAACTGATATACTACACATACTTCTTTTCTTGTGTAAATACATAGTTATATAGATAATTACACGCAGGCTCAGGACAAACAGACATGTTAATGCACACAAATATCTGTTCTGGGTAAGAACCGGCACATTAAAAAAATATATAACGATCTCTGACGCGACGGGATCTGCAAATGAAGAACCTTATATAAAAACACACTATTATGAAATATACACAACTATTAAAAGGAACAACACAAAAATGAATAACGATCACACTAATATTATAAAGTCGAAAGTTTGTGAGTGTGTATGTTTGTTATCTAAACGGCTGGAGTTATTTTATTAAAATTTCGTATGGAGTTAACTGACACCCTGGATTAACACATAGGCCATAATTTCTAAAGTTTAACGCGGGTGAAATCGCGGGGCACAACTAGTATTAAATGTTTGTTTCTGTTTTTAGATTAAAAGTCAAATGGGACGAAGGACGTCTATCACAAGAAGACTTGAAGGCAATAGGATTAACAAGATTGTAAATATTTATCGAGGTCCTAAAAGTTTCGACGCATACCTACGATATCAATTTTACTGCGCATCAATCGGCTGCAGCAAACTGTCAACTTGGCATTATTGATGCTTATGGTGACAGTATGGAGAGTAGAGATTAAGGAGAACACACTGCATGTTTCATAATGGCCCATATCCTTATTAACATATACGTTTTCTTATGGAGTCATATCCATATTAACATATACGTTTGAGCAATGACCCCAAATCAATCTACCAATTCCGATCACTGATTATCAGTTATTGTAAGCTGTTGGTCCTCCAACTAAAATAATAACAAGTATTTCTAATAGTCAAAAGTAAGACTAAAAATATTGAGTTATTTTGGTTCATGTTTTGGCTGCAGTACTATAGACACGTTTAACGTAAAACTGAATTTTTCTACTGTCATTGGAATTGTCTTGATTGTCCGAATTTGGATAATGAATTGTGTGAATATTAAAGAAATTTTACTTATTAATTATTTTGTTTTATTTCTATTTTTTTTTCATGTTTGCACTCATCATAGATGCTATCACCGGTCCGTAAGTGATCGGTGAGGTAAAGCATCTAGGCACGCGGCCAGTCCATCGACGGGTGACTGTTAAAAGCGGTTTAATTTCTGAGCGTCTTCGTGCTTTGGAGTCAGAGTCGATAAATCATGTCAGAGGCCTACTGGGCGGCTTGACCAACTCTGAAACCATGTGACTAATGTCCATACGATAAGGAAAAAGAAAAATAGATTAATATTATTATTAGACGAAAACACTATGTACAGACGCCAGCACATCCAGTTACTCCAATCTGTCTAATTTGTTTTATAGATTTTCAACATTATCACAAATGCATAAGGTTCACTTTTCACTGGGGAAATTTGACAGATTGGGGTAGCTTAATGTGCTGGCATCTGTACATACATGCTAATTAGACCAATGTCTGTTACGACTGAAGGGTGTTATATCCATGGTCAAGAAATAATAAAAAAAAAAACTACAATGCACTGTCAAGCCTTGTTGTCAACATTGAAAGGTGTCAAACTATCGTTGTCTATAGTTTACAAATTTGAATTCAATAAAAAACCGTTGTGGTGTTGTTTTGTTAATTAAATTGGAATATGTGTATGGTTAACATAGATGATTAATATTATTATTAGACGAAAACACTATGTACAGACGCCAGCACATCCAGTTACTCCAATCTGTCTAATTTGTTTTATAGATTTTCAACATTATCACAAATGCATAAGGTTCACTTTTAATTGGGGAAATTTGACAGATTGGGGTAGCTTAATGTGCTGGCATCTGTACATACATGCTAATTAGACCAATGTCTGTTACGACTGAAGGGTGTTATATCCATGGTCAAGAAATAATAAAAAAAAACTACAATGCACTGTCAAGCCTTGTTGTCAACATTGAAAGGTGTCAAACTATCGTTGTCTATAGTTTACAAATTTGAATTCAATGAAAAACCGTTGGTGTTGTTTTGTTAATTAAATTGGAATATATGTATGGTTAACATAGATGAACATATTATCTTTCAAAGATAAAGAATATTTCTGTATAAAGTCAATTGATATAAGCCATAATGATGAATAGAAAGCAGTTGAAGATCACAAAAATGTTCCGCCAAGCTGGTACGATATTGTTTACATTAATAATTACATATTACAGCTTAATAATACGATAGACGGCACACATTACAGGCTCAATAATTGAACAAAGGCATCTGTCTTTCATGGGCATGATTGCCACAATATTAAAAAGTGTTAGTTCACTAAGCTAACCCTATACTAGTTTCTTGTAGAAGTAGATATTAGTCTACTATTAAAGCCTTATAAATTAAGTATTTTGTGTACAAAAGTACCCTTAGGTTACAGATCATTTGTTTTAGTTTACTAACAATTGTTATTTTTAATGTAAGTAGTTTGTACCTAAAGGAAAGTTTATCAAACATGATCAGCTATTAATGTGGGTTGTATTTTGTCTATAACAATTTTTATTTCGTGTTAATTATTGATTTAAAATACTAATTTATCTTACTATCTCTCTACCTGTGTGAAGCTGGCTGGGCTAGTAGATTATCCTGTGAATTACAATGCAAAGTATCTAAATTAGTAGCCAAGTATATATAAACCAAGGGAATAGTGTTGTATGGAGCCTTCTTATAAGTTTTAATGGGTAATGACCATGAATTTGAGTTCCAGTTTTTCTGGTATCTACATGTAAAAAGACTAACATAATAATTAGTCATATATCTACCCATAAAACAGAAGAAATGAAAAAAACAACAATTTTTGAAATACAAGATATTTTTTATCTCCTCACACAAAATACATCAGTTGATTGTTATTACTCAACTGCTTGTTGTATGGGAACGTAATTTTTACTAATGTGTGTTTTGTATGAAGGTGAACCACAAATTGTTCAGTTACATATTCAAATTAAAATCCTCAAATTTCATCCACAAATTATGTTTACCGTTTACTTATGTCATTATTCAAAATTATGGATTTTCTCTTCAAGAGATATATGATTAAGGCTTGTCAATAATGACATGGTATTGTATAAAAATTGGTTTATCTACAATTTACGTTTAGCCATTTCTTTGTAGCCACTAAGCTCCCAGATGACTGTGAGGATCTACAAGAAGAGATACAACAGTTAGAACTAAAGTTGAAAGAGAAACAAAATGAAATGTTTCATTTGCAGAGGAACTCTTACAGGCAGAAAGTAGCTCCACCAGCAAAGAAAGTAGCAGAACCATTTGTAAGACCTGAGGTAAATTTTAAAAATGTTATAATTGTAGTCCAAGAGCTATAAAAACCATTAAGAAACATTATTAACACAAGTTACAATTTATAAAAAATACCCATACAATAAGGAAAATCAAGTAGTTATATAAAACTACTAGCTAATCTGTGTTTTACATCACTAAACTAAATATTATTTAAAAAAAACTTCTTAATATCATATAAAAAGAATCTGTTCTATGTACTCCCACATAGAACTCTCAATCTATTAAAACTGCATGCAACTGTATGCAGGTGCAGTAGGCTGACTATCTCATGCTGCAGGCTGTGGGTGGGATTACCACCCAGGACAGATATTTGTGTGCATGAACATGTCTGTTTTTCCTGAGTTTGGGTGTAATTCTCTATATAAGTATGTATTTACCAAACAAAAGTGGTATATGTAGTATATCAGTTATCTGGTTTCTATATTACAAGCACTGCTTTGTTTGGGATCAGAAGGCCGTGTGTGAATAATGTCCCAGATTATTATTATTATTATATTTTACCCATGTTACTTATCATATGAGAACAAACTTATTGAATCCAAAATATATGTTTTATTTTTTTCAGAAAATAGTAATTTCCAACGCAGTGAATCATCTGAGAATGGATCTAGACCTAGTATCACTGCTATCAGGGATGGAAGTCCAGTCATTTGTGAAGGACGACCACTGCTGTGTCACTTATAACATGCAGCATGACACCAAGTACGAGATCAAACATGGCCTCAGAATTGAGCTTAAAGAGGGTATGTATTTATTGCAAAACAACATTTTGCTTAACATAGGAATGAAAACTTCAAAGGTGAGTATAAAATTTCAATAGGTTCGAAGAGATGGATACAAGGATGCTATGAGTTTCACACAAGGATTTTAAATAAATAAATATCCTGGGATATTATTCATCACACATGGCCACCTAATCCCTAAACTATGGAAACCAGATAACTGATGTACATATTACATATAATACTATACTTTTGTACACATACTTATATAGATAACTAGCGGCCCGGTATGTGCTTCGCTACGTATAAGGCATAGTAAAAAAAAAAATGATTAAGTTCATTTATTCAAACAAATATTTTAAATGGCTAAAAGATGTTGATTTTACATTTTTTCAAGAAATGTACGTAATTATTAAATTTATTTTTTAATTTAGGTACTCTACGTACAAACTTTCCATGGACTTCCACGAATAATTTAAGACCAAAATTAGCCAAATCGGTAAAGGCGTTGTTGAGTTATAAAATTACAACGAAAAGTGGCATCGATTTTTGTATATATAGATTACACCCAGACTCAGGACAAACTGTCATGCAGGCGTGAAAGGGAAGCATTTACCAATCACGCCAACCAGCCCATCAAGCCAAAATACTATAAAATCTGTACTATTAATTATTTATGAAGTATATAATATACAAGCTGTAACATAAATTTAATTTACTTATGGACCTTAACAACGCTGTACTTAAATATGAAAAGTACACAAAAAAAAAGATTAACTCCACATACAAGAATAACATTTATTATTTTTATTATTTGTTTTTCGCAAACTGGTTTTCTATTATTTGTTCAGTTTTATGGGTAGATAGCACTCCTTAAGTTTACTGCTGTATTTATGTACACCTTGTAAAGATAGTATGGAGAATATCTTATAACATGGTCTCTATTTGAAATTATACTTATATTTTTTTTGATCTTTGACTGTAATATATTGTTTTGTAGGAGTGAATGCAGTGTCTAAATCTGACCTGCCTCTTGGGTTTAACCTGCAGGCAGTAATGGAAGACTTTGACAATATAATGGTGTCTGATTGTCTATGTTCTATTCGGAAGGCTCTTGTAGCTTACTACGACAGACAGGAACAATTTGAAGCTTTAAAAGTAAGTCTTGTGAACTTGACAGTACGACTATTATTAGTGAATTGTAGTGTGTCTTGAATAGGATAAATAAATTTGTGACATTTTGTGTCAAGTAATGAGTAAAGCTCCCCCATTACAAATTTCAATACCATCAATTAAAATCGAGTCCAATAAAATGAAATATTAGAAATTTTCAATGCTCGACTATCATTCATTCACATACAGCTGTGATTGATCCCAATAGGAGTTTAGGGATACGACGGTAGGTATTTAAACCCAGGACTGGACCAACGAGGTTGTCTATAGATTTATTGAACCCTCAAGTGTTTTGTTCCTGTTTCTATACCTCTTCACCCTTATTTAAAAACGAAGTTTAAAATTAAACTGCAGTTGATCCTTAGTTGAGTCTAACTGTCTCCTACTAAAGTTAAACTCCAACACATGTGTAATTGGAATATATCGTCCCCCCAGTCAATTTAACACCACAAACTTCATAAACTCCATTAATGAAATGTTATCTAATTTAAAAAGTATAAAAATATATTCCTGTGCGGAAATATAAACATTGACACAGCGACGAACTGTAATGATAATCGTAAATGAAATGAAATGAAATTTTATTCAGCACTTGGGTATTAACATACACTTGTACTTGTCAAAGTCACAATGCAGTACATAAACATAGTGAATAGTAAAAAGTTACAAAAACAAAATATTAATTTGTCAGTCCGTGCGGTTTGTTTTATCGCATATATTTACTGAAATCCTTACATAAATAATAATTTACTAATCTATTATTTTGAAATTTAGTTCTACTATAATAAAATTAAAGAATGGAAGACTAAAGCAAAAAGACGAAATTCTAAATGAGGGTGTGATCACATGCACGGGATCACCGATCACGCGTTAATGGGCCAAAGCGATCCTCGCCGCTGAGGAACCTACCCTAGCTAGCCTGCGGCTTTCTCTAGTTACCTAGGTGGACGACCCGGAGAAGAAAGCCACAAAGAAACTCCGGGCTTGCTTTTTTCGTGTTCTTTTGCTTTCAGTTTACGATTTTTTTTTAAATGTCATGTATTTTACTTACATTGGGATTGGTTGTTATGTAGTCTAATGCACGCACAGAACCGTTTTCATCCAGTGAATCATAATAAAATAAATAAGCAATAGCATTCAATTTCACTCAAGCACATAGAATATCCTCTTGCTAGACGAAAAAACGGTGGGTGGATCCGCGTACATTTACAAAATTAACAAGTCACACGAAGTCTACCAGAGGCGAAAAAATAAAAATAAAATATGAGTACGCCAACAGCAGTTAGCGTATGTACGAATATCTCAACTTACTGGCAATTCACGGCTTGCTCGCAGGACATAGTGTTCCTACTCATGATCGAACTTGTTTGGACCATATGATGGTCAAAACCAAAAATGAGGCTATATGCCTTGTTTTTGAATCGTCGATCACAGACCACGCGAGTGTGGCTCTTAGTTTTAATACTAATACCCATCCGAACTTTAATAGCAACACTTATTATTCTATTAACTATTTAGGTCTAGACGAAGATATACGAATTATTGATTTTCAGCCCATTTTTCATTGCACTGACGCTAATATTGCAACGGATCGGCTACTATCATATCTATCTGGCGCCATCAAGAGAAATACATTTGCAAAAAACCACTCTACTACTACACTACCCATGGTTGACTGATGCATTTACGCCTAGGAGGTTTTTTTGCAAATGTATTTCTACTTTTTCATGCACCGTAGGAGTCCTTTAGTGAAAGGACTCCTACGGTGCATGAAAAACAGGGATAACCTATACAAAAAATGTAAGCGGAACCCAGGCAACGATATTATTAAAAATACTTATAAACGTTATCGCAATTTTTGTAATTCTCTTTTAAAAAAGATTAAACGTAATTATGAGAAACAAGAAATCCAGGAAGCTAGAAGTAACAAAAAACGATAATGGGAAGTTATCAAAAACATAAGTGGCATGAATAAAAAAATCGTAACCCAATCATCCAATCTTGTTAATCCTGTAAACCCCGAAAATAGTATTAATACTGTTAATAAATATTTTGCGAATATTGGAAAAGAACTTGCAGAAATAATTAGGTTATCTAATATAATTCATCATCATTTTGTCATAAATCGTTTTTTATTCTTCCTACTGATGAAAGGGAGGTATTTATACTTATAAATAATTTAAAAGATAAATGCGCTGCAGGTATTGATCAGATTTCGGGTAAAATACTTAAAAGGTACGTCACCGAACTCACTTCTCCCATCACTCATATCTGCAACCTGGCTTTATCCACAGGGACTTTCCCTAGCGCTTTTAAAGCCTCCATAATTATACCGGTCCATAAAAGTGGGGATAGAGATTGTGTTGAAAATTACCGGCCAATATCACTACTACCTACGTTGTCTAAGATCCTAGAACGACTCATTAACAGTAGACTTATTAATTATTTAGAAACAAATAATCTTTTATCAGCTGCTCAGTATAGAATAGAATAGAATAGAATATATTTATTGTCTTAAAGTGTGGTACAGTGAGTTCTTAAATTTAAAATTACAGAGCCATAACACTTTGTCATATTAATGACATGACATAATTAAAAATATAAAAATATGAATAAAAAACAAAAATTCCAAAAAAAACACAAAACAACACAACAATCTTAATTGACAAAATAAAATAATAATAATAATAATGATGAATAAAATTAAAAATAACAAATTAGATTATTCATGATTGAAATAAATTAATAACATTTTACTTTCTTACAATAAAATTATTTTTAGGTGACAGTATAATTAGTACATTTCAGTATCATTATATATTTTTATTTATTTTCTTGTGGTGAAAAGATCCGTTACAGAATAAAAATTCATTTTTAAAAGCCATTTGCGCAGTTCTTTAGAAAAACGTTTGTTGGGTAACTTTTTGATTTCATCTGGAACTGCATTATATACTTTAATACACATAGCATAAGAGTTTTTTTGAAATAATGTAGTTTTTGGCCTAGTGTCTAAAACCAATCTGTCCGGCTTTCTTGTATTTCTCGGGAAAATGTCTGATGCTTTTTTGAATATTTCTTGGTTTTGTTTAACGAAATTACATAGTTCCAGTATATACATCGATGGAAGAGTCAATATTTCCAGTTCTTTAAAGACTGGCTTACAAGATTCGTAAGGTCGTAATCCAACCATTGCACGCACACACTTTTTCTGTACAATAAATGCCTTATTAATATCTGTAGAGTTGCCCCATATCAACAGGCCATACTTAAGTACCGAAAACACATAGCCATAGTAAGCTGCTAGGAGTGTTTTTTGATTTGAGGTTTTGCGCAGCTTATATAGAACATACACAAATCTATTAAGTTTATCACAGACCTTTGCCACGTGTGCTTTCCAATTACATCTGTTGTCAAGTGTGACTCCCAGAAAGTTTGTACATGATACTTCACCGATTAATTGATCCTCAAATTTTACATTAATATTATTATGTCTAGTATGTGAATTATTCTTAAATTGAGTATAATTAGTTTTATTAAGATTAATTTGTAAATTATTATTATTGAGCCATGATATTACTTCATTAATTATGTCATTTAATTCATTCTCTATGTCAAAATTTTTATCTTGAGATATTACTATAGAAACGTCATCAGCAAAAAGCGTGCATTCATACTTAGTTATATTAGGTAAGTCGTTAATGTAAAAGAGGAACAAAATAGGGCCCAACACACTCCCTTGGGGAACACCAAATCCATTTGTAATATATTTGGACTTATAATTTATTAATTCCCCTTCATTGTTCAAGTTTGCGATCTCTACACATTGTGTCCGATTTCTTAGATAAGAAGACATCCAATTTAGCGCTGGTCCTCTGACCCCATACATTTCTAATTTCTCCAAAAGTAGTTCGTGGGAAACATAGTCGAATGCTTTGGACATATCAAAAAATACAACAAAAGTCTTCTTTCGGTCATCTAGATTTTTGATGATTTCATTAACTAAGTTAAAACTTGCCAGTGTAGTCGATTTGTTTCTCTGAAATGCATATTGGTGACTTCTAATTATGTCAAATTTATTTATAAAACTAACAAGCCTTCTTTGCATCGCCTTTTCAAATATTTTTGCTAACACTGGAATAAGCGTGATTGGACGATAATTTACAAGTGATTTTTTATCACCTTTTTTAAACAAAGGTTTAACGATTGAAATCTTTAGTAAATCCGGAAAACACCCACCCTCAAAAGAAAGATTTACCAGGTGTGTTAGAACTGGCGCTAGTTCAATATTACATGACTTTACCACCTTTGTGCAGATTTCGTCATACCCTACAGCAGAGGTGTTGTTTAGGCTATTTATAATATTGTAGATATCTCGAATATCGTAGGGTTTTAAAAATATGCTGTGTGGTGAAATATTTTTATAAGTTTGTTGGCCCTTTTCGGACGTTTTAGTCATCTCTACAAGGTAATTATTAAACACATTTGCTATTTCGGTAGGATTGGTTAAAATTTGATCATTATATCTGATCTCAGTAATATATTCAGTGGTTTGTATTTGCTCTGCTTCGTTTTTTATAATATTCCAGGCTGCTTTGCATTTGTTTTTAGCAGATGCCAAAATTTGTTCATTAGATATTCTCTGCGCCGTATTGAAACATCGACGAAGCAATCTATTATACGTTTTGTACCGAGATTTACAGATTTCAGATTTTTCCTTATAGTGTATATAACGAAGATACCTTTTAGTCTTACAACTTTTTTTAAGACCTTTTGTTATCCATTTTGGTGACAAAGTATACATTTTTATTTTTCGTTTCATCGCAGGAAAACACAATTTATACAACAAACTTAATTCGTCATGAAATAGTCTAAACGCAATGTTAATATCATCTGCCTGAAAAACCGATATAAAACTCAAACTTTTAATGTACTCTCGAAATTTGACAATGTTCTCATCACTGTAATCTCGTTTCATTACGTAGTAAGTCTCCAATTGTAATTGTTTCTTGGTAATTGGTATATTTAACATTTGCGCTGTATTATGGTCAGACAGTTCGAAATTGCGTGTGTTTCCCGATGCAGATCTAACGTTACTAATCAAGTGATCAATGCAGGCTTCATTCCGTGTAGGCACGGTAATATGAAAGTACATATGGAAATTTTTAACAATATCAGTAAGTTCTAATGACTCTTTACTCTCCTTTAACGTATTAATATTAAAATCGCCTGCCAAGATAATCTGCTTGTTCCTATATCGATTTAACCTATATAAAATATCATTCAGACCCTTTAAAAATACAAAAGCGTTGGAGGTGGGAGTACGATAAAAACAGAATATTACCAAATTATGTTCAGTGATTTCAATACCACAGCATTCCATACTATTTTCGCAAGCATAATCATTTAAAAATGAAACTTTTTTAAAGCTTAAATATCGTTTTATAAAAATACAGACCCCGCCTCTCTTCTTTTTTCTACAAAAAGAATCTGCTAAAAGATAACTATTTAAGCTCATATTTTTTTCACTACCGCTACTCACAAAAGTCTCTGATAAGCACACAATGTCTGGGTCTTGTTTTTCGTCTCGCAAACTGTTCAATACAATTTCAAGCTCACTTTTTTTCCGTAGAAAGCTTGCTATATTTTGATGCAGGACTCTTATGAAATTATTAGGTTCGAAAAAACTCACCCGACACTTCCTTATTTGTGCTGCATTTCATTTTGTTTGTTATGTTAGTGCATATTTTTTGAAAGTAGAATGGGATTGTGCCTCTTTTGGGCAAAGACGATATATTTACATTGTGCGATAAGTGCTTTGGTTGTGTAAACTTATTTACAGATTTTATTTTATGAAAATTGAGAAACAAGCTATCATAGTCAAACTGGTTTAAGACTGAATTTATTTCGTTACCTAATTCTATTTTATTAATATATTTTGAATGGTAATAGTTATTATCATAATAGTCAATAAATTTACAATTGGAAGAATTATTACAAATCATTTTTAACATATGATTTAATTTATTTTCATTAATATATTTATTTTTCGAGACCTTGGATACCTGTGGATCGAGTGATTCGAGACCTATGGATTTCGAAGGGGTAAATCGACCAATGACGCAGTGCATGAGCTCCTAAACTCTGTAGTAACTGATATGGATGCCAGGAAAAAATGTCTGACTGTATTCCTAGACTTGGCCAAAGTGTTTGACACGGTCTTTATCCCTTATCAATAAATTACACAGACTTGGTATACGAGGAGTGGCTCTAAAATTATTAGAAGACTACTGTAAGCACACTCGCAGCTGCAAGAGGTATTTCTATACGGGATCTAGGGAGATCTTCTCAATGATAACACATGTATTCACAAACAATCACTGATTTTATTTAAAATAATTATATTAGATTCACAATGTTTACTTTAGCACACCATTTTTATAACTATTGACAAACATCAATCAAACGTAACACCATGCTTTTTATTTGATTCGAATTCTATTCTCATTTTAAAAGCTATGTTTAGTTATTTTTATAAAATGACCAGAGCTACTAGCTATCTTGATAAAAGAGGTTTTATTCTATAGGAGGGCAGGTAATATCATTACATCACCCCCTCCCCAAAAAAAAATTTTGGAAGTCTTGAAACACTTCCAAAATTCTGTTACCTTCCTACATTATAACTGTCTACCTATGTTGGGAGTTATCAAATACATAGGTGCAATAAAAAAGAGTAGAATTGAACCCAGGACCCACTGAAAGTCTAGCAAATGGGAGTATGAGTCCGACTTGCTCAAAGTATAAAAAAAACCAACCAAAAATTATACTTTCAAGGCCCTAATTCTACTTTCCTAACACTAGCTAAACACTACCTAATTATAGCTATCCTAGCTAAAATAAAATATTAGTCAACCTTCACACACAAAAGCTTCAATGATCATACTTGGTCCTATCACCAAGTAAAAGTACAGAAATAAAAAAAAAATTAAAATAATTACAACTTTTAACCATTTAAATAAATCATAAATTAATGATCTGAAAATAATTATTTTAAAAGGGCAAACTTAATTATAACAACTGGTTAAAAGTTTAATCCAAATTAAATTATTACAACAGTTGACCGTTCAACTAAATTATTAATGATAATCTGAAATAATTAATTAGAACAAGTGGTTAAAAATTAATTGAAGCATGTATAAAAGTTGGCTAATGGCTATCCTATTATAAAACCTAACTGCTAAACTATCCAAAATAATTGATAACAAAAAGATATTAATCTTATCAATCAAGGATGGGGTTCCAGAGAGTCAGGACCATGATGGAAGATCATATACCAACCAAGATTAATGAAAAATAAATATCTCATTTATACCAATTAACCTACCCTATCATCTATTTGTCCCCCGACATGAAAATAAAAGTGTTAGGTAGAACAGAATACCCATCAACATCATGGAGTCCATGAGGTTCTCCCACATCTATCGGCTACTATGTGCTAGATGTGTGATGCCAATGAATAATTAAATTCTATCACCCACTCTTAACTATTGACGGAAATATCCCCTTAATCTACGCTTCACCCATTTCCTAACTCCCTATCTCTACCTGGATATTTACTTCTTGTAAATCCCGTTATTCATTTTCCGATCTTCCATCATGTCCATTGTGGTTGCACTGGATTCTCTAAACTGGAACACCGCCCCTGGTCATCGTTGCTCTCGTACGTTTCACATGAAAACAAAATTTATGCGCGAAAGTATATTCATATATTTGACAAATAAAATAAAATTGTAAGTATAAACATTCTCATCAGTAACACAAGTAAACGGCTTATCTATTCTACCACTGCCATAACAACAGCAATAAAACTCACAGTCTTATCGCAGCGCCATCTATCGGGTCTATTAACAAATCTAAGTCATCGAAAGACATTTGATTGGATGCAAAAAAAATTATCCAAATAAACATAAAATTAAATTATTGTTACTAAAAGAAAAAAAAAATAGATAGGGCTTGGTAGTAGAATGGTGAATTTAAAGTTTTATTTAATTTTCAAATTTTTTTTTTTTTTTTTTTTTTTATTAAAGGCAAATAGTAGTGGTTCACCCTTAAACTTAAGGTAAAAAAAAAAATATTCGCCAGATATTCATACGAAATTTTATGCGAATCGGTCCAGCCGTTTCGGAGATGTTTGGTCGCAAACACCGTGACATGATAATTCCATATTTTTGATGTAATCTATAAATGTCGTGTGTTTTCTGGCATAAACAACATAATAACAGGACTTGGTTAGTCTAGGAGGCTTTCATTGCTTCTCCAGACAATGAACATCCTGTGTGTGTGCCCCAAAAACGACTCTTTTCAGGGTAACACCTGAGAATCATATAGCAGCGCCACTTATACATCATCACCACCAATTAAATACGTCATCATAACCAGTATTAACATTATGAAAATATTTGGGCTACGCCCATGTCCAGCAGTGGACAACATTAATATTATAATTTTATGCTAATCGTACAATGTTAAATAAAAATAACGGAATAAATAAAATAACTCTCATTAGACATAGGAGCCCAGCATATCAAGTATTTATTCAAATCTCCCTTGTCTGGAATGATTTCATCCGATTGATATGTACTGTGTCGGATCTATTCCGTCCAGGCTTTCGCACCACATAAGTGACATCACTTACACGTCTAACCACCACCCATGGCCCTACAAATAACCGTTGTAATTTGAAGTTCTTACCAGAAATTCGTCTCGGAGTGTACAAGAGCACCAGATCTCCCGGCTGGAACTCTCGCCTTGACGCTCGCCTGTCGTGGCTGGACTTCTGTTTCTGCTGCGCCTGGGTTATGTTGTTTACTGCTTGTGTGGCTAGGTTTTCCAAAGCAATTCTTTTCTCATCTACAGACATATAATTATGTACGTTATTTGTTGACAGATCCATATCTAACACTGTGCGCGGTTCTCTACCATACATGAGTAGATGTGGAACAATTCCGGTGGAAGCCTGTCTACTGGAATTGTATGCATACGTTACCAAAGGTACAAAGTGACACCAATTTCTCTGGTCAGCAGCAACAAATTTAGATAACATAGATAATAAAGTTCTATTAAACCTTTCGACTAATCCATTAGTCATTGGGTGAAACGCACTTGTTAGAACTGCTTTAGCTCCAAACAATCTGATGACTTCTTGTACTATATGGGCTGTGAACACCGTCCCTCGGTCGGAAATTATCTCTCTAACGCCTCCAAATCTGCAAAAAATCTCTTCAGTCAAAAATTCCATGATAACATTCGATGTCGCTCTAGGAACTGCTTTACACACCGCATACCTAGAAACATATTCTAAGGCCACTATAATAAATTTGTTACCTCTATCTGAGACACGAAAAGGACCCAAGACATCTATCCCCACCTTTTCCATCATACTGGTAACGGAGATAGGCATCAACTCAGCAATTTTCTGCGTTCCTTTTCTCTCCTGACAAGGAATGCATGTGCGAATATATTTTTCAATTTCTTTATCCGCTCCATACATAAAATAACGGACCCTGAACTTACCTAAAGTTTTAGCCAGCCCCAAATGGCCCCCTAGCCATGGGTCGTCGTGTATCTCCTTCATAACATCCTGGAACAGAGATTTTGGAAGGACAACCACCTCACGTACCGAGCTATTTCTATATACCCGTTTATATAAAAGACCATTATTGATATAGAAGCCTCTATATTCTCGACCCGACTGTAAAATATTCATAATTCTAATACATACATTATCTTGCCGCTGTCCCTCCTAAAATGACACAAATTCTATTTTAAATACCTCTAAACCGTCGTCCATAGGTTTCTCCTCATCGACATTAGAGTCCTGTCTTATTGATAATGGATTTCTACTCAAAAAATCTGCCAAAATATTATCCTTACCTCTGCAAAAAACAATTTCAAAATCCCATTCTTGTATCGCCAGAGCCCATCGTGCTAATCGACCAGATGTGTCCTTTCTTGACTGCAACCAGCACAATGCTTTGTGATCTGTGGCTATCTGAAAAGAGGAACCCCAGAGATATGTTTTAAAATATTTTAACGCCCAGACTAGAGCTAAACACTCCTTCTCCGTAGTCGAATATCTGGTTTCCGTTTCCGATAACTTTCTTGAAGCATAAGCTACCGGGTGCATTTGCCCCTCATGACTCTGCAATAATGCTGCTCCCAGGGCACCGTCACTGGAATCAACCATTATACGAGTCACCACCTTTGGATCTGAGGAAAAATAACGTAATATTGGAGGATTACATAAAATTGTCTTCACTTGCTTAAATGACCGCTGACATTCAGTTGACCAATCAAATTTGACTCCCTTCTTTAATAATTTTGTCCAAGGTAAAGTGACAAAATTCTTAACAAATTTCCTGTAATAAGAAAAAAGACCTAATAATTTCCTTACATCCTTGGTGTTTTTGGGTGCTGATACTTCCCGAATAGCCTCCAATTTGGTCGTGTCTGGCTTAATTCCTTCTCTCGAGATATGGTAACCCAAGACGCAAAGCTCCGTTAAACCAAATTGACATTTCGATGATTTAAATGTCAGATTCGCCCTTCTGAAACGTACAAATAATTCTTTTAATGCTTCTAAAAATTCATGGAATGTTTCACCGTAAACTATAATGTTATCTACATAAACTATTGCGTTTTTGAAACGTAGATCTCCTATAACACGATCCATCATACGCTGAAACAAAGCCTGACTCGATTTTAAACCAAAAGGAACTACGTTAAAGGAATATAACCCTGACGCCGTGATAAACGCTGTTTTATGCTTCCCTTCTTGTATACTAGTTTGCCAATAACCGGAATTCAAATCTAACTCCGCAAAGAATCGAGCCTTAGATAAATATCCAATTAGATCATCAATTGCTGGAATGGGGTATCTATCTGAAACAATTTTTTTTGTTTAGCTTCCTATAATCAACGCAGAATCGCCATGAACCATCGCTTTTCTTAACCAAGACGACCGGTGAAGCATAAGGGCTATTTGATTCTTCTATGACACCCAACTCCAACATTTCTTGAACCTGTTCATCAATGATTTTACGCTGGGCTGGTGAAACTCTGTAAGGTAGAGAATTAACCGGTTGCTCGTCCGTGGTTTCGATATTAACTTTGATAATATCACAGCGGCCCAATCTGTTCAATTTTTTAAAAGAAAATATGTCTATACTACTATTCAATAAATTTACTAACTCTGCCTTATGCTCCGACTTCAAATTTTTGCCCAAAACAAAATTGCATTCGCTTTCTAACGAGAAGTCAATTGTGTTTTTCAATCCTGAAAAATAATTATAATCACTACGTGATAAATCTACATAGTTTTTTTTCGTAATGTCTGTCACAGCGGATGATTGACATTTGACATTGCTGTCAGAAAAAAAAGAAGTACAAATTTCTTTTGAATTAAGATTTTCAGAAGAAGCCCGATTTTTTGTTTTTCGACCAAATTCTACGCTGTCTTTGCCGATCGTGACCTTACCTTTTGAAAAGTCCATAATAACGGCATACTTGCCCAAAAAATCTTGACCTAAAATTAAATCACAAGCTAGATTTTCTACAACATAAATATTAATATTAAATTCTTTATCAACAATATAAAAATTAAACTTAGCAGTTCCTGCCGTATTAATGTGCCTGCCGTCCACCCCTCTTATCACGCCGTCTGCAGCCCCTGATAATTGTAAATCCAACCGACATGCTAATGTACGTGACATACAAGATATTGTGGCTCCTGTGTCTAAGAGAGCCGTAAAGGATAGGGTCTTACATGAAACATGCAAATAAGGCGCTTTATCTCTATTATTAAAACAAAAATTCAATACTTCCCCCGTTTGAGTGCCATTTTCACACGTCGCCACGTTCTGCTGACTGGAAACGGCTGCCTGATGCGTGACGTTCATGGCCGCCGAGGTTCGTTTCCCTCCTGGCGCCGTACATCTTGAGTGAGGGGCTGTCCTCTCGATCGTAATGCATACGGTGAACGTTCTGCTCTCGCATGCATGGGCGATGTCGTGTAGTGTCTCATACTACCTGATGGGGGTGTGTAGAATCGATCTTCATTATTTGAAGGCATCATATCTCCCCTACCTCCCCTATTTTTTTGGGAATGATCCACCATAATCGGTATATTGGTTTGTTTCAAATCGCTCATATTATAAACGTCTTTAAGCTGCATGATTAATTTTTTTAATTCTTTTTTGTCCTGTATCAATGATGTGGCTAATTTATTTCTGAAGAAGGGTCCTGATGATTTTATAAATTTTATTATAAATTTTTTTTCGTCTTTCATTTCTGCTCTGTATGCCAATTCTTGTAATCTATAAAAATATTCGATGATGTTCTCTTTTTCGCCTTGTTTTGCTAAAAAAAATCGTTCTACGTAGTCCACTATCGGTGGGAATTCTTCTAAGAGTAGCTTCTCAACTTCGGCAAACTCTGTTGCTGTCTCTTCTATAGTTTTGTAAAATGATGACGCCGGACCTTGTAGGAAAGACGGGAAAATCGCAATTTTATCTTCGTCTGTAAATTTTTTAATAATAGCCAATTTTCGAAACTGTTTTAAAAATTCTTTTGAATCCTGTTCTATGCCATTGAATAATTTTACTTGAACGTTTGTCGATTCCATGGTTTCTTCTTTTCTTTTTAGTTTTCTTGTTTAATCTCTCTCCCCTTTGAAAACTTCAAAATCTTTTCAAATAACCAAAGGCGCCTACCACCATGTAAGCACACTCGCAGCTGCAAGAGGTATTTCTATACGGGATCTAGGGAGATCTTCTCAATGATAACACATGTATTCACAAACAATCACTGATTTTATTTAAAATAATTATATTAGATTCACAATGTTTACTTTAGCACACCATTTTTATAACTATTGACAAACATCAATCAAACGTAACACCATGCTTTTTATTTGATTCGAATTCTATTCTCATATTAAAAGCTATGTTTAGTTATTTTAATAAAATGACCAGAGCTACTAGCTATCTTGATAAAAGAGGTTTTATTCTATAGGAGGGCAGGTAATATCATTACACTACCTTACGAACAGAACTCAAAAGGTTCGCATAGGAAATTGGTCAAGGAACGAGGTATCTATCAAATTCGGTGTGCCACAAGGTAGTATACTCAGCCCTACATTATTCTTGACCTATATAAATGACCTTTGTGAGTTGCGGATAGATATGGGAAAGATAGTTTCTTTTGCCGATGATACTGCCCTATTTTTTAGCGGTAGTAGCTGGGAAGAGGTATTTAATGCGGCTCAGAACGGCTTTAGTAGGGTCCGGGAGTGGCTACAAAACAATATGCTGACCTTAAATGTGGATAAAACCAAGTATATTTCGTTTGCATACAAGGCTAATCTACAACCTCCTCCAAATCTCACCATTAAGGCTCATTCTTGTCTCCACCAAGATTCTTCTAAATGCTCTTGTTCCATCCTGCAGAAGACTGATAATATTAAATACCTTGGTATCGTTATCGATCAATGCCTTACGTTCAAATCTCACCTCAAAATGCTTGTCACTCGCCTTCGCAAACTAATTTATATTTTTAAGAATTTGAGAATTGCGGTTGATAGAAAAATCATTAAGATGGTTTACTATGCTCTGTGCCAATCACTAATCGACTACTGTATTATTTCATGGGGGGGTGCAGCTAAAACCCACCTGATAGAGGTTGAAAGGGCTCAGCGTTCAATTCTAAAGGTAGCAGCTGGACTTCCGTTTCGCTACCTTACTGTACAATTATATAGATATTGGGACATACTGACAGTAAGACAAACTTTTATTCTCCAGATCCTACTGAAAAAACATTCCGATACAAAGTATGATGCCGACCTTCTAAGAGATAAGCGTCGCAAAGGAACAGTTTGTCCTCGTCAGATCCTGAATTCGGCTATGTCTCACAAATTCTTCTGTTTTCTTGGCCAATATCTTTATAATAAAATTAATACTATATTAGACATATACCCTCTTAATAGTTTACGCTGCAAAAATTCAATCATATGTTACCGCAAATCTCTCGACTACCAAAAAACGATATTAAAAAGAAATTGCTTTTTTCATTCACGTTCTAAAACTGACACAGCACACACACACACACACACACACACACACACACACACACACACACACACACACACACACACACACACACACACACACACACACTCACACTCACACACTCCTTTCACATATAATCCCTAATTCTCATATATGTACTACTTTTGGTTATTAATTTATTTGTTTATTTTTTGTTTATAAAATCAAAAGTATATTTTCATTAACAATAGAATCTGCATGTAGTGTAAAGATACTTTGGACTCAATGTTGTCATGTTAGCAAGTTGACCGCTGGTGGGCCTGGTGACCTGTAATTCAGGTTTCTCCAAAACCTACAATAGGCACCAGTCTCTCACAAAGTTAGGTTCTAACTTAGTACCCCAACCATAATTAAGATGTATTTGTTTTAATTAGAGCCTGTATTTCTTTGTGAAGCGAAAATAAAAAAAATTTGAATTTGAGTCGAAAACCATCCAATGAGATTGCTTGATCCATAGCTCAACTGCAGTTTAACTTACGACTTCGTTTTTAAATAAGTGTGTAAGAGTTTACATTATATCCAAAGTTATGTGTATATGTATATTCATTTGAATCGAAATCGTTTACCTATTGGAAGTTATTCTTTTTCCAGAAATTGTTGAAACTAGAAGCTCAGTACTTCAAGATTATCGACGGCTCCCACATGGAGATCACATTTGTGGCACAAAATGTGTTGGATGAGGACAGTGAACCATTTGACATAGTGCTCCTTTTGGACTACAGGGTCTATGATATAAGGCCCAAGCAGTACTCTTTCAAGGAAAACGGTAGATAATCATCTGTTTCAATGTTATTATTATTTGTTTAATTCTACACGTGGAATACGACATTCACGCAGCAGAATTTCAAATGTCATCATCATCAACCTAATATCGTCCACTGCTGGACATAGGCCTTACCTTAATGTTTAATGACTGTCAAATATATTTCAGAGCTCCCGGAAGGCGCGGCCGACGTACTGAGGGAACAGTGCGTTTTGTTCAAGCGAAATCCTCTGGCCAAGGCTTTCAAGGAAGTCTTCATCGATAGTGCAGGGCCTTACAAGCTTGTTGAACAGGTGCATTTCATTTTATAAGACCCGTAGCCACGATAGGCTCTAATTCTTTTTAAAATTAGTGTTTGAACTTATGTAATATAGTTTAAATTGATTATGGATGTGAATCTGGCTAAGAGTTAAATCTCTAAGGCAGTAAGCTAATTTTATGTTGAAGCTTTTGTATGACTGTAATTAATGTAATCTGTATGTAATGTATGTGTATCTGAATGTAAATAATCTTAGTCATCGAATTCTAATTTATGTTCAGAAATAAAAAATGACCAATCAACAAACGTGGCCGATGACGACTGTAGGGGAGTACATGATTCAGCGCGCTTGCTGTCGAGTAGAACCGAGCAAACCCAATACAGCATCATCGATTCCAGCGTGACGATCACTTACATTCACTCCTCAGCAAAATCGCGCTTAACTAAAAGTTCATACTTGTATATCAGGCTAATGTTTCTCGATCCTTTTGATACGACCGTAAGAATATATTGAAAGGTCCGACCGACCGGTCCAGTCAGCTTTACTTAAATCACAGGATTCAGCGCGCTTCTATCTCGCTTGTGTGTATTTAGATGTTTTATGTCAACACATTTGAATTTGTGCCTCGGTTATTCTGACATTAATATACTAAAATTCTTGCTTGGTTTACTTAATTTTTAGATGCACATGTGGGGTAAATGTGCATTCAAAAGGTAACAAACCTATTTATTAAATTCACCTCTTACTA
Organism: Pseudoips prasinana; assembly: GCA_951640165.1. NCBI lineage: Eukaryota > Metazoa > Arthropoda > Insecta > Lepidoptera > Nolidae > Pseudoips > Pseudoips prasinana. The sequence goes on from OX621236.1 coordinate 8,360,574, forward strand.
TTTTTTAGAGAATTATTTTAGGAACGAGAACCGGTATAGGACCGACGGCTATACGTGCTCTCCGAGGCCCGGGGGTGTAGTACCGCCAACTCCCAGCCTTCGAATAGACACTGACGAATTATCTTGGCAGAAAGATCCCAAAATCACTTTTTGGTCAGGGCCGGGATTGTACCCAGTGGTTCAACACGCTACCGCCAACTAACCTTCAAGATCTGATCTACTACTACTAATACATTCTGACCATAAATTAATTACATTACATTGGAGTGTATTTTGTTTTTGTTATTAGGTGGGTGTCCGAACAATGCCACAGCCGCGCCATCCCCGGCGCATGCGTCCGAACAAACACCACTACAACAACGACGACACTTTCATGCCTGAAGACTGCACCGACATCAGCGACGAGGCGGACGTCGAATGACATTCATATTAATGGTATTAAGTTTAGACCTACATATGTCCAACATAATCAATAATGTTTCAGACATCTTTCAAATCTTTTTGTATAAATTTAAGTGCGGGTGGGAATCGAACCCACGACCACGGGGTATCCGGCCCCATGTGCGGTAACCGCTCCGCCACCGCACCGTGGTACTGGCACTTCGAGTTTATACAATCCATTCGATATTTTTAGGTTCAATTCCCACCCGCACTTAAATTTATACAATTCATTTTACAAATGTCTGATGTTTTCAGTATAGCATGTTTAAAATGCTAAAAATAATAAAATCGTAGGAAAGTCAAAACTGTACATTGAATATTTTTTTTAAAGGATACTTGGGGCGTGATCTACAATCGATATCGTAGCCAAAAATATAGTCTAGAATTTTTGTCTGTTTGTCTGTATGTATGTCCGGGGTAGACTCAAAAAGTACAGCATGGATTTACTTAAAATTTGGCATGAATATTACTAAGAGGTCGGGTCAACATATAGGGCACATATTATCACGCTATCACCCACGGGGGAGGAGCTGCTATAATTTATAAAGTCTAACGCGGGTAAAACTGCGGGGCACAGCTAGTAATCAATAATGTTCAATCTTGTGTTGGTCGCATAAGTAACCCCTGTATACAATGATTCGGTGTTCATATAAACCATAATCGAAATTGTTTTGTTTATACGTTAATTTTTAAAGCTAATTTATTCAATGACACGTCACGTTATCCAAGAATTTGCAAATATTGACTGAGAAATTGATGTTCGGAACAGTATTGTTACAATATATATATATAAGTAAACATACATGTATTGTCGCTTACAAACTGCGTTAGCGTTTGACGTATAATATGTTATGAACCATTGTAACTTACATGTGAATAAACAATAAAAAAAACATGATTAAAATACACATAGTAAATCTATCTGTTTATAGCAGAATAGCTGTGCGAATTCTATGTTTAGTTGATTGATGATAACGAATTAAATAAATTGCATTTATTCAGCGTTAGGACATTTATGTGTATAAAATAAGTATTTATGTAAACCTGTAATAGTCATTTATTTTCTACATTATGATTCTCTCAATTAAATTATATGTTTTAACGGTTACTCAGCATTTGTGTTATTTTTCAAAACGCAAACTTTGCCTCTGATTCTATGCAACACTAACTAAATAATATTTTTAAAATGTATCTTTTTAACACAACTCTACACACTACTCACAACTCTATAAAAACGACAATTATTTTTAAAGTTTATAATCCTATATAAATTTATATAAAGAATTATCTAAATTTGTATTGTAGTTTATTCTTTATGAGTAAAAATTAAACATTTTGGAATTACCATCTATATTTCCCCTTGTGACATTTTATGACGACTTAATGACATAAAGTTTTATGAATTTAATTATATTATACTTTGACTGATATGTCGTAATACAATTTTATGTGACTTATAAATTATGTGCGACTAATAATAATAATATATTTAATTCAGACAAAGTCCATAGTGTGTTAGTAAACAATTTCCTTAAAAAATATTGTTAGTAAACATAAATAACTAACTCACATTAAACAGAAACATGTAGCTGCATCCATCTCCTCATCATAGGGGACTCCTATCCCTATCTACAAACACGCTTAGGATAGTGTTGGTGCTGCCACGGATACGTGTCATCAAGGAAGCGCACCTTTTTCGCATGATAGCTGCAAACCCGTCAATACGCGTCTCGGCGAACATCCCTGACGCACTGCACCGCCACGGCAGCCCCAGCAGTACCCTAAGCGCGTTGTTATATTGGACACGCAGGTCGCTGTATGCCCTCTGACTATATCTGGTCCACAGGCTACACGTGTAGAATGACTGGCAGTATGCTTTAAATAGCGTTATTTTCACTGAGTTTGTACATCGTGCAAACCTGCGGGCCAGCATGTTACAGCGAACAGCCAGCGACCTACGTTCTCTGTCTATATCAACAACATCTTGTAAGTCGTCGGTGACCCAGTGGCCCAAGTACCTAAACCTTTGCACCCTACACAGGGGAGTGCCATAAAGTGACACGTCTGGAAGTGTTGGGTAGGTATTATTCCCTTTCGCTTTTTTTTACGTTATACTTGAGCCCATGAGTCATCGCATAAGACTCACATATAGTGAGGTGTCGCCTCATAGCACCAAGTGAAGGTGTCAAAAGGACAGCATCATCAGCATAATTGATATTATTTATGCAAATCCCATCGACACGACACCCTATACCTACCGGTGCTGCTTAGCTCCACGATAAGTTGGTTTATATAGAGGCTGAAAAGTCTAACCCCACAATCCAGCCTATATATTATTATGTCAGAGACGGTCCCTAACCACTTTACGCTATTGCATTGCCTATTATACCAATATTTAAATAGTCCTGTTATTTCTCTGGGTACATTTGTATCATTTTCCATTTTCTGCCACAGCACATCAAAACAAACAAGATCGAACGCCCGAGATAAATCCAGAAAACAACCAAAAACAGGTGTTTTCCTATCAGTATAGTATTGAACAGTCTGCTTGAGGGACATTAATTAGGTTTCAGGCCGGGGCCGGGTGGAAAGCCCCGACCTGAAACCAAATTGGGCGTCGTGCAGCTCAATGTGCTTAGCCAATTGTTGATCAAGCAGAAAAATCCGCCACGTTATCCAAGCAGAAAAAGCAGCGCTTAATTTTTTGTCGAAATTAGTCAAAATCGAAGGCATCAAACCAAAACTTTGTCAAAGCAGAAATAAAGAAGTTACAGGGGTTTTAAGTTGGCCGCGCGAACGTAACGTGGAGGATTGCGCGGACATGGAGATCTGAGCAACTACTTGGCATAGAGATCTAATTCTTTTTGTTAATTAAACATTTCATTTGTCAACAATTGTCGAAAAAAGAAGTATAAGACTAAGATGGTTATTTCACGAAATATTCACCTTGGAAGTTATGGCCGCGCAATCGTGCACTTGATGTTTCTTTAATCTCGATTATTTCTTCAAAACTTAAGATTTCATGCAGTAAAACTGTTACTAGAAGAAAGGTTTTAATATGCCCAAAGTACTGAAAGCATTTAATTCCACCAAAGTTTATTTAAACAAACGAAATCAAGCCAAAACAAAAGTTACGTGGCCGCGCAGTCGTAACGTTACATTGAACGCTAATATCTCATTATCTATAATTGTTAAGATTTTGGTGTGAACATCCATTTATTCTTAACATTAACCTCATCAGATTGACACATCGTTTTACCCCCAAAACAGTGTTCTACGCATGTAATCTCAAAAATGATGTTATCTGTTACAATGTTCGAGTAGAGTGACCATAATTTCCGCTTAATATGGGAATATCTTTTGCTCTACTACACGAAAATGTACCTGTTAGGAATAAGTGTTGTAGAATTGGCTAAAACAAAACAGTTTAATGCGCTTTCCCTTTTCCGTTTGTCAAACATTTTTTAAAAATAAAATAAAATAAAAAAGGTTTTTATTCACGTAGACTTTAAAAAAGCGCTTGTAAATAGTCAGAACATGTTTGTAGTAATATAGTTGTATACATTAGATATTATTTCTAGTAACATAGATATTTAGGTTCATCTTGTATGAAAACATTTATAAAATTTATTTTATTACAGAAATGATATTTAGCTAGCTCGTATCAAGTTATTGTCAAGAGATTATGTTTAATTATCTAGTTTAAGTCTAATATTTTTACTACATATTGTCAATTGTTCTGTCTATATTAAAGGTATTATTATTATGAACGGACCTTGTGTTAATAACGACGGTCGCGCTTTAATGCTACCACCGGATCCAATGCGCCCCAACTGAGAAGACCCAGCGAAACAAACTCAGTGGGTTCATCTACTACCGGTTTCAACACGACCCAGTTGAGACGGTCCGGCGAAACATACTCAAGCGGGCATGAACACGGGATTTGGTCCAATTAGAGTAATTATTTAGTAGGCAAACACAATATATGCTCGATCGGTTGTCTGAATGCTTATTATTTTAGATTATATTTAGGTATACAAAAGAAAAACTTCGAAACAATAACATTATTCATTTTGAGACAGAGTCAATAATTTTAAATTAAGTATATGATAGCAATCATTTACAGATAGTTCACGTAACACAGCAGATCAGTCATGTCTATATGGCTACAAGATCTCCAGCGAGCAATGTGCAGGTAGGAAGTGAGAGCCAGACGTCTTTGTCATCGATGTACTCTTTAGTGGTGTAATAACCCCTAGCTATAAGTATACGTTTAATATGTGTTTTAAAACTCTTGTCAGGCAGATCAGTAATTTGAGTAGGAAGCTTGTTATAAAACCTAATACAATTTCCTAAAAATGATTTATTAGTTTTGCTTACTCTAAAGCCTGGCATGGTTAGTTTGTTTTTATTCCTAGTATTTATATTATGCAGTTCACTTTTCTTTTTATAATTATGAATAATTTTTCTAACAAACATTATATTCTGATATATATATTCCGATGGCACAGTAAGTATATTTATTTCTTTAAACAAATTTCGCAATGAATCGCGACTGCCTAAACCATAAATGGCTCTGACTGCTCTTTTCTGCTATACAAAAATAGTACCTATGTCAGCCGCCGAACCCCACAGCAGAATGCCATACGACATAATGCTATGAAAGTACGCGAAATACACTAATCTAGCAGTTTGTTCATCTGACAATTGCCTTATTTTCCAGACAGCATAGGAAGCCGAACTTAATTAACGTTACGTTATGTTTTGTTATGTATTGACGAGTTATAATTTCATCTGTTTTTCATTTTGTTTCAATTTCAAATACTGTTGTTATTACAGTAATGGTACCTAATGACAACAGTATTTCTTGTGCTCGAGTTTCGACTATTTACGTTAAATCGATAAGTATAATTACGAATTCGCTGTGTGGTCACGGCGTAGAATATCGTCACCCCATCTCATCCCGTGGGGGAGCCCAGAAATTGTCCCGAGGGAAAACCTACCAGAGAACTGCCAGCAGCGTTTTTCTCCCTTAACTTTGGGGAGGATGCAACAGTGGACGTAATTTGGCTGACATGGTGAAGTAGGTATAAAGTTTTTACGGCCATAAATTATACGAAAATATAAAGCGATCGGAACAATTAAACGTCCCACATTTAGTTTCAAAATTAACATGTATTTCAAATTAGGAGCCAAATTTTCGTATGTTAGTAATGCTATATATAATTGAATGTACAGACGCCAGCACATCGAGCTACCCCAATCTGTCAAATTTCCGCAATTGAAAGTGAACCTTATACTTTTGTGATAAAGTTGAGAATCTATAAAAGAAATTTGACAGATTGTGGTAGCTGGAGTCTGTACATAATTTGAAATATAAATTTTCTCTCAAAATGGAAATAAATAGAAATACTATTCCGCATGTAATCCCTCCGTTCGAGTCAGCTTCGAGTTTTCGTAATTGTTATATTACTGCCTATTAACTGAGAACATTTTAAATTACTGGAGTACAAACAGCAATGTCGCGCCATGTGGAGACAGAACTAAGTTCCATTTTTTGGCATAGTTTTGTATGGCATGATTTGAACATGAGTATAGAAGAAAAGAATAGTGTATGGAAATGTTTTATCTTAGCCAATTCTACAAAAATTATTCGTAATAGGTACATTTCTGTCTAGTAGAGCAAAATATATTATATTAAACCGAAATTATGGTCACTCTGCTCGAACACTGTAAGAGATAACATTATTTTTGAGATTACACGCGTAGAAAACTGTTTTGAAGATTAATATTTTGAAGGTTAATATTAACAATAAATGGATGATCACACCGAAATCTTAAAAATTACAGATAATGAGATATTAGCGTTCAAAGTAACGTTACGACTGCGCGGCCACGTAACTTTTGATTTGGCTTGTTTTCGTTTGTTTAAATAAACTTTGGTGGAATTAAATGCTTTCAGTACTTTGGACATATTAAGACCTTTCTTCTAGTTAAAGTTTGACTGCACTACATTATCTTATGTTTTGAAGAACTAATCGAGATTGAAGAAACATCATGTGCACGATTGCGCGGCCATAACTTCCAAGGTATATATCGAAAAGTCGAGCGAAATTGTACGAGTTATTACGGTATGAAAAAATACAGATTTGACTCAGATTTTTTACAATATGTCCAAAAATTACTCAAATACATTAAAAAAAATATGCACTTTGGCTAAATCTAATTATATAAGTCGAAAAATACAAAAAGCAGATAATAAAATAAAGACCACTTGGAACATAATTAATAAAGAAAGTGGTAAGAATATAAGACGTGATAATTATTTGGAATTAAAAATAGATAATATTATTAGTGATAAAGCTGACGTAGCTCATGAGTTAAATAACTTTTTGCCGCCATACCTGTAACCACCACTCGCTCCTTAAACTCCTCCGAAATTGGCGCCGAACTGCTGCTACGTAATAGCGTGCCAGAATGCAATTTAATTTTTAATTTTGAACATGTTACCGTATCTGATATATATGATATTGTTAAGACGCTTGAGCAAAAAAATACAGGTGACTTATGGGGTATATCCGTAAGGATTTTAAAAACCATAATTGATGTAATAGCGCCTTACTTAATGATTATTTATATTCAGTGTATAGATACAGGTACTTTCCCCGACCTAATGAAATGTAGTAAAATCATACCATTGTTTAAATCAGGCAAATTGTTTAAAGACGATCCCTCTAATTATCGCCCCATCTCCATTTTACCAGCATTGAGTAAAATATTTGAAAAACTCATACTCAAGCAGTTACTCAAACATTTTAATGTAAACAACCTCTTGCACCAGAACCAGTTTGGCTTTACTAAAGGGCGATCTACAACAGATGCAGGGATTGCACTAATAAAACATATATTTGATGCATGGAAGAAGTCACAGAATGCCATTGGAGTTTTTCGTGACCTTTCAAAAGCGTTTGATTGCGTTCACCACGACACGCTATTATTGAGATTACGACACTATGGCGTAAGGGAAGTTGCGCTTGACGTTTTATCCTCTTACCTTAATCAGAGAGTTCAGTGTGTCGACGTAGGTGGAGTTCAGTCAAATGATCTACCTGTCACTTTAGGCGTGCCACAAGGGTCCATTCTTGGTCCCTTTTTGTTTTTAGTGTATATTAATGATTTACCACATTATTTAAAAAACTTCTGTGATGTAGTACTTTTTGCGGATGACACTTCTCTTATGTTTAAAGTAGATCGAAACAGAAATAACCTTGATGAAATAAATAGTGCTCTCACACTGATTACCGAATGGTTTACGGTTAATAACTTAGTTCTCAATGCCAAAAAAATGAAGTGCGTTAAATTTACCACACCTAATGTGAGTAATGTTGGTTCAGATCTGGCAAAGAACAATGAAGTGTTGGAATCTGTTCAATCTACTACATTTCTGGGCATAATTTTAGACAGAAAACTTCAATGGGGTACTCACATATCCGGCTTGGCTGGAAAATTAAGCTCTGCTGCTTATGCTGTTAGAAAAGTTAGACAACTTACTAACATAGATACTGCGCGCCTGGTTTATTTTAGCTACTTCCACAGTATTATGTCTTACGGTATAGGTTGCTGCTATACTGCTATACTGCTGTGGGGCAAGGCGGCTGACATCCACAGTATCTTTATTCTACAAAAACGTGCAGTACGAGCTATTTATCAGATAGGTGCGAGATTCTCCTTAAAAGAGTTTTTCAAGGAGATAAATATACTAACGGTATCCTCGCAATATATTTATGCTAATATAATTTATGTGCGGCAAAACTTGAATTTGTTTCAAAAGAGAAGTGACACACACACAATAAACACTAGAAATAAACACAAATTTTGTGCAGAATCCCATCGTTTACAAAAGGTGCATTGTTCTTTTGTCGGACGAGTATACGTAATTCATAACAAAATACCCACAAATCTTCAGGAACTGTCCTATGCTAAATTTAAATCCGAGATCAATAATATTTTAATGAAAAAGGCCTATTACACTCTAAATGATTATTTAAACGACAAAAACGCTTGGTCGCTTGCTTAAACAAGAGCAACATATTAGTGTTATGTTAAGGATATACATATAAATGTTTCTCAATTGACTATAGAAATAATGCTGTAATAATTTAACTTTATAGATTTTTAGACCTATTATTAAAACAAATGTGTATTATCTTGGACATGTCAAACGCTGTTCGGCCGAAGGCTGTTAACGACTTCAATATGAACTCCCCTTTGTAAGCTCGTCATGCTCCCATTGTCTGTTAATGCTTGTGGTGGCGTTGTGGGTCGGGTCGTTTCCTTCCCTCTAATATGGCGAGGGAGGCTGGCCCACGCGTCATACTCGTGAACGGGTGCTGCTTGCGGTAACTGGTCGAACGGCTGTTGGGGTACTCATATTTTTTTTTTCGCCTCTTGTAGACTTCGTGTGACTTGTAAATCTTGTAAATGTACGCGGATGCACCCACCGTTTTTTCGTCTAGCAAGAGGATATTCTAAGTGCTTGAGTGAAATTGAATGCTATTGCTTATTTATTTTATTATGATTCACTGGATGACAACGGTTCTGTACGTGCATTAGCCTACATAACAACCAATCACAATGTAAGTAAAAATATGACATTAAAAAAAAATCGTAAACTGAAAGCAAAAGAAGACTAAAAAGCAAGCCCGGAGTTTCTTTGTGGCTTTCTTCTCCGGGTCGTCCACCTAGGTAGCTAGAGAAAGCCGCAGGCTAGCTAGCTAACCTACCCAGGTTCCTCAGCGGCGAGGATCGCTTTGGCACATTAACGCGTGATCGGTGATCCCGTGCATGTGATCACACCCTCATTTAGAATTTCGTCTTTTTGCTTTAGTCTTCCATTCTTTAATTTTAATATAGTAGAACTAAATTTCAAAATAATAGATTAGTAAATTGTTATTTATTTAAGGATTTCAGAAAATATATGCGATAAAACAAACCGCACGGACTGACTAATTAATTTTTATTTGTAACTTTTTACTATCCACTATGTTTATATACTGCATTGTGACCTTGACAAGTACAAGTGTATGTTAATACCCAAGTGCTGAATAAACTTCATTTCATTTCAAGGTGAATATCTCGTGAAATAATCATCTTAGTCTTATACTTCTTTTTTCGACAATTGTTGACAAATGAAATGTTCAATTAACAAAAAGAATTAGATCTCTATCCCAAGTAGTTTCTGAGATCTCCATGGCCGCGCAATCGTGCACGTTACGTTCGCGCGGCCAACTTAAAACCCCTGTAACTTCTTTATTTCTGCTTTGACAAAGTTTTGGTTTGTTGCCTTCGATTTTGACTAATTTCGACAAAAATTTTAGCACTGTCTTTTTCTATTTGGATAACCTGGCGGAGCAATCGTGACGCACACCAACACTTTTTCTATAACAGTAGCTAAAGAGATAGGCCGGTAATTGGAAATGTCCGAGACATCCCCAGTTTTATTTTTGACTACAGGTATCACCATTGTATACATCAGATCATCAGGTAGGTAAGAGTGGCTTAAACACAAGTTGAAAAATATAGCCAGCACTCGTGGTAGATGCACACCAGCGTACCTAAGATGCTCTATGCTAAGGTCGTCATGGCCGGGAGACTTACAACTCTTCATTTGGTTTATTACAGAAGCAATATTCTTCGCTGTGAAACTAACAGTAATATCCCCAGCAACTACCTTAGCATCGACCACCTGGCTAAAGAGGCGATTCAACCTTGAAGTGTTGCTTGGAAAATTTTGGCTATATCGGCCGGTTCATGCAAGCCCGCCACACTCACAGGGGGACTTTGCTTTGGATTCAATTTATTTGTGGACTTCCAAAAGTCGCTAAAACGTTTCGAAGTGTGTTGTTTCGCTATTATATCCATCTTAATTTGCTGTTGATTATCTTTTCAGTATTTTAATTTACTTTTGAAAGTCTTTCTAGAACCACACATATTCTGATAAACAAACCCAGACGAAGGTTTACCATGCAACAACCAAGTCTGATAGTATAAACGCGCTTCCCTGTGAGCGTCACGAACGTGCTTGTTTCAGCCTGTTATATGTTTTCTTTTGTAGGGACTATGTTTTTTCTCTATATAACAATCGCTTGCGGAATTTTTTAAAATACATATTAAATTCGTATACATTTCATCTAACAGTAAGCGATTATTATGATCCGAACACATCCGATAAGAACAGGAACAGAATTCGGTAGGGAAATCTAACAATCTTAAATTTAAGTTACAATAATTTGTGTAATCATAAATTTGATTACAATTTCTTTCACCCCACTTGGCTTTATTACAAGCCTTATAGTGTGAGTGTCTTAAGACAGGGGTAATCAAATCGATATTACATTCAATTAATAAAGGAATGTGATCAGATACATACACGTCATACAGAATTCACTACGCATTCGCATTCACCACTAATTGCTGCGCCGCACTGCTCACAACACAATGATCTAACCAGCGAAGTGCGCCGTTAGCCGTACTTTTAAATGTGCATGAGTTATTCGGCAGTAACTCCATGTCTATGCACGACCACACTTGTTCGGTACACACCGTATACAACTCCTTCGCAAAATGTTCACCTGGATGCGCGTTAGTCACCTAATATGAACACTGATTCTACACTGCTATTCTTAATTATGGCAATAATTTCTCCAAGGACATCCTTGGAGAAATAATTGTAAAGGCTATGAGATTCTCTGCCAGGTCAGTCGGCATGTAAACAGTGAATATTAATAATGATCTATCTTGCAGATCAATCTTAATAGCCACTAAACGATCACTACTACACTGTACCACAGATACCATAGGCAACGTAGACTTTCTCCACAGAATAGCAACTCCACCGTAGGGTCTGCCAACAAGAATACCAGCCGACGTATCGACAGCAGACTTGCCAGCATACGCAAATCCATCATGTAAACTTCCAAGATATGACACATCTTGGGGTAAAAGCCAAGTCTCCTGAAGCGCAATGATATCGGTAACACTGCTGCAATCTTCGTACAACGTTTTTACAATTAAATGATGACAGGGTTATATTTTTTTTGTGTGTATCCACTAGGATACACACAAAAAAAATATAATATGTTATTGTCGTATTATTATTGGCTATTCTAGCGTACTTCTTGAAATTAATAAAGCGTCTAAATGAAATGCCCTCCGGCCATAAGTGGTCATCTAAGACTGTAGTACTTATTTTGTTTAGGTACTAACAACTTAAATGCGTTATATGGTCTTTCAACTGACATATTATTTTTTTCTGAATTTACTACTTTATTACCTTTTTTCTTTATATATTCACATATATCGGTTTCGGTAGATTCCTTATTCACATATGATATATAAAGGGGTATTTTCATTTCAGCAGCCCTAAATTTTCCTGGCGAGTTTTAGGCAGCTTTCCCTATCATACCAGTTAATCGACTTTTTGGTTTGTTTTTCTGAATTAAAGTCCAGGGTTGATGCTTCTTACTTTCTTTCCACTCGCCCTCTTTAACCATTTCCGCCACTGTTAACTGTTTAGCACCGTTATCTACACATGACACAGGTAGCTGATTCTTATCTCTCTCCACTACAATGGGCAGCGAAGTGGTTTTATTGGGCGTCTCGTTCTCGCTTATAGCCACGACGCGCTCTGTCTCAGTCGCACGAGACTCTCGAACAGCTGACACTCAATGACTCAAGCGATGCGGCGGAGACGCCGGTATGGGTAGTTGGTGTTCATAGGGTGAATCACCCACCAAAACATAGCCCCCTCTTTTAATATTAATGCTTGAATTCGACACTATGAATCAATAATTATTATTAAATTAATTTTCATATATAACGTGAATTAGATTAGGATATTTAAAATAAATTTACATGCCGTTACGGCGAATCATACTGAACATTTGTAAGCAACACCATTAAATCACAAGCAATCATTATTGGTGGCAGGCATATGTTTAGTTTGATACCAAACAACTTCCTTCCACCAGTTCTTTATGACAACGTCCCCATACCTTATGCGACCCATGTTAAAAATCTTGGTATACTAATTGACAGCAACTTATCATGGAGCACTCACGTTGCGGAAGTAAGCAGAAGGGTATACTGCTCGTTTCAGTCTCTTAAACGATTACAGAAATTCTTACCCTTCCGTACTAAAGTATCCTTAGCACAGTCACTCCTAATACCTCTTCTAGACTATGCTGATGTCTGTTTTCTGGATGCGAATGAAGACCTTCTTGACAAGCTCGAACGTCTGCAGAATTTGTGCATTCGCTTCATTTTCGGCCTCCGTAAGTACGACCATGTGTCGGAGTTTCGGGGGCGGTTGAAGTGGCTGCCAATACGGCAACGTCGAGATTGTCACATTCTTTCCCTACTCTTCTCAATCCTTCATAACTTTAATTCTCCTGTCTATCTGCGTGAACGCTTTGAGTACTTAGTCCCTCGAGGCAAACTCTGTCGAACAGCCACGTCCTTTCTACTTCGTATGCCTTCTCACACTTCCAGCCGTTATGATGGCTCTTTTACAATACGTGCCGTTCGACTATGGAACTCTCTTCCACACTCTATTCTTTCTAGCTCATCTTTAGAGGTATTTAAGAGAAGAACAAGGGAACACTTTTTGTCACAATCATTGTAATCTATAATTTATGTATTAGTACATTTGTATATTTAGGTGTTATATATATATATTTAGTGTGTATAGTATGTAATTTGTTTGTATTATTAGTATGTATTAGTGTGTGTGTATATATATATATATATATATATATCTACCAGTCGGTAGTAACAATTAGTGTCACTTAATTTTATTTTTCTTTTGATGTTGTACACTGTTTTTACCCTTCTTCTACAAATCTCCCTCTGTCAGTGGTTTGCTGGAAGAAAACTCATCAATGAGTTAAGCTCGCCCTTGTACATTAATTTACAAAGACACATGTATAAAATGTATATTTTCTGTGTGCAATAAAGGATAAACTACAAACTAAACTACAAATATACACCATGTTTCGAAGTAAATAAATAAATTTATTATTCTTATTATGCATTCATTAGAGCCTCATTCTATGATACAGTTCAGTGTAAAACCAAACAAATAATGGGTGTGTGATAAAAATACAAATCGAGAATATTTTTAACTAACTTTAATTCAAATAAAAACATTTTTCCTTTACATTATTTTCTTTTATAACCGAATGAAGAGTGTCATGTACAAACTTTATAACTACGGGGTTTATTGTGACTGGTTACTATTTGTGCGCTTTACATCCTAATGTGCTACTCAATAAAAATAGAAGGTAGTCATATCAAGTGAACTAATCACTATTCAACATACATCTATTCTATTGTAACTATCTTTAAATTCTCTTCAGAAACGCACGACGCAATGTACAGCACTGTGTATGGGAGCAGATTCACTTCGAAAGTATGAAATGTAATTGTCTCTTACACTTAAATATAAAAATGCTAATATAAATAACAAAGTACTAATGGATTTCATACTTTCGTCGCATTTCTGGAAGACATTTTGTTAAGTAAGAACTTCACGTGTACTGCATATCGTTTGCACACAATTAGAAAATTTAAATTTAGAGCCTAAAATCATTCCAAATCACGAATAACATACTTTCTTCACTGGCATTCCTCTCACAATAATATAAAATTACGAAACTGTCTTGGTAACACTAAAACCTCATATTTTTAAATCAAACTTACGGTACTTCGAAATTACGACTCTTAAAGACGTAATACAGGGATATAGATTCCGGGAAATTATATCCTTGCTGGAGTTTAGCAATGACAGAGTACACCCAGACTCAGAACAACCATTTACGGGCCACACAAATAGTTGTCCTTTGCATGTTCGAACCTAAAACACTTAGGCAGCGGATAGTAGTGTTGCGACCTTTTCCACTGCGCCACATTAAGTTTGATTTATAAATACAAGCTCAAACCTGCCGCACTTGATACGCCCAAATGGTTTATTAGTTGTTTATGGTTTGTCTCACCCGGTCAAATGTAACACAAATCGCGTTGGCGAACCCGGAGCTTATAACGCAATGTACAGACGCCAGCACATCAAGCTACCCCTATCTGTCAAATTTCCCCAATTTAAAGTTGAAAATCTATAAAAGAAATTTGACAGACTGGATGTGCTGGCGTCTGTACTTCGATGACAAATACAAAAATCATTCAGAGATCGAGTGAGCCAAAAATCCTACCCTACAATAATATTTTATAGTTATAGTTACTGTCGACGCCATATTGGTGGATACACTTTGGCCATGTCAAACGAAACTAACCTTTTGCCTGCCAGTATAGTTGACATAACACATAACAAAACGTACCCAGCCCGCTACGGTAAGGAAAACATAGTGACCATGGCAGTCGAAAGGTTAAGGCTAAAAAAGGATGGGTTCTTTTTCTCATAAGCAATATATGATTTAATGAACCGTATGTTGTTGTTGTTCTATACGAGTATATAGCACAACAACAACGAACAATATAATAATATTCAAATAGTAACATCGTAAATAGTATAACTGCTGTTTTAAAAATAATGGAGTGAACCATTTCCCAACGAATAAATAAGTATAAAGTCTTTTTAATCACTATGGGACTGCTTTCGAGATGTTTCCATGTAAATTTTGTTCAAATAGGAATGATTAATCCTGTGAGTTGTACGATTTTAAAAACAGCAATTATTACCTTCGCTATAAGGGTAGTTTTACTAAAGCACGTGTATCCACTGCCATGGCGTCGACTGTAACTTAGATTTTGTTTATCATTCTCCAATTATTGCGCTGAGCATCATTTGTAACCAATCGTCTTTACACTCTCAGTAAAATTATCATATAAATTTATACATTTTACAAGTTTATTTTCATATTATTGTAACACATGAAAAATCTTGGCAAATGAACATTATGCAGATTAATATACTTATAACAATGATTTATTTTCACAAACTTACTAGTTTTTTTTAGATGTAGAGGGCGCTAATACACAACTATTAATGTTAAAATCACAAAGTTGCAGAATAGTGCTCTCAGACACGGATGTTTCCAAACGACACAAGTCATACTAAAAACGCGAATTTCGATCTCCTGTAGAAATCGACGCAGAATTCAGGGCTCAGTTGTCATGGGCGCAAAATACTATTTATTATATTATTGTTGAAAACATAAAATTACTGTATTCACCATTGAAAAATTTTCTTTGGGTATTTTTATGAGTTAATATTCCAAAATATTCAGAACTAGCTTCCATTTTAGCTATGATTATTTGAAAGATTTTATTACTTCATTTTTCGCAACAACCCTAAACAAAAAGAAACACCGGTTTAGCGATTATTTTGGTTTGTATAAATCAGTGAAAAGTAAGGTTTTCTGGCATTAATCGTTTTATGCGCTAAGATCGCCCTTTGTACTATATCTTATGTATGTAATATATGACCACCTGTATTTCTATGATGTATGTAAGTACCAAAACAGTGAATTCAATTCTATTTCTTCTGAATTTTTTGGAATATTAATCTCAAAAATGACCAAAGAAACACTTATACTGCCGTCCATATGCTAAAAAGCCGGATTGTAATGGAATTGACCAAAGAAGTATACCTGGCCTGTGTGAATGGAACAACCGGAAGGGGAAGACCTCGTCGAACATTCTCTGACCAAATCGGAGACGTTCTCAAGAAAGGACAGGTCAGAAGTACCCTAAACCGGCGAGCATGTATGAAGAATATAATGACAATAATCGAGGCAAAAGACGTGTGCAAAGATCGTGACAAATGGAAATCCGTTGTCTCTGCCTACCCCTCTGGGAAACAGGCGTGAGTCTATGTATGTATGTAATGGAATTTGCCACGTTTAGGACTACTCTATACAGTGTGCGTCACGATTGCTCCGCCACGTTATCCAAACAGAAAAAGAAATCGCTATATTTTGATTTTTATATTACGATTTTATTATATGTATAGATATAGATAAATTACTGGAGTACAAGCAGCAATGTCGCGTCATGTGGTGAAAACAGAACTAAGTTTAATTTTTTGACATTGTTTTGTATGGCATGATTAGAACACGTGTATAAAAGAAATGAATATTGTATTGAACTGTCTTATCTTAGCCTTTTCTCCAACAATTATTCCTAACAGGTACATTTTCGTCTAGTAGAGCACAAAAGATATCCCCATATTTAACAGAAATTATGGTCACTCTTCTCGAACATTATAAGAGATATCATCATTTTTGAGATTACACGCGTAGAAAATTGTCCTGAGGTTAAAACGCTATGCCAATCTGATTAGGTTAATATTGCGAATGGATGTTAACACCGAAATCTTAACCATTATAGATAATGAGATATCAGCGTTCAAAGTAACGTTACGATTGCGCGGCCACGTAACTTTTGTTTTACCTTGATTTCGTCAGTTTAAATAAACTTTGGTGGCATTAAATGCTTTCGGTACTTTGGACATATTAAAACCTTTCTTCTAGTAACAGTTTTAATGCATGATATCTTAAGTTTTGAAGAAATAATCGAGATTAAAGAAACATCAAGTGCACGATTGCGCGGCCATAACTTCCAAGGTGAATATTTCGTGAACTATTGATCTTAGTCTTATAATTATTTCTTTGACAATTGTTGACAAATGAAATGTTCAATTAACAAAAAGATTTAGATCACTATCCCAAGTAGTTACTGAGATCTCCATGGCTGCACAATCGTGCACGTTACGTTCGCGCGGCCAACTTAAAACCCCTGTAACTTCTTTATTTCTGCTTTGACAAAGTTTTGGTTTGTTCCTTCCGATTTTGACTAATTTTGACAAAAAATATAGCGATTTCTTTTTCTGTTTGGATAACGTGGCGGAGCAATCGTGATGCACACCTCTATACAATCGTTATAAAGTAACTTTTACTTAGATACATGATTTTCTGGACGGCAGTACCTATAACCCATAGAACAAAGTAATGCGCGCTCGTGATAGTAGTACCTTGAATTACAGGCCCTATAACTTATGTCGGAAAACAACATTACATGTGATTATTCATCAGAAGGGACTGTTCAGCTATCGGATACTCTATGTAGCACCTATTAATCATTTACGTTAGTATTTGCCTTACCTAAACTTATTTTAGTATTAATGATCTATTCGACAGTTCTCAGTTCGGCTACTACTACTTTGTCTACTTTTTTAACCAAGCACTATGCTTGGATATTCCTAGTACATTTTACGTTAAATTTACAGTTTAACGTAAAATGTACTAGGAATAGCCAAGCATAGTGCTTGGTTAAAAAAGTAGTCAAAGTAGTAGTAGTAGCCGAGCGTAATGTTTGGCTAAAACAAAGGAATACCCACTCGAATGCTTGGCTATTAGTGAGTAGACTACTATGCCAAGACCTCATTTTAGTAACCTACGGAGGTTATTTGCGGAATTTCTTAAAGAGTCCTACGCTATGTTGCTTATTTTGCATGGAGTGTCGAAGCAGGAGCAATATTTGCAGGCTTCTGAAAATATTTGTCCAAACGCATCCATGCAATGACGGCAACGGAAAGTAGCATAAAAATGTAACTTGATATCATTTCAATTACATTTCCAATATAAACTGACCTCTTATTGTATGGAAATCCTATACAACGCGGGATCAGCTTATACTGGAAATGTATAGCTTGATATGTAGCCGTGTGTACAAACTAAATTATTATATAAAAATAAAGTTAAATGTACTGAACTGAGAACTGTTAAAGGGTGATCCTTTGGACAGGCTACCGTCATAAAAAAATTCCAGCTCTCTAGCGCGGTTACGTGTCGCGAACATTGCTTGTTCCACAATAGACATCATGACACGTGATGTGTATCTAGCGCTGTCTCCCTCCCGCACATTGCCGATACGCTAGGAAGGTTCTTCTTATGACGGTAAGCTGTAAACTCGAACGAACAGAGCCTAGTGTCAAAAACTACAGAAATATACAAATATTTAAATGATTGGCTTCAGCAAGTTTCAATTCTATTAGATTTACTATAAAAACTGTGCCAAAATCTGGAACACAACACTTCATGATTTGTTGTTATTTACAACTAATATGAATAATAAATCACTCAGCTCTTTACTAACGAGAGATCTATGACTATGGTACACTCAACGACAAAAGTATACGATCATAATAGTTTGGAGATTTTGTGTTTATTAATGATTAATACAAAATGTAAAATATTGGGCGGCAGTAGCGTTAGCTAATATTTGGTACACGTATTTTAGTAACACTTTACCGCCCCACTATTTTGACGCAATTTTCGATCATTGGTATCATATTTTGATCACTTTTGTTGTTGACTGTACTATGTCAACACACTCGTAGAATCCGACATGGATTAAATTAACAAAACACAAAAATTTTGTGATAATATAAATATTATTGTTGGTTGGTATAATACAAAACTATATTCTTATATTTTAATGAAAGATGAAAGCATGCAATTTTACAAACAAAATGTATGTTTCTGAATCTTCCAGCCAAATATCACACAAGATTATTTTTCATTTGAAAATTATGAAATAAGGTTTTAAGTTTCAGTTTATTGTAATTTTAGTGGAAACAGCAATAGTTTCAGATTGAGCTCAGAAGACAAGTTCCGATAAAAAATGAGCTCTGTAAAAATAATCGCTGAGAGATCCAAAGTCCACATGTATTGTAGGATCAGTTTGCGTATCACCATAGCTGGGAGAGTGGAATGGAGCAAGCAAGCCGTGCGCCGGGGCGGCCTCACACGCCGCGGTTGGGCAGCGCCTTGACCTTGTAGACGCGCACGAGCCAGTGCTCCGTGGTGTAGGCCTCCTCCAGCACGTCGAGGTTGAAATCCTTGTTGCCGATCTCCGCGCCGCGCACGCGGTCGAACCCGGCCGGCCGCCCTGAGGACACAAAGCTTTCATACAACTCCCCCATTACACTTAATAATACTGGCCGGCCTTCGGCTATGGCCTCTAACGCAGGCATATGAAGGCATATCACTATCTACGTATGGTGTCACAAACACATCTTTAATCAACAGATCAGTCACACGTGTCATTCGGCAGGAATATTCCAACAAGACTTTGGCTCGACCCAGGATTTGCACCCAGCTCCTACTAACTATAGTTGAACATACCACAAGTACCAAGATGCAGTTCAGACTTCTCCTCCAAAATTAAATAGCGGTATAATATATAAAACCAGGTTAACTTACACCAATGCGACGTTTATTACTTCGATAATATTTAAAACATCAACAACATGAGTACCATTGAACCAACATATTTGATAAAATCCCACTCTGTGCTAAATAAAAACGTATACACCTTTATTACAGTCCTTGACTTGGAAAGTAAGCAGGAGAATGCGTAACGAGAGCGTTACGAAAATTGTGATCGGACGTTGAGAGGGAGATATAAATTAGTGAAGATAGGTTTTTTATTTCATTCTTTCTCTCATAGCCAGATACATATAGATGGAGCTAAAGAAGTTTTATTTCAGTTGTATGATCTAAAGCACTTTCTTTTTGTTTTATTAGTCCACCTGATTCTGTGCTAAACAGCCAGATGCTCTCAACCGTCCGTAAGTGCGGTGAGGTTAAGCAACTAGGTTCACGGTCAGTCTATAGATGGGTGACCGCCAGAGTGCTGGAGCCGTCCGCGTCCACGCGGAACTCGCCGCTGGGCGTGTAGTAGTCCGCCTCGCGGATGTGTGCTATATGTCCAGTACTGACCTCCCTCCGTGTAGACGAGGCCGAACTTGTAGTAGCTCATCTTGTACATGAGGCAGTTGAGCAGCGTG
Organism: Pseudoips prasinana; assembly: GCA_951640165.1. Lineage (NCBI taxonomy): Eukaryota > Metazoa > Arthropoda > Insecta > Lepidoptera > Nolidae > Pseudoips > Pseudoips prasinana. The sequence continues at coordinate 8,380,879 of OX621236.1, forward strand.
CTGGAGCCGTCCGCGTCCACGCGGAACTCGCCGCTGGGCGTGTAGTAGTCCGCCTCGCGGATGTGTGCTATATGTCCAGTACTGACCTCCCTCCGTGTAGACGAGGCCGAACTTGTAGTAGCTCATCTTGTACATGAGGCAGTTGAGCAGCGTGCTGGAGCCGTCCGCGTCCACGCGGAACTCGCCGCTGGGCGTGTAGTAGTCCGCCTCGCGGATGTGTGCTATATGTCCAGTACTGACCTCCCTCCGTGTAGACGAGGCCGAACTTGTAGTAGCTCATCTTGTACATGAGGCAGTTGAGCAGCGTGCTGGAGCCGTCCGCGTCCACGCGGAACTCGCCGCTGGGCGTGTAGTAGTCCGCCTCGCGGATGTGTGCTATATGTCCAGTACTGACCTCCCTCCGTGTAGACGAGGCCGAACTTGTAGTAGCTCATCTTGTACATGAGGCAGTTGAGCAGCGTGCTGGAGCCGTCCGCGTCCACGCGGAACTCGCCGCTGGGCGTGTAGTAGTCCGCCTCGCGGATGTGTGCTATATGTCCAGTACTGACCTCCCTCCGTGTAGACGAGGCCGAACTTGTAGTAGCTCATCTTGTACATGAGGCAGTTGAGCAGCGTGCTGGAGCCGTCCGCGTCCACGCGGAACTCGCCGCTGGGCGTGTAGTAGTCCGGCTCGCGGATGTGTGCTATATGTCCAGTACTGACCTCCCTCCGTGTAGACGAGGCCGAACTTGTAGTAGCTCATCTTGTACATGAGGCAGTTGAGCAGCGTGCTGGAGCCGTCCGCGTCCACGCGGAACTCGCCGCTGGGCGTGTAGTAGTCCGCCTCGCGGATGTGTGCTATATGTCCAGTACTGACCTCCCTCCGTGTAGACGAGGCCGAACTTGTAGTAGCTCATCTTGTACATGAGGCAGTTGAGCAGCGTGCTGGAGCCGTCCGCGTCCACGCGGAACTCGCCGCTGGGCGTGTAGTAGTCCGCCTCGCGGATGTGTGCTATATGTCCAGTACTGACCTCCCTCCGTGTAGACGAGGCCGAACTTGTAGTAGCTCATCTTGTACATGAGGCAGTTGAGCAGCGTGCTGGAGCCGTCCGCGTCCACGCGGAACTCGCCGCTGGGCGTGTAGTAGTCCGCCTCGCGGATGTGTGCTATATGTCCAGTACTGACCTCCCTCCGTGTAGACGAGGCCGAACTTGTAGTAGCTCATCTTGTACATGAGGCAGTTGAGCAGCGTGCTGGAGCCGTCCGCGTCCACGCGGAACTCGCCGCTGGGCGTGTAGTAGTCCGCCTCGCGGATGTGTGCTATATGTCCAGTACTGACCTCCCTCCGTGTAGACGAGGCCGAACTTGTAGTAGCTCATCTTGTACATGAGGCAGTTGAGCAGCGTGCTGGAGCCGTCCGCGTCCACGCGGAACTCGCCGCTGGGCGTGTAGTAGTCCGCCTCGCGGATGTGTGCTATATGTCCAGTACTGACCTCCCTCCGTGTAGACGAGGCCGAACTTGTAGTAGCTCATCTTGTACATGAGGCAGTTGAGCAGCGTGCTGGAGCCGTCCGCGTCCACGCGGAACTCGCCGCTGGGCGTGTAGTAGTCCGCCTCGCGGATGTGTGCTATATGTCCAGTACTGACCTCCCTCCGTGTAGACGAGGCCGAACTTGTAGTAGCTCATCTTGTACATGAGGCAGTTGAGCAGCGTGCTGGAGCCGTCCGCGTCCACGCGGAACTCGCCGCTGGGCGTGTAGTAGTCCGCCTCGCGGATGTGTGCTCCGCGATCCGTGCTGCCGCCGATGCGCACCATCCACAGGAACTTGTTGATGTCTACCAAAACAGGCATATTAGGCATACATGTATAATCGAAACACTACAGACGCATAATGATATCTCTAAAACTGCAATTTAGATCTGATTCAGTATGGACGCTCACTAAGAAGGGATTTTTTGGTACAAATTACCCATTACAAATTGTCATACTCCCCTCTCACACCCATCCAGTCATAGACCATTACTATGGTAGAATCTGCTATAATGACCGTTGCTATGGTAATTAATGAAGTCTGGTAAACCGAGACAGGCCGCTAGTACTGGTATATGGCCAAAACAAAAACACATTTCCTAAGCATGTATAATTACAGTGCACGAATGTGTCGCAAGGCAGGTTCGTACTCTATCGTCTCACTCTTGTAATGCAATGGGGCATCTTATAAACCGGAAAAAATCTTCAGAGAAAAATGTTCCGGTAACATTAAAATCCCAATTATATTTTACCCCCATCTGGGATTTGGAGCCCATGACTTCTTTATCTACAGTAGAACACGCGTTCGCTAGACCGACAAGGCAGCCAAACAAAGCAAGAATACTTCTTGTATACATCTATTAAGGCGGACTTAATGCCAAAGGTCTACTACCAATATAGTAAATTCACTGTTATTTAGGATCAGACATATAAGCTTAGAACAATATAAATGACTGAAATAAGTTGAACATAATTTTTACTCCTTTTTCAAGGCAATAAATATATTCGGTAAAACTGAAATTTAAGTCTATAACTAGTATAATCTGGGTAATAATGTGAAATTAGCTTGCTAGCAAGCAAACAGCAGGAACAAAGGGATTACAAAAAAGAACCAAAACCTATCTTCTGTGGACATTTTGTTCTAGTAAACTATAATAGTTTACTTTGAAAACAAAAGTGGCATTATACGAAATTATTTTTATTGAACTCTTTTTTCGAAATAACTACATTATTTATTATTACAGTTGCAGTTTGTAACTAAAAGTAAGATAGGTCACCTGTTAAATAATGTTAATTGCAGTACTATATTTCATTACCTGGCTTAGATATAAATCATAATACTGCATCACAAACATGAAACGGTCATACTGACAAAATACTATTTTTGTATAATGCCACTTTTGTTTTAAAGGTGCGTATTGCCAAGTAAACTAGCATTACTCACCGTCCGAAGAGTATCCGACGAGTCCTCCAAATATGACTAGTACGTAATCAACGTCTAACTCCCTCATGATTTCGTAGGCCTTGTCTTCTGTGGACGCCATAGCTTGCCCGACGCGCGATATGTGAGTGTTGTTCCAAGTATTATTGTCCACTATCACTGTTCGATTCGCCATCGCCGTTATTTGATACCCGTAGTCCCACCATGACATTACTTTCGAGTCCTACAGGAAAATGGACGGTTAACATACTTAAATATTATGCGAGTGTTACAGTTAAGACTAGCAATGGCATTGTGACCCTTTTTAATTTAACCCCATTCCACGTCTTCCACACACGATTGGGCCAATGTCAAAGGACTTTTTAAATTCTGGACGGTATTTTGAAAGGTATATATTTTGCTTAGTAAATACTTCTATATCTGTAAAGACAGAAACTGTCTGTCTGATCGATTAACGCACTGCTGCAGCTGCTGGTTCTAGAACCAAGAGTGTAGCATAAACATTCCTTAAGTGACGTAGAAGTGAACTAAGAAAGGATATTAGAAAATTCAACCCTTTAAGGGGGTGAAAGAGGGTTGCAAAGTTTTTATCGAACAACGCGATTTCTTGGTCTGATCAGCTTCAAACTTGGATTTTTTATTTATTAAACAATGTGTTTAATAGTTTTTAATATTCTATCCCTAAGACGGTTGGAATTTCTTTATTTCTCAAAGATTTACAATCACTTCGAGGAGAAACAAGATATTTGTACATAATTAAACTATAAATATTACAAAATTGAAAAGTTCACACTGAGCATAATATAAAATAATTAGCTAAACAACGTAACATTAACAATTGGTAAATAATATAGTTGTGTCGGTAGAGGTGAATAATAACCGGCGCGCTGCGCTCACGCCCTTTGTCCGATGTAAGTGAGCAAATTTTAAGAGGCATTTAGACTGAGTATGAATTTGTTTACCAATTTTTTTTTCTTGTTATTATTGTTTGGTAAAGCCTTTGGAAATGTGTTGTATTATTATTTTTTTGTAAATATATGTTGTCTTAGCGTTTTTTATATGGTTAGGTAATGTATTGCTATATGTTGTCTTAGCGTTTTTTATATGGTTAGGTTTATAAAAAAATGACAAAACAAACGTTGATCTAGCAAAATAAAAAAAACAAGCGTGAAAATAAATTAATACTTATTTTTGTATGGAAATAAAATATATCAAATTATCAAAAGTTGTAGAATAAAAGTTATTGCTTATGGTGTTAGCTATTTAGTCCTGCAAGGTTGTTGGTGTTTTACAAGAAACCCATATGGCATATATGGTTGACTGCCAAAGGGGCGTAGTTTCTGAGAGTCTCCGCACTCCGTACTTCTGTCGTTGCCGTAACGTTCAGGCAGAAGGTATGAAAGCTCATACCTCGGGCGTGTTCATCTTGAGCCAGGTGTAGGCCTCGCGGAAGTCGTGCGCCCGCGCCGACAGCACGATGGAGGGCGAGAGTACGTACCTCGGGCGTGTTCATCTTGAGCCAGGTGTAGGCCTCGCGGAAGTCGTCGAAGATGATGCGCGCGCCGTCGTGCGCCCGCGCCGACAGCACGATGGAGGGCGAGAGTACGTACCTCGGGCGTGTTCATCTTGAGCCAGGTGTAGGCCTCGCGGAAGTCGTCGAAGATGATGCGCGCGCCGTCGTGCGCCCGCGCCGACAGCACGATGGAGGGCGAGAGTACGTACCTCGGGCGTGTTCATCTTGAGCCAGGTGTAGGCCTCGCGGAAGTCGTCGAAGATGATGCGCGCGCCGTCGTGCGCCCGCGCCGACAGCACGATGGAGGGCGAGAGTACGTACCTCGGGCGTGTTCATCTTGAGCCAGGTGTAGGCCTCGCGGAAGTCGTCGAAGATGATGCGCGCGCCGTCGTGCGCCCGCGCCGACAGCACGATGGAGGGCGAGAGTACGTACCTCGGGCGTGTTCATCTTGAGCCAGGTGTAGGCCTCGCGGAAGTCGTCGAAGATGATGCGCGCGCCGTCGTGCGCCCGCGCCGACAGCACGATGGAGGGCGAGAGTACGTACCTCGGGCGTGTTCATCTTGAGCCAGGTGTAGGCCTCGCGGAAGTCGTCGAAGATGATGCGCGCGCCGTCGTGCGCCCGCGCCGACAGCACGATGGAGGGCGAGAGTACGTACCTCGGGCGTGTTCATCTTGAGCCAGGTGTAGGCCTCGCGGAAGTCGTCGAAGATGATGCGCGCGCCGTCGTGCGCCCGCGCCGACAGCACGATGGAGGGCGAGAGTACGTACCTCGGGCGTGTTCATCTTGAGCCAGGTGTAGGCCTCGCGGAAGTCGTCGAAGATGATGCGCGCGCCGTCGTGCGCCCGCGCCGACAGCACGATGGAGGGCGAGGAGTACGCCTCCGACGTCACCCACGTGCAGTGGAACACGTACGACACCAGCAGGCAGCCCAGCACGCACACGAACAGCGCGCCCACCTGCCGCAAATACAATATAATACTATACTGGCGACCACGCTTTAGACTTTGACATTAAAAAACACGTTTTCTTGCCCATTTTACTTGTGGTCTCATAGTATCTAGTAGTTCTTAATCCTTTTTTCTGCCCTTAACCCGCTAAACTTCGATAGTGCTGTTGTTTGACTTCTATAAAATAGACAAAGTTTCTCATGTAGCTTTACTGCCTACAAGCCTTGAAATAAATAGATGAGAATAATTCTCTTTTAACGCGAACTTAGATATAATAGAATTTCAATGGCAACTACTTATAGTATTTAATTTGAATCCAAAATAATGCACTGACGATGAGATATAGGAGGTTCGCTGAGCTTACCTAATTATCTAGATCCCTTTATGAATAATCTGAATAACAATTTCGATGTACTAAGATTCTGAATCCTTAAAGCTATTTTATTACGGTTCAATACGTTTAATAAACACTTTAACTTAACAGTTTAAAAATTATAGCGCTTTTGACATTTTCATAGATTTACATTATTGGAAAAAAAGTCCCTAACTCTGCTTGCGGTAGAGATGGCTGGTAAACGATAAAACGCAATGACTCACTGCCTGAACTTAACGTTCTCTGTGTAACACGAATATTTGTTGGTCGACCAACAGACCAAAATCAAATGTTTCTTCCATAGTTGAACTGCTCGAAGACAGAACCAAACACTGTTCCTGACCTCACTTGTAAGATTAACTCAAAACATTTAATTCACTCACCTCAGACCTGAACACCAGATTGTTCTCGTGCTTCTTCTTCTTCTCATGTTTAACGTCCACCTTCGGCTCAATGTCCTTCACGTGAAGACTCAGTAGACTCGACGCGGCCACACCGCTCACTATACACATGACCGGAGCCAGCACCAACATGAGACGGACCATGACACCCTGGGATCATAAAGTAACAAGTCAAGATATGTTGGTCGGGATGTTAAACCAGAGGGGATGTAAGAGAGGGTCAGAGATCAAAGTGTGAGGATCATTGCGCGGAGACGACGGAATATCTGAGGTACTCTACGTGTCTCGACATGCTCCAGCTTCGTTTGTCATCATTATAAGTAAGACAAATTTATTATATAAAATTATTGATCTACAGCATTGATCTAAAGCGTCCCTCAAATTTATTTCGGCGATACGCCATAATCATCCCCTTGCTTGGAAGACGGGTTGGAGAGCGCAGTACAGTCACAGTACTAAAAAACGCTGCTGCCCGTTCTACTCTTTCGGGTCGACATCTACGCGCCCTACATCGGACTCTCTGCCCTCAAGCAGTAAGCGTTCTGCTTTGAAACTACGAACGATACACACCCGAAGATCAATTTACGAGTTCCTTAGTTAACGCCCTTACGGAGGATATAGGTGCCTTCAATGTTGTTTCTAAAAAATGGCAAATTTAAAAAAATTGCATTATAGGTTTCGGTAAGATGGCGTTAAAGCGCCTTAAAATGCGTAAAGAAATATCGAATGGATCGTATAAATTCGAAGTGTCAGTACTACGGTGCGGTGGCGGAGCGGGTAACGCACATGGGGCCGGATACCCCGTGGTCGTGGGTTCCCACCCGCACTTAATTTTTTTACAATTAATTTTAAAAGATGTATGAAAAATTGATTTCCGTAAAGCATGTTTAAATTAATAAATTAAATTCAGTTTAAGTTAATAATAAAAACTATGATTTAATTAAGTCACAAATCTCAGATATATTCAAGGCGGCTAGTAGGTTTCTGTTCTGAATTGGCTTGAGGCATGCTTAATCACAATCACTTGGTAATAATTTATGGCAGTTTCGAAAAACAGAAAATTGTATACACACCGCAAAATAAATACTAAGCACTCCATACAGAATAATGAAGATATTGGCGTCAGTCAACTTGCTGAAACAGAAGTACAGGCCAGCGGGGAACAGGAATACCAGCACTTGTAGATCAAAGTAGAACGACGACCAGGAGGTCGGCTGATGCTCTGAGACGGAAGCTGAAATAAGATTTATTGTTTATATATAAAGCTCAAATTTGATTGAATTTGCTATGGCATTTTAGACGCACAAGCCAGGTCGCTGAAATGTTAGACTTATTCGCTTGCGCACTGAACGACTTCACAAGGGCGGCTTATTTGATTGTATGTTATTAGTTGTTTATAAATGTACATAATACGCAATTGAATTGTAATTGTAACTTTTCTATCGCAATAGGTTCCCTATAATGGTGGAATTAAGTTGAAGCCAATAAATAAATAAAAAAAAAAAAAAAAAGTTGTGGAATGATTGATTGCTTGCTTATCGTATGGGTAGTGGTAACCCTAGTGTCAGAGTTGCTCAAGCCGCCCAGTAGGCCTCTGACATGGCTTAACGACTGTTGTCTAATGATTACAACCGGGACCGATAGCTTAAGGTGCCCTCCGAAGCATGGCCACGGTCAGAAAATAAACCATTTTGGCGGTCAACCATCTATGGTCTGACCGCGAGTCTAGTTGCTTAACCTCGCCGATCGCCTACAGACCGGTGAGAGCATCTAGCTATGAGCGCCTGTGGAATTATGAGGATCATTTATCATCTAAAGCAGTATCCCTGCCGCCAAAGCTGTCTTTGTCTAAACGCATACGTGTGAAACAGAAAACAATAGTAGAATCGATGTTAAGTATTCTTCTATTTCTTCCTCAAAAGCCGTACCATATTTTTGTCAGCCATCGAACTACAAGAAAATAAGTCCTGCCTGCCAGTTTCTTTTTCGTTTCAAACCGCCTACTTACTTTCGGCAGCTTAAAATAAGCTTTATGGAGAGTCATAAATTCTATGAAAATAGATAATAATGTCCCAGGATATTATTCCTGGGACATTATTAACACACGGCCATCTGCTACCAAACTAAGCGGAGCTGTTACTATGGAAACCAGATAACTGATATACTACATATACCTACTAGTTTTCTTTTGTAAATGATAAAAAAAACACCCAGACTCAGGACAAACAGACATTTTCGTGCACATAAATATCTGTCTTGTGTGGGAATCGAACCCACGACCTACGGAGGGAAAATAATAATAATAATCATATATTTATTACAAGTAACATGACTCACATTTGTTAGTAACAATAATTCTTACACCTATATTAGTATTCCTATAACAACACACACACACACACACACACAATCACTGCCACCATCCCAACACTGAGGTGGACAGCTGCTTGCAGCAGCGACTCACATAAAGACAATCGAGTCTGCTGGCCACACAGCTCATGATAATGTTGGGGCTGACCCGTACACGGCGAACCAGGGATTCGCATCGTTTTCTCATAGTAGTAGCACGTGTAAAACGAAGTGCAGTATGCACGAAACAGAGTTTTTTTAACACCCGGTGAACAACGTGCAAATTTGCGAGCTATCATATTTGCCCTAACCGACAGCGCCCTTCGCTCACGCTCAATATCCTCAACAAGCAAGCATTTGCCAACCACGCCAACAGGCCCGTCATTTATCTACAAAACCAAGCAGACTGTATGGTTTAAAAATAACTTTAACTTATTTGTACAGCTGTGTCATATTAATTAAGTGTGTACACATCGTACGTGTAGAGCTGTTACGCCTTATTTTTTAATTATAGAGTTCAGTGCGTACTTTAAAGATCATTTCGTTTTTTTTTAAAGACTACGCTTGCATTAGGGAGTCTAATCCCTGTGTCGCGGTGTACTTTACAAACATATAACATCCAGACTCAGAACAACTATTTATGGGTCACACAAATAGTTGTCTCGAACCCGCGACACGATCGGCGAGGCGACCCTCTTAGCCGCTGAGCCACACGTGCAGTCAATATTTAAAAATCTCATACGATAGTCAGAAAATGTGCTCCTAACCTTCGACTTTCTTACAAACATCACAAGAGGAGAATCAACTTTTTTCATCAATAAAGCCATAATGTTCCAACTGTTGTAGTCGTATACCTATACTTATCTAAAGAATTCTCTACAGTAAAATTTCTACCAATAATTCCATGTACAGACGCCAGCACATCCAGGTACCCCAATTTGTCAAATTTCCCCAATTGAAAGTGAACCTTATACTTATGTGATAAAGTTAAAAATCTATAAAAGAAATTTGACAGATTGTGCTGGCGTTTGTACATCAGAATGAAACAAAACACGTCAAATTAATTTACCGCTTGATTACCTGCCATTTGATCGCTGTCAACACAGTCACATAATATTTTGTAATTTGTAGTAATTCTATTTAGAATTAATATTTAAGTACGGACTTGTGATACCTTGTTTATGATCTACTGTTATGGAAGAGTGGAGTCTCATAACACAGGCATTATATGCCTAAAAGAAGGCTTCGAATACTTAAAAGTTTAATTTTATACTGTTGAAGCTTAAATAAATAATTATTATTCCAAATAATTTATTTAATTGAATGTTAAATTTATGTAATTTGTGTCCGTCTATGATATGTTTGTAAAGTACCCCGCGACACAGGGATTAGATACGCTAATGCGGGCGTTGTCTTTTAAAAATAAGAAAGAAGAAAAGAAAGAAATTTCATATTTTTTACAAATTTATATTTATAAAATTGCTATCAAAAAGTAAACAATAATATATAAATAAATATGAAAAATATAGAATTCCTCCAGCGGCGGGATTTGATGCCCTAGGCCGCCGGTGGTCAGGCCGAAAGAGTAAGGAACCTCACAATGCGTGCCGTTCCCATTATTGCCGCCTTTTGTATCCGACCTTTGACCCAGTGATCTAGCGAGAGCCTCTTAAGATGTTGGTAGAGGTTCTTTGTTATGAGACCGTTTACGGAGACGACGTTTAAGTCCACATCCCACATGGCGGTAACCATTATTATTGTGGTGTTTAGGTATAGATTATTGGCAAATTTTAATTTAGAATACAGTAGGTATGTCTTAAAAATTATTATATTATTGAAAGTCGAAGATATTGTCCATCTGGCTTACTAACATCTGCAACCTTGACTCAATTTAAATATGTACATACAGCCGATGTTTTCATATCTTAATAAGATCAATTAACGTCACTTTTTAAAGGTACTAGTGAGTAGGTACCAAAATTTACGAATATTAAGATATTGATCTCTATAGTAGGGCCAAATTAATAGATCACATTTTACATCTGTAAGTTATTAGTAAAGTGAATTGTAAAATGACCTTATTTGATCATTATTACAATAAAGATAAATCGTTGTTGGAAAAAAAAGCAAATGTGCAGTTCTAACTACGAAAAAATAAATAATATTCTATACCCTTGGGTTAAGGTTACGTTGTTGAATTTAGACGAAGTGTCAAATATGATATATTAAAATCCATATTTTTGTATAAATTATTTGACCCAACAGCTAATTGCATACTCTATTGAGCTGTCATTCTATAATTCCAAATTACTATTTATGTACCTACCGCGTTTTGTAGATGAATGCTTAAAAAAAGATGGCCGCAAGTGTATTAGCGACTTTCACGAAAGCGAATAGGCTCACTTCTTTACCTGTCACACCGGATCGGAAATACCTCAGCAGTTAATTGATTCCACAGAGCGATAGTGCGCGGTAAAAAGTGTCTAGGGAAACGTACAGTAGTAGACCACTATTTATTCACCATTGGAAGAAAATGTAGCAGGTCTATTGAAATCATAACCCTTGTCAACTTTCCCGCGAAGTGGAAGATCGTTACTTCAAAAATATATTAGTATATTTATTTAAAAAATAAATATTCGAAACAGGCAGTGAGGAAGCTTCAAGTGTATTATAATTGCATACAATACTAATATGTTTGCTACCATACAACATATCAGCTAAAACGATGCTGCACTGTTTGTAACCCATTACATATACGCTCTCACTCTAACAAAGGTTTGCTGGAAGAGAACTCATAGTTGAGTTAAGCACGCCTGTGTACATGATATGTCTAATCTTTTAAATAAATATGTATTTCTGTGTGCAACAAAGTATAAATAAATAAAACAAATAAATGGTGTTTCCAAGCTTGTATAGTAAAGTTAGGCTTATGTACTAAACTAAATCGAGCTAGCTTACCAATGATTGGAATGTGATTCTTGGCATACGAGGGGTCCAGCAGAGAATAGAATCTTCCGGTCCATGGAGAGATTTTACCTGAAAGAATAAATAAATTTAGACAGAACAATGATAATTCTCTACGTAATACATTCTATACCAGCAGTTGCTAGCCATTACAATATGAGTCTCCCTCGTGTGTCAGGGAGACTCATATCACTCCTTTTTAAATTTTATTAATGTTAACAGTAAATAAATTAATATCTTGGGACACTAACACACTGCTATCTGCTCCCAAACTAGGCAGAGCCTCCGCAACTGTTAAACATCATCATCATATCAGCCGAAAGACGTCCACAGCTGGACAAAGGCCTCCCCAAAGAACTCCACAAATTCCGGTTTTGCGCTATTCGCATCCAGCAGTTTCCAGCCCCCGCACAAGATCATTGATCCAACTTGTAGGGGGCCTGCTCACGCTTCCGGTTCGTGGTCGGCACTCGAGAACTTTTCTTTTTTAAACATAGTTATATATTATTTCTACATACATATTATAGATAAATTACACCCAGACACAGAAAAAATAATCAGACTCATCACACAATGATTGTTCTGGGTGGGGATCGAACCTAAAACCTCTGGCACCAGTGGAGTACATGGAAATACAAATGGACCGTATTCAATATAATAAATAGCAATAATAAGGAATATTATATTTTTTGCGCTTTTGCCATACCTACTATTGGAATCAAATATAACAGCTCACTTAGGACCCTGAAATTGATCCTCGGTGCTTTTGCAGCTGGCTTCTCTAGTTGCAAATCTCTCATTTTAAGAGGCTATTAGCCTCTTTACATCATTCTGTCTCCCGCTTTGCTCCGGAGGGAAGTGGAACTATTCATTTTTCTAACTCCTCCTTTTTTTTCCTTCTGATTAAATTCGTTGCGGGATCCAAGACAGTTAAAGCGATTCACCGGGACATGCCTGAGCTTCACCGCTCAGTGTCATTTCATTGTGTGCCACTGTTGATCCTGGCTTACAGGAGTTGCAGTGGTGGGTAAGAGGAAGGGACTAGTCCCGTAAAATATATATATATATTTATAATTGAATGCTCCCATAGCTGTTTTACCCTCTGGTTCGGAGCCTATGTTCCTTTTAAGCGTCTGTAACTCACCAGTGATAGTAAGAGCGACAACAGCGGTGCCCAAAGTAGCCAGCAGAGTAGTGACGAGCGCCTTGAACAGCAACTCGAAGTTAGCCGGCGAGAGGTGCTCGCGGAGGTATTGCGTGAAGGCGTACAGTTGACACAGACCGAATGTTCCTAATGCCTGCGTCACAAAAAAAATATATTAGGAGCCGGCTGAGTACTCAATCCGCTTCTCTAGTTTCATGTTAAGATAGGCTGTGAATTTGAAGTAGTAGTAGTCTATCATAACCTTAAATTTGAGGAGCGGATTAAGTACAGTTTTACTAATACTTTTCTCAACTTTGAACTTGAAGGCAGTATTAATTACAGACGCCAGCACATCCAGCTACCCCAATCTGTCAAATTTCTTTTATGGAGATTTAACTTTATCACAAAAGCATAAGGCTCACTTTCAATTGGAGAAATTTGACAGATTGGGGTAGCTTGATGTGCTGGCGTCTGTACCGTCATTATTAGAATACCAATGTCGCAGGTTTCTCTACAAAAAAAGAGTGTGCTTTAGACTACACGACAAGTAAAAATTCAAACGTAACTGGATATGGGAACAAAAGAGAAAGAAAATATGTGAAGCAGACAATTGTTCTCAGAATCCAAATAGAATCTGACACTGATCTGACTGACCAGCCTAAACACAGACGGACGGACTAATTATTTTTTGTGTAACTTTTATACTGTATTCGTCTACGTTTATTTATTTATTTTATTTTTATTTATTTAGCACACCAACAGAATAATTACATGGAAACAATACATATTACACTAATAATATAGCACTTATGTAGTAACTACCCAACTTACAGGTATGCATGGCATTGATTGTGATAACATTTAAATTTGAGGTTCACAACGTTAACCTACAACGTTACCTAAACCGATAAAGAAAAAAACAACTATTAAATTAAATTAAAAACAACTAGTATTATTCAAAAGAAAGTGCCTGTATGTTAAAAAAGTCATGGAGAAAATATCTACCCTATTGTTAGTTGATTTAGTCAGTTCGTTATAAAGCCTTGCAATACGTGTGAGAGGACTATTAAATGTTGTATTTAAGGTGGAAACAGGTATATCAAATACACGATGTTGTCTCATAACGCGATGGGGAAGTTTAAAATGAAAATATTTAATAAGTTCAGCATCGACGTTACCGTTTATTATTTTGTGTAGATATAATAAGTCTGATATATCACGTCTTTCCTTTAAGCTTATCATCTTAAAATACGCCAATCTGTTTTCGTATTCAGGAATAGATCTCCGTAATCCATTTCTTGTGCAAAGATACCTGACAAAGCGAGCTTGGATAGATTCAACACTGGCACTGTGTGTTACATAATAATGTACTGCCCTTGAGCTTGACAAGTACAAGTGTATGTTAATACCCAAGTATTGAATAAATTTCATTATTTCAGAAATAGGGAAAAGGAAAGGAAAAAGAAAATTCCATCATATCTGCCAGCAAAAAAATAATAGAGATATCATAGACACTCTATAAAGATGATATATATTTGTATGTTATCTACTCACCAGCATGTGTTCCGAGCTCTGCACGGGCTGGAATCCAACGAAGGATATCTGCATCGATAGGATAGTGCCCACGCAGTACAGAGTGGAATACGCCACGTACACCCGGGCGGAGAAGCGGCCCAGCAACATGAGGGCTAGCACGTGGAGCGGGATCAGGTTGATAAGGAACACGTAACCACCCCATGATGATACCTGTTGACAGATTGGTTACTTAATTATAACATTATTTACACACGGCCATCTGATCCCAAACTAAGCACTGCTTGTACATACTTTGGAATCCAGATAACTGATATTACTACATATACTAATTCTCTTTTGTAAATACATACTTATATAGATAATTACACCCAGACTCAGGACAAACAGACATGTTCATGCACACAAATATCTCTCCTGGGTCTACAAATTGCTGTCTGTAAATAATGATCCAGGTTCTTATTATAAGTTTTATTTTAATTATTATTTGTGACATATTTATTTATTTATACTTCAGTACAATGGGAATGTACAGACGCTAGCACATCGAGCTACTCAATCTGTCAAATTTCTTTTATAGATTTTCAACTTTATCATTTAAGCGTAAGGTTCACTTTCAATTGGAAAAAATTGACAGATTGGGTTAGCTTGAGGTGCTGGCGTCTGTACATAGGCCGACTTAATACCAACGGCATTTTCTACCAGTCAACCTTAGGGTAGTGCAGAGAGAACATAGCAGCTACACTCAGGTATAATAAATCTACTCATATTTTACACGACTCGTATTGCAAGTAGTCGAATAGTGATTGCACACTTGTTGCAAATTCTATCGATAATAATGAAACATAAATTCAATAAATGGCCGTTTTCACACACAATTACGAAATCGATTTAAAGAAATTATATGTGAAACCATTCTAAAATATTTCCCTATCGAATAAAAAGATGACGGGCTTGTTGGCGTGGTTGGTAGATACGCTGCCTTTCACGCCGGAGGTCGTGGGTTCGATTCCCACCCGGGACAAATATTTGTGTGCATGAACATGTCTGTTTGTCTTGAGTCTGGGTGTAAATTATCTATATATGTATGTATTTACAAAAGAACAATGGTATATGTAGCATATCAGTTATCTGGTTTCCATAGTACAAGCTCTGCTTAATTTGGGATCAGATGGCCGTGTGTAAATAATGTCCCAGGATATTAATTAATAATTTTTTCAATGTCGGTTAGTATGTATGTAACTGAAACTTTAAACAACATTTTGATCTCCCTCAAAATGCGGATTAAATCGAAGCTTGGCATACTTATCGAGGACCGATGGCAATATAATATTTTAAACAGTTAGAACCGTTACCCTTACCCTTACTAGGATAATCAGGATTAACGATTTATTGTTCCTCTATAACTGGTATACTAAGCGCGTTAGCAATTGAGTCGCCAGGCCACAAATTCCTATGTCTATCTCGCTTGCACTTACGGGCCTTATGGAGCCGGGCGTAACAAATAAAATAAAAGAAATATATCGATAAGTAATGTTTAATATCATATTTTGTTCATAAACTTTATGTTGATAAAAATTTAAAGTTAAAAGATTGTGCATGATCCTAAATTACACAGAAATAAAGTTAAATCTAAGAAACAGTAATTCATATTGTGGCCCTTAAAAGACTCGTTTACTCTAAAGAATAAATGTATCAATCCTCATCGGAGTCTTCTTCATCAGTGTCTTCTGCCAAATATGTTCATTTTTGTATTCAAGTACCTAATATTATTATAAAATGAGGAATCATATGTACTTAATACTAATAAGTGTTAAAAGCGAATGAGAGTGCCAATACAAACCACTCTTGGTTTAATGGAACAAAACACTAATGTATCAAAAATATATACATATAAAAATAAATAAAAAAATTCTAAGCGGCTACCTGCTCATCGACCCCACGTGAGTACTGCCGCGCTAGCGATATCAGCAGTAAGTCAATTTTTTGACAAAATGAGTTAAATATTGATCCCGAATCAGCGCAATGAGCTCTACCAGATGTGCTGTCACCTGTTTTAATAGCTTATCGGGAACCGGTAAATTTCGTTAAGGATAAAGGCAGTAAGTCCAATAAATGACAAATCTTCCTTAACATAACAACAGTAAGTATAGTTACCCCGGGTTCGCAAGTAAAGCTCTATCCTTTAGGTTTTACTTTTACTTAAGTTATGTGCAGTAACTGTGTATACTGTCGATATAATAAGTAAAGCATGTTTTTTATTTTGCCTTAATCACTTAGGAGAACAGCAGTAACTAAATATACTGTAGATATAATAAGTAGAATTTGTTTTTAATTAGGCCTTAATTTATTAAAATATCGGCAGTAACTAAACATACTGTGGATATATTATGTAATGTATGTTTTTTATTCTTCTTTAAATACTTAGAATATCTGCAGTAACTCATCATACTGTGGTTATATTAAGCAAAATGTACTTCACATTCGGTCTTGATCACTTACACTGTTAGCAGTAATAACTGAAACTGTGACTAAATTAAGAAAAGATAAGATAATAAGATAATTAAGATAAGAAAAGATAAGATTATCTTATCTTATCTTATAATAAACAGCAAGGAAATAAACGCGAAAACAATCACCTTGAAGTATTTTGAACCTGGTCATACTTTTATGTCCGCAGACAGCTTTCACCATCAGGTGGAACAGGCTTTACAAAGAAAAAATAAGGTCTATGATTTTAACGACTTCGTTGATGCAGTGCAGCAAGCTAACTCAAGAAAAACCTTTGTAAAAATAATGGAAGTCGATAATTTTTACAATTATAACGATCTATCTTTGCAACATAAAATGAGGAAAGAACAACCTAGAGTGTACCTTAAAGATATTATGGTTTTAGTCGCAAATCGAGGCGAGTTCACACTGCAATACAAAACTAACCATGATGACGAACAAGTACAAAATTTAGACTTTTTGCAGTTAAAGTACCTGAAATCAAGAACATTTCCTGAATTCAGTTCAAAATTGACACCTAGAGGAATTCCAGAATATACGAAGACTGAGATTTTAAAGAAACTGTTAGAATTAATGCCAGATAACAGAAAGGGGTTTTGGTTAAATTTACCGGTTTCAGATAAAGTCAGTGATATAGATTAAGTTTTGCTAGATAGTTTTATGTGTTTTGTTATTTCATGACACCCCAAAAAAAGGTTTTGTTATTTTATTTCTTACATTATGTTTGATTTTTTTATTCTAGTATTTTAACTTAGTTTGATCTCAAATTGTGAACGTAGAAAGGCTGATTTTTTTGTTTGTTACTTTGAAATATGGCTAACTTGCCAATGTTTAAATATTTTTTAAGTTTTTTGTAATAATATACGAGAGTAGAATGGAGCTCAATAAACATTTATAATTATTTTATAAGACTTTCAAACTAAGAAAGACTGATTTAAACTTGTGTAATAGTTTATATTCTTAAAATTTTATTGTTCTTAGTTGTGAAACTAGTGAAACCTCGTTATTTAATATAATAATAATACGTAAGTAAAGAAATATTAATAAACAGAAACATTTTTTATCTAACACTTTGTTTTTATTCCTAAGCTATAACCTAAACCTAGTATGAGTTGCTTATAATAACAGCAGTAACTCACTACTTACTGCTATTATTCTAAGCAATTGATGTTTCAGTTGCTTCAATTAACACTAGATATAAAAGGATTTTCGTTATTTAAAACTATTCAAATATATATACAATTTTATTGAGTGAAAAATTTAAAAGCGCTTTATTTGGGCTACACGTTTCAACCATCATAATTAACATATCTAAAAAACAGAAGTCCGGAAAAACAAAAATGTAAGAAAAACTTTGCGCGCTAATTACTCAAAACTATGCAAAACATACTTACTGCCCTTATCGTTAGCGCGGCAGAGTAGGTATCCGTTTACCGATAACGGGCCCAACGCGCTGCACATACCTATCTCTATTGACATTTATGGCCTCACGACTGAATTGATAACGCGCTTAGTATAGTGTCTTTGTGCCAAGCAAGTGTATTGAGATACATAAAATAATAAATAAAAACTAAAAAAAATATGCTTTTATTGAATACCAAACTAAAAGGTGGACAATAAAACAAAAGCGAGGGAGATGTGTTGTCAATACTTATACATATTTTATTGATAGATATGAGTAGACGGATTGCTGTGTGGTGACGGCGTAAAATATCATCACCCCATCTCAACCCGTGCGGGGCGTAGAAATCGTCCGAGGGAATGCCTCCCAGAGAACGGGCAGCAACGTTTTCCTGTGAACTATGAACATCAAACTGCGATCGCGAACCCGTCTGCCAAGCGTGGCGTTTATGGCATATCCCTATTCTTTGAGGAGGCTTTTGTCCAGCTGTGGACGTACTTTGGCTGTCATGAGGAGAAGGATTATCATTTAGATATTCGGTGCAAAAAATTTTTTTTTTTTTTTTCATTTTATTAGTTTGGCTTTCTTTAAAAGTTGTTAAAATGAAGCAACGAGATATTTCTCAACCTGATCCATATTTAACAGTAAACGGGTAATGTACGACATCGCAAAAACCAATAAGCACAAGTAATACTTGTTGGTGTGAATATGTCGTCTTAATGATCTATGATTGGATAACAGATTTCATACTGTACATTATTGAAATCTTTATTGATTTAGTTAAGCCAATCAGTGCTTTACAGCTTTAAATTAATCACTATAATAAACTATTTACAACTATAATCTACCTCGAACGTAAACAAGATTGCAAGCTTATCAGATCCACGCAAAGTAATTTTTACCGTCATAGGTGAGCTAATGAATTAAATAAATAAAAAGGTTTTTATTCACGTAGACTTTAAAAAAGCGCTTGTAATTAGTCAGAACATGTTTGTAGTAATATAGTTGTATGAAAACATTTATAAAATTTATTTTATAATAGCAATGATATTTAGCTAGCTCATATCAAGTTATTGTCAAGAGATTATGTTTAAGTTTAATTATTCTAACCAGCTTTACGAAACTTGGAGACTCAGTGTGTGCAGGCTCTCTACAAGATACATTGATTATCTTGTGAAGGTCGCTGACAGCCGCTGAATGCGGGTAGCGCAAGACTGGCAATTATGAAGCGCTTTCGGCTGATATGATAACGAACTTAATTAACGTATTTTTAAGGTCAATAATTGAATGCTGGGATTATTAATTTACGTATTTAGTGCTAAATTTTATGATTAATGTGAGCGTTCAATTATCAACCTAAAGTAGTATAAGCAAGAGTTCAATATACCATATACGGAATAATCGCGTCTTGTTCGGCCGAGAACTATCACGTTACTTATTAAGAGCCCTTTACATATACTTAAGGGGACTAGACCCTTCTTCTGACCCACCACTGCAACTCCTGTATTGCCAGGATCAACAGTGGCACACACACCGTGCCTGTGGTTGCCTATTT
Organism: Pseudoips prasinana; assembly: GCA_951640165.1. NCBI lineage: Eukaryota > Metazoa > Arthropoda > Insecta > Lepidoptera > Nolidae > Pseudoips > Pseudoips prasinana. The sequence continues at coordinate 8,400,524 of OX621236.1, forward strand.
AAAGCGACAGCTGCAAACAATGTCCCTAAAATAAACCCTCTCATGCATCTCCACGACAATAACCGCTTTGAGCCAAGTTTCGACCGCTAAGGTGTGCTGTCTGGCTTAGGATACTCAGTTTTAAGAGGCCTATTGCAGTCCACTAGCGCCGCCAATCGAAAAAATGTCATTACTCGTAAATAGAATCAAAAATACAAAATATGTTCTATTATTACCGTGGAAAAGGCAATAACGTAATTGTATAACACCTTATCCACACTTGAAATAGGTATAGCTGTTTAGCTAAATCGTGCATTCAAAACATAAACGGCCGTTTTTGTTACCGATTAGCCGATTTAGCTTAACAGCTATATTTCAAGTGTTGACAATGTGTTATAAAATTACGTTATTGCCTTTTCTACAGTAATAATAGACCACATTTTGTATTTTTGATTCTATTTACGAGTTATGACATTTTTTCTATTGGCGGCGCTAGTGGACTGTAAAAGGCCCCTTAAGTCTTATTTGCTAGATAACTTCAGCCCGCCTCGCCACTTTTGTCCAGCAAAGCAGTGAAAGCCTGCAAAGTTTCGATTTACTACAATTTTCTACTGCATTAAACATATAAAATTACGCTTTCACGTGCGCATACGCACAATGCTGTGTAACTAAAATCGCTTAAGAACTTACCATGTAGAAGTAAGCGAGCGCTGTCATAGTGGCCCACATTATAGTGCCGGTGTTGACCGCCTTGATCCAGAAGTAGTAGGTCAGCAACATGCAGAAGATGGCGATGCCCTCGTTATCGTAGCTCCCGGCCACGGAACGACTGATGTAGCCAGGCACAATAGCTATCATGGCTGCCGCTACTAAGCCAGCACCCTCATCCTGGAAAAATGAGAAATATGAGATAACAGAAGACGGGAGGCATGACCAGAATTAGAGGCAGTCACATCCGGATTGCTGTGGCGGCGGCCGATACTTCTTCCACCATAGTAAGACAATTTGTGAAAAGACTTACTTATTATTACTTACTTATTGTATGGGCAGTGGTCACTCTAGTGTCAGAGTTCTTCAAGCCACCCAGTATGCCTCTGACATGGCTAAACGACTGTTACTTAAAGGCTACAAACGGGACCGACAGCTTAACGTGCCCTCCGAAGCACAGAGACGAGAAAAAAAGAAAAAATTAGAAGAACTGTTTACCTTAAGCTCCTTAGTCAACAGATAGGTGACAATAGTGGTAAGTGAAGAAAAGAACGGCGCAAGGAACACGCAGACATTCCTGATGTCAATGGTAATGTTCAGGAACTGCATTATGTTGTACAGCGTTGCTGATGTCACCATCAGGCCAGGGTAGATGGTGCCTAGAACAAAATAAATTTGTAAATATACCAAACAAATTTGCTTGTGTGATTAGATAATTAATAACATTGTTTTTTGTAAATTGCATTAGATGTTCTGTATGGGTATGGAGCACCAAGCATGTGAATGCCAACTACTATTGGTGCAATTACCTAAACCACTGAACTGCTTGTCAAGTTGTGTATCAGACAGGTCAATCATGATGTACCATTAATGTGAATCATTTCTAAAATTCACCGTTTTTATTATTTATACAAAACAAGTTTATAGGCTGCCAGTTAGTTAAAACCCAACACTAGCAAGATTATTGCTTAAAATGTACCTCCAACAACTTGATACTATGATAGACTAAGTTACCGAAATAAACTATTTGAATTGGAGATTAAAATATAAATTAAATACATCCATTCTTAAAGACATAAAGAAGGACATTCGCACAGTCGCGTAACATATCTATACAAATAAATAAAATTGGAGTGTCTGTTTGTAATATTGAAATAACCGGTTTTTACTACATAAATATGAATATATATACGGTACATACACCAAAATAACATTTTTTACAATTTTTGTCTGTCTGTCTGTTTGTTCCGGCTAATCTCTGAAACGGCTGGACCAATTTTGACGGGACTTTTATTGGCAGGTAGCTGATGTAATAAGGAGTAACTTAGACTACTTTTATTTTAGAAAAAGTCATTTATTTTACTAAAAAACAAAAAAAACTAATTAGCACGCGGACGAAGTCGCGGGCACAGCTAGTATAGAATAAAAAAAATCATACAGTCAAATAGATAACCTCCTTCCATTGAGGTTGATTGTAATTAATGCTGACATAAGGATTTAAGTGCGTGCCGGGACGCGACTTCGTGCGGGTCGTATTCGCCTTGAAGATGATCTCCTGAAGAAATCGAAACATTGGCCAAATCCAAGATAAAATTAATTACGTGAGTTACCAGTTATCATTTTTCACATTGATTATAATGCTTAGGTATATTGCCATCAGCAATGGACTAAATTCTATTTTTAGAATTCCTAAGGGCTATTTTTACAAAACTATTATGGGGCAAGTTATAAAACTATTAAATAAGTTTTGTAATTTAAACATACTATACAACATAATATAAACATATAAAAAATTACAAAACTTATTTTAATTCATTAATACATTCGAGCAAAAAACCTAAAAACATCCATTATTAATAATTATAGCTAATGAGCTGTGTCAAACCAAGACATTCATTAATTCACTAGTAGTGCCGCGCGGTTCTTCCCGCGTTAAACTATATAAATTATAGCCTATGTGTTATTCAGATATATAAGCTATAGTACTACAAAATTTCATCAAAATCTATTCAGTACTGTATGCATGAAAGAGTAATACATCCATATTAAAAAAGTTTCACATTTATAATATTCATTTATTCATTGTTTGTTTCAATGTCATACATACCACACAAAGCAAATCTTGACACAACTTTTTTTTATAGTTGCCTGTTTTTTTATTATTGTTGTACAAACCAATGATTAGCCTTTGTTATTGATATTATTATATTTTATTTGGACTACAATCACCTGAGTATACATGAAAACATATGTAGATATTGGAAATAGACATTTGTGTACTTAAGTAATTTTAGGAGACATAAAATATTTACTTTGGTATTGTTATTATTTATACAAGTGGCAAACTGTGTCACAATGAGTTAGGTTAGGGTTTTTAAGAGTTGATAGACTTAGGGAAACACTATTAAGTTACGATATCATCACCTTAATTTCAGGAATATTTATTTCTATTTGGGATAAAAAACATTTTTTTAATTTATTTGGTATGGATGTAATCATCAATTAATTAATTAATATAAATAATTAACTTCCATATTTATTGACAGCCACAGTTAAAGTATATATTGTTTTTAACTTAGACATAATTTAATGTGCTTATGAAACTGTACAATGAGTATATCAACATCAACAAAATACACAATAAAGATTAGCTTTCTATACAACAATAATGATCAGCTGATATTTTGTATGTGAAGTAAAAAACATTTATTGTATTTCATAAATTGGTTTTATTCAAGTTCTGTTTCATGAGTAGAAAGTACACTTTAAGTTACATCCACTATTCATATTAGACTATTAATGGATTTAAGTTATTACTGTAAAATTGGCTAACTGCCTCTAGCCCTGTTCTAAGCTATTAAGTATAGAAATGTTAATACCATTGCAGTTTCCTCAAACACACTTCTTCTAAAAAGGACAGGGCACCTTAGCCTTTTGACCACCATGGTCATGTATAGATGACAAACCGAATGTGCCCAGCATGCAGTTCGACTACATATTCGTGACCATGGTATTCTGGGCACATTTTGGTTTGTCGTCTATAGCCAACTGTGGCGGTCAAAAGGTTAAGCTTCGTCATTATGGTTACACCACTCAATACTGAGGAAAACACAGTTAGAACCTGCTAAACATTAATTATGCTCTTGGGAAAGCAGCTTCATTAGTTGGACAGTTCCATTATGTACCCTGTCCTTTTCATACAATAATAATAATATCTGGAGACAATGTCACACAGATCATCCTAGCCCCAAACTAAGCAAAGCTTGTACTATGGGTACCAGGCGACGATATACATATACTACACTTACACTTATATAGATAGATAAATACATAGAAAACATCCATGACTCAGAAATAAATATTCATGATCATCACACAAATATTTGCACGTACCAGGATTAGAACCCAGGACCACCAGCTTCGTAGGCAGGAGCACTACCAACTAGGCTATGGTGACCGTCCACACATACAAGATATCATAGAATGAGATGTAATGATGAATATCACGTACCATGGTCCACATCGGGACTAAGTGCGGAAATCATACCCACTAGCACATTGGTGGGACAAGATGATGATGAGATGTAATGACATCTAAATTATGGTAATGGTTTAAAATACAGAACCACCAGCAATATTTGTTCTTTTTATTTGTCTTTGGATTCACCATGATTCACCCATTTTTCTATGGATTCACCATGCGGAAACCGAGTCCATCGCATGGTAGAGGGGCCAACACTCGACAGAGTCTGAGCCTTGCAACTCAGATGTAGGTTTATGGGGGCCCCCTGTGATGCATCAACACTTGCCTTCTCTGTAGGATGGTCTTAGTGGTTAAGACCATCCATAGGCCCCTGAATATTTGTTAAACATATGAGTTACCATTACAGAAATTGCAAATGCCAGGCAAAATCTTTGGAAACTCCAGACACACATACATAGACTCATGCTTAGGCAGAGACACTGGATTTCCATATATTTGGACTAAATTACTGTGAAAAGTGTCCAGGTTTCTCCTGGATATATTTTGACAACCCTTTCTAAACTATCACAAATTTGGGGTATCCTGGATATTCATGCCCACCTAAACTGTTGTCGAATAACTAAAACTAAGAATAACAGTGTAGAATTTTTTCTTCAACATGGAGATGTCTAGAAATATATTCAGTAACACCCTGACTGTGTTCCTCAACCTTGCCAATGGTGACAACTGGCTATAAGCACCTGTTACACATATAACCTCAAATTATTCAAAACTTTTGTCTCTATTGAATCTTTGTATATTATATAATTCAACTGTGTACACTCATTACCTAAATACCTTGTATATACAAGGCATTTAGGTAATTAGTGTACACAGTTGTTCAGAATGGTTATTATTCATGAAAACATAACGCTTTAAATAGCTTACAATTAGTTTGTATTAATTTTATTGCTAATGATAAATTATTTTTGCATTTACAAGTATATCTTAATTATTCTAAACTATGTACCTCACTATTTATCTTAAGCCCAACTATGTTATCTATTGTGTACTACTATAGGTATATACTACTATAGGTACTATAGGTATATACAGTATATTATACTAATACAAACAATTTATAAAAAAAGTGAAATATTGTTACTAATGAAACAATAATAATTACAGAAAATCAAAAGCTTTTATTGTATTTAGGAATGTAATTATTAAAATGCATAAGTGTACCTACACTTAATACACTTATGCATTTCAATAATTTCATTTACTAAGATTCAGAGGTGTTATTTTCCTATAATTTCATAAATACCAAGGATTTTACAGCAGCATTATTTAAAACTGTCAATTTACATACATATTTACAAGATTTATGTCATTAAATATCTACCCTCAAAATAAAAATAGCCCAAGTGTATAGAGTAGACTGTTGTTTTACTTACCACCAATAATACGCCCCAGAGGATACCATGCTCTATCATCAAACCAGTTGTGGAAATTATAGAACCCCTCCTCAGTCAGGTACCTGGTTGTTCTATAGTTAAAGTATGGATCAAACTCGTGGATCACACTTTCAAAACGTAACACAGAGAACAGACGCGTTGCAAATGCTGAAAAAACATAAAATGCTATTAATATAAATATATTTTCATCTACTTATATTAGTTAGTTAAATACTAATGTTATTTAAAATATGAATGTTACAATTTACTATCAATATTGTTTAGCATTAATAATTTATATTATAAGGATTCTAATGCAACCTCATACATTTAAATTCATTACTGCATTTAGAAGATAAATTTAAAAATAAACAATTATAAATGGAAGAACACAGAAACGTACAAGACTCCTTTTTTGAAGCAGCCACATAAATAATATGTAGCACCGAAACCACGAGTTGCCTAGTAACGTGGTATCAGTGGTTCATGTGGAAAATCATAATATTTAACATTACTAAGGACCGTATAAGATTACCACGGAAATATAGCTTTATAGCATGTGTATTTTCGTTAACCCGGCGCAATTCAACGCCATTTCTTATCACTTTAAAGACCACGTAAGTCGTATTAATAATCGATGAAACATGTGTAAAACTACTATTTTATCATACTCTACCGTATTGTGGTCATTGTTAAGATCAAATATCTTTCAAAATACTCACATAATATTGCTACCATTGATAAAACAGCCAATTTTATAAAAGTTAGTTGTTTGTCGGACGAGAACTGGGACATCCTCGCCTTGGGTTGCACCTCCACCGTCATTTTGGAGTTTGTGTTATTTTACTTGATCTGTAGAATTTCATCAAATTGTAGCACCTATTAATTGAAAATAACAAATAATTTTATTTCGCCGGCAACCTATTCCTTCTCGTTTCTTTCGGTGACGCGATTTGACAGTTCGTGATCGGCGTGGCATAATTTGTTGCCATATTGAAGAGATGTTATTTTATTTCTGTTATATTTTAAGCTCCCAAATGTTTTTGTAGAGATTCACAATAATTGTCCTCTTGGAAAATAATAATAAAAATATTTTCTGCATACTGGTGCGATTACACTTACTAAAAAACTGATACGGAAGTTTTGGAAACTTCTGACGATCTGATCACCAAACCATAGTTAGAAAATGTAATCAAAATCAGTCCTAGATGGAAAAAATATGATGCAGGATGCTTTTTCATACTTTATTTGTAAATTAAGCTTGCTAACAAAACCTAGTAAAACTTTGGTATTTTATCATACCAATAAATATATGGTTCCAATCTAATTTACTTACTATTAATACTGAAAAAACAAATTACATTATTACACTCGGAGACTGCCTCGGTAAAGCTATTGCATAGCATTTTTTATCAACTTATGCAATTTTATTTATTTATTTATTTTATAATACTGCATTTTTGTGATAATAATAATAAAATGAATGTATATAGAGTACTAACTCATTTTCTTTCACTATTTTTTCGTGACTTTCTTCATTAATAAATGCACTTTGTTTATTCATATTTAAAACACTTTGTACACAAATTATACGAGTACAGATATTCACTGTTGTACGTAGATGATAAATACCTATACACCTATATACTTTCTCACAAACAGCTGATCTCGGTAGTTTTCCAATACAACCAATGCCACCTAAAGGCGGGTTGCTGAACTAAAAAGACAAGCGTGATTATTCAAAAAGTCATTAAAGGTTCTGGTATTTATCGATAGATGGCGGTCGGAGTGGGGGGTGTTAGGTTTTTTTCGTTACGGAAATTCTGGATTCGGTCCCCACGCTCAAGGCCCGCGATAGAAGCTATGCAATAGCTTAACAGAAACCCTAAATATAAACGGTGAAAAAATTAAGAAAGTAAAAATAGAAAAATATTTAGGTCTAATTTTAGATAGCCAGCTTACTTAGCCGCATGTGGAGAGAATACATAACAAAATCTATTCACTAACTGGTGCTCTATGAGGAATAGCACGACATCTTCCTAACTCCGTAAAATATTGTATCTATAACGCATTGGTTAAACCTCATTTAGACTATTTAATCCTGACTTAAAAAATAAAACTTAAAAAAATTACAAATAACACAAAATAAAATAATAAAATCCTTGTTTCATTACAATTATATTACGCCCACTGTAGAAATCTATAAAGAAACAAAATTAATGAATCTAGCCCAAAAATATAAATATAACACATGTATATTTCGCAAAATTTTAACAAAAGATATTCATTCCCAAATTACTTTTACGAAACGAGTAGATTGAATCAGGCGAAAGACTAGGCAAGCAAATAATATATATACCTAAGAGCCCCCAGAACAAATATTAGTAAAAAGAGTATTGTTTAAGAGGGAGCCAAACAATACAATAAATTACCCAATAGCATAAAACAGATTAAATCTTTCACCACCTTTAAGCAAGTTCTAAAAAGCTACATTTTGGCGGATTTTTCATTACTATGCTAAATAAAACTAATAAATAATAAAAACATAATAATATATAAAAATAAATAATAACAATATATAAAAATTAAATAAATTTTGGATACAACTTTATATTACCTGTATATACAAAACAAACTAAATGAACTATTTTTTATACTATTTAGAAATATACGAATAATATAATATAGTATTAATATATTACAATCTAAGCATATATAAATTAATAAAATAAGTATTAAATCTTTAAATTTTGAATAATGATTACGATCTAAGTTTTGTTTTTGCCACTGTATCGCCTACCTTAACCAACACCTTTTAAATCTCCGTACGCACTACTGATTATGACCGATGCATGTAGGTATTGGACAATTTTTTTTTTGAATGCATTTTCTCTAATTAAGCTGTTTTTATATTTTGAATTAGTCTAAGTTATAGTTATAAAATTGTATACGCTGTGCCAATATGAAAAAGCATGTAAATACTTTAAAGTTCTATTGTATTTTCTCTGCAAGTGATTTTTGTGATCTTTTGAGAAATGAATGTCTTAAACCTAAACCTAAAATAAAAGACATCTATTTAAAGAAAAAAAATGCTGTAAAATACACAATTTGTTATTTTTCAGCATGTTTTTCGTTAAATGAATTAAGGTATGAGTTTGGCAGAATTTAAAAGAAGAACCTAAAATATATAATAAAACTTACAATCAAGGGACAATCAACATTTATTTCAATACACTGATCATGAAACAAATACCGTGAAGCACTTGCATAAATTATTGAGAATGTAAATGCTACAAGGTAGGCTAATGCGAGACATGGGCACCGCCATATTGACCATAGCCGGCTGCAATACGACATGCATTAGATGGACGAAGACATTTCAGATGATGGAAAATGTTTCACTTTAAAAATCAGCAAAGTCTAATTAAGTATAAATTATAATAACAATAAAAGTCAAGAATTGTAAAAAGCAAAATGTATAAAGTAAATATTGCTGATCACGAAATGGTAGGCGTTTTGTATAGGTAACGAATAAAACTAGCACTCTTCGAGTTTAACTCGCATAAAAAGGGTTACACGTCAATAAAGTATCATCGCGAACAAAACAATTTCATGCTTATGCCTTATATAAGTTATATAGTACGGCAAGTCATTACATGTAATATAATATATTATATATTATTATATACATAAGTCACAAGTAATATATATTAAAAACTAGAATGGACTGAGACTTGACCCCTGTGGAACGCCCATTACCCCTCCCGATCCCACAGACATTTGATCATTTATATCGCCTTTCTGAATTCTATTGCCCTTGTAAGAAGCCTTATTTGTGTACGTAACAAACTACTTTTTACTGGTGACTTGTAGCACCTAGAGTGATATATGGTAACATTCTAAGACAGCAACACAGAGTATTAAGTATTGGACAGCAATGTGGCGATAGCAATATTGCCAATTCCAATGGATAATTTCGGATGGTATTATAACGGTCGTGCAAAAGGCCACTATATTTCCTTGTACCGTATCTCCTATACTTTAAAAACCACCACCAGTCACATACCAGACTGTACTTACCATCACAACCAATACCATATAACTGCTCGACATACGTTCCAGAAACAAGAACAGCAGTAGCCTCAACAAATGCCGTTTGTTAGTATGAAGAAGTCCTCAAAAGGACTATAGGTACATAATTGTTTATCTACAAGATAGATCTGATAGGTAGGTAAACCAAATCTTCGGCCATCGAGCAGACGCAGAGCGATGGTGAACGGGCAAGCGGCCATCCTCGTCCGTAGCTGGAACCAAAAGAAAGAATCGCGTATCGAGCCCGTCAAGTCACTACAAGTCTTTTGTCAATCAGTGGTAAACTTCTTGAAAAAATATTACTGAAAAAAAATTAACATCTTCAAGACGTCCGTCAATTCGGATTTAGAGAAAGTCACGGCACAGTCGAGCAAGTTTATCGTATTGTTGATGTCATAAGCAGGTCACTGGGAGAAAAACAATACTGCTCCGCTGTCTTCCTAGACTTCGATAAAGTGTGGCATGAGAACTTTTTATTTAAAATTAAAAAGTTACTGCCTCACTCTTTTATCCAAATAATACAGTTCTATCTGAGTATCAAGTGCTTCGAAGTAAAGTTTAACGGTGAACTATCAGATTTGCATAAAGAAAAATCTGGCGTACCACAGAGTAGTGTGCTGGGACCCGTACTATATACCCTATATACATCTGACCTACCTACAACCAACAATACCACCGTCGCAACCCACGCAGATGGTACAGCCCTTTTGGCCTGACATAAAGGCCCAGAAATTGCCTCAGAATATTTACAGCATCACATTGACCTAATAGAAAATTGGTTAAAACTTTGAAGAATTAGAGCCAACGAAAACAAATTGGTTAATGTCACATTTACGCTCAGGCGTGAGACTTGTCCACCGGTTACACTAAACGACAAAGCAATTCCACCAGGAGATCATGCGAAGTACTTGGGGATGCACTTGGACAGAAGGTTGACATGGCGACGACATCTATGGGCAAAACCGAAATGACTGGATATGTGAAATTAAGTACTGGCTGATGGCAGTCGCAAATGACCTCACATAACAAGTAAATGTATACAAATCCATACTTAAACCAATATGGACATATGGTATCCAATTCTGGGGTTTCGGACAAAGACAACAAGAGTCATATTTAACATTCGACAATATATTAGCAACAAGTTCATATATTATCATGATCTCAAACTTCCGACAGTAAAGCAAGAGATAACCGAGTATAGCAAGAAGTACCAAAACGAACTCTCAAAACACAGGAACGAACTAGCTCATAAAGTAGATGGGTATAGTCTGCAACATAAGAGATTAAAGAGGCATAGTCTCTTAGAGAGATTTATCAGTATGGGATGAGACATCTTTATAAGTCTAACCACACATTTGTTTGAAAAGACTAATTCAGATGATTATTCAGACAATGGAGTGGCTTATTTTCGTAATCTCCGATCGCCGCGGTGCAGGATACAAAAAGAAATTTGGGATCTACATTTGGGGTCATTCACGCCGGTTATTACGCGGCACATGACAGGCACACTACCAACCATTCAAAATTGTAATTAATCATGTAAATATCAAACAAAACATAATACCTCTTGTAGGACTATAATCTGTATATAATTAGGAATATTTTGTAAATAAAATCTTTCACTACCATTCTCTGCTCTGCTCTGCTCGTCAACACACAATTATTAGGACATAGGTCACAACACACCGCGGTCTTTTGATTTATTTATTTTTTCAAGACAGGGGGAATGCCTACTCATGCCACCCGCGAAAAGTGTCTGCGAGTGGATATGTCGGACTTGCACCGACTAAACCTACCTACCGTGGACTTCTCTTGGCGCGTGATGGGGGAGTCCCGGGAACGCGGGTATGCCGCTCCGGTGCCCCCCTTTTGCACCATGTCCCAAATGGTCGGGAAATGTACCCTGGGAGGGCTCTTCTGGATTGCCCTCCCCTATTACCGACTCCTGCCAGTCCAGCACAGTAGCTGCGCCATAAACAGATTGCTGTGATCCCGGAACTGCTTCCACGTGGCGGCAGTAGAGGACACTTTTCATACTGCCACTGCAGCCCCGAGGGGAGTTGGGCTACCGGCTGCTGCCACCACCACAACGGCTCCTCCGTCTGCGAGTGAGATCGGCTCGCTCCCAATCCCGCTCGGCGGCCTCCTTCTGGAGCATGACTGCCTCACAGAAAGAGACCACGGCGTCTCTCATTTCGTGGAGTCACCTGCCAGCATACACGACTGCTGGTGGCGAAAGATCCCATCCGATCTCAGCGACCAGGACTCGCCTCTTGACCTCCCAGGCCGGGCACTCTTCCAACGTGTGCTGGGCAGAGTCCAGGTCACTGCCGCAATGGTGACAGTGTGTCATCGCTTCTCGGCCAATTCGGCTCAGATATTCACCGAAACACCCAGTGAGTATCTGAGTCAGTCTGCAGATGACGCAAGCACTCCTCCTTCCCACCCAGGCCTCGAGGTGAGGCAGGATGGCACCGACGATTCACTGGAGCGCGTTTAGGCGTAACTCTAGCCGCGCGCACCACAACACACCGTGGCCTATTCCCTAAAGTATCTTCGGTGCACTGAAAAGGCATACTTAACGACAATAACGAAAGCTTCTTATCTTAAAATATGATGTAGAATGAATACTTTTTATTGTCCGCTATAAGACTACAGAACATGACATGAGATATAACATAAATAAAAGGATAATCCGTATTGTATATGTTCCAAATAGTCTCAGTCAATTCGCGACCGCTACTATACAGCATATAATGATTACTGAGAATCAATAATTATATTTTTGAAGTGAAACTTCTTTACACCGTTTTGAATTGAAAATTCGATGACACGTAAAAGCTACATTAAAAGGAGACAAACATAGTTATAAATAGGATTAAACCTGTCAGAGAATGGGATAGATTACAATACTATTATGTGTCTTTGCGCCTGCGTACAACGAAAACTTCAGAAAATGTGTCATGTCACAAACATGGTCGTGTTTTATTTCGCGTATTTTATTGCCATTGGGGTTTGAGTGCCTCTTCTTGCTAAACATTTCTTTCTTTCTTTATCTTTCAGATAGGGTAAAAGAGAGATTTGCCCAGAAATCGTAGAAATTAGTCAAGTTAATATTTATTTATTTACAAAAACATAATTATCTTTACAGGTTTGCACCCAATACGACAATTAGTCAACAAAAACATGAGATTCCTTTTTTTGTGGCATTATATAAATAAAATAGGCAATTGAACAATGAACGTAATCATGAAGATATGACCTTAATTTAAATATTCTCGAGAAATATGAATATTTATATTTTTAAAGGGACATATAAAATCATATATTAAATTTAAATATTTTCTTTATGAGAAACAAACACCAATCTCAACGACTTCATAATGTAAGTAAACAATCAACATTAGTTGCCGTAGTATCAACTCGCAATTTAACAGTTGGCAGATCTAAGGATTTTCTAAATAAGTTTTTCATCCATTAAGGTAATAAAAATTCGCAAGCTTTTGTGAGTCAGTTAAAAAAATGTTTACTACAAATAGACATGTTCTATAGGTTTTGGCTAACGAAACGAGTGACGTCTGTAGTGCTCTCCGATTTACGGACGTCAAAGTCGACGGAATTGACGGCATTACTAAAATCCAGCAATATCAAAAGGGATAGGAATTAGTTCTCCATGGCCCTATGGATATCTTCGTTCACCTTGAGAAGCGCAGTGATTGTGCTATGGCCGGTGCGGAATCCAGACCGATAGACGATTTGATAATTAAAGGTACGATGGAATAGTAGATCTGGCAGCACTAGTAACAGATGTCAGAAATTTGTCTTGAATTAAATTTGAGCATTGTTTATATGGTATCTCCTTCTTTCAAGACAATAATGTATAATTTTGTCTCAGGTGCTGACAAAATTAGCTGAATAATTTAATACGATGACGTAAAGTGTCATTGCCAGTTCCTATAACACGGCAAGAAATCTTTCATTTCTTGTCGCGAAATGTCCTGTAAATCCTTCCGGCAACTCATCTTTTTTACGAAAACACATAAGTGTTGAAGAAATTGTGGGTATTTGTGTACATATTGTTGGTAGTTTATCATTTAGTTGAAGTTCATAGTTTCTGTCTTAATTATCTTGTGAACATAGAGGAGACAAATCTCATAAATCTGGTCATTATTCAGTTTAGTTCCGTCAATGAGTAATACGTCGGAAGTAAGCGAAGTTTAGTTATGAACTGTTATTAAAGGCAACAGTGTGTGGAAATTATTTGGCGCGCTAATTTTATGTAATGTCTGACGGAGATCCATCCCTGGAAGAGGATGTGCCGAAACCTCTGCTCGAGAAAGTAGAAGAGAATGTGTTTACGCCTAAGATAACGACTCCGATTTATGCGGGAGGTGTGAAGTTGCACCACAAGAGATCTGACGCGGGAGAGACTGAGTCTTTCCTATCTGATGCCCAGAGGAATGAGCTTGCCTTCCAGCAATTGTTTCAGGATGGAGAATCGCCATTCCACGAGGTAATTTTTTAAATTGTCTTTTTAGCTTTTGGGAATCTTAACATTTTATTTTTTTTGTGGTAGTAGGTAGACTGGGCTTTGTGGTTTGAGGTTTCATTACTGTAGCTATAAAACTGTCTTTTTCAATGGTATTAATTTACTGGTGTGGTTGTTTAATCTGAAAATGAAAGTGTTATTAAGTTTAGAATATAAAATTGATTGTGTTGATGATTGTGTGTATACTTTAACATATCTGAGATTTATATTTCATTTATAACAATAGCAGCACATTCAATTTTAGATAAGATGTGGTCACATGTGGTCTTCTTTACAGTGCTTCTGTAGTTAAAAGTGTTTATTTTAATGGTGTGTAGTGGAACAGTAGTGGTAGTGTTAGTTATGAAATTAGTCACTTCCTAATTGTCTTAGTTAAATAATGCTACTAAATAATTAGTAACATTATTTTTTAAAGATATTTAAGTATGGTAAGTACAGATGATTATGGTGAATAACTGAACTACCAGGTTTGAAGTCAGTTTCCTATTGCAATTGCAATGCAACAATTCAAAATATATGTGTCAGTGGTGATGACTTTAGACATCTTTCTAATCAAATGATTCCATTAATAATTCATAATTGTCCATCAATATTATATTTACATAAAATAATAGAACTACAAGGTTCAAGGTTGGGCTATTTATATTCCTGACAGTCTATTTAAATTTTATATAAGTTTATACTGTGAAGAAAAAATAAACATACATTTATTAATGCCTTTAAATTTCTAAAACAACACTGAGAATGGTTTAGATGTAAAAGTTAAACTTAGTCAGTCTTATTTAAAAACGCTACTTAAATTTAAGCCGGCCGCTCAACCATGGTTTATCAAATTTTTCATTTAAAAACACGATTTAACTTTGACCCGCGGCTAAGCCATGTCAAAATTTCCACATCGGCCCCTGGTTTAAACCTTTCTCAAATATGGCGGATTTTATTTGCATCAGCTGACGATTTGTTTGACGTTTGTTTGTGAATGGAGGTTTTATTGAAGTTACTAACCGTTTTAATTTTTAAATAAATACTGAATTCCAGTTGGAATCTTATCACAAACTTCAAAATCCACCAAAGAAAATCAATAGTCCTTGAAAATGCATTGTTACGATCATAAATCTATCATTCCATGTCTACCATAGAGCAAAAGTCATAAAGTTTTGATACATAATCCGATTTAGTTGATTAATTTTGGTCAAGCTCTATACCAGTCCCAGAAATGTTGACAGTGTAAAATAAAATGACGTTACTTAGCTGAGAAACCTTTAAGTAGGGTTTTTAAATAAAGAAATAGTTGAGCAAGGTTTAAGTGGTTGAGCAGGGTTTAGCTGAGACATGGTTAAGCGGCGGATCACGGAATTATTTTAAATAAGAGTGAGTATGTTAACTTTAACTTAACAATATATTTCAGTGTTGCATTTTATGTGCTGTTGTAATATTTAACATATTACTTTTTATTTATGATGTGCAACATAATATATATAATATATTACTTATAACTTAACAATAAATTTAAGTGTGGCATATTTATGATATGTTGTAATATATTAAAATATTTACTTTTAACTTAAAAATATATTTAAGTGTAATTATATTTACTATGTGGTGTTGTAACATAAAGTATTCATTATTTTTAATGTTCTACATATTTACTGCTATATTAGATCAGAAATGGTTGAATTAGCAAGATCCCAACAAGGCATCAAGCCCCAAAAAACAATAATAATAACATAAATTAACATGTTTATGACTATTTACTTCCATATGGACTTTCAACTGGTTTGGATCCCACAACAAATTTAATCAGAAAAATACAGAATTACTTTTAACTTAAAAATATATTTAAGTGTAATATATTTACTATGTGGTGTTGTAACATAAAGTATTCATTATTTTTAATGTTCTACATATTTACTGCTATATTAGATCAGAAATGGTCGAATTAGCAAGATCCCAACAAGGCATCAAGCCCCAATAAACAATAATAATAACATAAATTAACATGTTTATGACTATTTACTTCCATATGGACTTTCAACTGGTTTGGATCCCACAACAAATTTAATCAGAAAAATACAGAATTATACTAAGTGAAACAAGTTATAACCTGTGTGCATAAGAATATGTCTGGCTTATTGGAATCTTTAATGAATTGATAAGCATATTAAATACCTACCATTATAAATATGTGTAACACAATAGTGATTCCTAGTATGATGTAATGGTAAAATAACTGTTGTTTTATTAGTAGTTTGTCAGTAATTTCCTAGTAAATTTATTAGATATAATATTTCAATGGATCTTCTATATAATTGTAAATCAAACGAACTTACCTTGTGAAGTTCGATGTCAATTATGCGAACAGCTTCATTCGACGCAATTTATGTTACATGTTGTATTAGCGTTACCTAGCTTATACCTTGCACGGATTTTTAGAGGTAAGATTTCTTTTTTTTTTTACTAATATATTTATTTTAATATGTGGGTAGATGTCAGTTAATGCCACTTACCTCTACAGACTTTTCCTAAACGACAGAGTGTGAATATTAAATCATTTTGTTTAGAGCATTATAGACACATTTTATTAAGGGTAGGGTGTTCTTGTATTATAAAAAAACATATTGAATATTTTTATATATTATATAACATTAACTCATTCAGTTATAATATTACTTATTTATTGTGCTCATTTAATAGTTAAATATTTGAGATAGAATAGTTTATCTTTGACTTCTTAATTTTTACTATGTAAGTAAAATACTAGGGTGGGTATGTATAAATCGCGTCGAATGAAGCTGTTCGCATAATTGACATCGAACTTCACAAGGTAAGTTCGTTTGATTTACAATTATGCTTCACAGTCTTCATTTGACGCGATTTATTTTACATGTTGTAGATGTTCAGAGTAAGTAAATAAAATGTGGCAGAAATCAAAAACGCATTTGAGCAAGTAATAATCAAATGTTTTATTCTTTGTTAAGTTAAATAATACAGTAGGTATATAATTCTATATAAATTCTAATACAAGAACCTCATAATAATTATTGAAATCATGTGTGGTATAAATCAATGTAAATTGGACTAATTGTTTAATCTTTTTTTTTTTTTTTTGTATATTGAACACTTACAGATTACTGCCAGATGAGGGAATGGCCTGGGTAAATTCATTATCTTCACTTATAGTTTGCCTAATAAAGAACCTAGCAAAAACTGAGGATGAATCACTCCATCCTGCAGTTTTTCTAATAATAATATCAATATTAACTCAGAGTCTGTTGACTGTGGAGGTAACAACATGTCTAGTGCTGTGAGCGCAGAAGATGGATGTGTCTATACCACTTCCATTAAGTATATCTTTAATCCATATACTCAATGTTTGTGAAGAAACCTTTGCATGTGGGTTTTTTTTTTTGTAACTTATGAATAAATAATCAGTATTACGAACTGTTTTTGTTTTATTTATATAAGCTTCTAAACATCTAGCTGGACATATTTCAGGCCTACTGTCAAAGTAAGGTAACTTCAAAATCGGTTGATAAAAATTGGTTTAGAAGTTTTCATTAATTTTGGTATTTTAATAACTATATATTTAGGGGGCTGTAATCTAATTTCTTTTAAAGTTATCAACGAAATGGTTTGGACACGGTGAGCAGTCACTTGGTCTAACAAAGCTGTAGTATTTTTTTTTTGTAGAGTGTTTTTAAGTCTATATCAGTATTAGGCCTCTTAAGAGCTAAATAATCCAGAACGTTTAGTTCTTTGATCATCCAGTTTACCTAGAGACAATGATAATGCAGATTTCTAAGAGTTAGTACACTACTTAGCGCCTTTGTTAAAAATATTTGTTAGAAAATGTAGAACTATTGGAATTATATAATTAAATTATTTAATTATGCAAATTACAATAAGTAATCTAGGCTTTTATACACCCATCATATTGCTTGTACGTAGATTTTGATAAACATAATTTCTACTGTACTAGGCGATAGAAACTTTTTCTATAAAGCTTGCCTGAAACTTTCGCGGCAACCAATTTGAGGGTCTGATGTAGATTGTGGCTCTGTGTGAAAGGAGAAGTTAAAAAAAAAAAATATAAGGTTTCAAAACGAATGGTTCAGAATGTAATATCTTGTGAAATAAAGGAAACCACGGTTATGTTGGCCAGTGTGGTAACTACCAATATAGGTACCCTCGGCTTTTTCATTTATTACTTTTTGTATAACTTTTGTAATTAAAGAGAATGGTGGAAATGCGTGGAAGAACTTATTTTTCCAAGTAATTGGACCAACTGCCCATGCTCCAGGATCATTTTTACATGTTACATAATTAAAACACTTAGCATTACATCTACTGACAAAAAGATCAATTTCTGGAAATCAAAACTGTTGCGTGATTTCTTCGTATGCTTTATGATATAACTCCCATTCCGTATCTTGAAACTATTTTCGTGTTACTCGATCAGCTTTAAAATTGTCCTTAGTATTTATATAAGATGCAAAAATGGTTATCCTTCGTAATTCACACCATTTCCAGATTTCTCTAGTAATTAAATTTAAATGTTCATGCTGAACATTAGGTACCCATTCTGTACACGAGATCGCAGTTATATTATCGATTCTTAGTAAAATTATTTTTTGGTAAAGGTGTTTTGAAAAGCCTTGTAGTGCGAGAAAAGCTGCCGTTAATTAGAGTTCATTAATGTGTAAACTTATTGCATAGCTTTTCCAGTAACCAAAACACTCATTGTCATCACAATAGGCATACCCACTTTTACTGACATCAGAAAATATTTCTACATATAACGAAGTATAACTATTTTCAATATGATCTAGCCACCAGAACATGTCAGGCATTAATGTCTGAGGAACTATTACGATTTGTTCGTAACTGGAGTTATCAATTAAACTTAAGTACTTAAACTGTTTTAAATATTTTGTGTTTAACTATGAATATTTACATCCGGTAGTTTCCACCTCATGGTGGTTGAATCGGAAATAAACCTAAAAAATTTACATTAGCTTTTTTGAAAGTTTATCAAGAAACCTAGTTTCTCAAACATACTTTTTGTAATGTCGACATTATTTTGACATTCTAGCCATGTTCTACCGATACCTACATAAAATGTTATCGAGATATACCACGGAAATTAATTGATATATTTTCTATCACAGGTTTTAGTAATTTTATGAAAACAAATGGTGATGTGCTCAAACCAAATGAAAGACAATTAAATTGATACAAAATATTGTTATATCTAAAACGTAGGTATTTTCTGTGTGATTCATGAACATGCACTAAAAATATGCATCTTTTAAATTTATTGTTGCCATATAGCAGTTCTCGGTTTTGATGCTGTACGATATTCTTCAATTTTAAAATGTTTTGTGTCAATAAACTTATTGAGACATTTTAGATTTAGTATGAATGTTTTGTCCCCGTTTGGGTTTGGTACTAAAACACTGAAGGTAAAAATTCACCGGGTTCGTGTTGGCAGTACGATTTTGCGTTGATTTACAACAAATTTTTTATACAATTTTCATATTCATAGGAATCTGAATTAGACTTAGGGTTTACGCTGGTTTACTACTTTGATAGTGGGTAGAGTTAAATGGAATTGTGTAACCCTCTACCCAAGATAGAACCACTTTTTACAGAAGTAATATCGGACCAGTTTTTTATGAAAAATACTGGAGTCGACCAGCATAACATACCTGGTGGTCAATTACTGCCTCTGCGAAGGAGGGGGACGAAATATTTCTGGCAACGGACGGTCGGCGCGCGGGACGTCGCCGCTTCGCTTATAGTTGTTCTGTGACGGCCGCAGTGGCAGATATGTTTCTCTCTATGACGAGCGAAGTTTAAACGGCCTCTAATGTTGTTACTTGTAGCTGTATTTACCTGTTGTAATTTAGACTTCTGAATATTCTTAAGGGCTTCATCGGATTAGTGGATAGTCTTTGCCACTCATAGTTTTTCAGAAACGTTATCTCCAAATAACAGCTCATTTCTGTGGCTTTCGAGCCGAGTATCCTTTAATTTACTATTTATAGAAGTCATGACATAATATCGTCGGGTTTTTGTCTCTGCAAAGTGACTATTACAAAGAAGACGACATGCATCACTCAACGGTTTTAAGAGTTTTAGTTTTGAAGTTTCATTCAATACGATAAGACCGTAACTCTTGCCAAGGCTGACAATGCAACTCCAATTTGTCTCTGCTGTATAACAGTGATTAATCACGTTTTACTAACGATTCAGGTAAGGATGCCTTAATTCCCATGTTGAGAGCAGGAGCAACCAAAGAATCACACTTTTTTGGGACAAGATATTCCTTCATAAGACTGTTTAACATCCTTTGGTAGACCCTTTTCAAGGATATCTTGCCGCAGCGGCCTCGCTTTATGTATTGGAGGGCTTGTAGAGGTTGGTTGTTGCTCCGATTTGAAGAATATCTTCCTCTAGTTCCAACTCACTTGTACTAGTATTTTGAATGATACCTGAAGTACTTGTTTGTGGAGTTAGTAAGGTAATATCTGTCTGCACAGGGGCGTCAGGGTGCACAGAGATCTCAGATCTGTGGTGGTGATGATGATCATATGTGTGGTGGCAATATTGACACCTGTAGTAATATTTCTTCGTGTTGAATCGTATCCACTAATGATTCACAATCTGGAAACCCGATATAGGGTGTATCCAGTGAAATGGCTGGCAATCCCCAAAAGGGGTGTATCCAGCAAGTCGTTTAATTACCTACCTGTGTTAATATTTCTTCGTGTTGAATCGTATCCACTAATGACTCACAATCTGGAAACCCGATATAGGGTGTATCCAGTGAAATGGCTGGTAATCTCAAAAGGAGTGTATCCAGCAAATCGTTTAATGACCTGGTCTAAGTTGTGCCACTAAAATCTGAGTTATATTTGTCGGGCGATGGACTTCTTTGTCCGTTATACTTTGATAACTGTTCCTCCAATTTTTTAATCTTCCAACGCATATCTTCGTCCCTCCTTTGGTGTTTTCTATTCTTTCCCATCGTTGAAATAACACAGCACACACAAAAAACACTTCACACTCAGACACAAAATAATAAAGTGTTTAGGAGACGTGCGAAGGCTTGAGCACGGAAACGCCGAATGATTTAATATTCACACTCTGTCGTTTAGGAAAAGTCTGTAGAGGTAAGTGACATTAACTGACATCTACCCACATATTAAAAAAAATAAATTAGTAAAAAAAAAAAAAAAAAATGAAATCTTACCTCTAAAAATCCGTGCAAGGTATAAGCTAGGTAACGCTAATACAACATGTAACATAAATCGCGTCGAATGAAGACTGTGAAGCATAATGGACAACCTCTGTGCTCAGTTTCCTAGTAAATTTATTAGATATAATATTTCTAAATATTTCAATGGATCTTCTATTTAATGGACAACCTCTGTGCTCAGTTTCAATATCCCCACCAAACAATTGTTGTATTAAAACAAAGATGTACTTCGGTGTCTAGGTAGCTAAAGGGCTACAGTTCTCTAGTTAGTCCTTGCCCCTGAGAGTTTCTTATCCACAATACAATTCTGTGGCTGGATTTGAAACCCTTCCTGATCCCATTACTTCAGCCCTCGGGAATGCCCATGGTGTTACCAGCCCATGCACCCCAAGTAATTTCAATAATATAACTTAGGTACGCTAATTGCAGTTAGAGATAATTTTTATCACAATTTCACCTGTAAAAAATGATTTATTGAAATAAACTTGTTATCATTTCAAATCAATTATGTTAATGATGTAGGGATGGTTGTTTTTTTTGTCTACAAGCAGCTGAATAGAGGAAGTCCCTCTACCTTACAGAATACACCCCAGATAAGTACAGAAGAAACGGGTTATCATCCCTCATGGCGCTATGTATATTGGTAGGATGCTAACTAACATCAAAGTAAAAAAAAATTACTTAAATTTCACTTTTTTATTAATTATCAATAAAAATAATTATAAATTATTACATTAATATAGCTCTAAGAAACCACTTAGGTTTATGTTTGAGCTATCAAGAGTTTACAATTTCATATCCTATAAATCTGGTATTGATAAAGACATTATCATTACAAAATTACGTAGGTAAATTACAATAAACTTATGAAGTAGTCTTTTAATTTCCATTTAATATTGAAAACCTTTCTTTTAGGCTCTTGAAGTTTAAGAGACAGAACAGAGGTGTTTCTCAAAGGCTGTGCCCTACCGAATATACAATTTCTGAGTAAAATTAAAATTGGGCAACATACATTATATATTGTTTAATTTTTTTCCTTAGTGTCAATTTTTAACTTAAGTACCAGAAACTTGTCAATGTGCCTAAGTTCTCCTATTTGAAGCGATTGCTGAATGGAAAAAAATATATAAACTGATGATAAAAATGTTTTTAATTTTTATTCTTCTATGTTAATCATGTTATTTCATGTAACATGATAGTTTCCTTATAAACATTATCTTACTATAATATTACAAAAAAATTAAGAGAAAATCATCTTGTTAATATAATATATGGCTGATAAACTTATAGGACTGAAACAAAAACATGATAAATAAATTATGTACAATTAGTGCAAGTCTTGTCTGAGTGAGAGATTTTTTTTAAGTAGACTTCCTACTGAGTGACAATGACCACTTAAGCTGCAGGGGGCCTGTCACTCCATCTATGTGCATGTATGTATGTATATGTACATACATACATACATATGTAACATTTAGAGTGGGTACTCTAACTGAACCCATAGTATAGTAAATATTAGTACTTGGTGCAGAATACTCAATTTATTTGTTTAAGTTATAAAGGACTCTCTTCATATTCTCAGACAAATAGGTTTGAGATTTTGAAGAAAAGGAAATATATTTTTTTTATATAGTGTATGGAGGTTTTTATGGTGTCCAGGCGAAAGTTGAAGAAATACATTAAGTATTTAAGATTGGATTTGTATGTATACACAAGTTGGCTTTGACTATAGTTATTTATGTTACATATTGATTGCATACTTATTAGACAGCAATCAGTAACCTATATGCCTTTTTAACAAAGAAGTTGAACACTAGCCTTTCAATTTTTTTTATTATCATTATTGTGGATCAATATGCATTTGAATTTTTTATTATATGTGGTTTTGTTGTGTACAAAAGGAAATGTTTTATTTCTATACATTATACCTTTTGATATTTCATATTTCAAACTTGGCACAAAACTTGGTTTAACATATAGATTGCATGTTTCTATAGAGCTTTAGATTGGTGTTCTATACCACGCGGAAAATGTTGCATTTTAAGAATACCCAGTATAGGTATACCTAAAGATGTTAGCGTCACCAGGAAATATAATCAAAACAGTAGGTATTAGTCAGGAATCAATTTACCTTACTTTGATTACCTTTACTTGGAATAGTCGACGCTATGACTTGCATTATAAGAAAAGAGTAAATAACAATTTTTAAAATGACCCATACATCAAAACCAACTTATAAACAAAATATTATAAATTTAAAACCAGTGTGCTTTAGCCCACACAACTGCAGTAACATGCGAAATAGTAGATATACGAAACGTAACTAGCTATGAGAGAAAGAGACAAAGAAAATGTGCTCGCACCTCTCTTTCTTGGCCCTACAGTAATATTCGAAACGAAACTCTCTCGTTCTATCTTCACTAACTTATATTCTCCATTTCAACTTCCGTTCGCTTCGACTGACCACACTTTTCGTAACACTCTCGTCACGCATTCACCAGCTTACTCCCCAAATCAAGCGTGCGTAAAAAAGGTTTTATATCAATAATTTCATCGATACACGAAATTATAAGGTTTGATGTTTATGGTATACTTAATTTAATTTGAATAGATGAAATTATTGAATAATTTTTAGTAGATTATAATCTCGGTGTTTTGTTTTGAAAACAGTTTTAATTTTACTCATTTTAGTGAATATTAATAAGGTATCAATCGGAAATTTTATTTCAATTCTTTATTCACAATAAACATAGTAAATACATACATATAGTAAAATTTAAAATGTGTGTTGGAATGCTAATAATGGTTTCGTATCATAATTACAATTTCATTATGTTAAGTATAAGTATTACAAAATAAACGTTTTACTAATTATAATTGGATTATTGCATTAACCATTTAAACATGTCAATCGATATATTATAATCATAATAAATAACTGTAGTAATTAGAATAATGATAATATAAGTGATGGAGTGGGGCGTTACTTTGCGGAAATCCATCACAATTAAAATACAAAATTAATGTTTGGTGTCCATCTTCTCATTCATTAATTATCAGAATTAACACAACATATGAATTTCGTATTTGGCCTTAAAGCCGCATATGCATAGTATTGTAAGCACACTCGCAGCTGCAAGAGGTATTTCTATACGGGATCTAGGGAGATCTTCTCAATGATAACACATGTATTCACAAACAATCACTGATTTTATTTAAATAAAATTAGATTTACAATGTTTACTTTAGCACACCATTTTTATAACTCTTGACAAACATCAATCAAACGTAACACCATACTTTTTATTTGATTCGAATTCGATTCTCATTTTAAAAGCTATGTTTAGTTATTTTAATAAAGTGACCAGAGCTACTAGCTATCTTGATAAAAGAGGTTTTATTCTATAGGAGGACAGGTAATATCATTACATCACCCCCCCAAAAAAAAATTTTGGAAGTCTTGAAACACTTCCAAAATTCTGTTACCTTCCTACATTATAACTGTCTACCTATGTTGGGAGTTATCAAATACATAGGTGCAATAAAAAAGAGTAGAATTGAACCCAGGACCCACTGAAAGTCTAGCAAATGGGAGTGTGAGTCCGACTTGCTCAAAGTATAAAAAAAACCAACCAAAAATTATACTTTCAAGGCCCTAATTCTACTTTCCTAACACTAGCTAAACGCTACCTAATTATAGTTATCCTAGCTAAAATAAAATATTAGTCAACCTTCACACACAATAGCTTCAATTATCATACTTGGTCCTATCACCAATTGAAAGTACAGAAATAAAAAAAATGAAAATAATTACAACTTTTAACTATTTAAATAAATCATAAATTAATTATCTGAAAATAATTATTTTAAAAGGGCAAACTTAATTATAACAACTGGTTAAAAGTTTAATCCAAATTAAATTATCACAACAGTTGACCGTTCAACTAAATTATTAATGATAATCTGAAATAATTAATTAGAACAAGTGGTTAAAAATTAATTGAAGCATGTATAAAAGTTGGCTAATGGCTATCCTATTATAAAACCTAACTGCTAAACTATCCAAAATAATTGATAACAAAAAGATATTAATCTTATCAATCAGGGGTGGGTTCCAGAGAGTCAGGACTGTGATGGAAGATCATATACCAACCAAGATTAATGAAAAATAAATATCCCATTTATACCAATTAACCTATTATATTACCTATTTGTCCCCAGACATGAAAATAAAAGTGTTAGGTAGAATAGAAAACCCATCAACATCATGGAGCCCATGAGGTTCTCCCACATCTATAGTCTACTATGTGCCAGATGTGTGATGCAAATGAATAATTAAATTCTATCACCCACTCTTAACTACTGACGGAAATATCCCCTTAATCTACGCTTCCCGCATTTCCTAACTCCCTATCACTACCTGGATGTTTACTTCTTGTAAACCCGTTATTCATTTTTCGATCTTCCATCATGTCCATTGTGGTTGTACTGGATTCTGTAAACTGGAACACCGCCCCTGGTCATCGTTGCTCTCGTACGTTT
Organism: Pseudoips prasinana; assembly: GCA_951640165.1. NCBI lineage: Eukaryota > Metazoa > Arthropoda > Insecta > Lepidoptera > Nolidae > Pseudoips > Pseudoips prasinana. The sequence continues at coordinate 8,426,575 of OX621236.1, forward strand.
CACATGAAAACAAAATTTATGCGCGAAAGTATATTCATATATTTGACAAATAAAATAAAATTGTAAGTATAAACATTCTCATCAGTAACATAAGTAAACGGCTCATATATTCAACCACTGCCGTAACAATAGCAATAAAACTCGCAGTCTTATCGCAGCGCCATCTACCGGGTCTATTAACAAATCTAAGTTACCGAAAGACATTTGATTGGGTGCAAAAAAATTATCCAAATAAACATAAAATTAAATTATTGTTACTAAAAAAATAGATAGGGCTTGGTAGTAGAATGGTGAATTTAAAGTTTTATTTAATTTTTTTTTTTTTTTTAAAGGCAAATATTTAGTAGTGGTTCACCCTTAAACTTAAGGTAAAAAAAAAATATTCGCCAGATATTCATACAAAATTTTATGCGAATCGGGCCAGCCGTTTCGGAGATGTTTGGTCGCAAACACCGTGACATGATAATTCCACATTTTTGATGTAATCTATAAATATCGCGTGTTTTCTGGCATAAACAACATAATAACAGGACTTGGTTAGTCTAGGAGGCTTTCATTGCTTCTCCAGACAATGAACATCCTGTGTGTGTGCCCCAAAAACGACTCTTTTCAGGGTAACACCTGATAATCATGTAGCAGCGCCACTTATACATCATCACCACCAATAAAATAAGTCATAAGTGTGATGACTATAGTCAATCATAACCAGTATTAAAATTATGAAAATATTTGGGCTACGCCCATGTCCAGCAGTGGACAACATTAATATTATAATTTTATGCTAATCGTACAATGTTAAATAACAATAACGGAACAAATAAAATAACTCTCATTAGACATAGGAGCCCAGCATACCAAGTATTTATTCAAATCTCCCTTGTCTGGAATGATTTCATCCGATTGATATGTACTGTGTCGGATCTATTCCGTCCAGGTTTTCGTACCATATAAGTGACATCACTTACGCGTCTAACCACCACCCATGGTCCTATAAATGAACGTTGTAATTCGTGGTTCTTACCAGAAAATCGTCCCGAAGAGCGTATGATAACCAAATCTCCCGGCCGGAACTCTCTCCTTGTTCTCCTGTCGTAGTTGACCTTTTCCTTGTGACGTACCTGAGTTATGTTATATACCGCTTTTGTCGTTAAATTGCCCAACGAAGTGACCTTATCATCACTAACTCGATCTCTCTTTCTTTCATAGACTTCGCTATTAATTACTGGCGAAGAATTCTTATTTACTACAAAGTTATTATTCTTACCGATCTTCTTGTCAAACTTTTGGTGAAATTTGACATGACTGTCAGAATTTTTTTCAAAACAATTAAAAACTCTTTGGTCTTGGCAAAAATAGACCACTTCCGTGCCAATGACTATTCTACTCTTAGCAAAATCCATGACAACAGCATTCGCATTCAAAAAATCTCGTCCTAAAATAAAATGGCATGCAAGTTCTTCTATTATATAAATATTATTACAAAATTCCTTACCGTTAATATAAAAATTAAATTTAGCTGTTCCAGTCGTATCGATCGTCCTTCCATCAACGCCTTGTATAGAGCCGACTGCAGTTCCTGTCGAACCTAATCCTAATCTACGCGCCATCGTTCCCGGCATACATGATACCGCAGCTCCCGTGTCTAAGAGAGCTGGACATGAAATGTTCTTATATATAACCCTAATGCATGGCATATTATTTCTAAAACTACTAAAGAAATTAAATACTTCCTTTGTTTGAGCGCCATTTTCACACGTCGCTACGTTCTGCTGACTCGAAACTGCTGCCTGATGTTTGACGTTCAATGCCGCCGACGTTCTTTTTCCTCCCGGCGTCACATATCTTGAGTTGGCTGATGGTTGACGTTCCGATCTCCTTTGCACAGGTGCTGTCGGGTAACGTCTCGTATTATGTGATGGTGTGTAGAACTTATCATCACCATGGAGCTTTAAATCTTCCATATCGTAAATATCTTTTAATTGTAAAATTAATTTCTTTAATTGTTTTTTATCTTCTATTAGCGATGTTGCTAATTTGTGCTTGTAAAACGGTGCTGATGATTTAATGAACTTTATTACAAATTTCCTGTCATCTTTGATTTCGGCCTTAAACGCCAATTCTTGTAGTCTATAAAAATACTCTAAAATGTTTTCATTATAGTTCTGTCTCGTCATATAAAATTCTTCCGTATAGTCAATAGTTGCTGGAAATTCCTCTAGCAAAGACCTTTCAATGTCGGCAAATTCTGTTGCCGTATCTACTATTATATTGTAGAACGATAATGCTGCTCCTTGTAGAAAAGACGGGATGATTGCTACTTTTTCTTCATCTGATAACCTTTTCACAATAGCAAATCTTTTAAATTGTTTTAAAAACTCCTTCGCATCTTGTTTCAAACCATTAAATAATTGTATATTCACGTTTGTCGATTCCATAGTTTCTTATTTTTCTCTCGTTTTCTTGTACACTCTCGCTTAGTCTCCCCCTTGAAAACTTCAAAAAATGTTTTCAATTTACCAAAAGGCGCTCTCCACCATGTAAGCACACTCGCAGCTGCAAGAGGTATTTCTATACGGGATCTAGGGAGATCTTCTCAATGATAACACATGTATTCACAAACAATCACTGATTTTATTTAAATAAAATTAGATTTACAATGTTTACTTTAGCACACCATTTTTATAACTCTTGACAAACATCAATCAAACGTAACACCATACTTTTTATTTGATTCGAATTCGATTCTCATTTTAAAAGCTATGTTTAGTTATTTTAATAAAGTGACCAGAGCTACTAGCTATCTTGATAAAAGAGGTTTTATTCTATAGGAGGACAGGTAATATCATTACAGTATGCTATCATTGAGGTTTAATCCGATGCTACCCCAACGTTTTGCAGATTGTTATTAGTGGTATATCCTTAGTATAAAGTAGATATAACAATGGAAGTAAAACACTTCCTTGCGAAATCCTATATTTATTACCTTTATAAAAATACTCATATATGTATGTCTTGATATTACTATTGGTATCAATATTTGTGATTTGTATTGCGTTCTATTGACCAGAAACGAACGATCCACCTTACGCCATGATACTCGGAAGTTTTGGTAATAATATAGAATGTGATACAAAATCAAACGCTTTTGTCATGACAAATACTGCACAAGTATTTTTATTGACGTCTAAGTTTTAACGATAACTTAAGCTATTTTGCTCATTGATAACGATGTTAAACTGATCACTGTAATACATTAATTTTCTATGAAACATTCTAAAATTATGATCAGATCTTGACGAAATTTATATAGAACCTTTTCACAAGCATGCCCATGTGAATAAAAAATAATAATCAAATTCGAACAACTCCAAAGAGATCGGTATATGTACATACACGAAAAAAGAAACGAACGGGATTGAAAACCTTTTACCCTTTCAATACGTAATAAAGACGTTCTCAAAGTCTAAAGTGTTTCACACAATGTGGCGACGACTGTACTTTAATTTGTAACGTTACAGAGGGATTGTACAACTATACAAGTAATGTTCTTAAATTAGATTTTAAATACTGTCGTTTTAAAAAAAAAGTGTATATAACTATACCATATGTCGTTATACTTTAGGGTCCATACTTTATTTCTTATCAATAACATGTATAAGAATAGCTCGTTATCATTTTCAAAATTTTATTTTACAGACTCCTCTGAACAATATAAATATTGGCAGATACATATATCTTTGTAAAGGATTCTCAAAAGTTTAAACCTTTGTCATTGAAAGTAATATTAAATCAAAGCAGATTTTATCGCCTTTTATTTGTACAAACATAATTGACCTACTATATATTGGTAAAAGAGGTCACAACTTGGTGTTTATTCAACCAAAGAAACCGATATTTTTATGTCATCTTTTTATGCTTATGATTAGAACCTGGCAGGAGCCGAAAACATGACAATAAAGTCTCACGGCGCCCCGTGCCATGAATATCGAATTTGGAGCTTAGTTTATATGTCAAATAGGGCGTCAGTGAAATGAACTGATTATGGATATCGGAGAGAGTTCCTCCAGCCCTGTGCCGGATTTGTTAACGTGTTCCGAGTTAGGGCTCTCGCTTTAAGTTGACTCTTCTGATCATAAATTATAGAGTTACTTGGACTCCTTGATGATTAATGTGAAGTAATTTAACAAAAGCATACTTAGTTCTGTGATCTGGTTTTTTTATTGGTATAAATTTAATTAATAAAGCAACTTTGTAAATGTGTAAGGAAGGTACAGACGCCAGCAGATCAAGCTTCCCCAATCTGTCAAATTTCCCCAATTGAAAGTGAACCTTATGCTTATGTGATAATCTATAAAAGAAATTTGACAGATTGGGTTAGCTGGATGTGCTGGCGTCTGTACTATCGCCGCCGCTGTCAGTGTTGCAGTTGGTCGGTTCTTCTGTTTTAATCATCACCTAAGAATTTATTAATTTACAAATGACACAAAATAAGTTCCGAAGTAAAAAACGATGCAAAGGCAATTTTATCGAATACATGGAACTTTTCCAAGCTGCAAGCCGTGCAGTTTACCTATGTTCCGTAAAACACGTTTCCTCTTCACGTAAAAGAAACTCTGTGTTAATAGGCTTTAATGCGAATTCTAGTTGTTACAGTAATGTAAATATTTCCGTTAATTCTGAAGGTTGCATCACTAATATGTTATTTATAACCATGATGGTTCCCCCTTACTAGTTTTCCTGTCTAATTATATTGAGTCAACCAAGTTGTTAAATAAGACGGCTTTTCTACTCGTATAATACCTACTCAAAAGAAAATTTGTGTCAATGTCAGAGTTTTAGGGTTCCCCACGAAAAAGGTTAAACAGGAAACCCCTAGTCTCAGTCCTGGTGAGCATCAGTTACCTATCATTTTGTCATTTTACATTAAGTAAAAAAGAATGTTGTGACTATTATCACTTCAACTAGACCTGTACTATGGAAACCAGATAACTGATATACATACTTATATATTTCCAAGTAAACACATAGATAAATTACACCCAGCCACAAAGCAAATAATCGTTTTCATCACATAAAGATTTGTCCTGGGTGGGAATCGAACTCACGACCTCTGTCTTAGCAGTCAGAATTATTTTGTTATATACTCTTCATTTTGGCATGTAAACGTATTTAGCAGTATATATTAAACGAACAATGTATCTGACGAGCAGTTCTTTTTTAAATTACCATAAATTCTTCGTAAACACGTTATTTTGTGAGATATTTGCTAGTTGAATAACTCAATAGCCGACTTATGTACGCCGTCTTTTGTAATAAGTATTATTCAGTATGTTTGTACGCGACTCGCACTTGGCTGGCTTATTGTGGAACTAAAAGCAGTTAGTTAATAAAGATAAGTGACGACAAAATAAGGCTGTAGTTAGATGGGCGAAGTTTCTGCTTTTCGTGAATATATTTTATGTTGACTGGCCTTTTGTTCTAGTGGTTAGTGAGCCTGACTGCTAAGTTAGAGGTCGTGGGTTCGAACCCCCAGCCAGAACAAATCTCATAAAATCTTTGTGTGATGCACACGATTATTTGTTGTGTCCGACTGTAATTTATAATGTGTATGTATTTAGAAATATATAAGTATGTTTATCTGGTTGCCATAGTAACGACTCTGCCTAGTTAAGGAACAGAATACAGTGTATTAGTTGAGCCAACATATTTATTTATTTATAGAACTTTTTGTAGGTACTGTGTATCGCTGATACAAAGCGCTAATTTTACTATTGCCCTTTAATTGCAAATTTGTATTACGTATCGCTGAACGGTAGCAATATTTGTAATTATCGTTCTTTAATTACCAATTTGTAGTATTCTTCACTGATGTATAGCTTGAATTTGCAATAATTACTCTTTATTTGCCAATTTGTAGTACCTATGCATCGATCATGCATAGCACAAATTTGCTATTTTTGTTTCTTAATTGCCAATTTGTAGTATTTATCGCTGATCATAGCATGAATTTGCAATAATTGTTCTTTAATTGACAATTTGTTGTATGCATCGCTGTTCATAGCACGAATTTCCAATAATTGTTCTTTAATTACCAATTTGGAGTATGCATCTCTGACGCATATTCACATTATCCACAATTGTCAATAATTGTTCAATTGCCAATTTGCAGTGTCAATCACTAATTCATATCTCAAATTTGCAATAATTGTTAGCAATATGTAGTATTTATTGCTGATGCATAGCTAGCATTTGCAACAATTGCTGTTTAATTGCCAATTTGTAGTATGCGTCGCAAATTCATAGCACAGATTTGCAATAAATAATTGCTGGTTAATTACCAATTTGCATTATACATGGCTGATACATAGCTTGAATTTGCAATATTGACTAGAAATTCAATGAAATAATTGCCAAATTGTGGTGTGAGTTGTTGATATTTATTACGAATACGCAATTGAAGCTCTTTGATGCCATTTTTTACTTGTCTTTGATTATTAGACTCTCTTAATCGGATTATTCTTCAATTATAAATTCGTAATACGTTTCACTAATAAAAATAGAATTATCGCGCATATGTCGTTATCGCTACGCTTAGGCAGATATTTTATAAGCCGGCCGGAAGGTTTTGCTTTTAATAATATTTATTTGATAATATTATCAGAAATATATATATATAGTTTTGCTTATAATTATTGTTATCGCAAAATCGCAACGTGTGTACTAAACCTACACGTATTTGCGTGTCGATTACCAGCACAGCGCATGTTTGACTGTAAACAGTTTTCCAAACACCTTTCAATGAGCAATACATAAAGTTGTTTTAAAATTCAGTAGCGTACACATAATGTCTGTAATTATTTGGATACAATTAGAGTCCTCTTTAGAATTAGTTTGTGTAGATTTGGGCAGCATTTACCAGCACTTTTCGTGTGTGCCTTGCTATCTAAATCTTCAAGACGTCTTGTTCAAACAAAACTGAATCTGTCTAAAGAGTAACAGTGAACGAACTAAACAATCAAGGTCAGTGCTCATTACGTGCCCGTAATTTGACTGTTTATGCATTTTTTCTGTATTTCGCATTCTATACAATGGTTTTAAAGTGTATATTTGAAGTTCTGTATTATGTAGTGTACGATGCGGCATTGTTCAAAATTAACAGATCCAATAAAACGTGTAAAAAACCAAAAGTATGCTAGTGTTATCATGAATCATTCTAATTACTTTATGAATCCTCAAACGTATTGTGAACTTGTTATCTAGTCAATGTCAATCCAAAATCTACCTTAATATTTGTGTTTAGGATATATTTTTGTATACAAACTGTATGTCTTTTGTCAATCCAAGAAAGTGGTGGGTCGAGTGTCTGTGTTGATTCTTGTGATGTTTGGGTCAGACGGAGAGGGAGAGCCAGGAGAAGATCGGGGAGCTCCAGGCGATGTCCGTACTCAGCACGTACCAGGACAATCTGTCACAGGATATGAATACGGACCGGTGAGTCGATGACACTTTAATGCAAATGACACGCTCACGTTTTTATGTTAGTCATCAGCACATATTTTTGTGGATGTTTTAATAGAATGTTTAATTAAAGAGAAGTCTTCTAGCCTTAGTTGTTCAGATTTTCGTTAGTAGAACACGTTAGAAATAAAATAAACTAACAATATTGTGAAAAAAATTCAAGTTTACTCGCGAAACCGAGGCGGTCGAAAGGGCGCCTGCTTACGCGAGCAAACATGAATAAAATATTATATTAAATTTCTGGTTTTACATTTATAATGAAGTCTGAACAACTAATTTGATGGTTTTGATAACATTTTTTATATTGGAATAGGTTTTAATCTGTCGCTAGCTAACACCAATCTTCGCGCCAGGGTTATGTATTAGAACAGACTCTACCCAGATACAGACAGAGGTGAGGTGTAGGTAATGAATCGAGATATTTCTCGGTTTTCAAGGCTAAGTTCCTTACTATTAGTTTTGAAATAGTGGAAAATTGTAAGCGCTGCCTTAGATTAATTCAAATGGAACGAAAATGTAAACAGAATAAAAATGCTCGTAGTTGAATTCCCGACAGGAGGTTCGATCGTATTGGACGTTGCTGCGCATACGGAAAAGTCTATGACTTCAAACCGATGGGAGCGTACATTTCGTTTCCATTATCAAACGAAGATACAGAAACAGAAATGCATATCGTTTCGGTTTATTGCAATCTTGCACTTATACTATATTATATAAGTGCAATTTTGCAAAAAACTAAACTTACGAACGAGTTCGAGCTCTCGACAGAAATGTAGCGCTATGATTGGTTACTATCTTGACGGCGCGGCGTGTAAGTGTAAGTTTAGCCAATAACAATGCTTCGTTTTTATCGTGAGCTCGAGTTCAATTTTTACCTGTCGTTTTCTGTAGACTACATAACATAAGAGGGTAATTTATAATCATGGTTATCTTTAAAATGTTATACTCCCGAGGGAAAACAAAATAAATAAATATCATATAAGCCCATTAAATGCGCTAATAGTAAGAATATGTTGACTGTCATTACTAATATTACATATATTAATTTAGCTAATAAGTTCCCCAGGGAATACCGAACCTTTCCGACTAATTTACTTTGGAGAAATTCCCTTGAGTTATCCACAGCCATATAAAATGGGTTGGTTTTTATAATAATAATAATAATATATAATAATAATATCTGGGGACAATGTCACACAGATCATCCTAGCGCCAAACTAAGCAAAGCTTGTACTATGGGTACCAGGCGACGATATACATACTTATATAGATAGATAAATACTTATATACATAGAAAACATCCATGACTCAGAAACAAATATTCGTGCTCATCACACAAATATTTGCACTTACCGGGATTCGAACCCAGGACCACCAGCTTCGTAGGCAGGATCACTACCAACTAAGCTACGGTGACCGTCGTTTTAATTAGTATACTTACTAAAGTATTGATTAGATTTGAAAAGACCTTCATTTAATAACCCAGCCCGTATTAACTGATGAAAAACAATGGCAACTAGATATTGAACTGGTGTTATGTGGTATTTGACTAATTTTATTTGACTAATGAATTGACGTTTAAAAATCGAAAGCGATCTTAGCTTTCCAATAATAATGTTGTCTTGTAATCATATAATAATCTAATTTCTAATGAAATTATTACTCGCTTATAATATTATTATGTTTCTTCGTTTGTTTTATCGACCTCCTTCAATCAGATTATTATTTTAAAAAAAGTCGACTTTAGACAAATGCTGAATACAGTTTCATTCACTGTTGTTTTTACCGGGTTGACAGTACACACTCATCACATATTGTAAGGTTTCAATCATCATATCAGCCTAAAGATTTGCACTGCTGGACAAAGGCCTCCTCCACAGATCTCCACAATTACTAGTCTTTCATTGCTTGAATCCACCATTTTCTTGCCATTACCTGTGTTTCCTGTCATGCCATAATCGCCACGCTTGGCAGACGAATTGGCGATCGCCAAAACGCTGCTCTTCATTCTCGGGTATATAGTCTCTCAGGCCGACTTCTACGCCCGGCTTTAGTTAAAAAATAATTAGTTAGAGAAACTTCTAAAAGGGGCGGGGAGGAGCATTCAGAAGTTGCTCTAACTAATTATTTACCTTAGTTTATAAAGGTATGTCGACAAATTATATTAATAAATGTAGCTGGTATGTAATATTCTGATAGCCAAGGTAAACATCCACAAAAATTTACCTAGATTAATCTAAGTTTGTTTCAATATTGTGCTAAATGCTTATGTCATCATGGTTTTTGTGTATGTCGTTGAACTTGGTGATTTAGCTTTATTTCCAATATTATAAGAAATAAGTAATCTTTGGACTCTCAAGAAACTAAGCCGAGAGAGCCAAGTAATAGAATACATATTAATAATAAAAAAAATTGGCCCACGTCCTTATTTTAAATAACTGATGATCGTGTTAGGGAAAATCCGACGCTATCAGTAAGCCTGGTACGTAATAAAAGTAGCTTCATAGGGATAGCATATTTTTCGGAATTACAACAAGGTATCCAAGTAACGCTGCTGTGTGGTGACGGCGACAAATATCGGAATCAGAATATCATCACCCCATCTCATCCCGTGGGGGGCGTAGAAGTCGACCCGAGGGAATATCTACCAGAGGATAGGCAGCAGCTTCCTTCTGAGTACTATGACCATCTTACTGCGATCGCCAACCCGCCTGCCAAGCGTGGCGATTATGGCATCTCCCCCCAAGACGATTCTTGAGGGAGGCTTGTCCAGCAGTGGACTCATTTAGCTGTAATGATGATCCAAGTAACGCATGTAGCCAAGGCTTTATAAATCACTTATATGTGTACAACTTAAACTTAAATTTACTATGACATGTGGAGCTACTTTTGTCGTAGATTATACAGAGGCCAGCACATCAAGCTACCCCAATCTGTCAAATTTCCCCAATTGAAAGTGTGTCTTATGCTTTTGTGATAAAGTTGATAATCTATAAAAGAAATTTGGCAGATTGGGGTAGCTCGATGTGCTGGCGTCTGTACAACCGAATTTGTCTTATCGGTAATAAAGCAGCGCCGGTTGTTGTTTTGATGTCCTCATACCTTTCGCCAATCACAACGCTTCGTTTTGACCGAGAACTTGAATACGTTCGAAATTTCCCCTACCTACACCAAGCTTCTGATAGTGTATATATATGTATGTAATATTTCCGGTTTGTTAATTGACTATTGAATCATTTTCCTAATGCTTTAAATGTATATACCTCATGAGGATTCGGTGTGTCCATTGTTAGCCAACCACTGCTTGTATAACCATGGACGAATTAGGCACCAAATCCACATTATGCTTTTGTATAATATATGGATATACCTATAACATATATTTATATATAGTTTGTATTATCTAACTGACACAAGTTTATTTTGATGCCTGAGGTTTTGAACATTGCAGGTTTGAGGATAGATTACACTTATTGTGTTGATGGTCAATACGCTATGTTATTGTAAACCCACCATAAGTACTAAACTCAAAATAATGTTAAGTAAATAATCTTATTACTATAAAAATATAATTCGCACAGGTAGAGGTAATAGAACCTAATATTATACATATTAATGTTAGAACATAACACAGGTAATGGTAATACAAACTTACAAACTAATATTATAAATGCGAAAGTAACTCTGTCTGTCTGTCTGTCTTTGCTTCACGCCTAAACTACTGAACCGATTTGTGTGAAATTTGGTACAGACATAGTTTGGAACTTGAGAAAGGACATAGGATAGTTTTTATTACAAAAATAAAATTAAAAAGAAAATTTATTCCGGACATACAGCGCCATCTATTGGTCAAGAGTCGGCATCAATTCAGTACTGAAAATTCATCGGAAAAATGTAAATAAATAGTAAAAAGGTATGAAAATATAATAGAATACAACTTTTAGTAGAAAGAAAATGGTCTAACGGAGTATAGATAATTCTATTAGTACTACGAGTATATGTCGAGTTGGTGATCGCGCAATGGTGTCGATCGTTACACGAGTTCGGTTCATGTTATTGTTTTAATTCATCGGAAAAAAGTAAATAAATAGTAAAAAGGTATGAAATAAAAAAACTTCGTTTAAAAAAACCGACTTCAAAAACTAAAAAGTATAAAAAAATATCTTAATAAAGATTTAATTTAATACATCACTTATAATATAATATTAATGAAATAATATAATTTGTATGTGCTACCTATTGATAGGTTTGAAGTCGGTGCCAAGCCAAATGTAATAGTAGGTACCACACTCGCCGCGCTTTACTTTCAGCGGGATAGCTTCGTATTTCTAGACAAACAACCCAAGCGTACAGACGTCGTTGACGGTCGTCATATATTTTTATGATACAGTTTCATCTGTTTCATATTAATTCATATTGTTCTTTAAGTTTATTTACTTAGGTTAATCTTTAGTGTAGGAGTTTCATCACAAAGTATGAAAGCTGTATGTAATATTAACTTTTATTTTGCTTAGGGCTTGGCACCGACTTCAAACCTATCAATAGGTAGCACATACAAATTATATTATTTCATTAATATTATATTATAAGTGATGTATTAAATTAAATCTTTATTAAGATATTTTTTTATACTTTTTAGTTTTTGAAGTCGGTTTTTTTAAACGAAGTTTTTTTATTTGTTACTTTTTAGTGTCTAGCTATAGTTAGGACTTCGAAAGGGGCCGCGCGCCTCAAAACTATAGATCCCAACAAACGAGAACGGAAAAAAGAAACATCTTCCGAAAAAATGTTGTTCGAAACTCTTTTTCACGTTCTTGTGGGACAGTGAATGATCTAAAAGACCGTTTGTAATGTAAGAAAAACTACATAAAATTACGTTCACTCTAAGAAAACTTGCACAGTACGAGTCTAGACTAGCTAAGATTTATGAAAGTCTGAACAGCAAGCGCATAGGTTAGGCCGTATTTATGACCATCTAGCTAACGAGTCTGTGTGCTGAGGGCTTATACACTAGATCTTATTATGAATCGAATGATCTTATGATCGAATAGCCATCTAGTCTGCTGAACAGAGGGTATGAGTCTATGAAGACTAGGTCTTATTAATGATCGATTAGCCAACGAGTCTACTGAGCAGAGGGCTGATAGCCTAGGTCTTATTTATCATTGATTAGATAATGAGTCGGACTCGCCCGTGAAAGGCGCAATGTTTCTTTCCGTAGCAGCAAGTATTTGAGTTGATAGAATGGAAGGTAAATTGCGGTTTACGATTTATGACGCATTAATAAAACTACTTACTGGATCTCTTTCAAACCAATTTTCGGTGGAAGTTTGCATGGTAATGTCCATCATCTATTTGTTTTATTTTAATGGTTCTCTTATTTTAGAAGTTACAGGGGGGGGGGGAGGGTGGGCATTTTACGCCTTTGGAAGTGTCTCTCGCGCAAACTATACAGTTAAGAAAAAATTATATTATAAACCTCAATATCATTTTCGAAGTCCTATCCATAGATACCCCACATGTATAGTTTAATGATTTTTTTTTAAATTCAGTTCTAAGTAAGTATAGGGAACCACCAAATTTTATTGTTTGATTTTCTATTTTTTTTTCTGAAAATCTTAATGCGGTTCACGGAATACATCTGCTGACCAATATTCGACAGTATAGTTCTTATAGTTTCGGGAAAAAGTGGCTGTGACATACGGACGGGCAGACATACAGACATGACAAATCAAGAAAAGCCTTTGTGAAAGACATTTGGCTACAGAACCTTAAAAATGGCAGCTATTCCGCATCAAACTAAAGAAGAATCACGTAAATCGGTTCATAAATCTCAGCGTAATCGGTGTACGTACATAAAAAATACGCTGGTGCTAAAAGGTGCGCCTACATGCGCTTCAAAAAAAAAGCTTATACGTGCGTATTAAACGCTAGTCGTCTGAAATTGTTGTTTATGTTCATGCCAAGACACACTTGAACAGGATGAGTCTAGCTTGACTAGCTAAGATTTATAAACGTCTGTGCATCATCGACATCGTCCACTTAAACAAAAAATTTCATACAAAAATGTCCATAAAATGAAAATTACTGGGCCAATCTATATGAAATTTTTATGGGACCAAATGGCAACTATTCCGCATCAAACTAAAAAAGAATCACGTAAATCGGATCATAAATCTCCGAGTAATCGGTGTACATACATAAAAAAAAAAAAAATACCGGTGAACTTGAGAACCTCCTCCTTTGGAAGTCGGTTAAAAAATAATATCAATATAATAAAACTTTTAGTACAAAGAAAATGCCCGAACGGAGTATAGGTAAATAATCCGAGTTGTCACTATGCTCGATAGATGGCGTTGGGAGGAAATGCCAGTTTGTAACATAAGTAAAAGTAGTGAGCGTGGAAGAATGTTGCAACAATGTAAACTGCTGGTTTGGGATGAATGTACGATGTCCAATAAAAGAGCAATCGAAGCACTTCGTCGCACGATGAAAGAGATAAAAAATAATCAAGGTATTATGAGAGGAATGGTAGTTCTATTGGCCGGTGACTTCCGGCAGACCCTGCCGGTTATAGCAAGGGGCACACCGGCAGATGAAATCAATGCCTGTTTAAAAGCATCTGTGCTATGGACACATGTGCAAAAGGTTTCACTGTCGACGAATATGCGAGTATTACTCCATAATGATTGTCAAGCCGGGCAGTATGCTGCTGCTCTTCTGAAGATCGGCGAGGATCGTATGCCTACCGACTCCGAGAGTATGATCACGCTGAGCAGCGAATGATGCCAAATTGTGGATAGCACATACAATTTAAAAAATAGTGTCTATCCGGATTTACGCGCTAATATCGAAAATCGGGAATGGTTATGCGAAAGGGCGATATTGGCGCCAACAAATGAAATAGTAGGCCGGATAAATGACCAAATTATGTCTGACGTAGAGGGAGATGTCATCGAGTATCTATCAGTAGATAACGTCGTGGATACCGAGCAAGTGACATCTTACCCGACAGAGTTTCTCAACTCCTTAGAGTTATCAGGAGTGCCTTCTCACAAGTTGAGGATGAAAGTTGGAGTTCATGTGATGCTTATGAGAAACCTAGATCCACCAAGGCTATGTAACGGCACATGGTTACAAGTAACCTATTTAGGACGGAATGTCATTAAAGCCGTTAATGGCAAAAGGCGAAACTGTAATTATTCCCCGCATTCCCATCATTCCAACTGATTTGCCATTCCAATTCAAAAGAGTTTAGTTTCCACTGAAAACTGCGTTTGCAATGACCATAAATAAAGCCCAAAGGCAAATGCTTAAAGTTGCGGGGGTACATCTTGAAAAAGCCTGTTTCTCCCATGGACAACCCTACGTTGCGTGCTCAAGAGTGTCAAAACCACAAGACCTATATATTTTAGCAAAGGATGGCAAAACTAAAAACGTGGTATACAGAAATGTCTTGGTGTAAGAAACTTTAATAATCTTTAAAGCCTAAAATAATAGAAAATTTGTCAAGGGAGAAACTGTATTTTTTTCTGAAATGTCAAATCAAAATAATATTTTGAAAATAAGGGAAAAATAACATATTCGCCTTTTTCGATCGGCAATAACGGCTTTAATGCCCTAAGTGAGTATACATATCTTCAATTCAAACGCAGAGCTCATTATGTTGATTTTAGAAGAGTTCCCTAGAATATCTTCCACATTTCATTTTTGAAGAGATCCCGTGAGATCGGGTACTATGTGGGTAAAACCAAAAATCTGCCGGAAGACACTATTCCACGCGAACGAAGTCGCGGGCAAAAGCTAGTAGAATATATATTAACTAATTTGAACTATTAACTTGTTCATCATATCAGCCGAAAGACGGCCCACTGCTGGAGAAAGGCCTCCCCCAGAGATCTTCACAACTGCCGGTCTTGCGCTATCCGCATCCATTGATTTTGTATTGTTGGATTCTAATGCAATACCAACTAAAGTAATTTGAATATAATTTTATTTCTTTCTAACATATCTTCACATCTTTAGTTGCGACATTTACGTTTTGGCGCAACTTACTAGTTAATGTAAGTGATACGTTAGAACCTGTTGCCTTTTATGTGCCCGTATTAGTGCGCTTCATTAGAAAGAGTTTCAATATAATTTTAATTAGTTTAGTAGTGTAAAAGATAGTATCAACAGCACCAGATAGTAGAACAGCACGTGTGGCGCAGCGGCTAAGACTAAGACAGTCGCCTCGCCGCTTCGAGTCCCGGGTTCGATTTCCGTGCCGGACAACTATTTGTGTGACCCACAAATAGTTGTTCTGCGTCTGGGTGTAATGTTTATCCGTCTATTAAATGTTTGTAAAGTACCCCGCGACACAAGGGATTAGATATGCGGGTATTGTATTTTAAAAAAAGACAATAAAAATATAGTAGGAATTTCTGCATAGATTCGGGGCATTGGTTTGGTTGGTACGTTTTCTATAATCTATACATAACATTCCTATGCGGTTTCGCTTACTAATTTGGTTGGACCCAGGATTTTTTTAACGATGTATTTGCTTGCTCTTCATGGTGATGGTCATTTGTCTAGTCATATGTATCTTCGTCTATTTCCTTATTCGTTAATGGTTTAATTTGGTACACTTTGTACTGTGATGATAAAATTACCTTTATCCTGGAGGCACTTAGTATACTTAATATCCTCTAGGAACGTTGTATATATCGAATTTCAGCCATGGCGGCTGGTCTCAATGGAGGCCAGCCATCTGTGCAAGACGTAATAATTCTAAAGTCACAACAAGTGAAAGAGAGACGGCTTTACGTGCTCTCCGAGGCACGTAGGTGTTTCCTTTACAATTTTAATATCACCTTTAGGCTGTACTCGGGATTTCACTATCATCATCATCATAACAGCCGAAAGACGCCCACTGCTGGACAAAGGCTTCCCCCAAAGATCTCCAAAGTTGCCAGTCTTGCGCTATCCGCATCCAGCGACCTCCAACGACCCTCACAAGGGATTTGAACCTAGGTTTTCATTATCTGTAGTTAAATAGGCGGAACGAGGCAGTCAGTATAGTCCACGAACCGTGCGCAAATAGAAGTCTTCCTAACGTTAACTCTCTCACACTGACAACACGCTATTTCGACGGTCCTCCGTCTAACCTCTCTTCTCTATCGTATCAGTTAGCCGATCATATCGGATGTAGAAGTAACATGTTTGCACTTTAATATTACTTGATCTTAATACGCGCAGATTAGAACCTATTTAACTGCCCGTCATGGCTAAAATTCGACTCAATTTTTTTAACGCACTTGCGGGTCGTCTTTTGTTAAGTTTTTCCATGGGCGGCGGTGATCCCATCAGGTGACCCGCGTGCTCGTGTGCCTTTCTACAGTAAAAAGATACTGTTATTAAATGTAAACTCTATGGAATAAAAAGATCGATCAAGAAGAAGCATAAGTTAGTTTTATTGAAAGCTGTTGCATACGTAAACGGTGAAATCGGTTTGAACTTGAATATGGTTACTTAGTTAAATATGCTGTTGTGTAATGATAGGTAATAAGTGGTGACTCCTGCCTTGGCGAGTTCTATTGGATTCTAATGGATGACGTCAGTCCATCGCTTTGTGGCGAATACGCGTGATAGACAATTGGCCAATTGTTTTTATGTACCTTACTAGTTTCAACTAATACAATCGATATGTCTACATTATTGTGATTTTTATGTGTTAGTGTACCACAGCTATGGGTTTATAAGTGGCACATCGTCACAATTAGATGACAACTTCTATATGCTGTCCCCTCGATTACACACTTTTTTATTTTAATAATTTTATAGAATAGATTATAACCACCCGATTAACTAACAACTTAATCCGTTTAGGAGCAACGTTATTACAGACAAGAAAGCGTTGGTTTATAACTCTTCTTTTTATGTCAAGATTAATAAAAAAAATAGTAAAATTATCATCCTTTATCTCACAACAACTTCCGTGCCTTTAAGCGCTTTTGCCATACCTACTATTGGAATCAAATATAACAGGTCACTTAGGACCCTTAAATTGATCCTCGGTGCTATTGCAGCTGGCTTCTCTAGTTGCAATTCTCTCTTTTTATGAGGCTATAGCCTCTTTACATCATTCTGTCTCCCGCTTTGCTCTGGAGGGAAGTGGAACAATTAATTTTCTAACTCCTCCTTTTATTTCTTTCTGATTAAAATCGTTCATGCCTCGTAAAATCGGACATGCCTGAGCCTCACCGCTCAGTGTCATTTCATTGTGTGCCACTGTTGATCCTGGCTTACAGGAATTGCAGTGGTGGGTAAGAGGGAGGGAATAGTCCCGACCAAAAAAAAAACAAAAAATCCTTTATCTCTATTTATTTGGAGTCGCCATAATCATCTTTTGACCATTTTATTGTGCACACCTTTTCTTTTTCATAGAATCCGTCCAGATATTTCTCTCCTTTCTCTATGCACATAAATCCTAAAATACGACATGTTCATGGTTCATCAATTAGCATGACACTACGACAGACGATTACTTCACTATTTATCTTCCAAATGTCCCAATTTTAAACCTACTGTAATATACTCATTCGTTACTTTATTCATTCGGTCAATTTACACACCATATACATCAATTATCACGACACATGACTTACCGGTGCAGACGGTTACTTCTTAACTTCTTGTCCAAAGTGCCAACTTCACACTTCGTCGATTCCTAAAAAAATCTTATTTCTTGTCTGATCCATCTTGGTTAGTCGTAGGCATACATTTTAGCATCCACATTAATAAGCATGTCATATAACGTACTACGACAGACGGTTACATAATTTTTTTCGGCCAAAAGACCCCGTTTAACTTTCTCTAATATACTAATTCCTTATTTATCAATCCTGGTTTCTCCACACAGTAATCTTAGTATCCAAATCAATTAGCGTGACACGTACCGTACCAAAGAAATAAGGGTCTGTCGTAGACCCTTATTTCTTTGCTGTTCATACAAAGGTACCAATTTTAAAGATAAACTTACTCTAATACACGCATTACCTTATCCGTCCTTGTCACTCCATACATACAGCATTCACATCAAGCAGCATGACAAATACCATACTACGACAGACGGTTATCTCTCAACTATTTGTGTAAAGGTGCAATTTTCGAACTTCGTCGCTAGAGGAAGTTTGAAACAAGGATGGTATTAGTCATTCCACATATCCATCCACATGAACAAAATAATATTAACCATATTCCAGACAACCAGTTACCTTTATTTGTTATCAAAGTTGGTAGTGCTACTCAAATATATCGCAATAATGTAGAAATATTATCCTTGTACATAATCCACTTATTCAAATGTATAGAACTAACAATAATGAATTAATATATTAAAAAGATATCTCACAGCTAAATTATGCCACTGGCATGAAACCTGTCCCTAGTGTAGAATAATTTCAGGGACAACGGTAGTGAAGCTTCCACGCGAGCCGCTGAAGATTGTGCGTGTGGCGAACCTAAGACACTAGGGCCAAGCAATGGCAAACCTACGGCCAACCATTGCTCGTGAGTAAAGATCAACGTTTGATCCAATTTTATTCACCACATTACATTCATCAACAAATATCGGCCCACATTAGGAAAATGGTATCACCTTTTTACTGAATGTAATAAAATTTCGATTTGATTCTTCACTATAATTCAAACTGTGATAGAGTGAGTCGGTGGAGCATCTTCCATCTCTTTCTATTCTCTGAACGGTACTTTAATAGTCTTGGGTTTCGTTTGTCTGATCCACAATTCAGGTAATTAGTATAACTACAAGGTCCAAATCAAAGGCTCAAAGGCGATATTGGATTTTTTAAAAATAAATGTAAATACGACTTAAAACGTCATATTTGATCGCGTTTATAATTGCGATCGACGATATAAGGGCTATACTTTTATTTGGAACAATCAAAAGTCAACCAAGGTTTATTGATAATGTAGGTTTTTGAAAAGTGCAAATGGCTGGTTCGCCCTTGACTTAATAATTTGGAAGGTGTGGTCATTAATTACCATAAACCCTGTATACCTTCGATTATTTCCATTTCCTGTATTTGCTTCTATTTTTCCTTGATGATGTTATTGTTATGGAGAATTGAATAGGTACTTTATTTGCTCATTAAAACAATACAAGTAATATAATTAATAAGAAGCATTCCTATATTCTAGTTAACAATTGACAGTCTTATCGCGTAATAGAGTTCCCTTCTCGCGTAGCTGGCATGCTGACGAGAACTGATGTCTCTATACAGCGTTCGACCAACGAAATACCAGGCGAATAACAGCGAACAAGGGTATTGGTCCACGCTCAGAAATAAAACTACTTTCGTCCGCCCCAAGGTGCTTAACTTCGCCAAAATATACATAATTGGTAGTCTTATCGCATAATAGAGAACTCTTTCAGATAAGAACTATGATGGAAGAAAATTAAATATGCTGTCCATTGGTCCTAAAAGTGGAAGAAATCGGAATTTTATTGCGTTCAACATAAATGCCTTGATCTTTATCTGTTGTTTTCTATATCTCTGGTATCTTTTTGTTTTGTGTTGTCCTGTCTGTGTGGGGAACGCATGGGTATGGTATGATTAAGTTAAAATAATTAACGGCATGAATATGATCTACTAAACTTGTTAATTACTTGCGTGGTCTTTATAGATTTGATAATATATTAATTTTTAGTGACTAGCATAGATTAAACAATATTTGTTTGTTGACGGTGACCAAGTTTAGTTCCATCGTTCAATTCTATAATTATGAGAATATTATCATACAACCTCTATGTCCTCTAAGCATGCGGATTCGCCTCCCGCGCCGATTATACTTTGTGTAATCTAAAATATTTATTGTTTAAAATGTTTAATGAAGTCCGTAAGATAAATATTTATCCAACAAGATTGCATCCTGGTTAAATGTCTAGGAGTTACACACCACATATTTCATTACAAAAATATTATATCATCTAAGTTTATTTTATTAATGAAACAAATTTCTACACAGAATAATAATGGGTGGGGTGATGAACAACCCCTCCTTGACGTTCCGAGATGGGGTCCGCTCCGTCGATTATGTCCTGGTTTGGGAGCTTAACAAACCTGATGCAGCGACGGAGGCAGCGTACGAGGAACGCAGAATATTCGAAAAGAACCTCGAAGAAGATGGTTTGCAGCTCGAAAGGGAAGCACCAGATGGCTGTTATGGGTTAAATTTTGTTAAGGTGAGTGAGAAAACCTTACACGTGACGTGTTCTGAGATTTACACCAAACTAGTTTATAAAGGTCCCACTCATCATCATCACCATCATCTTCCTGATCTTATCCCAATACATTTTGGGGTCGGCCCAATTTGTCGTTTTCTTTCATAGTTCTCTTGCTATATTTCATTTTTCACGCCCTTCCTAGCCATATTCTCTTTCACACAACCCCTCCATTTTTCTCCCCTTCGCTCACATTCCTTCCTTACACTCGACTCTTTATATGGCTTACGTCCCTTTATATAACTTGCTCGTATTATCAAGAGAAATCTGTAATGCTGAGACTCTCGCTCGATATTGAACTATCCTATTTATTCCTCTAAAACTGAACTGATTAATTTTTTTTATTGTATAATTACAAGAAATACTGTTCCTGGCCGTTTAATTTTATCTGTTTCATGTTGCCAGATTTGTTAACTAGAATATGTTTCTTACTATATGAAAGAGTTGATTGGAGTTCAAAACGAAACGCCTGACGATAGTTAACAACATTACGGTTTGGATTCAAAATCTAAAGAGGAAAATGAGGTATACATTTGTATGGGAGAATTATAATTAAGTGGCAGATTAGGCGCGTTCTGTTCTGGTTGTTTTCGTACATTAGCTCAAGCCAATGAACTGATACCTACAAAAACAGTGGTGCTAGAAAACTCTCATACTTTGCCTCAGTCACAGTATAAATATGGACAGTAAGGTAACTAAGCCTAGTTGATGAAATAATAACCTACGCTCTATTGTAGCTGTAGGATTGCAACTTTTAATGTTATATTACCTAACGTGGAATTTTCCCCAACCGAGCTCTCAGTAAGGGTGACGTCAATACCACTGACGTCACCATTATCATTATTTTGGCTCATGATGACTCCGATGAAAAAAAACACAGTGGATAATAAAATAACACGTTTATTTAATACGAATTGTTTGACTTTAATTAACGCTATTTAATGATTAAGATTCATACCATAATAACTTAATAATAATCCTTAAAATTAACAATGAAAATAAAAACACAAGTACTCACAAGATAAACATTCGGTCCAAGCTCAATAATCCAAATCTATTTCGTGCACCGTAACGATCTGAGACAAGTAGACAACTGTCCGGTCCAATCGCCAAAAGCAAAGTGCCTCACTGAACGAAACAACATGGCGACCGCACGTCATAACCCTAACTCAACGTGACCGGAATTTCAAATAGCACGTGTTCACTTTTTAATTCTAACAATTCAAATTGATCTTTCGTAATTCATAAAATAATGTTAAACTAATTATCGAATAATTAAATCATTTTACAAAACAGTATTAACAAAACGGATATTCAAAAAGCAACGATAAACAATGAATATGCGGCGCCCTCTGGTGGCTCAAACAAATCAAACGGTCATAACAACTACTAATAATTAAAATCCTGTTAAAACTATTGTTGCTTTTTGAATATTGTAATTGATCAAAATATTCTTATAAAACTACTTAATAAATCCATTAATCAATTAATTGATCAAAACAAACGTAATGAAATCAATTGGAAACAATCATATTCCGAATGTGATAAATAGTAATCTAAAATATAAAGAATCTCAACACAAACACGGCCATTTTGCGGGGCGGTGCGTGCTCTGCGCCTGCCTCGTCTCTGAAATAGAAAAGTTTTTATCTGTACTAGGTATCTGAACAGTGTACCTAGACAAGATCTTACTTAACTTTTATAATTCAATAAATTTTAATATTAATATTAGAGATCATCATATTGAAACATAAGGCTCCATTGAAGTATACTTTTAAATATGCACTCAGTGCTTATACTGACAGTGCATTATGTTACGACTAGTGGCTGTACTATAGGAATGAGCTATAATGGTAGTAAGCAAAAGTTCTCGTAGACCGTGTTTGTATGCTCCACGCATTTTACACGTTTTATATTTGATGTTAAATGCAAATGTCTCCACGCATCCTTGCATTTTTAATTGATGATGTGGTCTGGGCGGTCACGTACGCCGTGGTCCACAGAGCATCTTAGTCTTACTGATGTGGTTATGAGCGGTCATGAACGCCGTGGTCCACTCAGTTTATGTTATGTTATTTACTGTTGTGGTTATGAGCGGTCTTGTACGCCGTGGTCCACACAGTTTATGTTATGTTATTTATTGTCGTGGTTATGAGCGGTCTTGTACGCCGTGGTCCACGCAGTTTATATTATGATGATGACTGTCGTGGTTATGAGCGGTCTTGTACGCCGTGGTCCACGCAGTTTATATTATGTTATTTACTGTCGTAGTTATGAGCGGTATTGTTCGCCGTGGTCCACGCAGTTTAGTTTATATGGTTAGTTAATAAATTTTTTTTTTTTTTCTATTATAATGCTCAAAGGACATTGTGGCTGTGGTCTGGGCGGTCTTGTTCGCCGTGGTCCACAGAGGCTCTAAAAGAAATGGGGAGGACGATGCTGTGGTCTAAGCCTTAATTTGACCGTGGTCCACAGAGGCTCTGAAAATGATAGTATAAGGTGGGAAACAGGACATGCAAGGATAGTACAGTCTTATTATGTGTAAACTTATGTTAGCTCATTATAGTTTTAGTTTTATTTTTATTATTATTATTTTTTTCTAGGAATCTATTATTTCTAGTTAATTGTTTTATAGGTGTTCAAGCCCTAAATTAAGTTATGAAACAAACTCACCGTTTGTTTAGCAATCAAACGTCATCGCAGCTTGTGGTGTTGATGGCTGCGGGTCACTGGTGTTTGGCTGGGGTTGAAGGTCATTGTCAAACGTCATCGCAGCTCGTGATGTTGATGGCTGCGGGTCACTGGTGTTCACCTGGGGTTGAAGGTCATTAGTATTGTTCTGTTGGTCGTCATCAGAGTACGTCGACACGGTGTTCTGGTCACCCGGCTGCGGTGCCCGGCGAAGTTGGTCATGAGTAACCTTACGAGGTCGCCCTCTTCCTGTTACACGTTTAACAATGTATCTGTCCTTGTCTTCAATTCTTAGAATCTCATAAGGCTCACTATACTTAAGGTCTAGGGATGTTTGATTACGTGGATTATTTTTAATCAACACGTAATCACCTCTTTGAAATGGTCTTATCCGAGCCTTATTTTGGTCAAAGCGTCGTTTGTCATACTGAGCGGCAGCTTGCATTTTTTGTTGGACTTGTTGGTCGAGTATGTCGAAATCAATAGTCTCATCATCCAAGTTTACCAGTCTCAGTAGCTGTGGGGGTACGGTATGCTGTCGGCGAGTCAGGAGAGTAAGTGGCGCCATACCGGTTACACGATGAGGAGTGCAGTTAAATGCCAATTGCAGAGCCTCCAAGGCAGTTTGCCAGTTCTCGGTTTCATAATTTTTAACCATGGTCAACGCGTTCTTTAGTGTAGCCATAACGCGCTCCACTTGCCCGTTTGCTCGGCTAGCTCCTGGCGTAATTGCGTGAATATTAATCCCAAAGTTGTCACAATAGTTTTTAAAACCGCCTAAAAATTCTCTCCCTCCATCTACTATTACTTGTACAGGTGTTCCAAATAAATGAATCATACGTTTCAATGCAGCGAGACAGCTGCTTGGGTGTTTATCATTCGAGTAACTAAGGAGCAAGTATTTGGTGAACGCATCTATGGTAACAATCACGTACTCGTCCTGACCCTCTTGGTTTAGAACCCAGTTTTCCTGTAATATCCATATGTATAACTTGGAAAGCTGCAGTTGGTTTCGGTATTGGGTGAAGTTGTACTTGTAAGGCACCAGATGGACCCTTTGACATTTTGCATACAATGCAATTATCTACGAACTTTCTAACTATCGAACTCATCTTATCAAACCAATAAGACTCTCGTAACTTATTCAATGTCTTCTCCCATCCCGGGTGTTGTAAAGCAACGTGATACGAATTTATTAAAGACCATTGGTATGACTTCGGTACCACGATGGCTTCATAATTGCCGAATAGAGAGTCAGTTAGGCATTTCTTGAGTACGCCATCCACCAGGACATAGTTATCTACTGGGTTACCGTTGGCAATTCTATCAATAAGCAAGCGTAAGTCACTATCTCGTCTCTGCTCTACCTGTACCCATTCCGTATTTCTAGTCAAAATGTTGACCGTACTCTCCATACTTGGATTTCTACTGAAGAAATCGGCGTGCTGAAGGTTTTGCCCTTTACGATATTCTATTTCGAAATCGTAGTTTTGGAGGAACGCCCACCAGCGATGGATTCGTGGCAATAAATCCTTCTTGAATTTAGATGCTTTAAGTGCATTACAGTCTGTGATGACCTTAAATTTTCGCCCGTACAGGTACTGACGGAAATGTTTGATTGCTCTTACCACCGCCAAGGTTTCAAGTTCGTAGGAGTGGTATCGACTCTCTACTTCGGTGGTACGCAGGCTCATGTAGGCAACTGGATGATGTCGCCCGTTGACTGTCTGCACCAACACTGCCCCGTAGCCGATGCTGCTTGCGTCGGTGTAAAGTTCAATCAGAGCGTCTTCCTGAAAAATCAAAAGCGTCGGCGCAGTAGACAAATGTTGAACAATATAATTCCTAGCCTGATCATGCCTTATATCCCATTCCCATTTCGCGTCATTTTTGGTTAACTCGTATAATGGTACCATAACTCGCGAAAAGTTTGGTATAAAACGTCTGAAATATCCAGCTAATCCGTTAAACTGCCGTACTTGTTTAACGGTTGTGGGAATGGGGGATTTCGTTAGGGCCTCCACTTTCGTCGGGCTAGGACTAACCTGTCCGTCTGATATGATATTGCCCAAGTACTCAATAGAGCGTTTAAAGAAAACTGTTTTCTCTACATTGATCGAAAACCCTGCCTCCTGAAGAGTCATAAGCATTCTCTCAATGCGTGACAAACCCTCTGAAAAGTTTGTACATTTTGTGAGGACGTCATCTACGTATACTTGACATAAGGGATTAGACCCGTAAAGTAGAGGCCCTAGAGCTCTATTTATGCATCTTTGGTACACAGAAACCGCGTTGGATAAGCCAAACGGCATGGCCAAGTACTCATATAGGCCATCGGGCGTTACAAAGGCAGTTTTCTCTATTGAGGTCTTGGACACTGGGATTTGATGAAATCCCGCGGCCATATCGAATGTAGAGTAGTAGACACCCCCTGACAATTGATCGATTTGGTCGGAAATAATAGGTAAAGGGTAATGATCTCTAAGAGTATTTTTATTCAACTCCCGGTAGTCTACGCACATGCGATTTTGCCCGTTTTTCTTTTTTACCAAGATTATGGGACTGGAGAAAGCAGAGGTACTCTCTCTAATTATATTATGTTCTAACAACTCACTCACAATTTCTCTGACTTTCTCTCTTTCGACAGGACTCAATTTGTACGGCCTACGCTCTACATACCTATTGGGATCTTTTAAACGAATCTCTAATTCACCTGTGTTCACCCGCGTACGAGGATATCCACGAATGAACAGATGTGTATACTTGGTCAACAATATTTTTAATTCACTTATCTGATCCTCACTAGATAAATCAGTAATAAGTTTATCGAATTTCTCATCTTGTGATTGCATGTGATAGACCACCGCTTGCTGAAGTAATTTGGCACCCTGAGCCGTAACTAATACACTTAAGTTTGTGTCCTTAATAAGATTAGTACCGATCAATATATCAGAACATATCTCGTAATCTGGAACAACATGAAATTGTAGTTCCACGCGTAAATTATCAACCTGGCAAATGGTAGTTAAACTAGTCAAAGATACCAATGTAAACTGGCCAATGCCCTTCAAGTAATGAACTTCACTAACGCGTTTACCCGGAATTTTTGCAGCCACCGACTCGCGTACCAATGAACATTCCGCTCCACTATCAAATATTGCAGTAAATTCAAAATTTCCAATAGTGACAGATAACCAAGTAAGTTTCGGTTTACCAACGCAATTCACGTTAGAAACTACTGTGCGTTCGCGTTTAAAACACGTTTCATATGTATGACCGAGCTTAGAGCAAAACGTACAGGTAGGCTTGACGGTATTTTGCGTTCCATTATTGGAATCATGGCGCGGTTGAGGGGCAGAGCTTTTGTTCCCAAAACGACAATCACGTGTATCATGGTTGGTTCTCTTACAAATTTGACAAAATAAATTGACCTTTTCCGCTACACGCGGGCGTTTGTTCAAATTGTGTGATGTCAGATTCGGATTTACGCGTTTTGCAGGGCGTATCGAAGCGGCTACAGAAATTAATTCTGGTACGGATTTCGCACGTGCATTTAATAATTCTATGCGTAATCGTTCGTCACTAATGCAACCAATGACAGCCTCAACAGCGTCATCACTAGTCAGCTTATCCTTGGTCACACGTTGCCACAATACCCAGGCCTCAGACAGGAAGTGCGCAATGTTTTTACTACTGTCATAAACGTGTTCTCTAAACCGAATTACATCTCTCGAATATCGACTTTCAGGTTCAAATGTAGTGATCAAAACATCGCGCAACTCCCCCCAAGATCCCGTAGACACCAACCAATTGTCTACGTACAACCTCGCACGACCTTTAAGTAAACTACCTACTTTCATTCGAACATCATAATCACTGAGGTTGTACGTATCCATTGCAGTGGTCACATGCTTGCACCACTCACGGATTCCTATGTTACTGTCCGGATCATATGACGGCAAAAATATGTCATTAATTTTCATTTTAGAATCAACCGTCGTCATACGATCCGATACGTGCTTCATCATCTGCATCATCTGAGCAAAGAACTCGGTCGGGACTCCAACAGAAGTATTAACTATAGGAGGTTTAACAGAATGGCTAGCAGAAGGGTGTGGTAATAGCACTTCTGATAACGTGGAATTTTCCCCAACCGAGCTCTCAGTAAGGGTGACGTCAATACCACTGACGTCACCATTATCATTATTTTGGCTCATGATGACTCCGATGAAAAAAACACAGTGGATAATAAAATAACACGTTTATTTAATACGAATTGTTTGACTTTAATTAACGCTATTTAACGATTAAGATTCATACCATAATAACTTAATAATAATCCTTAAAATTAACAATGAAAATAAAAACACAAGTACTCACAAGATAAACATTCGGTCCAAGCTCAATAATCCAAATCTATTTCGTGCACCGTAACGATCTGAGACAAGTAGACAACTGTCCGGTCCAATCGCCAAAAGCAAAGTGCCTCACTGAACGAAACAACATGGCGACCGCACGTCATAACCCTAACTCAACGTGACCGGAATTTCAAATAGCACGTGTTCACTTTTTAATTCTAACAATTCAAATTGATCTTTCGTAATTCATAAAATAATGTTAAACTAATTATCGAATAATTAAATCATTTTACAAAACAGTATTAACAAAACGGATATTCAAAAAGCAACGATAAACAATGAATATGCGGCGCCCTCTGGTGGCTCAAACAAATCAAACGGTCATAACAACTACTAATAATTAAAATCCTGTTAAAACTATTGTTGCTTTTTGAATATTGTAATTGATCAAAATATTCTTATAAAACTACTTAATAAATCCATTAATCAATTAATTGATCAAAACAAACGTAATGAAATCAATTGGAAACAATCATATTCCGAATGTGATAAATAGTAATCTAAAATATAAAGAATCTCAACGCAAATGCGTCGACATACCTTTTATTAATTTTTATTAAAACATATTTGTTTTATACATCAGCAGGACGGTTAAAACACGAAAGCTCTCGTTTTGATGATGCCGAGTTCAAACAACCGTAAACTACGCAATACGCACGTGGATTTTTAAAAATATTGCGTTGATAAACTTATACGCGACCACTCGTTGTGACGCGTCACCCACTACTGAGAGCACCGCGACAACCGCTTAGGGGCTTGTCGATGCGCATGTTTGTGTCAGTGTGCCGTTAGGTAGTTTCAGTACTGTCTATGTTTTATACTGAGCCTCAGTTATGTAGGTGAGCAACTCACATTACCGGTGCCAACAGTCGTACCAACATTGTGTTTTATTAATTACTAGTTGTGCCCCGCGGTTTTATCACGTTAAACTTTATATATTATAGCCTGTGTTCGTCGGATATATATGCTATAGTACTGCAAAGTTTCATGAAAATCCGTTCGGTAGTTTTTGCGCGAAAGACTAACGAACAATACAATATTTGTGTGATTACTAGGATTTGAATAAAATGAGAATTTCTGTTAACATTGGAGATTTTGCAAACATTTACATGTAAAATTAATATTTTGATTTTCCCTAATAGGTTTAATTAATTAATTACTAATTAGTTTTATTTTCCTGATATGAAAACCACCGTTAATTCAGTTGTATTTTCTAACGGACGTTCAAATAATTGTATTTTTAGAAATGGCCTCGCTATTTTCTTCAATTAAGTTCAAAGGTAAAAGTGAAGACTAAGATGAAAAATGTTGAAAGGTTCCCGTTACCTCTGTCGTTAAAAACCAATAAACCGTTATTATAACGAGCCGTATGGCGTGGTTGGTAGATGCTTTGCTTTCACGCCACAGGTCGTGGGTTCGATTCCCACACAGGACAGATAATTGTGTGCATGAACATGTCTGTTTACCTTGAGTCTGGGTGTAATTATCTAAATATCTATATGAGTATGTATTTACGAAAGAAAAGTAGTATATATATTATCTGGTTTCCATAGTACAAGCTCTACTTAGTTTGGGATCAGATGGCCGTGCGTGTCCCGAGATATATTATATTTACACCATAGCCCCTGTTGCGTTTCCGCGAAGAATTGGCGTTACACCCCTTTCGCCAGAAGTGGAAATTTTATCCATTTCACCCCAATGAATTGTCGTCTACCACCGTGTATTTCACAAGAATGTTTTTACCGTGTACTACCACTCTGTGAATCAATTAACTGCGGACGTATTTTCGATCCGGTGTGACATGGCAACCTTCAAAAAGCGAGCCTATACCTTTCTATTACGCCTCGTTGGTCTAGCGGTGGCGTGTTTACCCGCAGAGAACGAGGTTCTGGGTTCAAATCCTGGGTCGGTCCAAAAGTGATTTTGGGACTTTTCTGTAAAAGAAAAACCTTTCTCAGCATCAGCCCGAAGTCTTGGAGTTGGCGGGATTATACCCCCATGCCTCGGAGAGCACGTAAAGCCGTCGGTCCTGTACCTGACCTCCTTCCGGTCGTGTCGCTAGGCGTCCCATGGGATCATGAGAGTGATGAAATAGAAAGTGCCCCTGCGCAAGTGTGTGCGCAAGCACACACTTGTGCACTATAATATGTCCCGCGCAGATGGCTAATCTCTATTGAGAATGGCCACCGTGGCCGAAATTCTGTTAGGAAGTCATTATTATGAAGCCGGCAACGCATTTGCGGCTCTTCTGGTGTTACGAGTGTCCATGGGCAGCGGTGATCGCTTACCATCAGATGACCCACTTGCCCGCTTGCCTTGATATCATAATAAAATGCGAATATCAGAGGACAACTTTTAAATAGCTCACTTTACATACAATATGGTTGGAATCCATCGTAAAGTAACCCTGCAAGATAACCCTAGGATGCGCGGACTCTTCCAGAACTCGTTCGTGCTTAACTAGTATTATGTTGAGGCTAAAGTAACCGCTCGTTATCAGTTCAGTTTCGTATTTATTTGCCTACTTGAATGTGTCATAATTCATTTTCATTTGGCAGGCCTGGGGCTCTACCGGCTAAGTCGCCGAACTTCGATTTCTTAAATGGCGTTCAAATAAATAAAGTTTAAAAATATCTTAATCAATCGTTAAATTGGCTTCAACGTTATCAATCGATTCCGGACCATTTATGACGTCACATTTGCTCATGGAAGCCGATATAACGAATGGTCATTTTTAACCTTTTTTATTTGAACGCCATTTAAGAAATCGATGTACGGCGACTTAGCCGGTAGTGCCCCTGTTGATCATCCCCACCCTAGTAACATCTTCATTTAATGAGCACGCTGATTTGTTGTGTCTGGGTGTAATTTATTTATAATATGTATGTATTTAGAAATATATGAGTGTGTTTATCAGTTGTCTGGTTGCCATAGTACTCGTTCTGCCTAGTTTGCGATCAGATAGCAGTTTCCTGGTTGTCCCTGGATAATGAAATGAAATAATGAAATTTATTCAGCACTTGGGTATTTACATACACTTGTACTTGTCAAGCTCACAATGCAGTACATAAACATAGTAGAAACAGTTTAAAAGTAACAAATAAAATTATATTAGTCCGTACGTGTGGTCAATCTTATCACATATTTTTTTAAATCATTAAGTAAATAACAAGTTCCTAAGCTATTATTTATTAATATACTAGCTGTGCCCAGCGGTTTTACCCGCGTTAATCTTAATAAATTATAGGCTATGTGATAATCCAGGGTGTCAGCTAACTCCATACCAAATTTTATTAAACAAACATACATGCTCACACTTACAAACTTTCGCTGATGATGATGATTATTATTACTAGGTGGGTTGTATTATTTACCGATTTAGTAGTATAATAATATTATCCTGGGGCATTATTCACACACGGCCATCTGATCCCAAACTAAGCAGAGCTTGTGCTATGGAAACCAGATAACTTATTTATTACATATACTTCTTTTATTTTATAAATACATACTTACATACATAATTACACCCAGACTCAGGACAAACAGACATGTTAATGCATACCAATATCTGTCCTGGGTGGGAATCGAACCACGCTTACCGGCCCGTTATACATCTTATTTCGTTAGGGCCGGGACACATAAACACGATACGACGTCGTGTCGTACCACGATGCGGCGTATTTGTACGCATACGCCATATATGTACGCCGCATCGTGGTACGACACGACGTCGTATCGTGTTTATGTGTCCCGGCCCTTAGTTAGGCGGATCTTATAAAATTTCGGATTAAGTAAACAATGTGGGCAAAGATATCGTATATTTTGTCAACTGCCCTTTTGTTCCCTATGGCAGCTATTCATCTAGTCATCCTATTATGGAAGGATGACTCGAAGGTTGGAATTTACGATAAAGCAGCGGGCAAGTAGGGTCAACCACACACGGCTCCGTGTCCTGATGACAAAATCACGACTTACCTTGTACACAATCCGATATATCGTATTATCCGTAGTTTGCATTCGTATCATATATATATATGTATATACGTATAGTATACGTATGGTCGTATCGATTAAATGCTCCATCCGATCTATACAGGTGCATAAAACGTCCCGAAAATTCGGCCCTCTTTTGCATCCCCACTCAGTAACTGCCCTGAATCAAGGTTCGCTTCCCAAAGGGGCCTATGGCACGACTTAGTTTGTAGTCTTATTTGGTGGCTTCAGCTCCCGCTCGGCTCTATTGTCCGGTGAAGCAGCGAAAGCCTCCTAACATAGCAATTTTCTTTATACTTAATCACTCAAGTTTAAAAAAATAAATAAACACTTGTTCGTTGCTTCACCGTGATAACAGATATAATATTATATAGACTAATACTTTAAGTGCTTTTGCCTCCAAAATACACACTACGGAACACAGACAGCTTAGATGTGCGCGGGAGTAATATGCGTGAATCATCCGCTTGAATGTCACATACGATCAAACAGTTGAATCACATTTTAATAAATCATTGAGACTTGACAATCGTGGGCGAGGTGCAATAAAAATATTGACTTGGGTAAATGCAAACATTAAAGACCTAGGACCAAGCCAATTGTCCAATGACAACTGCCCATCTTATGTGGCTAAGTCACTCTGAGATAGACTCTTGTGAGAGCGTTTGACTGTCGTCATTGATTGGTTATTCGATTGGTATCGTTTGGCAACTTTAATGTATGGAAGTGAAAGTTGGGTATGGCAGAAAAAGAATGAGAGTAAAATAAATGCAGTGGAAATGAGAGTTCTGAGAAGTATGTGTGGTGTGACTTTGAGAGACAGAATTCAAAATACTGATGTAAGAGAGCGTTGTGGTGTGAAAGAGGATGTAGTCACAAAGATTGAAAAAGGAATGCTGAGATGGTTTGGCCATTTAGAAAGGATGAATAAAAGAAGATTGACAAAAGAAGTATACCTGGCCTGTGTGAATGGTACAACCGTAAGGGGAAGACCTCGTAGAACATTCTCTGATCAAATCGGTGACGTACTTAAGAAAGGTCAGGTCAGAAGTACACTAAACCGGCGAGCATGTATGAAGAATATAATGTCAGTAAACGAAGCGAAAGAGGTATGCAAGGATCGTGACAAATGGATTCCAACAGATGGCGCTTTAAATTATTCATTTTTGAATATTTATTAAATCATAGTTTTTTAATTACTAAACAATATTTTAATTTATTATTTTTAACATTTTAAATATGCTATACTGAAAACAGTTTTTCAGACACCCTTAAAATCTTGGGACAACTACAACAACGAGAACTAGGCGGAGCCTATACTACGGCAACCAGACAACTGATAAACATATAATATAACGTTGCCATTTGAAGGGGTTTGTCGTTGTCACTGCACTTGGCATGCGAAATGGCGACCGCGGTTAGGTGGTAGTTATATACAGTACACAGGTGGCGTTGCTGCTGCTTCCCCTAGTCGCCTTTTACGACACCCACGGGATGATATGGAATGGCCTTGTAATTCTTTATAGGCCGGGAACCACACGGCTTAAAGGGTCAGTGACCAGTAGAATAGCAGTTCAGTCAAAAATATGAATGGTTCATTTATTTATCTTTTTCTACTTACAGGTCCATGCTCCACTAAATGTTCTCAGAGACCACAGCGAAATCCTCAAGTTACGGATGCCGATGAAGGTAAATATTTATTAAATTCTCCTACTTATAAAAATATTTTTATCATTGATTACAGTAATGTTTTGCATCATTTAATCGAATGCAAAAGATTCTGAGATACAAAGATTTAACGTTACTTAATTTCAATTTTAACCGTTAACTGGTAGTGGCAATATAGATGCCACCATATTTTGAACTCTCTTGGTTTTTAATAAGAATCAAAATCAATTAATTAGAAGCTTACCTCCTACCAGTTAAAGGGTTAAACTAATCAATGTTTAATTGTCTATGTAAGAGAGGTGTCTGTATTACATATATACGAACTAATATCTAATTATATCCCCAGCAGGCCTCCTGTATGGCTTTATATGGTACTATAGGGCTTTTTGCTTAGATGTAGAAGTGTAATGTCTTACATGTGAATATTGTTCTTAGATTTGTGGAGCATAGATTCATTGTTCTAGGTAGGTGGTTGATACTGTACAGAGTGTAACGTAATAGGTGGAGCAAACTTAAGGAGCGTTTTGTAAGTAGGTACCTATGAAATGTTATAAAGTAAAGAAAACCCTTTATTTTTGTTGATCCATACATATTGCATCAGCAGATTCTAGTAAGAGAATTGGGAAGTTAATCTTTTTTTATAGATTTTTGTTGAAACCTGCTTTTTAATTAATGAAAGAACTGGCATGTTATAAAATGCCCTGTCATACTGTTTATTAATAGAACATCTTTTCATGAATTTCCTAAGCTTTTATTTATCAGCTTTCAATACTACTACCCTGTCTGGACATCGAGTTCTCAAAATTTTTCATCTTTATGTGTACCACGTTTAATTTCCTAAGCACAGTATAAGTGACGTCCACTTTTAATGTTACATTTTGTACATGAGTTTGTTTCCTAGCATATATATTTCAGATATTTTTTTTTGCTCTTCACTCATACGGCAATAAAAAAGAATCACTAATGTTCTGAAAATAATACAATAATAGTTCTCTTGTAATAGAAAGAGTCGTCACAGAGTAACTGAAAATCAGATCATGTTTCTTGAAATATTGAAATAGTTGTCTCTGTTTTATTCCAAAATATTTTTGACGTCCATATTTTGTGGGCTATTAGTGGCCGGTATTCGCAATACTAAAAGTCTAAGGATCTCATTAAAGTTCAAACAGCTGAATTAATACTTTTGTGGTTATTTATTCAGAAAGAATAAGTTTTATCGTAAATATAAATCTGTCAAAAATGCTTAAAACATGGTAAAATTCCATAATCTTATTTTGGATTAAAGACAGCAATGTGTTTCTTAATCAAAGCAGCATCAAATAAAGTTGTAACATTTTTATAGCAGACCCTAAGTTTTTTTCTATAAACGAATATTAATTGAATCGTATTTTGTTGATAACAAGTCTCTTCTAAATATGGGCATACCTGGCGTATAGCTTATTAATCTTAAACTTGAAGTACTTAAAAAGATAATTAGTCTTTGTGTTTTATTAATATTCAGTAGAACAACATTTATTATTGAGGCAAAATTAATTTTAATTGTACACTTCTGTTATAATTACTTTATCAGTATGTATTAATTATTACCAACCCATTAATAAATTTATAATATGGTACATATTGCATAATTGCATTTAAAGTTAATTTTGAAATGTTTTACAGCTACGTTAGTTCGTAGTTATATTTAACAATGCATTAGTGAGTGTTATCTAATGAATGATATTATAGTGTGTTGATGTTGTTAGCATATTGCCTAAAGACTATTGAGCTGTCGTACATGCTAGAATGTCCTCCCCAACACATATCAATTGGCCTACCAAACATATCAATTGGCCCACCAACACATTGCAAAAGGCCTACTATTCCATTTCATTGGACTCACCATCTCATTTTATAAGGTCCACCAATATTGTTTCCATTTCATTTCTATACTATTTTTATTCGGGGTCGGTCATCTTTAATTTATATATATTTAATATTTTCAACCAGATCTGTTATATAAGAACAAATTTTGTAACAGTGTTCAGTCAAATTTAGAATTTCATTAAATTAACTTTTAATTTCCAAACCTTTTTTATCATATCAATACTTAATGTAATGGACCTAAAACAGTTAAGTATTAAGGCTAAACTCTGATGATTAAAATAGCCTTTGTAAGTATTAGTCGCATGCACCACTTTATCTTTTTTACACCTGATAGACTAAGTGCCCAACAATATAACATAGGCACCGAGCATTAACATTTTGATTTGTTCTATTACAAAATGTTTGCCAATGTTGGCCCAATAGAGAAGGTTTTGACCAATCAACTAACAATAAAAAAGATGTGTGATTGTGGTGTTAACACGAATCGTAACAGCAACATGTGTTCGTAGGAATGCAGTAAGATACGAAGGTCAGAACGGACGAATAGAATACTGAATGCAGCAATGTATATGTCTAAGGTATGCTGAAGGTATGGACGCATGGCTTGCCTAACTGCTTCGGGTAACGTTACTTTGTATGTCGATGTTCGTTTGTTCGGCTGCTAGTGTACGAAAAGGGTGCTTGTCTTGTCAATTAAAGTGTGGTCTACTTTCCTGGGAGACGCCATTTTATTTTTCTAGAATTGTTCCTATTTGTGGATACTTAGTATTGGGAACTGATTATAATTATATAAATTTGTTAAATTAGTATATTGTTTTCAATTAACTGTATATAAAATGAAATGGACTTTGTAAAAAGATGGATTGGGTTAAATTTAATTAGTGTGCGAACATTCGCGGTGTTGCTTTGATTCGATGTAGTTCATATATTACATAAAGAATAATTTAAATTTAAGTAACCTTTTAATTATTTTTGTAATCTATTATATTTCAATAAATATAATATATTCGATATTTATAGATAATAAGAATATACATATTATGCAGTCTATATTTTCATTTGTACTTACCAAATAGAATTAATGGTTTATATATAGAATAGATATAATATAGATATACTCTATAATGGGTGGAGCAATTTTCATGATGTTTTCAGATAATCTTTATGTTAGCGCAGTGAGCCAGTGTAAAGTTTGGTAGCGTTCGATCAACATTTTTTTTGGATATTTTATAACTTTTAGTGTACAAATAGTTCTTTATATTTTAATAAATATTTGTAGCCAAGAAAAAAGAATTCAAGAAGGTAAAGAGATTTTCTGTATATAAAATTATCGGCATGAAATGTTTTTGAATAATATTTTGTTATATTTATTGTTCCTGCGATGTTCCGTATACCTATTCAATTTAACCTTTTGAATTATTAAAAAGAAAATACAAACACATTTGTAATATTTTTCATATGTGTTTCAGTTGTAATAAGTTTCAGACAACTCTCTGATAGAGAACTGTCAGTTAAACTTATTGGGTATAAGCCGCACTAGGGAAAATTAACTCTCGAGTCGCGGGGTACTTTACAAACATATAATTGATGGATATAAAGTATATCGAGACACAGGACAACTATGTATGGGTCACACAAATAGTTGTCATGCGACACGAAGTGGCGAGGTGACTGTCAACCGCTGCGCCACAAGTGCACTCAAACTATCAAAGATTTATAAGTGTTTATATG
Organism: Pseudoips prasinana; assembly: GCA_951640165.1. NCBI lineage: Eukaryota > Metazoa > Arthropoda > Insecta > Lepidoptera > Nolidae > Pseudoips > Pseudoips prasinana. Next base: position 8,463,745 of record OX621236.1, read on the forward strand.
TTTTGGTGGTGGAATTGTTTATGTATTAACAGCTAACTGTGGCTTGTGCGTTCATTGTATATTTCAGCTCTTCGTATCTATGTGTTTCAAATTATCGTATTTTTACTAACACTACTAAATAAAATTATGTTTAAGCACCTAGTATCGAGGTAAAATTGATATTTAAGTAAATCTGACGGTGAAATGGAAATATTTTAGGTTTATTTTATTTACATGACTACATTTACAACGTGTAGATTAAATAGTGTGGGATATTCAAAAGACTACTTATTAGAGCCTATTACTAAACCTAACCTCTTTGTAAACTTTAGCTATAAAATCAAAATTTTGTATCAAAATTAATGATGTCCTTATTCTTTTATGTTTCTTGTAAACATCAATTAAGGCCCGGAATGGAGCGCGTCGGTATACCTCTCATGCATATAGATGTTTTGAAGGACTATTATTATTGTCAGTTTTTTTCGCAGAATATGTATCGGTTATTTTGTGTGATTAATAGGCAAAAAATTTAAAACACGTTTTTATTTTAAGATGTTTATTACTAACCAAAGGAAATAGGGGAAACTCCATATTTATTCGTCGTTTCCACGTGTATTTGCTATTATAAATAATTCAAAATGACAACTTGTTTTGAATATTTTAGAATATTAATCTCATGAGATGACAGAAACACAGTTTAGATTGTACACAATTATTGAATACGCTGTAAAACATCTAAATGTACTAGCAAATTGTCGCGAGTTAAAGTGTCTGGGCCTTAACAATTATTGTTTAAGAAAACATAAAAGTAACTTAAATTTTTGATTATACATTCTTTGTGTGTAATCTAATCATATAAATGTTAATAAAGTCGGATTACTAACTTGACCATCTGTAAAGCATTCCCTAACGAACATAACAGTCAAAGTCAGTTTTGTAAAAAAATCATACGAATAGAATACATACTCATGCAAGAGCAAGAGCTCTTTTGGTTTTGCCTTTTTCCCAGGATTGATTGGGTGCTTATACAAATTATTATGTTGAAAAATTGAGTTCTTTTAACTATTTATAGTAGTTTATTTCCACGAAACAGCACGGAGTTAAACTCGTCAAGACAAACGTCAAATCCGCGGCGCTTAACCGACGCAGACACCATGGCTTGTCTGCGGGTCGAGCGCCACTAGCAAATCACACTATTCCACACTATTTAAGTTACAGCTTACTAGCTAACATCATAAGCAACAACTTTTGATATATTTTTGGATTTTATTTTAGTACAACAATATTAATAAGTAAATAATAAAACAAAAATATTAAAAAGTATTAATTTAATTTCCCGCTTGAATGTTTATAACTCTACGCAATCAAAGATTACTTAAATATGCCCTTGCGCGGGCACGGGGAAAGGGTGCAGCGCTAGCGCCTTTGAACTTGAACTGTCGCCAGTCGTCCGTGTAAAATCATTTTTTTTTCGTGCATTGTATAGTTATGTGGGAACTCGTAGAACAAAAGTTGTTGCTTATGGTGTTAGCTATTTAGTCCTGCGAGGTTGTTGGTGTTTTACAAGTAACCCTCTACATGAATCTATATAAATATTTTATTAATTTACAATTTATTTCTATTGACACAAGTGCGTTCGGGACTTCTTTCCTATATTAATAATTTTAAATAGACTAATAAAAAGTATTAAATTTTATTTATACAATTATTTGTTAATATGAAAGTAAATTTGTTATACCTTTTTGTATTTGAAACGCATAGTTATGTGACTAATCAATTACTTAAATAAAAATATTGATTATTAATGTATAATTATTACTTTCGTGAGTGATACTTCCCAGGAATATTAAACATTATATTAATATCATCATCATCATATCAGCTGAAAGACGTCCACTGCTGGACAAAGGCCTCCCCCAAGGATCTCCACAATGGCCGGTCTTGCGCTGCCCGCATCCAGCAGCTTCCCGCGACCCTTACATGATCATCGGTTCACCTCGCAGGGGGGCTGTCCACACTGTTTAAATAAATAACGCTACTTAAATTATTAATATAAAGATTAATATACTTTGATAGAAATCGCGAAAAAAATATAAAATTCCTGACGGAGTATCGCTCGCTAATTTGAATAAACCTCTATAACAAAATAACACTAACATTATCACTTGTAGTATTGAACTCATAAATATCATTAATACACAGTAGTTGATTGATAAGCGTACAGCGATACCATATTTTCAACAAATTAACAAGTTCTATTTTACATGATTCACGTTTATTTTAACGTAATAACTGTCGTTCTCCATTATTAAGTCATTCATGATAATAAAAAAAAACATGATAAAACATATGGATGCCGCATATCATTGCTTGAGAAAAAAATAGCTTGTTTACTTACTTATCACCTTTGTCTACTTGAAATAAGTAAACATGAGTAATGCTTAACTATGGCGAATGTCAATAAAATATTTGTTAAAATCATATTTTTTATATAACAGTAATGATCAAATAAATCTGCTACTAGATACAATAATTTCATGGTATCTTAGTAGCAGATTTATTTGATTATATTTAGTAAACACACTCACACAACGGTAACGTCTAGGAATAGGCGTGTTCTCAGTTAGCATAATGATCTAATAGTATAACAGTCTGGACTCAAGTGTGTCTATTTTATGTATTTAGAAAACATACACACTCATATGACGCTAACATCTGACCTGATAATATCTCAGTATAGACTCTCCTTACTAAAATTATTTAGAAAACATACACATTTTTTATATATTGTGGATACGGGTCTCAGGGTCTAAAGATTTAAGGCAAATCATTACCTTTAGGTTACCTGATGTTTCGACATGGACCTTAAATCTTTATCGCGATTGAGACCCGTGTCCACAATATATAAAAATGTGTACAAATCGCGAAAGTTTAAATACATACACACTCACACGACGGAAATGTCTAAGTATAGTCTAGTTATCAGTTAGCTGATCTGTCCCGATAGTATGGCAAATTAGACTCAAGTTTCTCTTCTAAAATTAATTAGGAAACATACACACTCACGATAATGTTTACAGTCGAGTTCCCAGTTAGCTGATCTGTCCCGAAGTATGGCAGTATAGACTATAGTGTTCCTATTGTAATTATTTAGAAAACATACACACTTATATGACGGTAACGACTATGTTCAGTCGAGTTCCCAGTTAGCAGATCTGACTCGATAGTTTGGCAGTTTAGACTGAAGTGTCTTTAATAAAATTATTTAGAAAACATGCACACTGACACGACGGTAATGTCTGGGCACAGTCGAGTTCCCAATTAGCTCATCAGGGGCTCTACCGGCTAAGTCGCCGAACATCGATTTCTTAAATGGCGTTCAAATAAATAAAGGCTAAAAATGACTTAAATCAATCGTTAAATCAGCTTCCACAAGCACATGTGACGTCATAATTGGTCCGGAATCGATTGTCAACGTTGAAGCCGATTTAACGATTGATTAAGTCATTTTTAACCTTTGTTTATTAGAACGCCGTTTAAGAAATCGAAGTTCGGTGACTTAGCCGGTAGAGCCCCTGACCCGATAGTATGTCTAGACTCAAGTGACTACTAAAATTATTTAGTAAACACTCACACGACGATAGTATCTAAGTGCAGCCGAGTTATCAGTTAGCTGATCTGTCCCGTCAAAAATTATTGGTCTCATTCTCTCTAAAGTAAAATGACATAATATGAGCAACTGAGTTCCATCCAGAGGTATAAGACCCTCGAATCCAACTTGAAACAACATAACTTTCGAATACCTTAAGATTAAACGGACTTAACTAAATTTCACATAACATAAATCTTATTAAAGTAGTAAAGCGGATACGCTTGGAAGCTACTAAATTACAGAGTAACACATATATACATAAACACTTCGATACATAGACATACATAGACATAGAGTTCTAACATAAAACACTTTACGTTTTTTGCGGTTAAAGTCTACGTTCTGCAAACGGTGAATAAATTGAAGTTATTACTTAAATACTACTACATTTATAATTTATTATTATGTCCAGTTCTCTAGGATCAAAAATGCGGAGGAAAAGACGAACAGTTTAGCAGAAAAAATCCAGGCCAGTTGGGAACGCATGATGAAGAGGATTAGAGTGGACACCGATAAATTCCCCGAGAGGAAACATCGACTGACTGCTATATACTCCAAGGACAAAGAATATCTGTGAGTACTACTCGATGTATTAATCCGTAACTCATGAGCTGCACTGTAATTAACAAGCGATGAGCATATCAAGTTTTATTACAATTAATAGTAGATATTGTTTGAATTGATGTATAATCCCGTGGGGGGTGTAGAAGTCGCCCCGGGAGAGAATATATTCCAGAGACAATCTTAGGTCTCCTACGCACTATGCGGTTAGCCGGAATGCGGTCAGCCGTCACAGCAATCAATATTGCTGACCGCCTGCCGTATCACAGTGTGAATAAAAACTACTTTCTCGTACAAATGTCACCGTAGCCTAGTTGGTAGTACTCCTGCCTACGAAGCTGGTAGTCCTGGGTTCGAATCCCGGTAAGTGCAAATATTTGTGTGATGAGCACGAATATTTGTTTCTGAGTCATGGATATTTTCTATCTATTTTAAGTATTTATCTATCTATATAAGTATGTATATCGTGGCCTGGTACCCATAGTACAAGCTTTGCTTAGTTTGGGGCTAGGATGACGTGTGTGACATTGTCCCCTAGAAAAAAAAATATCTGAGTACTGGCCGCATAGTGCGTAGGAGGCCTAAATGCGATCGCAAACCGTCTGCCAAGCGTGGCGATTATGGCATATCCCTCCAAATTATGGACACAACTCCATTGTGGAAATGTTATGGGGAGGCTTTTGTACAGCAGTGGACGTTATTCGGCTGAAATGATGATGTTTAGTTTAATTATCTATCAGCATGTCAGGCTAAAGATGTTCCCTATTAGACAAGTCATGTGGGGAGAACATGAATTTTGTTCATAAATTTGGGCGTAAATGCCATAGATTCTATGCTTGGCAGACGGGTTGGCGATCGCAGAATGGTTATTATAGTATTCAGAGTGATGATGATCTCTTTGATTTTTTTACATGATTTGATTACAGATTTGACACAACTTCGGAATGTTTTTGGACACCGTCAATTCGCTCGCGTATCGTGCAGTTCATCTTAGACCGCAAGAAGTTCTCAGAGACCAGCAACGACGACTTCGCGTTCGGCATCACAAGACTGATATCTAATAGTACTTATACCGCTGCTTACCCATTGCATGATGTGAGTTTTGTTATTTGACTCTTTTATCTTTATCCGTTTAAGTCTAGTTTAAAAATTAAGCGTTAACATATTTGAGTCTTGGGCTGGAAACATTGGTGCCGTGGGGACTGGTGGCAAAAAAATTCTATAAAGAAATAGCTGCACGTCTTGTTGAGGTGACAAGTTATAATGCTGGCAATATTCTGGGAGCGACTCCAATGCGAGAAAATTTTGAATAATTTTAATTAAACGTTTAATAGTATATTATCACTAATATTTTTGTGATGTATTTGGATAAAAGTGAAGTATTTCATTTCAAGTACCTGGTATTTTGGAAAGATTTGGCATATGAATGAGTTGTGAAGTGGATGATTTTGGAAATAATAAGTTAGGCAGAGGGTGATTTTGGATAGTGTATAAGTTTGGAACAGGAAGTACGTTAGAGGAACATAATGAACTTGGGCTGTTTTGAATGGAAAAGAGAGAAAGAGACTTATGAGCATTGTGTAATGTTTTTAATTATTTATATAGATGACCGTTACGTTAGTGTCAGAGTGGTTCAAGCCGCCTAGAAGGCCTCTGATGGCTTAACGTCTGTTGCCTAATGATTAGTCAGAATCGATAGCTTAAAGAGGTCTCCGAAAACCGTTGACGCTCAGAAATAAAAGCACTTTTAGGTCTCCAATCTATGTACAAATCCCGAGTGTAGGTATTTTAACTTGTCAACCTCTTACGGACTATTAAGGACAGTTAGCCATAAGCGCTTAGAACGCCAAAAAAGTTGCAGCATGTTGGCGGGCTAAGAGTAAGTAAGTAAGACATTGACCTAACACCTTCAGCATTTTAAATATTACAATGAGTGTGTATTTCACAGGGTGATCTCAAAACTCCAGGCTCCATGCGTTACTTGCTGTACACGGAGTGGGCGGCCGTCTCCAAGTGCATCAAGTACCAACCTCTCGACTATGTTAAGGATTACTTTGGAGTTAAGATAGGTTAGTATCAATTGCACACAAAAGTATAAAGAACACTCTGGGGTCCATATGATACTAGCTTTGCTCAAGTGGGAATCTCTTAGAGTCAAGTACATCTATATACTTACGAATTTTAAACAACGAACAGTCAGTCGGACCGGAAATAAATTCGAATCGTCTGTACGTGTCGCGGTACAAAAGTATCGACAGCACAAACTTTCCGAAAAATTACACTTTACCAAAACCAACTTCTACATAAATTAATTTTCCCAAACAAAATCAAAGTAATTTTGAAGAACAACTATCTTCTAGACATGCTTCCTTATTCGAAACTACTCGTAACCTTCAAGACTCTATGAAACTCATTCAATTTGCAAACACGGGCGAGGGTCATTCTTCCGCGGAAAATCTTAAGAGGCCTATTACAGTCCACTATCGCCGCCAATCGAAAAAATGTCATAACTCGTAAATAGAAACAAAAATACGAATTAGGTTCTATTGTTCTATTATTACTGTGGAAAAGGCAATAACGTAATTTTATAACACCTTATCAACACTTGAAATATAGCTGTTTAGCTAAATCGTGCATTCAAAACATAAACGGCCGTTTTTGTTACAAATGCACGATTTAGCTAAACAGCTATATTTCAAGTGTTGACAATGTGTTATAAAATTACGTTATGCCTTTTCTACAGTAATAATAGACCATATTTTGTATTTTTGATTCTATTTACGAGTAATGACTTTTTTTCGATTGGCGGCGCTAGTGGACTGTAAAAGGCCCCTTAACACCGCGATTCAGAAAATGACGTAATATACCAACGACATCTATCGAATATGGAGTTGAACTATCAACATTAGTTCTTCAAGTAACTGAATAAAGAACACTTTAAAATTTAAAATCTCTTGATAGAGTTAACCGATTGGGATGGAACAAAAACTAAGTAATACTTCAAGCCATTTTTACGTACTTATAAAAGTTCCCTGCATTGATTTCATACGTTTAAGTGATGCGTGCACACAAAAACAGATAAACATACAAAAATGCTGGAATTAGGTTCTATTGTTTATCGTTTAACACTGACAATTTTTTAATATTATTTTCGTTGTAAAAATAAAAATTCTTACAGATTACAGACTTATTAAATAATATGTATAGATTTAATAGCAATCTATAATAAAAGTAAAAAGAAATAATACATAGAATCAAAACATTGAAAGAAATGAAAGGGTCGGGTAAAAATTTGTTTATGGACTTTCTTTCGAACACAACCGAAAGAGCCCTGGAGTCTTCTTATTTAGGTGCTAATCATAAAAATATTAATTTCAGGTTTATATTTCGCGTGGCTCGGTTTCTACACTCATATGTTGATTCCTGCGTCAATTGTGGGACTGATATGCGTTATATATTCGGCGGCTACTGTTTACTCTAATACCCCTAGGTGAGTATTCTGACTCTTAACGTACACGCTACTTCGACCTAGACAGCGACTTTATTACGTAGGCACTTAAGGCGGTTTTATTAGAACATGTGTATCCACTTATGTACGTCGACTTTACTGTTTTTTAACCTTTTGATTTTCAACATTTTAAATATTGTGTCTATGTCATCATAGATTTAATCCGGGAAAATTATGATTTACTAAGTGCTAAGTGATTTTAAAATTAAAGTACAGACACCAGCACATCAAGCTACCCCAATCAGTCAAATTTGAAAGTGAACATTATGCTTTACGGATAAAGTTGATAATGTGCTGGCGTCTGTACATTAAAGCTAAGGAATAATATTTTTAAAGAAACAAAAAGTTTATTGTATATTTTTCTTATTTTTATCTTAGGACAATTATTATTAACACAATATCATATGATTCAAAAATAGGCAGAACCTGTATTATGCCAACCAGACAAATGATAAACATACTACTCTGTCAAGAAAGTACCGGGATAATATTCAAAATATACAAAATGTTTGTTATTCATCCAAATTTATTTTATCACCTTCAAAGTATGCTCCTTCAGAAACGATACACTTACGCCAACGAATAATCCATTCATCAAAACATTTTTTAAACGCTGCTTTCGGAATTGAGTTCAGTTTTCGCCGCGAATTCTCCTTTATGTCTTCGACCGATTGAAAACGGGTACCACGATGTGGTAATTTGAGTTTAGGAAAAAGAAAGAAGTCAGCTGGAGCCATATCTGGTGAATATGGTGGTTGCTGGATGGTATTTGTTGAGTGTTTGGTCAAAAATTCGTTCACAATGATGGCCTTGTGCGAAGGCGCATTATCGTGGTGCAAATCCAAGAATTTTCTTTCCACAAATTTGGCCTTATTCGTCGAATTTGCTCTCTTAAACGCCGCATAACGCTCAAATAATATTCTTTATTTACCGTTCGACCTTCCGGTAAGAATTCAGAGTGCACAACACCGCGATAGTCAAAGAAAACAGTCAACATGACTTTGACTTTTGATCGCCTTTGGCGTGGTTTTTTCGGTTTCGGTTCAGTTGGAAGGCGCCACTCCGAAACTTGTTGACTAGTTTGCATGTCAAACTCGTAAACCCACGTCTCGTCACCAGTAACAATGCGTTTCATGAATGTTGGGTCGGAATTGACTCGTTCTACCATGTCCTCAGCGACTTTCATGCGATTGAGTTTTTGCAGAAAATTCAGATCTTTTGGGACTAGCCGAACGGCAAGATGTTTCATACCCAAATGATTAGTTAAAATGGTACGAATCGACTCGTGAGATACAGAAAGTTCGGCGGCTATCTCTCTCAGAGTTGAATGAGGATTTTCAGTCACTATTTCCTTCACTTTTGCGATGTTAACTTCAGTTGCAGACGTTGATGGCCTACCAGAGCGAGGCAAATCTTTCATCACATCTCGACCGCTTTTGAACGCTTTGAACCACTCATAAGCACGAGTTTTTGATAAAGTCGATTCACCGTAAGCCTTCTGTAACATTTTCAGTGACTCCAAACACGAAATTCCATTAGCGATGCAAAATTTAAGACAAACTCTTTGTTCGATGTTTTAGTCCATTATGAAATTCGCAATACACACTATATATGATATTACTAAAACCAGCACTGTATTTAATATAAATAACAGATGCAACTCAAACTCCGCGCCAAAATGAAAAACGGTTGTGCCAATCTAACAACAACAAAAAAAAAACAAAAATTTGAATTTAGAACCATAAACAAATCATCCAATCCCGATACTTTTTTTGACTGAATGTACTTATATATTCCTAAATACAAAGATATTATTGATAAATTACAATCAGTCTTGGAACAAATAATTGAGCTTATTACACAAAGATATGTCCTGGGTGGGGATCGAACCACCTCTGGTTTAGCAGTCTGGGTCCCTTACTAATAATCCAACAGGTTAGTCAAAATTCAGTTATTAATTCCAGATTTGTTTAGGCATAGCGCGCCTGTTTCCCAGAAGGTAGGCAGAGACAACGTTATTTACATTTGTCACGATCTTTGCACACCTCTATTGCCTCGTTTACTGTCATTATATTCTTCATACGTGCCCGCCGGGTTAGGGTACTTCTGACCTGCCTTTTCATGATAACGTCTCCGATTTAGTCAGAGAGTTCTACGAGGTCTTCCCCTTCCGGATATACTTCAGGCCAGGTATACTTCTGCCTACCTGTTGGCGTGGTTGGTAAATGCTTGAATTCCCACCCAGGACAAATATTTGTGTGCATGAACATGTCTGTTTGGCCTGAGTCTGGCTGTAATTATCTATACAATGTCGCCCATGCGCATGTGACCGCCCGTAATATTCTGAATATTCATGAAAAAATATCGAAAATAAACTTCAAAAGGGGGGGTCTATCTGTAACATTTATCATGTTATTCAATTTTGAATTTTTTAAGTAGAGTTTGTAGACTTGCTTTCTATTTTTTGACACATCTCCGAAGTTTATGGGTCGATTTGTATTTTGTTTATTATTTCCAAAAGCTTATGAGTTATTTTAACAGGTTAATTAACATTTTACTAAAAATTATCGACTACGAAAAAAAAAAAACGGAATCGAAGTAATTTTTTCGGTAAAAAATTGTGTATTTATTTGAAAAAAACTAGTGTAAGTCCATAAATTATCCCATAGGACCACTTTTTTAATCATTATTTGTAATCTACTACATAACAGCTAAAAATTCACAGAACATTACTAATACCTATCTCTAAAAAAAAACCAGCAAACAACTTGTTGAACATTTGCAACTATTCAAATAAAAAGGGTCGCTCAGGTAGAAACCGGTTCCTAGAAACAGCTTTTTAACAATTGCGTCCCTACCACGTGCACACCCTTGTCGGCTAGCGTTACTTCATTCAGTCGCTTGATTACTGACCCCGTGACGCTACGTGTTTTGTGATTTGTGCACTACTTAATCTTGTGAGGAAAGTTTGTTAACTACTCGTATCATTGCAATGGTACGATTGCGTGATCTACCGCCGTCTCATGTGGCTGACATGCATTTCATTTACGGTGTTTGTAATGGAAATGCACGCGCTGCTGTCGAAGAGTACAGACGTCGATATCCAAGTAGACCAGTACTTGGGTACCGATCCTTCATTGCCGTACATCGTCTTTTTTGCGAAAGAGGATTATTTCCGCAACAAAATGAGCCCGGCGTGATTGTTGATGTAGACGTGGAAGAGGATGTGTTACGATTAGTGCGCGCTAACCCTATGCTAAGCATTCGTCTCCTATCGATAAGAGTAGGTATACCAAGAATAAGAGTTTGGAGAATTCTCAAAAAAGAAGGCCTGCATCCTTATCATTTCCGACGTGCACAACATTTGGAAAATGTCGATTACGGTGCGAGATCTGTTTTTTGTAATTGGATAATTGCACAGCAAAGAGCTAATCTCAATTTTATGAGGAAGATTTTGTGGACAGATGAAGCCACGTTTACAAGGGCGGGTATAACAAATCATCGCAATCTTCATGTGTGGGCCACTGAAAATCCACACGTCATTAGAGAAACAACTTTCCAGACTCAATTTTCCATAAATGTATGGGCTGGAATGATTGACGGTGAACTTATTGGCCCTTTCGTGTTACCAAACAGACTAGATCAACACGCATTTTTAGATTTTATAGTCAATACGTTGCCGTTGCTTTTGGAGGAAGTACCGCTGGAAACAAGAAGGCGGATGTATCTGCAATTAGATGGAGCTCCAGCACACTTCGCACGACTAGTTCGTGATTATTTAAATCAAAATTATCCGCGATGGATTGGCAGAGGAGGTCCCATTGCTTGGCCGCCGCGATCTCCCGACCTTACACCCTTAGATTTTTATCTTTGGGGCAACATGAAACAAAAAGTGTATGCCGTGCCCATTGAAAGCCGCGAGCAATTAACGGCTAGGATTTTTGCTGCTGCTGCGGAAATTAAAGAAAACCGTGAAGAATTACGTCGTACAATAAAAAGTGTTGCCATGAGAGCTTTAGTTTGTTTACAGGAGGGTGGGGACCATTTCGAAAATCTAATTAATTAAAATTCTTGTATTTTTTATTTTTTAAGTAAAAATCTGGCTATTGCTTGTTTGTTTTTATTTCCATTATCATCCTCCTTATTAGTTTAACCTTTTAGTACTCACTGCTAAAAGCGGGGACATTTAATTGACTTTCACATTTTCTTTTCCTAAATTTGACTCTTAGAGTTTTAGAGTTTTACTTTGGATTTAGTTACAGTTTGGTTTAATAATGTTCTGTAAATGTTTAGCTGTTATGTAGTAGATTACAAATAATGATTAAAAAAGTGGTCCTATGGGGATAATTTATGGACTTACACTAGTTTTTTTAAAATAAATACACAATTTTTTACCGAAAAAATTACTTCGATTCCGTTTTTTTTTTTCGTAGTCGATAATTTTTAGTAAAATGTTAATTAACCTGTTAAAATAACTCATAAGCTTTTGGAAATAATAAACAAAATACAAATCGACCCATAAACTTCGGAGATGTGTCAAAAAATAGAAAGCAAGTCTACAAACTCTACTTAAAAAATTCAAAATTGAATAACATGATAAATGTTACAGATAGACCCCCCCTTTTGAAGTTTATTTTCGATATTTTTTCATGAATATTCAGAATATTACGGGCGGTCACATGCGCATGGGCGACATTGTATAAGTCATTGACTTATATGTATTCTACTAGACGCGCAATCCCATATTGAGAATTTGCAATGAATTTCCATCTGCTCACCGAGTTGCAGCGCGGGCGCTGCAATTCGGTGAGCAGATGGCCGTGTGTGAATAATGTCCCAGGATATTATATTATATTATATACATCCTTTCTAAATGCGCAAACCATCTTTTATAGTAATGTAGTGAATGCGGTAATGGTATAATCGAATAATCTTTTTCCACTTTCTCTTCCAGCGAAGACGTTTGTAACTACCATACGCCTATAAAGATGTGTCCGTTATGTGACTATCACTGCGACTTCTGGGACCTGAACGCGACCTGTCTACAATCACGGATCACGTACCTCTTCGACAACCCCACCTCTGTGTTCTTCGCTATATTCATGAGTTTTTGGGGTAAGTGTACTTCTTGTATCATCATTTTATGATGTGGCATACTTAAGGAGTTAAAAGTCTAATCTGCACGTGTGGCACCGTGGCTAAGACAGTCGCCTCGCCGCTTCGTGTCGCGGGTTCGAGTCGCGCGCCGGATAACTATTTGTGTGACCCATAAAAAGCTGTTCTAAGTCTGGATGTAATTTGTGTCCGTCTATTATATGTTTGTAAAGTACCCCGTGACACAGGGATTAGAGAAGACGCCCTAGTGCGGGCGTTGTCTTTAAAAAAGAAACCATCTATAGAAAAAAAGAATGCGGGGTAGTCTTTGACTGTCGACTATAGTTAAAACTATTTTTTACACTTCTAATCTAAATAATCTACAGTATAATAGTTAAACATATAGCTCATGGGAAGGGTGAGGTGACGATAACGCGAGTTCCATGATTTTTGTTCAACCAAAAAGTGCTCAACGCGCCTAAAGAAGTTTCACTTCAAAAATAATAATAATATCCTGGTACATTATTCACACACGGCCATCTGATCACAATCTAAGCAGAGCTTGTACTATGGAAACCAGATAACTCATATACCTACTACATATTATAATTTTCTTTTGTAAATACATACTTAAATAGATAATTACACCCAGACTCAGGACAAACAGTCTGTACAGGACTGTCCTGGGTGGGACTCGAACCCACTACCTGCGGCGTGGAAAGCAAGCATTTGCCTACCTAAATAATATAATTTTTTTTTTTTTTTTAACATTTAGGGACAATGTCACACAGATCAACCTAGCCCCAAACTAAGCAAAGCTTGTACTATGGGTACCAGACGACGATATACATACTTATATAGATAGATAAATACTTATATACATAGAAAACATCCATGACTCAGAAACAAATATCCGTGCTCATCACACAAATATTTGCACTTACCTGGATTCGAACCCAGGACCACCAGCTTCGTAGGCAGGATCACTACCAACTAGGCTACGGTGACCGTCAAACCGTCTAAGCAGAGCTTGTACTATGGAAACCAGATAACTCATATACCTACTACATATTATAATTTTCTTTTGTAAATACATACTTAAATAGATAATTACACCCAGACTCAGGACAAACAGTCTGTACAGGACTGTCCTGGGTGGGACTCGAACCCACTACCTGCGGCGTGGAAAGCAAGCATTTGCCTACCTAAATGGTATCAATATATATCGAAGAATTCACTTCCCATAATTAGGTAATGTAAATAATAATCGTCCCACCAGAACATGAAAGTGATTGCATAAAAACAGCCCCTGTGTTACCGCTCATACTTGTGCACTAAAATTAGTAGATGGCAAGTCTCCATTGGGAATGGCCGCCATACACTTATAATTTGCAAGGTCAAAAATTAAGCAGTAAAGTTTAATACAGTGAAATACAAACCACTTTTCAAACCGTTATTACGTTAAGAGTTTACAAATACTGAATGAATTTATGCTTTTACAGCGGCAACTCTCTTAGAGCTATACCTTTATCGCTAGATCAGGTGAGTTTATTACGCACTCGTAGGTTCTGCACATTAAAACTCCGAGATATGTTCCACACACAATATTTAATCGAACAGAGTAACGTTCTCATATACCGTCGTACAAAGAATGCCTCTTAATTCTCCTACCCTCGTCGTGGTCGTGGGTTCGATTCCCACCCGCACTTAAATTTATACAATTCATTTTAAAGATTTCTGAAACATTCTCCTACCCTATTTATATTTTTATCAGTGATAACCATTTGAGAGTCTACTATCGATTATTAATAGTTTTAAGATGTAAAATTATTATAGAATTATTATAGTAATTAATAAAATGATAATCTCTAATTAAATAAATAATGACAGTGTAAAAATAGTATTCTAACATAGCAGCTACGTCATAACCGTTGTCGGCTATTGACTACTTGATAACAAGTAATTGTTTTTTTATGGCATAGGGCGACAATCGAGCAAGCGGGTCACCTGATGGTAAGTGATCACCGCCGCCCATGGACACTCGCAACACCAATGGTGTCACGGGTGCGTTGCGGCCCTTTAAGAGTCATCAAACAAGTGTTGCTGACCCTTCCCCCCACCCCAATGAGCTCTGGCGACCTTACACGCAGAAACACAATATTAATGTTATTATTAAAGAATTTCTTCTGTAAGGTGGAGGAGCTTCTCCAGTCGGGCTGCTCTTTGAGTGAATGAACACGGTGCCCTACCCTTCTTACGTAATAACATTAAGGGGTATGTTTCCAAATAATAATTGTTTTTTTATTTTGCAGCGGCAACATTCTTAGAGCTATGGAAACGATATTCAGCAGAAATGACACATCGGTGGGATCTGACTGGCTTCGACGTGTACGAGGAGCATCCGAGACCGCAGTACTTGGCGAGACTTGCACATGTGAAAAGGAGACAGGTATTTTAAATTTAACTTTATTTACTTTAGTTAAGGTATGTTTTTGATTGAAAGGAAAGATAGGAACTCAAAATAGAGATGTCTACAAATAATACGGGCCAGTTGACGTGGGTGGTAGATACCTTGCCTTTCACGCTGCAGGTCGTGGGTTCGATTCAGACCCAGGACATATATTGGTAAGCATGAACATGTCTGTTTGTCCTGAATCTGGGTGTAATTATCTATATAATAATAATAATAATAAATACTTTATTAACAAAAAATATATTACAATTAATATGATTATCTGCGGTCTCCGCACTAAGCACTGATGGCTTGTGTCGCAGTGACCAATTGTATATATTCACAAAAGAACAGTAGTATATTAGTTATCTGGTTTCCATATTACAAGCTCTGTTTAGTTTGGGATCAGATGGCCGTGTATGAACAATGTCTCAGGATATTATATTAGTACTAGTACTCCATAAAGTTGCTTCCTTCATCTGTCGCGTGATTTCTTAAACAACAAGAAGTTGGTGCACCGACTTATTTAGACGATTCCGGTAAGTATATATTACATTTATGATTACATGCTGTGTACCTATAGTTTTATACAAAAATCAACCACATCGTTGAAGTACACAAATAAAAGTATATAAATTGGTGGTTTTCGAATTGAGTTCACAAAGTGCCAGAAAAATATCCAAGCTTTGTAGAACTAACTAAATTAGCTACGAATTGAAGTTTAGAAGAGAGTGTAGTAGTTTATTAAACCTTACACACAAATATTGAAAAATATATGTTACGTTGTAGTAGTTAGTAGTATGTGTGCTGGTTCAGGATTTTTCAAGAGACACACTAATTAGTGCAGTCATTGAAGCATTATTGCTCCGAATTTTTTTACTGTGACCGAATTGCATACAATTTTGGAATTAGGTTCATCTTACCCTTAACTTCAAAAGTGAAAATGATTTGAACTCCGCAACCACCCTGGGGGTGGTTGCCACCCCTTCTCGGGGGTTAATTTTTTTTCAAAATAACCTGGGATATCGATAGAAGGCCTAATTTTAAGTAAAGAATCATCTATATAGTTTTTCAAAAAATCCAATACTTTTCAAGTTATTGGCAATTGAAAATTCGCAATTTTTTCACGTTTTTCATCGGTTCTTTGCAAATATCTCCAAAAATATACGTTTTATCGAAAATTTTATAAAGAACAAAATTGTAGCAGGTAAAACAATGAACAATTTGGTTTTTTATAAAGTATTCTAAGTGCAATATTAAGCTAGATATTAAAGATCAAAGCCGTTTTTTATTTTGTCTGAAATTTAATCGATGTGGTCAATGCCATCTAGCGGCGAGCAGATGCATTTTATGCATTCTAACACAAAAGGGTTTTGTAGTGCTTGAAATAAGCTTTAAATTGAGCACTATTAAAAGTCTTTTGCACGTAAAATAAGTGAGCTGTATTGCAAATAAGGGGAGCATCTAATGTTTTTTCTTTTAAATCAATGGGTTTCATAAGTGCCATTTCCACCAAAATTAAAATTAATCGTATTCCGCCTAGAATTAACTTTCTTATAAACAGTTTGATAGATAGTATCGGTTTGGCTGCTTCAGGACACATATTTTTAAAAAAAGTCACGATTAAAAAATAAACAAAATTTCAAATAAAAAAAAAACCCACGTTTTTTTCATAATATCTCAAAAATTACCTCAGATACGTATAAAAGTGTACGGGCAAAAAAATTTGGTATTTTTCTGACAAACAATTTGGTTTTTTTGTTTTTTCTGTCACACAAACATTGACGAAGATATGATTGTTTAAAGAGCGCGTGGCAGCGCAATCACAGCATCTCTTAAGCCCTTTAACCCTTCACCGTTTTATAAAAAGGTTTTTTACTATATATTGCAATAAAGGATGTTGTAGCTCTCTTAATTACCTTTACAATGGTTTTTTATAAATTGTGATAACATGAAAATTGAAGGAGTTATGGTCCAAAAACTTATCATATTTTTTTCTACTTAGTAACTGAAAATTTCGGAGTGTGAATATATGGAGCAATGTGAAAGTACGCAGTATAATAGAGACCCACAACTATTGTAATGTGTATATACCTATATATATCTCGAAAAGATGCGCTATGAAAGTTTTCTCAAAGCTGCTACGAAAAACACTCCCGTAAAATTATCATCCTTAGTTCCAACCATTGGTGTCATAAATGAGCATACTAAGAGGGTTTATCTTCAAACCCAGATTTGGCTTGGCAACAAAAACATTCATCCAATGGATTGGGGGTGGGTCATGAATGACGGTTTATTCAATCCACTTAAGTCTGTAGATCCACCCGCACCACAAGAACTGCTGAAAATGATTTTTTGCAACTGCGAAAAAGGATGTGGAGCGTCTTGCGGATGCAGAAAAGTTGGTCTGTTTTGTAATAGTACCTGTGGAACATGCAGTGGAGATAACTACCAAAATAGCCCTCCAATTCAGCCAAAAGATGTTGAATGTGACAGCGACTCCGACATTGAGTCATGAATAATAATATTATATTTTAATAATAATAGTACAATTTTATATAATTTGTAAATATTTTATGAAATAAATGGCAATTTATTACTCTAAATTAAATTATTTTTAAATATTTGTAAATGAAGGTTTACTTCATTTAATGTAGGCCATATAGTTAGCAATATTATTTATGATTAAATGTTGTCAACCATACTGTCAAATGAACAAATAATTTATTGAATATAAAATATTGTAAATATTATAAAACGTGTGAAATAGTTACCTAAATGTTGTTTCTCTTTTCAGGTAAGTTTATGTTATAGTTGTAAATAATTTGTATAGAAATAAGATAAAATTGTAGAGCATTTTGATTAATAAATAAAATTCTCTTTTCAGAGCAACACAATTAGTTATTATTTCAAGACATTATATATTTAATCATATATATTTACTGTTTTAGTTTAGTTTTAAGGGTAGAAAAGCTTAAGAATATGCTAATCATTTTCGAGAGTGTGGAATAATAATTAAATCCTTTTCATTTTATCAAAAAAAAAATTAACAATTTTTTATCAAGGGGTAGTTTTCAAGGGTTGAAAGGGGGTTAAAAATTTGATAGTTATTATAGAGAATATAAAATATTACTTACTCTATACTTACATCTTTTTATGTCATACCAAAGTATATTTTTGTGATTTTTTCAATTTAGGGGTTGTTTGCAACGGTTGTAAGATATGCAAGGGGTTGAAAATGATTTTAATATAAGGTAATTATGCTAGAAAATACTTTACAATTTCACCACTTACTATTGACATGACATGTTTTCTAGCGATAAAATGGCTCAATGTCAATTTTTCCATTAAGGGTTGTTTAAACCCCTTAAAAATAATAGGCGGAGTTCAGATCATTTTCACTTTTGAAGTTAAGGGTAAGATGAGCCTAATTCCAAAATTTCATGTAATTCGGTTCTCAGTAAAAAAATTCGGAGGTAAGACCGTATTTTTCGCTTCAATGACTGCACTAAATCATTTATTTGAATACATGTAAACCTCTTATTATAATTTATAGACATAGAATGCTAAAAACTGAAGCTGCATCATGTCAACCGAATGTTCATTTGGTTCCACACGATGTCCGCTTAGCGACACAAGCGCCATCTTCGCGCGCTAACTTTACGCCTTTCTGTTTGTTACGAAATCACACGATAGATGGCGGTAACAATATATTACTATTGAAGTAAAACTTCTTTACTTGGGGAGTAAGCGGAGAGGTGAACGGAAGTTGAGAGTTGAGAGGGAGATATAAGTTAGTGAAGATAGAGAGAGGGAGAGTTACGTTACGTATATTGCTGTAAGACAGAGGTGCGAGCGAGCACACATTTTCTTTTTTTCTGTCATAGCCAGTTACCTTTCATTTATCTAAGTTTTACTTACTGATGATTTTACTTACTGATTGTTAAGCTAGAGGTCTTGGGTTCAATCACCACCCAGGACAAATTTTTGTGTGAGGGGTACGATTATTAGTTGTCTTCTTAAAATGTATTTATTTACCTATCGTACGGGCAGTGGTTACTCCAGTATCAAAATTTTGCAAGCCGTCCATTAGGCCTCTGGCATGGCTACAACCGGAACCGACAGAACGTGCCCTCCGAAGCACGGAGACGCTCATAAATTAAACCACTTTGGCGGCCACCCATCTATAGACTAACATCTCGCTGAGAGCACCTGGCTGAGAGAGTTTCAAATCTATAATATGTCATCATCTTCATCATCATATCAACCGAAAGACGTCCACTGCTGGACAAATGCCTCCCCCAAAGATATCCACAATTGCCGGTCTTGCGCTATTCGCATCCAGCAGTTTCCAGCGACCCGCACAAGATCATCGGTCCATTTTGTAGGGGCTGCCCACGCTGCGTCTTCCGGTTCGTGGTCATCACTCGAGAACCTTTCTGCCCCAACGGCCGTCGGCTCTACGAGCTATGTGCCCCGCCCACTGCCACTTCAGTTTTGCAATTATTCGGGCTATGTCGGTGACTTTGGTTCGCCTGCGGATTTCGACATTTCTGATTCGATCTCCTATAATATGTATGTATTTATAAATATGGCATGGCATGGCATGGCTCTGCCTAGTTTGGGATTAGATGGCAGTGTGTTAGTAGAGTTAGTATTTACTGTAATTGAAATGCTATTCGCAGCTGAACGTGGTGACGGGCGAGCAGGAGCCCATGGTGCCGTTCTGGCGCATGCGGCTGCCGGCCGCGCTCATGTCGTTCAGCATCATCTCGCTGCTGGTGCTGCTGGCGCTGGCCACGGTGCTGGGCGTGGTGCTGTACCGCATGTCGCTGCTGGGCGCCAGCATCCTGCGCCAGAACAGCAACGTGCTCATCACGTACAACCCCATCATGTTCACCACGGCCACGGCGGCCTGCATTAACTTGGTTTTCATCTGTATTTTCAATTATGTGAGTAGATTTTTAACACGCTTTTATTAGCTTCACTTGTAACTAACTATGTTGGTATGTAAGAAAATCTTGGGATCTTAATTTGACTCACTTCCCGGTCTCCGATTAGGATGAAATTTTGCACACGCTCTGAGTTCTGATGACAATACATGCCTAGCTAAGAAACGTAATTACAAATCCAATACGGCAGCCTCCCCAAGATGGCGGACTGGCTGTTTGAAATCCACCCCCATGATATGGGTATCAAATGACAGGGTTTGCTGTAAGGAATACGCAAAAATTAGTCACGAGACTTAGATCCAATATGGCGGACGGTCAAGATGGCGGACAGGCTATTTGAAATGCTCCCCCATGATACCCATATCAAATGAAAAGGTTCCTTTTTAGTGAGTGCTAATAGCGTGGTTTTTAGTTTTTTAAACTATTATTAATATTTTTGACAGCCTTCTAAAAGTACGATGTGTGCTTGATCGACTTTGCCATTTCACTAATTACCTGAGAATGATCATGAAATGAAAAAGTACAGATTAAAATTTATTAATATTTTTAATTGATTCCATGTTGACTAGCATTTTGGTTTAGTGGTTAGTGACCCTAACTGCTAAGCCAGTAGTTGTGTCCCCACCGAGGACAAATCTTTGTTTGATGAGCACGGTTATTGGTTATGTGTTGAGGTGTCATTTATCTATAATACATATTTAAATGTAGAAATATTTAAGTAATTGAAAGTTGTCTGGTCGCCATAATACAGGCTCTGCCTAGCTTGAGATTAGATGGCAGTGTATTAGTTTTCCCAAGTTATTTATTTGATTTTTCAATTAAGCCACATTTAATTGGTTTTCAATAACTTTTATATGGAAACAAAATGTACTAATGACTTGGGCATTCTCCTTTATTCGGTTTTGAGGGTAGATATCGCATCTTTAAATTTCCTGCACTATTTATGTTACACTTTGAAATGGACTTAACAAAGATGCAATTCACGTACACAAATAGTTGTCCTATACGGGGTTCGAACCCAATATACAAATTCCCCGAGGTAGTAATGAGGCGACTGCCTTAACGACTGCGCACCACGTTCAGTCAAATATACATAATACAGTTTATTTTTATTATCTTTTAATAAACAATTTGCTCCCCAGGTGTACCAGTTCCTCGCTGAGTGGTTAACGGAGAAAGAACTCCTGCGCACACAGACTGAGTTCGACGACTCCTTAACTTTAAAGATATATCTGCTGCAATTCGTGAACTACTACGCGTCAATATTCTACATAGCGTTCTTCAAAGGCAAGTTTGTGGGCCGGCCTGGGGCTTACGTGCGTTTCTTTGGACAGAGGCAGGAGGAGGTACGTATAACTTTATGAATATCAGCCGTGCCCACGGATTTGCGCGCGATGTAGCAATTTATTTTAGCCTTTGTGTTAATTCATGAGTACCTATATCCATTCTTTATCTTTTCCACCTCATAGCTCTTGACTTTATTTACTTCTCTTTTGTCCAATCTATCCTTCTTTGGAATGAGGTGCCTGTAGGAATCAGGATGGCTAAGATTCGTTCGCGTTTAAAAAGAAAGTACGTGAGCATATTTGTAAGAAACTTCTCATCAATAATTTTATTTATTACAGTATAGTATGTTATAGTAAAGTAGCTAGTATTGTTAATCATAAATATTGTTTAAAATACAAAATTTATATATGTAGTGTTAATTCTGCTAATTGTCAGTCTAATCAAGCTGGGATGCAATATGCAACGCCCTCCCGCCCCCAAAAATATGCACATGCAAGAAGGACAATAACAATGCAAATTACATGCGTTCTTTACGGACTTCGGATTCCCAATAGATGCTATAATAGTCGCTTTTGAGCACTCGATGGATTAGGATCCCTTGAGAATGGTCCGTGGAGGACTGAAAGTCTGAAGCACTGTTGGGTATCATACCGGCAGTTACCGATTTTTTGTATATTTTTTACTAACTGTGCCCGGTGGTTTTACCCGCGTTATACTTTATAAATTATAGCGTGTTCTTCCAGGTATATGTGTTAATCCAGGGTGTCAGCTAACTCCATATCAAAATTTATTAAAATCGCACCAGCCGTTTAGACGTGAAGAAGTAACAAACATACACATTCACACACTCACAAACTTTCGCCTTTATAATATTAGTGTGATATTGTCCTTCTCGCATGTGCATATTTTTATGAAACTGAATGTGTGCAAAGTAATGCCTGATTCCATTGATAAATATTGTGTCATTTCCCTTGTAGTGCGCACCTGGAGGTTGTTTGCTCGAGCTGTCGATCCAACTGGCCATCATAATGATAGGCAAGCAGTTCATCAACACCATTGTGGAGATGATGATGCCTTACTTGCTCAAGTGGTGGAACATCATCCGTACTGTCGGTAGGAAACGAACGTGAGTTAACTTCGCCATACGAGGCATTACTTTTTTAAAATTAATTTATTTGGTACTCTGTGGTATCCCGCCCTAGCTTCACACGGATGCCAGGTATTGATAGAAAGATAAATTAATATTCTAAATTAATACTTTTGTGCACTCGTGTGCGCTCACTCTCCTGGAGGCGGAACAATGGTCGGCAAAAGGATAAAATTGATAATAGAACACTTAAACTGCTTTCGTTCTTTCTTCCTCCTGTCTGCAAATGTCTTGCACACTATATACTATAAATGTTCGGCCGGTTGGTGATACATAACAATAATTGTTCAATTATTGAACATAATGTTTCAGAGTACACATTTAGAATACATCTGGGCTCGAAAACGAATTACAGGACGAATACGAACACTTTGGTATTTTTAATGATAACATTTTAGGTATTCTGGTAAATTGGTATTGAAATAATATATGGTATTAAAATTATGGAGACAAATTTGGGTCAATTTGTTATACCCCATTTTTAACCAACTGTCACGTTAAGTCCAAATACTCTTGTTGAAAAGCTAACGCTTGACCTGACACAAAAAGTGTCCTGGAGTTATTCCAGATATGTAACTTCCCGGATGCCTTAAACTGGGACAAATCCGGGTAAACCGGCCAGATGACCCTATCTATAAATCTAGTAGATGTAGTGTACAGTTATGTTAGAATACTGAATTTAGGTTTTTTTTCTTATATGTCAAAAGCATGACACAACAATGATAATCGTGCTTGTATTTAACGTTAATGTATTTATTATTGCAGAATTAAAAGTCCTATGCAGTGGGTGAAAGATTTCAAACTGGTCGACTTTGGTCTCATGGGATTGTTCCCTGAATATTTGGAAATGGGTAAGTCGCACAATTGGAACTGAACTACTAAGTTTTGATACGCATCATCCACATAATTATGTAATTAAAATATAAACATATCTTGGGACAACTAACGAGGCAGAGCCTGTGCTATAGCAACTAGAGAACTATGAAACACTAGCTGTGCCCCGCGGTTTTATCCGCGTTACACTTTATAAATTATCACTGCTCCTCCCCCGTAGGTGATAGCTTGATAATATGTAGCCTATATGTTGACCCGACCACTAAGTAATATTCATGCAAAATTTCAAGTAAATCCATGCAGTACTTTTTGAGATTAGCCCGGACATACATACAGACAAACAGACACACAGACAAAAAATCTTAAAACTATATTTTTAGCTTCGATGTTGACTGTAGATCACGCCCCAAGTATCCTTTTAAAAAAATATTCAATGTACAGTTTTGACTTTCCTACGATTTTATTATATGTATAGATACTTATATATTTCTAAATGCATACATATTATAAATACACACCCATTACACCCCAATACAGACGAAATTAACGTGCTCATCACACAAAGGTTTGTCCTGGGTCAAGGTGGAACCCACAGTCTATAGCTTAACAGTGAATATGGACTCCTTTTTGTGTAAAGGCCTCCTCCAGCTTTTTCCACAAATCCCTGTCCTTGCCTGTATTTGTCCAGTCGTTTCTATGGTCCATCTTTGATCAGTGTAACGTGCGATGTTTGTTTGCGAAGCCAGCATTATGATAGGTTAAATATTTCTTTTTTAAAGTGAAAAATTCTTAAGTTTTAATTGGTGTTTTAAGGGGCCTTTTACAGTGCACTAGCGCCGCCAATCGAAAAAATGTCATAACTCGTAAATAGAATCAAAAATACAAAATGTGGTCTATTATTACTGTAGAAAAGGCAATAACGTAATTTTATAACACATTGTCAACACTTGAAATATAGCTGTTTAGCTAAATCGTGCATTTGTAACAAAAACGGCCGTTTATGTTTTGAATGCACGATTTAGCTAAACAGCTATATTTCAAGTGTTGATAAGGTGTTATACAATTACGTTATTGCCTTTTCCACAGTAATAATAGAACATATTTTGTATTTTTGATTCTATTTACGAGTTATGACATTTTTTCGATTGGCGGCGCTAGTGGACTGTAATAGGCCTCTTAAGCACTTATTTTTTTGTGTCATCATCATATTTAAGAGCTATGCTCTTGTCGGTGGAGCTTCTTCCAATCGTCTCCGCTTTCGGCGAGCGCTTTCACTTCTTGATACGACATTACATTTTAGTACTTTTAGTACTTAGTTGTAGTAGTACTACAACTAAGTAGTTATCACTATCAGTGTTAAGTTATTATCACCTAAATTCTTACACCATACACTATACCCATACTCCAAATTCCTTACAATATGGTCCAACTGAAGGTTGTCTGGAAGAGATCGCTGTAAGCGATAAGACCGCCAATTGTACTTTTTTTAAAATATAATTAACTTTATCATAAATTGTGTTCTGTAAATGGTGTACAATAAAGTTTATGTATTTATCTTATCTTATCTTACATTTATCTTTTCCTTCCTCCTGATCCTATATGGATCAGATAAAAGAAAGTGCTTCTTGTTTTTCCTCGTCTTCTCCTTGCCTCTATTTTGCCTTCAATAATATTCCTCATAAAGGTGTCATGTCGATCCAGTGTCCTAACATATTTCCCCTTGTTTGTGTCGATATTTATGAATACCTGTATTATTTTGCCGCCAGTACTCCAGTACGGCTTCGTGACGATCTTCGTGGCGGCGTTCCCGCTGGCGCCGCTGTTCGCGCTGATCAACAACGTGCTGGAGATGCGGCTGGACGCCAAGAAGTTCCTGACGTGCTACCGGCGCCCTGTGCCGCAGCGCGTCAACGACATCGGCGTGTGGTACCGCATCCTCGACTCCATCGGCAAGCTCAGCATCATTACCAACGTATGTGTACTAATACCTACAGACTGTGATCTCTGGCACAATCAGCGTGATATTATGTTACAGCTTGCAACCAATATCTGGAGTAGTTTATTATACGGATCTTGTAGCAACAAGGAACAACTTCCGTGCGTTTAAGCGCTTTTGCCATTCCTACTGACCTACTGTTGGAATCAAATATAACAACTCACTTAGGACCCTTAAATTGATCCTCGGTGCTTTTGCAGCTGGCTTCTCTAGTTGCAAATCTCTCATTTCATGAGGCCTCTTTACATCTTTCTGTCTCCCGCTTTGCTCTGGAGGGAAGTGGAACTATTCATTATCTAACTCCTCCTTTTTTTCTTTCTGATTAAATTCGTTGCGGGATCCAAGACAGTTAAAACGATTCCCCGGGACATTCCTGAGCTTCACCGCTCAGTGTCATTCCATTGTGCGCCACTGTTGATCCTGGCTTACAGGAGTTGCAGTGGTGGGTAAAAGGGAGGGACTAGTCCCGATAAAAAAAGGTTCACTTTCAATTGGGGAAATTTGACAGATTGGGGTAGCTTGATGTGCTGGCGTCTGTACATATCGTAGACAGAGAAACCAATAGACAAAGGCACCGTGAAGCCGCGACTGAAACAAAGATAGTTTTTCTATGTGTGTGTGTAATGTTGCCAAAATAATAGCACTCCCTGTTTTTGGGGGGGAAATTCGGGAATCGATCAATCGCATTTTTTTGTCAGATTAATTGTACCGAAAACTATTGACCAATGTCTTTTTTGTTATTAGCATCATTTGAAGCAAATTTATAGGTCGTCGAAGTTATTTTCTAAATCTACAAAACATAGTTCAATTAAATAATACGTATAACGCATGATGTTATAGGTATTATTTAATTGAACTATGTTTCGTAGATTTAGAAAATTACTTTTTGCTATTGGCCGCAGCATCTTTTGAACTTTTTCATTTGCCAAATGTTTTATTGCAATATTTTAACCACAATGAAACAACATTTTGTGCAAGACCGGCAATTGTGGATATCTTTGGGGGAGGCCTTTGCCCAGCTGTGAGAGCCTTTCGGCTGATAATATTATGATGATGAAGATGGTACTTGGTAAAGATTTTCATCCCAAGGAAACATCGGAGTACCAAACGAAAACAATCGATTTGATTATAGGTCAACTGATACAGTGACAGACTTTAGTTGAATAAAGTAAAAAAAGGTAATACTTGAAAAGTTTCATGTTAAAATTCGGTCAAATATTTTTCGAACTTATGATAGGTAACCGGGAAATTCATTTTGGATCTTATAAAATGGAATAAAGTAACAATAAAACTAGAAATTAAATATTTTTTTTTTTTACTATTAAAAATAAAACAGAGGATACCAATAAAAACCACTTTATTGATGACTTTTAAAAATGTATCACGTAAACGTACTCCAGTTGCCCCAAGAAAATATAAGGGAAAAATGTATCCTTTACCTATTACAAAGCTCTTTATTGAAAAAAGGAGACAAAGAAATAGATGGCATAAAACAAGGTGCCCATAAGATAAGATTACTAAATAATATGACCAAAAAACTTAAAAGACATACAAAAACATGTTTTTTTCATGTTCTTTGTTTTCCCAACTACACCCAAAAAACGTTAAGGAAATCTTTGTTTCCACTATCTATAGTGCTTAATATGTCAGCATCTTCAAATGATATTAAGGATTTGATTTTAAGTTCCGAAATAATATCTGATAAATGAGCATTTCGTTTCAACAAACGCCTATTTGTTTGATGGACAGCACGTATCTTTTTCTGAGATTAATAAGACCCTCAGTTTTTTTCTTTAAATTCACTTTAAGTTTTTTCTTTCTTGGTGTATCTTCATCTGCAGGCATTAGCAATTTTCTTCTCGAGATACTTTTTATGTTAACGTCGTCTTGCAAAACGGCACTTAATGATGTGGAAGGCAATGGATCATCTACCTCTTGTGTCGCCACAATCTAAAACATTAAAGAAAAATAAATAAAAGCACACAGATTATGATGGCAAATAATGTTGTCATATTACTATGTAGAACTAGCAACTAAGGCCACCCTGTCTTGTTTACTTTTATGTATTAACTGTAGTATTTTCTTAACTATTGTAATTTTAATCTATATTAAATGATCTCTGTATTTAACATACTTATTTGGATAAGGTAAGGATTCAGTATTATTATGATGATGACGGAGAATATATACCTTGATAGTCTTTTTCTTGTTTTGTAATAATGATAATGCATCTGATACTGGCGATTCATCAGAACTTCCAAATTTAACAGCTCTTATCTGCAAGGTAAATATAAAATTATAAACTGTATTTTGCAATATACTTATAAATTAAATAAGAGTAATATAAATATAATATTTACTGTAGTTGGTACTGCATCAGGATACAAAACAGTTTTCTTCTTCTATTTTATCAAAAAAGTTTCCGGAAAGTGATTACTACATATTTTAGAGTATTTTGTGGGGGTCCAGTCTTTTCTTCCAGTCGCTTCAATCCAGTTTCTGCATAATCCTGAGTCACCTGGAAAAGTAAAGATAACTGAATTTTATAATCAATATTCATTCTATCAAAAATCTGATGTTCATCACAAATTAAAAGATGCTTTAAATAAATTTGTAAGCTAGCACATTTATACCCAGCTGTACTTCTACTACATTTAAAGCAAATGACAAAATTTGCTTTAAAAACTTATCTGACAAAGTTTGTATAAGATATGGGGCTACATGGAAAAACCTCTCAAAGATATAAACGTTTTACTAAGTTGCGAAATGGAGGGGGTTAATTCCAAGTTACCTAAAGGAGTCTCCATTTAGGTAGATGTATAAATGAGTCTAAGAAATTAATTTGTTTAAAATTAAAATATTAAATTTCGATCACTTAAGGTTCAATTGCAATATTTATTTAAAACCATTATAGAAACAAAATAACAGCACATATAGTAAAAATCTTAAAGAATTTATCTCAAGCTGTCGAAAATTTTATTTGGAGTTGATGAATTTGGGAATTTTAAAATTGGGGAATTTTACATTTGAAGTTTGCAACAAATACCAGACAAAAATTAAAGGTTATAATAAGAAAACTTGACTAAATCCTTATATTTAACGAGTATTATCGCTACTAAATGCTATGTTTCAAGTAATTATCACTA
Source organism: Pseudoips prasinana (assembly GCA_951640165.1). Lineage (NCBI taxonomy): Eukaryota > Metazoa > Arthropoda > Insecta > Lepidoptera > Nolidae > Pseudoips > Pseudoips prasinana. The sequence continues at coordinate 8,492,353 of OX621236.1, forward strand.
AGAAACTATATTTAAGGACGACTAATAATAAAACACCGCCGTACTTACGAGTGAAAAGACACACCGGGAATTTTCTTCTCACTGTCACTATCGCATGAAATAACACGACAACGCACCATTTTATTAGCCTAAATGTGGTTTAGGATCATTTACGAGTAATTTAACTGTAAACCAATCGTTTTATAATGTAAAATCAACAGAATAATGTAACATAAACAAGATGCTACACGAACTGTCAAAGTTTGTTTCGCAATTAAAGTTGCTGACCTTGAAAAAACTGGTTACACGATACGGGACAGAAGATATCATAGTTGTGTCTCTGTCTATCACATTCGTATCGCGATTATAGCTCTCGTTCTTGAGTGAAAGAGAAAGGAATTGTCATTTGGTCTATTAGTTTCTCTGTCTACGGTACATATACACGGTTTTCTTTAATCCTGCGTTATTATTCACACACGGCCATGTCACATGTGCACAGCGCAGCAGGAGAAAGGGGTTTTAAGAGAAAACTCTTTAATTTCTACCGTGTTATGGTTATATACATCTCCTTAAGTTTCCTCCAATAGTAATAAATAATAATAGTAATATCCTGGGACATTATTTACTCACGGCCATCTGATCCCAAACTAAGCAGAGCTTGTACAATGGAAACCAGATAACTGATATATTACATATACTATTTTTCTTTTGTAAATACATACTTATATAGATAATTACACCCAGACTCAGGACAAACAGACATGTTCGTGCACACAAATATCTATCATGGGTGGCAATCGAACCCACGACGTCCGGCGTGAAAAGCAAGCATTGGTCAACCACGAAAAAAAGCGTTCATCACACAAAGAATTATCCTGAATGGGGATGGAACCCACGATCCCTAGTTCAGCTGTCAGTATTCACTAGCCACTAGACAAACAGGTAATTCCTGTGCTCTGGAATATATTCCTTTGGGAGGACATCGATGCTCCTCACGGGATAAGACAGGGTCGTGTTGCGTGATATATCATGCAACACGACCCCATCTTATCCCACAGCTCAAATAATTTACAATAACTCAATTTAAGTTAGTTAAATATCGTTAGTGTTATAAAATAAATCTTATTGTAAATTATTTCCTACAATCCGTGTAGGTACCTAAATTTCTATATGTACCTAGAAATAATTATAAATTAATTATATATTACTACGAACATGTTCTGACTATTTACAAGCGCTTTTTTAAAGTCTACGTGAATAAAAACCTTTTTTATTAAATAAATAAAAATAAAATAGGTTTTTATTCACGTAGACTTTAAAAAAGCGCTTGTAAATAGTCAGAACATGTTTGTAGTAATATAGTTGTATACATTATTATTTCTAGTAACATAGATATTTACGTACACATTGTATGAAAACATTTATAAAATTTATTTTATTATAGCAATGATATTTAGCTAGCTTGTATCAAGTTATTGTCAAGAGATTATGTTTAATTATCCAGTTTAAGTCTAATATTTTTACTACATATTGTCAAAGGTATTTTAAAGAAAATAACATATATCAATTTCACGTTTTATTAATACAGGGTTTCATTATCGCGTTTACATCGGAGTACATCCCCCGGCTCGTGTATCAGTACAACCACGGGAACCTCACCAATTACGTCAACGAAACACTCACGGACTTCAACGTTAGCGTCATTGAAAATCCACCGAACAGCCTCAACACTACCTATAATCAAACTTTCTGCAGGTAATGATACATACATACATACATAGACTCACGCCTGTTTCCCAGAGGGGTAGGCAGAGACAACGGATTTCCATTTGTCACGATCTTTGCACACGTCTTTTGCCTCGATTACTGTCATTATATTCTTCATACATGCTCGCCGGTTTAGGGTACTTCTGACCTGCCCTTTCTTGAGGACGTCTCCGATTTGGTCAGAGAATGTTCGACGAGGTCTTCCCCTTCCGGTTGTTCCATTCACACAGGCCAGGTATACTTCTTTGTTGTTTTGATGTTCTTTTATCCATCCTCTCTAAATGGCCAATTCATCTCAGCATTCCTTTTTGTAATGATAATAATTTAACTGCCGTGTGGTGTTCGGCCTAGAAAAAATAACAAGGCCATCCCGTACTACGTCTACTACTACTGGCAGTATTATACCCCCGTGCCTCAGAGAGCACGTAAAGCCGTCGGTCCTGTATCTGACCTCTTTCCGGTCGTGTCGCCTAGGCGTCCCATCAGTGCCTCTAGCACGAGTTCCTGCAGTTTACTTATTCGATCACACGTACAGTTTCGTCCCATACATTGAGCACCAGAGTTTTAGTTCTTAATAGTTTCCGCGAGAGGCGCTGGTGCTCAATGTATGGGAGAAACTGTACGTGTGATCGAGTAAGTAAACTGCAGGAACTCGTGCTAGAGGCACAGATCATGAGAGTGATGGAATAGAAAGTGCTCCTGTGTTTGCGCACACACTTGAGCACTATAATATGTCCCGCGCAGATGGCTAATCTCTATTGAGACTGGCCGCCGTGGTCGGAATTCGGCTAGGAGGACATTACTGGCAGTTACCCTAGTGTCAGACTCGTTCAAGCCGCCCTGTTTATATTATTAATCATATTTTATGTTAACCCTTAATCGGACACTGGGATTATAGTTCCCACTTCATTTTAGACTCTATCGTGTTGTAATAAGAGCCAATATCAATAAATTACAAACATAAGCTATGAATATGACCTATTAAGGGTTAAATTGAAATTCTTGGAGAAATATTGTACACACGGCTACGTATCAAGCTAACATTTCCAATATAAGGTGACCTGTCATTGTGTGTAAATCCTATACAACGGGAGATCAGCTTATACTGGAAATGTATAGCTTGATATATGTATACAACATGTAACGTAATTAACGCACACCCTCAAACACCCCAATTAGAATATTATGTTGTAATCATAATACATACACTGAATTTTTTATTTACCATGTATATGCATTGTTATTTACTAAATTAGTTTCTTGGGATAAAGTTTTTTTTTTTATTTTGTATTAAATGATGCAATTGTATGGATACAAATAAAACTGCGATTTAAAAGTCTTATTACTTTGATTACAGTCCATTTCAATTTGTTTTGACTGTTCAGGGTCAATATGACAATAATTTCCGTAGTTTTAATTATTTTGGAATACAAAAATTACTATATTAAAAATGATAAATCGATTCAGTAAACGATTCTAAACAAACTATTTTCAGGATGTGCGTTAATTAAGTTACATGTTGTATATTGAAATGAAATAATGAAATTTATTCAGCACTTGGGTATTTACATACACTTGTACTTGTCAAGCTCACAATTTATTACATAAACACAGTTTAAAACAGTAATTAAAGTAACAAAATATTTTAAATTAGTCCGTCCGTGCGGTCTGTTTCGTCACATGTATTTTTAATTTTATTCAATAAATAATAAATAGCAAGTTACTAAGCTATTATTGTTACATTTAGCAATAGTATATCAAATTAAAGAATTGAAAACAACGAGCAGTTGGCTAGCGACTAATACCTGAGGGCACCCTTGTGGGCCACATCTCATGCGGCCGCTGAAGTAAAAAGATGGAATTCGAAATGGGGGTCAGATCACTTGCACGGTATTACCGATCACGTGTTAAGGGGGCAACACGATCCTCGCCGCTGAGGATCCTACCCTAGCTAGCCTGCGGCTTTCTCTTGGTGGACGACCCGGAGAAGAAAGCCACAATCGATTCAGTAAACGATTCTAAACAAACTATATTCAGGATGTGCGTTAATTAAGTTACATGTTGTATATTGATATCCATGTTTACCATAAGTTGTAAACAAAATGATCATTTCTGTTTTTGTTCAGTTTCCCTGGCTACTGGTACGACCAGGGTGAAGGCGAGGATTACAAGCACACCAACATGTACTGGCACATTATGGGCGCGAGGCTCGCCTTCGTCGTTGTGTTTGAGGTACATACATTTACATGCCACTTATTACAACATCTACTCAGATAAACCTGACTTATACTATTTGCGTTACAGCATGGTGCGGGTGACAGTTTCAGTAACATTTCATTTCACTCTTGAAAGGCGCAGCGATTTACAAATTATATCTTAGTATCTTTTTTACATATTAAATCATTAATAACTGTAGTAAATTGAATTAAATGCAACCAGAATGTTCATCTCTACAAATTAAATTAAATTGAATGAAAAAATATGCAAAGCGTTATGCGTATAACGTAACGTCATAGACGTAGGTATTTAGTGATGGGATGGACTGCTACGATGGGTAGTCGATATTTTTCCTGACTCTGAATTGTCATTTAATTCATCATCAGAATCTGTGACGGATATTATTAATGATGACTCTATTATATTGTCAATATGGATGTCAATATGGATGGAACTTGTTAGATTTATGCTGCGAGTATCGCTAGCAATAAAAATGTATTGCACATCCCTAGTTATGTGGTACTTATAGATGTCAACGTCAAATAAGCAACTGTCACCCGCACCATACTACAACACAAAACGTATAGTTGGGACCAAAAGCACACCTGCGCATGCGCACGAGGAGTAACATACTGCACGTGCCATATGGGGTCGTATGCGTACAAATGGCAAAACGGAAAAAAGGTTTGATGACATTTTAATTAATAAGTTTTTTACTATGATAATGGAATGTTTCGTGGATCATAGATTTCAAACTTAGGAAAAAATATACACATGCAGGAAGAAAAAGAGCGTTTTACGTTCGATGGGTTAATATCTATATTCTTATTTTAAAGGCATACCCGCTCTAAGTAAATAAATCCCTGTCACTCAGGGTACTTGCGAAACATATAATTGATGGAAAAAAAGCTCACCCAGAATCGGAACATCAACTATATATCACACAATTAGTTGTCTTTACAATCGTACCTGGGACATGAAGGAAAGTGGCCGTCTTAACTTACTACGAATCCGTTGAAATTGATCCGTGAAGGACATCATACCGGTGTAATTTTCTTCTTATACTGTCCTTTTTATTGCCGGTTTAAGTTACATCCCGGCTTGAAAAAAAACGCAGTGTTTTACTGCACGTGTTGCGTAGTGATTAAGGCAGTCGCCTTGCTGGTGTTCCGGGTTTGATTCCCGCACTGGACTACTATTTGTGTGTATTTGTTCTGAGGCTATATACGATACGATACGATATGAGGATATACTTTATGTTCAACATATTTTATGTTTGTAAAGTACCCCGTGATAAAGAGTTACATTACCATAGTGTGTGCGTTGTCTTATAAAAAACTAAATGTTAGTTTTATATTTTGATTAAATAAAAAAAAAAAACACGTATGCCATAGACGGAAAAATATAACTATACTATTTATGAACTACCTACTTTTTTTAAATATAACTATTCTGTTTATGAACTACCTACTTTTTTTAAATATAACTATTCTGTTTATGAACTACCTACTTTTTTTAAATATAACTATTCTGTTTATGAACTACCTACTTTTTTTAAATATAACTATTCTGTTTATGAACTACCTACTTTTTAAAAATCTGTATGAGTCTATGTATGTATGTACCCTGCTAATAAGTAGTGGTGTTCCAGAACGTGGTAGCCCTGGTGATGATCATAGTGCGCTGGGCCATCCCCGACATGTCGGGCGAGCTGCGCGACCGCATCCGGCGCGAGGCCTACGTCATCAACTCCTTCATCCTGGAGGAGACGCGCGCGCGCTCCTCTAACGCACAAGGTGCCCCCTCGCCCGCCTAGGTCACGGTACGCACGCGCTGCGCTTTCTTATCCGACCTTTTGTTTACTAACCGCGGGGCTATGTCACTGGATTTGTGAACGGCTGTCGTGATTTGTGATTTTGGTAGGACATAGTCGCGCCTTCAAATCTTCCCACTTTGTTTTTTTTTTTTTTTTTTTTTAAGTGAAACATCACGTTGGCATTAAATACAGGATTGTCATCATTTTAGTTAACATTTCGCCCAGCTGAGGTATAGGACCTTATTCAGTATGTTTTTTTTGGTTTGTAATGAAATGTTTGCTAATCGTATAGGCAGTGATAACCCTAGTGTAAGAGTCGTTCAAGCTGCCCAGTAGGCTGACATGGCTTAACGACTGTTGTCTAATGCGACAGCTTAACGTGCCCTCTGAATGGTGGAGACGCTCAGAAATTAAACCAGTTTTGTGGTCGCCCATCTATGGACTGACCGCGAGCTTAGTTGCTTAACTTCGCCGATGATTTACGGATCGGTGAGAGCATCTGGCTATGAGCGTCTCACTTAAGTTAAATAACCTATGTCAAACTGAGTTACCATTTTTTTTTCTGTGAGAAGTAATATTTTTATTACGTTTTAGCGATCCACCTTTGCTTGGCACAAGGGGGATATTTATACAAAAATACTGGTAGAAGAAACTTAGGGAGAATTATCTAACTCTAAAAACTTCTTTCTCTTGCTGTGTAGCTGACTGTATAAAATATTGCCCTACCATTACATCCCTTGAGGGATCATCCCTGTTATTCTTTTGAGGCCCGAAAAAAGTGGCTTTCTGTAATTTGTTCAGTTTCTTGGACAAGTACGGCTCCTTAAATGTTCTCCACTATTTATGGTACACCTATTGAGTAAGGTATTAATTTCGATTTCGCCGACTGATACATTTTTTTGATGCAATGAACTACCAAAATCACGTAGATACAAGATTTAAAAACGTATGCCAGTGAACTAGCCCCGTATGAAGACTGTGTTTCGTGTGTTTGATACTGAGAATGTGATATCATCAACATAATATTAGAGATTTTCATTCAAGTAGTTCCTAATTAATTAGCTTTAATCATTTGTAGCTATAGGTTTTAAATAACGGGGTTTGGTGGGAAATACCAATTAGAATTGTACGCCATGGGCCAAATGGATTTTTTGAATGAACTGCCCACCTCTATGTCTCGAGAAATTATGTCCGTCCATGTGCTAAACTATCTACGTAGATAGGTGGGGGAGGGGGGGGGGGACGTCTACCGCCAATTCATCGGTTATCGTGATCGGTGTTCAAATAGTAAGGCAAAAATGACATCACTCGTTCAATCGGCTTCAATCAATCGTTCACATGTGACGTCATAAATGGTTCATCGATTTTCAACGTTCAAACCGATTGAACGAATGATTTACAAATATCAATCTTCATTTATTTGAATACCGATCACGATAACCGACGAATTAAGCAATGCTCCCTCCCCCCGTGGGAAAATATCGCCCATAAAATCAGAAGAAAGCTGAATGGTGGCATAAAAAATATTGTACATTTGGCTTAATTCAAAATACTGTAGAGCAGTTATTTCTGCCGTCCAGTCACTAAATCGCCGTCACATAAAAGCATTTGTCAAGGTAAATTGTACTTTATTACGCTCGTAAAGAGTTGCAATTGCCATGACAAGTTTTGATTTGTTGTGGCCCTTTAGTATACGCGCGGTAGATGGGTAAAGGTGCATTAAACTCTTGCTTTTATGAAATATCCTGGCTTTTAGCTTATCCAACAGTGGGATGAAATACATTATGGTAGCACTACTGTTACCCGACTGTGGTACGTAAAGGGTATTATTGTAATTGACGGACAATGTCAGTCGAGAGTATATGTATCATACACGATGATGCAGTCTTAAAGAATGTTAGTAGGAACTTCAATTGAATACAAATGAGTATACACAAACAAGTTGGTTCGCGACACTTAAGGGTGGTTTTTGCACGCAATCTGGTATCTCGTACTCTTGGCAGAGAGTACGATGTATCGTGTCCCTTAATTGACCGAGTTAGCCGCGTCCTCACGTATTACGTAAAGCGACAGTTACACAAAACTTTTCTTAAACCGATCCCCTCATGCGTCAGTAACCGCTCAAGGTTGAAACTCTAAAGGGGGTGCCCTCTGAGGCGGATCACAAATTTTATAATTTTATTTATTCTTAGTTGGTAGTGCTCCTGCCTACGAAGCTGGTGGTCCTGGGTTCGAATCCCGGTAAGTGTAAATATTTGTGTGATGAGCACGAATATTTGTTTCTGAGTTATTGATGTTCTCTATGTATTTAAGTATTCATCTATCTATATAAGTATGTATATCGTCGCCTGGTACCCGTAGTACAAGCTTTGCTTAGTTTGGGGCTAGGATGATCTGTGTGACATTGTCCCGAGATATTATTATTATTATTTGCGAGCCCCAACTCGATTCTTTTGTTAAGTAAAGCAGCGTTAGTCTTCTGACTATAAACGTCGCGTTTAAATAAACTCTAGGATAGTTTATGTTAGATGTGCATTGTAGGAAAAACTATTTATGCTGCAGGTTTTTTTTTACCTGTGGATGAACTCTCATGGATGGTGAAGTTCATAAAGCTTCGGGTCAGGTCAGTCAGAACGACGTACTGCTTAATACTGTACCCTGCATGCTCCAGCAGCAGTGGGCATACGCAGTAGGACTCGGTCACTGCCACCATAATTGCAGTATCTATTATGACCGCAATCTCTGAAACATATACATATAATTCTAGCGATTTAGCCGTTTGATTAACGCAATTCCTATTTGTTTTGTGATACGCTGGTCATTTTATAAATAGGCGGCCTATAATCCATTCACATATTTTTTTTTGCAGTTAGAGACTTATTTAGTCATTTGTTTAAATTCCTAAACATTTTATGTACGTATATTTTTGCATTTTACGAGTGCGTGTAGCTCTTGTTTGTGTGGGGATCTAAAGTCCGATATGTAAACGCGTCAATGTATACGTGCGCCACGTATACGAACGCACGTAAGTGATATATTTTTACCCCAAATAGATATCAATAAACGGAAAGAAACCTATGAAATTTCAATTGAAGTTCCTACAACATTTTTCTACTAACGAGTGATTTTATGCTCGCTTTATACTAAGTATATATTTTAAGTATTTAATCATAACAATTTGACAGGCAGGCAGCGTCGTTAACAGTGGAGTATAATAGGACTGAAATTGCTCTAATCTCCGTCACAATTAACGTAACTGTCACCAATAGAAACAAATAATTGCTAAAAAGCCATAATGAATCCAATTATATAATTTTCTGTAATAAAAACGTGACACTTTTAGACCTATACAAACATAAAAAAATACTGTGTCGTATACGGAAAAAATATCAAAAATTGGTTTACAAAATACGATAGAAAAAAGAAGAACGCCGAATGGTGACATTAAATTTCTGTACATTTCGCTGAATTCAAAATTCTGTAGAACAGTTATTACTGCCGTGCAATCACAAAATCTCCGTAACATTAAAACATGTACCAAGGTAAATTGTACTTTATTATGTTAGTTTAGAGTCGCGTTTACAATGACAAATTTTACAACGTTACGGCCCTTTAGCATATGCACGGCAGATGGATAAAGGTGTTTTAAATTCTTGCTTTTAAGATTTAATTTGATTGATAACCGCCTCCGCCGTTGAAGTCGGTTAATAAAAGGTTTAAAATCAATACTTTTATATAGTTCGTAGTAAGGATTTGAACAGGTATGTCGCGGCTACCGTCGGCGTGTGAGTGAGTTTTACAGTATACTTTAACCGCATGGGGGGCTGGATGGGTATTACTTTAAATTAATAATGTATTTATAAGGCATGTTTCGGTTAATTGATGACACATAACATTATTATACATTTAAACATACATTATAAAGTTAAAGTGCACCGTTCTCATTGGATCTTATTGGTTCTCCAGTCCAAACTGTGTGTTTTAATTTTTTCGTATCTTCGAGTGAACCACATAAAGTGCGTAGCCACCATTTGCGTATATAGACAGTGCTCCAGCTGCTGTTATCTATGGTTCTGAAATATCAAAATTGATTTATAAGAAGAACGCGTTCCGTTATTCCTTTTTTAAATTTGTGTCCCCCGGTTTGTTTTATTGGTATGTAAATGCTTCAGAGAAAACGCCGGAGTGCAAAAGATGGCGTGTACGTGGCGTGTAAGATAAATAACCTGTACACATACATATATAGACTCACGCCTTTTTCCCAGAGAAGAAGGCAGAGACAACGGATTTCCATTTGTCACCATCTTTGCACACCTCTTGCCACATGGATGCCTGGGACACATTTATTTTTTATTTTTTCATTTTATTTCTCAAGAAATAAAATAAAAAGTAGTTCAGCCCACGCATCGTTCAGAAGAACTACCAGTAGATCTTCTCATCGATGAAAAACATTTATTTTAATCAGCTAACGCAATTTTTATAAAGACCCTAAACAGTTTTTGGGTTTAACGTAAATTTATACACCTCATGTTCAGTTTTATAGGTAGATTGTCTCTATATGTACATATATTTAATATTTATGTTACACGGTGTAAATGGTGGCTACGTTTATTTGAGGTACAGTCAACATAGTAGATATGTATACTGGGGCAACATCTATGGTTGTTTCTGCGAATCATAAGTGAAGCCATTCGATTTAGGCCTGCTTGTAACACTGTTCATCCGCTTCGAATATCCTGGGAAGCAACCATAGCTGCTGTTGTAATTAACCTGTTTCCTCTGAACATTTGTAAAAGACCATCTTGAGGGAGACACGTGTTTTGATTTCCCTCGTAACACTAACGCTAAACTCGTGTCAGGAAAAATAAAATAAAAACAATTGTGGCATTGTGGTTTTTTTTTGCAATTTTGACAGTCAATACAAACAAGGTAAATAAAAAAAATTACGACTGCTACAAACATAGGAATTTTCCTAGTGCGGGCGTTGTCTTTGTAATATATCAAAGACAACAATTTACATTTTTATTAGCAGCACAAAATGATCTTGAAAATTTGAATATTATTTAAATTTTGCTCCACTCACAACATCTTCCGTGTGTCCGTGGAAAATGTTACATTAGTAGATAAATCAGAACATATTTAATGTCTCTTTTACACACATTCAGAAGAAACAGTCTTGTTGGTACCTCCTTTGCTGACTGTACTATCGAAGACATGTTCTGTGAACTGTTGGGTTTTTTGGGACGTTGTCTACGCCAGTGGCGTAACGTGAATACAATGCAATAGGATCCTTTTCAGACCATTTTTTTTACTGATAAACAAAATATTTTAGAAAAGGCACCTATGACGCATTTTTTTATGTGAACCCATCAAGCAATGTTAGAGATCGTCCTAAAGACCATAGCGGCGGTTCACCGTAGATGTCTCAAGTGGTAAGGTTAATTCATACTAAACATCACTTAGATAGTAACACTACGCTCTCACACATTAACATGATAACAAATTGGCTTTGTTTTCTTAAAAGCTTAATTTTAAGTATTTAGGCAGCTTCGCCGCTTGTAGACATGTTACTTAATTGATGAAACTAAACACATTGTCACTGGATTTTATTACAAGTTAGTTTTACTTTACACATCACGTTATTGTAATGTTTGGGATTGACTTTAGAATATTGATGTGGAATTTGGAGTGCATAATGCACGGCCATGGTTACATAACTGTCATGTAATTTTTAGTTTTAAGTCTAGAGTAGCCTATAGCCATCTCGCTTGCTCATTCTTTTATATTTTAGTTATTAAATTATTGGGCGCACTAGCAATGAGGACTGCACGTGTGACACAGCGGCTAAGACAATCGCCTCGCCGCTTCGTGTCGCTGGTTCGAGTCCCGCGCCCGACAACTATTTGTGTGACCCACAAATAGTTGTTCTGAGTCTGGATGTAATTTGTGTCCGTCTATTATATGTTCATAAAGCACCCCGCGACACAGGGATTAGATTCCCTAGTGCGGGCGTCGTCTTTTAATAAAAACAAAAAATAACAATTTATTTGCATTTTCGGTTTTTTTTTTCATTACAATAAAATATTAACGGCAGGCTTCTACTTACTGGGTGGCTGACGGCATATTGCGCCACCCTGTCCCAACCCGTGGGGGCGAAGAAGTCGTCCCGAGAGAGTATCTAACAGAGAACGGGCTACAGCGTCTCTCTGTGTACTATGACCATCATACTGCGATCGTCAACCCGTCTGCCAAGCGTGGCGATTATGGCATATCCCTCCAAATGATGGACACAATTCTATTGTTGAAATCTTTTGACATGATGAAAATTCCACTGTTATTATGTCTTTATTCGGCAAAATAATTAGTGGTGAAATGGTAGTCACCATATTTGAAACTCTATTGGCTTGAAATAAAGTTCAAACCAAATAAATTTGAAACATACCTACTGCTTTATAATGGGTTGACACGTCCTAATGTGCGAGCGAGACGGCTACGCTTTGAAGTCTAGACCTTAATTACTGATATCAAATAAAACTAAAATGTCCAATATTCTTACGTGAAACTTAATTGTTTGAAGTCAGTACTCAATACATGTTTCATGAGACTATTGATTCAGGTTATAATTTTCATAATTAATATAACTATTAACATGGCCTTGTTTCTTACTTGCATTAACTAAACTTGTTGCAACATATTGCATCTCTTTCTAGTAAAGTTCTTATGAAAAGGACAGCATATCATATACTTCGTGGGAGTATGGGATAGAATACAAACCATCTTAATTTCCTGTACAGAAGCGTTATGTAGAGGTCTTCAAAGTTCAGTATGCTTGGTTTTGTGATCTGTCTAGCTACCACCGTAACATATATGTTCGGTGCCAAGCAGTTCTCACTATGTTCCGTATGAGGGCCAGTGAGTGACGGAGATGTAGGACATAGCGTTCTTCCACTTACAGATTTTCCCACACGGGGAAGTACGTCCACCTTCTTGACTGTATGCAGGTATAATAACGTAATGGTGTATTCCTGTATGTTGCTCGGACCCATTGACGTGGTGGTGCATCGGAAATGAGTGATGCGCTTAGTATTGCAAGCATCCAGAAACTATGGGAGCCGTTTATGTAGGCACTATGCTTGTTGACTTGATTATATTATAAAAAGGACATTCATAGTAACGTCGATTGAATTTCATATACTGTGGGAAGATAAGCAATTTACTAATGTGTGAAAATTTACAATTTACTAGTTCTAAGAATGCCCTCTCATCTTCATACAATATTTTATAGAAAGAGATGCAATAACGTTTAAATCAGTTATTTTGGTGTGAGAAAATAATTCAAACACTCTAAATAGGCACTCCTTTTCTCCACGTTTGTAGTACAGATGCCAGCACACCCAGTTAACCTAAATCTGTCAAATTTCATAGATAGATTTTCAACTTTATCACATAAGCATAAGGTTCACTTTCAATTGGAGAAATTTGACAGATTGGGGTAGCTTGGTGTGCTGGCGTCTGTAAAAATTATACCGTAAAGGGGTGTCTATTAAGAGTGGAAAGATTGCTACAAACTAATAACACTGTTACTTACCTACCCAGGCGACGACCCAACAGAACCGAACTGGAACCACATCGCGTCGCTGTCCGGCTCGGACTTCGACTTGGCGGCGCACGGGGAGCACCAGGACATCCGGCACGTGGGCAAGCACGTCGTCGGGGACATCGAGGACGACCCGCCACCCGCCAGCGTTTAGTGCCTTCTTGTGTAACATGCTAACCCTTCCTAAGGCTGTACTAATATTGAACTTTACTGCCTTGAAATAAAATTCAAAATCAATTTACTAGAAACCTTCTTATTGCCTTATGAAGGGTTAAGGCATGGGCGTAGCTTGAGTTATTAGAATTTTGGGATAAAAACCTCAACTGTTATTATGCGTGTGGGAATTAATGACTTAATTATAAGACCGGCAGATTTGCTTATGCTTATTTTACGTATGCTGTATTATATTACGTCATCTAAGTAAAAGGAAGAAAGTGAGCGTAATTCTTCGAAGATTAACTACACGCATTTATGTTATGAGATATGATTTAGTGTTACTGACTTGATTGTCTTAACGAAACTTTATTAACAGTAAATAGACGTTCAAAGTCATAAAACAATAAGTCGCCTCAGAATGGACAGTTTCAAAGATTTATTCAACATTAAAAAAATATTATCACTTTAGGTTGAGGGCACTAATATATCTTCGCTCATTTCTTGGTGTGTAATGCCTTTTTATTGTTTTCTTAATGTTCCATAGTTATATACTATTCACTCAAGCTGAAGTTAAAACGTTAAGCCGTACATTTGACTCGCATACATTTCTTCTGTTTTACGGGTCAAACACAGATTACCACAGAGATTATAGAGTGGTTATTTTTTTGTTTACTAATGGTCTTTGTCTTTTATAATTCTGCATTGGGTTATAGTTCCAGTGAGTTCTAGAAGCTATTTCACAATGGAAATATGTTTGTAGTTACTAAGATATCTTATATATTTTCGGAATCATATTTTCCACTCTCACTTCTTGTTGAATCTGTTACATTAGTGGATGTACCAATAAGTTAAAATCAATGAATAACGTCCAATAACTAAGCTTATATTAAACTCAACTAACAAGTTTAAAGAATAAAACATACACACCTACTTGACAATAGTGATTAAGTCCAATTCTGCTTGAAAATACAGGTTATTCATTAAAACGTCGCAATCCGCAAAAATGGAAATTCATAATCGCTTAAAAATTATAATAAGCATATCTATTCTGAAATAATAATCAGAACACACAAAGATATATCAAAATGTATGTCTGTATGGATGTAGTATCCATCAGATATCAAATATTATATTAATAAGTCGGCCGTTAAAAAAGTGTAAGATCTATTTTGTAGTGGAATTGGCAGGTTTTTACGGTTTTATGATAGGAAATGGATAGTGGTTTCATAGACGATCACCGTAGCCTAGTTGGTAGTGCTCCTGCCTACGAAGCTGGTGGTCCTGGGTTCGAATCCCGGTAAGTGCAAATATTTGTGTGATGAGCACGAATATTTGTTTCTGAGTCATGGATGTTTTCTATGTATTTAAGTATTTATCTATCTGTATAAGTATGTATATCGTCACCTGGTACCCATAGTACAAGCTTTGCTTAGTTTGGGGCTAGGTTGATCTGTGTGACATTGTCCCTATATATATATATATATATATATATTTCATGAGCTGGTCCTTTCTCAATATGATACTTAAAAAATAAACTTTAAATATAATATAGATTCATTAATTTTATTGAATTAAAATATTATACTCTTAAACAGATATGAAAATATATCTTTTAACATTGTCTTGATAAAGATCTGAAAAACTATATTTTGTACTTAATGGAAGTAATTGACATATCAGTACACAATTCATTTCATTAAAGGAGAGATATAGAGATAGGTGGTAGGTTGTACGTGGTTGCTCATACTGATTATGAATGGTATTGTGTGGTGAAATCTGAGTTATATTGAGTCAGTCTCATTAGAAAATTTCGATGTTTCTGCGGCACATTATGACTTTCTTGCCATTTTTGAACCTGGAAAAAATGGGGGGGTAAGTCGACCGGAAAACTATATACTTCGGCCACTTTCTATTTAGAATCTTTATAAACAAATCATACTAAAGCTATTAAGTGCAATAAAATAAAGCTCTGCTTTATAAAACAAGCCAAAGATCAGAGTGTATAAATTATCGGTTGCTAAGCAACGCTTTGTTTACAAAGACTACATTGACTATGGTCAGAGTATACTGCCAATAATTTCGGACTCAATATAGAATGTAAACTCATGATTATATGGCCGTAAATGATTGTTTAACAATTGCCAAATAAATTTGCATGTTATACAAAATGATTTATAGTGTAAGAAGCGCTTATATTAATATATTTTAAGCAATTGTGCTACGAAGATAATATTTAATCTGTCTGGTTATCTTGTATGTTTCAAGACTAAAAATGAATCTCATATTTTTCTCAGTATGTTACTTTTAATTTATTAAACAAGCAATCAACAAAATAATATCAATTTTAAATGTTAAATTATTACCCGATCGAACTGTTAGGTGGTAACCGATGTTGAGTCTGCTTAGTTAAAGATGCTAGTGTTTATGTCGGCGTAATTATAAAATGACTGACACAGCTGTAAAATGTCTACTTTAACAATATATTTGTTACTATTTTTTTTGTAGCAAATAGGAATACTTCAATGGTAAGCGGTTATTGTAAGCCTATGGAGCTAAAAATATTTATTTTGCCCCAAAACTTTCTTATAATAATGTTTATAATATCGCCATGTTGTAGTAAATACTATTTATTAACATTTTTTTTATTTTACCTTATATTTAGTAAGATGTATGTCGTGGTAATCCCTCTTTTTGTTGTCTATAATCAAATAACAATATTATTTTATACATTACAAGTCAAAACTAATTATTTTATCTGTTTGAGCGATGTTATACATCGCTCAAACAGATAAAATAATTAGTTTGAACACAGAAACAGAAACAGAAATATATAGCTTTTGTTAAGAGAGAGAGAGTTATTTCTGTTTATATGCCTGGTTTAAGAAATCAGATTAAAATCGTAGATTCTGTGTTATTCATAGACATACAATACATAGATCGGCTGACAGAAACTTAGATGCACCTAATAATTCGGAATATATTGAATTTGTAACAATCAAATGTTAATTGAAGTTATAGTTAATATTTACCACTAACTCTATTCAACAATGTTATATATAGGCTCTACAGGTTTTGTGGTATAATAGTAAATTTCTGTCTCTTCTTTCTGTCACAATTCATATGCAAATTGAACTATTTAGTATCATAAACAATAAACCCAAATTACTTATTTTTATTTATCCTACGCAAAAGGTCTATTGTAATCCAAAAACTGCCTGCCGCGACACTAGAATTGTTGCGAAAAAAAAAAATACAAGCATAGCCGATCTATGAGATCCTTATACCGAATTCTAAATCTATGGTTTTGTCTATGCTTATGTCCAATCTAGGTATAAATCACCTAATGAAAGTGTTCAGTAGGTAAAGTAAGAAGAATATGTAGAAGAGTGGTTAGCGTACATTGGACGGTTGAATCATGTTTAAAATGGCAGACTAATTTGTCTGTTGATATATTTATATATTTTTTATTTCTCTCACAAAATTTAAGTTTAATGAAGTAATTTTCTTTGTTAGTAGGAACTTGGTGTTGTATAATTGCTTTTTGTACTCTTATGCCAGTAAATATATTTTAGTGATGATTGCCAATATTTGTGATTGAACACTGCCTATATTCACAATAAATGCGGGTAGGGTTTTTGGCGAGTAGCATAATACTATATACTATATTATATAATATACAATGTGTAACATAAATAGTTAATGTAACTTAAGAAGCTACCCATGAAACTGAACAAATTAAACAAAATCAGTTTGTGTAAAACAAAAAACTGTTTGTAGTTCTATACAAAATGCATCAGATGATTGTTATTCTTGTATGGGAAGTGAAGCAATCGTGCAATCAAATAATATCGCTGTACTTGACTCGCCTATGCACGTCCACTCTCATTGACGGCATAACAAAGACTGAGCCACAGTATAAATATGGACAGTAAGGTAACTAAGCCTAGTTGATGAAATAATTACCTATTTAAGCTTTTAATGTAATTTTTTATATTTTAGATATAATATTATTTTCGTTGATTCTGTGTTATCCATAGATGTGCAATATATAGATCGGCAGACATACGCGCAGATGGATTTAATACCTCGAAATGTATTGAATTGGTAAAAATCTAATGTTAATGCAAGTTAAAGTTAATATTTTTGGCTACCTTTAACTCTATTCAATAATGTTATAGGCTCTTCAGGTTTTGTGGTATACTAGCAAAGTTTTCTCTCACAATTCATATGCAGATTGAACTACTAAAGTCATTATAGTAAGGAAACTAAGCCTAGTTGATGAAATAATTACCTATTTAAGCTTTTAATGTAATTTTCAATATTTTAGATACCTATTATTATTTATTATTAAAAAATACCTACTACCTACGAAAGCTCCCGTTTTGATGAAACCGAGTTCAAACTGCCATATACTACCTATGCAATACGCGCATGGATTTTTAAAAGATCGCGGAGATAAACTTATACATGACCACTCGTTTTGACGCGGCACTCACTACTGACAGCACCGCGACAACCGCATAGGGGTCTTGTAGATGCGCATGTTTTGTGTGAGTGTGCCGTTTCGACTGTTTGGAAGTAGTTTCCATACTGTCTATTACTATACTGCGACTGAGCCCCACTCCGCCCGCCATTATGACGTATGCGCTCGAGACAAATAATAAGTATAGATACACTTCAGAGAATTAATATTTATTTTGTGTATTTTTCATGTTAATGTGGTACACCTTGTTCAGTTCCATAGAACAATTAAGCTGCTTAACTTACGTCTACTATTTTTTTTTGCACCTTGTACACATGGCTATATATCAAGCTATACATTTCCAATATAAGCTGACCTCTCATTGCATAGAAATCCTATACAACGCGGGATCAGCTTATACTGGAAATTATAGCTTGATATGTAGCCGTGTGTACGTATGGCTTTTTATATATATCATTAAATGAGATAATCATATTTGGCCACACGTAAAATATTTAAATTTATACCTAAAACTAACTTTACAATAAAGATCAATGTTATTAATTATTTATGTATATAATTGCTTAAAATAGAAAATAAAATCTTAAGATTTTCTTATATTATATTAGTATATTTTTGAGCTCTTTTTCTGCCTCACTAATTATTCTTATTCTTTTTTCTATTTGTATAAATTTTATATATAGATTTTTTATGTATTTAGAAGTATATAAGCATGTTTATCAGTTGTCTGCTTGCCATAGTACAGGCTCTGTCTAGTTTGGGATCAGAAGGCAGTGTGTTAGTTATCCAATTTTTTATATTATAGATATTTATATCATTAGTGTTTATTTTTGCGTGAATCTCGGTGCTTTTTAGTAATAATTTAATATTAACTGTCAACTTCATAAGTTCTTGATCCTACTTCTGATTTAGGTTGTATGTATATATAACTTCATTGTTATAATTTAACAAGTACATAATCCACAACATTAATATAAGGAATTAAGCTTTTTTATATTTGTTTTTTTTATGTAATAATATGTGAAAGCGAGATGTTATCGCGGTTTGGCTGTTTCACTGTAACTAGTCATGTAAGTTTGAAAAACAATATAGTTATTATACAATAAAAGCTTGGTGATTTTTTTTATTGGGTTAAAGGTCTGTATTAACGGCATGTCTGACTATGCCTCTACCACGACCGTATATTCAGTTTTGGTTCGGCCCAAGTTTTTTTGCGAAATGATATGCAAAGCATTGGTTTCGTTATGTATTAGCAAAATACACTAGAAGTCAATATAAATTAATTAACATTTGTGGCTATTCAATATATTTTGGTGTTATAGGTTTTATATTTATTCATAGACTTAATAAAATATTTATTAAGAAAACGCACAACAACTTAGGCTGCTAATTAATTAAATAGTCCATTGTGTAGAGATCTGTAGATGCTGTGATGGGATTTTCAATCTTAATGTTAAGTGTTAAGGTTCAATAATAATGCTTTGTAAGGTTCGTTTGCAATGAAGGCATATAACATGAAATGGCATTAATATAATAAATAACGAAAAATCGAATGGGTACAATTTTTATTTAGTTAACATTACTTTGTTATACAGGGTGGCCAAGGAGTTGCCGTGCAAACGCAAAATTTTGATACTTTATGATGAGGAGTTTTGCGTTTTTATGATACTTTGAAAATTTATGAGCCCTGAGCTCAAACCCTAATTTTGAAATTTCCAATAAATTCTAAGTCAGTTCTGCAATGATTAGATAAACCATACTTTTTAGGTTGTTAGGTTAAACTATGTTAATTAGGTATCACAAAAAAATTAACCAGAAATGTTCAACAGAAAGAAAAAAAATAATCTAAAACAGATGTTAGGTGAAATTTGCGAAAAAATCGTTAAATATATTCTATCTCAAAACTACGCAAAATCATAGAACACACATGGGGGTGATTCGGATACTCCTCATCATAAAGTTTCTAAATATTGCGTTTGAACTCGGCCACCCTGTATATATTAAGGTGAATTAGTTAACTTAGTGACTGTAGAACAAGTGTTATTTCTACAAGCTGCCCAGGAGGCCTCTGGCATGGCTTAACGATTATTTTCTAAACACTACAACCGAGACCGACAGCTTTACCTTAGTGACTATAGAACAAGTCTTATTTCTACAAGCTGCCCAGGAGGCCTCTGGCATGGCTTAACGATTATTTTCTAAGCACTACAACCGGGACCGACAGCTTTACCTTAGTGACTATAGAACAAGTCTTATTTCTACAAGCTGCCCAGGAGGCCTCTGACATGGCTTAACGACTATTTTCTAAGCACTACAACCGGGACCGACAGCTTATACTCCCCTACAAAACACGATGACACCCAGAAAAAAAAAACTAGTGACCACACGACTGAAGTTAAACTTAGATATAGTCAAAGTCAAAGGTACTTTATTCCGTAAAAATTTTACATTTATGTGGAATCGTCATATGTGTTTACCCTACCGTGCAGTGCATGACGTGGCAGCTACTGAGACACACTGCCAGAAAACTCAGTAGGAATCGTTTTTTAAAATAAAATATACTTAAGATCAATAGTTACAATAATGTGTGTTGACTCAGAACAATTCAATCCCAAGCACTTTTATCACTTAAATAATCAGAAATTTTGTAATATGCCCTGCTACACAATTTGGCTTTAATAATTCTTTTAAACTTATTCGTAGACAATTCTGTAATATCATTGGGAAGTTTGTTATAGAATCTCATACATTGCCCCATAAAAGAGTTACTTATTTTGTGGAGACGGGTAGTATGCAATATGAGACGTATATATACGAAACGTAACTAGCTATCAGAGAAAGAAAATGTGTTCTCGCACCTTACTTACTTTTCGTTTATTACTGAAGGGGCAATTATATACGAAAAGTAACTCGATCTCTTTCAATCTTCACCAACTTTTATCTCCCTCTCAACTTCCGGTCGCCTCGCCCGACCACACTTTTCGTAACGCTCTCGTCCCGGATTCACTAGCTTACTTCAATTGGCGTTACAATAGTCGCGTGATCAATTTATGAATTGCACGCTTCGGAACACACGTTAACCTGACCCGGGTATTGGACAACAGTCGTTAAGCTGACGCGTTTGTTTTTTGTTAGGCAGGGGTTTAGGCATGCCACCCGCTACAAGTTTCTGCGGGTGGGTATTTCAGACTTTTACTGACTAACCTAACCTGCTGTGGACTTCTCTTGGCGCCTGATGGGGGGGGGGGGATCAACGGGAACGCGAGTATGATGATTACCATCATACTCGCGTTCCCGGTGCTCCCTAAGCAGAGACCTACGAGCCGATTTGATACAGGACCTGGCACTGCTTACTGAAATAGGCCTTCGTTGCAAACAACCGTTCTCCTGGTTCATTGTATCAATGTGTCACGTAGTTACCGTAGTGTTAAAGCGTTGCGTTGTATGTGAAGCTTCTATTTATAATGTTTATAACGATTATATATGGAAAGTTTGAAGAGTGTTTCATTTCCAAAGTTTTTATTCTTTTCGTGGCGGTTATTTCCAGCCCCTTGAAGTCCTGTCATTGCGTCTAGCCATGAACCATTTTCGTCATTGTTGGCGTGGTTGGCAAATGCTTGTTATTCACGCAGCAGGTAGTGGGTTCGATTCCCACTCGGGACAGATATTTGTGTGCATGAACATATGTGTTTGTCCTGAGTCTGGGTGTAATAATCTATATAAGTCTGTATTTACAAAAGAAAGTAGTATATGCAATATATCTGTTATCTGGTTTCCATAGTACAAGCTCTGCTTAGATGGGCGTGTGTGAATAATGTCCCAGGATATTATTATTATAATTATAAGCTATATTACTACGAAGTGTCGCCAAAATCCGTTCGGTAGATTTTGCGTGAAAGAGTTACATTACTTACATAGATTTCATCATTCATACGAATAATATATAGGCCGTAATTTATTAAGTTTTAACGCGAGTGAAACACCGGGGCACTGCTAGTCTTTTAAAATTTAGTTAAATATTAATGCTTATCACACAAAGATTTGTCCTGGGTGGGGATTGAATCCAGGACGTCTGGCTTAGCAATCGGACCGACTACCTGGGACATGGGGCAAAAGAGGGGCCCCGGAGCAGCATACCCGCGTTCCCGGAGCTCCCCCCATCAGGCGATGAAGTTCACGAAATCGGACTGGCTCACGAAGGGTCCCATACAAAAAGCGTGAATTTTTTGCTCGTTTTAATAGATACTGGCTATTAAAACGAGCAAAAAATTCACGCTTTTTATATGGGAGCCACCTTAAATTTTATTTTGTTTTTTAGTACTTGTTGTTATAGCGGCCACAGAAGTACAACATCTGTGAAAATTTCAACTGTCTTAACTATCACGGTTCATGAAATACGACCTGGTGACAGACGGACAGACAGACAGCGAAGTCTTAGTAATAGGGTCCCGTTTTACTCTACGGGTACGGAATCCTAAAAAAAATCACTAACCAACAAGCCAGTCAAAATTGATAATCAACCTCGGCTAGTAAGCCACTACCTACTACCTAACGCATGTAATGATAACACTGGGAAGCACCAGTTTATATAAAACGATAAACGTGACTAACTCTTAAACATTTACATTTGTTTGTTGGAAGTGCGAAGCCATTACCTAAGTAGACAACATATGTAGGTATCTACAATATCATACGTTAGGTGGGCACTTACTTAGCAAGGTAAATAAACCGAGTGGGACATTAGTAACGCATTAGTACAAATTGCATGAAATAAACACGTCCGTAAACCATTTAGTTTATCAACAAAAAGAAATAGTTTCCTCAACAGAAAGGTAAGGAGGTATCCTTATAAGGTTTTATTTTTTATAAAGGTCTACAAGAAACTTACGGGCCACCTGACGGTAAGCTCACCATCGCCTATAACTAGGGTTGCCATACGTCTCATATATACGGGACTGTCCCAGTATTTAAGTATCCCATCAAAAACATAAATGTAAAAATGGAGAGCAAAGTTCAATACAAAACTTTATGCTTGGCAGTGGGCTTCGCCGCAAAAAAATGGAGATCTAAATGAGTGCCAAGTTCAATGCAAAATCCAAATATGTATTTAAAGGAAAAAGAAATACATTATGAACGAGTCTTAAACTCTAGTTCTTTGCTTTATTGCATACCTATAACATTGATGTTATTTAAAAAAAAGGTGAGATTTCAAAGACAAGTCAAATCTCTCTAGATTACGTCGCGTTTTGTTAGGCTCGAAGCTGACGGCAGGCGAAAGTCGCGCGGAGACGCGCGGTTGTTGTGGTTTTCCATTGTAATAAACCGTTACTTCCCTTATTTCAGTTTTTATTTATTTGCCACTAATAACTCCCGTATCAGTTCTCGATAATAATGGTAACCCTACCTATGGACGTTCGTAACACCTTTGGTATTCATCGGGCATTAACCGCTTTTTTTGTGACTTGCACTGCCATCTCATCCCAAACTAGGCACTAACTAATCGGTGGGATTCGAACTTACGACCTCTGCTTAGCAGATGTCGTGAGTTCGAGTCCTAAATGTACTTCCAACCGAAAAGAAGGCATAATATGAAAAATCCACGATTGGCTGAAAACTTATTTTCAAAATAGAATACGTTTTCAATCTGAGTACACAGATTGTAAAATAGCTTCTTCAAAATAAAGAAGTGGAAGTGTTTACATCCTCCTTTCACATATAAATCAAGCATATTGGGCCCTCATTCTTCCTTATTTATGGAATGATTAGCCTAATGTCTCATGTTTGCGGATGACACCACATGAATAATACATTTGAGTACATTTAATTCAGACATTCAAGTTTGCTGAAACCAAGTCGTTGAGCTACTGTTATCGTGTTCAAAACCGCAGATAATAAACGTGGAGACCTTTAATTGGCCATTTGTTTTATATTTACTATTTTACTATACTATGTTGAGTGCTTTTGTATTTAACAAATAAAAAAAAATAAAAGTGAGGTTTAATGTAAAGGTTTTTTGAGGCAAAAACTTCTTGGGTGAAAAAAAAAGCGTGAAGTTCGCGTCATCGTCGCCGAACGCTTCCCTTGAGCTATATGTATACTGTGTATATTATTTGTACCATAAAGTTAGTATACCTACGGATTTGTACATAGATCCACCTCCTATTAATACACCTTTGATATGCACAAAGAATATCTCATCGTGAACTTTCAGCTATTATATTGTATATTATCTATATTATACTTAAGTGTAAAAAATATTTTACACTTCTATCATCGGTCACCAAAGACTACCCCGCATGTTTTTATTATCACTCAAGACACATTCACTTATGTGATAATATAAATAAAAAATTATACAATAGGTACAGTTTCTGCCGTCACCGTAAAATAGTATCTATAAATTCACAAAAGCATAGTACATATAAGTATATAAATGTATATATAAGTATATAAATCTCTGTTGTAATATAATAAGGTTCTGGTTTCAATACCGGATCAGGCCTGGAAGTCTTATGGAGATTTTTTTGGCAAAGAAAAACACCCAGTCTGGAGCTTTTTCGTGTGGATCTAGGAAGACCGTAACCTTTTTAGTCCAATTAATAAAATAGTTGTAGAGTGCGTGAGCGGGAACCTAAGCGATTTCTTGAGAAACTTGTTCAGAGTACTTAGAGAGAAAACATACTAAAAGACCTGATGTCTAGGAGATGAGGCGGAGGGAGGGGAGAGGGACAAAGACCTCAATTTTAGGTTTTGCTAATATATCAAAAATGGCGAGTTTTAGCAAAAATGTTCATACATGAAATGAAAGCTTATAAAATTTTCTATAACTTTAATTTAGTATACTTTTCCATATTCCCATCCGTTTTCGAACTACAGGCTCTGGAAAAGTGCAAATAAAAAGTTTTAAAATATTCGTTTCTAAGTCTTATTCCGTGAATAATTAACAACATTTCAAAATTGACACCACCTTAAAACAAAAATACCATTTCTTTATTTTTGTATCCTGAGTTCAAATATATATATATTTTTTATTTCTTCATTTTTGAGGAAAACAATAAAAACTAAAAAAGGTGTGATGACGTCACTTATACGGTGGACGAGGTAGTTTCCTTTGCCTAAGCATTCCAATGTTTTAAACGAAAACATTAATGTCAAACAAGACATGTCAAATTGTCAATTGTCACTCACGGTTTTAAATTTCCGAACTTTCATGGTGATTTAATTAAACATAATAAGGATAATAAAACTGGAAACGAATTTAATATTGACGATTTTAAATTGAAAACATTAAACAAACGTAAACAAGTTTAGGCGCCAACGACTTGACAAGACAGTGATTTTTTTTGATGGGTTACATTAAAGCAAAGATCTATAGCTATTCCACCGTATGTATGACGTCATTTGCCGCTTACGTCTTTTTAATACATCGAATTTCAAAGTTGAAATTATGAATGAAAAGTTCATAATTTGGCAAAAAGGAAAAATATGGGTGCCCTAGTTTTGGATTTACTTTTACATAACGCAATAATACATGCCAGTTAAAAATATGAAATGTTGTCAATTCACATTTTTATCCTGGATTCTGACAAAACGTCGTTTTCTGTGGTATGTACTTCATCGCCCTCCTCACTGGTAAGTGGTTCTTGCTGAGAGGGTTCTAAATCATCTTCATTGTCATTATCGTTGTCTTCCGCGCTATAAGACACGCCGTTGAAGCATTTTCCTTGGCAATGAAGGCACGCAGCAGAACATTACAGCATAGCTTTGCGACATCCACATTTGCTGCTGCTACAATCCTTGGTGCAGCGACAAAATATTGTTTTTGGTAAAACCTCGGGCGCCGGTAAATCTTCTGTTGTTCTTGGCGCCAAGATATCACTTTCATTTTTCCTCCCCACTCTTGAGGGGGCAGTTCATTCCCGAGCCACTGCTGCACTTGGTGGTATGTGCGATGATATTTAGCTGCGCTCTCAGTTGGCGGGAGGGACCTGATATCGGGCTTGATTTTTGCTAATGAATGACTGGAAGCGGTATTGATTGAGTAGGGCAGCACTTTTGCTGCACTGTGACTGGAGTTTGGGTTGTAAAAGATCTTTGCTGCTTCCTTAATCATTTCCGAATTTAAATACAATTTACAAAAACCTACCTTGCTTCTTCTAAACGTTGCTGATGCTGTGTCGCAGCCGGTAAATGAGTGTAAGAAGAGGATGTGTTCATATACATGCTTTTGCATCTCATTTTTTGTCATTCATTCGTTCGTCATAATTTTGCAGTTTTAGCCAGTAAGGTTGCGTTTCCTACAGTGAGCATTGAGCGAAAAGCAATCTTCATGATAGATAGATAGAGTACACTTTATTGCACCAATAGAAACAATACATGACTTACAAATAAGCAAATACAGGTACAATCGGCGGTCTTATCGCTTTGTAGCAATCTCTTCCAGACAACCGTTGGGTGGACAAGGAAAATAGTAAGATAGAAAAGGCAGTAGCTGTATGTGTACAGTCAAATATTCAAAGTTATGTACTTATATACAATTTACATAAACATACTTTTATTTTAAATTCTAATAATACAATACTATAATAATATACTATACATACAAAATATTATACATCTATTCAATTAAGGAGTCTTGAAAAAGGAGGTTACGAAAAGCAGTTAAGAGATAAAAAACATAAATTATGAAGATAAATTAAAGCGATAAAAGGTGCTTTTTTAAAGAAATTTTGAATGAAGTCAGAGTTTGTGCACGCCTCATTTCTACAAGAAGTAAATTTCATAGCCGAGCTGCTTGGACTGAAAAAGATTTATCATAAAAATCTGTAGAGTGCACTGGAATATGTAGTTTTAAGTTCTCTAATGGTCTCAAAGACCTAGAATGTGTATCACAAACGAATTCAAACAGTTGCTTAAGGTAAATAGGAGCTGTTGGATTAAACAAAATATTGTAAAGGAGACAAAGTACCTATGTGAGAATTACGGCGAAGTCGGATAACCGCTCGAGATTTTTACTAAATTCGGTGACGTGATCGTATTTGTGGAGTCCAAATACGAATCTTATACAGAAATTTTGGAGGCGCTCGAGTTTATCGAGTTTGTCCTTTGTAAGGTCAAGATAACTGGCAACAGCATAGTCAAGGATGGGAAAAAGAAGAGATTGAGCTAGTGCAATTTTAGTGACGGTTGGAAGGGAATTACGCATTCTTCGCAAGGAACCTGCTGCCGCATATAATTTGCGACTAGTTTGCTCAAGCTGTGGACCCCATGAAAATGTTTTGTCGAAGTAAACCCCTAGATATCACTACTACTTACATTATCACTAAAAGGTATTAAGGTATTATTAAAGATAATCTGGGGGATCTGTGACCAGTCGACCTTGGATATCATGCGTGAATTACCAATGACAATATCCTGGGTTTTAATGGGTTCACCGTTCACCATGTTCCGCACTCCATTGACTTATCCGGCCTAAGTCATTATTTTTGATACCAATTGCTTCACTAAGGTCTACTTCTACAGGTGCCTGAGTATAAATTTGTAGATCATCTGCGTAAAGGTGGTAGGAAGAAGTTAAATTAAAGGAAATACAATTTATAAATATCGTGAACAGTAATGGAGATAAAACGCCACCCTGTGGCACGCCTGCACTAGTATAGCACCAAGAAGAATAAGACTCTTCGATGCGAATACGTTGCCGACGACCAAACAGGTAACTCCGAAACCAATCAATTGCCGTTGGAGATATGTTAAGAGAGCGTGGTATGCCAAGCAGAATCTCAAAGTCCACGGTGTTGATAGCGTTGCTAAAGTCTAGCAGCGCAAGCACCGTCAACTTTCCACACTCCATGCCCAGTCGTATATCATCCGTAATATTGACCAAGGCTGTGGTTGTACTGTGGCCGGGACGGAACCCGGACTGACACGGATTAAGGAGACAATTTTTACACAGGAATGAAGTCAATTGGGAATGGATAAGACGCTCTAGGACTTTGGGGAGGAAAGGTAATATGTGGGCCGGTAATCAGAAAACGAAGAAAGATTAGGTTTTTTAGGTAGTGGAGTAATTTGTGCAGTTTTCCAAGCCGAGGGAAAAGTACCGCTGGAAATTGAGAAATTAAGGATATGAACAAGGACAGGTAGGATCTCATCAAGTATTGGGAGGATCATATTACGACTGATACAATCACTTCCAATAGAATTGGATGTGATTGATAGTACACTTTTCTTAACATCACAAGCAGAGAATTGATTAAAATTGAATTGTGAATAGTTAGGGCTGGGAAGCGATGAAAGACGCTGTAGTGTGTTATTTTTAGTAGTCTTATCAAAATTGGACGACGTTGAGAAATGAAGATTTAGTGAATCAATATCTAAATCTTTAGAAATGTTGTTTTGACGTTATTTCCCTATACCTAAAGATCTTAAGTATCTCCAGACTTTTGCTGGGTCACCATTTTGGAGGTTTTGATGGTTTTTCTAGCCTAAGCTCAATTATCCGCTGTTACAAAAATAAACGCAATTTCTTACTGTTACCGCCTTCACCATGTAGATGTACTCCCAGTTTATGTTAAAATAAAATTAGAGATAATTTTTGCATCAGGTAATGGTCATTACGCTGAACTTAATTTTTCTATATTTCTGGAGCGTGTAGCTCATAAACTGATGGAAATTTGAAAAAGTATACGTAATCAAAGTTAAAGAGAATTTTATAAGCTTTCATTTCATCTTAGAACATTTTTTGCTCAAACGCACCATTTCAAAGATATTAGCGAAAAACCTAAAATTGAGGTATTTGGCCCCCGCTCCTTCCTCCACCTCTTAGACGTCAGGACTTTTATTATGTTTTCTCTCTAAGTAGGTTCTCTGAACAAGTTTCTGCTCACGCACTCTATACACTCCTTTGAGTCATTCCTTAATCGGACTATTTAAGCAGAGTAGGTATTCTTAGAATTAAATCAAATGATATTTAATTATTTGATGTAATAGAAAACCTAAGCATAGTACCTACCTACCTTTTTAATTATTTATTTGAATGGAAAGGAGGGCTACTACGGTAACCACACCGTGTTGTCAGCTTATCGTTTGCTGCCGGTTCTACGCGTGATCTCTTCCCGGCCGTGTTGTATAGTTACCACATTGGCTTGCGAAATTGAAGGAATAGAGAGTGCAACTTTGTTTGCGGATACGCTCCTGCCCTACAAAATATTTGGCGTAGTTGGCTAGTCTCCCTTGAGATTAGCCACCCTGCACGAAATTCGGCCAAGAGCGCTATTTATTTAGAGTATTCCTTATAGTATAGAAACTGCAAACTGCGGCAAAGCCTCTGGGGTGGATGACATCTCGGTTGAGCAAATTAAACAACTCGGTCCAGTTGCTGTGTCATGGTTGCTCCAATTATACAATAACTGTCTGGAATCGGCCTCAGTCCCCCGTCTTTGGAGGAAATCAAAGGTAATAGCCATACCTAAGCCGGGCAAAGCAGCAGACGATCCCAAAAACTTTCGTCCAATATCTCTGCTTTGTCACACGTACAAGCTTTTTGAGAGATTGCTGCTGAACCGGCTTACATGCGTTATTGATCCAAAGCTCATCCAAGAACAAGCTGGTTTCAGACCTGTCAAGTCTTGTTGCAACCAGACCCTCAAACTCGTACAACACATTGAGGATGGGTTCGAAGCGGGAATGGTCACAGGCGCTGTGTTCGTGGACTTATCAGCCGCCTATGATACGGTGAATCTCAAGCGGCTGTTGTGGAAAGTGGAGTCCATGACCAATGATCATAAATTTGTGGGGATACTCCGGGAACTTCTCCACAACCGCCGATTTCGGGTTCATCTTATCACAGAAAAAAGTCGTTGGAGAGCGCAAAAAAATGGCCTTCCCCAGGGGAGCGTCCTAGCACCGCTACTCTTTAACATATACACCAACGACCAACCATCCAGCCCAAACACGTCTCGTTTCCTATACGCGGATGACTTGGCACTCACCACCCAAGCCACCACATTTGAGAAGATTGAGGTTTATTTGACGGACGCTCTTAAGGACTTAGCCACTTACTACCGCGCTAACTCTCTTAAACCCAATCCGAGCAAAACCCATTCTTGCTTATTTCACCTGCGTAATAGAGAGGCGGGTCGCAAACTTGACATAGTTTGGGACGGGGTGTCTATCGAGCACAGCTGTTTCCCAAAATATCTTGGAGTTACTCTGGACAGATCACTCACATTTAGCCAAAACTGCAAGAATACCAAGCAGAAGGTGCACTCTCGCAACAGTCTCTTACGGCGACTTGTATCCTCTAAGTGGGGTGCTTCGCCTGACGTTGTGCGAACTTCTGGGCTGGCGCTATGTTTTTCCTGTGGCGAATTTGCGTGCCCAGTATGGAGTCGCTCAGCACATGCAAAGCTGGTGGATACAGCTTTGAATGAAACATGCCGGATAATCACTGGTTGCCTCAAACCGACCCCGGTGCAAATGTTGTATCCACTGGCAGGAATAGCGCCACCAGAAGTTCGTAGAACGGTGGCAAGCTGCAATGAAAGAGCCACAATGGACAACGACACACGTCACCCTATGCATGGCAGTAACCTTGTGCCTCATAGGCTGAAAAGCCGCAAAAGTTTTTTAAGGTGTGTCCACCCACTTATTGGCGAACGGAGTCGTGAGAGGCTAAAGATATGGCGAGAAAGTGCTTCCTTACCCATCCCATTTGTTCCTCCGGCTGAAAATCTTCCACCTGGACACAATATTCCGTGGCCAACCTGGAAGTCCCTGAACAGGCTCCGGACTCAGGTTGGTCGAAGTAAGGAAAACCTGTACAGGTGGAGATTTATTGACGGGGATAGCCTAGGATGCAGGTGCGGTGCCACCCCCCAAACCATGGGACACTTGATCGCATGTCCTGCGTGCCCTAACACCTGCACGTTACAGGAACTAATGGACGCTACTGACAACTCTAAACTCGTAGCTGAGTTCTGGGAAGACTCAATCTAGATTGGCATCGACACGCTAAGAAGAAGAAGTATAGAAACTTAAAATAAAGGATTTTCTTGAATAAGTGTTATAAATATTTAAAAAAAAATATTTCGTAGCATAGATAACGGAGGCTTTCGAGGGAAAAAGTCAGCACCAAACAATAGGAAATTAAATCATAACCTTCTTCCTGTAGTCGAGTACATAAAAAGCCTTTGTGGACAAACTAAACAAGGCTATAGAACGTCTTCCTGTACGTGACAAGGCAAATTCAGTAGTTTCCGCTATCCAATCGAGTTAGGGGCTTATATATGAGCAAGCTAGTAGATATGAAATAACCCATGTGTCACTAGGATAAAATAAACTAAAATTAAATGTTGCCTATGTATCACACATAAACAAACCTACTAGAAAGAATATCAGGGCCAGCTCATATAGTTACCATCATGTGTGAATAGGGGGATGCCTGTCTATGGTACCTAAAATGCCTGAATTTTCAGAAAAATGCCTGTCTAACGCAAAACGCTTTAGGTAAGAAGTAAAAGCCAACTGATAATAATGAAGAAGGATATTTATTACTGATATTTGTCAGAGGACATTATCTTATTTAATACTTATTACTTTTCTAATATATAATAATAATAATAATATCTGGGGACAATGTCACACAGATCATCCTAGCCCCAAACTAAGCAAAGCTTGTACACTATGGGTACCAGGTGACGATATACATACTTATATAGATCGATAAATACATAGAAAACATCCATGACTCAGAAACAAATATTCGTGCTCATCACACAAATAATTGCACTTACCGGGATTCGAACCCAGGACCACCAGCTTCGTAGGCAGGAGCACTACCAACTAGGCTATGGTGACCGTCGATATAAACGTAAAAATCTTCAAGATATTTGTTTTGCATATATGGAAGCGCGATGCGTGCGCGGGCGCGAACTTTAAAAATGCCTGCCTCAGACCAATGCCGGCCGCACGCCTGTCTAAACCTTAAAATGCCTGTCAAATGCGGCTAACGCCTGTCATATGGTAACCCTAACCCCATAACACCCCGAGGTTTTCTTAAAAGGCGACTAATGGTAACACTGGATAGTCAGGCAGCACTGCCATCTGTGTACTGGCTACCACTTAGAGCGGGGGCACACGATGCGTTGCGGCGGCGGTGCGGCGCCGGAACGGTGTCGCTGCGTCGTCTTACATAGAAATATCTGCGGCATGTCACACGATGCGCTCCGGCGCCGCACCGGACTTGCAACCACCGAGACGAGGCGGGGAGGGGTGAATGCGTTGCGTTGTCCATTTTTATTAACTGACT
The DNA here is from genome assembly GCA_951640165.1 of Pseudoips prasinana. Classification (NCBI taxonomy): domain Eukaryota; kingdom Metazoa; phylum Arthropoda; class Insecta; order Lepidoptera; family Nolidae; genus Pseudoips; species Pseudoips prasinana. Next base: position 8,524,676 of record OX621236.1, read on the forward strand.
GTCCAACACTGCTGGGGCGCCGGCGGCAACGCTGCGACATGACAACGTTGCGGCGCCGCATCGCTCGTATGCCCGCTGATGCGGTGAAAACTTTGCGGTGCGACGCCGCAAGGCATCGTGTGCCCCCGCTCTCAACTGCGGTCGCCAAGCGTCGCCGCGTCGCGTCGGTCGCAAAAGTCGTATGCCAATCGCCGTGACTAAGGGTCAGCGCAGACCGAGAGGAGCGCAGCGGAGAGGATTTTATTAAGGCACTAGAAAATCAACTTTAGAATTATTGAAATAAAGTGCATGTATGCTTGAACATTAAAATGCGCCAGACTGCGCTGTGAGCATTTTGTCAGGTTCAAGCATATAATAATAATAATATAATAATAATATGTATTTATTTTCTCTTCACAAACAGTACGCTTACATTATAATAATCTAATACGGAATACTTCATTTGTGAGAGACTGGTGCCCGAGATAGGTATTCTAGGAATACCTGTGTTACAGGTCACCAGGCCCCTTGATCTACTTATACACTTAGATCTTATATTAGACTAGGTGATTTACAAGATATAACGAAGAGATATACAAAAACATAGGTAAGTAATTACTAAAGTAGCCTATTGTAATGTGTGTGTGTGTGTGTGTGTGTGTGCGTGTGTGCGTGCGTGTGTGTGTGTGTGAATGTGCGTGCGTGTGTGGTTGTGTGTGTTTATGTGGATGTGTGAACAGTATGTGTGCTTGAGTGAGACTGGAAGCGTGAATGTGATTGCGTAAAGAATTCGCTGAAGTTAATGTTTAAAGTGAATAGTTTTTCCGTTCTATGATAGTCAAGAGTCTTTAACCAATTGGATATTGTCAGTTTGCAAGCTGATTTACGAAGTGGGAATATTGACAAATATGTGTTAACTTTATTGTAGAGATATGGACCCAGAAAGCAGTAGAATTAGTGAGAAAGACTTGTTCGGAGAAAGCTAGTGGGACAGACATTGCCTTTTTTACGCTTGTCTTTATTCAGATTTGGGTCGTATACCAGTTGGGTATGTTGTTTCATTATAATGGCTAGTATAAAGGACTGCCTTACTGTTAGAATGTCCCAAGTCTTATAGAGTTCGTAAGTTGGGTAGCGGAAGGGTAAGCCCGCTCCAACTTTCATCACAGCTCTTTGCGCCCTTTCAACTTCAAGTAGGTGGACTTTACCTGCGCCACCCCATATGCCAATGCAATAGGTCACTATAGAATGACAAAGCGCGTAATAGACCATTTTGATAATACGTAGATCGGCCACATGTCTTAACGTTTTGAATATATAGATCAGCTTACGCAGCCTGGAGAGTAGCACATTAATGTGTGGCTTAAAAGTGAGCGCGTGATCTATATGCACTCCAAGATATTTGATAGTGTTCGTTCTTTGGAGAGGTGGACATTGACAATGTGAGATCATAGTATCGGCACAGGAGTGAGCAGTTATGTTGAGAGTTGTGGGAGGAAGGAGATTTATTTTGGATGCAAAGGTGATATACTTTGTCTTGTCTATATTTAGGGTCAGCACATTATGAGACAACCATCGACAGACTTTGTCAAAGCCAAGTTGTGCGTTGTTAAATACTTCCTCCCAAGAGCTTCCGTGAAAAAAAGAGCCGTATCATCTGCGAATGAAAGTATTCTTCCCTGTTGGAGCTGTAGTTGACAGAGATCGTTTATGTAGACCAAAAACAGGGTAGGTCCGACGACACTACCTTGAGGAACACCGTATTGAATGGAAAGCTCATCGCTAATCCACTGACAAATTTTGACACGTTGTTTTCTGCGACACAAGTAGTCCTTAAACAGTTGTAGGGGGAGACCTCTGTCACCTAATCTTTCCAGCTTCGTAATAAGTAGCGCAATCGAGACCGTGTCGAAGGCCTTGGCTAAGTCCAAAAAAACCGTCATGCACTTCCTATTCTTGTTAATATTGGTCACGATAGAGTCTGTGAGCTCATGAATAGCTTCCTCAGTGGACTTGCCAGATCGAAACCCAAATTGTGCGGGTGATAGTAGTGCGTTAGATTCAAGGTAATCAAGAAGGCGCTTATTCATCAGTCGTTCCAATATTTTGGAAAAGGTTGGAAGGATTGATATCGGCCTGTAGTTATTAATGCATGATTTGTCTCCTTTTTTATAGATGGGTTTAACGAGCGCAGTCTTCAATGCCTGAGGAAAGACACCAGTACTAAAGGCAAGATTGCAGATGTATGTCAGAGGAGGTGTAAATGTGTTTTTATAGCGCTTTATAATAGAAGCAGATACTTGATCGGCTCCTACTGCTGCATCCTCTCTCAAGCCCAGTATTTGCAGATCAATCTCTTTTTGATCAGTAGGTAGAAGGGCGAATGATTTTAAAGGTGGAGTATCGGTAGTTTGGTGGCAAAGATACTGACTATTGCAACCATTGCAAGTAATCTTTTCTGCAAGAGATTTTCCTACGTTAGCGAAAAATTTGTTAGCCTCATCAACGCTATGTTTAGGGTCACCCGTTAAAATAAGGTTAGAAGAGTGGTCCACACGTTTTTTATTTGAACAGATGTTGTTTATAGTATCCCACAGTCTTTTACTATTATGTTTTGTCTTTTCAATTTCCCTTTTTTCATATTCTCTTTTTTGTTTTTTTAGGAGGGAATTACAGTAGTTCCGATAGCGTTTGTATGTTGTTTTGATAACTTCGTTGTCCGGATTCTTTTTTAGTTTTTTGTACAGGTTATCTCTGTTTTTCATGCAGCGCAATAAACCAACGGTAATCCAAGGCTTATTTATTCTTTTACGATTTGGTACCTTGACTTCTATTGAGCTATCTTGTATTGCATTGGTAGTGTACGACAGAAGGAAATGAGTAGCTATATTGACATTATCACACTGGAATAAAGGTTTGAAGTCTATTGCTTCCATTACAGTGTCTAGCTTCACAAAGTCAATGCGTCTCATTGTTTTGCTATGTTCGAGAGCTTTAGGTTTTAGATTGATGGTGACACCTACACTTTCATGATCGGTTATGGATGACTCAATTATAAGACAAGTCGCTTCTAGTTGTGTTTTGAGCATAATGTGATCTAGACAGGTGCATCCGTGAGTTGGTTTGTCATGCCCAGACAGTATAGAATGGGAGGCCAAGACGTTAAGATACTCGAAGGAGCGCCTATCTTTGGTATTACATGTTATGTCTATATTTATGTCGCCGCAGAGTATTATATTTTTATAGTTAGATAATTTGCGTAGAAGGCCATCAAGTGCTGTGATAAAATTGTTTGTATTGTTTTGCCCAGGTGGCCGGTAAATACCAATAACACAAACATCCGCATTTATTTTTAATAATAGGCAATTAGCGTCAGTTATTAAGGGTTCCTCGCCCAATATATTGAGTTCTTTTTTATAATACATAACTAAACCCTCATTTTGGGTTTTATGTGAGGTCGTTGCAATATAATTATAACCATTGAGATCGGGTACGTTGTGAGTGGAGGGAAGCCAACATTCAGTTAGGATCAATATATTCCAACTTATTGTTGATCTACTGAGGAGTGTCAAGAAGTTCGGCATGTTACAAGATATGCTACGTATATTTTGACACAGTATATTAAAATTTTTGTTATGATTAGGTACAATAGATTGTAGGTCCTCAATATCGCACTTGATTGCCTTGGCTACCGACAGAGAATCCAGACTGTGGTTTATTGATTCTATGGATATGTTATCGAATTTTATTATATATATCCGTTGTACATATCTTGAGGAAAATTGATCGTGTTGTAGGTGAGAATGTGTATGTGCAATGGTAGCTGGATAGTGTATATGTGGTGAGTATTGGTCTCAGAGTTGTGGGAATATAGAGGTAGTCTGTGTATGTGAGTTGTGTTTGTTTAGTGTGAATTGTTGTGGGTGAGATTGAGTGTGTGGGATGGTAGCTGGGTAATGTATATGTGGTGAGTATTGGTCTCAAAGTTGTGGGAATATAGAAGTAGTCTGTGGATGTGAGTTGTGTTTGTTTAGTGTGTATTGTTGTAGGTGAGGTTGAGTGTGTGGAATGGTAGCTGGATAATGTATATGTGGTAAATATTGGTCTCAAAGTTGTGGGAATATAGAAGTAGTCTGTATATGTGTGTTGTAATTGTTTAGTATGAGTTGTTGGGTATCCATGTTTTTGTGACGATAGTTGAATAAGTATGTATACTATAACTATTGACAGGTATTTTAGGTAAATAGAATAAGTTGTGTAATAACGATAAAAAATGACTGGTATGGTAGTTAAAAAGTATTTTAGTCAGAAACTGAGTTCAGCTTCGTCTTCTATACGCTTCGGCAATTGTCCCTCTTCTTTTTTTATATACACCTTTCCAAACGCTGTCCATGTAGCTGCAATCTTTTTGTTTTTAACTAGTTGCCTGGCAATATAATGGAGACGTCCTGCTTTAGTTGTTAGAACTTCAGCGATAAATACTGGCCGTGGGTTGCCTGGCAAATTAATGTGTTGCGTATTCAACTGCGGTTCCTTATTAGTACGTTTGTATTTGTTAAATTGTTTGTAGGCAGATACGATAGCTTCCTTCTTATTGGTGCTGCTGAAGTCAATGATAATAGCCTCAGATTTGGTACGGTAGATATCTTTTACTTCCTCGTCCAATATGGGGGAATCGGGGCTTATAACTGCGCCAACGCTCTTAATAATATTTAATATTGATTGTTTATTTTCATTGTTTTGTTTGGGTACATGACGTATTTCGATGGAAGAGCTTCGAGCATTTCTCTCTAGTGATTCCAGTCTATTTTCTAGTGTCTTGACACGTTTCTTATAATCGCAGTTATCCTTCTCCAGGATATTTATTTTGTTGAGAAGTTCATCATATTGACTGGACATATAGTCCACAGATTTTTGGATATCTTGGTTTTGACTCACAAGAACGCTAATGGCACTATTCAACGATTCGAACTTTTGTTCTTGTTGGCTTTTTAAATCAGAAATCATACTTTTAATTTCGGACATGTACTGGCCAGGCGTCTCTGAGAATTCATTAAAGGTTCGTTTTTGACGTTTAGTAACGTTGAGATAGTCCGTCTTGTCTTCATTCGATGCTCTGTTAAGGGCCGAATCTGATCCGTAGAGTACAGTAGGAGAGGTTGTTTGTTTTGACATTTTAGTGAATATTTTCTCGGGTACGATAATGCGTTTCTGAGTCATGTTGATGGTAGATATATAATTTGTTTTGTTCTGTAGTAATGTTTTTAGTTAAAATCTTATGTTAAAATCTTATGTTTTTAGTTAAAATTTTAAGTTAAAATCTTATTATATTATAAGAAATATATTCATAGTTCAAACAATCACAAAACGATATTACTATATAATAATATGCACTTTATTCCTATAGCTCTAAAGTTGATTTTCTAGTGCCTTAATAAAATCCTCTCCGCTGCGCGCCTCTCTGTGCGCTGACCCTAAGGCAAACCCCTCCACATGGCAACATAATAGAAACTTACTATGTAATTACATAGCCGCCTTCTGAGGACTGCAACCGGCAACTTAACATACCATCCGAAGCATTACGACCTTTAGAATTAAAAGCACTTTTGTTCACGAAATAATAAATTGACTACGTGTCTACTTGGTTTGCCTTGATGATAGTCTACGGAGCGGTAACATTATGAACACCTCGTTATATTATTGACACATCATCATCATCATTGACGGTCACCGTAGCCTAGTTGGTAGTGCTCCTGCCTACGAAGCTGGTGGTCCTGGGTTCGAATCCCGTTAAGTATAAATATTTGTGTGATGAGCACGAATATTTGTTTCTGAGTCATGGATGTTTTCTATGTATTTAAGTATTTATCTATCTATATAAGTATGTATATCGTCGCCTGGTACCCATAGTACAATTTTGCTTAGTTTGGGGCTAGGGTGATCTGTGTGACATTGAGTTAGTTTGCACTTTGTACTCCAGTAGAAGTACTTCAGCAATATCGTTTAAAACAGGAATTAAAAATTTGGTGGGTAGATATTTCTCATCTTTTTTTTGTGTTGTAATACAACGCCCGCATTATCGAAATAATCCCTGTGTCGCGGGGTACTTTACAAACATTATAGACGGACACAAATCTTTCAAAAAGTTAGTGTCACTAAATATTATTAAAGTATGTTATTAGCATTATGTCATGTATTAGGTACACTTAATATTAGTTTACAATATAATTAATCATCAACATCATCATAATAATAGGACACAATACGGAAAAAAATTACATCCAGACTCTGAACAACTATTTATGTGTCACACAAATAGTTGTCCGGCGCGGGACTCAAACCCGCGACACGAAGCGGCGAGGCGACTATCTTAGCTGCTGCGCCACATGTACAGTATTCTATCATCTTATCTTAAATCCTGTTTATTAATTTGCAGATCAATCGGTCTCATAGGCACGATTGATTAGGTACCTATGTACGTCTGAGAACTAGTAACGTAGATAATTCGGCACAGATGTCGTGCACATGTCGCATGCTCAACAGAAATATTGTAGGTACGCGGATACTTAGTGACGTACAGTCGAGGTTGACGTCAGTGGACACAGTAGCATACGAAAACCACCCTTATATACTACGCAATAAAAGCGCTGTCAAGGTAAGTTGTACTGAACATTGACTAAAACTGAAGCTCAAGGCCTCCATGTCGGCAAAAATGTGGAACAAGACGTGTAGATAAATAGTAAATAAGAATTCTACAAAGTTTACATACCTACCTCCATGGTGATTACTTAGTCTTGTAAAAGGTGTACTTAATAATTTGTTTATCGTCTTTTGTACTAACTTGTTTTTACTGTTTTATAACTACTTCTTTTTTGAGTGTCAAAATAAGCGGCAAAACTAGCCATATCTTCTATCCATAGCTCCAAGAGATTGCCGACCTTACTATATGACATTAATTTTAATTTGATACCGCCAAGCGTTTTTAGCAAAAGGGTCTTGATGGACGGCCAACGATTTGATCTTATAACCCTGAAATGATCAATTCGTTGTCTGTCAAGCCTTATTGAGGTACGGTACCCTAAAAAAGAAGCGACTCTCAATTCTAGTGCTTATGTTCAGAATTCTCTGACGTTGGTGAACAGGTTTTTGTGAGTGGAATGATAGAGCATACATGTAGAAAGAAGATTAATGTTTATTTTCAAAGTATGAAATCACCATTTTACGGTTTTAAACTGTTCCATGAACGTAAACAATTTCGTTTTCCTTTCCAATTTTTACATTGTTAGCATCTAAACTTAAGGGCTAAAATCTAAGAGAATAATGCAAATAATAAGTATTACTATTTGCATTAAATGAATAGGGACACGTCAGAACTAGCTACATGTGAAAACCGGGTTTGATGCTCTAGTTCGAATAATTCGAAAGATGAATACCTCGAAGGATCTTTTCCCCGACGGGTCTTTTCTTCGATAGTACATTTGATCGACGGGTCGTTACCTCGAACAATAATTATAAGTACAGTAAATGCAAAGTATTTGTGTGTGTAACTGAAAGGTGAAAATACTAGTGAATTGAAATGAATATCGATATAATCATAGAGGCAACATTTATTATCACTCTGCTTATAAATTTAAATTTACAATTTATAAGCAGAGTCATAAAACACATTTGTCTTCTTCTTTTATCAAAATGTAAATAAAAATACACAATAAAAAATGTTAAAAAAATTAGAATCGTTACAACTTACAACAAAATACTGTGAGAATTTTATAAGGCATTTAAAACATACAGAAAAACAACCAAAATTTGAAAAACTTTTAAGTTACACACATATGTGAATGTCATCAAATTATTATTATTGCAATAAAACATTCATTATGAATATGTATGTACAGACGCCAGCACATCAAGCCACCTCAATCTGTCAACTTTCCCCAATTGAAAGTTATGCTCACGTGATAAATTTGTAAATCTATAAAAGAAATTTGACAGATTGGGGTAGCTGGATGGGCTGTCGCCTGTACATAATCCCCTTAAGTTACAAGAAAATGTCAAACATTTTTTATCAAATATTTTGTTGTAACGATTGTAATTTTTTTTGCACAATCTCACCTTATTTATATTGTGTATTTTTATTTACATTTTGATAAAAATGAAGACAAATGTGTTTATGAACCATATAATTTGTAAATTTTTAAGCAGAGTGATAATAAATGTTGCCTCTATGATTATATCGATATTCATTTCAATTCACTAGTATTTTTACACCTTTCAGTTACACACATAAATACTTTACATTTACTGTATCTTTTGATGATTGTTCGAGGTAACGATCCGTCGATAAAATGTATCATCGAAGCAAAAACCCGTCGAGAAAAAGATCCTTCGAGGTATTGATCTTTCGAGGTAACGACCCATCGGTGAAGTGTACCGTCGAGCTAGAGACATCGAGGTAACGTCATTCGAACGAGAGTATTAAACTCGTGAAAACCTACAACTGGCCATAAAGAAAGAGACAAAGATTTGACAACTTGCCAATTCAACACTCACATCTAGCTAATCCAGTAAGTGCATATAAATAAGGTCTGTCATATTAGTTCCTTTTAAATCCGGAAATTGACACGAAACGTGCATTCGTAAAAGCCCAACGGCTCGTAATCGATTAAAATCTGATCAATCGCGTGTAATTTAAATCGTTTCTGTACTGTTTGTAATTAACTTAATTAATTGATTCTCGGGGGTTTCCCGAAAATCATCAACGCAAACAAAAGTCGGCCCTAAATATATAGGTATATAATTATATTATTTATTGTTTTTCATTATACTTCTAACGAGTTAATTTCCCCAGGTTAATAACATTGGGTATTATCTAAGGAAAAATTGTGCGCATCAAACTTTCTTTTGTTTTGATTAGTTGTTGTTCAATGAAGCCGTGTACCATTGACTTATATGTACATATAGGTCAATGCTGTGCACACACTGATGTGTGTGTTTTTTGCGAGTGGCATAATACAAAGATTAATTTATTATCTACAGACAGAGTATAGGTATGTAGATATCTTAACAAGTGGCGTTTACCTTTAATTAGATGCGCAATAAGAACTGAGTATATTGATGTATAGGAAGGAAAATAAAATATAAATAATTATTGTAGCTTCTGTTAGGAGTACTTAATAAACATAATAAAATATATGAATACTATTTTCGATAGATTCCTAAAAAAAATTGTACTTTCCATGTTTCTATTAAAGCTGATTAATATATTATTATTTTTTATTTCACATGTATTCATATCCTAAAATAGTAGGTACCTAACTAAGTAACTTGTTATAAGTTTCTCACTTCTTTCTACTATTGTTACGACTTTGTCTCTAAAAAATTGCATCGCACATTACTAAATATTATTATAGAAAATTTGATAATTTTTACGTCTTAGAGCACAATAATGGTAATATATATTTTACTATCTACAATAAAATCACTTTTATTTTATCGGTGGGACGTTTTTACTGATAAAAGAACGTCTCTTCGTCAAAATAAGCAATGTGTCCACAAAGTTTTAATGAAAACATTGCCGTTTATGGCTGGCAACGAGTTTTGCGAATAAGCTAACTTTTTAGATTGGAAACAATCGACTAACTTTCGCACCTAAATCGATTGTTTAGGTACGTACTTTAACTACATTTGAACAATGTTGTGTCAGTTTTTGTTAGATGGGGCTTTGGAAGTGTTGTTTGGGTGGGTAATTTGTTCCTTTTTATATTAAATTTTAATAAATTAAAAAGAAAGGTATATACCTACTTGGGTTTATATAATAAAACCTTACGGTTTTAGTGGGTGACTGTTGGTGTTAGGCTGAAAGCTCTGCCAATTTCCCCAATTGAAAGTGAACCTTATGCTTATGTGATAAAGTTGAAAATCTATAAAAGAAATTGGGTAGCTGGATGTGCCGGCGTCTGTCCCTAGACATTGTGTAGTTTTATAGGAAAACAAAACTCCTTAAGTTACATCCTCTATTATTTACAACTTGTTTATTTATATCCTGTCTCTGTGCAGTTCATCCACATCCCCAATACTGCGATACCGTAACCGCAACAACTGTTTTGTAATTCAGTATCGAAGTGTTGATTAGCACTATTTTCTAATGTCGCCGATCCCGCTTGTAATATTTCTGCTCGACTCAAATGATGACATTGTCTCTGTCTCGGTAAGGTAACTGTGTTAGCGTAAGTTTACCGCCACAAAAGTATTAATTGACTGCCGAGTAATATATATATATATATATTCACACAAATCATCCTAGCCCCAAACTACGCAAAGCTTGTACCTACTATGGGTACCAGGCGACGACATAGATACTTAGAAAATATCCATGACTCAGAAACAAATATTCGTGCTCATCACACAAATATTTGCACTTACCGGGATTCGAACCCAGGACCACCAGCTTCGTAGGCAGGAGCACTACCAACTAGGCTACGGTGACCGTAGTAATAAGAAGATAGACAACCTCAATGAGATCCTAAAACCCCGATAATTAGAAAACCAGGCACTTCTAGCCCATAACGGATGGACGCTAAAAATGGTTTGGATTATAACAGAGACAAATTATTACAACATTTCAAGAAAATTGATCTAATTTTCAGCTACTCTGTGTCACCTTTACTTTATACAAGAAATATATTTCATAACATTCATTGGGATAAAATGTACCTACTACGTACCTACTCAATGATAACATTAGTGATTCTTTGTTATTCCTATACTCCGTACGAGTGAAGCGCTATGATTGGTTATTGTTGCAATGGCGCATGCGTTATAAGTTTTGCCAATCACTGATTCTTTCATATCGTGAGTCCGAATTCGTTTGTACGTTTGTTCATGATGGTAAGAGGTCATTGTAGCCTATGGCGCTTGAAACCCACTTAGCATTAGTCACGCCTTTTCGACTCGACCTGTTCATTGAGCGGCTGACAGCTATGCCAACCTCACAATTCAATTCAAGTCAATCTCTTTATATGCTCAAAATATGGTAATGAAGATCCATTTTTATTTTAAAGGTTAATCTCTGGACAAAAAACCATTTTTTCTAGACAAATAAATCCAAAATAACTTCGATAAACACAATGTTTTCAAATATATCTTTGAGAAAGAATAGGATTTTAATGCAGAGGTATAGGCAAATGATTTTAAGGGTGCCCGTTGATCCGAAGAAGAATACTGAATATAAAATCATTCAGTCGAAACGAATAAGTTTGCAATACGAAAAAGCATTTATTGTCTAACAAAATTTCGATGAATAGCAATGAAGTCTGTGTACATTTTAAATAAAACCAGCCAAGTGCGAGTCCGACTTGCACACGAAGGGTTCTGTACTATCATAATAAATTATCAGTTGTCGATCGAAAAGCATGGAATTTTAACGTTAGGTTACTTAATTTTTTTCTGTGCTGTGCTGTTTTATTTTAACTATGGGCCTTCAGGGCTCCCAAAAAACAATGGAAAGGGCTATGGTTGGAGTTTCCCTGCGAGATCGAATCAGAAAAGCTGAGATCGGCAGGCAAACCAAAGTAACCGACATAGCCTGAAGAATTGCCAAGCCGAAGTGGCAGTGGGCAGGGCATATTGCTCGTAGAGCCTACGGCCGCTGAGTAAGCACCCAAAATATTCTTCTTTGCCTTATGGATCCAAGTTTCTCTACTTCTTCTTTAGCAAGATGAACAATGAGAACTAAGTCCCAATCCACCGTTATAAATACACACGCACAACTGTTTCACGTAACGTTACGACTGCTCTGCGATGTTTCCGCCGCCCGAACTATTCTGTGGCCACCGAAAACCTGAGCCGCACCGATGCCGACCGATAGTGGGCGCCGGGCCTAAGGGACACATCAGTTAGTCGGGCAACCGCGACACCTGTGTACTAGCTACCACCTAACTGCGGTGACTACGGCAAACTCCGTTAAATGTTAACGTAAATGTTATAGAAATCTATACCCAGCAATGGACGATATCTGACTGATGATGTCTTACCTATATCTATACAGTTAGTAGTGTGCATTTAACTGTGTTCTAATTTTACATTATAACATATTGGCCCTTAATGGAAAATTTCATATATATATAGACTCACGTCTGTTTTCCAGACGGGTAGTCAGAGACAACGGACTTCCATTTGTCACGATCCTTGGACACCTCTTACCTATGCCTCGGTTACTAACATTATATTCTTCGTACATGCTCGCCAGTTTAGAGTACTTCTGACATGACCTTTAATGAGAACGGCTCCGATTTTGTCAGAGAATGTTCTACGAGGTCTTTCTTCCCCTTCCGGGAAAATAGAAATAAAAACATAGAAAAATTAATTTTAGAATGTTAATAAATTAGATACCGGTAATCGGATGTTTATTTTTTATATAATCTGTGTACAACTATTAATATAGCTTGGAACTGAGAAGAAAAAGATTATGGAATGCTAATAATTTAGATACCGGATGATATAATCCGATGTTATTGTATACAAACTTGAGTTTTATTATATGTATAGATTTTATAATACATACATTTTAAAGATAAAAAATCATGCTCATCCATCACACAAAGATTTGTCCTAGGTGGGTTTCGAACCCGACTTTAACTTTATAACTTTAAATGGGACCACCACATGACTGAAGAAAAAGTTATTTCGAAATGTAACTGGCAATAAGAGAAAGAGAGAAAAGATATGTGCTCGTAGCTCTCTTTCTGGCCCCTACAGTTATCTTCACTAACTTATATCTCCCTCTCAACTTTCGTTCGCCTCGCCCGATCACACACATATATATATATATATATATATATATATATATATATATATATATATATATATATATATATATATATTATATTATATATATATATATATATATATATATATATATATATTATATATATATATATATTCATAACGCTCTCGTAACGCATTTACCAGCTTACTCCCAATACAAGCGTGCATACAGAAGTTTTACTTCAAAAACTCGCAGCCTTCTTTGTAATCGGTAAAAATGAAATGTCACCATCAAAATATCAATATACGCCCCACAATAATATGTAATATGATCATACGCAAAAAGTATTAAAACCTAATAACGGGCGGCGCACCATCCATCATACTGCCGTACACAGAGGTATGAGGTCGATACCCCACGAATTTGTGATTCAAGTAATACGATAGAAAACGCTGGAAAAAGTCGCTATGTACGTATTGGATATGCAGGGTTGGGTTCCGTCAATCTTTTAGATACTATCAGTCACTGCTGGACAAAGGCCTCCTCAAAAGATTTCCTTAATGGAGTTGTGACCGCCGTTTTGAAGAACATGCCATAATTGTCACGCTTGCATAATTGCCTGACGGGTTGGCGATCACAGTAAGATGGTCATAGTAGACAGAGGCACAGACACACATACAGATGGCTTACCATCTCGTGGGTGTCGTAAAAAAATAACCGTGCCGTGTGGTTATGTACAGTCAGTGTCAGAAAGAATATGATGATGATGATGATGTCCTCCCGACCGAAATTCGGCCACGGCGGCCAGTCTTAATGGAGACTAGCCAATTGCGCAGGACATATTATAGTGCACAAGTGTGTGGGCAAACACAGGGGCATTTTCTATTCCATCACTCTCATGAGCCGATGGGACGCCTAGCGACACGATCGGAAAGAGTTCAGGTACAGGACCGACGGCTTTATGTGCTCTCCGAGGCACGGGGGTGTAATACCGCCAACTTTCAGACTTCGGGCTGATACTGAGAAATTTCTTTTTACGGAAAAATCCCAAAATCACTTTTTGGGTCGACCCGGGATTTGAACCCAGGACCTCATTATCTGCGGTTGAACACGCTACCGCTAGACCAACGAGGCAGTCAGAAAGAATAACAGGGCCACCAAATATGTTGAACCTGTTATGCCCTCTGAGCTGGAAACCACACAGCACGAATAGTTGTATTGGGATATTTCTGTCAAAAAAAAAACAGTATCCGCTCAGAAACTGAATGTTGGTGGCGTCTTACTCCCGAGTCTCGGAATGCCTTTAAAGCTATTTATTAGTCCTGTACTTGACCTCTTGTTTGTGCACACACTTGTTAACTTTAATATTTCCCACGCAGATAGTAAGTCTAAACTAAAACTGGCCGCTTTGACTCAAAGGCGACAGCAGTGCCTCTAGCAAGAGTTCCTGCAGTTTACTTACTCGATCACACGTACAGTTTCTCCCATACATTGAGCACCAGCGCCTCTCGCGGAAACTATTAAGAACTAAAACTCTGGTGCTCAATTTATGGGACGAAACTGTACGTGTGATCGAGTAAGTAAACTGCAGGAACTCGTGCTAGAGGCACAGGAGTATATTATTGCAGACGCATTCTTTGGCGACCTACGGATCCCTAAAATGTCTATGTAAATTCCTACTTATTCGGTATCACATTCGACATCTGATAAAGAAATGTATAGGTATCAAATGTGAATACGAAAGTGTCCAGTCAGCTACTTAGGCATTCACCCACTCAGATATATTCAAGTCTTCGTATGAGACGATTGTAAAAATGCACAGTTTTATGCTTGGCGGTTTAGACGCTCATAAAACTAACGTACACTAAATAACTTTGAATTTTACTCGTTGAAGAAAATGTTATAGCTACTTAGCATAAGCCTCCATCCTTAGTGTTCAACTATCTCCGTGCCAAATATCATCCAAGTTATACTAATAGACTACCTAGTCTCTATCATCATCATCATCATATCAGCCTAATGACGTCCACTGCTCGACAAAGGACTCCCCAAAAGATTTCCAATAAACAACCAACAATATAGGTGTGGCCGTCGCCACGCTTGGCAGACGCGTTGGTGATCGCAGTATGATGGTCATAGTACAGACGCCAGCACATCCAGCTACACGAATCTGTCAAATTTCTTTTATAGATTTTTAACCTTATCACATAAGTATAAGGTTCACTTAGTTGACAGATTGGGGTAGCTTGATGTGCTGGCGTCTGTACATAGGCAGACGCTGCTGCCCATCCTCTGTATATTCCCTCGGGTCGACTTCTACTCTCCCCACGGTATGAGATAGGATGATGATATTCTGGAGTACGCCGCTAAAAACAATTTCCCAAGTTAGCATTAAGGTACGAGATCAAACAATACTTCGCATAAAGCCACCTGCAGGTCGCTAACTTATTTCTTCAGAACCTTCACCGTAAGAGGGCACTCCACTTTTCAATAACTTGAAAGGAGCATTATCAAGTTATCGTGAACGATTTCAAGTAACTTTATACTTATGTGAACAAATAAAAACACATTTTATTATAAGTAAATCGCCGAGTTCATCATGTTCATTCATTCGTTCATGCGTAATGCATATTTAATGATGTACGAAAATAATACAACATTATTTGTGATAAATACACACTATTAATAAAAGTTATTTAATTTTGAGCATAGACAATGAAATAATTGAGGATATAGACAATAGGGAATTCGTATTAGATTTATTTTTCAGCAAATATAAAAAAATGTCAACTGTCATCTATACTAATATTATAAAGAGGTAACGTTTGTGAGTTTGTGACGTTGTAAGGGGTAATCTCTGGATCTACTGAACCGATTTTAGCTACGTTATTGTGAAGTGTCAAAGGCTATGATTCATCATCATAATTTTTATTTATCCCGAACTTTTAACCCGAAGTATTACGCGGGACAAACGGGCAGGGACAAAAATATTTATAACACGGAACGAAGTCCGCGGGCACTGCTTGTTTATGTATATTATTTATCAAGTCTTTCACGTTTCGCAGCTGCAAGCCGCTGCTGAAAGACTTGATTCTGATTGATTTGAAGATAATTCTTCATACTTGTATAGCACAGACAAAAAATCATAAAACAGTTTGTTAACAATTTATTTTTTCGGAACAGGTCATTCTGAATTAGCTTTTAAATATGTTAGGTTTTTTAAAACACATTTTTTAAAAGTGTTAAGTACAGTTTTGCCGCGAACAACCTTTTGAACGCACACAAATCGCGAGGGATTTTATTGACAGTCTAACGCAATTGCTAGGTAATTTTACCTACCGTAAAATGAGGCTACTTTGCTCCGCTTTTTGCTCCAAAATTTAATAAGTGTGACTCACGCAAAATCCTTCTTTGATACGGCTATTCAGAAAATTTTACAGGGCTTATTTATCCGTCTGGATCCAATATTTAAATGACAAACATAGTTGTTTAATTATTTTATTTTTATTTTTTTTATTTAAAAATGGAGCAATGTTGCCCACCCTTTCGGAAACATTGCTCCTACATTTAACTTGCACTAAAACAGGCACAATTAAGAAACAGAGGAAAAGTTAAAAGCCTCAGCTGTTAAATTGCTCCAAAAATAATACTCACGAAGCAAATTCTGTGTCTTTTTCGTCATATTGATGTGGTTTGAATGAAATAAAACTCAAAATTTTTACATAAGGAACTTTTTTTATTTGTACTTTCAGATAAATCAGTCTTAGAATCATTTTCTCTTAAGTCTAATAAACTATTAAACCACCGAAGGCAACGTAAATGTCAAGAAACATGTAAACTTTTAGAAATAAAAAAATAATAAGAATTTCTAACACTAGAAATTAGAGACATGAAAAATAACTTATGAGAATCAACGATCATATTTTTAATAATTATTGAGATCTTAGGTCCCCCAAATTTGATCGAGTTCAGGAACAGTATAAAATTCACGTCGACCAATTTTCTTCGGTGCAGATATACATCCAAGAACTTCTTTCCAATTATATTGGATCTCATCCTTTGGCTTTGGCCATTTCCAATATTTGAGGGATCTTTTCATTGAGGATATGTACGGTCCTTTATCATTAATTTTCGTGATGACACCTGGGAAAATCTCCTCTTCGTATGTGAAAGCTACATATTCTCCTTCGGTCTTTATAAGAGGTTTTAATATTTTTGTTTTAGAACTTTCTCTGACATTGTCTACGTTTGTCTCTTCTTCTAACATTGTCTCTAGCATATCATTTATTGTTTCGTCATTTGAAGAGTCATGAAGAGATATTTCACTCTCGGCATATGTACTGTCGCTGTGAATTCTTGTGCGACGAGGTTCTGAAGTCGAGACCTGGGCTTCAATTTCAAAACATGGTTCCTCGTTTTCTTTGTCCGCCTGTGAATTATCTATCAGCTCCATGACACTTCTTCCCGGAACTATGTTGAGTTTCGTTCGTCGTCTTTTCGGGTTAACGCCTCCAGTCCATTCCACTCTCTTCGCTTGAAGTGTTTCCAGAAAAGAATTTTCTGCCGCAGTCTTATCAACAGGTTTAGGCAATCTCTCTAATAAGGCATTTACATCGGTTGGATAAATCCCACATTTCCTGAAACCGGATTTCAAGTTTTCTTTTCTATTTTCTTCTAAATCGGTAAGAAGTTTTTTAAGTAAGACTGGGAAACTGCTCTTTTGAACAGTTTTTTCCCGTATGCCTTGTTCGCAATGCTTCCATGTCGTTAGAATTTTCCGCCATGCAACTTTCATTGGATGAAAGAAGGCGACATCGAGAGGTTGCGTCAAGTGGGTGCTGTTCGGAGGAAGACACACGAACCTTATGTTATTCTCTTTGCAAGCATTAAGAACACCTACCGAAATATGTGACGATAGATTGTCGCCTATGAGGACTTTAGGGCCTTCCTGTTTTTTGAGCTTTGGCAGTACAAGTGCGAAAAACCAGTCATTGAATATGTTCATATCGAACCAACCGCTAGGACTACAATTGTAGCGAGTATTTTTCGGTCCATTTTCTGTCCAAGTATTCCACAGCTGCTTAGATTTGTAGACGACGTATGGCGGAAGTAATTCTCCTGCAGCACTTCCAGCAAACATGATCGATGTAGAACTTTTGGATGTATCTCTTATAATTTCAGGGTATTTGGTGCCTCTTCTCGTCAGAATCTTTTTTTGCCCAGGGTCATCACACAAATTCGTTTCGTCATAATTCCAAATGTTTTCTGGTGGAACATCTTTTAACACCTCTGCTAAATTTTGAATATAATCTGAGAGAGTTTCCCGATCAATGCCAGCTCTACTGCGTTTTATATTAGCAGCGAGACGCTGTGACAATTCAGCATTTCTTTTCAAAAAACTCGACACCCATTCCAAGCCTGGGCAGTTGTTTTTAAACTTGGGAACTTTTCTCCCAATCTTGTCCAGATAAGATTGTATTACAATGCGCAAATCGAAACTTGTAAGAGGAAAACCATGCTCGCTCAACTGTTGTATGCATGATACGAATATTTTTTCTTCTTCGAATGTAAATGTGGTAGGTGCTCCTGGTGGCCTTGGTGTTTCGTTGCGCCGTAAAATCCTGAGTTGGTTTATTATAGTTCTACGTGGAATCCTATATATTTCACTAGCTTTCCTTTGCGTTAATTCTTTGTTTTCGATTGCTGCTAGACAATCTCGAAGAGTCTCTTGTGAATAATTTTTATAATTTCTTTTAGGCATTTTCCTTACATAATTCCGAGGCATTTTCCTATTAAAAAACGGTTGGAATTTAGTATGAGCTATGTGGCAGTTACATTAGCAAGTATTCAAACACATAATTGTAACTTTGCTCCAGGAGCAAAATATCCCCAAACATGGCGCAAAGTAGCAACGAGAAAGTAAAAGAGGTTAGAAATCCAAAATAATGTACCTATTTTCTAAATATTAGTTGTAATCGTTAGCTAATTACATACCTACTTGCATTAAACCCTCCTTACCTCAAATATCCAAGTATATTCGTCGATGAAAGTGGATTTTGCAGACTATTTTTTTTTTTTTACGAAACGCTCACTTCTTAATAATGGCTGCTAAAAAGAAAAGAAATGTCAGAAACCGGAAGTGCTTATTCAGTGTTGCCAATCTTATAAAACATTTATCGGATGCGTTCAAAAATTCTTAAACATCCCTGTATATTTAGAGATTTAATCGAAATAATCTTTTTTTAAATTTGGAGCATATTTACCTTCATGGAGCAAAGTAGCCTCATTTTACGGTACCGAATTACTGGTGATATTGTTCACATCAAAAAATAACTTTGATGTGTACCTCACCTCATATAATCTAAGTGTATTGGGAAAACTTTTATCAGTGACAAGACCAACTACTTCGCAATCAATCTCGTGGTTTAACCATTGAACGAGTTCGAAAGTACAGACGCCAGGACATCCAGCTACTACATTCTGACAATTTCTTTTCATAGATTTTCAACTTTTCATATCAGATATTATAAAATGATTATTTTTATGTGCTTAAATAATGTAAAATAAATGTTATTAATGTTAAACTTACAAGATCTGATAGACATATTAATCAATGTGGTATTAATGTATAGACGCTGTATATGCTATTTTAGAAATTATTCAATTACTATATAAGAATTAATAAAATTTGCATGCCGTCAAATCGGCGTAATATGCTGAACCTGTACAATTTTATGTAACAACTTGTAATGTTGCTGGCAAATAAACATATTTCATTTCATTTCAAAAAACGTAAACCCAACTTCGGGTACCTAATGTTATTTGCTTCTAAAACTTGAGTGGTTGGGACCATTGTTTTATTAATTGAAGTGCTTACAAGGGTATCTAAATACTTATTTGATCAGAGATAGTTGAACGGGCTTCTAGATAAGGATTTTGGTTTCTATACGTAGTTATGTGAGTGTCTGTGCGAAAGGGTGCTTATGTACGGAGTACTGAAGAGCTTGATTTGCGAAGGTATACGTACAATTGGTTCTCAGTTATTGAAGTTATACTTCTTTTGGTATGAGAGTGAATTTTTACGATGCGCGCGGATCGTGCGCGCGGATCGTAAAAATAACAGCATGAAGTTAGTTCTAGGTGGTATGAAAATTGATAACTATGTTCAAGTTGTATATTAAGAAGTATAACTTCTAACGCGTGTACATAAGTACACACAAGTTTTTTTTATTTTATTTATTTCATTTAACACACAGTTTAGGTAGTCATTTTTACACAAGCAGTAGCTTAAAGCCTAAGTTAGTTTTGTCTAACCACTGGGTTCACGATATAAAACTAATACATAGTCGTAGCAAAATGAACGCAGCCACAGTAATTACAGTTCGAAATAACAGATGTATATAATTTACAAGGTGTTTCTTATCTTATACAATTACTAGTTCATGAATGCGGTGAGCGCACACTCCAATGAGTACCCAGTACCCACGGCCGTCGTACTTACCTAATATCATAGGTTCATCGCCAGCGACTAGATACTTAACAAATAGGTATTTATCATACGTCGACGGCAAAACCAGTGCCATCTGCACTGACTTAGCAGCGCACGTCCATAGCTAGGGTTGCCAGACATATGTATACGGGACTGTGAGTGTGACCGTATCCAAGTATCACGTCCCGTATTGTTACTGGTCCCGTTTTGGTCCCGTTTACCAATATTTCAATATACACGTACTATAGGCTCGAAGCTGACGGCAGGCTGGAGACGAGCGGGGGTGCGTGGTTGGTCGTTGATTTCCATTGATTTTTATTATAATATAAACCGTTACTAGGTAGTCTTTTTTGAAGTTTTTATTTATGAGCCACTAATAATTCCCGTATCAGTTCTCAACTATACTGGCAACCTATACAAATAGCTTTCTTATATAATATATTGACGCAAACGAGTAATCCGGTCACCTGATGGTAATTGATTCACTCCGATTAGCCAGTTGCACTGTCACTGAAAGGTGAGGTGGCGCGCGGTCAGTCCATAGATGGGTGACCGTCAGGGTGGTTTAATTTCTGAGCGTCTCCGGGCTTCGGAGGGTACGTTGAGCCGTCGGTTCCAGTTATTGTCATTAGACCTTGTTAGAAGACGGCCGTTAAGCCATGTCAGAGGTCTACTGGGCGGCCTGAACAACTCTGACACCAGGGTTAGGGGAATGAAAGTCGCCCATACACAGTCTACCGAACTGAAAGAAAACCGTCTTTTGTAATAAGAGGGAGCGGAAGTAAAAATAATATTGTAGACATCAAACGGCTGTGTTTGATATCTACAATATTATTTAGATAACAACGTGGCACAGAAGCCAGCATATCAAGCTGCCCCAATATGACAAATTTCCCGAATTGAAAGTGAACCTTATGCTTATGAGATAAATTTGAAAATCTATAAAAGAAATTTGACAAATTGGGGTATCTGGATGTGCTTTCGTCTGTACATCTCTGTTGGAAAAGCCCCTTTAATCGGTAGTTTAAGATGCTAGCTCCAGGAGGCAATCCTATCAGTAGTTTGTTCTAATAACAGCAATAACATCCCACAGTGTTAATATGATGACAATAACACAAAGTTATCGGATGGGATGATACTGACAATACCTATATAAATCCAATAACCTTTCTCGTTGATAAACGACGGAAGAAAATGTCAGTTCAAACATCCGAGAAATGTAATAAGGGAGCGTCCAATAACTATCAAATGAATGTCTTTAGCACTTTGGCTCGATTTGCTGCATTTATATAATTGCATTTTGGGATCGAATTTGGGACGATTTTTGACCAACATCAAAAGAATGAGGTTAGAGTCACCATCATAATCATCATATCAGTTGAAAGACGTCCAATGCTTGTTAAAAGCCTCCCCCAAGGATCTCCATAATGGCAGCTCTTGTGCTGCCCGCATGCAGTGGCTTCCCACGACCCTTGCAAGATCCGACCTGGCCGACCTGGGCCAACGATCTTATAAGAGTTTCCCTGCCCAGGCTGCGTATTTCGGTCCGTGGTCGCCTCTCGAGAGCCTCAGCGGCCGTTGGTAATAAATCAAAAAATCTATGAAATAAATTTGATAGATTGAGGTAGCTGGATGTGCTGGCGTCTGTACCCCGCTCACTGCCACTTCAGTTAGGCAATTCTTTGGGTTATGTCGGCTTCTTTGTTTCGACGTTTCCGATTCGATCGCACAGCTTTCATCGCTATGGGTGACCTTGAGCCTTCTTATGAATAAGCGACCACGTCTCTATTTCATAAGTCATCACTGGCAACACACACTGGTGGAAGAAATTCAACTTGAGAGGTTAGAAAACATTTAACGAAAGACTTTTACGTTTTTTATGAACCAATTTATGTGATAAGTCTTCTTTAATTCAATAGAGTACTTTAGAGATGGTCCCATATAGATTCTATTCAAATCAGTTAGTAAATAGATGATCATATTATGTAATATTATATAATAAAAATAAAACTAATAACTCTGTTGTTTATGTACAGACGCCAGCACATCAAGCGGTCTCAATCTGTCAAATTTGCCCAATTGCAAATCAACCTTATTCTTTTGTGATAAAGTTGAAAATCTATTAAATAAATTTGACAGATTGGGGTACCTGGATGTGCTGGCGTCTGTACGTTCAGTACTTCTACTTGTAAGCGAATCTAGTGTCCAAACATTAGAACGTAGGCTATGTGAATTTATATTTAGAATCGGCCAACTGTTGGCCGAATCCAACATAAAATTAATTACCTACGTGAATTTTTCAATATGCTAGCGCCTCTTTAGTTTTAATTATAATATAACATTAAAAACTGATATTTTCAAAGACTTCTTAACAAAATCTAAAAGAATATAAATTATAAGTGTTTGTAGAATGTTTACTTCTAAACGGTATCTCTTTTTTCTATGTAAATGAGCAGGTATTGTATTATATTTTTGAAGAATCATCAACTCGAGGGGTTAGCTAATAATCGTTGATATACATATATCCATCTTCGGGTTCCATAATCGCTCTCAGCCAATTGCGCTCACCAGTCCCTAAATTATCGGCCAGGTGATGCACGTATGCTCGTGGTTGGACTATAGATGGGTGACCGTCAAAGTGGTTTTATTTCGAGCATCTACGTGCGTCGGAGGGCACGTTAAGCTGTCGGTCCCGGTTGTTGTCTTCAAATTGTACCAACAGTTGCACTTAATGCGAAAATATTAGATCTAGTCCCATCGACCGTATTTTTAGGATTGACACTTGATTCAAAATTGCAATGGGGTCCTCAGATTGAAAAGTTAGCAGGTAAATTAAGTTCGGCTTCCTATGCTGTCTGGAAAATAAGGCAATTGTCAGATGAACAAACTGCTAGATTAGTGTATTTCGCGTACTTTCATAGCATTATGTCGTATGGCCTTCTGCTGTGGGGTTCGGCGGCTGACATAGGTACTATTTTTGTATTACAGAAAAGAGCAGTCAGAGCCATTTATGGTTTAGGCAGTCGCGATTCTTTGCGAAATTTGTTTAAAGAAATAAATATACTTACTGTGCCATCGGAATATATATATCAGAATATAATGTTTGTTAGAAAAAATATTCATATTTATAAAAAGAAAAGTGAACTGCATAATATAAATACTAGGAATAAAAACAAACTAGCCATGCCAGGCTTTAGAGTAAGCAAAACTAATAAATCATTTTTAGGAAATTGTATTAGGTTTTATAACAAGCTTCCTACTCAAATTACTGATCTGCCTGACACAAGTTTTAAAACACATATTAAACGTATACTTATGGCTAGGGGTTATTACACCACTAAAGAGTACATCGATGACAAAGACGTCTGGCTCTCACTTCCTACCTGCACATTGCTCGCTGGAGATCTTGTAGCCATATAGACATGACTGATCTGCTGTGTTACGTGATCTATCTGTAAATGATTGCTATCATATACTTAATTTAAAATTATTGACTCTGTCTCAAAATGAATAATGTTATTGTTTCGAAGTTTTTCTTTTGTATACCTAAATATAATCTAAAATAATAAGCATTCAGACAACCGATCGAGCATATATTGTGTTTGCCTACTAAAGAATTACTCTAATTGGACCAAATCCCGTGTTCATGCCCGCTTGAGTATGTTTCGCCGGACCGTCTCAACTGGGTCGTGTTGAAACCGGTAGTAGATGAACCCACTGAGTTTGTTTCGCTGGGTCTTCTCAGTTGGGGCGCATTGGATCCGGTGGTAGCATTAAAGCGCGACCGTCGTTATTAACACAAGGTCCGTCATAATAATAATACCTTTAATATAGACAGAACCATTGACAATATGTAGTAAAAATATTAGACTTAAACTAGATAATTAAACATAATCTCTAGACAATAACTTCATACGAGCTAGCTAAATATCATTTCTGTAATAAAATAAATTTTATAAATGTTTTCATACAAGATGTACCTAAATATCTATGTTACTAGAAATAATATCTAATGTATACAACTATATTACTACAAACATGTTCTGACTATTTACAAGCGCTTTTTTAAAGTCTACGTGAATAAAAACCTTTTTTATTTGTATTTTATTTTATAAACAAAAATCGATAAGCCATGATTAGCCATGTCCGAGGCCTACTGGGCGGCTTGAACAACTCTGACATACCCTGGTGTCAGAGTTGCCCATACGATAAAAAACGAAGATCAGCTTATTACTGAGGACTTAAAACTTAATAAAATCTTCATACTATTATCCTTTCTGTGATCAGCGCCTTATAATGAAAAGTTATTTGATTGGAGAATTGCTACCTGCTTTCGAAGCTCCAACAATTCGTTCAGCAGATATTTATTGAAGGGTAATTATTAATTCACATAATCTTTCCCGCCCGCTCTCTTTTATATTACTGATATAAATTCATTGTGTCCGAAGGAAACTTAAGTAGAGAAATTAGACAATACTGTTTAGAAAAGCAATTAGGTTATATACAACAAAATTGTGAGTGATTAAAACTGGCCTTATTCTAAGATGGAGGATCCATCATCATTTGAAAAGATGTCACTATGATAAAATAGGTAAAGTTGAAATATTTCCAAACACTCAACGATAAAGTTTAGAAGAGGCCTACTGAGAAAAAGGTTCGCTTTGATGTCACATACAGATGATAATGATTTGCGAGCTCCTTACAATATCTCACTACTTATAGCGAAATCCGGAAACTAGCATCTTATCGGAGAAAAAAGTTTATTTTGCCAACCATTTAAGAAGATAAAAATACCGTTTATCCAAAAATCTGCATCTGATAGTCAAGTTTGTTTAAGCAACGACGTAATTTAAAGACGCATTGATGGAATAATAATATCTGGGGAGTAAGTTAGGTCACCGTAGCCTAGTTGGTAGTGCCTACGAAGCTGGTGGTCCTGGGTTCGAATCCCGGTAAGTGCAAATATTTGTGTGATGAGCACGAATATTTGTTTTTGAGTCATGGATGTTTTCTATGTATATAAGTATTTATCTATCTATATAAGTATGTATATCGTCGCCTGGTACCCATAGTACAAGCTTTGCTTAGTTTGGGGCTAGGATGATCTGTGTGACATTGTCCCCAGATATATTATATTATATTATGTATGTACTTGCAAAAACACTTTCTATTTACATACATTTACCTACTTATATTTAGACGAGTCAAATTTGCATCATCATATCGAATGACTTCGACTGTTGGACAAAGGCTTACCCAAAAGATTTCCACAATAAATAAAAAAAAAAAAGGTTTTTATTCACGTAGACTTTAAAAAAGCGCTTGTAAATAGTCAGAACATGTTTGTAGTAATATAGTTGTATACATTAGATATTATTTCTAGTAACATAGATATTTAGGTACATCTTGTATAAAAACATTTATAAAATTTATTTTATTACAGAAATGATATTTAGCTAGCTCGTATCAAGTTATTGTCATGAGATTATGTTTAATTATCTAGTGTATCCATCATTTGGCTGGATATGCTGTAATCGCCACGCTTGGAAAGGGGTTTTTTGATCGCGGTATGATGGTCATAGTACACAGAAAACACCGCTGCCCGTGGGAGATATTCTTTCGGGTAGACTTCTCCGCTCTTACGGGATGAAATAGGGTAGTGATGTTCTTTGGCATTAACACACATATAACACACATATCAATATTTAATGTTATTTAATCATACAATCAATATTTCTAAGCACTGCTTTTCATTTCTAAATTACCTTTACACAAAAAACTGCAAATACAAATAATAAATTACATGGCAAGGCCAATTTGTATACAATACTAGCTGTGCCCGCGACTACGTCCGCGTGTTAATTAGTTTTCTTTTAGTTTTTAGTAAAATAAACTTTTTCTAAAATAAAAGTAGCCTAAGTTACTCCTTATTACACCAGCTACCTGCCAATAAAAGTTCCGTCAAAATCGGTCCAGCCATTTCAGAGATTAGCCGGAACCTACAGACAGACAGACAGACAAAAATTGTAAAAATTTTTGTGTATGTACCGTATATATATTCATATTTATGTAGTCAAAACCGGTTATTTCAATATTACAAACAGACACTCCAATTTTATTTATTTGTATATAGTATAGATAAATACTGCTGATGACAACTTACAATCGAATCTAGAATTCGCTTATTAAAAATCACTTATAAATAATACAACACACATTATCATTTTAGAATCGGTGAATACTTCGTTACTACATCAAAACAACAAATTAAAAAAAAAAATCTAACTCTTTATCAAATACTGACTTGACGGGCCGGTTGACGTGGTTGGTAGATCACGTTGGTAGAACATCGATTTCTTAAATGGCGTTTAAATAAATATAGGTTAAAAAT
The DNA here is from genome assembly GCA_951640165.1 of Pseudoips prasinana. NCBI lineage: Eukaryota > Metazoa > Arthropoda > Insecta > Lepidoptera > Nolidae > Pseudoips > Pseudoips prasinana. The sequence continues at coordinate 8,551,301 of OX621236.1, forward strand.
ACTTAATCAATCGTTAAATCGGCTTCGACTTTGACAATCGATTCCGGACCATTTATGACGTCACATTTCACGGTCATGGAAGCCGATTTAAAGATTGATTAAGTCATTTTTAACCTTTATATATTTGAACGCCATTTAAGAAATCGGTGTTCGGCGACTTAGCCGGTAGAGCCGCAGGTCGTGGGCTCGATCCCCACCCAGTACAGATATTTGTGTGCATGAACATGTCTGTTTGTCCTGAGTACGGATGAAATTATCTATATAAGTATGTTTTTACAAAAGAAAAGTAGGTAGTATATGTAATAAGTATGTATATTAGTTATCTGGTATCCATAGTAGGTACAAGCTGTGCTTAGTTTGGGATCAGATGGCCGTCTGTGAATAATGTCCCGGGATATTTTTAATATAATATCAGCCATACCATAATTGGGTGCTGCACTGGATTTGTAAGCCACTTAAAACAGAATGTATTTAGTGTGATAGCAATATACATTGTGTGGCGCAGCAACTGAGTCCCGCGCCGGACAACTATTTGTGACCCATAAATAGTTGTTCTGAGTCTGGATGTAATTTGTGTCCGTCTATTATATGTTTGTAAAGTACCCCGCGACACAGGGATTCGATTGCCTAGTGCGGGCGTTGTCATATAACAAAATTTCCATTGACAACATTTACTTTCTAAAAGTAGGCGTTTACGTGAATCTCTTCAACTTGCCATTAACACAGTAAACCGACTTGTAATTATTGATGACACGGTTATTTGCTTACTTGTGTGAAAAAAATCAAGTGAACTTTCATCAATTGTCCCTTTTCACTGAAGTATCTACGCTGGGTTCTTTACAACATTTTCGATGAATTCCTTAAGATTTGGGCCGCGCCGCCGCCGCGCCGTTTCGACCTATACCTATATGTATATGTACAGTAAAACGGCTCACGGTCTTATTATTAGCATAGCAATATCTTCCAGAAAAGAAGAAAGAAATCAAATACTTACTTACTTATGAATTGTATAAAAATAAGGGTGTCTACATTATCTATGTGAAGACGCCATATTGTTTTGATTTATATAGGAGTATGGCGGCGATGTGCTTGGCGTGTTCCGGATCTAGTAAGCATACCTACATAGAATATGGTAACCGCTTATTTGCATGCTTTTTAATATAATTAATTTCTATTACAGTGTTATAATAATGTACATTAATTTGTTTTATAATAATAAAGATTATACATAGATGTGTCATATTTAGGAAAAGTCAGAAAAAAAATTCAAACTACTTTTATTTCTCCCTCAGACAATCCCCCACGTTGCTGCATACTCAGCAAGCGTTCTTTCCAAAGTCTTACTTATTTACAATTTATATGGATTCACTCATAATTGTTCCATGATCTTCCTAATGTCCGTTAGGAACTATTCATCCGTCTTCTCAAGCAACATACCTTTTGTTCAGCAATCGATACTTACATTTTCTAAGTTTTTTTTGGGTAATTCAACTACAGTATATTCGGCAATCAAAACCATGTATTTTTGCTGGCCTTCAATTATCATTGAATAGGTTAATCAACAATCCGAGTAAGTACATCCATTTATTTCACTCAACGTTTAATAGATCAACAGAAAAAAAAAAGATATAACTGAAAACCAACGAAGTCAAAGACAAATCGCCTTGAGCCATAAACATTACATCGCTTATGTATTGGCTTTTTAATTCACTGAGGCAGAGACAATATAGCAACGCGTCGTTTTTTTTTGTAGCGAAGCGTTGTTGACATTGTTGTAACTTACAGTCTTTTGAATGTTTAGCATTGCTTTGCAGAATATTTTCTTTTATAGTAGGTTTATCTGCTTACGACTTTTTATTTAAATTAAATTCGCTTGTCTGCTTATTTCTTATCGACGAAAACTTTATTCAATAAAAAGATTGATTTGACATAGCAGTTTATACAATCTGTAAAATACAAGAATGGTACTTACGGGTGTTAAATATTTCCATTAGACTGAACTCTTGCGCAAAATAAATTGGGTAATTAATAGAAGTTGTTAGTGCCGAGACTATCTCACTCTCTCTATATGACAACGTGTAAAATAAATAACCATAATGTACTCTACAAAACCGAGGGTTCTCATGGTCCTATTTCTTTCTACGAAACTAATAGATTTAATAATTATTACTTTTTAAAACATACCAACTTTATTCGTCAGCAGTATCGTGTTCAACCGAAGATAATGAGGTCCTGGGTTCAAATTCCGGGTCGGGCTAAAATGTGATTTTTGGGAATTATCTGTCAAGATAATTTCTCAATATCAGTCCGACATCTGAGAGTTGGCGGTATCACACTCCCGTGCCTCGGAGAGCACGTAAAGCATTCCGTCCTGTACCTGACCTCTTTCCGGTTGTTACGTCATAGTCGTCCCATCGGATCATGAGATTAATGGAAGACGTGGTCGTTTATAATGGGCCTCAAAAGAATTTAATTTCATATAAAACATCGAAATGCGCGAGTGAGATAGCTGCGCCCTGAAATATGGGTCTTAAAGAGGTCAGGCGCTTGCCTCATTTACGTGCAAAGTTAGGCTCTAAGAAAACCAGCGTTCCCTTAGAGGTTCTCTGTATGATTAAAGAACTTAAGCATTAATTAAATTTTAATTTTATAGCATTATTCGCAATGCAAAGCGATATTCTAATCTCAAACATGGGAAATAATAAATTTAATCGTCGGGCGGGTAAATTAAAATATTAATAATAATTTCCTGGGACATTATTCACACACGGTCATCTGATCCCAAACTAAGCAGAGCTTGTAGTATAGAAACCAGATAACTGATATATTAGGTCTTTACCTATGAAATTGCCGTTCTGCAGTACTGGCCATTTCAAATCAAAATAATTTTTGTTTGGCTAAGAATTCTAATTTCAAATTAATTTTATTTTAAAAACATGGATTCTTTTTTCCAAAAGTAGTCATTTCTTTATTGATTAGTGTTACATTTTCATCGCATTTCAATCTTTTTCGTCATCATGGATACGTTAAAAATTCGAGTAATTATGGAATATGAGTACCGTCGTGGCAGCAACGCGGCACAAGCGGCACGCAACATCAACGACGTTTACGGAGCTAACACTACAAACCAACGCACCACCTGTTATTGGTTTGCTCGCTTCCGTTCTGGAAATTTCGACCTGAAAAATGAACCTCGCGGTCGTCCGAAGACTTTGGTCGACAATGACGAATTAAAGGCGGTTGTGGAAGCTGATGATACACAATCTACGGCTGAATTAGCAGCAGCTTTCGACGTTAGCGTCAAAACAATATTGGTCCATTTGCGTCAAATTGGCAAGGTAAAAAAGCTTGACAAATGGGTGCCCCACGAACTCAATGATCGCCAGCGCGAAGTACGCGTCGAGACGTGCCTTGCACTGCTCAACAGACACACAAATGAAGGAATTTTGAACCGCATTGTTACCTGCGATGAAAAATGGATTCTGTTTGATAACCGCAAGCGCTCAGCAAGTTGGTTGGATCCTGGTTCAGCACCTAAACAATGCCCTAAACGAAAACTTACCCCTAGAAAAGTGATGGTCACTGTTTGGTGGTCTAGCGCCGGTGTGATTCATCACAGCTTCTTACCAAACGGGGTGAGCATTACTGCAGATGTGTACTGTGAAGAACTGAGCACAATGATGGAGAAGCTGGCGCATCTCCAACCAGCATTGGTCAATCGCTCGTCTCCGCTGCTCCTGCACGACAACGCGCGACCTCATACTGCACAGCAGACGGTCTCCAAGTTGCAAGAACTGGGGTTGGAAGCTCTCCGTCATCCGCCCTACTCACCAGACCTTGCGCCTACAGACTACTACTTTTTCCAGAATTTGGATAACTTCTTGGCGGGAAAAAAATTCAATACCCGAGAGGCAGTACAAAATGCCTTTGAAGAATTTGTTGCCTCCCGTCCAGCTGATTTCTTTAAGAAGGGCATCAATAAACTGCCACTGCGATGGCAAAGATGCATTGATTGCATGGGTGATTACTTCGATTAATACAAATAAAAAAATTCATGAAAAAAATTCGTTTAAATTTTTTCATACAAAACGGCAATTTCATAGGTAAAGACCTATTATAATAATAATACAAAAGGCTGCAATAATGGGAACGGCACGCATTGTGAGGAGGTTCCTTACTCTGTCGCCCTGACCACCGGCGGCCTAGGGCGTCAAACCTCGCCGCTGGAGGACCTCTATTTTTTACATATTTATTTATATAAATTGTTTTCTTTTTTGTTTCAATTTTATAGATATAAATATCTTAAAAATAAGAACTTTAAATAAATAATTTGGAATAATAATATAATAATAAAACGTTTATTTCAAGTTTTAAAAAACTCATAATTGTAAGTAAAACTTAGCCTAGGTGTTAGTAATAAAATATAATATTATTTCCATTCCGCCGCTACGATATGCATGTCGCAGCACCTCCTTATAAACGGACAGTCAATCTTGTCCGCTATCATTTTCAGCACTATGTTGGAACTAGCTCGCACCCTGCGCACCAGCGCTGTGCCGCGCTTGCGTATTGTTGTATAAAAACAATCAGTTCGCGCTTCGGCGAACATAGCTGAGGCACTGCAGTAGCGAGGTAGTCCCAACATAGCCCTGAATGCATTGTTGAACTGTACGCAAAGAGCACTGTAGGATTTTAAAGTGAACTTGATCCATAGACTGCAGGTGTACAGTGAAGTACAATATAAATACTACATATACTTTTTCTTTTTGTTAATACATACTTATATAGATAATTACACCCAGACTTAAGGCAAACAGACATGTTCATGCACACAAATATCTGTGCCGGGTGGGAATCGAACCCACCACCTGCGGCGTCAAAGGCAGCGTATCTACCAACCACGCCAACAGGCCCGTCATTAATAAATTTGAAGAATTATTCGCTATGCACACCGTTAATCTAATCTCAAATACAAGATTTCCCATTTTTGAGATTAAGAATTTAAACTATAACCAAGACTAATTATAATTGTTTAAAATAGCTATAGTATTTTTTTTATGTAAAATAGGATGGCAAACAAGCACGTGGGTCACCGATCACCGCCGCCCATGGACACTCGCAACAACAGAGGAGCCGTTGCCGGCCTTTAAGAAAAGAATAGGCTCGCTTCTTCAGTGATAAATTAATAATAAAAATACCCGTAGTCTTCTGATTCATACATAATACCGCAAATATTTTTAGATTTAAGCACTTTATTTTCTCAAAAAGAAATACATTTCACTTATATGAGAAAACAACATTTCTAAATCAGTTAAGTTAGGGCGACGAGACAGTTCATGTCGAAATTATAGAAAGAACAAGTTTTACTATTTTATATCCTCAAAAATGTGTTTTTTTAAAGCTTTATTAAAGGTATATATGGACTTCTGGTCTTTTACATGTTTAGGAAATTTATTGTAAAGCTGTGCTCCTTCATACAGTATAGTACTTTTCCCTAAGTTTGTCCGAGGGGCCTGAAGGGCTATATTATTTGCTTGTCTAGTTCTGTACCTTTTTTGAGTGCATGATTTTTTGGAAAACGTGATTTGTGTATGTATATTTTTATTTAATATTTTGTGTACAAGTAAACATTATTATATCTATATATTTGTGAAATATTCATTATCTTTGTGTCTTTGTAAACTTTAAGTGTAGGCGTGCGATACTTATATTTAAAAAGGACTTTAATAATTTTATTTTGAGCTCTTTGCAAGATGCTTAGGTTAGATTTGTAAGTAGAACCATATATCTCTATAAGGTATTCTAAATGGGGTTTCACCATGGAGTTATAGATTACATAGCAAACTTTTGGGGGAAGACAACGTACAATGCCACGCAATGCGTCTGTTAAGGCTGAGAGTTTATTTTTAAAAGTTGACATCGGTTACCTTACCTGGCGTCGTCTTCATCAAATAAGGTTTCTAGAACATTGACCGCAATGCATTTACAAATTACCCAACTCCCAGTGGTATGCAGCGGAGCCGTCATTATCGTCCAAATGGCTACCTTAATGGACTGACGGCACCCTCCAGTATATAAAAACACTTGCCGGGTGTCAGCGATGGCTTAACGCAAACTGATGCCAGCTTAAGTCAAATTAATAAAAGTTAAAAATGAGTTAATTAATCGACGTTGAAAATCGATCTCGGACCATTTATGACATCACAAGTGCTCATGGAAGCCGATTTAACGATTAATTTAATTTTTAACTTTTATTTATTTGAATGCCGATCACTATCCCGATGTTCGGCGACTTAGCCGGTAGCACCCAGGACAGATATTTGTCTGGATGAACATGTCTGTTTTGTCCTGAGTTTGGGTGTAATTATCTATATAAGTATGTATTTACAAATGAATAGTAGTATATGTAATGTGTCTGTTATCTGGTTTCCATAGTAGGTACACGTTATGCTTATTTTTCCCAAACTAAGGGAAAGCCTTTGGGAAAATTAAGCAGAACTTTAACAATGGAAACCAGGGGCAGTGTGTGAATAATGTCCCAGGATATTGTTATTATTATTTATTCTAATGGAATAGCCACGATATATTTGCCGCATAGATTAAATACGTACCGTTAATCTCCAGAAATATATTCGCGTTAGGTATATGGCGTGATGGTGAGATTGATTGTGATAAATAATTATTTAAGCGTGAGACTAGGTGCTCCGTAGACCGAGCCACACACCTTTTATCATAGAAACTGGTACTTCACTATGTTTAAACAGTTCCTGAATATATTATTTAAATTGCTATAAACAGTTGCGAGATGTATTCATTTTCATTTCGGTGTTTTAAGTCAATCCGTTTGCAGCGCATTTTATACTCTGGACATCCATTCGCCCGCGCCCGCCGTGTCTATAATAATAATATCTAATATAATAATATTATCTAGGGACAATGTCACACAGATCATCCTAGCCCCAAACTAAGTAAAGCTTGTACAATGGGTACCAGGTGACGATGTACGTACTTATATAGATAGATAAATACTTAAATACATAGAAAATATCCATGACTCCGAAACAAATGTTCGTGCTCATCACACAAATATTTGCACTTACCGCGATTCGAACCCAGGACCACCAGCTTCGTAGGCAGGAGCACTACCAACTAGGCTACGGTGACTATGCATGTCTATGCGTAATGTCTGTCATTGCCTGACATAGGGTTGTCATTGGGGTTTTCCTGCGTTTTTAATACACTTAATATTAATTATTTTTATTTTGTAACGATTAGCTGTTCCTCTTAATACAGATAATATTGTTTTTGTTAGTGGAATCTCTCTCCCCGAAGAGTTCTGGCGACCACACTCACAGCCAGGACCACAAGAATAATAATAATGTTATTAATAATGCCTGGAATGTATTATGTAAGGTAAAGGTGATTTCAAAGACAAGCTACTCGTAGAACAAAAGAAGGCTACGTATCATATTTTTTCTTTGTTATTTCTTGGTACAGGAAATTTGCATCGCACCTATGCGTCGCAGGAAGCATTCGATTGAGGGCGCGTCGCACAGTCCCACGCGCAGTGTCAATATCAGTGACACGCGTCACTTCATCGGCTCCAGTGTAGAGCTTCCTTATCCGCCATAGTCGCCAATATAATGGTGGAGAGTTCTCCTCTTTCAAGAGGACTAGGTCGTCGAGCTTCAGGTTTTCAACCTTTGTGCGCCACTTCGTTCTCGTCTGCAGCTCGGTGATGTACTCGTGACTCCAGCGTTGCCAAAAGTGCTGCTTGATCTGCTCGATCCGCTGGAATGCGTCCTTCAGTTGCAATAAATAATGGTCTCAATATAGCAAATTATGCAGCATTTTTGTCTTTTAGTCATATTCAAAGTCAAGTTAGGTCCGTCACAGTCAAGTCAAAGTCCTGCCCCAGTAAAGCAGTGGACACTTTACTAGAGGGCTATGGAATTTTTGAATAAATATGGGAAATCACATTTCACGGCAATATCGCACTTTCCTCCAACATATTTACAAAAAAAAAAATGATTTTACACCAATTAAAAAAAATATGACAATTTCCCTATGTTTCTTCTTCCGCATTTGCACCAAAACTCGCTTTGCTATGAACCTGTTACTACCCTAAATGTTGCTAATGTTTACCCCTACTGTAGCTGATATGTTACTATGGACATGTTGGTATTCAACCCCTAAAAGTATCGTTTTTATTTAACTAATTACATAGGTTAGTTGTATTATGATTAATATAGGTCTTATATTATGTCTTGTAGCTATTTTATTTTATTTTATTTTAAAATAAAACAGCTACAAGACATTGGTCATCGCCAGCTGTAAAAAGCAAACACTATGGTGCGGAGTTTTGGCGCCAACGCGGAAAAGGACGCATCGAGGCTATGTTTTATTTTCAAAAACTGGTGTAAATTCGAGTTTATGTGGAAATATGGTGGAATTCTAGACATAACATCTTCGACAACGTACACAAGTGGAGGAAAGTGCGATATTGCCGTGAATTGTGATTTCCCGTGTTGAAACCAAAACTCCATAGAAGCCTCTAGTAAAGTCTCCACTGCTTTACTGGGGTAGGACTATGACTTGACTGTGACGGACGTGACGGACATGACTGACTGACTTTGAAATATAAATATTACAACTGAAGACGAGGCGGTATGGTCACAGATCTTAGCTTGCCCAAAGAGGGCGAAAAAATTAAAAAAAAAACACTATGGTGCAAGTTTGTGGCTGTCCTTCGCACTCTGTTTTATCGAAGTATGTGCTTGAATTACAGGGACCCAGAGCCATTGGTCGGTACAAACCATGTAATTGACTACGGTCTTACTTAATTAGTAGTGGGTTTCAGATAATAGAGAACATTTCCGGGAACAAACATAGAACGTTGTTTCTGGGTGTGAGTGTTACATTACCGGGTTAAAATTAATCTTTGCATTAATGCTGAGTAAAGAGTGGTAGAGACATAAAACACTCGAATAATTAATATTTCGAATATAATAATAAAGAAATATTTAAATTGCTATTTAAAAAATCTTACAACTTTTGTTAATATATCCTAAGCTTATTTGGCAGAGTTAATTCTTAAATCAGTAATTATTATTGTAATAGAAGGAATAAGAAATATCCGGAGAATTATCCTTTTACGTTGAAACTTACTCCATTTGAAGTCCGTTTCAATTATTTCTGTTTAAGTATTATACTTTAAAAATATTGGAATTATAGAAATATTGGATGAAACAACTAATAAATAAATATCTTTGGGCAAATAACTCACTGCCATTTGATCCCAAACTAGGTAGAGCCTGTAATTTGGCAACCATACAACTGACATATCTTCTTTATAAGAATAAAAGCATATATTTAAACATATAAAAAAGTGAGTGGTGCATATCCTCGTCAAGACATATAAAAACAATCGCCAAGAAAATCAAATGTGACAACAAAGATTAGGAAACAAACAACTGCTTGTTTTCTTACTTTAACCAACTTCTGCTCGTTCCTTAAACTTAACTAAATCCAATATATTAAAAGTTATCGTTTGTGTAGCAGAATCCCATAAGCTCATAGAATGCTTCCGCGGCTTACCATTCATTTCAGTTCAGAATTCGAACTCATTCACTCTTTAAATGAGTCTCATTGTTAGAGAAATACGCTTCAATTTAGAACGAACCATTTTTGAATATGGAACTGAAAGGGTAATGTTCGGTAGGTAGGGGGCGACTTTACTCATAACCTTAAATCATGTCTGCTGGTCTGTTATTTTTCTCGTCGTGGGCATACATAAAACTGGAGATCGGTACATTTGGTGTTAAATCGCCCTTGTAGAAAGGGTTATGGCACATTTGCATGAAAATCACTCTTGTGAGGACTGTGTGACCTTGACTCAGATTTTGATACATTTGTTTACTTTGCCAGTTGTTAAATAAGTTTTTACTGAGTACAAAAATAAGAGGAAGCGATCTATTCGTTTGTTTTTTATACATCATCACAACAGCTGAAAGAAGTCCACTGCTGAACAAAAGCCTCCCCAAGAAAAATCTTGGGGGGATATGCCATAATTGCAACGTTTAGCAGACGGGTTGGCGATCGCAGTATGATGATCAAAGTAATCAGAAAGAAGCTACTGCCGTCTTCTGGCAGATATTCCCTCGGGTCGACTTCTACGCCCCCCACAGGATGAAATGGGGTGATGATATTCTGATAATTACCACCGTCACCACACAGCCAATTTGTTTTTTACACAAAGTGTAGTTACCTAATATAAATAGTGGACGACAAATAAGGAACTTTATTTTCCCATGAAATGGAACAACGTATAGAACGTACTTAAACTTTTTGAGTCCGATTCAATTCGAGTGTCATATAAATTATTCGACTTCAGAAGTGGGGAAGGTTTCCGCACAGGGCAACTATTTGTGTGATCCATAAGCACTTGTTTTGAGTCAGAGTGTGCTATGTTCTCTTCAATTTCATGACTAATGTAACATAGTTTCATGCAAGGCTAGAGTAAACAGGTATTTTACGGGTACGCACGGTCTACCTTCCACCAGATCCTTATTTACAATCTGAAGCTCTACCGGCTATGTCGCCGAACATCGATTTTATAAATGGTGTTCAAATAAATAAAGGTTAAAAATGACTTAATCAATCGTTAAATCGGCTTCAACGTTGTAAATCGATTCCAGACCATTTATGACGTCACATGTGCTCATGGAAGCCGATTTAAAAATTGATTAAGTCATGTTTATACCTTTATTTATTTGAACGCCATTTAAGAAATCGATGTTCGGCGACTTAGCTGGTAGAGCCCCTGATGCGATCGTGGTCAAAACAAGTATAAAAAAAAAACTTAAATGGATTTTCAAAAGATGGTTCTGTATTTGGAAAGAGGCATTTGAGGAATGATTTCACTTATGAGATCTACGAGTAAATAGATCTTTACCTAAAGTTCGGCCACCGATATAATTCGCTCCTTACAGGTGGTGAAATGCAACTAAAATGATCTATCTATAAATAAATAAATTATATTGGTCAATGTTACCAATTAAAAGTAAGCAACATCTGTTGCATCGGCAAGTAGGTACCATAATCACAACCCAATTCGGTTTTTTTAGTTTATGTAAGAAAACGATGTCGAAGTACATCGTGTTTTGGAACGAAGTTCCTTATCGCGCGTTGTGAAAGGGGGCTAGACGGAACAAATTCTTACGAAAAATTGTCACGACACTTTTTGCAGCTGTGCGGCGTGCGCATGTTTCTCTGTCTGTCTCTCTTTCTCTCTCTCTCTCTCTCTCTTATAGTAAGCAAGCTAGATATTTTCATTTCTATTACGCATTGAACAGTGTGGTGTCGCGACGATTATTTTTGTTGAGTGTATACAGGTTTTTTGTACATAATAAATAACTTCGTTCCATCCGGGTGTCCCTTGACACCTCTCATTATTATTTATCAAGGTTTAGAACATACATCTACGCGTGAAGCAAAACGGTTTTTTTTTCATAAAATATAAAACCTCTACCTATACAATAGATAATAAATTAAAATTGAACGACGCGCGACTACGTAAGTACTCTTTATTCTGTGGCGCGACGCAGTAAATGAAGGAAAACGATCTACAGGAATTTCTAGCCATGCTCAATGATCCAAGGTAATTACATTTTTTCTTAGAAAAACACTTTGTTGTATTGTAGATATAATTATTGCATAAAGTAATCTAGTTTATAACCCCTACCACAAAGGTGAGGTTAGGTTAGCAAGTTACAAAATTGGCGTTCAAGCATACGGCCCTCCTGGGGCTCTACCGACTAAGTCGCCGAACATCGATTTCTTAAATGGCGTTCAAATAAATAAAGGTTAGAAATGACTTAATCAATCGTTAAATCGGCTCCCACGAGCACATGTGACGTCATAAATGGTCCCAAATCGATTCTGAACGTTGAAGTTGATTTAACGATTGATTAAGTGATTTTATTTATTTGAACGCCATTTAAGAAATCGATGTTCGGCGAGTTAACCGGTAGAGGCTCTGATGGTAAGCGGCTTGGGATCCTGCTTTCAGATACTCCGGTTTTTCTGGCTAGCTCTCTTTCTTTATCGTATGGGCAGTGGTTACCCTGGTGTCAGAGTTGTTCAAGCCGCCCAGTAGGCCACTGACATGGCTTGTCGACTGTTGTCTAATGACAACAACCGGGACCGGCAGCTTAACGTGCCCTCCGAAGCACGGAGACGCTCAGAAATTAAACCACTTTAACGGTCACCCATCCCTGGACTGACTGTACCTAGTTGCTTTACCTCGCCAATCAGTTACGGACCAAAGAGTGCAATTAGCCATGATATTTATGAACTAGTGCTTAGGCTTACCTCGGTTTCGCAGGGGTAGAAAGATAAATTTATATTAGTGCTTTACGTGCCCTTCGAAACACGGGTGAGAAACACCTCCAATTTCACTATTTCATCGGAAAAGTACCTATTCGGTTAAAATCTATACATATAATAAAATCGTAGGAAAGTCAAAACTGTACGTTGAATATTTTTTTAAAAGGATGCTTAGGGCGGGATCTACAATCGATATCGAAGCCAAAAATATAATTTTTAGAATTTTTGTCTGTGGGTCTGTTTTTCTGTATGTATGTCCAGGCTAAGCTAAAAAAGTACTGCATGGATTTACTTCAAATTTTGCATATATATTACTAAGAGGTCGGGTCAACATATAGGCTACATATTATCACGCTATCACCTACGGGGGAGGAGCTGTGATAATATATAAAATTTAACGCGGGTAAAACCGCGGGGCACAGCTAGTACTCCTATAATTCTGTACGAATTACAAGCGGTTAATAATAATAATATCTAGGGACAATGTCACACAGATCATCCTAGCCCCAAACTAAGCAAAGCTTGTACTATGGGTACCAGGCGACTATATACATACTCATATAGATAGATAAATACTTAAATACATAGAAAACATCCATGACGCGGAAACAAATATTCGTACTCATCACACAAATATTTGCACTTACCGGGATTCGAACTTAGGACCACCAGCTTCGTAGGAAGGAGCACTACCAACTAGGCTACGGTGACCGCCGAAACCGGTTACTAAGCTAACACAGAAAAAAATAATTTCAGATGTTAAGCAGAACTATTATGGAAAAAAATGTTATTTTCACACAGATTGAATGCCGAAGATGTAGGAAACCACCTGCGGTTGCGCTCGTGTTATCTCTTGGATCGATGATTTTCTGGATTCCATTTACTCTTATTTCTTTTCCGTACCCCTAAAACGCATGTCCAAATGTTCGTGATAACCAGTAGAGTCTTATAACAACTACATTTGGACATTTGTAGTCTTAGTTAGGATAATCCTACTAATATTATAAACGCGAAAGTTTGTAAGTGTGGATGGATGGATGTTTGTTACTCTTTCACGTAAAAACTACTGAAAGGATTTTAATGAAACTTTACAATAATATAGCTTATACATCAGAATAACACATAGGCTACATTTATAAAGATATTGTGTGAATTGTCCGATGACGATAAGTGTCTAGTAAGTAGGAAAAATCTACCATCTGCGAGCTATTCCGGCGTGCACTACCAAAACCGCTAGAGGTACACATCCTACCAATATTATAAATGCGAAAGTTTGTGAGTATAGATGTATGGATGTACCTATGTTTGTTACTCTTTTACGCCAAAACTACTTTAACGCGGGTGAGCCCGCGGGGCACAGCTAGTAATATAAAATTTCTGTTTGTTATTTTATTTATAAATTACACAGTCTTCGTTACCTCAATAGAAACATTGTTCTTAGAAAAAGGTCCTTATTATTTAACTATTAAGATACACCATTTTACTACCACATGACCAATGTCGCGCTAAACAGCCATTTTCCGCCTCCGGCTTTTGAAACTGGATATCTAAATACTTACCAAAATTTAAATGGAAATGTTTACGTGAGGGAGTATTAAGTACATAATCCTTAAAAGGCAATTAAAATGCTAATTTACATAGCCCATTGTCCCTTTTCTTTAATCATAACAAAATTGGTCATAAAGGTAATTTAACTGACATCAAAGGAGACCACAAATTATTTTCCTTAATTTTTGTTCAAGTTCCATAGACGTTCAAATATTTTTTTAAATTGTATTGGTTTATTGACTGCTTTGATTATTAAAAGAGCAAATTTCTTAATAACTGGATTGCACATTTAGCGCTGTGGTAAGCTTGAGGTATCTGGTCGCCTCGCCAGAAAATTCTGGGTCACTCCCGGCATAGGCCAACTATTAGTGTCTATTATTATTATTTATATATTCTGATTATTATTATATTGCAAGTAAAGTAAGTTGACTAAGATATAATATTTATTTTTGTTGTTTGTTTCTGTAATATAAAAATACACGGCTAATACAACTTAAAAGCATAAACATTACGATATAATAGTAGGCCCCGTTTTGTCGTTATCGCAACAATACGGACTACGACTTTTTGTAATTTGCCAATCAATGCATGTGTTTGCAGTTAAAAAATAACCGGCCAAGTGCGAGTCGGACTCGCCCATGAAGGGTTCCGTAGCAGCATGTATTTCAGTTGATTAAATGAAAGCAAATTGCGGTTTACGATTTATGACGTATTAAAAAAAACTACTTGTTAGATCTCGTTCAAACCAATTTTCGTTGTTAGTTTGCATGGTAATGTACATCATATATTTTTTTTAGTTTTATCATTCTCTTATTTTAGAAGTTACAGGGGGGGGGGGGGGGGGGAACTCTTTTTAGCACTTTGGAATTGTCTCTCGCGCAAACTATTCATTTTAGAAAAAAATGATATTAGAAACCTCAATATCATTTTTGAAGACCTATCCATAGACACTCCACATGTATGGGTACGATGAAAAATAAATTTTTGAGTTTCAGTTCTATGTATGGGGACCCCCCAAAATTATTGTTCTTTTTCTATTTTTCTGTAAAAATCTTATCGCGGTTCACCGAATACATCTATTTACCAAGTTTCAACAGTACAGTTCTTATAGTTTCGGAAAAAAGTGGCTGTGACATACGGACCGACAGACATACAGACAGACAGACATGACGAATCTATAAGGGTTCCGTTTTTACCATTTGGCTACGGAACCCTAAAAATACATACAAAATTATCCTAAGTCTACTATTATGGACTCTATACTTAAAGATAGCCAAAGCAAATGTACCTATTTGTTGATGATTACTGAGCTAGAGGTCGCGTCCCACTGAGGACTATTTTTTTACGATTATTTATTCGACTTTGGGGTAATCTATACATATAATAAATCTGTAGAAAAATCATTTTTGTACATCAAAAGAAAATCCAAAAAAAAATAGCCAGGGTATTAAAGGACAACCAATAGAACCCATTTCCAGCATTTTTAGAATTTTTGTCTGTTTGTCTGTTTGTCTGTTTATATGTTCGGGTATCACGTAAAATATACGAAAGCAATGTAGATAACTTTTATACACAACGATTGAGTGTAACTTGAGGTAACATTTAGTTTTTGTTTTATTGCAATCGGTTCAGTCTATCAAAAGATATTAGATTTTAAAGTAATCATGGAGAAAAATAACACACATTTCGGTACTTCAAGATGAACTAATGTTTATAGTTGAACTAAACTGTCCGATAGATGTCATTGTGCATATTATGACATCTCTTTTTTGAATGAACTAGGTTGATAGTTGATTTTTGTTTCGATAGATGTCGTTGTGTATTTCTTTTGACTCGCGGTGTTAAGATTTGCCCGTGTTTGCTGATTGCATGAGTTACGTAGGGTTTTGAATGTTCTGAATTGTTTAGAAATAAGGTCTTGGTTGCCTAGAAGTATGTCGTTGTCCAAAATTGGTTATTAAAAATCTGTTTTCTTTGGGCAAATTGAATTATGTAGAAGGTTGGATTTGTTATAATTTAATTTTAAATTATTGATAGTTGATTTTTATTTCGATACATGTCGTTGTGCTTGATAGTTGATTTTTATTTCGATAGATGTCGTTGTGCATTGCTTTTGACCCGCGGTGTTTAGATTTGCCCATGTTTGCTAATTGCATGAGTTACGTAGGGCTATGATGTATGTCTTGGTTGTATAGAAGTATGTCGTTGTCCAAAATTGGTTATTAAAATATTCTGTTTTCTTTGGGAAAATTGTAATTTTGTACAAGGTTGGATTTGTTATAATTTAATTTAAAATTATAATGTCAATCGATCGAAAGTTGGTGCTGTAGATTCGTTTGTAACGCGAATGTACAGACGATTCGAATTTTATTGAGCCTGTCCGATTGAATGTATTTGAATGTAGTAAATTAACCCGGTCGCTCATAATTTTCTCAGCACAAATCTATATACCTACCTATGTAAAAGAGGAAACTGACTGACTGACATATCAACGCACAGCCTGAACGGCTGGGGTTAGAGACTTGAAATTTTGCCGGTAGGTACTTTTTATGACGTATGCATTCACTAAGGAAGGGGTTTTTGGAAATACTAACCCTAAGGGGGTAAAACAGAAAATGAAAGATTATATGAAAATCCGTGATTTTTTGAAGTTAAAGGCATTGAAACTTATATTTAGTAGTTCAGCTAAAAATAAAATATTTAGAATTTTTGGAAATTCCACCCCAAGTGCGTAAAATAGGGGATGTATGAAAAGTGTATAATTTTTTAAGTGAAAAGCATGAAAATTGGTATTTGGCCTTTCCGTTAAAAATAAAAAATATGTATCTCAGGATTTTAGGAATTTCCAACCCTAAGGGCTCATAATAGGGGATGTATGTTGCGTGTGGGTATACCTGTAATGGTTCTGAGGAATTTGAAACCACCTAAACTTTGCAACGGCACGAGGCTTCAAGTCAAAACTTTGCATTGTGTTATTGAGTCTACAATTATGCCTGGATCCGCCCAGGGAGAAACAGTGTTCGTGTCACGTATTCCGTTAGTGCCAAATGATCTCCCTTTTCAGTTTAAAATACTGTAGTTCCCTATAAAAGTGTGTGTCGCGATAACCATCAACAAATCGCGAAGTCAAACTCTCAAGTTAGCTGGAATTGACTTGAGGAAGGCGGGCAGGTTCACGTGGCGTGCTCACGTGTGAGTTCATCCCACAGTCTGATCCATGTAGAGCGAGGACCTACGTCTTTGGCTGAGCACCGTAAAGTGGATGATATTGAACATCCCACATACCAGGCCGCTTGCCGAGCACGCCATTTATTAGTTGGAGGTCAGCATTGGGATGACGCTCTAGCGGAAGCATGCGTGAGCGATAGTCCACATCGCTTGCGACATTTGTTTGCCATCTTATTGACCTTTTGTGCGTTATCGGGTGCTAAACAGTTATGGCAAAAGTACCATGACAAGTTTGCTGAAGATTTTATGAGACATGTACAACTAAATACTGATGGACAAATTACTACGTGAAAATTGTCACAACAGGTCCTTATTGGCTATTCAAATGATAGTTATATAGAGGCGCTCATAGCTAGATGCTCTCACCGGTCCGTAAGCGATGGGCGAGGTTAAGCAACTAGGCTCGCGGTCAGTCCATAGATGGGTGACCGACAAAGTGGTTAAATTTCTGAGCGTCTCTGTGCTTCAGAGGGCACGTTAAGCTGTCGGTCCCGGTTTTAGTCATAAGACAACAGTCGTTAAGCCATGTCAGAGGCCTATTGGGCGGCTTGAGCAACTCAGACACTAGGGTTACCACTACCCATACGATAAGCATGATATATCGTTAGAGATAGTTATAAGTATAGGAGGGAACCCGGTCAGTCAGAGGCTGCGAAAATGCACAGGAGTTTTCCAATTTATTGTTAAAAATAGGCGATGGCACATACCCCGTACAAGAAGATGGAAAAGTTATTTTGATTGGTAATCTCTGTTCTTACGTTACATCACAGCAGGAGCTAATTTCTTCTGTTTACGGAGATACCACAAACATGGGAAATCAAGCCGGTTCTTGGCTATGTCAGTGAGCTATTTTGACTCCCCACAATGACCAAGCTGCGGCAATTAATTTTAAAATATTGAGTCATGCGTTCGGTAATAGTAGAGAATATAGCTCAATAAATACATTTATGGAAGAAGATAACGCCACGCACTACCCGGTAGAATTTTTGGATTCCCTCAGCACACCCGGACTTTCAGCCCACAAAATAGTTTTAAAAATTGGTGTACCAATAATTCTAAACGGCACTCGGCTCAAAGTCACAAATCTGCAGCAAAACATTATCGAAGCTGAAATATTAACAGGTTGCGGCGCCGGTGATATTGTTTTTATTCCAAGGATACCTATAATTTCTAAAAACTTTCCTTTCTCTTTCAAACGAGTGCAATTCCCAGTCAGTCTCTGTTATGCCATGATGATTAGTAAAGCTCAGGTCCAGACATTATCCGTTGCGGGGGTGGACCTTAGTATTGGATGCTTTTCCCATGGTCAACTATACGTAGCTCTTTCACGCGTAAACAACCCCAATAAAGTTTTTGTGTACGCTCCAGATGGTTCCACAGGTAAAATAAAGAAGCACTAAATTAAATAAAAAAAAACTTTTCGGTATCCTCCCACAGCGCTTTACACTAAAAGTATACATTGTTAAGTTCCGACATCCACGCGAACGAAGTCGCGGGCACAGCTAGTTTATATAATATAAAAGGTATGTTTATCAATTGTCTGGTTGTAATGGCACATACTCTGCCTATTTAGGGCGCAAAATCACGACAGTGAGTTAATTGTGCCAAGATATACAAGGAATTAATGCTGCATTGTTTGTTGTTTTTTTTTTATTTATATATAATCACCTCAAATAAAACACATATTTCCGGACTTGTTTACCAATTTACATGCATTTTTTTATTAGATAAACTACTTGATAAATTAAAATACATTAGTTAAAACTTACGCCACAACAGGGTATAGCCAGTAAGCAAGTAATTAACAAATTTATCGAAGCCTTTACCGCCTCAATAATCCTCAATTTCCCATGAGAGTAGTAAATTTACGTTGTACTATAAATTCACACTCGGGTATCGGCTCGGTTGATCCCATGATGGTTAAAGTAAGTACATTTGTAGTAGAAAGTGTGATAGAAAGTACATAGATAATGTATATTTTTATATATAAGAGGGCAATGTTTGTTTTTATATGTGTGAGGAGGTTCCTTACGTAGGTACCCATTAAATTTAAGAAATTAAACCCGATAACGATGAGGATTTTTTGACGCTGTTTAGATTTAGTTTATTATATATCTATGTAGGTTTAATGTAGTTTTTATTTAATATTTATCTATATATCTTTAGGAACTATTAATTATTATAATGTTATTTATAAATTATAAATAAATAATCAAAGATAAAAAGATAAAGAAAGAAATTAAACAAAATTTAACCACATTTTATATGAGGTGCCAAAAATTTGTTCCGTATTTCACAAACTGCTTTAGTTTGTGAAATACGGATCAAATTTTTTGGCATCTCATATAAAATGTATCAGCTGATCCTTATTCTTGTGCTTTCATTCAAGAAGTATTCAAAAATAAGCCAAGTGCATAATTTTGGCGTGGATGGTAAACGCTTGCCTATCACGCCGTAGGTTGAGAGTTCGATTCCCACCCACGAGAAATATTTGCGTGCATGAACATGTCTGTTTGTCCTACGTTTGGGTGTAACCATCTATATAAGTATGTATTTACAAAAGATAATTATATAGGTATATGTAATATATCAGTTATCTGGTTTCCATAGTACAAGCTCTGCTTAGTTTGGGATCAGATGGCCATGTGTGAATAATGTCCCAGGATATTATTATATTATATTATTATCTGTGCAAATTGTAACTGTATAGCTATCACTGTTCATGAGATACAGCCTGGTGACAGACAGAAAAAAAGCGTGGCATCTGTTAATAATGGTTCAATCTTAGCATTGGCATACTAGTCGTATTAGCCGTGTGGGTTTCGGTGAGATAGCGTTAAAGCGTCTTAATTAGGATTAACGCACATGACGGATTTCCAGTGCTTCGTTGGTTCGATTCCCGCACTTAAAATTATTCAACTCATTTTAAAGATGTCTGAAACTTCAGATAAATTAGTATTTAAAAATACCTGCCGTCTCATTTCGCCGCAGGCCCTCTCGCCAAAGTCCACGGCCAGGTTAGATTTAGTCGGTGCGAGTCCGACATACCCACCCGCATATTTGCGGGTGGAAGGCGTAGGCATTCCTCCTACTACCTTATCAAAAAAATAGTATTAGATTAGAATATATAATGTACTAGCGGCCCGGTACGTGCTTCGCTACGTATAAGGCATAGTAATAAAAAAATGATTATTAAGTTCTTTTAATCAAACAAAAAATATTTTAAATTGCTAAAAGATGTTGATTTTACACTTTTTCAAGACTTTTATTAAATTTTCTCTACGTACAAACCGTGCCTGGACTTCCACGAATAATTTAAGACCAAAATTAGCCAAATCGGTAAAGGAGTTAATGAGTTATAACATTACAACGAAAAGTGGCATGGATTTTTATATATATAGATTGAGGTGTTTTCTGGATTCCTAAAGTTCTTACAACAGTAGGTTACGTAGTATATTAATAGCAGCCTGTGTCCCGAGGCTCAAACCCGCAAAGCTTTAAAACCAGTGTGAGGCATTATCTTTACTGATAACATTACTGGATACTGATAACACAGTTTTATTACTTGTTTGTATCTCTACCTAACAAAATAATGGATAGACACGTTTTGTTTTGTTTTATCTTTTCCATCTATCAAATATAGTACCTAAGAGGCGCTCATAGCCAGATGTGTGTGGGGAGGTTATGCAACTAAGCTCACGGTCAGCCAGTAGATGGGTGACCGCCAAAGTTGTGTAATTTCTAAGCGTCTCCGTGCGTCGGAGGGTAAGCAGTCGGTCCCGCTGTCATTAGACAACAGTCGATAAGCCGTGCCAGAGGCCTGGGCATTTAAACAACTCTGACACTAGGGTAACCACTGCCCATGCGATAAGTAAGTATATATGTTTTCTTCTATTCTATTGTAATGTTTTCTATGTATATATTTGTTCTATTGTATTTATCTATCTATATAAGTATGTATATCGTCGCCTGGTACCCATAGTACAAGCTTTGCTTAGTTTGGGGCTAGGATGATGTGTGTGACATTGTCCCCAGATATTATTATTATTATTATTATTACCTAGTCACCAAGGTGCTTAATATGGGTACCACATCGAATAGGTCCGTAAAATTTGGATAGTAGAAAAATGTATTTATAAGCATTAAAATATTTATGTACATTTCTGTGTGTTGTACCCCAAATGCCTAATTTCTATTATATACCTTATGTATATAATAAAAATATATTCCTTCTTTCTTTATTTTTTTGTTTCTTTAGCACAAACTTCTGCATACATAATCAGATATAAGCAGTTTATACAAGCGACCTTATAGTAGCTGTTTGGTTCGCACTGCTAGTCTGTGCGGCTCGGTAGTTTAAAAAAAAACTACATAATTTTTAGCACTACTTTTATTTTATTTTTAACACTACACTGTATTTAACTAATAGGGAACACTAGTAATAACTTTGTTATTTGGACTTTTACGCGATAGCCCAATGAAGGGCAGAGTGACGACCCGGAATATATTACTTCTAGTTTCCTTGCTGAAAGCCAGCCGGCAGATCTATGACCATTCCTTAGCTGGGCAGCAATTTCACCAGAGAATAATACACTGATGGAAATAGTTAAAACGCGAGTTTATATACAGTATTTACTGCTGATTTGCTGGTTGGCACTTGCGTCAATCGGCGATTATTGCAACTCAGCAGTAAACAGCGGAAATAGGGATGTAACAGCACGTTCGTGGGTTCAATTCGCAGCCGCACTTAAATTTATACAAACTTACATAATAATAATTATGTTAAAGATATCTGTACCTTAATTTTCGGTTGAACATATTTAAAATGCTAAAAAGAAAAAATGAGACCATATCTAATCATAAAAACAATCATTTAAGAAATATTTAAAAATCAGCTAATTGCAGATCGGATTCACACATGAAGGGTCCCGTACCATTATTTGGCTAAACTTGTTCTTGAGGCCAATATCAAGTCAAAATCGACATGGTTTGTTGTACGGGATTAAAAATTTATTACTTTTATTTTGTTTTTACAGCGTATTTGTTTTTTGTTATAACGGCAACTGTCTGTGAAAATTGTAACTGTATAGATAACCACGGTTCATGAGATACAGCCTGATGACATGGATATACAGACGGACAGCGGAGTCTTATTAATCGGTCGCGTTTTTACCCATTGAGTACGGAACCCAAAAATTAATAATTTCAAAAGAGTCACCTTAGCCGTATTAGCTGTGTAGGTTTCGGTGAGATGGCGTTAAAGCGTCTTCATTAGCGATTAACGCACATGGAGCCGGATACCCGTGGTTCGTTGTTTCGATTCCCACTCGCACTTAAATTTATTCAACTCATTTTATTGATGTCTAAAACTTTCGATAAATTAGTATTTAAATATACCTGCCGCCACATTTCGCGACAGATGCTATCGCCAAAAGTGGAAATTTCATCCTTTTCACCTGGGTCTCTACCGGCTAAGTCGCCGAACATCGATTTCCTAAATGGCGTTCATATAAATAAAGGTTAAAAACGACAATCGTTAAATCAGCTTCAACGTTTTTTATTTGTACAATTTTATTGATTATTTTTTAATGTTGCAATAATTTTTTAAATGTTATATTTTAAGGTATCCTCAGGCTAATAATTAATACAATATTTACGTGTTATATTTTATTTATATTCAAATTAGTAAATTTAAATTAGGTTTTTAATTCTGTGATTATTAATTATTATATTTCAAAGTTTTAGACTAATGACATAATGTTCCTGTAGATGTGGTGCTTATCTATAAGTGGTCGCTATACTTGGTTTATTTAATGTATATTTTGATTTCTTTGTGATTGTATTAGTATAAGTTGCGTTGGTGAGCCAAATAAATAAACGTTGACAATCGATTCCGGACAATTTATGCCGTCACATGTGCTCATGGAAGCCGATTTAACGATTAATTAAGTCATTTTAACCGTTATTTATTTGAACGCCATTTAAGAAATCGATGTTCGGCGACTTAAACGGTAGAGCCCCTTGATGAATGGTCATCTACCACCGTGCGTTTTACAAGAAACTTTTTGCCGAGAACTCCTCTGTGGAATCAATTAACTGCGGAGGTATTTCCGATCCGATATGACAGGGCAACTTTCAAGGAGCGAGCCTATTATTTTCTTAAAGGCCGGCAATGTACTTGCGGCTCCTCTGTTGTTGCGAGTGTCCATGGGCGTCGGTGATCACTTACCATCAGGTGACCCACTTGCGCGTTCGCCATTCTATTTTATAAATAAAAAAATATTTTACCCATGTTTTGACCAAAAACGGTAATCGTGACATAATAATAGTTACCATAGTTAGTCATATAACCTCATGGTTTTTTAAATGCGTAGGTAATGATGATTTTATTAACAGGCAGGTAATAACTACATAATTTTATGTATCATCAATAGGTTTGGCACAAAATAATGCTTTTTTATTATCATTAATATAATAATTATATCCTGGGACATTATTTACACACCGCCATCTGATCCCAAACTAAGCAGAGCTTGTAATATTGAAACCAGATATCTGTTATACTACATATACTACTTGTCTTTTGTAAATACATACTTACTCGTATATAGATAATTACACCCAGACTCAGGACAAACGGGCATGTTGATGCACACTAAATATCTTGAATTTAAAAGGGAAAAAAGAAAACGGAAACTGGATATTCTAAATCAGACTTCGAATAATTAATGCTGTTTCTCTAAATTTTTAATTAAATGTTTATTTATAACGCTGATCTCACTTCTCTAGTTTAAAAATATATATATACTTAGTGTACTTAATGTTAACCTTGTTATATTAGTGATAGTTTCTATCATAAAAATATCGATTCCTTCTGTAGAAGGAGCGATACACATAATGTAAATACTAGATATAAGAAAAATCTCAAACTGCATACTACCCGTCTCCACAAAATAAGTAACTCTTTTATGGGGCAATGTATAAGATTTTATAACAAACTTCCCAAATGATATTAGAGAATTGTCTACGAATAAGTTTAAAAGAATTATTAAAGCCAAATTGTGTAGCAGGGCATATTACAAAATTTCTGATTATATAAGTGATAAAAGTGCTTGGGATGGAGTTGTTCTGAGTCAACACACATGATTGTAATTAATCTTAAGTATATTTTATTTTTAAAAAGAATTTCTTCTGAGTTTTCTGGCAGTGTTTCTCAGTAGCTGCCACGTCATGCACTGCACGGTAGGGTAAAAAAATATGACGATTCCACATAAATGTAAAATTTTTACGGAATAAAGTTACTTTGACTTTGACTTATCTTTAATTTAAGACCAAATTTGAGGTAATATATAGTTTTTTAAGTTTTTGGTTTGTAATAATATTGTAAGTGTTGTATGCACCTATAAAGGAAAATCACACAGAACTTGTATTTAAACATGAAAATTGATTAGTTATTGTCTATGAATGCGTCGCTTTAAAGAAGATGTAATGAACATTACAATGACCTCATAACGCGTCATCGAACCTACGAGAATTCAGAACAATAAGTGGAATACTGATAACCATTATTTTCCCCAACGTTTCCTATTACGCAACTGTTAATCCTACTTAATATTATAAATGCGAAAGTTTATGACTATGGATGTATGGATGTTTATTACACTTTCAGGCAAACTATTGAACGGATTTTGATGTAATTTTGTAGTCATATCCTTCTAATATGTATACATATAATAAAATCGTAGGAAAGTCAAAACTGTACATTATATATTTTTTTAAAAAGGATACATGGGCCGTGATCTACAATTGATATCGAATCCAAAAATATCGTTTTTAGAATTTTTGTCTGTATGTATGTCCGGGCTAAACTCAAAAAGTACTGCATGGATGTACTTCAAATGTTGCATGAATATTACTAAGAGGTCGGGTTAACATATAGGGTACATATTATCACGCTATCATCTACGGGGGAGGAGCTGTGATAGTTTATAAAGTTTAACGCGGGTAAAACCGCGGGGCACAGCTTGTTATAAATACCAAAGTTTGTGAGTATGGATGGATGTATGGATGTTTGTTACTTTTTCACTCAAAAGCTACTGAAGGAATTTTGATGAAACTTTATAGTAGATAGAGGTTATATGTATATCCGAATAACACATAAACTATAATTTATAAAGCATAAAAGCGAGTAAAACCGGGGCACAGCTAGGAGCTTCTATATATCCGAATAAGACATAGGCTTATAATTAATAAAGTTTAACGCAGGAACAACCTAGGGTTCAGCTAGTATTGCCATAAATACGAATCCGTGTCAATTTTTAAATGTTTTGTCTTATTGGATTTCAATGAGTTTGACCTTTGCCGCTTTTCACTTAACTTGGTTCAGTGACATCTCGATCACGTTTACCAAACGAAATCCATACTAATAAATTGTAATGAGAACGCTTTTGTAAGCTCTTATTAATCTTAACGCTTAAGGTTATTTGAAGACGTATACTGGTATAGGTACTTGTTTTTTTATATATAATAGGATGGCAAACAAGCAAGTGGGTCACCTGATGGTAAGTGATGCCGCCACTAAGAAAAGAATAGGCCCGCTTCTTGAAGGTTGCCATGTCATAACGAATCGGAAATACCTCCGCAGCTAATTGATTCCACAGAGCGGTAGTGCGAGGCAAAATGTTTTTTGTGAAGCGCACGGTGGTAGATGACCATTCATCCAGGTTATAAGAATGAAATTTCTACTTTTGGAGAGAGCGTCTGTGGCGGAATGTGGCGGCAGGTATAAGCTCGAACAATTCCTCTGAACACTCCCCGTGATGAATGCGGTAGAGGACATATAGAGACGCCACAGCTAATTGATTTCACAGAACGGTAGTGCGAGGCAAAATGTTTCTTGTGAAGCGCACGGTGGTAGATGACCATTCATCCAGGTGATAAGAATGAAATTTCCACTTTTGGCGAGAGGGTCTGTGGCGGAATGTGGCGGCAGGTATAAGCTCGAACAATTCCTCTGAACTGTCCCCGTGATAAATGCGGTAGAGGACACATATAAATAAATAAATAAATAAAAAAGGTTTTTATTCACGTAGACTTTAAAAAAGTGCTTGTAAATAGTCAGAACATGTTTGTAGTAATATAGTTGTATACATTATTATTTCTAGTAACATAGATATTTAGGTACACATTGTATTGATTGTATGAAAACATTTATATAGCAATGATATTTAGCTAGCTCGTATCAAGTTATTGTCAAGAGATTATGTTTAATTATCTAGTTTAAGTCTAATATTTTTACTATATATTGTCAATGGTTCTGTCTATATTAAGGTATATAACATAGAGACACCACTTCTCTCCGCAGGTTAAGAGTATTATTGTGAGTTTAATTAAATTCATTAATATAGATTTAAATTAGCTGTTAGCCGGTTCTGTACCCAAAGGGTTTCAACGGAGTAGATAGACCTATTACTAAGCTTTCCGTCCATTTAGTCAGGTTTAGCCAGATGGACAGACGTGTATGTAACGTTACAATAAATGTAATTAACAGACGCCAGCACATCAAGCTACCCCAATCTGTCAAATTTCCCCAATTGAAATTGAACCTTATGCTTTTTTGATAAAGTTGAAAATCTATAAAAGAAATTAGACAGATTGGGGTAGCTGGATGTGCTGACGTCTGCACACAAAATACCCTGTTATTTATTTAAGGATTTCCCAACATTGATATGTCAGCGCAGAAGGAATTTGACAGATTGGGGTAGCTTGATGAGCTCGCGTCTTAACATTATCATTAGATTTCGCAGCACACGTCAAATAATATATTTTAAGTGGAATTTTGTTAAGGCCTTGGGATACATAATTCTAATTATGAAAGTAAATACAGTCCAATGCTAATGTAGCCTTCTTTGGGTGAAACATTTTCAAAACAGTTTAGTAACTATATTATGATTTTACGCATTACAAACAAACAAACGTATATTATATACTAGCTGTGCCCCGCGGTTTTTACCCGCGTTAATCTTTATAAAATATGGCCTATGTTTTATCCTAACCATAAAAATTAGCCTATGTTCTTTCTCAGGGTCTAGACCATCTGTATACCAAATTTCATTCAAATCCGTTCAGTAGTTTTGGCGTGAAAGAGTAACAGACAGACTGACAGAGTTACTTTCGCATTTATAATATTAGTTAAGATTTTGATGTTATTTAGGTGCTCGGTGAAGAACCTAGTAGGTATACTGATTATAGGCGCTTTTAGCCATAAGCTAAAAGCGCCTATAATCAGTACGACTATATCAAAGTGACTACTGACTTAGTAATAAAAAAAAACTTGAGAGGTGTCAAGGGACACCCGGACGGAACGAAGTTATTTCTTATTATTTATTATGTACAAAAAACCTGTATACACTCAACAAAAATAATCGTCGCGACACCACACTGTTCAATGCGAAATAGAAATGAAAATATCTGGCTTGCTTTCTATAAGACAGAGAGAGAGAGAGAGAGACAGACAGAGAAACATGCGCACGCCGCACAGCTGCAAAAAGTTAAGCGTAAACCTTTCACAACGCGCGATAAGGAACTTCGTTCCAAACTCTTACTGTTTCACTTCTCTCTCTGGTGGCTTTACTCACATGTCTAATATCACAACATTAACACAATAATTACCTGGAGTGAATTGTTGAAGGTAGAAGTGAAATGGCAGTGGGCGGGGCACATAACTCGTAGAACTGGCAGCCGCCGGGGCAGAAAGGTTCTCGAGTTGCGACCACGAGCCAGAAGACGCAGTGTGGGCAGGACACAAGATGGACTGACGACCTTCAAATAGTTGCGGGAAGCCGCTAGATGCGGGCAGTAAGACCGACCATTGTGATCTTTGACGGATCCGGAAGACGTATTACGGCTGTTATGATGAATTGTTGATGTATACATACATAAATAGACTCACGCCTGTTTCCCAGAGGGGTAGGCAGAGACAACGGATTTCCATTTGTCACGTTCTTTGCACACGTCTTTTGCCTCGATTACTGTCATTATATTCTTTATACATGCTCGCCGGTTTAGGGTACTTCTGACCTGCCCTTTCTTGAGAACGTCTCCGATTTGGTCAGAGAATGTTCGACGAGGTCTTCCCCTTCCAGTTGTTCCATTACATTCGAATTGTTGATGGTGGAAGTTATTCCCCTGACGAGTTGGCCAACGAGCGGTAGATAAGTTGACCATAGCCTTTTTTACCGCTCTTTTGTCAGTTATATGTTAGAATAGTCGAAATGAAAAGTTATCTTTACTATCCACCTAATTTATGCAATCACTGACACAATACATTTAATTTTATACTATTATAGTTTTAGTGTCCGTTCGTTATTACTTATATTTCGCAATAATAAGTGAATTGTATTCTTTTTTGAGAAATAAATGTCTTAAGCCGTAATATCCAGGGATCACAATAACTGAAGAGTACAAGATGTGGTAGCATTCAATTACCTATCCTACACGCTTCAATCTAAATACGTTGACACAGAGAATGACACTGAAAATTCTAATCCTATGGTATAAGTTGTGTAGTTGTCTTAGATATTTAATTCGTCATCGTAAATAAAACTGAACATTTCTAGTTAATCCTATGTTATAAGTTGTGTAGTTGACTAGATATTTAATTCGTCATCGTAAATAAAACTGAACATTTCTAATCCTATAATATAAGTTGTGTAGTCTTAGATATTTAATACATCATCGTAAAGAAAACTTTTAAAACTGTATATTACTAACTTAGATATTATATCGAGTTTTAGTCTCAAGTCATATCCTTCATAAGCTCTGGAACTACAAGAACTTACACAGTTACTTAAAGTGTACTTCAATGGCTTACAGATCGCGTCGGAGCTATGCAATAAGTCTTCTTTACAGCACTAAGTACCCTTTGATGGAAGCCCCGTCTATTTGACGAAGTATATAACTTTCCCGTATCGTTTAAGGGGCTGTCACGAGGCCAATTTCAAAAGGGAGGCGGTTATTAATTCGACTGCTATATTTTTTTGTTACCTACGTATGTACGTATTTTTTACTGGACACTGTATTTTTTTACTGGAAAGGGCGCTCATAGCCAGATACTCTCTCCGGTCCGTTCGTGGTTATAATTAACATACATACATAATTAGTGCTATGACGCACATAACCGTTTAAATGATTTTATTACCTTTGCCTCTAGCACGAGTTCCTGCAGTTTACCTACTAGATCACACGTACAGTTTCGTCCCATACATTGAGCACCAGAGTTTTAGTTCTTAATAGTTTCCGCGAGAGGCGCTATGTATCAATAAATCAATGTATAAATAAATAATAATAAAATCATTTAAATCTCTCAAAAAGTAAATTATTGGAGAAACTGTACGTGTGATCGAGTAAGTAAACTGCAGGAACTCGTGCTAGAGGCACTCAAGATTAACGCTTAAAAAGCAAGCAATAATATGACACTCTTACATACTACATCCGTAGGTAAAGGATCAAAATAGTGTCTTGAAAACCGTTAAAACGTTAAACGGCAAAATATTTGCAGAAAAAACATATTTCTGTCGTTAGACTCTTTAGAGCCGATTTCACCGTTAAATTTAAACGCGATCAATTAACGCTAAACTCGTAGCTGAGTTTAGCGTCCATTGATCGTGTTTAATTTTAACGGTACTTACTTACTTATCGTATGGGCAGTGGTTACCCTGGTGTCAGAGTTGTTCAAGCCGCCCAATAGGCCTCTGACATGGCTTAACGACTGATACCTAATGACTACAACCTGGACAGCTTAACGTGCCCTCCGAAGCACGGAGACGCTCAGATATTAAACCACTTTGGCGGTCACCCATCTATGGATTGACCGCGAGCCTAGTTGCTTAACCCCCAATCACTTATGGACCGGGGAGACCATCTGGCTATGAGCTATGGCTATTTTAACGGTGAAATCGGCTCTTAGAGCTAACTCATATGATACACGCTTAAATGCACTTGGACTACTCTACGTACCATGAATTAACCTTAAGGTGGTGCACACCGACAGGATCTGGTTGCAGTTCTTTTTCTTATTAGGTAATAGCTGTGCCCCGCGGTTTTACCCGCGTTAAACTGTATAAATCATCACAGCTCCTCCCCCGTAGGTGATAGCGTGATAATATGTAGCCTATATGTTGACCTGACCTCTTAGTAATATTCATGCAAAATTTTAAGTAAATCCATGCAGTACTTTTTGAGTTTAGTTCGGACATACATACAGACAAACAGACACACGGACAACAATTTTAAGAACTATATTTTTGGCTTCGATATCGACTGTAGATCACACCCCAAGTATCATTAAAAAAAATATTCAATGTACAGTTTTGACTATCCTACGATTTTATTATATGTGTAAATTAGACACTGGCGTTCCTCAAGGCGGTATCCTTTCTCCCCTCTTATTTTCGGTATTTATAAATCTCTTAACTCAAAACCTTCAGTGTTCGTATCATCTATACGCCGATGATCTACAACTTTACGCACAGGCAAGCATCGATAAGTTAGCAGAAGCGATCGTCGCCATAAATAGGGATCTTGATTTAATTAGGGAGTGGGCTAACAGGTTTGGCTTGACTGTCAATCCCCTCAAATGTCAGGCTATCATTATGGGCAGTTCCCGAATGATGAGTTTAGTGGATGTTGACAGTCAACCTCCAGTCTTATACAACAATTCTGTTATCCCATACTGCCAGAATGTTAAGGACCTTGGTCTGCTGGTTGATGCTACTTTAAGCTGGCAAAACCAAATCGTTAGCGTCAGCCAAAGAGTGACTTGGATCTTGCGGTCACTGTATAGATTGAAGAATTTCCTACCATCCGAGACAAAAGTAACGCTCGTGCAGGCCCTTCTTTTTCCTATAATCGACTATGGTGATGTGTGCTACTTTGACCTGAATGCAGATCAACTCAATAAATTAGACCGTCTTCTGAATAACTGCATTCGATTCGTATTCAATCTTCGTAAGTACGACTATGTGTCATCGTACCGTTCTCAATTGAATTGGATGCCCATTCGGCACCGAAGAAATCTCAGAGCACTCACTACACTATTTTCTCTTCTCGACTCTCCGATATCTCCATCCTACTTAGCTCCCTATTTTCAGTATCTATCTTCTAACCACACAAAAATCTCCGTTCCACTCATAACAGACTTTTACAATGCCCTTCCCATCGGACTAACTTCTTACATTCTTCCTTCTTCGTACAAGCTATTCTTCTCTGGAATGCGCTACCTCTGGAAATCAGAATGGCTAAGACGCGGGTTACTTTTAAAATCAAAACTCGTGACTACATTCACAAAAAAATTAAGGCAGAATCATCTTAATATTACAGTTTGTGTATATATTATTATATATGTAATATATTTATAAATTTATATATATTTAATATATTTGTCTATATATTTATATATATATATTTATGTATTTATAGTATAGTGTGTAGTTATGTAACTATTATATTTATACGATTGTATTATATAGTACTTGTCAAGTATTTTAGTAATTTTTATTATACTTGGTCTATAGTGCACCTACCATATTATCTCTGCATCACCCTAAGGTTGACTGGGAGAGAATGCCTTTGGCATTAAGTCCGCCTTTGTACAGTTTTGTGCAATAAGTATAAATAAATAAATAAATAGATTGGTAGAATATAACAGTGTAGGCATGGTGGCAAAACCTTCGAGTTTTCCGGTATAGATACCTATTTTTAAAATTAATTGGACAAAAATAAATAAGGAACGAGGAAGAAGGAAAATAACCCACACAGGTTCCATAAAGTCATATGTTACATAATGAGGCTATACATATAAAATGCTGGTGCTATATCCATCATCGGCAAACAAGGGACGTTGTAGCGAGACTGCTGTCAGTAAATTCTTTTTTTTAACTTGTATTTATTCATCATCATCATATCAGCCGAAAGACGTCCACTACTGGACAAAGGCCTTCCCCAAAGATCTGCACAATTGGCGGTCTTGCGCTATCCGCATCCAGCGATGTCCAGCGACCCTCACAAGATCATCGGTCCATTTTGTAGGGCGCCTGCCCACGCTGCGTCTTCCGGTTCGTGGTCTCCACTCGAGAACCTTTTTTTTTCAGCTTAGCAATTTTTACGGCTATGTCGGTTACATTGGTTCGCCTGCTTGCTTTTATTAGCTTGACATAAACTATGTAATTATTTATAGTAGTTTATTTCCACGAAACAGCACGGACTTAAACTCTTCAAGACAACGCAGACACCATGCTTTGTCTGCGGGTCGAGCGCCATATCCTCACTAGCAAATCTTGGTGCAGGACGTGTAAATTGTTATTCAGGGACAGCAGCACCCACCGCAGTCACCGCCGCAGGGACCGCAACAACCACCACAAGGTCCATACGGTTTTCTATTACTTGGATCAACAACTCTGACACTAGGAATACCATTACCCATACAATAAAGAAATAAATAATTTAAATCTGACGAGTATACAAAAACATAAAGTTGAGGCTTAGGCTATCTCCTTATTGTTTGTTTATTCATTAATATTAGACAACTAGCTGTGCCCCGCGGTTTTACCCGCGTTAAACTTTATTAATTATCATAGCTCCTCCCCCGTAGGTGATAGCCTAATAATATGTAGCCTATATGTTGACCCGACCACTAAGTAATATTCATGCAAAATTTGAAGTAAATCCATGCAGTACTTTTTGAGTTTAGCCCGGACATACATACAGACAAACAGACAAAAAATCAAAAAACTATATTTTTGGCTTCAATATCGATTGTAGATCACGTCCCAAGTATCCTTTAAAAAAAATATTCAATGTACAGTTTTGACTTTCTTACGATTTTATTATATGTATAGATTATTAGAATATGAAACCTCGATTCTGTGACTGTAGTATTATTTTCTTTCTCACACGTATGCCTGGAAAGCGAGACAAGGCATAATAAATTAAAATATAGCAAACTAAATCCCACATGTCGATGACGACATATAATATTCATATGCACATAGTTACGACCCTGAATACTTTGCAAGAGCACTCGGGTTCGATGGCATCGATAAAATGCTCATTATCGATAAAATCAACGATTTAGTCGCACGTGATCGACTTTAGGTCAAATGTTGTCTAACTGGCGCTAATTACTTTTCAATTGATATCCATGTCTACAGTTTCTACAGCTGCGCCAACATATACATAGCTTTTCAATAACCCTCCATGTTTATTTTGAAATTTAAATAAAATATACTCTCGATACAAAACGTGTCACGTAAATTTACAAAACTTCATTGAAATTGAACGTCGCGGCGTTGTTTAGTACATCAATTTGCAAAATACAAAAAAATTAACTTGCCATAAGTTTTGCAAGCAAATTGATGTCCTAAACGACGCACGTTCAATTTCATTAACAAATTAAGTTCCTATTACATCCTTCACCCCCAAATCAGTTCACCCGAGACTTCATGCATTATAAACATTTTAATAAATGAACCAGTGCAATGTTTAGTTCCGTAAAAAGCAAGGTATTAATTTTGGAATTTATTACAATTATTATGAATCAGATTTTCTGGTATTTTACGCAATTTTTAATGAAGTTTAATTGCGAAACAGTAAGTAGGTATATTTAAAAAATAAGATAATAAACATATCTGATAAAAAATCGTTACCTTAGTGCCTATTAGAATAAATATTCAAATGAAAACTTGCCTGCGTTAATCACACAAGATGACCAAAGGATTAAAATTTAGAAAGTACATATAATTATTTCAGTCTCCAAACATATTTACTTGGTAAGAAGGTAAAGTAGTCTTGTTATTTATTAGTTGTGTGGCATAATATACTCTCTTCCTG
Source organism: Pseudoips prasinana (assembly GCA_951640165.1). NCBI lineage: Eukaryota > Metazoa > Arthropoda > Insecta > Lepidoptera > Nolidae > Pseudoips > Pseudoips prasinana. The sequence goes on from OX621236.1 coordinate 8,585,351, forward strand.
TGACTATTTATTTCAAATATAAAAGTGCAAAATATCATATGAAAATATTTTCAAAAGTGCATAAATTTTGAATCGAGTTTAAATCGTCCCATCATGTCACAAGGAGAAAAAATGATATTATAAATCCTATATATTGACAATTAGTATTCCAAAACCCTTAAACAACCAATTTGACAAATACTTCAAGAAATTAGCTATTTCACTAAACCATTACTATCATAAATTAAATTACAAAAATATAAGTCACGATTAGTCATTTTAAGGTTTATAATAGTCAGGCGTGCGGCCGGCAATAAGTCACGATTAGTCATTTTAAGGTTTAGTCAGGCGTGCGGCCGGCATTTGTCTGAGACAGGCAAAGAAATCGGCTGACAATTAAATCACTTAAAGTAATATTGAGTACACAGGAAAATTAAAAAACTGTATCTAGTGAAGATTTTTCACAGGAAAATTACAAAACTATCTTGTGAAGATTTTTACGTTTATATATTAGAAAAGAAAGAACTATTAAAAAAAAAGGTCCTTTCTCCTCCAGCCAACGGATAATAATGAAGAAGGATAGGTCCTTCTTCATTATTATCTGTTGGCTTTTACTATAGACCACTGTCTATTTACTACAGATATACTGTATTACCTACAGAATTTTGCTTAAGACAGGCATTTTTCTGAAAATTCAGGGATTTTAGGTATCATAGACAAGCATCCCTCTATTTACATATGGCAACCCTAGTCACGGTCTAATAATCTATTTGTAAGTACCTAGAATTAAATCATCATCATTATCATCAGCCTGATATCGTCCACGGCAGGGGCTCTACCGGCCAAGTCGCCGAGCATCGATTTCTTAAATGGCGTTCAAATAAATAAAGGTTAAAAATGACTTAATCAATCGTTAAATCGGCTTCAACGTTGACAATCGATTTCGGACCATTTATGATGTCACATGTGCTCACGACGTCATTTTTAACCTTTATTTATTTGAACGCCATTTAAGAAATCGAGGTTCGGCGACTTAGCCGGTAGAGCCCCTGGACGTAGGCCTCCAAATGGCACGGTTTCCACAACGTTGCCATTTCGATGGGTTTACCGTAGTCACCGCGCTTAGCATGTGAGTTGGTGAACGCAGTTAGGTGGGATCTTAGTACACAAGTGGCACTGCTGCCCGACTAAGCCCCAAAAGGGAAGTAATGGGGAGACCCTTTTATTATTTCTGGGCCGAGGACCAAACAGCACGAATTATACAATACAATACAAATACTCTTTATTGTACACCAAGATTTACATATTTTAAAGTAAACAGTAAATCATTTATTTCAGTAATTAAATTAAATAAAATGAAATTATAAGCTAAAAATTAGATAAACTACGATACACTATTTACCCTAAAAGGCGTCCAATAATCCCTCCGGATCGCTTATGGGAAAAGTGCCCAGAAGGCTGGCCGCATTGCCACGCTGGAGTAAACAGTTGTATTAAATATGGTACAATGGGCGGTCTTATCGCTAACTGCGATCTCTTCCAGACAACCTTAGTATGGACAAAATCAGCAAGAAGAACAATTAAACGAGTGACAGGGGTGTAGCAATTTAAGAAGGAAATTGTAAATATAAATAGACTAGTCTAGTATATTAAGAGGGGAAAGTACGAAAAATAATCTTGAAGTAACGCCTACAGCTCGTAGGTATTATAAGCGCTCATTAAAAATTAATAAAAGCGTTTTTATTTATTAGCTAATGTTGTGGTCTGATTGCATGTATCTTTGTTTCACAATTATTTAGATACGAGTACAGACGCCAGCACATCAAGCTACCTCAATCTGTCAAATTTCCCCAATTGAAAGTGAACTTTATGCTTATGTGATAAAGTTGAATTGAATTTGACAGATTGGGTTGCTGGATGTGCGCCAGCACATCTAGCAACCCAGTCTCTACAAACAAACATGAGTTTAGAGGGCCTCCACTAAATAATGGAAAATGTATGGTGAACGATCATCATTTACGCCCAGTAAAAGTGGTTTAGTTCACATACATATGGACACAACTTTATTACATACATACATAGACTCACGCCTGTTTCCCAGAGGGGTAGGCAGAGACAACGGATTTCCATTTGTCACGATCTTTGCATACTTCTTTTGCCTCGATTACTGTCATTATATTCTTCATACATGCTCGCCGGTTTAGGGTACTTCTGACCTGCCCTTTCTTGAGAACATCTCCAATTTGGTCAGAGAATGTTCGACGTGGTCTTCCCCTTCCGGTTGTCCCATTCTCACAGGCCAGGTATAATTCTTTTGTCAATCTTCTTTCATTCATCCTTTCTAAATGGCCAAACCATCTCAGCATACCTTTTTCAATCTTTGTGACTACATCCTCTTTCACACCACAACGCTCTCTTACATCAGTATTTCGAATTCTGTCTCAAAAGTCACACCACACATACTTCTCAGAGCTCTCATTTCCACTGCATTTATTTTACTTTCATTCTTTTTCTGCCATACCCAACTTTCACTTCCATACATTAAAGTTGGCACTAACACTCCATCGTGCACGGCTAGTACTTTATCCCGTATAATAAATTAACCGTTTACCTCATTTTTCGTAACAATTGTCATTGTTACATCTATCCTTATTGATTAAATAATATGCAGTAAGTGCGTATAGCATTACAATATAGCGTGGGTATTTTCAACGAGTTTTCCTTGATGAGTAAGTATGTTTATATTTGCGACAAACACTTGGTGGGACACCCAGTGACTTTGAGTCTACAATGGATGTCCTATTGATTTTCCTCTCATATTTATGATTCATAATAAATAAAAGGCTAACAATGTTTACTCTCATTTTACCACTTTGGAACTGTCTCACGCGCAAACTATTCAGTTTAGAAAAAAAAGATATGATATACCTCAATATTATTTTTGAAGACCTATCCATAGACACCCCACATGTATGTGACCGATGAAAAAAAAATTTTTGAGTTTCAGTTCTATGTATGGCGACCCCCCAAAATTATTGTTCTTTTTCTATTTTTGTGTAACAATCTTAATGCGGTTCACCGAATACATCTACTTACCAAGTTTTAACAGTACAGCACAGTGACATACGGACGGACGGACAGACAGACAGACATGACGAATCTATAAGGGTTCCGTTTTTTGCCATTTGGCTACGGAACCCTAAAAACAACGTTTCACATTCGTCTGTCCCATTCACACACTCTCTTTTTGGAGGTTTTTTTACACGCTTATTTTATATAAAGCGTGTTTTATATTTATTTTAAATATTATTTATTAATATTTCTATTGTTGTTTTCCTAGAAACCAACTCCTGACAATAACGAACACATAACAGATACATGTATCCAATTTGGTGCAGTCATTAGGTTTAGTGATTAATTTTTATTCATATTGATATTTTTTTGTGTTCATTGACTCGGTCGGGGTGTGTTCTGTGTATAGTATGTACATTAATTAACAAAACAGTAAATGATATAATATAATAATATCTAAGGACAATGTCACGCAGATCATCCTAGCCCCAAATTAAGCAAAGCTTGTACTATGGTTACCAGGCGACGATATACATACATACTTATATAGATAGATAAATACTTATATACATAGAAAACATCCATGACTCAGAAACAAATATTCGTGCTCATCACACAAATATTTGCACTTACCGGGATTCCAACCCAGGACCACCAGCTTCGTAGGCAGGAGCACTACCAACTAGGCTTCGGTGATCGTCAGATTCGATAAATAAGTATTTATATCAGTTTTCTAGTATTTATATATACAAGTTTGCTTAGTCTTCGCTAGATAGCGCTATATACTATGTCCCGGATATTTCTTTATATTATATTTATACTGGTATAGATGGAATATTATTTCGCAAATTAAAGTATACTAGTGGCGTCCACATCTGGACAAAGGCCTCCCCAAAAGATTTCCGCAATGAATAGTTTTTTTTTTTATTTATTTTATTAGGGAAGCTAACTGCTACATACAATTGGTTACAAATTTTGGTAAGTAAATGCCAATAACAAGCTTCCACAACTAGTTAACTAAATGGATGCATCTCCGGTCTACTTAATTAATAACAGTAATGACAATTCTACAAATGGTTTTAAAAGATTGAGCCAATAGTGCTATACAAAGATTTATACATTATCAATGAAATATCTAGTTAATTTGGATCTGGTAGAATTTTTGCTAGTAGTAAACAGATCAATAAAATCAAAATCGAAACGACTGTCACCATTTAACTTGTTAAATTCATTGAATACTCGAGGCAGAGAGCTGTTGACAAAAATTGTCCATAATTTGGGGGATGTGCCATAATCGCCACGCTTGGCAGATGAGTAGGCGATCGCAGTATGATGGTATGGTAGTACACAGAGAGTCGCTGCTGTCCGTTCTCTCGGAAATGTAGCCTCGGGACGACTTTTACGCCCCCCACGGGATGAATTGAATGATGGTATTCTATGCTGTCAAATAAGTAAAATTTAAAGCAACTTTAATGTTATTCATGCGAGTGTCAAACTCAAAAAGTCTAAAATTATTTATTCCGTAAAAATTTTACATTATATAATAATAATAATAAGATATATTTATTCTCTCAACACAGAGTTAGGTCTTAACATCATAGTTTTATACATTCTTGTATAAAATAGAACTTTGTGAGAGACTGGTGCCTGATTTAGGTTATAAATACCTGTATTACAGGTCACCAGGGCCCTCCCGCCGTTATACCATATAACTAGACTATGTAACAGTAACTTAAAATACATTATATATTCTTAATAATAATAACAGTGAGTCTAACAGTGCACAATTACCCTTAGTCCTAAAAGAAGGTAATTAATATGAATATTGAAAGTAAACAACAACAATACATTAATGTGGAATCGACATTTTTTTTACCCTACCGTGCAGTGCATGTCGTGGCAGCTTCTGACAAAACACTGCCAGAAACCTCAGTAGGAATCCTTTTTTAAAATAAAATATACTTAAGATTAATTACAATCATGTGTGTTGACGCAGAAAAACTGAATCCCAAGCACTTTTGTCACTTACATAATCAGAAATTTAGTAAAATGCCCCGCTACATAATTTGGCTTTAATAATTCTTTTAAACTTATTCAAAGGTGAAATTTAGTACTTCTGTACAAAAATACTTACCTTTATTAATACCTATTATTTTTGCATGACAAACATGCTTTTGGCGTGGAATGTGATAATAAAGATACGGTTTCGTTACTTATTCAGTTATTTCTGTCTGGCACATTACTCGTAAATCTTATTAAGGATTCCATATTGTATATTCATGTAACTCTGCGAATCATTTTCCGAAACTAATGTCATTTGACGGTCACCGTAGCCTAATTGGTAGTGCGCCTGCCTACGAAGCTGGTGGTCCTGGGTTCGAATCCCGGTAAGTGCAAATACTTGTGTGATGAGCACGAATATTTGTTTCTGAGTCATGGATGTATTTATCTATCAATATAAGTATGTATACCTATCGTCGCCTGGTACCCATAGTACAAGCTTTGCTTAGTTTGGGGCTAGGATGATCTGTGTGACATTGTCCCTAGATATTATTATTATTATTATTTTTTAAAACTTCAGCCATAGTGGCCATTGTCAATGGAAACTAGCCATCTGCTCAAATCATATTATAGTGAACACAGGGGCAAACGAACACGTCAGCGTTGTATTCTTTTCAAAGACGTAGCTTTGATGATGATGGTAAGCAGTATGGAGAATAATATGCAATCGCCGATTTTCATTGGACGAGCGAGACGCCCTTCTCGTATTAAGGTAGAGTAAGTTACACGAAATGTGAACAGAACACAACCATCTCCTTCATCTCTCCATCAGTAAGAGATTCGAACTTCTGTTGTTCTTGATTTAATAACTTAATAATAATATCTGGGGACAATGTCACAGATCATCCTAGCCCCAAACTAAACAAAGCTTGTACTATGGGTACCAGGCGACGCTATACATACTTATATAGATAGATAAATACATATATACATAGAAAACATCCATGACTCAGAAACAAATATTCGTGCTCATCACACAAATATTTGCACTTACCGGGATTCGAACCCAGGACCACCAGCTTCGTAGGCAGGAGCACTACCAATTAGGCTATGGTGACCGTCATCTATTTATTATATACTCACATTACATAAGGTTTTTCGATTTTTTAAAGACAAAGATAGATAGATAGATACACTTTATTGCACATACTATAAAAACATTTTACAGAAAAAAAACTTAATATTTAAATATTGTACAATTGGCGGTCTTATCGCATAATAGTGATTTCCAGACAACCGTACAAATTAGGAAATTTTGTCCCTTTGTCGCATATTACAAACTTATAAGTAACTAGCTGTGCCCCGCGGTGTTACTTGCGTTAAATTTTACAAATTTTCTTTGCTATAAACCTCACGGAGCCCGAGACCTTTCCAACGAATGCAAAACCGTGGAAATCGGTTCGTGCGTTCTGGAGTTATAGCGTCAGGAAGGAAAACCCGACTTATTTTTATATAGTAGATTGACGGACACCCCGACTCAGAACTATTATTTAAGGGTCACACAAATAGTTGAAATGGAGATACTGCCTGAACCGATGCGCCACACGTGCAGACAATTAATAAAAACATTGTTAAGATATTTTCTCACGTATTTTAGTAAAGCAGTTATTTAAGCAAAACAGGAAAAGTTTGCCGCCATGTGCAGTAATGTATTTCCCTATTCAAGATGCTGTGCAATTGAAGGAACTCTACATTAAGCTGTTTGGGTGCGGTTTTCTGTAATGTGTAGGTAATTCCGCAATCGAAATGTTAGTCAAGGGAAAAACGCTGCGGCTTACCTGTTTTAGGCTTGTACGCATAAACTAGCAAATAGGTTTGCAAAAATGGTCATGTACAAACTGGTACCTACCGCGTAGTATAAAAAAAAATCCTGTTTTAATTGAAAATGTATGCCCATTTATTTTTAACAAGCTGTGCCCCGCGGTTTTACCCGCGTTAAACTTTATACATTATCACAGCTCCTCCCCCGTAGGTGATAGCGTGATAATATGTAGCCTATATGTTGATCCGACCTCTTCGTAATATTCATGCAAAATTTGAAGTAAATCCATGCAGTACTTTTTGAGTTTAGCTCGGACATACATACAGAAAAACACACACACAGACAAAAACTATATTCTTGGCTTAGATATCTATTGTAGACCACGCCCCAAGTATCCTTTTAAAAAATATCTAGTATACAGTTTTGACTTTCCTACGATTTTATTATATACATATAATAAAATCGTATAGATAATAATAATGTCCAATTTCGGCCACGGCAGCTATACTAATAGGAAACAAGCCTTTTCTATTAGGCAGGGGGAATACCTACCTCATACTACTAGCAAAAAATGTCTCCGGTTTGGTATGACAGAGTTTTACTGACTAAACTTAACCTGCCGTGGACTTCTGTTGGCGCCTGATGGGGGGAGCCCCGGGAACGCCGGTATGCTGTTCCGGTGCCCCCTTTTGCACCATATCCTAGATGTTCGAGACACGTACCCTTTTCATACCTTTGCATACATTATTGGAATTTTCAAATCAAATCTTTATTTGCTCAAATATGGTACATAAGGTCTTAATGAAAAGGTTATAATCCAACATATTCTGACCTCTATATCATCCAACATATTCGGATCTCTATATTTTATTATTATTAGTCATTGATAATGTAGCTTACTTTAGGTGAAATAATTTAATAAATCAGCTTAGTAATTTTTAAGTTCTAAGTAAGTTAAGATTGTCAAAATTAAATAATTTCTCTTCATAATATTAGTTCCGGTAACAAATTATTTTACAATCACACTTAGTCTTTCTGTGGTTCAACACCAAAGAAATCAGCAGCTAGAGGCATTTCCATTAATTTTAGACCCCTACTGGGGTGGTTACGGACGGGAAGATGCCCGGCAGTGTACTAAAACTTTGACATAACCAAGTTTCTGCGTAAGAATGTATGTAAACAACGCTTTATTCGCGAAATCGTCGACAATTCCAATAAAAAAACGGATTGCGAATAACACAACCATAACGCTATCGTATCAAGGAAAAGAATGCCAATATTAAGCACGAAAATATGTAAGTACTCACATAGTATATAATACATTTATATTTGATATTTATAGTGTGGCTTATCACCGAGAGAGCTTTGGGTAGCCAATGGCAGGACGCGACAAGCAACTCGGTGGAACTTAGTCAGTAGGCGCCGCGACGCGAGGCAGGATGCTCATGTCTATTACGCCATCTCGTGTTCGCGTTAGGAAAGTTTTCGAACAAATTTTGAGTGAATTTCCCGCGTGTTTGTGGTTATTACTTTTTTAATTTAGTGATGTGCTGTTTAAGTCTTTCGTAATCGGATGATTTGCACTTAGCTCGAGAAAACAATCGATTGGAATTGTTCTGTTTGTTTTCGAATACTTTGTTCAGGATATGTTTTTTAAATACAAAGTATAGGTAAGTGTTCGTTTCATTACCAAGTTTCATATTTTATAACGTTTATTATCACATTTATTTGTAATAACAACGTGCTCAGCATGCGTTCCATTGAAATCGGATGATTGCTATAAGGAAGCATACCGTATAGGCGGAAAAATAGTATTTATTTTTTACATATGGAGCGAGTATCATAAATGGCAATAAAGGTGGGGTACCTACTTAGGGGGACATTAACTAACTAAAATGGTATAAATGGTACTTAATAATGTTGGGGTATCTACTTAGGGGGATATGAACAAATTGTAAAAGTAAATAAGTTAACAAACCAACAATTTGTATTGATAATAATAGTCATTATTTTTACATATAGAACGTGTAACATAAATTGTAATAATGTTGGGGTATCTACTTAGGGGGATTTTAATTAACTGTGAAAGTAAGCAACTCAACAAACCAAAAATTTGTATCTATAATAAAGCTCAATATTTTTACATATGGAACGTGTAACAATGTCGGGGTATCTACTTAGGGGGATATTTACTAACTGTAAACGGGAACAACTCCATCCTGCAAAATGTAAGTGCTTTGCACTTATCTGTGTAGCATTCTCCATTTATCCCGTTGTAGAGCCATCGCTTTTACTTCTTGATAACTGTCCACTTGTAATTTTTCTTTAAGTTCATCAGTAAACTTTCTTCTCCGTCTTCCTCTCTTTCTTCTTGCGTCTAACTTCCCTTCTATTATATTTGTGATAAACTGGTCGTTTCGGATTAGATGTCCTATCATCTTACCCCTTCTGGTATGGAACGTGTAACATAAATGGCAATAAAGGTGTGGCGTACCTAATTAGGGAGATATTTCCTACCTAAGAAACTGAACTATTCAACAAATCAAAAATTTGTTAGTTAAACACGTAAATGTTGTCTCCCTCTCTGAATATGAGCCGGCCTGCTGATGCGCTTTATACGAGAAGATTAAAATATTAATATCGTTTATATTACGTAGGCAGCAAGGGTGGTTTTCGCAGTGCACACGAATCCACTAACGAGGCATCAGATTGCACGGTATCTAAATAAATTGTTTATCCTAAAGCATACATTTTAGGTATGTAAACTATGACATTAAAAATATACCTAGTCACCGTAACCTAGTTGGTAGTGCTCCTGCCTACGAAGCTGGTGGTCCTGGGTTCGAATCCCGGTAAGTGAAAATATTTGTGTGATGAGCACGAATATTTGTTTCTGAGTCATGGATGTTTTCTATGTATTAAAGTATTTATCTATCTATATAAGTATGTACTTATATCGTCGCCTGGTACCCATAGTACAAGCTTTGCTTAGTTTGGGGCTAGGGTGGTCTGTGTGTCATTGTCCCCAGATATTATATAGCATTATTCCCACGTTTTGCAAGCGTGATATGCGCGTCCTGATTTTTATAAGACTCATCAGAATATTATAAGAAAGTGACACCATTTTGTAGTATTCATACGAGTCCTAAAACCTTTTTCCTTCTTACGTTCTATATTAGTTCTTTTAAGAGAGGTAGGGCACAGCGTTCTTTCGCTCGAAGAGCAGCCCGACTGGGGAAGTACCTCCACCTTACAGAAGACATTCCTTAATAATAACATGAATAATTTAATGTTGTGTTTCTGAGTGTGAGTAAGGTCGCCAGAGCTCATCGGGGTGGGGGGGAAGTTTCAGCAACACTTGTTGCTGACTCTTAAAGGCCGACAACGCACCCGCAACTCCTCTGGTGTTGCGAGTGTCCATGGGCGGCGGTGATCACTTACCATCAGGTGACCCACTTGCTCGTTTGTCGACCTCTGACATAAAAAAAAAAATATTAGTTTGATTTTAGGATAAAAATAAAAAATAATTAAATATCCTCGGGACACTAACATACTGCCATCTGATTCTGATCCCAAATTAGGCAGATCCTGTACTATGGCAACCATGCAACAGACAAAGATACTTAAGTGTACTAAATGAACGGCAAGGTAAATAACCTAGGCATGCGGTCAGTCTATAGATGAGTGACCGATAAAGTGGTTTAACTTTTGATCATCTCCGTCCTTAGCAGGGCACGTTAAACGGTCGGTCCCGATTATAGTTTAATATTTTTTTTTAATAATATTTTTAATATCTGGGGACAGTGTCACACAGATCATCCTAGCCCCAAACTAAGCAAAGCTTGTACTATGGGTACCAGGCGACGATATACATACTTATATAGATAGATAAATACATATATATATAGAAAACATCCATGACTCAGAAACAAATATTCGTGCTCATCACACAAATATTTGCACTTACCGGGATTCGAACCCAGGACCACCAGCTTCGTAGACAGGAGCACTACTAACTAGGCTATGGTGACCGTCAAATACGTAGTAGTTAAATAACAGTCGTTGAAGCATTTCAGAGGCATAATGGGCGGCTTGAACAACTCTAACATTAGAGTAACCACTGCCCATATGATAAAGTAGGTCATTCAACAACAAAATAGGCTATGCCCACCCGTTTTGTATGTATTCTTCCTTTACCAGAAATATTTTCAGGTAAAGGAATAATAAGTAATAGGCTTTTTATATTGAGTTTTAGTGGGTCATACAAAAACGTAATGGGCATAAATGTATTGTGTCAGCTATCTAAATTGCGTCAATACATTATTGTTCTTTTAAATTCAGGAAGGAAAATATGTGTATGGGAAAATAATGTCAGCCAAAAGTCTGGATAATAATAATGGTTGGTAGACGCTTGCCTTTCACGCCTAAGGTCGATTTTTCGATTCCCACCCAGGACAGATATTTGTGTGCATGAAAATGTCTATTTGTCCTGATTCTGGGTGTAATTATCTCTATTCAGACAATATGTGGTAAAATATAGCTTTAATTATTAAATTTAAATTTCGATGATTGAACCTAAACAAATAATCTCCTTGACAATAACTTAATACAAGCTAGCTAAATACCTATCATTAGTGTTATAAAATAAATTTTATAAATGTTTTAACGATCCGTGTACCTAAATATTTATATGTAAGTAGAAATAATTATGTATACTTACTTAACTATATTACTACAAACGTGTTCCGACTATTTACAAGCGCTTTTTTAAAGTCTACGTGAATAAAACAAATTTTATTTTATATAAGTATACTATATATTTACAAAAGAAAAGTAGTATATGCAATATATCAGTTATCTGGTTTCCATAGTACAAGCTCTGCTTAGTTTGGGATCAGATGGCCGTGTGTGAATAATATCCCAGGATATTTATTAATATGCATCTTAATTAATATGCATCTTGTCTGCCTCCCCCTGTGGCCTGCAAAAACTGATTGCGATATGTGAAAAGTATGCAAAAAGTCACGGTCTGTCTTATAACACAGCAAAAAGCGAAATCATGGTCTTTGAAACCGGGGGTAAAAGCATTGAAACTATGCCACAAATTCTCCTTAATAAAACTCCCTTAAAAAGATGTTTTACTTTTAAATATTTGGGGCATATTCTAACCCCCGGTCTTAGAGACAATGATGACGTGGAGAGGGAAAGGAGGGCGTTGTCAGTGAGAGTGAACATGATAGCCCGCAGGTTTGCGCGATGCTCAAAAAATGTAAAAATTACCCTGTTCAGAGCCTATTGCACATCATTTTATACTTGCAGCCTGTGGGCTAGATATACTCAAAAAGCTTACAATGCCCTCCGTATCCAATACAATAATGCTTTCAGGGTTCTGTTGGGGCTGCCCCGCTTCTGTAGCGCGTCAGGGATGTTCGCTGAAGCGCGAGTAGACTGTTTTTTAACTACTATGCGCAAAAGGTGTGCATCTTTGGTGCGCAGGGTGCGGGCTAGCTCAAACAGTTTACTGGCAATGATTGCAGACAGGCTGGACTGCATATATGTAAATCGCTGCTGTTCAACTTCGCATGGAGTGGTGCAGCGGTGACTGTAATACATTTTTTAATTTATTGTTATTTTAGTTTTTAATATTTTTGTAATTTACTAACATAGGCTTAAGTTTTTGTTCTTATGTATTACTAACCAAAAATGAGTCATTGATACTTGATAATAAAGGATTTATTATTATTATTATTAAAATTTTGGTCATGTAACGTGATGTACTAAAAAACCGTATTGAAAAGGGGGCTATTCTAATGGCGGGGTGCATACAGCAAACTCGATATTAGTATTTTCTACGTATTTATCAATCTATAAAATAAAAATAAAATAAAAATGGTTTTTATTCACGTAGACTTTAAAAAGCGCTTGTAGATAGTCAGAACATGTTTGTAGTAATATAGTTGTATACATTATTATTTCTAGTAACATAGATATTTACGTACACATTGTATTGATGTATGAAAACATTTATAAAATTTATTTTATTCTAGCAATGATAATAGGTCTTTACCTATGAAATTGCCGTTTTGTATGAAAAAATTTAAACGAATTTTTTTCATGAATTTTTTTATTTGTATTAATCGAAGTAATCACCCATGCAATCAATGCATCTTTGCCATCGCAGTGGCAGTTTATTGATGCCCTTCTTAAAGAAATCAGCTGGACGGGAGGCAACAAATTCTTCAAAGGCATTTTGTACTGCCTCTCGGGTATTGAATTTTTTTCCCGCCAAGAAGTTATCCAAATTCTGGAAAAAGTAGTAGTCTGTAGGCGCAAGGTCTGGTGAGTAGGGCGGATGACGGAGAGCTTCCAACCCCAGTTCTTGCAACTTGGAGACCGTCTGCTGTGCAGTATGAGGTCGCGCGTTGTCGTGCAGGAGCAGCGGAGACGAGCGATTGACCAATGCTGGTTGGAGATGCGCCAGCTTCTCCATCATTGTGCTCAGTTCTTCACAGTACACATCTGCAGTAATGCTCACCCCGTTTGGTAAGAAGCTGTGATGAATCACACCGGCGCTAGACCACCAAACAGTGACCATCACTTTTCTAGGGGTAAGTTTTCGTTTAGGGCATTGTTTAGGTGCTGAACCAGGATCCAACCAACTTGCTGAGCGCTTGCGGTTATCAAACAGAATCCATTTTTCATCGCAGGTAACAATGCGGTTCAAAATTCCTTCATTTGTGTGTCTGTTGAGCAGTGCAAGGCACGTCTCGACGCGTACTTCGCGCTGGCGATCATTGAGTTCGTGGGGCACCCATTTGTCAAGCTTTTTTACCTTGCCAATTTGACGCAAATGGACCGATATTGTTTTGACGCTAACGTCGAAAGCTGCTGCTAATTCAGCCGTAGATTGTGTATCATCAGCTTCCACAACCGCCTTTAATTCGTCATTGTCGACCAAAGTCTTCGGACGACCGCGAGGTTCATTTTTCAGGTCGAAATTTCCAGAACGGAAGCGAGCAAACCAATAACAGGTGGTGCGTTGGTTTGTAGTGTTAGCTCCGTAAACGTCGTTGATGTTGCGTGCCGCTTGTGCCGCGTTGCTGCCACGACGGTACTCATATTCCATAATTACTCGAATTTTTAACGTATCCATGATGACGTAAAAGATTGAAATGCGATGAAAATGTAACACTAATCAATAAAGAAATGACTACTTTTGGAAAAAAGAATCCATGTTTTTAAAATAAAATTAATTTGAAATTAGAATTCTTAGCCAAACAAAAATTATTTTGATTTGAAATGGCCAGTACTGCAGAACGGCAATTTCATAGGTAAAGACCTAATATTTAGCTAGCTCGTATCAAGTTATTGTCAAGAGATTATGTTTAATTATCTAGTTTAAGTCTAATATTTTTACTACATATTGTCAATGGTTCTGTCTATATTAAGGTATTATTATTATGACGGACCTTGTGTTAATAACAACGGTCGCGCTGTAATGCTACCACCGGATCCAATATAAGTATGTATATCGTCGCCTGGTACCCATAGTACAAGCTCTGCTTAGTTTGGGGCTAGGATGATCTGTGTGACATTGTCCCCAGATATTATAAAAAAAAAATTTATATAACATACTTTTTACTGGTGATTGTTAAGTGCAAATTATTAATTTGAGGATACTGAAAATTTTTCCTGTTAAGGCAAAATTAATTGTGGTTAAGAGTTTAAGTGATCGACCACTGGCGAGCGAGTGACCGTTTGAATTTGTGCAGAATTTGTATAGTGACTAAAAAAGACTGATTTGTGTTTCCGGTTGATACAGTTGATAAATGCTTGCCTTTCACATCGCAGGAAGCGGATTAGATTCCCACGAAGGACATATATTTGTGTGCATGAAGATTTCTGTTTGTCCTGAGTCTGGGTGTAATCCTACTAATATTATAAACGCGAAAGTTTCTAATTATGGATGGATGGATGTATGCTTGTTACTCATTCACGTAAAAACTACTGAATGGATTTTAATGAAACTTTACAATAATATAGCTTGTACATCAGAAAAACACAGAGGCTACAATTTATAAAGATATTGTGTGAATTGTCCAAAATATGACGATAAGTGTCTAGTATGTAGGAAAAAGTCTACCACCTGCGAGCTATTCCGGCGTACTTACACTGCCAAAACCGCTAGAGGGACACATCCTACTAATATTATAAATGCGAATGATTGTGAGTGTAGATGTATGGATGTACGTTTGTTACTCTTTTACGCCATAACTACTTTAACGCGGGTGAAACCGCGGGGCATAGCTAGTTATCTATATAAGTAGGTATGTATTTACAAAAGAAAAGTAGTATATCTGTTATCTCGTTTTCATAGTACAAGCTCTGCTTAGTTTGGGATCAAACCAAAAACTTAGTACTCTTAAAAGAAGATATCAGTCGATTCTATTTTATTTAGAAACATTATTAAACTAATCAATATTTTAATCATAAAAAGAGTTCTGGTAGCGTGTTGGCGTGTACTTTAAAGGCTAGCCTGATATGAGAATAGGAAACCTTCTAATCAATTTATAATCATGCAGTGAACACGACAGTTCACTAAGTAGATTGGCTAGAGCTGCCATCTTCAGGCGCACACGTATGTATATACCGACTAGAAGTTGAAGTTGTTTTCCATGGTCGAAGTCTATTGCCAAACTATCGACCATGCCAAAACTAGCTATGCTCCACGGTTTCACCCGCGTTAAAGTAGTTTTGGCGTAAAAGAATAACAAACATACATCCATACATCTATACTCACAATCATTCGCATTTATAATATTAGTAGGATGTATCTAGCGGTTTTGGCAGTGTACGCCGGAATAGCTCGCAGGTGGTAGACTTTTTCCTACATAATTGACACTTAACGTCATATTTTAGACAATTCACACAATATCTTTATAAATCGTAGCCTTTGTGTTTTTCTGATGTACAAGCTATATTATTGTAAAGTTTCATTAAAATCCATTCAGTAGTTTTTACGTGAATGAGTAACAAACATACATCCATCCATCCATACTTACAAACTTTCGCGTTTATAATATTAGTAGGATTACACCCAGACTCAGGACAAACAGAAATCTTCATGCACACAAATATATGTCCTTCGTGGGAATCTAATCCGCGCCCTGCGATGTGAAAGGCAAGCATTTATCAACTGTGACAACCGGAAACACAAATCGGTCTTCACAAATTCTGCACAAATTGAAACGGTTATTCGCTCGCTAGTGGTCGATCACTTAAACTCTTAACCACAATTAATTTTGCCTGAACAGGAAAAATTTTCAGTATCCTCAAATTAATAATTTGCACTTAACAATCACCAGTAAAAGTATCATCATCATCATATCAGCCGAAATACGTCCACTGTTGGACAAAGGCCTCTCCCAAGGATCTCCACAATAGCTGGTCCTGCGCTGCCCGCATCCAGCGGCTTCCCGCTGCTAGTAAAAAGTATGTTATATTAATAATGATGTCTCAGTACTATAATAACAGAAACACCCTGAATGCTAAGCTAGAGGACGTGGGTTCGGCTCCCACCCAGGACAAATCTTATTTGTTGTATTGGGGTCTAATTTATTTATTTAAGGTCAACCAACAAATGTTTACACGATAAATTAATAAATTACATTAAATACAGGCAAATTATCAGGTGCAACAATTAACTATAGGTTAACACCGCATGCACTAGTTACAGCTTAGAATTAATTATTATATCCTATAACAAATATCAAAAATATAAGAAATTTAAATTAAATATATTATAAATTGAAGTATATGGCATTCATCATTACAAAAATTATAATTATTTATTATGATTGTTAACATAAACAATATGGAACACTAATTAAAATAGGGAAACCAATGAAATCACATTTGACCTGTATCATTATTTATGAAGGCTTTTATATATTTACCCATAGTGTCATGATGAACATCTACCAAGTCACTACAATTTATCTATAACTAGCTGTTCCCCGTGGTTTTACCCGCCTGAAACTTCATTAATTACGTTACCTATGTTTCATTAATTTTATTCCGGTTGGATATCCTTGATATCTATTAACATATTTTTGAAACAGTTAGTAACAAAACACATTGTAATGGAAACTTCTCACTGGGATAATTACAGTCGGTCACTGTCTGGAAAAAATTAGACTATAAGAAACTTGTCTAAAAAGGACAAAATTACGTTATAACTAATAAAGTAATTTCGTCCTTTAATTTGAACAAGTTTTTTATCGTCTAAATGGTACATTGATCGATTTACACTCAATTAGTCAATTATCTTATTTGATTATTTTAATTTTATATGTGTCAAAAATTTAATACTTGTAATGAATTTGTTGAATGGACATGACATCTTTCATTTAAATCTAAATTTAATTTAGTTCTGGAACTTCAGTTTATGTTTTTGTTATCTGTCCAAATCAAAAGAGCCAATGTCAATAGCGATATCTGTAATGATTTTATATCGTAATATTAAGTTCTGTTTTAGTTATTTAATTATAGTTGTCAAAATCTTTATTTTAATCTGTTGTAATAAAAACCAAACGTCTGATTGTCTGTGATGATTTTAAATCGTATTTTTAAGCTCTGTTTTTATTATTTAATTAAACTGGTCAAAAACTTTTATGATATAACATGTTTATTACCACTATTATTTACAATATACTAGCGGCCCGGTAGGTGCTTCGCTACATATAAGGCTTGTAATAAAAAAAAGGATTATTAAGTTAATTTATTAAAAAAAATTTAATTGCTAAAAGATGTTGATTTTACACTTCTCTAGATTTGTTTTAAATTTCAAGACCAAAATTAGCCAAATCGGTTAAGGCGTTGTTGAGTTATAACATTACAACAAAAAGTGGCATTGATTTTTATATATATAGATTATATAAGGGTATTTTAATACGAATACAACTCATAAAATATATGGGCTACATGGAGAGAAATTTCCGCACAATCCTGGCATTCGCCAGCAAAACCGCCTTCTGCATGTAACTCTCCAGCCAGATATCAAGCCCTAAACTTGCAAGGTTGATTTTCAGGGATTTAGGAATAACTCTATTTGTGGATATAACAATAGGTATGATCGCAGGTCTTTCGGTTCTCCATATTTGCGCATATTCAAAACTCAGATCAAGAAATTATTATTATATTAAGGTTTGTCCATGTAGAAAGTCGACATGTCTGATTATCTGTGATGGTTTTAAAATAAAACAAATATTTTTTACATCAACAACTGTTTTTCTATTGACTGTACTTGCGTGACAAAAAGACTAAGGGGATCAGGCCGGGATGACAAACTTACGGTGGATCAATCAGGAATTACAACATAATAACAGGTACAGATATTTGTGTGCATGAACATCTGTGTTTGTCCTGAGTCTGGGTGTAATTATCGATGTAAGTATGTATTTACGAAATAAATGTAGCGTTTGTAGTATATCAGTTATGTGGTTTACATAATACAAGCTTTGCTTAGTTTGGGATCAGATCGCCGTGTGAATAATGTCATTAATTTCCCATGCTATATATATGTACTTACATATTTCCTGCTTAATATGATAACGCCTGGACAGGAATAATTCATATCTGTATCCCGGGGACCTTTACAAACATGTGATTGACAGAAAGCACACCCAGACTCAGAACAACTGATGAATGATACTACTCCTATCATTTTTGAGTTTATCTATTACAAACAACGCATTAAATCCTGTCTGTTTATCTTAGTTCAGATTAGTGGCAACATTCTCAGAACTATGCCATGAGCTCTTTGGCATCGCGTGCATCTTAAAACAGGCTCGACCTTCCTGTTGCATTTGTCTAGAATTCTAATCGAGACATTTAAATGCAAGTATTCGAATAAGGAGCCTCATGCGATCAGATGTTCTAATAATAGCCACAACAACGGCATAAAGCTCGGTTACCTTATAAAATGTTGAGGAGAATATGATGGAAAATTCCTATGTGGGGTAGTCTAGGTTAGCATAAGCTAAGATCTTTATTCGCTTAAGATATGGTTACATATGGTGGTAGCCTTTACCAGGTATGTACGTTCTCGAGATCTGTCTATTTGTAAAGACTAACCCAGCTCTATTTAAAAAAGCAAAGGATATTTACCCTCGAAATACTAGACGAGGGGATAGACTTGTCTTGGACATTGCACCTAAAACAACTTTATTCCAAAAAAATTGTTACCCTATGTGTATAAAAATCTACAACCAACTTCCATCAGATGTCCAACAACTACTGCTAGTAAAATTTAAAAGAGTTTTAAAGAATATATTGATAGAGAAAATGATTTATTCCGTTGACCAATGGCTACATATAAAATTAAAAAATGTGACATAAATTCAATATTATACCATTTTCTATACTCCTATTTTAATTAGACTAAATGCTAAAAGCTGTGACATATTATTTACTGTGTTGTGACAATGAATTATTATAAACTATGTACTATGTTCGCATGCCTTGAAGAGGCTAAATAGATTATAAGGACCACCCTATAATAAGACCTACATACATTGTAAACTCTATTTACTGTGAACTGTGAATAAATAAAAAATAAAAAATAGCTCCGTTATATTGGTTCCCGACACATCTACCCTTAAAGGGCAAGTGTGAATAATTTATAAATCAAAGGTACAGGCGCCTGCACATCAAGCTAGTTCAATCTGTCAAATTTCCCCAATTGAAAATGAACCTTATGCTTATGGGATAAAGTTGAAAATCTATAAAAGAAATTTGACGAATTGGGGCAGCTGGATGTGCTGGCATCTGTACATAGGTACTGTAAATATTTACGGTTGTATAAAATTGATGGCCCAACTAATACATAACTTTAACATTGCACTACACAATAACTACTAAATATTTAAATAACTTATAATAATGACTTACTAATGTTTACTAACACAGAGGTTGTTAATTGTATTTCATGTGTTCTATGTTTTACAATTCCGTTATTCCATTCATTATCATCATAATATCAGCTGCAAGACGCCCACTGCTGGACAAAGGCCTCCCCCAAAGATCCACAATTGCCGGTCATGAGCTATCCGTATCCAGCGATTTTCAGCGACATACACAAGATTATCGGTCCATCTTGTAGGGGGCCTACCACACTGCGTGTTGCGGTCCGTGGTCGGCATACAAGAACCTTTTTGCCCCAGCGGTATTCCATTAATGTGTAGATACACTTACCAAGCCAGACTTTTGATTTGGGCCTTAACAGCCATAGGGGCATATCTCTTAAGGCTTTTGGAATGTGGCTATTTTTTAATGTAGAGTGCTCACTACTCTACTCTTAACTTAGTGGGTTAGCACAGAGGTAAAGGATAAAAATAAAATACATACATATATGTTATGTACCTATATGTTTATATTTAGTCATGTTTTTATACTACTTTTTCATTTGTTGCACACCTACTATTTTTAAAATAATTACAGCTCCTATCCATCCATAGGTTGGCTGCGTACCTATTGGACCTACAAGATTTGACTCTCTATCACAAAAGTACCCGTCTGACCTCATTTTAAGTCTCTTTGGACCTTCTTTAAAATATAATAATCAATGTGCCCATTGGACCTCTTTTTAAGTACCCTTTGGACCTTCAAAGTTAAAACTACTAATGATGAACCTGTTGGACCTCTTTTCTAATACCTTTTGGACCTTAAAAAAATATGTTTTTATTTAGTATGCGCCCGACGTTATTTTAGTAAGAAAAGGTATAGTTCTGTTGAAAATAAATAAAAAAGACCAGAATTCTAATAATTTGGCGAAATAGCATAAGCGAATATAGGCACACTAGCGACAAACAGCAATCCATGGTCAGTAGAAAAAACACAAGAAATTGTAATTTAAACTATATTTCTTTGATATTGTTTTAAATTTACAGGTGTGTAATGGATAAATATTTTTAAAATCCCCATGAAAAAATATCAATAATACTGAGGTATACCGCATATTGTAATGTTTTATATTTAAAACAACTTCCTCATTTTCTAAAATATTCTAAATTAATATATCTAGCATGCATTTTTATGTATACAATCTTCAAGATCTGTCAAAGTAGAAAAATGAGTGATCTAACTGGAATAAGTGATTTAATTTATGACAGAACGTTGTGATATTTTATATTTTTGATTGAAAATATTGATTTATATTGTAGTATTTTATTTTTATCTTATCGTATCGTATCTTCTGTGCACGATTGTATTTTAGCTTTTCATACGAAGTCATGTGAATGATGTCCAATAGAACACGTTGCTTAATAAAGGGTCTAATAGGTAATCAAGTATAGACAACATTCAAGCTTTTTTTCCAAACGCTACAAAGAGGTCCAAAGGGTCATCTTTGTAGACGAGGTCCAAACTAGGAGGTCCTACGGGTACGTAGCCCATAGGTTGTCTGGAAAAAATCGCTTGATGCGATAAAACCGCCTATTGTACATGATTGTGTTATTAGTGTCCTATGAATTTGTCGTGTGTGAGTGTGTACAATAAAGAGTATACTATTCTATTCTACATATATATAGCCCGAATTCTGGTAGTTAGAGGTATAACAAGCCGTGCCTGCGAGAGCACGTAGAGCCGCCGCGGTCCCGGTCCTGTACTTAGGGTTGCCAACTTTTTTTTACTAGAAATAAAGTATATTCAGGTCTATGAAGAATATTAAACAGTATTTTAGAAAAATTAACATTATTTTATTTATTTACTGTTTTAAATACATATTTTTGGAGCTTCTCTCACAACTTACTAATTTACAATCTCAGTGTGATTTGTTTGGGGCTGCGCTGCACCGAGCAGTGACTAAATAAATGTAAACAGTATTTGGCATACTTTATATTTGTTCAACAGTAAAAAGTAATAATAATAATGTCCTCCTAGCCGAATTTCGGCCACGGCGGACAGTCTCAACAGAGATTAGTCATCTGCGCGGGTCATATTATAGTGCTAAAGTGTGTGCGCAAACACAGGAGCATTTTCTATTCCATCACACAATCACGATGGGACGCCAAGCGACACGACCGGAATGAGGTCAGGCACAGTACCGGCGGCTTTACGAGCTCTCTGAGGCACGGGGGTATAATACCGCCAACTTCCAGACTTCGGGCTGATGTTAACAAATTTTTCTATTAAAGAAAAATCCCAATATCACTTTTTGGGTTGGGATTTGAACCCAGGACCTCGTTATCTGCAGGTGAACACGATACCGCTAGATCATCGAGGCAGTAAAAAGTATAATTTGTTAAAAACAGTATAGTTGGCAACCCTACCTGTACTTGTCTTCTTTCCAGTAATGTAGTAATAGTCAATTTCATATCGCTCAAAAAATTTATAATTTAGTGAAAACAGTATAATATTGTTAAAAACAGTATAGTTGGCAACCCTACCTGTACTTGTCTTCTTTCCAGTAATGTAGTAATAGTCAATTTCATATCGTTCTAAAAAAGTATAATTTAGTGAAAACAGTATAATATTGTTAAAAACAGTATAGTTGGCAACCCTACCTGTACTTGTCTTCTTTCCAGTAATGTAGTAATAGTCAATTTCATATCGCTCAAAAAAGTATAATTTAGTGAAAACAGTATAATATTGTTAAAAACAGTATAGTTGGCAACCCTACCTGTACTTGTCTTCTTTCCAGTAATGTAGTAATATAAATAGTCAATTTCATATCGCTCAAAAAAGTATAATTTAGTGAAAACAGTATAATATTGTTAAAAACAGTATAGTTGGCAACCCTACCTGTACTTGTCTTCTTTCCAGTAATGTAGTAGTAGTAGACTTTCGTATCGTTCAATCTCTTCACATTTTACAGACGTTTTGTATTTTTCAAAGTTCCTAACAATAGAGTATTGTGATTGTGGACAGAAGTTTGTTGACATAAACAGTTCTGAAATTATAAATAGACTTCAGAAAGCGCTCGGCGTAATTCTTTGTCGGGCTTTAAGCTCTGTGAAATAAGAATAACTTTTTCGTAGGTACTTTTATCGTAGTTATTGGGGTCTAAAATGCAAACCTATTTCTTACCACATAAGGTTTAAGATCGAATACAAATTATTTATTTGCAAGAGCTTATTAAGTTTGGTAAAATTAAAATGGACAGTTATTTTGTTTGAATAAAGATTCTGAACAACCAATTTTTGCGCAAAAAAACCTTCTGCAGTAAAAATTGTTTCAGAACATGGGACAACAAGCTAAGCAGTGCTTGTATTATGGAAACCAGATATCTGATATACTACTTTTTATTTGTAAATGTATACTTATATTGATAATTACACCCAGACACAGGACAAACCGACATGTTCATGCACACAAATCTCTGTCCTGGGTGGGAGAATCGAACCCACGACCTGCGGCGTGAAAGGCAAGCATCTATCAACCACGCCACCCGGCCTGTCAAGTAGTAGTTAGAAATAGTAGTAATTACCAATCATCATCATCATCATCATCATCATATCAGCCGAAAGACGTCCACTGCTGGACAAAGGCCTCCCTCAAAGACCAATATCTAATCTATATTATATTATACAAATAATAAAATCGTAGGAAAGTCAGAACTGTACAGACGCCAGCACATCAACCTAACTCAATCTGTCAAATTTCCCCAATTGAAAGTGAACCTTATACTTATGTGATAAAGTTAAAAATCTAAAAAAAGAATTTGACAGATAGGGGTAACTGGATGTGCTGGCGTCTGTACATTGAATATTTTTTAAAAAGGATACTCGGGGCGTGATCTACAATCGGTATCGAAGCCAAAAATATAGTGTTTAGAATTTTTGTCTGTGTGACTGTTTGTCTGTATGTATGTCCGGGCTAAACTCCAAAAGTACTGCAAGGATTTACTTCAATTTTTGCATGAATATTACTAAGAAGTCGGGTCAAAATATAGGCCACATATTTTCACGCTATCACCTACGGGGAGGAGCTGTGATCTATCTATCCATATAATAAAATCGTCGGAAACTCAAAACTGTACATTGAATATTTTTTTAAAGGATACGTGGGGCGTGATCTACAATCGATATCGAAGCCAAAAATATAGTTTTTGTCTGTTTGTCTCTGTGTCTGTTTGTCTATATTAATGTCCGGGCTAAACTCAAAAGTACTGCATGGATTTACTTCAAAATTTGCATGAATATTACTAAGAGGTCGCGTCGGGTCAACATATAGGCTACATTTTATCACGCTATCATCTAATGGGGAGGTGCTATTATAATTTATAAAATTTAATGCGGGTAAAGCCGCGGGGCACAGCTTGTTTAGAATAAAAGCATCAATTACCTAAAACCTTACATTTACCTGTATACAAGACACAGATATGTACAATGTACATATATATATGCATAATTGTATTCGTAAGCATGTCCATGGACATTGCACACACTGAATTATTTAAATATGAATAATCGATTATGACTGTAAGTGGCTCCTCCCTAAGTGTCACGTAGGGAGGCGTCTAATCAATGTCTCCTCGGTTTGTACAATTATTTTACAATATATTTTAATGAAACAAAACACAAATTATTGGTTGGTATTTCTTGTGTGGTGACAGCGAAGAATATCATCATCCCATCTCATCCCGTGAGGGGCGTAGAAATGGTCCCGAGGGAATACCTACCAGAGAACGGACAGCAAAGTTTTTCTGTGAACTATGATCATCAAACTGCGATCTAATCCATTTGCCAAGGGTGGCTATTATGGCATATCCCACCACTCTTTGGGGAGCGTTTTGTCCAGCAATGGACGTAATTTGGCTAACATGATTCTTTAATCATTAGCGGAGTGACAAAAACCAAATTCTAGTTACATTAAGGGATTGGACATCTTTACAGAAACTCATTAGAATGAACCATAGTGGATAAATGTACCCAGTAAAATACTAATGTATTTATATAAAGTTATTTATGTACAGACGCCAGCACATCCAGTTACCCCAAAATTTCTTTTATAGATTCTCTGTCAAATTTCTTTTATAGATTTTCAACTTTATCACATAAGCATAAGGTTCAGGCGTCTGTAAACAAAATAACTTGCCTAAAATTATGTGAATATAGAACTTTTTTTAATTTCTGGACCAAGATTACGCTGTTAGACATGACATCATACATACGTGTCCAATAAAAAACAATATATTGCGTAAGGTATTCTAAAAGTTTTAGTCTCGTAATGGAAAGAAAAACATATCAATCAATTACAACTACTTAGATCTACCAACAGTCAAATACGAGTTGACATTACGGCGGATTTTACTTACATTTGACATCAGTCGATAAGATGGGTATTTGTTTGAAGTGAATAATACATTAAAAATGTAAACCATTAATATTTCACAAGTGTGCGGGAAAGGAGAAGGAAATTACTCCATACATTCCTGGGCCCAGGTGTTAACTGAATCAAACTAGCCTTATTTGTGAGAGGATATAATAACAAGACCTCACTGAAATTTTGGTGAAATTTGGCTATCCAGGAATCAAGTTATATGAAGTATAGTAAAAGTGAGGTTAAATTATAACATTGTAGTTTTTTACAAAATATTTTTGAATGGCTTCAGTTGTGTTATGGTTTAATGCATGGAGAGTGTGACATGTCGAAGATCTGGCACGTTAGGATCCCCCGCGTCGCGTGCAGTCACTACAGTCGAAGAAAACCACAAATCAAACATGGAAAATACGTGCGCACTTAAAACGAAAAACAACGAACGAGTGACAGTCAAAGAGTATGTAAAGGCTGTCAGGCAGACAAGTGTTGCCCGACGAAAAATTAAAGGAATACGATCCGCTATGAATCGATTCCACGAAAAACACTTGTCACTCGATTTTCAAACATATTTTGAGATTTTACCGATTTATTCTTAATCGATTGCGAGCAATTCATCATTAGTTTATCGATTATTTCGTTTCATAACTTAATTTAAGTTTTCTCGCTTCCTAGATAGAAACATGATACCATATTTTGTGATTTCCTTTAAAAAAAATATAACGGTTTTTTTAATTCACATTTCAACTAGTTAACTGCTGGGCCCAGACGTTTCCATCTCCTTTAATTATTACCTATTTTTGTATGTTTTTTTTCTGAAGTTATACTTCTTTTGGCGCGATGGAGAAAAATGATGAGAGTGAATTTTTACGATGCGCGCGAACACCGACACCAAAAAATTTAACAGCGTGAAGTTAGTTCTAGGTGGTATGAAAATGTATGAGAGTGAATTTTTACGATACGTGCGCGCGCATCGTAAAAATAACAGCATGACGTTAGTTCTAGGTGGTATGAAAATTGATAACTATGTTCAAGTTGTATATTAAGAAGTATAACTTCTAACGCGTGTACATAAGTACACACAAGTTTTTTTTTAAATTATCAAAAGTTGTAAAACAAAGGTTGTTGCTTATGGTGTTAACTGTCCAGTACTGAGAGGTTGTTCGTGTTTTAGAAGTAACAGTATACAAAAATATAAATCAATTTTATAGATGGAGAATATTAGGAAGGTTTACAGATTCGATAAGCAGATGCCAGCACCTCAAGCTACCCCAATCGGTCAAATTCCCGCAATTGAAAGTGAACC
This sequence comes from Pseudoips prasinana, assembly GCA_951640165.1. Classification (NCBI taxonomy): domain Eukaryota; kingdom Metazoa; phylum Arthropoda; class Insecta; order Lepidoptera; family Nolidae; genus Pseudoips; species Pseudoips prasinana. Next base: position 8,611,849 of record OX621236.1, read on the forward strand.
TTATGCGTATGTGATAAAGTTGAAAACTTATAAAAGAAATTTGACAGATAATTTGGAGATGGATGATGTCTACAAAGACTTTAGTGACTATGACAAATACAATTGTAATAAGATAGTGAGAGCCGCCCAATAGGATGACCAAAGGGGGGAGATAGTGTTATTCAGCTAATGGTTGTTATTCATATAGATCATGCACCAGTGAAATGTAGAATTATCGAGTGCTCCCGTGGGCAGTATATCAATATGATAATGTAAGATAGCTGTGAATATGATTAATGTATTTTTGAACCCACCGTAATGTGATCGTCAATCACGCGGCGACGGTGTAATAATGCTTTACTCTTTATAAGCATATTATATTACTTATCTACTTAATATACTCCTGCGTTGGTCTATCCTTAATGTGTACATTTGCAGATTTAACTGCATTTTTTTAATGAGGCACTGTATATCTTTATCGGTCTATGTACGACGCCAGCACATCAAGCTACCCCAATTTCCCCAATAGAAAGTTAACCTTATGCTGATGTGATAAAGTTGAAAATCTATAAAAGAAATTTGACAGATTGGCGTAGCTGGATGTGCTGGCGTCTGTACAATTAAAACCGAAGGAAAGCGCTGGTTGCGGGTAGTGCAAACCCGGCGATTTTAAGGTCTTTGGGAGAACCCTATGTCTGTCGATGTTTTTCGACTGATATGATGATGATGTATAATTAAAGAAAAGAAAGAACAGTATTTAATTCAAATAATTACTTACTTAACGTGTGGGCAGTGGTTACCCTAATGTCAGAGTTGTTCAAGCGGCCCAGTAGGCCTCTGACATCGCTTAGCGACTGTTGTCTAATGACTAAAACCGGGACCGACAGCTTAACAGCAGCCGTGGCAGATATTTTTGTTACTCCTTATGTATTACTAGGTTAGAACACTACACTCTGTAGAACTGACGATGGTACACTACCAGCTGCCTGTCATTTCCAATTTTTTCCAGTCCATCCTTCGGTTGTCTGGACGAAATCGCTATTATGCGATAAGACCGCCAATTGTACATTATTTTGAATATTAAGATTTTTCCTGTAAACTTCTTTTTAGGGTTCCGTAGCCAAATGGCAAAAAATGGAACCCTTATAGATTCGTCATGTCTGTCTGTCCGTCCGTATGTCACAGCCACTTTTTTTTATATGTTGTGCAATAAAGTGTATCTATCTTAACGTGCCCTCCGAAGTACGGAGACGCTCAGAAATTAAACCACTCTGGTGGTCACCCATCTATGGGCTGACCGCGAACCTAGTTGCTTAACCTCGCCAATCACTTAAGAACCGGTGAGAGCATCTAGCTATGAGTGCCTCAAACAATTAATTAGAATAAGTGAAATACATATGAGTAAGACGTATATACAACATGTAACATAATTAACGCACATCCTGAAAATAGTTTGTTCAGAATCGTTTACTGAATCGATTTATATCATTTTTTTTTCTAAAATAATTAAAACGACGGAAATTGGTGTCATATTAACCCTATACAGTCACAATAAATTAAAAAGGACCGTAAGTCAAATTATATGACTTTTAAAATTGCAGTTTTATTTGTATTCATACAAATTCCATCATTCAATACAAATTAAAGAAAAATAATCTTTATTCCAAGAAACTAATTTAGTAAATAACAAAAATTCAGTATATGCATTATGATTACAACATAATATTCTAATTGGGGTATCTGAGGGTGTGCGTTAATTACGTTACATGTTGTATATAAAATAGTCCGTTTATATATCTTCTTGTTTATCATATGGACAGTGGTTACCCTGGTGATAGAGTTGGTCAACCTACCCAGTAGGCTTCTGGAATGGCTTAACGACTGTATGCTATCAATAACAACTGGGAACGTCGTAACGTGCGCTCCAAAGCACGGAGACGCTCAGAAATAAAACAACTTTGAAGGTCACCCATCCATCGACTGACCGCATCCCTAGGAGCTTTACCTCACTTCGATGGAATGTTTATATGTTTATTAGATGTGTGTGTCTCCAGCTTCCGCATTGTTATAATCGAAATTCTAAATATACCATATTTTATAGCATAATTAGAGCAATCAAAAGTTTTAGTCATAAAATTGGAGCAATCATAACTTCGTTACCTACTATGAGTTGTTTTTTGTGTGTAAGTTGGACAAACGTGTCCTCACCACACACAGTGATGTTAGGGTTTTAGACTATAGTCAAAAATTTTACTCATAAATATATACATGTATATATATCTAGGGACAATGTCACACAGATCATCCTAGCCCCAGACTAAGCAAAGCTTGTACTATGGGTACCAGGCGACGATATACATACTTATATCTATATCTATACATATAATAAAATCGTAGGAAAGTCAAAACTGTACATTGAATATTTTTTTAATAGGATACTTGGGGCGTGATCTACAATCGATATCGAAGCCAAAAATATAGTTTTTAGAATTTTTGTCTGTGTGTCTGTATGTATGTCCGGGATAAACTCAAAAAGTACAGCATGGATTTACTTCAAATTTGGCATGAATATTACTAAGAGGTCGGGTCAACATATACTTAGGCTACATATTATCACGCCATCACCTACGGGGGAGGAGCTATGATAATTTATAAGATTTAACGCGGGTAAAACCGCGGGGCACAGCTAGTAGATAGATAAATACTTAAATACACTGCATGGATTTACTTCAAATTTTGCATGAATATTACTAAGAGGTCGGGTCAACATATATACATATTATCATGACCGACATGTTCATGCACACAAATATCTGTCCTGGGTTGGAATCGACCTGCGGCGTGAAAGGCAAGCATCTACCAACCACGCCACCCGGCCTGTCAGGTAGTAGTTAGAAATAGTATTAATTACCAATATCTAATCTGGGCTACGGTGACCATCGAGCGAAATGCAGCAATGAAAGCCAAAAAACCAAACCATCACACTCAAATATTGTTAAAACTACGATCATAAAACGATGTGCAAGCTGGAGACCCGGGTCCATGGTTTACACATGTGTATCTTCAGATTCAGATACTTTATTGTGGATCATAGGTAGTTACAGCTCAAATAGTTTTTGAGCTACTACTATCCTACTAATATTATAAAGGCGAAAGTTTGTGAGTGTGTGACTGTGTGAGTGTGTATGTTCGTTACTTATTCACGTCTTAACGGCTGGAGCGATTTGAATGCGAATGCGGGCGTTGTCTATTTAAAAAAGAGTAAAGATAATATCAACCGCTAAAAGAAAATGTCTCGAGAACAATTGCCTTATTAATTATTGTAATACGTCTCATTTGTACATAATAGATTCAGGATACATAAAAACGATAATAATGTAAAGAGAACAGGGCTCATATGTGTCATGGGATTTTTATGGAATCCCGGACCTCATTATCTGATTCACCACGCTACAACTAAACCTACCAGTAAAACCATCTTGTATATATACCTACAGTAAATAAATAAAATAAAATAAAAAATGGATTTTATTCACGTAGACTTAAAAAAATTGCTTGTAAATAGTCAGAACATGTTTGTAGTAATATAATTAACTATACATAATTATTACTAGTTACATAGATATTTAGGTACACGGATTGTATGAGAACATTTATAAGATTTATTTTATAATAGTAATGATATTTAGCTAGCTTGTATTAAGTTATTGTCAAAGAGATTATGTTTCAAGTTTAATTATCGAAATTTTATTTTTAGTAGTTATGTTTACTTCGTCTAGTTTATAAATTAACATGAATATGTTACTGTTGATGCTTATTGAATTAATATCTACAAGGTGTAACAAAGACAGTTGAGCAAATATAAAGAACGCTATCTACATCATGAAACTACAAAAATAAATAAACTTAATAGAACCTATTTTTTCTACCCGTAAAATGTGCATCAGCAGATCTTTATAGTTGTTGAACATCTTTATGTAATTTGCATGTTGATGTGCAACGTGTGCACATCAACATGCAACAGTACAACAGTACAGTTTCATAGGCAATTTATGCCTCCCATTTCTAATAATAATATAATAATATCTAGGGACAATGTCACACAGATCATCCTAGCCCCACACTAAGCAAAGCTTGTACTATGGGTACCAGGCGACGATATACATACTTAAATAGATAGATAAATACTTAAATACATAGAAAACATCCATGACTCAGAAACAAATATTCGTGCTCATCACACAAATATTTGCACTTACCGGGATTCGAACCCAGGACCACCAGTTTCGTAGGCAGGAGCACTACCAACTAGGCCACGGTTTATTTAATACCTTGTATTATAATTATCTAGCTGTACACGACCTAACTATACATTCTTTTGCACACATACGTTCCTTACAACCTAATAAGATCGATATAATATAACAGACTCTCAGTTCGACGGTATGTAATTTTTGTATATATGTAACACGATTTCTCCACTGTTTACCACAAGTGTCTGGTTGCCATACTTTAGGATCAGATGGCAGTGTGGTAATTGTCTCAAGAATTTATATTTATTTATTTGGTGTAATTTATTTATGTATGGTGATGGGCAGGCCCCCACAAGATGGACCGATGATCTTATGCGGGGCGCTGGAAATCGCTGGATGCGGATAGCGCAAGACCGGCAATTGTGGAGATCTTTGGGGGAGGCCTTTGTCCAACAGTGGACGTCTTTCGGCTGATATGATGATGTATGGTGATACATATTATAGATAAACAAGCTGTACCCCGCGGTTTTACCTGCGTTAAATTTTATAAATTATCAGAGCTCATCCCCGTAGGTGATAGCGTGATGATATGTACCCTATATGTTGACCCGACCTCTTAGTAATATTCATGCAAAATTTGAAGTAAATCCATGCAGTACTTTTCGAGTTTAACCCGGACATACGTAAAGACAAACAGACACACAGACAAAAATTCTAAAAACTATATTTTTGGCTTCGATATCGATTATAGATCACGCCCCAAGTATCCTTTAAAAAAAAATATTCATTGTAAAGTTTTGACTTTCCTACGATTTTATTATATGGATAGATTACACATAGACACATAAAAAAGAATCGTGTTCATCGCACAAAGATTCCTACAACGTGATCATCGATCCCACGACCTCTGGCTTAAGAGTCACTAACAACCAGACCAATAGTCCAATATTTTAATTCTGGCTGCATCTTCGAAAAGGAATCATATACAAATTTAAACAAAATGCTTATGATCAACTTAGGACTTATAAAGAAAGTGATATATTTTTTAAACAGTCATGATGGCGTCCGGAAATCCCTAGTTTAAAAATTTTAAATCATCCGTTTTCCTGTTTTCAATACTGTCTACGATTAAATAAGTGTACGTAAAATATCGTCTATGTAACATAATTTAATTCACTAAAAGGGTGCATGTGACCTAACAATATATTGACGCCATTTCCCGTTTATATAATAATGTAGAGATATAAAGACAATTCTGAGCGCGATAAAAGTGTATTGTAAAACTTATGACATGGCATTATAGGCATTAGGGTTGACAGATAAGTCTTAAACAAGGGCTGCCAGTATACATCTGCATGTCATAAATTATGTGCTTCACATCTATACAAATAAATAAAATTGGAGTGTCTGTTTGTAATATTGAAATAACCGGTTTTTACTACATTAATATGAATAATAGGTCTTTACCTATGAAATTGCCGTTTTGTATGAAAAAATTTAAACGAATTTTTTTCATGAATTTTTTTATTTGTATTAATCGAAGTAATCACCCATGCAATCAATGCATCTTTGCCATCGCAGTGGCAGTTTATTGATGCCCTTCTTAAAGAAATCAGCTGGACGGGAGGCAACAAATTCTTCAAAGGCATTTTGTACTGCCTCTCGGGTATTGAATTTTTTTCCCGCCAAGAAGTTATCCAAATTCTGGAAAAAGTAGTAGTCTGTAGGCGCAAGGTCTGGTGAGTAGGGCGGATGACGGAGAGCTTCCAACCCCAGTTCTTGCAACTTGGAGACCGTCTGCTGTGCAGTATGAGGTCGCGCGTTGTCGTGCAGGAGCAGCGGAGACGAGCGATTGACCAATGCTGGTTGGAGATGCGCCAGCTTCTCCATTATTGTGCTCAGTTCTTCACAGTACACATCTGCAGTAATGCTCACCCCGTTTGGTAAGAAGCTGTGATGAATCACACCGGCGCTAGACCTCCAAACAGTGACCATCACTTTTCTAGGGGTAAGTTTTCGTTTAGGGCATTGTTTAGGTGCTGAACCAGGATCCAACCAACTTGCTGAGCGCTTGCGGTTATCAAACAGAATCCATTTTTCATCGCAGGTAACAATGCGGTTCAAAATTCCTTCATTTGTGTGTCTGTTGAGCAGTGCAAGGCACGTCTCGACGCGTACTTCGCGCTGGCGATCATTGAGTTCGTGGGGCACCCATTTGTCAAGCTTTTTTACCTTGCCAATTTGACGCAAATGGACCAATATTGTTTTGACGCTAACGTCGAAAGCTGCTGCTAATTCAGCCGTAGATTGTGTATCATCAGCTTCCACAACCGCCTTTAATTCGTCATTGTCGACCAAAGTCTTCGGACGACCGCGAGGTTCATTTTTCAGGTCGAAATTTCCAGAACGGAAGCGAGCAAACCAATAACAGGTGGTGCGTTGGTTTGTAGTGTTAGCTCCGTAAACGTCGTTGATGTTGCGTGCCGCTTGTGCCGCGTTGCTGCCACGACGGTACTCATATTCCATAATTACTCGAATTTTTAACGTATCCATGATGACGAAAAAGATTGAAATGCGATGAAAATGTAACACTAATCAATAAAGAAATGACTACTTTTGGAAAAAAGAATCCATGTTTTTAAAATAAAATTAATTTGAAATTAGAATTCTTAGCCAAACAAAAATTATTTTGATTTGAAATGGCCAGTACTGCAGAACGGCAATTTCATAGGTAAAGACCTAATATATATACGGTACATACACCAAAATAACATTTTTTACAATTTTTGTCTGTCTGTCTGTCTGTTTGTTCCGGCTAATCTCTGAAATGGCTGGACCAATTTTGACGGGACTTTTATTGGCAGGTAGCTGATGTAATACGGAGTAATTTAGCCTACTTTTATTTATGAAAAAGGCTTTTATTTTACCAATAAAACTAAATAAACTAATTAACACGCGGACGAAGTCGCGAGCACAGCTAGTTATACATATAACATTACTCCTACAAATACAAATACAAACACTTTAGTTGTTCTGAGTCTGAATGTAAATTGTGTCCGTCTATTATGTGTTTGTAAAGTACCCCGCGACACAGGGATTAGATTACCTAGTGCGGGCGTTATTGTGTATGTAAGTCAAGGAAAAATTAAAGGAATATATGGTATACTTAGCACCCGGAAGTCGCAACGTGGGTACAGGGGCTCTACCGGCTAAGTCACCGAACATCGATTTCTTAAATGGTGTTCAAATATATAAATAATTAAATGAATTAATCAATCGTTAAATCGGCTTCCATGAGCGCATGTGACGTCATAAATGGTCCGGAATCGATTGTCAACGTTGAAGCCGATTTAAAGATTGATTAAGTCATTTTAACGTTTATTTATTTGAACACCATTTAAGACATCGATGTTCGGCGACTTAGCTGGTAGAGCCCCAGGACAGTACAAGATGGACCGATGATCTTGTAAGGGTCGCTGAAAGCCGCTGATTGCGGGTAGGATAAAACTGGTAATTGTGGAGATTTTTGGGGAAAGGCCTTTGTCCAGTAGGCCTTTTGGCTAATATGAAAATGATGTTATGCTTTAGACTTTGTTTTCGTTCTGAACAATTAATAAATATTATTATTCTACGTATTGCGAGGTACTTCAGAAACAAGGAAATCAGAACAACTATGTAGTTGTTCAAAGTCGTTGGCCCATGTATTTTGGCCTCATAAATAGTAATCTTACCCGCGAAATGAACCTAAAATCATGCGCGCCAAGCTACTTCAACCACTGCGTCACAGAGCTATTTAAAATTACCACTTTTAGCAGTTACGCATTTCCGAACCATTTTACACTGGCGAACTTTCTTCCGAACCAATGGTTATTATTTTATTCTTGACAGAAAAAAAATTCGTTGCTCTTGCTAGAAAAATCGCAAGAACGCTTTTTGGTCCGATTGGGGATCGGTACTCTCCCTCAAACACGCTATGGCTAGTTTCGTCAAGCGGTAGCGTGATTAACAGGCAGTCAGTCCAATTTTATCGTCATATTAAATAGTCAAGGCAGTCAATTCCGGGTTTTATCAATATAATTATAATTAAGCTTCAAATTGGCAAATTCATACGTTAATAATAGTTTACCATTAGTTTAATTAATTCGTTTTAAACAATGCATACGGTTGCAATTAATTATATACAATGGCTTTATTTAGTATTCGTTCCAAAATCCTTTAACAAAATGGTTAAATAATCATTTTGTTAGTAGAGTCAGAGTACGTATTATTTTGTTATTTCCAATGTATGTGTGAATGGTTGACTGGTAGAGAACATTTCTAGCGTTAATTCCGCCTCTGTGCGGTTTAATTCACTAATATTTTAATAAACCTACAGCTATTTCAAATTATTTCTATTGTAAGTCAATCATTTTATGTTATATTTACTCCAAAACGGCCCGCTTTTGATAATACCGCACCAAACCGGGTTTACTCAGGTATATTCATGTGCTCCAGCCTAATTTCAGTTTCAATAGAGACTAGCTATCTGCGTGGGACAATATCACACAGATCATCCTAGCCCCAAAGTAGGCAAAGCTTGTACTATGGGTACCAGGCGACGATATACATACTTATATAGATAGATAAATACTTAAATACATAGAAAACATCCATGACTCAGAAACAAATATTCGTGCTCATCACATAAATATTTGCACTTACCGGGATTCGAACCCAGGACCACCAGCTTCGTAGGCAGGAGCACTACCAACTAGGCTACGGTGACCGTCGTACACAAGTGTGTGCATAAAAACAGGGGCACTTTCTATTTATTTCCATCACTCTCATGATCCGATAGGACGACTAGCGACTACACGACTGGAAACAGATGAGCTACAGGACGGCTTTATGGTTTTATGGGGGTGTAATACCGCCTACTCCCAGACTTGGGGCTGATACTGAGATATTGTTTTTAACGGAAATATCACAAAATCACTTTTTGGGCTAACGCGGGGATTGGAACCCAGGACCTCATGATCTACGGTTGAACACGCCACACATGAGGCAGTCAGACTCAGATATAAACATAGCCCGATCAATATTTTGCTTCAGTTGATGCTCTGTAACAAAATTTAGTAAAAGACTTAAACTAGATAATTAAACATAATCTCTTGACAATAACTTGATACGAGCTAGCTAAATATCATTGCTATAATAAAATAAATTTTATAAATGTTTTCATACATCAATACAATGTGTACCTAAATATCTATGTTACTAGAAATTATAATGTATACAACTATATTACTACAAACATGTTCTGACTATTTACAAGCGCTTTTTTAAAGTCTACGTGAATAAAAACCTTTTTTATTTTATTTTAAATGTCGATCGGTTAATGCCAGTAAATTAGCTTATCTTTGAAAATTTCTTCTATAGTTGTAGAATCTCTGCTTCATGGACTAGGTGTGTATAATATACAAATTACTGGGTTATTTTTAATTGTTTTGAGCAATATTTTCAGTTGCAGTACATACGCCAGCACCTCCAGCTACCCCAATCTGTCAAATTTCTTTTATAGATTTTCAACTTTATCACATAAGCATAAGGTTCACTTTCAATTGGGGAAATTTGACAGATTGGGGTAGCTTGATGTGCTGGCTTCTGTATATCACCGTGCTCATATATTTTTTTACCAATAAAGGCCAGCTCGCAGCTATCTCGTTCACGCTTTTTATGTTTTATACGATACTGTCAGTCATTTCGTGAGATTAATATTCCAAATAATTTGGAACACGTTTTCACTTTTATATAGTAATATGCTTTACTACCAGAAATAAATAGGAAACACTGCTTTTGATGTGTAAGTAACATCTTTATCTACTCGGTTGTATTTTATGTGTGATTTTGGAAAAGGGACGGAAATGTGTTACAAAAATGCGGGGAAGATTTGCGCGCGCTATTTGTTTTGACCAATGATAACGCAAAACCTATCAATATTCCAATTTTAAAAGAAACTCCCTGCAGGACAGGCATAGCCGGGAGTTTCGATATTAAATCGGACATTATATGTAATTATGTATACAAATTCTAAGAAAAATATTGTTCCAGGTCCACTGTATTTCTTTCTTTTGGGCAAAAACTATTATTGTTATCATTAAAAAAAATAATGAAATACGCTTTATATCTGTAAGTTTTAGAGCAAATTGGGCAAAAAAAAACGTACTATTTTCATACTAGCCTGTTGGTCTAGTGATTAGTAACCCTGACTGCTAAGCTAGAGGTCGGGGGTTCGTATCCCACACGGAACAAATTTGTGTGGTGAACACGATTATTTGTTCTGTGTCTGGGTGTAATTTATTTATAATATGTATGTATTCCGAAATATATAAGTATGCTTATCACTTGTCTGGTTCCCATAATACAGGCTCTATTTAGTTTGGGATCAGGTGGCAATGTGTTAGGTGTCCCAAGATATTTATTTATTATTATACCATACCCAAATTCAAACTCTGATATGATGAAATCGGATCAGACATAACTTTCTAAAACAACAAATAATTATTTATTATTAACTTATCCTAACTTTTAAAACGTCCTGACTCTAACCGGATAAGGTGCCATCTGCGCTAAGTAAAGCTAGAACTTCCTGCAGGGTTAACGTGGCAGTGTAAACTTGAAACTGCTGTTCAACATAAAATTAATTGAGTGAGTTCCCGTTACAGTTTTCACTATGGATTTCTTTTCTGAGATCGCGAGTAGCTATGGATGTTATCGATATGGAATTTCGTATATGGATACGCATACGGAATAATACTATATCGATTTTGGATACGGTTATGGTTATGTAATTATTTCGGATTATGCGTTAGTTTCGGATTACAGATATCCGATTTTTAAAGAATTTTATGCGTAAAATACATAATTTATCACAACAATTTTTCTTCGCGTTATCGAATGAAATACGCGTAAATATAAAATTGTAAATAAAATGTAATATAATCCAATAATGACTGACTATGAAACGATTGTAACGGTTCGGCCAGACAAAACAAAAACCTCTCATAACATTATTCATTTAGACCACCCTTATCCGAAATTATAGGTTACAGACAGATTTTTATTTCGGATATCCGATATTCGGTTACGTTTACGGAGTTTATCATGTGATAAATAGTAAATTTTCTTCGATTTCTTTGGTCGTAGTACACATATCTATATACACTAGCAAGCTAATAAAACAGGTACTGACATACCTACACACCCACCTAGGCTTGAGCTTATAAAACTCATAAAAACAAGTATTTTCTTATTAACATTGAAGTCCTATTTTTATCGCAAAGTGCTTGTTCTGTATTATTTACTTTCTTCCTTTACGTTCGTTTTATTTCATAAGTTATATGGTTTGATATGGTTGTGTTGTGTAGAAAGGCCTTGTTATCAAGTTCATGATAAAAATAGGTCTTTTGTAAAATGTGCTTTATTGAGTTCTATATTAAGGTCGACTTCCAGTCTTACTTGTTGCGGACAGCCAGGCAGGTCTGCCAGCTGAACTCGAAACCAGTAGCCAAGATGGCTACACCGGCTTTTGGCTAATCTGGGAATCTTGGGCAATAAATTGGCTGGCTCTACGGTAGTGTCGTGGGAACCATTGCCCTGTATGGGGCGCCGGTCTGGTCTGAACACTTGACGGGTACGTCCTGGTACAGAACTATACTCAATAGCCTGCAGGAGTGGTGGTCAAAGGGATCTTATTATATCTTTTGAGGCGGCCACATCCCTGGCGCGTTTCCGCCATTCGATGTACTGACGGAAATTGACGAGGCGGTTTTTTATCGTCATGTATTTGAACGCCGATCATAATCGCGTCGATCGGAGAATTTTGCGGTAGCCCCTAGACGATCATTGAGTATAGACTGGATGCACACCGGCGCGTACTAACACAGAAGCGCGCGCGGCTTCGATTGCTCCTGAACGTGCGTCAGCGGTTCATATACGAAGATTGATTATGATCAAATTCAGAAGACTTTGTTAGTTCCACAGTCTAATTAGTGGTCAATGTAATTAGTCCTTTGAGTATTTATATAGCCTTTGCGTCTGTTACGGACGATTTACGGCGCATTGTCTAAGAGACATATCTTTTGGTGGCTAAACAAACCGATGCGAGAGCGACATAGCCTGCCGCAGGCCTGGCAAGAGAAGTTTGCGGTGGTTGGTGCCGAGCCGCTATCACGTCGCTTCTGTCTCTTATCAGCAAGTACTCCGAACCAGACGTCGTCACAGATTCTACGACCCTCCACTACACGTTTGCGCTATTCAACTCTATTTTCAGCGAGCTTTTCCCAGCTACAGTGGTCAATTTTAAAAGCGGCTATGTCCCGCTTGGTGCATCCTTTGAGTATTAAGACAGATATAAAGTAAATCTCACTTGAATGCATTGAAGTCCAATCTTGCACCTTTGTAACCCCCATTGTGTCGTACCTCTATTTACCATTTGAACACACTTAATAAGATTTGATGTATTTACAATTTTACAATGAATATGTTTGACATACATTGTAACTAATTATTAACAAAACGCATTTTATCTTTGTCTACTCTTATTTGCTTCACTATAATGACAAGATTTTAAAACCGCACATTTTTCGTCCGTTCAACGCGTTCCGTCCGTTCAAATGGACGGGCAAATTCATGCAATTAACAATTGAAATTAAAATAATAATACTTAAAAATTCCATCTATTTAAAATTATTAAAACTGTAAAACTCTTAAAATTATTATAATTAGTAGGACTCCTTGTGTGGCGGGCGGCATAGAACACACACACAGGCCACAATGCGTCCCTAGGGGTTCCAAACTTTAACCGCGAACCCGTCTGCCAAGCGTGGCAATAATGGCGTAATATAAATATAGCTAAAATTTTAAATTTCTTATAATTAAACCCTCGCATGATCTCCTTGACAATAACTTAATATAAGCTAGCTATATATCAATACAATTAAAAGTAAATCTTATTGTAATTTTTTTCATACTATCCGTGTACCTAAATATCTATATGTACCTAGAAATAATTATAAATAAATAAATTAGTTATATATCAATATTACTACAAACATGTTCTGAATAATTACAAGTGCTTTTTAGGATTCCGTAGCCAAATGGCAAAAAACGGAACCCTTATAGATACGTCATGTCTGTCTGTCCGTATGTCACAGCCACTTTTTTTCCGAAACTATTAGAGCTGTACTGTTGAAACTTGGTAAGTAAATGTATTCGGTGAACCGCATTAAAATTTTAACACAAAAATAGAAAAAGAACAATAATTTTGGGGGTCCCCATACATAGAACTGAAACTCATAATTTGTAACCTGTAGGGTGTCTATGGATAGGTCTTGAAAAATGATTTTAAGGTTTCTAAACTGAATAGTTTGCGTGAGAGACACTTCCAAAGTGGTAAAATGAGTGTCCCCCCTGTAACTTCTAAAATAAGAGAATGATAAAACTAAAAAAAATATATGATATACATTACCATGCAAAGTAACAACGAAAATTGGTTTGAACGAGATCTAGCAAGTAGTTTTTTTTAATACGTCATAAATCGTAAACCGCAATTTGCTTTCCTTTAATCAACTGAAATACTTACTGCTACGGAACCCTTCATGGGCGAGTCCGACTCGCACTTGGCCGGTTTTTTAAAGCCTACGTGAATAAAAACCTTTTTTATTATTTATTTTATATCCCTCCAAATGATGATGCCTTTGCCTCACTCGGCTGATATAATGATGACAATTCCTTAATTATTCCTGACCCTTTATCTTTATTTATGACGGTCACCGTAGCCTAGTTGGTAGTGCTCCTGCCTACGAAGCTGGTGGTCCTGAGTTCGAATCCCGGTAAGTGCAAATATTTGTGTGATGAGCATGAATATTTGTTTCTGAGTCATGGATATTTTCTATGTAATTAAGAATTTATCTATCTATAAGTATGTATATCGTCGCCTGGTACCCATATAGTACAAGCTTTGCTTAGTTTGGTGCTAGGATGATCTGTGTGACATTGTCCCTAGATATTATTATTATTATTCTACTTCCAAAGCGCTGTTGCAGATAATTCATCACGAGTTTGATAAGGCAGTTCGGTTTCCTAGATAAACGCGTTCGGGACTTAATAATACTAATATTTTCCTCTTCATTGCCTTGATCACTGTCACGGGTCACTAACATTTATTATGAATAGTTGAGCTGAGCTGAAGCAGTACGTAGCTGTGCCTTTGTTTTCCTCCTTTATTATCACCATTTAACTCTATACCTATATGTTGCACTCATAGCCTGTTGACCTGTTGCTCCGTAAGTAATTCTTTAGCGAGGTTAAGCACCTAGGTACGCAGTCCAGTCTATAGATTTATATATATATTTTTTTATTGGAACGAAGTTTTGGAACGAAGCCTTATCGCGCGTTGTGAAAGGGGGTTAGACGGAAAAAAATCTTACGAAAAGTTGTCACGACACTTTTTGCAGCTGTGCGGCGGCGTGCGCATGTTTCTCTGTCTGTCTCTCTCTCTTATAGAAAGCAAGCCAGATATTTTCATTTCTATTTCGCATTGAACAGTGTGGTGTCGCGACGATTATTATTGTTGAGTGTATACAGGTTTTTTGTACATAATAAATAATAAGAAATAACTTCGTTCCATCCGGGTGTCCCTTGACACCTCTCAAGTTGTTTTTGTATATATGAGGGCGACAAACGAGCAAGAGGGTCACCTGATGGTAAGTGATCACCACCGCCCATGACATTCGCAACACCAGATGTCGTAGAGGTGACGCGGGTGTGTTGCCGGCCTTTAAAAGTCAGCAAACAAGTGTTGCTGACCCTTCCCCCCACCCCAATGAGCTCTGGCGACCTTACTCACACTCGGAAACACAACATTAAAATTATTAATGTTATTATTAAGGAATGTCTTCTGTAAGGTGGAGGTACTTCCCCAGTCGGGCTCTTTGAGCGAATGAACGCTGTGCCCTACCTCTCTTAAAGATGGGTTACCATGTCGCACTGATATCCTGTTGCCCAGTTGGTCCGGAAGTGATCGGCGAGGTTAAGCACCTAGGCACGCAGTCAAGTCTATACCGGTTACCGCCAAAGTGATTTAGTTTCTGCGCCTTTGTGTATTTCGAGGGCATGCTAAGCTGTCGGTCCCGGTTGTAGTTAGTACACAATAGCCGTTTAACCAAGTCAGAAGTCTACTTGACGGCTGAAACAACTCTGATACTAGGGTAACCACTGCCCATACGATAAATCTATACATATATACATATAATAAAATCATAGGAAAGTCAAAACTGTAAATTGAATATTTTTTTAAAAGGATACTTGGGGCGTGATCTACAATCGATATCGCAGCCAAAAATATAGATTTTAGAATTTTTGTCTGTGTGTCTGTTTGTCTGTATGTATGTCCGGGCTAAACTCAAAAAGTAATGCATGGATTTACTTCAAATTTTGCATGAATGTTACTAAGACGTCGGGTCAAATATAGGCTACATATTATCACGCTATCACCTTCGGGGGAGCAGCTGTGATAATTAATAACATTTAACGCGGGTAAAACCGCGGGGCACAGCTAGTTAAGTAATAAACTAAAGCTCCTTTTATTCACTCGACCATCCGGTTAATTAAATAGCTGCCTTAAACGTATCACTTAAATAAAGTGAGAATATTAATCATCAGCTTAAAATCCTCTTTTTAACAATACACACCTAAATATGTATATTATACTAGCTGTGCCCCGGGGTTTTACCCACGTTATACTTTTTAAATTATAGCCTATGTGTTAATCCAAGGTGTCAGCTAACTCCATACCAAATTTTATTAAAATCTCTCCAGCCGTTTAGACGTGAAGAAGTAACAAACATACACAATCACGCACTCACAAACTTTCGAGTATATAATATTAGTGTGATTATTGACCCGCTCTGCCCAGCGGTTTTATCCGCGTTAAACTTCATAAATTATAGCCTGCGTGTTATTCGGATATATAAGCTATATTACTACGAAGATTCATTAAAATAAGTTCGGTAATTTTTGATTGAAAAAGTAACAAACATCTATATAAGAATGTATTTCCAAAAGCAAAGTAGTATATGCAGTATATCAGTTATCTGGTTACCATAGTACAAGCTCTGCCGTGTGTGAATAATGTCCCAGGATATTATATAAGTATGAAACCTATATGATTTGTCTGTCAGTTTACCTGCTGTAACTTAATAGCTTTCAATTTGATGATTCAATTTTTGTTCGACCGAATTGCAGTTTACTCCAGTGGGTTTTTATGAGGATTGGCTGTGTCATCTGAATCCGATCTGACGTTCAAAAGTTATAGCTCGTTTTCCATTTAGAGTCTAGGGCTTTAGCGGTTGGTTTGGTTTACTGTAGTGTCAACGAAAGAACTAAATGTTGTTTTTTATATGTTGATTAACGTGTTTACCTATATATATGTATACAACATGTAACGTAATTAACGCACACCCTCAAACACCCAATTAGAATATTATGTTATAATCATAACACATACACTAAATTTTTTATTTAACATGTATATACATTGTTATTTACTAAATTAGTTTCATAGAATAAAGTTTATTTTTCTTTATTTTGGTGTTATATGATGGAATTTGTTTGGATATAAATAAAACTGCTATTTAAAAGTCTTATTACTTTGACTTACGGTCCATTTCAATTTGTTTTGACTGTTCAGGGTTAATATAACGATAATTTCCGTAGTACTAATTACTTTTAAAAAAAAATTACCTATATTAAAAATGATATAAATCGATTCAGTAAGCGATTCTGAACAAACTATTTTCAGGAAGTGCGTTAATTAAGTTACATGTTGTACCTATATATCATCATGGCAGCCGAATCACGTTTACTGCCTGCAGTTTTCCTGACAAAGGCCTCCCTAAAATATTTCATATATATATATATATATATATATATATATATATATATATATATATATATATATATATATATATATATATATATTTACAAAAATCCATTATCTAGTAGATAATCCGTTTACTAGTATGGGCTCTGGCGCTGTGAGATATGTTCCGGATATTTATTATCATTATTCATTATTTTTTGTAGTCATATAAAACGGCTTATTTTGCAATTTACAAAAGTTATGTACTCATTATGATCATGATCATCATATCAGCCTAAAGACATCCACTGCTGGTCAAAGGCCTCCCCCAAGGATCACCACAATGGCCGGTCTTGCGCTGTCCGCTTTGTAAGATCAAATATATAAAACAAATGTCCATGGACATTTGTTTTATATATTTGTTATATTTACTCTTACTTCCTAAAAGGACTCAAGTATAAATAGTAGGTCGGGCACCGTAGCCTAGTTGGTAGTGATCCTGCCTACGAAGCTGGTGGTCCTGGGTTCGAATCCCGGTAAGTGCAAATATTTGTATGATGAGCACGAATATTTGTTTCTGAGTCATGGATGTTTTCTATGTATATAAGTATTTATCTATCTATATAAGTATGTATATCGTCGCCTGGTACCCATAGTACAAGCTTTGCTTAGTTTGGGGCTAGGATGATCTGTGTTACATTGTCCCTAGATATTATTATTATTATAGGTTAAACTAAGTTTCTATAATAGCCGCTAACCCATCCTCATTACGACCTCGTTTCATGTTACGTAACCTATCTATCACGGTCAGCACGAGCTCTACTCAAACTAGTCTATTACCCCCAAAAAGTACCCTAGCAACAAATGGCATAAAATCCTCAAAAAAAAATCCGAGCACTATTTCTTTGAAAGACTATACTTACCGAATCACCAACAAGACATATAAATAAGTAGTAATATCTTTCATCTACCTACTCTTAATCCACACCGAATAAATTGTAGCCAATATAAATCACTCCAATGAAATATACATGAGCCGGGACACTGTGTTAGATTTATTTCATCAATGTTCCCGTAATTCACTAGTTACAAATGAGGTATCTTTTTTTAATGGATGAGGCATCTTTCCAAACATTCAATTCAATTGATAGATATTGGCAAAGCAAATCCCAGGTCTAAGTTACTGCGTCCGATCCAATCACAAGGATGACTAATGATATTAAAGGTTTTAAGGTATGTATGTTGAATTTTTTTGATACTAGTAAGTCTGCAAAATGGCGTCCGACTAACTGGATGGTTAAGCGGTTGCCGTAGCTTGCAACACACGAAATTATAAGAAATAAAATCAATATGCCTCATCTGTAGAGAAAAATATGTAAACATATTGACATTGATGTACGCTGTCTTGCCGTCACCGGCTTAGAAAAAATGTTCTTTATATCTAAGAAGTTATAATATTAAAAAAAACTTAAAAATGTATCTCAAATTCAAATTTAAAGTCGAAGTTGGCTCTATATATTTTTATTTTAACTATTTTTATGGTTTTAGGAGGCATACTAGATATTAATATAATTATTTATATACTATAACTAGCTGTGCCCCGCGGTTTTACCCGCGTTAAACTTTAAATTATCACAGCTCCTCCCCTATAGGTGATAGCTTGATAATATGTAGCCTATATGTTGACCCGACCTCTCAGTATTATTCATGCAAAGTGTTAAGTAAATCCATGCAGTACTTTTTGAGTTTAGCTCGGACATACATACAGACAAACAGACAAAAATTCTAAAAACTATATTTTTGGTTTCGATATCGATTGTAGATCACGCCCCAAGTACCCTTTTAAAAAAATATTCAATGTACAGTTTTGACTTTTCTATGATTTTATTATATGTATAGATAATATTATACTACCTGAAAAACATACACAAAGTTTTAAATATCGACCGTACTTATCTTAGGAGAGAAACTCGAGAATGCAGCAGATCTGTTAATTGCGACGTCTCACGGCACAAAAAGTATTTAATTTTCCTTTTACTTACCATTAAGTACAATTTTGTCGTCTCGTCGTTTCACTTCCACTTAAGAACTTCACATTAAAAACTCTTTTAAGAAAGTATATTATTACTTGTCCATAGAACAATAAATATAGATATTTATTCAGCGCTTGTGTATTTAAATACCTTGTAACTTGTAATACTTGTAACTTTTATGTAGAAATTGAATCTAATCTTATTTAATAATAAGATTAAAGAACAAATTAATGGGATGGACCAAAATTTTCTATAAAAGAACTTACTTGTTAGCAATAATTTGCTTACAATTAACTGCAGACGCCAGCACAAGCTACCCCTACATCTGTCAAATTTCTTTTATAGATTTTCAACTTTATCACATAATTTATTAATTTATAACATAAGCATAGGGTTCACTTTCAATTGGGAAAATTTGACAGATTAGGGTAGCTGGATGCGCTGGCGTCTGTACGTTGTTTTAATAGAAAATTTCTCTAGTAGGCTGTATATCAAAATTGTAGCATTTTGCCTAAGTTTTTTATAATATACTATATTTTTTTGGACTACACGTATGGCGCAGTGTTTAAGTCAGTTGCCTCGCCACTTAATTTTCCGGGTTGAATTCCTGCGCAGGACAACTATTTGTGTGATCTATTAGTAGTTGTCCTGACTCTGTGTGTGTTATTTGTTCGTCACGGCACGGCCGTACGGCACAACTAGCTGGATGTTTTTTTTATAAACGATGCTAAGGAAACTGAATCTTTGCATCGCGGTTACTTTTCAGAATTATATGTTTGTAATGTATCCCGCGATACAGGGATTCATTTTCCTTGTGAGAACGTCATCGACATCTGACATGTTACTATTCCGGATAATAAACATATAATAATATAATAAAAATAATAAAATCCTGGAACATTATTCACACGCGGTCATCTCGTCACGTATGGTGCCGTTGTGTGGTGGCCCAGAACACAGTTAAGCACGGCAAAAACAAAACTCCAGAGCTTCCAAAGACTAGCATGCTTAGCAACTACTGGCAGCATGAGAACGACTTCCACAGCTGCACTAGAGGCCCTACTAAATCTCAGACCATTGCACCTGGTTATCCAACGAGAGGCCGCAGCTACAGCCATAAGGCTCAGCAAAACTGGCCTGTGGAAGCAAAATTATAGGGAAAATCACACGCGCATCATGGATGAAATTAAGAAGACGCTCCCAATGATGGACGCTATATGTGACATAATCCCTAAAACCTTCATATTTGATAAAAACTACGTCATCCAACTTCAAGAGGAAGCTAAGGACAGCTCTGGCACAAATGAAGTTCGGATATATACTGATGGTTCGAAAACAAACAAAGGCACAGGAGCCGGCGTCTTCTCCAATGACCTCAACATCAACATATCAACAACACTTAGTAGTCTAAACTCTATTTTCCAAGCGGAATGCGTGGGAATAACACTACCAGCAACAGCAGTCAAGTCTCGAGATGTGCATGGTAAATCCATACGCATAATCTCAGACAGTGCCTCTGTGCTTCAAGCCTTAAAGAGCAACCAATTCAACAGTGGACTCATTCTGGATGCCATGGTGCGCTTGAAAAGATCTCAACAACCAACAAGGTCACAATACAGTGGATAAGAGGGCACAGTGGATCTCTAGGAAATGACACTGCGGACCAGCTGGCAAGAAAGGGATCGGAAACGACAACAATGGGACCTGAACCCATTGTACCCATACCCTATAACCAACTGAAAACATGGCTGTGTGGGAAAACCACACAAGAACATGAAAAAGAGTGGATAGATCTGGAATCATGCAGACACAGATTGGCGTCACGGAGAGCTCCCTGTGCAGAGGGTGCATTGAAAATGAAGAAACACCAGCACACGTACTGCTACACTGCAAGAGTGTTGCTCACCAACGGGCAAAGTTCCTGAATGATCCGAAGACACTGCAGGAGGCCCTCAAGCCAGGCTTTCGTGGTCTCCTGGACTTCTGGATGGAACTAAAATGGTTCGAGTAGCCAAACAAGTATCACGCACAATGGCCCAATTGGGAGGCTAAGTGCGGAAACCTATCGCCCAACTAACTAACTAACGCGGTCATCTCATCCCAATTTAAGCAGACAGGAACTTGTACTACGGGATCAGATAACCTATATACTAGGCACTTCTCTTTTGTAAATACATAATAATATAGATATTTACATCCATTGTGATGAAATAATTAGGAAGCTAATTTATTCATTATGTGATTGGTTGAATATATCATCGAATACACTATGTTGGCCGACAGTTCATCGTGCACGCAAAATGAATTGGTACCATCTGATATGTGTCGCACCAGTCACACTCATCTCTCCGCCACCGCGCGTGCTCATTGGTCAAATCAAATAACGCGCGCAGACGCTTTTCCCCAGTTTCCTCTAACACATTTCCGTCCCTTTCCCACAAAAACATCCAGCAACCGAGAGGAAATATGTACACACACATCATAAAACATCAATCAAAAGTCGTGCAAACTTATTCCATATTATTATTTATTACTTATTTTATTTGTATTTTTAATTAATGTTGCCAATTCTGGGACAAAAAGAAAAATGTGTTCTGCGCATATTCAACCTATCGATAGCCCTTAAAGGTATATTGCGTAGGTGCCTTTATTGTTTTTGTTTGTCGACTTTTTAAGCATTTTGCTCCAGCCATGATCACGTAGGCTCGTTAAAAGAAGGCTTTTATCTTCAATTAGATCGTTAATTGTTATACGTTAGAAGTGCTTACGTACTGTCGATGGTCGTTGGATACACGTTGGCTTTGTTAGTCTCTATTATGTAGGTAGTAAGGGCGGTTTACGTGGCGCGAGTGTTTCTACTGACGTGGTGATGATTGTACTTACACGCGTGAAGGTTGATAATAAACTGCCTTCATATAATTGTTATTTCGTTAACACGATAGGTGAAATGACAATGGGTAACTAACAGAGTAATGTCCCAAACATTTTATTATTATTTACTAAAGGGAGAAAAGGATGAAATGGCTGGTTTATTTAGGTCTGACAATGTAAAATCTTAATTTGTTATTAACATTTTAAACTGTCAGACGTGTTGTATTATATATATGATACTCAGTTTCCCTGGCGATTATGAACACAAATAAATTTTTGAGATGGTTTCATATTAAAGAAAAAAAATAACGAAAAGAAAAGAAAAAAAGAAAAGAAAAGAAAAAAAAAGAAAAAAAAGAAAAGAAAAGAAAAGAAAAGAAAAGAAAAGAAAAGAAAAGAAAAGAAAAGAAAAGAAAAGAAAAGAAGAGAAGAGAAGAGAAGAGAAGAGAAGAGAAGAGAAGAGAAGAGAAGAGAAGAGAAGAGAAAAGAAAAGAAAAGAAAAGAAAAGAAAAGAAAAGAAAAGAAAAGAAAAGAAAAGAAAAGAAAAGAAAAGAAAAGAAAAGAAAAGAAAAGAAAAGAAAAGAAAAGAAAAGAAAAGAAAAGAAAAGAAAAGAAAAGAAAAGAAAAGAAAAGAAAAGAAAAGAAAAGAAAAGAAAAGAAAAGAAAAGAAAAGAAAAGAAAAGAAAAGAAAAGAAAAGAAAAGAAAAGAAAAGAAAATTTTATTGCTAACATTGAAAGACTCAAATAAAAAAAACACATAAATTTGGTTCTAATTGGATTATTATGGGAATATATCTGTAGTAGCTTTGAACAGTTAACATTAATTCAAGGAACAGAAGATTCACAATATTTGTAGAGATTTTTAAAGAGCCAATAAATTTTAATATAGCAATCAATGAGGCTCCGAAAGTATAATAAAATACCATTTATTTTCTTCACAAATATTTTAGGATAAAGTATAAGTTACTAGGTTGTAAAGTAGGTTTCACAGACGTGTTATCGAGACTGGAGCCGGTACTATGTTAACCCTGGGTTACAAGACTCAAGTCTATACTAAAGTTGGAAAGCGAAAGGTTATGTGTCGACTGACTTTTGAAGGGACTCTCTGAGCTCTTTCTAACTTTTCCAGACATGTTTTTGGTGTACCACCCCTACATGTTTTACAGATGATACTAGTGCAAAATATGCCATAATGATAACAATCATATCTGCAACATGTCTTAAATTTTTGAATATTTTTATGAGTTGATGTGAGTATATGTGGGGTTGAAAACTTAACTTAGGGCCACATATACTGCCTTGTGGTACGCTGGCTACTAGGAAAGTGGTAACTAATGCTAAACGAAAAGTGATGTGTCGATTGACTTTTAAAGGGACTCTCTGAGCTCTTTCTAACTTTTCCAGACATGTTTTTGGTGCACCACCCCTACATGTTTTACAGATGATACTAGTGCAAAGTATGCCATAATGATAACATACATATCTGTCTTAAATTTTTTAATATTTTTATAAGTTTATGTGAGTGAGTATATGTGGGGTTGAAAACTTAACTTAGGGCCACATATACTGCCTTGTGGTACGCCGGCTACTAGGAAAGTGGTAACTAATGCTAAGCAAAAAGGGATGTGTCGATTGACTTTTAAAGGGACTCTCTGAGCTCTTTCTAACTTTTCCAGACATTTTTTTGGTGCACCACCCCTACATGTTTTACAGATGATACTAGTGCAAAGTATGCCATAATGATAACATACATATCTGTCTTAAATTTTTTAATATTTTTATAAGTTGATGTGAGTGAGTATATGTGGGGTTGAAAACTTAACTTAGGGCCACATATACTGCCTTGTGGTATGCCTACTACTAGCAAAGTGGTCACTAATGCCATCAACGAAATTTGCTCTTTTTAAACGGTTATTGAGATTATCTTCAACCAACTTTAGTTGTAGGCCCCTCACACCCAGATTCTCCAACTCCTGCTAGACCAAAGAAGCAGGCTCCAAAATAAAACCGATCTGTTTGTGGCGCAGTCCCTGTCCTAGCCTGGCAGGAGGTGGCAATAGGGGAGGGCAATCCATAGCCCTCCCAAAGTACGTGTCCCAACCATCTGGGACATGGCGCAAAAGGGGAGCACCGAAGCAGCATACCCGCGTTCCCGGGGCTCCTTCCATCAGGTGCCAAAAGTAGTCTACGGCAGGTTAGGTTTAGTCGTTGCGAGTCCGACATAAACATCAGCAGACAATTTTTGCGGGTGCCCTTCGTAGAAACTCCCCTTGGCTCGTCAAAAAATGCTCCTAAATATAACCAAGTATCAAAATAGTAACACAGATACCATTAACAAATCGAGTGGTAAGCGGTATATTGGGACGCGAATCAAAGGGTCTCCCGCCCTTTGAACTGGGGGCAACACTTGAATGAGAGCGAGCACTAAATTGAACTCGCTTCAGAAGATCTAATGATATTAGAGAACGATTGTGTGGTTTCATCACAGTAAGATATACGAAACATGGGTTGCACAGTCGCGTTATTAAGTCTAGCAGTATCACAAAGCAATAGATTGACATTCTGGATCCGCTTATGTTTTTTACTTTACTTGAGACAAATAACACACTGTCATCTGACCCCAAACTAGGCAAAGATACAGACAGCAGACAACTGATAAGCATACTTATATATTTCTAAATACATACATATTATCGATAAATTACACCCAGACACGGAATAAATTATCATGTTCATTACACAAAGATTTGTGCCGCGTGGTAATCGAACCCACGACCTCTGGCGTGGCAGTCAGGGTCACTAACCACCATAGATATTTCTGTAATATATTTAGTAATACCAATAGTAGTAATTTGTGTCACCGTGGAAATGCAATCCTCTTAAATTATTTATCTGTTTTAAAGACTACGCCCTTATCAATACAATATATCCTTGTAAGGCAGGCAAGTTTTAATAACATACAATTCACTCCAATACGTCATACCAATATTGTCGTACATACGCCATATCGTTTTTATTATGTTGAAGGTTTGTGTATTTCATCATGTCAGCCGAATGACATCCACTGCTGGACGAAGGGGGGGGGGGGGGGGGGGGACAAAAGGGTTCCACAATGGAGTAAATGGAAATATATACCACAGAACGGGCGGCTGCGTCTCTCTTGTCTCTCTTTGGTTGACTTCTACGGTCCCCACGGGATGAGATGGGGTGAATATACTCTGATATTCACCGCCTTCACCACACATTACCACTTGCCCATCGCTTATGGACTATTGACGGCAGCCATAAGCGCTTAAAGGCCTACGCAGACCGGGATGGCATGGCAACAGATTTACATTTTTACTAATGGAAATTCAAAGGTATCGATACAGAATTTCGGCATTTTCATTGCACGGCATTAAAAGACGTGCCACAGGACGTATCCAGACAGGTATCTAAGCGGCTAGTGTGCGCTGACTCATGGCAAAATCCCTTGCCATGCCGTCCCGGTCTGCGTAGGCATTTACAGACTAAACTTTGCCATCACATCACATCTCATCCCATGGGGCCCGTAGACTTTTACGGCACGGGATGAGATGGGGTGGCGATATTCTATGTTGTGTGGCTGACGTTATTTAAAAAAGTAAAGTTTAATCTAACAAACATGTTTTTTTCTGAACAGTTCTGTTTTCTATCAGAACATAATTTAATGTTCTGCGTTGAGTCCTCGCCGGGCCGTATCCCAGTTAACAAATTACAAAATGAAGAGGCTGCGACGCGGAGAAATTAAAATCGGTCGAATCCCTCGGTTAATCCCGTTCGGTTATTTGTGGAGGAATATAAAATTACTGATCCATTGGTTTCATGTAGAATTGATTGAATTATGCTTTCGGAATCCGTAATTTGAATATGGTTAGGTAATTCTGGAGCGCTTAATCGACGGACTGATTCAAATTTATTCAAATACTTCACATGAGTTATACTAACACTGTGGACTCATGGAAACAAGATAATTTTATAACTAGTATTAGTTTTGAGCCGTAGTTTACGACCTAGAAAGAATAATACGGCCAACCCATATTATTCCGTAGGTGCCGTAAAAGGCGACTAAGGGTCAGCGCAGACAGAGAGGAGCGCAGCGGAGAGGATTTTATTAAGCCACTAGAAAATCAACTTTAGAGCTATAGGAATAAAGTGCATATAAGAACATGACAAAATGATTTTAAAGTTGATTTTGTAGTGCCTTAATAAAATCCTCTCCGCTGCACTCCTCTCTGTCTGCGCTGGCCCTTAGGGATACAGCAGGTAGTTTGGCAGCAGGGCCACCAGTATACTAGCTACCACCTAACTGTGGTCGCCAACTCGCATGCCAAGTGCAGTGACGAAGGCAAACCCCTCCAAATCGTAAAAGTCTAGAAACCTTTGTCCATTAGTGGACGTTTCCAGGCTAATGATGTGATTAGTAATAAGGGTAATATTACAACCGGTATGGATCCTTCCCAGTGTTGCAGCAGAGGGGCGTCCTAACAATTTAAGACCACACTCAGGAGACTATTAGTGGCGGTGCGCAGTCGGCCTATCATTGATGCGTCCTCTTTCTTATGTGTTGTTCTTTCTTATGTGTTTGTGGCATACTATTGTTACTGAATACATGTTACCAATCATACCGGGCGCACTATAACGCCACAAAAGTCCCAACAGTAGCCTGCATGCTTTATTAAATTGGGAACGCAGATGGCAGCATCTATATAATTTGACTGCCATTTTGGTATAGCCGTAGGATGCACAATCGCACATAATGAGGTCCTGGGTTTAATTAAATCCCGAGTGGGCCAATAAAAGTGCATCCTAATCGGAATTTATAAAAATAAAATCTTGGGATATTATACACACACGGCCGTCTGATCCCAAACTAAGCAGAGCTTGTACTATGGAAACCAGATAACTGATATACTACATATTCTACTTTTCTTTTGTAAGTACATACTTATATCGATAATTCCACCCAGAATCAGGACAAACATAATTATTATTCATGTTAGTTGATACTATTTATGGATTAAATTTATAACTATCTATAAGTAACGTGGTAGTACACTTGTGAGCCTTGGAGAGTTCGCATAACCGTTCTTTCTTTCTGCGAAGCACTATTATTTAAATATTAAAATAATAGAGCTTCCAAAAAATACAAAAGGCAAAAGAAAAAGCAAGCTCTTTCATTACTTAGGTACACGAGATAGGAAATTACTAGGATGAGTTCATTTCCCGAGGTCCGGCCATTTTGCAACGGTAAGCGTTTAGGATTTTCTGCGGATACAAATCTTGTGACACAAAATGTTTCAACGCCATGTTTAGCTTACATAAGGCTGTCAAAAAATTTAGACGGGCTAGTCGGCGTGGTTGGTAAATGCTTGCTTTTCACGCCGCAGGTCGAGGGTTCGATTGCCACCCAGGACAAATATTTGTGTGAATGAATATGTCTGTTTATCTCGAGTCTGGGTTTAATTAATGACGGCCACCGTAGCCTAGTTGGTAGTGCTCCTGCCTACGAAGCTGGTGGTCTTCAGTTCGAATCCCCGTAAGTGCAAATATTTGTGTGATGAGCACGAATATTTGTTTCTGAGTCACGGATGTTTCTATGTATATAAGTATTTATCTATCTATATAAGTATGTATATCGTCGCCTGGTACCCATAGTACAAGCTTTGCTTAGTTTGGGGCACATTGTCCCTAGATATTATTATTATTATATTATAATTATCTATATATGTAAGTATGTATTTACGAAAGAAAAGTAGTAGGTATATCAGTCATCTGGTTTCCATAGTAAGCTCTACTTAGTATGGGATCAGATGGCCGATGTGAATAATGCCCCAGGATATTATAATAAAAGAAAATATAAACAGTTACAACCCTAGGGCGGCATATTAGCAGTACCTCCACTGAGCAATATGTTGCAGCTCATGTTATTAGTAATAGAGGCTCCCATAGCCATTTATCCTCTCCGAACCGAAAGCGATCGACGAGGTTAAGCAATTAGGCGTACGGTCAGTCTATAAATGGTTTACCGAGAATTTGATTTAATTTCACAGTGTGTGGTTATTTTTTATTCGGAGGGGATGTTAAGGAAATATTAAGGAAAAGAAGATAATAGCTCCGATATTTTCTTTTAAGTGAAACTTCTTTACCCACGCTTCACTTGGGGAGTAAACCGGTGAATGCGTGACGGGAGCGTTATGAAAAGTGTGCTCAGGCGAGGCGAATGAAAGTTGAGAGGGAGATATAAGTTAGTGAAGACAGAAAGAGAGACAGTTACGTTTAGTAGAGGTAAGAGAGATAGAGGTGCGAGCACACATCTTCTTTCTCTATTTATCTCTAGCCAGTTACGTTTCGTATATTTAAGTTTTACTTCAGTCGTTTTTTTATTCATGAATGTACTACAACTTTCAGTTCCTATCATGTCCGGAAAAGATTGCTTTTTGCGATAAGATTATTGTAAACCATACATCGTCTGTATATGTATGTATTCATATGGTGTACAATAAAGGGTATCATATTCTATATTAAGTTAATACGCGGGTACTTAATACAGAACGGGTACTTACTATCAAATTTTCCGCTCGTTTTTCAATAATTAGTATCATAAAGGGTGCTAGATATCGCACTTGTTTGAAATTCGACCATTAATATCAATAATAGTATCGATTCAAACAAACACCAAACTGCTCTATAGGATAAAAGCGCGCCGTCTAATGATCTTATGTCTAGTCTTTGAAAATAGAACCATTTTCAAAGACTAGACATAAGATCATTAGACGGCACGCTTTTATCCTATATAGCAGTTTGGTGTTTGTTTGAATCGATACAAACGCGACGCTAACGCGCGTCTGTATCGCTACAAATGCGCGTACGCTTAAATAAAACCGGCCAAGTGCGAGTTGGACTCGCCCATGAAGGGTTCCGCAGCACTTTCAGTTGATTAAATGAAAGGTAAACTGCGGTTTACCATTTATAACGCATTAAAAAAACTACTTACTAGATCTCGTCAAATCCAATTTTCGTTGTTAGTTTACATGGTAATGTACATCATATATTTTTTTTAGTTTTATCAATCTCTTATTTTAGAAGATACAGGGTAGGGGGGGGGGGACACTCATTTTTCCACTTTGGAAGTGACTCTCGCGAAAATTATTCAGTTTAGAAAAAAATTATATTAGGAACCTCAACATCATTTTTGAGGACCTATCCATAGATACCCGCATGCATTGGAACGATGAAAAAAATGAAGTTTCAGTTCTATGTATGGGGAACCCCCAAAATTATTATTATTTTTCTATTTTTGTATGAAAATCTTAATGCGGTTCACAGAATACATCTACTTACCAAGTTTCAACAGTACAGCTCTTATAGTTTCGGAAAAAAGTGGCTGTGACATACGGACGGACAGACAGACAGACAGACAGACATGACGAATCTATAAGGGTTCTCCATTTGGCCACGGAACCCTAAAAACGTGGTGTGCCCTTAAAGACAAAATTCTCAGTTTTGATACCCAGTCTATCATCTCAGTTTGTCAGTGTGTCAAAAGCATGGTAGTATGTGTAATGTTTCTTTGTTACTTTAAATAATTGACTTATAATGCCTTTTAAATAAAAATATTAGGTCTTTAACTGTTCCAAATTTCGTACTTTTGCGTCTGCGAAATTTTCGTAAAAATGGGTACAAGTACTTCACGTATTAACATTATGATAACATTCTGTACTAATAATAACAATATCCTGGGACATTATTCAAACACGGCCATCTGATGCCAAACTTAGCAGAGCTTGTACTATGGAAACCAGATAACTAATATACTACGTAATATACATACTCATTTTTTTTGTAAATATTTACAAAAAAAAGTTGTAAGTAAAAACACTTCCAAAGTGGTAAAATGAGTGCCCCTCCCTGTAACTTCTAAAATAAGAGAATGATAAAACTAAAAAAAATATATGATATACATTACCATGCAAACTAAATACGAAAATTGGTTTGAACGAGATCTAGCAAGTAGTTTTTTTTTATTCGTCATAAATTATAAACCGCAATTTGCTTTCATTTAATCAACTGAAATCCTTGCTGCGGAACCCTTCAAGAGCGAGTCCGACTCGCACTTGGCTGGTTCTTAATATATAGATTTATTGTATTGATAATTTGACGTAGATTCTGGACAAACAGACATATACAGATGTCAGCACATCATGCTACCCCAAATCCTCCAATCTGTAAAATTTCCCCAATTGAAAGTGAATCTTATGCTTATGTGACAAACTTGAAAATCTATAAAAGAAATTTGAGAGTTTGGGGTAGCTGGATGTGCTGGCGTTTGTATATGTACCTACATAAATATCAGTCCTGGGTGGTAATCGAACCCACGACCTGGGGCGTGAAAGGCAAGTATTTACCTAACGTTTTTCAAATAAATTGGGATGCTTGTAGACAAAAAAGCAAATTTCGGTGGTAAAATTCGGTGTTTCTTGAATAAGGGAACACAGCTATCCAAAAAATCGGCTCCAAAATTAGCCCTAAGACATTTTTTGGCTCTGAAAGCTCTTATAATATCTACTGAGTTACCCCATATGACTATTCCTATTCGTACTCAAGTTAATGCGCGTTTATAAGTTAATTCTGTAACTGTACTTAAAAAGGAACTTATCACCTAATTTTCTGCTCGCTTTTCAATGATTGCAAGCAGAGCGGCGGCGCCTGTGTCCCAGTGGGGCTCATCGCTCACGGTCTAGCCGCCCGCCCCCCGTCGCGCCGCCCACACGACTAATTGTCGCCAGTATTAATTGTCGACCGGCGATTGTTTATATTAATTGTTACCACGTCGCGTGCGACAAGGCGACAATCGTGCTAATTAATATAATTGAGGGATCATCTTGCTATCGACACATACATATAGATATATATATATATATATATACTTATTCTATATGAAGCTAATGAGAGCTCTGAGAAGTATGTGTGGTGTGACTTTGAGAGACAGAATTCGAAATACTGATGTAAGAGAGCGTTGTGGTGTGAAAGAGGATGTAGTCACACAGATTGAAAAAGGTATGCTGAGATACGCCGCGCGTACCCATAAGATGCCTGTTCACTCTAACCTTAAATAAACCCATTATTTAAGGTTAGAGTGAACAGGCATCTTATGGGTACGCGCGGTCCACCTTCGACCACATCTTGACTTACCATCAGATGAGATCGTGCTCAAGGGCAAACCCTTTTTACATAAAAAAAGAGATAATAATAATAAGTCTTTATTCACACATGGTTCACATTTTCTTAGAGATATCTTAAACTAATGCTACTCTGGTGAGTTAGTGACACCGACAACTTGGTCTGTTTGCCAAACTTTGGCAAAGATCTCCTCCATTTCTTTCCACTCTTCCATATTTATTGCTTTCATGGTCTATGTTTTAGAGGGAGATAGTTATTGAAAAGGAGATACATAAGTTATTGAAATTAGAAAAAGAAAGCGTTACGTTTCGTATATTACTGTAGGGGAAAGAGAAAGAGGTGTGAGTTTTCTTTCTCTCATAGCCCTACCTAAGATTTACTTCAGTCGTGTGGCCTAAAGCAAACTCGTTTTTAGGGTTACGTAGCTAAATGGTAAAAAACGGTACCTTTATAGATTCGTCATGTCTGTCTGTCCTTCCGTATGTCACAGCCACTTTTTTTCCGAAACTATAAGAGCTGTACTGTTGAAACTTGGTAAGTAGATGTATTCTGTGAACCGCATTAAGATTTTCACACAAAAATAGACACAAACAACAATATTTTTTGGGGGTTCCCCTTATTAGAACTGAAACTTTAAAATTTTGTTTTCATTGAACACATACATGTAGGTTATATATGTATAGATCTTCAAAAATGATATTCAGATTTCTCATATCTTTTTTTTAACTGAATAGTTTGCGCGAGAGACACTTCCAACGTGGTAAAATGAGTGCCACCCCCCCCCCCTGTAACTTCTAAAATAAGATAATATATGACGTACATTACCATGTAAACTTCCACCGAAAATTGGTTTAAACGAGATCTGGTAAATAGTTTTTTTAATACGTCATAAATCGTTTACTGCAATTTACCTCTCATTCAATCAACTCAAGTACTTGCTGCTATGGAACCCTTCATGGGCGAGTCCGACTCGCACTTGACCGCTTTTTATGCTTCAAATCACTTTTCCCGGTAGCGGCAACAAAATGTTACATCGCAGCTTTACCAAAACTTTCTGACGAATCATGGAACTCAAAATATAGAATGACGCATCTGCTTTATAAATATCGGCCCATTTAGTTTGGTACTAAAGAATCTGATACATTTTTATTATATACAAAATTTATGTGACATCACGCTTACAGTATGAGCCTCTGACAGTTTAATAAGGATACTTTATTGCGTCAATTAATTTAAATTTAAGATTTAGATTTTTTTTTAGATTTAATAGATTTATTTCTTCTCTCACACAGTAAATTACAAAGAAAGTGTCTTATTTACTAATTTATGCATAACATTAAAAAAATAAGGTGAGATCTGTGTGAGAGACTGGTATCCGTACTAGGTGGGAAACCTGTATGACAGATGACCAGTCCCTAACTCTAGACATAGAGGTGTTATGGTAAGAGTAGTTTGTCCTTCAATAATCATGTTGTGACAGTATTTTGTTCTGTGAGATGAGGAAGTATATCAGCATTAGTGATGTGTGTGTGGGTGTGTATGTGTGTGTGTGTCTGTGAGTGCATGTGTATGTATATGTGTGTGTGTGTGCGTGTGTATGTATGTGTGTATGTGAGGGTTGTGCGCCCCTATACCGAAGTAGGTTGAAATCTATCAAGAGGGAATATGCAAAAGATTTTCGGTTTCCGAAGTTTCCTCGTAGCTGAGGGAGGGCTTACATTTAAGATAAATAAATAACAGTAATGTTAATGTAACAGTGCGGCCTTATTGAGATCTCTTCCATACAACTTTCTTAATTTTATTGTAGTACTTTAATTATTTCGCATATTTTAATTGACATATGTTTACTAATTGTTTGTGTTAATTAATTATTATTTTTGTATTCTTAAGACATTTTTTTTATTTCGGTTATTATTTTATTGTTTTGTATTAGTTTTTATATTTGTGATTATATTTTATGTATATTCAAACACAATTTCAATTTTTAATGAATAAATAAACTTGAAACTTGAAATAACTAATATCTAAATGTATCAGGGTTATTTTCGGTATTATATTTAAGTGTAACTTATATTGCAAAACTGATTGCTCGTTATACTAGCGGTAGCGTGTTCAATCGCAAATAATGAGGTCCTGGGATCAAACCCGGGTCGGGCCAAAAAGCGATTTTGGAATTTTTCTGTTAAGAAAATTTCTCAGTATCAGCCCGTAGTTTGGGAGATGGGGGGTATTTCACCCCCGTGCCTCGGAGAGCATGTAAAGCCGTGCGTCGGTCCTGTACCTGACCTCTTTCCAGTCGTATTGCTAGACGTCCCATCGGATCATGAGAATGATGGAATAGAAAAGTGCCCCTGTGTTTCTGTTTTTTAATCTCCATTGAGAACAGCCGCCGTGGCTGAAATTCGGCCGGGAAGACATCATCATTCTGTTTTGTTAATTGAACTCTTGTCATATAGCTTACGTCAGATACACTTTCCCTGCAAAAAAACCTACGTAATAGAGGCTACGTCAACATTTATACATGACGTGGCATCGACTGCACCATTTTCCATAATTACATTACCTATTAATTACATTACCTTACTATAATAATAATATCTAGGGACAGTGTCACACAGACCAGGCGACGATATAGAAACTTATATAGATAGATAAATACTTATATACATAGAAAACATCCATGACTCAGAAATATTTGTGCTCATCACACACCACCAGCTTCGTAGGCAGGAGCACTACCAACTAGGCTACGATGTTTCCGTTCTCTAGAAAACAACTAGAATAAATAATGCAGACACTTGTACTCTATAATTTGTCCCGCGCTGATGGCGGCCAGTCTCAATGGACACTGGCCGGTATCGGCTAGGAGGACATTAGGTACAAACATTATATTTCAAAAGTAAGTATGTGACATGACACTGGCTTCTTCAATATTATACAGAAAACATCTTGACCTGTTTTTATCGACCAGTGCCTCTAGCACGAGTTCCTGCAGTTTACTTACTCGATCACACGTACAGTTTCGTCCCATACATTGAGCACCAGAGTTTTAGTTCTTAATAGTTTCCGCGAGTGGCGCTGGTGCTCAATGTATGGGAGGAAACTGTACGTGTGATCGAGTAAGTAAACTGCAGGAACTCGTGCTAGAGGCACTGGTCGATAAAAACACTTCAAAATGGTTTCTGTATAATATTGAAGAAGCCAAAGGTTTCCAAAAAGTTACTATTTGGAGGGGTTTGTTGTAGTCTCCGCGCTTGGCATGCGAGTTGGCGATCGCAGTTAGGTGGTAGTTATAGCACACAGGTAGCACTGCTGCCCTACTATTCCTTAAGGGTCAGCGCAGACAGAGAGGAGCGCAGCGGAGAGGATTTTATTAAGGCACTAGAAAATCAACTTTAAAATTATTTAAATAAAGTGCATGTATGCTTGAACATTATATGAATAATAATATCTATCTAGAGACAATGTCACACAAATCATCCTAGCCCCAAACTAAGCAAAGCTTGTACTATGGGTACCAGGCGACGATATACATACTTATATAGATAGATAAATACTTAAATACATAGAAAACATCCATGACTCAGAAACAAATATTCGTGCTAATCACACAAATATTTGCACTTACCGGGATTCGAACCCAGGACCACCAGCTTCGTAGGCAGGAGTACTACCAACTAGGCTACGGTGACCGTCACGACCGAGACCACGCGGGCGTTTTATGTCAGGTTCAGTCAGGTTATATGCACTTTATTCCTATAATTCTAAAGTTGATTTTCTAGTGCCTTAATAAAATCCTCTCCGCTACGCTCCTCTGGGTCTGCGCTGGCCTTTAGTCGCCTATTATGACATCCACGGGATGGTATAGGTTGGCTTTGTTATTCTTTCTAGGCCGGAAACCACACCGTTTTGTTTATACATATACAGGCTGGCCGAGGACTTGACGTTCAAACGCAAAATTTTGATACTTTATGATGAGGAGTATTCAAATCACCCCCGCGTAGTTGCGTAGTTTTGGAGATAGAATGTTTTTTTAATTATTTTTTTCGTAAATTTTACCTTACATGAGTTTTCGTTCTTTTTCTCGTTCTGTTGAACTTTTCTGGTTCAGTTTTTGTGATAAATAATTAGCGTAGTTTAACCTAACATTCTAAAATTATGGTTTATCTAATCATTGCAGAACTGACTTAGAATTTATTGGAAAGTTCAAAATTAGGGTTTGAGCTCAGGACTCATAAATTTTCAAAGCAGGTAAGTATAAAAAAAAAATGGGAAATATACATTCGGATACTCCTCATCATAAAGTATCTAAATTTTGCGTTTCAACGTCAACTCCTCGGCCACCCAATATACAACATGTGACTTAATTAACGCACATCCTGAAAATAGTTTGTTCAGAATCGTTTACTGAATCGATTTATATCATTTTTAATATAGTTAATTTTTAACCCTGTACAATCAATAGCAGTTTTATTTGTATTCATACAAATTCCATCATTCAATGCAAAATAAAGAAAAATAAACTTTATTCCAAGGAAACTAATTTAGCAAATAACAATGCATATATATGGTTAATTAAAAATTCAGTGTCTGTGTTATGATTTCAACATAATATTCTAATTAGGGTGTTTGAGAGTGTGCGTTAATTACGTTACATGTTGTATATAAACATCGTGTCTTTCTGCAGCGGTCGACTGATCTTCATACACCGCAGTCATAGACTCGTGTGCTTTTCTGTGTTTTCATTGGTCTATAATAAATATTTGTCGCCACGCTAGCTTTGCTGAAAGTAACAAAGGCAATAATACTATGAGCATCAGCTCCTATTTCTCTACCATGTCCCTACAGTAATATATGAAACATAACTCTTTCTGTCTTCACTAACTTATATCTCCCTCTCAACTTCTGTTCGCCTCGCCCGCACAATTTTCGTAATGCTCTCGTCACACATTAACTAGCTTACTCCCCAAATCCAGCGTAAACCAGTTTTTAGGGTTCCGTAGCCAAATGGCACAAAACGGAACCCTTATAGATTCGTCATGTCTGTCTGTCTGCCTGTCCGTCCGTATGTCACAGCCACTTTTTTCCGAAACTATAAGAGCTGTACTCTTGAAACTTTGTAAATAGATGTATTCTGTGAACCGCATTAAGATATTCAGACAAAAATTTAAAAAGAACAATAATTTTGGGGGTTCCCAGACGTAGAACATAAATTCAAAATTTTTTTTTCATCGTACCCATACATGTGCGGTATCTATGGATAGGTCTTCAAAAATGATATTGAGTTTTCTAATATCATTTTTTTCTAAACTGAATAGTTGCGCGAGAGACACTTCCAAAGTGATAAAATGAGTGTATGTATATCGTCGCCTGGTACCCATAGTACAAGCTTTGCTTAGTTTGGGGCTAGGATGATCTGTGTGACATTGTCCCGAGATATTATTATTATTAAATTCTGTAGTAAAATTATTATCACCTACTATTGTATCTTAGATATCTTTGTTTTATTTCATAGTTTTTTTAACTCCTTACCTTTTTTATATATTTCGGATGGCCGTTGGCCGCAGTTGAAAATCAGCGCTACAGTCATCTGTGGCAGATTGCTGAACTGTGGCCTTTTAGTCACTAAGGTACCACATCGAAAAAATACGTAAAATTAGGACTATAAAAAAAATTATAATTATTTTTCATTAGCATCTAAATATTTATGTATTTTCTGTGTGGTATATGTACCCCGAATGCCTGATTTCTATTGATGTAAGTATACCTTATGTGTCTAATAAAAATATATTCTTTCTTTTCTTCTTTCTTTTCTGCTAGCTTAGCTGAAAGCGTCGAAGGCATAGCATAGGCATCAGCTTCTATTTCTGTCCATTATTTACCTATCTAATGTGTTAGATTGCTGATCGTAATTGATTTAAATTTTACTGACCGTCCAGGTCAAGTAAAGGTGAACGATCATGACATCCGTTTAATTATGTTCAATGTGTTAAAAATACAATATGACGACCATTATATGTGGAGCGTTGTGTTCCTGATTCAATTTTAAGATAGAACAATTTTTATATAAAACTAGCTGTGCCCCGCAGTTTTACCCGCGTTAAACTTTATAAATTATAGCCTGTGTGTTAATCCAGGGTGTCAGCTAACTCCATACCAAATTTTATTAAAATCGCTCCAGGCGTTTAGACGTGAAGAAGTAATCAACATACACACTCACACACTCACAAACTTTGCCTTCATAATATTAGTGTAATATATTGTTACTTTTTTATAAAATCCTCAGATTTAAATCCAAGATTTATCAATCATTAGTTATAAATCTGTCAATACTCAATAAACTAGATTAAGTTAGTGCATGATAATATGAGCAAAACTACGCAATTATAAGATTTCTATGAAAAATTTATTTATTTATATTGTAATTACAATATAAATAAAAAAACGTGCATTTTATTTTTATACACAACGCACGCTCTAGGGAATCTAATCTCTGCGTCGCGGGTTACTTTACAAATATATAATAGACGACGGACACAGATTACATCCAGACTCAGAAGAACTATTTATGGGTCACACAAGTAGTCGTCTGGCGCGGGAATCGAACTCGGGACACGATACGGCGAGGCGACTGTCTTAGCCGCTGCGTCACACCTGCAGTCATAAAAGTCATTCATTATTTGAAAACTAATCATGATATATGTATAAAATGATATATGTACTAATACTATCTACTAAGACTAACTACCTAAAAAAAACCGGCCAAGTGCGAGTCGGACTTGCCCATGAAGGGTTCCGCAGCAGCTAGTATTTCAGTTGATTAAATGAAAGGTAAAATGCGGTTTACGATTTATGACGCATTAAAAAAAAACTACTTACTAGATCTCGTTCAAACCAATTTTCGGTGTTAGTTTACATGGTAATGTACATCATATATTTTTTTTGTTTTATTATTCTCTTATTTTAGAAGTTACAGGGCGTCACTAATTTTTTCACTTTGGAAGTGTCTCTCGCGAAAACTATTCAGTTTAGAAAAAAATGATATTAGAAACCTCAATATAATTTTTGAAGACCTATCCATAGATACCCAAAATGTAAGGGTACGATGAAAAAAAATTTTTGAGTTTCAGTTCTATGTACCCCCAAAATTATTATTCTTTTTCTATTTTTGTGTGAAAATCTTAATGCGGTTCACAGAATACATCTACTTACCAAGTTACTTATAGTTTCGGAAAAAAGTGGCTGTGACATACGGACGGACGGACAGACAGACAGACATAACGAATCTATAAGGGTTCCGATTTTTGCCATTTGGCTACGGAACGCTAACAATCAAGAGGATTGGGATTTAAATAAATACCCACCCGTCTTAGGTTCACCTTTGTCAATTAAAACATAAAGTAAAATTGATAGATGACGACTTCTTGACAGCCAATTTGTGTTTGTATTTATCTATGGCAGGATCACTATACCTACCTTACGCTATATTACCCTTGCTATCCGCATGTTGGTTTGTTCATACGTCAAGACAAGTCAAATTATACACTTTCTCTATGAATACTGTCCTGATTACTACGTACGGTATATACTCGTATATATTCTTCCCCGTTTTCTCAGGAATGTGTTTACGATTTCTTGGGATCGTTTGGAACGTATGAGTCCTTTCGGTATGTATGTAGCGCTGTCGTCCAATTGCTTAATCGTCGTATCAGAAAGGCATGTGTTAAGGTAAAAGTAACTTTTTTACGGTTGCACAGAGTAGTATTAACCGTGGCAAATATCACTATGTTACGGTAGTCGGTACCATAGTGAATGTTTCGCAGAAATGATAGGTGGTGGTGGTGTGGTATTTCAATGACGTATTGTGAATGGAGTATCACTTTGGCATGATCAGAAATTAACTCTGATGATTACTATTGTGTTTGCAAGTTTTGCAGGACCAAAATTAATATGCGTTGATATATATATAAAGACTTGGATATTGTAATCACATTTATTATTTAACAACTTATAATACAATCGACACTACAGGGTACATACCTCTCTTAATTACCATGGACACACCACCATCCTCAACCAAGCCAGGCCAAGTGTATTTTAATTATATACTCTGTGCCACTTGCACAGAGTATATAGTTAAAATACACCACAATTACGTTGTTGGTCTAGCGGAAGCGTGTTTGCCGAAGATAATGGGGTCCAGGATTCCAATTCGGGGTTCGGTTCGGGGCATTTTTTTTTTAATTTCTTCCGTATTTGGTGGAAGAAACGAATGGTCCATCAGCCCTTGGCCGAATCCTTTTATAGGTTGGTCTAATTTTGGTGTTATCATGTTTTTTTTTTGGCAAAACTCCCGGAGCCTGAAAGTTGGTGATGTTATACGCCCATACCTCGGAGTTAAGATTGATACCTTAATTTCTAGCATAACATGTGAAACTATTATTTGACCTTTTTCTTTTGTCCAGAAGTGCCAGCATTCGGCTGACATGAATAATTATAAATTTATGTTTACGTCTCCTACTGGAAATAGGCCTCTCCCATAGTTGTCTGTAAAGATACCATTTGGAGGGGTTTGTCTTAGTCACAGCGCTTGGCATGCGAGTTGGTAACCGCAGTTAGGTGGTGCTAGTGCACAGGTGACGCTACTGCCCGATTACCAGGTGTATTCCTTAGTCGTCTTTTACGACACCCACGTTATGCTTGCTTGCTTATCGTATGGGTAGTGGTAACCCTAGTGTCAGAGTTGCCCAAGCCGCCCAGTAGGCCTCTCACATGGCTTAACGACTGTTGTATAATAACTACAACCGGGACCGACAGCTTAACGTGCCCTCTGAAGCATGGAGACGCTCAGAAATTAAACCACTTTGGCGGTCACCCATCTATGGACTAACCGTGAGCCTAGTTACTTAACCTCGCCGATCGCTTACGGACCGGTGAGAGCATCTAGCTATGAGCGCCCACTCCCCACGGGATGGTATGGGGTGGCCCAGTTATTCTTTCTAGGCCGGAAACCACACGGCTATATTTGTTTAACTTATTACAAAAAAAACCGGCCAAGTGCGAGTCGGACTCGCACATGAAGGGTTCCGTTGCAGCAAGTATTTCAGTTGATTAAATAAAAGCAAATTGCGGTTTATGACGTATTAAAAAAAAACTACTTACTAGATCTCGTTCAAACCAATTTTTGTTGTTAGTTTCCATGGTCATGTACATCATATATATTTTTTAGTTTTATCATTCTCTTATTTTAGAAGTTACAGGGGGGGGACACTCATTTATCCACTTTGGAAGTGTCTCTCGCGCAAACTATTCAGTTTAGAAAAATATGATATTAGGAACCTCAATATCAAAGACCTATCCATAGACACCCCACATGTATGGGTACAATGAAAATTTTTTTTTGAGTTTCAGTTCTATGTATGGCTTCACCCCAAAATTATTATATTTTTCTATTTTTATGTAAAAATCTTAATGCGGTTTACAGAATACATCTACTTACCAAGCTTGAGCAGGACAGCTCTTATAGTTTCGGATAAAAGTGGCTGTGACATACGGACGGACAGACAGACAGACAGACATGGTGAATCTATAAGGGTTCCGTTTTTTGCCAATTGGCTACGGAACCCTAAAAATGAATACACTGAATAGCTTCAGAATTAGCTTCATGTGTCAATCTATAGTCAAGTGAATTAGATAAAACATGTCTCAATGTAATCTGTGTCTCAATATTTTTATAAGTGTAGGTTATTATCTTAAACCTCGTATAATAAGTCACAGATGATATAGGTAATATGTATAGTCATAAGGCAGTTAATGACTCAAGAAGTGTCGTCTAGTGTCGTAATCATAGGGTCATTATCTTACCGAGATACGATGTTCATACATAATTACAATACAATCTAATATCCTGGGACATTATTCACACACGGCCATCTGATCCCAAACTAAGCAGAGCTTGTACTATGGAAACCAGATAAAAAATGAAATAAATAAAAAAGGTTTTTATTCACGTAGGCTTTAAAAAAACGCTTGTAAATAGTCAGAACATGTTTGTAGTAATATATAATTAGTTCTAGGTACATAAATAACTGATATACTATATATACTACTTTTATTTTGTAAATACATACTTATATAGATAATTAAACACAGACTCAGGTCAAACTGACATGTTCATGCACACAAATATCGGAATGGGAGTCGAACACATGACCAGCGGCGTGAAAGGCATTAACCAACCATGCCAAACGGCCCGTCAAATGCAATTTATCTAAATAAAGATATTTTTAATAAAAATAATTCGTATTGCGTTTTTGAGTAGTCTGTTTAATAGTCTCTTAGGCGATTGGCACACTGCACCGCATGATGCAGCGTAGTGCGTAGAAAACACGCACAGTCCAACACACTGAAAATGCATCCACACGACATCATGCAGATGCATGTTCTGTGTGTTGGACTGTGTGTGTTTTCTATACAAACGGAGATACTTACAGGCAACGTTAGAACACACACTCACGCACTACGCTGCATCATGCGGGGCAGTGTGCCAATCGCCTTATGATCTCAGTATTTTCTTCAAATACACACGGAGAATGTGTATTAGATATAAAATAAATATCTTGGGACAACAAACACCCTGCCATCTGATCCCAAACTGGGCGGAGATTGTACTATGGCAACCATACAACTGATAAACATACTTATACATTTCTTAATACATATGTACCTACACTCAAATTACACTCAAACATAACAAAACGCGCACAGATTTGTTGTGTTAGGGATCAAACGCCAAACGATCAAATTTCAGCTTACCTCAAATACATTATTTGGTTGAAAAATAAAAAACAAAAATGGTTTAGACCCGCTACCCGCCAGCCAGGTCTGCAGTTCCGTGTTGGGGTGTGTCTGAAGAGCTATAGGACAAGTTTTCAGCTTGCCTCAAATACCTACCCAAAAATGCGTGCCAGGTCTCCTACTATTAGAGCTCACGTCACACTTGGTCTGCAAAAACCTGCGTTATAGAGGCTCCGTCATCATTTATACCTACATGACGTGGCATCGACCGCACCTGCTTTTTCCATAATAACATTACTTACAGTGTTTCCGTTCTCTAGAAAACAACTAGAACAAATAATCGCGTTCGATTTGTTGTGTTAGGGATCGAACCCACGACCTGTGGCTCAGCAGTCAGGGTTACAAACCATGAGATCGACAGACCAGTCATTCAAGGCAAGACCGCACCATTTTCCATAATAACATTACCTGTTATGAGCAGTGTTTCCGTTCTCTAGGAAACGGATTCATCCTCCGGGAGTTACCTTAGTGTATGTACGGACAGCAGCAGAAATAACTTGATGCGTTTTGAATAGACGAGTTTTTATCAATGAAATACGGTTAATTACGGCTTTGCGAAACATATTTGATGCTATAT
The DNA here is from genome assembly GCA_951640165.1 of Pseudoips prasinana. Lineage (NCBI taxonomy): Eukaryota > Metazoa > Arthropoda > Insecta > Lepidoptera > Nolidae > Pseudoips > Pseudoips prasinana. Next base: position 8,654,521 of record OX621236.1, read on the forward strand.
ACATCTATTTTGTTCTATATATACATATTTTCTTTAAATTATACTGTAATTAGAAATGAAATTATTAAAAATTAAAACATTAGATAATCTATTCAATTGGTGACTAAAATTATTATGTCGGTGACAGCAGTAAATACCATGATTTTAACATAATATATGGAGTATTTTGTAATTGGGTATTTAACTTCCTATCCCTGCCTACCTCGTAACAGTAGTTAATTAGAGTCAGCCGGTTACCACGATCAATGCAACTTGGTCGAAACGTCGGGAAAATAACAATAAAGGATAGTCGCGTTAATACCTACAAACAATGTTATATGTATATAAAGTAGTTAATTAAGTCTAACTTGATGTATCGTATGTTTTTTTAATTTAGCCTTGCACGAAGCCTTAATAAGGACGACTTTATAATCATTTGTATTGGTACTGTATGTCCAATCATCCGACATTCTATTAAATTTTACCCGATTACCTGATAATAATATTGAAATCAACCAAACTTAAATATCATCGAATTTGCTTGAATTTTTGGATGAAAATAAAACCGCCACTGTGTAAGAAGTTCTCCTTTTTTATAGCGTTGTATACATACTTCGTAGACTTGTGTGTAGAGCGGGATCGGGAGCGAACCGATCCGACTCGCAGACGGAGGAGGCGTCGGGGCGTCCGCGTCGGAGGCAGCTAGTAACCCAGCTCCCCCTCGGGGCTGCGCTGGTAATAAGAGAAGTGTCCCCTCATTCCGCCATGACCTGTTTGTAGTGCAAGCCGCATGCAATTCTACAGGCTGTGTTCCCAAGGCACGTGCCCCACACCATGAGGGACCATGGCGTAAAAGGGGGCACCGGAGCAGCGTTCCCGTGTATCCGCAGGCGCTAAAAGGTTCCCCGTGCATTATCAAACAAGGAAAAAAAGGCTTACGTGTTGGTATATTACACCTATTCTTATACATAATAACATATAAGAATAGGTGTAATTCGTAACTATTTCAGTATCAGTGCTTAATAAGGTTGGGAGGTTCAAGAATATCTATAATTATGTAATAGGTACACTATTTTAGTTTCTTTGTGTGCAGCGTAATATCGGGACGGTTGCGGTTAGTTCTTTCTTACTATGTGTCGTATATAGGTTTTAATACAATAGACAAACGGGACTTTGCTTATCATTACAACATGGTGACAGCGGTGAAAATTAATTTTAATTGTGGTCGTTTATCCACAAAAGCCATTATAGAAGAAATGAATTGAATTGACAATTAATTTGAAAATAAATTGAATTAGCAGAGATTTATTTGAAAATTTGGTATGCTATAGAACCATGATAAGGTATAAAACAGGTATAAAACTATTTTTATAAAATGGAACATGCCCGACCACCATCAGAGTTAAGTCTCGGTGCGTTACCGTCTTGCCGAAAATGTGGAGGTCATTGTAGTATTCCTGCTGAATGTCCAGCGGTTATGGCCCAATGCTATATTAATAGAAAATGGAATATTATTTCTTAATTATTTTTAAAGGGAAGATGTAGCTAGTTTCAAAATGGTAATGGTAAAGAAAATGTAATAATTTTTATTTAATTCTTATTATTTTTAAGGGGAAGACGTCATATATAGGTTTTAATACAATAGACATTTTATAAATAAAACAGTTGTCAACGGGACTTTGCTTATCATTACAACACTATTGTCCTGTCCAAATCTACTATATAAAAATAAGTCGGGTTTTCCTTCCTGACGCTAACTGACTCCAGAACGCATGAACCGATTTCCACGGTTTTGCACTCGTTGGAAAGGTCTCGGGCTCCGTGAGGTTTATAGTAAAGAAAATTTATAAAATTTAACGCGGGTAACACCGCGGGGCAAAGCTAGTTGATTATAATTTTGATGGACCTTTTAAAGGTTCTGGTGAATCTTCAATGGAAGTGTTTCTTTAATCTGTTTATATTTTAAGGCCCAACAATGGATATTTTCTAGAATTATGTGTTAGATTGTGTATTCAGTGTTTAGTTGGGTATTGGAAATGTTGTGTAGCCTAGATTCGAATTCTTGAGTAATTTTCTGGGATATTATTCACACGCGGCCCTCTGATCCCAAAATAAGCAGAGTTTGTACTATACATACAACTGTTATACACATACTACTTTACTTTTGTAAATGTGTACATACTGATATCGATAATTATACACCGACTCTAGACAAAGAGACATGTATATACACACTAATATCTGTTCTGGGTGGGAATCGAACCCACAAACCAACAATCTATCTACCAACCGCCCTAAACTAACCCACCCGTCAATGTGATGTCTGTTGGAAAATAGGCCATCAATTTCCGTGTGCTGTGTGATTGATGTTAAAAACATTAAATCAGTTGGAAGATAATACAAAACCTTCATTACGTAATTAGTTTTTTCTTTTTTTAGAGCAAAGACGAGAGCAAAACAGTCTCTACAATTGTTTTTAATTCGTAAATTAATAAGGGGCAATCATAGTTTCTGTCCTAATTGTATTGCTGACCGTACAACTTTTAGTAATTATATAATACGCAACGAACTAAAAGGGTTTGTGTATTTTAAGGAAGATTTATATTACAGTACACGTACGTTTACGTACGGCTTGTTCTCCCTGATGATCTAACTAGAGGTATTAGGGGTTTTGTTACAACAAATGTTTACCCTCGCCCGGTCAAAGCTAAATACGATAATCTACGTGACTAACGTGTTGAGACAGGTGTTGTTTATTAAAACTGACAATCATGACAGTATATAACAGGCACACAAATACAAATCCGTTGATTTGTAAGAATGTAGTTTACAGGGTCTATACATATAATAAAATCGTAGGAAAGTCAAAACTGTACATTTAATATTTTTTTTAAAGGATACTTGGGGCGTGATCTGCATTCGATATCGAAGACAAAAATATAGTTTTTAGAATTTTTGTCTGTTTATCTGTTTGTCTGTATGTATGTCCGGGCTAAACTCAAAAAGTTCTGCATGGATTTACTTCAAATTTTGCATGAATATTAATAAGAGGTAGGGTCAACATATAGGCTACATATTATCACGCTATCACCTACGAGAGACTTTATAAATTATCACAGCTCCTCTGTGATAATTTATAAAGTTTAACGCGGGTAAAACCGCGGGGCACAGCTATCTTAAATAAGAATGGTCCATTTATGTACATTCTACCTTTCTATTATGGTGTGCATATTTTTGGGTTTTAAACAGTAATAATCTTATATTTTGCAAGCAAGTTACTCATTACTAATTGTAGAATTATGTCATAATTAATTATTTGATGTCACGGTTCCATTATTAATACTATGTCAAATTCAGTGATATTAATAATAATGATGATGTCAAATATTAATATAGTCAAATATTAATATAAACAGAACCAAGTGCAATGAGTTTATGAGCAATAACAGTCCATTTAATTAATGAACAGTCTTAGCATTATAAATCTCTGAATTAATTACATAGTAGATATGCGTGCGAGGATATACTAAAAAACAAATTGAAAAATGAATGCCTGTTATCGTCTGCCTTTGTATAATTATGTTTTTATTAAGTTATTTGTGAAAACTTTTGAAAGTTGTAAGTTTTCGAAATATGAAAATAAAATAAGAAATGTCAATTGATTTCATTTAAATAATTTATTAACATCGTAAATAATTAATCATTTAATAAGGTATATACCAATATTTATAATGGCACTAGCTGTGCCCCGCGGTGTTACCCGCGTTAAATTTTATAAATTTTCTTTGCTATAAACCTCACGGAGCCCGAGACCTTTCCAACGAATGCAAAACCGTGGAAATCGTTTCGTGCGTTCTGGAGTTATAGCGTCAGGAAGGAAAACCCGACTTATTTTTATATAATGGCATAATGTGGGCGCGGCACATAGCTCGTAGAACCGACGGCCATTGGGGCAAAAAGGTTCTCGAGTGACGACCACCAACCCGATGACACAGCGTGGACAGGCACCCTACAAGGAGCTCAAGACCGGCAATTGTGGAGATTCTTGGGGGAGGCCTTTGTCCAACAGTGGATGTCTTTTGGCTGCTATGATGACAACGATAACAGGCATTAATTTTTGCGAATTGTTATAATATAGGTAGAGGCAGACATAGCGTTTATTCGCTCAAAGAGCAGCCCGACTGGGGAAGTACCTCCACCTTACAGAAGACATTCCTTAATAATAACATTAATAATGTTAATGTTGTGTTTCCGAGTGTGAGTAAGGTCGCCAGAGCTGATTTTAGGTGGGGAGAAGGGTCAGCAACACTTGTTTGCTGACTGTTAAAGGCCGGCAACTCACCCGCGTCACCTCTGGTGTTGCGAGTGTCTATGGGCGGCGGTGATCACTTAGCATCAGGTGACCCACTTGCTCGTTTGTCGCCCTCTGATATAAAAAAAAATGATTCAATATTATAATTGCTAAGTACAGTAACAGGCGGTGTGGATTCGGCCCGGAAAGAACATCAGCTCCACCCCATACCATCCCGTGGGTTACGTCAAAGGCGACTAAGGTATACATCAGGTAGTCGGCCAGCAACGCCACCTGTGTATAGCTACCACCTAACTGCGGTCGCTAACTCGCATACGAAGAGCAGTGACTCTAAATGGCAGCGTTATAGAAACCTTTGCAGGAGCCCTATGTATATGAAATCAGGGTGATGATGATGTTGAGGTATAATTAGGTAATCTTAATAATTAAAAACCGGCCAAGTGCGAGTCGGACTCGCCCATGAAGGGTTCCGTAGCAGCAAGTATTTCAGTCGATTAAATGAAAGGTAAATTGCGGTTTACGATTTATGGCGTATTAAAAAAAACTACTTACTAGAACTCGTTCAAACCAATTTTCGTTGTTAGTTTGCATGGTAATGTACATCATATTTTTTTAGTTTTTTCATTCTCTTATTTTAGAAGTTACAGGGGGGGGGGGGGACACTCATTTTACCACTTTGGAAGTGTCTCTAGTGCAAACTATTCAGTTTAGAAAAAAATTATATTAGAAACCTCAATATCATTTTTGAAGACCTATCCATAGATAGAGTTTCAGTTCTATGTATGGGGCACCTCGAAAATTATTGTTATTTTTCAATTTTTGTCTGAAAATCTTAATGCGGTTCACAGAATACATCTACTTACCAAGTTTCATCAGTACAGTTCTTATAGTTTCGGAAAAAAAGTGGCTGTGACATACGGACGGACAGACAGACAGACAGACAGACATGACGAATCTATAACGGTACCGTTTTTTGCCATTTGGCTAAAAAGTAATCTTGACATAATTATTAGTAACAGTGTAAACTACTCACACTGCTCAATTTCAAAGCTATTTTTATTTAAATAAGTTCGTACACGTTTTCCTTACTTGTAAAAACATTGAGAAACAGACTATATGTACCTAGTGGTATCTCATTTACTCAAATGTAGAATAATAGTGACAATAGTATCTGAAACCAATCAGTGTCTGAATATATTTATAAGTGAGTGCCTGTGAATACAACGCCAGAAGCCTGTCGAGTGTTTATTGTACAAGTTCTTGAGACTGTCGCTAGAAATGAGTGTTTATTTATTATAACAAATTGTACGAGGTTTTCACGGTCAATCGTCACCCCCACTTCAGAAGAAAATATTAACTAAACAATTTATCAGATATCTTTTAAAGTGAATTGTATAAATTTTAGTGCGGGTGGGAATCGAACTCACGATTTCGGGGTATCTGGCCCCATGTACGTTAACCGCTCCGCCACCGCACTGTGGTACTGAAACTCGAATTTCTTCAATCCATTCGATATTTCTTAACGCATTTAAGACGCTTTTAACGCCATATTACAGAAACCTACACAGCTAACAACGACTAGAATGCCAATACTTAGATCGGACAATTCATATTCATATTCATTTATTTGCTATAAATGTGAGTGAAGGTGTTAACAAAAGGCTTAAAGCTTAGGTACAGTTATGGACCCTGTAAGGGCACAGCAACATAAGTTTTAGAGTTATTACATTAAATTAAACATTAAAATTACATAATTGCATCTAAAACATAATAACTCAAACCTACTTAATATATTTAGATTATAATTATATTCCAACAGATGGCGCTTTAAATTATTAATTGTTGGATACTTATTAAATCATAGTTTTATTATTAGGATTCTGTACCTAAAGAGTAAAACGGGACCCTATTACTAAGACTTCGCTGTCTCTCCGTCTGTCACCAGGCTGTGTCTCATGAACCGTGATAGTTAGACAGTTAAATTTTAACAGATGTTGTATTTCTGTTGCTGCTATAACAACAAATACTACAAAAATAACAAAATTAAATAAATATTTAAGGGGGCTCCCATACAACAAACGTGAATTTCCTGCTCGTTTTTATAGATAAAGGTACGGAACCCTTCGTGCGCGAGTCTGACTTGCACTTGGCCGGTGTTTTTTAACTATGATTTGATTTATTATTTTTAGCATTTAAACATGCTAAACTGAAAACAATTTTTCAGAACTTTAACTGAACAGAAATGTATAAAATAGTCATTTTTAGTAAAGTTTGTCAGTTTTCCTTGATGCCAAATATATGACACACATCACACAATCATGACACATGGGTCAAATAGGACTCTAAGAGAAGTAGGGCATAGCGTTCATTCGCTCAAAGAGCAACCCGACTGGGGAAGTACCTCCACCTAACAGAAGACATTCCTTAATAATAACATTAATCATTTTAATGTTGTGTTTCCGAGTGTGAGTAAGGTCGCCAGAGCTCATTGGGGTGGGGGGAAGGGTCAGCAACACTTGTTTGCTGACTTTTAAAGGCCGGCAACGCACCCGCGACACCTCTGGTGTTGCGAGTGTCCATGGGCGGCGGTGATCACTTACCATCAGGTGACCCACTTGCTCGTTTGTCGCCCTCTGATATATATAAAAAGGACCTTAAGAGTTCTTTTTTAACATTCTATTATAGAAACCTAAGAAGATAATTATCGTAATGACGTTATTGATTGCTTGAATAAATACAGAAATTATTTGACTCTACATTGCAGTGTATACACGATAGAGTAAACAGACAATTACACTTGACAAATTGAATATCCAAAGTTCATGCGCTTATCCTACAATACAAGTATAAAAAGTAGTATACAACGTGTAAAGAACAGCCTAACGCAAGCTGACATCATGCATTCAATGTATACTATTGAATACTCCGCCCCCTCAAATTCATAGCTTTACCGGTCTGAAAGCGATCGGCGAGGTTAAGCAACTTGGCTCGCGGTCAGTCCATTAATGGGTGACCGCCAAAGTGGTTTCGGGGGGCACCTTAAGCTGTCGGTCCCGGTTTTAGCCATTAGGCAACAGTCGTTAAGCCATGTCGGAGGCCTACTGGGCGGCTTTAACAATTCTGACACTAGGGTAACCACCGCCCATACGATAAGTAAGTCAAATTTATTTGTATACACTTTAAAGTAAAAAATAAAATAAAAAAGGTTTTTATTCACGTAGACTTAAAAAAAAGCGCTTGTAAATAGTCAGAACATGTTTGTAGTAATATAGTTGTATACATTATTATTTCTAGTGACATAGATATTTAGGTACACATTGTATTGATTGTATGGAAACATTTATAAAGTTATTGTCAAGAGATTATGGTAAAGTTTAATTATCTAGTTTAAGTCTAATATTTTTACTACATATTGTCAATGGTTCTGTCTATATTAAGGTATTATTATTATGACGGACCTTGTGCTAATAACGACGGTCGCGCATTCAATGAATAGTCAATATAGATTGAAGAATAGCCAAACTGGAGTGACAGTGGGCGGGGCGTGCCTTGCTCTTTGTACCGACGAGTGGTGGTGACACAACGTAGGCTAACTTGTGACAGCGAGAAGCCGCTCGATACAGGTAGTGCAATATCAGTTAATGTGGAGTTCCCTGAGGCAGACTTCTGTCCAGCAGTGGACGTCTTGCAGCTGACATAATGATGTTTAACTAGCAATAATGATTGTCTATTTGGTTTATACAAAAATCTTTTCAAGGATAAGGTTGATAAAAACTTTCCATTTTACTTAAGTAGTTACTATTCATATTTTTTGAAAATATGTTTTCTTTTATTTTACGTTTAGTGACGTAATTCGAGGAAATGAGAGGATTCTGAACAAAGAAACATATTATTCTTATAAAAAATAGGCATTAAAGGGTCTATTTGACCCTTTAATGCCTATTTTGCACTGACTGTTTTCAGTTTTATTCTCATAGGAAAAAGTAAAGAATATTAATTGTTTCTTTGTTTACGATTTTGTTATCAGAAGTCATTATCAAACAACTCCTACAAGATTAATAAAAATAATTTGGCATTATAATCCAAAACAAATCTAATTTGTGACCTGAAATACTCTATTTTGCGAAAAAACAAGCACTCTTTTTTTATTGGCCTATAATTTCGACGCTGAATGCCTCGGTACCGAGCGTTTGGAGGAAAATATTACTCCATTTTTGTGGTTTCTAATGAAGTGCGCTTCTTACGTTTCTATAGCTTATTCTATCTTTATACTAGGTTACATTTAATTAGTGAGGGAACTTCGCAGAAATAGGTATCAATAATAAATTTAGTAAAAAGAACAAAAGAAAACAAAGAAAAAAGAAGGATCAATTACGTTTAATTTTTTATATATTTTATGGGATGTCCCCGTAAACTCAATTGTTATATGAACTGACTTTGATAATTCTTTTTTTAATCGATAGTTTCGCGGTTTTTTTACAAGTCATTTAGAAAAATTCATAAAGAAAAATTTCGATTGGTTAAACCTCATGGTGTAACATTTATCATACAGCACGGTTTGTGTCAAAATTGCATGAAAATAAAATTAACCTACTATCAATCATTCTCACTATTGAGTATTTTTTATCACCTTTGAAATTTTTACACACTTAAAATGTTTATGTTGGAATCATAAAATACATGTTTTTATTTTAGTACTACTTGGTACTAAAATATTCAAATGTGAAATTCCACTTTTAGTGAATGTTACATTATTCGTCAATAGAATTCGATATCTTTAGAAGACTCCTCTTCTCTCCGTCTGACTGTGTGTTCTAAGTAGACATCGTTATAAACTGAAGTTTGTCGCTATCAGTTGTAAATTTATATCTCGAGGTACTTAAAAATAATTAAATCCAATAGTCATTGTTGCCGAATATTCTCAACTTCTCATATTTCTTGAAGATGTTATCCCTAAGGCATCAGCCCCCTTCAAACTTCAACGACATCTCAAATTATATCGTCGGTAGATTTATTTTTATTAAAACGGATATCTCCTTTAAGCTTTGTTTTGTAGCAAGAGGCTTAACTTTTCTTTATGTCCCATTTATTATTCCTTTATAAGTCTGTCATTAAAAATATTCCATCTGTATCTGAGAAATACGTCAAGAACGTGACGTTAATGATGAAATAAATAAATAATAAATATTTGGGGGACATATCACACAGCGCCATCAAGCCCAAGCCCAAGGACTTGCTCCATATGAAGTGTATATTAACTATTTATATTTTGTATAACTGGATGAATATTTTTATTTAAAGTGTTCTTTAGTACAGTAGTATAGTATAGTATAATGATTCTCACTTCTGTCATACTACTTCAGTGTAAAGGATATACATTGGGTACAAAATTGTAAAAATAATTTGTGGACGACGGGGCTGGTTCCACTGTAAGTTACTTTTAGCATTTAAGTTATGTAATATATACCCTCAGTGTAACTGTTTGTTGTCCTAAAAAAAAAAAAAAAAAAAAAAAAAAAACCCCAAACTAATGAAAGATTGTACTATGGATCTCTTCTTATTCTTTTTGTGAATTTATACATATAACACACAATAAACACCCAGACAAAGACTAATAAAATATGTTTATGAACATAAATGTTTGTACCAGAAGGTCGAATGCATGTAGGGTCATAATGTATTCCGTGTTCATGCCCGCTTTAGTATCTTTCGCCCGACCATCTCAACTGGTTCGTGTTGAAACCGGTAGTAGATGAACCCACTGAGTTTGTTTCTCTGGGCCTTCTCCGTTGGGGCGCATTGGATCCGGTGGTAGCATTAAATCCCGTCCGTCGTTATAAACATAAGGTCCGCCATAATAATAATACCTTAATATAGACATAACTATTCAGGCAATATTATTATGTACTAAAAATATAGCTAAAATATAAATTTCGATAATTAAACTTAAACATAATCTCTTTGACAATAACTTAATAAAAGCTAGCTAAATATAAGTGCTATTATAAAATAAATTTTATAAATGTTTTCATACATTCAGTGTACCTACCTAAATATTTATGTAACTAGAAATAATTATGTATACTTAATTATATTACTAAAAACATGTTCTGACTATATACAAGCGCTTTTTTAAAGTCTACGTGAATAAAAACCAGTTTTATTTATTTTTATTTATTTAATGCAGAAAGCTGTCCTTTACACCCGGTACATACAACCGAAACAGACTTAATAAAGGGATCATCTAATGCGGTTAGTTTGAATTTATTCGCTCTCGTTCGCTGTTTGTCGCAAATTAGTTTGTTCATTCGTTTATATTCTAGGTATCAACCCTGGCTTCAAGGTTCATCGTATCTTTCCACAACTGATTGTACCTCATTCGATGTCAAACGAAGGCAATGGTTGTACTTGTGGACCATGTGTCTTCGCTCTTTGTAAAGTTGTGGGGGGGGGGGGGGGGGGGTTAATATTTGGCGGATTATATTCTACTACTTCAGGCTTTAGATACCCTACTCCCTCGGGTTAGCACTAAATTATGACGACATTTAAGAAAGGTAGAACTGATTGGAGAAGTAACTCCAAGCATGAGGCGGCATGTCCCGGGGAATTGCTTTAACTGTCTTGGATTCCGCAACGAATTTGACTTTCAATTGGGGAATTTTGACAGATTACCCCAATCGACTAGTCCCGACAAAAAAGATACTTAATATAATCCTACTTAGACCTGGAATCTTTTCTATAACTTGGAGTTATTTCTCCAGTCAGTTCTACCTTTCTTAAATGTCGTCATCATTTAGTGCTAACCCGAGGGAGTAGGGTACATAAAGCCTGAAGTAGTAGGATATAATCCACCAAATATTAACATTCCCCCCTACAAATTTACAAAGAGCGAAGACACATGATTGATGCTTGATGTTCAGATGGCGTCTGTACTTAGGTGTTGCAGATCCAAAAATTGAACATAAATCATTTGTCAATTACTTTGAAGATCCATTTTGTGTCCCTTTCGTAGTAAAAAGCTTAAATTCAATTTATTTACCGATATCAAAGGGAGGGACGTCTGTGTACGAACGGTGTAAGCGATCTGGGTAACGTGTTTAATTCCCGCAACTAAAATCAGAGTACAAAATGTATTAGATAGGATTAAACTATCCCTGTTGGCCATACTAACAATATTAGGTAAGAATACTGTGAACAATCCACTGTATTTTGGCAGAATATATAATAATAATAATATCCCAAACTAAGCAGATCTTGTACTATGGAAACCAGATAACTGATATACTACATATATACTACTTTTCTTTTGTAAATACATACTTATATAGATAATTACACCCAGACTCAGGACAAACAGACATGTTTATGCACTCAAATATCTATCCTGGGAGGGAATCGATCCCACGAGCTCCGGCGTGAAAAGCAAGAATTTACCAACCACGCCAACAGGCCCGGCAATATACTTATAATTATTCATTTAATCATTTATTTATTTTCCATTCGCGGCTCCAGTAATTTTTGTGGATTTCAAGGTATCCTATGTCGTTTTCTTAACCCATTAAAACGTCTGTGTAAAATTCATGGTAATAATTATAGGATAACTTAACCGTTAATTATAAGATATAAGTATCATACATACAAAAAAGAAAGGTTCAAAATCTTGCTATATACAAAAAAATCCGGTTCCGGACCATTATCTATAGAAACGAGCAATATAATTTACGTTTGTTGTATGGGAGCCCCTTAACTATTTTTTTTTTAGTATTTGAACAGAAATACATCATCTGTAAAAATTTCAACTGACTAACTATACAGCTTGGTGACAGATGGACAGACAGACAGCTAAGTCTTAGTAATAGGGTCCCGTTTTACCCTTTGGGTATTGAACCCTAATAAAAATTTATCAGCGAAATGTTTGTACGCTCATAACTTCCAAACGACTGCGCCAAATTGATTAAATAAATCCTTCTTTTATGTGTTCGTTATTGTCAGGAGCAATATTTAAAATATCTCAAAGGTAAGTGTGCGAATGAAACAGAAGAATGAGACGTATTTTTTTGATTGAAAAAATATGTTAGTAAAATGCGCCGGGGCAGCTAGTAAGTAATAAATATATCACATATTTATTACTCACTAGCTGTGCCCTAGGTTTTACCCACGTTAAACTTTATAAATTATATAGCCTATGTGTTAATCCAGGATGTCAGCTAACTCCATACGAAATTTTATTAAAATCGCTCCAGCCGTTTAAACGTGAAAAACAAACAGTCACACTCACAAACTTTCGCCTTTATAATATTAGTGTATAGACTTATTAGGCCTATATGTTATTCAGATATATACGCTATATTACTACAAAGTTACATCAAAATCCGTCTGGTAGTTGTTGCGTGAAAGAGTAACAAACATACACACTCACAAACTTTCGCCTTTATAATAATAATATCTAGGGACAATGTCACACAGATCATCCTAGCCCCAAACTAAGCAAAGCTTGTACTATGGGTACCAGGCGACGATATACATACTTATATTGATAGATAAATACTTAAATACATAGAAAACATCCATGACTCAGAAACAAATATTCGTGCTCATCACACAAATATTTGCACTTACCGGGATTCGAACCCAGGACCACCAACTTCGTAGGAAGGAGCACTACCAACTAGGCTACGGTGACCGTCAATAATATTAGTGTGATTTTGAACATTTATATTTTTAATATCATATGTAACAGTATAATTAATAGATATCATAATTTATTTGTTAATTATTAAAATGATTTAGTCTTTAGTTAAACATTTTATGTTTCTACGTTTCTCTGATTTAATTTTATCGAAATTTAAATGTTTATTTTTAGGTTAAGTTTAATTTGCATTAGTTGTATAGTATTAAGTATTGTTTCTTTATTGTGTTTAGTATATTTTGTGACTATTTTTCTTTATGAATGTTGTATACATCTGTAGAGATTTAACACCTAGTCTTAAAATCAATAACTTGTCATCTTCAAATGAATTGTGTTAAGTTGATGATGTATCTATTATAATAAATAAATAAACAGTCTATCTGGCACCACGATCAAAAAAAGATGGACCGGAGATCTGTTAAGGGTCGCTGGAAGCTTCTGAATACGGGTAGCGCAAAACCGGCAATTACAAATAAGACTACAAGAGTTCCTTATGTTCCTCCTTTGGGTCTTGAGCTAAGGCCTAACGCGGTCACTGACCTGGAAATTCACAAGAGGGTCGGATATTAAGGACGTTAGGTACGACTGTCACACAACAATAATACGCGAAGAAACAACAAGATAGTGAAGACGGATCTAGCTAAACTACCAGGTCAGTTAGCTAAGCCCTTCCCTTGTTTATCGAAGGATTCCATTTTAATTCCAATGAATCGAAGTAAGGGCACAAAATACTACATTTATGCGATGATATGAGTCAATTCGTTACCTATGGTGTTCATATAGGTAACGAATTGACTCATATCGTCGCATCACAACAAAATAACTATGAGTTAAAAATATTTTAACTTTTTTTATTCGTTTTGGACAGGCAGCTAATAATAATAATATTACATAGACTCCCGCCTGTTTCCCAGAGGGGTAGACAGAAATCGGACTTCCATTTGTCACGATCCTTGCACACCTCTTTCGCCTCATTTACTGTCATTATATTCTTCATACATGCTCGCCGGTTAAGGGTACTTCTGACCTGGCCTTTCTTGAGAATAATAGTATCCTGGGACATTATTCACACACGGCCATCTGATCCCAAATTAAGCAGAGCTTTTATTATGTAAACCAGATAACTGATATACTACATAAACTACCTTTCTTTTGTAAATACATACTTATATAGAAGTATAACTAAGCACTGTAGAACTTGATTAATAAATAATTTCTGTGTAATTGTCGGCATGGAATATCGCCACCCCATTTCATCACACCCAAGGGTAGATCTCCCAAATAACGGGTAGCAGCGTCTCTCTGTGTACCCATCATACTGCGATCGCCAACTCATATGCCAAGCGTGGCGATTATGGCATATCCCTCCAAATTATGGACACAACTGCATTATGAAAAGTCTTTGGGGAGGCCTTTGTCCAGCAGTGGACGTCATTAGGCTGACATGAAGAAGATAACTCCACCCAGATTCAGAACCCACAACCTGCGGCGTGAAATCTAGTATCTACCAAACACGACAACCGGCCCGAGTTCATAACATGTATTTGTACTAGTTCTACTGTCAAAACGGCCAAACTTGAACATTACATAAGGTCATTCTGCCCACCTATATTTATAGTAGTTTATCTCCACGAAACAGCACGGAGTTAAACTCGTCAAGACAAACGTCCAATCCGCGGCGCTTAACCGACGCGGACACCATGGCTTGTCTGCGGGTCGAGCGCCACAGCCTCACTAGCTAATTTTGGTGCAGCACGTGTACATTATTATGCAGGGACAGCAGCATCCACCGCAGCCACCGCCGCAGGGACCGCAACAACCACCACAAGGTCCGCCTGTCTATATAAGGTATATAGACAGGCTGAGATTTGTGTTAATATAATCCACGTATATTATGGATGATTAGGTACACAATTAGTAACAGATAAAGGCGTGTTTATTTCCTAGGGAACACTATTTCTGAGTTATTTGCTGCATCTGAAGTTAACTGGAAGCATGATCAACCCCAATAAAACCCAGATCAGGCTAGAAGCAGTATAGGTCAATACCAGGAATAAAAAAAAATGCTACGACACACAAATAGAAGGTTGCATGTGCAAAAGCATGTGGCTTACATGCTTTACGAAACCTGACTTGAGATGAGAGGAGTTCCTGAGTTTGACCACTATCTACCACTCTATCCACTACGTAGAACATTACTTGGCTCAAACTCACCTCTCTGCCGAATGACAAAATTATATAACGAATGCAGTGACCGGGTTGATATCCACCACGTCTCATTAGGATTATTTCGGAAAACTATCAATAGTTATTAGGGTTTTAGTTACACATAAAAAATAAAATTGTAAAAGTAGCTCATTAAATTTTGAATGTAGTGTTTACCTATAAGTAACTAGACATTTAGATCTTAAGTATTGTGCTATTTTTAAAGATTCATGTTAATGTTTAAGTTGTTGGCGAACCAAATAAATAAAATAAAATAAAAATAAATCTAGCCGTTTCAACTGATCCACCTGATCATGAGATTTAGGGAATATATATATATATATATATATATATATATATATATATATATATATATATATATGTGTGTATTTAGTACACACGACGAGGAGTGAATTCAACCCAGAGGATAATATTTATGATAAATGAAAAATATGCAAGGTTATTAGAGGAAAGTGAATATGAGGAGTGTGAACAAGCGTGGAGAATGTAAAAAGAGATAAAGGGAGTCAATATGAGCGCAAGGGAAAATAAGTAGAAAACTGAAAATCATAGTAATTGGCTAGGTACGCAAGACGCAGTATTAATAATTAAATAGCAATATGACCAGTCTTATTACTATAATGGCTTTTAAAATTCAGAATTAATGAAGGTCGTGGGTTCGATTCCCTCCCGCAATGAATACGATTCATTTTAAAATGTGACTTTTAATGAAGGTTAATTATATTGTTTCAGATCTGAAGTAAAAGGGCAACTCCCACCATGACGTCCCCCAACGCCCGAAAACCAGGTAAATAAAGCAACAGAACAATTTTTTTTAAAAAAAACTTGAGATGTGTCAAGGGCAACCCGGATGGAATGAAGTTATTTTTTATTATTTATTATGTACAAAAAACCTGTATAATCTTCGCGCCACCACACTGTTCAATGCGAAATAGAAAGACGAAACGAAAATATCCGGCTTGCTTTCTATAAAAGAGAGAGAGAGAGAAACAGATAGAGTCTGTTTCTCTCTCTCTCTTATAGAAAGTAAGCCCGATATTTTTGTTTCGTTTTTCTATTTCGCATTGAACAGTGCGTACAACATGCGTACGCCGCACGGCTTACAATAGCTTACTATAGCAAAAAGTGTCGTTACAACTTTTCGTCTTAATTTTTTCCGTCAAGCCCCCTCTCGCAACGCGCGATAAGGAACTTCGTTCCAATAAATAAAATGCTGGGACATTATTCACACACGGCCATCTGATCCCAAACTAATCAGAGTATGTACTATGGAATCATTGGAGTGAGAGGAAGGGATAGAAACACTTGTTTGCTGACTCTTAAAGGCCGGCAACGTACCCGCGACTCTTCTGGTGTTGCGAGTGTCCATGGGTGGTGGTGATCACTTACCATCAGGTGACCCACTTGCTCCTTTGTCGCCCTCTGATATAAAAAAAATACCTTAATAATAACTAGATACCTGATATACTTTTCTTTTGTAAATACATACATATTTAAATAATTAAACCCAGACTCAGGACAAACAGACATGTTCATGCACACAAATATCTGTCATGGATGGAAATCGAACCCACGACCTCAGGCGTAAAAAAACAAGCATTTACCAACTACCCCAATAGGCCCATCAATAACCAGCAACTGAGAGGAACGATGTCACAAATAAAAAAACCACGTTCTTCAAACTTTCTCCTAACGCCGAGTGTGTTTCCTGGGGATGATTTCTAGGCCCCCCACGGGGTGAGATGGGGATCTTCGCCATCTCCACACAACTGAGTCCGATAATACTAAAGTTCAAATCAAATATTCCGCAATTAAGTTAATTTTGGAACATACATTTCACACAAATAGGGTCACACACACACACAAACGTAAACTTCAAGCTGATAACACCCTTATTTTTTTTGGAGAGTTAATATAATAACAAAATATGTAACGATCTCCCTTAGAAATTTGCACTTCAACAAAAAATGTATAGGTACAGACGCCAGCACATCCAGTTACCCCAATCTGTCAAATATCTTTTATAGATTTTCAACTTTATCACATAAGCATAAGGCTCACTTTCTGTTAGGAAAATGTGACAGATTGGGGTAGCTTGAAGTGCTGGCGTCTGTACCTTTAAGTAAATTTGTTTTGCTATTACAACAAAGCGAGCGGAGCTTCGCCTAAGTGAATACCTACAAAAGAATACCTACTTATACACGTAGTACCGAGTTATATAGGGTGGTTGAGGAGTTGACGTTCAAACGCAAAATTTAGTCTTTATGATGAGGAGTATCCGAATCACCCCCATGTATGTTCTACTGTTTTGCGTTTTTTTATACTTTGAAAATTTATGAGCCCTGAGCTCAAACCCTTGTTTTGAAATTTCGAATAAATTCTAATTCAGTGTTGCAATGATTAGATAAACCATACTTTTTAGGGTATTAGGTTAAACTATGCCAATTAGTTATCACAAAAAAACTGAACCAGAAATGATCAACAGAGAAAAAAATCGAAAAAATAAGTTAAATGAAATTTACGAAAAAAATCATTAAACAAATTATATCTCGAAAACTACGCGAAATCGTAGAACATACATGGGGGTGATTCGGATACTCCTCATCATAATGTATCTAAATTTTGCGTTTAAACGTCTACCCCTCGACCAGCCTGTATATAACTCGTAACCTAGAATATTTTTACCTAAAGGTATAACTCATATTGTAGTCATAAAAATGAAACAGATTAATAATATTCAGCTATTCATTGTACCATCCATTACCTTAATGTTCGTTGCTCAAATCGTATTTCGAATTGAACCTCATTTGTGAAAAATAAAATATAGTGACATGTAGCCATTATGTCTTGACATTATGATAATAATAGCATAATGACAGTCATTATCGCTACAAATTATCAAAAGACAAAAAAAAACCACAGACACAGTTACAGACCGATTAGATATTTCAGAACCAATTTCAGAACCATCACCATTTAACCAACTAAAAGTACTCATAGTTGTGCAATAGTTCTTTGCGAATACGTAGCATGTTATGTTTATGTACCTAATCTAAGGAACACTATTATGTAACGAGCGCTAATCCCGCCGACAAACTGTTACACAGTTTGGTGGGTTAAAATGTAATGTAATGGTTTTTGTTCCAAATAAATGATTTATTTATTATTTATTTTATTATTTATTTATTAGACATTAAGGGTGACGCGGTGTGCATAGGACACCGCGTCTTTAAGCGCGCCGTTGACGCGCGTTTTTCGCGATACAGACGCGCGTTAACATCGCGTTTGTATCGATACAAACAAAAACCAAACTGGTCTGTAGGATAAAACCGCGCCGTTTAAAAAACGTGGTTTGCACAGGCTCAAAGACGCTCATGCCATCACACTAATATTATAAAGGCGAATGTTTGTGAGTGTGTGAGTGTGTATGTTTGGTACTTCTTCACGACTAGACGGCTGGAGCGATTTAAATAAAATTTGGAATAAAGTTAGCTGACACCCTGAATTAACACATAGGTCATAATTTTTAAAGTTAAACGCGGGTAGAACGGCGGGGCACAGTTAGTCTTAAATAAATAAAATATTTTTGAAGTGAAAACTTCTTTAAGCGCGTTGCGTATTATTTGGTTGAACAAAAATCGTGGAATTCGCAATACCGTCACGTCTTGCTTCCGATGACCTATGTCTATACTGTGTATGTACATATGCGTACTTATTGGGTGAACAAGAAGCGTGAAACTCGCGTCATCGTCTCCTCACGCTTCCCATGAGCTATATGTATAGTATGTACGTATATATGCGTACTTATTGGGTGAACAAAAAGCGTGAAACTCGCGTCATCGTCTCCTCACGCTTTCCATGAGCTATATGTATAGTATGTACGTATACATGTGAACTTATTGGGTGAACAAAATGCGTGAAACTCGCGTCATCGCCTCCTCACGCTTCCCATGATCTATATGTATAGTATGTTTGTGTACTTATTGGTTGTAAAAAAGCGTGAAACTCGTCACGCTTCCTGTGAACAATATGTATAACTATTATACTGTAGATTATTTAGATTAGAAGTGTAAAAAATTGTTTTTACTTCTATCAAAAGTCCCCAAATTCAGTCCCCCATTGCTCCACATGTTTATTTTTTACAATCTTTGAGATTAGAATCGCCTAATATCTTTTCTAACAGCTAGAACATATAATAAAAGTTAAAGAAATTTGATGATAAAAACGTTCGTTTATAATTGATAAGCCATATAAAAAACCGTAAGTTAATATTTACCTACTTATGAAATATAGAAGTTTGTGCCGCTGGAATTGGAATAAAATTACTTATTCCAAACTTTACGTCTTGTTAAAATTGGATTTTGAGACAGCATTAGTATTCGTAACACCACTTTGTACGCTGTTACTATATTTCTACAGTAGGGCGTTTTAAAGGCAGGATTCCGATCATAGTAAAAACTTTATAAATCTACAGTAATAACATACATAAAATCTCTATATCACGAAAAATATTAAAATTTACTGAACCAATAGCCTACCATCACCGACAACATATACCTATTATCACCTGTTTTTTAAAACGGGACCCTATTACTAAGACTTCGCTGTCTGTCTGTCTGTCCGTCTGTCACCAGGCTTTGTCTCATGAACCGTGATAGTTAGACAGTTGAAATTGTCACAGATGATGTATTTCTGTTGCCGCTATAACAACAAATCTATACAAATAAATAAAATTGGAGTGTCTGTTTGTAATATTGAAATAGCCGGTTTTTACTACATAAATATGAATATATATACGGTACATACACCAAAATAACATTTTTTACAATTTTTGTCTGTCTGTCTGTCTGTTTGTTCCGGCTAATCTCTGAAATGGCTGGACCGATTTTGACGGGACTTTTATTGGCAGGTAGCTGATGTAATAAGGCGTAACTTAGGCTACTTTTATTTTAGAAAAAGTATTTTATTTTACTAAAAAACTAAATAAACTAATTACCACGCGGACGAAGTCACGGGCACAGCTAGTACTAAATATTTATGGAGGCTCCCTACAACAAACGTGTATATTTTGCTCGTTTTTATAGATTCTTCGTGCGCGAGTCCGACTCGCACGTGGCCGGTTTTTTTTGAGTTACGTCCTAAAAAAAGATTTGTAGAAATTCTACTTTTATTGATTTTGATTTTTTTCTTTCATTTCGGTTGTATTTTAACTACTTTAGAAATAGGCGCTCATAGCCATTTACTCTGACTGGTCCGTTAACTTAAGCACCTGTTCATGCTATTATGATTATATTGTGTTCAGTCCATATTATATGGGTGAGTGCAATTTTGGTTTAGCACGTTAAGCTTCCGGTCTTCACATATACAAACACTAAGTCATTTAATACATTTTGTACACAAAGAAATAATAAAAGTAAATTAAATGAAGAAGAAACAGGTAGTCATGTCAAAGGCGTTCTGTACGGTTTAAACAACTGCTGATGCCCATCCGAATAAATATAGTATAACTGGACTCACTTCTGCCTTCCACGTCTTAAGGTTCGCTTTCGGCGTAATGTCCTCTTCAATCCTCAATCAGATGAGCAGCTTGCGTATTAATGAAAAGCGTAACTGAAACTTATGCGTGAGAATTAACGGGTCATACACTGAGTGGTTTAGCATCCAAAAGGGTGTTAGACAGGGATGTGTAGCGTCACCGTGGTTGCTTAACCTATTCATGGATAGCTGTTTAAAAGATTTGAAAGAAAGTGAATGCGGTGTAAGGATGAATGAGTTACTCATCAAATGTCTGCTTTACGCTGATGATCAAGTTCTACTTGCATCATCGGCGGACGAGTTGCAGGTGATGGTAACAAATATGCATGAAGCTTTTGAAAGGAGAGGGATGAAAATGAATGTTGGTAAGACGAAAGTAATGGTATTTGAGAGGGATGAATACACGACAGCATGTGATATTGTGATTGGAGGAGAGAAAGTCGAACAGGTGAAAGAGTTTGTATATTTGGGAACTTTGTTTACGAGAGACGGCAAATATGAAAAAGATATTGTTAGAAGAGTAAATGCGGGGAACAGAGTGAATGGGGCACTAAACGCCTTTATGAGTAGCCGGCAAGTTTCAAAAAAGGCACGACTGGCCGTGCACGATGCAGTGTTAGTGCCAACTTTAATGTATGGAAGTGAAAGTTGGGTATGGCAGAAAAAGAATGAAAGTAAAATAAATGCAGTGGAAATGAGAGCTCTGAGAAGTATGTGTGGTGTGACTTTGAGAGACAGAATTCGAAATACTGATGTAAGAGAGCGTTGTGGTGTGATAGAAGATGTAGTCACAAAGATTAAAACAGGAATGCTGAGATGGTTTCGCCATTTAGAGAGGATGAATGAAAGAAGATTGACCAAAGAAGTATACTTGGCCTGTGTGAATGGAACAACTGGAAGGGGAAGACCTCGTCGAACATTCTTTGACCAAATCGGAGACGTTCTCAAGAAAGGGCAGGTCAGAAGTACCCTAAACCGGCGAGCATGTATGAAGAATATAATGACGGTAATCGAGGCAAAAGACGTGTGCATAGGTCGTGACAAATGGAAATCCGTTGTCTCTGCCTACCCCTCTGAGAAACAGGCGTGAGTCTATGTATGTATGTAACTGAAAATTAATTGAAACTGACACTTCTATACATATTCACAGCAGTAATCGCCCTAAACTTAGGTTGGAATCCCCAAAAGACGCGTCCTCTGGCACGGGTTACTTAGTTAACCTGTTTCTTTATCGTATGGGCAGTGGTTACCCTAATGTCAGGTTTGTCAAGCCGCCCAGTAGGCTTATCACAAGGCTTAACAATTGATGTATAACGACAACAGCCGGGACCGACAATTTAACATGCCCACTGATGGCCGAAACGCTCAGAATATTAACCACTTCGTCGGTCTCCCATTGTCATATATTTTTTTATTTATTAAGGTTCACCAACAATTGTTTACATTAATTCTTATATCTAACACACACATTATCAACAAACTTATAACAATGTAACAATTACTTAAAGGTAAACACCGCAAACGATTATATACAGAAATTTTACAATTTATACAAGAAACATATCACTTAGGTTGTTATATTATTATTATTATTATTTTGTTGCTATTCTAAATTAGGTGAATGTGTAAGTAGGGATTTTTTTTTGTTAATAGAATCGAAGTGTAAATCGATTAAATCGCTAAAGCCATTTACCAACTTACACATCCTTGCGTAAGGAGAATTAGCACCTAAAACTGTTCTTCTTAACGGTGGACAAAGTGGTATGATGATTGCACTGCGCGGAAGCCTAGCTGGAACGCGAAACTTGAAGAGTGCCAGTAACCCCGGACAATCTATTTGTATTCATGATGCTTTACCTCGCTGATCACTTACAGTCCGGTGAGTACAACTTTTTGCATCACTTAGTTACTTAATACTTACACTTTGTTACCTATTATATACTTTAGTAGTCTTATTTGCCAGACGGCTTGAAACCCCGCTAAACTCACTGAATCTCTCTCTTGCCTACATGAATAAATAATAGATAAATTTCTGGACGACGAGCGAGCAAAATTGTTTTTCATGTGTAATTTAATCAAGTGTAAATCGCTTTAATATATTTAAGGAGGTATCTCTACGCAATGTTTATTTTCTTTTACTATGAAAGGGGACAATAACAAACACATCATTAAAATACGTCTGTATTGTTATTGACGAGTCCCGTCTGGATGTATTTAGATTGCGTGAAACAATCCCGTGCGAATGATCATTTAGAATTCCGTCTTTTTACTTCAGCGGCTCCCTAAGCTAAGCCCGAACCTGATAAGGGTGCCTTCAAGTATTAATCGCTTAAATTAAGCTACTGGTTGAGAGCCTTTTGCGCTAGCCAACAGCTCGATGTCTTAAAATTTTAATTTTAATGAAATAGTACCAAATTTTAAAAATATAACTATGTAACTCATTATTTATTTAAGGTTTAAATATATGTGTGATACAGACCGCAGACGGACGTAATATTATATTATTTTTTTATTACCTTAATATAATATTCGTCTTTGTTTGTATACTGCATTCTCAGCTTTACACACAAGTAGTGTACAAGTGTATGTTAATACCCAAGTGCCGAATAAATTTCAGTATTTCGTTTCAACACATATACATATAATGATAATGAAATAAGTATTAGAAAAATACTACTTTAGTTCCTGTACTTTTTAACCGATGTACCTATTTTGCCAAATTGAATGCCATATAATGGAATATCAAAGTTACGTTAGAAATTCGTCCATATAACTTGTAAAAGGTTAACTCCAATCCAGGGGATATTAAAGACACAAACTTGATATCCTTTAGAAGTTACAGCAGGGAGGGGGGGCACTCATTTTACCAATTTGGAAGGGTCTCTCTCGCAAACTATTCAGTTTAGAAAAAAATGATATTAGAAACCATAACCATCACCATCACCAATATCATTTTTGAAGACCTATTCATAGATAACCCACATGTATGGGAACGATGAAAAATTTTTTTTTGAGTTTCTGTTCTATGTATGGGGGCACCCAAAATTATAGTTCGTTTTCAATTTTTGTGTCAAAATATTTATGTGGTTCACAGAATACATCTATTAATGATATATATATATATATATATATTAATGTACCTATATATTATAAGTTTATACAGTACAGCTCTTATAGTTTCGGAAAAAAGTGACTGTGACATACGGACCGACGACGGTCAGACAGACAGACATGACGAATCTATAAGGGTTCCGTTTTTTGCCATTTGGCTACGGAACCCTAAAAAGGCCTTCCGTCTTACGAATATTCGATCACATCACGTGGCCTGGCGCGAGTTTAACATTTTTTACCCATCCCAAAAAAGAGATAGCGATTGTAGTGATATTTTAAAAGCTTTTAGCCAAAATGTCTTTAGTTTTAATTTTAATTGGTCTAATCCTAATGTCAAAATAATAACGTACATTGGAATATGAATTAAATTGTACAAATGGCGGTCTTATCGCTAGATGCGATCTCTTTCAGGCCACCATTGAATGTACCATGATTGACGTAAAGGCATATTTAGTGGAAGGTAAATGTTGTTTTGTTGTGTGGTGACGGCAGCGAATATCAGAATATCATCGCCCCGTCTCATCCCGTGGGGGCGTAGTTGACTGGAGATAATTTCATACAGAGGACGGGCGGCAGCTTCCTTTTGATGACCATCTTACTGCGATGGCTAACCCGTCTGGCGATTATGGCATATACCTCCATGTACGGTGTGTTAACCGTTCATTAAATGTCAGTGCAATTAAATGTATGTAAAATGTCAGTGAATGTTCCACGGATTGAATCGTAATGAAAATGCAAGTCGTCCAAATCAAACCACGTCTTTATAAAATAAAATAAAAAAGGTTTTTATTCACGTAGACTTCAAAAAAGCGCTTGTATATAGTCAGAACGTGTTTGTAGTAATATAGTTGTATACATTATTATTTCTAGTAACATAGATATTTAGGTACTTACACATTGTATGAAAACTTATAGCAATGATATTTAGCTAGCTCGTATCAAGTTATTGTCAAGAGATTATGTTTAATTATATAGTTTAAGTCTAATATTTTTACACGTGCAACAACGCGGGCCTTATCTAACATAATTTGCTAAATAAACATTAAAATCATGTACGTGCACCGTACATGATTTTAATGTTGGCGGAGAGAAGATGATTCTTGGCGGAGGCTTTTATCCAGCATTTGACTGCTTACAACTGCTATGCTGATATATTTTTTTATATTTATATGTTACGGTCTTATCTCTCACAACAGACCCTTTCTCTCTCTAAATAATGTGTAGCAAACTTCATCTTTATCTCATTATTAAGTCAAATATTGTTCTTTATGAATACATATTAGGGAAGAAGAAAGTAAGCATATAGAAGATATTTTTTTCCTTGTAAAACTATTTCTTTTGTTAACTATACTTATCGTATATTTACGATCAATTACGGCAAATAAGTAAACATGGCAATAAATTTGAGTAGTTACGTGTACTTACTTACCTCTAATTGATTACAGTTATGTGGGTCAGCAGTTAAAAAGGGCTTGTACAGACGCCAGCACATCCAGCTACCCCAATCTGTCAAATTTATTTTATAGATTTTCGACTTTATCACATAAGCATAAGGTACCTGTCCTAGCGGGTGTACTACCGGTTGATCTTGAAGTACAAAGACGAGCAGCAATGTATTATTCTACGCGCGATAATTTAGAAAATGATTTCTTATCATTACGCGACCGTGCGAAAATAACCAGGCTATTTATGCCAATAGCTGACTTAAATAACGAACTACTAAATGAATGGCAATGTAGATGGAATACGTCAACCAAGGGTCGCCATCTGCACCAGTTCTTTCCGGACGTACGCGAACGGTTAAATAAAACTTGGCTAATCATAGACCATTGTGTTGCACAATTTCTTACCGGACACGGCAATTTTAAAAGTAAATTGTATAGTTTCAAATTAGTATCTTCACCAATCTGTCTGTGCTCAACATCCAGTAACGAATATGAACAAACTGCCCACCACATCCTGTGGGAGTGTGATCTCTGGCAAAATCAGCGTGATATTATGTTAAACAGCTTGCAACCAATATCTGGAGTAGTTTATTATACGGATCTTGTAGCAACAAGGAACAACTTCCGTGCGTTTAAGCGTTTTTGCCATACCTACTATTGGAATCAAATATAACAGCTCACTTAGGACCCTTAAATTGATCCTCGGTGCTTTTGCAGCTGGCTTCTCTAGTTGCAAATCTCTCATTTTATGAGGCTATAGCCTCTTTACATCATTCTGTCTCCCGCTTTGCTCTGGAGGGAAGTGGAACTATTCATTTTCTAACTCCTCCTTTTTTCTGTTTCTGATTAAATTCGTTGCGGGATCCAAGACAGTTAAAGCGATTCCCCGGGACATGCCTGAGCTTCACCGCTCAGTGTCATTTCATTGTGTGCCACTGTTGATCCTGGCTTACAGGAGTTGCAGTGGTGGGTAAGAGGGAGGGGCTAGTCCCGTTAAAAAAAAAAAAATATAAGCATAAGGTTCACTTTAAATTGGGGCAATTTGACAGATTGGGGAAGCTTGATGTGCTGGCGTCTGTACATATTCCGTACATAAATAAACTTCAGAATTTTACAAGTTTGTTGTTGTTGTATCGATATTATTTAATCTGTGGTCGGGTAGGTAGTGTCTTTCTTTTTTTTTCTTTTTTTTTAAAACGACTTCGCCCGTACCTATTAGGGGATCTGTTCCCTGTGTCGCGGGGTACTTTACAAGCATGTAATAGACGGCCACAAATTACATCCAGACTCAGAACAACTATTTATGGTTCACACAAATAGCTGTCCAGCGCGGGACTCGAACCCGCGATACGGAGCGGCGAAGCGACTGTCTTAGCCACTGCGCTACACGTGCAGTCAGGAGTCATTTGGTAATGTTAGCATAATGTGGACATCACAAAATCCCGGGATTCAGAGACATTTAGGGTTACATCTTAAAATTCATACATTTAGGGTTACATCTTAAAATTCTCCTTCCGAAGGATTAAGGTAGTAATGTTCGAAACATCTTTGATTATGAGAACTACATGTTAAATAAGTAAACTCGATAATTTTTTATCGAGTTTACTTATTTAACATGTAGTACTATTTCTCCATAAATTTCACAATTCCACTCTGGAATCCCGGAGTAAGTCCATGTTAACATATACATTTAAGTTAATATACCCTACATCACTGTATATGCCAACAAATTAAAAAGTAACAAACAAAATTCATCATATTATTATGATATAAATATTTCTGAAATCGCTGTTTTTTGCTTGTTACGTTTAAATATAAATGTTATCAGGCATCTTAAAAGTAAACGACACAATACAAAATACGTGACCCAGTAAGTCGTAGTGCTCAATTTACAATATCGTATTTTGTATGGCACCACATATTTATATGGTGGAAATCCAATGCAAGAAAACATACCGAATTACACTTTCACCGTGTGGGGTTGGTTCTATGATTGTTGCTAGAGGTGTTGCTATAGTTGATTCTGGGTAAAAATAGTCGTTACCTAGACTAAACTACTACGGTAAATAAAAAAATGGAATCAATTCACATAGCAATGGAAACGCCTTTAGTGGTCCAAATGTTCCTGGCTGATACCACGAACCTTTCTTTCTTCCTTAACCTGGTGTGGAACTTAGCAACCGGCTTCGAAGGTAATAACAGTTTTTCCACCTGAGTCTATCGCAAATATCCCCGGTTTCACTACACTTACTTAGTTCTACAGCTACGAGCTGGAGCAATATAACCTTAAATATTCACTAAAGCGGATTCACTGAGATTCGATGCGCTGCAGTCCAAAGTTAACGGAGAACTCGCTAACTCATGCGGTAATATCCACCGGTGGTTACAGCTCTAGAGACAGAAACCTCCTGGCAATGCGAGTCGTGTCCAAAAGTATAGATTTTTGAATCTGGTTCTTGACCCAACACCTAACGTAAGCCTCATTTGGTGTTTTTCGAAGTTTTTTCCCATTAAGCCATTATTATTAATAAACTTTAACCCGTATGTGAAATCTATATAAATAAAAAGACAAGTCCTGACTGACTGACTGACTCATCAACGCCCAGCCCAAACCCTTGGACCTAGAAAGCTGAAATTTTGCACAAATGTTTGCTTTATAATGTAGACAAGGAATAAGGAAGGATTTTTTGAAATTCAACCCCTAAGGGGGTAAAACAGGGGCGCTAAGTTAGTATGAAACTTTGCCGTTTTTGAAGTTTAAGGCATAAAAATTGGTATTTGGCCTTCCAGTTAAAAATAAAAAATCACGTATTTCAGGGTTTTTGGAAATTCCACCCCCAAGGGCGAAAAATAGGGGATGTAAGTTTGTATGGAAAATGTGACAATTTTTAAGTTAAACGCATGAAAATTGGTATTTGGCCCTTTAGTTAAAAATTAAAAATATATATTTCAGCATTTTTGGAAATTTCAGCCCCAAGAGCGTAAAATAGGGGGTGTAAGTTTGTATGATAAATGTGATAATTTTTAAGTTAAACGCATGAAAATTGGTATTAAGCATTTCAGTTAAAATTTAAAATATATATTTGAGGATTTTTGGGAATTCCACCCCTTAGGGCGTAAAATAGGGCATGTAAGTTTGTATGAAAAATGCGACATTTTTGAAGTTAAACCCATGAAAATTGGTATTTGGCCTTTCAGTTAAAAATAAAAATATGTATTCCAGGATTTTTGAAAATTCCACCCCGAAGGGCATAAAATAGGTGATGTAAGTTTATACTGACTGACAGACATATCAACACACAGCCTAAACAGCTGGAGTTAAAGACTTGAAATTTTGACAGAAGGTACCTTTTATGACGTAGGCATCCACTAAAGAAGGGTTTTTGAAAATTCCACCCCCAAGGGCGTAAAATTGGGGATGTAAGTTTGTATGAAAAATGTGAAACGTTTTAAGTTAAACGCATTAAAATTGTTATTTGGCATTTCAGTTAAAAAATTTAAAATATATATTTCAGAATATTTGAGAATTCCCCCCCTAAGGGCGTAAAGTAGGGTACGTAAGTTTCTATGTAAACTGCGACTTGAAGTTAAACGCATGAAAATTGGTACTTAGCATTTCAGTTAAAAATTAAAAATATATATTTCAGAATTTTTGGGAATTCCACCCCTTAGGGCGTAAAATAGGGGATGTAAGTTTGTATGAAAAATGTGACAATTTGGAGGTAAACGCATGAAAATTGGTATATGGCCTTTCATTTAAAAATTATAAGTATATATTTCAGAAAAATAATAAATAAATCACAAATTTAAATGTACGCTATAAAAATAAATACATTAGGTATTATATCTACACAGAGTTTGCGTATATTATATATACGCAAACCTGTTTTCCTGAAGGGTAGGCAGAGACAACAGAATTCTATTTGCCACCTTACACATCTCTTTTTCCTCGTTTATTCTCATTATATTCTTCATACTCGCCGGTTTAGGGTATTTCTGACCTAACGAACCTTTACGAACATCTCCGATTTAGTCAGATATTGTTCTAGGAGGTCTTCCCCTTTCAGTTGTACTATAGGTACGTCTTAATGGATGGTGAGATAGATAGATAGATAACACTTTATTGCACCAAATCGGAACATGCATTGAAACATAAGTTAGCTTATATTATGAGGTACAAACGGCGGTCTCATCGCTAATATAGCAATCTCTTCCAGACAACCGTTGGATGACCCAAAGCAATGCAGGGAGAGAAAGTGGTAGTTGGCACTGCATCTACTTATATAAATTTACATATATATGTACCTATGTACGAATATTTATATATAAACATATAATATATACATATGTATAAGACCTAAATATATAAGACATAAATTTATATATATATATATATATATATATATATATATATATATATATATATATATCGTTACTTTTTAATATACTATAATAGTGAGTTTCGTAACAAAAATTTTATGAATACATATTTAGACCAATACCTACATATTAATGCGATCAAGTAACATAAGCAGAAGGGATTAGCAATGTTTGACCAAAAAATTATCGACGAATGGTCATTCGACTAACAACGTTTCACCAAATGTTCATTTGGCAAACGTGACATTTGACAAAAGGATCATTTCACCAAATAATATGTGTCGCAGATTAAGCATTTATCCAAATGTCAAACGCCCTAAAGTCGCTTCTGGCACTCGCCGGCCGCTGCCGCTGCTTTGTTTGTCCAGTGTAATTTTGCCAAATGACTTTTGGTCAAACAGCAGGACCCCAAGCCGAAGGTTTATACTTAATTCTTTAGCTGTATGGTGTATAGGCGGGTTGATGTCTTTAGCGCGTGCACGAAGAGGTATAGCACAAAGCAGTAACACGACAACACGTCCAGAAGAAATGTTTATTAGCAGAACACCATACATATCTATACATATAATAAAATCGTAGAAAAGTCAAAACTGTACATTGAATATTTTTCAAAAAGGATACTTGTGGCGTGATCTTCAATCGATATCGAAATCAAAAATATAGTTTTTAGAGTTTTTGTCTGTTTGTCTGTATGTATGTCCGGGCTAAACTCACAAAGTACTGCATGGATTTACTTCAAATTTTGCATCAATAATACTAAAAGGTCGGGTCAACATATAGGCTCCATATTATCACGCTATCACCTACGGGGGAGGAGCTGTGATAATTATAAAGTTTAACGCGTGTAAAACCGCGGGGCACAGCTATACACAATATAGACGGAGTGAAAGAGTTGAAAGCGAGATAGTATCGTAATAATAAAAGCGCGGAGGCAAGTTAATCGGCACGGGCGTCGCGTGCGTAGTAGTAAGCTTAATAAGATGATAAATTAAGAAACATAATACATATAAAACATTTACATCATAACGCCACATCACTTAATTAAATTATAAAATTTAAATATACATTAGAACGCCACAATTCCAAGAAAAGGTATAGGAAAAGCGTTTGGTATAAAAACAACATTTAATTAATCAAGTACTTCTGATCTGTTCGTGGCTGACATATAAAAGCAGACTTATCCAGGTAAGCCGAGAATAAGGAAAAACATTAAGGTTGAGTAGTCATTTAGATAAAGGACGATAGCTTCATTACCTACAACATTGCCAACTTTTTGTTACAATACGTGAAGAAAGATTACAAGGTAGCTGCTTGATTGCAAATATTTGTATACCTACAGTTGATGGCTCTTGTCTTACCAGTATTTCTACATGTGTGTTTGTCCTGAGTCTGGGTGTAATTATACGAAATTATATAAGAAAAGTAGTATCCTACTAATATTATGTATACTATGTATTTAAGTATTTATCTATCTATATAAGTATGTGTATCGTCGCCTGGTACCCATAGTACAAGCTTTGCTTAGTTTGGGGCTAGGATGATCTGTGTGACACTGTCCCCAGATATTATTATACATGCGAAAGCTTGTGAGTATGGATGGATGTATGGATGTTTGTTACTCTAAAATAAGCAACTCTTTTATGGGGCAATGTATAAGATTCTTTAACAAACTTCCTAACAATATTAGAGAATTGTCTACGAATAAGTTTAAAATAATTATTAAAGCCAAATTGTGTAGCAGGGCATATTACAAAATTTCTGATTATTTAGGTGACAAAAATCCTTGGGATTGAGTTGTTCTGAGTCAACACACATGATTGTAATTAATCTTAAATATATTTTATTTATAAAACCGGCCAAGTGCGAGTCGGACTCGCCCATGAAGGGTTCCGTAGCAGCGAGTATTTCAGTTGATTAAATGAAAGCAAATTGCGGTTTACGATTTATGACGTATTAAAAAAAACGACTTGCTAGATCTCGTTTAAACCAATTTTCGTTGTTAGTTTGCATGGTAATGTATATCATATATTTATTTTAGTTTTATCATTCTCTTATTTTAGAAGTCTCAAGGGGCGGGGGGACACTCATTTTACCACTTTGGAAGTGTCTCTCGCGCATACTATTCAGTTTAGAAAAAAAATATGTTAGAAACCTCAATATCATTTTTGAAGACCTATCCATAGACATCAAAGATGTATGAGTACGATGAAAACAAAATTGAGTTTCAGTTTTACACACATCAACACAATCTAGGGATATTGAACATTTCATTGATTATCTAGAAAACTATAAACATTTTGTTATGACTGTAAATGGAAGAATTAAAGATAATTTCATGGCCGATATTTAAACATTAACAACACGATGCGATTTTGTTTTTCTAATTAATTTTTTTTTTTTGTTTTTTTTGTATTTACTACAATCTGTCTCCTTTATGGGACATTCAGCAGTATGTTGGTTGGTGCTATCGCTGGCGAGCTCGGTATGTGACCTGTGTCACATCCTCATTCTTAAAACAGTAGCTGTGTTTACTGTGATTGAATTAAATCTTGAGGTATTTTACGCTTCAGTTGTCGCGCTTTGTTGAGATTTGCCATGAGAGGCTGGGCCAGAATATTTGGGTGTCGTTCGATGCGCTCTTTATAGTTTCTGGTAAAGCGTACAATTTCTTGTTTTACAGTGGGCAGGCGTAGATCACGGTGTAGTAATTCGTTGGGTACGAACCAGGGGGCATTGGTTATCATGCGTAGTGCTTTATTTTGATACCTTTGTATGATTTCAATGTTTGAATGGGATGCAGTACCCCACAGTTGGATACCATACGTCCAGACGGGCTTCAGTATTGCCTTATAGAGGAGTATTTTGTTTTCGAGAGACAGTTGAGACTTACGACCAATGAGCCAGTAAAGTTTTCGCGTTTGGATGCCAAGTTGCTTTCTCTTAGTGAAAATATGTTTTTTCCAGGTCAGTCTTTTGTCTAAGTACAAACCAAGATATCTCACATGATCTGCCTGTGGTACCGCAATGTTGTTAAGTGTGACTGGAGGACAAGAGTCTCTCCTTAAGGTGAATGTTACGTTGACTGACTTTGTTTCATTTGCTTTTATCCGCCACTTTTTGAGCCATTGGGATATATCGTTTAACCCTTTTTGGAGTATCTGTGAGGCTATTTTTGGTCTTTGCTGACGATACCGCCATACTAGCTACACATGTAGCTAGTATGGCGGTATCGTCAGCAAAGGTTCCAGTGATTAAGGATTCAGATGTCGGCATATCCGCAGAGAAGAGTAAGTAGAGTATAGGACCCAGTACGCTACCCTGCGGAACTCCTGCTTCTATGGGGCAGAGATCAGACAGTGCTTCCCCTTGTTGCACTATGAAGTGGCGCTGCTGTAGAAATGATTTAAGTATTCCATAAAGGGGATCTGGTAGCCCATTTCTCAATTTGAATAGCAATCCTTCATGCCACACACGGTCAAACGCTTGAGATATGTCCAGGAATGCACTGGCGCAGTAAGATTTTCGTTCTAGTGATTCCATAATATGTTTTGTTAGTCTGTGAACTTGGTCGATAGTGGCATGCTTACCACGAAATCCAAACTGGTGATCGGGAATTAGCTCCTTCTCTTTGAGTATAGGCAAGATTCTAATTAATAAAAGTCTTAAATTAATTAAGCCATAGAAAATTACTGAGTGAACAAAAACATTTTATTCTTATAAAATTATTCAATCGAATTAAATGAATAAAAATCTTACCAAATCTGATAATCAGTAATCGGTATTTCCTCCTCTAACATTAATCACACAGCGGCAACGATTTTCCATACTTAAAATTAAGGTGTCAATGTCTTGCTGGGGTATGCAGTCCCAAGTTCTTTTTAAATGTTCGAAAAGTTGTTCTTCTGTTGTCAAGTTGGGCGGAAAATCCCTCAATGCTCTTCGCTGTAACATGTCCCAGGCGTGTTCAATTGGGTTTAAGTCTGGCGACTGTGGAGGCCAATCTAATACCTGAACATCGTGTTCTCGAAGGGCGGCCCTCACCAGCCGCGCTGTATGGGAAGGTGCATTGTCATGCATGAGCTGAAATTCATGCCCCGTTAGGGCCCTGAGCGGGACAATGACACGTTCTACTACCTCCTCACGGTATCTATGGGCAGTCATGCTGCCCTGAATCCAAATGAGTTGGGTTCGTCCGCCGATTCGTATTCCTGCCCACACCATAATTGTCCCGCCTTGGTAAGAGTGGACCTCCTGTGGATGTCGGAGACGGCTGACCCTGCCTGGAGTTCTCCAAACGCGTGTTCGTCTCGAATCTGGATGAAATCCATAGCGGGACTCATCAGTGAACAGCACCAATGACCATTGTTGATCACTCCATGTCAAATGTTCTTGAGCCCATAAAAGTCGCCTACCGCGATTGCCACGTCGCAGCGCTGGGACTCGTAGCGGTCTGCGAGCATGAAGACCAACTTCATGCAGCCTCCTTCGCACGGTTTGGTCGCTCACCAGCAGCTGCTGACCCTCCTGGAGCCTTTGCACTAGTTGCATCGCTGTGATATTGGGTAGTCTTCTGGCGGTCATTTGGAGAAATCGATCCTGTCTCTGAGTGGTAACACGATATCTACCTGTGTGCCGTTCTGCCACATCTCCAGTAGCGCGATAACGTGACCACAGCCTGGATACCACATTTTGGCTTGTGCCCAGAGACTCAGCAACGACGCGTTGAATAGCACCGTTTTGTAACATGCCAACTGCCCGTAACATTTCATCTCGACTCAAATGATGGCGTGCATGCCACGCCATGCTAAAAAGCTTACACAACCAATTGAGAAAAGAAAATAAAACAATTTATCAGGTTTTCTTCAATTAACACGCAAAAAAAATTTTAATGCAACTTCTTGAAATTAGATACAACTCAAGATTGCGCTGTGCTTTGCGTGTTTTCATTTGTTTCTCATTTTAATTTTTAAATTTTGAATAAAGAATAGACAAGGTTTAAATCTGTAAATAAACTTTTTAAGGAAACTAAATAGGTTTTAAACAATAAAGCCATGTTTGATTTCAAAATAACGTATCCCTAGACTTTGTTGATGTGTGTATGTATGGGGACCCCCCAAAATGATTCTTCTTATTCTATTTTTGTGTGAAAATCTTAATGCGGTTCATCGAATACATCTACTTACCAAGTTTCAACAGTACAGCTCTCATAGTTTCGGAAAAAAGTGGCTGTGACATACGGACGGACAGACAGACAGACAGACATGACGAATCTATAAGGGTTCCGTTTTTTGCCATTTGGCTACGGAACCCTAAAAAGGATTCCTACTGAGTTTTCTGGCAGTGTTTCTCAGTAGCTGCACGTCATGCACTGCACGGTAAGGTAAAAAATAAATGACGATTCCACATAAATGTAAAATTTTTACGGAATAAATAATTTTTGACTTTGACTCTTTCATGCAAAAACTACCCGATGGATTTTGATGAAACTTTGTAGTAATATAGCTTATATGTACATCCGAATAACACATAGGCTATAATTTATACATTTTCGGCTAGTATCTAATATATCAGTTATCTGGTTTCCATAGTACAAGCTCTGCTTAATTTGGGATCAGATGGCCGTGTGTTAATAATGTCACAGGATATTATTATTATGTATCTCATACTTTACCGTATACCTTTACTGTATTTAACCATTGGTATAATATAATACAATAAAATTTCATCAACTTTTTCAATATACTAACCTCCAATCAGTTCACATGTTCTATTAATACTGCCTAATAATAATAATGTATCCAAAAATAAAGGAGTATTATTAGTTCACGTATCTTTATGACCATCGCGCCGTATCGGAGCGTTTTATTGGATAAACAGAGGAACACCCGTAAATATCAAAGTAACTGTGCCAATATTATTTTCGGAGACCGCTCAAGTCCGATTTATGGGATTATTTGGGGTTTCTACGCACTACATCGATATTTACGGTCGCAGTAGCCTAGTTGGTAGTGGTCCTGCCTACGAAGCTGGTGGTCCTGGGTTCGAATCCCGGTAAGTGCAAATATTTGTGTGATGAGCACGAATATTTGTTTCTGAGTCATGGATGTTTTCTATGTATTTAAGTATTTATCTATCTATATAAGTATGTATATCGTCGCCTGGTACCCTTAGTACAAGCTTTGCTTAGTTTGGGGCTAGGATGACCTGTGTGACATTGTCCCTAGGTATTATTATTATTATTATTTAGACGTCAAGCCACTGATGGACAAAGTGTCTCAACTCAAAGTGATGTACGAAATCTCGGAAGGGGTGGAATTAAGTACGTTTTCAGGATTCCGTACCCAAAGGGTAAAACGGGACCCAATTACTAATCTCATGAACCGTGATAGTTAGACAGTTGAAATTTTCACCGATGATGTATTTCTGTTGC
Organism: Pseudoips prasinana; assembly: GCA_951640165.1. Classification (NCBI taxonomy): domain Eukaryota; kingdom Metazoa; phylum Arthropoda; class Insecta; order Lepidoptera; family Nolidae; genus Pseudoips; species Pseudoips prasinana. Next base: position 8,690,628 of record OX621236.1, read on the forward strand.
CGACTAAATACTAAAAAACAAAATGAAATAAATATTAAACGCCCACGGTCAGTCCATAGATGGCTGACCGCGAAAGTGGTTTAATTTCCGAACGTCTCTGTGCTTCGGAGCTTTAAGCTGTAGTCCTGGTTATAGCCATTAGGCAACAGTCGTTAAGCCATTACAGAGGCCTACTGGGCGGCTTGTACAACTCTGATACTAGGGTAACTACTGCCCATACGATACGTACAGACGTCAGCACATCAAACAACCCCAAACTGTCAAAATTTCCCAATTGAAAGTGGACCTTATACTTTTGTGATAAATTGAAAATCTATGAAAGAAATTTGACAGATCGGGGTAGCTGGATAAGCTAGCGTCTGTACGTATCGTATGGGCAGTAGTTACCCTGGTGTCAGAGTTGTTCATGCCGAACAGTAGGCCTTTAACATGGCTTAACGACTGTTGCCTAACGGAAAAGGGAGATCATTTTACCTAATAGTAAGCGTCGATTATATAACTGGAGCCTATTGTGGGTACTGGTGATTACGTCTGTACGCCGGCTAACCCGTTACGAAAGCTCCCTAAATACTGAACTTATCTCTGATCCACTCATCCGAGAAACAAATGCCGAATGTTCCGTTTCCATCCAAGTGAGCTTTTGGGTCCGTTTTTGGGTAAGCCATATGGAAACAGTCTGAAAGTTAGTACGGCAGGCGTTCTTACAATCAATCTCTGTATTTTAAAATGATGGAACATTAAAAATATAAATTTTGTAATTGTTCCATGCAAGTATATTTTGGGTGCATGTATATTTGTATTTAAGCATAAGAACCTATTTCAGGAAGCCTCTAGTTCTTATAGTAGACGGGCGCGTCATCAGCATAAATTATGCAGACCTTTTACTAAACTGACTTTGACATCTAATAATAGTTACTTAATGTGTATTAAAATATTCAATAAGATTCCTAATAATTTTAAATCAATGACATTTTCTAAATTTAAAAAAGAGTTAACGCGGTGGCTTGCTGAAAAATGTTTTTATAGCATTCATGATTTCTTTGAATTTAAATTATAAATTGACATTATATTGTTAGATCGTGCTTTTGAAAAACAGTAATGTATTTAGCTTCATAAAATATTTGTACGCTCGTAAGAGCAGAACATAGTGGGCCATGATTAATTTATAACACCTTTAATGTACCTGTGTTTGTTGTCAAACAAACATTATTCTTATTCTTATTATTCTTATCCTTAAAATTCAAGAATATATAAATCTAGTTAGTTATTAACAAGCAATACTTGCTGTGTGGTGACGGCATACAATATCATCACCCCATCTCATCCTGCGGGGGGCGCAGAAATCGACCGAGGGAATACCTACCAGAGAACATTTTTTTTCTTAAACGGGACTAGTCCCTCCCTCTTACCCACCACTGCAACTCCTGTAAGCCAGGATCAACAGTGGCACACAATGAAATGACACTGAGCGGTGAGGCTCAGGCATGTCCCAGGGAATGGCTTTAACTGTCTTGGATCCCGCAACGAATTTCATCAGAAAGAATAAAGGAGGAGTTAGAAATGAATAGTTCCACTATACTAGAGAACAGGCAGCAGCGTTTTTCTGTGAACTATGACCATCAAACTGCGATCGCCAAACCTTCTGCCAAGCGTGGTGAATATAACATATGCCCCCATTCTTTGGGGAGGCTTTTGTCCAGCTGTGGACGTTCTTTGGCTGACATAAAGCAATATTTTGAGTGTCAATAAATATGGTTTCCGGCCTAGAAAGATAACAGGGGATGGTATGGGGTGGCCCATATCAACCCGTGGGTGTCGTAAAAGGCAACTAAGGGATACATCAGGTAGTGGGGCAGCAGCGCCACCTGTACCACATACATATTATAAATGCGAAAGTTTGTGACTGGGTGAGTGTGTATGTTTGTAGCTTCTTCACGTCTAAAAGGCTGGAGAGATTTTAATAAAATTTGGTATGGGTTAGCTGACACCCTGGATAAACACATAGGCTACAATTTATTAAGTTTAAAGTGAGTAAAACCGCGAGGCACAGCTAGTTATAGATAAATTTCACCTAGACACAGAACAAATATACGTTTTCATCGCACAAAAAATTGTCCTGAGCGCGGATTGAACCCACTACCTCCAGCTTAGCACTGAGGGCAACAATTGTCTGGAATTTGCAGCCTAAGTATTTCTGATGATCTTTAAAACCGTACAATATTTCTGTCGTTAATGATTTGCCTTTCTTAAAAAATATTTAAAACTTACTTAAAACTTTTTGTCGTATGAACTCCTACTCCTTAACCAAGTTTATAAAAAACTAGCAGTGCCCGCGGACTTCTTTCCGCGTTATAAATATTTTTGTTCCTGCCCGTTTGCCCCGCGTAATACTTCGGGTTAGAGTACACTTGACAATAACGTAGCTTTCTATTGGTGAAATAATTTTGAAAATCGGTTCAGTAGATCCAGAGATTAGAATTAGACTGTAATAAGATAATATTGTGTGCCTTCCCCTATGTGTCCAATGTGCCTGATAGTACAAATAATTATATCCACAACCTAAATATGCACCTACAGTTTTTGGTTAGCCATTATAGTAATAAATTTATATTCTTGGACACAAATAGTTTTATAGATTCTTATAGGGTGGTATCAATGCTATAATAAAATAAATTTTATAAATGTTTTCATACAATGGGTACCTAAATATCTATGTTACTAGAAATAATAATGTATACAACTATATTACTACAAACATGTTCTGACTATTTACAAGCGCTTTTTTAAAGTCTACGTGAATAAAAACCTTTTTTATTTTATTTTATTTATTTTACCCTTACAACGTCACAAACTCACAAACGTTACCTCTTTATAATATTAGTATTGATATAATACACTTAAAAAATAATTGAAGTCCAGCATATTTGTCCGTATAATAACGTGACCTGATGTGTATCGGGCGGAGTGGCTACGACTAAGATAACAAGTTGGTTGGACTGGCTGGATAAACACCATTTACAAATGGCTAACGCAGCAGGACTCCGCGCTCTTTGCTAAACACTTATTGGAGTAGGTATTATCGAATGATGGAGTGGTTTATATATGTCTTTATGGAAGTTATAGTGGTTACCATGGAAACGGGGTGATTAAGTTTAATAGTTTTATGTTTAAGGGCGGCTTGCACCATAGCATTAAATACTATTTAAATCCAATTTAAATTAAAATTCACGTTTAAGTCATTGCAACGCCTTACATGCTAAATAAGTCGATAACGCGTTTAGAGAGCTGTCAAAGTTAAATACCCATGAATAGCTATTTAGCGCAGCTAAATGCGTTTAGCAAAAATTGACATTTATTTTGAGAGGTTATGATTCCATGACATGGAGGATTCAATTTACGCACACTTTCGCGTAGAAAAATGTATTTTTTGTTTAAAAAATAGTGTCATCTGTTACTTACTTATAACGAAATGTAGGGGAAAACCGACACGATAAACGCATTTAACGTGATGCAAGAGGTCATTAAACGTAATCATGTTAAACAAATTTATCGATTTAAACGTATTTAGTTAAATTTGTTTAAGATATATTTAAACGAAATTTCGTGCAAGCCGCCCTAAGTCAAGGTAGAGCTACGGGTGCATGTCAATAGACATTATTTTCTACTGATTTAATTGTTTGAGCGAGATCGTAATGCGCTAATTTCGTGGTGGCATATAAAATTCTAAACTAAATAATATTATAAATAATTACAATGTATTTAATTCAACTAATAAAGAAATACAAATTTAAATAATAAACTTAACTTATAAGAAAAAGCAATTATATATCAGCTAAATTAACTATAATACCTAAATTTATATTTAGGTATTTATAGTAGTATTATTTCTTATATAATAATAGGTCTTTACCTATGAAATTGCCGTTTTGTATGAAAAAATTTAAACGAATTTTTTTCATGAATTTTTTTATTTGTATTAATCGAAGTAATCACCCATGCAATCAATGCATCTTTGCCATCGCAGTGGCAGTTTATTGATGCCCTTCTTAAAGAAATCAGCTGGACGGGAGGCAACAAATTCTTCAAAGGCATTTTGTACTGCCTCTCGGGTATTGAATTTTTTTCCCGCCAAGAAGTTATCCAAATTCTGGAAAAAGTAGTAGTCTGTAGGCGCAAGGTCTGGTGAGTAGGGCGGATGACGGAGAGCTTCCAACCCCAGTTCTTGCAACTTGGAGACCATCTGCTGTGCAGTATGAGGTCGCGCGTTGTCGTGCAGGAGCAGCGGAGACGAGCGATTGACCAATGCTGGTTGGAGATGCGCCAGCTTCTCCATCATTGTGCTCAGTTCTTCACAGTACACATCTGCAGTAATGCTCACCCCGTTTGGTAAGAAGCTGTGATGAATCACACCGGCGCTAGACCACCAAACAGTGACCATCACTTTTCTAGGGGTAAGTTTTCGTTTAGGGCATTGTTTAGGTGCTGAACCAGGATCCAACCAACTTGCTGAGCGCTTGCGGTTATCAAACAGAATCCATTTTTCATCGCAGGTAACAATGCGGTTCAAAATTCCTTCATTTGTGTGTCTGTTGAGCAGTGCAAGGCACGTCTCGACGCGTACTTCGCGCTGGCGATCATTGAGTTCGTGGGGCACCCATTTGTCAAGCTTTTTTCCTTGCCAATTTGACGCAAATGGACCAATATTGTTTTGACGCTAACGTCGAAAGCTGCTGCTAATTCAGCCGTAGATTGTGTATCATCAGCTTCCACAACCGCCTTTAATTCGTCATTGTCGACCAAAGTCTTCGGACGACCGCGAGGTTCATTTTTCAGGTCGAAATTTCCAGAACGGAAGCGAGCAAACCAATAACAGGTGGTGCGTTGGTTTGTAGTGTTAGCTCCGTAAACGTCGTTGATGTTGCGTGCCGCTTGTGCCGCGTTGCTGCCACGACGGTACTCATATTCCATAATTACTCGAATTTTTAACGTATCCATGATGACGAAAAATATTGAAATGCGATGAAAATGTAACACTAATCAATAAAGAAATGACTACTTTTGGAAAAAAGAATCCATGTTTTTAAAATAAAATTAATTTGAAATTAGAATTCTTAGCCAAACAAAAATTATTTTGATTTGAAATGGCCAGTACTGCAGAACGGCAATTTCATAGGTAAAGACCTAATATTATATATATAAGAAATATTTATTTATTATGAGCTTGTTTGTAATGAATGAACTCAAAAATTAATTACCTGATTGAATAAATCTTATAAGCATAAGCTACATTATCGTCGAGTCTGTTGACTGTATTTATTTTAAAACTAAAATTTGATCGTTACCATAATTACAATAATGGAAACCAAGTTATCAAAAATTGCCTATAAATGTGTCTGTGGGTCTGTGGTTCTCTTATTGAAACACCATTATTTTTAGTATGTATACGTCCTTATAATTGCATCAGTGTGTGTGAAGATGACGATCCAGAAGAATAGAAATGAATTATATAAAAGACAAAGAGAAAGAAAATGAAAAATATAAGTTTTACTCATAAAGTTAGTGTCGGTATGCTAACTTTATGGTTTTACTAGACTCAAAATAAAACCGAACAAGTTTAATAGTGTTCAAATAAATAATACTTAAATCAACACACATTTATACTAACTTGCTGAGTTATTTATACCATAATTTTTATTTAACACCATAACATCGAGTTTTGAGGTACCCGTGTAGTACGTAATATGATTAGTCAAATTAAAATTAAAATTTTACATACTTATAGTTCTACGTCAAATACGCGTTAAATTTTATAAATTATCACAGCTCCTCCCCCCTAGGTGATAGCGTGATAATATGTAGCCTATATGTTGACCTGACCTTTAAGTAATATTCATGCAAAATTTTAAGTAAATCCATGCAGTACTTTTGAGTTTAGCCCGGACATCTTCGATCAATAACTATTATTGATCGAAGCCGGACATACATACAGAGAAACAGACAAAAATTCTAAAAACTGTATTTTTGGCTTCGATATCGATTGCAGATCACGCCCCAAGTATCCTTGTAAAAAAAAAACTTGTGTGTACTTATGTACACGCATTAGAAGTTATACTTCTTAATATACAACTTGAACATAGTTATCAATTTTCATACCATCTAGAACTAACTTCATGCTGTTATTTTTACGCATACGTTACGCATCTGCGCGCGCATCGTAAAAATTCACTTTCATACCACCTAGAACTAACTTCATGCTGTTAAATTTTTTGGTGTCGGTGAAAAATGATGAGAGTGAATTTTTACAATGCGCGCGCCATTGTAAAAATTCACTCTCATCATTTTTCTCCATCGCGCCAAAAGAAGTATAACTTCAAAAAATTCAATATACAGTATTGACTTTCCTACGATTTTATTATATGTATAGATAATGTATACCGTGTACACACTACTACACATCAAGCTATACATTTCCAGTATAAGCTGATCTCGCGTTGTATAGGATTTCCATACAATGACAGGTCAGGTCATATTGGAAATGGTATAGCTTGATATGTACACGGTACACATTCTTGTAAATAAACGTATTTGAATTTGAAAAAAGAATTCGAAATTTTAATTTTTATTCGACCAATCATATTACATTCTACACACGGGTACCTTAGCACTCGAATGCTAGGTACTAAGTTACCAAAGCATAGTACAAATACGGGTGTAATTTCATGTCACAGATCTCCATTACAATGGCGCACGGCCGTGTCACACGATACACGTGCCTAGCGCCTAACCAAACATTGTATTACAATATTTGTCCTGCCTCTACCTACATATGTACTCCTCTGAATACGTAATTGCAGAAATCACGTTACGGAGGTTCACTAATTGTGAGATTGAATTTCTAACACAGGGAGAACAAGGAACTGGATTATGTGTACTAAAACTACATATTATACGAAGTAGATAGACAAGTACATAATAAATAAAAAAAACTTGTGTGTACTTATGTACACGCGTTAGAAGTTATACTTCTTAATATACAACTTGAACATAGTTATCAATTTTCATACCACCTAGAACTAACGTCATGCTGTTATTTTTACGATGCGCGCGCATCGTAAAAACCACTCTCATACCACCTAGAACTAACTTCATGCTGTTAAATTTTTTGGTGTCGGTGTGCGCGCGCATCGTAAAAATTCACTCTCATCATTTTTCTCCATCACGTCACGCCAAAAGAAGTATAACTTCAAAAAAACCGGCTAAGTGCGAGTCGGACTCGCGCACGAAGGGTTCCGTACCATTATATATAAAAACGAGCAAAAAAAATCACTTTGTTGTATGGGAGCCCGCTTAAATATTTATTTTATTTTGTTTTTTAGTATTTGTTGTTATAGCGGGAACAGAAATACATCATCTGTGAAAATTACAACGGTTCATGAGATACAGCCTGGTGACAGACGGACAGACAGGCAGACAGCAAAGTCTAAGTAATATATATATAAATGGGTACGGAACCCAAAAAAGCCTTTTATTTCATGAACATATAAAAACATTTGGTTACACATTAAAGATTTTCAGTTTGACATTAGTCACACTACTATTATTTGTTTATTAATAATTTTGTTTTTTGTTTATAATTAATTTTCATCAAGCGGTTATAGAGACCCGCTTCATCAAGTGTTCATAAAATTTTATAATAATTTAGTAATAATATAGCTAATAGTTAGATGAGTATATCAATTATTTAAAAAGATTTTGAGAAAAAAAAACGAAATCCTAAGGATTTGAAGCCTTTACCTTAGACAAGTACATACCAACCTGTATATAAGAGACCCAGAGACACCCCGTGGTAGCATCGAACTTGTGACCAGCGATGGACTTCAATCGAACGAGAGGCATCATCATGTATTAACGTAGAGAAACAGTTGCTCACAACGTCCCTTAAAAGAAAGGATGTCGTTTGATGTGACGTCGACTGTACCTATTAACAAAGTCATAAGTGACTCGCCTACTTACGGGAAAAATAAATAACCGAACCCTAAATTGAGGTCAGTTTTATGATACTTATTTGGAAACACCTTCCCGTCCAAATATTTATTTATTTATTAATTTATTTATTTATTTACGGCACTCCAACGACTTATTCACTAAAACATTTTAGGGGCACAATATCAAACTTAAACTCTAGAGTGAATTTGCCACTTAAAGGTGTGCACAGCACTTGCAATATTTCCAAGTTTTGTAATGTATATAAAAAAAAAAAAAAAAAAAACTACATGTAAAACAGATTTGTAACATAAGAGCAAAAGAACACACAAATCTACTTATTTACTTAAAAAAAAAAAAGATAATAATTATTAATAATTGATAATAAGTAATATAAAAACTACAAGTAATAAAAGTAATAATACATGTATTAAATGTGGTCGCTGTGCGTCGAGAACAATTTTTTGCGAAATTGAGATAGCTTGTTGGCGAAGATGTCAATGCTATTAGAACGGTTATGGAGCTCATTGTACGTCCTCATCAACCTGTTCATTGGTGCCGAGTGTCCGAGATTAGTTCTTGTAGGGGATGGAGTGAACACATCTAGAATACGTTTAGATCTGGGTGTGCTATGGCGAGGGACAGATATACTTATTTCGGCGAGAAGCTTCGGAACTTGTATATATCCGTTAATGATTTTATGGAGCAAAATCAAGTCATTGTTATGTCTACGCTGTTTTAGGGTTATCATTTTGAAATAACTTAGCCTTTGCGAGTAATCTGCGTCCGGAGGGCAGCTATGAGATTTATACCGCATATAGCGTGTAAAGCTTTTTTGGACCCGTTCTATACGATTAACGTGTGTGCCATAAATAGGATTCCAAACAGGTGATGCATATTCCAAAACAGTTCGTACAAATGAATTATAGAGTACTGTTAAGGGTTAAAAATATATCCCTTTTACACGTGCAATAGGTTCAGTAGCTCTACCACGACTCCATATAAATAACCAAACCCTAAATTGAGGTCAGTTTTATGATACTTATTTGGAAACAACTTCCCGTCCAAATATATCCCTTTTACACGTGCAATAGGTTCAGTAGCTCTACCACGACTCCATATAAATAACCAAACCCTAAATTGAGGTCAGTTTTATGATACTTATTTGGAAACACCTTCCCGTCCAAATATATCCCTTTTACACGTGCAATAGGTTCAGTAGCTCTACCACGACTCCATATAGTTTACTTCCTCGATGAAACTTACTGATTTTTAGTCCACTGCTCGCACTAGAAGAAGTCCACTGCTCGATAAGCCTCCCCCAAGATTCAGCTTAGGGGATATGCCATACTGTACTGTAGTGTGTACTACGCTTGGCAGACGGTTGTGCGATCGCAGTATGATGGTCATATTACTCAAAAGGAAGCTGCTGCCCGTCCTCTTGTAGATATTCCCTTGGATCGGCTTCTGCGTCCCCCACGGGATGAAATGGGGTGATGATATTCTGATATTCGCCGCCGTCTCCACAAAGCATACCGTTTTTAGTATAGACAGCTAGTTAATGTACCGAATCATCCAGGAAGAAGGTTGCCCTATATGAAATCGCGGATAATAGCCTTTATTACATGCTTAATAAATACTCTGTTAAAGTAAAAGTGCATCCATCGATGTAGCGTCGACTATACTTCTAGAAACACATGGGGCTGCTATAGACAATTTATAATAATAATAATACCTAGGGACAATGTCACACAGATCAACCTAGCCCTAAACTAAGCAAAGCTTGTACCATGGGTACCAGGAGACGATATGCGTACTTATATAGATAGATAAATACTTATATACATAGAAAACATCCATGACTCAGCAACAAATATTCGTGCTCATCACACAAATATTTGCACTTACCGGGATTCGAACCCAGGACCACCAGCTTCGTAGGCAGGAGCACTACCAACTAGGGTACGGTGACCGTCAAATTTAGTTATTAGAAGTCTTAAACATTTTAGAATTTCTCAAAAACTGAATAACTTTTTGTTTAATAAGCTAGGTGGAAGTTTTTAAGCAGTCATACTCATGCCTCCCGCAAAAAGTATCTGTGGTTGGGTATGACGGACTCGCACCGACAAATCCTAACCTGCCGTGAACTTCTCTTTTAGTTTTGAGTTTTTTTGAGTTTTCCTGAAATGTTAAAATGCATAAAATGAGTTTTACTTGTATTTAATATTAGACCATTTATTTTAAACCATGATGTAGGTCTCGAGTCACTACGTCCAGCTTTTGCTCCAGCCTATCCAACGTTGGAGTGCTTACGACAGCCGCGACGTCATCGGCATACATTAATATATGCCCGTCATTAATGGACTCAACAACTCTGGTAAATCGTTAAGCAGAAGGGAGAAATACAATGTTGGCAATTGATGAGCCTTGAGCTACACCAGTTACGGTACTCAATTGCTTTGATTTCACAGTCCCACCATCTCCCACGACCACCTGACATCTGTCCGACATGAATTCGGTAAACTGTTTTAATGCTGCGCCATTTAATATTTCTATTATTTTAGATTTAATTCTTCATCTTCATCGATATGACCTCGTGATCCGCAACGTCAAAAGCTTTCGAAAGGTCACAGAAGATTACTGCGACCTGCTTCTGGCTTTCACGTGCATCGAGAATTCGGCGAATCAGTTCCCTGGCTAAAGTTGTTGTGGAAAGGCCTTTACGATACGCATATTGTATATCACTTTAAGATTGGCACTTCATTAAGTACTCAGTAAGTCAGTATTTCATCCCTGACTCAGCAAAGCTTGTACTATGGAAACCAGGTAACTGATATACTACATATACAATTTTTACTCGTACAATATAGATAATTACACCCAGACTCAGGACAAACAGGCATGTTCCTGCACAAAAATATCTGTCCTGGGTGGGAATAGAACCCACGTCGTGCAGCGTGGCTCTATGTATATAATATATACACAGTGTACATATAGCTCATGGGAAGCGTGACGTACCGATGACGCGAGTTTGACGCTTTTTGTTCACCCAAAAAGTGCACATATATATATATTCACAGTATACGTAGGTATAGTAGTATAATAGGAAAGCTTTCAGTGAACTTGACGCGAGTTCCATAATTTTACTCGTAGTTCGCACAAAAAGTGCTCAACGCATCTAAAGAAATTTTCACTCCAAAAACCTTTGAGAGATGTTTATGACGAAATTTTGTAATATTCAAACTATATTTAATAGAAACATCGGTCTATTGATATTGAAAACAATAGGACGTAGTTGCTAATTTCTATTTACGACAGTTGAAATCGAATTCATCAAAATACAAGTTAGTTATGCAATAAAGTTGTCGTAAAGTTGTCGTAAATATACATTTATAATGAAATAACTTTTATATACCTACGGAAAGCGGGCGTGGGGTTTTTTTTTATTGCCTTAGGAAGCAGACGAGCTAGCGGCCCACCTGATGGTAAGTGGTAGCGGTTACCACTTACCATCAGGTGGGCCGCTAGCTCGTCTGCTTCCTAAGGCAATAAAAAAAAACCCTCATCCTCAACTCATGGACACTCGCAGTGCCAGGGGGCATAGCAAACCGCTGCCGCGCTGCCTACCGTGATATTAGTACTCTTTTTAAACCTCGTTTGAAGAAGGACATGTCGTAGCGCTGGGGAAACACCGCAGCAGGTAATTCATTCCAGAGCCGGCATGCGCGTGGTCCAATGATAAAAAGGGGACGCAGAGAGATCCAAAGTCTCTCCGCTGCTCTAGCGACTCCAATCTGTCCGTAAGATTGGAATCCCCAACGATTCTAATAGCACGCCTTTGGAGGGAGTCAAGTGGGTCGAGCTGGTATTTAGGGGCTCCTGCCCAGATATGTGAGCAATACTCCATGTGCGGGCGGACATATGCTTTATATTTTTTTTTTTTTATAGAAAGTTAACGCCCACACTAGGAAATCTAATCCCTGTGTAGCGGGGTACTTTACATACATATAATAGATATGATAAGATATATGATAGAACAACTATTTGTGGGTCACACAAATAGTTGGCAAGGCGACTGCTGCCACACGCGCAAAGTTGATTTGCACTCGCCCGTATTTGTGATAAAATTGTTGTTTATTTATTCAATAACAGAGTTGATCGCCCAACGAGGTGTTTATTGCATATTTTGATATTTATATCTTATAACTGCCAGAATCTGGTGGCTTTGTAAAAATGTAAACACTTCTTATTTTGGTCTTCGAATGTCGCGAAGATGACTAATAGAATAACGAGATAATAAGAATGCTAGATCGTTGGTCTAGTGGTAGCGTGTTCAACCGCAGTTGATGATGGGTTCAAAGCCTTTTGATCTTTTTTAAAGATTTTGGGCTTTTTTTGGAAAAAGAAAAGAAATTCATTATTTGTCTGTAGTCTGGGTGTTGGCGGTATTATAACCCCGTGCTTCAGAGAGCACGTACGGTCGTCGGTCATGTACCTGACGTCTTGCCGGTCGTGTTGCTAGTCATCCCATCGGGTCATGAGAGTGATGGAAAAGAAAGTGCCCCTGTGTTTGCGCACCCTCTTGTGTAGGTACTATAATTATGTCCCATACAGATGGCTAGTCTCCTTTGAGACTGGCCGCCGCCGTGGCCGAAATTCGGCTAGCCGGACATTATTAATAATAACATCCTGAGACATTATTCACACACGGCCATCTGATCCTAAACTAGAGCAGAGCTTGTACTCGTACTATGGAAACCAGATAACTGATATACTTTTTGTAGATACATACGTATATAGATAATTATACACAGACTCAGGACTAACAGACATGTTCATACACTCAAATATCTGTCTTGGGTGGGAATCGAACCCCCAACCTGCAGCGTGAAAGGTAATTATTTACCAAACAGACCAACCGGCCCATATGAACCATCTTATTTACGTTTTACGCTTATAAATAACAAAAGCCATTTATATATTGTAAGTTTATAAATATGGCCTTGAATATGATGTTAGATAACTCATAGCAAACATATATATATTTATAGGAATTAAAAGGATTTTATTATAAAAGAGAGGTTTATTCACACTTCAGAATAAATAATTTAGAATACAACAACAATTTTCTTATGACAAATCACTTATAACGACAAACAGTAATCCCACTGCACTTGGGCTTGAAATAAATCGTTACGTAATCCGGCAGAGTTTCCGCCCGCGTCGAAATCTGGCCCCAAAAAAGAGAGAGAGCCACCGGGAAACTCGCCATATATATAGGCAAAGTCCCACGTGGCACCTCAGCGATCTTGAAAATTCCTCACAATATATTTATTTGTTCTTAGGGTTGAAGTAGTTTTAGGGCTAAAATGGTGATTGAGGCGCTCATCACAGCTAACTCGCTATGAGTGCCCCAATAGCCACTACGAAAGCGCTGCGTACCGCGAATGACAACCCATCTGCAAAAAATCCCCCCAAAATGATGGACACCACAAAACCGTGAGTTCCAGTTCCCAGCAGTCCTACTATTCCCAGCCTTGACCGATGAATTTTTGAGTGTCGCTGTAAACCGCTGGATGTGGATAGCACAAGACCGGCAAAAGTGGAGATCTTTTAGGGAGGCCTTGGACCAACAGTGGACGTCTCTCGGCTGATATAATATTCATAAGCTATTGTTCTACCGAACAGAGACGTGGTCGCTCACTATGGGCCTTATCAGGCGGCTCAAGGTCACCCAAAGAGCAATGGAATGGCCTATGCTTGGAGTTTCCCTGCGAGATCGAATCAGAAATGCTGAGATCCGCAGGCGAACCAAAGTAGCCGACATAGCCCAAAGAATTGCCAAACTGAAGTGGCAGTGGTCAGGGCACATAGCTCGTAGAACTGACGGCCGATGGGGCAGAAAGGTTCTCGAGTGGCCACCACAAACCGGAAGACGCACCCTACAAGATGGACCGATGATCTTGTGCGGATCACTGGAAACTGCTGGATGCGAATAACGCAGACCGGCAATTGTGGAGATCTTTTGGTGGAGGCTTTTGTACAGCAGGGGACGGCTTTCGGCTGATATGATGATGATGATTGTTTTACTATAATATAACGCTTCACGTAGGTATTAGGTATGGCACAATATTTGTGGTACACGTTGTAACATCTTAAAATGTATGTTCACAGGTTGCAACGGACTGGAGACGATGGTGGAAGTGCCCTCAGGAGTTGGCGAAGAAGAGGAGCACTGGACAGGTGGAAATGTAAGTTTAAATGAATTATTTCGCCTCTTTGGACAGTATTGAACAAAGCTTGTGAACGACATGTTCTTTACTGAGTTTACAAATTACACGGCAGAATAGAAGTTCGGTTGTTCCTCGTTTTATAACTCTCGCTCTATTTATTTTGCCGCGGCACTTGTTATTCTTCAACATCAATACTGCCATCACTAGATCGCCGTAACAGAACAACAGCTAATAAGGTAAATTACACCTTAAGACGGTTGTAAAGAGTAGCGTTTGCCATGACTCATTTTAATATTTAACGGCACTTTAGCATATGCACGGCAGAATAGGTATAATACCAACTGAAGTATGACTAGTTGCATAATGCGTAATGAAACCACGGAACAAAACTAGCGAACTAACTCTGGATTTTCTTACACTAAGTGCATGACCCCAGAGGTGACCAGGTCACATTAAAGTTACTGTTACACCTGCTATGATTTTGGTAGCCTCGCTACGCTAGCTCCCCTGCTCTTCACTGAAAGCACGTTCGAGGACAGAACGAGATTATACGTCATCGTTCGAAATTTTGATATGGCACAACGTACAATGACGTCCAAATATTTTTTTTACTTCACGACAGAACGTACATTTCCGATGAACGTTCAAGTTAAAATCCTATTGAATGTATCTTGTGTCACAACATTTAAAATACCCGAAGCTTTACTGTCACGTAGAGTAAGTTTTAAACTATTTCAAATAAGTGCCGTTGACAGTGGGCGGGAACGGTACGGTACGGTAGGCAATACATCATTTTACATAACGTGATAAAACGGTTGTGTCATGATGTCTATAAAACAATATATTTTCATGGGAGGCTACGTACTCATACGTCGTATAATTTGTATGGACATTTACTGTGTCATTTTGGTACACAGTCACAAGTGGTAGCGTCCTCGAACGTGTTAAAGGCGAAGATTAACAGACTAAAGTTGAGTTCGTGGAAGCTTTCAGTACTTAGCGCTAAACAAATTACTCCCAGTAATGTTTATTGTTTTATGTTGTTTATAAAAAGGTGTTGTGACTGCCGCATGGCTGATTCACTGCGTAGGTGATTTACCCAGCTGTTCCCGGAAGAGTTCTATTGGGGATTTACGTAGAATATATTAAACTAATCTGTTGACTGTCAAATTAACACGTTTTGTTCTAAAGCTATGTTATTTTGATTCTCATTATAAGCCGAAAGACGTCTAATGTTGTACAGACGCCAGCACATCCAGCTACCCCAATCTGTCAAATTTCTTTTATAGATTTTCAACTTTATCACTTACGCATAAGGTTCACTTTCAATTGGGGAAATTTTACAGATTGGAGTAACTTGATGCGCTGACGTCTGTACAAAGGTCTCTTGCAAGCCTTTACAGTTGCCGGTTTGACGCACCTAGCGGCTTATTTAAATATTTGACACTTATTACCGACGGGCCTGTTGGCGTGGTTGGTAGATACGCTGCCTTTCACGCCGCAGGTCGTGGGTTCGATTCCCACCCGGGACAAATATTTGTGTGCATGAACATGTCTGTTTGTCCTGAGTCTGGGTGTAAATTATTCATATAAGTATGTATTTACAAAAGAAATATAATATAAGTATGTAGTATATCAGTTATCTGGTTTCCATAGTACAAGCTCTGCTTAGTTTGGGATCAGATGACCGTGTGTGAATTGTGTCCCAGGATATTAATATTATTATTGCCTAAAACCTGCTTTAGATATATAATAATTTAATAATAACTTGGGACGTTATTCACACACGGCCATCTAATCCCAAACTAAACATAGCTTGTACTATGAAAACCAGATAACTGATTTACTATATATACGACTTTTCTTTTATAAATACATACTTTTATAGATAATTACTCCCAGACTCAGAACAAACAGACGGAGTTTGTATTGAATGTATGCAATGGAAACCAAAGAGTCTTACATTCTCAATCTTCTCATAGAGATTTTGAACAGTATACTGTGCTTAGCTAGTTTTACATAAATTATTTTATATAAAGTTTTTTATAAATGTATTATAACCTATGTGTCCAGGGTGTCAGCTAACTCCATACCAAATTTTAATAAAATTGCTTCTTAAATAAAATAAAATAAAATTAAAAAGGTTTTTATTCACGTAGACTTTAAAAAAGCGCTTGTAAATAGTCAGAACATGTTTGTAGCAATATAGTTGTATACATTAGATATTATTTCTAGTAACATAGATATTTAGGTACATATTGTATGAAAACATTTATAAAATTTATTTTATTACAACAATGATATTTAGCTAGCTCGTATCAAGTTATTGTCAAGAGATTATGTTTAATTATCTAGTTTAAGTCTAATATTTTTTGTTTTCATATTGTCAATGGTTCTGTCTATATTAAAGGTATTATTATTATGACGGACCTTGTGTTAATAACGACGGTCGCGCTTTAATGCTACCACCGGATCCAATGCGCCCCAACTGAGAAGACCCAGCGAAACAAACTCAGTGGGTTCATCTACTACCGGTTTCAACACGACCCAGTTGAGACGGTCCGACGAAACATACTCAAGCGGGCATGAACACGGGATTTGGTCCAATTAGAGTAATTATTTAGTAGGCAAACACTTATTATTTTAGATTATATTTAGGTATACAAAAGAAAAACTTCGAAACAATAACATTATTCATTTTGAGACAGAGTCAATAATTTTCAATTAAGTATATGATAGAAATCATTTACAGATAGTTCACGTAACACATTTATATAAAACAATTGAACAAAGGATATCTATTTCATATTTTTCATTAAAAAGTTCTATGTCTAGAATTTTGCTATTTATATTTTGATGTGATAGAATTAGAAAGTTATCACACTTCTCTATTGTCATGCTTACATGTTTAAACTACTAACTAAATTGATTTTAATAACATTACTAAAAGATGGTATAAAAAGTGACTTCGTCATACTACTTATGACTGAGTTAATATGTGCCGCTACTAAAGTTGCAAGTATGTTCAAAAATTTTCTTGAGACAGTAACTGTACTCATGGTTACCCTACAAGAATCTATAAAACTATTTGTGTCCAAAAATATAAATTTATTACTATAATGGCTAACCAAAAACTGTAGGTGCATATTTAGCTTGTGGATATAATTATTTGTACTATCAGGCACATTGGACACATAGGGGAAGGCACACAATATTATCTTATTACAGTCTAATTCTAACATCTTAGTGAAACTATCTGTAATGTCTTTTTTCTTTAAGTTCTTACAATTTCCTACCATTAGAGTTATACATGATTTGGCACTGTGTTTATTCTGAATTAATTTATCTATTATATCTTTATAATGTAATCCTGGCATACAATAGTTGACAAAGGAACAACTCAGCTTATTACAAAGCAAGGTACCAAGGCCCTTACCCATTTCATCGGAATACAGTATGGAGCTATGTTTAGTATTGTCATTTTGTGGAGATACTGGTGACTCTGATCCCAGCTGTGTGTATGACTCCACTACTTCAAACGTTTAGACGTGAAGAAGTAACAAACATACACACTCACAAACTTTCGCCATTATAATATTAGTGTGATAACATAGATAGACGAGCCTGTCACACGCACAAAATAAATAATGGAGTCATTTAACACCTAGAGAATAGTTATATTCAACCAAATACTCTGTTATATACATAAAAGTTTAACGTTCAACCTTAGATTAAAATACGAAATGCTTATTACAGTAAGCCAATGAGATTAAAAGACAATTAATAAAATTGTTTTACTCGTCACCGTTTTCACAAGTTACAAGGACAAAGAAAATGCTTTAACGTTAGAATGGGACGCTCGAACAAACAGTAATATCCTATTTTAATACACTAATTTTCCTTTCATCATGTCCGCCAAAGTACCTCCACAGCTGGACAAAAGCCTCCCCAAAGAATGGGGGATATGCCAAAATCGCCACGCTTGGCAGACGGGTTGGCGATCGCAGTTTGATGCTCATAGTTCACAGAAAAACACTACTGCCCGTTCTCTACTAGGAACTACTCCCTCGGACGATTTCTACGCCCCCCACGGGATGAGATGGGGTGATGATAATCTATGCTGCCACCACACAGCAGATTTCCTTTAGATGTGATCTATTTTTGTGTTTTGTAAATTAATTCTGTGAACTGAAACTCCAAGTTGTTTAATTTTGTAACAAATTATCTATTCTGGAAATCTTTTTATGTACCTATACAACTTAGTCTTCGTATTTAATTAAAAAGCTTAGTTTAGTAAACTAGACACCGTACTTCAGTTCGTGAAATTATTTATACATTAAATTTCAGTTTTATAGCATTACTAGCCGTGCCCCGCGGTTTAACCCGCATTAAACTTTATAAATTATCACAGCTCGACCCCCGTAGGTGATAGCGTGACAATATGTATCCTATGTTGACCCGACCTCTTAGTAATATTCATGCAAAATTTGAAGTAAATCCATGCAGTATTTTTTGAGTTTTGAGTAGAAACAACAAAAATCTAAAAACTATATTTTGGGCTTCAATATCGATTGTAGATCACGCCCCAAGTATCCTTTAAAAAAAATATTCAATGTACAGTTTTGACTTTCCTACGATTTTATAATATGTATAGATTATATACCTATAAAACGTATTATGTGCTACCCTGAGTGGAACACAAGTGTACTATTTACATACAAAGTGGACGAGAAATCTGCCATTTACCTGCATATATTCTACGAATGTTGAGATCACTATGCAATAAACTAACAGTAGGAAAGTTGAGGGAATGTTTTATGGAAAGTTTGTGTCATACACAGCCTATTAACCTATTGACAAATACCTTTTCTGAGTACTGTTAAAAAAAATATTACTAAGATTCTTTTGCAATAAAGTGTACCTATCTCTTTATATATTACTAGCTGTGCGCCGCTGTTTTACCCGCGTTAAACTTTATAAATTATCACAGCTGCTCCCCCGTAGGTGATAGCGTGATAATATGTACCCTATAATATGTTGACCCGACCTCTAAGTAATATTAATGCAAATATTGAATTAAATCCATGCTGTACTTTTTGAGTTTAGCCCGGACATACATACAGATAAACAGATAAACAGACAAAAATTCTAAAAACTATATTTTTGGCTTCGATATCGATTGTAGATCACGTCCCAAGTATACTTTAAAAAAAATGTTTAATGTACAGTTTTGATTTTCCTACGATTTTATTATATGTATAGATTTTCATTACTCACATAGGCTATGTGTTAATTGAAATGTATATTATATCTTCATTCCAAACTTCCAAATCGAATTAACTTTTTTTGACTCTTCATCGTCAGCCAGATTAAGGCCACAGCTGAACCAAAGGCCTCTCCAAAAGGTATCCACAGTAGAGTTGTGTCCATCATTAACATGCTCTCACCGGTCCGAAAGTGATTGATGAGGTTAAGCAAGTAGGCTCTTGGTCAGTCTATAGATGGGTGACCGCCAAGGTGGTTTAATTTCCTCCTCCTTTAAGCTCCTCCGTGCTTCGGTGCTCATTTCATGTCAGTCCCGGTTGTAGTCATTAGGCAACAGTAATTAAGCCATGTCAGAGGCCTAATGGGCGGCTTTAACAACTCTTACAGTAGGGTAACCACTGCCCATAGGAAAAGTAGATAAGTAAGTACACACGGCTAGAGTTACGTGCCGTCGGTGCCATCCTGCCTGAGCGGGAGAGAGCCGATCCTGCTCGCAGACGGAGGAGGCGTCGGGGCGGCGGCGGCAGCCGGTAGCCCAACTCCCCCTCGGGGCTGCGGCGGCAGTCAGAGAAGTGTCCTCTTTCTGGCAGTGTTTCTCAGTAGCTGACACGTCATGCACTGCACGGTAGGGCAAAAAAAATGTGACGATTACACATAAATGTAAAAAAATTACGGAATGAAGTACCTTTGACTTTGACTTTGCCGCCACGTGCATTCAGCTCGGGGAAGGCAGCAATCTGTTGTATTGCAGTTGTAGCGCAGTCACTATGCCGGACTGACAGGAGTCGGCAATAGGGAAGGGCAACACTAAGGCCTCCCAGGGTACGTGTCCCGAACATCTAGGACATGGCGCAAAAGGGGGGCACTGGAGCAACATACTCGCGTTCCCGGGGCTCCCCACATTAGGCGCCAAGAGAAGTCGACGGCAGGTAGGTTTTGTCGGACTCGCATCGACTAAACCTACCTGCCGTGGACTTCTCCCTACCCACCCGTAGATTTAGAATTTTTGCGGGTGGCATGCGTAGGCATTCGCAGTTGTTATCATAATACATACACTGATTATTTTATTTAACATGTATATGCGTTGTTATTTACTAAATTAGTTTTTTGGAATAAAGTTTATTTTGCTTTGTTTTGTATTGAATGATGGAATTTGTATGAATACAAATAAAACTGCGACTTTAAAAGTCTTATGACTGACTTACGGTCCATTTCAATTTGTTTTGACTGTACAGGGTTAATATGACAATAATTTCCATAGTTTTAATTATTTTGGAAAAAAAATATCTATATTAAAAATGATATAAATCGATTCAGTAAACGATTCTGAACAAACTACTTTCAGGGTGTGCGTTAATCAAGTTACATGTTGTATATGCTATTATTGTCAGACCTGACAGACGGGTTGCCAATCGCAGTATGGTCATAGTATACCTCTACAGAGAGGCTGCCTGTTCTCTGGTAAATATTTATCAGTAACAAACATAAACTTTCATCTTTTAGATGGGTAATTCCACTATGTAGTTATGTTGTGTCTAAGTAGAATACTCTACAAGTTTGGAATTAATAGGTCCGGTACAAAGTGGCTACTCGGCCGTTAAATGGAGTAGTGACACCGCTTTTAGCTTAATAGCCAGTTAGGTACTGGCCCGTCCTATAGGTACAGCCAACACGGCGACAGTGGTTCCACTTACACTACGAAAACGTCCCTTACTCCGTTAGTAATAAGACGCTACGTAATATGGTTGAAGTGTATCTAACGAGTTCATACCTTCTCGTCATGTCTGTTTCAAGTTAATTCGTGGTATTATTTTACTCTAGTGCCTCAATGTCTATTAGTACTTTGTACCATATCAAATAATTAGGTCCTGGTCGATCGGTCTAAGGGTCAGTGCAGACATGGGTGCAGCGGAGAGGATTTTATTAAGACACTAGAAAATCAACTTTAAAATTAGCTAAATAAAGTGCATATATGCTTGAACCTGACAAAAAATGCTCGGGCGACCCAAGATAAGCGCGAAGCACCCCGTTAGCGTACTTTCAGTGTAGTAACTGAGTTCAAAGAGCGTGCTCGAGCATGCTGTCTGGTACTAGACCGACCGCTTTGCGTGCTCTCCGTAGCCCGGGGGTGTAATACACCCAAACGTTGGCCTGATTCTGAGAAATTTTCTTTAAAGAAATATCCCTTAATAACTTTTTGGCTCGACCCGTGATTAGAACCCAGGACGTCGTTAAACGCTACACCAAAGAGGCTCAATATGAGGCATAATGAGGTAACGTACTCATGCCCATCACATCTATGTACATATAATAAAATCGTAGGAAATTCAAAACATATTTTATGAAAAGGATACTTGGGGCGTGATCAACAATCGATATCGAGGCCAAAAATATAGTTTTTAGTAATTTTGTCTGTGTGTCTGTTTGTCTGTATGTATGTCCGGGCTAAACTCAAAAAGTACTACATGGTATTACTTCAAATTTTGCATGAATATTAAGAAAGTCGGGTCAACATATAGGCTACATATTATATGATAGGCTATATATACTAAAACCGCGAGGCACAGCTAGTATAACATAAAATAGTGTAGTAGTCACCTTTAAACAACAGCGGATAAACACTCAAATTGAAGTTTGTAGTAAATACGATCGGACGACTAGAACAGACGCGAAGGCGCCATTTGTAGAAGACGCGAAGTACTTATATAAAGTGACTCACTTCCGCCTGCAGTTCTACTCGCGTGGAAATTACTTCTCAAACAACCACAAACGCTCATGGAACAATTTTCGTAAATTATTTCTATTCTATATTTTATTCTAAGATTTTTTTGGCTGGTAGCCGCTAGATGCGAGTAACGCAAGACCAGCAATTGTGGAGATCTTTGGGGAAGGCTTTTTTTCAGCAGTGTACGTCCTTCAACTGATATGATAATGATATTGATATTTTAAGGTCACCCAAAGAGCAAGGGTCGAATGAAAAATGTCGAAATCCGCAGGCGAATCAACGTCACAGACATAGCCCAAAGAATTGCAAAACTGAAGTGGCAGTGGGCGGGACACATAGCTCGTAGAACGGACGGCCGTTGGAGCAGCAAGGTTCTCGAGTGGCGACCAGGAATCGGTAGATGCAGCGTGGGCAGACCCCCTACAAGATGGACTGCTGGATGCGAATAGCGCAAGACCGGCAATTTTGAAGATCTTTGGGGGAGGCCTTTGTCCAGCAGTGGGCGTCTTTCGGCTGTTATGATGATGATGATTTAAATTTTATTCCAAAATACTATCTCCTTTCATCAAAATTTGAGGCAGGCTGGTTCGGTACAGTTTAACGCAGTAAATAGATACCCACGGCTATATTTATACAAAATGTCTAAGGACCATTTTGATTTATAATTTATAAACGTAAAAGTAAAACGCCTTGATTCTAACGTTGACGGGCCTGTTGGTGTGGTTGTTAATGCTTGCTTTTCACGCCGCAGGTCATGTGTTCGATTCCCACCCAGGACAGATATTTGTGTACATGAACATGTCTGTTTGTCTTGAATCTGGGTGTAATTATCTATATAAGTATGTATTTACAAAAGATTAGTATATGTAGTATATCAGTTTGATGGTTTCCATAGTACCTACAAGCTTTGGTTAGTTTCGGATCTGTATTTTCATACAAATACAACTCACATTATATTATTATTTTTATCCCTAACCATGCAGGCAGTCAACGTTTTTTTTAATTAACTAGCAAAATATTCAGGGATTACATCGCTTGTCATAAAAGATAACAGCAAAGTCTACATCACAATAGAAGAGCTTAGTGAAGTAATCAGAAAGCGTCAAAACTCAAGCTTTCTTACTAAATCTTCATAATTGGCTGGTTTTGCGAACACCGGGATTGGGAACAAGGATTAGTGTTCGTAATGAACGACCTAGTGACAGGCTGATGGGATAGTAAAGAGTTGACAATAAGAGCAATTAAAAGCTTTTATTTATTAAGAGATTTTACCAATAGATTAGGAAAATTGTGCGCTGATAAATCCTATTTCGATTTACTCGATACTTGTAAAAACAAAGTTTCTATTCACGTAGACGTCGTTTGTAATATTGTTAAGTATATATCACATACATACATAGACTCACGCCTGTTTCCCAGAGGGGTAGGCACAGACAACGGATTTCCATTTGTCATGATCTTTGCAGTATACATAATTATTTCTAGGTACATGCATATAGATATTTAGGTAGACGAATTGTATGAAAACATTTAGATATAACATTTAATTTATAATAATCCTGGGAGCTTATTCACACACGGTCATTTGAACCCAAACTAGCAGAGCTTGTACTATGGAAACCAGATAACTGATAGACTACAAATACTACTTCTCTTTTGTAAATACATACTTATGATCATAATTACACCCAGAATCAGGACAGACAGACATGTTCAAACAAATATAGATCCTGGGTGGGAATCGAACCCGCGACCTGCGACCACGCTAACATACCAACCAATAGTAATGATTACAGCCCATACATGTATGTTTTACTTCTATTATTAAATAATATTCCAATGATTATTAAAATTCACTTCATTACATCACACTTCATTGGAATATTACAATTCGTTGTACCGAGAAAACTTCGAGATTCCCTCATTATAATAAAATTTATTTACTCGCCAAACCTTTCTGTAAAGCTTTAAGCTTAAAATGAATTTGCATAATAATAATATAAATTTGCGTAACTTTATTATTTTCACAGTACTTACATAAACTTTGCAATTCCAAATTAATTTTATGTCAGACCGATTTGAATAAAGGATTTAGTTTAAGTTAAATAGTTGAGACTCAACTCAATGCAAGTCGTTTTAATATCAAGATGACTGGCCAGTTGGTATAGTTGTTATTGACCCTCAATAAGTCAGAAGTCGTGGGTTCAATCCCCACCCAAATCAAATCTTTGTGTGATGAGCACGATTATTTTTTATGTGTCTGGGTGTAATTTATTTAACATTATTAGGAAGACCAACAGCTTACAATAACTTAATAGATTAGGTATACACAACAGTTAGCCATTTATAGGTCTCCACGAATATGAATTCGGATATAAGTTAGATGGGTGTCGTATAAGGATCAAACAAATGATTATTGAACACTAAATTGAACACTTAATTTATCTATAACTAGCTGCTCCCCGGGGTTTTACCCGCGTTAAACTTTATAAATTATAGCCTATGTGTTAGGTTAGTTGTCAGCTAGGTCCATACCAATTTTATTAAAATCGCTCCACCCGTTTAGACGTGAAGAAGTAACAAACATGCACACTCACACACTCTCAAACTTTCGCCTTTATAATATTAGTGTTATATGTATGTATTTAGAAATTTATAGGAATGTTTATAAGTAGTGTGGTTGCCTTTCAGGCTCTGCCTAGTTTGGGATCAGAAGGCAGTGCATAGGTTGTCCCAAGATATTTATATTTGATGATGATGATGTCCTCCCGACCGATTTCGGCCACGGCGGCCAGTCTTAATGGAGACTAGCCAATTGCGCAGGACATATTATAGTGCACAAGTGTGTGCGCAAACACAGGGGCACTTTCTATTCCATCACTCTCATGATCCGATGGGACGCCTAGCGACACGACCGGAAAGAGTTCACGTACAGGACCGACGGCTTTACGTGCTCTCCGAGGCACGGGGGTGTAATACCGCCAACTTCCAGACTTCAGGCTGATACTGAGAAATTTCTTTTTACGGAATATCCCAAAATCACTTTTTGGCCCGACCCGGGATTTGAACCCAGGACCTCATTATCTCCGGTTGAACACGCTCCGCTAGACCAACGAGGCAATATATTTATGATAGCTGACAACCTTAATTTGGATTCCTCTTCTTAGAAATTGCTGCTGTTAGATGTTTTATGTAATATGTTTATTTTGCAATTAATATTATGGAAGCAGAAACTGACTGACTGATCGATCAACGCACAGCTGAAACTGCTGGGTGCTAGAACCATGACATTATGCACAAATATTTCTAAAGTGATGTAGGTGTGGTCTAAGAAACGATTTCTGAAAATTCGATCCCTAAGGAGGAAAAAGTGGTTGCAAAGTTTGTATGGAACAACGTGTTTTCTTGGTCTGATCAACTTCAAACTTGGCATTTATATTCATATGACATGTTTGAATACTAAGATTTACCCCATAAGGGGTTTAAGTAGAGGTTGAAAATTTGTAATAAACTTGATCATATGTAAAAAAATTACGAATTTATTTTTTGTTTCGAATAAAAGGAGGAAGTGCTAAACCATAGGTAACAAAGAAAAAAATCGTTTTAACCTCTTCGATGTCTGATTTCAACTACCACGCGGATGAAAAAGCTTCTTCATAATATATGTAAAACTATTTAAATATATAATTGAATACTGAAGCAATATAATCAATTATTAAAAAGTATTTCTTACGAAAACATTATACCAGATGAGTAAATTATTGTTACACGACATGAACGACATTGACACGACAGAAAATGAGTTGTGAATTGAATGAATGAAAAATATGGTAAGTAATACTTAAGTGAATATAATACTAAGTGTTATGTTCTTATTTACATAAGTCAAGTACAAAAGATGAGTCTCTCTCCTAAAAATATCTTACTAGAGTGAAATTTATCGTGGTGCTCGCACTTTCCGTCACATTTAAAATTTACCTTGACACGAAATTACGAGCGCCTTAAAAAAATAAATTTGTGACTACCTAGAATAGACAACTAGCTTAACCCGCTTCTTGCTAGAGTACAGACGCCAGCACATCAAGCTTCCCCAATCTGTCAAATTTACCCAATTGAAAGTGAACCTCATGCTTATGTGATAAAGTTCAAAATCTATAAAAGAAATTTGACAAATTGGGGAAGCTGGATGTGCTGCGGTTGTACATTGTAAGGGATATCATATATTTATTTTATTTCTCAAGAAAACTTACAGTAAATTTACAAATAGAACAAACAATATTTAAAGAAGGTCAATTAAAAGTGTTCAATTATATGCAATGGTTTAGTTGTATGTTTGTTTGTAGACCAAGTGAATTAAATTTTGGAAATGGGCTAAAGTTACACATAAAAAAATTAAATCAAATCAATTAATTAATTATTACTTATATTATATTACTACAAACATGTTCTGACTACTTACAAGTGTTTTTTTAAATCTACGTGAATAAAACCTTTTTTTATTTTATTTATTATTTTTAATAATTGAAGAATCAGATAAGATAAAGATAAAGATTCATTTATTTGTATGAAACATGTGTTACATTTTTACATGTGGTGTTACAATGATAGTCGTGGTATCAACATGTCCTGCCGAATCAGGCGTACAAATGACTTAAAATTTAAGTATGTAAAATAGTTTGCCGCAATTTAAAACACAATAATTTCACATATTTGGCACAATAGACTTATCTAGTAAAAAATCATTCACACTATAGTACCCTTTTTTACTAAGTAATTCTTGAAATTTCTTTTTGAATAAGTTTATTGTTAGGGTTTTATATGAAAAAGGTATTTTATTGTAGATTTGTGGCGCCATACAGAAAATACTTCTCCACATAAGTGTAGTTCGGGAATTATGCAGGCAGAGTCTATTACCATTACGTCTATTGCGTTTAATAACATCAGATTGATGAGGAAACAATTCTAACTTTGTTCTTACAAATAAAGCTACTTCAAGATAATATAGACATGGGAGGGTTAAGATTCAATTTTCGGTTTTACTCGCTCTCACCATATACTTTCTGCCTATACGCGGTATATACTGCGGGTTTGCTTGATAGAGCTCGTGCTTTCGGTAACATCTGGCATAAGTAACATAAAGCGAGATTTGTATGAGGAGAGGTGGCCGCTCTCTATAGACATCTAGCTTAGTACTGCTTTTTTCGTGAATTTGCTGGAATAATAATAATAATATCCTGGGAAATTATTCAAACACGGCTATCTGTTCCGAAACTAAGCAGAGCTTATACTAAGGAGACCAGATAACTGATATACTACATATACTGATTTTCTTTTGTCAATAGTAATAATATCCTGGGAAATTATTTACACATGGCCATCTGAAACTAAGCAGAGATTGTTGGTACTAAGGAACCAGATAACTGATATACTACTTTTCTCTTGTAAATACTTACTTATATATGATTACACCCATACTCCGGATAAACTGACATGTTCATGCACACAAATATATGCCCTGAGTGGGAATCGAATCCACGCCTCGCGGTGTGGGAAATAAGCATTTACCAATGACTCCTACAAGCCCGTCTAGCCTTTATTCCCTATCCCGTGGGAATTTCAGGGTTGAATGCCATCGCGTCCATTGGCTTAAGCTTTAGTAATCCTACACGTAATCCCTAGGTAACAACGGCAGAAAAAAATACAATGAAAAAAGGCAGACATTAAAGTGATTCCGGCCACCTCACTTATGTTTTTAGGATTACCTTCTGGTTTGAGCCGGGTGATTAAAGTTTACTAGATCAAATCGAGCGGGATGGCAGGGTTAGCATCGCGTGAGCGATGCTTGCCTTTCTACCGAGTTAGTGGTTTAAACAAGATCTTTATTTCTTTTTAGGGTACCGTACCCAAAATTTTAAACGGGGCCCTTTTACTAACATTTCGCTGTCAGTCCGTCTGTCGCCACCAGGGCCTCTACCGGCTAAGTCGCCGAACATCGATTTCTTAAATGGCGTTCGAATAAATAAAGGTTTAAAATGACTTAATCAACCTTTATTTATTTGAACGCCATTTAAGAAATCGACGTTCGGCGACTTAGCCGGTAGAGGCCCAGGCCATATTTTACGAACCGTGATAGTTAGACAGTTGAAATTTTCATCGATGATTTATTTATTATGACGCTATAACAACACATACTACAACTAAATACAGAAGAAAAATAATATTTAATGAGGTCCCATACAAGAAACATGACTTTTTTGCCGTTTTTGTAGCTAATGGTATGGAACCCTTCGTTCTCAAGTTCGACTCGCACTTTTTTGATTTTTTTAAAGATTTTATACATAAGTATACCAACACAAAAAATACATAAATTTATACATCTTTGTATTCATTTTCAGTTTCATTTCATTTATTTATTAACTCTCTAATTTTCTTCAGGCCTTGTCCTTGTCAACATTTCCAGATAAAGGATGTTCGTGAAAGTTAATGAGTGCTACAATATACATGGAGTAATAATATATTCATTCAATAATTGGACCGTGACATTACTTAGATTAAATGCATTTGTACACAAAACACGTAACTGCCTATATTGGTAAAGGTAAGCGCAAATATGTTTGAAAATAACATTTCATCAACGGAGATTCTGCTACATGATTTAGAGATTAGACCAATTTGTAACATTATTATTACACTAAAAAGTAATTTATGATTATATTATTATAATAATAGTAATGCATAAGTCCTCTTAGCCGAATTTCAGCCACGGCGGCCAGTCTCAATAGAGATTAGCCATCTGCGCGGGACATATTATAGTGCACAAGTGTGTGCGCGAACACAGAAGCACTTTCTGTTCCATCACTCTGATGGAACAGAAAGTGCTCACTCTGCGTGATCACTCTTCCATGACCCGATGGGACGCCTAGCGACACAACCGGAAAGAGATCAGATACAGTACATAATTAATATTAGCTAGAGCGCTTATAGATTCTCTAACCAGTCGGTAAGTGATCGGTGAAGTTAAGAAACTAGGCTCGCGGTCAATCCATAGATGGGTGACCAAATTGGTTTAATTTCTGAGCGTCTCCGTGTTTCTGAAAGCACGATAAGCTGTCGGTCCCGGTTAACGTCTTAAGAAAATAGTCGTTAAGGACATTAACGCTATTGTAGAAATCGGGTTGTGTTCAATATCTGTATTATCTATACATATAAGTAATAAAAACGTAGGAAAGACAAAACTGTACATTGAATATTTTTTTAAAAGGATACCTGGGGCGTGATCTACAATTGATATTGAAGCCAAAAATATAGATTTTAGAATTTTTGTCTGTTTGTCTGTATGTATGTCCGGGCTAAACTCATAAAGTACTGCCTGGATTTACTTCAAATTTTGCATGCATATTACTAAGAGGTCGGGTCAATATATAGGCTACATATTATCACGCTATCATCTAAGGGGGAGGACCTGTGATAATTTATAACGGTTAACGCGGGTAAAACCACGGGGCACAGCTAGTAGGCTATAATTTATGAAGTTTAACGCTGATAAAACCGCGGGACGCAGCTAGTGGAACATAAGGCGAGATCGGTATGAGGACAGGCAAGTCTATTTAGACACAAAAAGTAATTTTTGGATTGTACGATTAAAAAGTATCAGCCTGGAGTCTGAAAGTTGGCTATGTTGCACCCCCGTGCCTCGGAGAGCACGTAATACCATTGGCCCTTTTTTGGTAAGGCAATGGGAATGCCTACGCATGCGACCCGTAAAAAGTATCCACGGGTGGGTATGTTGGACTTGTACCGACTAAACGACCAACCCTACCTGCCGTGGACTTCTCTTGGCGCCTGATGAGGGAGCCTCGGGAACGCGGGTATGCTGTTCCGGTGACCCCTTTTGCGCCATGTTTCAGATGGTTGGGAGTGTCGGGACCACCAGGGAGGGCTCAGGATTGCCCTCCCAATTCCGTTGGCCCTGTACCTCAACACTTTCCAATCATGTCAGTTCACATCGGGGCATGAGATTGGGGCAATAGAAAGTGCATCTGATTCTCCACACTTATACAGACGCCAGCACATCAAGCTACCCCAATCTGTCAAATTTCATGTCCTTGTTTGTAACCATTGTTATGTTTTACTTATTTTTGCAATAAAGTGTACTTCTTCTTCCCCAATTGAAAGTGAACCTTATGCTTTTGTAATAAAGTTGAAAATTTATAAAAGAAATTTGACAGATTGGGGTAGCTGGATGTGCTGGCGTCTGTACATTATAAATATCTTTGGACAACTAACACATCTGTCATCTTCCATCTGACCCCAAACTAGGCAAAGCCTGTACTATGACAAGGAGACAACCGATAAACATACTTATATTATTCCTAAACCATATTATATTATAGACAAATTACACTCAGACACAGAACAAATAATCGTCGTGTCAGACAAAAGGATTTGTCCCGGGTGGAAATCGAACCCACGACCTCCAGCTTAGCAGTCAGGGTGCTATGTGCTAATTCGGCCAGGAGGACTTTATTTATACAGGATGGCCGAGGAGTTGACGTTCAAACGCAAAATTACTACTACTAATGACTTTATGATGAGGAGTAACCGAATCACCCCCATGTATGTTCTACGATTTTGCGTTTTTTTGATACTTTAATTTTTTTGAGTCCTGAGCTCAAACCATAATTTTGAACATTCTAATAAATTCAAAGTCAGTTCTGCAATGATTAGATAACCATACTTTTCAGGGTGTTTGGTTAAACTATGCTATTTAGTTTTCACAAAAAAAAACTGAACCAGAAATGTTCAACAGAACGTGAAAAAAAATCGATGATATTAGGCGATTTACGAAAAAAGTAATTAAAAAAAATTCTCAAAATCTCGAAAACTACGCAAAGTCGTAGAACATACATGTGGGTGATTCGGATACTCCTCATCATAAAGTATCTAAATTTTGCGGTTGAACGTCAACTCCTCTATCAACCTGTATATTATAGTAACATCTACGTCTTTCCCCGCAACAACTGTCCGTTTCCACACAATTACTACACTGAGGTGTCACAATAACAACGTCGGAAATTACAGTAATGAATCTGTTTTCGTGTTTACTATCAGCGTAGAATTCTCCCCTTTTTTCCTGTTTTCATGTATGTTAGTTAAATGGATCAACTTTGTGGAATACGCTTTATGTCAACAGTTACATGTGATTCATTTTGTGTACTTCAACTTGACAAATGGGTCTGATATCGAGTGACACAAATTACACTAGCATGCTATCATGGCCGTTTAGACGTAGTATTATGGATTCTATTATTTATACGTATGTGAGCAGTGGTTATTATCCATAATAATTGATTTTTGGATGTTTATTCACCGTTGTTAGTCAATTGATTTTTGACCGACTTTAAAAGGAGGAGATTCTCAAGTTCTTGGTATTATTTTATGTATGTTCGTCGATTAATTCATATTATAACGTTTGTTCTTTGGGGTTTTCGCGAACGAGTAAAAGAAAACAAGTTGTTATTAGAATAATGTCTAATTAGGCACACAAGGTTTGCAACAAGAATAAGAAAACAATCACGTTTGCACAGTCATTATTAAGACAGTAGGTAGTCGCGAGCGCGCCAGACCGTGCGCATTGCAACGACTCTCGTGGACGGACTTCCGGGGGTGCGCGGGCACATGGCGCGCGCTGAAGCGGGGGGAAGGGTAGCCCTCCCTTTTACCGCGTAAGATAGGTACATATTCTAACTAAACGTTGGGACAGCGCGTTACACTATATTTTTTTTAATTCCATAGGGAATGCGTTTGTGATGGTTCCAACTATTGGATCAGTTTTTTTCTAATCTGTTAAATAAAGTAGAGTGGAAACGATCAAATAAAAAGAAACTCTTCCATTACCAGCTTAGATTTCAAGGAACCTAAATATACCTTTCTGTTTTTAAAGTGATTTATATAATATTATTGATTTGACTGCCTCGTAGGTTCAAATCCCAGGTCGAGCTAAAGAAATTATTTTTATGTGTTTCCAGTCAAGAAAAATTCGAGGTTATAATTTATTTAAAGGTCAATTTCGGTATTTATAAAGACTATTAACTTTATAAATCCCGAAATTGAGCTTTAAATAAACTTTATAAAATTAATTAATTTAATATACACACATGTTTAAAAGCCAGCCACATACGTGTCGTGCCACGCGCGGCGTAGGGTTCCGTAGAGGCCATCACAATAATGCGGACAAGAAAGATTTTTTGTGTTTGATACTATGAACATTTATCGTTAACGGTTTCGGCGCCGCATTACTTCTAAACACGGGCCCACACAGGACGACGGTAACTGATTGTTAAATCAGCTTTTTTTTAAAGTATTTATGCTGTGGCCAATCTCAATGAAGAGTAGCCGTCTGTGCGGGACATGTTATAGTGCACAAGTGTGAGCACAAACACAGGAGCACTCTATTCCATCACTCTCATGACCCGATGGGACGAACAAGGGACACGACCAGAAAGAAGATACACGATTGACTTTACATGATCTCCGAGGCATATATAAATCCCGAAACCACTTTATATGCGGCTGAACACGCTACAGCTAGACCAACGAGACAGTCTTATATACATACATACACATACACACGTGAATATATTACTCATATAGGTTGACACAATATACTGGCCATTTGGTTTTACATTACTTTGTTTGAGTTGAATTGACAGTTGAAGGACATTACATTTAAGTATAGTGCCACAAACTTATCTGGCCCGGTGGCCAAAAGTAGAACTAACGACGTCAGTTTGAAATGTCAATCGGCCTGTTATTCCCTGCCATTCCTGCCATTGATTGTTTGTTGCGCGTATTTATTTTTCTATTTGTGGTTTTTAGTTGTGAAAAATGCCGAAAGCTTTAAAAAGTGATGCGAGGAACGTTATATTACAAGTATTGAATTATATGAAGGAAGAAAAAGGCCTTCAGGAACCAATTATACCCTTCAATAAGTTGTATGAACGCGTAGCTGCTGCTACAGGTGAGTGTTGTCAGCTTCTGAAAAAATCGAAACTCCCCCTCGCACTTTAAATTAAATTACATATTTTAAAATATTCATTATTTATTTAATTTTTGCTATTTCTATTGTAGGTGTCGGGGAGTGATTTGTAAGAAAACTTGTGAAAGGAAAAGAGCAAGCAGATGCAAAAATTTATAGCAGATCAGAATATTGGTAGATCGAATTCTGAAATGCCTACATTGATTGCAGAAGCTTTTGATTAAATAACAGTCAATGAATGGCAAAAGCATTGCAATCATGTATAAAATATTGAAAATGAGTATCGAAAAAGGGATGGATACTTAGAGAATAAAACAATTCCGGTGACATAATAATACCTGGAGTATCTCCGTTAGCGAACACTCAGCATACATTTTATGTAAATGATCATAATTATTGTATAATAATATAAAGATTTGTAATGACAATATTTGTTGCTTTTTAGTGAAGTAATATTTATATTACAATGTGCATATTATTTTTACCCACTTTATTGCAAAAAATATTTACTAGCAACACTAAATGCGATAACAGCGACGCTGCCACCGGGTCAGAAAAGTTTGCCGGACTGTATGTAGGTTTTGTAGTTTATTCAATAGATATATATTTTGTTAGGTATCTGTGTAAATATTAGTGTGTATTTTATCAATATTTATTTCCCGACATGGTTCAATTGTTATTCTTTATTGCACACAGAAACATACTTGTAAGTTAAATGTTATCAAGACAAGGCGTGTATAAAGTAGCGAGCTTAATTCATTAATAAATTTTTCTTCCAGCAAACCATCAGGACCTTGAGATCTATACAAATAAATAAAATTGGAGTGTCTGTTTGTAATATTGAAATAACCGGTTTTTACTACATTAATATGAATATATATACGGTACATACACCAAAATGACATTTTTTACAATTTTTGTCTGTCTGTCTGTCTGTTTGTTCCGGCTAATCTCTGAAATGGCTGGACCGATTTTGACGAGACTTTTATTGGCAGGTAACTGATGTAATAAGGAGTAACTTAGGCTACTTTTATTTTAGAAAAAGTCTTTTATTTTACAAGAAAAACGAAATAAACTAATTAACACGCGGACGAAGTCGCGGGCACAGCTAGTTTTTAATATAATGGGTAGAAGCAGTGTACAATATGTATGTACATACGCCAGCACATCACAAACAGATTGGGGTAGCTTGATGAGCTGGCGTATGTACATAATTATAATATTTTGTTGTACACTGCTTCTACGCATTATATTAAAAGTCTCAAGGGCCTGATTTTTGCTGGAAGAATATTCATTAATGAATTAAGCTCGCTACTTTATACACACCTTGTCTTTGATAACATTTAACTTACAAGTATGTTTCTGTGTGCAATAAAGAATAAAAATTTACGAAAAAAGTATTTCCCCACCTTATTTTTTTTTTTTATTTATTTATTCAGGAAACATACAGTCGTTAACAAACAATACAATATAAGACCAAATTACAATAAGACCAAAAAGTTCCATTAATTAATTACGAATATAAGAACTAAGACACAAAAGGCGAATACCTACTTAATACAATATAAACAGAAGAAATTAAAAGTAATGTCTACACAAATACAAAAAAAAACAGAAATAAAAGGCTAACCATTGTTATAGAGGAAATGTCTCTTATGTGAACAAGAGATACCTAATAAGGTTTATAAAATTTTTATTTTATCACACATATCGGCGTGCTTAATATGTATATCCATACTAAATTACAGCTTTTAACTACTATGAGTCTCTAAGCTAAGCTGCGGAAAGACAGACGGACAGATATGGTATATCACACTAATATTATAAAGGCGAAGGTTTGTGAGTGTGTGACTGTGTAAGTGTGTACGTTTGTTACTTCTTCACGTCTAAACGGCTGGAGCGATTTCTATAAAACTTGGTATAGAGTTAGCCGACACCCTAGATTAACACATCGGCTATTATTTATAAAGTTTATCGCGGGTAAAACCGCGGGGCACAGCTAGTATACTATAAAGGTTCCTTGTTGATCCCTTAACATACTATCCAAGTTTGTATCACGCAAATACTTGGCAACTTTTCTTTTACACATCCTCAACATTCTTACAACTTTGTCGAAACCATTAAGGACATATCTGTAGTTGACAAACGGAACCCGAATTCGTTGAGAGCGCCCAACTGACGTTAAACTGAATTTATGGACCGAATCCCAAATGGACTTAGTACATTTTGTACAAGCTGAAATTGTGACACAGAAATAGATAAGTTATCTGGTTGTGTAGGAAGAATTATTTCTATAGATTTCTCTTTATAAAAAAAAACTTTTAGCTAGTTATTTTGTTTTTAACCGCGCACATAATAATATATAGAATTTCTAAGAACCATTCAAGTTTTAAGCCAACGTAATAACGTTTTTATAAAAGCAACACCCGCACTAGAGAAATAAATCCCATTACCGCGCGCTTCGCTTGAAGAGATTTATTAGGGTATAAGTTGTACTAGAAAATTGTAATAAAATTGTTCAATGAACCTTTCATATATTCTATACGATATGAACTAGTGTAGTGGATTAGTAATAGAAATAATATTTATTACAAAAACCAGATGGGAAATGTGTCGTCCATTCCCAAATTACTAAGGAATGTAATGATATAATATACTAGTAATAGCCTGTAATATAATATAATGGGACATTATTCACACACTGAGCAAAGCTTGTAGTATGGAAACCAGATAACTGATATACTACTCGTACATATACCTGCAACTACATTTCGTTCTACAATACTTATTAAATATACATGTGCATGCGCAGAAATATCTGTCTTGAGTGGGAATCGAACCCACGATCTATGCCGTGAGAGGCAAGTATTTACCAACTACGCCAACCGGCACGTCAATAGAATGCATGTTAATGGAAGAATCTTAAATTTCATCATAGCCATAAGATAAGATAAGATAAGAACTTTATTCACTAAAGATATGGTTACATAAGGTGTTAGGTACATAATATTGGTTCCCGACATATCTACCCTTAGAGGGCATGCGAATAGTTTATTAAACATACATATCGTATATACTATATACGTATGATAGTACAAATTTAATGACAAAGATTTTATATAACTCTAACATAACTACTTAATATTTAAAAAACTAATACAAAACTACTAAATATTTAAATAACTAACGCAAAAATTAAATTATTTACTAACACAGAAATTGTTCATTGTATCTCATGTTTTACAATCCAAGTATTCTGTTAATGTGTAGAAACACTTACCAATCAGCCAGACTTTTAATTTGGGCCTAAACAGCCGTAGAGGCAACTCTCTTAAAGCTTTTGGTATGTGGTTATACACTTTTATTGAAGTAGCGTGGCTATTTTTGTAATGAAAAGTACTTCTACACCACTCTACTCTTAAATTAGTGGGATCTCTTTTCAGGAATTTACTATCCTCGCTAACTTTTGGAAACAAATTTGGATGTTACATATACAGTGTATTAAAACGGAACAGAGAAAATCGATGGTATCGATGGTCGTATCATGTGAGTGACAACACTGATAATACTTACTATTCTGATACCGTAATCTGATTCATTCAGTGTAATGCTGTAATGTTATATGAAGAGTGTGGTCTCTTGAAATAAGTATTTTTATCTTAAATGGCAATTAAAAACACAACACCGACTTCAAGATAACCGATTGTAACAAGATTTATATTTATAAAATAATAATATCCTGGGATATTATTCTCACACGGCCATCTGATCCCAAACTAAGCAGAGCTTGTACTATGGAAACCGGATAACTGCATATTTCTTTTTATATCAGCGGGCGACAAATGTGCAAGTGGGTCACCTGATGGTAAGTGATCACCGCCGCCCATGGACACTCGCGACACCAGAGGAGTCGCGGGTGCGTTGCCGGCCTTTAAAAGTCAGCAAACAACTATTGCTAACCCTTATCCCCACCCCAATGATCTCTGGCCATCTTACTCGCACTCGGAAACACAACATTTAAATTATTAATGTTATTATTAAGGAATGTTTTCTGTGAGATGGAGGTACTTCCCCAGTCGGGCTGCTGTTTGAGCGAATAAACGCTGTGCCCTACCTCTCTTAATATTATATATACTACTTTTCTTTTGAAATACAAACTTATATAGATAATTAAAATAAAAACTACGGTATTTAACTGCATTACTATTGTAATCCATAAAAATCAGTATTCTAACCATAATTAATGATTTAACTAGACAGCATAACGCAATGCTTGTATACCTTTTTTCAATATATACATAGAAAATACAGAATGACAAATATTAGTAGTTTAGGTTAGTTAGTGAAGATCACAAAGAAAGTTCACTGCCAAATAAATCACGGCAGTTGTCGGTAAGTGGTCAATAACTCGCCTAGTGAGTGCACTCGGTTGTGGGCAGTCATCAATCTATGGACTAACTCAGCTTACCTGCATCAATTGCTTATGGACCGGTGCCGCGGTGGGATAACTGACTAGGATTCATCATCATTTCAGCCAAATTACGTCCACTGCTGGATTGGCAGACGGGTTGGCGATCGTAGTTTGATGTTTCATCGTTCACAGAAAAACGCTACTGCTCAACCTCTGGAAGGTATTCCCTCGGGATGCGGGATGCTATGAGTATTAGATACTTATACAGGGCGACCGAGGAGTTGACGTTCAAACGCAAAATTTAGATACTTTATTATGAGGAGTATCCGAATCACCCATATGTATGTTCTACGATTTTGCGATTTTTTGATACTTTGAAAATGTATGAGTCCTGAACTAAAATCAACTTTCGACTAAATTCTAAGTCAGTTCTGCTATGATTAGATAAACCATACTTTTAGGTTGTTAGGTTAAACTATGCTAATTAGTTATCACAAAAATACTGAATCAGAAATGTTCAACAGAACAAGAAA
Organism: Pseudoips prasinana; assembly: GCA_951640165.1. NCBI lineage: Eukaryota > Metazoa > Arthropoda > Insecta > Lepidoptera > Nolidae > Pseudoips > Pseudoips prasinana. The sequence continues at coordinate 8,728,816 of OX621236.1, forward strand.
AAAGCCAAAAACTGATGTTAGGTGAAATTTACGAAAAAAATCATAAAAAAAATTCTATCTCGTAAACTACGCAAAATCGTAGAACATACATGGAGGTGATTCGGATACTCCTCATCATAAAGTATCAAAATTTTGCGTTTGAACGTCAACACCTCGGTCAGCCTGTATACTCTAAAAAAAAACAGTATAGGTTTTGTAATTTGGCTACGGATCCCTAAAATTCCCATTATTTCTAAGTGAACGCTTAAGTACCTACACAACAAGTCATAGCTTTTTGTATAGTTTCGCGTTGTTCAAAAGCTCAGGGTACTTACTGCCTCACCTGGCTTTACTGTCCACTGGACTGTAAAACTTATGCTCTTTTGTGTTTTTTATGAACATAACTTTTCAGAACGTGTAACGGAAACTAATAGATATACTTTATTATACCTGAAGACATAAAGACATTGCCACTCTTTGAAAAAATGTAGAATACTGGTGAATTAATCTCTTCCAGACGCTAGTTGGAGAAAAATATTGAATAGAGAACCGAGAAAAGTCAATATAGTAAACTTATGTATGTACTCATGTATTATACAGCATATCTTGTACAAAAATCTAATCCATCGTTGATACATATATAAATAATATCGTATCTCTATACATCTATATCACCATCACCATATGAGCTGGAAGATGCCCACTGCTAGACAAAGGCCTCCCCCGAAGACCTCCAGAACTGCCGGTCCCCCTCATCCAGCGGCTTCCAGCGACCTTCACAAGATCATCGGTCATATTGTAGGGAGCGCGGTTCCTTTGTGTTCGCGAACATCTATATAAATATTAATTATCCAATTTATATAAGCTCATAACTTCAAAACGGCTGCACTAATTTGCCTGATACTTTTTGTCGTCACTCCAATAGTTAGATCAAGGTGTGTATGGAAGCAAATGTTTAAAACTTGTGAGGAAAAGTGATAAATTTAGGTGATAAAAACTCCAAATACAAAGCGAATGATTAAGTGAGGTAGAAGTTAGTAAGAATCTTCAAAAACGTCGACGTCGACGTTTAGTCGTTAAGGTTCTTAAAAATTTTAGTAATAAATGTAATTATATCATATCAAATTCTCTTCGGTTGAATTTCCGCATACAACGTTATTTTTTGCGTGTTAGAGTAGGTAGTTTAGATTTCCAATTTATTTCGGTAGATGGCGGTAAAATCGAGTTTATATTTTCCTCTCGATTTTGATGAAACTTATTGTAGGTATTTAAGCAGGTCTCTGAGAACTTTGCCCTGACTTGCTTTATACAATATATCACACTATTATTATAAACGCGAAAATTTGGAGTGTGTGAGTGTATATGTTTGTTACTTCTTCACGTCTAAACGGCTGGAGCGATTTTAATAAAATTTGGTATGGAGTTAGCTGACACCCTGGATTAACACAGGCTATAGTTAATAAAGTTTAACGCAGGTAAAACCGCGGGGCACAGCTAGTACAAAATACGTGCAAACAGAGGAGCGATGCATAATTATGGTACATAGTTTAACCCGTAATCGGTATATAATATGTCCATATTTCATTTATTATCTAACTCTTATTACAATATAATAGATTTTAGAATGAGGTGGTAACTATGATACGTCCGATGCAAGATTAAGAGAAGATTACTGAAGAACATATAGAAGTATGTTTCTGCATAATGATAAATTATGCCAAAAATACAAATGTCTGCAATGACTACCAAATTCTGCACAGCACAGTGTACAAATATAAAATGTTTATCCACAACCTTTTTAACATTAATTTTATTCAAATAAACGAATTGATTGAGTATTTAGGAGTTAAATCTACTCATGGAACTAAAAAACCAGTTTGCATATAACTCGAAAAAAAATTCAATTTTCATATAAATCAATATATCTCTGTATGAAGAGTTCTCGAGTGGCGACCACGAACCGGAAGACGCAGCGTGGGCTGGCCCCCTACAAGATGGACCGATGATCTTAAGCGGGTCGCTGGAAACTGCTGGATGCGAATAGCGCAAGACCGGCACTTGTGGAGATCTTTGGGGGAGGCCTTTGTCCAGCAGTGGACGTCTTTCGGCTGGTATGATGATGATGAAGAGTTTAATTTATTTATCATAACACGCTAACTAATGTCTACAAATATAGCTTTGGGGTGTTACAACCGAAGTCGATTACGAATAACTATGTTTGATTTAATGCTATCTTCTCCTTCTTCCCTTGCCATATCCCATTTCTATTGTAGCCGGATAAGAGCTACCAGAATTAATCGAGCGGCTGCCATTACTTGAGGTAATGGCAGCCGCTCGATTAGATCGATAGGGAACTAGTAACTATAATGTTTAACCAAGTGCCAAGGACTCCTATGTCCAGCAGTATATATGGCCTTTGCGTCTGTTACAGACTAGCGGCCCGGTACGTGCTTCGCTACGTATAAGGCATAGTAATAAAAAAATGATTAATAAGTTCTATATTCAAACAAAAAAATATTTTAAATTGCTCAAAGATGTTGATTTTACACTTTTCAAGACTTTTTTTAAATTTTCTCTACGTACACCTTCCCTGGACTTCCACGAATAATTCAAGACCAAAATTAGCCAAATCGGTAAAGGCGTTGTTGAGTTATAACATTACAACGAAAAGTGGCATTGATTTTTATATATATAGATTTATAGAAAACACCCAGACCAAGACAAATAGACATGTTCATGAACAGAAATATTTGTCTTGTGCGAGGATTGAACCCGCAACCTTTGTATAAGAAGGTTCACTACCAACTGACTCACTGCTCTTGTCAACATCATCGTATTTGATGTAGGTATCACACTAATATTAAAAAAGTTGAAAGTTTGTGCGTGTGAGAGTGTGTATGTTTGTTACTTCTTCACATCTAAACGACTGGAGTGATTTTAATAAAATTTGTTATGGAGTTAGCTGACACTCTGGATTAACACAAAGTCTATAATTTATAAAGATTAACGCGAGTAAGACCGCGGGGCACAGCTAGTTCCAAATAAAAATAAAACTCGTATGTTCGGAGACACACAGTTTATTTTTACGCTATTGTTACGACTCTTACTTTATTTAAAGGATCTGTTAGCTACAAATAAGTTATAAATTTTATAACAAGCTACCTACCATTATATTGCTCGAGGGATTTACAAGAAGCGACCTTATAAATTTTATTCTTTTACCATAAAAGCAAGGAGATTCAACTTATGTTGACGCTCTAGGGAATTCCAATTTTTGTGACGCTCTAACTTTTGGGCAGCAATTTATGTTTATAAAGGTTTTGGGAAATTTGAACAGGTTCTAATGTGCGAGAAGGAATAACTTATGTGTAATCAAAATTAATAAATTGATACTTCATCATCTTTCAATATTTATGTATTAACTAGCTATGCCCCGCGCCGCGGTTTCACCCGCGTTAAAGTAGTGTTGGCGTAAAGGAGTAACAAACATACATCTTTACTCACAAACTTTCGAATTTATAATATTAGTAGATTGTGTACCTCTTGCGGCTTTGGCAGTGCACGCCGGAATGATAGATTTTTTCCTACTTACTTGACACTTATCGTCATATTTTGGACAATTCACACAATATCTTTATAAATTGTAGCCTATGCATTATTCTGATGTATCAGCTATGTTAAAAATTTCATTAAAATCCATTCAGTAGTTTTTACGTGAAAGAGTAACAAACATCCATCCATTCTTACAAACTTTCACGTTTATAATATTAGTAGGATTATGTTAGAATTTTAAACTTCGTGTTAAACATACAATACAATATTATTTCTTGTACACCAAATAAATTACATAAGTAGAAAATAAATAGTAGCATAATAATGTACAAAAGGCGGTCTTATTGCTAGCTGCGATTTCTGACAGACAACCTTAGGATGGACAAGAGTTGTATGAAATGAAAAGGGTAAAAGGTGTAACATATTTATACATTATTTGGAAGCAACAAAACTGCAAAGGTACGAGCCCTAAGAATTTTATAGGAACTTTAGAGGCGCTCTCACTGACCCGTAAGAGATCGGAGAGGTTAAACACCTAGGCACGCGGTCAGTCTATAGATAGGTGTAGACCAAAGTGCTGTGGTCGTTAGACACCAGCTGTTAAGTCATGTCAGAGGCCTACTGGGCGGCTTGAATTACTCTGACACTCAGACAACCGATATGTGTACCTAAATATCTATGTTACTAGAAATAATAATGTGTACAACTATATTACTACAAACATGTTCTGACTATATACAAGCGCTTTTTTAAAGTCTACGTGAATAAGAACCTTTTTTATTTATTTATTTTACAAAGGTATCCACTGCCCATTCGATAAGTAAAGTAAGGTTAGGAATATTGAGGTACTAGTAGCGCCCCGTGGTTTCACATTCGCATTATACTTTATAAATTATACCCTAAGTGTTATTAGGATAAATAAGCTATATTACTACAAAAATTTCAGCAGAATTGGCTCGCTACTTTTGTGTGAAAGACTAACAAACGTCGTCATTCTGTCTGTCGATGACATTCTGATATTCGTCACCACACAGCGAAAAATAGCAGACTGCTATACGGCTAATAAAATCAAAACACAACATTTAGAGTAAATATTTGTCGTCAAAACATCGTTGTTATTGTGGTCTCCAAATACATATGTAATGTGTTTTGATTGCTTATATTTTACTAGCTGTGCCCCGCGGTTTTACCTACGTTAAATTTTATATATCATCAAAGCTCATCCCCCGTAGGAGATAGCGTGATAATATGTACTATATTATATTATAGTATATATTAGCCCGGACAAACAGACAAAAATTCTAAAAACTATATTTGTGGTTTCGATATCAATTGTAGATCACGCCCCAAGAATCCTTTTTAAAAAATATGTACAGTTTTGACTTTCCTACGATTTTATTATATGTATAGATAGATGTAGTCACCTACAAAAAAAATATCATTGTATTTTTGTAATGTAATTCTAACGAAAAGGTTACGTATATTTAGTTCTGCCAATTTAATTTGGAATCGCGTAATACTGAGAGCAAATAAACGTGGACCAAACTGTTAAAAAAACAAAACACAACATTTAGAGTAAATATTTGTCGTCAAAAACATCTTTGTTATTATGGTCTCCAAAAACATATGTAATGTGTTTTGATTGCTTATATTTTATGTAGTCACCTACTAAAAAAAATATCATTGTATTTTTCTAATGTAGTTCTAACGAAAAGGTAACGTATATTTAGTTCTGTCAATTTAATTTGGAATTGCGCAATACTGAGAGTAAATAAACGTTGACCAAACTGTTCGCTTCAGACAAGCAATTTTATTCGTTGATAGCTCTAAATATGCCGTCCTTTTCATATATATCTAATTGAACATTGAACATTTAAAATAATTGATTCGCATTACATTTTTTAAAATAGAAATAACACTGACTGACAACAGTCGCTTTGGTTTTCAGTTCGAATCAAAACTGCCTACAAAATACATATATAAGCTGGATCGATGCCGTAATACAATTAAATTTACGGTTTCCTAGTTTTGTGTATAAATTTACGCTTTGCGTTGAAAAAAAATATCATTGTATTTTTCTAATGTAGTTCATAACGAAAAGGTTACATATATTTAGTTTTCTGACAATTTAATTTGGAATCGCGTAATACTGAGAGTTAAACGTGGACCAAACTGTTCGCTCCAGACTAGCAATTTTATTCGTTGATAGCTCTAAATACGCCGTCCTTTTCATATATATGTAATTTAACATTGAACATTTACAATAATTGATTCGCATTGCCAGCATTGTATTACATTTTTTTTAATAGAAATAACACTGATTGACAACATTCGCTTTGGTTTTTATTTCGAATCAAAACTACCTACAATATACATATATAAGGTGGATGGATCCCGTAATACAATTAAATTTATGGTTTCCTAGTTTTGTGTATAAATTTAGATACGCTTTGCGTCGAAAATGATAATGATAAAAATTATAATAAACTATAAAAACAATCTTGAATTAAGTTAATTCTAACATCGCCATATTGCGTTATTGTTGCACAATATGACTGATCCGATAACTAATTATGTTTAAACGAAAGCAGAGTGTCGGCTAAAAATTAAATACTTTAGTATCTACTAAACATTGTATATATGGCATATACAATGCCCACTTGATCATCATCATCATATCTGCCGGAAGACGTCCACTGCTGGACAAAGGCCTCCCCCAAAGATCTCCACAATTGCCGATCTTGCGCTATCCGCATCCACTTGATAATAGTAGTAAATATTTAATTCTTTAAAATTATTTTTTTCATTGTACCTAACTGAATAATGTATTCGCAAGTCAAAATGTTTACATAAATACATCCTATTTTCCACTTCATCCCCCAGTAAATACTAAATAAAGTTTACCCTTATAACATTCAAATAATCCTAGATTGGATTGGAAGTAAAATATAAATCGCATTTGGCAGCTAGAGTAATCACACTATAGAACCACGAGCCGCTAAAATGATTTATATAAAATAAATATATATATGCGCATCCCCATGGTTCTTGGGCAGCAAACAAGCTTGTCACTGATGACAAGCGGGTACTGTAGCCTACGACGTACGCAGCATTGCTAACGTGCTGCCGATCGCCCAGCCTAACGAGCACTGACGAACTTAATAAAGATGTCATCATAATATAGGCATAAAAGCTGAGCCCGGTGCATTCTGTAAGGCTCGGTCCTGAACCGGTTATATCATGTGGTACTTCTGCTGCAGTCATCACAACTTTTTCTTTAAAATGGGACTAGTCCCTCTCTCTTACCCACCACTGCTACTCCTGTAAGGTAGGATCACCAGGGGCACACAATGAAACGACACTGAGCGCTGAGGCTCAGGCATGTCCCGAGGAATCGCTTTAACTGTCATCGATCCCGCAACAATTTTAATAAGAAAGAAACAAGGAAGAGTTAGAAATAATAGTTCCACTTCTCTACAGAGCAAAATGGGAGACAAAATGATATAACGAGGCTGGAGCCTCATAAAACGAGAGAATTGCAAGTAGAGAAGCCAGCTGACAAAGCACCGAGGGTAAATTTTAAGGGTCCTAAGTGAGCTGTTATATTTGATTTCGCAACCATTTCTTTACTCGTAGTAAAACCATTTATATTATATTATTTCAAAATAATACCAACAAGATGTTTACAGCAGTTTAGCAGAGATTCATTGTTGACACATAGAAAGGATTTTTTGATATGGGAATATCCATCTAGTGTACACGTTTAAAAATAATCTTTTATTATTGGAGAACAGTTGAAAACTAAATCTTATTTTTATATATGTCTACTAATAATATGGTCCCGGGTAAGACCTTAAACTGCCTCTATCGGGGGCTCTAGAATCGAGGGATTCATCAGAGGCCCACGATAGAATAGTTACTATCAGTACAGGATAGTAACTTAGCGGCGGCGGAAGAGTAGGCATAATTATGCATACCAACGGCGGCGCTCGCAGGCCGAGTTAGCTGGCTTACTGTACGCTCACCGAGATGCAGGGGACGAGCACAAGTGAGCTATTTAATCCAAACGAGGGAGCATACCTGAAACAAAACCCCGATCCAAAGTGTTATCCGACCCGTGATGAGGGATCCATGGCCAGAGGGCAGTCTGGTCGATAACGGAGGGTGTCTATGTTGGTGGTCATAGGACACAGTATGGATCCGTCTTACCCCCGTATAGGGCTCTGCGAGGGTGGACCGTTTAGTCCCTAATACTCGTGGGAACGCAAAGGAGATAAGAAATTTCGCCATCCGTCACGTCTCGTTACCCGGAGAGGCGAAAAGTGGCCAACGGAGAGCCGTTTTGCTACGTTGAATGTAGAAGGAGGAATAGAAGGTAAGTTGGATGAAGTATGTCAGCTGATGAGTGAAAAACGTGTTGTGTGTGAATGAGACGAAGCGGAAAGGATGTGATACTACAAAACACGGACTATACAAGACGTATTGGTCTGGAGTACCGAATACCACCAGAGCTTGCCAAGGTGTGGTTCTCATTCTTCACAAGTATGTCTGAATGTGTGACTGAGTTCGAAAGCGTAAATGCAAGAATTATTTGGTTGAGAATGAAAGTCGGTATGACCCGTATCTTCCTAGTAGGGGTGTACGCTCCTGTAGATATGCGTGCAGTTGTGTCACAGCGAGAACAAGAGGAAAGAAAGGCATTCTGGGAGACCCTGAGAGATGTGTTACGAATAAGTCAGTATAATAAAAGAGTAATAATGTTAGGTGATTTTAATGGTTGGGTTGGGGTAAAGCGTGATGGTTTTGAAAGAGTACTAAGTCAATTCGGTGATGAGAGTGAGAATGAGAATGGGAACAGTCTGCTTGAGATATATCTGGAACGGGGTCTTTGTATTACAAATACTACGTTTGAACATAAAAGAATCCATACGTTTACCCGGGAGAGAAAAAAATGTGAGAAAGAGTATGATTGACTTTGTGATTGTAGATGAAAGATTGAGAAAGAATGTTCTAGACACAATAGTCTATCGTGGGACCGCAATCCATACAGACCACTTTCTGGTGATGAGCCGAATAAGTGGTCTGTTCAAAGGATATCGCCACCGAATCCCTGAGACTAAGAGTGTAGTAGAGAGAATAAAAGTAGAGAACCTACAAGAGGCAAAAGTGGCAGATGAGTACAAAAGTAAGTTGATTGATAAGTTTAAGGGATCTGAAGACATAAGAGAAATAGAAGAGCTATGGAAGTCAGCAACGAAGGTGTGGTGAGTGTAGCTAGTGAAGTATGTGGTGTAATAAAGAGGAGAAGAGGAAGAAAGATGAAGAATATTTGGTGGGATAAAAGTGTACAAAAACTTGTTTGCGAAAAGAAGAAAGCGTGGTTAGATTGGCTAGCCACAAAAACAAACTAACGAATGCATAAGGCGACGAATGAAGATATAGAAAGAGCCTGGAATGACTATAAAAGGATGAAAGGAATAGTAGTGAACGAAAAGAAAAATGAACAAAAGGATAATTTTGATAAAAGGTTGTCTATGGATTTTCAGACGAACATTAAGTTTTCTGGAAATCCGTTAGATCAGTAAGAGGCATAACCCAAACCTCAGAACTGAATTCCATCCGAGACCAAGATCGACATATAGTGAAAGGGGAAGAATGCGTGTTGAAACGTTGGAAGGAGTATTTTGAAAGTTTGTATGATAGAAGTGTAACAGAGAGTGAACGTAGTTCATTAGGTATAGACAAAAATAATTGTAAGGATGAAATTGGTATGGATGAGATTGTGAAAGCTATTAAGAGTATGAAATCGGGTAAACCACCAGGGTATGACAGGATAACTTCCGAGATGCTGAAGGCTGGACATGGCGTCATAGCGAGTCAGCTGTGCAGCCTTTTCAATTTGTGCAATAACACCGGCCAAGTGCCAAGTGATTGGTGCAAGGCTGTCATCGTACCTCTTTACAAAGGAAAAGGCTCACGGCAAGACTGTAAAAACTATAGGAGTATTAGTCTGCTTAGGGTCGTTGGTAAGTTGTATGCGAAAGTATTGGTTGAAAGAGTTGTGAAAGAAACCGATACAAAAATATGGGATGCACAGGCGGGTTTTAGAAAAGGAATGGGATGCACGGATTAGGTCTTTTCTCTACGAAGCATAGTAGAGAAGTTTTTGGGCAAAATCCAAAAGGTCTGCTGTGCCTTCGTAGACTTAGAAAAGGCCTACGATAGAGTGTTGAGGAATGAGATTTGGTCGGTACTGTCCATGTATGGGTTGGACGACAACCTTGTTGAAGCACTGAAATCTCTTTATAGGGATTCCAGAGCTTGCGTGAGGATTAATGGGTCATACACTGAGTGGTTTAGCATCCAAAAGGGTGTTAGACAGGAATGTGTAGCGTCACCGTGGTTGTTTAACATAGGTTAAACACTTTCTTTCAAATCTTTTAAACAGCTATGCATGAATAGTCATGCATAGCTGTTTAAAAGATTTGAAAGAAAGTGAATGCGGTGTAAGGATGAATGAGTTACTCATCAAATGTCTGCTTTACGCTGATGATCAAGTTCTACTTGCATCATCGGCGGACGAGTCGCAGGTGATGGTAACAAATATGCATGAAGCTTTTGAAAGGAAAGGGATGAAAATGAATGTTGGTAAGACGAAAGTAATGGTATTTGAGAGGGATGAATACACGACAGCATGTGATATTGTGATTGGAGGAGAGAAAGTCGAACAGGTGAAAGAGTTTGTATATTTGGGAACTTTGTTTATGAGAGATGGGAAATATGAAAAAAGATATTGTTAGAAGAGTAAATGCGGGGAACAGAGTGAATGGGGCACTACACGCCTTTATGAGTAGCCGGCAAGTCTCAAAGAAGGCTCGACTGGCCGTGCGCGATGGAATGTTAGTGCCAACTTTAATGTATGGAAGTGAAAGTTGGGTATGGCAGAAAAATATGAGAGTAAAATAAATGCAGTGGAAATGAGAGCTCTGAGAAGTATGTGTGGTGTGACTTTGAGAGACAGAATTCAAAATACTGATGTAAGAGAGCGTTGTGGTGTTAAAGAGGATGTAGTCACAAAGTTTGAAAAAGGTATGCTGAGATGGTTTGGCCATTTAGAAAGGATGATTGAAAGAAGATTGACAAAAGAAGTATACCTGGCCTGTGTGAATGGTACAACCGGAAGGGGAAGACCTCGTAGAACATTCTCTGATCAAATCGGAGACGTACTTAAGAAAGGTCAGGTCAGAAGTGCCCTGAACCGGCGAGCATGTTTGAAGAAGATAATGTCAGTAAACGAAGCGAAAGAGGTATGCAAGGATCGTGACAAATGGAAATCCGTTGTCTCTGCCTACCCCTCTGGGAAACAGGCGTGAGTCTATGTATGTATGTATGTGTATACTTATAAGTCGGCAAACAAGTATAGTCTCCCGTCTTTGATGAGATTTAGCGATATTACTCACATCCAGGACTATAAAATTAGCATTATAATGCTAATTACCTGGAGAGCTGTCGGTACTTGTTTAGTCGAGCTCCTCATAGAGCGCAATTACGTTATGCTCTACTTCGATTAATTTTCACTACCGATTAACGCTTCCCAGGTTACTAGAGCCAAAACCTTTTTTTTTTAAGGGAAATCCATCAAGAATACCCGCCGCTTTGGGTGAAAGAATAAATTATGTCTGACTCTAATAGACTAAACCCCACGGTGGCGTTCTTCCACCCGTTTGAAAGAGGACCGGTAACCCGAATCAATTTGTTTGCCTCAAAATTCTGGGCATAACCAGAAAGTGCTGCAGATCTCACCGATGATCCCACTCAAGACACCCCCTCAGAAGGTCAGCGACGCCGGCACCTACTCTTCGCACTTTTTAGTCACACCTTAAGGTGTGCCTAAAAGCATACGCGATACCCCGCCTGTCTTAAGACATAAGATATACGTATAATTGGTCTACATATGTCGTAGACCAATTATACGCCCGAGACTAACGCCAATGCCTACAGACGCAGTAGCTTCCAACCAATATCTAAATATGTACAAACGCGTGTATGTATAAACATTTTATTCTAGGAATCCTCTTTTTTATTACGTTCTGTGTAGCATTTTCCCTCATTTCTACATATCCCGCGGGGAATATAAAAATATTATCGGCAGCAATAACGTCGGAATCCTGAGAGGATTCCCGCTTTTAAAGGAGTATAAATAATATTACTGGCAACCCTCCCAGTCCCTTTGCGACCCGTGATTTGTGCCGCGGTTGATAATACATAAAATTATAAAGTTATAACTCAATTGGAGATCTTGTGATTGCCGAAAAGTTTTTGGTCGACCGCTGGGAGGTTGTAAACTTGTTTAACTTCTAAATTCGTTTTTAACCTTTTCATTTAAATTATATTTTTAATCGACTATCAAAAACAGGGTTGTGCTTCTAACAGTATATGTGCATAAACTTTATTAATTTGAAGATTTTTACAATTTGTTTTTAAAATTTTATACAAAATGTAATTAAATTTAGATAACTGATAAAATTTGATTCTGAGATCTTCGCTGAGAAATTACAAAACTAAATCCTGTCAGTTATCTAAATATAATTACACTCTAAATAAATATGTCAAAACTATGGTGCCTTTTAAAAGGTAAAGGTTAAAGGCCCCATCAGTCTGTCAATTAAGTTATAGTGGAGAAAGTCAAGCGAATACGAGGGTAAAAGTTCTAGTACTATAATGAATCACCAAAATTCAATTTCCTATCACTTTCATGTCATAACATCCGGCATCTGTGTTCGAAAGATAACTGTGCGTGCTTCCAGAATCGATGTGGGGATCATCTTGTCTTAGTGACTTGTCTGCTTATTGATTGTGTCCTTGAATATAATTGACTCGCCTCAATAAATGAATAGATTAATTTAGGTACTTGCAGCCGAGTTCTTTGTAATATAAACAGAATCTATGGATACAATCTCCTCTTAATCCTTACTACGGAAGACGCAGCGTTGGCAGCGCAGGACCAGCCAGGTCCGGCCTTTGCATTTTATGGCCATTGCCGGGTCATAAAATGCAAAGGCCGGACTGACTATATAAGGCCTGAAATTTTGCCCTAAAAGACGGACATATTTTTTTTATTGCCAAACATAATGTTTTTACAGCTGGGCTGTTGAAAAAAGTATTTTTTTATTTATTTATTTGATGCACAAAACACATTACAATCACAATATAAACACCTTAAAGCTAAACATTTTGATCTAGATTGTAACATAACACTATATGCATACTGCGACACCACTATTACTAAACTATGAAAAGCTCATAATATTTAAAACGTACAAGAATATTATGACGTTTGTCGACACCAGTTGCTCTTAACAAAAAAATAACAAAAGATATATAAATATATACACGTGAAGAAGTAACAAACATAGACACTAACACCTGCGCAAACTTTCGCCTTTATAATATTACTGTGATAATATTCTATGCTAGTTGACATGGTGACACGATTGACCCATTGTCCCACTCAAGGGTTGTTATTGTACACCTAAACTGCGTTCGTACGTAATTTGTTCATAAACTTGTTACTCACTTAACACATTTGATCGACAAATCCCGACTGTGATTATTGCGCACTCGGGAGGAGGCAAATCATCACGCTAATACTAATTTGTTTGACTTCCCTTCGCAGTATTTCTACTTTAACGTGTTTTGATTCCAAGAAAATTAAGTTCGTTAAGTTATTTATACATCTCAGAGACGGTTTAGGGTCGGGGGATCGGAGCTTTAAATGAACTAACCTAAACGTTAGAAAACCCTAACTCCTACTATAATTACATCATTTTGGCAAAGAGTTGATAGTGTTACACAGCTGGACCGATATTAACCAAATACAGCTAAGAACCACCGCAAGGAAAATGGCTTTCAAATTAAAAAAACCGCATTAAAATCGGTTCATCCGTTTGAGAGTTACGATGTCACGAGAGACACACACACACACATATAGACATTACCATCGAACTTATAACACCCCTCTTTTTGCGTCGGGGGTTAAAAAGAATCATATGGAGTGACTCCGTCCATTCGTCACCACGGTAAATTTCAATTACTTGCAATACTTTTGATTGAAATTATTTCAAACCAGTTTATATATAACCTCGTAAAGTATCCAGTTTTCAATGCCCAGTTATATTTTATTACACGCCGAAAACAGGCTGGGAAGTTCAATTTACGGGTTAGAATTTGAACGAGGTATAATATGTAATAGGCTAACTATACTCAAAAATCTTACAGTGCCCTCAGAGTTCAATTTAATAATGCGTTCAGTATGCTGATGGGGCTGCGGCGATTCTGAAGTGCATCAGGGATGTTTGCTGAGCATCGCGTACATTGTTTCTACGCTACGATGCGTAAGCGATGCGCATCTCTGGTGCGCAGAATACGTGGCAGCACCAACAGCATCCTTCGCATGATCGCTAGTCGGCTAGACTGTATTTACGTCAATCATTGCTGCGCCATTTCGCATGGAATGACGCAGCAGTGAATGGTAAATTTGTTAACTTTGTTACATATTTAAAAAATACTTATTACTAACACTAGTTTATAAGAAAATTGTTACTAACTTATTGGATACTAATTTGGTCTGAAAATAAAGTCTTATTATTATTATGTTATATGAACAGCATTGGAGAGGGTATATCTACATACCATATTATATTATATAAGCAAAAGTATGGGTATAGATAGAGAAATGTATGTTTTTTTATATTTTGTAATGCATAAATTTAAAAAAATACTTAACATCGGGTACATCTACATACCATATTATATACAACATGTAACGTAATTAACGCACACCCTCAGACACCTCAATTAGAATATTATGTTGTAATCATAACACATACCCTGATTTTTTAATTTAACATGTACATGAATTGTTGTTTACTAAATTAATTTCTTGGAATAAAGTTTATTTTTCTTTATTTTGTATTGAATGGACTTTGTATGAATACTAATAAAACTGCGATTTTAAAAGTCTTATTACTTTGACTTACGGTCCATTTCAATTTGTTTTGACTGTACAGGGTTAATATGACAATGATTTCCGTAATTTCAATTATTTTTGAAATAAAAAATTACCTATTGGTACTAAAAATGATATCAATCGATTCAGTAAACGATTCTGAACAACCTATTTTTAGGATGTGCGGTAATTAAGTTACATATTGTATATAAGCAAAAGTATGGGTATAGATAGAGAAATTATGTTTTTTTTTTGTATTTTGTAATCCATAAAGTCCTAAAATACTAAACAGATTAACAACAAAGCTACATTATCAGCGAAGAACAAGGGCAAATTATCTTTCCATCTATCTTCCTGTCCAAAGTTATTAGCTTAATTGATGTTATATTGCTATTTATTGTAAAGCTAAATTTAGAAAAATAACAATTTTAAATGTAATTCTAATATTGACTGCACGTGTGGCGCAGTGGTTAAGACAGTCGCCTCGCCGCTTCGTGTCCCGGGTTTGATTCCCGCGCAGGACAACTATTTTTGTGACCAATAAATAATTGTTCTGAGTCGGGATGTACTTTGTTTCCGTTAATTATATGTTTGTAAAGTACCCCGCGACATAGGGATTTTCCTAGTGCGGGCGTTGTCTGTTTAAAACATCAATATTTTTATCATGATAAATATTTTACTAATTTTGGATAATTTCCACTTAGTTGACAAGCGATTTGGTTAAATTAATGGCAAATAATGTTAAATGGGTGTGATGACAAGAGGTAGCTTATGATTAACGTAATTTTTATGTTGATGACTATTGACAGTTCGATCAATAGAAGCGCTTACGATTACACCAAGCTTTTTGTTTTTAAATACCAATTTAATACATCCAATGCCAAAATGCAAAACTTTTAGAGTACGATTCCATCTCGCATGGCTATCATCATATTTATTTGTGTAGTCTATTGGTACCCTAGAAATCGACACTATTAGCATGTACGAAATACAGGAAAACTATATTTTAGTGAGCGTTAAGAACTTACGTATCTTATACAGAAAATAGGCCCAGCTATGAGGGCCTATTTTCTGTGATGCTCTCACCAGTCCGTAAACGATAGGCGAGGTCAATTAACTAGGTCCGCGGTCAGTCCATAGATGGGTGACCGCCTCTCCGGGCGCCTCTGAGCGTCTCCGTGTTTCGGAGAGCACGTTAAGCTGTCGGTTTCGGTTGTAGTCATTAGACAACAGTCGTTAAGCCATGGCCGAGGCCTACTGGGTGGCTTGAACAACTCTAACACTAACTTTGTTTCGCTGGGTCTTCTCAGTTGGGGCGCATTGGATCCGGTGGTAGCATTAAAGTGCGACCGTCGTTATTAACACAAGGTCCGTCATAATAATATCACCTTTATATAGACAGAACCATTGACAATATATATTACAAATATTAGACTTAAACTAGATAATTAAACTTAAACATAATCTCTTGACAATAACTTGATACGAGCTAGCTAAATATCATTGCTGTTATAAAATAAATTTTATTAATGTTTTAATACTATCAATACAATGTGTACCTAAATATCAATGTTACTAGAAATAATAATGTATACAACTATAATACTACAAACATGTTCTGACTATTTAGGTACAAGCGCTTTTTTAAAGTCTACGTGAATAAAAACCTTTTTATTTTTTATTTTATTTTAAGGTAACCACTGCCCATTTGATAAGCTAGCAAGTATACCCAAAAGCTGTAAATCAAATACTATTATTAACTTAACTTCAGTTTATAACCACGACATTGACAATAACTCATAAAAATTCCGTCACAGCAAAATCCCATAAAATCGCAGTGCGTTATCGGAGAGTCGCTGATAACTGATAAGCTTAGACAACACTAATCACTCGAGGCCATTAGTGAAACAACCTCGTCATTTTGTATGACTATTTTTATAGCGAATGCGCAGTTTTCCGGAGTTTTGTTTGGTTTAATATTCCGCAGGAAAAATAAAATTATATGCCTTTAGGAAACTACTCTTCTATTTTAATAATACGTTAAATAATTATGTAAACTAGTAATATTAAATAGCCGTAAGTTTGTATGTTAGTATGTTAACTAACGAAAATAAATTGTATTGTCTGAAATTTGGAACAAAGATAGAGAACTTGCACGATCACACTTCAGCAATGAGTATAACCGAGCTGAATTTTAGTGGACAGGTTACATTATTATCAAAAATACTATAAATACAACTATTTCAGAAATGTTACTAGAAAGTCATAAATAATAATATCCTGGGGCATTATTCACACACGGCCGTCTGATCTCAAACAAAGCAGAGCTTGTACTATGAAAACCAGATAACTGATTCTTTAGTTTTTACACACAGACTCAGGACAAACAGACATGTTCAAGCACACAAATATCTGTGCTGGGTGGGAATCGAACCGACCTGCAGCATGAAAGACAAGCATTTACCAACCAAGCCAACAGTTATAGAACAGATGCTTTAAGTTATTTTTAATTTAACGAGAAAGTTTAAGCTGAGGGCACTTTATTATCCGTCACAGACACTTAAATTAATGGCATCTGTCAACTACAGTGGCATATTATAACTAAACAGATTGCTTGGTAACGTAACATATGCTTTACTACGTCAAGTTGTGAATTTGATTCATAGGTACTGACTATTTTGCTTTCGTTACTACGATAAGTCCTTGTAATAAATAGAAGCTCTGAAAGCACCTACCCAGCCGGAACACTAAATTCATAATTTCCCAGATTTGAGTAAAGATTTGCGGAAATTGTTTTCAAACTAAAATTGTATAATCCTACTAGTATACAAAACCTATTACTATTATTTTTCTTGTATTAACCCCGACACAACAATTAATCAATAGTTTTTGTAATAAAAAGAAAGGACCTTTAATTTATTTATTTTACGAAAAACTGCCTCAGGGCAATACAATTAACCAAGCCATCTCGCAAAACGTCAGGTACACTGACAATAATGTTCCAAATGTAACTAAAATTATCATAGTAGGTACTGCTTATAACAATTTTTTCACAAATTGCTGGAAAGCTTTTTCTACTTTCATATTAACTACAATATTCTCTTGTACGATAACTATATCAGATATTGTTACAAAGCATCAAATAAGACCATTTCTTTCTTTCAACAAGAATAATTTTTGAAGTTTTGATTTATTATTACTAGTAAAGTACCTCACCATTCTTACGTATCCTTAAAATTGTAACAGTTTTCGATAAACTACAAACCTCACCAACGTTGGTTCGTCTTTCACAGGATTATATCTTTGTAAGGATCTTTGACTTGCCTGTTAGGTTGTGGGTTCGATCCCCATACAGCGCCAATCTTTTTATGATGATCGCGATAATTATTCTGTGTCTGGCTGTAATTTATCTATAACATGTATATATTTAGAAATCTCTTAGGCCTTAAACAATCTCGCACTCGTAAAGTTATTGGCCGCTGATTAATAAATTTTGTACGAGATATAATTTTTTTTTTTTTAAATTACCTTGTATTTTTGTATTTTATTTATATCTTGGAATGTGTGTACGTTAGTCCGCTAACTATGCCAAGTCTACTTAATATAATTAATTTTATAGTAAAGCTTGTATTTTCTTTGTAAGTGATTATTTCTTGCAAACCTTTTGAGAAAATAAATGTCTTAAACTTAATGACGAGTTCAAATAGTTACACGATTATATACTACTAGCAGTGCCTGCGGACTTCGTTCCGCGTTATTAATATTTTTGTCCCTACTAGTTTGTCCCGTGTAATACCTACGGTTAAAAGTTCAGGATAAATAAAAATTATGATAAGTAATGGAATCAGGCGTCACTTTGCGGAAATCCATGACAATCAAAATACAAAATCAATATGTAGTGTTAATTCCGCTAATTTTCATAATTCAGTTTAATCATGCCGGGATGCAATTTGCACCGCACTCCCGCCCGCAAAAATGTGCACATGCAAGAAGGACAATATAAAAAAGCAAATTACATGCGCCAGTACGATACCCAACACGTGTTTCAGTCCTCCACGGACCATTGTCAAGGGCTGCTAGCTCGTCGAGTGCTGTGCATGTTTACATTTTTGCGGGCGGGAGGGCGGTGCAAATTGCATACCGGCATGATTAAACTGACAATTAGTGGAATTAGCACTACATATTGATTTTGTATTTTGAAAAATTATGATGATGAATCATAAGCCTATGACACTCCACAATAACGTAGCTTTTATTGGTGAAATAATTTTGAAAATCGGTTTTGTAGATCCAGAGATTACTCCTTACAACGTCACAAACGTTACCTCTTTATAATATTAGTATAGATAACTACCTCAAAATTTTCAGTTATAAAAAAGATATTTCGAATTATTCCAGGGTCAAACTTACGGCGACCGGTCTAAAGTGGGAGAACCTGCAGGCCGAACACACACACCTGAAGGGGAACGAGTGCCGGGAGATGGAGCTAGTGTTTCCGCACCAGATGATCCGGTGAGCGCTCATACAAGCCCTCGCATAATTGTACTGGCCGAATGTCGGCCGCGGCGGTCTGTCTCTATGGAGATTAGCCAATTGCGCAGGACATATTATAGTGCACAAGTGTGTGAACAAAGAAACTAATGAGCACTGTCTCTTGCTTTCTTAGCCCAATCAGATCGTTCTCAGTAGGATTTCTGTCAGTTCTGATTGAGGATTCGTTTCAAAACAAAAAAACTTGAGAGGTGTCAAGGGACACCCGGATGGAACGAAGTCATTTCTTATTATTTATTATGTACAAAAAACCTGTATACACTCAACTAAAATAATCGTCGCGACACCACACTGTCCAATGCGAAATAGAAATGAAAATATCTGGCTTGCTTTCTATAAGACAGAGAGAGACAGACAGAGAAACATGCGCACGCCGCACAGCTGCAAAAAGTGTCGTGACAACTTTTCGTAAGATTTTTTCCGTCTAGCCCTCTTTCACAACGCGCGATAAGGAACTTCGTTCCAAAAAAGCGGAACCACCAGACCTATTATAATGCACAAGTGTGTGAACAAACTCAGATACAGTTGCAGTTTCTTTCCATCACTCTCATGATCAGATGGGTCGACTAGAGTCCCGACCAGAAAGAGGTCAGATAGCATTTGACTATAAGTTACCATGGTTATTCTGTTTATATCCCAAATTAATGTGTTGATCTCTTGTTATTTATTTTTAGCACCGCATCAGTGATGACGCCACCACCCTATCTCGACTTCAAGAAGATCCTGGTAAGTTTTAATGTTTATATATACACATATATACCTTCATAATACCGCTATGAGTCTATACCATGCAGTAAGTGATATCGCCTTGTTTAGTGGCATTGACAGTAGTAATTTAAAGCTTTTATAACTTGGGAGCATTTTTGTAGTCACTATGTGTATGAACGGCGATCTCAAGATCGTAATACACACTAGAAATCTATATAAATAAAAAGAGAAGTCCTGACTGACTGACTGACTCATCAACGCCCAGCCCAAACCCTCGGCCCTAGAAAGCTGAAATTTTGCACAGATGTTTTCTTTATAATGTAGACAAGGAATAAGGAAGTGTTTTACGAAATTCAACCCCTAAGGGGGTAAAACGGGGGTGCCAAGTCAGTATGAAACTTTGCCGTTTTTGAAGTTAGAGGCATGAAAGTTGGTATTTGGCCTTTCAGTTAAAAATAAAATATATGTATTTCAGGATTTTTGGAAATTTAACCCCCAAGGGCAAAAAATAGGGGATGAAAGTTTGTACGAAAAATGTCCCAATTTTTAATTTAAACGCATGAAAATAAGCATTTGGCTTTTTAGTTAAAAATAAAAAATATATATTTTAGGATTTTTGAAAATTCCACCCCGAAGGTCATAAAATAGGGGATGTAAGTTTGTATGAAAAATGCGATATTTTTGAAGTTAAACGACGAAGTCGCGGGCACCAGCTAGTGAGTTCATAAAAGTAGGGATTTAATTAAGATGTGATAGCATCGTAAATTAGATAACTACAAAGTTATCGTAGCATCGACGGTGCTACACAATTGCTACGACGTAGTACCTGTACGACGTAGCAATAGCGACAACTATTTGGAAGTATCTTGATCGACCATCGGTATATATTTGCCTTGGAGTGTGTTTACTATGTAAACATTCATACATATACGGAATTGGAAATAAAGGTGACGCGCGGTGTGTAACTATAGGTATCAATATTGCGTTTTATGTGAATATACTTATAATGTTAATTATTAGATTTATAGAACGTATGTCAAATATCATTTAAAATCTATACATATAATAAAATCGTAGGAAAGTCAAAACTGTACATTGAATATTTTTTTAAGAAGATACTTGGGGCGTGATCTACATTCGATATCGAAACCAAAAATATAGTTTTTAGAATTTTTGTCTGTTTGTCTGTATGTATGTCCGGGCTAAACTCAAAAACTACTGCATGGATTAACTTCAAATTTTGCATTAATATTACTAAGAGGTCGGGTCAACATATAGGCTACATATTATTACGCTATCACTTACGGGGGAGGAGCTGTGATCTTATCTATACATATAATAAAATCGTAGGAAAGTCAAAACTGTACATTGAATATTTTTTTAAAAGGATACTTGCGGCGTGATCTACATTCGATATCGAAACCAAAAATATAGTTTTTAGAATTTTTGTCTGTATGTATGTCCGGGCTAAACTCAAAAACTACTGCATGGATTAACTTCAAATTTTGCATTAATATTACTAAGAGGTCGGGTCAACATATAGGCTACATATTATCACGCTATCACCTACGGGGGAGGAGCTGTGATCTTATCTATTCATATTATAAAATCGTAGGAAAGCCAAAACTGTACATTGAATATTTTTTAAAAGGATACTTGGGGCGTGATCTACAATCGATATCGAAACCAAAAATATAGTTTTTAGAATTTTTGTCTGTTTGTCTGTATGTATGTCCGGGCTAAAAAACGACTGCATGGATTAACTTCAAATATTGCATTAATATTACTCAGAGATCGGGTCAACATATAGGCTACATATTATCACGCTGTCACCTACTGGGGAGGAGCTGTGATCTTATCTATACATATAATAAAATCGTAGGAAAGTCAAAACTGTACATTGAATATTTTTTTAAAAGGATACTTGTGGTGTGATCTACAATCGATATCTAAACCAAAAATATAGTTTTTAGAATTTTTGTCTGTTTGTCCGGGATACATGGAATCCGCTGAATTATAACCCCGTCGGGGTATGCAAATGTTGCTTATAGGTTACAAGTAATTTATGATATTATATGGTTTATATTTTTGTGCATTTCAGCGATGACAGAAGGCATGCTTAGAGCACGGAGGTACTATAGAGGAATCTACATTCCATCAATCACTAATAGTTTTAAGGTAAGTGCCTTACTCATAACTACATATCTATAGATTAATATATACTATTACTAACGAGATGATACTTTATAGCTAAAGTGCGAAACAAAATTAAATACTATGTGACCTCAAATGAAGACTAGAGGTCTTCATAGCTTTGAGGTCTCATAGTATTTAATTTTGTGTCGCACCTTTTTAACGTAACTACTAACATTAACATAATTTTTTTTAATTTTAATAAAATACATGTTAGTTAGTATCCAACTTACTTATCGTATGGGCAGTCGCTATCGTAAGTGATCGGTGAGTTTAGAGAACCAGGCTCGCGGTCTGTTTGTGGCACAGTCGCTGTGCCGGACTGGCAGGAGTCGGCAACAAGGGAGGGCAACCCAACCAACTGGGACATGGTGCAAAAGGCGCATCAGGCGCCAAGATAAGTCCACGGCAGGTAGGTTTAGTCGGTGCGAGTCCGACATGCCCACCCACAGACACTTTGTGCCGGTGGAATGCATAAGCATTTCCCTTGAATTACAAATATAAAAAAAAGCTCGCCGTCTATCCATAGATAAGGGACCGCCAAAGTGGTTTAATTTCTGAGCGTATTTCTGCTCACCTCGACTACCTCGTTGGCCCAGCGGCAGCATGTTTAAATAGAAAAAAGTGAATTGGGGCTTTTGTGATAAGGAAAACACCCATTATCAGTTTGAAGATTGATAATATTACAAAAAATAAAAAAAAATCAAAATCAATTTATTTGCAAAAATGTGGTGCATTACAGATGTCATAATAACAATGAGTCTCACACTCTCACTACACGCCCCAAGAGCAGGTTAAACTGACAGTCCTCCGCCTCATGGCTACTTGGTCGTGGCGTATCCCCCATACTTACGTCAATGAGTGCACAGATGGAACAGATGTGCCTGCACCCACATTAGTGGACGTGGCTGGTCTCCGTAGAGATTGGCCGCCATAAGCCAAATTGAGCCAGAAGCTGGTATAGTATCTTTGCTTTTATGAATAATGTTTTCTTTTATTTCAGAATAAAGAAGAAGAGTTATCATACCAAAGATATTCGCGACGGCAGCGACAGAAGTCCCTCATTATGGTTAATGTAGTCGACTTTTTCTTAAAAGTAAGATAAATATATCTTTTCTTTTATCTTCTTAAACTCAAACTGTTTACAGAACTCTAATTTTTAAGTATCATTAATTTGTATTAAGTTATTATATGTGACTCTCTCTCATTATGGTTAATGTAGTCGACTTTTTCTTAAAAGTAAGATAAATATATATTTTCTTTTATCTTCTTAAACTCAAACTGTTATAGAACTCTAATTTTTTAAGTATCATTAATTTGTAATAAATTATTGTATGTGACTCACTGTTCTCAAAAAATAAAAAAAGTGTAAATCCAACGCAATTTTTTTTATATCTACTTGTAATTGAAGATAAATAAAGTTAGCTATGATACTATAAATATTACCTCTATATGAAAATAGTAGGTTTGAACTGTAACAGTTTCCTTCATTTCAGCGCTGTACATCTAATCATTTTGTTAACACGAACCATCTTTTGCAGATATGTCTCGCTCTCATCTACAAAACCACAGGTTCTAGTAAGTTTAATTTGTACTGCCTTTTAATTTACGTTTTTATTCTAAAACTTTAAGACCTCTACCGGCTAAGTCGACGAACATCGATTTCTTAAATGGCGTTCAAATAAATAATAATATCCATAATAATATCCAGGGACAATGTCACACAGATCATCCTAGCCCCAAACTAAGCAAAGCTTGTACTATGGGTACCAGGCGACGATATACATACTTATATAGATAGATAAATACTTAAATACATAGAAAACATCCATGACTCAGAAACAAATATTCGTGCTCATCACACAAATATTTGCACTTACCGGGATTCGAACCCAGGACCACCAGCTTCGTAGGCAGGAGCACTACCAACTAGGCTACGGTGATCGTCAAAATATAAATAAAGGTTATAAATGACGTAATCAATCGTTAAATTGGCTTCAACGTTTACAATCGATTCCGGACCATGTATGACGTCACATGTGCTCATGGAAGCCGATTTAACGATTGAATATGTCATTTTTAACCTTTATTTATTTGAACGCCATTTAAGAAATCGATGTTCGGTGACTTAGCCGGTAGAGCCCCTCAGCTACAGTACAGTGTGTCCATAGTCCATTGGGTAGTACTTAGAGAATATGGACACAGTTCATAACTCCTTTGTTATAAGGTTTTCTAACATTTTTGTATCTCACAGCGATTCGATTATCTATGTGCCCTTCTCCATGTGATATTTGGCACATCAAAATGATTACTTTAGAACCCTTGCAAAAAAAGGCCTTAAATTAGGAGGAACAGTATCCATGGCAAGACTATAAGATGTTCAAGTTTTTGTTCCACAGCATCAGTAAATGACCCAATAGCGATCGTGTGGACGGCGGTGTTCTCATCTCTGAACTGTGGCGTGTGCCTCCTTGGCTGGTGGCGGTGTTTTGCCAATAACTACTTGCACTGGGCGGCCGCTGCCACCTGGATACTGCTCATCGCTCAAGGTACTAAAAACACAAATTATTCTAATTAGAATAATTAAATACTTTGATTGCATTTCACCCTAATACCGTTACCTAATGGTTAGGTTAGGTTACACACAGGGGCTCTACCGGCTAAAGTCGCCGAACACTCAATCATCGTATTCTTAAATGGCGTTCAATTAAATAAAGGTTAAAAATTACTTAATCAATCGTTAAACCGGCTTCCATGATCGCATGGGACGTCATAAATGGTCCGGAATTGATTTTCAACGTTGAATTTAACGATTGATCATTTTTAACCTTTATTTATTTGAACGCCATTTAAGAAATCGATGTTCGGCAGCTTTGCTGGTAGACCCAGGATCGGAGATGGGATACGACACACCATTAATTTTAGTAAAACTGCTTAGCTTACGACTTAGATGGCTACCTAGCTAACCCAGATGGTTAAATGTTTCTTCGAGATCGAGATTCGTTCTACGAGATTCAAATTTAATTAAAACATATATAATTTGCACTTCGAGATCGAGATTCGTTCTACGAGATTCAAATTTAATTAAAACATATATAACTTAACTCTTACTTACCTCAAAATGTAGACTAATTAATGTCTTGAAATATCTGCGCATTAGTTACTATTACTGTATTGTATAAAAGGCAAACCCAAATTCTTAATTTTGCTGACAATTTGTTTTTTACACACGTACGGAACTTGCTGATAGAGAGTATTTTCCCCGTATTCTGGATTTAGGTTTTCTGACTTCTTATATATTGGATAATTGAATATATTAATTGTGTAAATTTGCATGAATATGAACGGGTACTTTTAGCCAAGAAATAGCGAAGAGCGAGGGATTCTGTCCAGAAGTGTTAGGCTCACATGATGCTGATGGTGAAAATTATTTAATTATTGAGAGGAACATGTTTGCTTACTCTAGCGCCAAATTTTACAATGCGAGCAGTGGTGAGCAAGGCACTACATAATAATATGGTCACGGAGAGAGTGCATTAAAATTCCTCGAAATATGAACATAATATAATTAGAAAAGTTAATTTTTTACGAATTCGATTTATTTTGTTATTTGGTTGTTTTGCTTTTACTAATACAATAAAGGCGAAAGTTTGTGTGTGTGTATTTTTGTTACTCCCGGCTGGAGTGATTTAAATAAAATTTGGTATGGAGTTGACACCGTGGATTAACACATAGGCTATAATTTATAAAGTTTGACGCGGGTAAAACCGCGGGGCACAGCTAGTCATGTTTATAAATACGTAATTGCTCTTATTATTGTTATAGGTCTAAGCGGGATGGCAATAGGCTTCCATGAGACACAAAACCAAGTGTGGTACATGCTGTTCGTAGTGTTTGTTCCGTACGCCATGCTGCCGCTGTCGCTGTGCTGGTGCATTGTGATCGGGCTGCTGTCGTGCGTCGCGCACGTCGTCACGACCGCCCTCAAGGTCAAGGAAGGCTTGGAGGCGACCAGGACTCACACAAGGTGTTTAACTGATGTACGTTCCATGTTTAAAATTTAATACCACATAGTTACGTGATTTGTTAAAAAAAAATGTGAGCCGTCACGGGACGCCTGGCAGATGTGAAACATCGACATTATTTTGTAAAAGTAATATGCAGAAAAGAACATATTGTGATAGGAACTAAATATGTCATAATTATAAAATAAAAAGTCGATTGCGCATGCGTCACGGCATGCGTCGCCACGCCAGAAATCTATTTACGTGCGGCTATAGATGTTTCACATCAAAGTTTTTGTGTAGTTCCTAAGATTTTTATCGGATATGGACAAACCTAAGAATATTTTACAAGCTTACCCTACCAATAAAAAGAAATAAAAATCGCGTAAAGGTGATTTTCCACAAGAGTGGCTAGGCGAGGCGAGGAGAGAATTGAAATTTCTATGGCAAATTTTCAATTCTCTCCTAGTGCATCTTTGGTGGAAACAGTGTGGATTGACGAGAAAATGCGAGGCGTAAATTGAAATATTTGTTTGCGAAAAAATGAACCGCATTGTTTGCCATATAGAGTATAAATTAACTCTTGTTGTTCGTTGTGCGTGACTATTGCAAGACGAACTCAAAAAGCACTGTACCTATATCTTACTCTAATGAAGATTACGGGCGGCGCGGCGTTCACGCGCGCGTTCCTGATGGCTATTTTTTTGTAAAAACGGGCAGTGCGATTTCAATTCTCTTCTCGCCTCGTTTCGTCTCACTACTCTGGTGGAAAATCACCTTAAGACTTACATAAAAAAATACAGAGAATTGAAAACGTTCTCCTTCTTTCAGGTTTAATTTTTAAAGATTAAGAAAATCATGCCAATTATATAATGAAGTCCCCGTTCTAACTCTTACTTACTTCAAAATGTAGACTAATTAATGTTTTGAAATGTCTGCGCATTAGTTACTATTACTGTATTGTATAAAAGGCAAAGAAGAATTGCAAAACTGAAGTGGCAGTGGGCGGGGCACATAGCTCGTAGAACCGATGGCCGTTGGGGCAGAAAGGTTCTTGAGTGGCGACCACGAACCGGAAGACGCAGCGTGGGCAGGCCCCCTACAAGATGGACCGATGATCTTTTGCGGGTCGCTGGAAACAGCTGGATGCGAATAGCGCAAGACCGGCAATTGTGGAGATCTTTGGGGGAGGCCTTCGTCCAGCAGTGGACGTCTTCCGGCTGATATGATGATGATGATAAAAGGCAAACCCGAATTTTTTATTTTGCTGACAATTTGTTTTTCACACACGTACGGAACTTGCTGATAGAGAGCTTTTTCCCCGTATTGGATTGCCCTGGATTTGGGTTTTCTAACTTCTTGTACTATATATATTAATTGTGTATTAATAATGTATACTTCGTTATTGCAGTTTACTGATAAATGTGTGAGTTTTAAGCATATATATTGTCGTACTGTGTCTGTTTAGCATGTTAGAAGTTTTATTTTAATAATTTTATGTTACGTATTTATTATATAACTTTACACAGCACGTATAACTAACGGTCAAAAGCCTCATCTATGCTCAGGCATGTCAGATAACCGTCTGTAATCTGCACTAATGTCTGTTGAGATTGGCTGCTGTAACCGAACATAGTAACAACTAGTAGTGAAATGCGTCAATCTTGTAAATCATGAGTGAATGTTTTAGTTAATTGTTAGAAGTTATATAATAGTAGAAACACTTATAAGTTTAGTAATAATAACAAATAACATAATACTCTCTCTTCCTATAAATGTTTATTTAAATGGAAAGTAATTTTTGCTGTGTGGTAACAGTGACGGCATAGAATATCATCACCCCATCTCCATCATGAATTTTGTGAACTTTGACCATCAAACTGCGATGGCCAACCCGTCTGCCAAGCGTGGCGACTATGTAATTTCCCCATTCTTTGGGGAGACTTTTGTCCAGCTATGGACGTACTTTGGCTGACATGATGAAGAAATTTATTACTCAAAAATAGCTTTAAAACCAAAATTACTATCGGCTTAAAAGCAACTTTATGTCACTGGAACAGTTATAATATTAGTAGGATTCAATCCCGCAATAATGGCTAAATGGATTTGGACTAAAGTTGGAATAGAAATAGTTTAGTCCCTGATTTAATTCAGAGGTCACAAACAATTACTATAATTTCAATTTAACTGGACATAACTCTCATGTTATTCTGACATTATTGACATATGAAATCTTGTTTTTGTTCAGAGTAAGTTTGATTTTTGTTTCCGATTTATATTCATATTTCTTTAATACATCTAAATGAAATCTGAGCACTTGTAGCCAATCCTGAATACATATTTTATTTTGAAGACAATATTTTATTTTCATTGAATAGTAATATTGAAATAACATAAATCACTGCACCTGTATACACCTACTTTTATTTACGCTCTGTAATATCCTAAATGCAGATGTCTTGCATAAACTAGCTTGTGTCATTGTTAACATAGCCGTAGAGTTTCTAGGGTTAGACTGGCGACGGTAGTCAACGTGACAAAAATATAAAATAATGATTAATCTACTATATAAAAATAACTCGGGTTTTCCTTCCTGACGCTATAACTCCAGAACGCACGAACCCATTTCCACGGTTTTGCATTCGTTGGAAAGGTCTTGGGCTACGTGAGGTTTATAGCAAAGAAAATTTGTAAAATTTAACGCGAGTCACACCGCGGGGCACAGCTAGTTTACTAATAAAATAATTATTGGCGCCTTAAATGCGTTAAGAAATATCTAATGGATTGTATTAATTCGAAGTGCCAGTAAGACGGTGTGGTGGCGGAGCGGTTAACGCACATGGAACCGGATACCCGATGGTCGTGGGTTCGATTCCCACCCGAACTTAAATTTATACAATTCATTTTAATGATGTCTGAAAAATTATTATTATATATTTAGTACATATACATATAAACATAATAATATATTTGTGTTTTCGGTACTTATTGTTCGTTCTGTCTGTCGATATTATTATATTATACTTTTATTGAATAAATACTTACAAAATAAAGTAGGTAGCATAAAATAATACTGTAAAATTGCATGCCCAAATATTGTTCAATTGTGTTGGTGTGTAATATATTGGTGCCAATATATGCAAAATAACCAATTGAATTAAGATATCGATGTGTTCACTTCAGGCTTTCTTATCTACGCCAATGTTGTTTATACTTATTTTAATTATCACCGTAGCCTAGTTGGTAGTGCTCCTGCCTACGAAGCTGGTGGTCCTGGGTTCGAATCCCGGTAAGTGCAAATATTTGTGTGATGAGCACGAATATTTGTTTCTCAGTCATGGATGTTTTCTATGTATTTAAGTATTTATCTGTCCATATAAGTATGTATATCGTCGCCTGGTACCCATAGTAGAAGCCAGAAGCTTTGCTTAGTTTGGGGCTAGGATGATCTGTGTGACATTGTCCCAAGATATTATATTATATATTATAATTATAATTTCCTCTACACAGACACACTCCTGTAGCATGAGGCTCCTCGTGGCCAACGCACTGTTGTACTTTGCCGTCAACTTTGCGGGCATGTACGCCAAGTCATTGGCGGATTGGGGTCAGAGGAAAGCATTCCTGGAAACCAGGAGATGCATGATTACTAATGAGAAGACCAAAAATGAGAGCGATAGGCAATGGAACATGTTTCAAAGTGGTAAGTAATAATTTATGCCTACATAACAGCCAGCTTACTTGTCAAGGGTTGGATTTTGGTGATCTTCACTTGGTGATCTTTTGGTGACTTTCAGAAGTACCTAACAAAGTAACCTCATTGAAATTCGCTAGAGTGAAGAACGCAGAGTCTAATGAGGTCTGTTTTAACATTGATACAACCAAAATTATATGGGTTCATTTTGAAAGCATCCCCTATGGAATAAAAATCAATATCGCAAAACCAACACCTAAAAAATTTCAAAATTTTTACCTGTACGCGTTTCTTACTTATTTGGCGGTATATTTTATGCATTTAATATGGCATAAAATGTACATCCAAATAAGTAACGCGTACAGGTAAAAAGGTAATAGGAGAATAGGGCAGTAACGCAATGTCATTCTGTCTTCCTTCTTCTCCTTCTGAGCTAATGAGAGGATGAGCTGGGATAGTTTTGCACATTATACATCATTCATAGCCGGCCGGCTGGTTATACACAACACTTGAACAGAATGTTTTAGAGCAGTGTTTTTCAACCTTTTTCTTCACGCGACCCCCCTACCCATATTTTACCCGCTTTTTTTTCATGTTTCTTTTATTTTGTGCCACATTTTAATTCATTTTCATGGGGTTCGGATATATACATCATTAAAATTTGTGAAGAATTGGAATAGAACTCCACCAAAATTTACTTTATTATTCAGAGGTTATGTGGTTGTCAAGAGACAAAGTACCAGCCAGAGTTTTGGAACTTCGCGCTAAACTGTTAATGTATTTGCAGCAGGCCTAATAATACCTACTACTACAAATTCATTTGCCACCCTATGACTAGCTTTCCCAACTTTTTGCAACTTGCCTATAGAAGTTTCACGACCCCCCTATAGATGCTTCGCGACCCCCAGGGGGTCGCGACCCACAGGTTGAAAAACACTGTTTTAGAGTATACACAGGTCACGCGTCTGGGCGCGAAAACAAATCACTCACGGCGTGTGAGAAGGACATCTTTCGGATGGTGCGGGGATTAGAATCAGAGTGTATGAGCGCGGCCACCCGGCGCAACTTTTGTGGCTTACGAGGCGCTAAACCACAAAAGGGCTCGTAAGCCACAAAAGTTGCGCCGCGCTCATACACTCTGATTCTAATCCCCGCACCATTTAATGACGTTCGTCGGAGAACTCCATCTAAGTATCTCTTTTTAACTCAAGCGATTATATCATTGGTTATTTTAACACATAAATACAAGACATTCAATTTAATTTTGTTATACAGTGATTCCTGAATTTGTGGCGAACCAAATACTACAAGGTTTGAAAGAAGAAAAGGGTGATTTGGAGCAGCAATTCAATAATCTTTATGTTCAGTCTTTCAAAAACGTCTCCCTGATGTATGCGGACATAAAAGGGTTTACTGGTGAGTTTGTTATTATGTTATTGTTAACGTCTTTAGGAAAATAGACTGGAATAAGATAGAATAACAGTGCCGCCCCATACAAGCCCGTGGGTCTCCTAAAAAGCTACCTATACACTGGGTAGCGGGGCAGCAGCGCCACGTATATATACTAGGTACCACCTAAAACACATCACATAATAAGTAAGCAAAACGGTCAAACAAACACACACTCACAAATTCTCTCTTGCACACACTCACAAACACACACACACCCTCACATTACACAAACATTGTAATTAGTAAGTTTCATTTTTACTATATTCATTATTTCATAAAGTTACGTATATATATAGTATATTTAGATTAAGTACATAGTATTTTCAATAATTTGTAATTATCACCAAGATGTGACCCAGAGGTGGGAGCCTGGTGATCTGTAACACAGGTCTTACCTACTATAGACGCCAGTCTCTCACAAAGGTATGATAGTTTCTGTATTTCTAGCTCCGTATTTCTTTAAATAATATTTGTATGTACACCAAGCCTTTGTGAACGAGATAAATAAATACATTATTATTATTACTACGAACTAATTCAGAACATTTATGTCAGTAGATGACTGAAGAACATTTTTAGAAGGTCTATGCAATTATGTTATAGCATGTAAAACTTCTAGGTAAATGTGCGTGCCATAAATCTTGAAGGATGATAAGATAATGTAAAACATAATTGTGCGAGCGATAAATCTGCAAACTGAAAGACACCCTTTAAGTAAAAGTGTTCTTTTTAAACATATTGTATAATAGTTAATATGTTTAAAATGCACACACGGGATGGTTATCAGCACTGGATTCATTATTATACGTTTAAAACTGTAGTTTATATCATTTAATCACTTCACTGCCTATTGAAGAACTACAAATGCAAGAACTGTGAAATAAAATATTTCTTATTTTTTCTATAATACCTGGCAACACAGAAGTCCGAAGTGCACACAGCGAGTGTAATACTAAATTGCCCAGCTAACGTGGTATCATGATGTTACGTTATTAAGCGCGACGGTACTTCGGCGGAACTATTGTTGAATTGTGTTGTTGATCTGAACATTAGAAAATGGACGTGCCCTTTAACACTAAAATTGTGGTGATGATGCCGTAGTCATCGGTCATCATAAGGCAAGACTAGAGCACATAATTCCAAAATACTCGGACTATACATACCTATACAACATGTAACTTAATTAACGCACTTCCTGAAAATAGTTTGTTTAGAATCGTTTACTGAATCGACTTGGAATAAAAAATTACCTATATTAAAAATGATATATCATTTTTAATATAGGTAATTTTTTATTCCAAAATAATTAAAACTACGGAAATTATTTACATAATTTCACAGTCAAATCAAATTAAAATGGACCGTAAGTCAAAGTAATAAGACTTTTATAAGAATACAAAATACAAAAAAATAACGTTATTCCAAGAAACTAATTTAGTAAATAACAATGCATGACATTAAAAATTCAGTGTATGTATTATGATAACAACATAATATTCTAATTGGGGTGTCTGAGGGTGTGCGTTAATTACGTTACATGTTGTATATCATAACCCTCCCCTACCACGTAAAAGGCTACGGACGGCTTTTCTTAGATAAACAAATGTTGAAAACCTATAGTGGTTTCTTGTTGTTCTTTTACAGAATTATCAAGCAGATGCAGGGCCTCGGAGCTGGTTCAGCTGCTCAATCTTTTATTCGCTAGCTTCGACAGACTAGCATCGGTAATTATCGAAACAAATATTTTTTTACCGTCGTAGCTCTAATAAATTCAACACATTTGGCAGCTTGCTTAAGACGGATAGCTGCCACGTGTGTTGAATTTATTCTTTATCGGTATCATAATCATCTCAACTAATAATCATGTAACTTAGTAAAAGTTTTTATTTAATTAAAATTGGTACATAAATGGTTAATAGATTCATGTGCAAGTAGACAATATGAGTGCCTTAGATCAATTACTGATATGATGATAATCAATACCTTATATATACATATGCGCGCGCGCTTGTATGTGTGTGTTAATACCGAGGCTTAACACACACACGGTACTAACACACACACACACACTACTGCACTGCATGTGGAATCAATCTTTCGTTCAAGAGTAGTTGCTTAATAAATTGAGATTCACTTAAGAATTTACCATAGGTTTTGTTAAGTCCCTATTTATGAAATCCCTATATACTTACTTTCACAGGAGAACAACTGCCTCCGCATCAAGTTGCTGGGTGACTGCTACTTCTGTGTGAGCGGGCTACCCGTCCAATCGCCTAACCATGCTCATCATTGTGTTAACATGGGCCTGAACATGATCACCGCTATCAAAGACGTCCGCAGCAACAAACTGTTCCAACAGTCGGAGACACTTAAAACGGTTAGTACACTCCAGAAGCTCCAGAAGTAATCCGTAAGTAACTATCTTTTATCCTTCTCTGACATTGGTAACCACAACTCTCACCTCACCACTTCACAATCTGATCGCAAGATATATTACAGTGCATATATGTATAGTGTTTAAACTATAATAATAATAATATCTGGGGACAATGTCACACAGATCATCCTAGCCCCAAACTAAGCAAAGCTTGTACATAGGGCAGCAAAGAAAACTCACCTCCTAGAAATGTATAAAAAGCGCCATCTATTTTAAAGCATGCCATACTACGATGTTTACTTGGGCGCCATCTCTGGGACACCAATGAAGTTAGTGTTCTGTAGTTATGACATCGATGCCACAAGTGACCGTGCAAGATAGCCATTTAACAAAGGCCATGATTCTAACCAACACCAATTTTAATAGTTTGACAGCGAAACGTGTGTATGGTCCTTTTCATACGAGCTGTGATAGAAAGAGATGTAATGACATTTTGGCTAAGTTTAGTCGTGTAAAATTGAGAATTGCGGCTAATAATTGTTTAAGTAACATTAGCATTATTCTTACTATTAAAATAAATAAGAACATTAGCATAATAAATTATTTTTATATACGGCGATAGCGGGGTTTTGCGGGTTGATCAGGGAAGTAGGTGCTTATAAGGCAATCTTTCGGAATAAAGGAGATTCACTTCTATACGTATTATTTATTTATATGTTATTAAATATACCAAACCAATTTAGAAGGTTTCTCTATTAACGTTTAATATTCACTTTTTTCAACAAACATTTCACACAAATGTATGTCTTTATTCATCGAATTCTGTTTTTTTACATTTATATACAATATAACTTATAACTATTATTTTGTTTTAAAGAACAAAAAGTCATTAGCTTTATATATTTACATATTTTATTACATATTTTATTTCATTTCCTTAATAATATTTTATATACTTATGTCTTTTTGGAAAAAATAATATATATATATATATATATATATATATATTTATATAATTACATATACTTTTTACATATATCATTTATATATATATATATATATATATATTATTATTATTATTTAGGAATGTATTTATTTTATAAAATGTGTAAATATATAAAACTAATGATTTAAAGTTTTGAAGTTTTGAACCAACATGTTACTCACGTTTGATATAAACAGAACAACAATTTACATCTCTCGAGTTTTTCAAAACTGTTTACAAAAAACCAATTTACTACAAAAACTTGAAAACTTGTGGGGTCAAACCTATACTAATAACGAAGTGGGTAACCTTCACTTTCTATAACTTCTTCTAATCTTGATCTCATTCCATTTACCATATTGAAACAAATGTTACTTAATCGCATTAATTCCCAAGTTCTCATAACCTCTTCATCTAAATTTTGTCTAGTTTTGACTTTACTTGAGTCCCAATTAAGCACCATTTGACCCCACAAATTTTCAATCGGGTTTAAGTCAGGGCTTTTAGTTGGCCAATCAATCAAGGTTATGTCTCTTTGTTTGGAAAACCACTCCATAACCGGTCTTGACCGATGCACCGAACTATTGTCTTGGATAAAATAAATATGTCCATCAGGGTATACGTTGTGCACTGTTGGAATCATCACGTCTCTTAAGATCTCCAAGTAACGTTCGCCATTCATTCGAGCGCCGACTTCGACAAGCTCTCCAGGACCCATTGAAGACATCCACCCCCAATATCCTGAAAAATATTTTATAATTATATCCTATTAAGAATACAATGTTATTGTCTTGTCATGTCATCTAGGTTCTTTATCAGTTTCGATTTGCAGAGCCTAATATTAAATAATATATTGTATGCTTATAGTATCTAAGATTTTATGATTCATAATAACAATAGCAAATAAAAAGTATAAATTTATTATTTTAATCAAGTGAGTAGGTAAATGTTAATATTTAATTAAATTAACTACTGCTTACCTAGCGTTAACCTGCCACTAGTCCTCAAAGGTAAAACATTTTTAACATTGTAGCGTTCGCCAGGTCTTCTCCACAGTATTTTACGTCCATCTTTATCGGATTTAAAAGTCTTTTCATCGGTAAAAATGACTATTTCATTTTCCCAATCAAAATTCAAATACTGGGTTGCAAATCTTATCCTGGCTTGACGATGAGCTTCAGTTAGTTCGATTTTTTTGGCAGGTTTATAATTATGGATCCCAGCTGCATGTAAATGTCTTCGTACAGTGGTAAGCGAAATACCATGTCTTATAGCACTTGAACGGGTGGTGGTGAAAGGTTCCGTGGTATGCCTACTAACAATATCACGATGGCGGTTGGATTGATTTGTGTAAGCAATCGGACGTGGCCCTTGGCGCTTACACTTCACTTCACCAGTTTCTTGATACCGTCGCACCCATAAACGAACTGTGTTTCTCTATAAGAAAGCAAATTAAAGAGTAAGATTCCTAATTGAAAAAATATATTAAACGGATTTTAATTTAGATTACACTTACATCGATATTTAATTCTCGAGCAATACTTTTTAAACTTTGATTTTGTTCCCAAAGGACGATGATTTTCGCTTTTAAAAAGTTATTCATTCGAGGCATGATTTTATCGTAATTTAGAAGTAGTTATTCGAACAGCACAAGCAGACGAGTAATTATAATGATATGATGAGACGTCATTTTTTACTTAACAAAATTATAGCTTACCCTCATTCTTCATTACCTATCTATTTATAATATAAAAGAAACGGCTGACATGACTAATGTGATGGATGGTTCATAAACATATCGACAAATTTTACATTTGAGCAATGTGACTCATAGGCGCAGTGGTGTAACAACATAGCTTATGAATTGCAAAGTCCAGGTTCGAATCTCGCCTTAATATTTATTTTTAGTTTTGAAATTTTATTGAGACTTTTTAGAAATATCTAAGGAAATGTAATGTTTTGTGGAGCTCGATTAGAACGTTTCTTTTGTTTTTTTTTTTATTTATTCAATATATTATTTCAATACACATCACATTTAACAGGCCGAACCACATAAACCTCTACGGGTTTATGTGGGTAGCGGCGAATCGTTCACATATTTACCATTATTTATGAACTTATTATATAATATTATTAAAATGGTATCGTTAGTGATAGAATTTCAATACAATATATTTCCTTACCTTTTAGCTTGAACTTAAAACCTTTCGCCCCCTCTGTAAGTAAGTATTTTTGTAGTTCTTCGGGAATGTTATTTATAAACTTCGGAATTAAGTATTCTGCAACTCTCGTGCCGTACAAGTAAAAATATCAATAGGTAGGATCCGATGGATATTACTTAACGGTCGCTTGTATGCGCGCCGCAGTCATTTTGTTAGTAGTTGGAATATCCTAGCAGTTTCGCTAATTTCACAGAGATGGCGCTCTTTTATAGGGTAAGGGGTGAGCTTTCTCTGCTCGCCTGTGTACTATGGGTACCAGGCGACGATATGCATACTTATATAGATAGATAAATACATATATACATAGAAAACATCCATGACTCAGAAACAAATATTCGTGCTCATCACACAAATATTTGCACTTACCGGGATTCGAACCCAGGACCACCAGCTTCGTAGGCAGGAACACTACCAACTAGGCTATGGTGACTCTCTATATATACTCTTATTTACATCAAACAGTGAAGTGGATAAGCCCACACGATGGGATGGTGACATCTATCCCATCGCGTGAGCTTACCTACCCCACCGTCAGATCGACACACACGTTAGTAAAAAAACTCCCAATACCTCTTTGTTAAGACGGGAATCAAGCCCGGAATATCATTACATGCCATGCACCAGGCTACAAAATTAAACAGTGGCAGGATACTATATGTCTTGACTGTATAATATTGAGTATACTTTGCTTTTAATATAATATGTAATTTTATCGGCAGGTGGACTTGAACATGCGTATCGGAATTCACAGCGGTTCAGTGCTGTGTGGCGTGCTGGGCCGGTTCAAGTGGCAGTTCGATCTGTGGTCTTATGACGTGGACCTCGCCAATCACATGGAGAGCGGAGGTCTGCCTGGGTAAAATGAACCACAATTAGTCCTTTCGGATGTTTCTCGTAATAAAATCACTTCGAGACTAATATTGACCGATTACAAAGAAAATTAAATTACATGTCTCTGCAATATAGCTCGTATGAAAAGAATAGTTCATAATATACAACTGTCTAAACTGCTTATAATACGCGATGGTCGACTGGTTCTATCGTATCTCTTATTTTCTGTCAGTACTTCGCGGCAATTTTTTTTTAACATAAACATACTTGTACATTACTTGTGTTCGATAATAGCTAGTTAGATATAATTAAATTGACACAACTAAGGATGAGCTATCCTCCTCATAAGAACTACGTTAGAAAAGAATGCCATGATAGGAAAAGTTGTGTATACAACATTTAACAGTATAGGTTTTAATATAATATAGTGTAATATTCTGGGTAATTTTTCACACACGATCATGTGATCCCAAACTAAGCAGCGCTTGTACTATGGAAACCAGATAACTGATTATTACATATACTACTTTTCTTTTTTAAAAACATACTTACATAAATAATTACTCCCAGACTCAGGAAAAACGGATATTTTCATGCGCACAAATATCTGACCTGTGTGTGAATCGAATCCACGACCTGCGACCTCAAACGAAAACCGTCGTTAACAACGACAAACGTTGGGTGTAAAATAAAGAATATTATCTATATACTACTAAACTAGATCATATTATCGGAGTCGAGTTTTAAAGGTAAAACAATATATTATATCGGAGTCTCACCGTGATTTGAGTGAGTAAATTCTCACTTAAAACAAGGTCTATAGAAAACTGTGTGTTGTCGTAGCCGCGTGCACATATCAGCTGCCACGCTGGCGTGCCTGGACAACGCGTTTGAGGTAGAGCCGGGGGACGGCGGCTCGCGCCACGCCTACCTGCGGGAACATAACATAACCACCTACCTCATCAAGAGCACTGAGGTGCCCAAGCCCATTATGGAACCAACCAGGAACAGGTATCGGCATCGAGTGTCTTCCAGTATTTTAAGTAGTTCTAAGAGATATAGGGCACAGCGTTCATTCGCTTAAAGAGCAGCCCGACTGGGGCAATACCTCCACCTTACAGAACACATTCCTTAATAATAACAAAAATTTCAATAATTAAACCTAAACATAATCTCTTTGTCTGAGGGAGGCCTTTGTCCAGCAGTGGACGTCTTTCGGCTGATATGATGATGATGATGATAATCTCTTTGACAATAACTTAATACAAGCTAGCTAAATATCACTACCATTATAAAATAAATTGTATAAATGTTTTAACATTCCGTGTACCTAAATATCTGTAATAAATAACTAGAAATAATAACTGTATTACTACAAACATGTTCTGACTATTTACAAGCGCTTTTTTTAAAGTCTACGTGAATAAAAACCTTTTTTATTTTATTTTTTATTTATTTTAACATTAATAATTTGAATGATGTATTTCTGCGTGTGAGTAAGGTCGCCAGCGCTCATCGGGGTCGGGGGAAAGGCAAAACAAGCAACACTTGTTTGCTTTGGAAGAGATGGGATGGTGATCGCCGCCGTCAGCAACACAGCAAAACTATATTATTATTTTTTTAAAAGACAACGCTCGTTTTAGGGAATCTAATCCCTGTGTCGCGGGGTACTTTACAAACATATAATAGACGGACATAAATTACATTCAGGCTCAGTACAACTATTTATGGGTCACATAAATAGTTGTCCGGCGCGGGAATCAAAAGTGGCGAGGCGACTGTCTTAGCCGATGCACATGCAGGTAAATTGTATATTTTTAACATTAAATTCCACGCATATTTGGAAATGAAATATTTAATTTGTTTGTCAGTGTAAATCGCCCGGTGTCACAGAGCATTATGGACTCGGATCGTCGGCCGAGCAGTAACCAAGCGGACGACAACATCGCGATGCCCTTCCAAAATGTAAGTTACTTAAGGAGTCGACATCAGCCAAATGTTTGTGTGTTTGTCTCCAATTTTTTTGTCAATACTACGAGATTTATTTCGTAAACGTTATCAATTTGTAATTGTCTGGTAGGACATACTGGTGTCATTACTTAAACTATTTTGATGAATGTAGCACAACTGTATTTATTGTGGAAACTGAGCTATGGAACATTAAAAAAATAATGTAATTTTTTTCATACAAAAAGGTTTATGTTTATGAGAAAAATATATACAAAAAGTATTTATTGACCATATTACGGCAGGCCCAAATACTAATCATTTTGATCTTTAATCACGATTCACCTACATTTATTTAATCCATAGAGAAGAATCACAAAATCACGTCTAAAACATATTAAAAACAAAATTACCAGTCAAGTCAAAATAAATAAATATCTTGGGATAATTAACTTGGTACTTAACTTGGGATGATGGTGGTAACACACTGCCATCTGTTCGCAAACTATGCAGAGCCTGTACTATGCCACTCAAACAACCGATAAGCATACTTATATATTTGCAAATACATATTCTAGATAAATTGCACCCAGACACAGAACAAATAATCGTATTCACAATACTAAGATTTGTCCCATTCTCACAAAATTCGTACAAGTCGTTATTGCTACGGCGTAGAAGTACTACGCGATATTACTATCTCTACGGTGCTACAGAATTACTTCTGTAGCACCGTAGATGCTATGGAATCTACGATCATCATGATAATCTATGGATTATATTTACAGAAAGATATAATAAGCAACTCGATCGAGGTGCAGTCGAACAGGCAGATCCGAGTAGACAACATGTATACGTGGTCGCTGCGCTTCCGGAACCCCGAGCTTGAGGCCAGCTTCTCAGAACTGGATGGCACGCTGCACCAGAACACAAGTCCCAACGCCCCGCCAAGTACATTCAAGTCGAACGTCATGTGCTGCCTTGTGCTGTGGCTGTTCATTGTTCTAGTGCAAACTGTCATGCATTTCAAGTAAGTTCATAATATGCAAGAGAAAAGCAGGCTTCACAGAAATTGACGATACAGTACACCTTATACCACAAGCCCTAATGTCTCCTGAGCACTGAGTTGTTGATACTGTGTTCAGTACTTTCAAATCCGATCTAATAATAATAATATATACATTATATTAACACTATACTAGAATTAGAAACATCATCATGGGGCAAAGGCTTCTATGCCCCCCAGGGAAGAGATGGGGTGGCGATATGAATAGTAAAGGTATATGAGTAGTACATAATAGGAAGTATACTTTCTAGTAAATTTAAATAGTTCGTTTTATTAATAAAAAAAAAGAAATATAATAATAACTTAATGATAATATCATGGGACATTATTCACACACAGCCATCTGATTCCAAACTAGGCAGAGCTTGTACTGTGGAAACCATACAACTGATATACTACATATACTACTTTTCTTTTGTAATGACATACTTACTCAGGACAAACAGACATGTTCATGCACACAAATATCTGTCCTGGGTGGGAATCGAACCCACGCACGACGTCCGACGTGAAAAGCCAACAGGCCAACAGGGGTGTACGTAATGAAAATAAATTATACCTATAATAATAAGACTTAGTGTTTAATCAACTTCTAAAAGGAGGAAGTTATCAATTTGTATATGACTCTTTATACTAGGCCCCCTATTTATGTGACACCTCGTATGAAGCTCTATATATTCTTGGTATCCTGTGTACAGTTGCACAACCCTGATGATAATCCTGTGCGTGATGACGATCCCACTGGTGCTGTCGTTCGTGCTGGTGATGCTCAACGAGTTCAGCGGCGTGGCGCCGCGCCTGGCGCAGCTGTCCGCGCACATCAGCACTACGCGCTGGCGCCGGAACACGCACATCTGCGGCTACATCGCCATCATGTCAATATTGAGGTAACTTCATCATGCCTTAATAGTCCATTTTTTTTCCAACCATTTTCAGCCAGCAGCGCGGACATCATTGATATACCATAATAATAAAAACGTTTATTTAC
Source organism: Pseudoips prasinana (assembly GCA_951640165.1). NCBI lineage: Eukaryota > Metazoa > Arthropoda > Insecta > Lepidoptera > Nolidae > Pseudoips > Pseudoips prasinana. The sequence goes on from OX621236.1 coordinate 8,770,373, forward strand.
ATACAAACACAAATAATATAATTATTAGGTCTTTACCTATGAAATTGCCGTTCTGCAGTACTGGCCATTTCAAATCAAAATAATTTTTGTTTGGCTAAGAATTCTAATTTCAAATTAATTTTATTTTAAAAACATGGATTCTTTTTTCCAAAAGTAGTCATTTCTTTATTGATTAGTGTTACATTTTCATCGCATTTCAATCTTTTTCGTCATCATGGATACGTTAAAAATTCGAGTAATTATGGAATATGAGTACCGTCGTGGCAGCAACGCGGCACAAGCGGCACGCAACATCAACGACGTTTACGGAGCTAACACTACAAACCAACGCACCACCTGTTATTGGTTTGCTCGCTTCCGTTCTGGAAATTTCGACCTGAAAAATGAACCTCGCGGTCGTCCGAAGACTTTGGTCGACAATGACGAATTAAAGGCGGTTGTGGAAGCTGATGATACACAATCTACGGCTGAATTAGCAGCAGCTTTCGACGTTAGCGTCAAAACAATATTGGTCCATTTGCGTCAAATTGGCAAGGTAAAAAAGCTTGACAAATGGGTGCCCCACGAACTCAATGATCGCCAGCGCGAAGTACGCGTCGAGACGTGCCTTGCACTGCTCAACAGACACACAAATGAAGGAATTTTGAACCGCATTGTTACCTGCGATGAAAAATGGATTCTGTTTGATAACCGCAAGCGCTCAGCAAGTTGGTTGGATCCTGGTTCAGCACCTAAACAATGCCCTAAACGAAAACTTACCCCTAGAAAAGTGATGGTCACTGTTTGGTGGTCTAGCGCCGGTGTGATTCATCACAGCTTCTTACCAAACGGGGTGAGCATTACTGCAGATGTGTACTGTGAAGAACTGAGCACAATGATGGAGAAGCTGGCGCATCTCCAACCAGCATTGGTCAATCGCTCGTCTCCGCTGCTCCTGCACGACAACGCGCGACCTCATACTGCACAGCAGACGGTCTCCAAGTTGCAAGAACTGGGGTTGGAAGCTCTCCGTCATCCGCCCTACTCACCAGACCTTGCGCCTACAGACTACTACTTTTTCCAGAATTTGGATAACTTCTTGGCGGGAAAAAAATTCAATACCCGAGAGGCAGTACAAAATGCCTTTGAAGAATTTGTTGCCTCCCGTCCAGCTGATTTCTTTAAGAAGGGCATCAATAAACTGCCACTGCGATGGCAAAGATGCATTGATTGCATGGGTGATTACTTCGATTAATACAAATAAAAAAATTCATGAAAAAAATTCGTTTAAATTTTTTCATACAAAACGGAAATTTCATAGGTAAAGACCTATTATTTGAATCAATTATTATTGAAATAACCTATCTTATCAACTAAAGAAACAGAAATAAAATAAAATAAATACAAACATAAATAAAAAGTCTAACCAATGAGCTTATGCGTCAAAAAATTCGTCAACATCGCTTTGAACCGGGAACATAACCAGAAGGCTGGCAGCATTGCCACGTTGAATGGCAATGCTAATTCTTTGACCTAAGTATTGGCCAGCCCTCTGATCACGTGAAGCTCGACCAGACGTTTTTAGATGTCACGAAAAAGTGTTAAAGCGTTTGGACCCCACGGCCCGAGCGTTTCAACTCCAAACGGCTCAAACATATAGTTACCAACAAAAATAATATAATAATATCCTGGGACATTATTTACACACGGCCATCTGATCCCAAACTAAGCAGAGCTTGTACTATGGAAACCAGATAAACTGGTATACGACATATACTAATTTTCTTTTGTAAATACATACTTATATAGATAATTACACCCAGACACAGGACCAACAGACATGTTAATGCACACAAATATCTGTCCTGGGTGGGAATCGAACCCACGACCTCCAGCGTGAAAAGCAAGCATTTGCCAACCACGCAACCAGGCTCGTAAATAATACTAAGGACTTCGGTCCAATTTTCAGTAGTAGACGTTTTAAGAGGGAGCAAACACAACAAGATACACATTCATAATAATAATATCCTCCGAACTTTAGCCATGGTACAGTCCCAATGGAGACAGTGGGACAACACTGTTATTGCCTCACTCTTACAACGTTTTCGACTTTCTTCTCCGGGTCATCATCTGAGGAGCTAGAGAAAGCTCCAGGTTAGCTAAGGTAGGGTGCTCGCCAGCGAGGATCTCGTTGGCTCCCTAAACGACTGCACGTGAGGCGCAGCGGCTAAGACAGTCGCCTTGCCGCTTCGTGTCGCGGGTTCGAGTCCCGCGCCGGACAACTATTTGTGTGACCCATAAATAATTTTATTCTGATGAGTCTGGATGTAATTTGTGTCCGTCTATTATATCCGTTTGTAAAGTAGTGCGGGCGTTGTCTGAGATCTGAGCCATCACACCCTCTTTTAGAATTCCGCCTTTTTACTTCAGCGGCCGCGGCCCCTTGAGCTGTGGCTCTAACCCTATAACTGCCCTCAGATATTTAACACTTAAGTTAAGCTACTAGTTGCGAACCTTCTGCGTTCGCCAACTGCTCAGTGTCTTCAATTTTTAATATACTGCCATGGGTTTATGAAATTGAACCCATAACCGGTATTTTGTTCAGCAGCGACTACTGGACAAAATTGCCGATGTTCGACGTAAGAGAATAGGCGCCATGGCCAAAATTGGCCCAGAAGGTTATTACGTTGTTATTAGCATTCTATAGTATAGATTAATACTAAATTATATTTATTCCAGCACAATAAAGCTGTACGTCTGCCCATCTTCATTCCTGCAGAATAACGGGACGATGAACTGCACCGAGCCCATTGTCTTAGATACAAATGGCATTTACGATCCAAGTAAGTGTTTAATCCGTGTAGCTTCTTATATACATGTAAGTAATAACTGCAATACACGCTCGATGTCAACAGATGCAGACTAACAGTACCTAGAATTACTAACTATTATGGAGATAGAACACTTAAAAAACGCTTACCATACCTGGTAAAAAGTCAGCCGGATGACATTCTATTTTACAAATATATTATAACAGTTTATGCATATGTCCCACAAAACCGTGTTACCGTTTTGACTGTGGGATCGAGTCTCTGTACAGCAACTATTATTCCTTATAGCATTACATGCTGGAAATTTTATAAAAAATAATAAAATAAAAATCCTGTAGATGTTGCTTTTAAAGTCTTTTCAACTGTTGAGACTATTTTGCAAACTCCCATATAAGTGATAAAAATCATACTTATTTAATCAGTATTTGTAAAGTCTCCGGCGATGCAGACATTTAATTCCCTAGAGCGAGCGTAAGTTGTAAAAAAGTAGTGAATGCATTAAGAACTGTATACGTTCAAAATATAAGAAAACAGTCACTTAGGTATTCCAGCGATGTGTATGGGAACTTTAATAACATTTACACTTTCCCACTAAGAATACAATTAAACATAAAGTTGTAATATACACTTTTAAACTTTCGCGTAACATAATTATATATGAACATTGTTAACAGTTCTTAACGCGACTTATTAGTCGCGTTAAGACCTGTTAACATTCTATTATTATAATAATAATTTGTTTATTTCTTAAAACCAAGTACAACATATGAATACAATATACAATACAATATTAATACTAATACTAGGTAATAAAAAGGTTAGTAGCGTTAATACCTGTTAACAATGTTCATATATAAAAAGTTGTAACGTTCTGTCAGAGGAGTGCTTCCGTCCGGAGTACGTGGTGTTCACGTGGGTGCTGTGCATGGTGGCCCTCACGTCGGTGCTCAAGCTGTACTACGTCATCAAGACCCTGCTCGCCTCCGTCAAAGTCGTCATGTTCTGCTCGCTGCTCGTCTTGTACTACAACTACCCGAATGCAGCGACCAACACGTTAGTACCAATCAACGAAAGGCTTTGTACAGACGCCAGCACATCCAGCTACACCAATCTGTCAAATTTCTTTTATAGATTTTCAACTTTATCACATAAGCATAAGGTTTACTTTCAATTGGGGAAATTTGACAGATTGGGGTAGCTTGATGTGCTGGCGTCTGTACAAAGAATTTGATACCTCCTACAAATTCAAATTCAGACATCTATTGACTCAGGGTCTTTGGGTGTATACCACCATTTTTAGGGTACCGTACCCGTAAAAACCAAACCGTTACAGGATCACTTTGTTTTCCGTCCGTCCGTCCATCTGTTTGTCAAGTCCAAGTTTCTCAGGAACGCGTGGAAGTATCACGCTGAAATTTATATCAAATACCCAGGTCTTGGAACTGTTAGTTATATCATATAGTAAAAATATTTTTAATAATTTTAAACTTACTACCCCTTTTTTCATGAACGCGTAGAGGTATTAAATTGATGCATATCAAATACTCAGGTTTGTACGAAACCCTCGTTGCGCGAGCCCAACTCACACTTGGCCAGTTTTTTGATATAATAAGAATAAAGCTGCTTCGCCAAGTACATGGTTAAAGTTCCTTCAGCTATGCAACGGTTAAAAACTTTTGTATTCAAAACCAGGTATTAATAATCAAAATACTTAAACTTAACTTACATACCTATAGTAGCAATAAACAGTAATACAAAACGAGAAACAGAACATGAGTCCGAAAATAATAGTTATAAATATTTTAAAAGAACTAAATAAAATTCATTATAACTAGATTTTTTTAGGAATCGGACACTAATTCAATTATTATGATTAAATAAAAATCTTGCAATATAATTTGAATCTGACCCTTATTATTTCCAGGGATATGCCAGCTTTCGTACAAATGTTCATACTCATGGCAGTATTCCTGGTGGTGGTGATATACCACGCTAGGTTACTTGAGGTTACCTCGAGGCTGGACTTCATGTGGAAACTTCAGGCTGAGACGAACCTGGAACAGATGGCGAAGACCCATAGAGACCACAGGGATTTACTGAAGCATATATTGCCTGATCACGTCGTCAACCATTACTTGAGCAAGGAGCGGTATCCTAATGTAAGTTTATTAATATTATTATATTATACTAGCTATGCCCTGCGGTTTTGCCCGTGTGAAACTTTGTAAATTATAGCCTATGTGTCAGCTAACTGCATACCAAATTTTATTAAAATCACTCCAGCCGTTTAGACGTGAAGAAGTAACAAACATACACACTCACAAACTTTCGCCTTTATAATATTAGTGTGATTGACTGCCTCGTTGGTCTAGCGGTAGCGAGTTCAACCGCAAATAATGAGGTTCCAATCCCGGGTCGGCCCAAAAGTGATTTTGGGAATTTCTGTATAAAGATAAATTTCTCAGAATCAGCCCGAAGTCTGGGAGTTGGCGGTATTCCCCCGTGCCTCGGAGAGCACGTAAAGCCATCGGTCCTGTACCTGATTTTTTTCCGATCGTGTCTCTAGTCGTCCCATGGAATCATGAGAGTGATGGAATAGAAAGTGCACCTGCGTATGCGCAGACACTTGTGCTCTATAAGATGTCCCGCGCAGATGGCTAGTCTCTCTACGACATTATTATTACATTCGCACCGATATAAGAACCTAGGAAAAGTAATTTAATATCAGAAAACAACGGGTAAGAGGGAATAATGACTTCTATGGGTACTCTTAGTATCACGTTGTAACTATTCGGTAGGAGCTGTACTCGCAGTGGCGCGACGAGGTCGGCGTGATGTTTGCGGGGATTCCGAATTTCAACGAGTTCTACTCCGAGGAGAAAGCCGTCGATTGCATGCGCGTGCTCAACGAGATCATTTGTAATGTACCAATCAACATGTACTCATCCACCAATCAGCCCGAGTTCTATAGCGCACTTTAACTTAGAGCGCACTTGCATAACTTCGAACTGCCATATTTTTTAGACCAAAAAAAAAACATTTCAAAGTCTTATGCCTCATTCACACACTCACTTTTCGGATTTTTTAAATAGTTGCTTTTGTTATTATTTTTCATAAAAACCTCCTTGCAATAACGAACACATTAAAGAAAGATTTGTCCTATTTAGTGCAGTACAAACATTTCGGTGATTTATTTTTATTTAAGTAGAAAATATTTTAAAGGACCTCATTAACAGATTTTGAATTCAGAATCTGCTTTTTTTTAGAATAGAACTTTAATGGCCAAGAATTAACACGTATACACAGAGTTGTTAGATTTAAGTGTACAAATTTTAATTGCCAATAAAAATATGAAAATACGAAGCTCCCTGCACTAGGCTGAGCATGTCCTGCGGGGAGCTCAACAAAGTTGTAATAATATGAATGAATTTAGTTTACAAAATACATAAAAGTATTGAACAAATAGTTGATGTTACGTTATAAAGAATTAATTACGTATTAATCTGCTTCTAAATTCAAATTGTATAAATGATGTCTTTTAAAATATTTTATTTCTGTATTTAGAACCTTAAAGTTGCTTTCATTGGGCAACAGAGGTGGTCCGCTACGCTCACCTAATAAATAGTAACTTTCAGTTGATTTCGACAAGCTGTTGGAGCAGCCGCGGTTCAAAACGATCGAGAAGATCAAGACTATCTCCGCAACCTACATGGCAGCATCGGGACTCGATCCTAACCAAAAGGTAAACATGAATTTCAAAAAAAAACTCCACTTTGGAATTAACTGGAACAAGTAGATACTCGTGAAACTCACAAATTCACTTATCATCACTTTACTCTATTTTCTTAACATCGGCAATTGCCCATAACCATGTCTTATGACAAAAATGAAGTGAAGGAGTCCTTAAATAAGTATCAATTTTCCTGCATATTGTTTAAATTTAATATTATATTATTAATATAAAACACTGTATTATAAATAGAGCTTTTTTTTAAAGAATATTAATAAAAGCTATGTTTTTTTACCTAATGTATGTACGAAGCTCAAACTTAAATTGGTGAATGAAGCAATTATTGATGCAACAAACTTTCAGAAATTTTGCGTATTTGACGCTGAACACGTAGGCCACCATGCATCTTGACGCCAGAACGGCTGGTCAAAAAAAATCAATTGCTCTGAATTTATCGTATGTAGCAATTATTGAAGATATGAAGCAATTGTGTAGCAATTCTTCCATATACTTTCAGAGCCGCCTGCTATAGGCAACCAGCCATTCTGACGCTAACAAAAATAGCATATTTATAATATTATGGGCTTCTTTTGGTTTAAGTAAGCCCATAATATATGTAAATATTTTTTACCTTTCGTCTCTGAAATTTAGATTTTTTTCAATACTTTTTTTTCATAAACCCTATTGACCAATGAACGGTGCAGTCAAGAAGCGACAACTGCGAACATCTGTGCGAGCTCGTGGACTACGCGTTCTCGCTGCGCGAAGCTCTGGAAGACATCAACAAACACAGCTTCAACAAGTTTGGCCTCAGAGTCGGTGAGCAACCTTTCAAATTCCGGCTTAGGATCGGTGAGGACGAGTACAATGTTCCAGTCATCTTCTTAGAATACCTTCGAGTACAGCTGCGGGGCTAGAATGGCCATGTAGACTCATTTCGCTCTACATCCGTCGACCAATGAAATCACAGAAAGAAATAACTGGGAGCTGGGGATTGGTCGAACGCTGTCGAGAGACATGACTCTTCATCGCCATTCTAGTTCGGCTGCTCGAGGTTCGTTGATGTTCTCACTTGCTTGCACTCTTGACCAAATAGCTATGGTTAGCTAAAGATTTAGTAGTTTCGTAACACAAAAAAATAATCAAAAGGTATGTTTCATCAAGATTGTTTTTATTTTTATATCGCGCTGCAAGATTTATAAAACTGTCCAATTATTTTTAGGTTTAGGTATCGCAGCCTATCTTAACATAAATAATATAAGTAGATTTACAGTTAGATTTACTAATTTATTAACTTTTAACATAAAAGCAATCTATGATATCAAAGTCGATACTTAAAGTTGCATATTAAGTGGTTATTTTTTTTTCATTTAAACACTTTATTATAATACAAGAAGGACCGATGACATTGTGAGGGTCGCTGGAAGTCGCGGGTAGCGCAAGGCCAGCAACTTTGGAGATTTTTTGGGGAAGTCTTTGTCCAACAGTGGGCATCTTTTGGCTGATTTGATGATGATGATGAAACAATAAATTTGATGTTCTTGATTATTACTAGATAGCGATTTGTATAGGGGTGTTAACATTCTATTTTATGGTCGAGTCAAGCAAGCGTATACATTAATAAATTTGATATTTAGGTACTCGAAGGTAATTTAGATAATTATAGCCGCTATCACCAATAATTTAGATAGTTCCTTAACTTGATGTCTCTAACCCGGATTGTATATTCCTGCACGAAATGTGTACTTATCCTTAATTCCTCCAAGTAGCTTCTAAATTATGGTGAGAGCGGATTTTTAGCATTTATGAGAGTCGAATTATAAGAAAGAAATATCCTTGCATTGTAAAATAACATTATCCATAACTTACAAGTTTAACATTTAGGGTCCAATAACAGCTTAAATTTTCCATATTATAATATCATATTGATTGGTTATTAATTCACTTTAACTCCTCCACGTCAGTAATAGCCCTGAGTCGAGGTTTGAACTCCAAAAAGGCCGCCTTCAGGCGTGGGTTACTAGTTTTGTAATCTTATTTGCTAAATGGCTTAAGCCCCGCTTGCCTCTTTTATCTGGTAAAGCAATGAGAGCCTCCTAGGCTAACTGTAAATGACAAATGTCATGTATAAAAATATCACTATCACAAAATCTATACATATTTATGTATTGAATGTCGTTGGATAATAATAATCTGATTGCATTCAAACGCAGTGGTAGTCACCTCGCTAACACATCAACAACGCCCTCTTTCGAATTTAATTCTCGTACAGGACAACTTTTGTGTGACTCATAGTTCGGAGTCTGACTGTTATTAGTGTCCGTAAATTGCATGTATGTAAACTCCCGCGATGCTGGTATTTGTTTACCTGCGTGCATGCATTTATTAAATAAAATATAATATTGAAAATTACTCTAAATCATCTTCTAACACTGTCGCTTAAAAATGATAATCTTTATTTGTTTCGCGTTAAGTATTTAAATGACATGTAAACGAATAAGCCCATAATATCCATTGTACAGACGACGCCATCTTGGTAGATACCTTACATTAGGAAAATGGCCCTTATTGCCTTCGTAAGAAAGATCCTGTTGAGTTCAGTGTGTGTCCACCGATATGATGTCGACTGTACAAACACATGAAAGGATACATGTATCTTCAGAATTTAAATTAATAATGTGAAATTTTAACCTACGGACTATCCGCTTACTAAACGTGCATGCTCGTTATAATTCGACTCTTTAGAATTTCCTTTTTAGACTCTCACTCACTCTCACTTGGTCTTTTTGCACATCACACACTCACAAAAATTAATATATAACCATTCAGCGACCATTAACCTTTGTCTTCGTTAAGGGCGACAAAATAATGTGCTTGATATTGTATCATGCAGGCATAAAATATGATTTTGGGTCGCTGTATCGTTTTATATTAACATAAGTTTTTTATCAAGTTATTATTACATGGTTACTTCTAAAACACCAACAACCTCGCAGTACTAGATAGCAGACACTATAAGCAACAACTTTTGTTCTACAGCTTTTGATAATTTGTTCGATTTTAAAAGAGTATTAATTTAAATTTAATTTCCCGCTTGTATGTTTATAACTCTACGAGCATCACAGACGCGCACACGCGCGAGAGCTTAGCGTCATTCGCGCGTCGTCCTTTCGTTAAGGATGAAACATAGACCTACAAATGTCACGACAGTACATCACCATTATGTATACCACTAGATTAAGTATATTTAATGTACAAAATTCTGTGTGAGTGAGAAATAAAGTTATATTATTATTATTGTCATTTATTCAAATATCTTTCTTCTTAAATACATTTTAAAATATATATAAAACAGAAATATACATTTAAAAATTAAAAAAATAGGATTTCCAACCGTTAGCATAGACCCTGTTCCTGCTGCCGGTTGCAAATCCTATCAAATCTAATCCAAATCCGGCAGCAGGAACAGGGTCTATGCTACCGGAGGTTACGGCTCTAGAGACAGGAACCCTCCTGACAATGCGAGCCGTGTCCAAAAGCACCGCTTTTTGGATCTATTATTATTACTATTTTTTAAATATTGGGTTATGTAGAACTTGCAGTACAAAAGTTGTTGCTAATAATGTTAGTAATCTAGCCCTGCGAGATTGGTGGTGTTTTATAAATATCCCTGTATGTATATATCAATGATATATTATAAGGATTTTATATAAATATCAACATATAATCAACTATGTTTAGCTGTTTTAAACCATTAGCCAGGCCTACACGTGCTAAGGTCCAGCGTGTCGCATACCTTATACGCCCATTTAAGTGGAGCCTTGGCTAGTGTACCTCAGTAGTTTAGGAGGCTGACAATATCCAATTTTACCGTCTCAGGCCAATTCCGTCTGTAATAGATAAAAAATACGGCTCAAAATGAGTCAATACAAAATAAGCAAAACTATTTTAAAAACAAACCATAAGCATAGAAAATAATTGAAAGCAGTAAAATGTAAACTATAAAAGACAAATGTAAGAAAACAAGGTTTTCCTAATTACGAAATAAACTACATATAAATTACCACAATAAAAGTGTGTGGTGTGATTTTGAGATTATTTTATTAAAAGTAATTTTATAGTATGTGACTGCGATTTATTTCTATACTAAGAATAAAAGTACATAGCGGTATCGTGTTTTGCGATTATGCTTTTACGTCAATCCAATGTCAGAAGATATGAAATTTAACGTATCTACTTGATTTTAGATATTTTTCTTATTATAATTAGCACGAAGAAATTTGCTAATATTTTTCTAACGAATATGTAAGGCCGCAAGCCTTTAAATAAAAAATAACAATCCGGCACTGCAAAAAATAACAATCCGGCACTGCAAAAAATAACAATCCGGCACTGCAAAAAATAACAATCCGGCACTGCAAAAAATTGTCACGCCATCTGTAATAATGAAATGAAATTTATTCAGCACTTGGGTATTAACATACACTTGTACTTGTCAAGGTCACAAAGCAGTACATAAACATAGTGGATAGTCAAAGTTACAAAAAAAAATTAATTAGTCAGTCCGTGCGGTTTGTTTTATCGCATATATTTTCTGAAATCATTAAATAAATAACAATTTACTAATCTATTTTTTGCAATTTTGTTCTACTATATTAAAATTAAAGAATGGAAGACTAAAGCAAAAAGACGAAATTCTAAATGAGGGTGTGATCACATGCACGGGATCACCGATCACGCGTTAATAGGCCAAAGCGATCCTCGCCGCCGAGGAACCTAGCCTAGCTAGCCTGCGGCTTTCTCTATCTACCTAGGTGGACGACCCGGAGAAGAAAGCCACAAAGAAACTCCGGGCTTGCTTTTTTCGTCTTCTTTTGCTTCCAGTTTACGTTTTTTTTTTAAATGTCATGTATTTTACTTACATTGTGATTGGTTGTTATGTAGGCTAATGCACACACTAATACTTAGCATTTATTCGCCGCAAGTCATGGGTTTGATTCCCACCCAAAACAGATATTTGTGTGCATGAACATGTCTGTTTGTCCTGAGTCGGGACGTAGTTATAATCTCTTCGAGCATAGTTAATCTATATATGTATTTTTAAAGGCGTCATTAAGTAATAATTATTATGCTGTCTTCTTGCGGAGCGGTAGCTAAAGACGTATCTCTATATTATGTCGTTATATTGGTACGCATGTGTGTCTCACTCGGTTATAAAAAGTCGAGTGTTGAACAGCGGGGTCACTTGTATGATGGGTGCACCGTTTTACATAACAATGTTTATTTCCACAACGGTATACAACGACGTATTTTTGTAACAAAATACAAAAATACGTCGGAGCTATTAAAACGTCGAATGAGACTAGAACGGGTTTTGTGTCACTCCGGGCGTCGATGGCTCGCTGTTGTGCGTGTGACGCGAAGCGTCATCATCGAGATATTTTGAACAGCACCAACCTTATAAAACGATTGATTAACAACCTGTTCTCATATTAGTCTATTTTTTTTTTTTAGCAATGTCACACAGATCATCCTAGTCCCAATCTAAGCAAAGCTTGTACTATGGGTACCAGGCGACGATATACATACTTATATTGATAGATAAATACTTAAATACATAGAAAACATCCATGACTCAGAAACAGATATTCGTGCTCATCACACAAATACTTGCACTTACCGGGATTCGAACCCAGGACCACCAGATTCGTAGGCACTACCAACTAGGCTACGGTGGCCGTCAATTTATATAATTTATGTAATTCTATATTATTTTGGAACTAGATATCACGAACTCATTTATAGCTATTTAGCTACCCCTTACTTTATAAGGGATAGCTTGGTGCTTCAATACCGCGTGTGTTATTAGCCGCCTCCATACTTTTATTTCCTCCGCATTAATACCTAATATTAATTAATTTAACATATAATACTTAATTTTGCTCGTTATTTCAAGCCATAGCACTTTTAATATTCGCTATAGGTATAAGCTGCGGGCCGCTCGCCGGTGGGGTGATAGCGGACAGGGACCAGGTGTCCTCGTATGACATCTGGGGCAACACTGTCAATGAAGCTTCGCGCATGGAGAGCACCGGCGTCATGGACAAGATACAAGTCACTAAGTATACTAAAGAAGTGAGTATTGCCGAATACAACATGTAACGTAATTAACGCACACCCTCAAACACCCCAATTAGAATATTATGTTGTAATCATAATACACACACTGAATTTTTTATTTAATATGTATATGCATTGTTATTTACTAAATTAGTTTCTTGGAATAAAGTTTATTTTTCTTTATTTTGTATTAAATTATGCAATTTGTATGGATACAAATAAAACTGCGATTTAAAAGTCTTATTACTTTGATTTATAGTCCATTTCAATTTGTTTTGACTGTACAGGGTTCAATATGACAATAATTTCCGTAGTTTTAATTATTTTAAAATAAAAAAATACTATATTAAAAATTATATAAATCGATTCAGTAAACGATTTTAAACAAACTATTTTCAGGATGTGCGTTAATTAAGTTACATGTTGTATATATAGGAAGTATTATTGCTATGCGTTAGAAATTATGTTATGACATAATAATAATAAGGGCATTTGTCAATAGTATTATATTTTGGGGAGTTTTGGCGCCCACGCGTAAAAAGACTCATCGAAGCATTGTTTCATTTTCAAAAACTGGTGTAAATTGGAGTTTTTATGTGTAAACGTACACAAGTGGAGGAACGTGCGATATTGAATTGTGATTTTCTGTGTTCTGTGCTGGTTATAAAGCGAAATAACGCATAGGCTATAATTAATAACGTTTTACGTGGGAAAAACCGCGGGGCACAGCTAGTTTTAATATGATAGAGTCGCCGTTCATTAAGGTAAGGCGAACTATCTAGAGGCGGGTGGCGTTAATATTTGCATTGTTGTATCAGCTGCTGGAGCCGTGCGGCTACACGCTGGAGCGGCGCGGGCCCGTGGAGGTGAAGGGCAAGGGCTACATGGAGACGTGGTGGGTGGCGCACCCGCGCGGCGCCGCACCCGCCCCGCTCGCCCCGCACGCCGACCCCGCGGCCCCCGCGCCTCCACGCTCTCTCGCCGCCCTCGTCTACACCATGCTGCAGGCAAGGAAGAGGATCTACACGCACCCGCTCGATGCCAACTCCAGTTAGTACTTATATCCAAATTCACACACCCTGCCGTATACTCGTGTTCAAAATGCTTTACGTAAAGCGACAGTTCCACAAAACATTCCACCCTTCATGACCCTTACTTGCATATCGATGAAATAGCATCTCTGATCTTTAATTGGACGAGCGGCCAAAGCGCGTAGTGCGTAGAGCGACAGTCTAACGCATATCCACGACTGTAACCGCCCTGAGCTCAGGTTCAAACCCCAAGAAAGGTGGGCTCTGATGCGGGCTACATAGTTCGTAATCTTTTCACTAGACTTTCAGCGCCCCCGGTCGCCTCTACTGTTCGGAGAATCAGTGAAAGCGTTCTAGGCTATTTGTCATTTAAAACAACACGGACTTTTATTTAATAGAAAAAAAAAACGAAAACCACCATTGTTGTGTAGCATCAACGGATAATGTATGTACTTCCCCTTACTGCCCCGCTGGAAGTTTCAGCAATTTTCAGCGTTATGAATTTTCAATGTTAAGTATACAAAGTCGCATGGAGAGGGAATAACGCTTTCTTCTTAGACGACGCTTTCTGGCTTCATTTAAAAAAAAAACTCAAATAAGCACACACACCCTTGCAAACACACGTGCACGCATACACACAAACACACTCACACTCCCTCAAATTTTCCCCCCCCCCTCCCTCACATTACCCAGCATACATACACCGAAACCTTCTGAAAATAGGAAGTAACTATGTTTGTGTGGCGCAGACGTGCAGCGGCGCGCGGGCAGCGTGCGCTCGGAGCGCGAGTCGCGGCGCGCGCACACGGCGCCCGGCTCCGCGCTGCGCCACGCGCGCCCCGTGTCGCACCGCCACCACAAGCCCTACGCCGCCAGCCGCCACACGTCAGTATCCGCTACTCACACTTTTATTTATAACTACCTTATGCCCGCAACTTCGTCGGCGTGGTAGTCGAAATCAAACATCGGTTGTATTTCTTAAAAGTTCTAAGTTACCAATCATTGATTGTCACCAAATATAATAATAAGATTATGCACCTCGGCAAATGCAAAGCATGCTGAAAATTAGAATAAATATTGATAATATTTTTAACGACGTATCTATGTCCAATTCAATGAAACTACAAGTACACTACAATGCGTCCAACATCTATGTAACCTACATTATTCACACATTTAATTTCATTAAGATCTAAAAAATAATATGATATTTATAAAAGAGGAAGCTGCCAAGCTTACATTGACAGTAAAAATGTGGATATTTTATTTATAATACTTTCACATTTTAGCAAATAAATAACTTTCACTCGATATTAACCATTTAGCGGGCGTATTTCTATCAATAACAGATTTAACTATGTATGTTATATTTTATTATTCAATTACATATTCATTAAGAGACATAAGTATATACTTTTATATTGCATTATGTATTTAATTACTTTTCTACATAACATTATTTATCTGTATCAAAGTTGAATTTGAAATTTCGCAACCACGTTATAGGCATGAACTTGTCTAATTTATGATCTCACCTATTAGAACCTACACCGGTGACGAGAGCTACATGCGGCGGCCGTCGCGCAGCTTAGTGATGCACAGCAGCGCGGGCTGCGCCAGCGCAGCGCCCGCCTCCCTGTCCGCGCCGCACACGCCCACGGGCGTGCAGGTGCGCCACGACCCGCCCAGGGATAGGCAGAGCAAGCTCGGCTTGGGTGAGTTCCTCCTTCACGCTTAAGTAGACATCTGTTGCACAGACTAATGATGGATTTTAATGTAGCCTGTGTTTCTAAATATCAAATCTTCAAATTTAATATATTTTGACATTCCTTATTCCTTTCGGTATAAAGTAATTATATCTCCGAATAACTATCTCAAAACGATCCCAACGTACATATACTTGGTCATATTACTTAGGTACTAAGCCTAGACCAACCGTAAACTGAAGCATTACCCAATTAAATGATGAGAAAGAAATCAGAGCTAAAGTATCCCGGGCACTTATGAATAACTCTCAGTTAACTTTTTTTTGTATTGGAAAACTTCCAGTTCATTTTTACCCTATATTTCTGAATTTACTTATCACTTCCCTTTATAAATAGCAGAGCTACCATTACTGTATACTGGGTACATCTTTCTTTAATAATCCGAAGGCATATGTAACGTATACTCCGCATTAATTTTGACATCAGCTTGCACTCTAACCACACGTTAAAATTGCATATTCCGATGGCCAATGCCAGTGCAGTATGAGTCTATGACTATCTCACTTTTTATAGTGTGTATGAGGAGTACAAATATTTGGGATGTATTATTATAATAGTATAAGTATACCTACATATAAGCTAGAAAAAAGGTATCTTGTTTCATTTCATTTGTTTCATTTACGTTGGTATTCACTCGTTGAATTTATCAAATTTGTTGACAATATTAATATATATGTATATATCTATACCCTAACCACAGGTGCTCGACTAAAAGCTGCCAGTTTCTCGTACCGAACGCGTCCTCGGGACCGATCACCGAAGATTACGGAGCAGCCGCACGAGGGATCGGGCACCTCTATTGCTAACGGTCTCGGCTCCTTCCGCATCAGATCCATCACCAACGCGTCACTCTTCCGAAGCAAGAGTAGAGATAAAAAGAGCAAGGAGCAGTTAGACCTTGAAGGAATGGAAAATGGGGACCGCCTATCAATGACTAGAATGTAATGTACCTAGTCATTTTATTAACACTTTCGCAGCCACGCCATGAACCCGGTAGATGGATGCTGGGCATGCCAACGAACTATCGATCAACCCAGTAGTCGGGTGCTAGGTACCAAACGTGTTAAAGGTTAATGTTGAAGAACTTATCGATGATCTTTGAATATATTGTAATGTAATGATAATCCTTTGTTACTCTCGAGAATTACTTATAAAGATGGTTCAAATAAAGAATTGTAGATCTTTATTCTACTCGCACTTGAATATATTCTTATTGTGACTTTCAAAGAGTACCTAATTGAAGTTAATAATATAGTAATATATTTAATTCAGAGAAAGTCCAGTTAAACTGGACTCAATAAAAAATATCTATGGATAATTATTGCGTTACTTATATGCCAATCACAAAGCATAAAATACAGGGTGTCCGAGTAGTTGACGTTCAAACGCAAAATTTAGTTACTTTATGATGACGAGCAACCGAATCACCCCCGTGTATGTTCTACAATTTTGCGTAGTTAAAAATAAAATATGTGTCCTGAGCTCAAACCTAAATTTGGAACTTTCGAATAAATTCTAAGTCAATTCTACAATTACTAGATAAACCATACTTTTTTGGCTGTAAGTTTAAACTATGCTAATTTGTTATCACAAAAAAACTGAACCAGAAAATTCAAAAGAACGAAAAAAAAATCGGAAAAACTGTAGTTAGGTGTAATTTACACAAAAAAAAACATTTAAAAAAATCTATCTCAAAAACTACGCAAAATCGTAAAACATACATGGGAGTGATTCGGATACTCCTCATCATAAAGTATCTAAATTTTGTGTCTGAACGTCAACTGCTCGGCCAGCCTATATATATTTGTCTCGTACAAATCTAAGAATGCAGAGATCTTAGAGCTTTACTAAACAATTCCATGACATTAGTACCTAATCGGATCTATTACTGTTATATTATGTAAATAATATAGTTTTTATAATTATTTATTTACACCATGATAAAATTTACATTATTTAAGTACAACTTATACCTATATACTCTTACGAATTATATAATTATTAGATTAATACGAGATTTTTTAATTTTTATTTATTGTGAAACGCACAAAACCTGGCGTTTTAATATTTTATGAGCACGCGCAAGCGTAGTATGAATAATGTAAATATTGTATCATATTTTATATAGTTATAACTTAAAAGGTTTATTAGGACTGGTCAACTTATAGGTTTGGGACCAATGTGAACTAAGGAGTAAAGAAGAACAGAATAACTAAAGAATTTGATGGGAGAACCTGCGGAGCTGTTAACGTAAAAAAAAAATTCTGTGTGTACTTATGTACACGCGTTAGAAGTTATACTTCTTTGGCGTATGGAAAAAAAAAAATTAAAATGCAGTAGTGATTAACGATAAATATTAAAATTAATGAAAAGATTTTATTTAAATAAAAATACTAGAATATACAACTTGAACATAGTTATCAATTTTCATACCACCTAGAACTAACTTCATGCTGTTAAATTTAGGTGTCGGGGTGCGCGCGCATCGTAAAAATTCACTCTCATCATTTTTCTCCATCGCGCCAAAAGAAGTATAACTTCGATATAGTTCCATTACTCTCTGGTGATATACTCTCCAAGAATCAATGAGAGGTTTGTGTTCCTTGAGTCGTCAAAAATTGAATATAATCCAATTTTTGACCAGTGTCGTAAACCCTTTCAATGCAGCGTGATAAAATAAAAATGGCTGCCCTGCATGGCTGTAACGTAACCAAATCTACATTTATGTACTGCCGACGACATATTTCATCTGGAAAAATCATACAAACGGTTGACGTGTTATCTCGCCAGGACAATACCTTCCCGTAGTACTACTTGCGATTTATCTCGTCAAAATAATATATCTATAGCTAATATTTCAAAATTGAACGTAGTGTTGCTACAATAGGTAATGATCGTTAAGTCTATTATATACTAGATTTTTATGATATTGAATGTAAACGAATTATATTGGTCATTCGATTACTAAGCATTCTAAAGGATGATTATTAAGTGATACCAAGTTTATTTTGCGAAGAAAATAGAGACGTTTGCAGTAATACGAAATTTTACTGCTAGTTACACTACTATATACATATCTATAAATAACATTTTCAAAGACTGTCGGGACATGTTGAGCTGGGCACGTCTGGGAGCGTGATTTTTTTTAGAATGCCCCGTTACATTTCTGGAGCACGCATTATCTCGACAACAGTAAGTGAATCAAGATTTTGATGGACGAGATACCTCGTTCACCGCATTGAAAGGGGTAAGAGTTGATCAGTTCTGACGACTATTCTCTAGATAAGAGTACCTATTTTAAGTATCAAGACAGCACCTTATGTTTAAGGATTTCAATGTGCCACCTTACAGTAGATAGAACAGACAACGCCAAATAATATTTTTTGATCTCAGAAAGCATTTTTAAAGATTTTTAACTTCACATCACATTCTATGAAGTAAACAGATCTGTTATTCTATTTGAACGGTAGATTTATTCGTGTAGGAATAATTTCAGTGTTGCCAAAGCCAAATTAGTATGTAAGTAACTTTCGAATATATTTTATTAGAACGATGAAATCTATGAAATAAAACTACGAATCTAAATGGAAGGATTTTTATTTGATTGTATTATATAAACATATAATATATGACTCCAGATGCCAGCACTAATAACAAAATAAGATAATACATATTCCTATACTGTACTTTTCTATTATTTTTTAAACATCTTAAAATGTTGTTGTTCGGTAAATAAATAAATCTATAAATAAAAAGGAATACCTCACACATAAAGGGATTCCAAATTATAAAAATTGATCTTTGATTTTATTTACATATTACAAACCCTTTTGTATAACAAAAATAATGTACAGACGCCAGCACATCAAGCTACCACAAGATGTCAAATTTCCCCAATTGAAAGTGAACTTTATGATTTTGTGATAAAGTTGCAAATCTACAAAAGAAATATGACAGATTAGGGTAGCTCGATATGCTGGCGTCCGTACATAATATCGATCCTATTGAAGTTAATACATATTGAGATTTCAATACAAATGATTTACAGACTCACTCATCTTCACTTTAGTTCACTCAGCCCATTTATCCATTTATGACAAATTCACACTTTGTACCTTTTTCGCGCGCTTATTAATAATTTTTCGCGCTTACTTCATACACATTCATAATAAGACATCGCATAACAATTTATTGTTACATTAAATTTTTTACTTGTGTGATTTATACACCACAATAGCAGTGATAACATAAACCGAATGTGGGTACATTCGGTTTATGTTATCACTGCTATTGTGGCCCATGTGTAACCCATCGACACAAACAAATATATCGTTTCAAAATTCATAAAACATATATAAATAAAAACCGGCCAAGTGTGAGCCGGACTCACGTACGAAGGGTTCCGTGCCAGTATCTATAAAAGGGCATAAAGAACAAGTCTCTTGTATTGGACCCAAATATTTAAGGGGGGGTGCCCCTTAAATATTTGTTTTATTTTTAAAGTGAGTATATAGCTTAATATTCTGTAAATATTTCAAGCGTCTACCTGCTGCCGTTATTAATATAGAGCAAAATAAACGACGTTTGTTGTATGGGAGCCCCCTTTAAATATTTATTTCATTCTGTTTTTAGTATCTGTTGTTATAGCGGAAACAGAAATACATAATCTGTGAAAATTTCAACTGTTTAAGTATCACGGTTCACAGACAGCAGAGTCGTAGTAATCGGATCCCGTTTGAAATAAATGATTGTATCTTTGTCCTCTATCCGTTCTTAACGATTGATCCGATAGTGATGAAACTCTGCTGGGTTGTTCCAGGAAAGACGCAATATTTCTGGCCCAAGAAACATAAATTAAATACTTTTTGCGTGGTAATGCAACGCATGCCAGATGCAGTAGGGGGAAGGGGGGGGGGTCGAATCGACGTTACGTCAGTCAATACATTTATTGCCTTTGTAATAAAGGGACTGTCAATGTCAGATCTTCCACCAATGTAGAAAAAATCTGTTGAAGAAATAGATATATATATAACAACCGGTTGTTAAAGACGCAACTGTTTTGGTTAACTTAAATATAAATATGGTGGCAGCTTTCAAATTAAAATTCTAGTTGGAGTTGCAAAGTTTTGAATTTTTTTAATGTCATGACTACTGAAACCGGTGAATATAGATAAAATACACGTGTATCAAGACAGAAATATGAGCATGTAAATGATAACCTCAATTAACTACAGCCCTTTTCTATATTACACCTGGCCGCGATTATAACCAATATCATTGCATCTCTTTCTCACGTAATTCTTATGAAAAGGACATGACATCTTTAGTTTAGTAGAGTAGAATAATATAGAAGGAAAATAAAAGACCCTTTAGAAATTGTCGATCATCGTCATCGTCCTGTCCTTGTCATACGAGCTATAATAGAAACAAACATAATTATACTAAAATTAGTTGTGGTATGAATCGCCACTTCGTGTACCGGGTTCGATTCCCGCGCAGGACAAATATTTGTGTAATTCATAATAGTTGTTATTATTACGGTGTTTTAGCATATGCACGACAGCAATGATGCATATACTAAAAAGCCGTAATGTAATGAAATTTGCCACGGTTAATACTACTCTGTACAAACGTAATAAAGTGACTTTTACCTTGATACATGCTTTTCTGAAACGGCATTTAAGTGATAAGACGGCAGATTGCGCCACCCCACCAAAGTAAAGTTTTACGACTTCTTCAGCTCACTAAGAAACTTAACTTAGGTACTCAAAAAACATGATAAATGTTAAAAAGATATCATGTTGAGTTCCACAATTATTCTAAATAAATTGTCCGTCTTTTCGCAAACTGTTGTCTCCTACCTTATACTTATTGGTTTTACTTTAATTCTAAACTACACAGCCCACAAATATTTTGGAAATTCTTCTGTATACTAACTTAGTTATACGAATATCAAAGCTCAGGGTTAGATTTGGACACGCAAATCCCCAAAAGTATATGTGAATATAATAAAAATGTATTGAAGCTTGATATCTATTCTGTACTATAAGTAAAAATAAATCTATTGTGAGTCTCCTCTTAAAAGAAATAATAAAATCACGTTGAAGTAAATCACCTGTGAATTTACAAATTTAAAATTAAAAAGCATGTCTCCACTTGTGGTCTGAACGGAGTGATATAATTAATTTAATACATCGACCGGCTGCGCAGCGTCGTGTTTGGTCGTCGGGGGGCGGGGCCTTCGATTCCAGCCGAGCGCGCATTCGGGCGCGCTCGGCAGTCAGCTGTTAGCCACGACGTTCTGCGCTCGCGCATACATACCTTTTTATTTAATTTGATGATATTCTTTGCACCGTTACGATAATGTGACTCTGTAGTGTGGTAATTAATATACACCTCAATATACAGTCCACTCATTTTATTAATCCATCCTGCTATCGAACCCTACAATACCAATTTATGAAAACAATATTATTATTTATAATGAATAGGTTACTAATGTATAAATAATAATGTATTTCGGAACGTAAGCTTTTTTATTACTAATTAATTAATTATATCACCCCGTTCAGAATTGTGATCATTAGATATACTCATTTACTGCAGTTTAAACATAATTATTTCAACTAATTCGTAACAATACTGTTGACAAAAAGAAAATGGAAATAACTTTTAATTAACTTGACTTATGTTTTTTCTTATTGTTTACCTTTTAAACTGATATTAGAGTATATTGTCAAAACTCAGTTATCACACAGGTGATATACATATTTTTCAACGTACGAATTTTCACAGTAATATGAATATAATACTGCTGACGGAACTGGTGGTATAGATACAGATCTTTATTATTCTAAAGTGCTTTAAAACATAATATAAAGTTACCTGTCGATTATTTTTTAATATCTGTGTCAATAATGGTATTACACAATATCAGCCTACTTTCTCACGGACGCAAAAGCGCTCAGCGTAACAATCGTTTGTATAATATTATAGTGCATGTATTATATAATATAAATTCGTTACCTATACAGGATGTCTAAAACAAAAAGAAAATTTTAAAATTGCTTATAATTTAAATTTCGATTTGTATTTCTACTACACAGTATTCACAATACAACGGTGACGGCTCAGACCGCTAATAAATCACCGGTCAGTCTTCAGCTAATACTAAACGTCGCATCTATACACCAATAAATACAGGCAAGATAATATTGCTTCGTTTCGATTCGATATCATTACAATAAAATTCGTCCAAAAATATATTATTTTATATCGGCCACATGTTATGGCACCAATGTAACTTTTTACAAATTGTTTGTGATTTTATCATAATTTTGAGGTTTAATTAACTATTCTAATTACTAGTAATATTGCTTCTATTTCAATGGCTCTCGGGGTGCATCATTGTTGATTGTAATACTTCGGTCCATCTGGAATAAACAAATCAAGTGTTATACATACATAAACCTTAAAATTGGTTATTGGTAAAATGGTGGATCACGTTAAATGTAACAAAACTACGACTAAAAAACTACATGTGTGAGCCAGTGGTTAAGATAGTCACGTCACTCGATCTCGACGGACTCGTGGTTCGGGTTCAAACCCCGTATAGGTCTTATAATGTGGGTAATCTGTGGGTTGTTTTGAGCTTGGATATGCTTTGTGTCTGTGAATTGCGTGTTTTGAACGTCCGCAATATATTTCCTTAGTTCGGCGTTGCACAATATAAACTTAAAGGTTATTTTGATGCGCAACATGTCTCTATATTGCGAGTAATATCGACGTCTAATTGGGTGACGTTCTCATCTCGATCTCACTTATAAGCACCAACATCTCTGGTAAACTATAAACCTGAATATTGGTAGGCAGAGAATAAGAAAAACATATTTATGTAACTGATTAATCTGTTGGGTTTTATTATTCATATTTATTTAATAATTATTATTTTTATAACCATTAATTTAAATTTTCATATCAGCTAGGCGTCCAGTGCCAGCCACTATTTTTAATTACTTGTATGCCATTTTAATTTTTACCAATTCCTATACTATTTTGTCTGATTGTTTGTAATGGATTCTTTCACCAGTAGAAATCTACATTATCCGCACATAAACATGTGCTGTATTTTATTTCTACAACATTTCAAATACGTTCAAATATTATAATAACATAACTCAAAGTATAAAAATCTGCCTACAAAAGTCATTATTGCGAAGAATTGGCGAAGCCGGGGCGGGTCAGGAACTCACTACGCGTCTAGGTGCCTAACCTCGCCGATCACAGACGAATCGATGAGAGCTGGCTAGGAGGGCCTTTTTGATACCTTGTGTTATATTATTGTAATTGTCGTAGGGATTTCTATTTGTTCTAAAACAATGGCGGATACCTATTGTAAGTGTACTGGCTGTCCGCGCGGAAGAAGTAGATGTGGTTCTTGAACTGCATCTTGAACACGAAGTCCTTGTCCACGCCGTCGTCCGGGCCCGGCGCGCACACGCTGTAGCTGCTCCGCACGACACAACACAATCATTATTGTATAGTTTCACGAAATAAATATTCATTTGAAGGGAAAAGATCTCGTAACCAAAAAGCTAAGCTATTAGTGTTGTTAGAACTTCTGTTCTAACAACACTAATAGCAGTTTATTTCATTCTATAGACGAAAACCTGCACGAAGGCTTTTGATCAGTTAGAATTCAATAAATCATTCAATAATTAATTTATTGTCTTTGCACTACATAAAATCGTTTAGTAGTGGACTCAGTCTTAATATCATATAAATTATGAAATGTTTCGTTCAAAAATAAGTATTAATCTAATTTCCCGCTTGAATATTTATAACTCTACGCGCATCACAAAGATTACGTAAACATACGGTTTCCAAATTAACTAACACGAATCCGTGAAATTAACTAGATAAATATCTGGCGAAGAAAGTGTCAGTATTATTAGCAGCGCGTCGTACGAATGAAACATAGACCTACAAATGTCACGACAGTACAATAAAAAGTTGTAATTTTTTTTTCGTGTATTTGTCCGAACCCGTAGAATAAAAGCTTTTGGTTATGTTCTTAGCTATCTAGTCCTGCGAGGTTGTTGGTGTTTTACAAGGAACCCTGTATTATGGGCTAAATATGATCCATCTTTCATCCACCGCATTATTTATATAATGATGTTACGGGTAATACCCCACTTGTACAGACGCGAGCACATCAAGCTACCCCAATCTTTCAAATTTCCCCAATTGACAGTGAACCTTATGCTTTTGTTATAAAGTTGAAAATCTATAAAAGAAATTAGACAGATTGGGGTAGCTGGATGTGCTGGCGTCTCTACATAAACGTCTCTAACTAGACGAATACAACTCACCCTAACAAAGGCAGGGAAGCTAGGGGTGTTTCATCCTGCCAACTCTTGTAGAAGAAGAGCGTGAACACGGCAAAAACTACCCACAACTTCTGCCAGCCCGGGGACTTCTTGAATTTTCGCAGCAGGTAGCCGGAGAGCTGCGTCTGTGGAAACATTTATAGTACAGATATGCATCCATTAGACATAAATCAATATCTTATTTAAGCGTATGCGTTCATAAAAGTCAATTGAGACATGTAGAAGAGCTAATATTCACTGAGCTTTTTTCTGCCAGTGTCTACCAAGCAAAATATCCTTTTAAGTCTAGCCCATTGTTTCTAAACGATATAAACCTTGATTGTGTACGTCAGTACGTACCTGCATCAGTGACATTTATATCTTAGTTGTTGTGACATTTTAGTGTGACTGCATGTGTGGCGCAGCGGTTCAGACAGTTGTCTCGCTACTTCATGTCCCAGGTTCGACTCCCGCGCAGGACTACTATTTATTGACATGAACTGTATCCCTCAATTATAGGTTTGTAAAGTACCCCGCGACACAGGAACTAATTTCGTTAGTGCGAGCGTTGCTTATTTTTTTTTAATGATAAATAGAGTGTTGATATTCATGTGTTTTAGGGATGTTTATATGATATATGTGATGTAACGTTGGTGTATACAACAGCAGTTAAGGCTGCGGTTCCACTGAGGCGGAGCGGAGCAAAGCGGAGAAAAGCTGAGCCGCGATTCATCAATGATATTTGGAATCCACATCAGTGGAGAAGAGATGTGGATTCCAAGCCATGTGATTGGTAAAGGCGGCACAGCTCAGCCTCAGTGGGACCGCAGCGTAACAGCGCCGGTACCCGCATGGCGCTGTGCAGCAGCGCGCGGTCCAGCGCCGTGACGCGGTGCCAGCACACGTGCGCCAGCCCGCCGCCCCCGCCGCCGCCCGCCACCATCAGGCTCGACTGCAAGGGCTCTAAAAATAAAATAAACCTCACATGTTGATTAAGAATATTCAATTTTAAGTGCCTCGATACTCATCCTCACGTCACTCACGTTCTAAAGCTACATTTTATATTCCTTTTTGTCATACCAATTATGCTAAAAATGCCTTCGTCAGACGCTCATGTAATTGTCATAACAAACATATGGATAACGTAGATATATTTTTTGATAAGCTGCCAAAATTCAGGGAAAAAGTAATAAACTTATTGTATAATTAAAATAAAATAATAATATTAATACAATATAGTATGTATGTACGGATGTAGGTAGATATACGGATGTATATATGAAATATGTATACATCTAAAATAATGTTTATATTTTTCTATATTCTTGAAAATTGTGTAAAGAATAACTTTATTTTATCTTATCTTTTTCCGTCATTTTAGTTTGCGTAGGTAACTAATTTTTGTGTAATAATATGGCTTATTAGGTCTCTTTGTATTTCTATTTGTAGCAATATTTATGTAAGACTGTTTTTGCCGAAATAAATAAATAGATTATACCCTTTGTTGACGTATCCATATACAATGTGTAACAGAAAGTGTGAACGTAAGTTAAAGGGGTTGTATGGTATCAGGACGGCTACCTATGGACGAAACTTCAAACAGAAATAATCATTTTTTATTCAACTTGTAATTTATTTTTCTATCGACAACCTAAATCAAGAAGTAAGATTACCGACATTAGGAACAATACTAGCAAAACTCAGCTGGAATGGTAATGAACCTTACCGCGAACTCTTTGGGTACAAGTTAGACTGTAAATGAAAAGTGTGGTTCTGTACAGTCACATAATTTATCATCATCATCATCATATCAGCCGAAAGATGTCAGACGACATAATTTATAACACCTGATTATTTTAAGATTCAATGAAATGTTTAACGGAATTCGAAGTTTATTTTTGCTCTAATTTTTAAAGGTTCCCTGTAACGACATTTTAATCATTCATACAAATTTAATATCTAGGAAAAATCACTTAATTTTTAATTTAAATTGATATTCCGCAAGACGTTGGATCTAGGAGAAATAAATAATTTCATCGACTTATATGTAACTGTAGATATTTTTTGTGTGTTAAATAGTAAGAATATAACATTTTTCTTTCAGTATGTGAATTTAATCTGGCCGGAAACGAATAGGTACTTAATTATTCAACCAATACAAACTAACCAGATAACACACACACGCGGTACGA
Source organism: Pseudoips prasinana (assembly GCA_951640165.1). Lineage (NCBI taxonomy): Eukaryota > Metazoa > Arthropoda > Insecta > Lepidoptera > Nolidae > Pseudoips > Pseudoips prasinana. The sequence continues at coordinate 8,797,390 of OX621236.1, forward strand.
CTACTGATAAATTAAGAAAAAATATGAATAATGTACTAGGCTCACATGAACATTAGGGGACATTTCGAATTCCGTCCTGATTTTGGCGCAAGGAACTCTAATACGGCGGCGAATACAAAGGGTTCATGTAGGTAAATAATAAACGGTTAAATATCTTTTAATATTCATCAAAGCGAGCCGCGCGCGTGGCGGCGCCTTTGAGAGACTCAAAGAAGCCGCGACCGCGCGCCGCGCCATTTGATTGTGTTCGTGTATAACTCATTGGTCTAGCGGTAGCGTGTTCAACTGCAGATAATGAAGTCCTAGGTTCAAATTCCGGGTCGGGGTAAAAAGTGATTATGGGGAAAGTGTTGTGCATGACCCCACTAAGGTATCAGAGTTGGTACGACCAATCTCCGACAGATGGCGCTACTATAATTCTAATGAATTTCATATATTGCCGTAACAAGCGCGCATGGGTACAGCTAGCTAAAAATAAAAGTTAGATGCGATTGTGTTTATTTCGATCCTTACCTATCTCCTGCTCATAAGGCGTGAGTTCCGTATCAACATCAGTGCTGTTCCCCCGCGCCTCGTCGATCGTGGCTTGCAGCGCGTTACACCAGCCGCTAAACTCATTGTCGTTGGTAGCACTCAACAGCAAGTTCACATCCTCACCTGTGGACAGCCAAAAGCATATTTACAAATCTGAAAAAAAACAAGTGTGCTGTAAACCAACTGAAGTAAAACATATATACAAAACGTAACTATGCTATGAGAGAATTGGTGGTGTAATAATAAAATTTATTAAATTACAACATATTAATAAATAATAATCCATTCATTTAATAAAACCTAACTATGTGTTATCGACAGTGATCGGAGTAGGTAGATTGAAATGGGGTCATTGATCCGAAACGTATATATTAATATGGACATTTCTCCGGAATTGGTGGATTATTAAAAAAAAACCGGAACTTATGTAGGAATTTTATTCTGCCAGAGTGGAAGGAGTCATTTGATGATTTGCCATCCTCAAAAAAAGGTAGGAATTGTAATAAAATGAGCAATATTATTCGTTATTATTCTTCATATTTTATTTAACGGCACACAGTCACGATTTGACAAAACCCAACGACCAATCAGAACAAAGGATCATGGGTGGTACAATAACCGGTTATCAGAACAATGCGTACGCCCGCCGACGACATGCCAGGTAGCTCACTCGTTTACTTCGGTTCGTAGAGTGCGTACCTTTGTTTGTTACTGTGTTGTGAAAACGTTACTTGACCCTGGCTTGTGTACATACTGACTTCTGGAATCTGCTCTAAACCACGATTTGGCTCGAATATACGGACTCAGATTTTTCACTATTGAATTGGATCTAAATATTTAAACCAAGCTTTGGTAAGTAATATTTTACTAGTTACAAGGAGTATAAAGCATGTTTGGATGTACTATAAGAATATTTTTAGTATTGTGTTTGTTCGCTTAACCTGCTGAACATACCATGAGTCTTAATATTGTTAAATCTTTAATAGAGTATGAACCAGTGAGCGTAGTGCGAAACAAAATTATGATATTCTAGTAATGTAGTCGCAATTCAGCTAACTCCAGTATTAACCGACATTTTACTGGAATCCGTATATAATTTGAATGCCCTGTGACCTCTTGCAATGTATTGGTAAAATAAATTACTATAGGCCTTATCTACCTCTCTACAAAATATTCTACGTAACAAGCCCTTTCATTTGATACCCATATTGATGGAATTAAAAAAAAAAATAAGTTGTCCGCCATCTTGTAGCGGCAGCCATTTTGGATTGACAATAATATTGAATATACATAATTGTATTGTCACCAGAATCAAAGATGAATACCAAATTTTAGATCAATCGGTTGACAGGAAGAGGGTGAAATTTCAATGACTAAATTTGATCCACGAAAAATAAAACAAACGGAGTAAGCTAAATAAACTAAATAAAATGTAATTTTTTCATGTCTTTGTTTTAGGTGATATATACGAGGTTCCATCTCTAAAACAAACAGTTCAGATATGGCAAACGTCAAGGCTGAAACTGTAGAAAAATGGATATCCGGTCATCCCGAACTACTTTACGATCACGCTAGTGGTACAATATACTGTTCAAAATGTGAAAGCCATTTGAAAACCATAAATAAAGGAAACGTTAAAAGACATATCAAAGGAGCAGTACACCAGGGAAAGTTTAAGCGGCCCGAAGAGGAATTTTATTTCGATCTTATAAAATTTCTCATTTTATGCAATATTCAGTGGTCTCAGATGAAAAATACTACTTTTCAAGATTTTAAAAAAATATATATATGTGTTGTTGTACGTGTACTAATCGTACTCTGCCAGATGAATCACAGTTACGGAAAGTTTACTTGGACAAGTTTTTTAAGAATAAAATCAATTCGATTCGGCAAAATTATAAAAATGAGAAACTATGGATATCATTAGATGAAACGACAGACTTTTTAGGTCGCTATATAGTCCATTTTTTAATAAAACCATTACATCCTAGCAATTTGACTAGACCCTATTTGGTAGCATGTAAAATGCTAACTGTAGTTAATGGACAAACAATCACGCAATTTGTGTAGAATGTTTGGAAAACTTTTGGGAAGATTCTTTTGAATCGAAGGTAGGTAACATTCTTGTCCTCTGCACTGATAGCGTTGCATATATGCTGTCTGCAGGACGAAATTTAAAACAATACTAACCTGAAATGAAGCACGTAACATGTTTGGCGCACTCTCTTCATCGCGTATCTGAGCAAATTAGGTTAGAATATCACGATGTTAACATTTTAATAGCAAATGTTAAAAAGGTATTTTTGAAAGCCCCAAGTAGAGTCAAAATTTTAAAAGAAAAATATCCACATTTGCCGCTACCTCCCCAACCAGTTGTTACAAGATGGGGCACTTGGTTAGAGGCAGCATTTTATTACGCTCAAAACTTTGAAAAAATAAAAGAAGTATTATCTTGTTTAAGCAGCTCTGATGCGGTATCTATTCGAGAGGCAAAAAATATTATAGAAAAAGAAAATTTAAAAGAAGATTAAAATTACATTAAAGACAATTATTTTATAATTCATTTGTCTTTAAAAGAATTGCAAAAGCATAATTTATCGTTGACAGATTCACTTTTAGCATTTGACAACGTCAGAGATGCTATAAATCAGTGCAATTCAGAAAATATAAAAAATAAAATAGAACGCGTTATGGAACGAAACCCAGATTTAGACACACTTAGAGAATATAGTGAGGCCATTGAAAAAAATGAAGCACATAATTTAATACCTTTTTTAAAATTTGCTCCTTTGACATCGTCAGATGTAGAACGGTCTTTTTCCATTTATAAATGGACTTTAGATGTTAAAAGAAATAGGTTGAAAATAGAAAATATAGAGAAACTCATAGTTATATATTTTAATTGTAAAGGTCAGGATTACCAGGATGCTGACATTGTAATCGATGAAGATTAAAATGTGAATAAATGTAAAATGTACATATTTAACAATAAACAATGTTGCTTTTATCTTTTTTCTACCCCTTTTTTTGGTCCTAAAATCTGACTAAAATCAACCTGTTCCTTCGTATGCCCTTTACGTTTCAGAGTCGTGGTGCATCCTTAGAACAGTCTCACGACCCCAGCAGGCATTGGCCCTCTATGGGGCCCCGTCATTTATTCTACCCTTAATGCAAATTACCATGACCCCTATGAAAATATTTAAATTTAAGTGCAACAATTTATGTCTATCTATAAAAGTTCTAGCCATAAAAGGCTAAAAAAATAAAAATTAAAGCTTAGATCGGAATTCGATTGTTTTTATTATTCAACAGATAAATAATGAATTAATTTAGTTTTGATACCTTCCTTTAAATTTTGAATTGAGTAGGAATAATATCACTACCAACATTAACAATATTTAATTGAATCCGGAAATACCGGAATTACTTTCCGGGAAAATGGCTTATCCATGTTATTCTTTCTGTGTGCATTTATGATACAAGTACCAAAAATCAATCTACCTACTCCGATCACTGGTTATCAAGTACCCAATAGCCGCGCAACGGTTATGACGTAGCTGCTATGTTATAATACTATTTTTACACTGAAATTATTTATTTGATTAGTGATTATCATTTTATTAATTCCTATAATAATTTTACATCTTATAAATATTAATAATCGATAGTAGACTTTCAAATGGTTGTCACTGATAAAATATAAATAAGGTAGGAGAATTATTAAAGAGGCATTCTTTGTACGACGGGAGATGAGAACGTTACTCTGTTCGATTAAATATTGTGTGTAGAAAATATCTCGGAGTTTTAATGTGCAGAGCAGAACCTACGCGTGCGTAATATATGTTATTTAAATATCCAATTAATAATAATGCACTCTTCCTGCTCCCTCCTAAATCTGTGCTGCACCCTGCAGGGTCCACAATTGATACAAACATTATTACTTATGTCTACCAACTTTTATACATACATTGTGGAATGCAATAAAGAATTGAGAACGAAAATGTGTGATCGCACCTCCTTCTTGCACCTACAGTAATATACAAAACGTAACTATCTTTTTCTCTCTCAACTTCCATTCACCTCGCTCGATCACTTTTCGTAACGCTCTCGTCACGCATTCACCAGCTTTGATGAATTATAAATGAAATATAGGCTTAATTTAATGTGATAAGTTTTTATTTGTAAGCACACAGTCGTTCAGTTACAAGAAAAGATCCGCCATGACACATACATCAAAAGAGAGAGGGAGAGATAACAAACAACAAGATACTATCTATCCTACTCTTACTATTACATTGCACTGTCTTTATTTTTAACAAGCTTACTCCCCAAATGAAGCGTGTGTAACGAAGTTTTAATTGAAAAATTAACCAACTACACTTTCTATACGATTAAGGTTGATAACTAATTAAAAAAAATAATATAGGAGAATCTCGGAAGCATGCCATATTGGTAAAAAATACAATAATCAGTTCACAACCCAAGGGAAAAATATTAATATTTATGGAAAATAATTAAATCGTGTATTCATTTTTAAAATAGTATAACTCAGAAATATTACACAGTAACTAAGTTTCTACAAAGAGTGTTAATTAACACCAAAAATATATAAAATCTTTATGCTTATTATTTTTTTAATGGTACAACCGGAAGGGGAAGACCTCGTAGAACATTCTCTGATCAAATCGGAGACGTACTTAAGAAAGGTCAGGTCAGAAGTACGCTAAACCGGCGAGCATGTATGAAGAATATTATGTCAGTAAACGAAGCGAAAGAGGTATGCAAGGATCGTGACATATGGAAGTCCGTTGTCTCTGCCTACCCCTCTGGGAGACAGGCGTGAGTCTATGTATGTATTTTTTTCAACACATTCGATAAAAAAAGTTAAGGTGGTTAAAAAGTATTTCTGTATATATAAAACAACTAGCAAAAAGAATTAATGGTATCATAGTAGTACTTAACCTTTTTTGAAATACTAGTATTATTACCAACTGAAACGTGCCTGGAATAGTCAGGATACTTGCCCGTCAACGTAAAGGAATGCGGCAACTCGCTGGGGGACAGCTCCAGCCCGTGCAGCGGGATGGCGGCGTGTGCGCGGAACTGGCACGAGCCGGCCTTCGAGCATATCACTAATATGTCGCTGAACTGGAACAAGTGGTACATCATTTATTACAAGAAGAATATTTATACGTAGTCAAAACGTTTCTACTACAACTAGTAAATAAATAAATATCTTGGAACAACTAACACTTGCTGCAGTCGCCTTGCTGCTTCGTGTCGAGGGTGCGACTCCCGCGCTGGACCACTATTTGTGTGACCCATAAATAGTTGTTCTGAATCTGGATGTAATTTGTGTGCGTCTATTATATGTTTGTAAAGTACATCGGGACACAGGTCCCCCAAATTAGGCAAAGCCTATACTATGGCAAACATACAACTTATAGACACTTATATATTTCTAAATACATACATATTATGGATAAATTACACCCAGACAAAGAACAAATAATCGTGTTTATCGCAGAAAGATTTGTCCCGGGCGGGAATCGAACCTACGAGCTCTGGTTTAGTAATCAGGGTCAATAACCACTAGAACAACGATTCAACTTTTTAAGATAATAATCTCACCAAGAATAACATTCGTTGCTGCAATCCTCGCGACGAGTGTTTGTAAACACAGCCCATTCTTATGAACTCTCTTTCGGCTACCAGCAACTTGTCATATCCTGCAATAACAAGAATATAATTAAGCAAAACCACTGTCTGGGACCTGTCTTGGCTTCATGTTCAGTCTTCGCATAGTAATTTTATAAGAAGATATGTTCTCCAAGTTCTGTGTAGGTCCAATCAATCTCGACAGTATCGGATTCAGATTCATTTATTTCACTTAAAAATAGAGTAAAATGATGGTCTTAATAATAGGTTAGCCTCATTTATTTTACTGATAAACAGCATGTGGAATATTTATGTGTAATACGTCTAATTTTAGACTGATAATATAATTTTCTTGCATTGCATTCTCTAAAAATGTCTAATATTTTGCGGCACAGCCTTAATTTACACGTGGCGTAGGAGATTTTTTTTTAAATAGTGTTGTGATAGGCTTACAATTTCTGACGAGTCTGTCACCATGTCATGAATTCGGGGTAATTATATTATTTTTGTAAAATTTAATACCCCATGTGATGAGGCAGTTTTGCGAAGTCTTGACAAAAAGAATACACACTTATTGATTCTCTTGCATTTTGGGTAAATGCAATTGGGTAAATGCAATGCAATGCAGTCAAAACAACAATCAACTGTTATCCCTAAAACTTCAAACTTTTTACTTCGTTAATTTTATGACAATGCACTTATTTTATTCAATAATTTAATAAAATGCGTCTAAGTCAAATTCGCGGGCAAATTATTTTTTGAAGCTAAATATTTATATTTTCTATTGTATTATTTATTTCTATGTCAAAGTTATTTAATACATGTGCTGTCAAATTATAGAGATGTCTGTGCAAACAAAGTGCATTTATAATGTGGCATGTCATTAATGTAGAAAAGAAAAAGTAATGATCCTAGCACGCTGCCTTGAGGCATACTTATTTACGAGATAGTCGAATTGGCAATATTTAATTATAGTTCCATTTTCCAGAAGTGCAATTGGTACACATTGTTCACGACCCGACAAATGACTTTTTAACTACTTAAAAGTATTTTCTCTCATTCCATAATTATGAAGTTGTTCCAACAGTATCTTATGTGATCGAACACTTTGGACATATCAAAAAAGCTTGAAGATTCAAAACACTGACAAAATTTTGAAATGTTTTAGAAACAGAAATCTGTTTTAGTAAAGTTTGCCTTGTGAACAAAATTTAAATATCAAAGTTTCAAGGTATTTTCAGAATACATCAATATTCTGTGGAGTGCGATACACGGAAACAACATATCTATACCATTAAGTAGTACCACTAAGTGTTGTCCAAGTGCATTACAATATACACACTAAAGAAAAAGCATGAGCAGTTATATTAAAATAGACGAAATTGGGGGGGTTCAAATATTAATAATGGAAATAAAGCAATAACCTGCTATATCCCTCTGCAGCTGGCACAGCGCGGCGTGGTTCTCCCCGTGCTGCAGCTGCTCGTGCGCCTGCGCCGCCACGCGCGCCGCCAGCTCCAGCGCCGCCGCGGCCGACGGGCTCTCGCTCATCTTGTATAATTCTGTATTCATTATTTGAAATTGATTAATAACATTTCGTTTAATTGTAGATATCACAGTACGGTTGTCATTATTACTTGGGTCACACATTTTTCTATCTAGGTCAATTTTATTTAATAATTTAAGGTTCTTACCTTAAAGTATTAAATAAAAAAAAGTAAATAAAATATTGAAAAATTAATAAGGAAAAATGAAAAATTTATGTAAATGAATTGTTTATTATGTTGTTGGTGTAATACAAATTTAATTTATTTTAGCTTAGTGTAATTATGTGATTTGGTGTACATTTAGATACAAATTACTTGTTTATGAATAAATTAAATAGTCAATCTTAGTGAATTGCAGTGATCCCAGACCTGGCACAGCCGCCATTTTCGGCCGAAACTACAATTACATCGGTGGGCAGCACGCCCACTAGCAGTACGTAGCAGACACTTACCCGTGGCCAGGCGGTGGTAGTGCAGCGCGCGATGCAAAGGCCGCAGGAACAGCGCGGCCAGCGGCAGCGGCGAGCGCGCGTCGAACTGAGCCGCCGCACGCTCCGCCTCGCCACCACGCCGGCGCACCGACTCCAGCACGCCCACTAGCGACCCCGCCCGCACTGCGTACCACATGTATGCCTAAAGGAAACATTTCGTAGTCTAGCAGGATGATTTTTGATATAACAACTAGGTCTGCAAGGCAAAGTTGTCTCTGCCTACCCCTCTGTGAAACAGGCGTCGATATATGTATCTTGCATGCATGCAAGGCATTCTGCTGCTTGCAAATATTGAGCTGACTGTAGTTAAGCAGATGTCTCTACTTTTACATTCATTTCTATGAGACATATGAATATATGACTTATGAATATGCAGATATGCACTCACGAGTATGGACACTAACGCTGTTTCAAATTTAAAGAAGATCACTTCAGCCGTTCAGGTGGAGTACGATCAGGAACGAACTACATGAGTCGCCTAAGAAAGAGCTTCGTTTACACTCAGCTCAAAATGTGATATATTCTGTGATAGCTGAATTGTGCAAAAATATGGATTTTTGGAAATTCCCAAATGAAAAATTAATAGTAATTTCTAAACGTAGAATCTAAGAAAGTCCGAAATCGAAACGTGTCTAAATTATAGGAGCAGTGGTAGTTTTATAAAAATACTACTCAAGATAATCAGAGCAAAGACGAACGTATGAATTTGTCACCATATTTAGTGAAAAAGTACTACGTATACTTCGTAGGTACTACTTATATTATGTATTTTGGAGTATTGTCCTTTTTTAACATACTAAGCTAGTATATTTCTATATGATATCTAATTGCTGATTTTGCCCCTCCTAAGGTTATCTAAAAGAAATCGCAGTTAGCGAGCTAGAAGACGAGTAGTAACTCGTCTTCTAACTGGTGTGCTATTGTAGAGTATTATATTTTCTATAAATTGATTACTGATAAAAAATACAAAACAAGATATATAATTCATCAATCAATTGTACTCACGTCAGCTGTACTAGCCAAATGTTCGTAAAGTAACTCAGCTATCTTCTTGTACTCCGGCTCTTCCGTATCTACAATAAAAAATACCATTTATAAATTTAAGATAATATTACCAACTTTATACCATTTGTTAATCTTTGCATAATTTATTTGTGTTACATATTGTCCGTCATCACAAAATACGGAAATATTCTCCATCTCCAATTCACAATACGATTTTAGACATGGCATTTCCAAGCCACTTACCGTCAGGTCGGGGAGTATTAGCTAACAGCTTGTCCAGTCTAGCGAGTAGTTTCCCATTGGGGAGAGCGAGGGGTTCGAGCGCTAAGCATGCTCGCGCCAGAGCCGCGCCCGCGTCCGCTCCACTCGCCGCTAACTCCGACACACAGCCGCTCCATTTCTGCAGAGCACACAGAAGTTCGACAATCTTACTGCACTAAGACCCAGGAAATCATCTTTAGTGCGAAAAATAGCCAGACTTCAAAAGTGAAACAAAATTGTATAGATAGATCTACTCATCAATTTTGTGTCACTAATTAGCTACGCCAAATCCGGTGGCAAACAGATGAATAAAGTATATTTAGGACCATTATGATATAAAAGGGTTGGAGAAAAAGTTTTTTCGCATTTTTTAAGAAAATTCAAACCTTTTTAAATTTAGTTTATTTACATTTAACTAAAGTATGTAAGTACCACTTTGTTCGATAACTTTTTGCCATCTTGTAGGTAGGGATATGATTTCATTGCTATAGAAATGTTGGAACTCCTGATCAAAATACCGCTACTAGTGGTTTTGGCAGTCCTCTCGTGATGTTAACCCGACACTACCTAAAGAATTCTGAAGAGACCGAAACAGGTGGAAGTCGGAAGGTGCAAGGTCAGGACTACACGGTGGATGCATAAACACCTCCCAGCCAAACTCTCTTAATTTTTGCTGAGTGGCTAAAGATGTGTGAGGTCTAGCGTAATCATGATGAATAACCATACCCCTTCTGTTGATTAATTCCGGCCGCTTTCTCTCAACTTCTTGCTTCAATGTCATCAGTTGTTCGCAGTAGAGTTCAGAATACTGCCTGGTGGTAACAGCTCATAATGAATAATGCCCTTCCAATCCCACCACACACACAGCATCACCGTGTTGCGACTTAACCCTTATCTTATCTTTGTTGGGGTGTACTTACGTACAGCACTTCGACCCTTCAGGATCTTTTGTACTAGAGTTAACCCTGGTTTCGCCACAGTCTCTGAAGGCTGACCGATCTTTGACCACGACCTTTTTCGCACATTCTTGTCGTACGTGATCCACTTTTAATCATCAGTTATCAGTTCTTCAAAAATGGTTCGGTTTCATTACGTCGTAATAAAGAATCACAAACGAGTACACGATTCATTAGGTTTCTTTCAGTGAGCTCGTGAGGTAGCCAAATATCGAGCTTTTTTGTGTACCCAGTTTTTATCAAATGCACCAAAACTGTTTTGAGGTCTATTCCTAGTTCTTCAGCGACGTCGTAACTACTGATATGCCGATCTTGCTTCACTTTTTCAAAAATGGCATCCATTTTATCTGTAATAGGGCGACCAGAGCGACGTGCATCTTTGACATCAAAATTTCCGGATTGAAAACGCTAAATCCAAATTTGTGCTACTCTCACAGATACTGCACTAGGTCTATAAACATCGCAATATTTTTTGCGGCTTGCGTTGCATTTTTTACCTTTTTTGTAGTAAAATTTTAAAATGTATCGAATTTCTTCATTAGATTTACTCATCTTGACAGTACGAAAAACATATGAAAATCACGCATTTTCCTAATTTGAATTTGGAATTATGTTCTTTAAAATTTAAACTTTCAATACTACTAAAACCAGCCAGATACAAATAGTATAGCCAAAGAGATTTTATGACAAGTTCATACATACTATAATGCGAAAAGGCTTTTTCCCCAACCTAATATTATAAAATAGGATACACTGATTACAAACCTATTTTATTGTGTTCTGTCTTATAGCGAGAGTCTTTGCTTAAAGCTTGAGGCTGACCAAGGTATATCTTGGATCCCGATACCAGCGGGGTGGGGAAGTTAGAATTAATTTTTAGAAATTATATGCATTGATTATAACTACTTCATTTTTAGTCGATTCCCAGTCTAAACTGGTGCGGCTCGCTACTAGAATTAATTGTGCGAATACCACGTCGAACCTTTAACTAAGATAGTTAGGCCAGATCTCTGAACAACAAGTCCATATTTATTTTAACACAAAGATTGTTCGTTTCGGGATTCGATCTTCCAACCTTTGACTGCAAAGGTCGGACTGGATACTTCCACCGCTCGGATACAGAGATCACAATTATTTTCAACAATTATTTCTTGAATTTAAACAATAATATTCATAATAAATATTTGAGACGAGTACTTACAACAGTGACAAGTTCCAGGTCCCTCTTGTAGGTCCGCTCCGTCATGAGAAGTTCTTTGGCTACAAAGTACGTGATATCCATATTGCGGCGCCGCGGCCCGTCCGTCACGCCTTCCCGCAGCGTGCCCAATAAGTTGGACGATATACTAGGGACAGAACAACTAAATATAGGTATGTAGAAATTACAATACAATGTGAATCGAGTAATATATCGCGCAAATCCTACTAATATTATAAACGCGAAAGTTTGTAAGTATTGATGGATGGATGGATGTTTGTTACTCTTTCACGTAAAAACTACTGAAAGGATTTTAATGAAACTTTACAATAATATAGCTATCAGAATAACACATAGTCTACAATTTATAAAGATATTGTGAGATTTGTTCAAAATATGACGATTAAGTGTCAATTTAATAGGACAAAATCTACGATCTGCGAGCTAATCCGGCGTGCACTGCCAAAACCGCTAGAGGTACACATCCTACTAATATTATAAATGCGAAAGTTTGTGAGTATAGATGTATGTTTGTTACTCTTTTACGCCAAAACTACTTTAACACGGGTGACACCGCGGGGCATAGCTAGTATTTTATATAAATAAGTTTTCGGTAATCATCATCATCATATCGGCCGCAAGACGTCCACTGCTGGACAAAGGCCTCCCCAAAGATCTCTACAATTGCCGGTCTTGCTCTTTTCGCATCCAGCGTTACATTTTTCTTTATATTTATTTTTTTAAAGACAACGCCTGCACTGGGGAATTGAGTCGTATTAGTATTACGACCACGTCTTTATAATTCCGGAAATGTTCACCAGACAATACCTCTATAGTGAATGGTTTCTCTCTTTGACCGTCAATTTGGACCGCAAGTTCATTATCTTTAGCCACCAGGGTTGCAGGGTATTTCTAGGAGTGATAAGAAGTTAAACCTTACCTATTGTTGTTCCGCCTCGAAAGTGTATCCCCGGCGTCACTCTCGCCTCCACTGAGGACGTCCATACTGTTCACTGACTCCGAAACCAGGGTTCTGCTGTGCACTGCCAAAGTTTCCGAACACAAATTAAGATCATTCCTAACTACAACGTAAAAACAGGGGCTTTATAGATTTATCTGAATTACATTGATTATATTATTATATTTATCTGAATTATTTCCTCACAATAGAGGATGGTACTAACGTTGAATTTACTAAAGATAGCAGACTTAATAAAAATAGACACAAATATAGTAAAATACAAAAAATATAAAGTCTGATTAACATTTTTAGACATAAGCGTATATACCCGCCATATATGCTCTGTCCCGTACTCATGATACGACTCTATGGCTTCACTACAAGTGACGCCATATGTTAGTAAAGCGCGTTCTTAATTTAACATGATCTTTAAATATTACAAACTTTGTTAGTTCTAAAGCAATTTGAATTTTGTAATTACCAATAGTCTCCATAAGCGACCAGTCTTAATACTGGGAAATAAAAAAAGTTCCTCCGCACCTCTATTCCATTGACATAAAATATCATTAGTTTAGAAGTAGGAGCTTCTTTGTAAAATTTTAATTAAATATTTGGAATTTACCGACTTTTTAAAATGCGAGCTATACGTGGGAGGGAAGGATCCTCAACAGTAACAAACAGCATAAATATAGACTATGGTACGATCCGGCGCTGGGAGCTAATCTCAGCGCGAGAGAAAATGCGGCGTCCGGCTGGCTTCTCCCCGGCTTGACGTCGCCCCTGGGACCGCTGGCGTTTGGAGGAGGGGCACTCCACTCGTCTTACACAAGCGGTCCCGGGAAGAGGTACCCTGCTGTAGCTCAGGTTGCCTAAACGCGCTTGTGCGCGCTGGGGAGGGGAGGAGGCATTTGGCCCCCTCCCGTCCCCGGAGGAGAGTCTCAGACGCTCAGTGTACAGCGGGGTTACTGGCGAGATCGTTCACGAGTACCCAGACCCCCCGCTACAGGCATTGTGAGGCTGGCTACCATGGTGGTTTTAGTGCGTATCCCGGGACTAGCCCGGCGAGTCCCACATAACCCGTCGCCTCCCCAAGCGGCGGGTATGCGTAAGTTTAATGCATTTCCACCATGTAAAAAAAAAAAAAAAAAAAGACTATGGTACGATAAGCATGACGTTGAAAATTTATTGAGTGTCAAAAGAGGGGTATATAAAGAAGGAATATTATGACTTGTAATAGAATGTGTACAATTTAACTCACCACTAACATTTCCATTCAGAGTATCATTATTATTATCACAGGTTTGCTTATTGTCGACTGCGTCATGCCCGTTGGTGATCGGTCGCGTGTGTACGAGTGGTGTCGACGCACACACAGGGTCGCCCGCGTGCACGGTGCTCCGGTCGACCGTGTGATCGAGATTTTGGTCGACAGTGCGGTCGATTGAAGGAGACATGCAAAGACTTGCTGAGGACACAGTGTTATCTTCCTCGGGTGACGAATCGCCTGAAAAATATATAAAAATGAGATTTTTGCTGATGATGTTTTTATCTTTATAAAGACCAGTATTAGACCCCAATCTTGCTTGCTGGTAAAAGCACATACATAACTTAAAGAAAAAACAAGTAATTTTAAGTTACTTCAAGTTCAATTTATCCACAGTTATTAGATGTAAGTATGGTAGCTGGGATCGATGGCTTATAACCAAGCAAGATGAGGCACATCAAATAACGTAATTCTAAGAAACGAAAGATTATTTTGCAGTGTGCGAGAAAAACAATGAAATTCGATTTCTTATTTTATATGTATCCCTGAATTTCCCAAAAAGGTATAGCACAAAAACTATATTAACATAACTACAACGCCATAAATAAAAATCACAATTTTACTTTTAATAAAAATGTATTAAAAGAATTAGGTGGTATTTCTATGTGCACAGTGCAGTATATGTATGTACTACAACTAATAAATTAACAAAAATATTACATTCTAATACATGCATAAACGAGTGTAAAGAAAAATATCTGTAAACAAAAGAGATAACTGGAAAAGAAAAATATAATAAAGAAACCTGTAAAAATAAGATTAAAATATTGTGTCAACATCGTGATAAAATTAAAAAATAGATAAAAAATACTAGATAAACATAAATTATTGCATACACATCTAAAACTTACATTGTTTTCCCGAGCAGCATTTAAGTACCAGGTAAAGAACAAAATATAATAATAGAAATATAAAAACACGTGTTATTTTTATATATTTATTGTTTAACTATCCCCTTAGGGTGGTGTCGTGTATTGCAGGGCACAGTACACTTACACTCACATATAAATTCAAAAAGGAAGTTACGTTTCAATAACCGAAACAATATTCAAATTAGTTGATGATAAGTTCCAAATCACGCGCGGTAATCAGGAGTGACATAGAGATAATAGAGGAGTGATACATTACTTTATCAGTACGATATCGTAGTGCCACAGGGAGATACAGTTCTATCGGATTTCCTGCTATTAACCAAATCTTCCGGTAGTATGCCCGCGATGAGGGATGTTTAGATACACATTATCTGTTGTTGTTGTGACGGCTAAGAATTATATCACCCCATTTGATCCCGAGCAGAGAGTGGAAGTCGTCTCAAGGGAATATTTAGCAGAGAACGGGATGTTCTGGAGGTAGCTTAAAGTCAGTAGTATCTTATTATTATGTGTGCGGCATTGTGGGCATCTTGCTATCACGACTATGTCAGTCAGTAGTTATGTTAGGGGAAAAGAATCAAAATTATTTATTGGAGGATCATAGAAATTGAAATTTTGCATGCCGAAAGGTAGAATGTACAAAGCGCTGTTTTTAAATATAAGACCTGAACTGTTAACCTACATTCTAAGCAAATAAATACATTTCATTTCATAATTTCTACATACATATTTATCTTTAAAAACCGATCGGTTGGGAATAAGTAATTATAAAGTGATAACGTTTGTAAGTTTGTGACGTTGTAAGGGGTAATCTCTGGATTTACTGAACCGATTTTCAAAATCATTTCACCAATAGAAAGCTACGTTATTGTGGAGTGTGATAGGCAATTATGATTCATCATCATATTTTTTATTTATCCCGAACTTATAACCCGAAGTATTACGCGGGACAAACAGGCAAGGACAAAAATATTCATAACGCGGAATGAAGTCCGCGGGCATGGCTAGTAAAATAATAATATATCTGTATGTTATGAGATTTACAGGTCTCCTTATCAAACGCGCGTGATTCGGACGTATCAACACAAACAATTGAATGAATCATAACATTACAGTCTATTCGGATTGTACACTCTCAATCGAAAAGTCGAAATACTTAAATACTAGGATTCTCAATATCGTACCGACAGTTATTGCGCTAACTAGGGAGGCGAGCCTCTTACACGCTAACTCTAAAATTGCTTCGTGCAACGACCGCTTTATTATTTTTTTATTCAATTATAATTGAACACTATTTAGCACAGGGTTTATAGGATAACTATTTGAAATTAAATTACAATTCAGATTAACCCGATATTTGTCTCAGCTGTGTCTATTCATAATGCCAAATATTTTCGTTTGCGATAAATTCAGGATATGTCAGCGGAATAACGCTTGTATTTCTTTCTCGGCATGCACACCAGCAACAAATATCGGAGATACAGGTTAAATTTTCAACTCATGCGAGATATAATTATACATACATACACAGACTCACGTCGGTTTCCCAGAGGGGTAGGCAGAGACAACGGATTTCTATTTGTCACGATCTTTGCACAGCTTTTATATATATAACTATAATATTATTATAGTAATATACAAAACACTTGGCAGATACTTTTAAGTTAACCGTAAAAGTATAGTTTTAAAATAATACGGGCTGTTTGGGTTGTATTACAAACATTAAATCATATGCATGATAAATTACTGTTTTCGAAAAGATTACCATAGTAAACAACAATTTTGGGGAGTTAAGGTATGTATGTATGCCAATCGTGTAAGTAGAAATGTTAATATTTACTCCAACTTATATAAAAAGTATAAAGATCTTGTAAGACTATATAAATTCTCCCTACATTCGATAGTCGATGAAGAAAACTTTAGAAAATCCGCACTGGTTAGAAATTTAACCTGCACATCTGTACAGATCGCAGTTCTTTTGATGTGCAAGTAAATTTATTATTCGTAGTCTAAAAGCACCTTGGATATTCGAAACAGGTAAGATATATCATTTCAGTCATTAGTCTAGAATCAATCAAAGATTTGTCATCAGTAGAGTCAATAGCTTATTAGGAAGATAATTATGTGCTGTTTTCTTCCTACGATGATTGCAACGTGAATACCGAGTAATATTTATAAAACTCAACCTATTCATAAAGCTAGATAATTTGAAGAACAAAAGTTTTCCAAATGTATGACATAAGATTTTTTTCATACAAACAAAATGCGTATTTGCTTATAGCTGTGATAGCTATAAACAAATTTTGTATGGAAAAACAATTTCTTTTACTTATTTCGCAATCAGATATTTTACAAGAAATTCTGCTTCGTGGGTAAATTGAGCTGTTTAAATATTACACCGTACACAAATACACATTGAACACTTCTACCTACATTTCAAAAGAACCATGAGCAAAATATTTATAAAATTTTATAGAACATGTCACAATATAAAGATTTAAATTTAAAAATGATTTGTTCAAACCATATACTAAGACTTCTCATACTCATTGGCTTAGCCAATGACTGACGTAGGTAATGTAATATATAATATATTTACTAAAATCATACACTTTGTGCTTCTACAACATATTTTAAAACAATTAATATAGATACAACTTCGTAAATACAATATTAAAAATTATATTTCTACTTAAAAACATTTTCGAAAGAACATTTTTATAAAACATTTCAACTATTAACAACAGAATAGTAAAGAAATTCGTATATCTTTTGATAAGCAAATATTTTATGTTTTCCTTTTATTATTTTTTATAATGCGATTCGACTGACTTGACTAATTCTAAATCCACGAAAAATGTCGTTTCACATCTATACCACACATAGTTCGTCTAATTGTTCGATAAATTTATTCCTATCTAATGAAAACCAATCTCTCGAAGACAATACTCTTTTACTAAAACCTTTGGGCAATTGCAGGAACTTTTAAAAGTAAATATAAGCGTGTTATAATTACGACGGGCCGTCTAAAATATAGAAAGCACGGAATATAACGATCCCGATTTTGTTTATAGACAAGTGCATTATAAGTCAAATACAAATACGAACTAAATAACTCGAAAAGTTATTGCACCTTTACTATCTCGACCATCTAACAACCCGTTTGATCCGACCACTCGTATTTCTTAGTCCTATAATAGCCCATGAATTAAAAAAGCTCGCGATAGTGACGAGAGAGAGATAGTAATTACAACATAGTCACCCTCTCTTCATATATTATAATTTAACGGAACTTAAATAGTGTAGACAGGTTGCTATAACCTTAATACTAGTACATTTTTATCTAAACGGGACATGGTACAATTATTGCATAGGAATTATAATTTATAAACCTGACAAAAGTACAATACATAGCAAAAGTGAGAACAAACAGATTCACTTGTATTTCCAATGAATCCAATCAATTCCATCAAATTACAGCAAACATAATTATAGTTGCTGTAAAAAGAGGACACACCAAATACATTTTAAATGCGCTAAGCTTAATCGCGCTTATAAACTGTACATCTCTAATGCTTTCACTTTCGCCCTTAACTGTACCGAAAAGAAAATTATTTTCTAATTAAAGTTATTTTAGACAATCATAATTTCGATGATTGTAACAGCTATTACTCACACACACACACGACACATATATTCTCATATCTATTTCAACTATAACATATTTAAGATTTCCAAAACTCTATTAAAACGTTATAATAAATTATCATAATAGTGTTGGAAAAAATTGAGCAGATTTGGCACGAATGCAGATCCCATATTGGTTGTAGTGTAATGTCACGGATTTAAGTAAATGAACGTTATTATACTAAACAACTTAAAATTAAAAGTAAAGTGCTAGTGCATTAAAATATTGAGCAATAAACGCTTAAATAAAACAACTTAGATGTTGGATCTTGCTACACAAAGTAAATCACAGCCTTTATAATAATACTATTTGTTCAGATTACTCTTATAAAAGAAGGTTGAAAACACTAAAATATTTTGACTAGAAGAATTTGGCACTACGTTCTTAGGATGCGTATGTAATGCGTTTCGAAGCTTTAGCTCTAGAATCTAAACAAACTATAACATAACGAGTACAAGGGGCAGGTTAACAATGATTTATCGTTATATTGACCAGTATTCTGTAAGATGTTTGAAAATGTATAATTTAGATCAATACATATAACTACACCTAAATACTTAACAAACTATAGGTAAAGTCCGCGTACACGATAGTCAAAGGGTCGCGCTATTCAGGGATTGGCACTAGATATTTTCAAGTCATTATTTTGCTAAATATTTAAAGTGACAATGTAAATATTCAATATAATGAGTACCCTAATATCGAATATCAATATAACATAACAATAATTGCATGAATTAGAATTTAAATTTCGAAACGCCGATAGGGCTTACCGCTCGTATACCGAATAACGAACGAATAGCCAGTACAACGATTAAACTAAATATAAATAAATTGCACCTCGACTCGATATCCATCTAATCGTTTTCGTCGTCAGAGCAAAGAGGCGGAGGCAGTGTGGATACATCAAACTTTTGCTCTGGACTGTCGCTCGAAGCTTGAGAGTCGACGTAGTGACTAGAATAGAACCTCTCAACATTATTGAGACTGAAACGTTGGTCGAGATCACGAGAGTAATGCTCTTGGTTACCATCCCTGTGCTCGTCGATGTCGTGTTCGTACTGCGGGTAACACTGCTGCGTTTGAAACATATCGACTTCTTCATAATGCTCCGGATAAGGGCTGCCTCTGTACTCCTCGTATTCGTCTTTATCCGGTGGCAGCTCCGTATCAGAGTAAACCACTGACTCACCGCGTTCGAACAGATAGCTTCCAGACTTGGCCATTTTCGGAGCCCTCTTTATAGTGTCGATTGGGTAAGCGTAGTCATCAGAATCGTCTCTATCGCTCTGTTCGTCATAAAATACTCGTTGCTGATGCGGTCTATTGTCTGCTGCTGGCTCACCGAGAGATTTATCTTGATAACCACTCGACTTTGATTTTTTCAAGGAAGATTGGCGACTACTCTTATTAGAGTATGATAGCCGCGGAGGACTATCTTCAGATACATAAGGCGGCTCTTGCGAGTCGAGGTAGGGATGCCGAAGACGACCTAATCGATCGAACCGTGGGAAACCCATTTCATCTTCATCAGCGGAAGAGCCAAATCCTTGAAATTGCATCGGAGCTATATTGATCGGAAACTGTTGTGCCTCATAATTGGCACTTTTATACTTCGTGTACTCATCTTGACCCTCGTCTTCGGAGTAACTAGCCTCCTGGATATCGTAATGTTTAGAATCGCCCTTTGACATTTCAGATGAACCTGACTCTACTTCCGGAACATAGCTATCGGAACACTCTGAACTCTCCATTCGTCGTAAAGATTCCTCAACCGCTAAATATTGGCCCCCAAGTTTATCGCTCTCCGAAGAGTATTGGCTCTTCGTCGAGTCTTCCTCCAATACATCTTGTATTCTTTCTTGTCTTTTTCGTGCACTTGTGACTTGTTTTTTACGTCTGAATGTTTTCATTCTCTCTCGTGGATCTCGTATGACATCCAATGAACTGTCGGTGTCATTTCCACTAGGAGGACTCTTCAATGAAATATTTCGAACGAGTAATGATTTTTTGACAGGTGCTTTTAATGGTTGAATCGGCGGTGATTCTGAACTTAGACTACTAGAATAGTAAGGCGAACAACGAGATAAAGGTGTCTTTCCTGACCTTTCCGCAGACTTCTTTTCTGAAAGTTCTCTATGTACTGAAGGTATTTCTGGCACTGCGATAACGGGCAAGTCCGAGGAAGCTAGGTAATGTTCATGGAAAGACCAGCTTTTCGGTTTGCTTCTGAATTGTTGAGATATCTTATATTCTTTGATTTGGTTCTTTGACAGAGTTTTATCATCATAGCTCGCGTGTTTAGCTAGAGGTCTATAATCAGATCGTATAAATTTGCTACTACCCGCTTCTTCGTGAATAATGTTAGAAAATTCTTGACTTTGATAGCGTTCACTATGTTTTTCTTCTTGGCTGTAAAGTTGCGACGGCATATCTATGTCTAACTCTGGTTGTGGACTTATGAAGTATGGCCTAAAGCCACTGTCTTCACTTTGACATCGCAGAGTCGGCTTAGAATATCTTTGTGATTGCTCCTCATAACTTAAGCTTTTAGGTGGGACCTTTTGGTATCGTTCGGGTGTGCCATCTTGTGGATGAAAACCTTCCAACCTTTGGTCACCGAACCTGAGCACCCCGTTCGCATGTTTTTGTAAACTACTCAAAGAACTAGAACTAGACTTGTCCGACTTATCACTATAACTTATCGATGAGGATTTGTCCGTTTTCCCAGTATATGCTGCGGTCAATCTGAGAACTGGTTCCTTTACCTCTTCAATTTCTATGGTGGGAGACTGTACTTTTGTGATGATTATTTCCGTTTCAGGTCTTTTTTCACATTGACACATTTCGTCAAGTTCATGAACTGCAGTTTCTTCCGACTTTGTATCATTCGCTTCTTGATCTTCGCGAGCTGTTGCTACGAGAGTGTGGCTTGTGCTGGCCGACCATTCGGATATTGACTGTGCTAGAGTTAAGGTACTATCACTTTTAGTACCGGAACTACTGTCGATGCCTTTTCTTGAAATGGTGGTATCTGAACTACACAACTTATCATATTTAATATTATCGGAACTTTTATCTAGACTGCTGCTTTTAGAACTCATTTCTGCTTGAGAGCTCATTTTAGGTTTATGATCAGACTTCTTGCTGGTTTGTGATGACGAGTACACTTTGTTTGAGGCTTTCTCAGATTTATCGCTCTTGGGTACCGAAACACCGGAAATACTTTCAGAAGCTGATAAATTGGCATACTGGCGAACTGTGTTTGTACCAGTTGACCATTCTGAAATGCTCAAGCAAATTGAGGTATCTTCAGAATGCGAGCTATGCGTGCACTTCTTTGGTGGCAAACCAATTTTAACAGTGCCGTCCAAATCAGTACCAAATGAGCTAGTTTCTTCTTCTGAATGGCTACTATGACTGCACCGCTTGCACGTTCCCGCACTTCCAGTACTCAACCTAGTCACAGCACGGACTGTATCCTCAGCATTTGTCTGTGAGAGCAGATCGTCAATCGAAGTATCAGAATTATTCGACCCAAATGAATACTTCTGTGTCCCTAATTGTGAAAATCCTTTATCAAAATCAGGCGATAGAGATTTACTGTCTGCGCCAAAGACATCATCGGCGTACAAGTGGTCATCGTCAAAGATAGGACTATGATTGGTAGGTGACTTCTGCGGCTGGCTTATTATTACTTTCTCTTCTAAATTATTTTTGACATTGAAAGACTTATTTTCTGACCTTGAACAACAGGAACCTACGTCACCCATGAGACAGGTCGCTTTACTTATAGTTCCACTAAGACACGATTTATCGTAGTTAGGTACTACGCTCTTGTGACATGTAAACTCATCATGCTTTTCTAATGGTTCCACCATGTAACCTGACTGATCGTAAGGAATAACTTTAACGTTTTTTGACGTAGCGTCTTCGCTCTGTTCGGTCCTTTCCGATTTAGATTCTGGTATATCTTTCTCTAAATCTTCATCATTGTTTAGTGTATCGCTGTCGTCGTCAGAGCCCGCTAATTGATCTTTAGAACTCTCAGATCGTAATGTCACTTTCAAAGGTTGTTCGGGTTCGTTATTCATGTAGTAAATATGAACTTTTTCAATAATAGGAGTTTCTAATAAACTTGATGGTAGTGATGGCCATTGATCAAAATCACTTGATTCTCTTCTACCGACGTCTTCCAGTCCAGGCCTGCCGGTAGCTTGTGGTGGCAGCTCCGGTAGAGGCCAGTCATCAGACTCCTGGCTTTCACTAGCTGAGGATTGTTTAGATGGGATCCCTGGTCTAGACGGACTGCCATTAGACTTCTTGGGATCATCAGATTTTTTACTAGTTTTATCGACCTCTTTTTTTGATTCATACATTTCACTTATTTTGGTCTGGTCTATAGGTATATCAGGCATCTCAGCAGAGGTTCGTCGGTCTGTATCTGATATGTATGCAACATTTGCGTTGCTAGGCGGATCAGAACTAAGACTAGCTTGATGATCGCTCGAGTTCAAAGATTCTTCATTAATACTTTCAGACCTTGAACAAGCTTTAGTAGAATCTTCATCAGCACTGGTCTTTTCTGAAGCAGTGCTGCGTTCTGATATCCTTGACAAAGTACGTCCAAAGGTTTGGCCATAACCTATAACGACAGAGTCAGACGTTCCACTAGATGATGTAGCCGGGTACAAAAAATTTACCGGGAAGTCATTAAGATCATCGGTAAAGTCAGCCTCAGTGGAATCTTTAGATGTGTTTGCGGATAAAGGAGGGTTCTTCGAGAAAGTTTGAAAATCATCCAGCATTCTCTGATTATTGTACTCGAAGACATCTTTGTTCAACGCTAAGTTTTCATATCCTTCGTGATCTTGTGGGATCCAAGCCTCCTCTATACTAGTACTATTTTCGCTGCCGGAGGCACCGAAAAACGGTCGCCAAGTTGGTTTCAACTCTTCTCCACGTCTATATGCTTCACCTAGAGAACCAGATGTGGACTCAGTTGTTTCGAACGACCCTCTCGACTCAACACTGAGTGATCCCCTAGAATCCATACTAGACTTTGAAGAACTTTTCTGGTCGTCAAGACGCCTTCTCCTAGATGAAGAGTCATCAACACTTAACGATCCTTTAGAAGGAGTAGTCGTGGTGGTTGTATCCACACTTGATTTGGAAGAACTCTTTTGATCAGCCGACAGAGCCCTCTTTTTTCCTCTAAGTTCCCTCTCAAATGAAGATGTTATCACATTGCCATCATCGTCGAAATCAATCGTCGTATTTTGGTCTTCCTGAGAGATGGTGATAGCAATTTTAGTTTTTGTCTTGGAAATTTCATTTTTCAAGTCTGAAGTTTTAGACGCAGCTGATTGACTTGACTCAGATTCTTCAATCACAGTTTTGCCTATTTTATCTAAACCACTCTTCCTAACACTTGGTCGCGATAGTCGCTCTACAGTTTTGTCAATACTTTCAGAGCTAGACTCAGAATCAGAAGGAGCTCTCTGGGAATCAACTTGACCCTGTTTCTCCAAAGTAGGTGTGGGAGATTTTCTCGCACTGTATTTGGAAGGACTTCTGGGGCTATCAATACGAGTTATTTCAGGTATTGGTGATGGAGACTTCGAATTTGATTTAGAGTGTTCACTTGATAGTGTATGCTGAGATAGCAAATGTTCCTCTCCATATTCCATAGCCTGTTTCAATTCTTCTAAACATTCACGATCCTTTTTGTTTAATTTCTCGATATCCTGCGATATACCCAAGGGCCTAGCTATAGAACAACTAACACTTGATTCATCATCAATAGAGCTCCCTTTGATGTGGCTTGAAGGGCTAACATCCTTTTCAATACTGGTCCAAGATGTCGATTCAGAACTTCTGGAACGCTCAGCACTCAATTTTAAAAGCTCAGTTCGCTTTGACTTTGCCGATAATAATGTTCTTTGGTCAGGTTTAGGTTCAGTTGGAGACTTATCACTACCTGAACTTCCAGTATGTTCCCCTTCAGATTTATTGGATTTTGAAGTACTGGAATCAATAAACGGAATATTCTCAATTGTCGGGCTATTTTCCTGTGGCGGAGTAACAATTATTTTGTTTTTATTCTTCCATTTTAAAGATAAATCAATTGATTTTGGTGGTTCCCGTGAAATGTTACAGTCACGTTCAGTTTCAGTATCCGACATATGTTGCGATATTGATTCTTGTTTCAAGAATTCTACCAAGCTGGCTGATGACTCATCAAAAGTTCCTTGAGCGTCTAAAGTTCTTTTTGGGCGAGTTTTACTACTAGTGTCAGAGAATTGCAGCTCTGTTTCTACTGTTGTCTCCTCATAATCAACTGTTATCCATGAACCTGAGTCGTCACTCTTTGCGCTTGGAACTTTTGATTTCTTTGCACCCTGATCTTGATCTGATGAGCTGTCGGCGTCAATGTAAGGTAAAGTGATACCAAGCATATGACTTTCATCAGATACCTTAAGGTCACTAACTTCAGTTAAAGATTCTTCTTCACTAGTAACTCGTGTCACTTCCGCTCGACGTTCAGATGCCATTAATTCATGAATATCTTGGCTACTTCTACTTTCTTGTAACTCGTTTTGCTTCTGTTTATTATAAATATCCATTTTACGACGCTCCATTATGACAGTCTGTGTATCATTTTCTATGATGGTATGTTGTGAGCTGGTCATCCATTCCATTGATGAATCATCCTCAGTTTTCTCCTTGTAACTATGCGACGGTGACGTATCCTTCGTTTCTTTAACCTCTGGATCTTTAGGAACCATTTCTGGCTCTTCTTCTACCGTCGGATGAACGTCCACTTTGACTACTTCCTGTTTGAAGTGCTTTTCATTGGGTTCTGTTGGCAGCGTTGAAGACGGTGTCACATAGTTTCTGTCTAAACTCTTAGATTTTGCTTTAGCATCTAAATGGATATCAGCCTTTCGATCTAAACTCTTAGACTTAACACTAGGACTAATCTTCTGATACACTACTTTACCCTCTATCTGTTGCTTAATTTCTTGCTTCTTTGACAATGTTTTTGGTGACTTCTGTAAAGCCGCTAGATCATCAAACTTATCTTCTAAGGACTGACTTGATTTATCGTCCATACTCTTATTCATCTTAGTACTTGTTTTCGAAGTTTTCTGATCCTCAAAGCTCCTACTGATTTTACCACTCAATTTATTGTCTAGTTTCTTTGGCGACTTTGCTATAAATACATGGTCTTCTGCTTTACTATTTATTTTAGTTTCTATTATTATCTTGTCGCCTTCTGTTTTGACTACTATTTTATCTTCAGGCGGGGGGAAAGGAGGCATAGTATCCTTAACGGGGCTGATAAGAGTTTTGGTTTGTTTCAAAGCAGCTTCAAACAACATTTGTTGTTTCTCTTTACGTTTCGCAATTTCTGTGTCACTCTCTTCCTGTGACTTAGTTCTCTCTTTGCTACCGCCACGTTTCACGTCCATTTTCTCCAACGATTTAGATTTTTCTTTCGCTATTTTCTTTGCTGTTTGTTCCAGTTCCTGGCTCTTAGCACGCGCCATATCCAGTGGAGGAACAGTCAAAAAATCTGGACGCTCTTTAAGTGATGAAGGTAACGATTTCTGTGTCTGCAAGGACTTAACTCTTGTCGCATTCGTATCTAGAGACCCACCTTTGTTTAGTTTATTAGTAATCTTCTGTTTTTCGTCAGACTTTGGTTTCAATGTTAATTTCTTCTTTTCTTTGCGTTTTATCCTCTCTATATCTGGCACTATCTGATCTTCGCTCAAGTCAGATAACTTTCTGATACTTCCACGTGGAGAATTCAAAGAAGACGTAGGAGATCTCGAAGGAGATTTAGATAGGGGCGAACGAGATAGTGGTGAACGACTGAGTGGCGAACGTGAAGCTTGAGATTTAAGTTTAGACAAATCGTATCTGCGTTTGAAGGAGCGCGGACGTCGTTGTTCTATTAAATCCTCTAGTAACTGTAATTCTTCATTGTCGATGACAACTGCTTTGAGTTCTTCAGGTTCGGTCGCTTGTTCTTCTTCGACTTCTTCGATTTTTTCTATAGTATCCTTCTTATTAGTTGCTGATTTCGTTTTGTCGTCAATTAGAGGTTTTTCTTCAAGTATGTCACCTTCCTCATTAATATCTTCAACCGTATCATCTTTAGACGAAAAAGCATTCATTGGTGGCAGCCTGTGTAATTGTATAACTGGCGTGTCCAAACTTTTAGCTCTGCGACTAGCTGTGGGTGAATCTTGGGCTTTTTGACGCTGAAGCGAAAACACAGACCCTTCAGAAAGATTTAGCCTAGCATGAGCAAATAATATAGGAGTACCACCCTGTTTCCGCAGCATGGGTGAAATCAACTCATCTCTTAGACTTTTTTTTATATTTACATCTAGCTTACCCACTTCTTTCTTGTCATTATTAGCATCGCTTTTCTCTTCGGACAATCCACGAAGTCCAGTTACTTTCTGTATTTCCATGTCAGCTAAATGTTCATCGTCAGACTTTAGAAACTCCGTACTTTCCAGTATCGGAGAAGGAATATTTTCAATATACTCCCAAGTTGAACTTTCTTTACTGACTTGGTGTTTTACCTCTGGTATTTTAATAGCTACGTCATCCTCTGAACTGGGAATAGAGATAGACCTTTCGGAGATTCTTCTTAGTTCAGTAGCATTACCAGTCATACTATCAAGTATTTGAGGGTTATATTTAGCTTCAAGCTCAGCTAATTTCCTACATTGAGGCGGAGATCCCTCAATTTCAGTGGAACTCATAGTTTGGCCTCTATGCCATGCTCCTGACGTTATTTTGTCATATTCCAATTGTAAAATAGGCTCCAAGTCTTTCCGTGATTGTGGTGGTGAAAATTCCAGTTTAGGTGCAGCTTCAGTAGTACCAAAAACGTCATCGGAATCTACACTTTCATCATCGGACGAGAAAGATGTAATTCTTATCTTATTATTGCTACTCTTCCCTTTTATTTTACTACCCGGACCTTTTTTGCCCGTACCCCTACCCTTCTGACCTCTCTTTGGAGGCAATTTTTCAGACTTTGATTTGATATCTGCTCTTAATTTCTCTGCAGCGGACATAGGCTTAGGGTCTTTACAAATCGGTGGCTGTTGTATATTGCGACCATTTATAGTGAATTTTATATCGTGTGGATATATAGGTTCCTGTCGAATACTGTCAGTCTTAGAACTAGTAGCTGAGTCACTCTCTATCTGGCTCAATTTGGAGTTAAGTGTTTCCAATAATACGGGATCTAAGTTCTTAGTAATATCGCGCTTAGGACTTGGTACATGGTGCATTTTTCCAGTTTTATCAACTTCCAGAGTAACTGGATCGACTTTCGATAAATCAATATTTTGTGTAAACAAAAAATCCCGATTTTCAACTTCGAGAAATTTAGACGTATGGTCCACTTGAATACTATTCCTAGGCGATTTTGGAGATTTGGGAGATTTAGGCGACTTGGGTGATTTAGGCGATTTAGGGGACTTGGGTGATTTGGGAGATTTCGGTGACTTAGGCGAACGAGGCGACTTAGGATGATCATGATATTTACATCTAGGATGTGCGCTAACTACATGCCGTCCGTTTTGAGGGGGCATCATTACGATATCGGGGGGTGGTCTCTGGTCGTCGTGAGGCGAAGGAGCAGTTCCATTCATCACATGCCGTTTATGCAACACATAAGGAATGTCATATCCGTCATCAACTACCTTTTTGTTATCTTTAAAGCCAGCCTTAAATGCATCAAATTCTTTGAAATAGTTCTTTGGTAAATCAAAAGGAGGACGAATATGGTCAGGAAGCCTTGAAGGCAGTTCGAAATGTTGCCGCTTGGTGGCTATCGGGGGTGCGCTGGGTATCTGGCGGAACATGTAATCTTCATCACTCGACTCCGCCGGAGTTAAGTCAATAGACTTTTGATGCATTAACACGTGTCTACGAGAGTTTACGCTACTGAAGCGAGGTCTATTAGCAAGACTGTTCGGGTCACTCTTAGTTCTTTCAACGGTCGGGTGAGTGTAAGGGACGTTATTATCTGCAAGGCGACTACTCGAACTCGTTTCAAGAATGAGCTTAGGATTGTACTCGTCAAAGTGAGTTTTCGCCATCAATTCCTCTTTTAAGTTTTCTTTTCTAACAATGTGAGTATGGACTTTGCCACGTTTATCAAATTCCGACTGTAGAATTGATACCGTCCCCGATTGTATGGCGGCTTGCTTGGCTTTGTTCTTGGCATACTCAATACTGTCCATCGCGGGCAGGATCCTCACATTGACATCAGACTCATTCGACGACTCCTTTACAAGGTGAGAATTAGTATTCTCTTTGCTAATCGAACGCGTTAACGATTCTATCTTTTCTTTGTCGAAGCTAAAGACGGTATCCGAAGACCGGCGACGTTGATAACTATGTATTTTCGCAGCCCTACTGCTATCAATTTCTGTATCTAAGCCGACAATTTTTTCCGGCCAAATGTGAGTCGTTTGAGGGTGAATGTCTTCCTCCTCGGTAGAAAAGTCATCAGGTTTTTTCGGAGGACTGTCGAAGTCCGAATACTGACCGTACTGATCCAGTTCAACGTGTTGCAGACTAGCAGAGTGCATCGGACTCGGCTCTTTGGCATGCTTACTATTACTAGGGAAAGTCGAGTACGGCGTAGAAATGTGATAGTAATTCGGAGAGTTTGCCAAATTAGCGATCAAGTCTTCGTGAGATTTGTCGAACAACGTCTTCTCTCGATACTCGGGCTTTTCCATTCCGATAAAAGTCGACTGCGTATCATAAAAATCTTTGCCTGAATCGGGACTGGACGACTGAGAGATCGGCTCGAACGGGTCGATGTATGCGTTCTGGATACTGGTTATGCTGCGGCGTCTCATACTAATTTCATCAGGCTCATACAGGTTTTTCTTGCAGTCATAGTAGTCGGACTTGGAATCCTGGCTAGAGGTGCGTGAGCCGGAGCGGTCAGAACTTTTACTCTTCAGCGTCTCGCGGGACTTCTTGCTATCGGTGTGATACACGCTGTCGCGCGATTTCTTGCTAGACTCGGCGCTGCTCTTAGACAATTTAGGGTCATAGATGTCGCTCTTGGACTCTTGACTGGACGTCCGTGAGCCGAGAGCGCGCTTGATCTCCTTGTAGAAGTTGCCATCCGAGCGCACCGACAGCTTCTCTCGCGGCAACACGCGCGGGTCGTCAGCCAGGAACGGGTCCAGTGGGATGTCGGTGTCGGAGCGGTAGCGGACGACGGCCGGCTCCACGTCGCGGTCGTCGCTCTCAGACAGGCGCGACAGCGAGCGGTCGTCGTCGGAGGGCAGGTCGTTGCCCGAGTCCAGCGAACACGAGCGCGTGCGGGCCGGCGCACGGTAGCGCCGCTCCGACTCGTCGTCCGAGCGCTCGACGAGCTCGTAGCTGTCGTGCGACAGGTCATCCTGGGAACCGGTGCGTGCGAAGGGCAGGTCGAGACGCGGCTCGCTGATGGCGCCGGGGAAGGACGAGGAGTAGGCACGCGACAAGCACGCGACGGGCGGCTCGCGGCCGCCGAATACGAAGGCGCGAGTGCGCGCGGCGTCGTAGCGCGTCACGGGCGAGTCCAGGCGCGCCAGCGCGTCCAGGTCGGCTAGCAGCGAGCGCGTGTCGCGGCGCTTGGCGCGGCCCGCCTCGTCGAAGCTGAAGTCGCGTAGGTTGCGGCACGAGGCCGAGCGGCGCCACGCCACGCGCGCCGGCGCGTCCGGCTCGGGCTCCACGCGCAGCGAGCCGCCCGAGCGCGACGAGCGCGTGGAGGGGCAGGCCGAGTAGATGTTGCTCTGCGACAGCTCGTACTCCAGGCGCTCGGCAGACTTGTTGAAGCTGTCGGAGCGCTTGGCGCGCACGAAGTCGGGGTACCCGCTAGAGGGGGGCGCGACGGGCGCGGGGAGGGGGGCGCGGCTCGTACCTGTGTGTGCACGCGGCGGCGGAGTGGGCGCGCGGCCGCGACCACTCACACGCGACAAACTCGCCTGGCTCCATGTACTCTCCGGAGAAACCTGTACGACGAAATAACAATTAAGGATCTCTGCGCTCACAGAAATTTCCATCTAAAAATGTATATCTCACCAATGGTGTCGTCGTCCGATGAGGCAGAGGCGAATCCTCCGTAGGATGATGATTGACCTCGGCATGTGTCACCAGTTCGGGAGCCTGCGAAATATCGGATTCGGATCGTCATTTTACCACTATACTAAGCCCAGCGCCGTACGTTATAAATATGTGCGAGATGACAGGGTTGTGCAGTATCAATATTATACAAAAAGATGTTTGACACATAAAAAATAAAACTGAACCGAAAAAGAAGTTTAATTAAAGAATGATATAAATATATAAAAAATTGACTTAATGGATCGATTTAAACTATTAATTGTGACTGCACGCCATTGATATAATAAATTACTAATGTTATAATAAATTACTAATGTACGGGCATAAGATAATTTGTAGGGTCAAATTAACCAACGCTCGCACGTAACCTACTCCTTACTGTGTACCACTCGTAATAGTCCTACCACCCTAGCCTAACCATATGTACTGATAACATATAATTATATAGATAGGTACGGGAAGCCTGTTGCCAGGAGACCTAAGGCAACAGACGGAAACTATGAAGGAAGCAGGGGTGTGTACGTAGTGCAATGTACACAGGAGAGAGGGTTTTCTCACTGCCGGTCAAGCAGGCTCACAAGACCGATCGTACTGACGGCTAAAGGTGTCTTGGCCGCAGTGAGAGGTGGTGACAGGGTAATGAGTCATAAATCTGTTTTAATAAATCTTAAATTAACATCAGGATAACTTTGTTACAAGTACATAGGTAAGTATGTATCAGCTTAAATTACTACAAGATCCAGAAACGTATGACAGAGAGAAAAACATCGTGCAAACTATAGCGTGAGATCCTTCTTTCGAGTCGGCAATTTATCTCACATGTAAAAGAAGAATATAAACGATCTGGGTGCTACACTCACCTCAGTACTCATGTTCCGATGGAAAATTAAACGCGATATTTTCATTTACTACCGAATATAAGTTATTGTAGTTCTTCCTATGTTAGGACAGGTGAGTAGAACACTTTCAAGAAACTACCTTACAAAATATATATACTACAACTTTACTAATTACACGTATAACGTGCGGCGGTGCGTTTTATTATCTTTGGAGGAACTCTTGAATCAAATTAACCTCGTCAGTGACCAATACAGCACCGGTATCGTTAAAATGTTCTGTTATTAGAGTTCCAAAAATTCAATTAATTCTATTAACTTGAAATATTCTGCTATTAAGACCATACTCAGTCGATTACATTATTATGGTGCATGTTTAATCCGGGATATAACCATACAAACTGAACATGGAGAGGTGCACACGTAATGATCAAGAATGATAGTGTAACGAAAAAATAGCATGAGAAACAATAGTCCACAATGCGAACGGTTAAAAATGATCCATAAAGAGTTTAGACACAATATGAAGCCAAAATTGGGCCCTTACGATTTGATCGCAGTACAGTTTTGACAGCTGAAAGAAATAAATGCAAATACTGTGTCAAGATGTGAAAACATTGTTGGTAAAAATATGTACAATTGTATACGTCGTGAGCTCTTACACGTTAGCGGCAAATTGGCTAGGTATTTCCATAAACGACTGGACATCATATAGCAAATAATAGAACTATGCTGAGCGATACTATCACAAAAGTAGAACGGGCTCTCATATTAAATGATGAGCCTCATTCGACGCTACATGTCGAATAAAAGTTCGAGTGACGCTGTAGCTGTAGTAATATAAAGGCATCGAAACACGTAAGAGCGCTCTTTGTATAGGTACGCAGTGTGGCAAGCGGTGCGTTGGACATCGCACGCTCGGTAAAATTTTAAAGTATACCAGTGTAAAAATTAAATGTATACCATAATAAGCTAGCCACTACATGCATGCTTTTATGATGTCTGTACGTATCATCACGAAGGGAGATGGCGCACATTTAATATCAGTCATTTCAAAACCGCTGTTTTGAAATGACTGACATTAAAGTTTCTTTTTTGATTATTTTTTAATAATTGACATAATATATCCCTTTTGGACTCAGAAATTTGTCCAAAACAGAATATTTTATAATTAAATTCAACTAAAACTCAATCATCGCTATCAAGAACCAATAATTTCAAAGCAGTCCTGAATTTGCTTCGCCTCTAGCTAGTGTACCGTGAGGGCTGCACTTACCTTGTCCCTAGTGGTGGCATAGGCGGTAGATACAAGCGGCGGGCGAGCGGCGACCGGAGGGCGGCTTGCACTTTCTTCACACTTTAGCCATTCATCATCAGCGAGTACAGGCTTCCAGGTAGTGTAACATGGGGGGTGCACATACCTTGTCCCTCGTGTAAGTATAGCTGTTAGCTCAAAGCGGCGCGCGAGACGCGGCAGGAGTGCGGCGTGAACTTTCTCCACACTGTAGTACTTCATCATCAACGAGGGCAGGCCTTCAGGTAGTGTAACATGAGGGGTACACATACCTTGTACCTCGTGGTGCCATAGGCGGTAGTTACAAGCGGTGGGCGAGCCGTGGCCCAATGGCAGCGCGTGCTCTCCACACTGTAGCCCTCCATCATCAGCGAGGATAACCCTCCAAGTAGCACGAGGGGTCCGCATACCTTGTCCCTCGTGGTGGCATAGGCGGTAGCTGCAAGCGGCGGGCGAGCCGCGGCCGGAGGGCGGCGCGCGCGCGCTGCCGCCGCCCGCGCCTCCTCCGCACTGTAGTACTGTAGCATGAGGGGTCCACATACCTTGTCCCTCGTGGTGGCATAGGCGGTAGCTGCAAGCGGCGGGCGAGCCGCGGCCGGAGGGCGGCGCGCGCGCGCTGCCGCCGCACGCGCCTCCTCCGCACTGTAGTACTGTAGCATGAGGGGTCCACATACCTTGTCCCTCGTGGTGGCATAGGCGGTAGCTGCAAGCGGCGGGCGAGCCGCGGCCGGAGGGCGGCGCACGCGCGCTGCCGCCGCACGCGCCTCCTCCGCACTGTAGTACTGTAGCATGAGGGGTCCACATACCTTGTCCCTCGTGGTGGCATAGGCGGTAGCTGCAAGCGGCGGGCGAGCCGCGGCCGGAGGGCGGCGCACGCGCGCTGCCGCCGCACGCGCCTCCTCCGCACTGTAGTACTGTAGCATGAGGGGTCCACATACCTTGTCCCTCGTGGTGGCATAGGCGGTAGCTGCAAGCGGCGGGCGAGCCGCGGCCGGAGGGCGGCGCACGCGCGCTGCCACCGCACGCGCCTCCTCCGCACTGTAGTACTGTAGCATGAGGGGTCCACATACCTTGTCCCTCGTGGTGGCATAGGCGGTAGCTGCAAGCGGCGGGCGAGCCGCGGCCGGAGGGCGGCGCGCGCGCGCTGCCGCCGCACGCGCCTCCTCCGCACTGTAGTACTGTAGCATGAGGGGTCCACATACCTTGTCCCTCGTGGTGGCATAGGCGGTAGCTGCAAGCGGCGGGCGAGCCGCGGCCGGAGGGCGGCGCACGCGCGCTGCCACCGCACGCGCCTCCTCCGCACTGTAGTACTGTAGCATGAGGGGTCCACATACCTTGTCCCTCGTGGTGGCATAGGCGGTAGCTGCAAGCGGCGGGCGAGCCGCGGCCGGAGGGCGGCGCGCGCGCGCTGCCGCCGCCCGCGCCTCCTCCGCACTGTAGTACTGTAGCATGAGGGGTCCACATACCTTGTCCCTCGTGGTGGCATAGGCGGTAGCTGCAAGCGGCGGGCGAGCCGCGGCCGGAGGGCGGCGCGCGCGCGCTGCCGCCGCCCGCGCCTCCTCCGCACTGTAGCCCTCCATCATCAGCGAGGCCTCCAGGTAGTGAGGTTGCGCTGACCACTCCAGGGAAATCGCTGAAACACCCGCCATATTCACGCATACTGTTATCTCCATATGAATACACACTCCACGAACGAATGAGGGCAAGGGGACACTGAGAGGAATCGTGTGTAAAAAATAAAGATGATTCCAAAATTAGGACTCGATGTTTTGATGTACTGCTCCTTTTTAGCTAAGTTTAACCTAGTTAAATTAGGTCCGTTTCCCATGTTGGGTACGTGACGCAAATGTATTTCAACAGCAAAAGCTAGAAACTGAGGTAAATTTATCAACAATGCCAACAACAAGCAATTAGGCACGTCTAGGAAATAGACCTTAAGTCAGCATTATACAAAACTGGCAAACATTTGGTCGAAAAGTAGTAAGATGGGTGGGCAGACCTGAACTATTTTTAATTTCTAGAAGCAGAACCTGAAAAATAAATTAAGTCATCGAAGAAGGTTCTTTTTGTAAAATATTTGACGAATATACAAGAAAGATTTTTGAAGACATTATATAAACTACCATTTTATTTCAAAGCCAAAGAGGCATGCATGCATGTCGGTACAAGAGAAAGTTCACGAAAAGCGCTTTCCGGGCATAGTTGTCCTACAACCATTTTAAAGACGTTAAATATATAAATTGTTCTTCATCTACGCATACGTATAAACGCATTCTCCGTAAATTCTGAATATTATTTTATACAAAGAAGTCAGAGAATATAATCACTTACGGATTTCTTTGTACCAATCTACCGTCGAAGGACAAGATGAAGTTTGAACACGCCAACTTCTTTCAGGGTACAAAGGAGTCTCAAAAGTCAGCCTGTACAGAATTATAGCCGAAGAAATATATATATATATCAGAATGGTATATGGTTCACGACCCAAGTAACGCGAGACGCGATGTTAGCGCTCCAAGAGGCCACTGAGGAAACAATTGGAGAGAGGAAAAGAAGGCTTATAATTTCCATGCCCTTTCGCATATGGAAGGGGGTAAAAATTTAAAAGAAACGACATATTAGATGACATGCAATGTAAACCAGGAAATGCCAAAGCAAGGCAAAAGTACTTCCTACAGATCGAGAATATGAAAGTCTCTTTGGTTTCAGTCTCGTCTACTCACCATGCGCCATTTTGAAGAAGAGACTATTGGCTTATTTGCATATTGTACAGGTTCAGGTTTCCAGTTATTTAGCGTTTCAGGGAAGTGGAGGCCGTAGGATTCAATCAATCATGTATGCAGCAACCTTCAGCTTTCGATGCTCTTTAGGGATACAATGAAGTTCTCTAACGGAACTAACTATTGTTAGTTCCGTTAGAGAACTTCATTGTATTCCGAGTACTATTAACAATTCATATACTATAAAAATGGGTAGTTATGGGTAGGTAAACGCCAATAGCTGACATAGTAATATAGGTATATGTAGTAATATTTGTAAAACTTAAAACCTGTACTTCTACGTAGGGGTACAAAAAGTATGTATAGCTGAATAAATGCAGTGTATGCAATCTAGCTGCTAGTAATCATTTCAAACCTGACAGTGTCCGCGACTCAACTATCTAGTGAATATTAAAACAATAGTAAGTCGCTAAAAGGTTGAGTCAAGTGTAACTCTTAGCTGAACATATTTTTGAAATAGCAACTGCCAACCTAGCATTAATTTCTCTCTGGATCATAATTTTTCGAAACATGGAAGTTTCCTGAAATGTAAAATAAAATGCGAAATGCAGTTACGCGGTTATGCAATTAATATACAAATTTCAAAACATCTTTTCTTTCATGTCTAATTATGCTATCCCATGTTTTTATCAAACGTGTTTCAGATCGCGGTTTCCTTCATAAAATCAGTATCACTAGAACTCTTAACACTAATTTTTCAGTACGTTCAATTTGTATCATTAATGTATGCAGTTGTGAACCGTTTTTGAAGCGTTAAACTGATTAAAGTTAAGTTCTCAAATTTTTTCTAGTATTCGAACATAATTACAAGACCGACCACATCTCTCCTTCATGAGATAATTTTGATATAATCCTCAAACGGACAAACTTCTGTAATTAAATGTGAAATTGGAAAACATTTAGATACACACTTAACATAGAACAACATCTAAATATCGAGCCTAAAACATCAATTTGATGGTGAGTACGATATGAAATGTAATTTCGGAAGATCCCTAGGTGCGTACGTACCGTCGGAGCCGGGCGGCAGGGGCAGCAGCGGGTGCGCGGAGACGGCCTGGCCCAGCGGCGCCGCGGCCACGTCGCGCCGCGACCCGCCCACCGAGCGCGACGCGCGGAACGAGCCCGACCTGCCGACATCGGGCAGAGGATGGTGACACACAGAAACACCAGCTTTTGGTTGCCTGACCCGCACCGACCTAACCCCTACCTAAGGACGACCTACGAACACGCATCGATCCAAACCCTAAACAAAAACCATCCAATTTTAAATAATTTAATTGATTTCAACCAAATCGGAATTAGTAG
Organism: Pseudoips prasinana; assembly: GCA_951640165.1. Taxonomy (NCBI): domain Eukaryota; kingdom Metazoa; phylum Arthropoda; class Insecta; order Lepidoptera; family Nolidae; genus Pseudoips; species Pseudoips prasinana. The sequence goes on from OX621236.1 coordinate 8,834,271, forward strand.
TTTATTTGAAATATAATAACGCCACAAAATTTGCTTACGCCTGTATTCAATATTGCGATTTATTAAAAAATAAAAAAAGCTCCACTGCTGATTTCACTTTAAAGGGATTAGATCTATATTGAACGCAAGTATTTAGATCATTTGAAACCGCCATCTATGTATTTCCATGATGTGTTTGTCAATTGATTGGCCTGCCGTTACATTGACACCGTCTGTAGGGCCGCTACGTCGGTAAAGTGATCATAGTAGACGTGTCAAGAAGTGTAGTAGTGGTCATAAATTCTATTTTTACTGTTTCCATAATCAGCTAAATAGGGAATACAGTTCTGGATTGCATATTTGGTGCTATTCAAAATGGGATAGCTATGCCTTTACCGCAATTCAGGAATAGACTATTTTCTGCGCATGTAATGCTTGTCGTGTCCTAAAATAGCTCTCTCTCTCTCTCTCTAGCAAGACGTTAAAACGCGTGTAACTTCGTTATAGCCGAACAGAATGTATTTGATATGCTTTAAAAACTTCAATTATATTTAGATTTTTATGAGACATATATAACGAGGCACTCTCAATATGGAGTACATCGAAACAACGTAAAACATGTTTCTATATCTAACTTCAGTAAAATGTATCTATATACAAACATATAAACTATTATATATAAACTAACATCATATATTAAATAATGGCATGGTGCAAACTCAAAGTAGCATAAAGGGCTCCACGCAAAGAGCAAAAGTTTGCGGCTCCACCCTGTTATGTATTTTCTTTTCTATCTTACGAGTTTTAACCTAATTTTAGCACAAAATTTGACCTTGAAATGATGTATAAATAAGGCAATGAATAACATGCATCATTCAAGTCAAATTTGGATCGCTATTTCAGGGCTATTCTGCCGCGAATAGCTTTGTTGAAATCCAGGTGTATGTGACCTGTAAAGATCGGATAGTAAGTCCCAAATATCTTTAAAAATACCATCCATAATACAAATTTTCATTACGAATGCCATTAAATACATAGAGTATCAATACACGTGGGGAAAGAGAACAATATAAGCGAAATGGGTTGCTAATTTCAGTCATTTCATTTGTGAATTACTTTTACTGTGGTACACAGATAATCATGAATAAAAGTATTTCTTTCATTTTCTCATCATGTTACATAAGCGTGGTGAATTTTTTTTTCTTCTAATATTGGTATATTCTGCTACGTGTCCACTTAGTAGGTGCTTTCGACTAGACGACAATTACGAATACGAAACTTGCATTTAAATGTGCAGTTAAAACTTATTGCGGTTGATTTTTATTCTATAAAAAATCAAAATCCCAACTCCAGGCGGAGTATTTGTAAGAATTTTACAGTTTACAGAGTTTAAATAGTTACTCAACCAAACACTATGGTATAGATTAACGATAACTCGTTAGTACTAGCCCTGATTAGGCGTTGGCACCCAAAAAGAGGTGTCCGCTGTTTGTAATATTATTTTCTCTTTTGCCTCTATTGTCGGGTGAGGCAGTGATAGAGTCATGTTATCTATTTTGGTCAGGCTACCATTTAAACTCAGTATAATAGACACTTCACCATAACATTGGCCGTTAATGTGCGTTTGTTTTAGTCGATAAAACTGGACTAATTTGGAACTATCTGTTAATCGCGACGCCAAAATATATACTAGAAAAATGTATAAGAGGTTTGAGCCAGATGGATCGACTGGCCAGTTCACGATAACACCATCCTCCGACCGATAGTCACTGCGCCGCCGCATCGCAACGCAACTACATCTTTCTCGTGTTGGAAGAAGCGGAAATGTCAACGGATACAGCGCATGCTCGAGATTACTAATCACCATTGATAAATACAAAACTATGACGAAGCCTCACTCTAACCGATTCTTATATTTTCGATTAGTTGATTTTGGGGACTTTTCGTACGTTACATCATGCAAAAACCTTGTATTAATCGCTTTCGATAACACAAACGCCCACAAGACAAAACCAAAAGCTAGTGTGTCCCAGCCCATGCTAACCACTCACCTTTCCATTAAACTTATACTAATTTAATATTATGTTTTAATCTTACGTTACGTATGTTTCACGAGCCTAGACCCTAATTTGAGTAGACAAACGACTATTAACATGTAACAAAATTAACTGTAAACATTATTATTATAGTCATAGACAAAGTTCTAGAAAGTACACCTAATATGTATGTGCGATTTTACACGATTTAACTAATTAAGTTTCATCGTGTTACAAAGATCAGCAGAAAAATATTTTTTTACCGTTACTTTTAAATAATTAAACAACCATCTAAGAGGTATGTTTTTTAATTTAATGGAAAGGCCCTTAAAACGACAGTTAAGTCGTTAAGTTGCTGACTAAATAAAATAAAAAGATAAATTGATAGATTAAAATTAGCTATTAACAAGTTTTTTTTAAATTAGGACTACCAACAAAAATACACCCTTAATCAATAATTTCTCGAGTAAAAAGTACTTGTGCAACTTGATGGTAGCAATGATTAAAGTTAAGTGGGTGTAATTCGGTACCAGCATTATAATAAATTTTGATATAGTTTTTAATCATATCGCCGTTTTTGCCTCACAGTAGTTTAAGTAAAAACTTGAACTACACATATTCTGAGTAATACGTGTAGCGTTCAATGAGCCCATATTTTATGCTACTCCATTCTTATATTGATAGACACAGCTGAGTGAACGTAAAAAATGTGCATCAGTTAATTTTGTTACACCTTAAATGACATCTAGAAGCATTGTCTATCTACGCCTACCGGTAAAATATAAGTTACATTAAGAAAGCTATATTGTGACTATAGCGGCTTAAGCTTAAATATTATTACAACATGCATTCAGATTGGCAGGAGATAAAATTGACATCGATACCAAAAAAAATTGACCAAAGAGTAAAAAAGAAAATATAAATCCCAGAGACAAGTTAGTTACTTTTTTTCTGGCCTTAAGAGGGTATATGTACATCGTAGCTAGCTTGTACCGGCGAGCATGTATGAAGAATGTAATGACAGTAATCGAGGCAAAAGAAGTATGCAAAGATCGTGACAAATGGAAATCCGTTGTCTCTGCCTACCCCTCTGGGAAACAGGCGGGAGTCTATGTATGTATGTATGTAGCTAGCTTGGGAATAAAGACTCACGTCTCTGTATAGTGTTCGACCAAACAAAATGACCCGGGGACTGGTCGAAAGCTAAAAGTTAAGTAGGATACGTGAATGTATAAATTATTACCCACTGTTTTTCTAGTTCTCGATGTCACAGTTATCTACTGCATACAGTAATCTAACTCGGTACAAACTGCGTATAGCTAAGCTGAATATTCGCTACATTAAGCACGCACCTTTGGAATGTCTGTCGCTTCACGTAGTTGTCCCGAACGTACTCCACTATCTGTTTCTGCGTTTTACCGCTATACCTGGTGAAGATAAATATAAGAAAGGTTAGGTAACTATTACAGGAGCCACAAAGCTAGCCATTTACATTAAATGATTTGCACCAGTTTCAGTCAATTTCACTATGTCAATTAAACACAATCAGTAACGGTTTTCACACAATATATCACCGTTAGAAACTGGGTCAAGTGAAGGAAATATTTGTATGGTAACTGTTCTTTTTTTTGCCTGCTTACTTATCGTATGGGCAGTGATTCTAGTGTCAAAATTGTTCAAGCCGCCCAGAAGGCCTATTATATGGCTTAATGACTGTTGTCCAAAGTCTAGAACCGGGCCCGATAGCTAAACGTACCCTCCGAATCATGGATCCTGATGGATCCATGGATGTCCTTCCGGACCGGACCCATGTATGGACTGACCGTCAGCTTTACATTCCCCACTTTTTCGGTCACCCATCTATTAGTTGACCAAACGGTCGTGCTTAACCTGGTAGGCGCTTAACCGGTGAGAGAAACTGCCTAAAGAACGTCCAGATCATGTTGGCAAAATCGACGGCTGTTGTCCAATGTGTACAACCGGGTTCGACAGCTAAACGTACCCTCCAAAGCATGGAGACGCTCAGAAATTTAACCAATTTGGTGGTCACCCATCTATGGACTGAACACGGCCCTAGTTACTTAACAATTAGGGCCGCATGGGCCCTAGTCGGTCACAGCTGTATTCGTTAAGTCATGTCAAAGGTATTTTATGGCGTCTCGGACAGCACTGAAACTAAACCACTACCTATACTAATAAATAATTCTATATAACATTCTTATCTCTAATAATTATTGTGATGACCTATGCGTAATTAGCTCGATAAATAGCCTTACAAATACATTATATAAATTTATAACGACTTCATTGCGAGATAAAATACCCAGTGGGAATGATAAATAACATACATTATTGCTTAATTGATATTGTTTTAATTATTACTAATGGATGGCGGCGGATGGTCTTGAAATATTACACACGTGATATTCCACGATAATTATACGGTAGTGATATTATATCACGCCAATTAGTAATTACTATTAGTCTTGTCTTGTTTATATGCTACAGGCAAACGCCTACAAATTTAGTTCACTCATTTCCTCTCTATTCTGTACACTATTTTCTACCTCTTTCGTTCTCCATACAAATTTTGATTCAACTAACTCATTGTTTGCCTGGAAGAGATCGCTAATTTTTTTCTATAAAAAAATAGGTTGACAAACGAGCAAGTGGGTCACCTGATGGTAAGTGATCATCGCCGCCCATGGGCACTCGCAACACTGGAGGAGCTGCAAGTGCATTGCTGGCCTTTTAGGAAAGAATAGACTCGCTTTTTGAAGGTTGTTTTTAGCGATAAGGCCGCCCATTGCATTAACGTTACTGTAAGACTTGTGCCATTTACTGAGCATCACTGTTCCACATGCAATGTTTCCGAACGAGACATTTCAAGAACAATGTTTCGGAGACTTTACTGTCCACATCAGTAGTTGTTTATGTCATATCGCCTGAGGAAGTAGTGTTAGGTGCGTACATTATCTGCGTAAGGCCATTTCTAGTCAAAGGAAAAGAATGAATATGGTGGGTTACGAATGTCAGAACGTAGGGGGTCAGGTTTTTAAAATAATAATTGCTCCTTCAAATTGTTGGACAATTTCTACAGATACAATCTTAGGAAATTGCTGAATTACTTCGCTTGCACCCCATCGCAAGTGGGGAGCAAGACAGGCAGTTATCTTTGGACAAGGCCCTTGTCCAGCAGTGGACGTCTTTCGGCTGATATGATGATGATGATGATGATATGGGCACTCTTATAGTGCTTTGGGCAGCGCTTACAATGAATAGAATACATCAAATATGTCTGAGAGTTGCACCAATGTAATCTCTTAACGTGGATAGGATCTCGAATTTGTATAAAAAAAGAAACTGATAGTTTCTTTTTTTTCAACTCACCTAAACGAGGATCCCCTGGAGATTACCCTGGTCCTGTGCCTGGGCTGCCGCACCACGGTAGAACAGCGGAAAAACCCATGGTTTTCCACGCACTTCTTCCAAAAGTTCTTGCACTCGTTGCGCCCGTCGAAGAAGAATTCCACGACGTCGCGGTAGTAGCCCTAGAAATGAAAATCGAAATTATATTACATCGAATGGTTCTATAATCTGCAAAACATTGCTGGAGTACCGAGAAGATTGTTCTTCAATTCAATCTTTATTTAACAAAGCCACTCCGTACATGATATATACGGGATTTCAAGAAGTCATCGACCGAAATATTGCAAACTTCAGGACAACCTCGCTCAAAAGTCGGCACTCTTAACAAACTTGAGTGTCTATGGGGCTCAACTACCCATCTTCATATTGACCCCGTTCTATCATATTTCATTTTATATTACAAGCATCAAGGCGTGATCTTTGACTAGTCTGCTGTCCCTTATAACCAGCAAATATACTTTGTTTCGGTCACTCTGATATTGCAAGGGAAAAAATACCGATGGGTTAACGCACGCGCTGTGTGCTATATAATATGTTCCGCTCAGATTTATGTGGACAGCCTTTATAGCGGTTATAGGATGATGGTTCTAACCCACCTGGATAATTAGTGGAATTTTTCCTGAGCAGGTCTGGTTGGTTGGGAGAATACTTCCTGAGAATCCGAAAACATACTAAGCTGCTAGTTTTCATAAGAATATGTATTACAATTTTTTCATTCTGCCAAAAAGAATCTGAAACCAGGTCTAACGATTTCAGTTATTTGTTCATTATTGGTTTCGAATTATAATTAATAAAATATTTAATTGCATTTAATTAAATCCACGAGATATATATTTAGAATTACGGTCTGTATCCTGTTTCTTATTCATGCATTTTATGAATAAGAAACAGGATACATACGGTAATTCTAAATATATAAGCTAAGATTTGACTGTCTAAAACGGTGGGTGCTCATTTTTGTTTTTCTAAATTATCGCAAGAAATTCTTTTTTTAAGAGAGTCCATAGGGAATTTGCATACAAACATCAATAATAATTATACCTCTTTATAGGTAGATAGAGTATATAATTTAACGTTAAATAACAGTATGCCAGTTCCTTATAGACTATAAAGAGAAATATTTCTTGTTGCGACATTTTTGAAAGTAGTAACCACTGTTTTAGAGTCCTATCCTGCTCCTTATGCATGCATTATTCCCGTGGATACCAACAGACATTAGAAATAGAATAAAGAGCAAGGAAGATGATGTAATAGAACAGCCGAGAAGACCCCAGGATGACGTAACCTGGTAAATTATATCATTTAAATTTGACAACGGATAATGGAACGAATACTTACACTCACGTAACCCTCCGGATGCAACTTTATTAGGAACTTTTTCCTCTTGAACGAGATCTTGCGTATCTTCGCCCAACTGAACGTGTTGATTTTAGTACAATTCTGGAACACTATGATGCCCAAATGCGCCACCGCGAGGTTGAGGGGAACGCCTTCGTGGTCTTTCGCTGGATGCATTTTTATACCTGAGGGCAAAAAGGGTATAATATATGTATGTAAAACTGACAGCCATGGCCTGTTCGTGTAGCGGTTAGGAAGTCTGACTGCTCAGCCAGAGGTCGTAGGTTCGATTCCCACCCGGGACAAATCTTTGTGTGATGAACACGAATATTTGTTCTGTGTCTGGATGTAATTTATTTATATGTATATATTTAGAAATAGATATGTATTTTTATCAGTTATCTGGTTGTCATAGTACAAGCTCTGCATAGTTTGGGATCAGATGGCAGCATGTTCCTTCTCCCAAGACATTAAACAAAATCATTCCGATCTTATCAACTAGCTGTCCTATAGAAAGTGCATCTGGGGATGCGCACATATGTCCCGTGCAGATGGCGTACAGTCTCAATGGAGACTGACCGCCGTAGCTAGAAAACCGACCAGAATAAGATCGTTATGATATATTTAAAAACAAAATGTAGTGTATGCTATATGTAAAAAAAATAATAGAATGGGGTGCTTTGCCCGGCAAAATTGTTCTTCTTCCTAACATAGGTTCTAAAAGTGTCATAACTTGATATCAAGTCTACAATCCGTCCTGCGAAGCTAGCATGGCTACGAAAACTCATGTCTTTCTACAGCATTCGACAAATGAAACAATATAATAATATCCTAGGACATTAACACACGGCCATCTGATCCAAAACTAAGCAGTGCTTGTACTATGGAAACCAGATGACTGATATACTATGTCCATATACTACTTTTCTTTTGTAAATACATACTTATATAGATAATTAAACCCAGACCCAGGACATACAGACATGTTCATACACACAATTATCTTGGGCGGGAAACGAACCCACGACCTGTGGTGTGAAAGTAATCTGTCCGTAAAAAAAAACACTTAAACACGTTTTTGTCGTCCAGTACAAAGATTAGTCGAACTCTAGACAGAGTTATAAGTCTTCATCAATGCTAACTCGGCTGGCCATAAATAGCTTGTCTGAATCGTTAACCTAAGAATACTCTCAATCTTATTTACGTGGACTTTAGTCTTTAAATGTTCACTTTTAGTCCTACTAATAGTATACATACGAAAGTGTGTGATTATGGATGTATAGATTTATGGATATTTGTTACTCTTTCACACAAAAAACACTACTGAACGGATTTTGTAGTAATATAGCTAATATATATGAATAACTATAATTTATAAAGTTTAACGCGGGTGAAACCGCGTGGCACAGCTAGTTAACAAGTACTCAATAAACATTTGTACACCATGCAAAATGGTAGTACATAGAGAAGAAATTGCTTATAATTATGTATCACCACGTCTATGAACTGTACCTGTTCACAAATGAATTAATTTAATTAATTCCGTACTTAACAGGAATACCGCGTTACCTACAAAATTTCATTAAATTTCATGTTTCAAGGTCGCAACTGTTTACGCTGAGCTTGAAAGAGTCAGGACTTTTCCTTTTTATTGTATTTATAAAATCACATAAACACATATGAGAAATACCTTTAATGTGTGCAATAAATAGGTTCTTACTTGAACACAACACCATTTTGTGCAAATGTATAGTTCTATCACATCTGAACATTGACAAAACGAACATTCAAAACTGAAGATTCACTGCCGTCTCTCCCTCAATCTTTAGTAGAGTACTTACTAAGAATATATTGCTATACTAAGGGTACTAAGAATTTCTATAAATTAAGAGTTAAATAAAAAATTGTGAGTAATATTTGCTGTGTGGTGACGGCAAAGAATATCTCCACCCCCATATCGTCCCGTGAGGGGCGTAAAAGTCGTTCCGAGGGAATATCTCCCTGAGAACGGGCAGCAGCGTTTTTCTGTGAACTTTGACCATCAAAACTGCGATCGCTAACCCGTCTGGCTAGCGTGGCGATTATGGCACATCCCCCCTCATTCTTTAGGGAGGCTTTTGTATTAAGTAAATCTTCTTTACGCACGCTTGAAAGTTACGAAAAGGGTGATCGGGCGAGGCGAACGGAAGTTGAGAGTGAGATACAAGTTAGTTAAGATAAAGAAATGAGTTAGCAACTGAACGACAATAATCGGTCCCACCAGCTTAACATGTGCTCCGAAACATGGATACTCTGATATATTTAACCAAAAAACCAACCAATGGACCATGTACCATCTATAAACAGACCGTGTGCCTGCTATCAATTACGGATCAGTCATTCTAACTGACTATGAGCGCATTTAAATATTTAAAAGGCTGAAAACTAACACTAATGTTGTGTTTAGTCATGTAAAAATTCAGCTATTCATTTCATGACCACAATTTAAGCATTTATGGAATAATATTATTCAGTGGGATGTAATAAAAGCGAATAGATCAGCGTAAAGTGGTCCACTTACCATATAATTCACATCTCCGTGCAGTTTCTAATAAATTCATGTCTGCCTCCGCAGGACTTTGGCCTCTGCAATAAAAACACACTCATTTGTAAACGATTCAGTTTTACATACATACATACCGTCCTATCCGTAGAATTAAGTCACTTCTGCATAATAAAAACAATTTAAATTATTTTTCTAGCAATTTAATTATTCTTTTATAAATAATGCAATTGCTAGAAAAATTATGTAAAATGTATGTTCAAGATAAATTTCAAATCACTCTCCTCTTAAGTAACGATTATACAGAAGTAACTTAATTCTATGGATAGGACGATACTCACACCTGTTTCCCAGAGGGATAGGAAGATAACCAATTCTCGCTACCCAGGGTGGTTTTGGTTTGAACAGCGGGAATACAAAGTACCCACAAAATTATCGCTACTAACATTCGTTATCAATGGCGATGTTGGACATGCCCACTGGGTTGTAGATACCGCCATTCGTGATCCCTGGCGGTTTTGGTCTGATCAGCGCGAATACAACATACCCACAGGGTTATCAATGGAGATATTGGACTGAATAGCGCGAATAAAACATACCTACTCGGTTCTCGATTCCACCATTCGCTAACCCTGGCGGATTTGGACTGAACATACCAACACAGTCATCGCTGCTAATATTCTTTATTAATAGATGTGTTGAACTGAATAGGTGGGATACAGCATACCCACTCGGTTCTCGATGAAACCATTCGCGAGGCGCGAGGATACTCATGGCGATTTTGCTCTTAACAGCGGGAATAACACATACCCACACGGTTATCGCTATCCATAGTGTTAGAAAATACCATTTTAATTATTTCGTTATATTAGTGGTAGCTTATTCAATAGTTAACGAGATCCTATATGCAAATCCCGGTCACGCTGAAAATTGTTATTGTTATTTTTCTGGCAAGAGAATCATCTAATATAAGTATCAGCCCGGAGTCTGCAAGTTGCCGGTGTTAAACGCTCATGCCTCAGTAAACACTTAAAGCTATCGGTCTTCCGTCTGATCTCTTCCCGATTATATGCAGTGCATCTCCATGTTTTGCGCAACTCCTGCACTTATAATATGTCCTGGATAATATCCATAGATATTATCCACAGAAAGCGAAATTAGAACAGGACTACTATTATAGTCTATACAGTCTTTTATAAATTGATAATGAGAACATACATGTGCTTCTTATGGTTTTCCATTATCCGTCGCTCGGACTCTGAATCTTGTCCGGGGAAGAACTTGTACCCGCTTAGGTACGTGTGGTCCGGGTAGTCTTCAGGCACGAAGTCACCGCATTCCGCTAATGAAACAATACAAAGATATTTAACACGTGATCATAACATCGTAATATTTAAAATATACGGTACTTCAGGTCTAACTGGGGTAACTTTATTCCGATCAGCAAGAAAGTATCGCTCGTTACTGAGGAATTTTAGCCAATATAACACAGGGTTACTTGTAAAACACCAACAACCTCGCAAGACTAGATAGCTAAAACCATAAACTATAACTTTTGTTCTACAACTTTTGCTAATTTGTTAGATTTTTTTCGTACATATACCCTTGCTGCACCCCTTACCTGCGCCCTCGCAGGTAAGGGGTGCAACTATAGCGCCATCTAGTCCTGTGAGGTTGTTGGTGTTTACCCCCACTTGGGAAATAATTACCTGTATAACGGGGATCTTTACAAACATACCACTCAGAGACGAAGCAACTATACAAGAAGTGACATAAATGGTGAAGGAAATTTAAAAAGCGTTATCTTCCTATGTAACCAATTTGTGACATACGAAAAAATTAACTTTGTCTAACCATACAAGATGAGTCGAATGATTTTTTTTGGGTATTTTACAAGTAGGTCTATCACATTGTACAGCTTTATAGGAAAATTAAGCTCCCACAAGTGTCTGCGAGTTATTTGTGTGACAAAGTGTACCATCAATAATTGATGTTCTGTATGCTTTATTCAATGTGAAACAAACATTGAATAAAGCATATATACGACATAGTTAAGATGGTCGTCTCGTTACTACCTCAGCGCTCTCGTGTTTCTGTTTCGATTCCTGTACAAGATAACTATTTCTGGGACCCTTATACAAGGTGTGACACCAATCTTGATGTCAAGTCTTTATTCCACGACACATGGATTAATTCCCAATTGCGGGCGTGGTTATAAAAAAAATTATATTGATTGTAAATTATTTAGCCCAAGAATTTGTGATTATTATCATTATTATTCGTGATGCACAGAATATCAATATTATAGCAGAAAATAATACAGGCAAGAATTCGTTAACCCAAATATACTGGATCCATATAAATTTATTCATTTATTTCAAGTTTATAAACACGTAGTCGTGGTACGGCTTCTAGCAACATTGTAAATACAAACTACAACGGCACAGAACGTCGTAAAGCTGCATCAAAATACTGAGTTGGAGGTTATTACCGAGAGTAGTTTCCTTGAAAGTAATAAAAAAGACGGATAATGTAGCTTCTTCTTTTACGCATATCAGTATATGTATATTAAGATAATACTTTCTAGGATATTGCTGCAGATTTCTTGTATGTATTGTTTTAATGTTTGTTACTCTGAACTCAAAAACTACGGAATGGATTTTGATGAAACTTTGTAGCTTATATATCCGAATAACACATGGGCGTTTATAAAGTTTACAGATTAACTGCAAACGCCATGAATATAAAAAGCTTTATTGATCAAAATACAAAATCAATATGTAGTGTTAATTCCGCTAATTGTCAGTTTAATCATGCCGGGATGCAATTTGCACCGCCCTCCCGCCCGCAAAAATGTGCACATGCAAGAAGGACAATATATAAAAGCAAATTACATGCAACAGTACGATACCCAACACGTGTTTCGGTCCTGCACGGACCATTCTCAAGGGCTGCTAACTCGTCGAGTGCTCGAAGGAGACTGAACTGAACTCGACGAGTTAGCAGCCTTTGAGAATGTTCAATTCAATTCAAAAGTCATTTATTCCGTTAAAATATTACATTTGTGTGGAATCGTCAATTTTTTTTACCCTACCGTGCAGTGCATGACGTGGCAGCTACTGAGAAACACTGCCAGAAAACTCAGTAGGAATCCTTTTTTAAAATATATATTTCTTAAATAAATTTACATTGTATTTAAATGTGTTAATTTAGAGCGACTCAATCCCAAGCTGTTTTGTCACTTAAATAATCAGAAGTTTTGTAATAAGCCCTGCTACACAATTTGGCTTTTATAATTCTTTTAAACTTATTCATAGACATTTCTCGGATATCACTGGGAAGTTTGTTATAGAATCTTATACATTGCCCCATAAAAGAGTTACTTATTTTGTGGAGACGGGTGGTATGTAACACAAAGTTATGCTTATATCGAGTATTTATATTATGAGTATCACTCCTTTTACAGAAGGAGTCTTTATATTTATGCATATAAATTAGATTCTCATATACCTACATATATATACCTACTGACATGCTACAGTCAGAATGTTAATCTCTTTAAACTTCTCTCTCAAAGATTCTCGCGGACCAAGTTTCTATATTGCTCTTACAGCTCTTTTTTGCAATACAAATATGGTGTTAATGTCCGCAGCGCTACCCCAGAGAAGAATTCCATAGGACATTATACTATGAAAATAACTGAAATAAACCATTCTAGCTGTATCCACATCAGTAAGCCGTCTTATAGTTTTAACAGCGTATGCAGCAGAACTTAATTTGCCTGATAGTTTTTCTATTTGTGGGCCCCATTGTAGTTTTGAATCAATTGTGATACCCAAAAACACAGTTGACTTAACAGGGGTCAATCCAGCTCCATTAAGCTGTACATTGGTAGCCACCTGTTTCACATTCGGTGTAGAGAATTTTATGACTTTAGTTTTCTTGTCATTTAGCAAAAGATTATTAGCATTAAACCAATGAACAACTTTAGAGATTGCGTCATTTACTTCGTCAAAATTGCGTAATTGTCGATTTATTTTAAACGTCAATGAAGTATCATCCGCAAACAAAACAATCTCATGTTTATCCCTTACATAGTAGGGTAAGTCATTTATATAGATTAAAAATAAGAATGGGCCGAGAATCGATCCCTGTGGAACGCCCATTACCACTGGGGATCCCGCAGATTTTTTACCATTTATATCGACCTTCTGAATTCTATTGCCCAAGTAAGAAGTCAAAAGTTCGAGAGCCTTGTTCCTGATACCGTAGTGGTGTAGTTTCCTGACAAGAGTGTCATGATGAACACAATCAAATGCTTTGGACAAATCGCAAAAGATACCTAATGCATCCTGCGAGTCCTCCCAAGCCGCGAATATACTTTTTAACAGATTGACTCCTGCATCTATAGTTGAACAACCCTTCGTGAATCCAAACTGTTTCCGATGAAGTAAATTATGTATATTAAAGTGACTGAGCAACTGGCTAAGCATTAGCTTTTCAAATATTTTACTTAGAGTGGGCAATACGGAAATAGGTCGGAAATTTGAAGGATCTGAAGTATCACCAGCTTAAACAATGGAATAATTTTACTATACTTCATCAAGTCAGGAAATACGCCAGATGCGACACAGCAATTGAACACAGCAGCTAGATGTGGGGCGATTATAGTTATAATTCATGAAATAGTCTTAACAGATAAACCCCACAAATCCCTAGTGGTTTTCATATTAATACTTTTGAAAACATTCAAAATATCTTTAGGGTTAACCACCGAGAATTCAAAATCTGTGTCACACTTCTCTACGCTTTGCTGGAGTATTAGCTCTGCTACAATGGTCCGTGCAGGACCGAAACACGTGCTGGGTATCGTACTGTTGCATGTAATTTGCTTTTATATATTGTCCTTCTTGCATGTGCACATTTTTGCGGGCGGGAGGGCGGTGCAAATTGCATCCCGGCATGATTAAACTGACAATTAGCGGAATTAACACTACATATTGATTTTGTATTTTGATTGTTATGGATTTCCGCAAAGTAACGCCTGATTCCATTACTTAAGCTTTATTGAGTCAAATAAAATAAGACACACAGCGTAAGTGCTAGCTAGATTAAACTTAATTGCATCGTAGCAAAAGTAGCTATTACTATTACCTAAGTGTCAACACGACATATCTTTTCAAAACGTCTATTTATTTTATGATTGTACAATTAAATCTGTGTTCAAAATGTTAAGGGTCTGCTATAATACGTTGTCTACCTCCTTCAATTGTATTGGCTACTTTGCAACTTCTGGTAGGCGGACTCATTTTGCATAGCCTAGATTTAGACCCTGATATTAACCACAACTATCATTTGTTTCAATTTGACTAAAATATTTCCTATTATTCCTATACGACAGTAAGTATCGAAACTAAGTGAGTCGTGAGTCTATAAGCGCCCATGGCATAACACTGGGCCTGCAGACAACTCCATTAATTTACATTTCAAATGAATGTACATTGCTTTAGACAAGCTAATTAAGGACCTATCTCGAAAATGAAGAGATTTGAACCCGCGTGACTTCTGAGCGGGACGATATAATTACTTTATGAAGACGTCTTGTAAGACGAGCGAAAACTGAACATGAGCGGAAACTAAATATGAATCTACAAAAAAAGTTACATTATAAATAAAATAATGGTTGCGACAAGGAGTAAATTAAATAATTCGGATCCTACTATATACATTTTATTCTCCAATATCTTTAGCTTGCGTAAATTATTCAGGGCCTCACTCCTGATAAAATCAGTTATCTGCCAGTGAAAGTCCCGTCAATATTGGTCGAGCCGTTTGGGAAATAGCCGGAACAAACAGACGGACAAAATTTCTTAAATACGTTTTGATACATGTGCCAAGTAAATTTACTTATGCATTTAGTAAGAAGCCACTAAAATTTTACTTATTTTTATAGATCGAGAAAATTGGAATCTATTGATTTCGCTTTCAGTTATGCGAAAATATATTATAATAAAAAACAAATGAATGGATCCATCTAAAATATCCCATACTTTGCTGTTCCGATTGAAGTAGGTGTAATGTCCTCCAGGCCGAATATTTCGGCCACGTCGGCCACTCTCAATGAAGACTAGCCAACTGCGCAGAACTTATTAGTAGGTGTATCCTTACCTTGTACGATATAGCTGGCCATCAGTGCGGCAGTGTTCTCGTTGCACTGTATGCATCCCGTCGCCAGATCCTTCTTCACTTGCAGGCAGAACAGGTATCTAGTGAACTCCTCCTCTAACCTCGCGGGGTCGGATGTGTAGAATTTCACGCAGAACCGAAGAGTCGGCTCTAACATGGAGAGTCCTATTTGTCGGCACATCGGCTTTTCAGAGTCGAGCCAATACTGTTAAAGAAACAAATTGTTTTATATATTGTATTTCATCCTCTCAAGCGGCACAAAAGTCAAACAAAAGCGCCTGCCATATTGCAGTACGATCGCAGTTAACGAGCTAAATCCCTTGCAAATAGACAGAGTGGAATGTCCGAAACAGCTTAATTCCCATACCAGACAATTCTTTTTGCGAAAACTATTTTTTTTTCTGAGTCTGGTTGCTTGAAGGATCACCCTCCATGCGAACAGAACAGAATATGTTAAAGTATCGGGTTCAGTTGTCCTATAAAATCATTGAGATTTCGGCAATATAACATGTACGCTCAAATAAACCTGATTTCTGGGTTAAACCACCTAAGTTCAGGTCATATGGCAAATACTTGTTTGATTTATTCAAAGATAATTGTAATAGATAAGACTGGGAGCGAATCCATGCCAAATGGTAAAAAGGCCCAGGCCCAGATGATGACTAATTAATAACACTAAATTGATCTAGCATTTCTTGATAAACGCTTTGAGGCAAGGCGACTATACAGCATAGTCGCCTTGCCAAGTATTCAAATCTCCACTGAAGAGCTTGGTCGAAGACACCAACAACACCGCTCCAATCGCACGTCGTTTGACTTTTTTTTCGTAGGAACATGACTTACTGACCAGTCGAAAGGATTGCTGACAAATGGCCTTTGCATCAATGGAAGTGTATAAACCCCTAAAAAACAGCGTAACGCACACACGAAAGACAACTGGCACAGATCCTATGAAGTGTAATAATTAAGTATGTCATAATATTATTGTGTATGTTCCTTTATATTATTTAGTCAGTATGCTCCTTAACAATGTTTTACCAATATGCTGACTGACCATTTATACTGCCTATTAATTTTGTGTTATAATATAATTCATTCAATAAATAAGTCTAGATCGATACGGTTGTTTCTCTTATGAAACCACCCTTGAACCCCCAACATAACATGGCGACCCTGCTTAAGGTGTCTGCTAAGGGGGTTGTCAGTTCAAAGTAGAATCAATACTTTTTTTAGATAATTTTTTTTCCAGCATTAATTTCAGCTGCAATAATATACTAAAATGTGTCGCTCGGGTATTCAAAAAGAAGAAGTTTTCATAAATCAAAATGCAGCCGGAAATAATGATGCCAAATTGAGGGACATTAGTGGCAACGTGGAGAGACTTAGCGTGGTGATGTACGTCGTCTTGGCCATACTCGCAATCGTCGCACTATACATTGGTCTACGAGCCTACCGAAATTGTCATCGCGCGTGGATACAGGAGGAAATTGGGCTCCGTGCAATTCAAAGGATAAGGGCTTCCATAAGAGGGCGAACTGAAGAAGGTACTACTAACCAATCGTAATGTATCTACATTCCACACATCATTCCAATACATTTTTTTTAGTAATTGTAGTTTACCTAATTGTTCTAAAATCGCGCATTGTGACTCAGTAATGTGAGGCCGTCCGGAAACTGAAATGCAGCGTTGGTCATTTCGCAATATGTTTTCTGTTTGTCGATCCAATTAAGTGTCGTAATAATTAGAATGTTGTTATATTTTTAGATTATATGAATTATGATTGATAGTTTATTAGAAAATTATGATGTTTTGGTAGGAATTAGAAATTATCTAGTTAAGAAGGGGCAAGCTAGGTATAAGGGTAATATTGTTACAAATAAGTTATTAGAATCTAAAAATATTTTTGAAAAATGCTGTGAATTGTATTTAATATTAAAAAACAGTAAGGAAATCGACCTACCATTGGTAGTAGAAATTTATGAAAAGATAAAAAGGAAGTACGAGGAAATAAATAAATTGTGTATTTTTCCCGATAGGCTAGACTTATCAAAGATGGAGTTTGACCTTAAGGTAGCGTGTAGCTTGATTCCAGTTATGGACGGTAGCGACGCGACGACTAGGCGATTGATAGATTCCGTGGAAATGTATGGCGATATGATTGATGATAAAGGTAAGGCCCTATTGATCACTTTCATTTTAAAAAGTAGGCTTAATGATAACGCTAAGTTACGTATTTCTGGGACCTATACCACAATAAAAGAATTAGTTACCGATTTAAATAAATATCTTTTACCAAAGAAGTCTTTTATAGCCTTGCAAACCCAGCTACAAAATGTCCATCAGGGTTCCAGATCGATAGAGGACTATGGCGGTGACGTAGAAAAGTTGTTCACTGAACTGACAATCGCTCAAGCAGATGGCAAATCGGAGGCATTTAAATTATTAAAACCCTTGAATGAAACGTTTGCTATAAAACGGTTTTCAGACGGTCTGCGTAACACGAAGCTGAGCACCATAGTGTCCGCACGCGGCTTCACTAGTCTAAAAGATGCCATCCAAGCTGCTAAGGACGAGGAGGTGTCTTCATGTCAACCATCGTCGTCAGGTAACATTTTGCATGCATCTAAAAATGGACATTTTCGTTCTAAAACGAGACCCTCTCAGGGTTACCAAAGAGGCACTGTTCGTAGTCAATATTATAATAATTATTCTCGCGGACAGCAAGCTTATAATACTTCTTTTAATCGTGGTCGAGGTTTTCATAGTAATTGTAAAGGGAATTACCGCTCGTTTAATAACCAACAGCGAGGTAATAGAGGCTCCAGAGGCCACATCAGCCAAAGGCGAGGCCAAAATATGTATCCAGTCCATAAAACGGAGGATACACAAAAATGCGGCCAAAACGACAATGTAACCAATCAGTTTTTTCGAGATTAACCACTTTGTATTATCCTACCAAGGTGATGCAAAGTACGTCAGTTTTTATATTGGAAATATTAATTATTGTTGGTTGGTTGATACGGGTGCTACATTATCAGTAATTAAAAGTAATACTTTGCCAAAAAATGTGACAATACAAAGCGATAATACTCTAATTAATGGAATAGGCGGCCAGTGCCGTTCTCAAGGCTCTGTAAATTTAACTTTAAAACACGATAATGTCTTATTTAAACATAACTTTCTAGTTTTTAACTCATTACCATTAAAAGCTGATGGAATAATAGGCTTAGATTTTTTAGAGAAATTTCATGCTAACATAAATTTAGATACAAATATTTTATCCCTTACTAGTTACGGAAAAACACATTATTTACATTTTATAGAAGAAAGCGACAGAAACAAAAATTCTATTGTAGTACCAGCACGTTCTGAATCCATACATTTTATTTTTGTGAATGAAAGCTGTAATCAGGAGGTAGTTGTATGTGGAAGAGAGCTAACAAAGGATGTTTTTCTGGCAAATACGATAACAAAGGTACGAAATAACAAGATTCCAGTTAAGATATTAAATGTTAGCGATAGAGACATAGATTTAGAATCCTTTAACCCTACTTTACAACCATTGAATACTTATGATATATGTACATTTAATAAAAATAACTTGAATGTTACAAGAGTTAAAACTTTATTATCTGAATTAAATTTAAATTATTTACACAAAGAGGAGAAACAGTCAATTGAGGCAATATGCGCTAAGTATTCAGATGTTTTTTACTTAGATGGCGACAAATTAACTACGACAAATATTTATGAGCAGTCTATAGTCATTAAGCCAAATTCAACACCAGTTTACGTAAAGCCCTACAGATTACCACAGGCATTAAAACCAGAGATAGCCAGACAAATTAATAAAATGTTACAAGATGATATTATTGAAGAGACAAATAGTGAATGGTCAAGTCCAATTTTATTAGTGCCTAAGAAAAGTAGCAAAGGAAGTGAAAATAAATGGCGTCTAGTCATAGATTATAGAAAATTGAACGAAGTTATTTGTAACGATAAATTTCCCTTACCAAATATTAACGAAATATTAGATTCTTTATCCGGTGCCATTTATTTTACTCACCTTGATTTACACCAAGGATATTATCAAGTAAGTTTAGAACCTAATTCTCGTAAATTAACAGCCTTTACCACAAATACAGGCCAATTTTCAATGAAACGCCTACCAATGGGCCTCAAAACTAGTGCTAACGCCTTTAGCCGTATGATGTCTGTAGCAATGTCCGGATTAACATACGAAAAATGTCTAGTGTACCAAGATGATTTAATTGTATTTGGAAGAAACTTGTCTAGTCATAATCAAAATTTAATAAGTATAATGGAAAGACTCAGAAAAGTCAATTTAAAGCTTAATCCAACGAAATGTGAGTTTTTAAAGAAGGAAATTTTATATTTGGGTCACATAGTCTCTGAAAAAGGTGTTTTACCTGATCCGGAAAAGACAAGAGTATTAGAGAAATACCCAGTTCCAAAATCAGTCGATGAAATAAAACGATTTGTAGCTTTTTGCAATTATTACCGTAAATTTATTAGGTATTTTTCAGATATTGCACTACCTTTGAATAAATTATGTCGTAAAAATGTACCATTTTTATGGACAAAAGAATGTCAAAACGCATTTGAAACTTTAAAAGGTGCTCTAATGTCTTCACCTATTTTACAATATCCCGATTTCTCTGAGAATCACGAATTTATCTTACAGACAGATGCTTCAGGCACGGCTATCGGATCTGTATTGTGTAACAAAGATTTAAGACCAGTTGCTTATGCTAGTAGACCATTAAACAAAGCCGAAATGAACTATCCTACCATACAAAAAGAATTGTTAGCCATAGTATGGTCTGTCAAATATTTATGACCCTATTTGTATGGAAATAGGTTTACCATTATGACCGACCACAAACCGTTAGTGTATTTGTTCGGCATGCGAGATCCCTCTAGTAGACTATTAAAATTCAGATTAACTCTAGAAGAATATAATTTTAAGATAATTTATGTGAAAGGTAAAGATAATGTCGTGGCAGATGCTTTGTCCAGAGTATGTATTACATCTGATGAGTTGAAGAGTATGAATGAACAAGTTATGGCTGTAATGACCAGAGCGCAAAAGAAGAGAATGAATGAAGTAAAAAAGGTTCGGGATGAAACGATTCTTAATAAATCCATTAACGATTGGCCTGATCACCCAAGAGTTGTGGAAATATTAGGAAAACCGTGTGATTCTGTAGAAATGTGTTTGGTTGAGAGCAGTAAGCTAAAATATTACAGAGAAAAATATTTAATAACTAAAGAAGTAGAGTGTTTTGTGTTTATAGAGTCTAAAAAGACCTTATATATAAATCTTGATTTTAAGGCACACTTTTCGCGAGCCGAATTTGTGCAGAAATTAAGTGAATTTTGCGAAATGATACATATAGACGAAATATGTATAATAAAAAATAACACTAATATTGAATTTATTAAAAGTGTTTGTGAAGAGATAACCACACTTAGTAATTGGTCCGGACCACGATTATGTGTATTAAGAGGTGTGGAAAGAATTACAGATGATGACGAAAAAAATATTATTATGAACGACTTTCATTTATTGCCATCCAGCGGTCATGCGGGGGTGCGCAGAATGATTAACACGATTAAAAGACGGTATTATTGGCCAAATATAAATAAGGACGTCCAAAATTATGTAAAAAAATGTACGAAATGTCAGAAGTCTAAATACTTTCGTTACATTAAGGAACCTATGGAAATTACAACTACGGCTTCTACGTCGTTCCAAAAAATTTTCTTAGATGTAGTAGGACCTTTAGATAGAGACGAGAATGGAAATTGTTATATATTGACTATACAGTGTGAGTTAACTAAATTTGTACAAGCTATTCCTTTAAAAAATAAAGAAACGGTGTCCATTGCAGGTGCTATTGTTAGAGAATTTATACTAAAATTTGGTGTTCCCGAAACAATAGCAACAGACCGAGGAGCCGAATTTATCTCTTCTACAATGGAACAGGTTTGTAAAATTCTTAATATTGAAAAATTATCATCGACTGCCTACCATCATCAGTCCATTGGAGCTCTCGAAAATGCTCACAAAAATTTGGGTGCATTTTTAAGAATTCAATGCGGCAATCATACGGATACATGGAGTTATTGGTTACCCTTTTGGTCATTTAGTTTCAATAATACTGTTCATACTGAAACAAAGTACACGCCATATGAACTTGTTTTTGGTCAACTCTGTCGAATACCTAGTAATATAACTGATTGTGTAGAACCACTGTATAATGTTGATGACTATCCATTACAACTGAAATATAGATTACAGTTAGCACATGCCGATGCTAGAAATAATTTGTTAACAAGTAAAAATAAACGAAAAGATATTTATGATAAAACTATGAATTCAATAAAATATAAAAAAGATGACTTAATTCTACTAAAAAATGAAAATACACGTAAATTAGATGCTTTATATGGAGGTCCCTATTTAGTTGTAGAAGATTTAGGATGTAATGTAAAAATAAATAAAAATAACAAAATAGAATTAGTACATAAAAATAGGACAAGGCCATATTGGCAATGACTTAGCTACTAAAATCAATTTTTAAATTAAATATGTAATAATTAGGTACTAACATTACAATGTATAGAAATAAGTTTTAATTAAGTTTTATTGTAATATTATGTCATTAAAAAAAAAAATATATATATATATATTACCAATATATATATATTTTTCTTTTTGTCCCCGGGAGGTGAAGTGTAATAATTAAGTATGTCATAATATTATTGTGTATGTTCCTTTATATTATTTAGTCAGTATGCTCCTTAACAATGTTTTACCAATATGCTGACTGACCATTTATACTGCCTATTAATTTTGTGTTAGAATATAATTCATTCAATAAATAAGTCTAGATCGATACGGTTGTTTCTCTTATGAAACCACCCTTGAACCCCCAACATAACACCTATACAAAGGTCATACAGAAGGTCTTTATAGCTGGCAAATAAATAAAAAAATCCAAATAAAAAAAAAGATACTAAATTACTCTTTGGGAAGTTTTAGATGAATATTGAATTTGTTCTTACAAATTATGGACATTTTAATAATTACGTGTCGTGCATCGAAATGAGTTTGACGAGAGAAAAGTTTCGCGGTATGGTTCATTACGACTTTCGCTGCGGTCTTAATCAACATCAAAGTTATAATAAACTTTGATTCAAATCCCCATACCACTGGTGATATAACTGGTTCAATAGCACGAATTTATACATCTCATTTTAAAATATATCTGAAATTTAATGAAATTAGTTTAAAGATGGTTATGCCAGTCTCACCAATAATTTTCGTAAAGGACGTTCTTCTATGGCGAGCTCTGAAAATAAGCTTTGCGTCATAGAAGCCGATAAAAGGCGACCAGGCGACAATCGGGCAAGTTCGGGCATTGGCTAGAATCTGAAACTTTAACCCAGGTAGTTACCTCATAATTTGAGAGATGATCGCTTTCGATTGGCGCCACGAAATGCTTGATATACTTGATATTATGTACCTAATTGAAACTAAAAGGCAATCTGGATAGTTGCTTTTAAAGACTTTCCAACAAAAGTCAATATGATAAAAATAACGTTACTTTACACTGATATCTTAGTAATCGTTTGCAAGCTTCTTCAAAAATGTCCTTCAACGGACCCGCTCAATGCGCTAGACGGCATTCAAATAATTCTCAAAAAATAAAAGACAAGGTTAGAGGGATTCGCTTAATGAATCATATACAGTGACAGCGTGAAAGAGATTCCTAAAAAGAGTGGGCTCACTGCCATGATGCTTGGAAAGTAATGGAAACTACTTGGAAAAATAATAGAAAGATGAATAAATAGCCTATTAATAAATGTATGCACGATTTTGATTTCCAACAAGGTACACTGATACCCGCGTACTCGATATGGTACGGTACACCTATAGAAAATGCCGATTAGAATTTTCTTAAACCTCAAAACTGGATAAATGTATCTTATTAATCCCACCAACCCACCAAACCAAGAGTTTCATCCACCAACGATTTGATCCGTCTATATTATTCCCCTAGTACGGAATAAAAAGTACAGCTCGAATATAAAATGCCCTTAAAATCCATCCCTCTCATGCATCACTCTGTCTCTCTAAGTCACCGCCATGAGTGAAGGTTCGAACCCCAAAGGAACCGCTCGGGCGCGATTTATTCAATTCGTAATTGTATTTGCTAATGGTTTGAAACCCCGCGCGCCTCTATTTGTCCGATTAGGGAATTAAAACCTCCTAGGCTAACTGTAAAATATTATGCACAAAGAACTACTCAAGTAAGTACGAAATATAGACAGTGTTACTAGCGAATAAAATTCTTAACACATTTCGTTCGGTCCCTACTTACACTCATTATCCCGCTCAAAAAACTGTTAGGTCCGGACCATTTGGGATTCCGCCCTTCTACTCTGTTGGAAATTCTCTATCTTTCTGAACGGAATAAATGTATAAATATCTAGATTCAGCATCTACTATGTCAAACCTATAAGGGTATACTTATTTTTTCATCACTTTTCCAACAACAAATAGTTCTTCGCGATACACCGTTGAAAAAAAAAGGAATCAACTCTTGCTAGAAGCAACAATTTTAATTCAGGTGGTTTAGGTGCTTTTACCAAGGATTTAATTTAGGTATCCAATCTAGCAGGCTGTTATTACATTGTTCAACAATAGGCGTGGTAAAATCTCTGAAACATAAAAAAAAATCCAGACTGCTACAAGACCTTATAAATATACAACTCCAGATAATTATTGGCTAATATCACGATCGTTTTGCCAAAGTATTAAACAAGTACTTCCTGTGCTAAGTTACTAAGTCTAGGAAAACGTTTTTTAGAGTTGAGTTCACTTTTTGTGACATTCAGCCAACCCAAAATAAGGTCCTGAAGCAAGTTACTTAAAAAAGCTTTTGTACTTTTATATAACTTATCAAACTGAACAAAAGACAGTACAGTTAACAATTTCTAAGCCTACAAAACCAACTACTATCGCGGCAAGTGGACAATAGTCTGAAGTCAACTACTACAGTATTATAATAAGATACTACACTGTCAATGATAGATGAAAACGTTTCAAAAAGAAAAACACTTGTAAACAAATGTAAACTTACCTCTCAACCTACTCCTAAGTAACTATAAGCTTGTGTTGTATGTATATGTGAATGTTCTATCGTGTACAATCCAGACAATAAACCGAAGATTTACTGTACAAGTGAGTTATTATTTCACGACCACAATACAGCTAAGCCGGTGGCCACGAAAAACACGATGATGAGCAAGAACGAGCCACTCGACAGCAGCGAGCGCTCCAGAACAGCCAATACCGGGCAGCGATAAATCGCACAAGACATTTCGGGTAGGCGTGAAGATACTGCCATTCTACGCCGAAAACCCGACCCTTTGGTTCTCGCAGATGGAAGCTAAGTTTTCCCTGGCCAATAACTACAAGACTGATGAGACGAAATTTGACTACGTTACTGGAAATAAGGATTCCCATTACACGAGGGAAATTCAAGATGTGATCACTAACCCTCCGATGACAAGAAAATATGAGAAGTTAAATATGATCTCATAAAAAGGTTATCAGCGTTGCGGAAGAAGATAAAGCAGCTTTATGTGCACGAAGAGATGGGCAACAGAAAGCCGTCTAAGTTTTAGTCGGCACCTGACGAACCTGGAAAAGGAATTTATTCGGACTATTTCATCATCCCAGTGGTACGCAAGTCATAATTGCCTCAGCAATAAGGGCGAGTTGACCCTAGCAGACTAGGTCAACGACGTTGTCGGGCCACAAGCGACTACACCACCTATCAGTAAGACGCCGGGTAACAGTAGCAACTCCGAAATCTAACACAAACAAAACATTTTATCAAATTCCGTCCAGTTATTTCTGAGTAGTGCAATGACTGACGCACGACAATTGATTATTACATATATAGAAATAATAGTAATAAAAGGTTGATAACGTACCCATACCTTTGTGCCGTTGGCGTCCTGATACTCTAGGCCAAAGTAGTCCGCTTCTAGTAAGTGCAACTGCCGGCATACCTGGTCGAAGAGTACCCTGCCAAGCGCCTTCGACTGCGAACAATCATAAAATAAAATTAGTTATATTGCACAGTCAGGTCTATTCTTCCTCGGAACTGTGGAAACGTGGTGGGAATTTGAACGCTCGATGAAATTGAATCAAATATATAAAACGTGTCAAAAATTGTGTGGATTATTTTCCTCTGCCTAGAGACTACATAACATCGGTTTCCGAAATCCTTATACCAATTGCGTTTGTGATCGCCACTTTTGAACTGATATTCTTCAACGTTTTGGTTTCATCCATCAGTAATTTTATCTTTAATTCACACAGGAAAGATACAGTTTAAAACTAGTTACATGGCCATATGCGAAGGCGAGCGTAACGCAAGTTTCCACCAAATCACAGACAGAGGGAGATTTGTAGAAGGGGGTTGTTATAGAATGAGAGGCCAATAAAACCTAATACCACCATTAAACCAATGACCACATTAGAAATTGGCCCCTTTTTTTCAGAGACACCCTCCTGTCTGTCGCTTAGATTCATGAAAATATTAGTAGGAAGCCAGCTGCGCTCACTACTTGGTCGACTTCAGTTTACATTACTTTGTAACTAAATACTTATTATTGTAATAATTATTCAATAAAGTAGAACGTTCAAGCAATTTCTCTAAACGGCGAATCAGCACAACTCTAAAAGCCAGATGGAGGTTCCGAGGAAAGCATGAAATAACACGCCCTAAGATCAATTGTTATCTTGTACTTATTCTGTAAAGTGACGATAATGTACTGGAGCTCGATTTTAAATTTGGACCATTTCCGCAGCCATTTGTGTCATAGTGTTCGCTAGATTAAACTTTATTGCATCGTAACAAGAGTAGCTAGTAGCTCATTCTAGTTTCAGATGAAGAGAATTTTCTGCACTAAACATTATTCTGGTATAGTAGTAGAGGTTACTGACGTCATGATCGATGTCCTACGTAGGAGTTGACATGGATGTATACCTAACTTTCGAATGAACTGCCAAAGAGCCACGCATCAATAACATGTTTATCGTATTTCAAACAAAAACTTGTTCGTTATTTCTAAATTTAATATCGTAGGATCACGTAGTAAAATTCTTGGTCCTATGAACATGAAGTGTTTTCCTTACTTATTATATTGTATTTTCGGATCAGCCGTGGAATCAGTCTGAATAACAAATTAGAATTTATATTTTGACATAAAAAGTCAAATGGAGTGACTTGAGACGAAAAACATCACAGACTTCTGTGAATAGAATTGAATCCTACTGACTGGAGTGACACATCATCGTACTGGGGCAAGAAATGACGTCCCATGATGATATTACTGTATGCATTAGTAATCCACTTGTGGAACTTCGTCTGTAAGGTTGCTGAACTAAAGGGCTCACGTATAACCACGCTCATGGTATTGAACTGCTCTTTGAAACAGGAATGCGCCGTTAGCGGCCATGGTTGTATAAAGTTCTCATAGTAAGGGTTAAGAAAAAAAAGACCTCAGTTGCAGTTTTGGCTTTATGCCAATTTGGAGGTAGTTTAACCTGGTAAGTGGTAAGTCTAGTCTGCACCTGATTCATCAATGAGTGCGGGGATAGAATGTGCACCTGAGCTAGAACAGACACTGGTGCACTATAACATTTCTCCGGCAGATGGGTAGTATCTGTTAAGGATTGCCGCAATATATCAAAAATGGTAGGAATGCATTACTAATATCATAAATCCGAAATGTCTGTTTGATATTTTTTTGAACGAATAGAGTACCATAATATTACTGGAGTATCATAAAATATTCCCGGAAAACGGTTAGGCATAATATATTTTTAGGATGCTGTTGTGAAGGCCTCGTTTCTGTAGTGCTTCAGAAATGTTTGTGCAGAATTGAACCGATGACTTTCATGAGGTGATTCGCAAAAATACTGCATCTCTACTAAGCAGAGTACGAGAAACTAACAACAGCATCCTCAAAATAATAGGTAAAATCCTCAAAATGTTACCTCTCCAATTGTAATTAAGATGGTGAGGGCGGTGATATAATAAATGTGTTATACTGAATCACCAATATGGTGTCGCTTTACTAACAATAGTTGTAAGTCATGTATTTGTAATTAATAACACTCTGGATCTTAGTCATCTGAATAGATAATTTTTTCAATTACAATTTTCCATTAGGAATCTAGCAGGCGGTAGGCGGATTTATACTTTCTTTTACTTGTTTACTATTAGCCTAGTTCTACTGTAACCCAAGACAATAATGGCGAGCGCGGGTTAAATATAAGAGATAGATATAGAAGACAACAAACTAAATGACCCGTGCCAGAGGACATCCCTTGTGGTTCGATTTTTACGGACGTTTTTTACAACGGTCGCTCTACATTAATACGTATGATGATGATACATACTCATCGGATTGAGGATTGGAAGGAGTATTTCACCGATACAAATGCAAACTAAGGGTCATGGAGGACTATTTATACGAGTACGTACTATGAGTTACGAGTATAATATTCCGACCTATTATTTAAAACACTCTCAGCAATACCAATATCTACAAATTTAAAGAACCTTCATTATTTTAAAATGAGACCCCTTTTATTGCAGTTTTCCAACTGTTCAGGAGTGTACACAACAACGTAAGTATAATCTATATACGGGACCGATGAGGGAAAAGTTTGAAGGCTTCTTTCTTCACCATTGACCAATTGATTTCCTGGGATTAATATAAGGTTTTATTTCTTATTTGGTTTGGAAAAGAAAGTTAAGTTAGCAAATGGTAATGAAGGAAAACTTGTGTGGAAACACTGTTTTTCTTCTTGTTATGTTGTATTTATTTACTTCCTGTATTATAATGAGCTGCTGATATATTTACATGTCTTGACCAGCTTCTTACTACGGACAGGGACATCATTCTATGTTGTCCGTAATATCTGTTAAATGGAGTCTACTCATCCCTGGGGCATCTATGACAGCTCACTTAGGGCGCTCAAATTGATCCTCGGTGCTTTTGCAGCTGGCTTCTCTAGTTGCAATTCTCTCGTTTTATGAGTCTATAGCCTCTTTACATCATTCTGTCTCCCGCTTTGCTCTGGAGGGAAGTGGAACTATTCATTTTCTAACTCCTCTTTTTTTTCTTTCTGATTAAATTCGTTGCGGGATACAAAACAGTTAAAGCGATTCCCCGGGACATGCCTGAGCCTCGCCTCGCCTGAGCGTGCCACTGTTGATCCTGGCTTACAGGAGTTGCAGTGGTGGGAAAAGGGAGGGACTAGTCCCGATACAAAAGATCCCTGGGGCATACGATAGTGCACAAGTGTGTGCGCAAACATAAGTGCACATTCTTTTCAATTACTTTCATGATGTGATAGAACGATAGCTGGCATGACCTTCTAGGCCTGGGCACCCACTGAAAATTTCTCATAACAAGACACGTCATATAGGAAGGTATATTTGGAAGCTGTGAATATTATTGTAGCAGTAATAAAGAGCTAATAATGTAAACACATCTATTCCACTTCGCAAGTAATTTGAACAAGTTTAACCTAATTTCCACGGCTATTACGGTCCCCGGCTCGCAGTCACAGCGGTTACTACCTTATATCGAGTAAATCAAAATTGTAATGTTATACGTATCGCGAACAACTTGAATGTAACGTTACTATATTATGTTCTCAAACTACGGCTATGCTAAATTGCATTGCAACTTATTTTCTAAGACACCCATCTTTAAACCGCAGCGGTGAAGTTCTCTGTTACCACTCCCGCTCTCCACATATGTATTAAATCTTAAAAATCTGTGAAAAATAAAACAATACTAAATTCGTCAAAATCGATGTTACATTGAGGCTCCAAAACTAAACTAATTTTAATTATGTTTTTGTCTTTCTGAGTAATCAAACGAAATAGGATATGCCTTACCTTTTATTAATTTTGTTTTCAGTCGCCAGATTTGTGTACAGAAATATTACTTAAACATAAATAAACCCATACCGATCACGACAAAAAAAATAATTTATTCAATATTGTTGCAACTGAAAACATTGCCACATCCGCCCAACAATTTTTTTTATTTTATTTTAAAAACATCGCCCGCACTAGTGAATTTGATCTCTGTGTCGCGGGGTACTTTACTAACATATAATAGACGGACACAAATTACATCCAGTTGCTTTTTGTGTATTTTTTTTCGCCTGTTTATTTTTATAAATGAATATTTGACACTAATATTGTTTCATTATGATTTCGGTACTTTGGAATAGGTATTTTAATCGGTTTTGTTCGCTCATAACGTAAGTAAACTATAATTTTCGTTACAACTATACTTTATATTCGACAGTAAACTCAGAGCTCATACTGTCCCTAATATCTAGGTTACATTTTTTCCGCAAAGTGTAAACAAAATTCCAACTTTCCATCTAATTGCTCCATAAATCATCCCTAAAAATATCAAAAACGTCGCGTCACGCTTACTATCGATGAAATCAAATAGTTAGATCACGGTATATTATATATTGGTAGTAAATCCTACTGCAGTTACGACATCATAAACAAGAAAACCAATATTGAAACTCAATACACGTATCGCGATTCGTATCGCACCGCTCATATCTTTTCTCGTGTGTAAAGTTACATATTGACAAAGTCTGCCAACCAAGTTACGCAGTAATCTACTCGTATACAACTACAATATACAATGTACATAGAATACAATGTACACCCGATTTCAGGGACGAGTTCACTGAACTAGCTGTACGGACCAAATGAAACATTTAAGTGGTGTCCGTTACCAGGAGTCCGATGCAATAAACAACCCTCAAGAGCGAGCAAGTGGACGCCTTACTCGTGGAATCACGAAATTAAGTGGTCGAGGGTCATGAAGGTCTTTAATACTAAAGAAATTGCTGATACATGGAATGATAAAACTGCAATTTTTTTCTTAAAAATCACAATTCTCGCACAAGGAATTTAATCCCTAAGTCGCGGGGTACTTTACATACATATTATAGACGTATACAAATTACATCCAGACTCAAAACAACTATTTATGGGACACACAAATATATGTCCGGCGCAGGAATCGAACCCGGGTCACGAAGCGGCGAGCCGCAGCGCCACACGTGCACATTCTTTAAAAACTGGAAACACGGTAAGAACCTGCACGAACATCAAATTATCAATGTTTCTTATATCGAAGTATATGTTCCACAATCTCAACTCACCAACGCCGATCCCAAGGGTTCGGTACGGTAAAGGATAATGTAAGATGACCTACATATTCCGTCTAAATTCCTGTGCAATTTTGATAACTTCGCTGATAAAGGGTAGTATATATTTATGACGAGGTCTACAACTTCCAAATTAATATTTATCGAACTAACTATTAGGCCCGTAGGAACTACATATCTAGCCCTACCTTATAAAACTTGATCTCGCTATATTGCTAGTTAGGGCACTTCATACACTAAACCATCCTTGCATATGTTATGCATCCGGCAGACACATTCAAACACATTCAATGCTTTTAGAGATCAATGAATATCCTCTTTCCCATCAAAACAAGCGTTAACAAATAAAGCTTCAACTGCGTAAGAAAAGCTGGTAAGCACATTCCAAAAATAGCTACTAGAAGATTCCAGAACCCCTCAACGGTTAAACAAGCAGTATTGAGTCTCTCGATATCTCTCTTAAACGGTGACCCTCGAGCATCAATCCGTTAACGAGACGGGTGCGGCGAGCCATGTGCGAGGGGACTCACACCAGTCACACCGATATAAATAACACTCTAATGGATATTCCGCTGACATTGGCAGGACATTTGCGGGATATATAGCTTGGTTAGATAAAGATTCATGTGAGTTCTGGTTGATCATCGTAGTAACAGAGCAATAGCGCTAGTCGCGCGCCAATTGTATACCACTGACCTTAGGAGGCGGTAAATATTGAGTTAGCCCTTTAGTTAGAGCTGTGTATCCGCATCTGACATGGCATAACCTAAAGACTCTAATCTCAAGTCTCCGGTAAGCTTAACTGGTTTTCAGAAGATATCGGAAGCATTGAAAATGAAGCGGTCATCATTCAGTAAAATGATGGCAGTAAAATGAACGCCATGGCTTTTTAATCACAGTGATTGATCAGAAAACGATCAACAAACGTTAAATCTCTTCTTTAACTTAACTACTGTAGTCTAAGTCAAGGAAATAACAGCCTAATGTGTCCTCAGTGGAACTCAGACTCACTGAACTTAAAACCTCAAGGCGGTAATTGCCATAAAGAGCGCGCCAATACTTTTTAGTTTCACT
Source organism: Pseudoips prasinana (assembly GCA_951640165.1). Lineage (NCBI taxonomy): Eukaryota > Metazoa > Arthropoda > Insecta > Lepidoptera > Nolidae > Pseudoips > Pseudoips prasinana. The sequence goes on from OX621236.1 coordinate 8,866,187, forward strand.
GATCGTTTCCAGAACTGACGAAACACAAACAGGCAATCTTTAGACCTTGAACATAATATCGGAGCTGTGCATCCTCTGACATGGCTTAACTTAAAGATTATTTGTAAAATCGGTTTGAAAATACATCTTAATGAGACTTCAGCAGAACTCTTTCGCAATCCAAATGAAACTATAAAGCGGTCGTCATACGACCAAAGATATTGAAAACAAAACAGCCTAGCTCATACAAGATGCCAAAACACGAATATTCCCTCTAGACAACCGACACACTTCAACCATCTATCACAATCTCATGCAAAGTACAAAGGCTCACTTAATCCACATTATTTTACATTCGCTGTACGATGAGCAATTTTATTAGTTCCCAGACAGGTTGGTTGTCCTCCAACGAGGAAACAAGGAATGACGACTTGGTGAATCACAATACATGAGAGCATGATACACATGACAAGAAGAATGTGTTATCTGTGTTCATTTTTATTTGCATTTTGCAAACTAAAATCCCACCGTGGGTATGGCAGGTTTGTCCAATTTTCGTCCAATATTCAGTCATCTTTCAACGGAATGTGGAATAAATTCCTTTCCCTATTCATTGTAAAAATATCAATAGGCGTAGGAGAATTCATATATTCAGAATCAGGAATGGCAAATATCTGTTCCAATAAGTCGTAGGTAGTGCTTTAGCTTGTAAATTAACAGGACAAGCTAAGTCAAACTCGCACCGAGTGTTCCGTCGAATCAGGAATCAACACAACTGTAACAATCTGTATGAAACAATAATTTAGGAAAGCATCTTAAATGTCGTATTGTTAGATTGGTTATGTATCTATGTTCCTATGTATTATTGTGTAACCAAGTACGTATCGTATATAGTTTAATAATGATATGGTAGTGTCACTATTAATTAAATACAATTCTTAGCACGTAAGTAATAAAATTTCCAGTTAATTTCTCCACCTTGCAGTACCGTTATCTTGTCGTCTTTCTTATTTCTTTTTACTGCCTGCGATGAGACCGCCCGTTGTACAATCAATTCGTTAAATAGCAGCAATATTTCAGTGGGATTACCTTACTCAAATATTGCTGTAACCTAATAATATATACTACATAGATTAATGTGCAGATACAGTTCCTGGAGTTAAAGGCTACGGACGCTACATTCGACCCTGTACCGGAAAAAATATGTAAAAGTCAACATAAGTTGTCACCCAAAAAGTGAGATACTAAGAATTCTCTTCATTAATGCACATCAATTACAGAGTACGAGAATAGTAACCGTAGATAGTGAAGGTCCTGAGTACAAATCCCGGGTCGGAGCAAAAAGTGTTATTGCAGGGATTGAACAGAATACTCTATAGAAGTTTGGCAATATGAGTATTCCGACGAAGTCTTATGGGCAGCCACTTCAGTCGAGTGCGATATTCGTACACAGTGTATTGTATTTACAAAAAAAAAGTGCATCTGTATTATCCGTTGTCTAGTATCCATAGTACAAGCTTTGCTTAGTTTGAGCTAGATTATACCGTGAGATATGCTCCTTATATGTATGTATGTATCGTAAAATACAAATTAAGCAAAGTACAGACGCCAGCACATCAAGCTACCCCAATCTGTCAAATTTCCCCAATTGAAAGTGAACCTTATACTTTGGTGATAAAGTTGAAAATCTATAAAAGAAATTTGACAGATTGGAGTAGCTGGTTGTGCTGGCGTCTGTAAATTCGACGGCTAGAATCTCAGCGCTACCACGATGAACTTTAACAAGAGTTTATAATAGGTACCACAATTACAAAGTAAATTAAAACGTTACGTCAAAGCAAAGTTAATGTACCAATAACAAATTTCGGCTTACCGTTATAATATCAAATGATATCTCAACTTCATAACTACAATGAACAAAGAATGGCCGTTAATTTTGTTGCCCGGAAGGAACTAACGGCCATGAGACACCCCATAACAGCAACAGTGAACATAAACATTGCATGCAAATTGTAAGTATTAATACGGCAGGATTATAACAGGATGCAAACTGGCAGGTCTTAAACTGAGAAAACGCATAAGGCCAGTCTAATGTGGTCGCTCTAAACAGAGTACATACTGTCAAGTCTTGAATTTTAATTGAGATAACACGTAAGACCAGGCTACGAATTAATAAAAACAAAATGATTGATAAGTTTTAAAATCTGAAAAAAAAAATACTGCCATTGCGAGTCGGACTTGCACACGAAGGGTTCTGTATCGTCCTACAAGGTTGTCATTCATTGTGCCTAAAATATCGATCAAATCACGGTTCTCTACTTTTTTCACTAGTTGTCCCGGCGCATTTCGTATCGCCATATTTTTTGCCTATTTTAATAATTTTTACTCATATTCTGATATTTTCAAATATTTGCTTTTTTCATACAATTTTATACAAACCTTCTCCTGACAATAACCAACACATAAAAGCAGGATTTATCCAATTTGGCGCAGTCGTTTGAAAGTTATGAGCGTACAAACATTTTGGTAATTTATTTTTATTTGTATATGTAGATTAAAGTGGTAATTGAATTTCAGGGTGTATTTCAACTCTCTACATATTACGGTTCATTAGATACAGCCCGCTGACGGACGGACAGAGGAGTATATGTAATAAGAATACTGTTGGCAGGTTTCATTAATTAACTGATAAACATTTTTCGATTTTTTGCTTCTTAGAGAGATGTCAATGTAAGTGCGCTTAATGCCTGACTCCGGGCTCTTAATAAATTATTTGGAAAAAAACATTGAATCATTACTTCTAGAGGTATATAAGACGTAGATATCGAATTCGAGAACTCAATGTCTAGGTTTAGACATGCTTCCCCTAATTCAAACATATAAAACTATAAAATTCCTACTGAGTTTTCTGGCAGTGTTTCTCAGTAGCTGCCACGTCATGCACTGCACGGTAGGGTAAAAAAAAATATGACGATTCCACATAAATGTAATTTTTTTACGGATTAAATCATTTTTGACATTGACTATAATTTTTGACTTTGAAAAAGAAAATGTTCTCTTAGCCAAATTCCGGCCACGGCAGCCAGTCCCAATGGAGACTATATCTGCGCGGGACATATTATAGTGCACAAGTGTGTGCGCAAACACAGGGGACACTTTCTATTCCATCACTCACATGATCCGATGGGACGACTAGCGACACGACCGGATAGAATACAGGAGCAGGACCGACGGCTTTACGTGCTCTCCGAGGCACAAGGGTATTATAATACCTCCAACTCTCAGATTTCAGGCTATTACTACGAAATTTCTTTTTACAGTAAAATCCCAAAATCACTTGGCCCGACAGGATCTCGTTATCTGCGGTTGAACCCGCTACCGCTAGACCAAAGAGACAGACAGTAAAATACTGTAGAAGCCAATCAACAATCCCTTATTTATAGAACACAACAAAACCCATCAACTCAACACTACACAAATTTAACGTAACTCGCATTACCCTAAACATAGAAAAACAACATTTTTTGCCAACAAAACCCAATAAAAACGCCAAAGTCCATTAAAAGTCAGAACCACGCGTTTTACGTAGCGCGTAGGTGTGGATTACACCAAACTAGTAGAGGAGTGACCATTACATTATGTAGTACTCAGCCCAACCAAATTTGATCAAGTTTGTTTAGCAGCATGACTAATGGCACTGCGGAACACACATTAGTTATCTCATTGTCGAATTGTTTGTATGCCTAGCCTTAATTGGATTCGTTTGTTGGATACTTGAGTTCGTATGGCTCTGCACTGGAGACAATTTAGATGTACGAGTGTGTATATAAGTACTTCAACTTGATCCTGTAATTGAATGGCATCTTTGAAGCAGTTAGGATTACATTCGTCAAGTGTTATTAGGGCTTAGCGGGTTTGTTACTACATACATGATTGTAGGTAATTAAATACTTGTCTTGGACAGTTTATTTATAATTATTATTATATATTATAAAATTATTATATTGGAAAAGATTCGGCCAAGAGTAAGTTAATGCTAGTCTAGTACTGACTAGTACATTGAGCGACAACTCCTTTTTTTTTCTAAGGCAAGGGCAATGCCTACGCATGCCACCCGCAAAAAGTGTCTACGGGTGGGTTATGTCGGACTCGCACCGACTAAACCTACCTGGCCGTGGACTTCTCTTGGCGCCTAATGGGGGGAGCCCCGGGAACGCGGGTATGCTGCTCCGGTGCCCCCCTTTTGCACCATGTCCCAGATGTTTGGGACACGTACCCTGGGAGGGCTCTGGATTGCCCTCCCATATTGCCGACTCCTGCCAGTCCGGCACAGCGACTGCGCCACAAACAGTTCGCTGTCTTCCCGGGGCTGCTTGCACGTGGTGGCAGTAGAGAACACTTCTCTGACTGCCGCCGCAGCCCCGAGGGGGAGTTGGGCTACCGGCTGCCGCCGCCGCCCCGACGCCTCCTCCGTCTGCGAGCAGGATCACTTCTTTCCCGTTCCCGCTCAGCGGTCTCCTTTTGGAGCATGACTGCCCCACAAAAGGAGACCACAGCGACCCACTTGGAGGAGTCACACGCCAGCATCGCCCCTACGATTGCCGGCGGGGACAGATCCCGTCCGATCTCTGCGACCAAGACTCGCCTTTCGGCCTCCCAGGCCGGGCACTCAACTAGAGTGTGCTGCGCCGAGTCTAAGTCGCTCCCGCAGTGGTGACAGTGTGTCGTCGCTTCTCGGCCTATCCGGTACAGATACACACCGAAACACCCATGTCCGGTGAGTATCTGAGTCAGTCTGTAGGTGACGCAACCACCTCCCCATCCCACCCACGCCTCGAAATTAGGCAGGATGGCACCGACCGCACGTTGGCGCGCGTTTAGGCGTAGCTCTAGCCGTGCGCGCCACTGCACTAGTACGTGCCGGTGGACATCCCGTCTATATTCAATGAGCGTCTGTTATGGCGCCCTCCCGTTCTCCTGGCGGACGCGGATTTCGGTGAAAACCGCTGTGTCAACTGCCGCCAGGAGGTAAAATGGCGGGAGGCGCGTCAGGAGTGTCGCCGCCTCGAAAGATACCGTACGGTATCCTCGTGCGATCCGTACGGCCACCACACGCTGCAGGCTATTGAGTATAGTTCTGCAGCGGGAGGCACCCATCAGGCGTTCAGACCAGACGGGCGCCCCGTACGGCGGGCCATGATTCGCACGACAGCACCGTAGAGACGGCGAACTTCTTCCCGAGGACCCCCGAGATTCGGCAGCAGCCGGTTACGTGACGCACTCGGGGGGCCAGACGCTCAAAGTGCTTCTCGAAGCCCCAACGACTGTCTAGGGTGAGGCCAAGGTACTTCATGTACCGCCCCACCCTGACCTCTGCGTCACCTACGTGCAACGTCATACTGGGTGGTTCCAGCCTACAGCGTAAACCGTGGAACCATAGCGCCTCGGTCTTATGAGGCGCCACCCGAAGGCCCAGTCTGAGCAACCACTCCTTAAGAAATTTATCCGTATGTTTGAATCACAGCTTACGAACGACATTAGTAATCAGTGTTTTAATTAGCAGTCTTTTTTTCAGGGTTACCTAGGTACGGAACCCTATTGCTAAGTAATAATACCCTATATATATACCCTATATATAATACCCTATATACCCTTAGTAATACCCTATTACTAAGACTCCGCTGTCCGTCCTTTACTCAGTCGGTCTGTCAGTAGAAACACCATGAACCGTAACAGATAGAAGAAAATCTCAAAGAGCGTGTAATTCTATAGCCAATGATTAAAATATACCATACATTTAAAAATTGTCTCGCTATGGTACGGAACCCTTCGTGTGCAAGTCCAACTGACACTTGGCCTATTTTAAATCCTAATTACCTATCCTAATTAACCTCATTTAAGTCATAATTATATAGAATTTACATAGTATGACCAAAATACAAATGTTTATTCCGCTTGTCAGTTTAATCATGCCGGGATGCAATTTGCGCTCGAAGAGTTAGCAGCTCTTGAGAATGGTCTATGGAGGATATGGTATCGTACTGGCGCATGGCGCATTGTTGTTTTAGTATTCAGTTTCATGGCCATTATTTGAATATTATTGCAATATCGTTTTTATATTGAATTTTTCGAGTTATCTTTGTATGTTGTCCTAAAGGCACAAAATAGAACCTTATTGTCGTTATTCTGAGTGTTTAGAAATAACAATTTATCATAGTTTCTCCTATAGTATTAAAATCTATTCGTCTAGGTATAAAAAATATTGAATAACAATACACACACTAAAACCCTATCGCATTATATAATACTCTCGAGGAAAATGTGGGAACCGAATGTGAAAGACACAATAGAACGGAACATGAAGCATTTGTAGCAAAAAAATTCTCACAAATTCTGTATCTTATAGAGGAAAGAAGTCAACGGATGTGTGCTCTGCCTATACCTATTTGCTATAATATTGAGGCGCTTGAAAGGTTACAACACACGAGCCCTTTTAGAATTGAATCTTTACACCAAGATACATTACCAGAATCCATAATCCTTACAAATTCCAGTGACCTTCCACGAGACTCCTGGCTACCGCTAAATGGTGAAAATGAAATGAAATGAAATAAAAAAGTCATTTATTCCGTTAAACCATTACATTTGTTTGGAATCGTCAATTTTTTTACCCTACCGTGCAGTGCATGACGTAGGAGCTACTGAGAAACACTGCCAGAAAACTCAGTAGGAATCCTTTTTTAAAATATTTATTTCTTACATAAAATAACATTGTATTTAAATGTGTTAATTTAGAGCGACTCAATCCCAAGTTGTTCTGTCACTTAAATAATCAGAAGTTTTGTAGAAAGCCCTGCTACACAGTGGCATCTATTAAGTGTGATGGAGCAAAGAGTTATCACGCTCTATGATCAGCTCAACTGGGAAGTATTACAAACGTCGTTACAAAATACACACTGGGTAACACTACATGATACACTTTTTTGCACAAAATATAAAACCAGTTTACAGAAATAAAATACTCAATAACTAAAGCAAGTAGCAGGATATTTTATTAATAACAGGATAAATAGTGGTTTTCACCATATTTTTAAAAGATGTTATATTTTACGTATTTAGCATAAGAATATTTTATAGCTTTTATACTCTATGGTCTTTTCGGTGTACGTCGTAATTATTATATTATCTTTGGCTCTAGTATATATTTTTTGGCAATAAAGGATGGGCATCGTCAACGCACGCTCCGCCTTATTATTTCCATTTAATAATATCTCCCGATAACCTCCCTGGACTGGAACTTAATACACGTTGTTTTGGTACTGGTAATGCAGTCCACAGTCGAATTGCTTGTGTCTACTGTAAAAGACTTATCTAGGAAGTCTCTATAGTGCACCGTCATTGTCAGCTTCAGATTTTCTGATGATCTCAAAGACCTCCAATGTGAATCACGTAGGATTTCAAATAGTTTCTGAAGATAGTGAGACTAGCGGGATTTAACAACATATTGTAAAGTATGGATCGAATCTATTTATTAATTAATTAATTTTATCTTACAAGCTGAGTATGTAGGTGGAAGCTTATGGGAAGCCACTTGTTAATTTTGTGGGCCTGATTGTGCAAACTTTGGCAATATAGGTGGTTGCCACAGCTGTTTGGGGATGGGGTTAAGCGCGGCAATGCACCAGTTATGTCGCATGTATTACAAGTGCCGTATCCCTCGGTAACCGTTTACGAACGGGTGGCCCGTATTCTTTTTTACCGACTTGATAGTATACTATAAATCCATTCAAACTTTAAAGTAAAAGGACGCACAGAATTATAACGCCCTTTCGATATGCGAACGTCTCAATGAAACAGTTACCCGTTCATTCCATTTGAGAAAGAGATTATGATTAATACGTTACTGTTTGGAGTCCATGGATGATATTGTAATTTAATCTAATATAGCAAACACAACAGCACAGTGATCGAAATTCATAGTCATACGTTGATCATTGAAAATACAGAAGCCCAAAGGCCAAAGTTAAAAATAACAACTACAGTTCCATATTGTTGAAGGTTGCATGTGAGCCATACTGGCTGTAAGGATTATGTAATCAGTCATATTAGGCACTTTTCATACTATTGTCTACAGTCTCGTAAAATATTTGTTTCTGTTATAATAACAACAGAGCCGCACATTCTGCCAATACTCTGCTTAGTAAACAATTCCATAGCATATCTATATATATAAAAATGAAACCCGTTTTCCGTTGTCACGACATCACGCGTGAACGGCTGGACCGATTTCACTATTTCTTTTTTTATTGTGTTTGTTATTGTCAGGAGAAGGGTTCTTATGTAAAGAAAAGAATTTAAATATGCGCGGAAAATAAGAAAATTTAAGAATACTTTATAACCAAATATTATTTCTAATCTAACCTTAGCGCTTTGGACAATATAACCTTTTTTAATGTAACTTTTTTTTATTTGACATAGTATTGACAGATAGCGTGCGTTAATAGTCATCGTTAAGACAGGACAAGGTCTGTCGGGTCAGCTAGTGTTAAATAAAACAGCATACCTTGGCCAATTTCCTTAGTAGTCCACCGTTAACCAACGGAGTTAAGAACAACCCTATTCTGAAAGTAAACAATTAGGGCAGCCCGTTTTATTTTTGCGTCCGTTTATTTATACTCTTAAGGCTTTCAGTGACGTCAAACCTTGCCGTTGGATATAAAACCTTATTACTACACAAATACGTTCTTTAATTTAAATGGTTTGCAAAGAATAATTTTATTCTATTTTACAACATGTAGGGCCAGAGAAAGACTGAATGTTACGCTGAAGAAGAATTTAATATGTGTTAGATAGAAAAGAAAGAATAGTTACTGTATATAATAACAGTAATAATCTTTAAATTTCTTTTCCCTACGATTCATTGATGTAGCAAACTAATAGAATACTTGTGGAGGGTGAACCTAATTTTGTCGGTACCTTTAGAAACTTCCAACAACATCGTTTACTTTTTTATTCATTAATTATTTACTATTAATTACTAATTATTAAAATCCTACTTGTCAGGGGCGCGGGCGGCAAAAGAAAACAAGCTACTATTACAATACGTATCTATTGAAACTATAATGAATAATGTAATAAAACCGTTGTTTGTAGATCATACTGGCACAACACCTCGTTGGCGGAGCGGTGGTTCAAGTCTCGATCACTGCAATTTATGCAACTTATGAGAATTGTCTAAAATTTTATTATTGCCAATGACCGGAAGGGGAAGACCACGTCGAACATTCTCTGACCAAATTGGAAATGTTCTCAAGAAAGGGCAGGTCAGAAGTACCCTAAACCGGCGAGCATGTATGAAGAATATAATGTCAGTAATCGAGGCAAAAGAAGTATGCAAAGATCGTGACAAATGGAAATCCGTTGTCTCTGCCTACCCCTCTGGGAAACAGGCGTGAGTCTATGTATGTATGTATGTACTTAATTAACTACATTATATGTAATTGTAATGATGTAAGAACAACTGGCCTATCGGGATTCATGTTGATACATATTTTATTTTTTAGTTTTGAAGTCTGAAACCTTTGAAACATATCATTCACTAGCTGTGCCCCGCGGTTTTACCCGCGTAAGATTTTAATCCGCCTATGTGTTAACTCCATACCAAATTTTATTAAATCGCTCCAGCCGTTTGATATAAGTGTGATCATACACAAAGCGCACTCATTCTCAGTACAACCATATATTATTATGTATATGTAAATGTGCTATGCGGGGATCAAATCCAAATTACAAGGTCGCCCATGCAGTAAGGTAACAAATCCTACCTAATCTAAATTCGAAAAGTTGATTTATGGACGAATGATTTCGTTTCCTATTGAGGTAAACAAAAACAATATCTGGGTAGGATAGCAATGGAAAACAAAAATGTTTTGAAGTGATTTCCACAAGCAAGGAACATTGCAGGATAAAAAAGTTTGAATAAAACAAAAGTTTGAACAGCGTTTTCAAATAACAAGAAAAATTCTTTGGATAGTATAATATACATACGTAACCGACGATGTGTTCGGTAGGTGTTAGCTTGAGAAACCCTACACCTGGCTTTTGGGTTGGCGTTAATCAGTAGCGAAATTTTTAAAGGGAAGAGCAGATGTGGTTTGCGCTAGGTCGGCAGTCTTGACGTTTAGCAATGGACGTGTTACTGGCGATATAATGATTTTAATCTTTATAGCGAGGAAATCAAGTTGACGCACTTATGTGTAGGTACATCAAGTACCAATAGTCCTAACTAAATAAATAAATGCGAAAGTAACTCTGTCTGTCTGTTACTCTTTCACGCCAAAACTACTGAACGGATTTGAATGAAATTTGGTATACAGATGGTCTAGACCCTGAGAAAGAACATAGGCTAATTTTTATAGTTAGGATAACACATAGGCCATATTTTATAAAGTTTAACGCGGGTAAAACCGCGGGGCACAGCTAGTAATTGTATATATATTATCCGTTTCTGCAGATGTTGTAATATTATGCGGTAGATTGAGTTCCTAAAGTATTATTCCACAGACACACACACATTCCACACATATAACTATATATCTAGTAAACAACTAGACCTCCAAGTGACCCCAGAATATAAACTAAATCCCAATAAAAAGTATTTAATCCCTATCCAAACCGACACTGAACTTTGATAGATTACATCAAACCAAATGTTATTTCGATTTCTAATCTCCAGGCTTCATTGTAAACGTAAAAAATCTTTAACCTTTCGTAATCGCCGAATATTTATCTCGGTTGACCTATTTCTCTTACCTCGTTTCCAATAAAACCCTACCAATATTGTTCAACATTTCTAAACTCGAGCATTCTATTTATTCTTTTACTTGGTGCCGATATCGTAGTTGTAAAATCTTCATAAACATGAAGATTAACTATATACAGGGTATTAGGACCCGCGATTAGTTTTTCCATTTGGAGAGTTTGAGTAGCTTAAGATTGAATCTTCCTGGAAAATGTACACGATTTTTTTTATTATATCTTTATTATAGCTTTGATTTGTTGATTAACCAATTTTTGTATATATATTTTTGTTTTGGTTATTTCGTTACGTCATTAATCCAGTAACAATAGCCAAAATCCAAAAGTTAGAGACGAATAAGTTGTATTTTTGTGTAATGAATTACTAATGTTATTTTATGACTGAATTTTCGTGTTCAAGAGTAGATAAAATTAACTGTTTGAACAGTCGTTTTATTTAAATTGTTATTATAAAGTATAGCCAATAAAAATACCATAGTCAGTTTATGTTGAGTTTTAATGTGATAAATGATAAACAAAACACCCTAAATTTAAAACTAGTCAATTCTTTTGAACGTTTATATACACATACGGTGATTCAAAAGATTAATCAGACAGATATGCGACGGCGTCGACTAGATAAAGACCTCATGGTACCCTCTGGGTTTTCCGAAGCTATAAAAAGGTAATCAGCACCTAAAATAGAATAAACATTAGTGTGTCAAACTCTGTACCGACCGTGGTTCATAGCATGGTTGTGACGTGAGCAAAGAATCGTACCCTCGTCAAGAGGCGACACTTAAACGGAAGGATATTGCTACGTAAAAACATTCGCTCTTTTTCATATTATTCGCTTTGTAAACACGGAAAATATCTGCTTTTTCAATATTTACATTAAACATACCTAAGAATTAGAGTTGACGGAAAATGCTATTCAATTCAGAGTAAGCTATAAAATCCCCAACATTTAAAATTAGATTTTTGCATGAATTCCACTCCAGAATCATTAGGGGAAAGCGTAATGGAATGTTAATAGGCGGGAATAATTAATCTCGCCACCCATAGAATCACTTATTATAATCAAATGGCTGTAACCGGTAACAAGCTACAATGAAACACCTATTTGGGTCAGCGTTCATTTTCGTCAGTGCCAGATTCCCATAAATATTATTACACCCTACGGCAACTCTTGATAATAATTAACGAACATTTATTATTCATGGATAAACACTTCATGTTTATCTTGAAAATAAGCGAATTTGAGGTGAAACAATACAATAACGAAAATAGCGAAATTATGGAATTAGCATTCCTATGTTCATTCCTAGATGTGGAGCAAAAAGAACAGAGGTTTATTGAGGCAATCAAAAGTGCCTGGCTTTGAGGTTCAACCACTATTTCTTGGCTTAACGCCAGAAGTTTTGCTTGAAGATAAAAGTTGCACAAACATAAGATTAAATATGTGTATTGTGCGTATTTTATATATTAAATCATATCAGCATCATCAGTATATTGTTTAACTCAAAATCCCTTTCTATAAACATTGTATTAAATAGATATATAAATAGTTTTCCCATCGTAAAGCGTATACTAAAAACAACTATACATATCTGACTAGGAATCCATCTGCAATGCTAACCTATCTGTATTTGTTAACCATAAAGTGAACTATATTTTATAATATCAGTTTAAATTGATATTTATTGTTATATACTTTTTTTAGAGGTGACTGTGATTCTTTTTCCTTTGAGGGTTTATAGATGAGCCTCGTAGTAATGGCTAAAAATATGCGGAACAAGCGATTAGTCCAGTAAGACTTTAAAGATATGATTAGATGCGTTCTCTGAGACTATTATAATCCATCGAGAAGGATTATAATAGTCTCAGAGAACGCATACGGTTTTCAGTTTCTGAAGCCTATATACCCACAATATTGTAGGAAAGATACATGTTCAATCACGATTGTAATCCCTGCTGCTGAGTATGATTACTAAATATCTTATAAAATGCAACTAAAATTTCAAATAAATAACTTCATAACAACTTATCTACAAACGCTCCGAATACGCGAAAGTTCTACTAAAACAAGAGCGGTCGTCTGAACTGCTAGCATGAACTAATATCAATGTATACTTACATCGGAATACTTTTCTAATATTTCCAGACTGCTTTTAAACTTAGATTTACTGTTTTCATCTTTGGTGAAGAAGTTCAATTTAAAACAAATTTTGAAACTTACTATTTTGAACTTTGAGTGCCATTTGGCGTATTCTAACATTTGTTTACAGAATATAGAATGTAAACTGCAGTTACGTGGTCTGGGTTTAAATCCCAAAATGATTGTTTTTTTCCTTTTAATAATTAATACATACAAAATGTAGATTTACTACGATCTTTATATGAAGTATCGTACAAGAAGGGATTTATTTAGTTTCCTCAAATTGGTTAGGGTGGTGCTTTAATTGTAAATCAAAAAAGTGTCTGTGACATACGGACGGACAAACAGACAGACTTGACGAATCTATAAGGGTTCAGTTTTTTGCCATTTGGCTACGGAACCCAGCCTATCTTATAGAAAAAACTACTCGTACACAAGTCACATTGTCCGATAACAACCTAACCAAATTATGTTTATAAACTGATGATACTGATTCCATATTTCATTACTTTTAAGATATCAGTTTAAAGTTAAAGTTTTTATGGTTTATCTGAGGAATTAAATATAGGGCTCAGAAAAAAAATTGTTAAAACCTGTTACAAATAAGATTATCTACGAAAAGAATGATATTAGGAACCTCAATATCATTTTTGAAGACCTATCCATAGATACCCCACATGTATGGGTACGATGAAAAAAAAATTTGAGTTTCAGTTCTATGTATGGGGAACCCCCAAAATTATAATTATTTTTCTATTTTTGTGTTAAAATCTTAATGCGGTTCACAGAATACATCTACTTACCAAGTTTCAACAGTACAGCTCTTATAGTTTCAGAAAAAAATGGCTGTGACATACGGACGGACAGACAGACAGACATGAGGAATCTATAAGGGTTCCGTTTTTTGCCATTTGGCTACGGAACGAAACAAATCGAAACAGAAACGTAAAATGGTTGAGCAGATTAGCTACTTGTCGCTTGAGTACAAAAAAAAATTGAAATCAGTTGAATTTTGGAAGGAAATAACTAACTAGGAGATAATGAAACCTCGATGTTGTCGGTATTATTATAGGTTTAATATTAACACGTATTCGTGGATAACAAGCCATCCCAGCAGTAGGCATTCCTCTTAACTGTGTAGGTTTGGAGTTCGTCCTTCTGAAGGTCACATTCTCAAAATAGCAATAAGCTGTAACCCCACAATAACATAAACCGTCTAGTCAAGAAGCACGTCCCCCAATAGAGGAGCTATCCAAAAAACAATATCTCCGGACACGCGAGAAAGGAATGTGTTATTGAAAGTTTTGCTACCGAAAAGGGTTGTCTCGGTTCAATTTATTTAGTTTATGTAAGTCTACGGTCCTTATCAGAGTCAGAGATTATGTCGGTACTGAACTATATCACTATACTATATCAGGATACCCTTGATGGATTAACTTGGGTTTCGATTCAGCACTGAAAATACTCGAATTTCAATGTACGAATTCGGTCGCAACTTTTTGAGTCGTAAATTGAATCTAAATTACATTTTATAGTATATTGGCTTTCCGTTTGGCTGCTTACCAGATTACAAAGTGTCATAAAAACGCAACATCGTAGAACATACATGGGGGTGATTCGGATACTCATCATAAAGTATCTAAATGTTGCGTTTGAACATCCACTCCTCGGCCTACCTGTATATCGTGTATAATATAGCGGGAAACAGCAAATAATAAATAAATTTAAAAATCTAGTATCAACTGCAATCCAGACAAATAACCATCCTTTTCTTTTGAAGCCACAGTATTTAAATCAGACAAAAGCATTTGTCATACCTACACGAAACGGCACTGCGTCGGCGGCGGCCTGTCTGCGATAATAGAATTCGTGCACAATTTACAGTCGAAGTGAGTGGACACACTTTGTAATCGAAAGTGTTTTTAATAATCAGACAATAAGAGCTATTTTTCTAGAACAAATGTATTTAGTGATATGGTGTCAATTGTACGAGGATACTACCGTACTATTCTAGTTATACTACCGTACGAAGCACATCGAAAGTAATTTTTTTGCCGTAATTAATTCATAAAAGTGGTTTAAAGTGACAATTTAGTGACCAATTTACATGGACCATGTTCAGTTACCAATAGTGAACGAATTGTGACAAATAGATGTGATTTGTGTCGAGTTTCTAATCAATTATCACTAGAAATACCTAATCAATACATTAATATCACCGTCATAAACTACACTTTCCGATCTCTCGCGGCATAACGCGTAAGCGACACCATCTGCACGGCGCTTTAGACCTTCTTCGCGTCGAAACCCGCACAGTAAGTTGTAAAAAACTATAAAACTTGCTGTTAACAAGGATGAGTAAATTAAATCGAGACGAAGCCGCATCGAGTGACGTGAGAAGCGATTGCACTAACGTTACCACCAGGCGTCCTACTACTCAACATACAGACTTCTCAAAATACGTTCTGCGGTCAGAAATTGCTAATATTATTAGAACTGAGACACGCGCTGCCATCAAAGAAGTGATAGGCCAGGAATTTTCGGTTATACGGAAGGAGATTAGCAGTTTCGAAGAAAATATAAAATTTATAAGTCAAAAATATGATGAAACATTGGCTAGCTTGCAGACTTATGCCGAAGAGCTTAAAGTTTTACACAAAGATAAAACGTGTCTGCAAAACCAGGTAAAGGATATGGAATCTAGACTTGCACGACTAAAGCAAGAAGGTCGGCAAAGTAACCTAGAAATTCATTGCCTGCCCGAACACAAGCAGGAAAATCTTATTAAAACTATGGTACAACTAAGCAACGTTGTCTCTTATCCTATTACTGAACAAGACATCTTATCTTGCTCGCGAGTTCCAAAACTTAATCCAGCATCTAAACAGCCTAAGGCGGTGATTTGTAAGTTATCTAGCAAACTTAAGCGTGATAACCTGCTTGGTGCAATATTATTGTACAACAAATCAAATCCTAAAAATAAGCTGAGCACCAAACTTCTTGGATACGGTAACGATGACAAACCTGTGTATGTCAATGAGCATCTCACTCCAGCTAATAAGGCTTTGCATGCAGCGACTCGAATTGCAGCTAAAGAGAAAAAGTATAAGTTTGTTTGGGTGCGAAATGGAAGAATTCTTGTGAGAAAAGACGAAACGTCAACTACACAAGTAATATCACATACGGACAGCCTTAAAAAGTTAACATAAAACTGCAAATTTAGTTGTTGTTGATTATCCTCTCAAAATGTTATAATAAGTCATTATTGTAATATTCAATTGTCTTAAAGTATATTATCAAAACACTAGGAGTATAAGGGGTAAGCTACGAGCAGTATATACAAACGTGCTTTCTATGGATTTTGATGTTATTGTTTTAACAGAAACTTGGCTGAATAATACTGTATTCGATGCCGAAATATTTGATGATCGTTATCAAATCTTTAGAAGAGACCGAGAGTCAGGGACGTTTTCTGAGGGTAAGGAAGGAGGCGGCGTGCTGATTGCAACCCTGAAATCTTTGAATGCATACAGATCCCCATCATTTGAAACCGATTGTGAAGATCTATGGGTAACTATAGATACACCAACACACAATACGATGGGCTCTAAAAAGGTTCATTTTTGTGCAGTATATCTTTCCCCATCAATAACTTTAGATCGAATTTTATATTTCACTAACAATTTTGATAAAATTGCTGATAATACAACAGATTCTATCATACTGATAGGTGATTTTAATTTAAGTTTCATCGAGTGGACCAGCAAACATGGACATAATAATATGGAACCCGTCTCTTGTGTTAACAATATAGCTAAAATCTTTGTAGATTTTCTGTCGTCTAACGATCTTAAGCAATATAACTGTATCACAAATAAACAAAATAGGATTCTTGATCTTGTGATTTCAAACATAGACCAACCTATTGAAGTCTCTGCGTCTACTGACATACTATCAAACATTGATGAATTTCATCCACCAATAGATATAACTCTTCATCTCAAGCTTCCACCAACTCTCAAGGTGAAAGCTAGACCAATTTATAAATATTATAAAGCTGATTATCACGAAGTACGAAAAAGATTAGCTGAAATAAAATGGAAGGAGGCCTTTCAATCAATTGCAACGGTAGATGGCGCGGTTACTATGTTTTATACAATTATAAAACAAATTATCTGTGACGTAATTCCGTTACAGACTACAAATAAAAGTACGTATCCAAAGTGGTACAGTAAAAAATTAATAAAAATATTGCAAGAAAAAGAGAAATGCCGGAGAAAAATGAAACAGTATAATAATAAACGTGATGAATATGAATACTTGATATTAAAAAAAAGAACAAACAAAATTATAAAGTCCTCATATCAAAATTATATTAAAAATGTACAGCTAAATGTTACTAAAAACCCAAAATACTTCTGGTCTTACATAAATGGCAAACGTAATTCGAGCTCAATTCCTAAAACTATGAAACATAACGGTGTAAGCGCGAGTGATGGTAAAAGTATCACCAACCTATTCGCAACAACTTTCGCGTCTGTGTATAATCATACATCCCAATACAACTCTTACAGATCTGCTGCTAACGCCATAAATAATTGTCACAATATGAATAATATTTACCTTTCGAAAAGCAATATCGAAAAACAATTAAAAAATCTAGATATCTCAAAAGGAGCTGGCCATGATAGAATACCACCTATATTTTTCAAGGAATGCGCCTGTTACTTATCCGAGCCACTTGAATTTCTATATAATAGATCTCTGTCGGAGGGCCAATTTCCAGAACTCTGGAAGGAATCAATTGTTATTCCTATCCCAAAAGCTGGCGATAGGTCCAATATCAGCAATTATAGACCCATCAGTATTTTACCCGTCATGCGTCATTGCTAAAGTATTTGAAGCACTCTTATGTCCATTTATAAACTGGCATATCAAACAAATCGTCACAACTCATCAACATGGCTTCGTTAAAAATAGGTCTACAACTACTAACCTTATCAGCTTTTTGGATAGAACTATTACTGACATTAGTAGAGGTAATGAAGTTGACGCCGTGTACAGCGATTTTAGCAAAGCATTTGATAAAGTAGATCACAGACTACTCTTGCAGAAGCTAAATGCTGTATACGGCATTCAAGGACCTCTTTTAAACTGGTTCAAGTCCTATTTGACCCAACGCAGGGCTAGAGTAGTCCTAAACGGATATTCCTCTGATGTTTTTACTCCGACATCCGGAGTACCTCAGGGGTCGCATGTGGGTCCGGTCCTATTTATAATGTTTATAGATGATATTAAATATTCTATACGCAATTCTCACTTTGAAATTTATGCTGATGATTTGAAATAATCTAGAATAGTAAACTCAGACACAGATCAACAGCTTCTGCAAGAGGATGTTGATAACCTGTTTAATTGGTGTGAAAGCAACTCCATGGAACTAAATATCAGTAAGTGCTACCACATTAAATTCTCCCGTAAAAAACATAAATTCTGTACAACCTATTCAATAAATAAAACAAAGCTGAATACTGTAACTGAGGTTAGGGACTTGGGTGTCTTGGTCGACTCTGAACTACGATTCAATAAACACGTTGATAATACTATCAATAAATCCTTAAGGATGCTGTCATTTATTAATCGCAATACAAAAAAGTTTTGGTCGTTGCCTGCATTAAAATCCCTCTATTTTGCATTTGTACGCAGCCATATTGAATACTGCTCAATCCTTTGGTATCCTACTTATCAATACAATATTCAGCGTCTAGAAAATGTACAAAAACGATTTTTAAGAAGGCTTTCGGCTATAGCTGGTGTTCGAAGATCGATTAAACACTATGATGAGAGACTAGGCCATTTCGAAATGAAATCATTACAGTGGCGCAGAGACTACTTAGGTTTAACTTTTTTACATAAGATAGTTACGCAAGGGGTAGATTGTCCAGATTTGGTGGGTCACCTGGATATAAATGTGCCCAGACCCTCCGCTAGAATTCATAATTATAAACCTTTTTCAATCAAATACAGTCGAAACAATTACGGTTACAATGCACCTATTTCTTATATCCTCAGAAGATGCAATGAATTATTTCACAGTTGCGACCTTGATATTTTCGCTAGTAAATTATATTTATTTAAGAAAAAATATTTAATAATAATGTATAATAGCATTATTTAACTAACAAAGTTCCAAATTTGTTCCAAAACAAAACAAACATAAAAACATTTTTTTTTTTTCTTTTACAATTTGTTATCTTGGATGATAAATCTTAAAACACCTACTTAGTTTTAATGATGTACTTTCGTAAACTTAAGAATGCCGTGCTTTCCTTTAATTTAGGTGCATGCTAGATTTAAAATTGTATCAAAGATTGTTGTTTAATGTTGTGTATGTATTTAGTTGGTAAGCCTTTAAATAAATAAATAAATAAAATATTGCGAGAGTTTATGTTTCTATAAAGTTTAACGCGAGATAAACCGTGGAGTTTCACCACCACATTGCAATTGCATTTTTTTTTCAAATTGCAATCTTGATGGTATTGACGCGACGCTACGGTACGGGGTATGAGCGGTATATTTTTATTAGTTATTTATTTTTAAAAAGACAACCCCCGCAATAGGGAATCTAATCCCTGTGTCGCGGGGTACTTTACAAACATATAATAGACGGACACAAATAACATCCAGACTCAGAACAACTATTTATAGGTCACACAAATAGTTGTCCGGCGCGGGACTCGAACCCGCGACACGACGCGGCGAGGCGACTGTCTTAGCCGCTGCGCCACACGTGCAGTCGAATATAGGATATGGAAACCTTATGGAGCCAAGCGAACAAGATACCAGATTTCTTCTCACGTTAAACTTTGTAAACTATAGCCAATGTATTACTCAGATATATAAGCTATATGACTAAAAAGTTTCATCAAAATCCGTTTGGTAGTTTTTACATGAATGAGTAACAAACATCCATATTGGTCAGTGAACGCAAATAAACATGGAAGCATTACTTCAAGGAAACTAAGCTCAAATCTTGACCCAATATTCCAATCAAACTGACACAAAGGAATACCGTCTCTGATTGGTCAAAGATATTGCCGCTCAGGTTCACCTTTTAAAAGTAGACATTATGACGTGAAGTTTGGGTCTAAATTGCCATGTTCATGTCATTCGCCGAGGGATGTTTTATGCTATAAAGTGCAACGAAAATAATTCACCGTGACATTGATCTTATTAAAATAATATATAATTACGATAAAATATACAGTTTCTTGAACTTTACGGCAAGAGCTTTTCTTAGGTATTTGGCAAGTAATGGGTTTGTTTGCTATGATAATAAGGTAAATAAAACAAATTTGTGGTCATTTATTTATTATAATTATTATTTACAATTTCCGTATACGTGCTACATACGTTGTAGTAGGTAGTGACCTTTAAGGATTCCGTACCTTCAAAGAAAAAAACGGAACCCTTATAGTATCACTTTGTTATCCGTCCGTCCCTCTGTCTATCAATACCCTTGATCTTGAAAACGCGTGGAGGACTCGACTTGAAATTATAGGTGATCTAGTATATATACAGGGTTACTTCTTAAACACCAACAACCTCGCAGGACTAGGAAGTTAACACCATAAGCAACAACTAACTCTACGCGCATCGCAAAGATTTAGTGATGTGCCGGATCGTCAAAAATGTAGATCCGCGAATACGGATCTGAATACGGATATTTTATGTCAAGATCCGCAGATACGGATACGGATCATAACTTTCTTACTCAATCGGTGTCGGTGTGCGCGATCTTGAGTTGAGACATGTTTTGGCTTGCATTGCGCGGCGGGTTTTTCTTTTGTTTTGTTTTAGTTTAATGTGACACTGGGCAGCATAGATAACGTTTGTGTTTGCTATTGGTACATGAGTTTAAAAAAATGTCTACAAAGAAGTTTAGTAGTGTCATTTGGAATTATTTTGTGATAATAAATGATGAACGTGCAAAGTGTAAAAGGAGAAGGTAATGCCTCCATACATTCCTGGGCCCAGGTGTTAACTGAATCAAACTAGCCTTATTTGTGAGAGGATATAATAACAAGACCTCACTGAAATTTTGGTGAAATTTGGCTATCCAGGAATCAAGTTATATGAAGTATAGTAAAAGTGAGGTTAAATTATAACATTGAAGTTTTTTCCAAATATTTTTGAATGGCTTCAGTTGTGTTATGCTTTTATGCATGGAGAGTGTGACATGTTGAAGATCTGGCATGTTTGGCTCCCTCGCGCCCCGGGAAGTCACTACAGTCGAAGAAAACCACAAATAAAACATGGAAAATACGTGCGCACTTAAAACGAAAGACAACGAACGAATGACAGTCAAAGAGCATGTAAAGGCTGTCAGACAGAAAAGTGTTGCCTGAAGCAAAATTAAAGGAATACGATCGGCTATGCATCGAATCCACGAAAAACACTTGTCACTCGATTTTCAAACATATTCTGAGATTTTACCGATTTATTCTTAATCGATTGCGAGCAATTCATCATTATTTTATCGATTATTTCATTTCATATCCTAATTTAAATTTTCTCGCTTCCTAGATAGAAACATGATACCATATTTTGTGATTTCCTTTATAAAAATATAACCGTTTTTTTAATCCACATTTCAACTAGTTAACTGCTGGGCCCAGAAGTTTCCTTCTCCTTTGTGATGGAAAGTATTCTCGTAAGGGTAAAGGTACAACTTCCTTAAAAAATCATTTACAAAGAAAACGTATAATAATTCAATAAAAAGTATCTGTATTGAATTTAATAGATTTTTATTGCTACCTAATCACCTACTTAAGCCGAAGAGTAAGGCGTACTAGCGACGCCAATTGCTTTAAATTGTTAGCTACTAATTACTATCTATTTTAAATAATTGTGGACCGTCAGAATCTCGGTAATTGGCGTCGCTAGTGAGCCTTACCCTTCGCTTTAAAGAATTTTATCTATAAATTTAAAATTAATAAGGTAAATAGATCCGTAAAAGATCCGCCAAAAAGTAACGGATACGGACACGGATACGAATCTTTCTTCTGTCTCGGATAACCGCGGATACGGATATCCGGCACATCACTACAAAGATTACGTAACCCGCCTGGTTACGTTATCTTTGCGATACGCGTAGAGTTATAAACATTCAAGTGTGAAAGTAAATTAATATTGACTTTTTACAAAAAAAAAATAAAGATATAGATAAAAATACAAATTATCAAAATTAGTAAAATAAATGTTATTGCTTATGGTTTTAGCTATCTAGTCCTGCGAGGTTGTTGGTGTTTTACAAGTTACCCTATATATATATATAAATAAAATAGAATTGCCTGTTTATAATGCATTAAACGAATAATTGTACCGTACGTATTGTAGCGTTTGTTTTAGCTTCCTGTATCCCTTTTTTGAAACAGAAAAATCGTCATTGCTGAAATGAACCGAACATACCCTTGTCGTTTTATTTGGGCTCCATTCAATTGCATTCCTTTCAAAAGGAACGGCTTTCGTCTATAGTTCTCTTCACTTTAGATCTAGTAGAAATCTGAAGAAACCAAGTAATTTTAATACCACCATTACTATTCTTTTGAACAAACTCTAAAGATGCTGAGTATTTTATCTAAGATTATTATAAAATAAATAATTATAATAAATAAAAATATTTATCATAATTTTTGTGTCGAGAAATAAATTGTTTCGTTTGCATAACAACATCACCATATATTTTGTGTGAATTAGATTGACTTCATATTAAATAAATTAAAATATCCTAGCGATGTACTTACCCGTAATAACTAATTTCAACACTCTTGTTATGCAAATGAGATTTGCATTTTTGTAAATTAAACACGCTGAAACCAATAACTGCCAGACGACCGCCATTGATGCCTGTAGTGCGCAAACTCCGCGTCACAATTTTTAAGCCCGTGTCACAATCTGCGTTGGGTCATTTTGGCGAGCTAGGAATGCTTCCATGTTTATTTGCGTTCACTGATATTGGTATGATAGGACTTACACTTGACAATCTATTAAAGAAATCTGGTATCAAGTCACGCCGCACTCCATAAGGGTTCCATAAACCGTTAAATACGCGTTACGTTGCGTCAATACCATCAAGATTGCAATACCCCGTAAATAGTAATATTTGCTACGCATTTATAAATCTTATGCTGACGATGAAATATGGTTTATAATTGTATAAAAAACAATTTTCAATTTTATTTACGCTGTATTGCAGTCTCTCCTAGAACACGTAATAATTTTTGTTTTTATCCAAGACATACGATTGGAAAAAACGACAGCAAAAAACGGAACCCTTATAGATTCGTCATGTCTGTCTGTCCGTCCGTATGTCACAGCCACTTTTTTCCGAAACTATAAGAGCTGTGCTGCTGAAACTTGCATTAAGATACACAAAAATAGAAAAAAAAAAACAATAATTTTGGGGGGTCGCCATACATAGAACTGAAACTCAATTTTTTTTTTTTTGATTGTACTAATACATATGGGGTGTCTATGGATAGGTCCTCAAAAATGATATTGAGGTTGCTAATATCATTTTTGGCTAAACTGAATAGTTTGCGCGAGAGACACTTCCAAAGTGGTAAAATGAGTGTCCCCCCCCCCCACCCCTGTAACTTCTAAAATAAGAGAATGATAAAACTAAAAAAAATATATGATGTACATTACCATATAAACTAACAACGAAAATGGGTTTGAACGAGATCTAGCAAGTAGTTTTTTTTAATACGTTATAAACCGCAATTTGCTTTCATTTAATCAACTGAAATACTTGCTGCTACGGAACCCTTCATGTGCGAGTCCGACTCGCACTTGGCCGGTTTTTTTGTAATTAAGTCAAGAGAAGGTAGCCGACGCTTGTAACACGCGGGCATCACAACCTATTTATCATATTATTCAAGGAACAATTTTTGAAACAATTTTTTTAACATTTCTTACCCAATGTTTGTTTACATGTAAATATTTTACACGTAATATCAGAATTTCTGTTTTCCTCGCACCCGCACACAAAGACTGAGGAGTGACAACAATCAGGCTGTTTTAAGTTTTGGGAACAGAAGCTAGCTTAGTGTTATATTCCAAACACATATCACCAACTTGCAACTGATCTATTAATTTCAAATTACACTGCACATGTGGCGCATTAAGGTGGTCACCTTGAAACTATCTTTCACTCATGTTCTGGGTTCGATCGCCGCACAGGACAACTATTTGTGTGATCCATGTATAATTATTTTAAGTCTAGGTGTGCTTTGTGGCCCGTGAATCGTAGATATAATTGTAAAGTCGCCGCGATACATACTCATTTATATTATCAATCAATCATTAAAACTGAAAGAAACTTTTGGAAAAGCCTCCCTCAAGGATCACCGGGGATATGCCATTATCGCCACGCTTGGCAGACGGGTTGGCGATAGCAGAAAGATGGTCATAGTACAGAGAAGGAACTGCTGCCCGTCCTCTGGTAGATATTCCCTCAGGTCGACTTCTACGACCCACGGGATGGGATGGGGTAATGATATTCTGATATTCACTGCCGTCACCACACAGCTATCGGGGTGCGGGTGCGGGTGCTTTTTTATGACTTTAAAATTAACATTATTTTATGACTTTAAAATTAGGACCATCCGGAATGTACAAACAAATTAAATTTAAAAAATCTAAATAATGAAAATGAAGGAGAAAATTGCGCAAAAAATTAATATATACATACATAGATCCAATAAGTATACATAGAATAAATGCATACGGACGCCAAACAATAAAACATACTACATATTACTTCGTAGCGCTGAATGGACTCATCCAACCATAACAAATTGGCATGCAGAATTGCACGAGTACTGTGCAGTGCATTCTGTACTCGAGAACGATCCTGAAATCCTAACCGTGACTGGAATGCAGAATTCCATTAAGTTTGTACTACGCCATCGTCTTTATACCAACTTGAAGATATGCTTGTGAACGAAGTGTATTATTGAAAGTCTCTCCATCGTCTTTGCTTCTACACTACAAGTATTTCAGACATATACAGTAGATTAAAGACATAATATGCTATACAAAGATATGTAGACATATTCTTGTAAAAAGAAATGTAAAGCCTTTATAAGTTTGAAACCTGTGTGTAGCGTCCTAGTTAGAAGATATTCCTATTTCAGTGTGGTTTAGCCGATAACCTAAGTTATCGTCTGAAAGCCGCAGAACATTCTGCAACGATATTAGTAAGTAATATTTCATCTGGTGTAACTATCTCTATGAGTGTTGAATATTAGGTCTTTACCTATGAAATTGCCGTTCTGCAGTACTGGCCATTTCAAATCAAAATAATTTTTGTTTGGCTAAGAATTCTAATTTCAAATTAATTTTATTTTAAAAACATGGATTCTTTTTTCCAAAAGTAGTCATTTCTTTATTGATTAGTGTTACATTTTCATCGCATTTCAATCTTTTTCGTCATCATGGATACGTTAAAAATTCGAGTAATTATGGAATATGAGTACCGTCGTGGCAGCAACGCGGCACAAGCGGCACGCAACATCAACGACGTTTACGGAGCTAACACTACAAACCAACGCACCACCTGTTATTGGTTTGCTCGCTTCCGTTCTGGAAATTTCGACCTGAAAAATGAACCTCGCGGTCGTCCGAAGACTTTGGTCGACAATGACGAATTAAAGGCGGTTGTGGAAGCTGATGATACACAATCTACGGCTGAATTAGCAGCAGCTTTCGACGTTAGCGTCAAAACAATATTGGTCCATTTGCGTCAAATTGGCAAGGTAAAAAAGCTTGACAAATGGGTGCCCCACGAACTCAATGATCGCCAGCGCGAAGTACGCGTCGAGACGTGCCTTGCACTGCTCAACAGACACACAAATGAAGGAATTTTGAACCGCATTGTTACCTGCGATGAAAAATGGATTCTGTTTGATAACCGCAAGCGCTCAGCAAGTTGGTTGGATCCTGGTTCAGCACCTAAACAATGCCCTAAACGAAAACTTACCCCTAGAAAAGTGATGGTCACTGTTTGGTGGTCTAGCGCCGGTGTGATTCATCACAGCTTCTTACCAAACGGGGTGAGCATTACTGCAGATGTGTACTGTGAAGAACTGAGCACAATGATGGAGAAGCTGGCGCATCTCCAACCAGCATTGGTCAATCGCTCGTCTCCGCTGCTCCTGCACGACAACGCGCGACCTCATACTGCACAGCAGACGGTCTCCAAGTTGCAAGAACTGGGGTTGGAAGCTCTCCGTCATCCGCCCTACTCACCAGACCTTGCGCCTACAGACTACTACTTTTTCCAGAATTTGGATAACTTCTTGGCGGGAAAAAAATTCAATACCCGAGAGGCAGTACAAAATGCCTTTGAAGAATTTGTTGCCTCCCGTCCAGCTGATTTCTTTAAGAAGGGCATCAATAAACTGCCACTGCGATGGCAAAGATGCATTGATTGCATGGGTGATTACTTCGATTAATACAAATAAAAAAATTCATGAAAAAAATTCGTTTAAAATTTTTCATACAAAACGGCAATTTCATAGGTAAAGACCTATTATATGAATTAGATCATTGAGTTAGATCTAGGTATAAAACGGACTTTTAAACTTTTGGTTCTTATATGCCCTCTAAGAAACAAGCAGGTGCCCCTGTACTTGCTCAGTTGAGGATAATTCGGGCTTAATATTTCTGGTTTGTCCCTACAAACCGGAAATATTTTGACATATTTATCGTCTTATACCTGAGGGACAGATCAGGGAGACATACCTGAATAATTTGCTTAATCGAGATGTTTTATAAAATATCTATAAACCTCCATTTAAGGTTTAAGGTTCCGGTCGGCGTGGTTGGTAAATACTTTCTTTCCTTTCACGGTGCAGGTCGTGAGTTCGATTCCCACCCAGGACAGATGATTATGTGCATGAACATGTCTATTCGTTCTGAGTCTGGGTGTAATCTACTATATAAAAATAAGTCATGTGTTTCTATCTAGCAGCGGGGCCCCCTTAGCTAGAGCGATGAAAGTGATGAGAGCGGTTAGCTTGTTCAATGTACCTACCAAATATAATGAAGTGGTCCAATGTACCTCCTATTCTTATGTTTTACTAATGTACTCCTATGAGGTACATTGGGAAAACATAAGAATAGGAGGTACATTGGACCACTTCATTATATTTGGTAGGTACATTGAACAAGCTAACCGCTCTCATCACTTTCATCGCTCTAGCTAAGGGGGCCCCGCTAGATAGAAACACATTAATAAGATGTGTTTCTATCCAGCGGGGCCCCCCGTCGATATCACGCCTAGATACCTAAAAATGGTGTCAGACGAAACTTGGCCCAATGTACCTTCCTATTCATGTATTTGTTCTTAAAAATGTTTGATGGCATACCAGAAATTAAGTATCAAAGTTTTGTCTAGCCAGCGGGGCCCTTTGTTATTTGAATTTACACGTGCGGAAAATGCAGACCATTCTTATGTTTTACTAATGTACCTCACAGTTATTCACTATTTATCCATTTTTTCGCGGTTTTACAAATTTTTATTTTTTTAATACGGATTTCGAAGTTGGTCTAATGGTAAACGTTGTGCACATTTATGAATAGAATCATCCCTTAAGAGGGAAAAGGCGAACTAAAAATAACCTGGTAAGTATATAGACAGTAATGTAGTAGGTAGTACACGATTAATATTGGATTGGGATTTGTATGAAAAGATTTTTTTTGTTTAGGTACAAAAACCGCGATAAATTTGGTAGATAGCGAATAACTGTGAGGTACATTGGGAAAACATAAGAATGGTCTGCATTTTTCGCATGTGTAAATTCAAATAACAAAGGGCCCCGCTGGCTAGACAAAACTTTGATACTTAATTTCTGGTATACCATCAAACATTTTTAAGAACAAATACATGAATAGGAAGGTACATTGGGCCAAGTTTCGTCTGACACCATTTTTAGGTATCTCGGCGTGATATCGACGGAGGGCTCCGCTGGATGGAAATCGACTTCAGAGGTCATTTCTGTGGATACAACGGAGGTACATTGGACCACTTCATTATATTTGGTAGGTACATTGAACAAGCTAACCGCTCTTATCACTTTCATCGCTCTAGCTAAGGGGGCCCCGCTAGATAGAAACACATGTCGGGTTTTCCTTCCTGACGCTATAACTCCAGAACGCACGAACCGATTTCCACGGTTTTGCTTTCGTTGGAAAGGTCTCGGGCTCCGTGAGGTTTATAGCTAAGAAAATTTATAAAATTTAACGCGGGTAACACCGTTAATATGTATGTATTTACAAAAGAAAAGTAATTATCTGTTTTCCATATTACAAGCTCTGTTTTTGTTTGAGATCAGATGGCCGTGTGTAAATAATGGATATAATTTTTTAAATATTATTTGGCAAACAGATGTTCATGTAACTTCCCTTCAACCGTTCAAAAATACGTGTCGAAAGTTTATAGTTTGAAGTCAACAATTGCCAAGTGAATAAGGCGAACAAAGCAGAGTACTAGTAGAAAGGTCTAAGAAGTACATCAATAAATTGCGTTTAAATTGCAAAGAGCATGCGATGGGTTATAATGAATTGTCGATTGTAATTGAACCTGCTCTCAGTATGAGCGATAAACGATGGTACATTCCACGGTACATCGGACGATTGACTAAATCCTAGACAGACAGCGTCGTTAATCTGAAGCAGTAAAGACGGTATTCATATTGCAATTGTATCCACTAATGGGCCGTCAGCCGCACTTACACGGTTTTATATTACTACATTCTCTAATGTAACTGGAATCAAGGATTTAATAGGCGTTAAAGACCCTCGAGTTAAAAATATGTGAGCCAAACTATTAGCTCAAATATTTTTAACTCGAGCGTTAATCTATACATATAATAAAATTGTAGGATAGTCAAAACTGTACATTGATTATTTTTTTAAAGGATACTTGTGGTGTGATCTACTATCGGTTTCGAAGCCAAAAATATAGTTTTTAGAATTTTTGTCTGTTTGTCTGTATGTATGTCCGGGCTAAACTCAAAAAGTACTGCATCGATTTACTTCAAATTTTGCATGAATATTACTTAGAAGTCGTGTCAACATATAAGCTACATATTACCACGCTATCACCTACAGCTATGATCATTTATAAAGTTAATCGCGGGTAAAACCGCGGGGCACAGCTAGTCTATATTAAATTTAAGAAACCTTTAAATACAGAAGCGTTTATCTTCATTTAAAGAGTATCCTCACTGAGTTAGATATTTTGATGTATGATGTGAAGAAGAGATTTTATACACATAACATTGTTTAAAGAACGAGTATCTATATTTTTAACTCAAAAACAAAGTCGAAAATCTAAACAAGTAGAGAATGGACGTAGTGTGAATCCCAGAAACTGTGATAAATGTTGTAAATAAAACTTTTGATAAAACAGCTGCTCAAATTACGTGCAACAATATTACAATGGCACAAGGCAGGTCCAAACCAATATCTCGTACTCGCCAGCCAAGATTAGAACCGCGAACGCTCCGCATCCATCATCCATGACCCTTTGTTTGTATTGGATCGATGAAATGGCCCCTCTGGGCTCTATCGGCTAAGTCGCCGAACATCGATTTCTTAAATGGCGTTCAAATAAATAAAGGTTAAAAATGACTTAATCATTTATGACGTCACATTTGCTCAAGAAAGCCGATTTAACGATTGATTAAGTCATTTTAACCTTTATTAATTGAACGCCATTTAAGAAATCAATGTTGGGCAACTTAGCCGGTAGAGCCCCTGATCTTCTAACGGACGAGCGATATACGTCTTCTGAATCTAACGTAGAGCGACATTGCTCAAAACTTGCCTAAAATGCTGACACTCACCGCCCTGAACCAAGGTGGGAACGCCAAAGGAAAAGTATCCTCTGGCACGGGTACTTAGTCAATAGTCTTTATTTGCTAGATGGCTTGAGCGTCGCTCGCCTCTATTGTTGGAGCAGCAGTGAAAGCGCCCTTTTTTACCGTGGTGGAAACCTTTTATAGGTCCCCGTAGTTGGGAAGACTACGGGGTATGTGGGAATACCCGTGAGTTACCAACAAAACCACCACGGTAGCCTAGCCTCTCGGTGCTGTGGGTGATGACTCCGGGAACTCTAGACGATCTCCATCCGGAACCCATGTCAGCATCCTAGGCTAACTGTAAACGTCAAGTTAAATAACTACAAAACCACTTAATGTTTTAGTATTTTCTAAGAGACTTGCTTGCAATATGCACTATTCATAATCCGGTTCACCTTTTGCTCAGATTTAAAAATATCTGTGATCTAATAATACAAAGGTATATTGAATGTCAGCCACTCAACTTGACGTGATGATTACACACCAATCAATGAATTACGACCCATTACTTGCTGCCATCTAAACGTACTAGTTCTGCATCGCATTCTGCTTGCTTGCAAATATTGAGCTGAATGTATGTAGTTAATCAGATTTCTATTATTTCTACTTTCATTTTTTTCGGTAATTATTTCTCCGTCGCGTGTCCGATTTTTATGAATTCAGATATTCAGTCAAAAAAGTATCGGGAATGGATGATTTGTTTATGGTTCCAAATTCAAATTTTTGTTTTTTTTTTGTTGTTGTTAGATTGGCACAACTGTTTTTAAACATTTTGGCGCGGAGTTTGAGTTGCATCTGTTATTTATATTAAATACAGTGCTGGTTTTAGTAATACCATACATAGTGTGTATTGCGAATTTCACAATGGACTAAAACATCGAACAAAGAGTTAGTCTTAAATTTTGCATCGCTAATGGAATTTCGTCACTGAAAATGTTACAGAAGGCTAACGCTGAATCGACTTTATCAAAAACTCGTGCTTATGAGTGGTTCAAAGCGTTCAAAAGCGGTCGAGATGTGATGAAAGATTTGCCTCGCTCTGGTAGGCCATCAACGTCTGCAACTGAAGTTAACATCGCAAAAGTGAAGGAAATAGTGACTGAAAATCCTCATTTAACTGTGAGAGAGATAGCCGCCGAACTTTCTGTATCTCACGAGTCGATTCGTACCATTTTAACTAATCATTTGGGTATGAAACATGTTGCCGCTCGGCTAGTCCCAAAAGATCTGAATTTTCTCCAAAAACTCAATCGCATGAAATTCGCTGAGGTCATGGTAGAACGAGTTTATTCCGACCCAACATTCATGAAACGCATTGTTACTGGTGACGATACGTGGGTTTACGAGTTTGACATGCAAACTAGTCAACAAGCTTCGGAGTGGCGCCTTCCAACTGAACCGAAACCGAAAAAACCACGCCAAAGTCGATCAAAAGTCAAAGTCATGTTGACTGTTTTCTTTGACTATCGCGGTGTTGTGCACTCTGAATTCTTACCGGAAGGTCGAACGGTAAATAAAGAATATTATTTGAGTGTTATGCGGCGTTTAAGAGAGCAAATTCGACGAAAAAGGCCAGATTTGTGGAAAATAAATTCTTGGATTTTGCACCACCATTGTGCCATCATTGTGAACGAATTTTTGACCAAACACTCAACAATAACCATCCAGCAACCACCATATTCACCATATATGGCTCCAGCTGTCTTCTTTCTTTTTCCTAAACTCAAATTACCACTTCGTGGTACCCGTTTTCAATCGGTAGAAGACATAAAGGAAAATTCGCGGCGGGAACTGAACTCAATTCCGAAAGCAGCGTTTAAAAATGTTTTGATGAATGGATTATTCGTTGGCGTAAGTGTATCGTTTCTGAAGGAGCATACTTTGAAGGTGACAAAATAAATTTGGATGAATAACAAACATTTTGTATATTATTGATCTTTTCCCGGTCTTTCTTGACAGAGTAGTATATGCACCGACAAGTATGGTCACAATCAAATGTGTTAAATTTGAAGAAGATCTTTTGAGCCGTTCAGGAGAAGGAACGTACTACATGAGCTTAGTTTACACTCAGCTCAATAAGTTTTCCTCCTTGGATTTTAAGACAAGAGCAATATATATTTTTAACGTTATACCGTTAAAAATCCGCATCGAAATCGGTCCATCCGTTTGAGAGATGTGATGCCACAGGCAGACAAACCCACACTCACAGACAGACAGACAACGACGTCAAACTCATAACACGCCTCTTTTTGCGTCGGAGGTTAAAATAAAACATACAATCGAATTTAGAACCACCTATTTTATGGCATCTGTTTAAAATACGATAGTATTGTTTCCATCTCAGCTGCTACAATTTACTAACGCACCTCCACTACTTCCAAAGGGATTTCCAAGATTTGATTTGTATTAACCACGCAAGAGGCATAAATGATATAATATGGAGTGTAAGTAATTATATTAACCGTGAAGCGTGGCATATGTGCTATAGAAAACAATCCATTGTGAACGCACAACTAAATATTGCGAGATACACAAATAGCAAGTGACATCACTCCGTGCTCAGGTGTTAATAATATCTATTTATAAATACTAAGGAAACTAAATTCCACGGCTTCTCCCGTATATATTTGAAACACAATCATGTAAAAGGGATTGGAGGGGTTTCCAAATAAATCACTTTTTGCCACTGTCTGCTATACAATACTTTATTAAACTGAGGCTGTGAAAAAAGGTTCGTGTTGAGATTTTACAAGAGCCTTCAAAAAAAATGTTTCAGAAGGCAGTGACGCCCCGGGTTAAGGTAGGCGGCATGCTTGTTAGAGGGGTTAGTAGTATTGACTGCCTCGTTGGTCTAGCGGTAGCGTATTCAACCGGAGACAATGAGGTCCTAGGTTCAAATCCCGGGTCGGGATAAAGAGCGATTTTGGGACTTTTCCGTAAAAAGAACTTTCTCAGTATCAGCCCGAAGTCTGGAAGTTGGCGGTATTACACCCTCGTGCCTCGGAGAGCACGTAACACCGTCGGTCCTGTACCTGAACTCTTTCCGTCCCATCGGATCATGAGAGTGATGGAATAGAAAGTGCCCCTGTGTTTGCGCACACACTTGTGAACTATAATAATGTCCTGCACAATTGGCTAGTCTCCATTGAGACCGCCGTGGCCGAAATTCGGTCGGGAGGACATTATTATTATTAGTATAACATTAACTTGCAAATTTTCCAGTACATAAAATTTCGGTCTTATTCCAAGACTAACCTGACAGTTCTACTAACTTCGTATATAAAACGGGAGACAATGTGTATTACTGCAGACAGGATAGACAATAGCCTGTTACTGCTGTGCACGCTGAAGGGCTGTAATAAATTAAATTTGCCATGGTAAATGCTGCTCTATAGAACCGAAATAAAGCGTCATTTACCTTGAGATACTCCTATGTTACGCCGTTAGGTTTTGAGCGGTAGATTAACAACTCGAGCATCTGAAGCAAACCTGTAGAGAATAAGCTCTTACTCAATAATGACTGTTTTTTAAACATTGTTACCAAAGCATTTTTAATTTTCAATGGGAATTTTGAGGTTCCGGACATTCCATAGAATAACACAACCAAAAAATATTTTTGTTGAGGTACAGACGCCAGCACATCCAGCTATCCCAATCTGTCAAATTCTGTTATAGATTTTCAGCTTTATCAGAAAAGCATAAGGTTCACTTCCAATTGGGGATATTTGACAGATTGGGGTAGCTTGATATACTGGCGTCTGTACATCCCTACGCAAAATGTTCGTTGTATTTCCAACATGAAATTTGTATGTATATTTAGTCAATGATCATCAGTTTTTATTGCGAGATCATGAATAAGAATTGCTACAACATCGGGGTGGGTTTTTAGAACCGACATAAATTTGACAAGAGAAACGTCCCATGTACAGTCAAAGACACATCAGTAGGAATACTAGCACTATTAAAACCGTTCTAAATTCCTATGTAATAAAGATTCTGCCAACGTCAATGTGTATACAACACAGACGCGGCGTCGCCTTATACATCGTACTGCCAATTACGCCGCTATACTGCAAATTCTTAAATCATATACTATACTATGTTGATTTTACACTTTTTCAAAAAAAAAATAATTTTCTCTACGAACAAACCTTCCCTGGACTTCCACGAATAATTCAAGACCAAAATTAGCCAAATCGGTAAAGGCGTTGTTGAGTTATAACATTACAACGAAAAGTGGCATTCATTTTTATATATATAGATTCATGGTTACGTATTTTTTTCCAGAACTTAATCAAATTTTTAGGCGAAATTTGGGACATTCTTAGGCAGTTTTAGTTACCATTAGGCAGTGTTGACTGCGACGAATTTCACCCCGCATTTTCATCCAGTAGGTACGGGTAAAAAAGAGCGAATGGAAATAAATTAATCAAAAACATTCTATGCTTGCTATTTACATGACCATTAATTGTTTATTTTATTCAGTCATCAATAATTACCGGGCTAATCGCCTTACAAAAACCTAACTTCCCCCGTTTTGCAGTCGGTTAAAAATTAATAATGAAGAAAGATGTTTATTGAGATTTAAGTTTCATGATGAATCTTTGTTACTGAAAAATAATATTGAAAATAAATTACACAATTGTTTTGGGTGACTGTACATACAGTTCTTGTAAATATCTTTATAAGCAAGCCCCAGAGTTGAAGGGGATGGTTGAACTGATATTTCCAGCGTAGCCGAAGTAGTATTTATATAGTAATGCTTACAGTCGTAAAAGATCCTAGGATTTGTTGTTGGGCCTGTGCCATATTTTATGGCGCATAGATAAGCTTGTTACTGGAGTTTGAACCATGATGGAAATATTACTTCGCTATCTAACTTTACTATTGCAGGAATCGAATATAAAAATGATAATAAACCAGTTACTATACTGTGCTTGTAACTATAATATCGTCAAGGACATTCCTTTTCATATTACATATATTGTAAACATTCTGTGACTAATCCGTATTTTTTCATACAGTATAACTGTACGATCTCTCTAGACTTTTATAATACCAATTGACCAACCATTGATGGGCCGGTTGGCGTGCTTGTTAAATTCTTGCCCTACACGCCGCAGGTTCGATTCCCACCCTGGACAGATTTTTGTATACATAGTATATCAGTTGTCTGGTTTCCATAGTACAAGCTCGGCTTAGTTTGGGATCAGATGGTGTATATTACGCACTCGTAGGTTCTGCACATTAAAAGCCCGAGATATTTTCCACACACAATATTTAATCGAACAGAGTAACGTTCTCATCTACCGTCGCACATAGGGGTATTCGCATGATCTAGCCGGCCACAATTACATTTCTCAGAATTACGCTCAGGTAAAAAAAATGCGTTCCTAGAAGAGCTAGGTAGTTGGGCGACCCAACCCAATTTTTTTTATTTTTACCCACCCCAGATTGCACAAGATATAGTGAGTTGAAACTGAGACATTGCTCGAAGCGGTTATTTGTTTTCAATATTCGTGCTTTAAAACTCAATTTAAACTATTTTTTATTTTATGTTGTCTTGTTCTATATCTATAATTGGCTAAGGAGTCTGAAACTGCTGGTAAGTGACTTATTTTACATATTTAAAATATTTAATTTAGTGTCGGGATTATATTATTTTTCGTAATTAGAAAAAATACCGTTTTAATTCCCTAATTTTTCAAGAAAATTTAGTTTTACGAAGCTTTTTGTTTTAGTGCCCGGCATTACCCGGCTATAATTTTTATATATTAGTAATATATATAGACTTTCTTCCTTCAAAAAATGTAAAAATGGGTTCCTACTAATTCCTACTCCGCCATCTGGAGCGATTTTAGCTAACGTACTTAAAAATATGAATAAAATTAAATTTTGATTAAATTTAGTTTTTATTATTTCAGGACCATCTGGAAGTACTTTAAAGACTCGTAAATAGATATTTGGTCTAATGAGATCATAAAATGATCTTAATTTTAACGACCAATTAGAATATGTTGAAAATTATTTGATTTAACATAAGCCGTACTCGGAAGAACAATAAAGGACATAAAGCGTAATTTTGCACGCATGAAATCAGAAATGAAGCATCGATGGGTGGGATGGCAAAATATAGAAGTGATCTATTTGAAAAAACCAACCAAAAAATGCTGAATGGGACCTTTGAATTACCTCTAATACCCACAAGAGCAGGTAGACCCGCTAAACCGTTTGAAGAGGCTAGTGAACGAAGCAAAAGACGTAAAACTGAGACAATACGTTTGTCGGATAGCCCTGAGAAAATAATTTATGCAGCTCAAATGGAATTGCGAGCCCAGGGCAATAGAAGTGCTTCAAATATTTTGAAAGACATTTCGGCAAATAGTGACCGCGCTAAGGAATGCCGGAAGTCAGTAGACTGTGACATGGCACATGTTAAGCATATCAATCCAGAAGAAGCGCTGGCAATGTTTGTAGATGTGAATCTTACAAGGTCCCAATATGAAAGGATCAGACAAACCACAGGAAATCTTCCATGCTATTCAGTTTTGCAGCTGTATAAGAAACAATGTTATCCTTCTAATGATTTTTTTAACGTAACCGAAACCTGTGTCGAAGTGAATTTACAAGGAATAATGAATGATACTGCCGAAAGATTACTTATTCACTTAGAAGACGTTTTGAAAACCCTTAGCGATAATGAGAGATCTTCAAATGATCTGTAAATGGGCTTGTGATGGCTCACAACAGGCTCAGTTCAAACAAAAGTTTGAAAATGCTAGCGGATGCGACTCGTACATTTTTCAAAGTTCATTTGTGCCTCTACGCTTAGTGTACGGGGAAGAAAATAAAATATTATGGCAGGAGACAACTCCATCATCGCCCCGCTACTGTAAACCTATCCGTATACGATTTTTAAAGGAAACAGTTGATATAAAGAACAACGGATTCAACTATGTGGAAGCCGCAGCTAAAAAATTAGAACCCACATCAGTTACAATGGGTGGAAGATCATATGTTGTTAAAACCAAAATGATGCTAACAATGATAGATGCAAAAGTGTGCAACGCGGCAACTGGGACAAAATCTACAATGAGATGTTACATATGTGGAGCAACATCAAAAGATTTTAAAGATTTGAATAAAACAAATGTAGTTAATATAGATACATTGAAGTAAAGCGTAAAGTGAAGTACGGCTTATCTAGTTTACATGCCAGAATTCAGCTATTTGAAAAATTTATTAAATATTGCCTACAAGCTCGGCGTGCAAGATTTGCCACCAAAATCTGAAGCAGACAAACTGCTAATACAAAAAAACAAAGAAAAATTCAAAACGAATTTAAAAATAAACTAGGTCTTCGGGTAGATTTTCCTAAAGCTGGATTAGGAAATACAAATGACGGAAATATCTTAAGAAGAATTGTTAAAAAAATAAAACAAAATCATTTTATGAAGAAAACATTAGAAATTTTAATATGTGAAGAAAGTTAGGCCTAATTATTGTTTATAAATTTGTTTTGCGATTGTTGTTTATTATAATTATACATTATTTTGTGTTATAAAATATATTTTCTTATACAAAACCACGCTTTTTTTCTACCGCATCTTTTTGTCTCTTTATTCAAATTTAATGTATGAATTTGTCCTTTAACTGAAGGTTAAGAGTGTTTATACACTTGTATTTAAGATTTTATGAGATACTGAACCATTTCGAAATGATTAAGAGCGATAAATAATTTTGACCAGCTAGATGTCTCAAATACCCCTATGTGCGTCGTACAAAGAATGCCTCTTTAACAATTCTCCTACCCTATTTATATTTTTATCAGTGACAACCATTTGAAAGTCTAATATCGATTATTAATAGTTTTAAGATGTAAAATTATTATAGAATTATTATAGTAATTAATAAAATGATAATCACTAATCAAATAAATAAGCACAGTGCAAATATATTATTATAACACAGCAGCTACATCATTACCGTTGTGCGGCTATTGTGTACTTGATAACATGTATAAATAATGTCCCAGGATATTATTATTCACTAGTATTTATTTAAATATTTTCTGGAGGTACGCCTAAAAAAGATCGATTTAGTAATGAACGCGTGTAACTGAAAGAAACACACATTCACACACAATACTCCAAATTCGCATTAGTAAATTATAGGACAGGATTTTCAATGGATGTATGTATGTATGAAACGAAAACAGAGAGATAAGAGACTGACTTTATGCCAAACACAACATTCGGTTAATGTTAGCTGTAGTTTACGGATTCTACACTCGTTAGATATACAGGGTGTCCCAAAACTCAACGTCAAGCCGAAACGGGGTGACAGGATTGATCATAACCATCACGAGAAAAATCTGAAAAAAAATCTATCCCATGCAGTTTAAAAATTATGGGCATTTTAAGAAAAACCTAGAAATTTGATCAAACTGTACCATTTTTCGGTTATTGTGGTTATTCTTTTTTATTTTTGTTCATTTGAACTTTGGAAACGTAATTCTAAATAACATTTCTAGAATCCCAATAAAAAATAATGACACAATTGCCTCAAGTTTCCGAGAATTGAGACTATTTGTTAAACTACGAATTTAAAATTTTCAAGATTCGTCGACTTTGACAGGCCCTCCTATAAAAAAAATGTACTAGAGTGCCTTGGCAAGTGGCATTAAAAGTTGGCGCATTTAATCAGAATTCTAAAATGGTACAATACTTGTTAGTTCCATACAATAGAAAAGAGTAAAAAAATTAAAACCTCAAGTAACCCGATTTTTGCCATCTCATTTTACTCAGTTAAAATGTTTTTAATTCACACAAGCTCTAGGTAGGTTCTTAATTTTAAGACAAAATGATGAGAGAGATGGATAATGGGTATGTTCGCCATGAGTGAGCGAGACAGATAGTGACGCCACTTTTACCAAAGTGAAAAAAAGTTAGTAAAATTAGTAAAATAATTAGGTTTGTTGGAATAAAAGTCAGATGATAGAGAAATAACGTTTTTTATTAAAATAAATGTTCAAATTGTTTACCATCAGCCTCAATACAAGCCCTACATCTTCTTAAAAAAGATCTACTTATTAGTCGGGCATATCTTCGAGAGTTGATCGCCTCAGCTGCTTGAGAAATGCGTTCACGCAGGTCGGCTACGTTCTCAATGGGCTTTGAGTAAACTTTTTCTTTGAGAACTCCCCAATAGAAAAAATCCAGGGGATTTAAATCTGGTGAACGGGCGGGCCACGAGATAGTGCCCGAACGTCCAATCCACCTTCCCGGATATTCCTGGTCAAGGAAATCTCTTACTTGCACTGCGAAATGCGCTGGGCAGCCATCTTGTTGAAACCACATGTCGCGAAGATCTGCTAGTGGTACGTCCACTCATGGCAAACATACCCATTATCCATCTCTCTCATCATTTTGCCTTAAAATTAAGAACCTACCTAGAGCTTGTGCGAATTAAAAACATTTTAACTGAGTAAAATCTGATAGCAAAAATCGGGTTACTTGAGGTTTTAATTTTTTTACTCTTTTCTATTGTATGGAACTAACAAGTATTGTACCATTTTAGAATTCTGATTAAATGCGCCAACTTTTAATGCTACTTGCCAAGGCACTCTAGTACATTTTTTTTATAGGAGGGCCTGTCAAAGTCGACGAATCTTGAAAATTTTAAATTCGTAGTTTAACAAATAGTCTCAATTCTCGGGAACTTAAGGCAATTGTGTCATTATTTTTTATTGGGATTCTAGAAATGTTATTTAGGATTACGTTTCTAAAGTTCAAATGAACAAAAATAAAAAATAATAACCACAATAACCGAAAAATGGTACAGTTTGATCAAATTTCTAGGTTTTTCTTAAAATGCCCATAATTTTCAAACTGCATGGGATAGATTTTTTTTCAGATTTTTCTCGTGATGGTTATGATCAATCCTGTCACCCCGTTTCGGCTTGACGTTGAGTTTTGGGACACCCGGTATAGCCGTGACATTGTAAGTATTGTTATACAGAGCTGGGGAATGAGACGAGCTTCGTTGTAACAGAAACTTTGAAATTATCCAACATAATTTGGGTTGACATCCGTCCGGAAATCCCCGAATTTATTAGGGGATATCCAGGGGTTATAATAAAGTGCCACCGTATAAAAATTCCACGTAAATACTATTTCAACTTTATTAGCAAACACAGATTTGAATAGTGTATGTTATTATTATTGCGTAACATACATACAAAACAAACAAAAACGTACAGTCGAGTGAAGTCGGTTAAAAAGGAAACAATTAGAACCTAGTTGTTTTTAACTGTCGAGGAAGTTTTAACATATGCACAATATGTAAGGCGATACTTAAACATATTATTCACTTATAGCCAAATTATGTAAACGAGCAAATGGCGTTCCTCAACTATAAATGAACAAAACAGTCTTTTGTAAACCTAGAAAATTTTAAAATGTTCCATAAATTCTAGGAGCTTAAATTTCCTACGAAACTCAACCATTGCGCAGCACATAAACATGCATAATACACAAAAAAATATATTAACTCCCATACAATAATAATGAACAGCATTTTGTACGGAGCAGCAAATAAAAATATTTTTCGTATATCACAAACTGGTTTAGTTTAATTAGTCCAGTTTCATGGGTAGTTAGCGTTCCTTGCTACGTCCACTCTTTATTAAACTCTGAAAACATCCATCCAGCTTAGCCATAAAATAAATTGCCGAAATCTGACAAAAACTAAGGAAATCTCGGACAGTCTCGCCTACGTCCACGGCGAACCAAACCACAGGTAGACTCCAGACGGATGTGACAGGCCGGCCAAGCTGGCTTTTCCGAAGAGAGATGTGAAACTCAGGACTGACGACTTTTCTTGTGCTCCGAGGTAACTCAAGACAACTCTCTAAAAACTGTTTTATCGCAACCTGATAATTGTATCCAGGATCCTACTATCGCAAGTACTACCTATATATTTCTACTTGATATATCAAGTAGAAACGCGGAACACGAAACATATCCTATGATACTTGGCAAAAACATCTCCATAGGTCAACCAAAACATAAATCAATTAACAAAGCCAATAAATTACACGTGCAAGTCATCCCTCGGATAGTTAAACATCGAAAGGGTGCGGAGCTAATGTATCATGAATGCCTCTAACAAAGTGTGACAGGTCATCAGGGGTGACGATTACCGATCCGCCTGGTAATTACCAACTATCTACACAGTGCCGGGCCGCAGTAACATGGGCCCATGTCCCTGGCACTAATGCTAAAGTTTAGATTTAATTTGTGCATCGTTATAATAGTTAAAGAGACCCTTTCCTATTGCGATTATGTACATCGGTGGGTCTGTCACAACGGTATATCAACGGCTAACCTAACCTTATTTAAAATTTACATATACGGTTCATCACAATTGAGATAAAAAATCACATATATTTTCAATAATTTCAGTTGCTCCAGCGTCTTGAGCCAATTACATTATTGGTTTCAAGGGGCATTTATCATTTGTACTTAAATGTTATTAAACTTAAGATTTATTGGAAGAACGGTATCGAGAATAAATACATGAATTGAATTATTCTATCGTGAATGTAGTGGGCATTTGCTTCACAAACTGGATGGCACCATGCGT
The DNA here is from genome assembly GCA_951640165.1 of Pseudoips prasinana. NCBI lineage: Eukaryota > Metazoa > Arthropoda > Insecta > Lepidoptera > Nolidae > Pseudoips > Pseudoips prasinana. Next base: position 8,907,698 of record OX621236.1, read on the forward strand.
GTCCCCCTAACTAGAACCGCCCAGGAATTTATCTAGTTTGCCTATATGAACGGTCCGGTCCTGTATCTACACAAGCAATTAGTTATTTTCTATTTAAACTGTGACCTTTTGTGACGTCATTGTTCGACTAATTAATATCGGGGGTCGTTAATTACAGTACTGGTGGTACTGCTGTCGTTAAAAAAGTAATTGTTTTGTATCCGACTAGAATAGCAATAGCTTCATTTTGGCGCAAAATTGATCAAGAAATTGAGTTTGGAGCGGAACAATGACGAAGTTAAATTGATATTAATTTAGTTCGAGTTTAATCGCTTGGATAGTGTAAATTAATTTAAGTAAACAAGCATGGGTAAGCGAGGCAATATTCCGTTAATTTTGACGTTTCCTTAGTACACTATATACGTTTATAAAGGAAATTTCAAATTAAACGGAACTTTGCCGTCCTAACAAGCAACATTTCCGACTTACAGATTTCATAAAACACTTTAAATCGGGTGAAGGCTGTAAAATGGAAAATGTACGGAATATTAAGTAGTCGGAAGAACAGAAAGGTTGCTCGGCAAAGCAATTTGTTCGTAAACAACAAATATTTGATTATAAATTTTACTCAAACATTTTACATATTTTTTAGGATCGCTGACCAGGGTATAAACGTGAAATGTGGGGGTATGAAATCTGACGGCCGATAGAACGGCACATTTATATTGCTAAATGCTAAATTTTTCCGACAAGCAGCAAACCATCCTATTTTACTTTAAATAAAAACAACGAGAATAAAGGTGCTTTTATATCCGGTTTGGTATATTACAAATGCATCAGCATATGGCATTTATCAGTTCAAATCAGTGGTAGGAAGAAAAATGCATAAACGCAATCACACTCACCGTATTGACGTTACTTCACAAGGATGTGAATTCAAATTGTAGATAATACTCTTGGCTATCTTAAACTCCAGTCAATGAAGTTGTAGGCTCTAGTTTTTTTAAATCAACTTTTAGTTCAATTTTGGTATAACTAGTCAATTTATAATTTTAATCAATGTCATTGCCACCACGATTGTCCATAGTCTTTCCATCCTTCTTGTCCTTGTGTCAAATGAAGTGGATGAATCTAATGCAAGATCTAAAACTCCTCCAACATTTAATAGTCATTAGCGAGTAGATTTAGGCTGAATGGATAGATTTAATTTAAACCACTCTAAAACGTCTTCAGAATGAAAAAGACACCTTTCTGAAACCTTAACACACAATAGATGTTATAGTTTGTTCGAAGCTGGACTATAATTTTGGATACTTTGTTCTTTTATAGGCCCTATTGTGTTCCAAAAGTATCCCCCAGTGACACATCAAAGGTATAAGAACAACGAAAGCAAAACCCATTTATGAGGATCGGTTTTTTTGCAATGTCGACGGACGCGACACCGCAGTCACTGCCAGTCTTTAAAATGGTACGCGGCTATGGTGCGGGTAAAGCCAGAGCCTTTGTTCGGAAGTGGACTTCTTTCGGCTGATATGATGATGATGATGAAAGCTTTTTAACACAAGAATAGGCCAAGCTACAATTTACTTTTTACATATATTTTTAATTTGAACATTACTATTACTACTATTTCCATTGAAAAGCCTAAAACACTTTTACTCTGCAGGCGATTTTAGTAAACACCCACACGGCATGTTTACTAAAAACGGCTGCAGCTTGCCATCATTTCTTAAACAGGCTATAATCCATCTTACCATTTTTAAGTAGTAGGTATGTTTCTTATAATTTGGTTTTTAACTTAATAACCGCCGGATAGAGTCCTAAATAAAGTCTTGGAAGTGTTAAAAAATAAAGTATCTCCTTGACGCGTTCATCTCAATAAAGTAATCTTAGATATGTTTAAACATACAATGTAAATTCACTTACACCTCAAATGTATTTATTCAACCTGTTTAAGTTTCAATAAACAAGCGCATTCATCTTTCGTAGGTGAATGAACTTGAACTCTAAAGAGACGAGACGAAAAACTATGAATTCATTCAAAATTTCGACACTTGAGGAACAAGCTAACAAGCAGGCTATCTGTGAAAGGTCTCTTCCAAAAGACCAACGCTTGACTTTTGCTAGAACCTCAAATAAAGTGGCGGGCTTTGAACTCGAGGCAGTTAGGAACCACGGACCTCTGTGCAGAGCGGGCATGAGCACCGAGGAAACGGTCGCGCATGTATTCCTCGAGTGCACAGGCGTCACGGAAATCCATTTTATATATACATATAAAATATGTATTACTATTCCAAAAAAAAAAAGTGATTATTATTATATACATTTATAAAACTACACTTCACCGAGCAATTAAATAAATAGAAAAATGGGAAACTTCACAAAATAATATAACGTATGCGTGGTACATCAGCTATACTATCTATTATTATAATTCATATTTAACTCTTAATTCTTATTGTCTAATCGATAAAGGAATTGCCTCAAAAGAAGTTCTACTTTAAAAAGAGACAATACAAAGGGACATTTTTACAAGGGCACGTAATTAAATATTGTTACTAATTTTGCTTCGGTAGAACATTTTTAAAATTAGACCACTTGAAGACGCAAGCTTCCTTGAAAACCCTCTCCATCACGCGTTCATTATATTGAAACCGAGATAAAACAAACCGCGAACTGAAAGGATCTTTGTAAAAATATCTTATAACAAGACTACGGCGAATGCCTTACGACCTCGCTTCATAAAAAGAAGATAAGTGTCATCAAACTTTAGAGTGTCGGAGTAACGATCGGCGCGCATCCAAAGTGGATGAGCGTTTGGACTAGATAATTGAAAAATCGCACCGCCTCGATCAATCAGGTTGATTGTTTCCATACCGATTTATGTGGACGAGCATTTAATGGACAGGTTCGCGGAATTTGATTTGTTCCTTCACTTTTATTGGTATAATAATGTCTCCCTGGTCGAATTTCGACCATGGCGGTCAGTCTCAAAGGAGACAAGTAATCTGTGCGCAAGCATATTATAGTGCACAAGAATGTGCGCAAACACATGGGCAGTTTTTATTCCATCACTCTCATGATCCGATGGGACGACTAGCGACACGACCGAAAAGAGCTCAGTTGCGAGGCGTGTGTAATACCGATACTGAGAAATGTCCTTAAGGGCCTTTTACAGTCCACTAGCCCCGCCAATCGAAAAAATGTCATAACTCGTAAATATAATCAAAAATACAAAATGTGGTCTATTATTACTGTAGAAAAGGCAATAACGTAATTTTATAACACATTGTCAACACTTGAAATATAGCTGTTTAGCTAAATCGTGCATTTGTAACAAAAACGGCCGTTTATGTTTTGAATGCACGATTTATCTAAACAGCTATATTTCAAGTGTTGATAAGGTGTTATACAATTACGTTATTGCCTTTTCCACAGTAATAATAGAACATAACATGCGCGTACTTCGATTTCCGAAGGGCCTTTGACACCGTTAATAATGATTGTCTGCTGTCTAAGATGGCGGCGCTTGGATTTACGTCGCACTTACTCAAATTCTTCGCAAGCTATCTGGGAGAACGCAGACAATACGTGGAGTATGAGGGATATAAATCTAGGCCATACTTTACTCTTTCAGGAATTAGTCAGGGGTCTAACCTAGGGCCCCTGGAATTCATTATTATGATCAATGATCTGCCGGCAGTTGTCCAGCATGCCGACTGTCTGCTGTTTGCAGATGACCTTAAGGTGTATCTGCCGATAGTAGACGACTCGGACGCTGGACGATTGCAGGGAGACATCGACCGGATAGTGCAGTGGAGCTATGCCAACAAGCTAGGTTTTAATGTAGCTAAGTGCGGAGTAATGAGCTATAGTCGGGCCAGGGCTCCACAGCATTATACATATAAAATGGATAGTGCGTTGATTCCACGCTTTAATTATACTCGAGACTTAGGGGTCGAAATGGTACCTGAGTTAACGTTTCGTAAGCACATTATTGACATCTGCAACAAGTCATTTAGAAATTTAGGTTTCATTTTGAGAAATTGTAAGGATTTTAATAATGTTTTAGTTGTAAAGATGTTATACAACGCCCTCGTTCGGAGTCATCTCGAATCAACATCTTTTATTTGGAACCCACATGAGGCTAAATACAGCCTTATGGTGGAGAAAATTCAAAATAAATTTTCTCGATTTTTATACAACAAAGAATACGGAGTGTACCCCATGTACCCACTGATGTACCCAAGCTTGTTTGTGCTTGGTATGGTCGGATACGAGCGGCTAAGCGTGCGGCGCGATGTGGCACTAGTCATATACGTATGGCGCGTACTGCGCGGCCATCTATACCACCCAGCCGTGCTCTCGGAGCTGCGGCTGTGCGCCCCTGATGGCTACGTGGGCGCGCGCCGCCGCCCCGCTACGCTCAGCGTACCGGTAGCAAGAACGAACTTACTTAAGTTCGCCCCCGTGTCGCGTGCCATACGACTCATAAATTTAATAGCAGCGGAAATTGACATATACTACTGTAGCCTGCCAAAATTCGCAGAAGTAGCGCAAAGGTGCATTGTATGTAACCCAAATGTATAAATTTTGTATGTAATTTTAATTATAGCTTATAATATCGTTTTGGTGTATGCTGTAAAGATATTGTAATTTGAATTGAAATAAATAAATAAATAATTAAAAAAAAAAAAAAAAAAAAAAAAAAATAATTTGTATTTTTGATTCTATTTACGTGGACTGTAATAGGCCTCTTAACAGAAGAATCTCATAATCCCTTTTTGCCCTGACCCAGAATTTGAACCCAGCACTTCAGTTTCTGCGGTTCAACATTAGTTTAGTCCTTTATTTACTCTAGGTATTATGATTATCAAGACGTCGCCTCTCACATGTCTTTTCTACTGTCCTTTATAAATTTCTGCACTATTATTAACTACCCCAGCTACTGGTCCCAAGCTATTTAACATAATAGAATAGAAAATACCAATAGAACAGCCTCCTCTTCCGAATATACGAGGGCTGAATGTATCTCACGTTCGTGAAAATATTGTACATCGCTGCCCGACATTTGCCACTTAATAGTATTATTGTATCGTTGTGAATATATATATGTATTCTTAAAGTTTATCATAGCTAACTACACCAAACTATTCGCATCAAAATGAAACCTCAACAGAGTAAAACATAATGTTTCACCACACCTAGGAATTATATATAAATCCCGAAGTTTACTCGAATCGCTAACTTGATTCCCAGAGCACAAATAAGGGGTTAGTTGGATCAAACTAGATCGTAATACTACTAAGTGATACATAACTTTGGTAAGACTCTTAGCTAGGGTAAAAAGCTCTCTCTATCCCGTTGGAAGAGATAAGCAAAACTAAGTACGTATAGTAGTCTTTCACTGTCTATGGGGTTAGATTGTAGAAGTATCAGTTAGACGCGCACTGACATAATACAAACATAGTGCCTTATAAAATATTACATGGCAGAAAATCAAAAAAATTTCATGATCATCATCATCATATTATCCGAACTGCTGGACAAAGGCTGCACCCAAAGATTTCCACAATTGCCGGTCTTACGCTACCCGCATCCAGCGGCTTCCAGCAACCCTCACACTATCATGGGTCCTTCTTGTAGGCGGCCTGCTCACGCTGCGACTTCCGGTTCGTGGTCGCCACTTCGTGCCCTGCCCACTGGCACTTCCGCTTGGCAATTCTTCGAGCTATGTCGGTTAATTTGGTTCGCCGTCAACATTTCTGTTCTGATTCGATCTCGCAGGGAAACTCCAAGCATAGCCCTCTCCGTTGCTCTGTGGGTGACCCTGAGCCGTCTGATAATGGTCATAAAAAATTGTAGAAGAACCTAATTGAATGAAAAACTTTTTGGAATTGAGACAATACTTGAGGCTTGGGCTCGGGCGGTATCAGGTCAAACTAAGTGGAGTAACATATGAGAGACAAATGGAACAACATAGCTGTAATTAAGGAGTTCTCTTTTAAATAAAATAGATACATAGTTCCTTTGCATAGTTTACTCGGTGCATGTTACTTTTATTACGAAAACACAGTGCGTCCATAAATATGTACGCAAACAAACGAATAAATAAAAAAATTATAACTTGTACGCGGTTTTAATTAATATGTATATTTGCCAGATTTTTTTAAATCTTTATTATATTAGGATACAACAACAAAAGGTAGATGAAATTTTCTTTCTTTAGATACGATCACATTTTCATCATACATGTAACGAAAAAAAATGTTATCTTTACCACTACCATCAAAATAATTTCCTGAAATTCTAGATAGCGACCTATCCGTAGAATAATAATATAATGATGAAATATTTTATTTTAAAATCACTTAGGTACGGAAAAAGTACAATAATTTTAGTTTATATTTTAAGTTGTTAAATAAAATTCGTACTGGCACGAAAAATGGCCCTATCTCAGCTAGTACTAAATTTCTGATGTGCTGATCTTCCGGTAAAGGTTCCTTCTGCATAATCATTACCTTAAGGGAGAGCGATTTGAAATTTGTCTAGTACAGAATCTATATAAATAAAAAGACAAGTCCTGACTGACTGACTGACTCATCAACGCCCAGTCAGCCCTTGGACCTAGAAAGCTGAAAATTTGTACAAATGTTTGTTTTATAATGTAGACAAGGAATAAGGAAGGATTTTTCGAAGTTCAACCCCTAAGGGGGTAAAACAGGGGCGCTAAGTTAGTATGAAACTTTGCCGTTTTTGAAGTTTAAGGTATAAAAATTGGTATTTGGCCTTCCAGCTATAAATAAAAAATCACGTATTTCAGGGTTTTTGGAAATTCCACCCCCAAGGGCGAAAAATAGGGGATGTAAGTTTGTATGGAAAATGTGACAATTTTTAAGTTAAACGCATGAAAATTGGTATTTGGCCTTTTAGTTAGAAATAAAAAATATATATTTCAGCATTTTTGGAAATTCCAGCCCCAAGAGCGTAAAATAGGGGGTGTAAGTTTGTATGAAAAATGTGTCAATTTTTAAGTTAAACGCATGAAAATTGGTATTAAGCATTTCAGTTAAAAATTAAAAATATATATTTCAGGATTTTTGGGAATTCCACCCCTTAGGGCGTAAAATAGGGCATGTAAGTTTGTATGAATAATGCGACTTTTTTGAAGTTAAACCCATAAAAATTGGTATATGACCTTTCAGTTAAAAATAAAAATATGTATTCCAGGATTTTAGAAAATTCCACCCCGAAGGGCATAAAATAGGTGATGTAAGTTTATACTGACTGACATATCAACGCACAGCCTAAACGGCTGGAGTTAAAGACTTGACATTTTGACAGAAGGTACCTTTTATGACGTAGGCATCCACTAAAGAAGGGTTTTTGAAAATTCCACCCCCAAGGGTGTAAAATTGGGGACGTAAGTTTGTATGAAAAATGTGAAACGTTTTAAGTTAAACCCATGAAAATTGTTATTTGGCTTTTATCTCCCCCCCCCCCCCCTAAGGGCGTAAAGTAGGGTACGTAAGTTTCTATGTAAACTGCGACTTGAAGTTAAACGCATGAAAATTGGTACTTAGAATTTCAGTTAAAAATTAAAAATATATATTTCATGATTTTTGGGTAGTTATTTTATTTTACTTTATTTAACTTACTGACTATACTTAAGAACAATTGATATGTATTCTTTGATTTTTGCGTGATGATATCGGGTCCTTTTTGTAAATAACAGTAGCAAAGTAGTTTTTCATTTATTTCTTAGTAAGGTTATTTATAGGTTAGGTTTTATTCAATTTATATTGCTTATTTGTTTTAAAAGTTATATTTTTTAGATTAAGCTTAAGTAATAAGTAGTTACATTGGTCATCATTCAAAATTGTCGCGGACAAAGTCGCGGGCACCAGCTAGTCAGTTATAAAATTTTACATAATTTTTCGATAAATACTCAAATTGCTCAAATCGCTCTCCTCTAAAACGATACTGCCGAAGGAAGTTTATTCTACGGATAGGCCGCTTGGACTCCTACAAAGGATCAAGACCGAACCAGAACCACGAAACAAGCCTTACAAAAAAATTATATTATATTTACAGCTAGCAGATTTTCACGATATTTGGAACACCAAAAGCCAATTTGTTATAGCGATGGCCAGTGTATCGTTATCGATATTATAAATTGGTTGTGTCATGTTGACGGTCGGCAGTTCCTGCCAAATCTGATAAGTGAATGAAGAAATGCTTAAATCAATTCGAAATAAATACTTACCAACTTTTTCATAATGTTTACAAGGTCAGAATCTTCTGATAGAATAATGGGAATTAATAAAATAATCACAAAAACTAACCTACTACCCTAAAACAATTAAAAGATTTCGTCGATTCATTTGGAAAATACCTAATATCTATTTTTCCATTTCTATTGGAGTCCGTCTAACGTTGCAGCTAGCTACCAGAATTATTCGAGCGACTCTCTGCTCTCTGCTGCTTAGTTTGGGATCACGTGGCCGAGTGTGAATAATATCCCAGGATATTATTATCATTATTATTATGAACCTTACTTTCGCCTCAAAACCATAACAATTTCTGAATACGGTAGAACATTAATCGACTTGGACTTAGTTATTTCATAGGTAAAGTCATTAATTAAGAAGAGGAACATAGTCGTTGAAATTATATTACAAGCGCGTTAAAATGTAAATTACATTGTGAACAAGTCCGTTGCGTGGAGTCATAAACACTTATACCTCACTCAGATTGTATTGTGTATTTCTTTAAAGCATCTGCTACATCATGGTTGCCATCCATCTAGACTGCAGTTGTGCAGTCTAGATGGATGGAGTTCTTGTATTCTTGATTTGAAGAAAAATTTCGGTCGAATCAAATTTGCGATGGTATAGCTGCACCCGTATGGGGTAATGGTATAGGTTTAAACTTACAATACCACTATTTGTATTGGAGGTTAATAAGATTTTATTGAAACCATAGTCACCTAAATCAAAACTCTAAAGGTAATTAAATAACTTTTAGCTGACTGTAATTATTCGTTTTGTTTGCATAATATTCACACAGTTGGTTAGACGGGCTGTGTCGCTCCTCCTTTGGGAGGGTTACGGCGAAACGCTAGCTTTGCGGTTGCGGCCGCATTATGCATGGCCGGACATACATAGGAGCCTCATTTCAGATTCAAAACAGGGATGAAAAGTGCCACAACGTTGTACCTATATTTATTTCTGTTCTAGACCTGATTATGCCGCCACCATGTCCTGGTGCATGCCTACGATTAATCGCACACTTTGCAGACATTGAAGACCTCAAGGAAAGGAAAACTATTTACTTCTTGTTTTTCATTTCTAAAGGTTTGAACACTGTAGATAGACTGAGGCTTCGACGCCTTGCTTGCTTAACTTTTGTGCTTAGATTTTATAGAGTGTAGCAGTATGTGTGACATTTAGAACATATTTCGATTAGAATAAGCTTCTTACTTAAATTGTCCATCGAGTTTTCGACATACTCTTAACCTACCAGACCCACAAGTAATCTGAGATTTTGCACAATAATTCATTCGGCGCTGAAATCAAACCCGAGCCATTGACCATCACCAAAAGCCTCTCCGGGTCTACAATATTCGGACACAAGGAAATAAATAAATACATCGTGTGATAAATACATCGAAGTATGTTTGACGCTACCGCCCGACAGGCAAAAGCGCACAGTGTTTTCCCTTCATGCGGATAAAGACCATTAGGATTATTACGAGTCTACAGAAAACTAAACGTAGGAACGAATTCGAGCTTCCGATGGGAGCGCCGCATTGTGATTGGCAAGACTTATTGTGTCATCACGATAATAGCCAATTAAAGCGCTGCATACCCGTCCATAACTCGAGCTTATTTGTAAGGAAAGGAAACTGCCGAACGTCGTTCGATAAACATAGTAATTGTGAAAACAAAAACACAAAATCGTTAGGGCACCGCTAAATATTTCCGATGTTTAAATTACCCAAGATCACAGAAATATAAAATATTTCAGCAATCTTGTCGGGATAGTTTGGCCCTCAGGGAGTAATATGAAATAAAAGTCCCCCTTTCGCCACCGTATGACCTATAATTCTTAAAATAGATTCTATTATGCTAGATACCTACTGATACTGTATATAACTTCTGTGACACTTAGTGAAACTTACGTGTCCGTGTCTAAAAAATCATTTTTAAACAAGGACACGTAAGTGGTGTGCACCGACAAATTGGTGTATTTTTTATGGCGTTTATCGGTCTTGGAGCGTTTCACTGCTTCACCGAACATAAAAGCGAACCAGGCTATAGACATCAAGCGAAATAAAAGTAAGTAACCCGCTTTAGGAATCGAACTAATTCTCAAGGCTGTTACTGACGGACCGATACGTGAACGGGTCGGTTTTTGGTGAGGTTACGTGTAAATGTCGCTGTACGTTACGGTAAACACAAAAATAATTAAGTTTGCTCATATAATCCACTAAGGCATCTTTGCTTACGCGGAGTTCTTGGAATATAATATGACCGACTTTTTTCAACGTGTATTGTATTGTAAAATAACGTGATAAAATACCTATCCTGAACGACCATATGGACCGCGAACACAGTTCACGAACACCTTCATAATCAGGCTTTGTTATAGGCGTTTTTATATATTTTTTTCATTGTTTATGGACCTTAATCCTAACTAATAAGGTTAAAATTGATGTGGTCTCGTATAGTATACAGCATGTTTTAAGGGGTAAACTCTGTATGATTGCCAATTTGACCTCATACAATGAAACGAAAAGATTTTATTGGAACGATGTTCCTTATCGCGCGTTGTGAAAGGGGGCTAGACGGAAAAAAAACCTACGAAAAGTTGTCACGACACTTTTTGCAGCTGTGCGGCGTGCGCATGTTTCTCTGTCTGTCTCTCTCTCTTATAGAAAGCAAGCCAGATATTTTCATTTCTATTTCGCATTGAACAGTGTGGTTTCGCGACGATTATTTTTGTTGAGCGTATACAGGTTTTTTGTTCATAATAAATAATAAGAAATAACTTCGTTCCATCCGGGTGTCCCTTGACACCTCTCAAGTTTTTTTTAGTATATATGTTTGTTTGTAATGCATTAATTCAATAATTACTTAACTACTTCGCTTCATTGGAATGTTGGTCTAGTGATTAGTGAACCTGACTGTCTTAGGTTCGTTCCCCACCCAAGACAAATCTTTGTGCTATGTACCAGATTATTTGTTCTGTGCCTGTATGTATTTAGAAATATATAAGTACTAGCTGGTGCCCGCGACTTCGTCCGCGACAATTTTGAATGATGACCAATGTAACTACTTACTTCTGGCTTAATATAAATAATAAACTTTAAAAATTGAAGAAAACCTAACCTAAAAATAACCCAGCTAAGAAAGAAACTAAAGACTTCTTTGCTACTGTTATTAAAAAAAAAAGGACCCGATCACATCAACCAAAAAATCAAAGATGTATTCTAGATTAGGTTGCGACCACGGCATTGATTGGTATAATATCACATTTTGTGAACGAAACCATAGCGCGATCTAAAGCGATGATTACGCCATCTACTACCAAAAATATAAACTTGTAAAGCGGTAAAATTAAGAAGTGCGCATATTTTTGTGTAAGATTTAGGCGATCTATTGATTCAGTTTTGGACTACATTTTATTTAAGAATTTATTTATTTTAACCAGTATGCCAAAATAGTTCCGCGATCTGCAGCGATATTAACGTCATCTAGTTACAAAATTGTGAACTTGTAGATCAGTAAAATTGAGTTTTGGGTCACCATCTCGACACCAACAATTTATACTACGAATTTTTTAACTTTTAACTCGAACTTTAGGTAACTCCGTTTTTTTTTATCCCATTTTGATAAAAAATCTTTTTATATTTTTTATAAGAATTACACAAAAAAATTAGTTACAAATCTTATAAAACGCTAAATCTATACTTATACGACAGCGACTACGACATTTTAATCGACTTGGCATAAAAAACGAATTTATCTAAAATCCGAGTTGGCGTAAATTGTTGGTGTCGATCTATTGAATCAGTTTTGGATTACCTTTTTTTAAGAACCAATTATTATTATTCCCAAACTATCCCAGAATTTTCATACTCCAAAAAATACAGATTTCCATACAAACTTACATCCCCTATTTTAGTCGTCCTTAGGGGTGGAATTCTCGAAAATCCTGAAATATATATTTTTAACTTGCATCCCCTATTTTATGCTCTTCGGGACGGAATTTTCATAAATCCTAAAAAAATTATTTTTTATTTTTAACTGAAAGTCCAAATACCAATTTTCATGGGTTTAACTTCAAAAATGTCGAATTTTTCATACAAACTTACATCCCCCCATTTAACGCCCTAAGGGGTGGAATTCCCAAAAAATCCTGAAATAATTTTTAATTTTAACTGATATGCCAAGTACCAATTTTCATGCGTTTAACTTCAAGCCGCAGTTTACATAGAAACTTACATACCCTACTTAACGCCCTTAGGGGGGGAATTCACAAATATTCCGCAATATATATTTTAATTGTTAACTTAAATGCCAAATACCAATATTCATGCGTTTAACTTAAAATTTGTCACATTTTTCATACAAACTTATATCCCCAATTTTACGCCCTTGGGGGTGGAATTACCAAAAATCCTAAAATATATATATTAATTTTTAATCGAAAATGACGGATTTTCATAAAATCTTTCATCCCTTATATTACTCCTTTATGGGTGGTATTTTCAAAAACCCTTCTTTAATGGGTGCCTACGTCATAAAAGGTACTTACTGTCAAAATTTCAAGTTTCTAACTCCAGCCGTTTTGGCTGTGCATTGATATGTCAGTCAGCCAGTATAAATTTACATCCCCTATTTTACGCCCTCGGGGGTGGAATTTCCAAATATCCTGAAATAAATATTTTATGTTTTTTAACAGAAAGACCAAGTACTAATTTTCATGCGTTTAACTTCAAAACTATCGCATTTTTCATACAAACTTACAACCCCTATTTTATGCCCTTCAGGGTGGAATTTTAAAAAATTCTGAAATATATATTTTTTATTTCTAACTGAAAGACCAATTTTTATGCCTTAAACTTCAAAAACGGCAAAGTTTCATACTAACGTTGCACCCCCGTTTTACCCCCTTAGGGGTTGAATTCCAAAAAATCCTTCCTTATGTTTGTCTACATTATAAAGAAAACATTTGTGCAAAATTTCAGCTTTCTAGGTCCAAGGGTTTGGGCTGGGCGTTGATGAGTCAGTCAGTCAGTCAGGACTTCTCTTTTTATTTATATAGATAGATAGATGTTTATCAGTTATCTGGTTGCGGTAGTACAAGCTCTGGCTAGTTTCGGATCAGATGGCAGTATTAGTTGTCCCTAGATATTTATTTATTTATTATTAGCGAGTAACAGAGGCTGTATTTTATCTAAAACAAAAATAGAAATATCTACAAAATACAATAATGTAATCTAATATATCAAAAAAGTTCATAAACGCCATTGTTTGGCGTGTTCTATTTATGATACATAAAATAAAGTACCCCATGTTTATAGTTATCATCATTACCCACAGAAAGGCCGTAAGGTTATCTAACTATTATAGTTAAGTTAGTTACAATGACGGTTTTTTGTTCCAATCGGCCAATAAAAAAACCGGCCAAGTGCGAGTTGGACTCGCCCATGAAGGGTTCCATAGCAGCAAGTGTTTCAGTTGACTAAATGAAAGGTAAATTGCGGTTTACGATTTATGACGTATAAAAAAAAACTACTGACTATCTAGCTCAAACCAATTTTCGGTGGAAGTTTGCATGGTAATGTACATTATATATTTTTTATAGTTTTATCATTCTCTTATTTTCTCTTATAGGGGGGGGGGGAGGGCACTCCTTTTACCACTTTGGAAGTGTCTCTCGCGCAAACTATTCAGTTTATATCATTTTTTTCTAAACAATTCCGTTGAGAAAAAAATTATATTAGAACTTATTTATTTATCTATTGGTCAAATAATAAAAGGGTATGTTCAAATGGAACTAATGTACATTCAATAAAAGTATTGATGTGAACTTTCGACATTAACCATCACCAATATAACTTCAAAATATATAATAAGGACTGCTAAGAGAGATCTTTAATCTCCAAAAGCGTTACCATAGAAGGTAATGTGATCAATAAGCCGAATGGTGCCGGTGTGAACCCAATCCTCGCTAATTTTCATCTCGCTGAACAAAATTTAAACTTTCCCAGGTTAGGAAGTTATCAATTTAAATCAAGACTCAAGTTCAGTTAACAAAGAGTGGAACAGTCATGATCAGAGTCTCATGTATAGGAAACTAATATATTGGGTAATTTAATTTTCTAGTAATTGGGATTGAGACTACAAATGCTCCCAGAGCTTTCTCGTATGGGCAGTGGTTTCTTTAATATCAGAGTTCTTTCAAGCCGCCCAGTGAGAGAGTCCGACATGGCTTAAGGGCATTGGATATGCTGAATGTGAACATAACACATTTTTGTTTTAGTACTGAAATAAGCGGTGACGGCGGCAAATATCAGAACATCATCACCCCATGGGGTGCCAGAAGACGGGCAGCAGCTTCTTTCTGAGCACCTACTATGACAATAATACTGCGATTATGGCATATCCCCTCAAGATGAGTCTTCGGGGGAAGTTTTAGCCAGCAGTGGACTTCTTACAGCTGTTATGATGATATTTATGAAAACTGACAGCGTTCATAATAAAATGTAAACAATTGAAAAGCGTCGTTTTAACGGCAAAATACTTGCAAATATTATTACGGTCACCGTAGCCTAGTTGGTAGTGCTCCTGCTTACGAAGCTGGTGGTCCTGGGTTCGAATCCCGGTAAGTGCAAATATTTGTGTGATGAGCACGAATAATTGTTTCTGAGTCATGGATGTTTTCTATGTATTTAAGTATCTATCTATCTATCTAAGTATGTATATCGTCGCCTGGTACCCATATTACAAGCTTTGCTTAGTTTGGGGCTAGGATGATCTGCGTGACACTGTCCCTAGATATTATTATTACCAAACAATAACTCATGCCTCTAATAAACTAGAATAGACATAAGCTAGGAACAATGATTCACACAAATCACCGGGCAAAGTACTAAACTTACGTAATCACCCGTCTTAGTTACACAAAAACGTAACATTGGTGATGACTTACAGTATTAAAGAGCATGACATGACAACATTTGGTAAACCAGTGAAACACAAAGTCACTGGTTAAAATCAAAAGACGCTCTCGTTGGCGGCAAATCTTTGAATCTAGGGGTGTCACGCCCCAGTAACTATAACAAAACTGTGTGACAAGGCGGAAAAGATGATTTTGACTCCAGCCTTTGTTTGTACAGACGCTAGCACACCAAGCTACCCCAATCTGCCAAATTTACCCAATTGAAAGGGAATCTTATGCTAATATGATAAAGTTGAAAAGCTATAAAAGGAATTTGACAGATTGGGGTAGGGAGCGTTCAAGTATTACGTAACGCAATTTGGGGGGGCGGGGGGGTCTCGTAAAACGTTACGATGCGTTACAGGGGCGGGAGGGGGTCTTTCTTACAACACGTTACGTAACATTATTTCTTTTTTTATATAAAAAATTAGGGAATTAAACTCCCAAATTGGCAACCCTTCTCGTTTACGTTTTACGGGGAATCCCTCGATTGTATTAGTCTGGTCGTCATTTTTAATTTGTTCTCGCATGTTCGCAAAACTTTCCGTTTATATTTCACGGGGAATCCCTTAGATTGTATTGGACGTCATTGAAATTTGTTTTTGTTCTCAGTATTTGTTAGTGTTAATGCAGAAGACTATTGCGGTAGTCGGTGTTATTAAAACAACCTGGACGCCCTGTTTATAGCGACTAATGCTCCTGGGCGGAGCGCATATAACCGAGTTGAGCGTCGCATGGCTCCCCTCAGCAAAAGGACTGGCAGGCGTCATTCTGCCTCATGAACATTTTGGATCTCATCTCGACGACAAAGGAATGACTATGGATGATGATTTGGAAAAACGCAATTTTCAGCACGCTGGGGAAACACTTGCAGAAGTGTGGAGAGAAATGAAAATTTATGATTACGACGTTTCGGCGGAGTATAGACAGCCCGAAGATAGCATGCAAGATCCAGCAGAACCAAATCTCGCGTGGTATAGCGTTCACGTCCGTGAATCTCAATATTTAAGTGCATTGAAATCTGTGTTTACGGATACTTTCATGCCGCCACCTTGCCCAATACTTCAAACCCCAAGCAAGCTCGCAGTACCCAGTTTGCTAAACAAAGGAAAATGCAAGTTTTCGCCACTTCTTGTGAGGTTGTCCGTTGATCTGTCACCTTCTCTAGAAGGATTTAAGCAGATGCCTTACGATTTCTTTTGTCCATCTGTACAATCCGACCTAAAGAAAAAAGTATGTCTAACCTGTGGGATCTATTTCACATCTCACAGGAGTGTTCAAATGCACTGTCGTTACGTGCATGGCAAGACTGTCCAAGACCATTGTGAAACTAGAGTACGGCGACAGCGCCTTGCTGCCAAAAGGGCGAACGAGCTTCTCTGCATTGTGCGTCATTATGAAACATCGTCTGAGGATGCTGACTGGCTCGACGAAGACGAAGTTGATGCAAGTGGCTTAACAATTCCAGAACCGTTTTCGTCTGCACTCCAGATACCAGTGATGAAAGAATCTGAGTGGCTAGTAAACCCGTGGACAGAGGAGCAGTAATTTCAATCGAATTGTTTTTATAGGCCTACTTAAATACTTAGTTTAATAGTTGATTATTTTTTAATTTTGTTAAGAATACGATTTTATTTCGAGTAAAATGCTTAATTTCAGTTGGGTTTCGGCAGTGAACGCAAATAAACATGGAAGCATTACTTCAAGGAAACTAAGCGCAAATTTTGACCCAATATCCCAATCAAACTGACATAACGGAATACCGTCTCTGATTGGCCAAAATATTACCGCTCAGATACACCTTTTAAAAGTAGACTTTATGACGTCATGTTCGGGTCTAAATTACCATCTTCATGACATTCGCCGAGGGATGTTTTATGTTATAAAGTGCAACGAAAATAATTCACCGTGACATTGATATTATTAAAATAATAAAGAATTATGATAAAATATACAGTATCTTGAACTTTACGGCAAGAGTTTTTCTAAGGTCTTTAAATAGAGCAGTATTTGGCGAGTAATGGGTTTATTTACTATGATACTAGGTAAATAAAACAAATTTGTGACCAATTATTCACTAATTATTATTTACAATGTCCGTAGGTATACATAACACTTAAGTACAACTTTTTAGGGCCCCCTTCACTTCTTTATTCATCCGTCCGACTGTCTGTCAATACCCTTTATCTTGAAAACGCGTGGACGAATCGACTTGAAATTATAGGTGATCTAGATATGCAGGGTTACTTGTAAAATACCAACAACCTCGCAGGACTAGGAAGCTAACACCATAAGCAACAACTTACTCTACGGGCATCGCAAAGATTACGCAAGCCGCCTGGTTACATATTATTTACGATGCACGTAGAGTTATATACATTCAAGTGGTAAATTAATTAATATAGCCTTTTGACAAAAAAACAAATACAAATTATCAAAAGTTGTAAAATAAATGTTGTTGCTTATGGTTTTAGCTATCTAGTCCTGTGAGGTAATTGGTGCTTTACAAGTTACCCTGTAAATATATAAATAAAATTGAATTGAATTCATTTCCAAAGGAACCGTTATTGTCCATAGTTCTCTTCGCTTTAGATCGAGTGGAAATTTGAAGAAACCAAGCTGTTTTAATACCACCATTACCATTCTTTGTGCATACCCTAAAGATGCTCAGTATTTTATCTAAGATTAAAATAATTGTAATAAATAAAAAAAAATCGTCATAATTTTTGTGTAGATAAATAAATTGATTCGTTTGCAAAACAACATCACCATATATTTTGTGTCAATTTGATTGACTTCATATTTAATAAAATTAAAATATATAGCGATGTACTTACTCGTAATCTAACTCTAACTACTATCTACTCGTAACTAATTCCAACACTCTTGTTATGTAAATGAGATTTATTGATACACCACTTCACTGCACAGGAAGGCATTTTTGGAAATTAAACACGCTGAAATTAACAACTGACAGACTACCGCCATTGATGCCTGTAGTGCGCAAACTCGGTCCCACTCGGTCCGCGGCACAATTTTTAAGCCCCGCCTACCGCGGCACAATCTGCCATGGGTCATTTTCGCGAGCTAGGAATGCTTCCATGTTTATTTGCGTTCACTGGGTTTCGGTTTATAATTGCATTGCCAAAGGTTAAAATAAATGTTATTTTATTTG
Organism: Pseudoips prasinana; assembly: GCA_951640165.1. Taxonomy (NCBI): domain Eukaryota; kingdom Metazoa; phylum Arthropoda; class Insecta; order Lepidoptera; family Nolidae; genus Pseudoips; species Pseudoips prasinana. The sequence continues at coordinate 8,926,083 of OX621236.1, forward strand.
AAGACTTTATAAGTACAAAAAGCTAAAATACTTAGGAGAAAGAGGAGAAAAACAATTGTGTGTAAGGCCAAAACTTTATAAAAAAATAAACAAAATACGCAGGTGTTGCGAATTAAAAATCTCTTGTTTTATTATAAGGCAATTAAAACTATACCAAGAATAAAAACATAACTTTTTGCGACTTCAGGGTAAAAATGATCACTTGAGTGTTACGTAACGTTTAGAGAGGGGGGGGGGGGGTACAGAAAAACGTTACGGAGCGTTACAGTGGAGGGAGGGGGGGTCAAAAATCTTCAAAAATTGCGTTACGTAATACTTGAACGCTCCCGTAGCTGGATGTGCTTGTTAACGTGTAATTGTTATTTGTCAAGTTATATTTGCGGGGTTAGATAGATAGATAGATACACTTTATTGCACACACTATAAAAATGTTTTACAAAAAAAAACTTAATATTTAAATAATGTACAATTGGTATTATCGCATAATAGCGATTTCTTCCAGACAACCGTAGGATGGACTAGCATAATTGAAAATGACAGGCAGCTGATAGTGTAGCGTCGTCAGTTCTGAGTGTAGTGTCCTAACCTAATAATAAATATTCTACATAGATTAATGTACTTACATACATTCATATTCATACATAAACAAATATAATAAACTAATAGTTATTATTTCACTTTTTGGTTACAATTACAACAGTCTAAGTTATTTAATGGATGTTTTAAGACAAGTCGCGGCGTACTTTATAAACTTAATTGACGGACACAAAGTACATTCAGACTCTGAACAACTATTTATGGGTCATACAAATAATGATCTAGTATGGGAATCGAACCCGAGACACGAAGTGGCGAGGTGACTTCCTTAACCATTACGCCACTAGTACAGTCGATTTTTATAATAAGTTTGATATATTATTATTTTATTATAATAAGATTATTACAATTTTGAACGAAGTTATGATTTTAATAATTGAATGTTAAAGTATTTCAGAAAGTTTAAGACGAAGTCGAATAAATCAGAAAATCGTAATTAAACAAAGATATTATTCGTCAAGCAAATTATCAGACCTATTCTAGACAAAAGATTGTAATGATAAAAAATAATTAATACTACGTTTACAGTTACAATGCTTCCCAATATTTCACCGGACCATGATATTCCTACTCTAAAAAATACTTAAATAAAATACCGAATTCATATTTGCTCCAAAATCTACTACTTCTGTAAATACAAATTCAAGACGCTACTCATATTATACAGCGTCACATTTGGTATATAGTGACTAATAATTTAGTATATAATACTAACAGACGGCCGTCTGTATAAAGTTATCCCAACAGAGGGAGTTTCGCTTAATCGCCCACGCTGACCTGATAAAATTTTCATTACCGCCCCTACAAAAGAATGCTATTGCTATCTCATCCCCATCTAAAAATAAAGAGCCGAGAATAAAAGGGTTAATAATTACCCTTAAATTAGGGAAAGTGCGGGAAAATTAGGGTTATGTTTGGGGTTTCGCTGCGTTGGTGTAATTTTTACATCTTGCTCGTCTGCCTTTTGGTAGACTGTTCTTGGTTAAATTGGGTTAATTTTTGTTTAGATATAATACCCTTTAATATACTTCGGGCCATCGAGAAGCTTTGCTTTTCGTAGGAAAAATACAGATTCACCAAATTGTGAACACTGTGGAAAACGGGTGACATGCTTACCATATATTGAGAGAATGTGTTCGTAATGGTTGTAGGCGGGAGGAGATGATAAGGTTTAAAATACATTTTAGAAATGGCGGTGCATTTCATAGCATTTTAGCTATACTCGTATGCATATTACTTACTTACTTCTCCTAGTGTCGGAGTTGTTCAAGCCGGCCAGTAGGGCTCCGACATGGCTTCACGACTGTTCTCTAATGACTTCAAACGCGACCTTAACGTGCCCTCCGAAGCACAGAGACGCTCAGTACACTAAACTACTTCTACTTCTGCGGTCACCCATCTATGGACCGACCGCGAGCCTAGTTACTTAACCTCGCTGATCACTTACAGACCGGTGCGATGTGACTCTAGCTACGAGTGCCTCAAGCAGCTAATATGTTATATTCCTTTAAAATTAAATGAGCCGTTTTCATACTCGTTGGGTTACCCATTGGCTTTGTATAATGTTCTTTTAGAGTCAGCTTAGTATAAAGTTCAATGTAATTGACATCGTAAAATCCTGTAAAATAAATAAAGATACTACGGTACGGTCAGAGACAAGAAGCAGTTTAATATATACATCATTGATTAACTAAGACAAGTTAAGAAACCCGAGTCGTTCAGACAAACTCTTCAATTATTTCGGAATCACCGTCAATTCAATTAGGACTGATTATCCCAAGTTGTATGTGCCAATCACAAAAGTTAGAAACAAGAGCACTTAAGATTGTAGCGCTAAAGGCAGACTACTAACAAATATATTCGGAGATGTCGAAAATAAACATTCTGTTAAGATAAAGATGGCACTTATGATTTAGTATTTGATTGAAATATGATGTTACAGATAAGGTTCGAACTTAATGGCTCTACTTTGTTTAGATAGAGCTTGAGATGACAAACATATCTTTATAAATTTTCCTTTGGAGTCAATGAACCGTCTGTAGACGATAAGTTAGAGTTGTTAAAAAGCAAGGTTATGGACCTTGTTATAAAATACTACTGAAACTAGAATTTTCCTCCCACAAATAAAATTACTGAAATGATGTGACACGAAAACTTAAGAGATAGTCCAAACAAGATAGAATAGATAGAGTGAAATCATCTTGAGGCGCGTTGAGCACTTTTTGTTTGAATAAAACTTTTTAGTAATACAGCTTAATAAGCGTTGTAGTAATATAGCGTAATTAGCTTTGTAGTAATATAGCTTGTATATCCGAATAAAACATAGGCTATAATTTACTAACGGGGTGTAACCGCGGGGGCACGAAACGAAAATCAAAATCGAAATAAAAAAAAAAACGGAATTCATCGTAAACATTGTATATAACGTAAGTCCTTTACATATGTTACACTATATTTGTCCAAAGAGGTATATCTGAAATTCCTAACGATGCACTTGCGATTTTGAAAGACTGTACTAGAGCTATCTTATGTCAAGTTTGTCCAAAATAGTAAAATCTCACGCATGACTGATAACTAGTTACAACATTTCACCAACATGCATCTCTATCTTTAACTATTCTACATTTGCTGTGCCCGACAGGATCCATAATGATGCCATGTATTATTAAAACACCTAATCGGCATTGTGGAATGCAAATAAAACATTGAGTATTGAGTATTTTTGCATTAAAAGAGGCCCTCTATATATTTTCAATATACTCCAGCGTAATGACAAATGAATGATAGCCTCCTTATAATCTGGTCTATCTCTTCACAAAAGTATAACAAATGACAAATGAAATCTGGTGACAATAAACATTGTCACCAGATAATTTAGGAAGGATTAAATTCTTAAATCTGGTGCCCACTTCAGCTGTTCAGACTCACCTGTATCTGGAACATGGAGATGGAGTCGTCCAGCATCTGCACCCTGACGGCGAGCATCTTGCCGCCTTTCTTGGGCGTCGCTGGAGGCGTGCGGGAGCCACCGCCCGCGCCGTCCACCCCCGCCGGTGTGCTGGCGGAGTGGTGCATGCGGCCTGGAGAACACCATTATGTTTAGCAAAATACCATTGTCTCTGGCAACACCAGATGGGTTTTTTAGTCTTAGCTTTTGGCGCCAACGCGGAAAAAGACGCATCGGGGCATTGTTCCATTTTTAAAAACGGGTACATTCGAGTTTTTATGTGTAAAAAATATGGTGGATTTTTAGACATAACATCTTCGACAACATACACAAGTGGAGGAAAGTGCCACATTGCCGTGAATAACAATTTTCTGTGCTAAATCTAAAACTCCATATAAGCCTCTAATTAAGTCTCCACTGCTGTACTGGGAGGACAAGGAATATGTATGACTTGACTGTGACGGACTTTACTTGACATTGACTTAATTACGAATAATGAAATAAAAATATATTTTGCTAAAGAAGCCAGAGCCGTAAAACTGAAAAATCCTAGTCTTATATTATGTACAGCCTGAGCTCTGATTTAGCTCGAGATAAAAGTATTCTACTAAGAAGGGAGTTAAATGTATTTGGTGACAAACAACCAATGCACACATTGTGCTCACTCTTTGGTAATTCTCATGGCCAGTTGCACTGACCGTCTTTAAGTGATCGGTGAGATACGCGGTCAGTCCATAGATGGGTGACCTTTAGTAGTTTAATTTCTGACCGTCGCCATGCTTCAGAGGGCACGTTAGGCCGTTGGTACTATTTGTTGTCTTTTGAAAACAGTCGATAATTCATGTCAGTGGTCTACTGGGCGGTTTGACAACTCTGACACCAGGTAATCACTGCTCATACGATTATTATATAGAAAGTACGGACGTTTCTCAGCTGACAGGGTGAAGATGACACCCGATATGCTTTAATGATCCTAACTTATACACAACATGTAACTTAACTAACGCACATCCTGAAAATAGTTTGTTCAGAATCGTTTACCGAATCGATTTATATCATTTTTAAGTAGTTAGTAGTTTTAGGTAATTTTCTTTCCAAAATAATTAAAACTACGGAAATGATGACAATCATTTCCGTAGTTTTAATTATTTTTTAACTTTTTTACTAACCCTATACAGACAAAATAAATTGAAATAGACCGTAAGTCAAATAATAAGACTTTTAAAATTGCAGTTTTATATGTATTCATACAAATTCCATCATTCAATACCAAATACAGAAAAATAAACTTTATTCCAAGAAACTAATTTAGTAAATAACAATGCATATACATGTTAAATAAAAAATTCAGCGTAAGTATTATGATTACAACATAATATTCTAATTGGGGTGTCTGAGGGTGTGTGTTAATTACGTTACATATTGTATATTCACTAAATCGTTTGATGCGGCCTTTTGGTCTAGCGGTTAGTGAGCGTAATTGCTAAGCCAGAAGTCGTTCGGTTCCCACCCAGGACATTTCTGTGGAATGATTCAGGAATCTTTGTGTGATTTTGATTATTTGTTCAGTGGCTGTGTGTATTAATCTATAATATGTATGTATGTAGAAATATTTAAGTATAGCCAATGATAAACTCATTGGTCTGGTTGCCATGTCAAGAGCTCTGATTTAGCAATTCTGCTATCGCATAAAAAGTATTCAAGTTACCCGCTAGTTATAGCGGGTTAAGACACTGTCAGTGGCGGAAACTATGCTAGGTACAATTTGTGCTACGAACAAAGTTCTACGGAGATCGCAACCCCAGTACTGTTGAAGTAAAGAGTTTGTAATCTCATTTAGTTATTTTTTATATGAGTTTCGACAATGTGTCATTATATAAAAAATAATAAGAAACAAAAAATGTTCCTCTTTTCTTTGTCAAGCTGTTGATGTATTTTTCTGTGTAATATTATAAAATAATATAAATGTAAAAGATCACTCGTGTTTACATCTGAGTTAATATTGGTAGGGCCAATCAACCCTACCATCTAACAAGTACAAATACTCGTATTGACAAAAAGATGATACTCGTGATTTTCTTAGTACAATGCCGGACCGAAAGGCTTACACCCCTCGACGCCGGCTCGTCATGTCTATGTAAAAACATTGTTATCTAATTAACCATCGAATGACTGGATTTTGGACACAAAACTAATTAGATGATTTTGCATTTAATATGTGTGGATATTTAACATTAGTTTTAAGAGTCCATAACAAGACTGTCACTACTTCATTTACAGGGTTGTTTGATGCTTAGACACTTTTAACTACATTTAACTTAGCATTTAGCACTTAGTTAAATGTAGACAGGATTTTTGTACTCTTCTGATTTTTTGTTGAATTGTTAATCGGAATAACCTATACATAAGACAAATAGTATTCATATTAAGAGTCTCCAAAAATGGAGTGTTATTTTACATATTCGTTACCTTAACAATATTTTTATTTACAAGACTAAAGTCCAGTCACGTTCCATAGAGTTCTAAGTTTTCTTTTTTAGGAGTACTATGTCGTTGCGGATAAAGCATATTGTTTATTTCGTCTTGTCTTTGTAGGGGTGTACTTACGTACAGCACTTTGACCCTTCAGGATCTTTTGTGCTAACCCCAATTTCTTTTTATTCTATTCCTAGAGCCCTGAGTGCAGTCTGCACACAGTTCAGTACGCTTCTTAGGGGTAGATCCTTGTTATCTCCTGGTTCTGGGTATGTGAGCCCCATATTAGATAACCATGCTCATAGAGTCATAAAAATTCAAGCAGGAAATTAAATTAATACTTATTTATTGAAAATAAAATCTAACAAATTATCAAAAGTGATAGAACAAAAGTTGTTGCTTATGGTGTTAACTATTTAGTACTGCGAGGTTGTTGGTGTTTTAGAAGAAACCCAATCCCAAGTATCCCGGCACATTTCCCGGATATGCTGGTCAGTTTTGAATGTATGACTATCCACGCAATTTTAGTCTCAGAATCCTGGCTAAAACCATGTCTTCCGTCATCTTCCTATTCACTCCCGGGTTTTACACTAATACGCAATGACCGCTCGCCTGGCGGCGGTGGCGGTGTAGCTATATATCTGCGTAGTTACATACCATTCTCCATAATAAGCTCATCGCCACAACCACCGTCACCTAACGCAGGTGAGCATCTCTTCTTAGAAATCGAGTTAGGCAACACTAAACTCCTTCTTGGCGTTTATTATTGCCCCTCGTTGCGTGTTAATTACTTTTCTTCTTTTGAAAGGATTCTTGAGAACTTGACTCCGTCTTACGGTCACACAATCATTATGGGTGACTTCAACACGTGTCTCCTCAAAAACGATTCCCGAGCTTCGTCCATACGTTCTATCGTACACTCCTACAATATGGCCATTCTGCCCTTAAATGCCACTCACCACTTTCCTAATTCTAATCCATCTCTTTTAGATCTTATGTTTGTATCTTCGCGTGAACATGTCGCAAAGCATGGGCAGTGCTGTGCTGACGCCTTCTCTTGTCATGATTTAATTTTTTTATCTTATAAAATACGTCCTCCCAAGGCAAAGTCAAAAGTCCTTCTTCAGCGCAATTTTTCTGGCATGAGTCTCAGTGCTCTAAAGGAAGACGCTACTAACATAGACTGGGAACCTCTACTTTCTTCTACATCAATTGATTTCAAAGTAATTTTTTTAAATACCAAGATAGTCGAACTTTATGACTTGCATGCTCCAATACGTGCTATAAAGATTAAGCATTTACCGGCACCGTGGCTTAATGATAACATTAAGTCACTAATGCATAAAAAACTTCAAGCGAAAGCTAAGAAAAACTGCCGTCCATCTTCGTTAAACACACAAAAATACGTCTCCATTCGTAATTTTTGCAACAAGGTGTGTAGGAAAGCACAACGCCAATATGTTCATGAGTCTGTCGAAAACGGTGATCCAGCAAAAGTCTGGAAATTTCTAAGATCTATGGGGGTTGGGAAGACAAAAGAAAATCCCATACATAAAAATCTGGATATCGATTCCTTAAATCAGCATTTCTCGTCTTCATCCAAATGCAATAGGATAACCAAAGGCCAAACTCTTAATTATCTGTCGTCACTACCAACACCTCATTTCAGTCCTATGGTTTTTCATCAAATAACTACTTGTGACATTAAGAAGAGCATAATGTCAATTACATCGAAAGCCATTGGTTGTGATAACATTAGCTGTAATATGATCCTTCCTATCCTTGATGAAATCCTTCCCGTCCTCAGTCACATATATAATTTCTCCTTAACCAATGGGTGCTTTCCATCTCAATGGAAAGCAGCTTATATTATTCCGGTACCTAAGAAAACCAATCCTAAAGAATTCTCCGAATTCCGTCCTATATCTATCCTCCCCTTTCTTTCCAAAGTGTTGGAACGTTTAGTTTATAACCAACTAAATGTTTTCCTTTGTAAAAACCAGCTCCTAAATCCATTACAATCTGGTTTCCGACCCGGTCATAGTACAGCTACTGCTTTGATCAAAATAACAGACGACATTCGTCTTAGCATGGATGAGAGCAATGTCACGGTACTTTCCTTGCTAGACTTCAGTAATGCTTTTAACACCGTAGACTTTGACATCTTGCTTGGCATTATGCGCTCACTTAATGTATCTCCAATGGTTATTGACTGGTTTCATAATTACCTGTTAGGTCGCCGGCAGCGTGTTCGCGTAGAAGATGCTTTTTCTTCATGGTGCGATATGATTGCTGGCGTACCACAGGGAGGCGTGCTATCTCCATTACTTTTTGCTGTATTTATAAATACTATTTCCCAAAACCTCAATTCTTCCTACCACCTCTATGCTGATGATCTGCAGATTTATACACAAGCATCTTTGGAAATGATATCGTCTGCTATCAATGTCATACAGGATGATCTTGATAAGATTTGCGAATGGAGTACGTCTCATGGACTAGCGGTTAACCCGGCAAAGACGCAAGTTATTGTAATAGGTAGCTCCAGAATGCTAGCTAAAATAGATTGGTCTGGGCTACCTCAGGTAAAATTTAATAATAAAATCATTCCTTACAGTGACAAAGTAAAAAACCTAGGTATATACATTGACAAGACCTTATCATGGGATCCTCAGCTTCAGGAAGTCAGTCGTAAGTTATTTGCATCAGCAGGGTCTTTGCGACGAATCCGGAACTTCCTTCCCACTGCCACTAAAATTGCGCTAGCACAATCTCTTCTTTTACCCATCCTTGACTATGCAGATACCAGCTATCCTGATCTCACCGAAGCCCAACTTGAGCGCCTTCAAAATTTTTGCATAAGGTTTATATTTGGTCTGCGCAAATATGACCATGTTTCAGAATTTCGCACCAAGCTTAAGTGGCTTCCCATTCGCCTCCGCCGAGATACTCATATTTTAATTCTTCTATACAGTATATTGTTTAATCCTGCCACCCCACTTTATCTCAAAGAACGGTTCGAGTTCCTAAATGACACACATTTAAGATCCCTGAGGTCATCTGAAAATTTGCGACTCAAAATACCTAAGCATTCCTCTAACTTCTACGGACAATCATTTACAGTAGAAGCTGTGCGCCTTTGGAATGATTTGCCTGTAACGATAAGGCGAGCACAATCCCTTCACACTTTTAAAAAACTAGTGAAGGAGTACTACCTTTCACGATAAATAGATACTATCGCATAATAACAGTGTTACTGTCATCTCCTATCACTAATAGGATGTATGTATTTATATAAGTATTTTATTTGTTATATGTATGTTGTATGTAATATATATATATATATATCTCAACAAATTTCAATTACATATTAATATGTATATTATATATATATATATATATATGTGTAATACCTACGAGCTGTAGGCATTACTTCAAGATAATGTTTCACAATTTTCTCTCTTAATTTACTAGACTAGTCTATTTCTATTTACTATTTCTTTCTTAAGTTGCTACACCCCTATCACTCATTTAATTATTCTTCTTGCTGATCTTGTCCATCCTAAGGTTGTCTGGAAGAGATCGCAGTTAGCGATAAGACCGCCCATTGTACTAGATTTATTACAACTTTATACTTTATATGTAAATCTTGGTGTACAATAAAGAGTATTTGTATTGTATTGTATTGTATTGTATATATGTAGAAACAATAAAGTAAATAAGTATTTACATATATCCATTGTCTTGTATCTATCTATTGTACAGACAGACGCCAGCACATCCAGCTACCCCAATCTGTCAAATTTCTTTTATAGATTTTCAACGTTATCACTTAAGCAGAAGGTTCACTTTCAATTGGGGAAATTTGACAGATTGGGGTAGCTTGATGTGCTGGCGTCTGTACTATAGATAGATACAAGACAATGGATATAAAGACTTATTGACTTTATTGTCTGTACATATATATTGGGCTTCTTCTTAAACACCAACAACCTCGCAGTAGTAGATAGTTAACACCATAATCACCAACTTGTATTCTACCACTTTTAATCATTTGTTAGATTTTATTTTCGTACAAGCTATACTTAGTTTGGGTTAGATGGCTCAATGTGTTATGTCGTGGATATTTATTATTATTATATTTTATGCATTTAATAAATTTCTTGAATAAATGAGAGAACATTATATTTGGAGAACGGTTCAACGTATCAAAACAGCTAACTATGCAAAAGGCCTATACTTGACGACGGAGGAGATGGCGACTGGCCAGCAACTTGTGCTTAGTTTACGAGGCGGCGCGTGGCATGTTCTAAGTCTTGGTGAAATATTGTTATGGTCGGTTTAAAGCACACTCCGTCATTTTGCTAGAGATAAAACAAATTGGACTATTCAACAAAACCGAACAAGCTTAGGTACGACTTAACTATCTACCTGACCAGGTTTGACCAGCATATACCAGACCTCTTTGGATTTAGGAAACTATGCGTTATTTACTCTCATTCTAAATTACAAGTTTTTAAGTAAAAGACAAAGTCCACACTAGGCAATTTAATCCCTGTCTCATTGACGGACACAAAGTTCATCCAGACTCAGAATACTAATTTATGTGGTCACACATAGTTGCCCTGCGCGGGAATCGGACCCGGAACACGAAGCGACGATGCAACTGTCTTAACCGCTGCGCCACACATTCAAATTCTCTCATCCCAAATACATCCCACATCATCCCCGCCAAGAACTATAAAAGCTAATATCTAAAAACTTTATCAGAAATTTTAACTATTATTTGATTTCTGCACTATATATGTGTGTCTAATTTTTTATTAAGTTTGGTGTCTTTATAATTAAATTCCTATCCGATACCCTATAAGTAGTACAAAACGGCTACAAGTAGATGTTCAATACTAATTATCGTATATTGCGTCAAAATAGTGTGGAAGTAAGTATCTACCACCTAACTGCGGTCGCAAATTCGCATGCCAAGCGCGGTGACTACGGTCAACCGCTCCAAATGGCAACATTATTGAAACCTTATATGTATGTCCAGCCGTGGACGAAATCAGGCTGATAAAGTGATGTGAAGTGAAGTGTTTGAGGATTAAGTGTAACAAATATTAGCTTATGATACTGCCCGCTAATATCCATGATCATTCATAAACCCAAATCTGTCGTCCGCTTTTGATCTACCTTTGCCGTTGACTGTACATAGTCGTTCGGGTCATTTACACCGTCACATACTTATTTTAAACTTACTGTGCCACGCGGTTTTACCCGCATTAAACTTTTATGTGTTAATCTAGTGTGTCGGCTAACTCCATACCAAATTTAATTAAAATCGCACCAGACGTTTAGACGTGAAGAAATAACAAACATACACCCTCACAAACTTTCGCCTTTATAATATTATATGTATATTACGAATACAGGCCGAAAATATGTGGATTGATTTTCTACTATCACGCCATCTCTATTGATTTCGAAAATGGAGTGGGAGCTAAAAATAAAGACAGTTTCCTCAATTCTATGCAATACCAGCTAAACTATTTTTAATATCATTGCATTTAATACAAACATTACTCTTATTAGAAGGACAGGGCATGTTTAATAAATAAGTAAATAAATATCTTGGCACGTCTAACACGCTACCATTTAATCCCAATCTAGGCAGAACCTTTATTGCAAAATATTTCTACATATGTACATATTATAGACTAGCTGTGCCCGCGACTTCGTTCGCGTGGATGTCGGAACTTGACAATGTATTTTTTAGCGTAAAGCGCTATGGGAGGATACCGATACAATTTTTTTTATTTTATTTAGTACTTCTTTATTTTGCCTGTGGAACCATCTGGAGCGTACACAAAAACGTTATTGGGGTTGTTTACGCGTGAAAGACCTACGTTTAGTTGACCATGGGAAAAGCATCCAATACTTAAGTCCACCCCCGCAACGGATAATGTCTGGCCCTGAGCTTTATTAATCGGCATGGCATAACAGAGACTGACTGGGAATTGCACTGGTTTGAAAGAGAAAGGAAAGTTTTTAGGAATTATAGGTATCATTGGAATAAAAACAATATCACCGGCGCCTCAACCTGTTAATATTTCAGCTTCGATAATCTTTTGCTGCAGATTTGTGACTTTGAGCCGAGTGCCGTTACAAAGTTTGGGAGGACATCAATTTCTGAGGAGAATTATTGGTACACGGATTTTTAAAACTATTTTGTGGGCTGGAAGTCCGGGTGTGCTGAGGGAATCCAAAAATTCTACCAGGTAGTGCGTGGCGTCATCTTCTTCCATAACTGTATTTATTGAGCTATATTCTTTACTATTCCCGGACGCATGTCTATATTTTGAAATTAATTGCCGCAGCTTGGTCATTGCGGGGAGTCAAAATAGCTTGCTGACATAGCCAAGAACCAGCTTGATTTCCCATGTTTGTGGTTTGTGGTCTCCGTACACAGAAGAAATTAGCTCCTGCTGTGATGTAACGTAAGAGCAGAGATTGCCAACCAAAATAACTTCCATCTTCTTGTACGGGGTATGTGCCAACGCCTATTTTTTACAATAAATTGGCAAACTCCTGTGCATTTTCGCAGCCTCTGACTGATCGGGCTCCCTCCTATACTTATAACTATCTCTTGAATAGCCAATAAGGACCTGTTGTGACAAATTTCACGTACCCTGTCAGGAATTTCTCCATCAGTATTTAGTTGTACATGTCTCATAAAATCTTCAGCAAACTTGTCATGGTACTTTTGCCATAACTGGTTAGCACCCGATAACGCACAAAACGTCAATAAGATGGCAAACAAATGTCGCAAGCGATGTGGACTATCGCTCACGCATGCTTCCGCTAGAGCGTCATCCCAATGCTGACCTCCATCTAATAAATGGCGTGCTCGGCAAGCGGCCTGGTATGTTGGATGTTCAATATCATCAACTTTATGGCGCTCAGCAAAAGACGTAGGTCCTCGCACTACATGGACCAGACTGTGGGATGAACTCACACGTGAGCACGCCACGTGAACCTGCCCGCCTTCCTTAAGTCAATTCCAGCTAACTTGAGAGTTGGACTTTGCGATTTGTTGATGGTTATCGCGATACACACTTCTATAGGGAACTACAGTATTTTAAACTGAAAAGGCATATCATTTGGCACTAACGGAATACGTGACACGAACACTGTTTCTCCCTGGGCGGATCCAGGCATAATAGTAGCCTCTATAACACGATTCAAAGTTTTGACTTGAATCCTAGTGCCGTTGCAAAGTTTAGGTGGATTCAAATTCCTCAGAACCATTATAGATATACCCACACGCAACATACATCCCCTATTATACGCCCTTAGAGGTGGAAATTCATAAATCCTGAAATACATATTTTTATTTTTAACGGAAACGCCAAATACCAATTATTAAATAATAATTTCATGCTTTACACTTAACAAAATTACACACTTTTCATACAAACTTACATCCCCTGTTTTACGCCCTGGGGCCCTGGGTGGCATTTCCAAAAATTCTAAAATTTTTATTTTTAGCTGAACTACTAAATGTAAGTTTCAATGCCTTTAACTTCAAAAATGACGGACTTTCATACAATCTTTCATTCTCTATTTTACCCCCTTAGGGTTAGTATTTCCAAAAACCCTTCCTTAGTGAATGCATACGTCATAAAAAGTACCTACCGGCAAAATTTCAAGTCTCTAACCCCAGCCGTTCAGGCTGTGCGTTGATATGTCAGTCAGTCAGTTTGTTCATATATTTGTGCTGAGAAAATTATGAGAGACAGGGTTTATTTACTACATTCAAATACATTCAATCGGACAGGCTCAATAAAATTCGAATCGTCTGTACATTCGCGTTACAAACGAACCGACAGCTCAAACTTTCGATCGACTGACATTATAATTTAAAATTAAATTATAACAAATCCAACCTTGTACATAATTCAATTTGCCCAAAGAAAACAGAATATTTTAATAACCAATTTTGGACAAATACATACTTCTAGCCAACCAAGACTTTATTTCGAAACAATTCGGAACATTCAAAGCCCTAAACTTAACACATAAAAATCAAATATTGAAATAAAATCAACTATCAACCTAGTTCATTCAGAAAAGAGATGTCATAATATGCACAATGACATTTATCGGACAGTTAGGTAGTTCAACTATAAACATTAGTTCATCTCGAAGTAACGAAATGTGTGTTATTTTTCTTCATGATTACTTTAAAATCTAATATCTTTTGATAGACTGAACCGATTGCAATAAAACAAAAACTAAATGTTATCTCAAGTTACGCTCAATCGTTGTGTACAAAAGTTTTCTACATTGCTTTCGTATATTTTACGTGATACCCGAACATATAAACAGACAAAAAGACAAAAATTCTAAAAATGCTGGAAATGGGTTCTATTGGTTGTTCTTTAATACCCTGGCTATTCTTTTTGGATTTTCTTTTGATGTACAAAAATTATTTTTCTACAGATTTATTATATGTATAGATAGAAGATAAATTTCACCCTGACAAGAAATAATCGTGCTAATCGTACAAAGATTCCTGAACCATTCCACAGAAATGGCGTGGTGGGAATTGAACCCACGAACTCTGGCTTAGCATTCACGGTCACTAACCGCTACACCAACAGGCCAGTCATTTAGATGTTTCTATTTATTTGGGCGCATAATACCGAGGTAAAATAACACGTAGGGTCATTCGAGCAATAATATGCCTGGTATGCATAGTTGGTGTACGTATTATCACATAATATAACTCGTATGAAATAGAACAATCGAAATACTAAATGTGCTTATTTAGTATTTCGATTGTTCTATGTATGCCCTGTTCTTTTCATACGAGTTATATTTGAGTGAGAAGAAATAATATTTAAATCAGTTTAGTAGTGTAAACAACAGAATCGCCAACAGTGTCGCGATAATTGCGCGATACATTGAAGAATAAACTTTTGAAAGATTTTATAGTGACGCAGAGGTTTGTTCATCGTACCATCAAATGATATAGTGAAGATATAGAAGTTAGGATAGCATCGTCATTAAAGCACAATGGGTGTCATCATAATCATCCTGACAGCTGAGAGAAGCTCACTGCTGGACAGAGACCAACAGCAGAGGCGTAATTAGTACCCTAAAAAGATATTTCCTTTTTTGTTAATGACAACGCCCGCAACCGTAAAATAACAGAGACAATAATAATAATATTCTGGGACATTATTCACTCTCTCATTACTCACAGCCATCTGATCCTAAACTAAGCAGAGCTTGTACTATGGAAACCAGTTACTGATATACTACTTTTCTTTTGCTATTACATACTTATATAGATAAGACACATAGACTCAGGACAAACAGACATGTTCATGCACACAAATAACTGTCCTGGGTGGAAATCGAAACCACGATTTGCGGCGTGAAAAGCAAGTATTTACCATCCACGCCCATAGGCCCGTCAAAATACACTAAAGAGTTTATCTACAGACAAAATTATACCAATTGTTCTATGTTTGTTTTTAATAAGTTAAGTTTACAACATACCCAAACTGTGATAAGTAGAAAATAACAATGTCTTCAGGCTGTCGATTATCTAAGAAACCATAAATTATCATAATTTATTGGTAGTTCACAATCAACATTCGAAACTATGTTGATGAAATATTTAAGTGACTTGTAGTTTATTATCAGTATCAGTCACCTAATTGAAAATCAGATAATTTAATATGAGCATGCTATCCGCTTATCACAAAGTCAACAGTTAGGTAATGTAAAACGGGCTAAGTGAGATTTGCACCTGCATATAGACGGAACCCTTCATATTATGAATATTATGGTTCGATACCATCGTACTGTATTGGAAATTACGTTCATTTTGTGAAGAAAAGAAGGAGATTATCAATTCAACTGTATTTTACTTAATTTTTATGTATGTTATGCGAATGTCCATTAGTTTGTGAACCAATTTTTTATATTAATAATTAGGTTCCGTATAAAAAAATATGTAAGTATAATAATATTGTAGAATGTTAAATACATAGGTTGATGTCAAAATGTTAAAAGTCCGTCCTAAGTTTTATTTAAATTAAACAGTAATTATTAAATTTTAGTTTTATAGCATTATTCGCAATGCAAAGCGTAAATCTAATCTCAAAAATTAATTAATATTAAATAATATTTTATTTTTTATTATTTGTTTTTGAAGCGGCATATTACGTTCTGTGAATATTTTGTTTAGGTCTACTACCTATTACAGTTCCATGATATACAGCTCGCCTGCATACAATTGGGCGGACGGACGGGCAGCTGTTCCGTTAGTATCCTTTCGGTACGGTACTCAAAAGTGTCTACAGAATGATAATCTTTGTGATATGATAACACTTATATGTCTACTATGTAATATAAACTCAGTAAGACACTCAACAAGCATAATCTACTTACGAAGCTGTTCAACTAGTAGAAAAAATAATTTGCAAATAATGGATAAAAAAGGCACTTCGACAAAAAACAAACAGTTTCCCGATCCTTATGATTTCCATTCTCTATGGGCTAAACATTAACTGAATCCAATATTTTCTGTAGGCTTCTGCTAAAATTTAGTTTACAAGTACATTTTTGCAGACGCATAGTTGATGATTGCTGAGCAAAGTACTTAGTTAAAAACATACAGAACTTAAGACTGGCGAAAAGCTCATCAAATATACCGATAGTTGACGAGCATAAATAATATCTATAATTTAGGGATATGTGATGGATTTATTTTAGATGAATGATTCGATCGCCGGTGAATGTTTTGAGCTCGACTAGCGGGGGACTGGCATGCCTTCAGTGTTTTTCCGTAATTCTACTATTTATTCATATTGAAAGATTGATACTTTTGAGTGTCACCCACAATTTTAAATGTTTTATTCATGACATGGACGTACACACGGCGACATTTCAAGCTATACATTTCCAATATAAGCTGACGTCTCACTCTATGGCAATCCTACACAACGCGCGGGATCAGCTTATACTGGAAAGTATAGTTTGATATGTAGCCGTATTTCGCGTGGAAAAATAAAGAAAAGGTTTAGTATTTCACATACAAAAATAAAACCTTTTAGTTCGGCTCCAGGCAACAGAGCCCGATTGATATAAATATGTAAGTTTGATCAGCGTCTTTATCGAACTTACACATTCATATTTGTTGCATGGATTGGGTTCTCTAAAATTAGAATAGGGATTTTAGCGGAAAATATCCATCAAGCCAGGGCTAAGGACTTAGTTTAAAATTGCCTTCACTATTGTCCATGGACTCTGCTCATAATTCCATGAATACACAACGTCCCTATTCTTTTTCATAATCTATATATATAAAAATCAATGCCACTTTTCGTTGTAATGTTATAACTCAACAACGCCTTTACCGATTTGGCTAATTTTGGTCTTGAATTATTCGTGGAAGTCCAGGGAAGGTTTGTACGTAGAGAAAATTTAAAAAAAGTCGGGAAAAAGTGTAAAGTCAACATCTTTCTATACTCCCATATACAAACAATTTGTACTAATACTTAAAAGCGTAGCGAAGCACGTACCGGGCCGCTAGTATTTTATAGAGAAAATGAGGCTATACAGTGGAAGAGCAAAAAGTGGAGTTGACTATCACATTTGTTTTTCTGCCCTAGAAGGCGTATTTATAAAAATAGAGAAATACAAGGAAGAAGATAATATATATATAATAAAAAAAACAAAAGGAATCATTGGAGAGATCATATTTTGTATAGAAAGCATCGCTCGCTACACATTACCGAATATGTAGCGCCGCCGTGCAGCCAAACTTTATAAAAAATATGATTATGGTTCAATAAGCAGGCTTGTAAGGCCCCATATAAATTTTACTACATCGACTAATATCTTCAGAATTCAGGCGTCATTGATATAGACGCTTTTCTTAAAATGATCTAATAGATGGTCGCTACCATGAGTAAACTATAATCACATAAATTACGTACCTTTTAAATGAATTTGCATAAATAATAACAAAACAAAGACTTTAAAATCATCTGATAAGTATGCAACTATCTCAGCTATACACTTAATTATAACATTTGAAGAGGGTGCCAATAATTACGTATTTTCTTTTCCAGTTTTGTTGACAACTACTTAAGGATCTTTATAACTTTTAGTTAGTTTTTTTTCACAATACTTATCATCCATGAAAGCCATGTAAACCGCAAAGAGTTACTTATTGTAGGTAATTTATTACGTACACTTAATGTGTACATAACTCCTTACGGTGCAATCGTGCAATCAAATTATCGCTACGGGTAATAAATTGGCTAGAAAAGTTTTTACACCATTTCCTACGCAATTGGCAAGGGAAAGCCCCTAAATGTACTCTGTCTGTCTGTTAAAATGATTTAATGGGTTATACACACTTCAGCGCATTCACATTTTATCATGAATTCGCAATGCGTCACGATTGTACTTAGGAAAATTCGCATTCTGACCCATCCGCATCAGTGCTAAGTGTGTGAATTTCTAATCAGAAACAAAACACGGTACCATTTTTTGCCCGACCCAGGAATAAAACCCGAGACCTCTCGACCTAATATAAAAATAATAAAACAATATATTTATCTATCATCATACTCACAGTATGAAAATCTTAAACCATAGAAAGAGAAAAGAAATAGAAAGAGATATACATTTTAATAATCGAAAGTCAATGAAACACTTACGAAAATTTTATACTTATTGATAAAAGATAATTTAATAATAATGTCTACAAATATATATTGGAAGCCATGATTGATGATTCTGAGATATTGTTAAGTAAAGCAAAATGCAAATATGACTCTTTTAAGTAAGTATTTATTTAACAACCATTTGAATTTCAGAATCCAGGATGGTATGGATACTCACTCTGACAAGTAAAGAAATAAAATAAATAAACATTTATTCACTATACATTAAATTCTTCAACGAAAAATAAAATAAATGATACATCTGCCAAGCTGCAAAACAGTTTGTTGGCAGAATATGTAGCTCTCCTTTTTACATTTGTTAAATAACTTATTACAATTTTTTTGTAATATAAGGAAAATATAAACAAAACCTAAATAAGAAAAAACACTACTATCCAGAACAATGTATCTATCACTGTGTCACCACAACTATAAAAGAAAATTACATATTCTTAACATTCCCTCTAAAATATGAATAACTAATTAAGAATACATAACATGTTTATGATGATTGATGGAGCACTTTAAAAACAATAAGAATGTATAGAGTACAGAGACTTAGGTAATCAAGTACCTGATCAGCTGGTAAACGAGATAATCGCTTATTTCTATATGAAGTAATTTTCATGATAAATGATTTGAATTTAATAAATAAGATAAAATTAAAAAATGCCCCTTACAATAAGTTCCAGAGTGATGTGTGTGGTGTAAAATTATGGTGACCCATACAGGTTTTTCCAAATGTAACTCAGGCACCAGTCTCTCACAAAACTGGTGGCATTTCTAACTGCTAAAATGTACAATGCTAAATGTCATATTATTTTAAGCAAATTTAAACTCCTTTTGTAAATTGTGATGAGAGGAAAAATGCATATTCTATTCTAAAAAGGAACATAGCCTACTTAAGCAGCATAATATCATTCTTGATTGTGCTAATTTAGTTCTGCCATGATGTGACAAATTGGGTTGCCAAAGAGACAAATAACTAACTTAAGAAGTCAGGACTGCCACAATCTCAGTACTTAACAATGATGGGTGCTATGTAATAGATTGACATACATACATAGACTCACATCTATTTCCCAGAGGGGTAGGCAGAGTCAAAGGATTTCCATTTGTCACAATCTTTAAACACCTCTTTTGCCTCATTTACTGTGATTATATTCTTTATACATACTCTCCGGTTTAGGGGATTTCTGACCTGGCCTTTCTTTTGAATGTCTCCGATTCAGTCAGAGAATGTTCTACAAGGTCTTCCCCTTCCGGTTTTCTATTCACACAGGCCAGGTATACTTCTTTTGTCAATCTTCTTTCAATCAACCTTTCTAAATGCCCAAACCATCTCAGCATACATATTTCTATTGTTGTGACTACATCCTCTTCCACATCACAACACTCTCTTACGTCAGTATTTCATATTCTGTCCCTCACAAGTCCTCCACGCCACACATTTCCACTCCATTTATTCTACTTGCAGATAGATTGAAATTACCTACTTACTAATATTAAAGACTAGCTGGCATTTGCAGCTTTGCTAGTATGGTAACCCAATCAACCTGTATTATTGGTATTCTATGGATTACAATTTAACTAAACCCAATAGACAATGGTTGGTTTGAAAATGGGCCAGTGAAGTCATAATAAACAATCAGATTCACTTTTAGTAACACAATTTGAGCATAGATTCTTCTATCCTAAGTGAGCTTTTTCAATTTTCTGATCAGAAAAAGCTCTGCTGTTGCAAAAACAGGACTTTTGTTATGATAGCATTTAGACACATATATATATTGGCCGAGTTGAAATTCATTCTCCTTTTTATAAGTTTATATTTATATGTTTTACTTTTTATAAGTTTTTATAGTTATCTTCCAGTTCAATTTTCATTTTGTAGGTCAAGTAGTTTAAAGATTTTGTTTAGTCAGTGAGGAAATGAGTGATCTTTTGCTTCGACGATCACCGTAGCCTAGTTGGTAGTGCTCCTGCCTACGAAGCTGGTGGTCCTGGGTTCGAATCCCGGTAAGTGCAAATATTTCTGTGATGAGCATGAATATTTGTTTCTGAGTCATGGATGTTTTCTATGTATATAAGTATTTATCTATCTATATAAGTATGTATATCGTCGCCTGGTACCCATAGTATAAGCTTTGCTTAGTTTGGGGCTAGGATGATCTGTGTGACATTGTCCCTAGATATTATTATTATTATATAGGAATTAATTATAAGCAATTAATGATATATTTATAAAACTTAGGAGTCATTGGTATTTTTCTCCCTCTTATAACTTAGAATCTATACAATAAAACAATCTATGTAACATAATGTGGGATGCTTTGTGATTGAAATCACCCATGAAACAGGAAAAGCTTTAATTAAAACTACTTCCCATACCTGAAACATATTTTTTATATATACTTTGGTTCAATAATCAAAATAATTTTTGCCTAAACCATTTTTATGCTGATATGTCTGTGATGCTTTTATGCTGTATGCTGATGTGAATTACTGTGTAGCCTTTGAATTAAATTATTTATGAATTATTATTAATTAACTCTTCCTATCTTTGATTTACAGTAATTTGGTTACCCAATTATTCTAAAATGTCTATGCTTTATTGCAACTTAAAAAAATGCTATCATTTCAAGGAGTCTATGTTACATTGCAACTTAAAAAATAATAAAGAAATAATATAACATATGAACTCACCTGGCAGGGTATGGTATCCGATTGTGGACAAATGTCCGGTGGAGTTACAACTACCCGGTGGCAGGTCAGAGTCCATCATATTGAAGTTTTGTCACCTTCTATCAAACCCAAACCCTTTACTGGCATACACCATGCCATTATATCAACTACACTACACATTAACACTCTTTAGTCACAATATCCTCTTCTTTTTTAATATCTGTGACAATACAATGTTCTAATTAGTTTTGAATCTTTTTCAATTATACATTATATTTAAAATACTTTAATGTCACATCACTAATACACAGCTGATGGTAAACTACGTGATCTTAGAGATCTAAGATAGCATTTACATCATGTAACAGGAGCTGGGTGTTCGCCAAAACGAATTATTGCATACGCGATGCAAAACCGGCGGCCCACTTTACACCCTTACACATAAATAGTTAGGTTGAATGCAATAACCAGAAAATAGGTCAACGGAGGTGTGCCCGGTCGCCGCGACAGAGACAACAGACGCACTGCCTCCAACGCTAGCGGCGCATCACAATCTAATAAGAGCTCGCGAACTTAATTATTATGCGCTGTGTTACGGAAACTTCGCACTAGACGTCACGAATAGCGTAGTATTAATTTTAACAAGGGCAAGTTAACTATGTCCAACGTAGGTACAAATAAACATTACTATAAACACATCTTGTCTTACTTTCTAACAACCGCAGATGAGAGAGAGAACCGAAGGCGCAACGAAGCCCCAACTCCCCTACATGTCAACCACCGTACACCATCCCAACCCAAGTCATTGATCTAATTAGTCGTTACTTACACACACTTTATTTATCATAAAAATTCATTGATTTTACATTTTAATTATTTTATCAGTTATTATTATGTCAATTTAATGAAATATATCGCGTAAATATTGGGTAAAGCCTTTACACACGCCCTGTTATCAATTCACTGCCGCCATATTTATTTACCTACTCAATGTTGCCATGTTCAGATATTGTTAACATCGATGTATACCAAAAGACAGACAGACGAATCCGAACTAATGTATACCAAAGATATTATAATATAACAAGATTGCGCACTGAGGGAGCAAAAACGGCCCGAGCAAGAAGTAGCTGTTTTGGATGGCATCTCCTTCTAATAGAGTGACCATGCGTCGTGGAATTATGCGAATGTTTTAACGCGCCAAATTTAAAATTTTGTTTTTATGAGAATGAATAAACTTACTTTTGAAGTATAATCATACTACCTGTGCAGTGCTTTTTAAGTTATTGTTCGCCCCACTGCATACCTAGGTATACGTATTCGAGATGTTTTCTTTTCTTATACTTTCTTTATTTTTTATGCCTCTCTGCAAGCAATATATTAAACGTTATTTTTTAAACGTTTGGACATTATATAATTATTTATAGTACAATTCCCGCCTAATGTAAGTGTGAGTAGTGGTAGATATTTTGGACAAAGGCAATAGACTTTCCAAATATTATATATTCGTAATGTATCCAAATAGTTTTCAAGTAAATTATATGTTTTATTTACTTATATTCTTATTCGCAACAAGTGTTTTGTGTCAGTCGGCTATAGTATTCTAGGATAAATATTGTAATACATATATTCAATATAGATTAGATTGTGAAAATCAGGTAACACTAATAGACTACAGGCCCGATTTTTAAATTTATTCCACGGATAGTACTATACTCACTACCTTAATTGAAAATATCTTCTAAGTGGCTTAATCTAAACAACTGAGATAATTTTATATCTTTTGTTATTAATAAGAGTGTAGCAATTGTCTATTTCTTACCTATTTACTCATAACAAACACTGACACGAGGAAACAGTAGCCTCGTTTTAGTGTTTGATATAGTGAAATAGACAATTATTCATCATCATCATCATCATCATTACAGCTTAAATAAGTCCACTAATGGACAAGCCTCACTCAAGAATCATCTTGAGGGGATATGCCATAATCGCCACGCTTGGCAGGCGGGTTGGCGATCGCAGTATGATGGTCGTAGTACTCAGAAGGAAGCTGCTTCCCGTCCTCTGGTAGATATTCCCTGGGGTCGACTTCTACGCCCCCCACGGGATGAGATGGGGTGATGATATTCTGATTCTGATATTTGTCGCCGTCACCACACAGCAGACAATTATTACGTAGGTATAAAATACCTAATATACATTACGACAGGTTGGAAAAATCGTTTGTTGTAAGAGGCAACAATCTCGAGTAGGTATGCTTAGTGGCTGGTAGTGGGGAATAGTATTTTGTGTCAATGTGCAAAAACTCTAAAACAAATGTGAATGTTATTTGTAATAAAACAGTTAATTGCTATATCAGATTATTATTTACCGGGAACAATATTCATCCATTTTTGTTTCAATTCCTCGTTTTTGGGAAATCTAGAAAAACGATCCATTAAATACGTAACGAATGGTTACCCTGTTGCTGAACTTAGCCAAAATATAGAAACATTACAAGATAACAATTACTTGTGAAAAGATATACCACTCCCCAGATGACCCTCACTTTTACACCCTTTTACGCAACAAGTTAAAACCATTTTTAAGCAAATTGGAACTGGATTGGAGCACAATACGATAAATAATTTCAAAACAAACATTCGCCATATTTGTTTACAAATTGAGTGTGGTAAACATCATTTCTTATAAATACTGCTATTGAATTTACTAAACCCAAATTAAATGTATTTAAAAAGCTATCAAAGAATAAGACATAGTTTAAAAAAACGTTGTGTACGTCTTAAATAAATAAAAATTATTTCATTATAGTTATATGAAAACATAATCCTAGGTGTTTGACCAAAAATTCTACTATTTTATACGTCAAGTAAGTTATTTTTAGGCTGGCCATCTGTTAGACAGGGACAGATTCCAAAACGAGAGCCTCTCAAGTGGTCCGTTTTTTCCTATTGGTACACTACTAAGAGAAATGGACTGTATCTTAAAGACTTTGAGTTCATTTTACTTTGAACTAAATCTTGGAGTGCGCAATCTTGTTATATTATAATATCTTTGATGTATACATATAGGTACAGACGCCAGCACATCAAGCTACCCCAATCTGTCAAATTTCCCCAATTAATTAATTATAATAATATGGGACATTATTTACAAACGGCCATCTGATCCCAAACTAAGCAGAGCTTGTACTATGGAAATCAGATAACTGATATACTACATACAATACTTTTTTCTGTAAATTCTTACTTATAGATAATTACACCCAGACACAAGACAAAAGACATCTTCATGCACACAAACAACATCCTGGGAGGGAATCGAACCCAATCGAAAGTGAACCTTATGATTTTGTGATAAGTTATAAATCTAGAAAAGAAATTTGTCAGATTGGAGTACCTGGATGTGCTGGCGTTTGTACAAGTAGTCATTTATAATTTGTTTTCAATAATAAAAATATAAAGTACCGTTACTCAAAATAAATAAACGAATGACCACTATAAAAGTACCAACATAGTGGTATTTTTTAATTCAATCGGTCACGTCACACGCGTTAATCAACTTTGAGCAACCGATGCTCAGAATAATACACAATATTCACAATTTTACACAGGCATATCAGATCCAGTGAAGGGGCTGAAAATCCTACTAATATTATCAATGCGAAAGCTAGTGAGTATGAATTAATGTATGGATGTTTGCTACTCATTCACGCAAAAACTACCGAACGGATTTTGGTACCATGAACTTTGTGGTAACATAGCATATAATAAAATAATATAGATTCTATATCCGAATAACACAAACGCTATATTTTATAAAGTTTAACGGGGTTAAAACCGCGGGGCACAGCTAGTAAAAAATAAGCTACTTCAAACTTTACAAAAAGTTAAGCCCGTTCTCTATGGAAGTTGGGCTCGTGCCGACTGGTAGTAATATGGAATATAGAGATTAAGAAAGTTCAACCGAATGTTACAAAATTTCATAATTATTTATGTACACTGGTATGACCTGCCTCTACTAATCCACCAAAGCAAAATCACTTCAAAAGTTTGTAACTTATTCATTATTCGCATTGCCCGCGGTTTCAATCGCGTAGATACCTTTGACCATTTAGACAAGTCTAAATGCTCAAAGGTAGATACTAACTTCGTGGTTGTGGAGATTCTACTACGACAGAGTATAGAATTATTTTTGTTTACATAAAAATACCACGCTATTATTTTATTGCAGTATTCTCTTTAGATGACATTTTTTAATTCGTTATATCTTTTGAATGGAATGTCAGATTATAATTATTTAAAAAGTCTTTTACAGGTATTGAAACTGGTCTTAACATTATACTGGTCATATCATTTAATGGGATAACGATTAATACGGAGTGTGTATGAATAACACAGTTTGAATATTGTCGGCACTTTTTCAATTTTTAAAATATAAAAAGTAGTTATAAGGCATAACTACTGGGACATACTTAGGGGACATATGGTATCACGGACCTTTTTGAAGGTATTGATACGTTCTATAATACTGTAGAACATTTTTTTTCTAACATCGTTAGTAAGTGCAGCGTACGTAATGACAGATTTTATGGCCAATTTTTTCACACTTTGGGTTATAGTATTACATTTTCATTAGCGATCCCTATATTTTGGAAAATATAATATAGCCTGTGTCACATAGTTACCATGCAGCATTCTGATGGTAAAAAAAAATTGAATTCGGTCCAGTAGATATTTTGTGAAAACACTACAAAGACTCACACAAAATCAGAAATGTCTAATAATTAGATTAGTTCAAATCGTTTACTGGAAGATGCTGGTCCCTGAAAGTTTGCTTATTTTGCAAAGTGCAAGTGGGACATAAACGAAGATTGTTTTGGTTTCTAAAAGACAATGTCCACTAGGGTAGGTATTTAATGCGTGTATCGCGTGGTACTTTAGAAACATGCAATTCATCAAATAGTAATAATAATAACTTATAAATTATTTAGTCCAGATTATATTGGGGATAAGTAGCCCTATTACAAGATTTAACTTGAATGGTCATCTACCACCGTGAGTTTCACAAGAAACTGAAGAAAGTTTTTGCCGCGCAATACATCAATTAACTGCCGCGGTATTTCCGATCCGGTATGTATGACAAGGCAACCTTCAAGAAGCGAGTCTATTTCTTTCTTAAAATCCGGCAAGGCACATGTGGCTCCTGTGGTGATGCGAGTGTCGGGCGGTGATGATCACTTACCATCATCACTTGCTCGTTTGCCTTGCTATTAAATATAAAAAGGCGTCAATTGTTCTCAATTGGCAGGTGTCATAAAAGCATTCTTACGATGCAAAAGCGTTAACCGTAAAATACGCTTGTTATTGGAACCACAAATCTTTGATTCTTGTTTATTATGAATAAATAAATAAAAAATAAATAAAAAAGGTTTTTATTCACGTAGACTTTAAAAAAGCGCTTGTAAATAGTCAGAACATGTTTGTAGTAATATAGTTGTATACATTAGATATAATAAAGTTTTAAAATAATTATAAGATATTTTTTCGATAGAGACAAATTTTGATATTTACTTAATCAGGGTACAAAATACCTAGGTAATAAAAAAGTGAGTGACATTTAAGTTTGACGTTGACGTTATTATTTGATGACAGTTCACGCCCAGCTGTCAAAGGTGGGATTTGTGTTTGTATACTTGTTCAAGCTGCATTTATTTTATTGTGCTCAAAGAAAACCAAAATATAATATTTCCATTAAAGTTACATAATGTGAAGTGTTAGTTTACGGTTCGGTTTACAATTATTCTTCAAAATGGAAACGACGCCTTTGCTAACAAGGCCTAAAAAGAAAACATTATGGTCAAGGTAAGATTTTTTTTTGTATAGCCTCATCTTTGTTGTGCCTATTAATTAAGCCATTGTGTTTGATTTTAGGTTGCAATTCTGGAGGTTAAGCAGGAAGGAGTTAACTGCTAGAGTTATATATTTAGGACATCTCCCTTGTGAAGACTATCCGCCAAATTATGTTTGTAATCAGGTCAGTACAAACAAAACAAATCTTATCGCTTTAAGACAATGTACGCTCATGTTTTTCCTAGTCCCATATTCAGGCTATAAGTCATCATTAATGTTATAAATTGGATACTTTGTTTCTTTCACAATACAGTAGGTATATGCTTGTAGGGATTTGGAACTAAGTACAAAGCCCATGCCATATAAATTAAATTTTACTAGATTATTACTAAAGTATAAGTATACAAATTTGAACCAGTACCTTTATTTTCATGGATATTTGTACAGTCCAAAACAAGTAAACTTCATATATAGCAATGTTATCTGTATATACAGTCAGCTCATTCAATGGGCACCTATGTAGAATGTTGGTTTGCAAAGAAATTGTGTAAACAAAACATCAAGGTTTATAATGTGATAAGGTTATTATAGTATAAATACACACATGCAGCAGGTAATCTACAAAGCTGGCTCAATGCAATTTAAAATGTTATCAGGGGGAATAATCATTAAGTTATGTACAGACGCCAGCACATCAAGCTACCCCAATCTGTCCAATTTCCTCAAGTGAATGAACCTTATGCTTATGTGATATAGTTGAAAATCTATAAAATAAATTTGACAGATTGAGGTAGCTGGATGTGCTGACGTCTGTACATAGCTATTAGTATATGGTTGGCCAATAGTGAGGATTGATGTAATTAAGTTGTTATCAAGACACAATGTTAGAATGAATGGTACTACTATGTCACTCATTCATAAAATTAATGTCTTTATCAGGTAAAACAAGAAACACAGTGTATACTTTAAAGATGCTACATAATTCAGCTTATAGCACAGTATGTAACTGTGCTATAAGCTGAATTATGTAGCATCTATTCTTTAAAATTGTTAGACCTGTATCTGAAGGGATGTGTGTGATAATATATCTGTTCTGCGGGTTTGATATATGTATATATAAAGAAAAGTCACTAAATTCAAGTAGTAACTAAGTTACTTATATATAATAATTTAACTATATAATAACAATGTCATGGTAGCCTCATTCGGATTGGACATTGATTCTCACTATTAGTGCATTTTAGATGATATAGTACCTCTTTTCTTGGCCAAGCATTGTCATGTCTGGAGTTTAACATCTATATTATGCTAAAGCTGTGATGTTATTGTGATGGATAACAATGTTTATATAACATTAGTACCTAAATGTTTTGCATGCATAATGCATGAGTTCATACAAGGTTGTATTAATTGTCAGTGCATTAGCTACTTAAACAGCTTTAACTAATTACAGGTTATTTAAATAATTGTATTTTGATAGCAACTGCACATGTGGTGCATAGATTAAGATAATCACCTCACTACTACCTCAGCACCCTTGTTTCCAGTTTGATGCCCACACATGAAACCATTTTTTGTGACCCATGTCTGGGTGTGCTTTGTGTCTTCTAATAATATATTTTTAAATCCGTCTGCTATCATCATCATCATATCAACCGAAAGACGTCCACTGCTGGACAAAGGTCTCCCCCAAGGTCTCCACAATAGCCGGTCCTGCGCTGCCTGCATCCAGTGGCTAAAAAATTTGCTTGCTACAGAGATTTAATTGCCCAGTTAATGACTTATATGTATATCTGAATAACACATAGGCTATAATTTTTAAGTTTAACATGGGGGAACAGCTAATTTATAAAAGAAATATTAGCTTTCTACACTACTTCTCCATATAAACTTAAACTGTGATAAATATACTCCTCTGTCCACGTATATTATATTAATTTTCGTAAAAGCGGGTTTTTGCTTCCCCTATTAATGTGATAATACATTACTAAGTGAGTCTTAGTATAGTGAAAGTCTGCTCTTAAGGTTTTCCTTTTCTATTGAGGTCATTGCCTGAATAGAAAGTGAGAGTAACCTAGTAATTATGAAAGTACACCATTTGCTACTTAAATCTTTACAAAGACAACATTCGAGTTAATTAAATTATTTGTGTACCTAATTATTCACGCAATGTCATACATGAAGCCAATCATAGATGTCATTTTACCATTCAAACTTTCTCATTTTCGGACTCACTCACTTGGTTTGTAAGACTGGACCCATATTTTACACAAAAGGTATTTGTATCTGTCGTGACTATGCGCGTTAAAAAGTAGGTTATCAACATGACTTCTTGACGATTTTTTCATTTGATACTAAATTCTTTATAGGTTTTTGTTCACATAGACCTTAAAAAGGCTAGTAATAGCTATACATAACTATTTCTAGGAATATGTAGATCAGACATTTGTATGAAATCATTTAGAAATAACAGTAATGATTTAGTTACGTAGTTAGCTTATTTTAGATATTGGCAAAGAGATTACTTATAGGTTTAAGATATATTTTACTATGACTCGTCGGAATGGTTCTGTCTATATAAGGTAAGAATTCAATATTATTAGGTACTATGGCAGACCTTGTGTTTTTAACGACGGTCGCGCTTTAATACTACCACCGCCCGGATCCAATGCGCCCCAATTGAGAAGAGCAATTAAAACAAACTCACGGGTGCTCTACTACGGTTACAACAGGGTCCAGTTGAGACGGTCCACGAAACATACTCAAGTGGCATATACATGACATACCATATGTCATGTATATGCCACTTGAGTGTGTTTAACTCCACTTATTTAAATTTTATTTAAATTAATACACATAGCCCATGCAACATAATAGATAAGTCATGTCTATATGGCTATATGATCCCCAGCGGGCTATGTGCAGATAAATGATGACTGCCCAATGTCTTTATGATCAATGTACTGTTCAGTAGTGTAATAACTCTGAGCCATAAGTACACGTTAACAGAGGTGGATGGATACGCTTTAATTTTAAAAAATTGTTCGCTTTCACTGAATGCAATAAAATAAAATCTGTTTATGAAACCAAAAAAAATATTTGGCTTTACACTAAAGATATTCTGCCAGTAGCTATAGGTAGGTCAATAAGTATAGGCAACGAATGTATGTAATTATCGGCACTCATAAATAGATTTTACTGTCGGTAGGAGTCGTGGTCCTTCAACAAAGAAATGTAAAATAATAGCTATATTTGCACAATAATTGTACTGCGTAAATTGGTACTACGTATCAGCAATACATAATACAAAATGTAATTGAAGAGCAAATAATGCGCAAAGACCGTTTTCGCCTGCCCTTGCAAGATTGTTTTAGCGAAGCGTTATAAATAGTAGAACCTTTAATCACACTAATATTATAAAATCGAAAGTGTGTGAGTGTGTATGTTTGTTACTTCTTTACGTCTAAATGACTGAAGCGATTTTAATAAAATTTGGTATCGATTTAGCTGACACCCTGGATTAACAGATTGGATATAATTTATAAAGTTGAATGCGGGTAAAACCGAAAAGGCACAGCTAGTATTATTCAATAATATTTGTAAAACAAAGGGTACAAAAAGATAAGAGCAAAGCATTGGTTGCATTCTTATCTATCATTATTGCTCCATCCTCTCACTGTTATTTGTTATAAACATATAGTAGGTACGCAAAATTTTATATCATACTAAGTTAGCAGATGCCTTTAATAAATCATATAGGTAAAATAAATGAGGGTGGTTTAAAATTTTTCTATATTATTGGTAATCATTTAATTCTAAAGAGGTTTTAATAGCTAAACTATGTTACTGGCAGTAAACTATCTGGATATGAATTTTTTTTATTCCAAATTCGAATCTTTTGATTTTAATAGTCCCTTTTTCAGTTTGATTTACTTAATTTTCGCGGTTAAAGGCTTATTGGGGAGCTAAAACTAACTACTTGTTATTTTTAGTAGAATAATTTATGTTTGTCGCATTATTGTGCCTTATTCTGACCTAAAACAGATATCTTTGTGTTGATTGTAATGGCAGAAAAGCAATAAGAGCTGCTAGCGTGTAGCTAATGCTACGTTTACACATGTTACAGCGGTTAAACATGAGTCGATCAACCGTAGTCCGAAAACACAGGACTCAACCGCTAAATGAGAGTACCGGTAAAAATGTGGATATTTGCAGAAGTTCTACTAAGACTGGGCTCATCGATGACTTTGCCTTTGTCATTGCCAAAACTTTTGTTTTTAAATGCTTAGAATAACTACATCAAGACAACTAAACTGACCTTGGCTTATAGGATAATAACCTATAAAACCAGTTTTCTATACCAAATTGTATGACAAATAATAATTAGCTACACGAACGACGCAATCAATAGAAGTAGGTATTTAATTGATTGTTTTGTTGAGATTGAAGGTACATAACAGAATGACTTTAATTCTAAGGACAAATATGGTGTAGGATAATACGCAATAGCATAAGTATATATAGGGTCTCAGTACAAAAAAACACGCGAGTCCAATAATTGTGATTAGATTATTACATAAGATTATAGATAAGTAAAGAGATCAGAAGCTGCGTTGTGTAATTGATAAATATGGATCATATTCTAGCCTTTACAAACGTTGATATTCAATCTACGCAAAAGAACAAGAATCTTTAGAACTCCACTATTTTCTATAATAATAATATCTAGGGATAATGTCACACAGATCTTCCTAGGCCCAAACTAAGCAAATCTTGTACTATGGGTACCAGGCGACGATATACATTCTTATATAGATAGATAAATACTTAAATACATAGAAAACATCCATGACTCAGAAACAAATATTCGTGTTCATCACACAAATATTTCCACTTACCGGGATTCGAACCCAGGACCACCAGCTTTGTAGGCAGGAGCACTACCAACTAGGCTAAGGTGACCGCAATAATGGTTCATTAGCTTTTATTTGGATCGATCAGTTGCACGAAACGTTCTTAAAAACGGATCCTTTTATGCATGCCAAGGCCCGAACCTCAAAACTGGTGCCATCTAGTTTGGGTTGCTTACTACTTAGATTTTAGACGCATCTATGGGAGGGGGGACTAAAAGACTCATGCTAAAAATATAGTAATAAAAGATTCTGGCGGGTTCACATCCAAAGTACAACATCTAGTTAACATAGAAGTAGTATTATATACTATGCCAGCAGTCCAATAAAATACCCAGCGATATCTACAATAAAAACTATTAAACTTATTGATTCGATCAGAACTGCAGATCTAAATACTACAGGAACACTTTTAACCAATGTGCAAAATTTCATAAAATAAACTTTAACTTATTTTAATAAACACCTATTTTTTATTTTGATATGGCTTAATACTAAATAATAAGTAGAAGAAGTAGAAGGGGTAGTTATCGCTAACTACCCCTTCTACTTCCCCTGACATCCCCGTCGTCGTTCGCAGTCTCGGCGCTTGAGTTCATCAAAATACATATTACAATATTTTCCCTATTCTGCTGATTTCCACTCGGATAAAAGAAATAAAAAAACGTATTAAAAAATAAATTGAAATGTGTTCTATTATTGTCCAACCACGAAAAAAATATGCGCACTGGTTAAAAAGCTTTCCTGTATATATGTGTACCTAGAAATAATAATGTAGAATTGATAATAGATATTACTACAAACACGTTCAGACTATTCACAAGCGTTTTATAAAGTTTACGTGAATAAAATCCTTTAACATTTATTTATTAACACAAAGTTGGTATGTACTTTGTTGTAAAGCATAAATAGGAATAAATAATGTGTATTTAGTATGCGTAATAATTGTTCACAACCAATGATATTAAAATTATAATAGTGCTCTCAGATAATTCAATAAGTGCGTCATAGTTTTTAGGTACGGATTAGAAACGTATCTTTTAGGAAAGCTAATAAGGGCTTGCACCATAGCACTAAATACTATTTAAACCCAATTTAAATTAAAATTCACGTTTAAGTCATTCCAACGCCTTGCACCATGCTATATGAGTCGCTAAACGTGTTTAAAGAACTATCAAAGTTAGAAAAAAGTAATTTTGTTTTAAAAACGGCGTCATCTGTTACTTACGTATAGCGGAACAAGGAGAACTGCTATACCGACACGATAAACGCGATTAGTAAAATATGTTTCGAAACAGCTTCGTGCAAGAGATCATTAAACGTAATCCTGTTTGTTAAATTTGTTTAAGATATATTTAAGCGAAATTTCGTGCAAGCCGCCCTAAGAGTCATATTCAGTTCACCTAAATAGGAAATCTATGTTAAGCAAAAATGCAATGCAAAACAAAACTAACTCGTGACAATTCAACTTTTAAAAATAACTATCTATTATATGAGAAAAATAGTTGATCTATGCGGATCGAACCCTCATCAAGTAGACCGTGACTACTAAAATAATCACTGCGCCACTCGTGCATGTCCAACATAGGAAACAATTTTTATTATATAATAATAAAAATTGTGTACGTGTATGTAAAAGTGGTACTATAATAAATGCAATAGGGTCGAAATTAAATAATAAACGCATGTTTATTATTTAATTTCGACCGGACACCAAGCACAACTACCTTTGCCAGACCCCAGAACAAGTATATATTGGCCACACAAATATATATACTATGCGGGGTTCGAACCTGAAAAAGGATAGCGCTGATGTAATAGCGAGGCGAACACTGTAACCACTGTACCACATGTCTTTGTTCAAGGACCATTCCTTGGGACCCATTTCATATAATGCACAATGGCCTATGCCAAAGGTAGTCTACGCCAGCAATAACGATAAGTTTTCTTTCAGAAATACAATATCATCACGTTCCTCCCGTTGGTACTCTACGAGCAGTTCCGATTCTTTCTGAACATGTACTTCCTGGTGATGGCAGTCAGTCAGTTTATCCCCAGCATACGCATTGGGTACCTCTACACTTACTGGGGACCACTGTGCTTTGTCATCTCCGTGACCCTTTTCAGAGAAGCTGTCGATGATTTTAGAAGATATAGGTGAGTGCTTTAATTTTAACAAAAGAAGGTTAACGCAGCAATGTAGTTTATTTATTTAACCACAGGTAATATAAATTGTAAGAGAAATGTCTTCCAAAGCATGTAATTATAACTGCAGAACAAATAAATAGTCTTTTCTAACACAGGCTTAAAGGAGGTTTTGAATACTAAATTGTAATATATCTATAATATATAATTAGATGTTGCCGGTTTGAGCAACTCTATCACTGGAGTTCGGACGGATATTTATTAAAGATAGTACACTTAGTAAATAATTCAGGAAGCAAAAGATTATAAATATTGGCCTGATAATCTTTTTAGATATCAGCGATTAAAGTTTTTAAAGTAGGGATGCTCTGTCCCGTTCTCGTAACAAGACTGTTTAGTATGGAGCTTCTATGGCTGCTTTATTAGTGACGTCACATGTTAGTATAGCGCGTGCTTTATCGAACATGATATTCAAATATTTATAACTAGAAATATATTTTGTTTTTACCGTTCGGTTATATTTGTGGTACTGGCCACAAATATAGCCGAACAGTAAAAACAAAATGGCGAGATGAATGAAGATGATATTTTTTTAAAAATTATCATTTTGTGTCTAGACGCGATAAAGAAGTGAACAGACAACGGTACGAGCGAATAGTCCTTGACGCTTCCACAGAAGAATACAGACCATTTGTCACGGAACAAGTTCCTGCTTCCGAACTAAGAGTGGGAGACATCGTGATGTTACACAAGGGACAACGAGTGCCTGCTGATATGATACTGTTGCGGACTAACGAAACTATGGGCACTGTGTTTATAAGGACTGACCAACTGGATGGAGAGATAGACTGGAAGTTAAGGTAGGTGCTTAAATACGGCAGAGTGGTTCAGTAGGAGAAATGGTAATGCACATCAAAGACAGAGGGTCATCGCAGACATGGCTTTGTTGCAGTCCGATGAGACTATAGGGGCTCTGTGTATAAATACTGACCATCAGAAGAGATATCCGTTGGATCTCAAAGTTGATTCCGTTATGTGTACGTGTGTACGTACACATTAGTGGGTGGCATAGTTATGTTAAAAAGAGGTAATATGTGCCTCCTAACATGACACTGTTCGGGACCAATGAAACTATGCGCACTGTGTTTGTAAGTACCTAGTAACCAACTGGATGGAGAAATAGATTGGAAGTTAAGTTAGGTGATAACGCTACGTCCTAGGTAGGCGGTTCAAAGCGAACGCAATTATAAAGCGGTGACACGCAAATTCAATGCGATGCGGTGCGACGCTGTGGCTATGTGCACGCGATTCGTCTCGCGCAGCCGCCACCGTCGCCGCAAAAACACGACGGCACCGCATCCTGTTCACGCCAAAATAACAAGCCAACTGATCGCGTTCGCTTCATTTCGCGCTGCTCCGTAACCCACCCCACGCGCGTTTTGTCATGTAGGCAAGTCCAAAATGTTTCTACTTTTTGTTATTTTCGCGCCGCTTCACGGTCGCGTCTAGATCGCTCACGCAGGACGTTGCGTTAGATTTGTACTTGTGAGACGTACTAATGCTGAGACTGGGTATTCTGTTTAACCCTTCATAAGGCAATAAGAATAGAGTTCCTCCTATTTGAACTCTATTGTTCAGTAATAGAATTCAAATAGATGAAATTTAAACATACCTACTGCCCAATAAAGGGTAAAACCATCCATCTAGATGGAGAGATAAGTTATCGTAGGTTCTGTATACGAACAACTTAAAGCATTCATAAAAACAAATAATCTAAAAATAATATTCCGCTTATCATTTCGTCTCGTGTCGTTGACATGAATCATCAAACTTTACCTACGACATTAATAGTCATATACCGATAAAGGTTATAAAATATAGGTTATAAGATATCATCCGTCATATTTATTTATTTTGTTTATATTTATAGAACGCGTCATTGAATAGTTTAAGTTTGCGATTATGGATGTTTGTTACTCTTTCACACAAAGGCTACAGGACGGATTTTGATGAAACTTTGTCGTAATATAGCTTATTATATATACGAATAACACATGGGCTATAATTTACAAAGTTTAACGCGGGTAAACCACGGGGTACCAAAAAGAAACGTTTCCTTTTTGGCACCAACTTGTACCTATTTTTTTATTAAGATAACGCCCGTACTATTTAATCTAATCTCTATGTCGCGGGGTACTTTACAAACATATAATAGACGGACACAAATTACATCCAGACTTAGAACAATTATTTATGGGTCACAGTTATAGATATATAAATAGTTGTCCGGAGCGGAACTAGAACCCGCGACACCTAATACTTTACCAGTTCAAATATTAAGCTATTTGAATGTACATATGATCGCGACTAAAAAACAAAAAAAAAAACCTATTAAAAAGCATTTAATAATTTCAGCTCTTTACACAAAATATATAAACAGTTTAGAAGTTTATCAGCCAATGTTTACAATACTTATATTGGAGCACCGCTCAAGGATAATAATTAAAAACGGGTTGGTGTAAAATCGACAAAAAGAAACTAAGCCAATTGAGAATCTGCCTCTTTAGTACTCTGTTAAATAGCCCGATTACGCTCAACTACACCGCTGTGTGTTTTAACCATGTGTTATTTATCTGTAATTATAAATATCAATTTTTATTTGATATGTGCTGAACCGTGCGTGAAAAACGGGCAGTGCCACTATTAGAATTATAAGTAGCCCAATTTCTTCATTTGTGATTTGTTTTTCGTCTTGCTTGCCAGTCTTCCATCTGTGTCCGACGCCTGGAAGAAAAGGTTTAATCTAAGTATTTGTACAGGCGAATATTCAGCCTCTTGTTGTACGTTATATTGGGACAGATTTCGAAGTACATTTGAAATGCATCTGAAGGGTCTTGCCATGGTTTGGTAAGAAAATAAGTAAGACACGAGTTGGTATTTTAGTCTGTTTGAGTAAAGCTAAACCTTATATACTAATGTGACGCGTGCTTATTATTGTTTAAACTTATCTGTTATAACTTATCTCACAATGTGACTTATCTACTACGTGATTTATGGTCGCCACCTATACACCTCCCTTTAAAAATAAACGTTATAAGTATACAACTAATCTCTATTAATGATAATTTATACATATACATGGTACATTCAACTAAATCCATATTCCATATATAGGAGTTTGGAGATGTAATGCGAGAACATGATCTAGCTTTTAAATTTGATATAGGAAACCAATCCTAAATACGCCTCAAAGCTACTCGATGAAGAAACCTCGAGAAAACATCTTATCACATACGCGCTGACTTCAATGATAGAGCCAAATGGCGAAAGCATATTCAGAGGGCCGACTCAAAATGGAAAGGGAAGACGCACAGGGAAAGAAGAGAAGAAGTGACTAAATAGTAATAATAATAAATAAATAAATATCTTGGCGCAATCAACACACCGCCATCTCAAACTAGGCAGAGCCTGTACTCTGCCTGGAAGGCCAAGAGGCGGGTCAGGCAGAGATTGGACGGCGAACTGATTCCATCAAATGGGATCATTTGTGAGGCAATAATGCTCCAAAAGGAGGCCGCCGAACGGGATCGGGAGATAGCCGATCCTGCTCGCAGACAACACGATAGATATATATTTTTGTATTCTATTCTAAATACAAGTTTCTAATATAGCTCTAATAAAATGCTGTTTAACAGGATTCCCCTGCCCTCAACACAGAAGCTGCCAACCGACGCGCACCTACTCGATATCAACGCACAAGTGTTTATAGAGAAGCCCGAGAAGGATATCCATTCCTTCATCGGAACCTGTACCAGGTTGGATGAGGAAGAGAACGATTCTTTGGATATTGAAAACACGTTATGGAGTGGCTGTGTAGTTGCGTCGGGACAAGCGACGGGATGCGTTATTTACACCGGTGAGTATTATGCCTATTATGTGCCCATACGATATGTATGGGCAGTGGTTACCCTAGTGCCAAAGTTGTTCAAGCCGCCCAGTAGGCCTCTGACATAGCTTAACGACTGTTTGTCTAATGGCTACAACCGGGACCGACAGCTTAACGTGTCCTTTGAAGCACGGAGACGCTCAGAAGTTAAACCACTTTGATGTCATCTATGGACTGACCGTAAGATCTAGCTGTGAGCGCCTACAAAACTAACTATGGTGTCATTGAGACTTCTATTATGTCTAGTTTTATTTTCTGGTTTTTTGAAGTGATTCTTTAGGCGCGTCATCGTCAAGTCACGCTTGCCATGAGCTATATGTATACTGTGTGTATATATGTGTGTACATTTTAATTGAGCAAAAATCACGAAACTCGCGTCATCGTCAAGTCACGCTTCCCATGAGCTATATGTATACTGTTTGTATATATATTTGTACTTTTTGAGTAAAAAAAGCGTAAAACTCGCGTCCTCGTCACGTCAAAATAACTCATGGAAAGCCATGAGTTATTTGTATAACTATTATATTGAACATTTTTAGATTAGAAATGTAAAAAATTGTTTTTGTTCTATCGGCACTCGCCAAAGACTGCCCCGTACGTTTTTTTTTCGACTAGTCCCTCCACGAACTGCAACTCATGTAAGCCAGGTTCAAAAGTGGCACATATTAAAATGACACTGAGCGGGGAGGCTCAGGCATGTCCCGGGGAATCACTTTAACTGTCCTGGATCCCGCAACGAAAATAATCAGAAAGAAACAAGTGGAGTTGGAAAAATTAATTAAAAATATATTTTATGGTATACAGCTAATAATATTTTAAATATATGTATTTTTTTTCCTTTTTTCAGGAAGTGAAACCCGCAGCGTAATGAACAATGCGACCCCGCGCTCAAAGACTGGTCGCCTCGACCTTCAGGTGAACAACCTAACAAAGCTTCTTTTCGTGGCGACCATGTTAGTGTCGATGCTACTGATCACGCTTAAAGGTTTCAACGGACCCTGGTACGGGTTCTTTTTCAGATTTGTACTACTCTTCTCCTACATTATACCTATTAGGTAAGTTAAAATCAATTCAAATTCAATTCAATTCTTACGGCATTTAGTTTACTTATAATATGTTTAAATAATGTACACAAACTTATTTATAACTGTGCCCCGCGGTTGTACCCGAGTTAAACTTTATAATCTATATATAGCCTATGTGTTAATCCAGGTGTCAACTCTATACCGTTTTTTTTTAACAATCTTTGCATATGTTTGCACCTGAAGAAGTAACAATCATACACACTCATGAACTTTCGCTTTTATTATATTAGTGTGATTTAGGAGAGTATTTAATATTGCTTTTTGCATTTAATTTACAAATATTCGTAGTAATTTGATGATCGATACCACAATATGAAAATATCAATGATAATCATTGTGATTTTCTTGTTTGAAATGTAAGGTGCAGATTCAGTATTATATAGAAATATATAAGTATCTTTATCAATTGTCTGGCTGGCGTAGTACAGGTTCTGTCCAATTTGGGATCAGATGGCAATGTGTTCGTTATCCCAAGATATTAATATTTATTATTTACTAGCTGTGTCCCGCGGTTTCACCCGCGTTAAACTTTATAAATTATAGCCTATGTGTTCTTCGGATGCATAAGCTACATATATTACTATAAAGTTTCATCCAAATCCGCTCCGTAGTTTTTGCGTGAAAGAGTAATAAACATCCATCCATCCATCCTCACAAACTTTCACATTTATAAGATTAGTAGGATTTAGCCATTGTTTTAAATGGATGGATACTATTGTATTTTCACCATGGTTATCTATTGTTTGCCCGAAAAATATATGCCATAAATCATAATATTATGAATTTCATTTGCCCGAATGTCGATTACCCGAATGTTTAGTTTAACATAAAAGACATGTGACATACTGTTATTTGCCCGAACATTTGATTTCATAATGATTCGAATGCCATACGTATTGTTATCCATACTTTTAATTGCAATAATATTATGCAAAAATTTTCAAACGCCATACTAAATTAATTTCCAATCTATCCAAGGTATCCAAAAATAGTGTAACTAGAGCTCGGCGGCCGCGCTATATGGTCGCATTTCCAACCTAACCTAGCCAAACGGCCGCTGCCGCGGCACGCTCGCTTCGCTCGCTTGGCTCCTGCGTTGTCTTTCATATTTCTAACCTAACCTAACCTATTATTTTTTATAATTATTTTAACCTATTTTACAAGCAAATTCGGTGGGAAATGATGTTATGGCATGTGATAATTACGGCTTACAATGACTATAACAAATGATGTTATGGAAATTGATTTTATGGGTAATAATATTTATAAGAAATGATGTTATGGAAATTAACTTTATGGGAAACAAAGTTTCTAGCACGTGTCTAATATAGTAAACAGTGAATATGACATATAAAATTATGAGAAACAATAATATGTCAGGTGAGTATTATAGCAAATAAAATTCGGGCAAATGAAATTCTGGCAAGTGGAGGTATACCATGCACCATACATGTCATCAAGGATCAACCTTGGTGACTGTCCTCGACGATCCGCACGATAGGATCACGGCTTGCCGGACGGCTGCCCTCGCTCGCCTCTATTAGAAACTCTTGTGACCCTGTGACACAATCCGACATATCGCACGGCCGAGAGTGCGAGGAAACGTCTGCATACGTCACTCGGGTTGTGATTTATTATCTTGAGTTCAATAGTGGACGGAAATAATAGGCCTGCGCACGCGATAACATTGCATTCAAATGGATTGATGACACTTGTTATTGTAGCGAAGTATTTGCAGCGAATCAAAAATCTTTAGAACCACCCACACGACGTATACAAAGACACAACAATTAGGAAGATTCTAATTGTTTTGATATATTGATACAAGGATAGATAAGTTCGTCATTTTAAATGCAAGATATTTAATTATACATTTGAATTTAGAATACATGGGATTAAAAAAAAAAATGTGTCTTTTAGTTAGAGAAAACAAGTCATGAAAATATAAAAGCTTTTACTCACATAGACAATATATAGAAGTAGGTGTGTTTATTATACTAAGATTGACGGGCCGCGGTTGGTGTGCTTGGTAGATACCTGCCTTAGACGCTGCAGGGCATGGGTTCGATTCCCACCCAGTACAGATATTTGTATGAACATATCTGTTTGTCATGAGTCTAAGTGTAATTATCTATAAGTATGTATTTACAAAAGAAAAGTAGTATATCGATCCATTCTTCTTTATATGTACTTCGGCGACGCCTTTAAAAGTTCCTTTGCAAACACTAGTTTCTTTTCCATCCCCTGATCTCCATAATTGGTGTCAGAAGTGGGATCGGGAAGATGCCGCTGGTGCCAAGCAATATTAAGAGTAATAGCAGATCTTTACTTTTTATCGCTTCGGATTAGTAAGACATGAAAAAAAAGGAAACCCCTTTTTTAAACGAATTTTCATACATAAATAATTTACCGGGTTGATAATCATTCAGTATAATTGGCCATAAGGTTAATCATCTGTATCTTATATGAACCATCTAAACAATTTTTATTTCTCCCATCAGTTTGCGTGTGAACCTGGAAATGGGCAAAGCATTCTACTCCTGGGCTATACAACGGGACAAGAAGATCGAAGGCACTGTTATGCGTTCCACTACAATCCCGGAGGACCTCGGCCGAGTACAGTACCTGTTAGCTGACAAGACCGGAACCCTAACCAAGAATGAAATGGTGTTTCAGAAATTGCATTTAGGCAATGCGCTATTTGATAATAATAATTTCCATGAGGTAAGCAACCATTGCCAAACTGAAATGGCAGTGGGTAGGGCACGTAGCTCGTAGAACTGATGGCCGCTGGGGCAGAAAGATCCTAGAGTGGCGACCACGCACCGGTAGACGCAGCGTGGGCAGGCCCCCTACAAGGTGGACCGATGATCTGGTAGGGTCGCGGGCCATTGTCGAAATCTTTGGGGGAGACCTTTATCCAGCAGTGGACGTGTTTCGGATGATATGATGATGATGATAATGAAGCAATAACATTATCATCGCCTTCAATGTTCGGGGCGCTCGCTTCTGTAGAACGTTGGGGATGTTCGCTGAAACGCAAGTACATAGATTGTTAATAAAGGACTTAATAGAGAGATCATTCACACTTATTCCAATGAATGGAATTTTCTCCCCGGTCTGATACCTGTCGCACCGATCCGTAAGTGTTCAGTGTGGTTAAACAACTAGGCTTGCGGTCAGTTTATAGATGGGTGACCACTAAATTGGATGAATTTCTGAGCGTCTCTGTGTTTCGGGGCACTTTAAGCTATCGGTCCCGGTTGTAGTCGTTAGACAACTGTCGTTAAGCCATGTTGGAGGCCTACTGGGCGGCTTGAACAACTATGACACTACGGTAACCACTGCCCATACGATAGGTAAGTAAGCTGTCGCATCGAAGTATGAGAATAAGGGAATCTCTATTCCCTTATTGTCATACTTCGATGGGACGAGTACTTGCGCACACGCTGGTGCACTGTGATATGGCCTACGTTTGCTAGATTGTGTTGGGATTAGCCACAATCACATTATTAAATTGTGAGTCTATGTACTTTCCAAAGCCAGTAAATTGAACACTCCTTCCTTAGGTAGAAGCTCTTCTCACTCAGCACGTGACCAACGATGCCCCGTCAGTCCCCACGTCCCCCAGCGAGGAGCTGGCCACGGTCCCGCCGCGCCAGGTGTGGCGCGCCGTGCTGGCCATCGCGCTGTGCCACAACGTCACGCCCGTCTACGACTTGGAGCCCGCCGCGGAGGAGGCGCAGTCAGGTGCGGAACTTAAGTCGACTCTAATGATATTGCGATACGTAATTAATTAAACTTAAGTCGACTCTAATGATATTGCGATACGTAATTATTTAAACTTACGTCGACTCTTATGATATTGCGATACGTAATTAATTAAACTTAAGTTGACTCTAATGATATTGCGATACGTAATTAATTAAACTTAAGTCGACTCTAATGATATTGCAATACGTAATTAATTAAACTTAAGTCGACTCTAATGATATTGTGATACGTAATTAATTAAACTTAATTCGACTCTAATGACCTATGTTTTACAAATAAACTATTCTGATTCTGAAAAAACAATGCTTTTGGGATACGTAATAAATTACTTTGAGGGACAGAATACGGAATGTAAGAGAGCGTTGTGGTGTGAAAGAGGATGTAGTCACAAAGACCTGGACTAGGGTTGCCAACTATACTGTTTTGAACAGTATTATACGGTTTTTCTCTAAATTATACTTCTTACATAAATAAAGTATACAAAATGCTTTTCACATTTATTTAGTCAGAAGGCGTTCACTGCTCAGTACAGCGCAGCCACACAGATTGTAAATTACTAAGTTGTGCGGGAAACTCTAAAAATTACGTATTTAAAATACTGTTAATTTTTCTAAAATACTGTATATTCTTCATAGACCTGAATGTACTTTATTTCTAGTAAAAAAAGTTAGCAACCCTAACCTGGAGTAAAGCAAACATTATTGAGAAGCAATAGTTGACACGTATGTTCAAGGGTGTGGTTGTTATCAGACATGGGCAGTTCCGTGATGTCGGAGAGCTGTGGCGGCGCGGTGCCGCAGCAGCAGCTGTGCGACTACCAGGCCTCCAGCCCCGACGAGGTCGCGCTTGTTAAATGGACAGACATGGTATGTGCTCTTTATATAAAAATAATAACAACAAATTGGAAAGTGTTATCAATATGATATGTGATCTTTGACATGTATCTGTGAACATATCAATTACATATAAAAT
Organism: Pseudoips prasinana; assembly: GCA_951640165.1. Taxonomy (NCBI): domain Eukaryota; kingdom Metazoa; phylum Arthropoda; class Insecta; order Lepidoptera; family Nolidae; genus Pseudoips; species Pseudoips prasinana. The sequence continues at coordinate 8,970,214 of OX621236.1, forward strand.
AATAAAATTATATAGAGGGTACTTGTAAAAACACCAACAACCTTGCAGGACTAGATAGCTAACATCATAAGCAACAACTTTTATTCAACGAGTTCGGACATAATACAAGGAAAAGAATATTTTATAGGTTTTTATTGTTCTGTCGAGACATTTGTAGGTCTATGTTTCATTCATACGACGCTCAGCTCGCGCGGGCTTGCGCTGCTAATAATAACTAAACTTTCTTTGCAAGATAATTTTCTATTTAATTTCATGGCTTGGTCTACGTAAATTTAACCATATGTTTACGTAATCTTTGCGATGAGCGTAGAGTTATAGATATTCAAGCGGGAAATTGGGAGGAAAGGAAAGGGTGTTGTTGCATACTTATGAAAAATACATTGATAGGTCAAGTGTTAAACACAGAGAAATAGTGCAAACGTAACATCCTGGAATGTTGCGCAGTAGAATTACAAGACCATCCTATCGTTGTTATATGTATCTACAGACCTCCTAAACATGATCTTAACTCATTCAGCAATTTCGTTTCTACACTGGATAACATTTTATTTGAATTTTGCCTACAACGAAAAAAAGATAGTGCTTTGTGGAGATTTCAATATAGACATTCTAAACAAAAATAATAGCTCCACTACTTTTCAAAACCTATTGCATGCTTTTAATTTAAAACTAGGTGTACGTTCCCCGACACGCTCGTGTAGTGGTACGTGCATTGATAATATTATTCATAACATTAAGGGCAGTAAATGTGAAATCTTTGAACTGGCTTTATCGGACCACACAGCTCAACTAATGCAATGCCCAGTGAACCGAACCTATTTGCTCCCTTACTGGTTCATTTTTAAGCGCGACTACTGTAATGAAAATATGTCAAAATTTAAAAAATGTCTGCTTAATATAACATTCAGTGATGTGTACAATTCTAATGACCCTAATGTCGCATTTAACGAATTTCACGACACTTTTAAATTATTTTATGATATGTGCTTTCCACTAAGAAAAATTAAAATCTCCGCATTTAAAAAGCCCTGATGGATAAGCAAAGGAGTTAAGTTGTGTTGTAGACGTAAGCGACAAATGCTATGGGAACTGCGGAAAACCACTAACAATACTAACAGGACAATATTTAAATCTTATTCTAAAAGATTAAAAAGTATTATTCGTCTAACCAAAAAATCTCAAAACATCTACTTCATAAATAATGCCACTAATAAAAATAAAGCAGCCTGGCAAGTGATAAATAAAAATAAAAAGAACAAACTGGCGGAAGGAATACGAAGTTTAATTATTGACAATAAAATTATAAATGACCCAAAAGACATTACCGATGCTATGAATAATTATTTTGTTGACGAAATTGAATACAAATCTGACATCACAAATGATTATCAACCAAAATTTGACAGCTATCGTGACTCCATATTTTTACGCCCTACAGATCTTTCCGAGATCCTTAAAACAATAGGGTCTCTAAATAAAACAAAGAGTACAGACTATGAAGACATTACTACTGACGTTGTCAAATCTGTCTCATATCTAATCGCACCAGTGCTTACTTACATCGTCAACTTATGCTTGGAAAATGGCGTGTTTCCGAATAGACTTAAACTTTCAGTCAGCCTATTTATAAAAAAGGTTTAAAACAGAACCCCGGAAACTATAGGCCAATTTCGTTACTTTCCATTATTTCTAAAATAGTAGAAAAAAATATTTATAATTCATTAAATTCATATTTTGAAAACAAAAATATATTAACAAAGGAACAATATGGGTTTCGTAAAAATAAGAATATCAATATGGCAATATATTACTTCTTTGAAAAAATCATTACCAATATTGATAACAGAATGCCTGTGGCAGGTTTGTTCATGGACATGAGCAAAGATTTCGATTTTGTGGACCCTAAAATTCTTCTTAGTAAATTGGAAAGGTATGGCATCAGAGGTAATGCACTTAATTTGCTCAATTCTTATCTAACGGGTAGAAAACAAGTTACGCAAATAAAAAAAATCTGCACGACCTCAAAAACAGAGAAAACTTACGTCTCTAGCCAGAGACCAATATATTATGGTGTGCCCCAAGGTAGTATCTTGGGACCTTTATTATTTCTCATTTATATCAATGACCTGCCAAGGGTGACACATCATCCTATGGTTCTTTTTGCTGACGATAGTACAGTAGTGTTTAGTGCAAAAAATATTGTAACCCTCGAAATAGATATAAATAATTGCTTAGAAGTATTAATTGCTTGGTTTAAAGTTAACAACTTAAAAATAAATATTGAAAAGACAAAAATTATGACATATGGACAAAACACTAACAATACTAAAACTGATATACGGAATGGGGAAAAAAGTATTTCTGAAACCACAACCACAAAATTTTTAGGACTAGTACTTGATAAAGATATGTCATGGAAATCACATACTGACAGTGTGTTTAAACGGCTCAGTCAGTGTTCATATGCACTATATAAACTTCACACGGAGGTAAATCAGAGTACTCTATTAACTGCATACCACGCATACGTCACTTCGACTCTGCGCTACGGTTTAATATTCTGGGGCAACTCAACAAATATCGAGGCTGTGTTTAGATCCCAAAAAAGGTGTCTTCGTGCTATATCTGGTCTACAAAGCACTGATAGTTGTAAACCACTATTTAAAAGTCTTCGTGTATTGACATTATCTTGTCTTTACATATACGAGGTATCAATGTTTGTGAAAATCAACTTCCATCTATTTGACACAATAAACAGCAAACGACACAAAAATAAAATTAGATTCCGACCACACAAAAAGACCGTGTATAATAAAAAATTCTTGGGTAAGGCCTCAAAAATTTACAATAAATTGCCAAAAAACATTATATTAGAAGATCTTATCACAAAATACAGAAAGAAACTTCTTGAATTATTAATAAATAAGGCATACTACTCTATAAAAGACTACTTGACTGATAATTTAGGAATTTAGGTGAATGCTTTGTAAGTCCGATTTAAGTTATGATGTTGAATTCTATTGTAAACTAATATTAAGTGTAATACATGACATAATGCTAATAACATACTTTAATAAGATATTTAGTGACATTAACTTTTATGTAATAATGTAATACTTTGCATGCCACATCAGGCAGAACATAGTGAACTAAGCGCCTTTATTTGTCACCTTATATTGTACCTACCTATGTTCAGCAATAAATGATTTGATTGATTGATTGAAATTAAATTAATAGTTATTTTTGTACGAAAATAATATCTAACAAAAGATCAAAATATGTAGAACAAAAGTTGTTACTTATGGTGTTAGCTATATAGTCCTCCGAGGTGGTTGGTGTTTTATAATTTGTATATTGATGTGAAACATATAATAGCCGCACGTAAAACAGATTTCTGACGTGGTGACGCATGCGCAATCGACTTTTTATTTTATCATTATGACATATTTAGTTCCTATCACAATATGTTCTTTTCTGCATATTACTTTTACAAAATAATGTCGATGTTTCACATCTGCCAGGCGTCCCGTGACGGCTCACATTTTTTATATATTGTTTCTGTTTTGTGTTGACAAATTTATATGGGAAATTTATATTTTTACTATGTGTTTTTTCCATGTTGATGTACTACACGTTGTTCAGATTCATAGGCAAATTAACTCTTTAACGAGCAGTACGTACGGTTTCGCTTCATCCTTTTTTATTGATTTGAACTTCATACTAAGCTAATAGAGATCAAAATGTACTGGCAACTACATCCCACTGCCCGGGAAAGGGTTAAGGTCCATAACTTACGTTCACTACTTATATCACACCTTGTATATTTAAGTGTCCACATTTTTACAGATGGGAATTTCGCTATACAGACGTGACCTGCATAACATATCGCTGAAACTGCGCGCAGCCAACGATATAAAGCAGTACAGTATACTGCAGATATTCCCCTTCACCAGCGAGAGCAAGATGATGGGCATCATTGTACAGGTAAGCTTAACCCGCTTATTACTAGAATATATAATAATAATATCCTGGGACATTATTCACACACGGCCATCTGATCCCAAACTAAGCAGAGCTTGTACTATGGATACCAGATTACTGATATACTACTTTCCTTTTGTAAATACATAATTCTATAGATAAATAGCTGTGCCCCGCGGTTTTACCCGCGTTAAACTTTATAAACCACGCCTATGCATTAATCCAGGATGTCAGCTAACTCCGTACCAAATTTTATTAAAATTGCTCCTGCCGTTTAGACGTGAAGAAGTAACAAAAATACACACTCACAAACTTTTGCCTTTATAATATTAGTGTGATGGTACGAAACCCGCGGTACGCAGTCCAACTCACACTTGGCCGGTTTCTTAGAATATATCTTATCTAAAAATAAAGATAAGAATGGAATATGCTATGCATCGAGTTGTCGCCAGTCCATCTGTGTTTTTATTTAGATAACTCGTTAAAATAAAGATACTAATCATTAATTTATGGGTTTAGGAAGAAAACACCGACAAGATAACGTACTACGTTAAAGGCGCAGATGTCGTGTTGGCCAAGCTAGTAGACTCGCAGTGGCTCAACGCTGAGTGTAGGAAGTTAGCCGCCGAAGGTCTCCGCACCCTTGTGATGGCTACCAAGACCATGACTAAAGAGGAATATGCAGAGTTTGAGGTGGGTGTCCAACATATTCTTGCAAATTATTTAACTCGTTGTGGCTGAACGCTGAGTTGAGCTAAAATTAACCCTTTTTAGGGATCCGTACCCAAAGGGTAAAACGGGACCCTATTACTAAGACTTTGCTGTCTGTCTGTCCGTCTATCACCAGGCTATATCTCATGAACCGCAAAATCGTAGAACATACATGGGGGTGATTCGGATACTTCTCATCATAAAGTATCTAAATTTTGCGTTTGAACGTCAATTCCTAGGCCAGCCTGTATATGTATATGAAAACCTACTATATGTACATAGAAATATAGATTGTAAATGGAGCGATACACATAATGTAAATACTAGATATAAGAATAATCTTATATTGCATACTACCCGTCTCCACAAAATAAGTAACTCTTTGATAGGGCAATGTATAAGATTCTATAACAAACTTCCCAATGATATTCGAGAATTGTCTACGAATAAGTTTGAAAGAATTATTATTGAAGCCAAATTGTGTAGCACGAGGATTACAACATTTTTGATTATTTAAGTCACAAAAGTGGGGATTGAGTTTTTCTGAGTCAATACACATAATTGTAATTAATCTTAAGTATATTTTATGGTCAAAAAGGATTCCTACCGTGTTTTTTGGCAGTATTTCTCAGTAGCTGCCAAGTCTTACACTGCACGGTTGGGAAAAAAAATTACGATTTCACATAAATGTAAATTTTTTACAGAATAAATGGTTTGAATTTGAATTTGATAGTTAATGATGAAGTTTATAGGTTAGGTTGGATTTTAGGCGGCTACTTCTGTAATCAATCTGTCAACTTCTAGATTGTTTTACGGTTGTACTATTTATTGAATTTTTATAATTCATCACCAGAGTGAATACAAAGAAGCCCGTTTGTCTGTGACGAATCGCGCTGAACGGACGGCTGAGGCTTTAGCCAAGTTGCAGCACGGCCTCACGTTACTGGCGGTGACCGGAGTGGAGGACCGGCTAGCGGACAACGTGCCCAAGACACTAGCGATGCTCAGGACTGCTGGAATTAAGGTATAAAAGTTTAAACACAATTGAATTCTAGACTTAGTTACGTACGTAAAAAAAAAATCTTCTAATTTCTTCTTCTAAATTAATCCTTTCTGCTTATATGCCAACAACTACCCAAACACCTTTTCTTTACTCCTGGTCCATTCTAGGGTTGCCTGGAAGAGATCGCACCCAGCCATTTGTACAATCTTGATAACATATTCATAGTTCTTTGTATGTAATATTTTTAGTGTACAATAAAGAGTTACTTACTTCTATAAAATGACTTGTATAGGTAATAATAATATTGTTCTCTATTCTAGATTTGGATGCTAACAGGAGATAAACTAGAGACAGCCCTTTGTATTGCTCGCTCTCTTCAGTTGGGTGGAGGGTCGGGGTGGCATACCGCGAAAGAATGTACTTCGCGAAGACACGCACATGACTTGCTGCACGAGCTTAACGACGCTGAAGAAGATATGGACTTAATCATAGAAGGGGAGACGTTAGAAGTAAGTAAATTTTAATTCGACACAGTCATCGAAAAAGAAGTACACTGCACCTTGCGTATAGGACGTTGTCACTGCGAAGCGGACTTATTCGATGCTACCACAATGTGGATACTGCTACGTGGAATAAGCAACTGCTACGCACACGTCAACGGTAAAAGTAAATTATCAAAATCTGGCATGCAATATGTGATTGGCAAGTGTGCTAAAATGATACTGATACTGCCGCCCAACGTATCGCAAAATATGAGTATTGAATTTCCGATTTAGATCATCTACTTTTGCCGTGAACTGTACATAGCATATGTTACGAGAACTTAACTATTTCTATAAAGCCAATTATACGCGAAACAGCCCTTTGGTCACAGTACAACCACTGCATAGAATCAGTTACGCTTATCGATGCGTGGCATTGATTGGCACTGTACGTCTAGCAGTAGTTACGGTTGCGTAGCAGTTGCTACGGCCACACGTAGTAACTACTGCTACACGCACAGTGTCGCGCTACGCGTAGCTGATTCTACGTAGTTGTAGACATTGCACGTAGCACCTGACGCGCATACTACAAAACTGAGGATACAGTTCTTAATTTTTAAAGTTTTATTTTGTGGGTATTTAACTGTTTGTATTATTTTCGCTGTCAGCTATGCCTGGAGTCGTACGAGGAGGAGTTCGTGCACGTGCTGTGTCGCTGCAGCGGCGTGGTGGTGGCGCGCTGCTCGCCCACGCAGAAGGCGCGCGTGGCGCGACTGCTGCGCGCGCGCGGCCACGCCGTGGGCGCGGTGGGGGACGGCGGGAACGACGTGGCCATGATACAGGAGGCTGACATCGGTGAGTCGCGCACGTACGACGAGTACGCAGACCTGCCTTTTAAACGATTTTTAGACTTCGGCATTTCCAGGAATTCTGTGACTTGGTATTTCAACTATTTTAATGCCGTGTAAGAATTTTTTCGTCACTTAATTAAATTATTGCATATCTATGATCTATCCTACTAACCCTCTGTCATCTTTTCCACTAGTTACTAACTTCTCTTATCATGATGTCAGCTGGATGACGTCCACTGCTAGACAAGGACCTCTCTCAAAGATATGTTCTCTGGGATATATTCCCTCGGGACAACTGTTCCTTCGCCCACTTGATGAGAAGGGGTGGTGTCAATTATGGGGTCCTGCTGTTTGACCAAAACTCATTTGGCAAAGTTACACTTGACAAACAACGTTTGGTAAAACAATTGTTTCGCCGCTTGTTCATTTTACTACTAATCATCACAGCGGAAGGAAGCGTGCCGCGGCAGCGGCTGGCGAGTGCCAGAAGTGACTTTAGGGCGTTTCTTATTTGGTGAAATGAAAAAAGTTCAATTGACATTTTAATATTTAACACATTTAACAAGTGTAGTGTTTGCTAATGGATCATTTGCTAAGTAAGTTTTTGTAAGATGATACCTTTGACAAATGTCTCGTTTGTTAACGGTTCGAAATTCTTTATTTCTCAAAGATTACAATTGCATAATCACTTCGAGGAGAAATAAACTAAGTATCGATATTTAAATCACAATAAGGTAGCTTACAATGCGCAAAATGTAGTTTTTAGTTTAATTGATTGTGTGGGTAGAACTAAAATAAGTATACAATCTATGACGCGACACTTAGACAGTGTGTGGACTGCATGTTTCTATATACTTATCTATACCTACGTTAACGGTGTAGTCGAGTAGATATGAACATTTGGTGAAACGTTGTTTGTCGAATGACCATTTGTCAATTATTTTTTGATCAAACATTACTAATCCGTCAATTGTATTTGCTGATTACGATTTTCACGACATTTATTACTTGCATAGAAATATTTTTGTGTCATTTTCCTTGACTGGTGTGTGTTGTATGGTCAGGCGTGGGCATAGAGGGCGCCGAGGGCCGCGCCGCGTCGCTGGCCGGCGACGTGTCGGTGCGCCAGTTCGCCATGCTGGCGCGCCTGCTGCTGGTGCACGGGCGCCGCGCCGCCATGCGCTCGGCCGCGCTGTGCCTGTTCATCGTGCATCGGGGACTCATCGTGTCCACTATGCAGGTGAAGAAACATACCACAACTACACCAAACCTCCTTGTTTATTTCTGATTAAATTCGTTGCGGGATCCAAGACAGTGATAGCAATTCCCCGGGATATGCCTGAGCCTCACCGCTCAGTGTCATTTCATTATGTGCCACTGTTGATCCAGGCTTACAGGAGTTGTAGTGTTGGGTAAGAGGGAGGGACGAGTCCCATATTAAAAAAAAAACTACATCGAACCTCTTCTGTCAATAGATACACTTTAAATATTAAGTTATAGATTCAAAAGGAAGTACTCAAAAATTTTATGTTGTTGTTTCAGGCTGTATTTTCCGTGGTATTCTACTTCTCATCTGTATCTCTGTACCCTGGTTTTCTGATGGTTGGCTATGGAACTCTGTTCACTATGCTCCCGGTATTTTCATTGGTAAGTTTATTAATCTGTATACCATACGTTGATCACAATAGTTACACATTACTAACTTCAAATGAATTTTCTCTGGCTTAATATTAAAATTAGTTTAGTGACCGATAAACCCAATAGTTTGAAAGTTTGTTACAAGAACAGGTAGATATATTAGTTATTTTTCAGACTGCAAAATCTGTATCCATTGTTTGCTAACATAATATTAAAAAAATATTTATTTATAAAGTGCACCAACAGTTTCTGTATATAAGATATTAATGAATAGTAGGTAACAATTGGTTATGGGCAACAGGGGTCTACCGAATAATTCGTCTATAATCGTAATTGTGATCGGCGTTCAAATAGATGAAGATTAATAATGACTAAATCATTGATTCAATGGCCAAAACGGTGAATTTATAACGTCACATATGCTCATGGAAACCAATTGAACGAATCATTTATTCAATTTTAATCTTCATATATTTAAACGGCCGATCGCGATTGCGATGATCTGCGAATTAGGTGGTAGATCGCCAGGATAGTTGATATATATTATAGTATATATAACAGGTGAACGAAAAGAAGATAATGACATAAAACGTTTTTCTGACTGATTTATAGACATAACATTAAAGATCTTTTGCTGAATAATTAATGTACCTGATTTGAAATATATAATATTAGTGAGCAGAAGTTACAGTTCACCAATAGTTTCATTTGCAGACTGTTAAAATCAGAAGGTTGTCTTTCGCAGACAGATAAAATTACATTTATTCTGCCGACTGATTAATAGAACTTATGTTCAAGTTCTTTATATTTTATTCTTTATATTTTTTTGTAAAACTTTATTCAAACTATTGCACAGCTTTAAATGTCTTTTATGTTATGGTAGAACACTGGCTCCTAATACTCAGGAACATAAACCTAGTTTAGGGGTCACGGTATTCACCTTTTACAAAATATTGTATTAAGCCTTGTTTTGTAGTCTTATTATCTTGAATTGTAAAATGTAGGCCTTTGGAAATTAAAGAAATTATTATATTATATTATTATAGGTGTTAGATAAAGACATACCAAGTTCGACGGCACTGCGGTATCCACAACTGTATAAACAACTCACTAAGGGGCGGCAGCTTTCATATAAAACATTTTACATATGGACTGGCATATCTATTTATCAAGGTATGAACTTTTTGATTTGATACACAAATATGTACTTTAATATTATAAATTCCCACATCACATAACATCTGCGAGTGCGGCGTGTCACCCCAAATATGACCCATTAATTTCCTTGTCCCTCCTGTCCAGTCTCCTGTTCCTTCAAGGGTTGTATGGCGCTTCATCCAAAGCGGTCATAGCGTTGCCCAATTTTGGGCAAATCATATTTAATTCTTACCATCGACACGATTGGATGAATATAAATGTGAAAGTTTGGGAGTGGATGTATGGATGTTTACTTTCACGCAAAAACTACCTACGGATTTTGATGAAACTCTATAGTAATATAGCTTATATATCCGAATAACGCATAGGCTATAATTAAGAAAGTTTAACGCGGGCGAAACTGAGGGGCACAACTAGTTTAAAATAAAGAGAGTCTGTGATCTACCCAGATGCAAAGAAATTGAAAGGAATTTTAACTAAGCCAATGCTTTAATTTGGTTATTCTTATGGGCAGCAATACGCACAAATTCGGAAAGTCAGTGGTTGCGCCTTGGGTTTGAACCCGAGACCACCGACTAGTCAGTCTAACGGTCTACCCACTAGGCTATCTCCACACAAACTTTTATTCTGACTTCCCTTTCTAATGATGTGTGGTTCTGATTCTGATGTCTTTGAATTCTTTATTTACATCGAAATGTTTTTATGCAGGTGGTGTCATAATGTATGGAGCTCTAGTACTATTTGAAGACCAGCTCATCCACATAGTGGAGATCAGTTATACGGCCCTGATTCTTACTGAGCTGATCATGGTGGCTTTGACGATAGAGACTTGGCACTGGCTCATGGTTGGCGCCGAGCTAGTGAGCCTGCTCATGTATATTGCAACACTACTCATATTCACTACCTACTTCGGTAAGTTCTCTGATCATGGTGGCTTTGACGATAGAGACTTGGCACTGGCTCATGGTTGGCGCCGAGCTAGTGAGCCTGCTCATGTATATTGCAACACTACTCATATTCACTACCTACTTCGGTAAGTTCTCTGATCATGGTGGCTTTGACGATAGAGACTTGGCACTGGCTCATGGTTGGCGCCGAGCTAGTGAGCCTGCTCATGTATATTGCAACACTACTCATATTCACTACCTACTTCGGTAAGTCCTCTGATCCTCACTGAGCTGATCGTGGTGGCTTTGACGATAGAGAATTGGCCCTAATTCATGGTAGAATTAGTCATACATACTACATACATATTATTCTTTATCGACCGGAAACCACACGGCTAATATTACTACATACATATTATTACTTGTCGACCGGAAACCACACGGCTAATAATACTACATACATATTATTATTTCTCGACCGGAAACCACACGGCTAATAATACTACATATATATTATTACTTGTCGACCGGAAACCACATGGCTAATAATACTACATACATATTATTATTTCTCGAACGGAAACCACACGGCTAATAAAACTACACACATATTATTACTTGTCGACCGGAAACCACATGGCTAATAATACTACATACATATTATTATTTCTCGAACGGAAACCACACGGCTAATAAAACTACATACATATTATTACTTGTCGACCGGAAACCACACGGCTAATAACATACATATTGTTCTTTCTCGACCGGAAACCGCACGGCTAATAATACTAACATATTATTCTTTCTCGAACGGAAACCACATGGCTAATAATACTACATACATATTATTCTTTCTCTGACGGAAATACACGGCTAATAATATTACATACATATTATTCTTTCTCGACCGGACCTCCGGCGTGAAAAGCAAGCATTTGCCAACCAATAGGCCCGTCAAACAATTTCTCTAACATTTTGAAGTAAATATTGATAATGCCAAATATTTGTTTCCCCAGATGCTGACTTCATCCGCCACTGGGACTTCTGGTGGAAGGTAATAGTCATAACTTTAGTCTCCTGCCTCCCCCTATACATCGTCAAACATATGCATAGAAAATGGAGCCAGCGCCAGTACAAAAACGTACGAAAATGAACTATATTCCTAAGTAGTTTTAAGTTTATTTTCCAATGTGATTCACTTTATTATTATAAGTAATGTAATATGAATTGTTTATATTAATTAAAAATTGTTTATATTGTTGGTTAGATTGCAAAGGGATGGGTCTAATCTCATATATCCATGTAGACAGTCGGTATAGTTCACTTTAGCATTACCGTCATAAGGAGCGCTCTCCCTAACCAGGAGGGGTGGGAGGGAGTCATGTGCGAACTATAGTTAAACAGTTTAGGACCATCATTTTTGGGTGCACATTGCCAATCCACTCTCTTTTCCTTCTTTTCGGCTCTCATAGCCACCTGCTCTCACCAGTCCGTTGGTGAGACTTAGCAACTAGACTCGCGGCCAGTCCACAGATGAGTGACTGCCAAAGTGGTTTAATTTCTGGTCGTCTCCGTGCTTCGGAGGGCACGTTCAGCTGTCGGGCCCGGTTGTAGCCTTGTGTCATATACGAATATTACTTATTGTAACAGTCGTATATGACACAAGGGTATCCACTGCCCATACGATTAGTAAGTCCTCTATTGGGTAGTGGTTTCACTTGTATCGCTATGCCCTTTGCCGATATGTTGACATGGAGATGCCCAGAACATAAAACATTTTAGAGGTCACCTGTCTTTTTACTAACCGCACGCTGCTGGCTTGACGTTTACGGAGCGTTGAGGACAAATTGCTGAAGAGAGATTGGTCGAAAACGTTATCCTTGAAATAATGCATTTGGCATTAATTCTGCTACTGTCGAGTTTTGTGCAAAAGTTTTAAGAGAGCTCTATACTGCGATACTATTGGAACAGGAAAGTTGTTCGTATGGTGGCAAGTAGTAGAATCTTCTTAAAACTCATAATTCGGAGTCTGTATAACGAAAACTTATGATAACTCTAACGGGTAACTCACATATTGGCCAACAGTTTCAATCTCCTCAGGAGTTCATCTTCAGAGCGAATGCGACCTGAAGGTCGTGGCTTCCTAATTCGCTCTGTTGACACATACATGTTGTATATATGTATAAGCGGGACCATCGCCTCGTTATTAGACGAATTCACTGTGATGATGATCTCGTATAAAGTTTGAAACAGTAAGCCCAATTATAAACACATCGGGAATTCCCATTACAGTTATCAGAACGGTACCTCTTCATGGTAGTTTTTTATAATAACAAAATCATATTACAATAAGTATCATTAATTTCAATATTGCACTAGAATTTTACATTCATTGTTACACTATTATTCCCTACTGAGATTCTCTCTAGTTACCGTGATATATCGAAGACTTGTAGGCACAGGTGTCAATAATATTACAAATATGGTTTCCAATGCGAAATAGATAGAAGCAATGTAATTTACAGTTACAGAGATGTTACTGGTGTACTTGGATATAACTTAGTGACGACTTACAAAGAAAAAAGTTGAAAGTATAATTCGAGTTTCCAACCAAAAAAAAGCGTTGTGTTCCGCGAACAGTATAATGACTTCAGAGTTACAACAAAACGCTATATTCTGATAGTTAACTTAAACTGTAGATTTCAGTAGCCCATATTTTTTGGAAAGAGGAAAGGGTAATCATTGTTTTGCCAAACTTAATGTAGTCGCACGTCTACATTAAAAAGAATATTGTCACTGGATACATTTTAAGTTTGGTTTTCTTTGATGTCTCTCGAACATTTTGTCCATAGACGAAATGGCGATTATGTCCGAAAAGTATCACTTTTGATGATCATGTCAACCGAAAGACATCCACTGCGGGATAAAAACTCCCCCGAAGATCTCTAGAGTTGCCGGCCTTGCGGTATCCGACCATTTTAATCACTTGATATAATTCTGATGAGTAAAGGACGGCGATATATAAACTAAACAAGAATTTGTATAAGTATAATGTATTTATGTCTGTGTACTCTGGGTTGATTGACATATATCGGATTTACTGCCATCTTTTGACAAACACTTAGTTTAGTCTTACGTTTTTAAGGAACTAAGACGAAGTCAAGAAGAAAAACAATGTATAGGTACTACCAAGCTTTTGGATCGTTTCCCTATGTGTTCAGGATTTGTGGATCAGGGTGCTTATGCGCATCTTGTCGTATATTGTAACACTGTTGACACCTACTGCCAATAAATAATATGTTATGGATATAAGACAAGTATAATTATAATATGTTAATATATAGTGTTTGGATTACATATGTAGTCTATGTATATATGTATATTATAAGGAACGTGATCGGCTGACTTTTCAGCGGATACTAAATTTTAGTTTAATGAGAAAGATGGACGTAAAATAATTCGCTACCTAATATTTTTTTTCAAGATTAACAAGGTTCCTAAGGTTTCAATCAGTTGTTCCTTCATAAACAGGGACAGGCAAATAATATACTATGTTACGATATGAAATAGTAGCAATAATATTATTCTTCGGTTGGTTTTGCTTTATTAAAGACATTTGTCGCATCTATAACCAAAGAAAACAGGCCTGCTCATTACAAATAAGTTCCTATTTTGGGGTTGCTCGATGAGTCTATGGTAGAGTAATATGAAAGAAATATGAAGCTTTTAATACACTTGTTCTCTCGACGATTAGAAAGTACGTTGCGGTTGTCGCTAGCAGTCAACCAAGCAAAACGAGTTATTGTCAAAATTAATTATTCCCTGCAGAAAAGACTTGGATAGAATTGTTCTGATGAACCAAACTGATGAAGCCTTTAGGACTTATTGATCTATATTATTTTCTGTAACACTACAGAGATCCAAAAATTAAGTAAACATTCTAACTTGAACTATTTTATGACTTGTTCTCGTGAACAGTATCGATGTTTTTTATATACTCAATGATGTAAATGTATATGTTGTAGGATTGCTTTTATGTTTAATAAAATAAAGACTTTATTTTTTGTTTATATAATAGGTGTTAACCTTAGTCGTGTATAAACTTAAACTGTATGATCTACTACTGTTATAAAGGAGTCTTGCATAAGATTATCCAATACGGAACATTAATCAAACACTTTTTATGCATACAAAGAGAACCTCCTTGGTCTAGTGGGAGCATAACCGCATATAATGAGGTTGGGTTCAAATCCTGGGTTATGCCAAATGTGGATATATAATGATAAAAAAAAATGTGAGCCGTCACGGGACGCCTGGCAGATGTGAAACATCGACATTATTTTGTAAAAGTAATATGCAGAAAAGAACATATTGTGATAGGAACTAAATATGTCATAATGATAAAATAAAAAGTCGATTGCGCATGGCGACGCGTCGCCACACCGTACACACTACTATCGTATAGCGTGGCGACGCGTCGCCATGGCATGCGTCGCCACGCCAGAAATCTGTTTCACATCAAAAGTGATTAACAGACCGTACGAACGGATAAGTTTTTTTTTTATTTTAATATTGTATTTTACTATATTTATGTACTGCATTATGAGCTTGACAAGTACAAGTGTGAGTTAATACCCGAGTACTGAATAAATTGCATTATTACATTTTATCATGTTATCAGGGATATTAACCCGAAAGAAAAAACAAATGAGAGGTGTCAAGGGACACCCGGATGAAACGTAGTTAGTTGTACAAAAAACCTGTATAGACTCAACAAAAATAATCGTCGCGACACCACACTGTTTTTTTTTTTTTTTGTTTTAATCTTTATTTATTATACAGGATTTTCGTACATGAAATGACGATGCCAATCCCATTGTACCTTATTCTAAGCTAGCTCTAAAACTACACTATACAAATCCAATAACTAACCCACACTGTTCAATGCGAAATAGAAATGAAAATATCTGGCTTGCCTTCTATAAGAGAGAGAGAGAGACAGAAAAACATGCGCACGCCGCACAGCTGCAAAAAGTGTCGTGACAACTTTTCGTAAGATTTTTTTCCGTCTAGTTCTAGTAAAACACTAAGATTCGCCGCCCGAAACTCTGTTAGGAACACACATCATGAGCCTGATATCGGCCACCGCTGGACATAGGCCTCCTCCAAAGGTCTCTATAACGTTACAATTTGGAGGGGTTTGCCGTAGTCACCGCGATTGGCATGCAAGTTGGCGACCGCAGTTGGTAGCTCGTCCGCAGGTGGCGCTGCTGCCCGATTACCTGGTGTATCCCTTAGTCGCCTTTTACGACACCCACGGTATCATGGTATGGGGGTGACCCAGTTACTCTTTATAGGCCGGAAACCACACGGCACTATTATTATTACATAGACAAAAAATCTTCTAAATTTAAAATTCCAATGTAGACAATGTATATCAGTAGCAGATCACACAGTTTGAAATAAATTCGTTTAGGCACGACTGAGGGAAATCCTGCTATAACCATAAGACAGAATATGTATATTTTTTTTGTTAAAACTCAGCAATTTACTGTGATTTGTTTATTTTTTATGTTTAGCTCTATAAGCGCAATTCCATAGCTTACATTTGACGGACACTCGCAAGCAAAATATTGGATCAGGGTGAGATTTTGACAGCTTAGAAACATGTACAGACGCCAGCACCAGCTATCCCAATCTGTCAAATTTCTTTTATAGACTTTCAACTTTATCACAAATGCATAAGGTTCACTTTCAATTGTGCAAATTTGACAGATTGGGATCGCTTGATGTGCTGGCGTCTGTACTAGTGTTGAATAATCCGTCCATGAAAAGGTATAAGGATTTACGAGTAGTGAGTCCTATAGGCGTGGTGTGACATTGCAGACTTGGACCCTATAGATCGTACTGGTATTAATGTTAACCTTCCAAATTGGTCGACTAGAATCCTTATTAAGTCACCGAAAAGGCCTGACGGTTGAAGGTTTTTGTATTATAAAGCACTGACTGCAGTCCTTTCTTAAAGTGTGGGCGTATCTGTACCATCGATCGGAATATAAAGGAAATGCAGAATGCATCTGCGTTTGCGCACATATTGACGCATGATTTCTCCGTTGGGACTAGCTGGCGTAGTCTTGGCAACATTTGACCAAGGTAGCCATTATTCTGTTGATCAGGTCTTGAGCGTTCACTGCATTTCTTGCGGCATCCAGCAATAGGCTGGTCGATTATTACTTAATGTATTTGAGTAGAAATCAATATACAGGGTGTTTCCTCTAATCATATGACCGATGATTGATATATAATGAATGACTTAAAATAAAAATAAATAATTCCACTTTCATCCCATTATCGAATTTAATGTGTCATAATCAGTTCTTTTTGAAAATGGCTATGGCTATTTAAGCTCTCTTTGACAACCAAAAGACAGCCTTCGCTCTGTTGATATAAGGTAGGTTTTTAAACGTAAGATATTTCGCAGTGAAATTAAAATATCACTAAAACAGATGGTGGCAAAGACCCATGTCTTCTTTAAACCACGTCCTTTAGCCACGTGAGATTCAGCTTTTATGTTATAATTTTTGCACCCTGTAAAGTATTCGTATATTTAGCCCTTTTTATAAACATTATTGATAGGTTTGGACCAGTGTGCATAAACCGCACGTTTTCGATTTGTCTTTCTCTAATCTTCTATTCTCTAAATTCTACTAATATATTATGTGACGAAAATTTCGACGTTTGGATATTTGTTACTCAATCACACAAAATAGCTAAACAGATTTTGTAGGAAATTGGAATGGTGATAGATTATATCTTGAATTATCATTAGTGATCGGAGTAGTTAGAGCTATTTAGGGCTAAAGACTTCATAATCATAATCATCATTTATTTGTGAAGCACTTCAAATGTATATATTGAACTACTATGAACATGACACCGGTATTCCAGGAATCCTGAGTTGTACTAGTACATCCTTTGTGACTTAATACAGAATCATCAATAAACGTAAGTTTAGGCATAATATAATTTTATGCGGTCTAATTTCAGTTAATCATATATGCACACATTCGCAGGAGAGCCTCTTAAAATCATTATAACAAAAAAATGTGAGCCGTCACGGGAGGCCTGGCATGAAACATCGACATTATTTTGTAAAAGTAATATGCAGAAAAGAACATATTGTGATAGGAACTAAATATGTCATAATGATAAAATAAAAAGTCGATTGCGCATGCGTCACAGCATGCGTCGCCACGCCAGAAATCTGTTTTACGTGCGGCTATAGATGTTTCACATCAATAAGTATATGATATAAATCCCAGTGAACACTGGGATCCCAGGCATGTCCATACTATTAGAACATGTCGCAAGTATAAAAAATCGCACTGAGTACTCCGATCTATGATTATCACTTACCTTAAATGGCGGGTGGCAGCTAGATTATTCAAAATTTTTTATATAGTTTTATAATCTTATTAAAACGAAGGGCTCAATAAGGTGCCTTAATATTCGTCAATTAACATTTAATTTCAAATATAACTAGGTAATTCACATCTTGATATTGGTCCAACTTTTTGTTCGCTTGTGGTTTTTGAAACATATTTTAGTTTTTTTATTAATAAACAAGGTACAAATTGCGTTGATTGTGATATAATGTATAATATTTATGTGATTGATAATATATTCGTTAGTTTAAATATTATAAAGTGTTGGTGCAGAAATACGGTATGTTAATCATATGAATAATGTTCTGTAAAATAAAATATTTTATATTATACCTTGTAGTTTTACTCTGATGCCTTCTCTGGTCTTTTCTCATGCTGTTTAACCCTATCTTAGGCATTAGGTATGTTTATCATAACTTTTATTTGTTACTAGCTGCGCCCCGCGGTTTTACCCGCGTTAACTTTTATAAATTATCACAGCTCCTCCCCCGTAGGTGATAGCGTGATAATATTTAGCCTATATGTTGACCCGACCTCGTAGTAATATTCAAAATTTTGAAGTAAATCCATGCAGTACTTTTTGAGTTTAGCCCGGACATACATACAGACACACAGACAAAAATTCTAAAAACTATATTTTTGGATTTGATATAGATTATAGATAACGTCCCAAGTATCCTTTTAAAAAAATATTCAATGTACAGTTTTGACTTTCCTACGATTTTATTATATGTAGGTATAGATAAAGTTTATTAAGAATTGCAAAGTTGAAGTGGTAGTGGGCGGGGCACATAGCTCGTAGAACCAACGGCCGTTGAGGCAGATAGGTTTTAGAGTGGCGAGTGGCGACCACGAACCGGAAGACGCAGTGTAAGCAGGCTTACAAAATGGACCAATGATCTTGTGCGGGTCGCTGAAAACCGCTGGATGCGAATAGCGCCGGCAATTCTTTGGGGGAAGCCTTTGTCCAGAAGTGGACGTCTTTCAGCTGATATGATGATGAAACTTTATTAAATTAAAACTATTTTTTAAATAGTTCAAAATATATTCGCAACTAAATATCTGCCCGGTAAAGGGTAAAAGGTTAAGGCTATGCTTTACTCGCGGACGCAATTTCTTCAATTCCCGTCGTGCGATGTTCACCTGCCTGTCATGGCATAATAAAAGCTACGGCGCTTATTATTTTTTGAAGCAAAACTCTTTAAGCACGCTTGACTTGGGTAGTAAGCTGCTGAATGCTTGACGAGAGCGTTACAAGAAGTGGCGATTAAAAGGCGAACGGAAGTTGAGAGGGAGATATAAGTTAATGAAGATAGAAAGAGAGAGTTACATTTCGTATACCTATTACTGTAGGGGCAAGAGAGAGAGCTAGTTACGGTTAGTATATCTAGGTTTTCATTTCAGGCGTGTGGTCTAAAGCACACCTATTTTATTTTATAATAATGCTCCAGGTTGAATTTTGGCCATCGCGACCAGTCTCAAAGGAGACTAGTCTCCTTTGAGACTGGTCGTATACCTACACGCGCGCGGGAAGCGTGTATGCAAACACAGGTGCACTTTCTGTGGCACGACTGGAAAGACTCGGCCTTACTTGCTTTCGGAGGTAGGGGGTGTAAACCAAAGACCTGATGCTCTAGGTCTTCGTGTAAACCGCCAACTTTCAGACTCCGGCCGATTCTCAGTAGAATCATAATCTAAATTTAGTGATGATTTTATAACCTAATTTGGACTGAGGACGTCATTATATCCAATCGAACATTAGGGGTACCTCTAATGACTTATGTTGGGAAATGAGGAAGCAATATTTCGCTACATGTCGAACAATAAAACGGAAAAATCATCCACTAATATATTCTTAAAAACCTCAAATACTTCTTAAATACCCATAATGTCTTAAACAATAACACTAACTAAATATCCTATAAATGAACACGTGCAAATATCTACGTAAATATTTCATCAAAGAATCGCTACCGTTGTCGCGACTGTGGTGGAGTGGTGAAAGAGGTGCCCTCCTGTTCTGTGCCCGATGTGGATCGTGGACCTCTTCGCGTATGTCTGGAGACCACGCGGCGGGCCCAAGCTAAGTTACGTGAATTCCTCGATGCACGAGATTTGGAGGTCGTGGAGGAAGCCGTTTTGCCAGACGAAGAGCTGCTAGTTGCCGACCAGGCAGATTCGCTCATGTGTTGCGCTGGACGATATGTTGCCTCCGACCGCGTTAATGTACTTGTAGAGTACATCGGCACCGAAGCTTTTTTGTCTAAACGAGGCGGTGTCTTTTCTAACTTCAATTGAGCAACGGATGTTTCCAACTTTGGAGGGCTTTTAGACCTGCTCTCGGTTTCTTTCAATGGAACAATTGATGTTCCAACCTCATCGCTATCCTTCGAATCCGACGAACCCTCTTCAACGTCTTCATTGTCGCTCATTATAACAGACATAAACTTTTCTGTGTTTTCGTTTAGATCGTAAACTTTCTGAGTCCGTATGGATCTCGAGGAACAGGTTTTACTTTTTGAAAGAACGTGGTTAACAAGCCTTTGGTCGCTAGAATGTAACGCACTTGGTTGTGATAATACTGCGGGGAAATTACTATCTATAGTGACGTATGCAACTTCTTTGACTGGAGGGGCATTTTTTGGTTCGGGTGTGCATTTGCATGGGTTTGCATCACCAAAAGCAAAGTTATAACACATCTGCAGAAGGCATATTACCAATGCAGTTAATAAAACCAGACAAATGTAAAGTTTAGGAGTCCAGTCCTTATCTAAGTAAATGTAAGATTGAGTAAGCGTTGTCCATGGATTCCATTTAGAGACGTCTTTATTTTCGAAAAGATTGCGCCGTGATAAACCTTTTCCATAATTTTGGACCGCGGCTGCTATCCGTAAAACGCCACCATACGCTGCATATAGTTTCTCATCCATCAAATGTGGCGCGACATCACGTTTCATCCAGTGCCACAATTCACTATTGAAATTAACAAAGTCAGAATGACGACAATTCCTTGGAGAACTATGCAATATACATCTGGCTGCAGCGGTATAATATTTAATGAGTATATTTTCAGAGCTTGGAACTAATAAGTTGACCAAGCCATCCGTTTTAAAAGGCAAAGCAATTGCTGAGGGATCGGCCTCATTATCTAGTTTTGGTGAAGGTAAGTGAATGCAATTATCAGAGTCGCGTTTTGTGACTAAACAAGCACAAGGATCTAAAAGCTTCCCAGAGCCTATAAGGATTTTTGCTACGGTCAAATTTGACCAATGGGGAAAATGTTCAGGTTTTTTCCATCCTATACCTTGAGTATTCAAATCAGCCTTTATTTTCTCGTAGAAATTATGTACTTCTCTTGCATTTTTATAAGACACATATCCGGCATAATATGCAAATCTGACCGTGGGAAGAATTTGACCCCTCAAATGTGCTCCCAAAGTATCTAACAAGGCAATATTTAATATTTGAGCAGTTTGGGGATCTGTATCACGTTTAACAGTAGCCAACGCTATTTTGAAGTATTTGAGGGTACTTTTGATATACCTTGCATTCACCCTCTCCGGGCTATCTGATGATGGTATCAGGTCTTCAAATGTCTTTCGAGCCCGCAATCTTGCAATGTCGTCATGACTCCAACAAGGTAATTGGGCTTTTGAACCATCAAATATAGCAGTACCAGCACTTTTTACACTCTTTGCGTAAACTGTATTGTAGAGTATTAAAATAACCATAAGAAATATCATTGATTTAAAATATTGTTTGTTTACTAATGCTCATGATCGTGACAACGTTCTGTGACATCTTGTGATAGACATAAACTTTTTCTTTATATTAAGCTTTCAAGAAAATTAATAATATTGCCTTTTCCTATTATATTAAAAACTAGCTGTGCCCGCGACTTCATCCGCGTGTTAATTAGTTTATTTCGTTTATTTTTGTAAAATAAAAGACTTTTTCTAAAATAAAAGTAGCCTAAGTTACTCCTTATTACATCAGCTACCTGCCAATAAAAGTCCCGTCAAAATCGGTCCAGCCATTTCAGAGATTAGCCGGAACAAACAGACAGACAGACAGACAAAAATCGTAAAAAATGTTATTTTGGTGTATGTACCGAATATATATTCGTATTAATGTAGTAAAAACCGGTTATTTCAATATTCCAAACAGACACTCTAATTTTATTTATTTGTATAGATATCAGCAGAATAATACGATTTCACAGATGAAGTAGAGATTGAATGCAGCATTGAACTTGAGCGGAATGGCGAGCAGGTGTGGTGAGAATTCAGATACCTACAAAAAATGTTCACGATTAAATATTCATACAGCCATTTAAATGGCTACTATGGACTAATAGGTAAAGTACAAAACGTAATACCACTTCAAAAAGTATTGATATTGCTTACTCCGTAATCTTAAGAATAACTGGTTTAAACAATACACAACCGACTTCAAATTGTCTTTAAAACTGAAATGCTGAAAACTTTACAAATAAAAGTTGAATAAAAAATAATTAGCCACCCTTATTGGACAAATCGCGTAGGTACCTATATCACACATAACCACTTAACTATAAAAGAACGATACGGACCTCATTTGCCGTTATCTTAAAATAATACACAAATTAATAAATATAAAATCTGAATACAGAAAAGCTTTTACCTACTGTAAGAAAATTATAATATTAAGATTCACTCTCCTAAATAAAAAATATTTTTACAGAATAGTTCCAAAATCACTTTTTTGGCCCGACCCAGGACCCCAGGACCTCGTACTCAGCGGGTGAACACGCTACCGCTAGACCAACGAGGCAGTCAATAGCTATAAGTACTGATGATGTAAATCTGGTTTAACTTCCTTGTTTCTTTTTATAAAAAATGTACTTAGGGTACTAAAGTTTTATTTTATATATGTTTAAATTATCGTTACCCGTACATAGTTGATGAAGACCACCTCACTATTAAGTAGATTAAGAATCAGTACCAAAAGCGTCGTTAAATATGAGACGGAGAGCCATCTACGATTGTAAGAAAATATATTATAAATAGCTGCGCCCCGCGGTGTTACCCGCGTTAAATTTTATAAATTTACTTTGCTATAAACCTCACGGAGCCCGAGACCTTTCCAACGAATGCAAAACCGTGGAAATCGGTTCGTGCGTTCTGGAGTTATAGCGTCAGGAAGGAAAACCCGACTTATTTTTATATAGTAGATATCTGCATGTAGAATAATTTAATAATTTTCAATATCAGCCAGCATTTTATATCATCATGTAAAATATTAAACGATTGACGATTGATAATTTAACAATTTTTCAGCTAAGATGACGGAATTGTAAAATTTTAAATTATTGTTGGCAGCAGTCTATTGGCTCATAAGGCCGAAGAAGCCAGGGCCGAAACGATTTAAAAAAATCTTTGTGCCTACTGCCTGTCAAAAATTCCAATTTCGCAGTAAAACTAAAATGGTCGTTATTATTTATCCTGCTGTTCTTGCTCTAGGAAAAAGAATACAATAATAAATTTAAGATTCAAATTGAATGGTCATAGTCATCGTTTGAAAATTCAACATGTCGAAGGTTAGTAATTCTTGCGATAGACCGAATGCAGAATCGTTTATTGAGATACTTAACGCGATTTTATTTATTTGTATATATTCAGATTAGGTTAGAATCTAGGCATGAATAAAGGTATGAAAGATAATATAAGATACCCTGTAGTGATTGGCACCCATGGTAATGTATTATAATTAGAAACAATGTTTTTCTTATACATAGATTTAAAAACAATATGGTAAGTTTATAATGTCTTAGGATTATTTTAAATATATTAAACCCAACATTTTGATCGTAATTTTACTGTATTAAGTATATTTTACACAATTTGTTTTCGTTGTGTCGCCTATTTAAGCTAGTAAAACACTACCTTCTATTGATTTGTTTAAAAATCTTTTGAGGTACAATCCGTAGCATTTAAAAAACTGATCAATGTTTCTAGTTACCTTCTATAAAAAGTCTATATATAACTGTCATCCAATAATTATAGATAACAATTTGTCAATAAAACGTTTAGTAACTTTCTTGTATACAAAAATATTGTAGGTATCAGTGTTGGAGTTTCTATAGGAGATCTTTGATAACAACTGCATTATCTTGATAGAATTGATAGTAGTAGCATATCGACCTTTGTTATTGTAGTTGAGGGTTGGATCTCATATCGAGTCACCTGAATTTGAGTTAAGTGTGTATATGGGGGGGTTAAAGGGGTTCCTACTAAGTGATAAAACACATTTTTTTCTGCCAGAGAAGCGCCAATTTTTTTAAATTAATTTTTCCAAATTTTTAGATTCCATACAAAGGCATTAAACAGAACGCAATTTTGAACATTTCCTAGCGATTTCGATACCTACAGCGTTGTAAAACAGTGTAAAAACATTGCTTTCGTGTTTAGAAGTTATATTTTGTTTTTATATAATTATCCGAAAAATACCCAAAACTGAATTGTTCATTGTCACTATCATAATAATTTTGCAAAACTGCACTTTTATGAAATAATTTGGGTTAGGTTAGAACGGTGACCATTTGGCGCGCGAAGGCGAGCGAGCGTGCTGCGGAAGCGGCCGCCGAGCGCTAGAAAAACATTAACCATGGATATCTCCATAACCATGGGGATCCGCAGGTTGGGGATGGTACAGGCGGGTAGCCCCCTACCCCCTCCATCCCTCCCCCCTGAATTTACTTATGTTTGAAGGCGACTTGATTTGAGATATTAACCGTAGTTGATACTGGGCTATTGTTATAATTAAGCTGTAATGTCCACAAGCTGCACCTTGCCTACATACAGCTTGTTTGCAAATAAAAGCTATGTATCACAAGAATATTCATCACAAGAACTGCTTTTACATAGAACTCTAGTGTGAAATTCTTACACCTTCAGTATATTGCCTACCAACAGACAAACTGAACTGCATTTGACTTGACATCTACAAACTCGCATTAAGCTATTTATCAAATAAACAATTCACAGCCATTCATTATTGTTTGTGAGTGAACATGGTAAATGCTAAATTTGTTTTTTATTTTTAATTGCTAAGCAAAATGACATGTTAGTTAACTATAATTATTTAGCAGGCAAACATAATATTTGCTTGTCCGGTTGTCTCAATTAAGTATGTATTTTAAGTTTAAGAGTATACAGAAGTGTCATATACCCCTGATTGATGAGTTCCCAGTTTAATTTGTGACAATGGTTTGCAGGATATAAGATCATACTTCCAACAAAAAAAACCTCAGAAACCTAAAATTGAAGATGATGAAGATGTAATACCAGAGTCTCCTGATGTACACATAAAAAACAAAGTAAGTGGTGGACATAGAACACTGTTTTAAAATAATATTAAGAACTTTTTGTTACCTTTCATGAGTTTAGCAAAAAAAGGTTTTGAGTTGGTTTTGTAGCCTAAAACATGGTGTCTCTCTTGGGCAGGCTGACTGTTTCTACCCATCTCATAGATCACACAATTTTAATGATTTTTAATATTTTATTGTGTATTCTGTAGTTTATTTTCTGTAAGGTGGATGTACTTAGCAAGTCAAGCCCTTATCTTTTTTTTTTAGAAGCTGTCAATATTATTTGTTATATGCTTATAAGTATGGTTTAACACCATACTTAAAAGCATATTATATAGTGTGACCACAAAATTGGTGGAATGTATTAAAAACAGCATGAAATGAACAAGATTATTAAATGCAAACAAAATATCAATGTTATGTCTAATCCAAGACAGCAAAGATTTTTTTTATAGAATGCATAAAATATTAAATAATCTAAATCATAGTATTTTTTTCAGTATTCTTTTGTTATAAAAAAGTTTAGAGTTGACTGCAAAGTTTTATTATTGAATAAATGGCTTAATTATGTTTTTGTTGTTTGGGATCAAAAATGTTCCTTAAAAACTTAAGTTTAAATTTGTCTGTAGTTTCTTAACAAGATGAACCATGTCATATGAGTAGATAAACCAATTGCATATGTTGTCAGCCTCTTCACTGCTCTTTATCTCTACCTATGGACCATGGGTAGAGTTACTGAAGCTAAAAATATATATGAATTAAATGTTATTATATTATTATTAAATGCTATATACACCTTGGTTATATTTTTTATAGAAGAAAGATGCGAAGAAACGGAGAGTACTTGATGATGATTCAGATGAAGAAATATTTGCAACTAAAAAGAATAAAAGATCCACAGAAACTGTAACATCTAGGAAAAACAAAGAGAAACCAAAACCAATTCTGAAAGAAGTAAAAGCTGTAGACATGTTTGGCAGTGCACCAATAAAAAGAAGTGAACCATTAGTAAAAAAAGAAAAGAAAAAGGAAACTGAACTGGGCATCCATTCTGATGAAGAATTGGAAAAAACTCTTCTAGAAATAGACAACGCTGAATTGGAACTGGACCAACCAAATGTTAAATCTCCAAGTAAATCTCATAAGACTGATGATGGCAAACCAAATGATAAGGGGGAAAATTATGAGAACACAACACCCGAATCTGTCAAGCCATCATCTTCTAAAAATACAACAAAAGAATCAAATAAAACTATTAATGATGTCTCAACAGATAAGAGACCTAGACATTCTAAAGATTCTGAGTCGAAATCAAGTAAACAGAGATTAGATGATGACAAAACAGATAAAAAAATTCATAAGTCTGTATCTATTGAATCTAGTGATGGTGAAAAAAAGACAAAAATGGATAATAGTAAAAGAAAATTTGCAGAATTTATAGAAAATGATAGTAATCATGAACATGGGAGTGGTAAAAAAAAGAAATTGAATGAAAGTCATGAATCTGAAAGTCATAATGGTACTAATAAACATTTTAGAGATAGTAATTCATCTTTAAATGAAGATGAGGATAAAGAGAAGAAAAATAATCATAATAAAAGTCTTAATGAATCAGGTAAGCAATTAAACATTCTACTTATATTCTTGAAAGCTTGTAGAAATTAGCTGTTTGTAACTCAATCTTGCGGGAAAAAATAGTAATACATCATTTTGTCCAGTATAAGTAGGGATTATTTCAAATTATTACCAAAATATGTACAATATATTTATTTACGTATTATCTTGAATGTTTGTTCCAGTTTTAACAGATGAAGAAAGGCATGAGAGAAGAAGACATTCAGCTGCTTTGTACAAGAATTATTTAAATAGATCAGGACCCAAAAATTTAGGGGCTAAAGAAATTCCAGAGGTATGCATATTCTGCATAAGAGACAAACGTTATTAACTTTGGGATAAATTGTTGGTGTTATATATTCGTAATATTTTATTAGCAAATTAATATTTTATTAAATTATTAACAAGTTAATACACTTTTAGGGATCCCCAGATTGTTTTAAAGACTGTGCGTTTATTCTAACTGGGGTACTTGATTCATTTGAAAAAGAAGAAATAACAGCTGCCATTATTAAGTTTGGTGGGAGTGTTAAGAGTGGAGTCACTAAAAAGGTAAACTTAGTACCGTTTATTTGTCTATATCAAAATATGTTATTTGGCATTTTATCATGTTCTTAATTTTAGGTAACACACGTATTAGCGGGCGAAGAGCCTGGACCAGCAAAAATAGCCAAAGCTGAAGAATTAGGTATTAAAATTATAAGTGAGGATGAATTTCTCAAAATGATCATAGATCTTTCCAAAAAGAAGAGTAATAAAGATGAAAATAAAAAAGATATCAAGAAAGAAAAGAGTCCTAATAAAAAATCAAGCAAAGAGTCTTTAAGTACCAAAACTAGTAGCGATAAATCAGAAAAAGACAAAAAAATGCATAGTAAAACTAGTCTTCATAATAAATCAAGCAAAGATAATCATGTTGAAAGTAAATCAAAGAAGAGCCCATCTTCTGAAAAAGAAAAATCTGATCCTAAGTCACAAAAAGATTCAAAACTTAAATTTAGTACTAGTGACCATAAACATCATGATAAATCAAAAAGCCCTAAAAAAATTAAAGAAGAATCGAAACTTGAATCAAAAAGTTTTGTGAAATCAGAAGAAGTACCGGGTCCAAGTAAACCGATAAACGGTATGTATTAAATAAGTCTTCCTTGAAATACAGTTTTGTGTGTGGCTGACGGTATATAATACCGTTACCCCATCTCATCGGTTGGGAGGAGTAGAATTCGCCCCGAGGGAATAACGGGCAGCAGCGTCTCTCTGTCTACTATAACCATCATAATGCGATCGCCAATACTATTGCCAGGTGTGGCGATTATGGCATATCCCTCCAAATGATGGACACAACTCCATTGTGGAAATCTTTTGAGGAGGCCTTTTGTCCAGCAGCGGACGTCATTCGGCTGATATGATGAACAAATACAAATTATTTATCACTCATCTCTTTTTCAATCACTTTTATATCAATCCTAGCAGTGCCCGCGGACTTCGTTCCGCGTTATAAATATTTTTGTCCCTGCCCATTTGACCCGCGTAATACTTCGGGTTTAAAGTTCGGGATAAATGAAAATTATGATGATGAATCATAGCCTCTTTATAATATAAGTAAAGATTCACCTATAATAATATATGTAGGGAAATTTTAATCGAAATAGAGTGAAAAACATTTACAAAAAGACGATAATTGATCAGTTATCAAGCGGGATGAAAAATGATTACATTACTAAAATGGCTATTAAAAAATAGGGATTGGTGATAAAAGGCAAAAAATTGAGCGTTCTATGTATTTTTTAATGCCACGTTATAGTAAAATAAAAACAAAAAATGTGCTAAAATTAAAACAAAAAATGTTTAGCTTGAACAACCTTTATCACTTAGGGGTATGAAAAATAGATAGTAGCCGATTCTCAGACCTACTGAATATGCATATAAAATTTGGTAAAAAACAGAAATCTGTTTTCTATGGACTGTTTCGCGGAAGAATGCGCTCAAGAAGTAAAGCCGCGGTGATACCCGCGTTAAATTTTATAAATTTTCTTTGCTATAAACCTCACGGAGCCCGAGATCTTTCCAACGAATGCAAAACCGTGGAAATCGGTTCGTGCGTTCTGGAGTTATAGCGTCAGGAAGGAAAACCCGACTTATTTTTATATAGTAGATAAAAGAAGTTGCAATCTGCACATGAACTTTTTATAAAGACTAGACTATAAAGTCGTAATAATTAATGTATCCAAGATGGGTAGCTCCGTAAATGATTTTAAGAGTATTTTTTGAGAGCTCACTTTGCTCGCCATAAACTCTACCAAGCTATCTTCGCAAATCGGCCACACTATGATCACAAGCCTCATTAAACTGTTGACAGATCCCATAATAAAGCTATCCATTACTTCAACTTGTACAATACTAAATTACAGAAAGTGATCTATTTTCGGAACTGTAAACATATAGCAGATGACTTTACTACTAAAACTAGCGTTGTGTGTAAAATTACATAATATTTCAGGCATATCCAATGCAGAAATTGAGAATAAAGGCAATACGTCGATGTGGGTTGAGAAGTACAAGCCGCAGAATCTCAAACAGATTATCGGCCAACATGGTGATGCAAGTAATGTTAAAAAGTATGTACTTAGAAAATTAATACTTGTAATAGTGAGTCAATAAATGGCAAAGTGTGTATATAAAAACTGCTACACCAGACTATGTCCTGTGTTGAGTTCTGGATAGAAATCTTTCCTCATTTGAATAAGGGCGAAGGTTGCAAGGTAATCTGTTTTCTATGGACTGTTTCACGGAAGAATGCGCTCAAGAACTACACGGTTTTGTCCCTCCTTCCGCATGGCATGGAGGATGGAGGATTGTTGACATTCCAACTCGCAGTACGACGTGTTTTGCTGAGTTTTTCATGATACTCGTATGTACAGTCTTTGGAAAACTCTACCGAGCAGCGTGTTACCAGACACTTATAACATGGGTTTATTCAAGTAAAGAGGTACCGTTCCACCTTAAGCGGTTTTTTCGCTTGCAACAAGCGCGCACATTGAATGTAAAAATAAATCCTATCACGCTTGGTGTGTTCGATTTTTTAAGTTGCGTTTTATGTTTAAGCATGTTGGATTAAAAAAACATTTTGTTATTTGGTGCCAATTTATCTTCCAGGTTAATCAATTGGCTAACGAAATGGTATGTGAACAGAAAGGCTAAGTTGATCAAGCCTAGTCCATGGGCTAAGAATGACGATGGGGGCTATTTCAAAGCAGCATTATTATCGGGGCCGCCTGGTGTAGGTGAGTGCTATGTCCAAATAACATATTTACAATTAATTCTAAACTAAGCTGAGATTGTACTATGAAACCAAATAACTGATGTAGATAGATAGATAGATAGAGTACACTTTATTGCACCAAAAGAAACAATACATGACTTAAAAATAAGCAAATACAGGTACAATCGGCGGTCTTATTGCTTTGTAGCAATCTCTTCCAGACAACCGTTGGGTGGACAAGGAAAACAGTAAGTTAGAAAAGGCAGTAGCTGTAAGTGTACAGTCAAGTATTCAAAGTTATGTACTTATATACAATTTACATAAACATACTTATATTTTAAATACTAATAATACTATACTATAATAATATACTATACATACAAAATATTATACATCTATTCAATTAAGGAGTTTTGAAAAAGGAGGTTACAAAAAGCAGTTAAGAGATAAAAAACATAAATTAAGAAGATGATTTAAAGCGATAAAAAGTGTTTTTTTAAAGAAGTTTTGAATGAGGTCAGAGTTTGTGCACATCTTATTTCTACAGGAAGTAAATTCCATAGCCGAGCTGCTTGGACAGAAAAAGATTTATCATAAAAATCTGTAGAGTGCACTGGAATATGTAGTTTGAAGTTCTCTGATGATCTCAAAGACCTAGAATGTGTATCACAAACGAATTCAAACCGTTGCTTAAGGTAAATAGGAGCTGTTGGATTAAACAAAATATTGTAAAGGAGACAAAGTATGTGAGTATTACGGCGAAGTCGGATTGGTAACCACTCGAGTTTTTTACGAAATTCGGTGACGCGTATTTGCGGAGTCCAAATACGAATCTAATACAGAAATTTTGGAGGCGCTCGAGTTTATCAAGTTTGTCCTCTGTAAGGTCAAGATAACTGGCAGCAGCATAGTCAAGGATGGGAAAAAGAAGAGATTGAGCTAGTGCAATTTTAGTGGCGGTTGATGTAGTACATAATATACTACATATGCTACTTTTATTTTGTAAATACATACTTATATAGATGATTACACCCAGACTCATGACAAACAGACATGTTCATGCACACAAATATATGTCGTGGGTGGGAATCGAACCCACGACCCATGGCGTGAAAGACAAGTATTTCCAACCACGCCAACCGGCCCGTCAAACAAAACATCCTATTGTTATCTACTCTACTGTTTGGGACTTAATTTTTGCCGGTATTAGAGTACTTCAACCTCATGGAATATTAAGCACCCTTGCCATGTAAGCCTCACTGAGGGTTATCCCCACCACAGACAAATAGTAAGGATGTTGATGAGTTGGAGCCTGGATGGTCTAATTCCCTGGTTATTCCCTTGTTTCGAAGTGAGAAGACAACATGGTTTCACTACTGTGGATGCTGCATAATTTCTAACATAAAACATTTGCATGGGTCATGTGTAAAATTAAAAATAATAATATAATTTTCATTTTCAGGTAAAACAACAACAGTTAGTTTAGTATGCAAGGAGTTAGGGTTTGATGTGGTGGAATTCAATGCTTCGGACACGAGGAACAAAACACTGATCAAAGAACAAATAGGAGAATTACTCACCACTACATCATTATCTGCATATGCTAAAGGTAACTTCTTTGTCTGTAAACTTAGAAAGGATGGGGTTCCGAATTTTACTATATAGACTAATTGTATTTTTTGATTTCCTGTTCATGAACATATTTAATTGATCTGTTATTTTATATTTGGGGTCAGCCCACCTGAAAGTCGAGTTGATTTTAAGGAACAGCTAGGACACATATTTAAAATAGATGTTCAAGGTGTTCATTGTCATCAAGTTTAGAGATAATAATAATATCCTGGGACAACATTCACACACGGCCATCTGATCCTAATCTAAGCAAAGCTAGTATTATGAAATACATACTTACATCGATAATGACACCCAGTGACAGGACATTCATGCACACAAATATCTGGGTGGGAATCGAACCCAGGAGCTGCAGCGCGAAAAGCAAGTATTTACCAACCACGCTAATCGACCCGTCAGATAGTTTTATAAAACGTTACCAAATAATTAATATACATAATATGTTGAAAAGATCATCATAAGTTTCGTCAAGGTAAGTTTCTGAGTTTAAATTATTAATTTGGCTAAGCATTAAGCTTTACCGAAAAAATTGGGTTTGTATAGTGCGGATATTCTACCTACATATTTTATTCCCAAATTTAAACAATAATATGAAAGTGTTGGCAATATGTTTATTTTGTAGGTGATACTGGAAAACAAGCAGTCACGAAGAAACATGTTCTGGTAATGGATGAAGTTGATGGCATGGCCGGGAATGAAGATAGGGGTAAATTTTGTCTTTTATACTTTAGTTGTTTATTTATTAAATGCGATCTTTTTTTTCATGTTTAATATTAAATTTGTAAATTCATTAAATGTTCACGCCAAGTTCGAATGAAAATCTATTTGTATATTAAAAATTATGTAGAACTTTGTAACACGATAAAAACCTAAATGTAAAAAATCTAGTAATTGCGCATCATTATTAATCGTCATTGCAACGTCAGCATATATGATTTTCGTCTCATATATGCTGACTAATAGGCAATGTTTCTTAGATTATTAGACAGAATTATTTTAATACTTCTATGATTTTTAGGTGGTCTACAAGAATTAATATCACTAATAAAGTCAACATCAGTGCCTATTATATGCATGTGCAACGACAGAAATAGCCAGAAGATGAGATCTCTAGTCAACTACTGCTATGATCTGAGGTTCAGTAGACCGAGGGTGGACCAGATAAAGGTATATGTTAAAAATGTTCATGGAGACATCTCACAACAGAACAGTTCTTTTTCCTTTTCTTTTACGTGTGCGATATCCTCAATGAATCTATTTAAACAATTACAAAATATGCATTTGTGCAAAGATATCCAAAAGAGGTGCATTGTGACAAATTAACACCCAGATAATTACAAAAGTAAATACTGCAAAATATTTTGGATTTCGGACAACCTGTACCCTGAGTTGTTGGAATTATCTAGACATTGTGGGTTCTAATCACACACCTGCGGAGATTTTTGTTATTACATAAATCTAATTTGTAAAGATATCTGTTTTGGTTGCGGGTCCACTCCCAGCTGAAGAAAAGAGTAGAAGTGAAAATATTACTTCTACTAATTCATTTCGGTCCATGTATATTTGATGCAATTTCTACATGTCAGAATATAATATTAAATTCATAATTGATTTTATTTCCAGTCAGCTATGTTGTCAATATGTTTCAAAGAAGGCATTAAGATACCTCCAGATGCGTTAGCCCAACTTATATTGTCAGCTAACCAAGACGTACGACAAACCCTGAACTTACTCTCCATGTGGGCCATAGAACCCAATCTCGCAGATGCAGACAGGCTACGAAAAGATGCTAAGACTGTAACGAAAGATGTCAAATTGGTAAATAAATATTTTGTTTTCACATAATAGATATTCATTGCATTAGAATTATTTGTTAAACGATTTTATACATAAAATAAAATATAATGAACGCCTATTATTTGTTGTTATATAACAGACTTTGTTTAAGCTTTTGATATTATTAATAACTACTTTTATACTCAAAATTATGGAAACCAATATTATTATATTGGATATAACTTGCAAAAACATGTCACTTATTTTTTTGCAAGATAATGAAGACGTTACTGATGACAAAGTCAGTCTCTTTTTCAAGGATTACTGCAAGGTTCCCTTCTGGGGATCATACTAAATGTTTATTTTTCTGTATATTATCAGCTTTGCCCGTATTTTAGGGCCCATGGGATGCAATTCGCAAAGTCTTTTCAGCAGAGGACCACAAGACTATGACTATAAACGACAAAAGTGACCTGTTTTTCTACGATTATAGTCTCGCACCGCTCTTTGTGCAAGAAAACTATTTGCAAGTCGAGCCGCACTTTCCAAAGTAAGTCACTCTTATGTAATCTTACATTCTATCTTCCTTATGGAACTTTGACCATGTGAACGTGCTCCATAAATGTGCGTACCTATACGTACTCTAATATATAAATTGCCACTAAAAATAAACTGTATTTCGTTACTGTATTGCGATCAAAACGACCTACAGTATACAACCCATCCTACTAATATAACAAAAGGTAAAAGTTTGTTTGTTACTAAACCATGTTAAAGCGGCTCAACAGATTTGGATTAAATTTGGCACACGGATAGTTTATAACCTTTTTTATGTTCCTGTTTCCTGTGCAAATTCAATGCGGCTTAAGTCGCGGACAGTAGCTCGTATCTGAAGAGTTCTTATTTATTTCAGGGATGAGAAGCTGCAAAGGATAAGCGATGCGGCCGATAGCATCAGTTTGGGTGATTTAGTCGACGCCAGGATACGACGCAACCAAGCATGGAGTCTGCTGCCTTTACAGGTAAGTTTAATTTTAAGGAATTCGTGTCAGGGATTTCGTCCGCGTGGTTTCCTACTTGCCACAGAATGTGTAAAAATTATATTATTGTATTTTTTTAATAGGCCATGTACAGTTCAGTTATCCCAGGCCACAGACTGTCAGGTCACGTAGCTGGCCAGATCCAATTCCCTGGCTGGTTGGGCAAGAACTCGAGAGCCAGCAAGATGCACCGCCTCTGTCAGGAAATACACGCTCACACTAGACTCAGGTATAATTAAAAATAATGGTATTGTAATCGCAATATATATCCATAAAATGCCCTATTAAAGACTGCACACTTGTCATCTTTAGATCACAAAATAAAATTTGTCCGCCACGGTCTAGATACTATTCTATTGTATATGATTGTATTTATGTACTCTACTGTGAATGTGACAAGTACAAATATATGTATACCCATGTGCTGAATAAATTATTACATTAATAAAGTCTAATAAACAGGATCTTATAATTTGAACTCTATTCACAGCACATCTGGTTCAAAATCGTCCATCTTCTTGGATTATTCCTCACATCTCCGCGATGCGATCGTCACTCCCCTCATCAAAGATAAAGCAGAAGGCATCATGAAATCTCTTGAAGTGCTAGAGGCGTACCATCTTCTGAGAGAAGATTTGGACTCATTAGTAGAGCTGTCAGTCTGGCCTGGGCAGAGGAATCCTACGATTTTGATTGATTCAAAGGTAAGGATACAAAAAAAAATCAAACTCATAAGTAATTTATTCTGTAAAAATATTACATTTGTGTGGAATCGTCAATTTTGTTTTACCCTGCCGTGCAGTGCATGACTTGCTTGCTACTGAGAAACACTGCCAGAAAACTCAGTAGGAATCCTTTTTTGGAATATTTATTTCTTAATATGAATTTACATTGTATGTACTTAAATGTGTTAAATTATAGTGACGCACTCCCATGCTGTTTTTTCACTTAAATAATCGGAAGATTTGTAGTAAACCCTGCTACACAATTTGGCTTTTATAGTCCCTTTAAACTTATTCATAGACATTTCTCTGATATCAATGGGAAGTTTGTTATAGAATCTTATACAAATGTTGAACCTTTTATTTAAGGATATCGGTAAAAGGGGTGTGTTTTATGATTTAACCAAAGAAAATAGGAGATTCTCAATCACATAGCTAATTTAGAAGAATTATTTTCACTTTAAAATATCTCCTAGTAAACAGTATGACTGGGAAGTTTGTTAAAGAATCAAATACAATGCCCATTAAAGAGTTACTTATATTTTGAAAACGTGTATTCCTACGAATATTATAAACGCGAAAGTTTGTAAGTATGGATGGATGTTTATTACTCTTTCGCGTAAAAGCTATTGAATTCATTTTAATGAAACTTTATAATAATATAACTTTTACATCAGAATAACACATATGCTACAATTTCTAAAGATAGTGTCCAAAATATGGCGATAAGTGTCAAGTAAGTAGGAAAATATCTACCATCTGCGAGCTATTCCGGCGTGCACTGTCAAAACCGCTAGAGGTACACATCCTACTAATATTATAAATGCGAAAGTTTGTGAGTATAGATGTGTGTTTGTTACTCTTTAACGCCAAAACTACTTTAATGCAGGTGAAACCGCGGGGCATGGCTAGTATGTAATACATATGGATGTTGGTATTTTACAAGTAACCCTGTAAACTGTAATATTCCAGTTAAAAGGCTACCATCTTTAAACTTTACAAACAGCCTCGGACCAAGTTTATATATAGCCCTTACAGGTCTTTTCTACAATATGAAGCAGGTTTAAATATCCATTGAGTTCCCCAACCGTACAATTCCAATGGACATTATACTGTGTAAATATATGAAATAAACTATTCTAGCTGTATCAACATAAGTTAGCAATTTAATAGTATAAACTACATACGCCACAGAGAATCAGCTGTTTAAGCAAGTAATTTAGTATAATGTTTACATTATAATGTGTCTGTTCATTATTATTATATTAGGTAAAAGCGGCAATGACGCGCACTTACAACAAGAAAGCCACAGCGCTCCCCTACGCGCCGGGCGCGGTCAAGAAGGGACCCGCGAAGGAGGACTCGGACGAGCTGGCCGAGGAACAAGAAGGCGATGAAGAGGAGCCGGAGGATAGTGATCCGGAGAATGATGCTCTTATTAAGGTTCATATCTTTTAATCACGTAAACTTAGTTTTTTCCTCTCATCCTAATGTTATTGGTATCCTATGATATTCCTAAATAAAACTGACTGATCTATATAGAAACCACCCAATCGTGTCTTGAACCCTCTTAAATATACACAAAACTTGAAAGAACGCTTTAATACGTCGAAACGTAATTACAGGAATAGATAAGAGATCATTTTAGAAGAGTATAATGTAATGATGTTGGCAACGTGGCGAAGTAGTTCTTGTACGCGTTAATAGATGGCGCTCGTAGGTGGTGACCGTGACATCACATTATATCATACTAATATTATAAAGGCTAAAGTTTGTGAGTGTGTATGTTTTTCCTTCTTCACCTCTAAACAGCTGTAGCAATTTTAATAAAATTTGGTATGGAGTTAGCTGACACCCTGGATTAACACATAGGCTGTAATTTATAAAGCTTAACGCGGGTAAAACCGCGGGGACACACAGCTAGTTGGAATGTTTTTATTAGAATGTGTAGCAACAGCATAATATAATAAATAACGTATTATTCTCATTGCAGAAAAAGAAATCCACAAAAGATACAGAAAAGCCAAGTTCAAGCAAATCAGAGAAATCCAGCTCCAAGCCTTCAACGAGTAAGAAGAAAAAAGAAAAATAGCATCGGCGCTCCGTCATGGCTTTCCTCTTCAGATAGTGAGACTTGATGGAACATTTAAATGTCTGTAGAGTGTTTTACTGTAATCTGGGACTCCCATCCACCGCATTTACTGTTCAGAATTTTCTAGAATCCTGATGGAAGAGCGAACCTGTTTACAGTAGAAAAATCTTGTGTGAAACAGTTTGAAGTGATTCAGTGAGAACAATGTTGAGAAGTAAATATTGAATTGTGATAGTTTGAGGATTGGTAACTGATAGAAGCCATGCCTAGCGCATAGCGTTAAAAGGCCTAGCCTATTTTAACATGAAGAAATAAAAAAAAGATAATCTAGTGTTAATTTCTTAGGTCTTAACTTAAAATCGTGAAAATTGTGTAAAGATATCGATTATAAGTTGATTATGTTTTCATCATCAGTCGGACTTTGATCATCTTTATATCAGTACTAAATCACGTTGTTTACGACATTAAGAAACACCTTGTATAGTCCACTGCCGTAGAACAAATGCTTTGTTGCATTAGCAATATAAATGTAGAAATTAATATTCGTCCTACTAAATTGAACAAGACGCTCGATCCACACCAGTACTCGTCTAGTAACCAAATATATCGCCGTCTCATCCAACTGCTTCCGTAAAACAAAGACGTAACACAATATTGTTGCTGACGTGGAATAGTGTGGAAGTGACGTCAAATGTTTCGATTTGTTCCCAGTGCATTTCTCTGCTATCACCTTCCATTTATCTTTACAGATTCCGCCTGTTTACTTATAATAGTCTGTAGCCATATTTTTAGCCAACTGTAATAAAGGATGTTCTCAATTCCACTGTATTTTTTTTAGTATATTAGTCTTAAATATTTTCAGAGAAAGTTTAGTAATGCGAATGTTGATGTTGGTTGTATGTTTGTTTATAAAATTGTCGATATTAATTCAACCTGTAGTCAGGTCTGGTTGACATGTTAACATAGCAAGCCATTATAAGCCGTTAATAAAGTCACATTTAGACATTAAGATTTAAACTGACTAATACACCAGTAATGTCCCGGTTGTTGCAAGCACACAGGCTAATTGAGTAATTTGGTACATAAATTTTGATCGGTTTGAAAGACTTATCCATCATTTATCAATTTATAGCATCATATATATATACATACATACATAGACTCACGCCTGTTTCCCAGAGGGGTAGGCAGAGACAACAGATTTTTTATAGCATCAATTGTTATGTAATCAATACAGCCGTACACATAAATAATCTTTAGATATTTAAGTCAGTGTGCAGTTATTACATTTTTAACAATAAGTATAATTCATTCGAAATTCATGACCCTTCGCTTCTTTATCGGGTTCCTATATAGTCATTCACAATCAACTAATTTCTATGCTTCGTCGTATAGCATCACAAGTCCTGCAACAATCATGTCTTGTTGAGCCAATGTCAAGAGAAAATTTATATTTGGATCACAATATTTTGTTTCATTGTGAAAATTAATATTATGTTTATTCGTAAATATTGATTAAATAAAACTGCACTAAATTAATTTTATTTTGAAATACCTAATCGTGTGTAGAAAATAAATTTATGTCAAATTATAATAGCACTAGGTCCAAAATCAAGTATTAAGCTGAACCCTGACATCAGATTTTGTTGAGGCTGTCCCAGACACCATGTATAGCTTTATGACATTTTGATATAAGGAGGATGTTTGAGAACTTGTTCCTTTATTAAAGGTTATCATAAAAAAGTTATGTCTTCTGTTGACCAATTTATTAGTTAAAACTTTATGACATTACTTATTATTATAACAAAGTCAGTCATAATCAAGTCGCCGCCGGTCACAATGATACTTTCATAGTTGGGTGTGTAAAATCATGTTTAAGCTTAAGATTCCTTTGATTGAGATTGAACCATTGTTAATTTCATAGAGATCTGTACTGTTTACATTCTATACTGCTTCCCATAAGCAATACCAACTAAATCCATTTCCTGTGAGGACATGGCAGCTTTAGTTTTGATTAAATTTGCCTGTGTAATACTGAGATAAAATATCAACAAGCCTTTTTTTTATCAGTGAAATACTCTGGACAAGCAGTTTCATTAGGTCCTATGTACACCACGTTTTTTAAACGCACCGTTGACGCGCGTTTGTAACGATACGCACGCAAGTCAGACACAGGCGACGCAGCTCTGTAGGATAAAAGCGCGCCGTCGACGCGTGTGTCTATAGAAACGCGCGACGACGGCGCATTTAAAAGACCTAGTGTACACAGGCTCTTAATAAAATAAAAAATGAATTATTTTTATTTAATTTTTTATTAGTTTGACAGTTCTAAGTATGCCCTGTCCCTTTCATACCAGCTATAATAGAAAGTGATGTAATAATGACATTTAAATTACTATATAAGAATGGCCAGCACTCCAGCAGTGATTTAAAATTAAGTGCACAAAAGTTCGTAAATACACTTTTAAGATAACATCAATTTATTTGCTTAAAACATGGTCATTACAGATCTTAATAATTATATAAAAGTATTATCATCTGTATCAAAGTTAAAATATATTTGTAATAAGTTTCATTCACAAATTTAATTTAAGCCAAGTATGTGGTTTTGTTAGGTATTATCAAACATTAGTAAATATCCGCCTTTAAACAAAGTTAATAATGTATATATCCTGCATAACCAATCAGTCATTACTTGTATATAACTTTTAAGTCACATCCAATCTTTGCTTCACCATTAATGAAGACATCTGCACCAAAGAATAGTGTAGAATTGAATCCATGTACAGTAAACATTACCTTTGATAGCACCATTAGTTAGTTAGTTGGGCGATTGGTTTCCGTACTTAGCCTCCTAATTGGGCCATTGTACGTGAACTTATTTGGCTACTCAAACCATTTTAGTTCCATCCAGAAGTCCAAGAGGCCTCGAAAGCTTGGCTTGAGTACTTCCTGCAGTGTCTTCGGATCGTTTAGGAACTTTGCCCGTTGGCTGGCAACGATATTGCAGTGTAGCAGTATGTGTGCCGGTGTTTCTTCAGATTCAATTCATTATTATGTAGGTGTAAGGGTGGTTGTATTTGTGCAAATATTCTTAACTGTTGATAGGAAAAGAAAATAAAACCGACCAAGTGCGAGTTGACCTCGCGCACTAAGGGTTCCGTACCGCTATCTATAAAAACAAGCAAAAAGATACATGTTTGTTGTATGGGAGCCCCCTTAAATATTTATTTTATTTTGCTTTTTAGTATTTATTGTTATAGCAGCAACAGAAATACATCATCTGTGATTATTTTTACTGTCTATCTATCATGGTTCCTGAGATACAACCTGGTGACAGACAGGCAGCAAAGTATTAGTAATAGTGTAGAATTGAATCCATGTACAGTAAACACCACATTGGAAGATAAACATTCACCTTTGATAGCACCATTATTATGTAGGTGTAAGGGTGGTTGTATTTGTGCAAATATTCTTAACTGTTGATAGGAAAATAACTAAAACCGGCCAAGTGCGAGTCGACTTCGCGCACTAAGGGTTCCGTACCACTATCTATAAAACAAGCAAAAAATACATGTTTGTTGTATGGGAGCCCCCTTAAATATTTATTTTATTGCTTCTTAGTATTTGTTGTTATAGCGGCAACAGAAATACATCATCTGTGATTATTTCTACTGTCTATCTATCATGGTTCCTGAGATACAGCCTGGTGACAGACGGGCAGCAAAGTATTTTAGTAATTGGGTCCCGTTTTACCCTTTGGATACGGAACCCTAATGATATTGAAAAAAGACTTAACTATGGCAATCCCTACATGGATATAAATTTCTGTACCATGTGGGGACTTGATCAACATGCAATTCAAACAAAGCATATACAAATTTGACTAAATTGCCAGTTCTTTTACAAAATTGCCATTTCTTCTAACTATATGTAGTTAGAAGTTGCTGTGTGGTGACGGCCTAAGAATATCACCACCCCCTCTCATCCCGTGGGGGGACGTAAAAGTCGTCCCGAGGGAATATATACCAGAGAACGGGCAGCAGCGTTCTCCTGAGTACCATGTCCACCTTACTGCGATCGCCAACCCGTCTGCCAAGCGTGGCGATTATGGCAAATCCCCTCAAATGATGGACACAACCAAACCGCGGCCCCCAGTCCCCGGCAGCCCTGCTATTCCCAGCCGTGGTTACGGCAGGGCAGGGGGTGCTAAGAATCCCCGGCAGATTCCGCGTTACCAACACCGACGACCTCTGGCCCTGGCAACATATAACACACGTACACTGCGGTCCGACGAGAAGATAACCGAACTGGAGGAAGAATTGAGCAGGTTACATTGGGATATTGTAGGATTATCTGAAGTCCGAAGAGAGGGGGAGGACTCGATAATACTGAAATCCGGAAACCTGCTCTATTACCGGGAGGTTGACCAAATATCCCAAGGTGGTGTCGGGTTCATAGTCCACAAGTCCCTCGTGAACAACCTAGTGAAAATCGAGAGTGTGTCGTGTGACGAGGGTTGCGTACCTTATACTCAGAATCACCAAGCGGTATTCGTTGAAGGTTATACAGGTATACGCACCCACTTCGACACACTCCGACGATGAAGTCGAGGTTATGTATGAGGACATATCCAGAGCCATACATACCTCTAACTCCTATTTCACTGTGGTCATGGGGGACTTTAACGCGAAGCTGGGCAAACGATTCGGTAATGAGCTGAGAGTGGGGCAATTTGGAACTGGTGACCGGAACCCCCGGGGCCAAATGTTGGCCGACTTCATGGAGAAGGAGGGACTCTTTATGATGAATTCCTTCTTCAGGAAGCCGGATCACCGCAAATGGACCTGGGTGAGCCCGGATGGTAAAACTAAAAATGAGATAGACTTTATCTTGTCGACGAGACGACAGATGTTCAATGATGTCTCCGTGATCAATGCGGTTAAAACCGGGAGCGATCACAGACTGGTCAGAGGCTCATTGAACCTTAATGTCAAACTCCAGAGGTCCCGACTGATAAAGTCTACGCTCCGACCTTTACCTATCCACGTCCAAAACCCCGAACCATTTCAGCTCGAACTGCAAAACCGTTTCGAATGCCTAGCAGACTGCGAGGAAGTGTACTCATACTATGACAGGCTCGTAGAAATTGTCCATACGGCTGGGTCTAAGGTCTTCAAGGCCCGCCGTACAAACAGAACTAAAAAGATCTCTGACTTTACCCTGCAACTTATGGAAGATAGACGGAAAATGGTTCTGACATCCTCAGATGATGCTACCAGATATCGGCAGCTCAACAGACAGATCTC
Source organism: Pseudoips prasinana (assembly GCA_951640165.1). Classification (NCBI taxonomy): domain Eukaryota; kingdom Metazoa; phylum Arthropoda; class Insecta; order Lepidoptera; family Nolidae; genus Pseudoips; species Pseudoips prasinana. The sequence continues at coordinate 9,013,168 of OX621236.1, forward strand.
AAAGTCTTTGACTCGCGACACGCGGCAATTTAATACAATTAGTATTAAAGAGGCCATTGAGCGGAATAAAGGCTCCAAAGTGTTCGCAAGAGCTCTGTCTGTTGGACAGAGCCAACTGACGAAGCTGAAGACTGAGGATGGTAGAATCGTCACGTCTAAACCTGAGTTGCTGGGAGAGATCGAGAAGTTCTACGGACAGTTATATACGACAACACAGCCACCTGTCAAAAGTCATGCCTCAGATCCCAGAGCACGACTAACCCGACATTACACCGAAGACATCCCGGACGTCAGCCTGTACGAGATTAGAATGGCTCTCAAACAACTCAAGAATAACAAGGCGCCTGGTGATGATGGAGTTACAGCAGAGCTTCTGAAGGCGGGTGGTACACCAATCCTACGGGCCCTTCAGAAGTTATTTAACTCCGTCATACTAGATGGTCAAACGCCACAAGCATGGCACAGAAGTGTGGTGGTGCTCTTCTTCAAAAAGGGCGACAAAACCCTATTGAAGAATTATAGACCCATCACACTGCTGAGCCATGTTTACAAGTTGTTTTCGAGGGTCGTTACGAACCGTCTCGCGCGCAGGTTTGACGACTTCCAGCCTCCCGAACAAGCCGGTTTCCGAAAAGGCTTTAGCACCATAGACCACATACATACGCTGCGGCAAGTTATACAGAAGACCGAAGAGTATAATAAGCCACTGTGCTTAGCGTTTGTGGACTATGAGAAAGCCTTTGATTCTATCGAAACATGGGCCGTGCTGAGGTCTCTCATAAGGTGCCAAATTGACTACCGGTATATCGAGGTGATAAAGTGTTTGTATGAAAACGCCACTATGTCAGTGCGACTCCAGGACCAGATCTCGAAACCTATCCACTTGCAGCGAGGCGTGAGACAGGGAGATGTTATATCTCCGAAACTGTTCACCGCTGCATTGGAAGACGTCTTCAAGCTTCTGGACTGGAAAGGCTTTGGCATCAATGTCAATGGCGAGTACATCACTCACCTTCGATTTGCCGATGATATCGTAGTCATGGCTGAGACCATGGAAGACCTCGGTACAATGCTCGATGACCTCAGCAGAGTCTCTCAACAAGTGGGTCTGAAAATGAACATGGATAAGACGAAAATCATGTCAAACGTCCATGTTGCACCCACTCAATTGAAAGTTGGTGACTCTGCACTCGAAGTTGTAGAGAACTATATTTACCTAGGACAGACCATCCAACTAGGTAGGTCCAACTTCGAGAAGGAGGTCAATCGTAGAATCCAACTCGGATGGGCAGCGTTCGGGAAGCTACGTAACATCTTCTCGTCCAAAATACCGCAGTGTCTCAAGTCGAAAGTCTTCGACCAGTGTGTGTTGCCAGTGATGACATACGGAACAGAGACGTGGTCGCTCACTATGGGCCTTATTAGAAGGCTCAAGGTCACCCAAAGAGCAATGGAGAGGGCTATGCTCGGAGTTTCCCTGCGGGATCGCATCAAAAATGTCGAAATTCGCAGGCGAACCAAAGTCACCGACATAGCCCGAAGAATTGCCAAGCTGAAGTGGCAGTGGGCAGGGCACATAGCTCGTAGAGCCGACGGCCGTTGGGGCAGAAAGGTTCTCGAGTGGCGACCACGAACCGGAAGACGCAGCGTGGGCAGGCCCCCTACAAGATGGACCGATGATCTTGTGCGGGTCGCTGGAAATCGCTGGATGCGGATAGCGCAAGACCGGCAATTGTGGAGATCTTTGGGGGAGGCCTTTGTCCAGCAGTGGACGTCTTTCGGCTGATATGATGATGATGATGATGATGATATGTAGTTAGAAGAAATGGCAATTTAGTCAAATCTATATGCTTTGTTTGAATTGCATGTTTATCAAGTATCAATGGCTATTATGTGTTGTATTATGAATCAATATAAGTCAAACTTTGGGTCATTAGTAAACATTCCTCAAAGTAAATTATTACATGACTATGTCCATGTTATAGGACTTCCAAGTCTACCAAGTCTCATTTGTTATTCATATGTCAATTAAAGTTACAAATTCAAATTGTGGGTTTTCATTTATACTTCCCTTCTACTGCAATCATAAATATCTTGGGACAACTATCACATCTGATCCCAAACTAGGCAGAGCCTGTACCATGGCAACCAGACAAATAAACATACTTAATATTTCTAAATACATAATGATAGATAAATTATAGCCAAACACAAATAATCATACTCATCACTTAAACATTGGTCCTGGGTGGGGGTTTGCACACGCAACCTCTGATGTAGCAGTTAAGGTCCAACAACTACACCTAGTTTTCAAGTGTTTCTAAACCATGTTCAACTCTAATATTCACTCGTTCTATATAAGACAACTAATAAATTATGAATTCCACTTAAGACCCTCATTGTCAATCCCCAAGTAACACACATGATAATGAAAATAAACAACTTTTTAGTAACACTGAACTTTATTACATAACGATTGAATCTATTTCCACAGCAAAAGATATTTAAATAGCACTCTACTTAATTCTTCTTAATTAATTTAACTCTAGGGTCGTCTGGCCTCATAATGACGTATGTACTCTTATATCTTCGATTATCTCCATCGTTTTTCACGTAGTTGTAGCAGCCTACTGTAGCCAGAGCACAGCCAACGAGAGCCAGGCCCGTGGATCCGATAACTTCAGGGATTTCGTTCCATCCCTGTTGTAGGAGCTGTCCAAGAGAACGTCTCGAGGCTGCAGCCATTTTTTTCAATTTCTATTACGCTAGTATTATAGTAGCTTTATTACGAATACTTAAACTTCCACTACTGCGTGAAAACAGATCAAGGATCACCCGATCACACAAATATGTTCAATCAAAGTGGATATTTACACGCGCTGTCAAAAGCAGACTTTTTTTTAAATTATGTGATGTCCATGGATATTAAATCCTTCAGTTGGAATAAATAATGGTTTTATTATACAGTTAAAGTAAAAAAGTGGTTGTGACATACGGACGGACAGACAGACAGACATGATGAATCTATAAGGGCTCCGTTTTTTGCAATTTGGCTACGGAACCCTAAAAAAGTCCTGTCACAATCAAGTTAAAGTAAGACAGTGGAGGCTTCTATCAAGATTTCGAATCAACACGGAAAATCACAAATCATGGCAATATGGCACTTTCCTCCACTTAAGTATGTTATCGAAGACTTTATGTCTAAAAATCCACAAAACTATACTATATATTTGCGTCTTTTACCGCATTAGCGCTAAAACCAAAACTACTAGGACAATTTTTTCAATCCTGCTGAAAAATCTGGCCTATTATTTGACATATCTGACGGTATATAACATAGGTCATTTGTAGAGCCAGAGTTTATATGTAATTATTTTAAGAATAGGATAAAATTATGATTATTTCAATAAAGCTATGCACAGTGTAACACTAACTTTAGTCCCAGATTAGGCATTGGACTTGTATTTTGGGTACCGATCACATAACTTATATCATAGTGAGATCCAAAGTGATTAACTAATCTTAGTATAGGTACCTACTCATATATGATGACGAAGAGAAGCTACTCAGTTTAACTCAAAATCAAAATATTTATTTATATAATCTATTACATATTTAAAAATATATAACTTATAAACTAATAAAATATATAAGTGTAGATAGAAGAAAGAAAGAGAGATAAATGAGAACGTGCTTCTTTTCAACGATTGTAGACAATAATAATTGACGTGCCCCACGGTTTTATTTTAGTCTAGTCTATGCATATGTTTATAATGCCCACGTCTGTCTTTATTTTATTAGTTTTTAGCTTTTAGTACATATCTTAAACATTACAATGTATGTTTAACATAAAACCGATAACTTAAAAGTATTTTACCAATTTTTATTTTCTAGTTTTTATTTCGCATTCAGTTTAATTCATTTAGGCTTGACCTTCTTCAAACAGTTTCTCACTAATTATCATTTTTATCCACCCTAATGCCATACAGTTCTCGGCGCGTTTTAACCTTTTACCTTAACTTGGGTGGTGTACCGCTAACGACGTATCATTTTTAGCCACCCTAACGCCACACAGTCCTCAACACGATACAAAATCTTGAATTGGGTGGTGGATTCAAGCTGGATTAATCAGATACCTACATTTCAGTTTCAATTTATAAATTTGACATTCCTATTATAATACGCCATTTTGTGGCAGCGCCCATCTTAAAATTTTGAGGTTGTATAGTGCACTGTAGGTATTCTACTTGTCAAGCCCTTTTATTTGATACTCATATTGATGGGATTGATAAAAAAATAGGTTATCAGCCATTTGGTAGCGGCGGCTATCATAAATTTAAATTTTTGCATCGTAAATTGTATTCTACTTATTGAGCCCTTTAATTTCATACCCATATTGATGGGATTGATAAAACCTAGGTTATACGCCACTTTGTAGAGGCGGCCATCTTGGATTTCAATTTTGTATAGTATATTGTATTCTATTTGTTGAGCCCTTTCATTTGATACCTATATTATCGGTATTGTTGGGATTGATAAAACCTTTTTCTTTTTTTCGGGGTTTAAAATCCTGCATGGATGTCCTCCGCCTTGGGGGAGGCGGAGGGGCCTGTCAGACTCCTACTGACTAAAAACCACCCCGGTGTTCCATCTCACACCTGCACCGGGGGTCGCGGGAACAAACGATACTTCCGCAACCCCCGGCTGGTGCTGGCCCATGTTTGCGGGCCTCCTCGCATTAGCGGGGGGAGTGAGGTGTTAAACTCCCCCCGCAACGTCTAAGAGGGGCGCGCGTGGAACACGTCGCGCCGCCGCCTCGGGTCCAGATGTGTAGTGGGCGACGGACGCCCCCGAGCCCGTCGCCCCTGGACCCATTTAGGGGGGCTGGAAGAGGGCGTTGTCCGCCCTCCGCCGACGCCCGGTGCGTTTGCTGCGGGTCGGGTGAGACGATGTGATCTCCCTCTCCCTTTCCGCAGCTTCCTTCCGCGAGATGACTGTCTCGCAGAAGGAAACCACCGCGTCCCAGGACTCCTCGCCACCAACCATCGAATTCACGACGGCTGGCAGCGACAGGTCACTGCCTACTCCAGAAATGAGGGCACGGCGCTGCTCCTCCCAAGCGACACACTCTGCCAGCGTATGCAGCGCCGTGTCCTCCCGACAGTCGACGCAGTGGTGACAGCGGGCGTCCGGCTCCCTGTTTATGCGACACAGGTACTTCCCGAAGCAGCCATGCCCCGAGAGTACCTGCGTCACCCGAAACGACAGGGAGCCGTGCCTCCTCCCGAGCCAACGCTCGAGTACCGGCCGGACCGCCTCGATAGTGACGAGGCCGGCGGTTGGGCGCGAGAGCCTGTCCCGCCATTCCGCCACCAGGGCCTCGCGAAGTTGCGACCGACGCAGCTCCATGGGTCGCTGCATCGGCCGCTCGCCTTGCGCCAGCATCTCCTCGCGCCACCGGTACAGTGACGCGAGTACTTTCGCCTCGAGGTCCCAGGGCGGGGATCCGGCCAGTACACAGGCCGCCTCGTAGGAGACTGTGCGATACCCCCTGATGACTCTGACGGCCATAGCTCTCTGCGGTCTCCGCAGAACAGCAATGCTACCGGCCGTCAGGTCAGCCACCCAGATCGAGGCCCCGTACAGGGCCATCGATCGCACGATCCCCATGTAGAGCCGCCTACAGGCCGCGCTCGGGCCCCCCAGATTGGGAAGCAGCGGTGAAAGCGCCCCAGCCACGCCCATCAGTTTGGGCACCAGCCGCCGGAAGTGGGGTCCGAAGTCCCACCGGCTGTCAAAATTCAAATTCAAAATTCAAAAGTCGTTTATTCCGTTAAAATATTACATTTGTGTGGAATCGTCAATTTTTTTTTACCCTACCGTGCAGTGCATGACGTGGCAGCTACTGAGAAACACTGCCAGAAAACTCAGTAGGAATCCTTTTTTAAAAATATATATTTCTTAAATAAATTTACATTGTATTTAAATGTGTTAATTTAGAGCGACTCAATCCCAAACTGTTTTGTCACTTAAATAATCAGAAGTTTTGTAATAAGCCCTGCTACACAATTTGGCTTTTATAATTCTTTTAAACTTATTCATAGACATTTCTCGGATATCACTGGGAAGTTTGTTATAGAATCTTATACATTGCCCCATAAAAGAGTTACTTACTTTGTGGAGACGGGTGGTATGTAACACAAAGTTATGCTTATATCGAGTATTTATATTATGAGTATCACTCCTTTTACAGAAGGAGTCTTTATATTTATGCATATAAATTAGATTCTCATATATATACTGACATGCTACAGTCAGAATGTTAATCTCTTTAAACTTCTCTCTCAAAGATTCTCGCGGACCAAGTTTATATATTGCTCTTACAGCTCTTTTTTGCAATACAAATATGGTGTTAATGTCCGCAGCGCTACCCCAGAGAAGAATTCCATAGGACATTATACTATGAAAATAACTGAAATAAACCATTCTAGCTGTATCCACATCAGTAAGCCGTCTTATAGTTTTAACAGCATATGCAGCAGAACTTAATTTGCCTGATAGTTTTTCTATTTGTGGGCCCCATTGTAGTTTTGAATCAATTGTGATACCCAAAAACACAGTTGACTCAACAGGGGTCAATCCAGCTCCATTAAGCTGTACATTGGTAGCCACCTGTTTCACATTAGGTGTAGAGAATTTTATGACTTTAGTTTTCTTGTCATTTAGCAAAAGATTATTAGCATTAAACCAATGAACAACTTTAGAGATTGCGTCATTTACTTCGTCAAAATTGCAAAATTGTCGAGCACCAATCCCAGGTACTTCATGGTAGGCTCAACAGCGATCCGGACCCCCCCGACCACAATGTGTGATCCAGGCGGCGGCGCCCGCCGGGGACCATGGAACATCATGGCCTCAGACTTGTTGAGGGCCACCTCCAGGCCGAGGCGCCGGATGCGGCTCACCACCTGTGAGACCGCAGCCGTCGCCAGCAACGCTGCCTCCGTGTGCGAACTCGACGTGACCAGCGTGTCGTCCGCATAACACGTCAGGTCCACGCCCGGCTGGAGTTCGCCCCTCAGCACCCAGTCGTACCCGATGTTCCACAGGAGTGGACCCAAAACCGAACCCTGTGGAACACCGTACGACATTGAGTGCCGGTGTCCGCCATCACGTCCCACGTAGGTGACACACCTCTCCGCCAGGTAAGCCCCAACGATGTGGGGGAGGTAGGAAGGCACCCGATGATATCGCAGTGCCTCCCGAATGCAACTCCAGGGCAGGGTGTTGAAGGCGTTGGAGATGTCCAAGGATACCGCCAACATCACCCCACCCCGGGACACCGCTTCCTCCACCAGGACTCTCACCCTCGACACAGCGTGGATGGTAGAGCGCCCATGCCGAAAGCCGAACTGGCTCTCGTCCAGGTTCGGCCCCTCTCCGCACAAGTGGCCGACGAGGCGGGCTGCGATTATCCGCTCGAGCAGCTTGCCCACCTCGTCCAGCAGCACTATGGGCCGGTACCCGGACGGTGAGTCTGCACGGCGCCCCGCCTTTCTGAGCAGGACCAGACGACCATATTTCCACAAAGTGGGAAACTAGCCCCGCTCAAGGCACGCTGTGTAGAGTCCCGTCAGTTGGGGACGTAGCTCTTTCAGAGCGAGGGCCAACTCACAACCGTGAATCCTGTTGGGCCCCGGAGCCACGTTCTTGGCCCGGAGCCGCATCACGGCCGCCCTCAACTGTTCCTGTGTCACCTCTGGGACGCTGATGGCGTTCTCCTCTGTAGGCTCTGCGGCTGTGGGCAAAGCCATCGGCGGTGGCGTGTGCTCCGCTCTTGCCGTGAAGAGGGCTGCCACTATACTTCCTCCAGCAGCTTGGGTTGGAGACTCTCCGTGAGTGGAGGCGCCGCGGCTCGAAGTTTTCCTCGAACCGCACGATAAGGGCGCCCCCATGGATCTCCGTCCAGAGCCTCCAACATCTCCTTCCTGGCTCGCGTCTTGGCCTCGCCGATGGCCAGCCACAGAGTCCTTCGCCGCGCGGTACACCTCATACAGCGCGGCCTCTTCGTCGGGGACCCAACGACGTCTCCTCCGGTATTGGGTGTACTGGCGCCTGACCGCCACGCACGCGACGCGCAACTGCGCGATCTCGGCTTCCTGTCTGTGTGCCGTCGCGGCATAGACGCGTCGCAGATTTGCGTCATCGCCCCGCGGAACCACAGCGCCTCCTCTTCGACGTCGACGGGTCTATTCGTCGCCGACTCCCGGTACCAGGCCTGGACAGTGGCGTCCACCTCGAGAAGTTCCCTGTCGATGCGCTTACGTGCCCAGCGCGGACCGTCCGTTCGCTGGGCCGATGGACCGCGGCCGCCAGTGGTCTGGGCGGAGACGTTGAAACGGATGTACCGATGATCCGACAACGTCTCCACCTACACGGCGACACGCCAGTCGCGGACACGGCTCGCGACAGCAGAGCTAGCGAACGAGACGTCCACTATTGAATCACCCCGCTGCAGCACGCACGTGTGTACTGACCCCCGATTTAGGACGGTCAGGCCAGTCGTGACCGCCCACTCCTCCAGCACCTCACCCCGGGCATCCGTCACCGGAGATCCCCACGCCGCAGACTTGGCGTTGAGATCCCCGAGCAACAGCACGGGGCGAGGGTGGAGTCGGCCTACGACGGCACCCAACTCGACAAGGAAGTTCTCGAAGTCGGCGAGACTCTTGTTGGGCGAAAAATACGCCCCAACCGTACCAATGCCGTCCACGAGGGCTGCTACCCAGCCATGACCTCGGGACGGCTGGACCAGAGCCCCGCCAATGATGGCCACCAAGCCGTCCAAGTCTCCCAACCAGTTATCCCTGGGGGGGACAAAGTACGGCTCGGCGACCACCGCCACGCGAATCGACCACTCCGCCATGCTCTGAAGCAAGAGATCCTGAGCTCTGGCACAGTGGTTGATGTTGCCCTGGAGGAACTGGAACAGCGCCATTAGGCAGTGTCCATTCCCTCCGCACCCCTCTCAGGCCGGGAGTCGGCCGAAGGGCAGCCAGGCTGTCGGGGGGGTAAAGAGCCCCCGGCAGCCTTGGCTCCCTTTTTCTTCCTGTTGGTGGGTGCGCCACAGGCCTTCCCGCCCGCTCTGCGCCCCGCGGGCCTCCCTGCAGCTGTACAGAGGCTGCCCCTGGCTGCAACCCACCCCACCAACAGTCGCCCAGCGTTGGCGACCTTACTCGCCGCCGCCACCGGACACCGCACCCATATGAAGCGGAGTCCAGAGGCGTCGGCGCGAATCTCGCCCGTCCGCACATCGCCAGACGGACATCCGCCAGCTCGGGCAACGGCTCGGGCAACGGGTTGAGGGCCTCCCTCAACTTGGCGGCTAGGATATCCGCCACTGGACTCACCCGACACCTCAAGGAGCCGCGCCCTCGTCACCGCTGACTTTATTCTAAAGCCAGACGGTGTGCCAAGGTCGGGAAACGCGACTCTGGCTTTTGCCTCCGTCAGGTCCGCCTTGTATGCAATGCCCCTTTCGATGGCTCCGGGCTGCAGTGTTATCACTACAGCCGCGGAGCGTGGGGCTCTGACCTTAGGCGGTCCCTTCGCCTTCTGGGGTGCCGGTGCTGGTGCCGGCGGCGCCGCCTTCTTCTTTTTGCGGCCCCTCTTGACGACTGTCGACCAGACCTCCGTGCTAGGCCCAGGCGCAGCCGCCGGAGGCGCCGCTGGAGGTCCCGCTGTTCGGGAGGTGGGCATTTGAGGCGCGGGTTTTGGGGCCGCTGTCCTTCCCGATCAGCCTGATTTAGCCGCCCCGGCCATCGCAGCCACCGCGGCCGCAGGGATCCGTTTGTGGGAGTCCCCCCTTCGCCCGTCCCCGGCGAGCGGAGGACGGACGACTCTGCCGGTAGGAGCCTCCCCTCTATGGCCTCGAGGCGGGCACCCACCATATCACCACACTGCATCATGCAGATGCGGATGATCTTCTCGACCTCCGCATCCACTAGTGCACGCGCCGATGATGAGGCCGGCGATGGAGCCAACGATGGGGCCGCCACAGGAGAGGACCCGGTGACTGCAGGAGCTGTCCCTTGGGCGGCAACCTGCCGCTTGAGGTCCTCCAGCTCCGATCGGAGACGGCTGTTCTTCTCCCACAACTCCGCCGTCTCCTTGGTGCCGGTACGATTGGCGAGGACGTCAACCGCCTCCCGGATGCCGTCAACCACCTCCTTCAAAGCCCGCGTGAACGTGCCCTTCAGGTTGCCCGATTTGGTGGCAACCCTCAAAACCACGTCCACGCCGTCCAAGACCTGGCGACTGAGCGCCACCACCGGTGGGCTCCCTCCAGCCATCCGAGCGGAGCGCCGCTCTCGGGCCTGCCGGGCCAACTCGCTGACCTAGTCAGCCGCGGCTTATTTTCGCTGCAACCGCCTCGCAGCAGCGGCCTCCGCACGGTTGCTGCCCAGCAGGGACACAGTGGAGCCCCCGCTCGAGTCCGCTATGGCTAGGCCGGCGTCGCTCTCCATGCCCTCCGTGGACTCCACTGGAGCTGCCGCAACGAAGCGACCCCGCCCGTCACGCTCCGGGATCCGAGTGACGGACCGCGTGAACCTTGCCTCTCCAGGCCGTGGAGACCTTTGCGGCCACCTGGTTCTCCACGTTTGAGGAGCCGCTGCGCTTCCTATCCCTTTGTCTGGGCCTGGATCCGGACCGAGACCTGGAAGCCAACCACTTGTGTCCTCGTCGGACATTTGGTCCCTGTTGGGACTGGCGCCTTCTCGGCTGTTGCCCGCGGGAATAGGGGTGGCTGGACGGGACCTCGACCTCGTGGTCCGTCTGCTCCTCCTTGCACCGAGTGCAACCCCTTCCTGGACAACTTCGTCCTCCTTCATTGGGTGCGCAAAACTGGGCTTCTCCGCGGCGTCCGCTGTTTTATGGCTATGGTTGCCCCCCCCAGATACGGTGGGGCTGCCAGATCCATGAGGATCTGGGAAGGATTCTCCAGCGGAGCTGGTACCCTCCTGGGGTAATTCGTTCACCAAAGCCGACATTTCATAAAAATGAAAATGCTACCCTTTGGACCAGATTGCCCCCTGGTCATACAACCCCTCACTGGGCAGGGAACAGAGGCGTGAGATGTCGGAATATTCGCCACGGACGGTGGCTTATCCCCATGCAAGCACAGGAACAAGCCAGCGCCCACGCCTAGGGCACACCAATCGGAAAAACTACTGTTCCCACCGAATATAAATATTCGAATGGGACCAATAGTCTCGGACCATGAGGCGGTTTTCCGACCACGTGCCCCGGGATTGATAAAACCTAGGTTATCTGCCATTTTGTAGAGGCGGCCATCTTGGATTTCAATTTTGTAAAGTACATTATATTCTACTTGTTGAGCCCTTTCATTTGATACCCATATTGTTGGGATTGATAAAACCTTGGTTATCCGCCACTTTGTAGCGGCGGCCATCTTGGATTTCAATTTTGTAAAGTACATTGTATTCTACTTGTTGAGCCCTTTCAATTGATATCCATATTCATGGGATTAATAAAACCTAAGTTATCCGCCATTTTGTAGCGGCGGCCATATTGGATTTACAATGAAACAGAATTTCTTTAATTGCATTGTCATCATAACTAGAAGTGTGTACCAAATTTCAGATCAATCGGTCAACAGGAAGGGGGTCAAATTTCAGTTACTAAATTTGACCCAAGAACAAGAATAGAAAAACAAACGGGGTAAGCAAAATAAAACCGTTTAAAAATAACAACTTTATGCCACTTTTTACATATTAGGACAAAAAGTTCGATATCTTTTTTTATTGTCTTCTAGCATTGTATATAACAGCAGAAAATAATGTGAACTTTTTGTATCACTGGCTATCAAAATGTTTTTATTGACTAGTGTCAATTTTTAAACAGCTCGATGTCAGATGAGTCATTCTATAAGTCTCAGAAATTATATTATTACATTGATATTACTAAACTACGGAATATAAGTGACTTTGCATTGTATAATCATAATTATCTTTGCCACTGGCCCAATTGGTAAAATTTCACTTACTGTTTAACGTACCTTCCATATCAGTTGCTAGAAATGACTCCGGAACCTAAAGAAATTGGCCACCAAGTTAAATTTCCTAATACGCTCGTTGGTCTCTTCAAAAAAGGAATGTGGCATATACCAGAGGTGATGCTATCTTCTGGTATGGCATTCATTGGTATGGCGTTGGCTACCATAGGCTGTTATAGATATACTCAAATGGATGGTGACAACAGGGAATATAAAAGCATTTATCTAGTTGTGAGGCCTGATGATCCCCGAGCGAAGAAGATTAAGAATGCTACAACCACTAGTTACTCGTGTGATTGATACTTACCTATCTTTAGTAAGTCCTGCGTTTTGGTTCCATCAAAGTTTGTGAATTTGTAATGCATTTCAATTGATTCATTTTAATATAAATGTTATTATCAGATAAAGAGCATTTCTATTTTCATTTGAAAAAAATGCCAGTCTAATACAATTGATATTTTCCCATTCCTGTCGTATAAAATAATATAGCCATATAGATCTCGGGACCATATATCAATTCTATTGGTTCTATCTCTATTGAATAATAAACTTCTGTTATAATATTCATTGCTGTGACTGTGCCAATAATTATTAATAAAAACTTACAACGAATTTGTTTGATTGACAATTTTACCCTGTGGAGAGCCGTGGCGTATGTTTGTGTTTTTTACTGCATTTAGCAAGGGAGTGTTTTGAGGAATTGTTTATATGACATCAAACATACAGGCATCATACTGTTGCCGGGTCAGTGTTAATTAATTCGTAGAATACTGTAATAAAAAAAACCATTACTAGCCTGATATACAACGTGTAACAGAAAGTGTGAACGTAACTTAAGGGGGTTGTACGGTATCAGGACGGCTATCTGTGGACAAAACTTCAAACAGAAATAATCATTTTTTATTCAACTAGTAATTTTATTTTCGATCGACAACCTAAATCAAGAAGTATGATTACCGACATTACGAACAACACTAGCAAAACTCAGCTGGAAGGGAAAGGAATGAACCTTACCGTGAACTCTTTGGGTCCAAGTTAGACTGAAAATAAAAAGTGTGGTTCTGTACAGTCACATAATTTACTACACGTGATTATTTTAAGATTCAATGAAATGTTTAACTGAATTCGAAGTTCATTTTTGCTCTAATTTTTAAAGGTTCCCTGTATCGACATTTTAATCATTCATACAAATTTAATATCTAGGAAAAATCACTTAATTATTAATTTAATTTAAATTGACATTCCGCAAGATATTGGATCTAGGAGAAATAAATAATTTAATTGACTTATGTAACTGTAGATATTTTTGTGTGTTAAATAGTAAGAATATTAAATACTTTTCTTTCAGTATGTGAATTTAATCTGGCCGGACACGAATAGGTACTTAATTATTAATAATAATTAACCATACAAACTAACCAGATAACACACACACGCGGTACGACTACTGATAAATTAAGAAAAAATATGAATAATGTACTAGGCTCATATGAACATTAGGGGACATTTCGAATTCCGTCCTGATTTTGGCGCAAAGAACTCTAATACGGCGGCGAATGCCAAGGGTTGATGTAGGTAAATAATAAACGGTTACATATCTTTTAATATTCATCAAAGCGAGCCGCGCGCGTGGCGGCGCCTTTGAGACACTCAAAGAAGCCGCCACCGCGTGCCGCACCATTTGAATGTGTTATACACGAAACTCATTGGTCTAGCGGTAGCGTGTTCAACTGCAGATAATGAAGTCCTGGGTTCAAATCCTGGGTCGGGCCTAAAAGTGATTATGGGATTTTTCCGTAAAAAGAACCTGTGCCTGACCTCTTTCCGGTCGTATCCCTAGTCGTCCCATCGGATCATGAGAGTGATGGAATAGAAAGTGCCCCTGTGTTTGCGCACACACTTAATGTGGCCGGAAACGAATAATTTAATTATTAACCATACAAACTAACCAGATAACACACACGCGGTATGACTACAGATAAATTAGAAAAAATATGAATAATGTACTAGGCTCATATGAACACTAGGGGACATTTCGAATTTCGTCCTGATTATATACAAAGGAACTCTAATATGCCGGCAAAATCAAAATCAAATGTAGGTAAATAATAAACGGTTAAATATCTTTAAATATTCATCAATGCGAGCCGCGCGCGCCGAAGACGCCCCCAAAGGGGCCGCGCTCAAAGAAAGCCGCCCAATATAGCAAATATTGTGCATTTTTCACTTATTTAAAAATACTAAAATCATCAGATGTTTGTAAACTCCTGTCTATTTAGGTCGTGGTTAGTTACTAAATCGTCTAAAATGTCGTTTCGTTCCGCGAAATCTTTAACTATGATCGTAATAATTTTGAAAATTTCGTGCATTCATTTATGAAAGAATGGCCTCAAACGTACACTTCGTGATGATGAGGATTATTATTTAAGGCTGTCCAATTACGAGGAATGGGGTACAGTGTCTCGATGGAGGCCACGCCTCTTTATAACTAAGAAACATGAAAGCTTTACGATTCTATGAATATATTGTACATGAGAGAGACTCGTGTTAGTTGGCAAGTCTTATCGTTAAGCTTTCGGCGTCGGCGCAGATTTTAGTGAACGTGAAATAATGAAATTCTTCCATCAGTACTGAAAACAACTTCAACTAGAAGTTAAAACTATAAAAAAGATTCTCGTAATGTGTTTGTGTATCACGTACCTATACGATGTAAAGTATCCCAGCTATTCAGCAGTGCTATAAATAAAAACATAACTCGAAATTAAAACAAAATATGTGTAGTGAGTGTAATCGGAATCAAACTACCAGGCGTGCATAGAAACACAGAGTTATTTCAAACAATTTCTAGCGTAAATCCGAATCAGCTGTGCTGTGTTAGTACGGATGTTCGTTATATCGATAAAAATACTTGTCGATATATTAAATGGTATATTATTTTACGAGTAAAAAGATAAAAATGATGATAATTCGGTATGAGATTTTGTGTATAGGTAGGCTTAAGGAGACCGTATATGCCCCTTAAGTTACGTTCACTCTTTCTGTTACACGTTATTTATACAACGTGTAACACGTTGTATAAATAACGAATACCAATTGATATTATATGTCACTACCCATAAACCATAAATTTTTTTTCGTTGATTTATCAAAATTGACTAAATTATTTGTTAAAATTTTGGATTTTGATATGAGTATTTTGGAATTTATTTATTAGCTAGCCATCAAACTATGACTTTATTATATAAAAGTAGTAAATGCTACATCATATTCATTACGTTTACTACTTATGTTACCTACACTTACATATGAGAAATAATTTTATTACAGAATAACGTCTTCTGCATATTTTTATAGTCCAATAAAAGTATTCAGAAGAGGTTATCCTTCATTTAATAAGTAAGTTAACATACTAGGTTATTAGAGCATAGACAGTTCAGTTTCCAGTCCTAAATAAAACAAAGCTGGTTGACTTGTTATTTGAAGACCACTTTGTAGGTCATACATAAAACTCTTTGCTGTAGCTGCATCCGAAGCAGCTGAAACCAATCCATCGTCGATATCTATAAGCACCTTTTTATTTCCCGTATTCTGTTGGTCACAAGAGTTTGAATACTTTCCGGTGTAAAATCTTCTGAGCAAATCACATTGGCTCTAGTTGTAATCCTGTTAACTTTAATAAAGTTAGTCGTTGAATACCTTCGAAAATAAGATAAAGTTAGGAACAAAAAATATATAAAACTTCTAAAACAACTTATCATTAGTTCTAAAATAAGAATTTTAAAACAATGTTACGTTCATTCATTCAACCAAAAATTTCAGGCAGTTTGTTCCCGCACTACGTCTTCCACCAAGACAATGGCATCGTAGAAATGTCACTAATCTGTCGCAATTGGTAGTTCATTTGAATCAAAATTATGGTACATTACAAACACAATTGAAAAAAAATAACACTTACTTGTGATAGGAAATACCGTGTTCCCGTAAGTTTGATGTCACTGATCGCCTTTTACACGAAAATACCGCACCATTCACCATTTTTACGGAGCACTACTGCGCGGCACAAAACGACACCAAATGGCCGAGTTTCGAATGAAATATCAACTATAGCTATTTCGAATGAAACACGCGTATGGCCGTGGGGCACGTATGGCCGGCAGACGGGTTCGCCTTGCGTTAACGTCTCCTGTATAAATGCTCGAAGACTAAGACTTTAATAATATTAAGGTTATCTGTGGTTCTAACGTCATTATGGACCGGACAGATTCATTCATTATTTTCTCTTAAATTGACATTTTAGAAACGTCAGGATGTGACGTTAATGTCATTGATAAAGGTCAACGACGAACTTTCGCAAAGTGCCGACTGCCGACGTCGAAATAGAAAAATAATAAATTAATCCCATTTACAGCGTTCGGCACATTCGTTTCCAGAGTTTCCGTGTGTTTGGTCGTGTGTTAATTGTAAGAAAAATGGGTTCCAGATTTCAAGTTGTCGAACAGGGCCCTCCTATTGAGGTTTTCCTGATGAATAAAATGTTCTTGGACGATACAAACCAAAATAAAGTTAATTTGAGTGTTGGCGGTAAGTAATTATAATTTTCATAACTTAATAAAATTTGGGGATTCGACGCGTTTTCCTATCTCTTAAAGTCTTATATAACATTCTACCCCGTTTAGCATAATAATTATTGTATGATAAGCATCGATTACGTGTTATCTTCGATGTAATCAGCCTAATTATTACAGCATATGAAGAAGTTTAACTTTGTAATGCCTACCAATATATAATGTAAATATTTTTAATAACATGACCTCACTATATCTTCAGTACCTATTTATTTTTAATTTATCATCTCTTTTATTTTTATTGTTAAAATAATGTTGATGAATTTATTAAAACAACCATCATAATTTTTATTTTTAACTGACAACAGTTAATGAAATTAATCCTTATATTCCGGTGTACATTAAAAACATATAATTGACAGACACAGTACATCTAGACTCAGAAGAACGATTTATACATACATAGACTCACGCCTGTTTCCCAGAGGGGTAGGCAGAGACAATGGATTTCCATTTGTCACGATTTTTGCACATGTCTTTTGCCTCGATTACTGTCATTATATTCTTCATACATGCTCACCGGTTTAGGGTACTTCTGACCTGCCCTTTCTCGGGAACGTCTCCGGTTGGGTCAGAGAATGTTCGACCTTCCGGTTGTTCCATTCACACAGGCCAGGTATACTTCTTTGGTCAATCTTCTTTCATTCATCCTCTCTAAAAGATTTTTAAGTCACACAAATAGTTGCCCTTGGTGGGAATTGAACCTTAGATACAAAGTGGTGATGTGTGACCACACCACACATCTGCATACATCTTTAAGTAAGGTCATAAGATCTCAGATTTTTATATGACCAGCTTATGAAATAAATGTAGTATATACAATATTTTTTTTCCATTAAGAGGTTTACAATGAATCTGGTAGCCAACAACTGATTGAACCAGGAGATGATGAAATATGTTCATATTTTGTTAGCCTAATTGTTCTGAACATATTTCAGCATCTCCTGATCCAGCTAGCTAGCTTTTATACATAATAGAAGCACATTAAATAAATTAGTTAAACTTTACAAATTAATCTTGATCACTTCAGTTAAGTTTGAGTTGGCCTCTAAACTACTGTATATTAATAAATTATTAATAATACATTTAAATATCTTTTATTATAAAAATGTATTCAGACTTATTAGTGTGTGTTAGAGGGATATACTATTCCTGTGAAGCAGTGAAAGCAGAAAGGCTGACTGGGAACACCATATTTAAGAACCATATAATAATATTATATCCTGGGACATTATTCACACGGACATCTGACCCCAAACTAAGCAGAGCTTGTACTATAGTAACCAGAATATATATACATATTATAGGTATACTACATATTTCTTTTTGTAAATACATATGTATATAGATATTTTACACCCAGACTCAGGACAAACAAACATGTTCACACACACAAATATCTGTCCCGGGAGGGATTCGAACCCACAACCTGCGGTGTTAAAAGCAGTGTATCTACCAACCACGCCCACAGGCTCGTCAATATAATATACATAATAACACTATTTTGAGTGTATTTGATACACAAACAATAATATTGGCTGAAAACTAAGTAGTGAGTGGTAGAAAGCTTAATGTGTCAGTAGTCAAAACGCTGGTTTAATTTGCATCCCTGTTCTGTACTGTTTACTGAGTGAGAATTGTCACTGGTAGTTGCGTCATACTGATTGATCGGTATTAATCATCAGATATCAGGCCACCGAGAGTTGAAGATCATTACAGTACAATATTGCATTAAGAAATAGATAGAGGTTGGGGGTAGGAAGGCGAAAATTAAGGGTTATATGTATTTTGTAATCCTACATAAAAAATACAAATAATTAAATTTGTCAAAAAAAAATGACATGTGCCACCCTTATCACCAATGGGTATAAAACATAGTTTATGGCCTATTCTCAGACCTAGAGATAATACAAAAATAAATAAATAAAAAGTGATCATGCTGTTTCAGAGGAGTTTAGTTACAAACACTGTGACTGGAGAATTGTATGTATTTATATTATTATTAATTTACAGCATACAGAGATGAGACTGGAAAGCCTTGGGTTCTGCCAGTGGTCAGGAAGATGGAGAAACAAATGGCAGCAGATGAGACCCTACTGCATGAGTACCTACCAGTTCTTGGTAATTATTTTCCTTTCCTTATCTAATGATAATAGTAATGAGTGTGAAATTAAATTATGGACTTTAAAAATTAGATTCATAGCTATAAAAACTTACATTATAGGAAGATTTCATTTATTGAAGACTTATGTAGGTACACTTACGAAGAAAAAAAGGAAAAAAATGTAATTAACAATAAGCACAGTTAATCCTTAACTACCTCAGCAATCGGCACCTATCTCAGCAATTGCTACAGTAAGTAATTACTGTAATGCTGAGCTAGCCAGTTCCTTTTCATGAACTTGGCTTGACATGCTGCTGCATGTCTAGATCTTCTAATAGCAGAGGGATTGTCAATCTCAGATAATTAATGTTCCTAAGTTATCCTTATTTTATACGAACTTGGTTAATTGTCACTGTATTTTTCCTAAATAAAACAAAATAAAATATATAAATAAATTAGTTTAAATATGGGCTACAGACGAAAAATAGTTTGACTGGTATATTGCTAATGGGAAAGTAATCATGTCAATCAATCATCATTCATCGCATAAAGATTTGGGGATGGGGACATGAACTGGCTAAGCAGTCAGGGCCTCTAACAAATAGATCAACAAGTCAGTCAATTATTAATTTTTATATTAGGTACCTTGTGTTTTGTTACCAGCATTTTTTTTAAGTTTAAAGAAAGAATAATGTAAAAGTGCACCATTTACCAAACTATCATAATTTCAATATTATGCATATGTTGTGCCAATTTCACAGAGTGGAGTGGGTGTAGCACATCTGTCAGAGGTAAAACTTTTTACTATGAGAATTGTGCCAACAATGTGTCAAAATATGAACACTAATATAGAATGTTCTGATTTTAACTTTACTTCTAAATATTTGTTGAATATACATACATACTCACGCCTGTCTCCTGAAGGGGTAGGCAGAGAAATTGATTTCCATTTGTCATGATCTTTGCACACCTCTTTTGTTGAACATTACACCGTAAATGCAATCGAAGGATTTGTCTGTTTAGAGAAATAGTTTTCTCATCTGGTTTTTCATATTGGCAATAGTGCCATTCTCACAGTGGCCCTATCAAAGAGGCCAAGATATGTATAAGCAGTGAGGTATCAAATGTAGTATCACTTTTTTTGATCCATTTCTAATACATTTCCTAGCCTCTTGATAGAGCTACTATTGTTTAGTATTAGTTTTAAGTTTATTTCCTAATTGTTTCTCTGCAATTTCAGCATTACTGAAATTATTTACTGTAGCATTTCCTGCTGGGGATAAGTGGATAGGTAGGCACCTTTTCCTCACTTGTATGGATAATGTTCCATGCTCTTACTCGTTAAGGATTATCTGTGCTTGATTGGAACCAACCTTTTTTCTTTTAAATTATTATGAACAAAGGTCATAAATTCCTTTTCCAAGAGTCTAATTTTATGTTAATTATTATCTCATTAGAATATTTCGTATTACATACCATTTAACCCACAAATATATTGTTGGGTTCATCGCAAAATGACATAAGAAATAAAACAAGATAAGTAGTTTTTTCAGTTTATCTACTCAAGATATTGTACTTCCTGTATAGAGAATGGACACTAATAACTTAAAAATTGCCTCCACAATAAGGTAGAATAATTTATTAATAATATTTGTGCGTATTTTGTTATCATGGCGATAAATTGTTTATAGTTTGTTGATGCAATAAGCGATGTTTTGCTTATGTTATGTATTTAAATAGTTTCAAAAGGAACTGTGATGGGAAATGTTGATGTTAGTGTTTGTGGAATCTTTGAACTGGAACTATCACATCTCCAGATAGGTGTTGCAAAAGGGGAAACTCAAATTAAAGTTTATTTCATAATAATATAATATTTTGTATTCCTGATACTGCCAATGTCAAATGAGAATTGATATTCTAGACGGTATTTTTAAATATATTTGGGATATTAAATGTGAATAGTTGCAGCACATTGAATGCGTAAAGGCGTAACTCAATATGAGTTTTCTTCCAAATTGTGAAGGGGTAAAAATATTCCTTTCACTATTATAAAATAAATAGGTACCTTTTTATGTTAAGCATATAAAATACATATATAATCATAATATAATAATAATCATATATAATATACGACGTTATACGGCCATCTGATCCCAAACTAAGCAGAGCTTGTACTATGGAAACCAGATAACTGATATACTACATATTCAATTTTTTTTGTTAATACATACTTATATAGATAATTTACACCCAGACTCACGACAAACAGACTTGTTCATGCACACAAATATCTGTTCCGGGTGGGAATCGAACCCACGACCTCCGGCGTGAAAGGCAGCGTACCTACCAACCACGCCAACAGGCCCGTTACTACTTAATTAATTAATTATTTTGTAATAACAGTGTTTCCCCATTTTCTCCTAGTGGTTAAAGGCTCCCAGTAGGTGAGATCAATAGCTCACAACATTTCCTGGTTTACAATAGGTACCTCTATCTGATAATGATTTTAAATCCGTAAATGCACATTTTATCTGCCTGATATAGCAAAGATAAAACTTGAAGAGGTGATTATCCATTCGCATTTTCGAGTACGACTGACTCAGCCACGTGTTAAAGTTTATAACCTTAAAAAGTTTTGGCACGTGACAAGCACGAGATCATAAAAAATGGGCCTCGATTAGAAGGTTCACTTAAAGAGCAATGGATAGGGCTATGCTCGGAGTGTCTCTGCGACATCTGAATGAGAAAAGTTGGAAATCCGCAGGCGAACCAACTTAAGGTCCAACCACACCAAACGGCCCGCATCGGCCCGCATCGAAACGAATTTTACAATCTTTAAACGAAATTAAATCTTGTATACAGTGTTTAAAGTTTATATTACCAAGTCAAGGGTAAACACAGCCGGTGACATGCCGCGACACGCGATCGGCTCCGTCCGCATGCGTTCGGATACCGGCGCATACGTTCGAATACCGCCGAATGCGCTCGGAGCCGTCCGCCTGCGTTCGGATTCCGCCGGGTGCGCTGGGGCTTAAAACTATGAAACTAAAAAAGAAACGAAGGTAGTAGTATGCGACGACGCGACGTCCGGCCGGACGCGGTCGGATGCCGTCGCATTCGACCGTATCCGACCGCGTCCGGTCGGATGCGGCGGCATCCGACCGCGTCCGTGCGGTGCGATACTGGCCGATGCGGGCCGTTTAGTGTGGTTGGACCTTTAATCGACATAGCCCGAATAATTGCAAAACTGAGGTTCTAGTGGGCGGGGCACTTCGCTCGTAAAACCGACATCAGCGTCAAGATATATGAACTTGACGCTTTTTTAGGGTTCCGTACCCAAAGGGTAAAACGGGACCCTATTACTAAGACTTCGCTGTCTGTCTGTCTGTCCGTCTGTCACCAGGCATGTATCTCATGAACCGTGATAGTTATTTTCACAGATGATGTATTTCTGTTGCCGATGTAACAACAAATACAAAAAAATTAAATAAATATTTAAGGGGGCTCATATACAACAAACGTGAATTTTTTTGCTCGTTTTTATAGATATTGGTACGGAACCCTTCGTGCGCGAGTCTGACTCTCAACTGGCTGGTTTTTTCCTTCCAGATGACGCCGTCAAATGGCCAAAAAAACTCCATAGAAAATAATGCAATGATTTTTAAATGAACGGTATTTTGCTAAGATTTGTATCGTAATGACGCTGTTTACGGGCCTGGTCCCCAATGATAAAGTTGCTTGTACGTTCAGAATAATATTATTACGAAAGGGGTCATGGCTAATACTGTTTATAATTGATATGTACAATATGAACTAATAAAATGGTCGGTAGGTACTGATTGTATCTATGTTGGTACACTGATATATGATATGAACCCAGTTGAATATATTTTACGTACCTACTGCAATGGAGATAATGAGATAGAGATTATTAGGGTGAGATAGAGGAAGAGAAATTTTTACAGGAAGAAATTTAGTTAGGCTGTTGGCTATTGATTTGAACCCAGTTGAATATTTTTCTACGTACTGCAATGGACAGAAATGAGATTAGAGATTATTAGGAAGAAATAGACGAAGAGAGATTTTTACAGGAAGAAATTTTGTTACATTATTTGCATTTAGTCTCTCGATTGGGCCATTATACCTAACTCGGTCACGCAACGGATTTTCTTTTCAAAATTATAGTATTTACTTCAGGTTTGACAAAATAATCCAAATTTGGCATTAAATGAGTATGAAGAACAGGTTTATTGTCCTTTGTCCAAAAACGCCCCTCCTATTTTGATAGCCCCCGACAAGGCGCGTCCGTAGACACCACATACCGACCTGGACACAACTATATTTTATAATCTTAACATGAATAATGTAACACTTTAGCAATTGAAAAAATACTTTTTTCATTCAAAAATTCCTTTTAATCCAATGCCATAAGATCTCTAAATCGCGGTAACCTATAAGCAGCTTTCAAGCTAAACGTTGCTTTATTACTGTTATATAGAGTAGTATTTACCACAACGAATTTAAATTTATTACGGCACTTTTGCTGCGGTGAAGTTCTAACCACACCAAAAATATTAGTCACGGTTCAGTACCTTAAGGATGCCAATGGATGCCTTATTACTAGGCCTCCGCTAACTGTGCGTCTGTCTGTGGGCTGTATCTCATGAACTGTATACAGTAGAAACAACAAATAATGAAACTAAATGTTTATCCCATGCAAAAAGCGCGATATTACTTTTAACGTTATTTTATGCTGGAGGATTGTTTTCTATGATGATACGTAATCTTCCATCTGAATAGCACTTTTCGGTGTTTTTAAAGAGCTTGGTTTGTTTCAGGTTTGGAACAGTTCTCCGCTGCGGCGACCTCCATGCTGCTCGGCGAAGACAGCCCCGCCATAGCTGATGGAAGGGTAACTTGATTGCAATAAAATTACAATAAAATATACTTACTTTTATCTATTCTTCACGTCAAACAAACCTCACGTCAATGGCTGACGTAAGTAAACAAGCAATGTTATCTGCCAAAACGTTAACTCCCATTTGGGTGTTGGCAGATCTACAGATTGGTTTGATATGCTTTCGTTCCAATTCAGTTTCGTTATGACGGGCCAGTTGGCGTGGTTGCTAAATGCTTGCCTTTCGTGGGTGCGATTCCCATCCGACTGGACTAAAGTCTCCCCAAAGAATGCCATAATCGCCACGCTTGGCAGACGGGTTGGCGTTCGCAGTTGGATGTTTATAGTTCACAGAAAACAATGCTGCTTGTTCTCTGGTAGGTATTACCTCGGGACGATTTTGACTCCCCCCACGGGATGAGATGGGGTGATAATATTCTTCGCCGTCACCACACAGTTTATATAATATCTAGGTAAGACAAGACTACATAAGGAACAACGCGATTATATGTATAAATAATGTACATGCTCTATTATTCAACACAATTATAGCTAGCAGTAGATTCATTAGCATGTTCCTTATATATCTCAATAGGCATTATAGTTAGCTAATATTACACTCAAGTGTGAAATAGTATGCTAATCCATATTGACGGGCCTGTACACTACGTACACTATAGTAGGGCCAACTTAATAGACATTTGGAATCTGTTAGTTACTAGTAAAGTGACCTTATTTAGTAATTATAACAATAAAGATAAATCGTAATTGACAAAAACTTCAGAAAATTTGTAGTTCAAACTACTACTATTTTAAAAATAAACAATATTCTATGCCCACCGGTTAAGGTTACGTTGTTGAATTTTGATGAAGCGTCAAATGTGGTCTATTAAATTGGCTCTACTTTAGGATATATCGGATTGTGTAGTTCGACTGTATTCCCTATAGCTGTGACTAAGATACGTGAGCCTTGATATCGTCGTCAGCATCATCAAGAACGATTCCGTGCGATTGTGAGAGGTAGGATCAAGAAACTGTTTTGTTATCACTACGTGGTATAATACTACCTATGTGCTATGGTATACTATGTACTACGTGGTGTCGACTGTACCCGGATTGTCCCGGATAATATCCTGGGGCATTATTCACAAGCGGCAATCTGATCCCATATTGAACAGAGCTTGTACTATGAAATTCGGATAACTGATGTATTACAAATACTACTTTCTCTTGTAAATACATACTTATATTATTACACCCAGACACAGGAAAAACAAACATGTGCATGCACATAAATATCTAAATGAGCACATGTGATGTCATAAATGGTCCGGAATCGATTGTCAACATTGAAGCCGATTTAACGATTGATTAAGTCATTTTTAACCTTTATTTATTTGAACGCCATTTAAGAGATCGATGTTCGGGGCTTAGCAGGTAGAGCCCCTGGGTGGGAATCGAACCCACGACCTCCGGCGTGAAAAGCAAGCATTTGCCAACCACTCCCGTCCCGTCATAATGAATGGCGGTCCAGAACGAAAAGATATCAAACATATCTGTAGATCTGCCAACAGTCAAATGCGAGTTGACACTATGACGATAAAATTGCTTATTTACTTGCGTCACTTGTTGACGTGAAGTTTGTTTGACCTGAAGAATAGATATAAGTATATTCTATTGTAGTTGTTTAATTGTAAATGTTCACATATCCGTACATTTAAACATTATAAATTAAAACTTCCGCTGTTAGTAGTAACGATGAGAGGCGACTCGTTATGGCACTATGATGGTGACGTCACAGATATACAAAGTGTATATCAGTAAAATCGTAAGAGTTGAACATTATACATCTACATCATTTCACTTAAATACAAAGCGGAGCTATAAATAGAAGCAATAGAACACAAGTACACTTTAAATTTATTTATGTATGTTTATTAGCTCATGACGAAGTAAGTAATAAATAGACGCATTACTAGTGCTTATGTATGGGCAGTGTCAGAGTTGTTCAAGCCGACCATTAGGCCTCTGATATGGCTTGACGACTATCGCCTAATGGCTACAACCGACAGCTTAAAGAGCAGAAAGCCTCTATCAATCTAAGTAAGAGCAGAAAGCCTCTATCAATCTAAGTAAGAGCAGAAAACCTCTATCAATCTAAGTAAGAGCAGAAAGCCTCTATCAATCTAAGTAAGAGCAGAAAGCCTCTATCAATCTAAGTAAGAGCAGAAAGCCTCTATCAATCTAAGTAAGAGCAGAAAGTCTCTATCAAGCTAAGTAAGAGCAGAAAGCCTCTAGCAATCTAAGTAAGAGCAGAAAGCCTCGATCAATCTAAGTAAGAGCAGAAAGCCTCTATGAATCTAAGTAAGAGCAGAAAGCCTCTATCAATCTAAGTAAGAGCAGAAAGCCTCTATCAATCTAAGTAAGAGCAGAAAGCCTCTATTAATCCAAGTAAGAGCAGAAAGCCTCTATCAATCTAAGTAAGAGCAGAAAGCCTCTATCAATCTAAGTAAGAGCAGAAAGCCTCTATCAATCTAAGTAAGAGCAGAAAGCCTAGTATCAATCTATTTATGTTTAAATCGTATCCCACAGGCGTTTGGTGTGCAGACTTTGTCCGGTACGGGAGGTCTTCGCGTTGGCGCCGAGTTCTTGAACAAGCACCTCAAGTACACTACATTCTACTACTCTACACCAACATGGGGTATGTATTCTGATCATATCATCATCATATCAGCCGAAATACGTCCATTGCCGGACAAAAGCTTCCCCCACGATCTCCACAATAGCCGGTTTTGTGCTGCCCGCATCCAGCGATTTCCCGCAACCCTTGCAATATCATTGGTCCACCTTGTATCTCATCATATAGTACTGTGCCTCTAGCACGAGTTCCTGCAGTTTACTTACTCGATCACACGTACAGTTTCCTTCCATACATTGAGCACCAGCGCCTCTCGCGGAAACTATTAAGAACTAAAACTCTGGTGCTCAATGTATGGAACGAAACTGTACGTGTGATCGAGTAAGTAAACTGCTGAAACTCGTGGGACTGTTCTTTCCACTCGTCTATCTTAAAGTAGCTTCATTTGAAAGCATATAAGATAGTAAAAAATAATACTATCTAACCTAAATGTCAATAACCTCCGCTCTAACTAGTAAAATAATTTAATCTAACCGTCTAAAACCACCGACTACGTATCTAGCAAAATAACCTAATTCTAGAAAAGTGTCCGACTTTAACTTGGAATATAATGCACCTGTATAAACTTACAACTGTAACTTGAAAAATATTCCAACTGTTAAATGAACCTTTTGCTCTAACTACGAAAATATTTTAATCTAACCGCCAATATCGCCCAACTCTAATCATTATTTATTTTTTATTGCGAGCTCCTTTTATTATTAATTTTATTTTATGTGAATCTTCTAAAAGTTATTGAAGTGTTTTTGGTTGGAGTCGGGGTTTTAGATAGGTACGTTCGGGAACGAACGAGTCTTTCATTATTTCCTCTTTTTTTCTTAATGTACTATGGCTATAATGTAGAAATACTATCTGAGATATTGATCATGTACACAATGGAACATGATTAAAAGTGACTCGTTAGTATCAATCATAATATTCCTAATCTTATCTCAGTAGTGAGAATAAGGTCGAGTGCTAGATTAAGTAATTAATGTAACTTATATTTACATAGTGGTTAAATGACAGTTACAGTCACGCGTTCTCAATACATATGGCGCTGCTACGCGACTTCCTTAGTGTATCCCATAGGGTCAGCGCAGACAGAGAGGATTGTGCAGCAGTGAGAGTGGGAGTGCAGCGGAGAAGATTTTATTAGGCACTAAAAAAACAATTTAAAAAATATTGAAATAAAGTGCATTAATGCTTGAACCTGACAAAAATATCGCGCGGTCACGGGAACTTCACTTCTTCTCGGGATATGCATTTCATTTAAATAACTTTAAATTTGATTTTCTAGTGCGTTTATAAAATTCTCTCCGCTGCGCTCCTCACTGTCTGTGCTGACCCTATATGTATTATTGAATCATATATTTAATTTATAATCGAGTTTATAATACGTTGCGTTACTGCCGTCCTCAAGCTTAAAGTAACTTAGCTCATAATCCTTACTTTCTTACTAAAGTCGAAACTTTGTCGACAGACATAGTTACTTTCAGTAATTTTGAAAAAACAAAACTACCCTCAACGGTTTATAATAACAATAGGGAATAGGGGATGAAAGTTTGTATGGAAATATGTAAGGTTTATGTGAATGTTTTATAAGTTTGCGATATGAGACAAAATATCCGAGATATTCTGATGCAATTCACGGAGTCATTACGAAATGTGTGGACGCAGTCGCGGGCACGACTAGTGTGATAATAAAAGAAAGTTACCCATATCTGTTACTGTTATATTCACTCGTTACGTCAGTTTTAATAATAATACTGTTTTATCTCTCAGAAAATCACCACCTCGTGTTTGTGAACTCCGGGTTCACCAGCCCACGGACCTACCGCTACTGGAACCCTAAGACCCTTGCCATAGACTTTGATGGGTTCATTGAAGACCTGCGCGCCGCCCCCGAGAACTCTGTCATTCTATTGCACGCGTGTGCGCATAACCCTACTGGTATTGACCCTACGCAGGAACAATGGGAGAAGATCGCTGATGTTATGGAGGTGAGATTTTTTATGGGTTAAATATTATAAGGAAAGTGAAAGATCGCTTACGTTATGAGAGTAGGATTTCTACCGACTGCGCCCAAAACATTAACATGACTTTAGGAACTTTTTATGGTACCAACTCTTTAAATATAGTCAAATGTCAGGGGATCCAGTTATTGCAGAAAATATCACAAAAAAATCATCAAGTTATGAGATATCTTTTTATTTTATACGATTTGTATTAATTTAAGAGTGAGTGGGAATCGAAACCATTCCCCACGGGGTATCCGGCCACGTGTGCGTTAACCGCTCTGCCACCGTTGTGTTCAGACTCGAATTTATACAATCCATTCAACATTTTCTTAGCGCAATTAAGATGCTTTTAACGCCTTCTTACCGAAACCAACACGGTCAACACGGTTTGAATGACAATACTCAGATTGAAAACATTACCAATAGATGGCGCTTTAATAAATTATTCACTTTTTAAATCATAGTTTGTATAATTGACTATGATTTCATTTGTTTCTTATAGCATTTTAAACATGCTAAACTGGAAACATTACATATGTTTGGGACAAAGTAGTGTGCGCGAACACACACACACAGGAGCACTTTATATTGCATCACTCTCATGGTCCGATGGGATGCCTAGCGACACGTTCGCAAAGAGGCCAGGTACATCACCGACGGCTTTACGTGCTCTCTGAGGCATAATACCGCCAACACCCAGACTTCTGGCTGATGCTGAGAAATTTGGACAAAGCATGCTTACCTCAAACTACAGTAAGTAATAAATGTATATATAGTAATTTTGTCCTTCTCACAGGAACGCAAACTCTTCCCGTTCTTCGACAGCGCTTACCAGGGCTTTGCATCAGGCGACTTGGACCGCGACGCGTACGCGGTGCGCTACTTCGTCAAGCGCGGGTTCGAACTCGTCTGCGCCCAGTCCTTTGCCAAGAACTTTGGATTGTACAGTTAGTATGATTTTCGCCAGATATATTTCAATAATATCTACTTTTGATTTTATTGATACCTACTTTTTCGGTTTCTTTTAATCCTTCTCCTTTTACTGAACTTATTACATCTCTTACCCGTTTTTATTTCATACAACTCTTGTCCATGCTAAGGGTGTCTGTATGAAATCGCAGCGAGCGATAAGACCACCCTTTGTACATTTCTATTTTTGTAATCCATTTGGTGTACAATAAAGAGTATTGTACTGTAATATACAGATATGTGGGGGCTGTTTAAAGTTGAGAAAATTTCAAACAGCCCCTTCTTAATCCTATACTTATATTCGGTTACGGTACATAGCTATGCAATTACTTTTAATAAGTAAATGCAGTATATTTTGGCCCGTTTCCGGCATCTGTGTATAAAAATCATTGTATACATTTGTACGGCCTATTGATTGGTCAGTTTGAGACATTAAAGCCCGTTTAATTTTGATCTTAATTGTCTCGTACAGATGAACGTGTGGGCAACCTGACATTAGTGGTAAACAACGCGTCCCTGGTCCCGGCTATGAAGTCTCAGCTGACCTGGGTGGTGCGCGGCATGTACTCCAACCCGCCCGCGCACGGAGCGCGAGTGGTGGCCAGTGTCCTGTCCAACAAGCAACTGTTCGACGAGTGGTGGGTATTGTAGTACTATGAAGTCTCAGCTGACCTGGGCGGTGCGCGGCATGTACTCCAACCCGCCCGCGCACGGAGCGCGAGTGGTGGCCAGTGTCCTGTCCAACAAGCAACTGTTCGACGAGTGGTGGGTATTGTAGTACTATGAAGTCTCAGTTGACCTGGGTGGTGCGCGGCATGTACTCCAACCCGCCCGCGCACGGAGCGCGAGTGGTGGCCAGTGTCCTGTCCAACAAGCAACTGTTCGACGAGTGGTGGGTATTGTAGTACTATGAAGTCTCAGCTGACCTGGGCGGTGCTCGGCATGTACTCCAACCCGCCCGCGCACGGAGCGCGAGTGGTGGCCAGTGTCCTGTCCAACAAGCAACTGTTCGACGAGTGGTGGGTATTGTAGTACTATGAAGTCTCAGCTGACCTGGGCGGTGCGCGGCATGTACTCCAACCCGCCCGCGCACGGAGCGCGAGTGGTGGCCAGTGTCCTGTCCAACAAGCAACTGTTCGACGAGTGGTGGGTATTGTAGTACTATGAAGTCTCAGCTGACCTGGGCGGTGCGCGGCATGTACTCCAACCCGCCCGCGCACGGAGCGCGAGTGGTGGCCAGTGTCCTGTCCAACAAGCAACTGTTCGACGAGTGGTGGGTATTGTAGTACTATGAAGTCTCAGTTGACCTGGGTGGTGCGCGGCATGTACTCCAACCCGCCCGCGCACGGAGCGCGAGTGGTGGCCAGTGTCCTGTCCAACAAGCAACTGTTCGACGAGTGGTGGGTATTGTAGTACTATGAAGTCTCAGCTGACCTGGGCGGTGCTCGGCATGTACTCCAACCCGCCCGCGCACGGAGCGCGAGTGGTGGCCAGTGTCCTGTCCAACAAGCAACTGTTCGACGAGTGGTGGGTATTGTAGTACTATGAAGTCTCAGCTGACCTGGGCGGTGCGCGGCATGTACTCCAACCCGCCCGCGCACGGAGCGCGAGTGGTGGCCAGTGTCCTGTCCAACAAGCAACTGTTCGACGAGTGGTGGGTATTGTAGTACTATGAAGTCTCAGCTGACCTGGGCGGTGCGCGGCATGTACTCCAACCCGCCCGCGCACGGAGCGCGAGTGGTGGCCAGTGTCCTGTCCAACAAGCAACTGTTCGACGAGTGGTGGGTATTGTAGTACTATGAAGTCTCAGCTGACCTGGGCGGTGCGCGGCATGTACTCCAACCCGCCCGCGCACGGAGCGCGAGTGGTGGCCAGAGTCCTTTTTTTTTTTTTTATCGTGGGGAAATCCTTATGGACTTCCTCCGCCCTGGGGAAAGCGGAGGGGCATGCCAGACTCGCACTGGCTAAAACCCCACGGTGGCCGCCCTCAGCACATAATGGAGGGACCCCGGGATCTCCAGTGGAACGCACCGGGATCCCTCCGTGCGTTGCCGAAGCTCGTCCCGGGAGGGAACTTCATTGCCCCCTCCAAAACCTCTCACTGTATCCGACAGTACGTGGCCACCACACACTGTCGTCTTCCCGGGGGTCATTTGATGAATGCATAAAGTCCCCTCTTCATACACCCACGACCTCGGGGGCCCCCCTCTTAGTCTGTAGGATTACAGAGAGGGGGGCAAGGCACGAAGCCCAGCGTATGTGCCGGGCGGGGCACCGAGGCGAATACCTCTTCGGCGCCTTCGTCTCCGAGCGGGATCGGCCCTCTCTCGATCTCGCTCAGCTGCCTCCTTCTGGACTAACACAGTCTCGCAGAAAGAGGAAACGGCCCTCCAAGCCGACGTCTCCGCCACCATGGCCGACACCACTGCCGGCAGAGACAGGTCTTCTCCTATCCGGCTAACTAAAACCCGCCGCTCGGATTGCCAAGCAGGGCAATCTTCGAGCGTGTGCTGAGCGGTATCCCGATCAGCCCCGCAATGGTGGCAATTGGCCGTCGCCTCACGTCCAATCCTACTCAGATATTCACCAAAGCAGCCGTGCCCGGTGAAAACCTGCGTAAGTCGGTAGGTGATACGCTCACTTCTCGCTAGCCAGGACTCGAAGCACGGCAAGATGGCTTCCACAACACGTTTGTGAGCATAATGTGGCCCCTGCAGCCGCTCGCGCCACTGTTCAAGGGCCCATCGCCGTTCCTGTCGGCGGACCACTTCAAAGGCCCCTGAAGGTGCGATTTCACCACTCTGGCGAAGGACGCGTATTCGGTCGTAGACCTTCGCATCCATATCTGCCAGAATGTCTAAGGGCGGAAATCGCGCCAGGACAGTTGCCGCCTCAAACGAAACAGTGCGGTATGCTCTAACGATTCTGATGGCCACTTTGCGCTGCAGACTATTGAATTTAGCTCTGCAGCGACGGACGCCCGATAACCTGTGTGACCACACAGGCGCCCCGTAAAGCGCCATCGATCGAACAACCCCAGCATAGAGGCGGCGAACCTCCTCTCGGGGTCCCCCAAGATTGGGAAGCAATCCATGCAAAGCACCCACCACCCTCTCAATTCGGGGAGTCAGGCTGTCAAAATGGTCCCCAAAATTCCAACGACTGTCCAAGGTGAGGCCGAGGTATTTCATATTCCGACCCACCTGGACCTGCACGCTATCAACCCGAACCGATGCGCCTGGTGGTTCCCTACCTCGAGGTAATTTATGTAGCCATATCGCCTCGGTCTTGTGGGGCGCTATCTGCAGACCAATCGCAGAGATTCCGGCCACAACTCTTGCCAACCCGATCTCGGCAAGCCGGATGGTCCCCTCAAAGGTGTCCCCCGTGATTAATACTAATGTGTCGTCTGCATAGCAGATAACGTTGACACCAGCGGGGAGTTCGACACGCAAAACCACATCGTATGCAAGGTTCCACAGGAGCGGGCCAAGAACCGATCCCTGTGGAACACCACATCCTATCTCCCTGTAGTTGACATTGCCATCCCTGCCCACGAATCGAATGCGCCTGTCACTTAAATATGCCGCAATGATACCCCTCAGGTAAGGAGGCACACCATGATATACAAGTGCCTCCCTTATTGCAGCCCAGGGCAGGGAGTTAAAGGCATTGACTATATCAAGGCTTATCGCCAATGCCACCCCACCCTGCGATACTACCTGCTCCGACAACGAGCGAACGCGAAGGATCGCATCGACTGTTGATCGCCGCTGACGGAAGCCAAACTGCACTTCAGAGAGGTTTGGGCCAAGTCGCGACAGGTGCACGTTTAGGCGTTCTGCAACTATTCTTTCGAATAGCTTAGAAGCCTCGTCGAGCAGGCATATAGGACGGTATGCAGAAGGAGTATCTGCAGTCCTGCCATCCTTCTTTATGAGGACCAATCCAGCCTCTTTCCAGTCTTTGGGGAATACACCAAAACGCAGGCAGCTGTTGAACAGCCGCCTGAGGCGGTCCCCCAGAACGGCTAAAGCCCACACCCACGCTCGACCGGGAATTCCATCTGGTCCTGGAGCGGTATTTTTTGCCTTCAGGCGGCAAATAGCTCGATCCAACTCTCCCTCCGTCACCCCCAACTCATCGGACCATTCCGGCAGAGTCGAAGGCCCCGAGTGACTGTCCCGGACCGCCGGGAAAAGTGTTTCGACAACTCTCCCCATGAAGTCCGGGTCCAAGGTTTCCGTCAATGGGGGGACCCACGGACGAAGTTTCCTCATTACAACTTTATAAGGTCGCCCCCATGGATCCCTGTCTAGCCCCACAAGGAGTTCACTCCAGGACCGTGACTTTGCTCTCGTGATGGCAATTTGGAGTGCTTTTGTCGCCGCCCGATAGGCTTCGTATGCTCCAGCCGTCTCTTCCGCTGTAGCTCGCCGTCTACGTCGAGTTCGTGTGTAGCGGCGTCGGGACTGCAGGCATACCTCACGCAACTGGGCAATGTCCGCCGACCACCAGTACACCGAACGACGCCTGGAAAACCTGGCCCGAGGCATCGCGACGTCACAGATCGAGGTCATAGTGTCCCGGAACCAGGTTGCTTCCAACTCTGGGGCAGGCAAGACCTCATCGGCTTCCCAGCTCTCCGACCATGCCGCGACAATCGTGGCTGCCATAAATAGATCGCGGTTAATCAGTTTAAGCGCCCATCGCCGTGACTGTGGGCTAACCCGTGAACGGCTGGAGTGAACGGGAGGGCGAAAAGCCACATTGAATATAATGTGGCGATGGTCTGATAATGTGACCATTTCCTCTGCCACTCTCCATTCCGAGACCATGTGGAAGACAGAAGAAGTCGCCCATGTCAAGTCAACGACCGACTCCCCCTGGGTGGCCAGTGTCCTGTCCAACAAGCAACTGTTCGACGAGTGGTGGGTATTGTAGTACTATGAAGTCTCAGCTGACCTGGGCGGTGCACGGCATGTACTCCAACCCGCCCGCGCACGGAGCGCGAGTGGTGGCCAGTGTCCTGTCCAACAAGCAACTGTTTGACGAGTGGTGGGTATTGTAGTACTATGAAGTCTCAGCTGACCTGGGCGGTGCGCGGCATGTACTCCAACCCGCCCGCGCACGGAACGCGAGTGGTGGCCAGTGTCCTGTCTAACAAGCAACTGTTCGACGAGTGGTGGCTATTGTAGTACTATTAGTGGCCAGTGTCCTGTCCAACAAGCAACTGTTCGACGAGTGGTGGATATTGTAGTACTATGAATTCTCGGCTGATGTGTTGGGGCGCGGCATGTACTCCAACCTGACATTATAAATTAATATGGTACATTTTAAATACCACATGCCCAGAATTTTCGACAAGCATGTATTCTATGATGTATGTATGGACAAATAGGGGATACAATAGGAGATAGGATATTTCGGATAAAAAAAATCCCGGTATAGCAGTCCTTTCACCCAATAATAATGCACTAACTAATGTCTTGCTTAGTTGATTAGACTTCTTTTTGATGTGCTGCAGTAGCTCATTTGCGAGCAATATTATTGATATGTTTAATTGTTTTCTTTTTGCAGGAGGGAACACATCAAAACTATGTCATCAAGAGTCATCCAGATGAGAGAAGCTCTCAGGGGTGAACTTATCAAGTAAGTTTTCTTTCTTTTGGATTTTAAATAAAAATAAATTCATTATTAAGTTTAAAAATAGACCCGAAAAATTTGCTTGAGTAATAACTTAGTTTGGAATTTGGAAACTTACTTTATCTCATTACATTGTAGGATAAAAACTTTTCCTTAATGGGCAAATTTTTTAATATTTTTTTCTCCTTTAAAATGTTAACCAATCATGTAAAGCTTAACCATGACTATAAAATAGACTATATATAAATGAAATTCTTAAATATTAGTTACGAATGTTTTAACAATTTTTTCTAACAAGTTTTAACAATCTTTAACTTACCAAACTCCTTAAACAATGTGCCCGAACCCGCTACCTCCATGGCACAGTACGGTAGGATGTTTTGAATACCATCAATTTTCTTTTCCTCTAGATTGGGCACCCCCGGGAACTGGGACCACATCGTGAAGCAGATCGGTCTGTTCTCATACACGGGACTGACGCCGAGACAGGTGGAGCACCTGATCTCGGAGTTCCACATCTACCTGCTGAAGTCAGGCCGCATCAATATCTGCGGTCTCAACC
Organism: Pseudoips prasinana; assembly: GCA_951640165.1. Taxonomy (NCBI): domain Eukaryota; kingdom Metazoa; phylum Arthropoda; class Insecta; order Lepidoptera; family Nolidae; genus Pseudoips; species Pseudoips prasinana. The sequence continues at coordinate 9,048,745 of OX621236.1, forward strand.
CCTCTAACGTGCCTTACATGGCGCGTGCCATACACGACGCGGTCACCAAGTTCCCCGCTGAAGAGTAATTCTATTTCTTGTTGAATATACTAGGGTTGGAAGTGTGAGCGTTGGTATAGGTCAAACGTCAGATCAAAACCCGACTTCGGGGATACCAAGGAGATTATTTTAATCTTAGGCAAAATATGCCTTATTATTATTATTATACAGTTAATTTTGGTATGGCTCAAATTCTTCAAAAAACTTTCCTACGTTTTATGGAAATAATATTAATCTTGGAATGCATCAGTGTTATCTCGAATTATCGTTTAATACATTGAATGTGGTAACGCTTATTTAACTTTCAACCTTACTGCAATGAGATTAAAACCTAGAATTGAAATGTATGTAATAGATAATTTTGCACAGCTATAATTAGTTATACTAACATAATATATCCTATAGATCTACATATTTTTATGATGTACATTATTCATGGTATCCGACCACAAAATATATGATGTACAAAACTAGAATGGTATATGAACTTAGTTCCTTCCTTGACCACAAAAGTTATATCGTGGTGTCGATAGTGGGAGGTTGCCAATAGATTATGGTTGTCACCCAATTGACTTAAGTGAGAACTAATGCTCCCTTAAAATTGAATCTATTTATGTTACAAAAGGTGTAGTGTAGGTGTAACCTTTTCAACTACCTTTACAGTGTTACCTGTGTCTCTTCCTAGCACATTAAAAGTAGGGTACCAGTCGGCCACGTTTCTAGAACAAAACCGATAGATGTCGCCACATCTCACTTAAAGGAACACGTAAATTTGATCTCCAGCTGTTTATCGTTCATGACTTAACAACTGGAACGTCTACCATGGATTGGTGTAAGATGTATGTTTGATTTACGTCGGACGATTAAATTTATTATTTCCCAGTTTAGAGTATAGAATACTTAAACTTTTTGTCTTGTGATCTTCATTATATAGGCCCGTAACTATAAAAATCTGGCCGTTTTATTCCTGGCCGATTTGTTTATTTTATTTTAACATAAGATTATGCATTTTGAACAAATATTTATAGTAAAAGTCCACCTTACTCTTTAAGTTGTTATTTAAAGATCAAATATTAATGAATTCATACGAATATATGAAAGGAAAGATTGAGAAAAGGACATCGGAATTGATTCTAGTAATGTTTGAAATCGACTATAAGATTTTGACATGGCGCAGAAAAACATGGCTAAGTATTAATAAAGAGCAATAATAATATTACAATTATATAAAATTTACATAACTCTTACACATTATTTTTTATTCTTATTCTTTATTGCACACAGAAACATACATTTCAGATAGTTTAAGTTAAATGTTACAATGAAGTGTCACGTACACACGGCTACATATCAAGCTATACATTTCCAATATAAGCGGACCTCTCTTTGTATGGATATCCTATACAACGCGGGATCAGCTTATACTGGAAATGTATAGCTTGATATGTAGCCGAGCGTTTAAGCGAGCTTAATTCAATAAAGAATTTTCTCCAGCAAACCATTAGGACAGTGAGATTTTTATATGATGGGTACAAGCATTGTACAACAAAATATTATAATAAAGATATTGATAAAATACACATACGATTTACATATATAATAACATCTTATAAAATTTATTTGGCTGTGATTGATTCTTTTTGCAATAAAGGTAACATTTTTTATACACTTTTACATTGCCGATATAGAAATGGTGTTCAATAACCAAATCGTACCCAGAAAGCTTTTAATTAGATTTTTTTTACTTCGCAACTAATAAATTGCAGTATTAAATGCTTTTAGTTTGAGAAGAAAAACAGCAAGTTATTTTTATTGCATTCTTATTTTATTTTGTAATGTATTTATATTGTTTAGATGGATTGTAAGTTTTGTTGCAATTAAATAATCGCAGTTGTTACAATGTGTTGTTTTATTGTCACGGGGGAACAAAATCCCTCCATAGCTTACGACCATTCTGTTAGTAATACCGGACTAGTATATTCAGTGGATGGCTACTAATAAAACAACTACTACAAAGTGGAACTCTGTAGATGCTTATACAAGTTTGGTTGCCTTTTCCAATTTCATTTGGAGTAGGCTCCCAGCTCAATCAGTTGTGGGTAGTTATCAGAACGAATCGAATGATTGCTTCTGACCTTGATATACTCATAGGGAAAGGGAACGGGTTTTTTTAAAGAAGTTATTTCTTTTACAGCGAATCACGATCCAAATTATAAGCCGAGAGATAAAAGCCGTATTGTGATAGGAGTCGCAGTGGCACTAGGGTGCAGTGGTAAAGTTGGGTATGTGCTGTTATTATAGGTGATGGGACTTGTTTAAATGGTTCATCAAATATTTTGTTCATTTAAAATAATGTGTTAAAAACATGATATTTATAATAAAATCCATTAATAGCAACGCATATGTTCTTTAATTTTTTTTTGTAAATTAATATAAAATTCAAGAGAAATGACTAGGTATCATACACTTTTATAATAATTCACAGAACAAATCTTCATCATCTTGAACTGTGTATTTATGTGTACAGTTCACAGACTACCAAGAGAACTAACGTAACAGTTCATGAGAAATGTTTTCTGCCGAGCGAGAAAGATGCGTGAGAAAATTGTGTAGGTATATGAGGTTTCTTATTCTCCTATTTTCTCCTGCAATACTGGGCTAATTACTTTGAAAACATAACTCTAGGCTGTAATTGACTAAAATCGGAAAGGGATCGTCATCGTATCACCTTTCGCCTCGCTGTCAAATAGGTGTCAACCCAACGGTAAGCGTGTGCGTCACGATTGTTCCGCCACGTTATCCGAACAGAAAAATAAATCGCTAAAATTTGTCGAAATTAGTCAAAATCGAAGGGAACAAACCAAACAATTGTCAAAGCAGAAATAAAGAAGTTACAGGGGCTTTAAGTTGGCCGCGCGAACGTAACGTGGAGGATTGCGCGGCCATGGAGATCTCAGCAACTACTTGGGATATAGATCTAATTCTTTTTGTTAATTGAACATTTCATTTGTCAACAATTGTCGGAAAAGGAAGTATAAGACTAAGATGAATATTTCACGAAATATTCACGCTGAAATTTATGGCCGCGCAATCGTGCACTTGATGTTACTTCAATCTCGATTATTTCTTCAAAACTTATGATTTAGTGCAGTAAAACTGTTACTAGAAGAAAGGTCTTAATATGTCCAAAGTACCGAAAGTATTTAATTCCACCAAAGTTTATTTAAACAGACGAAATCAAGCCAAAACAAAAGTTACGTCGCCGCGCAGCCGTAACGTTAAACGCTGATATCTATAATTGTTATGATTTCGGTGTGAACATCCATTTATTCGTAATATTAACCTCATCAGATTGACATATCGTTTTACCGTCAGAACAGTTTTCTACTCGGGTAATCGCGAAAATGTTGTTATCTCTTTCAATGTTCTAGTAGAGTGACCATAATTTCGGTTTAATATGGGGATAACTTTTGCTCTACTAGGCTAAAATGTACCTGTTAGGAATAATTGTTGTAGAATTGGCTTAGATAAAACAGTTCAATACACTATTATTTTCTTCTATACACATTTTCAAATCATGGCATACAAAACAATGCCAATAATGGGACTTAGTTCTGTTTTCACCACATGACGCGACATTGCTGCTTGCACTCCGGAAATTTAAAATATTCTCGGTTAATAGGCAGTAATGTAACAATTATGAACTCAAAGCTACGTGTGATAATTTTAGAACTGACTCGAACGGAGGGACTCTACCTGCGGAATAGCATTTCTATTCATTTTCATTTTGAGAGAAAATTTCGAATTATGAATATTTCCTTATATTTCTAGCATTAGTAACCGACAAAAATGTGGACGTTAAATTGTTCCAATCGCGTTATATTATCGTATAATTTGTGACCATAAACACTATACTTCACCATGTCAGCCAAATTACGTCCACAACTGGACAAAAGCCTCCCCAAAGTTCTCAGAAAAACGCTGCTGCCCGTCCTCTAATAGGTTAGTAGGTAGTTTGGGACGATTTAGCCACTCAAGGGATCAGATGGGGTGATGATATTCTACGCCGTCACCACACAGTGAATTCGTAATTATACTTATATTATTGAGTTTACGTAAATGGTCGAATTCGAGCCCAAGAAATACGTTTGCCATTGCCATTGCCATTACTGTACCATTGATAAAATTATAACTCGTACATAATAAAATATAAAAGTCGTTTGACAAACGGAAAAATGAAAGTGCATTGAACTGTTTTATCTTAGCCAATTCTACTACAATTATTCGTAATAGGTACATTTTCGTCTAGTAGAGCAAAAGATATTGCAAGCCAATCAATAGTAAGTTATTGTATCGCAGTGTGGGGTGGAACATATAGGACTAAGTTTCTTCAATTAGAGAGAGCTCAAAGGTTATTGCTCAAAGTGATATATAAGCCTCGTATGTTTCCAACAAAACAATTGTATGAGGAATGTCAGGTTTTAACCGTAAGGCAATTTCTTATTCTACAATCTGTACTGCGTCATCATTTCCATACACCTATAGTGCCTGAACTATTGCGTAAAAGAGGAGGTGCAGTCATTTGCCAGCCGATAAAAAGTAGGACGTCTTTCGCAGATAGACAACAGAAGGCTATGAATACTAGATTATACAATTATATAAATAAAAAAATATCAATATATACATTAAACAGTGGCGTGGCGGAGCAATCGTGACGCAAACTACCGTGTGTGCGTCACGATTGCTCCGCCACGTTATCCGAACAGAAAAAGAAATCGCTAAAATTTCTGTCGAAATTAGTCAAAATCGAAGGGAACAAACCAAACCATTGAAAAGCAGAAACAAAGAAGTTACATGGGCAGCAATCGTGACGCACACACGGTAAGCACGTAACCTAAGCGCATCAGCAACTCCGATACATTAATTCGGCTACGGCTAGGCGACGCCTCGGCTACTGCTAGGCGACCCTTCGGCTATGGCTAGGCGCCGCCTCGGCTACTGCTGGGCGACACAGCGCTTACGGTGAGCTTGTCCCGAGGCGAGTCGTTTACGTTACGGTTCCGATTAGTGGTTGTTTCATGCAAAGAATACTGAGCGACTCTAGTTGATACGATTACGAGTTGATATGTGTGCTACTTACTAAGCACGTTTCGTCTTCGAGGACATTTTTTAAGGTTCCGTAAAAAAGCGGAACTCTTATAGATTCGTCATGTCTGTCCGTCCGTCCGTATGTCACAGCCACTTTTTTCAGAAACTACAAGGACTATACTGTTGATACTTGGTAAGTAGATGTATTCTGTAAACCGCGTTAAGATTTCACACAAAAATAAAATAATAAATTTTGGGGGTTCCCCATACATAGAACTGAAACGCAATTTTATTTTCATAAAAACCATACATTTTGGGTCTTTAAAAATGATATTGAGGTTCCTTATATATTATTTTTCTAAACTGAATAGTTTGCGCGAGAGACTTCCAAAGTGGTAAAATGTGTGCCCCCCACCCCCCCGTCTAACTTCTAAAATAAGTGAGTGATAGAACTAAAAAAATATATGATGTACATTACTTTGCAAACTTCCACCGAAAATTGGTTTGAACGAGATCTAGTTAGTAGTTTTTATTAATACATCTAAATCATAAACAGCAGTTTCGCTTTCATTTAATCAACTACTACAAGATCTTTTATATTATTACTTTTGTATTGTTACTTGCTGCTACGGAACCCTTCATGGGTGAGTCCGACTCGCACTTGACCGCTTTTTAATTCAGAATATTGTAAATTGTCTTGTGCTATATTGACCTTAAGACCTTAACCTAAAAACCAATCGGTATATTTTGATAAATTTCTTTAAAGTAAGTATGCATTTTAGACAAGAAGGCTGTATTGACGGACCGCCGTTAATTGTTGTTCAATTCAATTCGATAACAGTTTTTTTACATTGTGTCTGAATATTCCAATGAAAGACAAGGAATTATTTTACCAACCACTTTTGTCTTATAGGCTACCTATCTACATTATTTGCACTATGTACAGTCGCCAGCACATCAAGCTACCCCAATCCGTCAAACTTCTCCAATTAAAGTGAACCTTATGCTTATGTGATAAAGTTAAAAATCTATAAAAGAAATTTGACAGATTGGGGTAGCTGGATGTGCTGGTGTCTGTACATATTCGTGCATAAATGTGTGTCTATCTTACTTATTTTGCAATAAGTATCTGGCTGGCTATGTCGGACTCGCACCGACTAATCCTAACTCCCCGTGCACTTCTCTTGGCGCGTGATAGGGGGAGTCCCGGGAACGCTGGTATACTGTTCCGTTAAATGTGTATCTATGTATATTAGTTCTTACTTTCGATCGATAAAAGAGAATGGCAGAATTCGTATCGCATACTTCCGTTGTTGTTCAGCTATATAATTTGTACCACTTGTTAAGACAATTAAGGTATTGATTTTAATGTAAGTATAATATTTTTAGAACTTGGGATTAATTAATAAAATCTTCTTCTTCTTAGCGTGTCGATGGCAATCTAAATTAAGTCAGCCCAGAATTCAGCTACGCGTTGAGCGTTGTCAGTAGCGTCCATTAGTTCTTCCATCGTGCAGGCATTAGGGCACGCAGGACATGTCAACAAGTGTGCCATAGTTTGAGGAACGGAACCACACTTGCACTCTAGGTTGGAATTGTTTAAAAATCCCCACCTGAGCAGGTTTTCCTTGCTTCGACCAACTTGGGTCCAGAGTCTATTCAGGGACTTCCAGGTTGGCCACGGCAACTTGTGTCCAGGCGGTCGGTTTTCAGCGGGAGGGACGAATGGGATGGGTAGGCAAGCACTGTCTCGCCACAGTTTGAGCCGAGTCTTAGACCGTTCGCCAGAAAGTGGAAGCACACACTTCATGAAGCTTTTTCGACTTTTAAGCCTTTGTCCCACTAGCTTACTGTTGTGCATAAGGTGCCGTGCATCGCTGCTCATTTTATACCTTTCTTTGGAGCTTGCCACCGCTCTGCGAACATCTGGTGGCGCTATGCCTGCCAGCGGATATAACATGTGTAGCGGCGTCGCTTTGAGACAACCAGTGATGATCCGGCATGTTTCATTCAAAGCGGTATCCACTAATTTTGCGTGGGCTGATCGACTCCATACGGGGCACGCGAATTCTCCACATGAAAAAGCTAGCGCCAGTCCAGAAGTCCCCATGACATCAGTTGAAGCACCCCATTTATAGCACACAAGACGTTGCAAGATATTATTGCGAGATTGCACTTTCTGCTTGATGTTCTTGCAGTTTTTACTAAATGTGAGTGATCTGTCCAAAGTAACACCAAGATATTTTGGGAAGCAACTGTGCTCGATAGATACACCGTCCCAAACGATGTCAAGTTTTCGACCCGCCTCTCTATTACGAAGATGGAATATGCACGACTGGGTTTTGCTCGGATTGGGCCTAAGCGAGTTAGCGTAGTAGTAGTCAGCCAAGATTTCAAGAGCGCCAGACAAATAAACCTCGATCTCGTCGAATGTTAGGGCCTGCGCAGTAAGCGCCAAATCATCTGCGTAGAGAAAGCGAGACGTATTCGGTATGGATGGCTGGTCGTTGGTGTAGATGTTAAAAAGCAGCGGTGCTAGGACACTACCTTGAGGTAAGCCGTTTTTTTGCGCCCTCCAACGACTTTTGTCTGCAAGTAGATGGACCTGGAAACGGCGGTTATGTAAAAGTTCGCGGAGTATCCGCACGAAGTTTCGGTCGTTGGTCATGGTCTGTACCTTCCACAACAGACGCCTGAGGTTCACCGTATCATAAGCAGCGGATAAATCCACAAATACCGTGCCTGTGACCATTCCTGCTTCGAAATCAAAAAGAATATTTCAATTATTTTCAATAAATAAACGTATTAAAATCGTAAACTAAACGCAGTTACGTTTACAGAAATTGCCATGTGTAAAATAATATAAATGTCGAAATTATAATTAATTATCTATAAATGGGAACAACATTACATATAAATCATATAATTATAGACTTATTTATTATACATAAGAAAGCACAGTAGTTCATTAAATCGTAATAATTAATGATTTAGAATAGGAACGATTTTCGTCGTCAATATTTTTTTGTTCATGGCAATTATTTATTGACAGGCAAAGACAATCTGTCAGGTATTTATAGCTGTTGTTTTGATACATGTCATCAATTTAGCAAATAATCTTGCAGATATTACGTGAGTTCAGCATCAGTTCCTCTGTGCTATAATATATGTCTGTAGACAGTGTATTCACGAAAAGACGCTTTATCATTTAATTAAAATGACGAGTTTGCAATGTGTTAATTGCAACATTCGTTTGCATTATCCGAATGAGTGAAGTTCTCAATAAACCCAATGTTGCTTTGTGCTATGTGATAATTATTATTGTTTGGTACTTATATGAAGATATTCTTAGATGAAGTAATACTAAGGATAAATTAATAATAATATCAATAAAATTAATGTAGTTACAAAAAACAAATAATCTATTGTTTTATTTACCTCCACTCAAAACCTCATATATAACCCCTCGCAACCTCACACAAATGTACACTGGGTTATGAACTATGTAATTAATGGAAATAAAGACCTTTTCATTATTTCAACAAATAATAGCTGTTTGAATCTTCCTAACGTAACTCGCGACCCGTTTAGGGTTTTCGGGGAAGGTTCGGAATAAATCCATGTAAAAAACTATAAAAAGAGCTACAACATTAACTTTATCACCATTATTACATTTATTACATAAACATTGGTTTATGTAATAAATGTTATAATAATATCTAGGGACAATGTCACACAGATCATCCTAGCCCCAAAATAAGCAAAGCTGGTACTATGGGTACCAGGCGACGATATGCATACTTATATAGATAGATAAATACTTAAATACATAGAAAACATCCATGACTCAGAAACAAATATTCGTGCACATCACACAAATATTTGCACTTACCGGGATTCGAACCCAGGACCACCAGCTTCGTAGGCAGGAGCACTACCAACTAAATATAATATGTAACAATCTTCATTGGTACACTAGTTAACACTAGCATTTCATTGCCACATCAGTAGACACACTTTGATATTTACAGTATCTTTATTACTTAGGCAGTAAGAGTGATTTTCGAACTGCAATGTTTCCACGGTCATGGGGTTGACCCACAGATTACCAAACGTAACCTTAAAATAAAACTGGCTATAACTTTTATATCCCAAGTTCTAAAAATCTAAGAAATTAAAAATGCCTTTTCTATCACATTAACCACCAATTAAAACATAAAATATCCCGTAACACGAAATTTTACTAGCGATACAAAAGCCTCATACATTCTTGCCGTTTGCCTTTAACAAAAAGAAATAAATAACATGTAGAATGCGCTTTACTTTCTTATTTGCGTGATGATGAAGATAATGACCCTAGTGACAGAGTTGTTCAAGCCGGCCACTTGGTATCAGATATACCAAAAGTATTTTTTTTTATCAGACCTGTTTAGCGTAATATGTTTTTTAAGACAACGCCCGGACTAAGGTCTCTAGTCCCTGTACTTTAAAAACATAATAGACGGACACAAATTATTAGCCTTCTGATAGCTATTTGTAGTTTCTTGGTCCATTCGACACATTATTTATTTCTTTTTACTGCAACACTGCATAATACAGTGACCAGCTTAACGGCTCTTGTCTAATAACTACGGACTGGGGCCGACAGCTTAACGTGACTTCCAGAGCACGTTGAAGTTCAGAAATTAAACCACTTCGGTAGTCACCATCTATGGTCAGTTCAGTTCTCGCAAGTACGTCGTAGAGCTAACACGCGTCACATCGGTTTTAATAAGTTGATATTGATCTACCCCCCATAATGGCTAAGTGCCATTCTTGTGATAAATTATTAACCAAAAAATCTACTATTTTGGAATGCAGCCGCTGCCAAAAAGTAGTACATGCCACTACTGTGTGCTCCGGTTTAAGTGGTAAACAGCTAAATGCTCTCAAAGCCGCCGAAAATCTTGAGTGGACCTGCAGCGACTGTAATCTGAACTTGTCACGAAGGAAATCTTTTACTACGCTTGCCGACCATGAAGAGGAAGAGGAGGATGACGCTGCATCAACAGGGACTTCAGGTACCATCAACGTCAAACAGCTATTACAAGACCTTAGGAAAGAAGTAAAACTCATTGTGACGCAGGAGATGCGAGCGGTCACTACTTCGCTGCAATATTGCAGTGAGAAGGTGGATGAGTTTTCTGAGTCCATGGAGGCCCTAACTAGTAAAGTATATAGAATCGTCATTACTATAGCACGACTAGTAAACGCAAGTATCGCTACCGGACGTTACCCCGCAGAGCTGAAAACTGGTATTGTTAGGCCCATTCACAAAGCCAAATGTAAGTAGGACTATGGTAATTATCGACCAATCACAATCCTAACGGTCTTGGATAAAATAGTTGAAAAATTCGTGTGTGGTAAAGTGCAGAATTTCTATACAAAAAATAGTGTGTTATCGACACATCAATATGGATTTCAACCTAATAAAAGCACCACACTACTGCTGTCCCGTTTTGTCGATGATGTAAACCAATACCTTAACTTGAATAACCATGTTATTTTAGTCTTTATCGACTATGGAAAGGCATTTGAAACATTGCGTCATGACTTGTTGATTGAGCGGTTGGAGAGTAGTGGCGTTAGAGGGAATGTATTACAATGGTGCAGAGATTATCTTAACAATCGCAGTTATCAAGTCAAAATAGATGACACGTTTAGTGATAGTGTACACATCACAGAAGGAACAGCACAGGGATCAGTGCTTGGACCTTTGCATTATTTGACCTATGTTAATGACCTCAATAACGTCCTTAAAAATTGCAAAATTTACCAAATCGCGGACGATACCTGCCTAATGACGGCGGATAAAGATATGACGGTAGCGCTTCACCGTATACAAGATTTTACTGCAATATGCAAGTGGTCACATGACTCTGGTTTGGTACTCAACACCGATAAGACTAAGCTGATGCATATTTGTTCTAGCTACAACCTCAGCACCGTGAGTGCACATGTAAAGGTGATAGCGCATAGTCATGACTGCCTTCATTCCCCTAATAAATGTGACAGTACCTGCCTAAATATTGAGAAAGTGTCGGAGCATAGTTACTTGGGGCTGGTGATCGACAGCAAATTCAATTGGGCCAAACATATTGATAAGATATGCAATAAGCTTAGAGCAATTATGGCTAAGTTTTGTATAATTAAATGTAAAGTTCCCTATAGTGTGTTGCTGACATTGTATAAGACCCTCGTAGAAAGTATAATATCTTATGGGCTCACTGGTTATGGTCGTACCTTCAAATCATACTTAGATCCGATTTATAATATACAGACGATTTATAATAATAGGTCTTTACCTATGAAATTGCCGTTTTGTATGAAAATTTTTTTTTTTTCATGAATTTTTTTATTTGTATTAATCGAAGTAATCACCCATGCAATCAATGCATCTTTGCCATCGCAGTGGCAGTTTATTGATGCCCTTCTTAAAGAAATCAGCTGGACGGGAGGCAACAAATTCTTCAAAGGCATTTTGTACTGCCTCTCGGGTATTGAATTTTTTTCCCGCCAAGAAGTTATCCAAATTCTGGAAAAAGTAGTAGTCTGTAGGCGCAAGGTCTGGTGAGTAGGGCGGATGACGGAGAGCTTCCAACCCCAGTTCTTGCAACTTGGAGACCGTCTGCTGTGCAGTATGAGGTCGCGCGTTGTCGTGCAGGAGCAGCGGAGACGAGCGATTGACCAATGCTGGTTGGAGATGCGCCAGCTTCTCCATCATTGTGCTCAGTTCTTCACAGTACACATCTGCAGTAATGCTCACCCCGTTTGGTAAGAAGCTGTGATGAATCACACCGGCGCTAGACCACCAAACAGTGACCATCACTTTTCTAGGGGTAAGTTTTCGTTTAGGGCATTGTTTAGGTGCTGAACCAGGATCCAACCAACTTGCTGAGCGCTTGCGGTTATCAAACAGAATCCATTTTTCATCGCAGGTAACAATGCGGTTCAAAATTCCTTCATTTGTGTGTCTGTTGAGCAGTGCAAGGCACGTCTCGACGCGTACTTCGCGCTGGCGATCATTGAGTTCGTGGGGCACCCATTTGTCAAGCTTTTTTACCTTGCCAATTTGACGCAAATGGACCAATATTGTTTTGACGCTAACGTCGAAAGCTGCTGCTAATTCAGCCGTAGATTGTGTATCATCAGCTTCCACAACCGCCTTTAATTCGTCATTGTCGACCAAAGTCTTCGGACGACCGCGAGGTTCATTTTTCAGGTCGAAATTTCCAGAACGGAAGCGAGCAAACCAATAACAGGTGGTGCGTTGGTTTGTAGTGTTAGCTCCGTAAACGTCGTTGATGTTGCGTGCCGCTTGTGCCGCGTTGCTGCCACGACGGTACTCATATTCCATAATTACTCGAATTTTTAACGTATCCATGATGACGAAAAAGATTGAAATGCGATGAAAATGTAACACTAATCAATAAAGAAATGACTACTTTTGGAAAAAAGAATCCATGTTTTTAAAATAAAATTAATTTGAAATTAGAATTCTTAGCCAAACAAAAATTATTTTGATTTGAAATGGCCAGTACTGCAGAACGGCAATTTCATAGGTAAAGACCTAATATATAGACTACTAAAATTGATAGTTCCCGCAAAAATAAAACAGAAATACAAAATGGACCCCGTAGGACTATTTAAGTATTGCGGTGTGATACCCATTCATAGAAAAATTGAACTTAATCTACTCATTGAACAATACTATCGCAAAGAAATTCAAATACCAAAAAGTCACTCAATTACGACCCGAAGCACAACGTCTAAAAAACTATTCACACCTAAATTTAATAACGACTACGGAAAAAGAACATCACAATATATAATTCCAAGCCTTATAAATAAATTACCAATCGAAGTCAAAAACAAAATTACCGAAAAAAACATTAGATACCTTTTAAAAAAATAATTCTTAAGTAACTAAACACTTAAAATAAAAATCAACTCTAAAATAATAATCCTATCATAAAATGGAGCAGACTATATATCGCGGAACCATCACAACTAGAACGTGTTGAAACTGATAGTAGTGGAACCCCCTGAGCCTGTTTTTCACCTACCCTATTGGTTTGAGATCCACTAGACAATTTATGATTTATCCTATTTTTGCAGAAATGGTACCTGCCAGTGCCGTGCGCTACTCAAGTCAGTGCAGCTGACACCTGTTTGCCGCCGAGCTTTGATAAATACCTACTCGATGCGTACCTAGTCGCTGGCAGTGAACCTATGATAAGGTCCTAATATGTATGTCCGAAGGTGCTAGCTACATAATTGGAGTGTGTTCGCACCGCGAAAATAAATTAGTACGTAACGGATGTGATAAGATATTAAATTATATAGGTACATCTGCTTATATTTCTTATTTTGAACTGGACTTACTGTTGCTCCATTCACCTTGCTATGACTAGTATTAGTTATAAGTTATTAATATTATATCGAGAACCCAGTGGTTAGATAAACCTAACTTAGGCTTTAAGCCACTGATTGTATAAACAAATAATAAACTGAATCTTAAATGAAATAAAAAAAAAAAATGGTCTGGCCGCATGCCTTTTGCTTAACCTCGATCACTCAGCAACTGGATAAGAGCGACCTTAAAGATCCGATTGTAATTTGTATTTGCTTTTTTGGGACTTTAAATCAAACAAAAAAATAATTTATAGCTATACATTTTATTTTAAATATATTTTTTTCTTATAGTTATAAAAAAATCTATGTATCCATAGCATCTTCACTCGCTTGTGTAGCCGTTGTTATCAGCGGTCGTGATCCGAAGCGATTCGTTACTGAAATAAAGTTATTGTTTAGCATATTTTATAAAAAAAATTCATCCACTAGTATTACAACCTCGCAGTACAGTAAGTAAACACTAACAACTTCGCAGTACTAGACAGCTAACACCATAAGCCACTACTTTTGTTCTACAACGTTTGATATTTTGTTATGGGAATTTCAAAATTTACACAATCCTTAAAATTATACGCCCTCTCTTGCATCTCCCCGCCACGGAGGTACCCAACAGGAGGGTGCCCTCCGGCGCGAGTACTTAGTTTGTAGTTTAGCTAGACGGCTGGAGCTCTCGCTCGCCTCTATAATCCGGTGAAGCAGTGAAAGCCTCTAGGCCAACTGTATTCGTCATGTTAAACAAAAAGCTGTCGTATAGAGACTAATTGGTATGGAACTCACCGGCTTCGCTGATGGTGAGGTCGACGATCTCGATGTAGTTCTGCTTGTTGTCCCCCCCCACGGCCACGGCGAAGGGCGCGTCGGGGCACGCCGCCGCGCACAGCGCCTGCCCCACGCGGCCCGCGCGCGAACTAACCGCTATGGGCGGGGAACTGACACATATTGGATTCCGATTAATACATTTAGACCACTGGCTAAATTTGGGTAAAACTGCCGGCGTTATCATTTTTATAGAAAAATCGTGGATATATAAGTCAAGTAATGGCTAAGCAGTTAAAACATTTCCCGCTGCTTAATAGGTACAAATGATTACTCTTTTATGCAAGTTAAAACCCTGTCAGTGGTCGAACTTTCATTGATTGAAGGTCGAATAGACAAAGATTTTGTAGACTGTATTCCCTTAAAAGATATTTATCAATTATACAGTAATAATCATCTCAGTTTACAGTACAGTACAGTATCTCAAACAGTAGATGGACCCTCCACACCACTCGATGGAAAGGACCACTTGGCAAAAGGAATGTTGGTAGACCGTACTGCCGGTGGGCTGATGATATTGTCCAAATAGCTGGGAAAGACTGGATGACCTCAGGATCAGACAGAGATTTGTGGAAAAGGATGGAGGAGGCCTTTACTCATAAAGGGCTCCATTTCTCATAATTAAGAAAATACTAACAATTAGATGATAAAACTTGTAAACATTAATACTAACACTTCTATTACTATTACATGTAACTTATACCTAAGAGAGATTTAGAAATAAAAATGGCTTAATTATTATTATTATTAATCATCTCAGTTTACATCAAATATCAAACGAAACTTTATAACATTAACATTAGTTAGTTAAATGCACATTTTTCGAAATTACAGCTAAAAAAATTAGTACGATTAATATCTTACCAAGAAATATCCCAAGTCTTCAATGTCTCGTCAGTACTAACGGTCACCATTAATCCAGGCACTTGATTGCTCAATATTAATCCTGAAATGGAATCGCCATCGGTTATCTGCCATTTTCTATTCCGGTTAGTCATTAGAGTGCACTAGTTTTATGAAGGTATTACGAAAACAACTATTAGCGCGATCTAGTAATAGGTGTACAAACTATAACTATAGCTAGCGCTGCCTCTTATTAAGGATTAGAACTATTATGCAAACATTTTTTTTTACTAGAAATAAAGTACATCGATTTCTTAAATGGCGTTCAAATAAATAAAAGTTTAAAAATTACTTAATCAATCGTTAAATCGGCTTCAACGTTAACAATCGATTCCGGACCATTTATGACGTCACATGTGCTCATGGAAGCCGATTTTTACGATTGATTAAGTCATTTTAAACCTTTATTTATTTGAACGCCAGGTCTATTAAGAATATTAAACAATATTTTAGAAAAATTAACAGTATTTAATTTCTTCATTGTTTAAAATATATATCTTTTAGAGCCTTTCGCATAAATTACTAATTTACAATCTTTGTGACTGCGCTGCACTGAGCAGTGAACGCCCTCTGACTAAATAAATGTCAACAGTATTTTGTATTCTTTATTTTAGTTCAACAGTAAAAAGTATAATTTAGTGAAAATTATTCTTTTAAAATTTAGGTATACTGTTCAAAACAGTATAGTTGGCTACCCTAATTACATTTCAGGACCATCAAGATCAGATGACACAAATTTTTAATGAAGGACCGCAAATGTATGATTTGGATTGTTATCAACACCAATCAATTGACATATTTCTAGGAGCTATCAAAACGCGCTTGCCTCATAGATGGAATCATTGTGTGATGGTGAGATCGGCCTGCGTAGATTTATTATTTAAGTTTTATATGTAAAATCAGTGTTAATAGTCATTGTTTACCAAAATTGTTTGCCATGTCATGGGCCCCAATTACCGACCCTGGTCCTAGATAGTTATGCGTATTATTGAGTCTATTCTACAAAATAATCGTCGGTGTGGGATTTCCGTCGTACATATCAAGACTTTGTAGAGCCCATAGTCCCCAAATGTTCTGAATTACTTTTGATCGTGTAACGTTCATAAGTGGTAGGGTGCGGGGGAGGGGCGTTAACTATTATCAAGTGACAAGGGTCGGGGCGACGCGACTGTGGCGACATCATAGCATCAGTGGCAATAATCGACTCATTCGCATTTTGGACTCCCCGGAATGAACAGATCATATACAAATTTTGTATAACTCAAACTTCTAACGGTAAGGGAACCAGTATGTCCAGTCTTTCTTTTATTTTACAATAAGTAAGTTTCAGAAATGTCAACATTGGGAAATCATCAAGTCAGCCAAAGTATGTCCACTGCTGGACAAAAGCCTCCCCTAAGAATGGTGGTATATGCCATAGTCGTCACGCTTGGCAGACGGGTTGGCGATCGCAGTAGGATGGTCATAGTTCATAACAAAACGCTGCTGCCTGTTCTTTGGTAGGATTTACCACGGACGATTTTTACGCACCCGACGGGATGAGACGGGGTGATGATATTCTATGCTGTTACCACATAGCAAGCAATTTTAGGAAATATAAATAGATATTGAATAGGGAATATTTCTTACCATTGACTTCTTTTTCGTGAGCGTCTATAATCCATAGTGGTTCATTTTGTCGACAGTCTACATACGCCACTTTGCCTGTGTTATTGCTCATCTGAAAGATATAATTCATATAAAACTTTTTGCCTGCTTTGATTTGAAATCAGTAAGTCTTGGGGTGAGCTTAGTAATTAGTGAGCTTACTGATCTGAATCTGAACTGATAAGCTCACCACAAAGCTTACGGATTTCAAATCAATGAAGGATCTCGATGAAATACAATTTACTAGTTCTGGGTGTTTATGGCTTGTTCGCCACAGCCACACGTATAAGATCGTCGAAGTACGACGACATAAAAGTAGTATACTTGTAGTATTTTTGTATGTGTTCCTCACAAATTTCCCCGATTTTGAAGGGTAGACGAATATTGTTTGACGCAATATACAGCCACGGCAATCTTCTGAAGTGGAAGAACCCTCCTAGAAAACTCGTTGATTTTTGGGGTGCGATTTTGAAGACTATATGAATATATTTTTACGGAATATACAACACGGCAATGTTCTGAAGTGGAAGAACCCTCATAGCAAACTCAATGATTTTTAGGGTTCGATTTTGAAGACTGGGCAAACATCTCGTGATGCAATATACAGCTACAGCAATGTTCTGAAGTGGAAGAACCCTCCTACAAAACTCAATGTTCTTTCTTCAAACGGGATCGCAATCTGGCTGTATATCATGAACCGTGATAATTAGACAGTTGATATTTTCACAGATGATGTATATCTGTTGTCGCCATAGCAACAAAATGGAATTGAAGTTTTTATAGATAATGCTACGGAACCCTTCGTGTGCGAGTGCGACTCGCACTTACATTTATAGTTGGCCTAGGTGGTTTTCACACCATCTACGTCACTGGATAATGGAGGCGAGAGTGACCTCAATACGGCTTGAGGCAATACGGTGCCTCTATTCTCGCAATAAAAACTACAAACCTCGGCTCTGGGGCTCTACCGGCTAAGTCGCCGAACATCGATTCCTCAAATGGCGTTCAAATATATAAAGGTTAAAAATTAGTTAATCAATCTTTAAATCGGCTTCAACGTTGACAATCGATTCCGGACCATTTATGACGTCACATGTGCTCATGGAACCCGATTTAACGATTGATTAAGTCATTTTTAACCTTTATTTAATTGAACGCCATTTAAGAAATCGATGTTCGGCGACTTAGCCGTTAGAGTCCCTGGACGGCAGTACCGGATAGGATTGCAGTGTGTTAGTAGTAGCAAGATGTTTATGTTTAATCCAGTGAGTTGACTACGGTCCAGTAAAGAGACTTACAGCGAAACAGAAGGGGTTCTGTGTGTTCCACACGACTCGCTCTATCTCCGGCGCGAGTGCCCAGGAGCGGTGTGCGTCGGGCGCGCGGCAGTCCGTCACTCGCGCGTGTCCGTCGCACGAGCCGGACACCAGTGTCTGCGCTTCCAGAGGATGGAAAGCGAGGCATTGAACCTGGCGAAAGACAAAAAGCGTGCAGACATGGTGAATGATATTTTTTTGTAGGTAACTTAGGTGACTCGTCACGCTCGGGTCGGTGACGCTGAATCGAATTCACTCGGCTTCAGTAGTCATTAATAGTGATTGGAGTAGGTAGAGCTATAAGGGCTAAAGACTTAAATTTATATATTATGGACATCTCATTGGTATTCCAGGAATCCTGAATTGTACAATTATTAATAGTACAATTCGTGCAGCCGTGTCGTAAGATCAAGTATCCACTACAGATGTTTAGGGATTATGTTTATGAGCCCTCATTTCTAAAATTATTAAATTAACTTGAACACAATTATTATATGACAATGCATGTTTCTTGTATTACAATATCCCACGAAGTTGCATGAATTAATTTGCTTTTGGAGAAATTAGTCAGTTATTCGTACAGTTAGCCATAGTCAGTTGCTCTCTCCGGACGGTAGCTATCGACAAGGTAAAACACTAAGGGCCAGCGCAGACCGAGAGGAGCGCAGCGGAGAGGATTTTATTAAGGCACTAGAAAATCAACTTTAAAATTATTGAAATAAAGTGCATGTATGCTTGAACATTTAAATGTGCGAGACTGCGCGAGCATTTTGTCATGTTCAAGCATATATGCACTTTATTCCTATAGCTCTAAAGTTGATTTTCTAGTGCCTTAATAAAATCCTCTCCGCTGCGCGCCTCTCTGCCTGCGCTGACCCTTAGGCACTTGGTCAGTCTTATGGGTGACAGCAAAGGCAAATTATGAGTACAATAATGGATGACCTTTGGCTGATAAGATGATGATGATGATGATCACGTACTTTGTCCTGCAAGTCCCCTTGTTTATTTAAGTAAGTTTAAAGTGAGTTAGTACGTACTTTGTCCTGGAAGTAATCTAGTTTTGTATGTGGCGTGCCTTGGTCCAAATCCCAAAGGAGAACTGTGTTGTCTGCTGAGCCACTAGCTAGGACATGTCTGGAAGAAAAAAAACCAACAAAACTAAAAAAAAAACAAGTGTGCTTTAGTGACTGAAACTAAAACTTAGATATACAAAACGTAACTAGCTATGAAAGAAAGAGAAAAAGAAAATGTTAGCTCGCACCTCTCCCTCTTGCCCCTACAGTAAGTAATATATGAAACAAATAAATATTAAAATAAAAATAATCTGTCTTCACTAACTAATATCTCCCTCTCAACTTCCGTTTGCCTCGCTCGATCAATATTATGATAACTGAATAATTGACAGTGTTTTTATATTTGTTTTCTTTAATTATGTATGTTTTTTTATATACATGCGGTTCTTACCAGTCTGTGATAGTTACACTGGATGATTGGTGCAGGTTCGAGACCCGCCGGACGATTAAATTTATGATTTCCCATTTTTGAGAGTTACACTAGAGTTGTTTTTAAACATATTTATCCTATAATGCTACTAACATTATAAAGGCGAAAGTTTGTGAGTGCGTGAGTGTGCATGTTTGTTACTTCTTAACGTTTAGACGTGTAGAAGTAACAAACATACACACTCACAAACTGGCTGGAGGAGCGATTTTAATAAAATTCGGTATGGAGTTACCTGACACCCTGGATTAACACATAGGCTATAATTTATAAAGTTTAATGCGGGTTAAACCGTGGGGCACAGCTAGTTTTGTAATAAGTGCAAACAATTGTTGGTGAGTCAATAAATAAATATATTTTTGTACTGTATAGAATAGACATTTTCACTCTTAATAGTAACTGATCAGACTGTAAGTACTCACGTAAAATTCCTATTCCACGAAAGATCCAACACAGCATCCTTATGTCCAACTCTTTTAGTTTTTTTCTTTTTATTCGGCTTTTTACCGAGTTTGAACGCCGGTTCTAGACAATTCTCTATATCTAGATCCCAAACTTGGATTACTGGGTCCATGCCACCTAACGCACATAAGTTGCCTGAAAAATACAATACCATAAATAAATATTTATGTACATACTAAAAAAACAAGAGCCAAAATCACTGCAGCAATTCGACGGTCCGGTTGGCGTGGTTGGTAAATGCTTGTCTTTCACGCCGCAGGTCGTGGGTTCGATTCCACCCAGGACTTACTTTTCTTTTCTAAATACATACTTGTATAGATAATTACACCCAGACTCAGGAGAAACAGACATGTTCATGCACACAAATATCTGTCCTGGGTGGGAATCGAACCCACGACCTGCGGCATAAACGGCAAGTATGTACAAACCACGCCAACAGGCCCGTAAATTTAGTAGTCAAACATCAAATAGAGCGTTATTTAATGTTTGATTAACCGTTTAGCTGCGATCAAGCCAATGTCGTCCAGTGCGGGGATTGAACTTGAAACACCAGGCGAGAATAAATAATAAAAAGGTTTTTACTCACGTAGACTTTAAAAAAGCGCTTGTAAATAAGTCAGAACATGTTAGTAGTAATATAGTTAAGTATACATAATTATTTCTAGTTACATATAGATATTTAGGTACGATTGTTAAAACATTTATAAAATTATTTTTTAATAGTATTGATATTTAGCTAGCTTGTATTAAGTTATTGCCAAGGAGATTATTTTTAGGTTTATGAATCGAAATTTCTAGTTTAAGCTATATTTTACTAAGTATTGTCTGAATGGTTCTGTCTATATAAAGGTACGATTTCAATATTATTATTATGACGGACCTTGTGTTTATAAAGACGGTCGCGCTTTAATGCTACCATTCTCTAACCAAGAATAATAATTATAATATCGTGGGACATTATTCACACACGGCCATCTGATTCCAAACTAAGCAGAGCTTGTACTATGGTAACCAGATAACTGATATACTACATATACTATTTTTTATTTTTAAATAGATACTTATATAGATATTTTACGCCCAGACTCAGGACAAACATACATGTTCAATGTTCATGCACACAAATATCTGTCCCGGGTGGGAATCGAACCCACATAACTTAATCTAACCACTCATATATTTATTAATCAGTAAACTTACCTGGGTTGGGGTCTGAAGGGTCGTGGCTGAGCCACTCTATGCACAGAGGGAACCACGGCAGTATAATATCGTGGTGGACGTAAAATGAGCCTTCTTCATTGTTGTATACTGGAAAATAAATGTTTAGATGCCATATATCATCAGCATTGTATGAAGCACAGGTCTCACTTAGTTCAGATAAGAGGCTAACTTTAACTTAGACCAAAGATTTTAGCTTATATTTCCATTTGTTTAAGGGCCTATGTACACCACGTTTTTTAAGAAACGCGCGTCGACGGCGCGCTTTTATCCTACGAAGCAGATACAAACGCGATGCTAACGCGCGTGTGTATCGCTACAAACGCGCGTCAACGGCGCGCTTAGAAAACGTGGTGTGCATAGGCTCTAAGACATCGTGTTATTTTTATAGTTTATCTCGAGGCACTTTTTATTTAACAGAAGCTATAATAATTTGTAAATTTGAGTATTTATAACTATTAATTATTGTAGAATACCAATGTATTTTATTTAAAAAGGTATATCAAAATCCTTATGAAATAATGTGGGTTAAATTTTTGTAATTGTCCTAAGACAAGGCATCAATATGTTGCCTATAAGTCATTATTTGACGAATGCAGCGAAAAGATTGATGATATATACAATAATGTTCTGCATGTTTCTTCATATACATTATACAGTTCAAAGACAGACTAATGTGACATTAGTCTGACTTTCTGAGTTCATAAGTAGGAAACTTTTTACAGAGGAGTTGAGAGAGACTACGCTCATCCAGATCCAAGATACCTCGAAAGCTTGGCTACTGGGGCCTGCCTTGAAAGTTGATGCCTATATGCCTTGCCTGTTGGCAGGTTGCACTCTTGCAGTTTAACAAAACATATGGTGGTGTTTCCTTAATTTCAATACATCCTGCACAGTTGGCAGGCACAAGTTTGTTTAGTATGAAGTGTCAGGTATTTGCCCAATTACGAAAGCTGGAGCCTTGTTCAGTGTCTATGGATCATCCATGAGCTTTGTCTGTTGGCAGGTTGCACTCTTGCAGTGTAGGACAAGTTTGTTTTTGTTTAGTGTGAAGTGTCCAGTATTTAACCTACCACGAAACTGGTACCTTATCCAGTATTTATTCCAGCAGTGAAGCAGGACTTCTGGTGTTTCCTCAATTTCAATGCATCCTTTGCACTGATGCTTCACCAAGTGTAGACCCTTTCATTCAGACGTGACATGTTCCTATAATAACTGAGCTGTAAGATGCCATAGGTAGAGGGATGTAACAGAACTGGAAGTCTTAACTTACTGTATACTTCTAGCACACTGGCGTCACTCTCCACATGTCCTACTAGGAGTAGATTGTCACTGGGTTTGATGATGTCATCCTCTTCATCACTATCTGGACCATCCGTCTAAAACATTTTAAAGAAAGAAAGTTGGTACTTTCAATTATGATTGCGGTAGACTACCTTAAGGTAAGAAGCAGTTATATTATGTTTGCTTCATATGGAACACAAATTTAAAATATATTCGCGTAAGAGGCAAAATACCATATCTTTTATTTGTTGAAAAACACACTTACTTAACATGGTGGTAAAAAGTTATCAGATTTCTTTTGATTTCGGTTTATTAGCTCATCATAATTAGTCTAGGTATATATGATAAAGTAAGAAAACAATAACATTAATAATTATTCATCATCATCATCATGTCAGCTGAATGATAACCACTGCTGGACTCAAACCTTCTCCAAGAATGGTCATTCTTAACTGGACTTAGGCATATCTTCCTAAGTCGCCATGCTTACTAGACAGTCACCGATAATCTTCACCGAAATAAATTAAGGTTAAAAATCATTCCTTCAATTTTCAATTGAACAAAATGATTTAGTCATTTTTGCTAGCTGCTACCCGTTCTCTGGTGTTCTATCAGGAAAATCCCTACGCCCCCAACGGGGTGAGAGCGATGATGTTTTCACCGCTAGGTAAGGTATTAATTTATGTATCACGATATTGACATCTTTATAAATGAAACCAATTGTATAATAAGAGTGTGAGAGAAAGGTCAGATTCTTTCTATTAAGAAAAATAAATGTTTAGCGACGTGTAGGTATACTTTTTTGTTATCAAAACCACTCCACAGAAGTCTAAATTATGGGAGACTTGGAACAGTTGGAACTTACTAAACACACAATTAAAGGGCACAAAATACACACAAACTTGGGACTTGAGTGTGTTTTGTTTCACAATGTGGAACAACTAGCTTCACAAATAGTTTTAAGGGCGGTGGTCGAACCCATAATGGTGAACAACTATGAACACTAGTAACTGATGTGTGGGCATCGAACCCACAATGTGGAACAACTATCCACATAGATAGTTTTAAGGGCGGGGATCGAACCCGCGTATATGTAAAAGCTTGCTGTGTGGGTGACTGCTTAGAATATCACCACCCCATCTCATCCCGTGGGGGGTGTAGAAGTCGTCGCGAGGGAATATCGACGGGCAGCAAAGTCTCTCTGATTACCATGAGCATCATACTGCGATCGCCAACCAGTCTGCCAAGTGTGGCGTTTATAGGACATCCCTCCAAATGATAGTCAAACCTCCATAGTGGAAATCTTTTGGGGAGGTGTTTGTCCAGTAGTGAATATTATTTGGTTAACATGATGATATAAAAGCATGTAATGCATGTCATCATATTTTTATTTTAGACTTACGTTAATCTGTACATTGTCACCAAGATCACCGAGATTGGGGAGCGTAGCCACAGTGCCAATGCCAACTGGATTTACAGCTGTGTAAAAAACAAAAAAGTATGATTACCATAAATCTACCGTAAATCCTAGGTCAGATAGTCAAGGAAAACAAAGGTACTCCCTCAGACAAATGACCCTTTACAGTATATTAGAGGATCATGAATTAAAATTTTCAAAGAAATAAACCATAAATAGTATCATGTTTTTGTTTAAAATTGGGTACATATTTCAGAAAATTATGTATGAAAATTTCAGATTATCATATTGCCTGTTCTAGACGGTTGGAAACTAACGTCCCAACAGAGGTTACCTTGGTGGTTGCCATCCATCTAGACCGCGCGGTTGGAAGGCGTGGATGCGAACCGTGTGGCCGGCGGATTACAACTATTACAACCAAGGATAGTTGCGCTACAGAAGGCAGCGGGTGCGCACGTATGCGAGTGTAAAATGTTGTCGACACAAGAGCCGTAAATAAGAAATTAATAATATGTTAATCGATCTCTATAGATGTTTGCCATGCGTATGGGACATTACGTCCGAAACATATAAAGACGCTCGTCAAAAGAAAAGGGCTGGGATATAGACAGATCCAAGAATTCAAAGAGTTTGACTAAAATGGTAACGAATCAAATGTTACAAAATTGTTCAAACTATTAAAGCACTTTTTGGCGTACTTTTTGAAATTTGGACAAATTGGGAGCCATTTCTACTGACAGCACGATACGGTCCGCTCACGATACGAGTACGTGATTTCCCGCCAAAAGACGACTCGCGACTGATTCGCTTGCGTGTTGGCGCGTGATTGGCATCCTTGTAGCCGAAACACAATCGGCGGATGGAAACTACTTCCCACCAACCTCTGTTGGGTGTGGTTGGTTTGCAACCGTGTAGAAGATGCTTAACACTTTATACAAAGATACTTTGTAAAAATTAAAGTGGGATCCTAGAGTGAAGGAATGTATAGGAACTAGCCTCCTCCCTTAAGACCTTAAAGACAACATGGATACGGAGAGAGAGCGTAGGGGCTTGTGTATCCGCTGTAATATGTTGGCTCGCAGATTCGCTCGTTGCACTATTTAGGGCATACTGTCAGACCTTCTACACATGCAGTTTGTGGGCTAAATACACGCAGGGGACGTATGACGCCTTGCGTATACAGTATAACAACGCGTTCAGGGTGTTGATGGGGCTGCCGCACTATTGTAGCGCGAGTGGCAAGTTCGCAGAGGCGCACGTGGACGGCTTCCATGCCTTCCATGGGGCACAGCTAGTATAAAATATAACTGAATCAATATTTACATGTATCTTCTTCATCATACTGTTCAAAGTTGAATTCATCATTAGGATTAGTGGGAGGGTCTCTGGGAGCTGCTGTATTGTCACCTTCTTCATCACTTTCATCTTCACCTGCCTCAGTTATTCTAGAAAGAAAAAAAGGATATTTATTTTTCAGGAAAAGAATAAGGTGCAGTAGCATTCTGGAGTCAGAAAGTTGGCTATGTTATACCCCCACATTCAGACAGCATGAAATGCTGAATGCTGTTAGTCCAGTATTTTTGGGTAGATGATTCCCTTCACGCTGCAGGTTGTGGGTTCTATTCATTTGTGTGCATGAACATATTGTCTGTTTGTTCTGAGTCTGGGTGTAATCCTAACTAATATTATAAATGTGAAAGTAACTCTGTCTGTTACTCTTTCACGCCAAAACTACTGAACGGATTTGAATGAAATTTGGTATACAGATGGTCTAGACCCTGAGAAAGAACATAGGCTAATTTTTATAGTTAGGATAACACATAGGCCATATTTTATAAAGTTTAACGCGGGTAAAACCGCGGGGCACAGCTAGTTATCTATAGATTATTTATTTACAAAAGAAAAGTAGTATATGTTGTATATCAGTTATCTGATTGGAAACCGAAAACTGAAGTTGGTACAAGCTCTGCTTAGTTTGGGATCAGATGGCCGTTTGTGGATAATGTCCCAGGATATTATTATTATACAGATCAGTCAGATTATAAGAGTGCACTTGTGTTTATTTACACCGTGGTGCATGGTAATTTGGCCACTATGGTTTCAACAGACCATAGTAGCTATACTGAGCTGGGCTGTCAGAAAGTTGAGCCCAAAACAGAACAAAGAATAGATTATTATACTTTATTGTGGCAAATAGGTTACATATGGATGTTATTTACAAGGTTAATCTAACTATGACCTGCCATATTAATAATAATAATATCCTGGGACATTATTTACACACATCCATCTGATCCCAAACTAAGCAGAGCTTCTACATTGTTGTTCAGATAACTGATATACTAGTTTTCTTTAGTAAATACATACTTATATAGAAGAATTACACCCAGATTCAGGACAAACAGACCTGTTCATGCACACAAATATCTGTCCTGAGTGGGAATTAAACCCACAACCTCCAGCATGAAAAGCAAGCATTTGCCAACCACACCATATAAATAATTCTAGTTTTTTAATTAATGACCCTTGGATACTTCTACATATATGGATAAGTATCCAAAGGTCATTAATTTAAAAACTTTGTAAGTCTGGTTCCAAGCAGTTTTATTTAAAAGCAGTTACTTGAATTTTATAATGTATTTGTTATTGTTACATAGATATCTATGTTATTACACTGCACCTGAGAAATATTATAATATAATATTTCTCAGCCTAAGCATTTTTAAACTTACCGTAACTCATCTGCAGTCTGTTTTATAATCTTTTCCAACTCTTTCTCTGTTAACTCAATCTGTAAAAACATAATATTACTATGTATATGGACACCATACAAAGTGTAACATAAATAGTGTAAGAAACTTAAGGACAAGAATATATTATGGTTAAGAATATAATTATTATCATTATGAAGAGCCAAGCCAGCCTAAACAGCTTATCAAACACAGCTTTGTTGTTTAGATCTGTTTTATGGGCAGATAACTCTGATCCATATTTAACACTTAGGTATTGTATGTATGTATAGTTATTTGTATATATATTCTATTGAGGTACTTCTATCGCTTTAAATTACCTACATCAAAATTTATAAATGCAATTTCATAATACAAAGAAAAAGGAAATTTATTTTTTGACATAAACATATTATTTTCAATTTTAGCACTAATTCAATTTACTTAACAATGCCATTGATACACTTCAAGATTACTGTCACTCGAATAAAACTTGATATGCAACCAATCCAATTTATATTTTATTTTAGAAAAACATTTGGCAATGTATTTATGATAGTAAAACCTTTAAAACTAAAGTTAGTTATACCTATCTAAAATGTGATATATGGATTTTCAAATTTGTTTAAATTTACTTTCTCAAAATTTGCAGACCGGTTATTAAGTTTTCCTATAGAGCTATTATGAAAAATTGCCATTAAAATTAAAAAAGAAACTGTCTTTGACTATAAGTATGTTCTAGTATGACTACAGTCTTATGGCATACTAACTAATGGAAAGTGATAAAGTCCTGTCCTGAACCAAAAAAAGGCAAATAGCAACAGAAGTTCAGTTGCTTAAATGTATTTTATGTTAATAAATCATTGTTTCATAACAAAAAATGCACATTTTTATAGTCAATACTAACACTATTGATTTAAATCTCTGTATCCTGGAGTACTTTCGAAACATTCATTTTAATGACACAAAAAGCATTCAAATACACACAACAATAATAAAATCATGATTAAATTTATTAGACTTTAATAGCTTTACTGAAATGATTTACTAATGGATCTGTAAATGTAGTATGATTTTGATACAATCATTTTATAAGGATTCCATAGAGGTATTATACTTGTTTATTTAATTCATTAAGTATATTGATAATCAATTAATAGTAAAACATCAAACTATTATTTTACTATAACATTTTTGTGATTGGTTTTCATACCTTTTCTGGCACTGCCTTTGCTACACCTCGTCGTACGAAATGCATGCAAGATATTAAGCTGACTGTTGGTGTAGCTTCATCCATTATTGTAAATATTTAACTTAAACCCGATAAAACGTATTTAAAGGATCACCATGTGCTCTAACCACAAACCACAAGTAGAAATTTGAAATGTTATGACAGCAGACAGGACGGTTTTGACATTGACAGAAATGTTCCAATCAATCCAAGTGAACATATCCATGCCCCATGATATTTTCTAAATAAGACGCTATATTTAGTTACAAGGTTAAGTGCACTTTATTATTTTGAAAGTGCAAATAATACAAGAATAACTATGGTTTTATAAGGTATGTATTGCGTAAATAAATTAGTATGTGTTGAAAAATTTACGCGAGGGAGAGTATCACAAAAAATTCAGCACCCCACGTCTTCTCCTTCCTTCTTTATAATGCGACAGATATGGTGGCATAATAAAGAACGTAGTGTTTAGTTTTATTAACTGAACTCATATAAAATTATTATAATTTTACCAGTGTGCATTGAATTGTATTTATGAGTAACTAATTCATTGTTTAAACCTGGATTTGATTTATAATATTTGCGTACTCTCAGACCCATTTTGAGTAAGTATATTATTTATTTATATATTTTCAGAACTTCCCTCGTCTACTTTGCCTACTATGTTAGAGAGTAGAAGCCTGATATTTGCCTGTGCATGAATAGTCAAGACATAAGTATTAAAATATGCTTGGAAATATTATCAGGTCTTTTGCATAGACTAAAATATTTCATTATTTTCCGTCAGTAAAATGTGCTTTTCCATATCTGGTAGTTGCAAGCTGGTACTGGTTTAACGTTTACATCTCTAGTTTGAATTGTCTATGACAAGTGACTCGTGAGCGTGATGTATCCATTCGAAGCTCTTACAAAAAATAATAGAAATTATTATCAAATGTGCAGAACTTGAAATATTACAAAAAGTAAATATATTCTATTTAAATTGCAAAACGCGTGCTTCTTAGCTAAAGTATCAATTTTGTTGAAATCGTCTTAATTTTGTCTTTGGATATTTTTTGTCTTGACATTTAACTTGTCAAATAATTGACAAATGGTCAATTTGCAACGAGATTAGTTTCTTTATATTTTTACTTTTTAATAAATAATATTAAAATTAATCGCTATGAATTAGGAAGAAGACAATGAGTGATTTGGCAGCGGGGGCGTTACAGAATGTGATAAGTAAACAAGACCCAGAAGTTGGACAACGTGAATGTCGTGCTTGCCTCAAAACAGTGGCTGGAAGTAAAAGTGTTTGCAATGTTTTCCAACCTTGGGTACCGCCATGGGCCGGAATGGAAGCCACCATAGCAGAAAATTTGGCTAAATTAGCCAATATTCAGGTAAATATTATAAAATTAATTAATAATTAATGTGTATATTATGGTTTAAAAACTTGATAAGTTTCTTTGTTTAGCTTATTTTTGCTTCAATTGCTATGTTTATCATGCTAGAGTGAAGCACTGATTTAATCAAATAATAATATTTGTTTAACAAGAGGTAAGACTGATCAAGCACAACACTCAGATATATATAAAACTGATAAATTCTAATAAAACCAAAAATGCAACTGTATTCCTTTCCGATGTCATTAATGCATAACATTCTGCCAACTTCTATAACCATGCTCTCCTCTTGCTATCATGTTCAGGCATTGAAATAGCATTAACAATGCCGTGTACTGGCTGTATTTTATTTATCAGCTTGAACTTGCAATATATATATTTTTTAAGTCAATGCCGGCACTAGGGAATCTAATCTCTGTGTCGCACCCCACGTAACAGGGATTAGATTCCCTACCCTACAAACATATTATAGACGGACACAAATTAGATCCATATACATATACATACACAAATATAACTCAACTATAAAATTATTTTGTGATTTTTAAAAGAATAACCTTCTCAAGGTATTGAATTACGAATAGTATAGTATTCCCAAGCAGCATGTACATAATAGGTTACAATTTATTAGGTTTTAATTACTTGCTGGGTAATTGGGGGTTTACACATATAATATGTACTATCAGTACTATGTTATTTGAACACAACCTCAAAAGAAATTAAATAACAGTTTAAACAACTGGGAAGTATTCAGCGAACTCATAAGTGGTACTATAAATTTGGGCATATACTAAAACTAATATACTACTTGGCATATTACTGATGTCTTTGTACTTCTTTGGTTACACCATATATGGAATCCTTAATTAGATGTGTTTACTGAAACCATGCAATACAAAATTGTAAAAGTTCTTGGTGGTAGAACTCACTGTTGATGGTGAGAGGTGAAATGGTAGGAAATGGCTGTTGGAGAAAGGGTTTTTTGATGTGACTGTATGCCATCACATGAATAGATCACTAAATGTAGTTTCCACTGAAATTAGTATTCACTAAAGCAATATTTAAAGCTATAAAAATCTATAAGATATAAAATACTACTGGCATTGTTTTTTTTGAAGTTCTAAACTAAATTGTCAAGAAATAATTACTACAGTGAAAGTCCCTGTGTTAAACATGATAGTAAAACCTAGAAAGCGACACACTGCAGTTGCATCATACTGATTTGTTATTAGTTTACTCCAGCTGTGTCAAAATTGTTATTTATGTTGTTACTGCCAGATACACTGTTTGTAAAACTTAACATCTTGAAGTTTCATTATGAAAAACTGGTGGTATGCCTGGGTGTGCATCTCAGGGATTAAAGAGGGTAGACCATAAAACAGCTAAGATAGAACTGCCAGATAGAAATGAAATGATTGAAGTTTGTCTTCTGTTATGTTTAGAATATAAACTTGCTATCTACAAATTGATGATAAAACCTCTAGTACAAAAAGATTCTTAAAGTAATGTGCTGTGCACTAGGTTTCATAAAATATTAACAAGTGGACCATGTATATTTAGAAGCAGCCTTGACTATCAAGGGACAAATCAAGTCATTTGAGTATTATCACCATAGACTTTAACATATTAAGAATCGGGTAGCTAAGACCCTGTTAATTATAATCAATTGTTAATATTTTAATTAAGTTAATATAAATAAAAGAAAAACCCAAAAATTGGTAAAATAAAATTAACTTTTTTGTTCAAAGATCCTCGCCTATTTTACCTTAACATTATTTGCAGTTGAGCATTGCTAGACTTAAGATGCACTCAAAATCTAAATGATATGTGCATTGATAACTATTTTACCCTTGTGTGACTTATTATAACATAGCTTTCTATAAAAAAATTGCCTACTTAGTCAACTATTTTCATAATTTGTATTTGCTGTCAGATTATCTAAATGTAAATATTTCTTACAGATATCAAAAACAGACAAACATTCAAAAGTAATATGCACTCAATGTTATGAAGAGCTACTTGCAGCATGTAAGTTTACAGCCACTGTGCAATCTTGTGACAAAAAACTCCAACAGAGACTCACAGAAAATGAAACTATACAGAAAGCCTGGCCTAAGCCAATACAAGTGGACCAACATATAGGTGGAGTTGTAAGAGAAAATAGGATGGAACTGGAGATCAAACAAGAAGCAATGTCTGATGATGAGTATCAGGCTAATGAAGCAGATAATTCTTATGCTAATTCTGTATTAGGAGACTCAGAAATTAAAATTGAGCCAGAAGAGTTTATAAAACCTGATCAAATGCCAATTAATGGTTAGTACATAAAAATCAAATCAATTTATAAATGGCGAACACAGTTAGATACATTATTACATTTCATAGTGTTATATAAATGTGAGGATCACTATGACCAGCCAGTTGCTTGCTTGCTTATCGTATGGACAGTGGTACCCAGCCAGTTAAGGCATGGAATTTATTACAGCTGTAATGACAAACTTAGTATTAAGTTTAATTACTATAATATAAAAAAAATATGATTTTCATAGACCTAAGTTTATGTCATACTTCAGAAATACATGCATAAAAAAATATTTAAAAAATTTTGACAATGATATTGAATTTATCATTGTCAAAATTTTTTAAATATTTTTCTATATGGAATATCTGTTAGTCTTACGAAGCTAAAATTTGGTATGCAAGTTACCAATTTATTAAGGCAAGTCATTTAAAAAGAGTATGAAAAAAAAATTGTGAGCAATTTTTCCGTCCAGTTAGTGTCACTACAATATGAATAATATTTGACGCATTGAATTTACGTAAATACTCATCGCATGTGTCTACGGGTTCCGATAGATTAATTATTCAGCACTTGGGTATTAACATACACCTGTACTTGTCAAGCTCTCAATGCAGTACATAAACCAATACATAAAAGTAACAAAAACAAAATTGAATTAGTCCTTTTGTGCGTGATTTTCAAATATTATTCATATTGTAGTGACACTAACTGGACGAAAAAATTGCTCACAATTTTTTTTTCATACTCTTCTTAAATGCCTTGCCTTAATAAATTGGTAACTTGCATACCAAATTTTAGCTTCGTAAGACTAACAGAAGTTCCATATAGAAAAATATTTAAAAAAATTTGACAATGATATTGATTTTATCATTGTCAAATTTTTTTAAATATTTTTCTATATGGAAGCTGTACTTGTCAAGCTCACAATGCAGTACATAAACCTAGTCGAATATAGTATAAAAGTAACAAAAACAAAATTGAATTAGTCCTTTTGTGCGTGATTTTTGGAAAGATTAATAAATAAATTTAATGTTTTAATTTTAGGAACTTCATATTTACATGCAACCCCCTCGGGAGATACAAAGCTGACTAATGGTACAGCCAATTATGAAGAAGAACAAGTAAGCAATTCCCTTTTTATATAAAGTAAACTGGATGCAGCAATGAGGTGAAATTTACTTATGAAGGCTCCATCATCATCTATTCCTTCATAAAAGCTTATCAGTGTTCATATTTCTTAATCTGTCATATTTGTAGGCTTCTACAATACAGAAAACTAAAAAAAAACTATTAATATTAAAATACTTTCCAGACTGATAAATATTAACAATCACTCTGTTAATATTAGGTCTTTACCTATGAAATTGCCGTTCTGCAGT
The DNA here is from genome assembly GCA_951640165.1 of Pseudoips prasinana. Classification (NCBI taxonomy): domain Eukaryota; kingdom Metazoa; phylum Arthropoda; class Insecta; order Lepidoptera; family Nolidae; genus Pseudoips; species Pseudoips prasinana. The sequence goes on from OX621236.1 coordinate 9,081,918, forward strand.
ACTGGCCATTTCAAATCAAAATAATTTTTGTTTGGCTAAGAATTCTAATTTCAAATTAATTTTATTTTAAAAACATGGATTCTTTTTTCCAAAAGTAGTCATTTCTTTATTGATTAGTGTTACATTTTCATCGCATTTCAATCTTTTTCGTCATCATGGATACGTTAAAAATTCGAGTAATTATGGAATATGAGTACCGTCGTGGCAGCAACGCGGCACAAGCGGCACGCAACATCAACGACGTTTACGGAGCTAACACTACAAACCAACGCACCACCTGTTATTGGTTTGCTCGCTTCCGTTCTGGAAATTTCGACCTGAAAAATGAACCTCGCGGTCGTCCGAAGACTTTGGTCGACAATGACGAATTAAAGGCGGTTGTGGAAGCTGATGATACACAATCTACGGCTGAATTAGCAGCAGCTTTCGACGTTAGCGTCAAAACAATATTGGTCCATTTGCGTCAAATTGGCAAGGTAAAAAAGCTTGACAAATGGGTGCCCCACGAACTCAATGATCGCCAGCGCGAAGTACGCGTCGAGACGTGCCTTGCACTGCTCAACAGACACACAAATGAAGGAATTTTGAACCGCATTGTTACCTGCGATGAAAAATGGATTCTGTTTGATAACCGCAAGCGCTCAGCAAGTTGGTTGGATCCTGGTTCAGCACCTAAACAATGCCCTAAACGAAAACTTACCCCTAGAAAAGTGATGGTCACTGTTTGGTGGTCTAGCGCCGGTGTGATTCATCACAGCTTCTTACCAAACGGGGTGAGCATTACTGCAGATGTGTACTGTGAAGAACTGAGCACAATGATGGAGAAGCTGGCGCATCTCCAACCAGCATTGGTCAATCGCTCGTCTCCGCTGCTCCTGCACGACAACGCGCGACCTCATACTGCACAGCAGACGGTCTCCAAGTTGCAAGAACTGGGGTTGGAAGCTCTCCGTCATCCGCCCTACTCACCAGACCTTGCGCCTACAGACTACTACTTTTTCCAGAATTTGGATAACTTCTTGGCGGGAAAAAAATTCAATACCCGAGAGGCAGTACAAAATGCCTTTGAAGAATTTGTTGCCTCCCGTCCAGCTGATTTCTTTAAGAAGGGCATCAATAAACTGCCACTGCGATGGCAAAGATGCATTGATTGCATGGGTGATTACTTCGATTAATACAAATAAAAAAATTCATGAAAAAAATTCGTTTAAATTTTTTCATACAAAACGGCAATTTCATAGGTAAAGACCTATTATAAAACCGAACTACAATGCTTTCAATATGAATTATTATTTATATTAATTATTGTGTTTAATCATAACGCTTTTACTCCACCTTGATAATAAAAGAGAGTTTTGGTTTGATTTTTTTGTAAGCAATTTTAGACATGCCAAATTATTTTCTAAGATCTATGGCAAAAATGAGAGAACATGCCAATCTAAATAATATGACCATGGCCACCCTGCATCATATATATTCTCTTATTGTATGTGTATGACGTTTTCACAACAACTGCTATTTAAAGATTTTTTGAAACATTTTTCAGATATGGTTTTTACATATTTTTGATAGTACCGATCAGTGCGTAAAAATTGAGATCCTTATATTTTTATAAATTCTTTCCCATCGCCCTTTCGGGGGTGTTTTGGTTTTTGTTCTTGCAATGTTCAAATAACTTTAGGCGAAAAAATCAGACTACCAAATTCGAGTCTCATTTTGGATATCCTGAGATAATCTTTTTTAGTTTATATTTAATTAAAATTTACAAAGTTTTAAGTTCTGCTTTTTAATTAACTTCAAAAGGAAGAGATTCTCTTTGGTGTTATTATGTTCAGTAAATGTATTTATAATCTGCTGAAAATACTGTAATGCTATCGGAATATCAAAATAATTTCTGAGTAATAATATGATTATATAAAGTTTTTTTAGAACACATCATTCACTTTATTGTAAGATATGGGGTTGGTTTTTCTGTTTCCATAAGATTTATGGAAAACAAAATTCGTTTAATTAGCTTATTACTTGTTTAAAATAAGGTATTTGGTTAATTTGGCCAACACTGTCGGTCATTTTACTGACTGTCAGTTTTCGCGTATTGCCGAATTATCGTTCTAAGTGCAACAAAGTTAAACATCGCCGATTTTACATGCAAATGGCGAATTGGTCAAAGGTAAGTTCACTAACAATTACCAGATTTTGATTTTTTAAAGTATCTACATTTATAATTCCTTTTGATATTAAACTATTATTTACGCATATATGGTAACCAATAATATAAAATTTGGTTATTTTCAATGACATTCTGTACAAACACAAATCATGCCATACAAAACATTTCCGAAAAATCGCATATGGTTCTACTAATTTCACCATATGAGGTTGCAACTGCTTTGATGCTTGTACTCAATTAATGTAAAATAATTATGAGTTCGAAGCTACGTATGATGATTTAAGAACTGACTCGAACAGAGGCACCTGCGGAGTAGCATGCCTAGTTATTTTATTTTTGAGAGTATAATTTTAATTTTGGAAGTATATACATTTCATTATATTTCTAGCATTATTCTTCCCTACTTCAAAAACTTTGCTTCCTAATTACACATCAATATGTATATCGAATTAGGTAGCAAAGTTTTGTCACAACACAAATGTCAGAAGATTGACAATAATATCTCCTAATTCAATAATTACGAGATAATATTGTTAATCGTGTGACATTTACGAAATATTATGTTGGCCTTTTTATGACAGTCAAAACAAACTTACCTTACGTAGGTGGATGTACATATGTTCGTTATGTCATTACGCGATGGGTTAATAAGTGTGTCGTTGCGTGCGCCTTATAGGTATTTATTAATTATTTGAGTGGTTTATTAGATCCCAACCAGTATGAAATGGGACTCACAGAAGAAGCGATCAGATCTAATAAATTAAGACCCCGTAGTAAAAGAAACCGATAGGTTGTAATTTAATATTTTTATTTATGTTCATTAGTAAAATACGCGTAGCCAAGTTTTCTATTTTAAGTTCGTCATTTTTATTTCCCAATTCTTTAAAGTGAATTTACGTAAGCATACCATTTTTTAGTAGGTAATATCTATTTTTGGAACGCCTTTTAAACAGACGCCTGACAAAATACCTGGAGCGCAATAATCTTCTCTCCTCCGGACAATTCGGCTTCCGTGAAGGGAAGTCTACCAACGAAGCGGTACACAACTTGATGCATGCTATAGTAACAAGCTTGGACAAAAAGAAAAAATGCCTCACAGTGTTCCTTGATCTTGCCAGGGCCTTCGACACGGTATCCATTCCTCACCTCCTGAACAAGCTTGAGCAGATAGGAGTCAGAGGAGTCCCTCTGAAACTCTTTGAAAGCTATCTCACAAACAGAAAGCAGCGAGTTAAAATAGACCAGAGGTTGAGTAGTGAGCTACCCGTGGTGTACGGTGTACCACAGGGAAGTATACTTGGCCCAACGCTGTTCTTGGTATACATCAATCAGCTATGTCAACTCCAACTCGTCAATGGCAAAATCGTAACGTTTGCCGACGATACTGCCCTATTCTTTCTTGGCGATACCTGGGAGGAAGTTTTTCACACTGCGCAAAATGGTTTTAATGCCGTCCACATGTGGCTACATGACAATGTGCTGTCCTTGAACATCAGCAAGACAAAATATATAACATTTGCTCACAGGCAAAACTTACTCCCTCCTCTTACTCTAAACATTTATGCTCATTCCTGCTCACTTGAACTATCTTCATGCAATTGTGCTTCACTCTCTAGGACTGAAAACGTCAAATATCTTGGTATTACCATGGACCAATGCTTGACGTTCAAACCGCATATAAAAGCTCTAGTTACACGCCTGCGCAAACTTATATATATTTTCAAGTCCCTTAGACACATTAATAACATGAATGTAATAAAAACAGTATATTATGCGCTATGCCGGTCTCTGATCGATTATTGTATAATTTCTTGGGGTGGTGCTGCGAAGTCACATCTAATCTATGTTGAAAGGGCCCAGCGGGCCATTCTGAAGGTAGGCGCTGCTCTACCTTTTCGCTTCCCTACAGTCGAATTATATGAAAAATGGAATACACTCACAGTAAGACAAGTCTTTATATTGAATGTTGTGCTAAAGCAACACTCGCAACTCCCATATGACCCTGATCTTGTTAAAGACAAACGTCGAAAGGGCAAAATATGCGAGCCATATCCCGCTAAGACAGCCCTTTCTCAAAGTTTTTACTGTTTTCTCGGACCCTATTTATACAATAAAATTAATTCTCACCTAAACCTATACCCTCTTCTCAAATCAACTTGCAAAGCATCAGTATCAAACTATCTTCAAACTTTAAATTACTCAGACACTGAAAAACTGCTAATTCCACTATCGTAACTACCTTCGCACTGACATCTTTAAATTTCGGATTGTGTCGTTATCACTGCCCTCTATCTCTATCTCTCTTGCCCACACACACAAACGCAAAACATTCCATTCACTACACAATCACACACACATTAGTATCCATTTTAGGCTGTTATTTTTATTTTTATTTAAGCTGTTTTTGTTTTTATTATGATTTTATTCTTTTGTTTTTCTTATGTTTTTATTTTGTTATTCTTCTAGTCTATAAGATCATACTTTACAATGCTATAATTATGTCTTGCTCTGTTATCTTGTTTGTACCTTCTGCGGGAGGGCCTGGTGACTCGTAATACAGGTTATTTTTAACCTACTTCGAGCGCCAGTCTCTCACAAAGTTAGCCCATAAATAAGTGTCACATTTGTAAACTTAATCATAACTTGTGAGTGAAAAATAAACTATATATTATATATTATTTTTATATCACAGGCCTCTTGTTTTCTGCAGCTACAGATAAACAGTTGTAGTTGGCGCTAAAAATAAATATGGTTTTACTGGTTTTTATTTTTTTCTATTACTGTACTGTCAGTGTTAAGAGCTATATTAAATAGATGGTGACATAAATTCCTCCATTAAAAACATAAAAAAAGAAAAGAAGTACATACAAAAAAATTATCTATATCTTCTTCCAATCTACATCTTCTGTATCTTCTCTCTCTTAGTCTACATCCTGCATATGCCCTCTCTTGACTTTAACACGAGGATTTTTATGGAATAGAACTTGACTTATATTTTTAAAGTGAAATTTCACAATATATAAAAATAAATACAACTTAGTGTGGAGGGTATAGCTTATGATTAGGCATAATAATCGTACATTTAAGTTAAATAACGCATTTTCGTAAGTTAGTAAATTATAGTAGTTTTAATTAATAATGCTTCATTTAAGTAAAAAGCAAAAAAAAGCATTACATGTGTTTATTATATCTTCACCTCTGTTTTAGGTTGGGGAGTTTCAATCCAGAAAACGAATTAAAATATGTGATAAATCTACGATTTACGGGAATACGAAGAAAATCTCTGAAGAACTGTCAACGTTAAATCAAAATTCATCTACGTTCAATACAAATTCATCTGTTGTTACTTATAGCCCCTCCAGGCAAATAAATTACAAAGAAATTATTGGATGTTTAGTTAAGCGCAATATGAAACCAATAGAAATCCATAAGTACCTGATGGTGACGTACAAAGATACGCCAGACTTATCACAAATTAAAGCATATGTAGAAAAACTTCAAAAATATTTAAACACCTCCAAGGTGATCTTGATGACTTGGCTACAGAATAATGCTAAAGTTCCTGTTGAATTAGACAAAATGTTTGTTTTAAGTTACTGCCCAAACGATGACGGCACTTTCCTGTTCATAGTTTCCAGTAAGCTTCTTTTGCAAAATTCAGTCATAGACTTCGATGAGTTAGTTCTACACATGAATCTTGAGAATACTTTAGTTTGGGAAGGATACCATGTGTATTTATTAGGAACTACAGATCGCCATCAGCAGTTTCATTTAATAGCGAAATTCTTTTGTTCTAAGGTTACTTCCATCAATTTAGAATTTATGTTTTTGAAATTAAAAACGTTAATTTTTAAAGTCTTTAATGTTGTATTGAAACCGAAGGTTTTAATAGTCGATGTAGTGTCCGACGTTGTAAATGGTTTTCGCAAAATATTCGTAGATTGTCCTGTGCGCGTTTGTTGGACTCATAAGAGAAAGAATATAAGGGAAAAAGCTATTGAAATGCTGACCCCGGTACAGGTTAAAGAATTTTTATCTGATATTGACTTAATTCAGCAATGTAATAATACAACTGAATACTCTAAAAGCTGCGAATTATTTTTAAAAAAGTGGCAAAATGAAGATAAAATCGTGGAATACATTACCACGTGTTGTTTAGGTGTAAAAACAGGCTGGTACAAAGGATTTTGTGCCGGCACACCCACCACAAATGATGCATTAGTGCGTTCGAGTCAACTTTATGAAAAAGAATTCAAATTCCAAGCAACGTTCGCTTTGCCAAACTTTCTCTCCTTCATAGAGAACGCCATACATTCCTTGTCTCAGAAATATGCAGATCATTCCACTAGTCATTCAACTGACAGACATATCTCATCTAAAGCCACTTAACAGTACGAGTGACTGCACGTGTGGCCCAGCGGCTAAGACAGTCGCCTCGCCGCTACGTGTCGCGGGTTCGAGTCCTACGCCGGACAACTATTTGTGTGACCCATAAATAGTTTTTCAGAGTCTGGATGTAAAAAGATGAAGAAGAAGATGTAATTTGTGTCCGTCTATTATATGTTTTTTAAAGTAACCCGCGACACAGGGATTAAATTCTCTAGTGCGGGCGTTACAAACAATATGAAGAAGTTCAAAGTTAACGGTAAAAATGCCCGGAATATAGATTCAATGTAATGAAGAAGCACGTTATGTTTATAAAGATCGAGTCTTTTACATAGACATTTGTTATTATGACATAAGAGGTACTCAAAAGTACCCTAATTTTTTATAGAATTTAATGTTTTTTTATACATGGAAGTCGGCGTAGATGTAGAATAGGATACGATTATTTTAAAAATAAAATAAAATGGTTTATATTTACGTAGACTAACTTATTTATTTTGAATATATAGCTTTCGTCTTAACCTGGGCAGTGTTTTGGACTACTTGGCTATGGACGAACGGCAATAGTTATTTAAATTATATGTATGGATCCCTTTCTACCTCTATTGAAGGCTCTGTTTACACTCGTTGCATAAATGTCATTGCCAAACAGTCACTGTTTAAATGTTAGGGAAACGCGACATGATATTTTTACTGGTATAAAAATGATGTACTATTTTTAGGGCACCGTGTGTATTTAAAGGGCAGTACGGAGTTTATTGCCGCTATTTTAAAAGGCGTTTCTTAGAGCAGTTATATGAATGCAGGGGGTTGTACCATGGTATTCAGGGAATCAGATTTTAGAACTTACATACAATCGAAAATGGCGCTCTACATATGCAGAAATACATATTTCTTAAGAATAAAAATATTATGTCTTAAAATTTTTAGTGTTTCATACACAGATTTAAAACCCTAAATGTATGTACTGATGTATGATACTTGAGTATATGGCTTCTCAGAAGTCACGAATTATATGCCATTTTTAGAATAATGTCTAGGTAGTATTCCTACTTCATCATTATTACGAGTATATAATCCGGTTATTCCGAGTTATTAATTAAGTTGGTTAAGCGAAGCATACTAAGTATTGTTTAAGTTAAAAATCCCTCGTCTATAATAAAACTAATCAGTTTGGGAAATGTTTGTCGCTTACGCTCGTATGTAAAATGGCATTGGAATGAGAAAGAGAGGTAGGGCATAGCGTTCATTCGCTCAAAGAGCAGCCCGACTGGGAAAGTACCTCCACCTTACAGAAGGCTTTCCTTAATAACAACATTAATAATTTTAATGTTGTGTTTCCGAGTGTGAGTAAGGTCGCCAGAGCTCATTGGGGTGGGGGGAAGGGTCAGCAACACTTGTTTGCTGACTCTAAAAGGCCGGCAACGCATTCGCGACCTCTCTGGTTTCGCGAGTGTCCATGGGCGGCGTTGATCACTTACCATCAGGTGACCCACATGCTCGTTTGTCGCCCTCTGATATATATAAAAAAAAGAAAGACAAATTATCTCTCAATGTGATCAGAGAGGGAAAATAATTATTTAATCGTATTAAATACATAATTAGTTTGTGTAAAATACAGTTACGACAGGTTTTTAAATGTATTTATCATCTCTGATAAATGATCCAGAGGTTTACTTAATAAACAAAGCTATTAATTAGTATTAACTTAAGGAAGAGTAAATTTTGTTATTCTTATAAAATTAAACAATTATATATATGGAAGTGCAATATATACCATTTTGCGATTTATAAAAGTAGTTTTTCTTATTTCCTACGTCCACACAGTTCTACCAACATCTCTATAGTTTTATTGTTAGGTACTGTCAGATGCACCCAAGAATTGTCTTTGGTGCATCTGACAGTTCCTAACAATACAATGATAGAAAGAAGTTTCTTTTGAAAGTCCTTTGATGCATAATATTTATATTATATGCATAATATATGCACCAGTATCCCCTAAATCGTTCTACGCCACGTCTCCATTTTAATTATATCTATTGAGATATAATTAAAATAGGTACATATTCAGATAAAATTAAATCATTCATCAATTAAAAATGGAGACGTCGAATGATAATAATATATAATAATATAATAATAAAAACTGTTTATTTCAATATAAAGAATAATTATTAATTTACAAACTTAACCTCTAATCTTATTTTTAATTACAAGATTTTTTAAGTTAAGGAGTTTGGATGTTTGGATATTCGCGCATAAGATCTGTCATTAATTTATTTATGGATCAAAATACTCTCAAAAGAAACTTTAAGGTACAGTAGAGGAAAAGATCGAGGTACATAGAGGATAACTTATAAGGATTAAATCCAAAAGAAAGTGGAAGTAGGCTGCCAAGAAGTCAAACCACATGCTGAAGACGAGGAATAAAGAGAAATGCACCGACAATAGCATAGCTATTGAATTTCATAGATAAATACATGGCGCTGATGTGGGAATCTCCAATTGGCACAGATTAAAAAAATAAGCGACAATAATTGTAGCCACACAATATATTATTATTTTCATGTTTGTGAGAATAACATGTAAGTGCCATAAAATCGTAAAATTTAAAAAAATAAAAGGATAATTATGAGTGATGTTTTCTTCTCTACTTCTTTGACTTTACTGCCGTAATTTTTTCTTTTGTTTCTTGCGGTGAGAACTCACGACTTTAATAACGAGGGTAGAACACGCGTGTTCTACCCTCGTTATTAAAGTCGTGAGTTCTCATCTCAGGGCGGGTCTAAATGGCTGTTATCATAAAACTCTTAGCATCAGACTCTGGATGTTGGCACACTCGTGGCTCGGAGAGAACGTAAACCCGTAATGTAATGTACCTGATTTCTTTTCGGTCGTGGCGACTAGGCCAGCACTAAAGTTTGCACAAACACTTCTGTCCTTACTGTCGTTCTTCATAACGGAGTAAAAATATGTACCTAATTATCTGGCAGGGTTGCTAAGTTTTGGTGATTCCAAAAGTAAAAGTTCCTTGAACTAAAAATGTCAAATTCAAAAGTCATTGATTCCGATAAAATGCTACATTTATGTGGAATCATATTTTATTACCCTGTTGGTGATTCCGAAAGTCCAGGAACTTTGACTTTTGGAATCACTAAAATTCAGCCTATATTGTGTTAATATAAGGTAGGTTTTAAATCGTATTTTCATACGTTATAAAGCCTTTAGATTCATTGTAACATTAAATAATATTATTAAGACGGTAGGCCTCGATGAAATTGTTTTGAAACAATCCTAGGAACTATCTTGAGTTAAATGCAAACCTGCAGTTAAAAGAACTTACTTGAACTCGGGTCCAAGCGAAACACATGTATCAAACTAATAAAATCTCTTGATGTACAGACGCCAGCACAACCGGCTACCCTAATTTGTATAATTTATTTTATAGATTTTCAACGTTATCACTAAAGCATAAGGTTCACTTCCGATTGGGGAAATTTGACAGATTGGGGTAGCTTGATGTGCTGGCGTGTGTATCATAGGTTAAAAGTGCTCATAATTCTTCTAGGATCCCATAGGTTTAAGCTTCGTTAACTAAAATGTTGTATATTGCAGCACCTGGATATGGAGATAAAACCGGAACCTCAGAGTGGTGGGGAGGACGCCGAACAGGTCCCCGACGTGCCACTCGAGTGTATGCTGTGCACAAAATCCTTTAACAGTGTTAATGGACTCAAGGTGATTATATATTACTACTATTATTATATTTCTTGCTATATTAAAAGCACCTTTACTGTTTACGCAATACAGACGATGGCAAGGTCTTCAACTAACGTGGCGTCTAATCATACTATAATTTTGCTGTGTGGCTGACACCATAGAATATCGCCACCCTATTTCATCCCGTGGAGAGAAGTCGACCCGAGGGAATATCTCCCAGAGAACGGGCAGCAGCGTCTCTCTGCGTAATATGACCATCATAATGCTATTGACTGCCTCGTTTGGTCTAGCGGTAGTGTGTTCACGTGTTTAGAACGAGGTCCTGGGTCCAAATCCCGGGTGGGGCTAGAAGTGATTTTGGGACATTTCTGTAAAAAGAAAAAATTTTAAGCATCAGCCCGAAGTCTGGGAGTTGGCGGTATTATTATCCCCGTGTCTCGGAGAGCACGTAAAGCCGATCGGTCCTGTATTTGACCTCTTTCCGGTCGTGTCGCTAGTCGTCCCATCGGATCATGAGTGATGGAATAGAAAGTGTCCCATTTGCGCACCATAGTATGTCCCGCGCAGATGGTTAGTCTCCATCGAGACTGGCCGCCGTGGCCGAAATTCGGCTAGGAGGTACAAGGGTGTGCGTGTTCAGTACGCCTTGAGCCGCCATCGAAAGCGGACTAGCGCTAGCGTATATAATGTGATGCGTTACACCATAATTACTGCTTCTGGAATTAATTGACGGTCACCGTAGCCTAGTTGGTAGTGCTCCTGCCTACGAAGCTGGTGGTCCTGGGTTCGAATCCCGGTAAGTGCAAATATTTGTGTGATGAGCACGAATATTTGTTTCTGAGTCATGGATGTTTTCTATGTATTTAAGTATTTATCTATCTATATAAGTATGTATATCGTCGCCTGGTACCCATAGTACAAGCTTTGCTTAGTTTGGGGCTAGGATGATCTGTGTGACATTGTCCCGAGATATTATTATTATTAATTATATTTTTACAGTTAAATTTTGTTTCGATTTTCTATTTTGACCTGTTCGTGTAAGCTTATTCGGGAGGGGTTGAAATTAAGCTGCCCATTGTTAAGTTAGTTCGCAGATGAACCATGGAACAAGCAACCTCATTGGTTGGTATGATAAAGACAAAGTTCATCTGGATACTTTAAACATTTTTTCTAATAGTATGTGTTTAACAGGCACACGTGATAGCTCAACATTCCTACAAGACTGTGAAGAGAAAGATTGGTGGCGCTGTGTCTCCGGCGAAGAAGACTCGCCAAAAGCATCAGTGTCAAATATGTAGAAGAAGTGAGTACATAGTACAGACGCCAGTACATCAAGCTACCCCAATCTATCAAATTTCCCCAATTGAAAGTGAACCTTATGCTTACGTGATAAAGTTGAAAATCTATAAAAGAAATTTGACAGATTGGCGTAGCTGGATTTGCTGGTCTCTATACATTAAAATTAGTGATTGGCGAGGTTAAGCAACTAGGCTCGCGGTAAGTCCATAGATGGGTGACCGCCAAAGTGGTTTAATTTCTGAACGTCTCCGTGCTTTGGAGGGCATGTTAAGCTGTCGGTCCCGGTCGTAGCCATTAGGCAACAGACGTTAAGCCCTGTCAGAGGCCTACTGGGCGGCCTGAACTACTGACACTAGACTAACCACTACGATAAGTAAGTAATTAATTAAGGTTATGTTTTATAGTTTATAATTATAATTTTTTGCAAAGCGTAAATCCAATAAATATAATCTATACATATAATAAAATCGTAGGAAAGTCAAAACTGTACATTGAATATTTTTTTTAAAGGATACTTGGAGCGTGATCTTCCTTCGATATCGAAGTCAAAAATATAGTTTTTAGAATTGTTGTCTGTTTATCTGTTTGTCTGTATGTATGTCCGGGCTAAACTCAAAAAGTACTGCATGGATTTAATGCAAATCATGCATGAATATTACTAAGAAGTCGGGTCAACATATAGGGTACATATTATCACGCTATCACCTACGGGGGAGGAGCTGTGATAATTTATAATACTTTAAAAAAATATTTTAACGCGGGTAAAACCGCGGGGCACAGCTAGTGTATCACAAATGGGAAATCTATAATTTTATCTTCTTCCAATTCGGGGTAGGCGCTGCTGTAGGGAAAATAATGCGGCGTAAATGCGCACTCACGCTACCGAACTAAAATTTTCGGACACAAAACATACCCAGACTCGGAACCGCTATATATGGGTCACACAAATAGTTGTCCTATGTGGGGATCGAATTGCGAATATGAGGGCGCTGAGATAATAACGAGGCAAACACTTTCACCACATACTGTCTATAGTTGTGGGTCCTATTTCTGAATCTTATCTCTGCGTCTCTTCCTTAGTATTGTAGCTATTAAATATATTTCGTGACTGTTCCTGCTATATTCGATATATAAAATTTGATAAGATAAGATATTTTATTTGTCCAAACATGAGTATACACACAATTTGCATGCAAGATAGTAGTACACTTAAGATTTAACAGTCATGTTTGCCATATCTTCTACATGGCGTACAAATTTTTGTTAGGTTCATAGATACAATGAAGGCAATTAATAAATAATAAAATACTAATAAAAAATATATATATTAAAAGTAATGTCAGAAAACAAAATGTCGATAAAATAAATTATATACAAAATTAAAAAATAGTATATTTTGACTTATGTAGTGCAATTACTTTTAAATATTCGTTAATGTCATAGTATGCTTTATCTATTAAAAAAATTCTAAGATGATGTTTGAGCCCATTTTTACTTAACTCTTTCCAGTGTTTTGGTAAATTATTATATATCAATGGAGCCATACAAAAAAATACTTTTGCGCATAAGTGTGGTTTTAGAAGCATGCTGACAAATTTTTGTATTGTCTCTTCTATTTCGCGAAATAGCATCGTTTAATCGGGTAAATAAATCAGGATTTGTTTTTACAAATAATACCGTTTCTAAAATGTAAAGGCACGGCATATGAACATCCATATGTAATTGTGGACATAATTATTCGAGGAATTGGCGGTCGGTTGGCGTGGTTGGCAAATGCTTGCTTTATACGCCGGAGGTCGTGGGTTCGATCCCACCCAGGATAGATATTTGTGTGAACATGTCTGTTTGTCCTGAGTCTGGGTGTAATTATCTGTATAAGTATGTGTTTATAAAAGAAAAGTAGTATATCAGTTATCTGATTTCCATAGTACAAGCTCTACTTAGGTTGGGATCAGATGGCCGTGTGTAAATAATATCGTTAGTAAAGATGGCTGGTATGCCAGTACTTAAATTGTACAGGCGCCACAAACATTAAGCTAACCCAATCTGTCAAATTTCCCCAATTGAAACTGAACCTTAAGCTTTTGTGATAAAATTGAAATACTATAAAAAAAATTGACAGATTGGGGATGTGATCAGTAGGTACCATTACTAACAGAGAGAATCGATTCTATTTTAAGGAAAATTTTAAATTAAATGTGTGTTTTGTTTTAGATTTCTCAACATCAACAGATCTATTGGTCCACGAAACTTGTCATAACAAGCACTCATGTTACGCGTGCACGCAGAAGTTTGACACATTCGACCAACTCTCCAAGCACAGAAAACAGTGTAAAGCTTTACGCAACATAGGTGTACAGAAACCCAAGACTTTAGAAGATGTTAAAAGGTTTGTTTTATAAATTATAAATATATAAATTTTTGCTCTTGATAAAAACCACTTAATTCAAAATCAGTTATCTGCTCTCCTTATAAATTGATGTCAATTTTCCGATTTCAGACCATTGCCACAGCCAGAATCTAAACCAGATTCCACAGAAACAGTTGAATCATTACCAGGTTTAACTATAACATCTTTTAAAACCACCTCAATACCGCCTTCCCCGCCATCCTCGGAATCCACCGTAATACCAGACATTAGTATAACATCGTCAATCTCTGTTCGATCGGATGTTAACACGCCCACCACGGAATCCACAAATCTCGATATTCAGATAGCATCAACTATGTCTTTGCAACCAGATGATAACATGGATAATGATGAAACATCTATCATGTCTGATCAACCGGAATCCACGGAATCCAGCATACTTCCCGACATTTGTAGAGAACCAATGAAGTCATTACCGTTGGACGACATTATGCCGTCCTCTGAATACTCTGCACTGCCAGACATTAGCATAACATCTACGGTGTCTCTGCAATCTGATGTCAATATGGTAGCGTTGGAATCTACCTCGGAGTCGGGTGGGGAAATGGAACTCTCGGAATCTTATATTCTACCAGACATAAATGGACCACCCTTCGCTTCTGCACAGCCTAATTTTAACATGCCATCTCTGGAATCTGCCATAGAATCGGATGCGGGCCTTACATCTTCAGCAGCCAATTTGCTGCCAAAAATTAGTGTAGCATCCTTAGCGTCTTTGCAAACAAATTTTAACATGGCAACAATAGAATCTACCATGCAAACGAATGCAAACCTGGCATCTTCAGAAAGTGCAGTTCTTCCAAGAATCACTGCGGCATCTTTACAATCGGATATCAATATGCCATGTTTGGAATCCCCTTCGCAACCAGATCTGAATTCACAACCCATGGAAAACTATATAGTACCAGATATCGCTATAGAATCTAGTTCATTACAACTAGGAACCAACATGTCACCCTTGGAATGCGGGATAGAGTCGGAATGCAACCAGCAATCTCCAGAACCCACTGTCTCATTACAATCTGATGTTATGCCCTCATCGGAATCCAGATCACAATTAGATGGTATGGCATCCTTAGACGTTAATATGGCATCCTCAGATGTTAATATGGTATCCTCAGAAATCAAAGAGTCAGTGACAGAAGACCCCAGCGATAGTAGTATGAAATTACGATTAAAAATACATTCTAGCAAAAGTGAAAGTGACGGCCCAGAGCTAATTGATACTGATATGCAAGTTGAGACGCTTAATAGTGACGATTGTACATAATTTATTAGTTTTAATTTTTCTGAACGATTTTATTGTAAGCTAATGTGGATTTTTTTACTGTTGAAATCATAGAGATAAATGAAATTAAAGAGGTCTACGTCGACACAAAATGAAGCAAGGTCTATGGTTTATAATTGATTTCCTGTTTATGGATCAATCAGCTTCTCAAGTGTTAATCACGGCTCCCAGTTGAGTTTCCTCTATTAATACGGGCCTTAAGTTAAGACACGATTGCCTCATCGTCTACTATTTGTTGTTCTCGAGACGCACAAAACGTGTACTCTACGTTGGTCAAGTTTGTGACCAAAATTAGCTCGCTGTAGTAGACGTTTTTCAAAGTTTGCGGGGTCGGAAAATGAATGGTAAGTTGAATAAACTCCTATGGTTTATAATTGATTTCCTGTTTATGGATCAATCAGCTTCTCAAGTGTTAATCACGGCTCCCAGTTGAGTTTCTTCTATTAATACGGGCCTTAAGACACGATTGCCTCATCGTCTACTATTTGTTGTTCTCGAGACGCACAAAACGTGTACTCTACGTTGGTCAAGTTTGTGACCAAAATTAGCTAGCTGTAGTAGACGTTTTTCAAAGTTTGCGGGGTCGGAAAATGAATGGTAAGTTGAATAAACTCCTATGGTTTATAATTGATTTCCTGTTTATGGATCAATCAGCTTCTCAAGTGTTAATCACGGCTCCCAGTTGAGTTTCTTCTATTAATACGGGCCTTAAGACACGATTGCCTCATCGTCTACTATTTGTTGTTCTCGAGACGCACAAAACGTGTACTCTACGTTGGTCAAGTTTGTGACCAAAATTAGCCAGCCGTAGATTACGTTTTTCAAAGTTTGCGGGGTCGGAAAATGAATGGTAAGTTGACTAAACTACTTTTGATTGTGTAATGTTTGTTCAGAAATGCGGATGTTATAAGCGTTAAATGCCGTTTAGAGCGCGCTAGCCATACAGTAGTATCTTCTGACAATATCAACCAAAACCGTTTTTTGGAGACCAGTCCCTCCCACTTACCCACCACTGCTCTTGTAAGCCAGGATGAACAGCGTCACACAATGAAATGACACTGAGCGGTGAGGCTCAGGCATGTCCCGGGGAATTGTTTGTTTTGGATCCCGCAACGAATTTAATCAAAGAGAAAGAGTTGGAAAATGAATAGTTCCACTTCAAATAGACAAAAGGCTTGAAACGCTTATACTTCAGAACTTTTCAAAGCCAAATTATTTCATTATCTATATAAATTTTAGGTGAATTAGACTCCAGTCAACTGAACAATTAAATATGAACCATTCTCATAAAATAACTTACGTGATGTTTATTCTGTTGATTAAATGTAATTTTACAGTCACATGAATAAAATAAACAATTTTTCAATATGTCTGCTGTGAATTCTCTGTCTTAATATTTATAAATTGTTATTATATTTTGATATGATCTTTGGTGATTGAGCTGTTGTGGTGAGAACATTCAGAAGTCTGAACTTTATTATTTAGTTTTTATTAATGGATTTTTTATGACAATAATGAAACTACATAATGCTTTGTAATATTTGCTTTTCGTCTCCGAACATAACCAATGACCATTATCAGCAACGGGAAGTTAATTAATGTTTTTCAATAAAGACCTTTAATTATAGGTAGCCTATGGTGTTTTTAAATAATAGTTTATTTTTTAATCGTAGACCAGCAGTTTTAGTAGTGTGACAGTTCTGGGTATGTCTAGTCCTTTCCATAAGAGTTGTAATATAAAGAGATGAATTATCATTGAGTGTGTTTGGCAGTGTAAATTACAGAATCGCCAACATTTCTCTTTTACAAGACTAAATTATTTCTAGAGACATTAAAACAATTTCTTTTGTAGATTTTTGATAAGTTTTAAAAGAAGGGTGTTCTTATCCGAAGCGCATAATTTGGCGATGTTATGAAAAATTGTTAAGTAGGCACGATGTATATAATTATTTCCCTAGTGGGGGCATCTTTCCACGCTTTAGTCGAATATAAAGGTGATGCTATATTATTAAAACTTGGTTTTATACTCTGTGTCTTTCATAGCGTTGGTAATATGAATTGGTTATCTACGGCAAATAATCCCCATACCACATTACAGATTTTTTCTTTTATTTGTTAAGTTTAATTTTATAATGAATAAATTAAAAATTTAATACATTGTCGTAATTTGAATGAGATGGTAATAAATAAACAGGTCCATTATTAATATTATATTTTAAACATTTTCGTTCGAAGTTCATACCATAAATAGTACAGACGCCAGCACATCCAGATACCCCACTCTGTCAAATTTCTTTTATAGATTTTCAACTTTATCACATAAGCATAAGGTTCACTTAATTGGGGAATATTTGACAGATTGGGGTAGCTTGATGTGCTCGCGTCTGTTCATGAAGTCATAATAACGTAATATGGTGTTTCTGTGAGTAATGTTGCCAGATTTATTAGGAGCGGCAATGTCCCCAATTTTGCTATAAAACAATATGTTTCTTTTTTTCGTTTTCCAAATGTAGGTTTCATTGACAAGAAAAATATCTTGTCTAGTCTTTGAGAAGAATTTCCTTATTTCAAAATCTACTGCGTTTTCTGTAACAACCGAAGGATTATCAAAAATCTCAAACCTCTATCTTCTTCACAAACATCTAGAGAAATCACGTAACATAACAACAGAAAACATGCAACCGTATTGATGAACTTGTCTTTGAAATCTGTTAATAATACCTTTGAATTTATTTAATTCAATACTTTATGCACAAAAGTTGTACACACGGCTACATACCAAGCTATACTTTTCCAATATATCCAATCCTCTCATTGTATGGAAATCCTATACCTACAATGCGGGATTAGCTTATACTGGAAATGTCTAGCTTGATATGTAGCCGTGAGTACAGAGGTGGACTCAATGTCATAGGTATTTTCGCCCCGTCGAACTTGATATTAAAATGATTTGAGGAGGTGCAGAGATTTAAGAGGTAGGTGCACTAAGTACAGATTTAACTTTATTTTGCCACTTATATGATATGTTTATGAATGTTACTCCAGGCTTTTTGATTGAATTCCATCACTATCTGATTTACTTGATTAGTTAATCTTATAAATATGCCTATAATCTATAAATCATATAAAGGTGCGGGACTGTGCGTTGAATTTGAACCTTAAACCACAGAATACAAAATAAACCTATTTTTTTATGTTCTTAGTAGCCGTTTCACTATCTACACAGGCCATGATGAAACTAGTGAAAAAAAATTATTAGTGCTGTATCAACTGTATCAATGGACAATACTATTTTTTTTTTAAATTCCATTTTACGGCTCTGGCTTCTTTGGCCTTATGAGCCTTCAGTAAATATATTTTATATTATTTATTTCAGTCATTGTCAAGTAAAGTCCATCACAGTCAAGTCATACATAGTCCTTGTCCAACACCAGTAAAGCAGTGGAGACTTTACTAGAGGCTTTTATGGAGTTTTGGTTACAACACGGAAAATCACAATTCACGGCAATATCGCACTGTCCTCAACTTGTGTACGTTGTCGAAGCTGTTATGTCTCAAAATTCACCATATTTACACATAAACACTCCAATTTACACCAGTTTTTGAAAATAAAACATAGCCTCGAAGCGTCTTTTTCCGCGTTGGCGCCAAAACTCCTGGGCAATACTACAGTTATAAGTGTTGCCATTAAATAAAAACAAAAAACCGATTCAAAAGTTAATTTAAGACGTTCTGTAGCCATCGAATGTTTACTTGAATAGTTTAATTTTATATAAATTATATTTTGTGACACTTTTAGGCTATGAAATAATGATTGTTATGTATGGAATAATGGTTCTGTTGTAAAATATATTGTTAATATCGCCTCGCGTATTTAATTAAAAAATAGACCGTAACTATTTTTAGGCCTGTGTCACTCGGCATTATCGATGTGACCGTACGAATATAAAGTAGAGTGAAAAAGAGACAGTACGATCTGTCGTTACAGCAAAATCAGCTCTCGTACGTCATTATTCGGTAGAATTTGGTCTGGACGCATTTTTGTCGTATTAAAAATAAGAAACGTACAGCGTCTGGTCAGCTATATTGAACTTTATTACGGTAACAAAAAAGTAGCTATTGATTTAAAGTTTATTACATTGAACGAAACAAGACTGCTTCCATTAACTCTGCAGGCAGCAATAGCTTTCATGAATTGGTTTTGAACTTTATTACAAGCTGATAGAGTTCAATATACGGCGGTTTGATCCACCATGACATGACAGTGTTCAAGCATTGTATAGTGTTATTTAGCCCTTAATCATGACTAGCTCTCATATACTCTCTATCTTTTACATTAATTTTATACCTTTTACCAAAGTTTTAAAGTTCAGATTGATGTGGTCCCATAGTCACACACGACAAGAAAACCTCATAATTAAACCAAAATTAATTATTTTTAGGTCGCGTAAGCAACCATCCATCGTCGATTTTGTGTTTTTTGAGACTCTTCAATTTGAAGGCTTTGCGTTATTGGAACGAAGTTCCTTATCGCGCGTTGTGAAAGGGGGCTAGACGGAAAAAATTCTTACTAAAAGTTGTCACAACACTTTTTGCAGCTGTGCGGCGTGCGCATGTTTCTCTGTCTGTCTCACTCTCTTATAGAAAGCAAGTCAGATATTTTCATTTCTATTTCGCATTGAACAGTGTGCTGTCGCGACGATTATTTTTGTTGAGTGTATACAGGTTTTTTGTACATAATAAATAACAAGAAATAACTTCGTTCCATCCGGGCATCCGTGTCCCTTGACACCTCTCAACTTTTTTTGTATAGTAAAATTTATCTTTTAACTGAACTCCGACTTAAACACAAAGAGCTGGACAATAAACGTTGCGTGTAAAAGAGTTGAATAAACTTCGGGGTGTGCACGTCAGTAAATGCATTTGCCCTACGAAAACTGCTCTTACTGTCCATTTTATAAAGACGCTTTCAAATACAAAGTGTTTCGCTGTGGTGTGTGACTTTATCTACCCAATCAATATTCCTAAGTGAAAATTGCTTGTTTATCGTATAGGCAGTGGTTACCCTAGTGTCAGAGTTGTTCAAGCCGCCCAGTAGGTCTCTGACATGGCTAAACGACTGTTATCTAATGACTACAACTGGGACCGACAGTTTGACGTGCCCTCCGAAGTATGGAAACGCTCAGTAATTAAACCACTTATGGCCACCCATCTATTGACTGACCGCGAGCCTAGTTTCTTAACCTCGCCGATCACTTACGGACCGGTGAGAGCATCTAGCTATGAGCGCCTCCAAAATATCAAAAGTTGTTATCACCATCTATCGTGTGATTTTGTAACAACCGCAACGATGGAAGATGCGGTTGATATGATGCAACTTCACTTCGGTTTTTTCATTATTTACGTATGTTGTGTTCTATATTTACATTATAATAAAAGGTTTACACGTATTCCAATAAATAATTCATTTTCGTCTTGAAGAATCCTGAACCACCACACGTATCTACGTAGCGGTAACAGAAGGCTAAAGCCTAATAAAAAAAAACAAGTTTAATATAATAATTACATAATTTATATTTCAACAGTTGTGCTACAATGTTGTCAAATCGTGCCACGTGTTTACATAGACGTTAAAGTGTTAAACACAATACTTCACAACGCTTACAGATACAACATTAAAATTTACTAATTCAGTGTCAAATATTTGGATACTAAAAATATTCTTTCATTTCATCGCTAGACGATATATTAAATGGGGCCAGAACTAAAATAATTAGCGAAATCAGCAAGGAAGTTGTCAATTTCCTTATTGACCCTAGATTTGAATTCGGTTCGTTTTACCTAGTACCAATAATGCGGGATACCATTCTCAACTATAAAAATATAGTTTAGGATCATACTCTGCAATATTAGTTAAATGTAAGGTTTGAAAACGTATATTAAATTAAATAATATCTACTGATAATATATAACTGTCAAAATATTGTTGAACATAACCCTTTAACCCTCTAACTGGTAGTGGCAATCGCTCAACCAGGTCGCTGGAATAGTAGACTTATTCGCTTGCTCACTGAACGACTTCACAAGGGCGGCTTATTTGATTGTTTGTTATTAGTTGTTTAGAAATGTACATAATACGCAATTGAATTGTAACTTTTCTATCGCATTAGGTTCCCTGTAATGGTAGAATTAAGTTGAGTCCAATAAATAAATATTTTTAACTCTTGGTTTTTAATAAGAACCAAACTCAATCAGTTTGAAACTTATCTACTACCAGTTAAAGGGTTAAGAGTAAAATAGGACAGTTCTATCGTTTCGATGGTAAAAGGCAGAAACAACTTTAAAAAGCTTCTGCACTGAAGACTTGAGCCTAAACTGCTTAACAATCACAATCTATCACAATAAATGCATTTTATCACGTGATCAAAACATCAGTTATCTGCGATTTCATTGGTTGTAAGCGCTAGAGACACGTGTACTTTGTCGTGCTTTCTAAATGGCTTGTTAAGGTATAAGCCAACATACAGCCGTAGGCGCAGTTAAACAAAATGTTGACAGGTCTATATATTCAGGGGCGCCTTTTAAATAGTATATATAGCGCCAAAGAAACCTCGCTGTCTACGAATTGGAAACT
This sequence comes from Pseudoips prasinana, assembly GCA_951640165.1. Taxonomy (NCBI): domain Eukaryota; kingdom Metazoa; phylum Arthropoda; class Insecta; order Lepidoptera; family Nolidae; genus Pseudoips; species Pseudoips prasinana. The sequence continues at coordinate 9,103,846 of OX621236.1, forward strand.
GCGTATTTAAAAACTGGCGGGTATTTCTAAAGAAGAATTGGAATGTGGCCCTACAAAATTTATTTAAATAATACATCAATATTACAATTAAAGTTGCAACATTGTATTAACCCACCATAAATTCGTTTAAAACGCTTCATCGATACCAAGAAGTCCATCTGCGATCAACACAAAGAATAAGTGTTGCGAAAATATACAATTTCAACTCACAGCCAGTTTATCTCCGAAACAAAAGTGCGATGTCCTGATAGTTAAATATGTACCCTCAGAAGACGCCATTAGAACAACACAAAAATGCAAGCCATGTCAAAATTATTGTCATCGTTTTAAGCGGCGAAAATCAATCTGATTATGCACGCGAATTTGCAACGTATCGTACCGTGAATAAGGTTCAATATAATTATAACTCAGGTAATGAGCGCATTATGGCAAGAAAATATGAATTTTACAGCAATATTTATTCCTGTCCAATTTGCACGGCGTCTTAACTTTACAAAATTTCAACATAGTGAATGCTCTTTTTTTATTATATTTTCGATTTTCGTTTATTTATATAAAATTGATTAAGTTCTAATGACTTCTGTTCGGTTCATATTTCCCTATGCGGACCATAATAATAAAATGCATTTACATAAAAATACTAATGAAAATACTGAAAAATTAATTCCTATTCAACTCGCTCAAGATACGGAGGATGTACAAGAACAGGTTGATAATATCAAGGTATAAGTTGATGGTCGCCAGGATGTACTCTTCAGGAGAAAGTTGAGTCATCATCATTTGCGTGTCAAAGATAAGGAACAGACTGAACAGGACGGCTCCGGTGAAAGATAACGCGATCTCAAAAGCTGAGCTCTGGATGAATAGTTGGATGAATCCACCGATGATCAACACGCTTAGACCGGCGAACAATCTGAAAAGAAAATAACTAGGTTAGCTAAAGGAGCATGATTTGGGGGTTTTCGTGAAGCGTGCTAAGCGCCATTGCGCCGAACCAGGATACTCTTGAAGTAGACCATAATTGCCTCTTATCCTTTTAATCTTACTGTTTTGATTCTCTTAACACACACATTCTCAGGACGCCCAGTCTTAGATCCATCTGTGTAGTGAGTAAAATGTTTAACTTGTTTGGGATATTTGTAAAATGAATAGCTTGTATACAATGATTCTATAATTTATGAAACTTATAAATGAGCAAGTGAATAGAATATAATGTTTTATTAGTTAAATTAATTTTACATGTCATTTACAATTTGTTTTTACAAGGCATTTCGTAATTTGGCGCATTTTGTCCGGGGAGTGATCTTATGCAACCTACTTTTAAATTCTTTTCACACAAAATAGATATTATATATAAAAAAAGTGTGAGAAGTTGTGGATTTAGTTCAATGAGCATGTGAGAGCTGTGTTCTGGACCTAAATTTGATCGTTGTGAAAATACTTTGGTTTCTCTTCAGCTCTATCAGAACATTCTGCTAATCGTGACTATTTCGTCTAAGCGATAGAGTTTACTTTCATCAGGCTTTTAAAAGTTAAAACTGACGAGCCCCGTGAGATGGGACTTCTATTTCTGTTTAACCGATTCAATGAGGTAGCCTATCAAATATTTCGTGGCGCTTTTGAGGAGCCAAGCGCCAGAGAACGTGATTAAAGCGCCTTCCAACATGAATTGTATCTAGCTGCGTTTTCTTCATTTGCCACGTCTTTTAAGTTTAGTTGCGACTTGATATTGAACGTAAATAATACGCCACACGTAAAAGATTTCCAAGGCGCCTCTCGGGCGCCATTCGCATTGAATCGGTTAATGCAACTTACCCATATCCAACGAAAGAGAAGTCCATCTTGGTATTGAGTGTAAACACAGTCAGCGAGAACACCACAGCGAAGGTGAGGGCCAGCGCTTGCAGCACTATTGCGGTGTCATAGTATGACACTACGACGCCCACGGAGTATGCTTGCACCACCGTCTGTAATATAAAAGTATAATTTGTGATCTAATGTCCTCCTAGCCGAATTTCGGCCACAGTGGCCAGTCTCAACAGAGATTAGCTATCTGCGCGTGATATATTATAGTGCACAAGTGTGTGTGGAAACACAGGAGCACTTTCAATTCCATCACTCTCATGATCCGATGGGACGCCTAGCGACACGACCGGAAAGAGGTCAGGTACAGGACTGATGGCTTTTAAGTGCTCTCCGAGGCACGGGGGTATAATACCGCCAACTCCCAGACTTCAGGCTAATTTAAGAAATTTTTCTTTTTACAGTAAAGTCCCAAAATCGCTTTTGGGCCGACCTGGGATTTGAACCCAGGACCTCGTTCTCTGCGGCTGAACACGCTACCGCTAGACCAACGAAGTAAACGGCTGTCAAATTTGATGATGAAATGATGATTTGTGATCTAGTAATTATGCGACGGTCGATTCCGATATTTGGTACATTAAGATAACTCTATTATACACCAAGCAAAATAAAATACAAGAAACAAGGTTGAATCACAAAATTTGATGTCTTTATGTGATGGCTTCCAGATTCAGTTTTATCATATTTTACCAAGACTTTATGAGAAATCGATTTTGAGTAAAATTTTATATATACTTACAAAAGCTGCCAGTAGGTACAGATTAGCGGGTGAGTCTCGCCTCTTGACAATGAGCGCCAACAGTGTGATCATGCTGAGAACGAAGGCTATCAGCACCATCCAGTCACTGGAATAATTATGATATTGTTATCAATTGTAATTATTATTATATGGATTCCTTTTAGTAGGTTATTAGGTTTGTTCGGGAGGCTGGAAGTGATCAAACTTGCGTGCGAGAGGATTCGTAATGACCCTCGGAAACAACTTGTAAACATGGCTCAGTAGTGTGATGGGTCTATAATTCTTCAATAGGGTCTTGCCGCCCTTTTTGAAGAAGAGCACCACTACACTTCTGTGCCATGCTTGTGGCGTTTGATCATTTAGTATGACGGAGTTAAATAACTTCTGATGGGCCCATAGGATTGGTGTACCACCCGCCTTCAGACGCTCTGCTGTAACTCCATCATCACCAAGCGCCTTGTTGTTCTTAAGTTGTCTGAGAGCCATTCTAATCTCGTACAGGCTGACTTCCGGGATGTCTTCGGTGTAATGACGGGTTAGTCGTGCTCTGGGATCCGAGGCACTTTAGAGCCTTTGTTCCGCTCGATGGTCTCTTTGATACTAATTGTAATCGGAAACACGCGTCAATTTAGACGCGTGTTTCCATCTTTCTTCCATAAATTGCAGGGTTAAGTCAGATATCTTTTTAATTTGGTTTGTACGGCGGGCCTTCAAGACCTTAGATCAAGTCGTATGGACCGCTTCTACGAGCCTGTCTTAGTATGAGTCTACTTCCTCGCGGTCTGCTGGGCATTCGAAACGGTTTTGCAGTGCGAGTTGAGAGTTTCGGGGTTATGGGCGTGGATAGGTAAAGTACCGAGCGTAGACTTTTATCAGTCGGGACCTCTGGAACTTGACATTAAGGTTCAATGAGCCTCTCACCAGTCTGTGATCGCTCCTGGTTTTAACCGCATTGATCATTAAAGTCTATCTCATTTTTGTTTTTACCACCGGGGCTCACCCAGGGGCTAAACGGCTAAGTCGCCGAACATCGATTTCTTAAGTGGCGATCAAATAAATAAAGGTTAAAAATGACTTAATAAATCGTTAAATCGGCTCTCATGAGCACATGTGACGTCATAAATGGCCCGGAATCGATTGTCAACGTTGAAGTCGATTTAACGATTGATTAAGTCATTTAAAACCTTTATTTATTTGAACGCCATTTAAGAAATCGATGTTCGGGACTTAGCCGGTAGAGCGCCAGGTCTATTTGCGGTGGTCCGGCTTCTTGAAGAAGGAATTCATCATAAAGAGTCTCTCCTTCTCCATGAAGACGGCCAACATTTGGCCCCAGGGGTTCCGGTCTCCAGTTCCAAATTGCCCCACTCTCAGCTCATTACCGAATCCTTTGCACAGCTTCGCGTCAAAGTCCATAAATGACCACAGTGAAATAGGTTTTAGAGCTATGTATGGCTCTTGATATATCCTGATACATGACCTCAAGCTCATCGTCGGAGTGCGTCGAAGTCGGCGCGTATACCTGTATGAACTTCAACGAATACCGGTTGGTAATTCTGAGTATAAGGTACGCCACCCTAGTCGACACACTCGATTTTAACACGTTGTGGATGAGGGACTTGTGAATTATGAACCCGACACCACCTTGGGACAGTTGGTCACCCGTCCGGAAATAGAGAAGGTTCCCAGATTTTAGGATTATCGTGTCCTCCCACTCTCTTCGGACTTGAGACAATCCTATGATATCCCAATGTAACCTGCTCAGTGCCTCCTCCAGTTCGATGATCTTCTTGTCGGTCCGCAGTGTGCGAGTGTTATATGTTGCCAGGACCAGAGGTTATCAGTTTTGGTAAAACGGCGTCTGCCGGAGTTTTTAAGCACCCTAGTTTCTTTTTCCTTATTTCCTGTTTCTATTTCGGAATTTGTTGTTTCAGCAATTGTTATAATGTGTTCCATGATTCTTCGACCAGGGTAACCTGGTGAGACTTGGTCAATAGGGCTTTCAATAATAGCTTCATGTTCACAGTAGCCGTTTCACTATCTACACAGGCTATGAAGAAACTAGTGAAAAAAAATTAGTGCTGTATCAACTGTATTAATGGGCAATACTACAGTTAAGTGTTGCCATTAAATAAAAACAAAAAACCGATTCAAAAGTTAATTTTAGACGTTCTGTAGCCATCGAATGTTTACTTAATTAGTTTAATTTTATATAAATATTTTGTGACACTTTTAGGCTCTGAAATAATGATTGTTATGTATGGAATAATGGTTCTGTTGTAAAATATATTGTTATATCGCCTCGAGTATTTAATTAAAAATAGACCGTAACTATTTTTAAGCCTTTGTCACTCGGCATTATCGATGTGGCCGTACGAATATAAAGTAGAGTGAAAAAGAGACAGTACGATCTGTCGTTACAGCAAAATCAGCTCTCGTTCGTCATTATTCGGTAGAATTTGGTCTGGACGCATACATGACGTATTAAAAATGAGAAACGTACAGCGTCCGGTTAGCTATATTGAACTTTATTACGTTAACAAAAAGTAGCTATTGATTTAAAGTTTATTACATTGAACGAAAAAAGACTGCTTCCATTAACTCTGCAGGCAGCAATAGCTTTCATGAATTGGTTTTGAACTTTATTATTAAGTAAAAGAGAAACTTCGGGGTTTGCACGTCAGTCGTCAGTAGATGCATTTGCTCTACGAAAACTGCTCTTACTGTCCACTTTATAAAGACGCTTTCAAATACAAAGTGTTTCGGTGTGGTGTGTGACTTTATCTACCTAATCAATATTCCTAAGTTAAGTTATCGTATAGGCAGTGGTTACCGTAGTGTCAGAGTTGTTCAAGCCGCCCAGTAGGTCTCTGACATGGCGAAACGACTGTTCTAATGACTACAACCGGGACCGACAGCTTGACGTGCCCTCCGAAGTATGGAAACGCTCAGTAATTAAACCACTTTTATGGCCGCCCATCTATGGACTGACCGCGAGCCTAGTTGCTTGCCGATCACTTACGGATCGGTGAGAGCATCTAGCTATGACCGCCTCCAAAAAATCAGAAGGTGTTACCGCCATCTATCGTGTGATTTTGTAACAACCGCAACGATGGAAGATGCGGTTGATATGATGCAACTTTACTTCGGTTTTTTCGTTATTCACGCATGTTGTGTTCTATATTTACGTTATAATAAAAGGTTTACACGTATTCAAATAAATAATTCATTTTCGTCTTGAAGAATCCTGTACCACCACACGTATCTACGTATCAGTAACAGAAGGCTAAAGCCTAATAAAAAAAAACAAGTTTAATATAATAATTACATAATTTATATTTCAACAGTTGTGCTACAATGTGGTCAAAACGTGCCACGTGTTTACATAGACGTTAAAGTGTTAAACACAATACTTCACAACGCTTACAGATACAATATTAAAATTTGCTAATTCAGTGCCAAATATTTGGATACTAAAAATATTCATTTCATCGCTAGACGATATATTAAATGGGGTCAGAACTAGAATAATTAGCGAAATCAGCAAGGAAGTTGTCAATTTCCTTATTGACCCCTAGATTTTAATTCGGTTCGTTTTACCTAGTACCAATAATGCGGGATACCATTCTCGACTATAACTATATAGTTTAGGATCATACTCTGCAATATTAGTTAACTGTAAGGTTTGAAAACGTACATTGAAATAAATAATACCTACTGATAATATATAACTGTCAAAATATGGTTGAACATAACCCTTTAACCCTTTAACTGGTAGTGGCAATCGCTCAACTAGGTCGCTGGAATAGTAGACTTATTCGCTTGCTCACTGAACGACTTCACAAGGGCGGCTTATTTGATTGTATGTTATTAGTTGTTTAGAAATGTACATAATACGCAATTGAATTGTAACTTTTCTATCGCATTAGGTTCCCTGTAATGGTAGAATTAAGTTGAGTCCAATAAATAAATAAATATTTTTAACTCTTGGTTTTTAATAAGAATCAAACTCAATCAGTTTGAAACTTATCTACTACCAGTTAAAGGGTTAAGAGTAAAATAGGACAGTTCTATCGTTTCGATGGTAAAAGGCAGAAACAACTTTAAAAAGCTTCTGCACTGAAGACTTGAGCCTAAACTGCTTTACAATCACAATCTATCACAATAAATGCATTTCATCACGTGATCTAAACTACAGTTATCTGCGATTTCATTGGTTGTAAGCGCTAGAGACACGTGTACTTTGTCGTGCTTTCTAAATGGCTTCTTAAGATATGGGCCAACATACAGCCGTAGGCGCAATTAAACCAAATGTTGACAGGTCTATATATTCAGGGGCGCCTTTTAAATAGTATATATAGCGCCAAAGAAACCTCGCTGTCTACGAATTGGAAACTGCGTATTTCAAAACTGGCGGGTATTTCTAAAGAAGAATTGGAATGTGGCCCTACAAAATTTATTTAAATAATACATCCAATATTGAAATTAAAGTTGCAACATTGTATTTACCCACCATAAATTCGTTTAAAACGCTTCATCGATACCAAGAAGTCCATCTGCGATCAACACAAAAAATTAAGTGTTGCGAAAATATACAATTTCAACTCACAGCCAGTTTATCTTCGAAACAAAGTGCAATGTCCTGATAGTTAAATATGTACCCTCAGAAGACGCCATTAGAACCACACAAAAATGCAAGCCATGTCTAAATTATTGTCATCATTTTAAGCGGCGAAAATCAAACTGATTATGCACGCGAATTTGCAACGTATCGTACCGTGAATAAGGTTCAATATAATTATAACTCAGGTAATGAGCGCATTATGGCAAGAAAATATGAATTTTACAGCGATATTTATTTCTGTCCACTTCGTACGGCGTCATAACTTTATACATTTTGGCTGAATGCTCTTTTTTTATTATATTTTCGATTTTCGTTTATTTATATTAAATTGATTAAGTTCTAATGACTTCTGTTCGGTTCATATTTCCCTATCCGGACCATAATAATAAAATGCATTTACATAAAAATACTAATGAAAATACTGAAAAATTAATTCCTATTCAACTCGCTCAAGATACGGAGGATGTACAAGAACAGGTTGATAATATCAAGGTATAAGTTGATGGTGGCCAGGATGTACTCTTCAGGGGAAAGTTGAGTCATCATCATTTGCGTGTCAAAGATAAGGAACAGACTGAACAGGACGGCTCCGGTGAAAGATAAGGCGATCTCAAAAGCTGAGCTCTGGATGAATAGTTGGATGAATCCACCGATGATCAACACGCTTAGACCGGCGAACAATCTGAAAAGAAAATAACTAGCTTAGCTAAAGGAGCACGACTTGGCTGTCTTTGTGAAGCGTGCTAAGTGCCATTCCAACAAACCAGGATACTCTTGAAGTAGACCATTATTGTCTCATCCTTTTAAGCTTACCTTTTCGAATCTATTAACAGACACATTCTGAAGACGCATTGTCTTACATACATCTGTGTAGTGACTAAAATGTTTTCGGAATATTTCGACCTATCCGTAGAACAAAGTTACTTCTCCATAATCGTTACTTTAGAGGAGAGCCATTTGAAATTTGTCTAGTACAAAATCAGCTTTTAATATTTTACATGTTTTTTTCTAGCAATTCGATTATGCATAAGTAACTTTATTCTATGTATATGTCTATATGCTTAATTAATGGCCTTATACAATGATTCTATAACTTGTTAATGAGCAAGTGAGCACTCAGTTCTGGGCCTTAATCTGATTGTTGCGAAAATGCTTTGGTTGCTCTTCTACTCGAAAATTCTACAAGTCGTGACTATTTCGTCTAAATCGATAGAGTATTCTTTCATCAGGCTTTTAAAAGTGAAAACAGACAGGTCTTCTATCTCTTTCTGTTCAATGCAACTTACCCATATCCAACGAAAGAGAAGTCCATCTTGGTATTGAGTGTAAACACAGTCAGCGAGAACACCACAGCGAAGGTGAGGGCCAGCGCTTGCAGCACTATTGCGGTGTCATAGTATGACACTACGACGCCCACGGAATATGCTTGCACCACCGTCTGTAATATAAAAGTATAATTTGTGATCTAATGTCCTCCTAACCGAATTTCGGCCACGGCGGTCAGTCTCAACAGAGATTAGCCATCTGCGCGGGACATATTATAGTGCACAAGTGTGTGCGCTTTCTATTCCATCACTGTCATGATCCGATGGGACGCCTAGCGATACGACCGGAAAGAGGTCATTTAGAGTACCGACGGCTTTTACGCGCTCGCCGAGACACGGGGTATATTACCGCCAACTCCCAGACTTCAGGCTGATTGAAAAGTCCTAAAATCGCTTTTGGCCCGACCTGGGATTCAGGACCTCGTACTCTGCGGCTGAAAACGCTACCGCTAGACCAACGAAGTAAACGGCTGTCAAATTTGATGATGAAATGATGATTTGTGATCTAGTAATTATTAGACGGTCGATTCCGAGTTTTGGGACAATAAGGGCCAGCGCAGACAGAGAGGAGCGCAGCGGAGAGGATTTTACCAAGGCACTAGAAAATCAACTTTAATATTATGTAAATAAAGTGCATATATTGAACATGACATAAATTGATCGCGTGGTGTCGGGCATACAATGTTCAAGCACATATGCACTTTATTTACATAATATTAAAGTTGATTTTCTAGTGCCTTGATAAAATCCTCTCCGCTGCGCTCCTCTCTGTCTGCGCTGGCCCTAAGATAACTCTATTATACACCAAGTAAAATAAAATACAAGAAACAAGTTTGCATCACAAAATTTAACAATTGGCGGCCTTATTATCACTATATGTGATGTATTCCAGATTCAGTTTTATCATGTTTTACCAAGACTTTATGTGAAATTGATTTTGAGTATAATTTTATATATACTTACAAAAGCTGCCAGTAGGTACAGATTAGCGGGTGAGTCTCGCCTCTTGACAATGAGCGCCAACAGCGTGATCATGCTGAGAACGAAGGCAATCAGCACCATCCAGTCACTGGAATAATTATGATTTTGAAATTAAATGTAATTACTTGATTAATGGTGAGTTCTGCTCAATATTCACACCCAAACAGTTTTCTGTAAGTAACCGTCTGATGTTCTGTGATTGGGCAACTCCAGGAATTTATAAAAGTCGCAATCAATTATATAAATTGTATGAAGAAAGATCCTATAATCAAAATACGACTTTTCTAGAACATGTAAAACAATATGCCAAAACCTTTCGAAGAGCCTGTTCCATTGCTAAATCGTTGTACTTAAAAAATATTATAAAACATTCGACAAATATTATTAAAACTACCTGGAAGATTATTAATACTGAAACGGGTAGGAAAAAAATACGTAGTCGTGATTTTAATTTAAGAATAAATAATGTTGACATTAAAAGCGATTTAGAAGTTGCGACTGAGTTTGAAAAATATTTTTCTAATGTTCCAATCGATGTTACCAAATCTCTCGCGTCTTCTTCTGTATCTGCTGAGCTAATACTCCAGCAAAGCGTAGAGAAGTGTGACACAGATTTTGAATTCTCGGTGGTTAACCCTAAAGATATTTTGAATGCTTTCAAAAGTATTAATATGAAAAACACTAGGGATCTGTGGGGTTTATCTGTTAAGACTATTTCATCAATTATAACTATAATCGCCCCACATCTAGCTGCTGTGTTCAATTGCTGTGTCGCATCTGGCGTATTTCCTGACTTGATGAAGTATAGTAAAATTATTCCATTGTTTAAAGCTGGTGATACTTCAGATCCTTCAAATTTCCGACCTATTTCCGTATTGCCCACTCTAAGTAAAATATTTGAAAAGCTAATGCTTAGCCAGTTGCTCAGTCACTTTAATATACATAATTTACTTCATCGGAAACAATTTGGATTCACGAAGGGTTGTTCAACTATAGATGCAGGAGTCAATCTGTTAAAAAGTATATTCGCGGCTTGGGAGGACTCGCAGGATGCATTAGGTATTTTTTGCGATTTGTCCAAAGCATTTGATTGTGTTCATCATGACACTCTTGTCAGGAAACTACACCACTACGGTTTCAGGAACAAGGCTCTCGAACTTTTGACTTCTTACTTGGGCAATAGAATTCAGAAGGTCGATATAAATGGTAAAAAATCTGCGGGATCCCCAGTGGTAATGGGCGTTCCACAGGGATCGATTCTCGGCCCATTCTTATTTTTAATCTATATTAATGACTTACCCTACTATGTAAGGGATAAACATGAGATTGTTTTGTTTGCGGATGATACTTCATTGACGTTTAAAATAAATCGACAATTACGCAATTTTGACGAAGTAAATGACGCAATCTCTAAAGTTGTTCATTGGTTTAATGCTAATAATCTTTTGCTAAATGACAAGAAAACTAAAGTCATCAAATTCTCTACACCTAATGTGAAACAGGTGGCTACCAATGTACAGCTTAATGGGGCTGGATTGACCCCTGTTGAGTCAACTGTGTTCTTGGGTATCACAATTGATTCAAAACTACAATGGGGCCCACAAATAGAAAAACTATCAGGCAAATTAAGTTCTGCTGCATATGCTGTTAAAACTATAAGACGGCTTACTGATGTGGATACGGCTAGAATGGTTTATTTCAGTTATTTTCATAGTATAATGTCCTATGGAATTCTTCTCTGGGGTAGCGCTGCGGACATTAACACCATATTTGTATTGCAAAAAAGAGCTGTAAGAGCGATATATAAACTTGGTCCGCGAGAATCTTTGAGAGAGAAGTTTAAAGAGATTAACATTCTGACTGTGGCATGTCAGTATATATATATGACAATCTAATTTATATGCATAAATATAAAGACTCCTTCTGTAAAAGGAGTGATACTCATAATATAAATACTAGATATAAGCATAACTTTGTGTTACATACCACCCGTCTCCACAAAGTAAGTAACTCTTTTATGGGGCAATGTATAAGATTCTATAACAAACTTCCCAATGATATCTGAGAAATGTCTATGAATAAGTTTAAAAGAATTATAAAAGCTAAATTGTGTACTGTGTGTGTGGCTTTCTACAAAACTTCTGATTATTTAAGTGACAAAACAGCTTGGGATTGAGTCGCTCTAAATTAACACATTTATATACAATGAAATTTTATGTAAGAAATAAATATTTTAAAAAAGGATTCCTACTGAGTTTTCTGGCAGTGTTTCTCAGTAGCTGCCACGTCATGCACTGCACGGTAGGGTAAAAAAAATTGACGATTCCACACAAATGTAATGTTTTAACGGAATAAATGACTTTTTCATTTTCATTTTCAATTCTTATTATATGGATTCCTTTTAGTAGCATCATGGCAAGTGAACCCCATAAGCCATTAAATAATGATAAACTAAGAACTTAATATATGACTTTTTGATACCCTATTGTCGCAGCATAAGTGACTCCAGTACAGAAGTTATTTACTACTAGCTGTGCCCCGCGGTTTTACCCGCGTTAACTTTTATAAATTATCATAGCTCCTCCCCCGTAGGTGATAGCGCGATAATATGTAGCCTATATTATTATGTTGAACTGACCTCTTAGTAATATTCATGCAAAATTTCAAGTAAATCCATGTAGAATTTTTTGAGTTTAGCCCGGACATACATGCAGACAAACAGGCCAAAATTCTAAAAACTATATTTTTGGCTTCGATATCGATGTTAGACGACGCCCCAATTATCGTTTTAAAAAAATATTCAATGTACAGTTTTGACTTTCCTACGATTTTATTATATGTATATTACAGCTATACAAACGAGCATCTAAGAATTATATTTATATCTCTGATCGAAATCTTACTAAATGATTTTGTTGACGAGTATTCTGAAAATTGTTTAGATAGAAACAATCAGGAAATCATTATCGGTATAATGAGTTTGGTGCAGTGGTTAAAGTAGTACCCTCGGCCGAGGTAGCGCCCTTTGTGTCTTGTTGAGATCTAGCTGTGTGACGCATTTATGTGCGTTGTAAATTTCATGTGAAGTCCCGAGGTTCGCCAGTTAAATAATCAGTTAAATAATCAGTGTATAAAGGCCACCGTGGCTCACGTACAATGGTCCACATCGGGACTAAGTGCGGAAACCATACCCACTAGCACATTGGTGGGTCAAGATGATGATGATAATCAGTGTATGCCCTCGCTATATTATTTGATCAAGGATAGGTGAAGACTTAAAAAAAAGTAATACGGAGAACTGATATTAAATTAACTCAGAGCTATGATTATCATACCCCTTGGTCGTTATAAATCTTCACGATTACTATAATTTTTATCTTCCTAAATTCAACTCTTTTATCATGTGCCCAACTGAATTGAAACCTGACGTGATAATGCCACTTAAACCTGCATAAGATTTTAAAAGACCAAATAATAACTAACTAATAATAGCTGATTATTTCCATCTTATAACTAACTAATCTGTAAATTTCCATTGAATAATATATGATTATGTCAAAATCTCTGGGTCTAATCTTGTCCGTACTTTAAATTTATTAATGTCAGAATATAATGTAATAAAATATTTTATTAGTACATCATAGTGTAATAGAAGACTATCATTTATATAGTTTAAAGTCATGTTGGGCCAATAATAAAAAAAAACATTTTCCTTTCTTCTATCTGTATCTGCCTTACAAACAAATAATTATCATTTAAAAACTATATTATTATGGCAACTGACAATAAATACTATTATAGTTTACTTAATGTAAATTAAATATAAGAATTGACAAACATCACAAATGCATACTATCAGCAAAGGGACTTTTAAGTTCCTTTACCTACTACCAAAAACTTCATGATTGTTAAAAAGTTTGTGCCCTAGTTTGATTCACTTTTGAATTGTATTAAGGCTGCAGAATATGAGTGTGAGTGGTGAGTAACCTCATCCAAGGCAATAACACGCAAACAATACAACAAAACATTCATTTACCTCTTTCATTACGCTGATGTCATTACTGTCATTGGCATAAACAATGCAAATGATCAGAATAGAATAGGTATATTCTCCTTAACTATTTAATCTTTCATTTAAATAAATATCTACACTTCATCATCAGAACATAAAGCTACACAAAATTTTAGTCCACTAAAATATATTGAAATTATATTACAAAATGTTCTGCTGTTTTTCAGTAAAATTTTAATTACAGGCAGTATATGATGTAAGGCTCATGGGGAAACAATTATTTCAGAGATTAGATGATGTAATTTGTATTTTTTGTGAAATTCTACAAATGTAATGTACTAATTAAAATAAATGTTTGTATGATTTTATTGATCCAAAAAAGGTTTTGGCTCAAAAATATGCAACATAACACATGCTATTTCCATACATTTATAAGCTCGTGCTGGCATACAATAAAGTACATTACCAAACTCTTTGCTGTACAACAAAAATTAGAAACAAATTACTAAACATAAATAATGCAATGGGGCACAAAAAATACTATAACCACCCAATATCAATATTTATTCCTAAAATAATGTGTGTTACGATCCATAGTAGTAATAACAGATTCCTTACTTTGCATGAATAAAGGTCTTCACAGGCTCAACTATATGGAATGTGCCAGCTATCGTGACTGTAGCCAGTAGTTGAATTGACAGTAGTCCGTAAACCTTGCGAACAAAGCCGAGACGGATCTCCTTGTCAGCATTGATGACATTGTTGCGGTATGAGAAGTCTTCCTGGAATAATGAAAGTAATTAGTGATCTTTGAACACACTTGAAAAGCATCTCAACTCTATTTGGGGGGATATAGATAAATATCATTTATTTTAACCATCTGCCCAATAATAAAAAAATGCAGAAATGAAAGGACAAAATTCATGCTATCATTATGGAGAAATAATATTTCAGCTTTTAATTACAGGGATAATCATATAATATATAATAATACAATGGGATGACTAGTGATAAACTGCAAAGATTTTGGTATTTTCTTTTCATACTAGTGGCTGACACTGAGTAATTTTTGAGGAATGACCCAGGATTTGAACCTAAGAACTCATTCTCAGTTATAATAGTATTAAAAATACATTATATCATTAAACATTTACATTTATTTACAAAATATATTATACATTTGTATGAGTAAATTTTGTTGCTTTGTAATACAAGGCACATACATATAGACACATACAGTTTAGATGTGATTATGTTGCTTGCTTCTTGCCTATGGAACATAGTAAAAAATAAGTAGTTTTAAATTAGCAAGTAATTCATAATTTGAAATTATGTTTACTAATTAAATATTAATCAGAATATTAATTCAACTAGTAAGAATTTAAATTCCCTCCAATATGTCATTGTTCTAACTTAAATGATAAATAATTGCCTTTTATGGTTTGTCAATTTACTTGTTTTTACATCAATTAGCATGTCAGTATGTTCAGGGAAATATGATATGTTGATAATTGTTATCTGATAAGAACTCTGTTTCCCAACTACTGATTCGTGCTGTTTTACTACAGCCTGAATTAAGAAAATTGTAGTTTATCTTATCACTACATATAGCTTAACATTGCAAATAAATCAACTTCAAATAACTATTTCTGCTGTAATCATGTGTTTCGGTCGCATTATGTACTAATTGTATAACAAGTAATTTGCTCAATAGAATAATTAGTAACTATATGAATACCCTACAGAAACATTTGTCTCTGATCACGTTTGGAACAACCTTGAAGGCTTGACTCTGAGTAAAATTTGCTGTTTGTGTACTACATGTTAAAATCAAAAGCACTTTCACCTCGATAGATTCCTTTCCGCCTAATTCACAATCCTCTTGAGCGTACATTAGCGGTATGGAAGCCATATTTAACACTTTATAACGTGAATTATGTATTTAGAAGGCTATATCAACTGTTTAACACAAATTATTATGAATTTTCCTTTAATTTACGTGTCGAAATGACGTTTCTCTTGACGTCACTGAAGAAACAGATATGACAACAATTAGTGACAATGACATATTAGAAGGGTTGCCAGACTAATCGTCATCTATGCTACACGGAACCCCCTAAACCTTCGACCATTTAGACAGGACACGTTATCGTTTAAAATTTGCGAACATTATTTTCTGCCAATTTTTGCGGGGGGCCAAGGTAAACACGCATGGCACACGCGCAAAGTAAAATCTTATTCATATAAACGCAAACCATAACAATTTCGCACACTAAACTAAAATTTGCGCACAAGTATAAAATAGAGCACGTATTGTTTAAATTCACACTAAAATAATCTCTAGTGATGGGCATTCGCTAAGAATAGATAAATGACAATGATTTGCTGTGCGGTGACGGCATAGAATATCATCACCCCATCAATCCCATGAGGGGCGTAAAAATCGACCGATTCTCTGGTAGGTGTTACCTATATATATATATACCTATACTTTTTCTATGAACTATGACCATCAAACTGCGAACGCTGCCGTCCAAATGCAAACCCGTCTGCCAAGCGTGGCTAGCAGTGGACGTACTTGGCTGACATGATGATGATGATGATGAGATAAATGAGTATCTTAGCTTTCACGAGAGGTTTTGTCCTTAATGTAAAACATTGAATTAGATAGTAATATTATTTTATGTATTACTTATTTCATATCTAATTTATCTAGATCGAGAATATATCACCTGAACAGACAGTAAAATAATAAAAGAACTGAATATAGTTGATAAAATTTTAATTTTTAGAAATTTAAATTAAGTCTGTACTGATAAAGTTATATTTCCAACGGCAGATACTAAGGCATTTGGCGACAAAAATAAAATGAAAAAGGTTTTTATTCACCTGGACCTAAAAATCGCTTGTTGTGAAGAGTGACTACAAATATGTTCTGACTATTTGTCAGAACATATTTGTAGTCATATAGTTAACTATACATAATTATTTCTAGGTACATATAAATGTAATGTTTTTATAAGTTTAGTGGATAGACAACCACATAGATTCGACATGCAAGCTTAAATAGTAGGTTCTTTCTCTATCGGAGTGGAAACTGGATTGCAGGCCTTCATGTTGAATCGCTCCAAAATCTTCTTAGTGTAGGACTCTTGTCCAATGAAGCCAGAATCATCTTTGAATCACTTAATTTCCAGTCCTAAATAAAACGAAGCTGGTTGACTTGTTATTTCAAGACTACTTTGTAGGTCATGCATAAGACTCTTTGCTGTAGCTGCATCCGAAGCAGCTGCAACCAGTCCATTGTCGACATATATAATAGTGCTATGAGCACCTTTTTATGTCCCTTATTCTGTTGTTCACAAGAGTTTGAATACTTTCCGGCGTAAAATGTTGTGAGCAAATCACATTGGCTCCTGTTGTGTCCCAGTTTGAATTATGACACAAAATTTTGTCCATAGTTCATTCAGCTGGATACTTCGGAAATCTGTTAAAATTTAATAAGTTAGTCGTTGAATAACTTCGAAAATAAGATAAATTTAGGAATAAAAATATATAAAAATGTTTGAACGAACCTTCTAAAACAACTTATCATTAGTTCTAAAATAAGAATACAATATGTACCTACTAAATACTAACACAGCATTTCATTCAACCAAAAATTTCAGGCAGTTTGTCCCCGCACTACGCCTTCCAACAAGACAATGGCGTCGTAGAATTTTCGCTAATCTGTCGCAATTGGTAGTTCATTTGAATCAAAATTATGAAACATTACAAACACAATTGAAAAAAATAACACTACTTGTGATAGGAAATACCGTGTTCACGTAAATCTGATGTCGCTGATCGCCTTTTACACGAAAATAACCGCACCATTCAGCATTTTTATGGAGCACTACTTCGCGACACAAAACGACACCAAATGGTCGAGTTTCGAATGAAACAATTTTATATAACTCGTATGGCCGAGGGGCACGTATGGCCGGCAGAGCGGTTCGCCTTGCTTAACGTCTCTTGTCTAAATGCTCGAAACCCTAAACACACATCTAAATTAAAACACGCAGATGCGTACAAAAATGTGACTAAGTTTATTTTGAAACATTACAAAAAGAACACCTAAAGAAGTACCTGCTTTATGCGGTAATATTTTAGGTTTCTACGCTAGTTATAATAATTTTAAATACCTATACTTAGTGGTAATAATGACCAACCCAAATAGTTTACAATCACGAGGGAATCCTTAAGCATTGATGCGGGTATGTACAAACAAAAGGTATATTCATTCTTTTTCCTTTATGTTTCCAAATTATCTTACAAATATACAATTTATAGTAATACATTATTCTAAAAACACAGCAGAGCACGTCTACAAACGTAATCGCGTAAAAAATTAACCAGCATTATTTTTAATTGTATCATCATATCAGCCGAAAGACCTCAACTGCTGGACAAAGGCCTCCCCCAAAGATCTCCACAATTGCCGGTCCTGCGCTATTCGCATCCAGCAGTTTCCAGCGACCCGCACAAGATCATCGGTCCTCTTCTAGGTGGCCTGCCCACTCTACGTCTTCCGGTTCGTGGTCACTCGAGAACCTTTCTACCCCAACGGCCGTCGGTTCTACGAGCTACGAGCGAGATACGAGTACTACGAGATACGAGTCTCATTGATAAATACATACTTATATAGATAACTAGCTGTATCCCGCGGTTTTACCCACGTTAAATTTTATAAATTATCACAGCTCCTCCCGAAGGTGATAGCGTGATATTATGTAGCCTATATGTTGACCCGACCTCTTAGTAATATTCATGCAATATTTGAAGTAAATCCATGCATTACTTTTTGAGTTTAGCCCGGACATACATACAGACAAACAGACACACAGACAAAAATTCTAAAAACTATATTTTCGGCTTCGATATCGATTGTAGATTTTACTATATGTATTGATTACACCCAGACACAGGACAAACAGATATGTTCATGCACACTTGTATTGAATATGCCGTAATAAACTACTGCACTGAGAAAGATTATTTGCACGTAATTGTATGAAAGCTAGCAACCAAGCAAGATGCACTAAAATCTAAAATAAAATTGA
The DNA here is from genome assembly GCA_951640165.1 of Pseudoips prasinana. Classification (NCBI taxonomy): domain Eukaryota; kingdom Metazoa; phylum Arthropoda; class Insecta; order Lepidoptera; family Nolidae; genus Pseudoips; species Pseudoips prasinana. The sequence continues at coordinate 9,122,492 of OX621236.1, forward strand.
GTTGAGTGGGTACGCCAGCGGAGGAAATTAACTTCTAGAAACCTATTTAGCTGAAGTGGGACCAATGGAATCTAAACGAAGTTTCATGATATCGAGTTTAATAATTTCGTTGGAAATGTTTGCAGTTTAATTTAAACCTCGATGGAAAAGAGGGTTAGATATTATTTGTTTCACTTATAGGTACTTACTTTTCTGAATGCATTATACATCCTTACAAATATTATAAATGCGAAAATAACTCTCTCTGTCGCGCTTTCACGCCAAAACTGCTGAACCCATTTAAATGAAATTTAGTACACAGATAGTCTAGATTCTGAAAAAGGACATAGGCCACATTTTAATGCGAAAAATAGGTTGTATGGGGTTGAAAGAGGGATGAAAAGTTGTATGGAAGTATCATCATTTTTAGAGCTAGAATCTTGACACTTATTTTATAAGCTATTGATTCAATATGAATAAATATGACATTTAAAGTTCGTAAAAGTTTTACCCTCAAGGGTGTTAAATAAAGGAATGGAGAATGAAAGTTTGTATGTAAGGTTCATGTTTTACTTAAGTTATGTTTTAGACACGACACAAAATATTAGAGATATTTGTAATGTTATAACATTACAAAATGTGCGGACGAAAATTGTCTAGAAGGGCATATTTTAAATCAATCATTCAACATCATCATCATCATATCAGCCGTAAGAAAGCCTTGGGCCAAGATGATTCTTATTTATTTTTACTATGGCATATCCCCAAGATTCTTGGGGATATGCCATAATCACCACGCTGGGCAGACGGGTTGGCGATTGCAGTCCTCTGGTAGATATTCCTTCGGGTCGAGTTTTACGCCCCACACGGGATGAGATTGGGTGATGATATTCGCCGTCGTCATCCCACAGCAAATAATAATTTATGTTTTATAAAGTTATAATACATAAATTATTCTGTTATTTCTTTACATGATGCTCCCTTCCAAGTTCAGTACATAAATTTTTCTGCATAGTTACTATTGTTTTAATAAAATTCACTCAGATAACGGCATTACGGCGTAAAGACATTTCTATTACATGAACCATATATACCTATACCTATATGCGACCCTCATTTCAGTTAGCATTAACCCTGAACCTACTCCAGCTGCTAAATATAGGTTAGTAAGACCGACGAAACGGGCAAGTATATCGATTCAGTTGGTCGGACATTATTTTTACTGGCTGTAAAAGTTTAGTGTCATCGGCAGCCAGAGAAAGGTCGGCCGGTAATTACCGGTTTTATAGTAACTGCCTTCTAGTGCATTAGATACGCTGAGGGTTGTCAGTACTAGATATTCTGATTATTTATCACCGTAGCCTAGTTGGTAGTGCTCCTGTCTACGAAGCTGGTGGTCCTGGGTTCAAATCCCGGTAAGTGCAAATATTTGTGTGATGAGCACGAATATTTGTTTCTGAGTCATGGATGTTTTCTATGTATTTAAGTATTTATCTATCTATATAAGAATGTATATCGTCGCCTGGTACCCATTAAGAAAAATTTAGTACTCAGGAGCTACGCTATATGACAATACTATGCACCGTAAACGATCATATATTTATTCTCATCATAATAGCTGAAAGACATCCACTGCTGGACGAAGCCCTCTCCCATACATCTCCACATTTGTCGGTCCCGCTTCCAGCGAACTTAATAAGATCATCGGTAGTTACATCTTGTCATTGCCCACGGTTCGTGCTCGCCACTCGAGTATCGGTTGTGTGTCTCAGTGACCGTTGATACTACGCGCGACGTATGTGCCCTGTCCACTGCTACTTCAGCTTGGCATTTTTTCGAACTTTGTCGGCTTGCTTTGGTTCGCTTGCGGCTTTTGGCATTTCTCATTCGATCTCGCAAGGAAACTCCAATAGCCCTCTTCATTGCTCTTTGGGTTTTTGGGGACCTTGGATCCTTATGAGACTTTCGACTTCAGACGCAGGTATATAGGACGCGAAGATGTTATGTAGTCCTCCTTCTCAATGTAAAACCTACTTAGTTGAATTTTCTGTCCTAAGTTAATATAGTTCTCTACAACTTTGAATGCAGAGCCCTTGTTCGAGCATCTTCGTTGGCCGAACGGCTTACTGCGGACGGGCGTCGATGGAAGGGAGGGGTCGGGATTAAACCCCACTACTACTCAATATCGAGAAGTCAGACGCTCGCGCACCTACCACTGATTTTGTACCCAATAAATTAATATATTCCAGTCCTCTCTGCTATATTTTATTTTAGAGACAAAATCATACCCACAGTTGGTTGAGGTCTCAATAGGCCTACACGTGAGTGGGTGTAGCCTGGTCCATCGGCATGATGTTCATCTTGTCCATATACATTTTCAGACCCACTTGTTGAGACACTCTGCTGAGGTCGTCGAGGATTTACTATATCTATAGTTAATTACAAAACCGTACCAATTTCCCCTTCGCCTAAAATAATTTCTTGAACCATACATTAAGTGTGAACGAAACGATATCGTGATTCAACCGACTTGATCGACGCCCTCTAGTTATAAATTGACTAACTAAATGTCCAATTATTTGAATATGTTTTATACGTTCTTTAATTCCCGCTGAAATTTCATTTATTTATTTAAACCCCATTTGAAGGTATATACGTTACTCTAACATCTTCTATGTTGGTAACCCTATTTCAGCGGCTTAAGAGGTCAAGGGAGCCCTAAGTGCATTTACAAGGATTACTTCTTTGTTGTATCTGGCGGGCTCATTAGCCGATGACTATTACCGTTACGTTATTATGAACATGTGGTGGTAGTAACATAATAAATATAATACTGATACGAGTGATAAGAGATAGCCTAGTTGTTAGTAGGTGTTGGACTGTGGTACAAATTTTCTCTTCGACTAAAAGATTTCTTAAAGCATACATAAAGTGTGAACGAAATCATATCGTGATTCAGCCGATTTGACCAACGCCATCTAGTTATAAATTGACTAACTAAATGTCCAATTATTTGAATATGTTTTATAAGTTCATTAATTCCCGCTGAAATTTCATTTATTTATTTAAACCTCATTTGAAGGTATATACGTTACTCTAACATCTTCTATGTTGGTAACCCTATTTCAGCGGCTTAAGAGGTCAAGGGAGCCCTAAGTGCATTTACAAGGATTACTTCTTTGTTGTATCTGGCGGGCTCATTAGCCGATGACTATTACCGTTACGTTATTATGAACATGTGGTGGTAGTAACATAATAAATATAATACTGATGCGAGTGATAAGAGATAGCCTAGTTGTTAGTAGGTGTTGGACTGTGGTACAAATTTTCTCTTCGACTAAAAGATTTCTTAAAGCATACATAAAGTGTGAACGAAACCATATCGTGATTCAGCCGATTTGACCAACGCCATCTAGTTATAAATTGACTAACTAAATTTCCAATAATTTGAATAAAACGGAATATGTTATATACGTTCTTTAATTCCCGCTGAAATGAGGATTTACTGCTCCATTTCATTTATTTATTTAAACGTCATTTGGGGGTATATACATACGTCACTATGACATCTTCTAAGTTGGTTACCCTATTTCACCGTAGCCTAGTTGGTAGTGCTCCTGCCTACAAAGCTGGTGGTCCTGGGTTCGAATCCCGGTAAGTGCAAATATTTGTGTGATGAGCACGAATATTTGTTTCTGAGTCATGGATGTTTTCTATGTATATATGTATTTATCTATCTATATAAGTATGTATATCGTCGCCTGGTACCCATAGTACAAGCTTTGCTTAGTTTGGGGCTAGGATGATCTGTGTGACATTGTCCCCAGATATTATTATTATTATTTCAGCGGCTTAAGAGGTCAAGGGAGCCCTAAGTGCATTTACAAGGATTACGTCTTTGTTGTATCTGCCGAGCTCATTAGCCGATGACCATTACCGTTACGTTATTATGAATATGTGGCGGTAGTAACATAATAAATATAATACTGATGCGAGTGATAAGAGATAGCCTAGTTGTTAGTAGGTGTTGGACTGTAGTACCGATTCTCTCTTCAACTAAAATAATTTCTTATAGCATACATAATTTGTGAACGAAACCATATCGTCATTCAGCCGATTTGATCAACGCCATCTACTTAGTAATTGACTACCTAAATTTCCAATATTTTGAATAAAATGGAATATGTTTTATACGTTCTTTTAATAACATAAAGGATACGAGAGATAAGAGATAGCCTAGTTGTTAGGTTAGGCAAGTTTTGCTTTCAAGTTCAAAAACCAAAAAATGAATGGCAATATTTCGTTGTCAATATGTCATACTTATTTTGATTGGCCTATTGGTCTAGTGGTTAGTGAGCCTGACCACTAAGCCAGAAGTCGTGGGTTCGATTCCCACCCACGACAAATCTTTGGGTGATGAGCACGATTATTTATTCTGTGTCTGTGTGTAATTTATATATATATATTTAGAAATATATATGTATGTTTCTTAGTTGTTTGGTTGCCATAGAACAGACTCTGAATAGTTTGGGATCAAATGGCAGTGTTTCAGGTGTGTCCCAAAGTGTTTTCCTATTTATTTTCTTATATGAACTCTAATAATAATAATAATATCCTGGGACAGTATTTACACACGGCCATTTGATCCCAAACTAAGCAGACCTTGTACTATGGAAACCAGATAACTGATATACTACATGTACTACATATACTACTTTTCTTTTTTTGTAAATACATACTTATAATAATTACACCCAGACTCAGGACAAACAAACATCTGACCTGGGTGGGAATCGAATCAACGACCTCCGGCGTGAAAAGCAAGCATTTGCCCACCACGCCAACATTGAATTTGACAATTTTAGTAGCGGTTTTTTGCATACGTAAGCAAGGAGTGTTCCTCTAATACCAGCCATTTTACAGGACCATGTTCAGTGCCCAATCACACTTAATGAAGCTTCGCGACTACCTCACAGCCATCCTTTAAGCCAGTACTAATATATACCACTCATAGTTCTACTACATGCTGCAGTCATAAACTTCTTAAGGGAAGGTTGCAATTAACGTTTATGACCTTAAGTAAAGCAGAGTAGATATTTTTAAGTTAATGCCGGCACTATCTAAATCAATCCCTGTATCTCTGGGACTTCACAAATATTGCATTTAAAGCACACTTACTTACTAGAAAACTTCTGATTATTTAAGTGCCAAAACGGCTTGGGATTGGGTCGCTCTAAATTTACAATGTAATTAATAAATAAAATAAATATTAAAAAAAGAATAAGTTACTGAGTTTTGAGTTGAGAGTTTGAGGCAGTGTTCTCAGTTGCTGCCACGTCATGCACTGCAAGGTAGGGTAAAAAAATGGACGATTCCATACAAATGGAATATTTTTACGAAATAAATGATCTGTATGAATCTCTGTGTGAATGGTACAACCGGAAGGGGAAGACCTCGTAGAACATTCTCTGATCAAATCGGAGACGTACTTAAGAAAGGTCAGGTCAAAAGTACCCTAAACCGGCGAGCATGTATGAAGAATATTATGTCAGTAAACGAAGCGAAAGAGGTATGCAAGGATCGTGACAAATGGAAGTCCGTTGTCTCTGCCTACCCCTCTGGCAAACATGCATGAGTCTATGTATGTTTGTATGTATGAATTTGAACACAGACTCAGAACTATAAAAAGGTCACACAAATAAAGTGCGGGCATCTAATCCGAAATACGATGTAGTAGCGAGGTAACTACTTTAACCACTGCGCCACAAGTGTAGTCAAGTATGAGGAACGACTTTTGATATTTACATAGGGCGTGGCCTTGCAGGTGAAATTATCTGCAGTACATATTTACATTCACTGCATTCGCGGTATAGTAATATTGGAAGGTTGAAGGAATACCCCTGTTTACAAAAGTTACGGGGACGGAGGAGTATGAAATTTGGAACATTTAAGGTTTATATAATAATAGTAATATTTAGGTACAATGTCACACAGATCATCCTAGCCCCAAACTAAGCAAAGCTTGTACTATGGGTACCAGGCGACGATATACATACTTATATAGATAAATAAATACTTATATACATAGATAACATCCATGACTGAGAAACAAATATTCGTGCTTACACACAAATATTTGAACTTACCGGGATTCGAACCCAGGACCACCACCTTATATGGAGAAGGAGTGCAGATTTCTAATATTTGTATGTAATAGGCATTAAAAGTAAATTATTTTAATAAAAAACTACCATGCTTAGGACACATTGAAAGACTTAGAAGAGATGACAAACCGAGAACAGAATAATATTTTTGTCTTTAATGTCTATAGTCTCTGACAATAGAATCTTAATGCAGTATTTATCAAAAATTCTAGTTTATCACTGAGTTTTGTACTGGAATTTCCATGATCTGTGTATTTGCGTTTGCACACACAGAATGCTTCGGCGGAGGATGATCCTGACCGTCACATTACAACAAAGCTTATTTAGATTATTGAAGGCATTACCAATATGATACATTTTTTTAGCAAATACTCTATGTAGAATACCAGTCGGCTGTATTGCGTCATAGCCAGAAGAATTGCCAAGCCGAAGTGGCAGTGGGAAGGGCACATAGCTTGTAGAGCCGATGGCCACTGGGGCAGAAAGGTTCTCGAGTGGCGACTACGACCCGGAAGACGCAGCGTGGGCAGGCCCCCTACAAGATGGACCGATGATCTTGTGAGGGTCACTGGTAGTCGCGGGATGTGGATAGCGCAAGACCGGCAATTGTGGAAATCTTTGGGAAGGCCTTTGTCCAGCTGTGGGCATTTTTTGGCTGATATGATAATGATGTATTCCTATACTAGCTGTGCCCCGCGGTTTTACCCGCGTTAAAATTTATAAATTATCACAGCTCCTCCCCCATAAGTGATAGCGCGATAATATGTAGCCTATATGTTGACCCGACCTCTTAGTAATATTCATGAAAAAATTGAAGTAAAATTTTTGAGTTTAGCCCGGACATACCGGGCTAAACTCAAAAATTACTGCATGGATTTACAGACAAACAGACACACAGACAAAAATTCTAAAAACTATATTTTTGGTTTCGATATCGATAGTAGATCACGCCCCAAGTATCCTTTTTAAAAAACATTCAATGTACAGTTTTGACTTTCCTACGATTTATTATATGTATAGATTATTGGCGCGTACAATATATACCTTAATTACCTACAACCCAAATAAGTAAACACACAAATCACTTACAACCTTAATCATATAAAATACTAATTACCTAAAACATTAAGCACTTCAAAAGATGTAAATCGTCTGTAATAAGATGTAGATGCGATTACCGGCGGGATATTAAATTTGTGATCTCCCAGTATTGAGTTCATGACCTACTTAGATAATTACATGAGAACTAACAATACTGGAGATATTGTCGGAATATAAATTAAACTAGAAGGGTTGTTTTAAGTATAAAGTAAAGTAATAATAAATCTAGACAAACACATTTCTGTTAGCACCACATTTTGTGATATGAAACAAGCATTCGACTACGTCTGTCATGATATTTCGATTAAGAAATTGGAAGCCTATGGCCTCCGACGCTCAAATTGTTTTTTTTTTTTTTTTTTAATATAAGATAAAGAAAAATAAACTTTATTCCAAGAAACTAATTTAGTAAATAACAATGCATATACATGTTAAATAAAAAAAACAGTGTATGTATTATGATTATAACAATATTATAATTTGGGTTTCAGAAATCTTTAAAATGAATTGTATAAATTTTAAGTGCGGGTAGGAATCGAACCAACGACCACGGGGATCCGGCCCATGTGCGTTAACCGCTCCGCCACCGCACCAGGTACTGAACACTTCAAATTTATACAACCCATTCGTTCGATATTTCTTAACGCATTTAAGTCGCTTTAACGCCATCTTACCGAAACCTACACGGCTAACAACGGCTGGAATGCCAATACTTAGATCAGACAATTCCAACAGATGGCGCTTTTTTAAATTATTCATTTTTGAATATTTTTATTAAATCATAGTTTTTTTATTATTAACTATGATTTCTTATTACTTTTAGCATTTTAAACATGCTATACTGAAAACAATGTTTCAGAAATCTTTAAAATGAATTGTATAAATTTTAAGTGCGGGTGGGAATCGAACCCACGACCACGGGGATCCGGCCCATGTGCGTTAACCGCTCCGCCACCGCACCAGGTACTGAACACTTCAAATTTATACAACCCATTCGTTCGATATTTCTTAACGCATTTAAGTCGCTTTAACGCCATCTTACCGAAACCTACACGGCTAACAACGGCTGGAATGCCAATACTTAGATCGGACAATTCCAACAGATGGCGCTTTTTTAAATTATTCATTTTTGAATATTTTTATTAAATCATAGTTTTTTTATTATTAACTATGATTTCTTATTACTTTTAGCATTTTAAACATGCTATACTGAAAACAATGTTTCAGAAATCTTTAAAATGAATTGTATAAATTTTAAGTGCGGGTGGGAATCGAACCCACGACCACGGGGATCCGGCCCATGTGCGTTAACCGCTCCGCCACCGCACCAGGTACTGAACACTTCAAATTTATACAACCCATTTGTTCGATATTTCTTAACGCATTTAAGTCGCTTTAACGCCATCTTACCGAAACCTACACGGCTAACAACGGCTGGAATGCCAATACTTAGATCGGACAATTCCAACAGATGGCGCTTTTTTAAATTATTCATTTTTGAATATTTTTATTAAATCATAGTTTTTTTATTATTAACTATGATTTCTTATTACTTTTAGCATTTTAAACATGCTATACTGAAAACAATGTTTCAGAAATCTTTAAAATGAATTGTATAAATTTTAAGTGCGGGTGGGAATCGAACCCACGACCACGGGGATCCGGCCCATGTGCGTTAACCGCTCCGCCACCGCACCAGGTACTGAACACTTCAAATTTATACAACCCATTCGTTCGATATTTCTTAACGCATTTAAGTCGCTTTAACGCCATCTTACCGAAACCTACACGGCTAACAACGGCTGGAATGCCAATACTTAGATCGGACAATTCCAACAGATGGCGCTTTTTTAAATTATTCATTTTTGAATATTTTTATTAAATCATAGTTTTTTTATTATTAACTATGATTTCTTATTACTTTTAGCATTTTAAACATGCTATACTGAAAACAATGTTTCAGAAATCTTTAAAATGAATTGTATAAATTTTAAGTGCGGGTGGGAATCGAACCCACGACCACGGGGATCCGGCCCATGTGCGTTAACCGCTCCGCCACCGCACCAGGTACTGAACACTTCAAATTTATACAACCCATTCGTTCGATATTTCTTAACGCATTTAAGTCGCTTTAACGCCATCTTACCGAAACCTACACGGCTAACAACGGCTGGAATGCCAATACTTAGATCGGACAATTCCAACAGATGGCGCTTTTTTAAATTATTCATTTTTGAATATTTTTATTAAATCATAGTTTTTTTATTATTAACTATGATTTCTTATTACTTTTAGCATTTTAAACATGCTATACTGAAAACAATGTTTCAGAAATCTTTAAAATGAATTGTATAAATTTTAAGTGCGGGTGGGAATCGAACCCACGACCACGGGGATCCGGCCCATGTGCGTTAACCGCTCCGCCACCGCACCAGGTACTGAACACTTCAAATTTATACAACCCATTCGTTCGATATTTCTTAACGCATTTAAGTCGCTTTAACGCCATCTTACCGAAACCTACACGGCTAACAACGGCTGGAATGCCAATACTTAGATCGGACAATTCCAACAGATGGCGCTTTTTTAAATTATTCATTTTTGAATATTTTTATTAAATCATAGTTTTTTTATTATTAACTATGATTTCTTATTACTTTTAGCATTTTAAACATGCTATACTGAAAACAATGTTTCAGAAATCTTTAAAATGAATTGTATAAATTTTAAGTGCGGGTGGGAATCGAACCCACGACCACGGGGATCCGGCCCATGTGCGTTAACCGCTCCGCCACCGCACCAGGTACTGAACACTTCAAATTTATACAACCCATTCGTTCGATATTTCTTAACGCATTTAAGTCGCTTTAACGCCATCTTACCGAAACCTACACGGCTAACAACGGCTGGAATGCCAATACTTAGATCGGACAATTCCAACAGATGGCGCTTTTTTAAATTATTCATTTTTGAATATTTTTATTAAATCATAGTTTTTTTATTATTAACTATGATTTCTTATTACTTTTAGCATTTTAAACATGCTATACTGAAAACAATGTTTCAGAAATCTTTAAAATGAATTGTATAAATTTTAAGTGCGGGTGGGAATCGAACCCACGACCACGGGGATCCGGCCCATGTGCGTTAACCGCTCCGCCACCGCACCAGGTACTGAACACTTCAAATTTATACAACCCATTCGTTCGATATTTCTTAACGCATTTAAGTCGCTTTAACGCCATCTTACCGAAACCTACACGGCTAACAACGGCTGGAATGCCAATACTTAGATCGGACAATTCCAACAGATGGCGCTTTTTTAAATTATTCATTTTTGAATATTTTTATTAAATCATAGTTTTTTTATTATTAACTATGATTTCTTATTACTTTTAATAATATAAATTATCTTATAATAATATAAATTTGAAGTGTTCAGTACCTGGTGCGGTGGCGGAGCGGTTAACGCACATGGACCGGATCCCCGTGGTCGTGGGTTCGATTCCCACCCGCACTTAAAATTTATACAATTCATTTTAAAGATTTCTGAAACATTGTTTTCAGTATAGCATGTTTAAAATGCTAAAAGTAATAAGAAATCATAGTTAATAATAAAAAAACTATGATTTAATAAAAATATTCAAAATGAATAATTTAAAAAAGCGCCATCTGTTGGAATTGTCCGATCTAAGTATTGGCATTCCAGCCGTTGTTAGCCGTGTAGGTTCAGTACCTGGTGCGGTGGCGGAGCGGTTAACGCACATGGGCCGGATCCCCGTGGTCGTGGGTTCGATTCCCACCCGCACTTAAAATTTATACAATTCATTTTAAAGATTTCTGAAACATTGTTTTCAGTATAGCATGTTTAAAATGCTAAAAGTAATAAGAAATCATAGTTAATAATAAAAAAACTATGATTTAATAAAAATATTCAAAAATGAATAATTTAAAAAAGCGCCATCTGTTGGAATTGTCCGATCTAAGTATTGGCATTCCAGCCGTTGTTAGCCGTGTAGGTTTCGGTAAGATGGCGTTAAAGCGACTTAAATGCGTTAAGAAATATCGAACGAATGGGTTGTATAAATTTGAAGTGTTCAGTACCTGGTGCGGTGGCGGAGCGGTTAACGCACATGGGCCGGATCCCCGTGGTCGTGGGTTCGATTCCCACCCGCACTTAAAATTTATACAATTCATTTTAAAGATTTCTGAAACATTGTTTTCAGTATAGCATGTTTAAAATGCTAAAAGTAATAAGAAATCATAGTTAATAATAAAAAAACTATGATTTAATAAAAATATTCAAAAATGAATAATTTAAAAAAGCGCCATCTGTTGGAATTGTCCGATCTAAGTATTGGCATTCCAGCCGTTGTTAGCCGTGTAGGTTTCGGTAAGATGGCGTTAAAGCGACTTAAATGCGTTAAGAAATATCGAACGAATGGGTTGTATAAATTTGAAGTGTTCAGTACCTGGTGCGGTGGCGGAGCGGTTAACGCACATGGGCCGGATCCCCGTGGTCGTGGGTTCGATTCCCACCCGCACTTAAAATTTATACAATTCATTTTAAAGATTTCTGAAACATTGTTTTCAGTATAGCATGTTTAAAATGCTAAAAGTAATAAGAAATCATAGTTAATAATAAAAAAACTATGATTTAATAAAAATATTCAAAAATGAATAATTTAAAAAAGCGCCATCTGTTGGAATTGTCCGATCTAAGTATTGGCATTCCAGCCGTTGTTAGCCGTGTAGGTTTCGGTAAGATGGCGTTAAAGCGACTTAAATGCGTTAAGAAATATCGAACGAATGGGTTGTATAAATTTGAAGTGTTCAGTACCTGGTGCGGTGGCGGAGCGGTTAACGCACATGGGCCGGATCCCCGTGGTCGTGGGTTCGATTCCCACCCGCACTTAAAATTTATACAATTCATTTTAAAGATTTCTGAAACATTGTTTTCAGTATAGCATGTTTAAAATGCTAAAAGTAATAAGAAATCATAGTTAATAATAAAAAAACTATGATTTAATAAAAATATTCAAAAATGAATAATTTAAAAAAGCGCCATCTGTTGGAATTGTCCGATCTAAGTATTGGCATTCCAGCCGTTGTTAGCCGTGTAGGTTTCGGTAAGATGGCGTTAAAGCGACTTAAATGCGTTAAGAAATATCGAACGAATGGGTTGTATAAATTTGAAGTGTTCAGTACCTGGTGCGGTGGCGGAGCGGTTAACGCACATGGGCCGGATCCCCGTGGTCGTGGGTTCGATTCCCACCCGCACTTAAAATTTATACAATTCATTTTAAAGATTTCTGAAACATTGTTTTCAGTATAGCATGTTTAAAATGCTAAAAGTAATAAGAAATCATAGTTAATAATAAAAAAACTATGATTTAATAAAAATATTCAAAAATGAATAATTTAAAAAAGCGCCATCTGTTGGAATTGTCCGATCTAAGTATTGGCATTCCAGCCGTTGTTAGCCGTGTAGGTTTCGGTAAGATGGCGTTAAAGCGACTTAAATGCGTTAAGAAATATCGAACGAATGGGTTGTATAAATTTGAAGTGTTCAGTACCTGGTGCGGTGGCGGAGCGGTTAACGCACATGGGCCGGATCCCCGTGGTCGTGGGTTCGATTCCCACCCGCACTTAAAATTTATACAATTCATTTTAAAGATTTCTGAAACATTGTTTTCAGTATAGCATGTTTAAAATGCTAAAAGTAATAAGAAATCATAGTTAATAATAAAAAAACTATGATTTAATAAAAATATTCAAAAATGTATAATTTGGGTGTTTGAGGGTGTGCGTTAATTACATTACATGTTGTATAATGTTTTATTTTTACAGTTATATTTATATTTTATACCCACTATTAACCACACTTACAAGATTCTCCGTTTTTTAAATTACACATCGTAAAAGTTTATGTACATACTTAAACAATTTTCTACAATTCGTCTGACTATAAATGCTTCCGGCCGATTAAATCTCTAATCTTGACGGAGATAAGCCGTAAAATTGTTCCAAATAAAAGGTTTTCATAGACCTCAAACCCTCACCGGAGCAGCATACCCGCGTTCACGGTGCTCCTCATTCCGTTCGTTCCTCCATCAGGCGCCGAGAGAAGTCAACGGCAGGTTAGGTTTAGTCGGTACAAGTCCAACATACCCACCCGCAGACACTTTTTACGGTTGACATGCGAAGACATTCCCCTGCCTGATAAAAAAAAGATACACCTAAAGTTTGATCTGATTATTACTACTTTGTCATATGTACTAATTGTTTTAGAAAATACCTACGAATTTAGATGTTGATAACTACTATCCGACTACCGCAACTAACTAGATAGCATAATAGGTAATAATAATGTCCTCTAGGCAGAATTTCGGCCACGGAGGCCACAATATATATAGTGCACAACTGTTTGCGCAACCACAGGGGCACTTTCTATTCCATCACTCTCATAATCCGATGGGATGACTAGCGACACGACCGGAATGAAGTCAGGCTCAGGACCGACAGCTTTAGGTTCTCTTCGAGGCACGGGGGCATTTTTTAAAGTTATTATTAATCATTTATTTCATATCAAATTTCCATATATCGTTAGAAAAGGTCTTAACCTAGTGTTAGTAAAAGGCACTCTTATACAAAACTTGAAACGGCTGACACATCCGTGTGAAGCCGTATCCAGTGAGCCAGCATGGGGCTGTCCCATCGATCACACAATACACTCAGGATGCTGTGGGAGCTAGCACGTATTCTACCGAGAATAGAAGCGCACCGTTTCCGTATAATCACATGAAAACCATCAACCCTGGCCTCGGTGAACATCTGGAAGCGCTACAAAAGCGTGGCAGACAACAGGGACAACAGCATCCTGAATACATTGTTACAGCGTATACCTGACCCACAGACTGCACGTGTAAAAAGACTGGCAGTATGCTCTGAAAAGGGTAATTTTGACTTGCGTCGTACAACGTGCAAATCTGCGGATCAGCATATTACCTCGGACAGCCATCGCCCTGCGTTCCCTTTCGATGTCCATGTCATCATTCAGGTCATGCGTGACGCAGTGGCCTAGGTACTTAAACTTTGTTACTCTGATTATTGGAGCATTATTTATGGTGACATCTGGCATCTGGTTTGGTGTCTGCCTTGAATTCCAGTAGTTCGCATTTTTTCGCATTGTACCTGAGTCCCTGAGTGACCGCGTAGTCTTCAATCATTTTAACAAGACGCCCGAGTGCGCTTATAGATGGACTCGGCAGCAACATGTCGTCAGCGTAACTTATATTGTAAATACAAACGCCGTCAATGTGACAGCCTATACTAAAGGTTAAAGAGACGAGGTGAGGTAATACTCCCCTGTCAACCTCCGCACTTCAATCCATACATATCGGACAGAGTTCCACCCTACCTGAACATATGTAGTTCGTCTGATTCGCTTACCAAAACTTAAATAAGAAAATAACCATACAGTCAACACTGCTTTCCTTCCACAGTTTTTCTCACAGGATATCGTATGACACCAGGTCAAATGCCCTCGATAAATCCAAAAAATATACATTGACCGGTGTTTTCCTATCAGCATAATACTGAACAGTCTGCTTAAGATACATGATGGCAGTCTCCGTCGATTATACCGTTAACTCCCAGATTTCGGGCTGATACTGAGAAATTTTCTTTTACGGAAAAATCGCAATATCATTAGTTGCCCTGACGCGACGCGGGATTTCAATGTAGGACTTCATCATTATCTACGGTTGAACACGCTACCGCTAGACTAACGAGGTCAACATCCTTGGTACCATTCGTATAAACATACTAAATTTCGTCTTTATACCTAATATGAAAGTATAACGTTGAAAAGAATACGGATGGCAAATTTTGCCTGGTGGTCTTCCGTAAATAGTGCGCTCTCAAATTGGACTGGTTTGTGATGACCCAAGTTACAAACGATGTGATATTGGGAAATATTCTATCTGTTCGGTTGGGAATATGATTACTGAAGATATCAGTGGTCCAATGCCAACCATATAAGAAGTCAAAAATTTGCCACGCTGCTCTTGACAGACGGGTTTGCGATCGCAGTAACATGGTTATAGTATTCAGAAAGAAGCTGCTGCACCTCCTCTAGTAGATATTCCCTCGGGTCGACTTCTACGCCGCCCAAGGGATGAGATGACCACACAGTATTAAATTTAAATATGTTCGTTAGTAAAAACTGAAAGAAAAAATGTGTTTTTTTTATGATATGGAAATGATGATGATGATCTTGTAAGGTTTGCTAGGAGCTGCTGGATGCAGGTAGCGCAAGGCCGGCAATTGTGGAAATCTTCGAGAAGGTCTTTGTCTAGCAGTGGACGTCTTTTAGCTGATATGATAATGATGATATAGAAAAGTAGTTAATTAAGATTTTTCGGTACGGGGTCCTTGATGTTCTTAGGTATTAAGTGTCATGTACACCAGCTGTTATACATTTTGGTATGCAAATAAACCATATCAAAACGAATAAAATTATTTTGTGTTCTGTTCCGTAACAATTAACGCCTATTAGAGCCTAAGCACATCGCGTTTTGTAAGCGTGCCGTTGACGCGGGTTAGCATCGCGCTTGTATCGATTCAAACAAACACCAAAGTAATCTGTAGGATAAAAGCGCACCGGCGCGTTTAAAAAACGTGGTGTGCATAGGCCCTTAGATAGATAGATAAAACTCTTTATTGTACACCTCAAGAATACAAACTGACAACATATACTTACAAATTATTACAGTACAAATGGCGGCATTATCACAAGGTGTGATCTCTTCCAGGCAACCTAGGCAGTGAATGAAGAAAGGATATATGTTTTCCATTAAATAAATTTTCCAAAGAAATCATCAGGTTATCTCGCTCTTGTGAAATCTATCCAATTTAGAAAGGTAGACCGTTGATATGAGACCGCACCGCTTGATCCATCGATTAATATGACTTTCTATAGAAGAAGTCGCAATGAGATGCTCTTTCTTTAAGCCATTTAAAAATATGCTTACATTTTCCTTGTGCTTAATTAAAATTAAATCTCTTCAGCTTTCATCTTAGCTCTTACTTGCACGTATTACGGGTCCCATTGTAGAACATGCTTCAAGAAATTTAATTAGAATCCCCGGTGAAATTTCACCCATAAAGATGTTCCGAGATAAAAGAGGATAGATTCGGGAATTATTAAAAAGACGAGGAAAGGGGAGGGCTGGATGATTTAAACTATATGAAAGGCGCTAATGAAACCTGGCCTTATATTAAAGATATATTATAGACTGGGTTTGTAATTGGTAACATTGTAGTAATCTGCCGCGGTCTTAAGAGAGGTAGGGCACAGCGTTCATTCGCTCGAAGAGCAGCCCGACTGGGGAAGTACCTCCACCTTACAGAAGACATTCCTTAATAATAACATGAATAATTTAATGTTGTGTTTCTGAGTGTGAGTAAGGTCGCCAGAGCCCATCGGGGTTGGGGGGAAGAGTCAGCTCCTGTTTGCTGACTCTTAAAGGCCGACAACGCACCTGCGACTCCTCAGGTGTTGCGAGTGTCCATGGGCGGCGGTGATCACTTACCATCAGGTGACCCGCTTGCTCGTTTGTCGACCACTGACATAAAACAAAAAAAAATCTTGTCAATGTCGCGGGAAGCCGCTAGATGCGAGATCATTGGGCAAGGTTTAGTCCAGCACTGGGCGTGTTTCGGTTGATATGATGGAAACAAACAATTACTTACACTGAGATTTCTCAGTGTAAGTAATTGTTTGTTTATACACATATACAGATAAAATAAATAATATAAAATAATCTAGAGCACGAAACGAGATACAAAACGTCGTAACTTATTATAATTGTATTGTTACTTATAGGTATGTACATACAACTTAGAAGGTACTTGTACTATGTAGTATTTAGTAACACGTAATTATTTTCGACAGGATAAGTAATTAAGTAAATACAATACGTGATTTTTTGTATTTTTGTTTTTGTTGATAATGATAATGAATGTCAAATTATCAGATAACCCTCCTCTTGGTCAAAATAAAGCTATATTTTCCAAATTTTGGCGGGCCTGTTGGCGTGGTTGGCAAATGCTTGCTTTTCACGCCGGAGGTCGTGGGTTCGATTGCCACCCAGGACAGATATTTGTTCTTATTCTTCTTATTCTTTATTGTACACAGAAAATAAATACATAAGTTAGAAGTTACAAAAAGAAAAGGCATGTACATAGGCGAGCTTAATTCATTATTGAATTTTCTTCCAGCAAACCATCAGGAAAGAGAGATTTTCAAAATTATGGGTATAGGCAGTGTACAACAAACTATTATAATTATGTACCTTGTCGGGTAAATATCTTGATAAAATACACACTAATAATTACATATGATACCTTATAAAAATATATATCTATTTAATAAACTACATAAACCTACATACCTTATATATACGTAAGTTACAGAGATAAGAAGTGATTCTTAGTTCTGCTCTTAAAAATACTCAATGACGAGCTATCACGTATGGAATGTGGTAAGGAATTCCAAAGGCGTACTGCGCGTACAGAAAATGAACCATCATAGCGGCTGGAAGTATGGGAAGGAGTCCTAAGAAGAAGAGATGTAGCTGTGCGACAAGGTTTGCCACTGGGCACCAGATACTCAAAGCGTTCACGGAGATAGATGGGAGCAACAGGGTTATGAAGGATGGAATAAAGTAGATAAAGAATATGACAGTCCCGACGCTGCCGAATAGGCAGCCACTTCAATTGCAACCGGAACTCCGACACGTGGTCGTACTTCCGTAAGCCGAAAATGAAGCGGATGCATAGGTTCTGCAGGCGTTCGAGCTTATCTAGAAGTTCTTCTGTTGCATCAAGGAAACAGACATCAGCATAGTCAAGAAGAGGGAGTAAAAGCGATTGAGCGAGAGTGACTTTAGTCTGAAACGGTAAGTATTTTTGGAGACGTTTGATGGATTGAAACGAACAGTATACTCTCCTGCTTACTTCTGCAACGTGATTGTTCCACGAAAGGTTACAGTCTATTAAGATACCTAAATTCTTGACAAGTGTCGTATATGGTATAGGAACGTCATCAAAAAGAACAGGAGGAATGCTTAAAGAATTGATGGAGTTAAGCAGGTATCTGCCACCAATAATGAGAGCTTGTGATTTAGAGGGATTGACCAGGAGGCCGAAAGATATTTGTGTGCATGAACATGTCTGTTTGTCCTGAGTCTGGGTGTAATTATCTATATAAGTATGTATTTACAAAAGAAAAGTAGTATATGTATTATATCAGTTATCTGGTTTCCATAGTACAAGCTCTGCTTAGTTTGGGATCATATGGCCATGTGTTAATAGTGTCCCAGAATATTAAACAAATGATATATAATTTATAACAATAAATTTTGTGTAATTATTAACTGAAAATATGCCAAATTTATTTATTACTTCAGTAAGATAAACTCCTTACTGAAATAATAAAGAAATTTGCCATATTTTCAGTTAATAATTCAATCTCATGATTGAGAAAAAACATAGTTTTTTACCAGAAACACGGTTGGAAGATGTTATATAAAATTGTACAGGATCAGCATGCTACGCTGATATGACGGCATGCAAATTAATATAAGTTGATAATTATTCTAAATAATTGGATAAATTTAACAATAACACATATTTATGATTAATATGTCTATTTGATCTTGGTAGTTTTATAGTGTTATATATGTCAAAATAAGTACCTATGTCAAGTTATCTATTTTGTTATGCCGGTTAGAATAGGTTAGGTTAAGTTCTGCTTCTGGTTAGGTTAAACCGCATTGTGAAATGGAGTCATTTAATTAATTGGTTTGATTTTACATTTACATTTACAGAAAATAATTATGCACTAAATCTGATTCCGTCTCCTACTATTGACATTCTAAATTTATTCAATAATCAATGGTACTACCTCTAGTTGAATACTAAAGTCTATAATAGTTAGATTTTTTTTTAAATGTAAATAATGACCAACCCAAGGAATTGAAATGCTTACATAATCACGATGTCGACATTAAATCTACGTAATATTATTATTCTACGTCACGTAGATGGTCACCGTAGCCTAGTTGGCTCCTGCCTACGAAGCTGGTGGTTCTGGGCCCGAATCCCGGTAAGTGCAAATATTTGTGTGATGAGTACGAAAATTTGTTTCTGAGTCATGGATGTTTTCTATGTATTTAAGTATTTATCTATCTATATAAGTATGTATATCGTCGCCCGGTACCCATAGTACAAGCTTTGCTTAGTTTGGGGCTAGGATGATCTGTGTGACATTGTCCCTAGATATTATATATTATTATTATTATATTCTTTTATGCATCACAGGGGGCCCCTTAAAACCAAACATCTGAGCCGCAAAGTCTCAGACTCTGACGAGTGTTTTTCTGTTTTCCGAACGTGTAATCCATGGAAATGCTAAAGAATGAGGTCTTTATTATCTTAAACGGTACTTACTTATTGTATGGGCACTGGTAACCCTAGTGTCGGGGTTGTTCAAGCAACCCAGTACGCCTCTGCATGGCTTAACAACCGTTGTCTAATGGCTACAACCAGCACCGACAGCTTAACGTGCCCTCCGAAGAACCTAGGCGCCCGGAAAATAAACCACTTTGGCGATTACCCATCTATGGACTGACCGCGAGCCTAGTTGCTTAACCTCGCCAATCACTTACGGATGACTAATCTATAAAGTTATACTGATTATAAAACTTTGGTTGTATCATGTTCCCAGAATGCTGGCCGCAATGCTACGTTGGATGCCAATGCTTAGTTTTTGACCAAAGTTATAGTAAAAAAATGTTGTATACAATTTAGGTATAGCTAGGTACTTTTTTGCATAGACAGCGATAATGTAAGTTGAAATGTTTCTTTAGAAGTATTTAACTTAATTATAGGGTTTAATAGACATTCTTAAACGCCCTGCCGTAGTCAGTGGCTATTTCATCTTCATTAGTTTTAATTGGGTCATCTTTCCGTGATTTCGGTGCATAAATGGTTGACCAAAATTGATAATGAGCGTACTTAATACTGATTGAAACTTGAATATGAAGTCACGTTTTAATACGAATAATAATTGATCACGCCGGCCGCAGCTCGAGGCAAAACTCCGACATTTATCGGTAATTGAAAACGTTCCAATGGTGCCCCCTAGCGGGGAAATTGGGAACAAATCTGTTTGATGGTGACATTTTTATCACGGTTTGGGTCAGGTGAGTTTTAAATAGCTTTTTAGCTGTTTGGAGTGTTGTATCTGTTTTCTTTAAGAACTTTTATGGAAGAAAATTTAATTGAAAAAGTACGTACTAAAGTGTTCTGACAATGCGTAAATATTAACTGTGGATGCTTTTAATACTTTCATATGGTTGTTGATTTTCCTTCGGATTCTTAAGACTAATAAATACTATGAATCCTGTACGCCAGTGCAGAGAACGTATGTCAATTTGATCAAAATAAGTTATAAAAACTTCATCATCATCAACATCATATCAGCCGAAAGACACCCACTGTTGGACAGAGGCCTCCCACAAAGACCTCCACAGTTGCCGGTCTTCTGCCGCAGATTCTTAGTACCCCGTGCCCTGCCGGAACCACAAGTGTTACCAAGGCTGGGAATAGCAGGGCTAACGGAGTCCGGGGAGTACGTTTTGTGCCACGCTAAGCAGACGGATTAGCGATCGCAGTAAAATGGTCATAGTACCCAGAAGAACGCTGCTGCCCGTTTTCTGGTGGATTGTATATACCACCTCGGGATGACTTCTACTCCTCCCACGCGACGAGATGGGGTGGCAACGTGTGTCAGCCGCACAAAACTTACCTACAAATAATAAACATAATCTACAAATAAAAAAAAATGCGTTTAGATCGTCTACGGGCAAGGTGCCTAGAAAGCTGGCAAAATTACGTCGTTTAACTTGGGGTTACTGAAGATGCTCTACAGCATGATAAATTCTATGTTAAAAAGTTCAAAGTAACACAAAATAAATGTGAACTAGCAGGGAAACGCCAATAGCCTCCCCATTGGAGATGCTTATGCTTGGAGTTTTCTTGCTAGATCGAATCAAAAATGCCAATATCCGCATACCGAACTTAACAGACATAGCCCGAAGAATTTTTAAGCTGAAGTACCAGTAGGCAATGCATATAGCTCGTAGAACCAATGGCCACTGTGGTAGAAAAGTCTTAGGCTGAGATCTATAGAGCGTACTTAGACTTTGCTCAGACTTTACTTAGACAGAAGTTAATGTATGTAACGAAATTACAATTGGTGTTTTGACTTTGTTTGTCTTAGCTTATGCTAAGCATAATCTTAACGTCAAAAACTCTATAAATACCAAATTAAAGTATAAGCAAAGTTTTACGTTAGTGAAGTTTGAGCAAAGTCTAAGTACGCTCTATAGATCTCAGCCTTAGAGTGGTGACTTCGAACCGCAAAACGTAGCTTAAGACCAGCACTGGAGATCTTCGGGGAGGTCTTTGGTCAGCAGGGCGTCCTTTGGCGGACATGGCGATGATATTGAAATGCTGTTTGTCATTTGGAGTTTTTATTTCTTTTGTAAATATAAATTGTGTTCACCCCGGCATCAACTTACAAATAGCAAAACAGATGATTGGTTGCTGTGGGCACGACGTAATAAAAACATCTAAATACTCAAAGTCACGGTCTATTTTTTGCACGTACATACAACGTGGCAATGCTGCCAGACTTCTGGACACGATACCCTTTGATGCCGATGCGGAGCGCTTAATGGATTGCCTTTAGTTAGTATATTTTAGTTTAGTTTATAGCATTATAGTTAAAATTTCTTATTAAATAAATTTCTTCTTATAAGTCACGTTAATAATATTAGTAGGATTCACCTAACATGCCTGATACTACGAGTTTTTGTAGTATCAAGCATGTTGCATCAAAATCAGTTAAAATCCGGCCAATGCAATTTGGTTCGCAATGCGGTACTTATTATGCAGATCGGGTTGCTTTATTCTGTTATTCGCCAATTTATGTTTATGGTAACTTTTAATTGTTCGAGTTTTAGATTCGCTTTGAAGTTTGAAGGTTTTGTTATGTTAGATAGGTCTTAACTACGTTTTACCATGACAGTTTTGTAACTTCAAAGATATAATTTAGAAAATATCGCAGTCACAGTGTCCGAGGATGTATTTTTAAAAATATACGAAATTAAAATAAAGCTGGAAATTAGCGTTACAGCCATATTGGGGTCAAAACATCAAGCTGAGCTGCTAGCCATTTGAATGTAAAAAATACAGGGTGGCCGAGGAGTTGACGTTCAAACGCAAAATTTCAATTTAAAATTAAATGTGATTTGGATACTCCTCATCATAAGGTATCTTATTCTATTCGTAAATCCACCGGTGGTAAGGCGCCCAGGAAACAGCTCGCCACCAAGGCGGCCCGCAAGAGCGCACCGGCCACCGGAGGCGTCAAGAAGCCCCATCGCTACAGGCCCGGCACAGTAGCTCTCCGTGAGCTTCGTCGTTACCAAAAGAGTACTGAGCTCTTGATCCGCAAGCTTCCGTTCCAGCGTTTGGTGCGTGAGGTCGCCCAGGATTTCAAGACCGATCTCTCCGTTTCCAGAGCTCTGCCGTCATGGCGCTTCAGGAGGCGAGCGAAGCTTACCTCGTGGGTCTTTTCGAAGACACCAACCACGCCTAAGGACATGTGACCATCATGCCTAAGGACTTCCAGCTGGCACGCAGGATCAGAGGCGAACGTGCTTAGACGCGTGCGTTCTCTAATCTGTGTCTAATAAACGTGCTCGTTCACGTATTATTTAGTCATATAAAAGTTCCTTATCTAAATTTTGCGTTTGAACGAAACCTCCTCGGCCACCATGTACCTGGCCATATATGAGTAACAGTAAGTTTATATGCTATTTATATTTTATGTCGCCTGTTTTACTCTAATAATGTCTTTTTCCATCTCATTAAATATTTTTTTCTTTTTTCTGACGACCCTGTTGGCGTGGTTCGTAAATGCTTCCTTTTCACGCCGCAGGTCGTGGGTTCTATTATAACCTAGAACAGATTTTTGTGTGCATGAACATGTTTGTCCTGAGTTTGGGTGTAATTATCTGTATAACTATGTATTTACAAAAGAAAAAGTAGTATATCAGTTATCTGATTTCCATAGTAGAAGCTTGGATCGGATGGCAGTGTGTAAATAATGTCCCAGAATATTGTTATTACATGATATTATCATTTAATTAACGAATATTCTAAAATTTACTCGCTTAGTGCGGGCATTAACAAGTTTGCGCAAGGTTTCTAATATACACATTGGCGGATGTCCAAAGGGACATTACATATAATCTATACCTACATATAATAAAATCGTAGGAAAGTCGAAATTGTCCATTGAATATTTTTTTAAAAGGATACTAGGGGCGTGATTGACAATATATACATGATTTACGATATCGAAGCCAAAAATATAGTTTTTTGAAATTTTGTCTGTGTGTCTGTATGTATGTCCGGGCTAAACTCAAAAAGTACTGCATGGATTTACTTCATATTTTGCATGAATATTACTAAGAGGTCGGGTCAACATATAGGCTACATATTATCACGCTATCACCTACGAGGGAGGGGTTGTGATAATTTATAAAATTTAACGCGGGTAAAACCACAGGGCACAGATAGTATTTAATAATATCTATGTATCTTTATTATCATATACAGTAGAGTAAGTATTGTTTAATAAATGAACTAAAATTAACAAATGTCAATTATTGAGACAATAAATATTCACATTTTTCTTCTTACAAATAGTAACAATTACAGTTGGACCTATCATGTAAAATAAATACTTAGATTTTAACATTATCAAGTCGTAAAACCACCCTAACTACCTGGTAATAAGTGGTTAGCGTAGCCTATGACGCTTGCAACATCATCATCATCACATCAGCAGAATAACGTCCACTACTGAGAGGCCTTTGTCCAGCAGCTACCTACATCCTGCGACCCTCACAAGATCATCGGTCCAGTTTAGGTGGCCTGCACACGCTACGTCTTCCGAAAACCTTTTACAACATACCTCTACGGGCCATCAATGAACCCTAATCGTTCTCCCACCCAATAATGACTACACCCAAGAATGACGGCCGGTTGGCGTGGTTAGTAAATGCTTGCCTTTCACGCCGCAGGTCGTGGGTTCGGTTTCCATCCAGGACATATATTTGTGTGCATGAACTTATCAGTTTGTCCTGAGTCTGGGTGTAGATAGATAGATAACTCTTTATTGCACACCAAAGACATATACTTTTTTTTTGTAATTAACTATAACTGTATTTTTTTTGATGTCTTTATTTTTATTATTATTTTAAAACTTACGCTTTTTAAACTGTAATGTATTACCTGCATGTGGAAGAGCGGGGCTTCCTAACACAGGCAATTTTATGCCTAAAAGGTATGCCCCAACAAAATTGTAATTAGGTTCAATTGAGTTAATGAAAATAAAAACTATTTTATTTATTTTTATACTTATAGTAAAAAAAAAAAATGTCACCACCCGTTTTTTTATAATAATTATATACATAAGTATGTATTTACAAAAGAAAAGTAGTATGCCTATGTATATCAGTTATCTGGCTTCCATATATAAGCTCTGCTTAGTATGGGGTCAAATGGCCGTGTAAAATAAAATAAAATAAAACAGGTTTTTATTCACGTAGACTTTAAAAACGCGCTTTTAAATAGTCGGAACATGTTTGTAGTAATACAGTTATTATTTCTAGTTACTTTTTACAGATATTTAGGTACACGGAATGTTAAAACATTTATACAATATATTTTATAAAGGTAGTGATATTTAGCTAGGTTTAATTATTGATATTTATATTTTACTACATATTGTCTGAATGGTTCTGTCTATATTAAGGTATGAATTCAGTATTATTATTATAACGGACCTTGTGTTAAAAACGGCGGTCGCGCTTTAATGCTACCATCGGATCCAATGCGCCCGCGTGTGTGAATAATGTCCCTGGATATTTATTTATTTCCTAACCTTACCTAATTTAGGTAACCTAATTTACGTACCATAATATAAAAGTCACGATAGTGTCTACAATGTATTCTGTGTAAAACTACTGGGCAGCTTGAAAAACTCTGGCACTATAACCTCTGTCCGTATAAATTGAACTACTAAGATATTATACGAAACGAACGAAAAATTTAATTTAAGCAAAGCATAAGCAAAATTCTTCTAAACTTCCACTAATTGAAGGCTAAAGTATCCCCGGAGATGATTATAACTGACCTTTGCAAAAATAATATTTAGGTAGCGTTTCTTTAAATGTCATCAAAAATATCGGCGAAGATTAAACTTATCGGCCATTAGGTACAGACGCCAGCACATCCAGCACCCCAATCTGTCTTTCTATTATAGATTTTCATCTTTATCACAAAAGCATAAGGTTCACTTTCAATTGGGGAAATTTGACAGATTGGGGTAACTTGATGTGCTGGCGTCTGTAACTACTTAAGTCGTTATTGGATTTGATTCAACTTGACATTTAAGATATAAGAATCTGAAATGAAATTGAATCCGGTCTTTATGAGTCATTTAATTATTATGTACCAGTGCTTTGATAGCTATAACAAATGGAGATAGATTAAAAGTATGTGCAAAGTGATGTTGGAAAAGAATGGAGAGAATTTTTGGAGAAAGAAAGAAAAAACCGGCCAAGTGCGAGTCGGACTCGCGCACGTAGGGTTCCGTACCATTATCTATAAAAACGAGAAAAAAATTCACGTTTCTTGTATGGGAGCTTAAGGGGCTACCGTATTAGTTTTTTAGTATTTGTTGTTATAGCGGCAACAGAAATACATCATCCGTGAAAATTTCAACTGTCTAACTATCACGGTTCATGAGATACAGATTGGTGACAGACGGACAGACAGACAGACAGCGAAGTCTTAGTAATAGGGTCCCGTTTTACCCTTTGGGTACGGAACCCTAAAAATAAAGAGAGTTGTTCTAAACACCTTATGAAACGGTGGTAGCTAGTACTCAGATGGCGCTGCTGCCTGCTGTATCTCTTAGTCACTTTTTGCCACACCCACGGAATCCAATCCATATTTTTATCTATTTTTGTGTGCATGACCATGACTGTTTGTACTGTGTTCGGGTGTAATCATCTATATAAGTATGTATGTATTTACAAATAAAATGCATTTTATGTAGTATACCAGTTATCTGATTTCCATTGTACAAGTTCTGCTTAATTTGGGATCAGATGGCCGTGTGTGAATGTCCCAGGATATTATATTACTATAATTATAGCTAAAATATATTTTTAGATAGAGATAGATATTTTTTACAGAATTTTATATTTTAATTGCCACATATATCTTTACTTTTATGGTTTATTAAATTTTTATAATTAACATATCATTGTGGTACTCCAGGAGATGGTTAATTTTGCGATTTTAAAATTGCTTTGACTAATTCTAAAACGTTCCTCACCTCATAAATCGCGACGTACCGTTTCAAATTCAATAACATTTAACGAGGCGATATGATACTTTGATAGGAAAAACTTTTAATGGCATCGGGGATCATATGATACTATATAAAACAAACTTGCAGTGAACTTGTTAGGGTGACTTGCAGACAGGCTCGACCGTGGTATTTCTTAGATCTATAATAATCTTAATAGTTTATTGCAATGCTCTGCCAGATATTGCAACGATCCAGTTAGTCTCACGTAGGTCTCACAGGATAGAATAGAACAGAACAGAATAGAATAGAATATCTTTATTTGCTTTGAATGAAGGTACAAACATTAGTTGTTAAAATATATTTTGAAGAATCCTTGTACATAATGATAGCATTTTTCAGCTAGCAGTGCTGAGAGGTATTTTTTTAACCTTTCCAATAGGAGATCTTTAAAGCTGTTTGGCAGTTTATTGAAGATGGATCTGTCACTAAATATATTTATTTTAGGTACATGGAAAATAGAAAATGTATAGGGTTAGTTGAGTTTATGGCAAAAATATAAGGAATTATGAAAATGATTCGGGAGACAATACCTAAGTATAGACTTATATTTCTATGTTGGTTGCATTTTTGTTTGTGTCGCCGTGGTTCAATAGAAGTTTTTTTTAAAGATTTATAGTCTTTATTGTCCGAAAAAGTTAAAGTTAGTGGATTAGGAAGTGGCCCCAATCTAGCTGTAGTAGTAGCCTGTATCTTGGCTACCAATTAATAAGACTAATAAACAGAGAATATGACATTTATTTTTTTATTTTTTTCTTTAAGACAATGCCAGCATTAGTGTAATTAAGTCCTGTGTCTCGGGGTACTTCACAAATAAAAGTACACCCAGGCTCAGGACAACTATTTATGGGTCACCAAATAGTTGTTGTGTGCGGCAATCGAACCCGAGACTCGAAGCGGCGAGGGGACTTCTTACCCGCTGCGCTTGTCTTGTCTTACACGTGTAGTCAAATTAATTTAAATAACGTAAAGATCCATACAGTTGATGATGGTGGTGCATAAATTTAAGTTTGGGTTTGTGTATGAGTATGTGTGTGTGTCTTATTGACGGTGAAGGCTTATTATGACTGCTAACAAATGATGTGGCTGACGTGAATGACGTCTCGTTGTCATTCATAAAATTGTTCGTCTTTCCGATTTTCTACCGTTGATAATAGTATCTATATACAACGGTGTAAACTCTCACTATTGAGATTCAGAAATTTAATTAACGCAATCTAGTGACCAGTCAATGAACCAAAATACACCTTTTTAGTTACCTTCCGGCGCTGAGAGCTAATCCCAGCGCGAGAAAGTATACGACGCCCAGCTGGCTTCTCCCCGGCTGGGCGCAGCCTCTGGGATCGCTGGCGTTTGGAGGAAGGAAACTCCACTCGTCTTGTATAAGCGGTCCCGGGAAGAGGTAACCTGCTGTAATTCAGGTTGCCTTAACGCACTTGTACGTGATCGGGAGGGGGGGGGGGAGGCATTCGGGGCCCTCCCCTCCCCGGCGAGAGTCTCGCAGATGCTCAGTGTACAGCGGGGGTACTGGCGAGATCGTTCACAAGTACCCAGAGCCCCCGCTACAAGCACTGTCAGGCTGGCTACCGTGGTGGTTTAAGTGGGTCGGCCATACACAACGTGCGAATGGCATTTCCACCACGTAAAAAAAAAGGCTTAGTTACCTTACTGTCTATCTATACTGTAACCCGAGGGAATATATTGCAGAGAACATGCAGCAGCGCTCTTTTGAGTACCGTCACCATCATATTGCGATGGCACCCCTTCTGCCAAACAATTATATTAATAACTAGCGGCTCGGTACGTACTTCGCTACGCTTTTAAGTGTAAGTACAAATTGTTTGTATATGGGCGTATAGAAAGATGTTGATTTTACACTTTTTCAAGACATTTTCTCTACGTACAAACCTTCCCTGGACTTCCACGAATAATTCAAGACCAAAATTAGCCAAATCGGTAAAGGCGTTGTTGAGTTATAACATTACAACGAAAAGTGGTATTGATTTTATATATATAGATATAAATATATTTTTTTTGACCTGAACTAACACTAACTGCTAAGGAAAGTTGTGTTTACAGAGATTAACTGGAACAGTTGCATTAATGCTCAATTTCGCGTATTTTATTTAACGCACTTAGCAGATTTTGGCTAATCGCTGTCGTTATGTTTGTTGCACACTACCTAATCCTACTAATATTATAAACGCGAAAGTTTGTAAGTATAATAATAATAATATCTGGGGACAATGTCACACAGATCATCCTAGCCCCAAACTAAGCAAAGCTTGTACTATGGGTACCAGGCGACGATATACATACTTATATAGATAGATAAATACTTAAATACAGAGAAAACATCCATGGCTCAGAAACAAATATTCGTGCTCATCACACAAATATTTGCACTTACCGGGATTCGAACCCAGGACCACCAGCTTCGTAGGCAGGAGCACTACCAACTAGGCTACGGTGATCGTCAAAGTATGGCTGGATGGATGTTTGTTACTCTTTCACGTAAAAACTGCATAATGGATTTTAATGAAACTTTACAATAATATAGCTGATACATCAGAATAACACAAAGGCTACAATATATAATGGCATTGTGTGAGTTGTCCAAAATATGACGAAAAGTGTCAAGTGAGTAGGTAAAAGTCTACCATCTACGAGCTATGCTCTGGCCTGCCAAAACCGCTGGAGGTACACATCCTACTAATATTAAAAATATGAAAGTTTGTGAGTATAGATGTATTGATGTATGTTTGTTACTCTTTTACGCCAAAACTACTTTAACGCGGGTGAAACCGCGGGACATAGCTAGTAACTAATAAAATAATTATACAACGTTTTATTTGTTCTACTTGTTATTAAATGCCTTTCAAAGCAGCAGGTCAAACTTAACGAGTTGTTGTTATACCAGTTTCTACTCACACACCCACTCCGTCACACCCAAGACGGATACCATGGTCATATAGACTCAAGTCTGCACTGCATTCGGGCAATGAACTAACGCAATCTTTGTATCGCGTGATCAAAAAGAGGGTTTTCTACGATTTCATCGGCTAAATGCAGTCGAGAAACTTATGTTTACGCTGCTATGCTATCGGGACAGGTTACGTATTGGGCTCGAGGAATCACGAAATTAACTAGTTTTATATCGTTACATTAAAAGCTTTTATAAGATCTCGATATCGAGTTAAATATTTCTATATGGTTATCTATATATTATCCATTTAACCTTAAACAAAGAAGTGGTTACAAACTAGTTTGCACTGCATACTAACTG
Organism: Pseudoips prasinana; assembly: GCA_951640165.1. NCBI lineage: Eukaryota > Metazoa > Arthropoda > Insecta > Lepidoptera > Nolidae > Pseudoips > Pseudoips prasinana. Next base: position 9,152,604 of record OX621236.1, read on the forward strand.
CGTTTGTTGTACTAGGTGTTCATTTGTGGAATGCACTGCCGTTGTCTATTATGCGTGGACAAATAATTAGTGGTTTACTAAACTTGTCGAGGATCACTATTTAACGTTTAGCCTTGAAAGTACTCTGAGCTAGGGGATTTTCAGCGATATTGATCGGTCACTAAATATATTTATTATAGGTACATATTATGAACAGATATAATATGATAAATTAGTTATGTATATTATAAGTAAGGTACCTATTAGGAAAATTTCTTTGTACACCCGCAACTACCCCCATATCTGGGGCCTTAGCACGCTCCTTAGCATCTACAACAGGATGGCCACTTCTTACTTTGTGACTAACTATATATATTTGGGACTTTCAAAAAGCGAGCATATGCTTAAATGCTGAAAACGTCCTTGCGGCCCTTCTGGTGTTGCGAGTATCCATGGGCGGCGGTGATCACCTATCATCAGGTAAACCACTTCTTCGTGTGCTTTCTATTCTATACCAAGAAATTAATAAGTAAAATACTGAATGTAGATGTTTGTTTGACCGGCGATCTTGTGCGGGTCGCGGGAAGCCGCTGGATGCGGGCAGCGCAGGTCCGGCTATTGTGGAGATCCTTGGGGGAGGCTTTTGTCCAGCAGTGGACGTCTTTCGGCTGATATGATGATGATGATGATGAGAATGTTTGTTTAAAAATATACTATTCGTAGGTACTATCATCATGTCAGCCGAAAGATGTCCATTCATAGGTAAAAGCCTTCTTCAAGAATCTTTGAAGTACATGCCATAATCATCACGTTAGGCAGACAGTTTGGCGATTGTAATATAGTACGTATAGTACTCTAAGATGGTGTTGATTGCCGTTACCTAGAAGATATCCTTTTGGGACGGGTTGTACGCTCAAATAGGATGAGGTGGGGTCATCATATTCATCGCCGTCATCACACATCACTACATTGCTCGCTCTAAGATAAAAAGAAATGATGACAGATGCAGACCATACATAGCCGGTTATGACGGTCACCTTAGCCTAGTTGGTAGTGCTCCTGCCTACGAAGTTGGTGATCCTGGGTTCGAATCCCGGTCAGTGCAAATATTTGTGTGATGAGCACGAATATTTGTTTCTGAGTCATGGATGTTTTCTATGTATATAAGTATTTATCTATCTATATAAGTATGTATATCGTCGCCTGGTACCCATAGTACAAGCTTTGCTTAGTTTGGGGCTAGGATGATCTGTGTGACATTGTCCAAGACATTATTATTATAGCTAATAATCGAAAGAATATAGCTAACCGAGCGCACGGTACACTAAGAAGTTACTCTACTACAAATGTAGACGGTTCCCAGTTTCCCGAGAACAATACCTATACACAGAGAAAATGAGCTGGCACCCTTTCAACACAGGAAACGGACTGCTGATCCAGTGCTGGGGGGATCAAAGCTGGTACAGGGTAGCACCAGAGTAGGCCAACGTCGACTCGACAGAGAACAACACGTTTGATAATAGCAGATTCTACTTTTTATTTTTCTTCAGAAGAGGAATTTACAATTTCTTCTTAGTACTAATGCTGGATCCGGAAATATCCACAAATAAAGAAAACTTGCGTATACACGCCATTAAGTTGGTGCTATACTCAGACGACACTGATATAACAGAGGATCAACACGAACATCTAAAAATACCTTTACAATCGTGCAGTGTATTTTAAATCATCATTATTTTAACTAAAAGACCGAATGCGTTGAATAAAAAACGCTGAGGAAACCTCACCAATGGCCGGAGGCAGATTCACGCGCGACCAGCATTACCTGAGCTCCCCTGAATCCCCGCACAAAGCGCTATTTGAAATACTTGTTAGGGTTGTCATGTAAAGAATAAGTTGTTGCAGACAGGTGGTTGCATAGAATATGCAAGTTCAAGTAATGCTTACCCAGAGAGAGGTGCATTTACAACAAAAACAAGAAATCCGTATAAGCCTGTTCAGAGGAACAAAACTAAAGTAAAAAGAATATGAAATGCTTCATTTGTGAGGAATCACATAAAGCCTACGACTGTCCAGATAATCCAAGGAAGTTTAAAAAAGGACCTCATGTGGTCACGACGGCAACAGCACTCGCTACACAGAATCAAGAGAATCACAATGAAGATAATAGTATTGTCTGTCGGATAATCGTATTATCCAATAGTATGGTGTCTGATATAATTAAAACAACAATTGATGTCGTCGAGAGTCTATAAAATTATGTGATATGAGGCCAAGGCTTTTGTTAATCACTCCTTAATCAAACTATATACTTTATAGTAATTTGTTTTAACTTTAACTGCCTCGGTAGTCTAGTTGGTATCTTTTTAAATCACCGTTAAAGAAGTCCTTGTCCAAATCCCGTGTCCCAAAATCCCAATCCCAAAATAGTGTAGTTCTATTTGGCGATAGAGGAGTTACAATTACCTGCTTTTATGACGGTGTTAAACTGCTAGTATAATATTTACGATGGTTTACGATACTTTTTTGTCGAGCTTTGGCCTAGTCGGCAAGTCTCTATGAGGACTTACCATCTACGCGGGACACATTGTAGTGCACAAGAGTGTACGCAGGTACACTTTCTATTCGCTCACTCTCGTAATCCAAAAGGACTAGTTGACAGACCAAATAGAGCTCAGGAACAGGACCAACATCTCTCTAAGACACAGTACACTGCCAACTTCTTGACTCGTGGTTGATACAGAGAATTTCTTTTAAAGGAAAAATATTTTAAAAGAATTTCGTTATTCTACTTTTTGTAAATACATACTTATATAGATAATTACACCCAGAGTCAAGACAAACAGACATGTTCATGCACACAAATATCTGTCCTGGGTGGAAATTGAACCCATGACCTCCAGCGTGAAAAGCAAGCATTTGCTAGCCACGCCAACAGACCCGTCAAATGACGGGTCTGTTGGCGTGGCAAATTTGATTAAAAGCGAAGTTGTAACAAATTCTTGCCAGTATAGTTATACTGGCAAGAATTTGTTGCAACTCCGCTTTTAATCAAGTTTTAATTTATTATCAGACCAGCCGTTATTTTTTGTAATCGCAATTATACACTTATGAATTTGTATAGTGATATTATTAGTTAACTAAATATCTATGTAATTTGTACGTACAAATCTTGGAAGTCGGTTTTAACATGTTTGTTTCAAATATACTACGCAACTGTCAAAATTCTTTTAAGCGATTAATACATCAATCTAAACAAATATTAAGCATTTAAAATGTCGATAGGCCAATTAAGCACTAAAGCGTCGGGGTGGTAGCCCTGCTCACGTCAGATCTAATGAAATAGCTGAGTTCTTCACACACTGGCCGCTCATTCGCGTGGAAAACGGTCGCAATTCAATTTGATTTTGGAATAGAATTGTTTCATTCTCGTTAGCGGGTAAATGCATATACCTATCTGTAATTATGTAGAACATTCTTATCTATTCTATACAAATAAATAAAATTGGAGTGTCTGTTTGTAATATTGAAATAACCGGTTTTTACTACATTAATATGAATATATATACGGTACATACACCAAAATGACATTTTTTACAATTTTTGTCTGTCTGTCTGTCTGTTTGTTCCGGCTAATCTCTGAAACGGCTGGACCGATTTTGACGGGACTTTTATTGGCAGGTAGCTGATGTAATAAGGAGTAACTTAGGCTACTTTTATTTTAGAAAACGTTATTTATTTTACTGAAAAACAAAAAAAAACAAAATAAACTAATTAACACACGGACGAAGTCGCGGGCACAGCTAGTTTTAAAATAATATACTGAAATAACATAAAGTTCTAGTTTAATCTTTTTTGGTTTTCTCCGTATTCACTTGCAAATATATTAATGGATATGTGCTTCATTTTTAAGCACACACATACAGGCGGTTAATAGCAAAGGAGTTTGATTTTTACTGTTTGTGACAAAGTAAGAGAGTCCTCGAAAAGCTTTTAGCGAATGGTATACTAGTTCCTAGAATGTGGTGGGTTACCAAACCTTTGAAATGTATGTTACTGTAAGCATTCTTATTCATATGTTTAGTATAAAGGCTAGTGTAATGATACTTGCGTATATGAACATTCTAACGACCAAACTATGGAACGCCGACTTTTATATGTAGAGACGAACTTATTCATTTCATACTGTATAAAGGAATGCATTTGACTCTTATTCGCTCTTATTAACTTTAAATTTAATTCGCAAAGTTAAATTATATTCAAGTCCGTATTAATTGGGTTAATAGAAGATAGCCACTACGTCAGTATAATGGGTACTTTTGAAACCTGCAGAACTTCGCACTTATTTTTTTCAAATCAAATCAAATATTCATTTTCTCACACATGGTATAAAAGGTGTAACACAGTCCAACATGTTCTAATTTTTGAAACGAGCCAATTTAAAAAAGTAAAAGTAAAAAGTATTTATTTGACACTAGTTAAAATACATTCACAGGTGAAGGTTTAGTTGACACAACAGTTTTGTTTTATGCTAAAGGTACTGAAACTGCTTACCAAACTAGGCTAAAGCCTGTATTTTGGTAATTTAAAATTTGGTTAATTTCATCTTAAATGTATTTTTGTTCGTATAAGAGGGCGACAAACGAGCAAGTGGGTCACCTGATGGTAAGTGGTCACAGCCGCCCATGGACACTCGCAACACCAAGGAGTCACGGGAACGTTGCCGGCCTTAAAAGTAGTCCGCAAACTATTGTTGCTGACCCTCCCCCCCTAACCCCTATAAGCTCAGGCGACCTTACTCACACTCAGAAACCCAACATTCAACTATTAATATTATTATTAAGGAATGACTTCTGTAAGGTGGAGGTACTTCCCCAGTCGGGCTGCTCTTTGAGCGAATGAACGCTGTGCCCTATCTCTACAAAATTTATCATATATTATTACAAATGAAAATCTAGAAATTTCTTAGTGGTATAATAAAACAATTCGCTGTGTAGCCTTTTCTTTGTAATTGACATAGTGTCGCTTTTTTATATTCGGGGGTAGGTTTTTATGTTTAATTTGGCATGCAATGTGAAATGAATTATTTTGTAGATTTTTAATCGCACTAATATTAAAAAGGCGAAAGTTTGTGAGTGTGTCAGTGTGTATGTTTGTTACTTCTTCAAGCAAAAACTACCGATACCGGATTTTGATAAAACTTTGTAATAATATCTAATAAATATACAATAATACATATAATAAAATCGTAGGAAAGTGAAAACACAAAACAGTACATTGAATATTTTTTTAAAAGGATACTTGGGGCGTGATCTAAAATCGATATCGAAGCCAAAAATATAGGTTTTAGAATATTTGTCTGTTTATCTGTTTGTCTGTATGTATGTCCGGGCTAAACTCAATGGATTTACTTCAAATTTTGCAAGAATATTACTAAGAGGTCGGGTCAACATATAGGCTACATATTATCACGCTATCACCTACGGGGGAGGAACTGTGATAATTTATAAAGTTTAATGCGGGTTACACCACGGGGCACAGCTAGTTGTTTTATAAGCCAAACTCATTTCATCCAGACAGTAATATCAATGTTCTTCATTACCACACTCATAATATACTCAATCTCATACAGATGTAACCTCGTCTGATATAACCTGGGCTTTATTTAAATATCCGATATATTGAGTAGGCATTTTTACAAAAAAACATACCCACAAACACAAAGGATATCTGCAAAAAAGCCATTTTGTCATCGTCCTTTATCGTTAAATCCGCCATTATTTTCCCCGTACAATATTCGGTGTACAATACAGTGCCATTTATCATACTATGTACAGACACCAGCCCATCCAGCTACCCAATCTGTCAAATTTCTATTATAGATTCTCAATTTTATCACAAAAGCATAAGGTTCACTTTCAATTGGGGAAATTTGACAGATTGGGGTAGCTTGATGTGCTGGCGTCTGTACATATTTATTTACTCTGTGGATAGGTATGGATGTGGATAATGAAATGCGAGCTCGGATGAAATAAAGAAAATTAAATATTTTCATCCGACCCCTGCCGTATAGTTTTGCATGAAGTGTTTTTAATTAAAGCGACTAGTGGTGTGCCGTAGTCGCCTAAATGTCCAATACTAGCTGTGCCCCGCGGTTTTACCCGCGTTATACTTTGTTAATTATGGCTTATGTATTATTTGGATATACATATAAGCCACATTACTACAAAGTTTCATCAAAATCCATTCTGTAGTTTATGCGTGAAAAAGTAACAAACCTACTCACTTACACACTTATAAACTTTCACCTTTATAATATTGGTGTGATTATTTATTTTATTTATTTATTTTGGCAAAAACAGTCTTACATAAATATTGTTACAAATAGAAATACAAACAGACCCAATAAGCCATATTATTACACAAACTTTAATTACCTACGCAAACTAAAATGACGGACAAAAGATAAGATAAAATAGAGTTAATCCTGACACAATTATCAAGCATATTGAAAAATATAAACATTTTTTTAGATGTATACATGCTTCATATATATATCAGTATATCTAGATCCGTACGTACATACTATATTGTATTAATATTATACTAGTGCATGTTCAAGAAGCGTAAAATGGTGCACATCGAAGTCGCAAAGTCACTAAATACAAAAGCTTAAATGTAATGTGGTTTTGTTAATCATCACGAATAGTAACTTTTCTATCCATTTTTACAATAAAGTTTCTTGTTTGACTGGGCAGTTGGCGTGGTTGGTAATTGCTTGCCTTTCACGCCGCAGGTCGTGGTTTCGATTCCACCCAGGACAGAGTTTGTGTGCATGAACATGTCTGTTTGTCCTGGGTCTGGGTGTAATTATGTATATAAGTATGTATTTACAAAAGGACAATAGTATATGAAATCATTGATGAAATTATAAATACAGCTGTAAGTGATACTTTTTATTTTAGTATCGCCTGCTTCACATCACTAAAAGCCTTTGAATCTCGTAAAAAGTAGATTGGATAGCTGTTTGTATTCATTGCTTTGTGTTTTATTTTATACTGTTCAATATTGCTGCATTTGTGCGCTTTGACAATTCAATTCAGGATTTATCAAAAGGCGTTCGTGTACGGTTTCACTTTCTTTATTTTAGTTGATTGGTCTACCGATTTGACAAGGGACCACCTGTAAACAGAGCGTTAGTTCAATTCTATTGTTCTTTTAAATTGTAACACTTTTAACCAATGACAGGCTGCAATAGGGTGACCTACATACATGACGACCATTCAGGTTATCCACCTATACCCCAATGGGAATGACGCCAATGGAAACGAATACTACAGAGAACACGTAACATGGACAGAATTAATTGAATTCTCTATTACTTTTGACACCCCTGCATAAAATGTCTTATAAGTGAAGCCATTTGTTTTATAATAGACTAGCGGCCCGGTACGTGCTTCGCTACGTATAAGGCATAGGAATAAAAAAAAAAGATTATTAAGTTCATTTATTCAAACAAAAAAATATTTTAAATTGATAAAAGATGTTGAAGGTTTTGTTAATCATCACCAATAGTAACTTTTCCATCCATTTTTACAATAAAGTTCCTTGTTTGACTGGCCAGTTGGCGTGGTTGGTAATTGCTGGCCTTTCACGCCGCAGGTCGTGGTTTCGATTCCACCCAGGACAGATTTTGTGTGCATGAACATGTCTGTTTGTCCTGGGTCTGGGTGTAATTATCTATATAAGTATGTATTTACAAAAGGAAAGTAGTATATGAAATCATTGATGAAATTATAAATACAGCTGTAAGTGATACTTTTTATTTAGTATCGCCTGCTTCACATCACTAAAAGCCTTTGAATCTCGTAAAAAGTAGATTGGATAGCTGTTTGTATTCATTGCTTTGTGTTTTATTTTATACTGTTCAATATTGCTGCATTTGTGCGCTTTGACAATTCAATTCAGGATTTATCAAAAGGCGTTCGTGTACGGTTTCACTTTCTTTATTTTAGTTGATTAGTCTACCGATTTGACAAGCGAGCACCTGTAAACAGAGCGTTAGTTTAGGACTATTGTTCTTTTAAATTCTAACACTTTTAACCAACGACAGGCTGGAATAGGGTGACCTACATACATGACGACCATTCAGGTCATCCACCTATACCCCAATGGGAATGACGCCAATGGAAACGAATACTACAGAGAACACGTAACATGGACAGAATTAATTGAATTCTCTATTACTTTTGATACCCCTGCATAAAATGTCTTATAAGTAAAGCCATTTGTTATATAATAGATAAGCAAATGAGCAAATGTCACCTGATGGTAAGTAATCACAGCCGCCCATGGACACCTGCAACACCAGAGGGGAGGTAACTGTGGCATAAATTTGGTTACAATCAATAAAAACTCCTAGAATTCTATAAATGGTCAATTAATTTCATTAAAATGTAAATCCTATTCCAAACCGTGTTCATTAGATATGCATTTTAGGACAATTCATCTGATTATAATGAGTTTGCCAGACCACAGCTTAGTAATGGCATTAAAAAGAGTTTACACTCGTATAATCGAAACTGTCTGTGTAGGGAAATATATTGAAGCAATTTCTTCATACTAGAAATTTATTAAATAGTGGAACTGTCTTCTTTTCATCCGTAGGAAGTGGTACATATCAGGGGCTCAATAAGTACAAGATATTGTCTATGCTAAAAAACAGTGTATCATGTGGCGAAAAACAGTGTATCACGCAGTTTTTTAACGTATCGACAGTATATTTTGTACTATATATACACATTTTTGTAAAATGAAACTATATGAAACCAACGAAATTAAAAAGTTAAAAACCTCGCAAATAAAAACGGATACAGTTGCAATAAAACCGGTGGCACCGTTTGTTGTCGTAGGTACTACGGCGTAGCAGCTACGGTTCTACGCCGTAGCATAGTGCAGTCATAAACTTTATTGCCCAGATTTTAATGGAGACTTTTTTAGTGCAATAAAGTTGAGTCTTTTACTATATTGCTTTATTTGGTTTTCTGTTATAGTGTGGTACTGAAATGCAACTAAAATTGAAACTACTAGCTAAATTAAATGTTTATGAAGTCTTGTTCAGGTTAGTTATTTTAAGCCTTTGCTTTTATTTATTGCTTTTATTATTATGAAATTAGATTCAAAGAAATGTTTCCACTTTCTTGTTTTTAGCTTCACCTTAATACCGTTTAATATGCTTTTTGGCCTCAGACTTATTTGGTTGATCAGATTAAATGGTTGCTGTTTGATGACTGGGATTTACTGGATAATTTTATTGATAATTACTTTACTATTGATCATTATTGATCAATCATTGGACATTGGACATTGATTTATTTATTATTGTTCAATTATTATTAATTGAACAATAATAAATAAATCAATGTCCCGAACATAATGCCACAACGATCTCTAGCCCAAACTAAGCAAGGCTTGCATTATGATTACTAGACAACGGATACAGATACTTATTTACTATTTTGTAAATATATAGATACACAGAAGACACCCAGAACAAGACAAGTAAACATATTTATGAACACAAATAAGATGAAGAATCGAACCCGCAACCTTTGGATAAAAATGAACAGATGCTAGCACATCCAGTTACCACAATCTATCAAATTTCTTTTATAGATTTCATCTTTATCAAATAAGCATAAGGTTCACTTTCAATTGCGGAAATTTGACAGATCGGGGTAGTTTGGTGTTCCTTTACTGCCATCTGAATCATGTCAGCATGATAATAAATAAACATTTAATAAAAACGTTATTGCTTAAAACAAATAAAAACGACTTGAACTGATAACTTCCTTCTTTTGAAGTTGATTAATATCAACTGTAAGTAAATAAGTTGATTATGAATCGACTTCAAAAAAAGGAATTCCTCCGTTGCTTGTTAGCCGATTTCGATATTCTTTTTTTACACGATAGATACTGCTTTATGTTTACATTGGTTGTTTTAAAAAATAAGAGTCGGCTCTATGATTTTAAGACAGTAATTATTTGATCTTATAAAAAACAAAAGCATAGATAATTATCTTTGGTTATATTTTTTATAAAACATTCACAATATTATTCAATATACCCGTAATAAATATCTCTGCAGGCGGTTTCAAAATAAATGTGTTTTTGGAACCGAACTGGAAGGTATTCACGGGCTACTTAAATATACATAGGACGAAACCGTTGACCGTTCTTTTTATCTGCTACGGGCAATGGAATTTGAGCATAATGCTACTTCAGCGCTGCAGCGCGGTTTAAAATGTTAATCGTTATGAATAAATGTGGCAGACAACGGAATGACGTCATAACTTGTTCTGTATTATTTTTGTACTGGTACACGAAATCAAATGATTGTGATTATCACCATAACCATTAGCATTTGATTTCTTTAAGCCAATGTACAGACGCCAGCACATCCAGCTACTCAAATCTGTCAAATTTCTTTTATAGATTTTCAACTTTATCACAAAAGTATAAGGTTGGCGACATTTGACAGATTGGGGTAGCGTGAAGTGCTGGAGTCTGTACCTACCTGTCCTCTTTTGAATATATTATATTAATAATAATAAATAAATTTAAACAAATATTACGCCGTTTAGAGAAGCCATGCTCAAACTTTTTTTTATAGGTGCCACCAAAACGTTACAGTCATGATGTCGAAGGCCGCAAGCAAAACTTATTTAGGTCCTAAATAAAACTTTATTTCAATTTAACAATGTAGTTTCAAACAGCTGCATCATTAGTAACGTATTAATTTTTATCATTCAAGTTGAATTATAAGTTTATTTATTTCACATAGGTTCATTGGTCACAATTTTTGTGACCAATGAACGTTGAAGTTACAGTGCTATGTGTAGGCGATCAATGGCGGCATCGGCGGATACATTTCCATAATGACAGCAGCTTTATTACGTAGACAACATTAGTGCTTTTCATAACACAGGTATATGTTATGAAAAGCACTAATGTTGTCTACATAATAAAGTCATTGGTCACAAAAATTACACTGAATTCAAACATTCTCCACGAAACTCCCCACAACGTCAGCCGTAGTACCGGCCAGCGGTTCTTAGAATTATATATTTATGTAAGAGCAAATTGAGCAAACATTTTTGTGCCACAAGTGCTCGGAGAAACGGGAATATCTGTTGTTTGGATGTAAGCTTAGGAAAATAAATGATAGCAAATGTGAAGATGTTACATTTTGCTCGATAATATGGTCAGCTTTGTTTGTTTAACAATAAGTACCTCAATGTTTAGCCTTACATGTTTTGCTTTATATTATTGGAAACGTGTTTTAGCTGGAGTTTCCACTAGGAACAGAAGCCAGCACATCAAGCTACCCCAATCTGTCAAATTTCCCCAATTGAAAGTGAACCTTATGCGTTGTTCTATAAAAGAAGAATAATGTTCTGTGATACATTGGGGTAGCTGGATGTGCTGGCGTCTATACACCCATTTCGCACTCCCAAAAACTCCAGGATACAAATTTTTATATTTGATCAAACGGCTGCAGTCATTTTTTAGGCCCGAATACATACTTAGATGATGTGCTGTGACGTGACGGCGAAGAATATCATCACCCCATCTCATCCCGTTTGTAGAAAACGGAGAAAGCGCAGTAGCGTTTTCTTGTAAAGTAAGATTGTCAAACTACGATCGCCAACCCGTCTGCCAACCGTAGCAATTATGGCATATCCCCCAATTCTTTAGAGAGGCTTTAGTCTCGCAGTGGATCTAATTTGGCGGATATGATGACATCCAAACTAATATTATAAATGCGAAAGTAACTCTGTCTGTCTGTCTGTCTTTGCTTCACGCCTAAACTACTGAACCGATTTGTGTGAAATTTGGTACAGACATAGTTTGGAACTTGAGAAAGGACATAGGATAGTTTTTATTACAAAAATAAAATAAAAAATAAAATTTATTCCGGACATACAGCGCCATCTATTGGTCAAGAGTCGGCATCAATTCAGTACTGAAAATTCATCGGAAAAAAACTATTAATATTATAAATGCGAAAGTAACTCTGTCTGTCTGTCTGTCTTTGCTTCACGCCTAAACTACTGAACCGATTTGTGTGAAATTTGGTACAGACATAGTTTGGAACTTGAGAAAGGACATAGGATAGTTTTTATTACAAAAATAAAATAAAAAATAAAATTTATTCCGGACATACAGCGCCATCTATTGGTCAAGAGTCGGCATCAATTCAGTACTGAAAATTCATCGGAAAAATGTAAATAAATAGTAAAAAGGTATGAAAATATAATATAAAACAACTTTTAGTAGAAAGAAAATGCTCTAACGGAGTATAGATAATTCTATTAGTACTACGAGTATATGTCGAGTTGGTGATCGCGCAATGGTGTCGATCGTTACACGAGTTCGGTTCATGTTATTGTTTTAATTCATCGGAAAAAAGTAAATAAATAGTAAAAAGGTATGAAAAAAAATAATATCAATATAATAAAACTTTTAGTACAAAGGAAATGCCCGAACGGAATATAGATAAATAATCCGAGTTGTCACTATGCTCGATAGATGGCGTTGGGAGGAAATGCCAGTTTGTAACATAAGTAAAAGTAGTGAGCGTGGAAGAATGTTGCAACAATGTAAACTGCTGGTTTGGGATGAATGTACGATGTCCAATAAAAGAGCAATCGAAGCAGTTCGTCGCACGATGAAAGAGATAAAAAATAATCAAGGTATTATGAGAGGAATGGTGGTTCTATTGGCCGGTGACTTCCGGCTGACCCTGCCGGTTATAGCAAGGGGCACACCGGCAGATGAAATCAATGCCTGTTTAAAAGCATCTGTGCTATGGACACATGTGCAAAAGGTTTCACTGTCGACGAATATGCGAGTATTACTCCATAATGATTGTCAAGCCGGGCAGTATGCTGCTGCTCTTCTGAAGATCGGCGAGGATCGTATGCCTACCGACTCCGAGAGTATGATCACGCTGAGCAGCGAATGATGCCAAATTGTGGATAGCACATACAATTTAAAAAATAGTGTCTATCCGGATTTACGCGCTAATATCGAAAATCGGGAATGGTTATGCGAAAGGGCGATATTGGCGCCAACAAATGAAATAGTAGGCCGGATAAATGACCAAATTATGTCTGACGTAGAGCGAGATGTCATCGAGTATCTATCAGTAGATAACGTCGTGGATACCGAGCAAGTGACATCTTACCCGACAGAGTTTCTCAACTCCTTAGAGTTATCAGGAGTGCCTTCTCACAAGTTGAGGATGAAAGTTGGAGTTCATGTGATGCTTATGAGAAACCTAGATCCACCAAGGCTATGTAACGGCACATGGTTACAAGTAACCTATTTAGGACGGAATGTCATTAAAGCCGTTATTATGACTGGAATGGCAAAAGGCGAAACTGTAATTATTCCCCGCATTCCCATCATTCCAACTGATTTGCCATTCCAATTCAAAAGAGTTTAGTTTCCACTGAAAACTGCGTTTGCAATGACCATAAATAAAGCCCAAAGGCAAATGCTTAAAGTTGCGGGGGTACATCTTGAAAAAGCCTGTTTCTCCCATGGACAACCCTACGTTGCGTGCTCAAGAGTGTCAAAACTACAAGACCTATATATTTTAGCAAAGGATGGCAAAACTAAAAACGTGGTATACAGAAATGTCTTGGTGTAAGAAACTTTAATAATCTTTGAAGCCTAAAATAATAGAAAATTTGTCAAGGGAGAAACAGTATTTTTTTCTGAAATGTCAAATCAAAATAATATTTTGAAAATAAGAGAAAAATAACATTTTCGCCTTTTTCGATCGGCAATAACGGCTTTAATGCCCTAAGTGAGTATACATATCTTCAATTCAAACGCAGAGCTCATTATGTTGATTTTAGAAGAGTTCCCTAGAATATCTTCCACATTTCATTTTTGAAGAGATCCCGCGAGATCGGGTACTATGTGGGTAAAACCAAAAATCTGCCGGAAGACACTATTCCACGCGAACGAAGTCGCGGGCAAAAGCTAGTACTTAAATAAATTTCTCGTTAATTTATGCTAAATTTTGCTCGGTAAATAGTATACGACCAATATTTTTCAAGTACTTCTGTCACTTTAAGTGATATACTTTAAGATGGACTTCAGTAACATTTGTACACAGGGTCAATAGATCTGTGAGTGAAATAATAAGGAATCAATCTTAAACCCGATTGGATTCGATCTCCGTATACCGTAACTATGTGTTTGATTATAGCCTCCTGTAATTCACGCTTTTCCGTAGTAATGGGTTTGTATTTCAGTATCCTATATTAACTTAAAACTAATCAACTTAATACAAAAGTTAAAAGTCATATGACGTTAGATTAACATGGTTTGGATTGCTTGTTGGTCTAGTGGTTAGTGACCCTGACTGCTACACCAGAGGTCGTGGGTTTGGTGCCCACCCGGGACAAATCTTTCTGTGTTGAACACAAAGATTTGTCCTGTGTCTGGGTGTAATTTATCTAAAATATGTATGTATTTAGAAATTTGTATGTATATTTAGATTGAAAAAGGCATGCTGAGATGGTTTGGCCATTTAGAAAGGATGAATGAAAGAAGATTGACAAAAGAAGTATACCTGGCCTGTGTGAATGGGACAACCGGAAGGGGAAGACCACGTCGAACATTCACTGACCAAATTGGAGATGTTCTCAAGAAAGGGCAGGTCAGAAGTACCCTAAACCGGTGAGCATGTATGAAGAATATAATGACAGTAATCGAGGCAAAAGAAGTATGCAAAGATCGTGACAAATGGAAATCCGTTGTCTCTGCCTACCCCTCTGGGTAACAGGCGCGAGTCTATGTATGTATGTATTTAGATGTCAGTTGTCTGATTGCCATAGCACAGGCTTAGCCTAGTTTGGGATCAGCACTTATCCCGAGATTTTTTATTATAATTTATTTGTAGTACATATAAGGTAATAGTTAGTATGCGATCATCTGTTTTGTTATAGACGAGAAATTACTTTGTTCGAGTACTATTAACAAATAACAATTTGTTAAATTATTACGGTTTTGGAGTTCATTTCTTCATTTCGTATGTTAGACAGTTAATACCAAACGATAAACCGAACGCTCGCTAGTCACGTAGTAGAGTGTTAATATATCAGACTGCAGTGCGGAGAGCGCAACGAGCTAACATTGATAACATTTCGATACTTTGAACTTTACGTACTGTAGGCTCGGTAAGGTATAGACAATATATAGGACTAACTAGTCACTTTATTACACTCTTTATATTTATGAAGTGAAAACTTCTTTAGCGGAGTTGCGCAAACTCGCGTCAGGACACGTTACCTGATCGAATATTCGTAATTCGGAGGGTCTTTTGTTTTTTATTTCACACTATCCGTTTATACACTCTCATGTCCGCAGTATTTTTTAAAATTATGTTAAGATTTTTTACAACCGACTGCATAACCAAATATATTTTTATTTTTTAAATTTATTCCCACCATAGGAAGGGAAGCAATTACTATGGAGTCTTTACCGCCAAAAGTGGGAAGTAGCATCTTCCACTCGCTAATCGGATTAAATAAACACTACTTCCGAGTATGAGAAATGAAAAATTAGTTTTCACTTCTATCGGCAGTCTCCAAAGACTGCCCCGCATGTTTTTTTATACTCAACGACCATGGAAGCAAATCCAAATTTTGATATATTTTCAGATTAGGTAAATAGAAGGCAATCATGTCATTTTGTTTGGAATATTACAATTACTTTTGAGCTAGTAGACATAATTATATTTTTTATATTATGTTATTAGCGTGACTGCGTGTATATATATATATATATATATATATATATATATATATATGAAAGACAATGGTAATTTGGTGTCAGATAAATAAACCTTAGCGGTTAAACAGTTTGGTGTAGCCTATCATCTAGTTGTTTGAATACAGAAATAAAATCCATGGAAAAATTTAAGAATACGAAATTTCTTTGTTACATTTACTTCTCCTGCTACAAGTACTTCTACTGCTCAAACTGTTTCATTCTATATGCGTAAATATGACAAAGAAGTTTCGTATTCTTATTTTTTTCTGTATTTTTTTCAATAGGCTATACCCGTACCGTTTTTTATCATTAGATTTGTTTAGCAGTAAAGATCTGCTAAACAAATCTAATGATAAAGTAATGATTGGTTTTAAATATGCCTTTTTATTCATTAAATAATAATTATAGTTTCTACAAAAATCCACTGAATTAAAAGGTTGGACATGTTCGTGGATGATATTTTATTGCATGAAATTTAAGAGGTTTGTATTAAAATGCAGGGAGGATAGAGATTCTTTGGAAATAGCTAGTGTAAAAATAAAGTAAGTAAGTGTTAAAAACGCTATTTTGGTTAAGAGTCCATAATAACCTCTCAACTATATCTAATAACTTAGAGAGAGTTAAGAGGCTATTTTGGACTCTTAACAAAAATAGCCATTCAATAGTCTCCGTTCCAAATACGGAGGAACAAAAATAGTTATAATAATTTTAGATATCTATTTAAAAACAATACCCGAACTATTCTCTATAAGCGGATCTAATGCTAAAGATATAGGGTTGGCTGACACAATTTAGAGAGTGATATGTGAAATGTATTAAAAGTAAAAATAAAATATATTTGAAAGAGAATTATAAATTTTGATGACTAAACTAGGTAGTAGACTAGTAGTTAGAGCTGTGGATAAAGCCCCTAATACAAATTTCGTGAAACATTTATTTTGTTATGGCTTTGCCAATTAATTCTGGTTCATATCCTACCTTTGGTCTAAATTTATCATAGTCAAAACTAAATTTTAAGTAAGTCTAAAATTCATACATACATATACTCACGCCTGTTTCCCAGAGGGGTAGGCAGAGACAACGGATTTCCATTTGTCACGATCTTTGCACACGTCTTTTGCCTAAAATTCAGTTGAAACATTAATAGATATCGTAAGTAAATAATACTTTTATAAACAACATTATTTTTATTTGACCGGAGGTTGTGGATCCGACAAGCTCTACTTAATTTGGGATCAGATGGCCGTGTGTAAATAAAGTCCCAGAATATTATTATTAAATAATAAATAAAAAAGATTTTTATTCACGTAGACTTTAAAAAAGCGCTTGTAAATAGTCAGAACATGTTTGTAGTAATATAGTTGTATACATTAGATATTATTTCTAGTAACATAGATATTTAGGTACATCTTGTATGAAAACATTTATAAAATTTATTTTATTACAGAAATGATATTTAGCTAGCTCGTATCAAGTTATTGTCAAGAGATTATGTTTAATTATCTAGTTTAAGTCTAATATTTTTACTACATATTGTCAATGGTTCTGTCTATATTAAAGGTATTATTATTATAGATAACTATTTCTAAAGCATAAAATACAATATATTCTTACTATACTGACATACTTTATTCTAATAGTAGCTGTCCCGGTGAACATTGTATATTTTAAACACATAAAAGAAAGATTTATCCAATTTGGAGCGTCGTTTGGAAGTTATCAGCGTACAAACATTTCGATGATAGATTTTTATTTATATACATACGTAGCTTAACGGCACGAAACTTTAGGTAATAGTATTTTTGGAACGAAGTTCCTTATCGCGCGTTGTGAAAGGGGGCTAGACGGAAAAAATTCTTACGAAAAGTTGTCACGACACTTTTTGCAGCTGTGCGGCGTGCGCATGTTTTTCTCTCTCTCTCTCTCTCTTATAGAAAGCAAGCCAGATATTTTAATTTCTATTTCGCATTGAACAGTGTGGTGTCGCGACGATTATTTTTGTTGAGTGTATACAGGTCTTTTGTACATAATAAATAATAAGAAATAACTTCGTTCCATCCAGGTGTCCCTTGACACCTCTCATTTTATTTATGTTAATATTGTGGCCATGAGTACTAAGGAAAGAGCTGCTCCGGTAGGGAGGATTGTTCAGCAACGCGTGACTTTAGCCACGTCAATAGCGACCATCGCTCACATTCTGGTAAGCAAAATATCATTTTATTTAAGACAATGCCCGCACTAGGTAATCTAATCCCCGTGTCGGAGGGTACTTTACAAACATATAATAGACGGATTCAAATTACATCCAGACTCAGAACAACTATTTATGGGTCACACAAATGATTGACCGGCGCGGGACTCGAAACCGCGACACGAAGCGCTACTTACTAATAAAAATAAATTGTCTTTCTCTAATTTCTTTTGGTGTTAGGTGTAAGTGTGACTTGGTAGCTTTAATATCGTCATCACAAACGTGGTAGCTATTTCAGATACAATGTTAAGTGTGTTCAAATTGAACTCACTACGGATATTCGTCGTATATTGCACTCGAAGTCCAATATTGCGACTATTGACTGACAAACCAATCCTCGCGCACCTCACTCTGCACTTAAAAGAATGATAGCAGTTTGTGCTCTTGACTCGTGCCGGATACTATACCAAATTCACACACCAGAAAGAATGAAAAAATATTTTTTTAATTACCTGGACGGATATAACAACCAAATGATACAATAACACAAAGGTATATTGAAAAGCTTATAATATAAATAGTCCGTTCTAGGTGAACAGGCATCTATGTAAATGACATCACCTGGGACCTTTTTTTTTAATCTAATCCCTGTGTCGCGGGGTACTTTTTAAACATATAATAGACGGACAAAAATTACATCCAGACGCAGAACAACCATTTATGGGTCACACAAATAGTTGTCCGGTGCGGGACTCGAACCCACGATACAAATCAAATCAAATCAAATCAATCGTTTATTTGTGAGGTGACTTCTTAGTGGCTGCGCCGTACGTACAGTCTACTTATTTCGAGAGACTGCTATCTGATTTAGAAATACACATGCAATTAGAAATAGCTGGTTTGATAGTTAATAATTACAGTCATAAGCCTGGTTTACATCGGTGGGAATCTTGAAAACCAATATTTCAAAAGTTTAAGAATATGACTTTATCGTCTATGTGCAGTTTTTAATTAAGTTAAAGAATACTGACGGATACCAGGCTACATGATGGCTTTTAATGCTCTGGTATACAGAAAATGATACAGACCCAGAAAAAACAGTACTTTCCTGAGGTAAACCGACTGGGAAATTGTTTTTATAAAAAAACTTTTACTTGCCTCTAACGATAAACGATACTAAGGGTTTTACATACTAAGCATCGATTTTTATTCGTCAAAGAACCAAACCAAAAAATAAATCTTTATTTCACACAATATTTTTCAGTACCGGCACTAAACTTCATGTATGCATTGTCTATCGCTTGACCACAGAGAATTAACGTGCTTTATTTTTGAAGTTAAACAATATTTTCTAAGGGTTTTACATACTCATGGAAGCATCGATTTCTATTCGTCAAAGAACCAAACCAAAAAATAAATCTTTATTTCACACAATATTTTTCAGTACCGGCAATAAACTTCATGTATGCATTGTCTATCGCTCGACCACAGCGAATTAACGTGCTTTATTTTTGAAGTTAAATAATATTTTTTAAGGGTTTTACATACTCATGGAAGCATCGATTTCTATTCGTCAAAGAACCAAACCAAAAAAATAATCTTTATTTCACACAATATTTTTCAGTACCGGCACTAAACTTCATGTATGCATTGTCTATCGCTCGACCACAGAGAATTAACGTGCTTTATTTTTGAAGTTAAATAATATTTTATAAGGGTTTTTCATACTCATGGAAGCATCGATTTCTATTCGACAAAGAACCAAACCAAAAAATAAACGTTATTTCACACAATATTTTTCAGTACCGGCACTAAACTTCGTGTATGCATTGTCTATCGCTCGACCACAGAGGATTAATGTGCTTTATTTTTGAAGTTAAATAATATTTTCGAGATCTTTAATACAAAGCAAGTGATATCATTTATGCATACACAGATGTAGCGGCGTGGTTTCCAGCCCACAAAGAATTACAGAACCACCTCAAAACATGTGCCTCTAGCAACAGCGTCCGCCACCTTTGTACTAGCATCTAACTGTGGTCACCAACTCAAATGCTAAACGCATTGACTAAGACTAATTGGAACCTTTGTGTTAGCGACGCACAAACATGTAGTATAATATTATTTGTTAATAGATTATTATTTCATTGTTTAGAATTAAGGGTATTTGCATATACCATTTTAATGAAGCTCAGATAAATTTACTACCACCCGCAATGTCATTTTATAAAATGTAACCGGCAAACCAGTCGGCACCGTATCGCGAGCGACTACGCACGCGCACATTATTTGTTTGTAATTTTGTATGTTGGTTTTGAATATACGCTTATAACGTCTCAAGATTTTATCTTCGCCTGCACCACACGCCCCATAGCCTACACTTTGGGAGAGGCTTTTGTTCAGCGATGGACGACTCCATGCTGATGAAGACACAGCTATGCTACGGACACCAGGTAAAGATGTCTTTCCTGCGTCTGACTTAATCCGATCCTGATGGCTCGTCCACCGTGTCCTAGTAGAAGACTTCGGAAACTTGATCCGCAAAGTTGCACATTATGTTATATATCCCGTTGACATTTATTTGCTACTAGCTGCGCCACGCGGTTTTATCCGCGCTATCGTTATAAATTATAGCCTACATATGTTGGATAAATAAGCTATATACAACAAAGTTTTTATAAAAATCCGTTCGGTAGTTTTTGTGCGAAAGAGTAACAAACATCCATACTTCCATACATCTGTCATCCATACATATCCATCTTATTAAGATGGATATGTATGGATGTTTGTTACTCTTTCGCGCAAAAACTATGGTACGGATTTATGATATTAGTAGGATAAAACTAGGACGGTATTATTATTATCCTCTAAGATTTACTATTTCATCTCAAAAATGGGAAATCATAAATTCAATCGTCCGGCGGGGCTCGAACCTGCACCATCTACCAATCCGGGGTAGGCGCTCTGCGTTAAGCTACGAACGATACACGCCGGCAGATCAAATTTAGGCTTCTCTTGCTAACACCCTTCCGGAGGATGTAGGTATTATTTATCGGCTTTATTTTCTAGAAACATGGCCGACTGATATGTTCACAGTTGCATGTGAAAGATCATATCATATTGAGGTTATGATTTCTCATTTTTGAGATTATATTAACGTTTTGCATTGCGAATAATGCTATAAAATTAAAATTTACTATATCAATTTAATGTCACACGATGTTAATGCAAATTTATTGCCTCTTAGCTGTGTCCGACTTAATAGATTTGGTTTCAAGCCTGTGTATATTCAAATGCATCGAGCAGATAACATGGCGTGCATTATTCTGTCTCGGCCTCGACACAGGACTTAGCGTGAATCTGAAATGGAACAACGGACGGATTAGACTCTAGTAAGTTGGTCCACATTGATTGATACTAATTAATGTGAATGCGTCCACCGATCCGTAAGTGATCGCTGTGGTTAAGCAACTAGGTTCCCAGTCAGTTCATAGATGGGTGACCACAAAAGTGGTTTAATTTCTAAGTGTCTACGTGCTTCGGAGGATACGTTAAGTTGTCGTTCTCGGTAGTAGTCATTAGACAACAGCCTGTGTATATTTTGGTAAAGTACCCCGCGACACAGGGATTAGATTCCATAATACGGGCGTTGCCTTTAAAAAAAAGAACAAAAATAATAATAACCTACAATTTAACAGTTTAACCTCAAATTGATAAGTAATGGAATCAGGCGTCACTTTGCGGAAATCCATAACAATCAAAATACAAAATCAATATGTAGTGTTAATCCCGCTGATTGTCAGTTTAATAAAAGAAAGAAGAAGAAAATACATTTATTCGACAATAGACATACAAGAAATTTACAAACAGAACTAACTAAATACATATAAAAATCAAACAATAACATAGTTTAACACTACGCAATAGGTCCTGTATGTCCTGCCGAAAGGGTCACCATCTCAGCATTTGCTGGGTTACACCCAGCGCTGATCTTCCGTTGGTACCCGTGACGATCATGGTATGTTAGTGCAAATTAGTGTGTGGGGATTTAATATAAATAAATTAATATAATAGATAAATATATAAGGTAGGTACTTAAATTATATTATATTATTGGGGTCTCATTCATGCCACTCATTTTGCATACTTTGTATTCAGCCTTAATAGATAAATACACTGTCAAAAGCAGATCAAATTATAGATATGTTACACTTTATTGCTTCAAACTGAATTTGATAATTAAAAAGAAACTGTTTTAATTGTACTCTAAAACTATATATACTTTTAAGATCTCTGATTGGTGGCGGTATATTGTTCCAAACTTTGGAGGCTGCGTATCTAAAACTGCCGCGGAAAGCAGCAGATCTGTGCGTGGGAATTGCTAATTGCTGCGCGCAACGTCTGCTAATACGCTGACGGTGATTGTTCACCCACGTGAGCTTTGCATGGAGGTATGATGGGCACTTACTTCCAATTACACCGAAAAGAAGGCAAGCAAGGTGAAGCTTTCTACGGAGTTTCATTTTGAGCAGGTTGTGTTTATTTAAATAAGGTGTTACGTGGCTCTTAGGTGGAATGTTAAAACAGAATCTGGCACAAGCGTTTTGTACCCTTTGTAGTAATTTTTGGGTACGAGCTAGAAGCCTGGGGCCAAAAACTGAATCACAATAGTTAAGTTTTGCAAGAACAACAGACTCTATAAGCTGCATACGTAGTTGTTGACTTAGATATGGACGCATTTTGTACAAAACTTTCAGTCGAAAGAAGCAATTTTGTACGCAATTTGTTACATGCTTTTCGAAACGTAGAGATTGGTCCATTAATAAGCCTAAGTTGCGCGCCTCACTTACACGTTCGATCTCCTTGCCCAGAATATTTACGACAGGAACTTCTCTAATTATTCGAACCTTTTCCAGTTGGTTGTCAGTGCCGAAAATCATATATTTTGTTTTATTGGGATTTAAAATGAGAGAATTGTCTTGAGACCACTTAGCAATTCTACCGAGATCCTCATTAATAGTCTTAACTGCATTAGAGAAGTCGTCAGGCCGAAAAGATATATATAATTGTATATCGTCCGCATATATATGATAATGGGAGTTTAAAATGACTTTAACAATGTCAACACAGTAAAAATTGAACAAAGTAGGGCCTAAAATTGAACCCTGTGGTACACCTTTATCTAAGAGAGATATACTAGACGATAGCTTAGACCCATTTACATCCGTTATCTCTACATATTGGGCACGATGACTAAGATAGCTATTAAACCACTTAACCGCCTGTGGGTCGAAACTATAATATGCCATCTTTGAGAGAAGTAAGGTTATATTAATAGAATCAAATGCTCTGGAATAATCTAATAACACAAGCAGCGTACACATCCCATCGTCCTGAGCTGCCAGGATATTATCCGTTACGTCCAGTAGAGCTGAGATAGTGCTATGTCCCTTTCTAAAACCTGACTGGGTATTCGGCAAAATGCTATTATCTTCGATATATTTCGTAAGCTGCCTGTTAACCACCTTTTCCAGCACTTTAGACAAGAAAGGCAATACGCTAATGGGTCTCAGATCTTTAAAATTGGCTGGATTAGGTGTTTTTGGAATAGGGCGCACACAGGCCAACTTCCAAAGTTCAGGAAAAATAGAGGTCGTAATAGAGGTATTTATAATCGATGTAAGTATTTCCAAAGTTTGGGGAAGGCTCAACAAAAACATGTCCAGTGTGATATGATCGCAACCTTCCGCATTAGATTTGAGGCCAGTTAAAATTTTCGCAATGTCTATTTGGTCCACTGTCTGTAAGGAAAAAAATGTACTGTTAAATCTATGAAATTCGTAGAAAGTTAGGTGAGATAGAGATGTTTCTGTGTTCCCAGGGACGTCTAAAAAATGGTGATTAATAATATTTGGATCATTGAAATGTGATGGAAGTTCAAAGTCATTTTTGGGTGGCAGTAATGTTTTTTTTAAGTTTTTCCACAGAACTTTGGGAAATTTTATATTACTATTTATATTTGTGTCGTAATAAGCAACTTTTTCGTTGTATAAACCCTCATTAACTAGACGTTTAAGGTCTTTATAATATTCTTTTTTGCTATCGTAATTTGTTTCCAAGTAGACAGCTCTAGCCTGGTCCCGTAAGGTCATCATGAACTTTATATTACTTGTTATCCATGGATATGACCTCTCTTTAATTACGTGATTCCTAAGAGGTGCCAGTTTATTGAACATAGATAACAAGTGAATATTGAGGTATAACACTATCTCGTTAACGTTTTCAGACGTAATGGGTATAGTCCAGTTAATGGTATCTAGACACTGATTTAATTCCTCTAAAGAAATATTCTTCAAATTTCTAGAGATAACAGTCTTGGGTCGCAGTTTTGCCTTCCTAAAATGAAAGGTGGCCGTAATAAAGGCATGACCCCCAAGGCCACAAATAGATCGACTACAGTATCATTTGGCCGAACATCTGCACATACTAAATCAATAAGTGTTTGACTGTGTTCTGTGAAATGCGTAGGACTCATAACAAATTGCTTCAAGCTTAGACATCTTAAAAATATATTTAGTTTGTCCGTTCGAGGATCTGATTATTTAAAGCAATTGATATTAAAATCGCCCAGTAGAATAATATGACTACAAAACGATAATGAATTTATTGAACAAGTTAAAGCATCTAGAAATATATCAACATCCTGCCATGGAGGCCTATATGATGTGCCTATGGCAAGCCTAGCCCCATTAATGCTGTGAGTTATCCACATTTGTTCAACATTCCAGTGCTGTGGGTCGACAGGGTGAGAATGTGAGCGGATATTAATACCACGTCTAATATAAAACCCTATACCACCCCCCCGGCCACCACGCGAACTTAAAGGACGTGGGACATGTCGCAAACGAAAACCAGACACTATGGGAGCACGTTTACCCTCTCCTGCTCTTAGCCAGGTTTCGTTTATGGCCATAATATCAGGTTCATGACGTCCCATTGCAACAACAAATTCATCATGATTCGTACCCAGTGAGCCCGCGTTAAGTAAACCAACTTTTAGATATTTACTAACCATTAGGTGTTTTTATACGTATAAGAAGGATACAAACAGTTACATTCAAGTGTAAAAATAATATTTCCATAAATAAATAAGTTGATACTGCATCATCATGCAGGGATGCAATTTACACCGCCCTCCCGCCCGCAAAAATGTGCACATGCAAGAAGGACAATATAAAAAAGCAAATTACATGCGCCAGTACGATACCCAACACGTATTTCAGTCCTAGCCGGACCATTTTCAAGGGCTGCTAACTCGTCGAGTGCTCGAAGGAGCCCGAAGGAGTTTCCTGTGCACATTTTTACGGGTAGGAGGGCGGTGCAAATTGCATCCCGGCATGATTAAACTGACAATTAGCGGAATTAACACTACATATTGATTTTGACTTCAAATTGAGTTGAGTTGTTAGTTGATTGAGTGAATTTACTCTTTGTATATAAATAATGTATACTAATAACCCACGGAGGTATATCTATATACACATGGGAAATATAGTTCATGTGAAGCGTTCAGTGACGATGACGAGTTCTATAAATTTTGTTCATTCAGTAAGTGCTCAGCACGTTAAGAAGTTTTCTTTCGAAATGGTGCTAATTTTGCACATACAGATTATTTTCGCAAAGAAAATTAAATACATTTAGGCACTTAGGGTTTAACAATAGTATATAAACATTTATCTGCGTCGCATATATGTCAGGCGGATCCTCAGCAGCAAATAAAATATTTATTAGTTTATTATAAGTGTTTATGTATGAATATGAATGTATGTAAGTACATTAATATAATAATAATATATAGGGACAATGTCACACAGATCATGCTAGCCCCAAACTAAGCAAAGCTTGTACTAGGCACAAATTGTCAATAGCTTAGTATTAATTATTTTTAAATTAAGTAAATATAATTTTGTACACATTATTTCTTGAATAAAAATTTATTATTATTATTATTATTATTATGGGTACCAGGCGACGATATACATACTTATATAGATAGATAAATACTATAAATACATAGAAAACATCCATGACTCAGAAACAAATATTCGTGCTCATCACACAAATATTTGCACTTACCGAGATTCGGACCCAGGACCACCAGCTTCGTAGGCAGGAGCACTACCAATTAGGCTGCGGTGACTACCTATGTAGTATATATATTATTAGGTTGGAATACTACACATTGTAGTACTGACGATGGTTCCCTACCAGCTGCCTGTCAATTTAAATTTATACTAGTCCATCTATCGCTTGCCTATAAGAAATTGCTATTATGCATTAAAAACGCCTACTGTACATTATTTTAAATATTAAGTTTTTTCTGTAAACTGTTTTTATATTTTGTGCAATAAAGTGTATGTATCTATCTAACCGGGTTTAACTTCTCTGAACTATAATTATGTGAGTTATTTATTCATGGGTTCTAATTGCGGTAAGTGTCTCTCGTATTATCCTTTGAATAGTGAAGTCAGGGTAGTATGAATATTCCGTTTTGAAATGCTCCATTTAAAGTAATGCGTTCTTAACGTCTGGCAGTTGCCACTAGTGATGAGAATAAACATAAATAATAATAATAATATCGTGGGACACTATTCACACACGGCCATCTGATCCCAAAGCAAGCAGAGCTTGTACTATGAAAACCAGATAATTGGTATATTACAAACTAGCTGTGCCCCGCGGTTATACTCGCGTTAAATTGTATAAATTATATATCACAGCTTCTCCCTCCCTCCTCTCATAATATGTAGCCTATATGTTGACCCGACCTCTTAGTAATATTCATGCAAACCTCTTAGTAAAATCCATTTAGTACTTTTTGAGTTAAGCCCGGACATACATACAAACAAACAGACAAAAATTCTAAAAACTATATTTTTGGCTTCGATATCTATTGTAGATTACGCCCCAAGTATCCTTTTAAAAAAATATTCAATGTACAGTTTTGACTATCCTACGATTTTATTATAGATACTTGCTTTCTTTTGTAAATACATACTTATATAGATAATTGCACCCAGGCACAGAAAAAATAATCGTGCACGTTACACAAAGACGGTCACCGTAGCCTAGTTGGTAGTGCTCCTGTCTACGTAGCTGGTGGTCCTGGGTTCGAATCCCGGTAAGTGCAAATATTTGTGTTGATGAGCACGAATATTTGTTTCTGAGTCATGGATGTTTTCTATGTATTTAAGTATTTATCTATCTATATAAGTATGTATATCGTCGCCTGGTACCCATAGTACAAGCTTTGCTTAGTTTGGGGTAAGGAAGATATGCGTGACACTGTCCCTAGATAACAAAAAAAAAAGATTTGTCCTGGGTGGGGATCAAACCCACAACCTCTAGATTAGTAGTCAGGGTCACTAACCACTGGACTAGCCAGTCGCATTACATAATAATATATATTTACTACTACATACATCTATTTTACTTTAGTCATTATAGTAGTTATATGGGCATATAGATTTCTATACGTATTTTGACTTGGATTCAAAGTCATCAATTGAAGATTCTTAAATGCTAGGTACATATGTATGGCCAATCGTTTTGTTACATTATCATTTATTTATTCGAGGGGACACTAGTTAGGGTAGCATAAAATTGTTTAGTCTAGGATTGCAAGATGATTAAGAGACTAAATTGAATAACTAAATTATTTATTTATTAACAACTATCATTAGAAATAAAGAAAAGAAAAAGAAAGAAAGAAAATTTATTGCTAACATTGAAAGACACACTTTACACACAAATACATATACGTCTTGTCAATATAAAAAAAATAGTTAATATTCAAGTGGGTGCATGTGTCTGTCAATTGCAGCAAGTAGGTATCCAGTTCAGCATTAGCCAACCCAGGGGCGTGGCACTGATTTTCAAATGGACCCTCTTATATCTAAAAAATAAAATAGAATAATTGTATTATATCGTTATATATTGATAAATATGATACATACACAAATATATACTTATAAAGGATACGAATAATAAAGGGAATAATACGAAAACTAATAATATTGAAATATCTACGACTGTATTGTGTGTACTGTGTTTGTAAAATAAAATAATAATATCTGAAGCACTAAATCACATACATATATATCTTGATTGAAACAATAGGTTGCATTAGCAGCATTGAGGTATGGCGTGTTGAGCTTGCACTCATATAAATGACAAATCCGCGTTCACGTTGGTCAGTTCTTGCTGCGAGTTGAGAAGGTGTTGCCTTAATCGTCGTCTGAACGTGGATAACGTCTCGATTAGTCTGATGGGTGGCGGGATGTTGTTCCACACCTTCGAAGCCGCGTAGCGAAAGCAACCCCTAAACGCTGCAGACCTGTGAGAATGAGTAGACAGCTGCTGCGAGCATTCCCTCCTAGTGCAATCTCTTCTACTGGCTATCCAATCAAGCCTATCGTATAGGTACGATGTTTCTTTATATTATATCACACTGAATAAAAGACACGCTACAAGTAGCTTCCGACGCGATTTCATTTTTAAAATAACATTTTGGTTTAGAAAAGGTGTCACGTGTGTTCTTGGCGGTATGGTAAAACAGAGCAACCGCGCATGCATTTTGAACCCTTTGAACTAATCGCTGCGTTCTTGACAGCAGCCTAGGGCCATAGATAGTATCAGCATAATTAAGCTTGGATAACACAAGCGATTCTACCAGATGAACACGTATATCTTGTGACAAAAATGTTCTTATTTTATACAAGACCTTAAGGCGATAAAAGCAGTTTTGTACACAGGCAGCCACGTGTTTCTCAAAACGAAGATTTGCATCTATATTTAAACCCAAATTTTTGGCTTCGTAAACCCGTTCTACAGCCTCTCCAAGAAGAGTTATGTTTAAATTTTGAAGTGTAATGAGCTGATTTTTTGTGCTAAAAAGGATATATTTTGTTTTGGTGAGATTTAATGCTAAACAGTTCCTATCAGACCATTTGGCTATCCAGTCCAGATCAGAATTGAGTTCAGCCATTGCTTTTTGAGCTTCATGTGGTTTAAAAGAGATGTATACTTGTACAACGTCAGCGTATAGATGATACTTGCTATTCCTTATACAGTTAGTTATGTCAGCACAATATAGGATAAAAAGAATTGGGCCCAAGATCGAACCTTGGGGCACGCCTCTATTTAGGGTTGCCATGGATGAAATTTGTTTCTGTCCATTAGTTGTAGATACGTAATTCTACAAACTGTTGCCGATTGTGAAGATAACTGTGGAACCACTGCAGTGCTCCATGGTCAAATCCATAATAAGCTAGCTTAGATAGAAATAGTGGTATATTAATACAATCACATGCCCGTGAAAAACACACCTAATTCAATAGTGTTATCACGTAAATATATCAGTACGTTGGGACACCGCGTTGACCACGTGATGCGCCCGTGTCAGGGGTGCCCTCTGCAGCAGGTTAGTGCACGCTAGCGGCACCCATATTAAAGGCGGTCGCCGCAACCGTCCCACGTACTCATCAGGTACAAACAACCGACACCCTTCTTACTTCTAGTTTATAATACCCTATCATGCCTATTATAAATAGAGTAGGATATAATAGTGGATAAGTCGGTAATGTACCATACTGTTTTAAATACATGAATCTAACAACCGTTCAATCATTAATTTATATTTCGCTTCATGTGGCGACCAAAATGAACCACCTATCTAACAAAACGAGTTTTCATAAAGATGAAAATGAGAGGGCTTACAATGAGAGCTTAGGCCATAGTCCACAAGCTAGTGCTGCCATGAAGAACATTTTTGGATTTATCTTCACTGTTTGAAGTAAAAGATAATTCATTTCTAATACACACATGAATTCATTTCTAACTCCTCCTTTTTTTTCTATCTGATTAAATTCGTTGCGGGATCCAAGACAGTTAAAGCCATTCCCTGGGACATGCCTGAGCCTCACCGCTCAGTGTCATTTCATTGTGTGCCACTGTTGATCCTGGCTTACAGGAGTTGCAGTGGTGGGTAAGAGGGAGGGACTAGTCCCGATAAAAAAAAACACACACATGAATTCGAAAAGTTAATGCTGCACGCTTTGGGTCTGAACTGGAGACTACTTACTCCATAGACCAACAATTTGTGTGTAACAAATATAAATATTTCAGGTATGAAGTTTAATACGAGCTTAACTACGAAGGTTTGAAGAATCTGTTTAAAAATCATACATTTGTATAATTTTTGCTGAAAAATCTCACATCAAATATCCCCGGCCACAGCTCCAGTGACTAGCAAAAGCCTTCATAGTCTTTTGTCCCCGTCTTTTTTTATCCGTCCCAACGTCAAGGGCCGAATAAATATGGGACAGTAACGGCTACCTTTATATTTACCGTTATTTGACAAATAATTTATGCGTGGCCACGTTTTGTAAAATAAGATGTTTGATAGGCTGCATATTGCGTTGTAGGATAGGAGTTAATATGCGTACGTTGTAACACGTATACTGAACTATAGTTATTTTAATCTGGGATATAAAATGGGGTGTTATTATAAGTGGAATACTTACCCTAATACATATAGACATGACCGTCAGAAAATCCCGATTCTAAATAACTAAAAAATTTTAACTTTTTGCTTTGTAATAGCTGAAACAACCCGATTGAATTGGACCACCCGTCCCGAAGCTACTATTCCACCAACAGGGGCTCTACCGGCTAAGTCGCCGAACATCGATTTCTTAAATGGCGTTCAAATAAATAAAGGTTAAAAATGACTTAATCAATCGTTAAATCAGCTTCAACGTTGACAATCGATTCCGGCCCATTTATGACGTCAAATGTGCTCATGGAAGCCGGTTTAACGATTTATTAAGTAATTTTTAACGTTTATTTATTTGAACGCCATTTAAGAAATCGATGTTCGGCGACTTAGCCGGTAGAGCCCCTGTTGGTGGAATAGTAGCTTCGGGACGGGTGGTCCAATTCAATCGGGTTGTTTCAGCTATTACAAGGCAAAAAGTTATAATTCTTTTAGTTACTTGGAATCGGGATTTTCTGACGGTCATGTCTATAGGTAGGTAGCTCGTAGAACCGACGGCCATTGGGGCAGAAAGGTTCTCGAGTGGCGACCACGAACCGGAAGACGCAGCGTGGGCAGGCACTCTACAAGATGGACTGATGATCTTGTGCGGGAAACTGCTGGAAATGCGGCAAATGTGGAGATCTTTGGGGGAGGCCTTTGTCCAGCAGAGGACGTCTTTAGGCTGATATGATGATGATGATGATGTCTATAGGTTGTTAGGTCGGTTGATTAGAGGATCATCATCCTCATCATATCAGCCCAAAGACGTCCACTGCTGGACAAAGACCTCCCCAAAAGATAATACAATTGTCTTACGCTCGGTTTTACGCCATTCGCATCTAGCAGTTTCCACCGACCCGCGATTAGAGGATAGTGCAAACTAAGTGCGAGGAGAACTTGCGCACTGTATAGACCGTCAAAAATGTAGATATGTAAAACTTACTTGACTGTAGTATTACATATTATTTTCTCTTTATTCGTGCCATAAGACATTGCTTGTTGTCAAATTTCATGATTTTAAGAGAACGGGATATAGTCCAAATCTATAGTTTAAAGTCGCTATGAGGTTCGAATCCTATGCGATCATCCTTGCTTGATGGTTTAAGCCCCGCTTAGCATGCGAAGTAATATAAGTGTACGCTATCTGTAAGCGTGAAGTACAAAAAAAAAACTGAACACTTAATTATCATCTAACGTTGGCTAATTAAATTAAAAGCCTCGTTGGTGTTGCGGTAGCGTGTTCAACCGCAGATAACGAGGTCCTGGGTTCAAATCCTGGGTCGGGCCGAAAGTGGTTTTGGGATTTTTCTGTAAAACGAAATAATCTTAATATCAGCCCGAAGTCTGGGAGTTGGCGGTATTATACCCCGTGCCTCGGAGAGCACGTAAAGCCGTCGGTCCTGTACCTGACCTCTTTCCGGTCGGGTCGCTAGTCGTCCCATCTGATCATGAGAGTGATGGAATAGAAAGTGCTCCTGTGTTTGCGCACACACTTGAGCACTATAATATGTCCTGCGCAGATGGCTAGTCTCCTTTAAGACTGGCCGCCGTGGCCGGATCTCGGCTAGGAGGACATTATTATTAAATTAAAAGCACGACCCCTTTTGACTAAAAAAGTGATTAGACGTATATAAGTTTTGTTGTTTTTGCCAACATTTACGGAATATACAGGCAGAGTGAACGTCAGTCATAGTGATCGATGTGTGCTGGTACAGTCGACACTCAATACCTTGTACGTGTAGTAAATCAGTGTTATTGGGATTATACTGACAAGAAAATATCTAAGTAGAAGTCAGTACTCCAGAAATTGTCTGTAACTCAAGATAGAACAAAGATGACTGGTATTGCTCACAATTAAAAGAATAAATGAAAGGGTTAGATTAAAATTTTCTCTAATAAAACCGATTTAAAGAAACTATATATATGGAGCTATACGAGAAGAATTTCCTATCGAATAAAATTTATTTTATAAAATCGGGTATCAAACAACAGCAAATAAGTAATGTACGACGGTCACCGTAGCCTAGTTGGTAGTGATCACTACCAACTAGGCTACGGTAAGTCCTGGGTTCGAATCCCGAAAGTGCAAATATTTGTGTGATGAGCACGAATATTTGTTTCTGAGTCATGGATGTATCTATATAAGTATGTATATCGTCGCCTGGTACCCATAGTACAAGCTTTGTTTAGTTTGGAGATAGGATGATCTGTGTGACATTGTCCCTAGATTTTATTATTATTAAAATCCCAATTAATGTCAACAATATACTTATCTATACATTTACAAGATATAATAAACAAATGTAATTTAGTAAAATTGATAGGCCGGTTGGCATGGTTGGTAAATGCTTGACTTTCACACCGAAGGTCGTGGGTTCCATTTGGTTCAATGCCTGTTTGTCCTGTGTGTAATGTGAATAATGTCCCAGGATATTATTAATTTATATTATATATGTACTAGCTGTGCCCCGCGGTTTTACCCGCTTTAAAGTTTATAAATTATCACAGCTCCTCCCCCGTACGTGCGTGATAATATGTAGCCTATATGTAGACCTGACCTCTTAGTAATATTCATGCAAAATTTGAAGTAAATCCATGCAGTACTTTTTGAGTTTAGCCCGGACATACATACGGACAAACAGATAAACAGACAAAAAATCTAAAAACTGTATTTTTGACTTCGATATCGAATATCCTTTAAAAAAAAAGTTCAATGTACAGTATTGACTTTCCTACGATTTTACTATATGTATAGATATTTGCTGACGACTGTACCGCTGCTTGTCGGTAGGGGCCGCTCTGATCGTTATCACTATGCGCCCGATACTCAAGTGTTATATTGATGTCTCATCCGTCACATGTAGGTACTACATAGAACAAGACTCATTTCATATACTACAGGTGTAACAAGATACCAGTTATATACTGAAGATTAACTAGCATAGTATGTGGGGCATTTTTTGAAGATAAATTTAAAAAGATTGAATACTGGTACTAATATAATGTCCTCCTAGCTGAATTTCAGCCATGGCGGCCAGTCTCAACAGAGATTAGCCATCTGCGCGGTACATATTACAGTGCTCAAGTGTGTCCGCAAACACAAGAGCACTTTCTATTCCATCACTCTCATGATCCGTTGGGACGCCTAGTGACACAACCGGAAAGAGGTCAGGTACAGGACCGACGGCTTTACGTGGTTTCCGAGGTACGGGGTTATAATACCGCCAAATCCCAAGCTTCGGGCTGATGCTGAGAAATTTTTCTTTTTACAGAATAGTCCCAAAATCATTTGGACTAGAATTTGAACCCAGGACCTCGTGCTCTGCGTGTGAACACGCTAACACTAGAACAACGAGGAACTAATATGTATTTTTACACATATTAGTGTAATTAGAATTGAAGATTAGATTTATGTCATTAAAAATTGTATCATCATCCGGAAGACTTCCATTTCTTTCTTTATCTTTCTTTATCGTATGGGCAGTTGTTACTCTGGTGACAGAGTTGTTCAAGCCGCCCAGTAAGTATCAACTGTTCTCTAATGACATCAACCGGGACCAACAAATATATATATTTATATATATATTTATTTAGTCTATTTATTTGAGTATCTATTTAAATTTAATTTCAAGTTATTTTACAGTACATTGCTAGCCACTTTTCTCAATTGCTAATCTAGTCCATCCAACGGTTGTCTGGAAGAAATCGCTCTTATGCGATAATACCGCCAATTGTACATAAATTGAAACTATGTCTATACATCTAAATTTTATTCTGTGATGTGCAATTAAGTGTACCTCTCAATCGCTCTTATGCGATAATACCGCCAATTGTACATAAATTGAAACTATGTCTATAAATCTAAATTTTATTCTGTGATGTGCAATAAAGTGTACCTACCTACCTACCCACCTACCGACAGCTTAACGTGCCCTCCGAAGCACCGAAATTAAACCACTTTGACGGTCACCCATCTATAGACTGACCGCTTCCATAGGTGCTTCACCTCGCCGATCACTTACGGACCGGTGAGCGCAACTGGCTGAGAGCACCTCAATTCTACTTCCACTGATCTTATTGACCACTGATATTTTGACGGTCACCTTTTGACAGTGCTCCTGCCTACGAAGCTGGTGGTCCTGGGTTAGAATACCGGTAGGTGCAAATATTTGTGTGATGAGCACGACTATTTGTTTCTGAGTCATGGATGTTTTCTATGTATTTAAGTATTTATCTATCTATATAAGTAAGTATGTATATCGTCGCCTGGTACCCATAGTACAAGCTTTGCTTAGTTTGGGGCCAGGAAGATCTGTGTGACACTGTAAAAAAAAAGGCCTTTCCCAAAGATCTTTACAATTGCTAGCCTTGCGGAACCCGCTTGTAGCGTCTTCCACGAGATCATTGGTCCATCTTGTACTTCTACAGTACCCCTGCAGTGTGGACAAGCCCCCTCTTGCCCACACTGCTTCCAGTTTGTGGTCACTACTCGAGAACTATCTTCCCCATCGTCTGTCGGTAAAAATAGTATAAAATATTTAAATTTATAATGAGTCATTAATACCTTCAATCATCCAACGACTAGTCTGTCTAACCATTTAGTGACAGTTAAAGTCAAAGGAAAATTGTATCGTGCATTTTGTCACTAGATGGCGTTGATTAATTTTTAAAAGTTGCTATTGAGATTTTCCGCCGTAGATAGTAGTCCCTGTAGCAACGTAAATCATTTTGTTAACAAGATCACCCGTTCATAAGATATGTGGTGAAACAGAATAAGCGAATTCTTGTTATCCAAACCAATGTGATCAGTAGTTATAAGCACCGTAACTTTGGTGATTGTATTAAATCAGACGAGGTGTTGGTTCCGCTCCCGTATTCACTGATCTTTTTGGTTTTATTCAAACCCCAGTAAAGGACCCTAGTCCTAGGGTTCTTCAAGTCTTTTAAATATTCGTCAATTGTAACAACATAGTTACATGCCGCGGCTTTGTTTGGGTAGATATGTGGATACATTAGTATTATAAATTAATAATTCCGATTATATTGGACACAAAGCGGTTGTTGTGACGTAATTAACTATAATTAAGTCATTATTACATAAGTATATAACTATTAAATTAGACATATAACCTCGTGGATTTTTTGTTGTTAATGACAAGAACTATGAACATGTTATACTTTGTTTTGTGTCATCAATATTTTTCAAATTATGACTTTTATTGAAAATGTAAGAATACCAAATATCTGGCCTTATATTACTATAATTTTCGGAGTTATTTATTTTATTTTATCTTAGCAGTTTTTGAGCTTAGTCATTACAAACAAACAAACATACATACGTAAATGTACTATTTTCTTTTTAAATATTGCTTTATATTATATATTTTAGAATTTACCAAAAGGTATAACTTTAGTTTCATCCGGTACTAGCTACAGTTATATTTCTATATCTTAAAGGTCTATTGCTATATGCCAGTGCACTCACGTTTTGACTCGATATCAGTACAGGACAACTAATTGTCCTCATATACTTGCTCTGAGTCTGGGTATGATTTATGTCCGTTAATTGTAGGTTTGGAAAGTCCCTAACTATACAGCGATTTATTTAATAAAGACCTCTACCTCAAATACCAGTCGAGGATTGGAACCCAGGACCTCATTATCTGTAGTATAACACGCTACCGCTAGACCAAAGACGCGTGGAGGTTATAAAGTACGCAAAAATTTGGTAAATAACGATATTAGGAAGTTTTGACGGTATATTATGTTGTAAGATTTCTGAGACGGCTGCAATACTACTATTGTCATAGAATGCGTACTGCAGACACACCCCTCTCCGTTCAAATAGTTCCACCTACATTGTATCAGTACCGCTTCTCGAGTATTGCCCCAACGTCACTTTACTACCTATAAACAGAATACCCACCGTAAAATTGAAACGAGTTCTCTGCAACTCTGCGTCTAAATAATCATTGCCCCGGATCTCTACAATCATGAAACTTAAATCCAAAATCTATAACGCTAGACTTACTATCTGGGCGGAAAATTTATTTGATAACCATTATACTTCCATTTGACAACATCGCTTGTCTTCCATACACATATACATTGCTCGTTTTGCTAACAAGATGGGAGATCTGATATTTGGTTAGCGCGCAATGCATACGTCAATATAACCGTATCTCGCGAGAGGCGTACGTGTGTGTGTACAGCGGGGTAGGCCCACAGATCGGGCCCACAATGCACGTTGTTTATCCGCTAGGGCGCGGGGGTGCGGCAGGCGCGCGGGAGGCGGGGCTCCTGGCCGGGCCCAGTCAGTCAGTTGCCGCCGCCTGCTGCCGCCGCCCGCGACCGCGAGTGCACGTGCCCATACACTACAAACACTGACACTCCGACCTTCAATCCGTGAGAACGAGACGTCTATATCAGGTAAGTTCTCATTTGAAAAAAATTGTCATCCGATTTTTTTATTTTTTTCGGTGGACTTTTAGTGAACTATGTTATAGTCACGAGATGAAAGTTATATAATATTCACTAATTAGCTCCATCGGTATCGACATCTCCTTCGAAGTAAACCGCGTACTACGGCAAAAAATAATTGCTACGCTTCTACGCAATCCCGTAGCGGCGTAGACTGCCGTAGCAAACAATGCGTACTAAATCCTACGGATTTTGCAGTGCTACGATTTGGTTCGTGGAAAAAATAAGGTGATAGTCCCATATATCGGGTGTGAAATCTTTTCACGGTCACGCCAAGGTCTTTGGTGGGGTGGAATGGCTGGTGTTGATAGTGCGGGTTCAAGTAGGGTATCTGCACAATGCGCGAATGTCCCACGGTACGGAGGTTGAGCGTTGTCATTTTACCATAATTGTCTTGAAAACCTCGACCTTGTTCGAGCGAGCCATCATGTTTCCAAGGACTGTTTTATTACGTTCTCTATTGCTTGTTTGTATCCTCTATATGTTTAGAAAAACAAAATACAAGGTTGGTGGTGAAAATGCCCTTAAATCATAGGATGTAATATTTATTAACTTATTTAGTTTTTTTTTTAATCCTGTTTTGTCTAGAAAATATTTTAAAGACGCTCATGTTGCTCTCACCCGTCCATAAGAGATCGGTGAGGTTAAGCACCTTAGTATGCGGTCAGTTTATATACGGGTGGCCAACAATTTTATTTTGGAGCATGTCTATGCTTCGGAGGGTACTTTAAATGATTTGCTCCGTTGTAGTCATTAGACAACAGTCGACAAGCAATGGGTGACTTGAGCAATTGTAACACTAACGAAACCACAGCCAATTTGATGAAGTAAAGAAAGTAAAGATTTTTGATGTGTGTGATATTTATTTTATTGAATTCGATTAGACAAGTAAAAGCCTTAAAGTAAGTGTAAAGCCGTAGTAGTATGTCGGGTTTATAAATTTTTTTTCGGAGATTTTATAAAATACGTTCCTACTACTATTTTTTGTAGAGCTAGAGTGAGTTAGAAGAAATTATGACATTTTGAAATGAAAATTCCTATGCAGATCAACTATGGTAGATGTTTAGAGTATTTAAAATAATAATTGCAACACATATTTGGTTGGTAAGAAACAAAGTACTTATGCTTCATAAACGTCGTCGTCGATCAGGTAAAGCACTTAAGCGCGCGATGACTTCATATAGGTGTTGTAATTTTTGAACGTATCCGTGTTTAAAAGGGGACACAGTCTTACTGTCTAGCAAATGGTAAGGTTCCACTCTGTTACCACGCAGTAAACTAGGTATATACAAATAGGTAAATAGACGTCCCTAACTAAGCAGCCAGTGCCTTATAGAGCATTTGTTTGTTGGATTGGTCTGTACCACGAGGTAACACAGTAGAGCTCACCTGTGCAGCACCACTATGTTACCTCGTGGTAAAATACTTAGTTGGAACGATCATAGGCAGGAATATGGAAATATCTAAGTGCGCTGATTTGTATCGATTCTTAAATTGTTTTTTTTATTAAAAGGAAGCATTATAATTATCTCAGTAATAATTGGACACATCTACCAATATTTGACTGTTTTAAAACTCCATAAATCAGGTCCTCCACATGTCATATAATATAATACATTTGTATTTCACGGCCTTTATCGCATGTTGCAGCACTTTGAAATTTAATTAATGTTTTTACAAAACTTGATTTATTATCAATACAAAAATGATTTACAATTAAATTAAGTTAATTATTAAAATTTGTATTTCTTTATCCTATAATAATAATGAATAAATTTATTATTTTTACAATTATACATAAAACTTGTAAAGTAGACTACCACTCAAGAAACTATAGAAATAGAAGAAAACTAATTTGTGAAATACGGTATTGTTAATGATATGAGTTCACAATACGCAATGCGTTACTTGCATGCAATTTATCAGTTTTGTTAAGAATTTTAATCTTTTTTGCATGTATTTTGAAGATCAAGTTAAGTTCCGTGCTCTATTAATGTTACACCGTGTATATGCTTGATTATTATACTTAACTAAACGATCAAACTTGTAAAAAAATGGATATTTGATGAAATATACGAATGTAAACGTAAAAAAGAACATTGGAACAAAGTATAGTCAGGTTACGAAATTCTCTGAATAATTGGAAGACATTTTTTACTTCACTCTTTTGAGTTACTATTTATTACTTATTCTTTTTTTTAAATTTTAATGCAGTTATATCACGGTTTTTATTTCATACATTTCATATAACTAAAACAAGATAAAAGTACTAATCGAATAACTCACCCCTAACTGTACCCGGTGCAAAGGATTGTTTTTGCTTTGATTGTTTTTTTTTTAAGTCAATGCCCGCACTTGGGAGTCTCATCCCTGTGTCACGGATACTTTACAAACATATAATTAGCCGGACACAAATTACACTCAGACTCAGAAACAACTATTTATGGGCCACACATATAGTTGACCGGCGCGAGACTCGAACCCGCAACTCGAAGCGGCATTTCCACGTTGAATCGCGATGTACAACCTCTGCACCAGGTACGAGCCAGTATATCTATTTGGTCTCTTAATTGGACATTTTAAACAAATGCGTACCATTTCAACAGTGCCTAAATTTTAAATTCTTGATTTCCATATTAAGCCTTATATTACAAACCGATTTAAAAAAGAAACATATGCAAGGTACCATATAAACACATTTGACTAAGGAATGTTCTTTCTTTTTGCGGCCGGTAAAATGTCTTTAAATCATAATTATGACCAACAGTGTGAATGTTTTATTCATATTAAAATCATCTGTAAGTTTGTCACTCATCTTCCCGCATTTTTTTTATTTTCTTGTTAACAATATTGCTCATATATTATTTGAAATTAAAAAGAAATATTAAAAATGTTTTCGATAAATATTGAACATTATTTTACATGCTGTTAATACTTTCCGGACAGGGTAAATAAAAACTAAAAGTACGTTTACTTTGCCTAAGTGTGTTGCCCGATAAAATATTGTGATTCCCACCTATCGTCTATCATTATCTTGTTGACACGCCTGTAATCGTCGAAAATGACGAATTGATTACTGGGAATTTTGATAACCCATTAAATAACTGTGGTAATGTTTGTTAATGGGTAAATCCGTT
Source organism: Pseudoips prasinana (assembly GCA_951640165.1). Classification (NCBI taxonomy): domain Eukaryota; kingdom Metazoa; phylum Arthropoda; class Insecta; order Lepidoptera; family Nolidae; genus Pseudoips; species Pseudoips prasinana. Next base: position 9,192,841 of record OX621236.1, read on the forward strand.
AAACATAATTATTTCAAATTCCATTACGCCTTTAGAAAAAGAATAAGAATAAATTCATTCGAGTTTTTTTAATACGGAATTAAAGTTGCTTGTTGCATCATAACTCAAAGATGAAGCGAAGAGTATACAGTTAAAGGATTACGAGCGGTGGATTGATCAGATTTGGGTAATGCACAAAATTCTTATGTCAACTCTATGTCAACTGTTCTTTCCAGGCAATTACCAGTGTACCAGAAATCGTAGGCTGTTCGTTGGGCCGACGCCTTCTACGAAGCAAATCAAGATTATAATATATTTGTAAAAGGAATGCAATCATGTCATTTTGTTTGGAATATTACACTCTCATAATATTCCAAACCGGACCTCTATCCTTGCGCTAGTAGTATCCATAAATATTTGTATATTATGTAGTTTGTGTAGTTGGCTTGCGGGCCTACCAATTATTGAACAAATAAATAAAATAAATTTTCGTCAATGCCTTGAAAGTCATACAAACTTTCTGGTCATAACTTCACGCCCCCACGGGATGAGATGGGATGCCGATATTCTATGCCGTCAGCCACACAGCATCAACACAACATCTATTGATTTATATAAATTCAAACCGTTCCTCTACCATGGTGCAGTCGTAGAGTGGTCAAGGCATATGGTACGATGCTCAAATCCACAATTAAATTTAGGTCCCAACAAATTGATGTCCCAAACTCGGTTTGACTAATTTAAAAACTAAGTTATAATCGCCTTAAATGCCTTAAGAAATATCGAATGGATTGTGTAAATTCGAAATGTCAGTACCACGGTGCGGTGGCGGAGCGGTTAGCGCACATGGGGCCGGATACCCCGTGGTCGTGGGTTCGATTCCCACCCGCACTTAAATTTATACAATTCATTTTAAAGATGTCTGAAAAATAGTAGTGAGGAATATTTCTAATCCAATCCGTGTTCACACTGTTAACTTTATACGAAACCGAAACATGTTTTGTTTAAAGATGTCTGAAAAATAGTGGTGAGGAATATTTCTAATCCATTCCGTTTTCACACTGTTAACTTTATACGAAACCGAAACATGTTTTGTTTAAAGATGTCTGAAAAATAGTGGTGAGGAATATTTCTAATCCATTCCGTTTTCACACTGTTAACTTTATACGAAACCGAAACATGTTTTGTTTCAAGATGTCTGAAAAATAGTGGTGAGGAATATTTCTAATCCATTCCGTTTTCACACTGTTAACTTTATACGAAACCGAAACATGTTTTGTTTAAAAATGTCTGAATAATAGTGGTGAGGAATATTTCTAATCCATTCCGTTTTCACACTGTTAACTTTATACGAAACCGAAACATGTTTTGTTTAAAGATGTCTGAAAAATAGTGGTGAGGAATATTTCTAATCCATTCCGTTTTCACACTGTTAACTTTATACGAAACCGAAACATGTTTTGTTTAAAGATGTCTGTAAAATAGTGGTGAGGAATATTTCTAATCCATTCCGTTTTCACACTGTTAACTTTATACGAAACCGAAACATGTTTTGTTTCAAGATGTCTGAAAAATAGTGGTGAGGAATATTTCTAATCCATTCCGTTTTCACACTGTTAACTTTATACGAAACCGAAACATGTTTTGTTTAAAAATGTCTGAATAATAGTGGTGAGGAATATTTCTAATCCATTCCGTTTTCACACTGTTAACTTTATACGAAACCGATACATGTTTTGTTTAAAGATGTCTGAAAAATAGTGGTGAGGAATATTTCTAATCCATTCCGTTTTCACACTGTTAACTTTATACGAAACCGAAACATGTTTTCTGTTATTCTACATTCGATTTTTACAAAATTCCGTTTGCATTATAGGGATTCGGCAGTTAAGACTCTTCTCGCGGGTAGCTTTGTATTACGTGACCAAAATACCGCGCCACTGCAAAATGGATCCGAACACTTGTTTAGAATTTTCCGGGTTCTTAACTAAATGTAGTGTTTATTTTATTGGTTTGACTTGCGCCGACTAAATCGTCTCCTATTTCGTTTTTGTTCATTTTGGGCGAATGAAGTTTCTTATATAATTTGATATTTATTTGGTTTTCAACGTTGAACATCGATTGCCTTTAATTTTATTACATGACTAAATCACCTTTGATTAATTTTTAATAATAAATTTAATCAATGATTTAGTGATTTAGTAATGTACAGTCAAAATAGAATATCAAAATATAGTTTTAAAGTTGAAAGTGTGTAACCCTTCCGCTAAGTAATTCAGCAACCTACTAAGTTAGATTATATATTTTTTCTCCTGGGATATTATTCACACGCGGCCATCTGAACCAAAACTAAGCAGAGTTTGTACTATGGCAACCAGATGACTGATACTACTTTTATTTTTTAAATACATAGTTTCACATTATATAGTTAATTACACCCTGACTTAGAACAAACAGACATGTATGTCCATGCACACAAATATCTGTCCTGGGTGGGAATCGAACCCACGACCGGCGTGAAAAGCAAGCATTTGCCAACCACGCCAACATGCCCTTCAACGAAACGTATACGAAAGTATATGCAGCGATTGTTTTTTATGCGGTCAATATCGAATATCATATGAGTTGATATGAGAGAAAATATGACCATTTTGATTCATATTGATATCACGAGCGCAACTACAATCAAAACATAGGGGGACTCACACTCGGCGGTGTTTGTCTCATCATTTTATTAGTTTTTGGGGACTGTCAAGGTTTGACAGAAGGCCAGTATCGTTTAGACTCTATCACTAGTCAGAATCATACAGTTCCTGGTTTGACTTTAGCCGTACAATAATGATAGAATACAGAAGAATACCAATAGAAACAAATATACTAATTACTTGTTTACTTATCGTATGGGCAGTGGTTACTCTAGTGTTAGAGTTGTTCAAGGCTGTTGCCTAAAGGCTACCCTGGTTGTAGCCTTTAGGCAACAGCCTGACATACTACCGTGCTCTGGCGGTCACCCATCTATGGACTGGCCGCGAGACTAGTTTCTTAAACTCGCCAATCAATTACGGACTAGTGAGAGCATCTGGCTATGAGCGCCTAAAAATACTAATTGAACTTTTATTCATATTTCCACTTTTACAAAACTGGCATATATCAGTGTTTGGACATTAAAAATATTTACAAAGCGTCCTTTTTGACTCTAACTAATAATAAAGGGAGTGATAAATTAGGAAAAGAGATTACAATGAAACATAACCAAGGACCATTTCGATTGAACAAGCTTTCAGATAATAAACTGAAACCTAATTAAAATTGGTTATTTTCCTTAGGTTTGTTAAGATGCCACAGACAGATAGATGTATGTGATTTTTAGTAGAACTTATAATACCTTTTCTTTGAGTCAAGGATTAAAAATAGGGGTGACCCTGACTCGAAATTACCAATGTACAGACGACAGCACATCACGCTGCCCCAACCTGTCAAATTTCTCCGATTGAAAGTGAACCTTATGCTTTTGCGATAAAGGTAAAAATCTATAAAAGAAATTAGACAAATTGGGGTAGCTGGGTGGGCTGGTGTCTGTACTTTTTGCCCGTCTGTTTTTTCGACCATCACAAAAGCACCATTCGACGAATCATAATGAAAATTATTACGTATCGAGTTAAATGGCTAAAGGGATATTAATATAAGGTAACAATAATGTTTTTTAAACTCTCTAAATCAAGAATTTAAAAATGAAACAGTAACAAGGATAAAAGCATTTTTCAGTCAATCACTCCGTTAAGTGCCACCTTAAGCAAATAAATGACGTGAAATTAATTGAAGCAAATAATAATAATGCCGATCAAATATTTATCCGAACCAACAAAACTATCAAAAACAATGGGAAATAATTCTATGGCAATTTTATTTAATGTAAGTGACAAATGTATAGAGGAGGACATTATATTGTGTATTCTTTCTCATAAATGGGAAAATTAGTCCTTTGGATACATAATAAAAACACGACGTATAGAGGTCTATAAAAGCCACTTTGTATTATTATTTTCACGTTAAAATATGCAGTGGGTTTAACTATATATGTACCTATCCGGAAACCATTTTTCGATAGTTATTAGCGATTCTTGTGATGGTAAAAACGTATTTCCGTGAAAATTTTATATAAGACTACACAGTTATTATTTGCTAGGTTTAGAGATGAATATATTATCTTTAATTTACACCATGTTATCTTTACAGTTGTGGTTCCTGGTTCATTAAATTGTACCTAAAAACCACGTATATTTGTTAGTACTTCCTTAATGTTATCTCAAAAGTATTTATGTAAAACTGTGGGTATCTCTCCGCGTCCCTTTTCTTTACCTAAACATGTGAGCACCATAATTTGGTGACTATTCTATGGGTTTGTTCTGGTAAAATATTGACATTGTGCCATATTTCTACTACTCCTGACCTTGGCTAGAACAGTATAATAAACATTTGTTTTATCCGCGTTTGCCTCATTACTTGCCATGACATTTGCGCAAGTACCCGTTCAAATATTTGCAATAAGAGGCTTTGAGGAGGTTTTGTGTTTTTGTTTATGAGTGCGATTAAAGCTCTTTGTTTTGATCGTGTATTATCATGAGTTTAAATTAGAAAAGTATATTTTATACGTTTGACTATGATCACTAGATATGTATGTCTGATGGCAATTATATAAAGATCTAAAACGGACTATGAAATTCTAATATCATTGCAGGCTATTTGTCTCAAACGGACATACTTATCAGTGATCTTATATGTGAGCTAAGTGGGAGAATACTGACTCAAGTTTAAAGTACATTAGTAGCATTGTTTGCCCCGTGTGATGACGGGATAGAACACAATTTGCCTCACCTCTAAAGATAGTGCCAAGCAGTTTTGTACTTAAATGCATGTATACAAAACTACAAACGAAATTAATTTGAATATGTTGAATTTTAGGGCTAGCGATTTCTATTCTTGACAGACACAATACCGTCGTAGCTACATACTATGAATATCATCATCAGTATAGTTACAATGATTCTTATAATCTTAGGTCCGACATGTCGTCACTTTTTGTCGTGTCGTAAACGGCGTGTGCGGTACATAAGCGGTCTTAGACAGTATGTGAGCTGGTATTTACTTCAATATCATTTTCCATCATCTATAATTATGTCTTGCTTGCTTCGAGTCTTTTAAAAAAAAGTTATCCATCAGAGGTAGTAAATACAGTCGTCTTATTTAAACATAGTGAGAAAAATACATGCGGGGTAGTCTTTGGTGAATACTGACAGCAGTGAAAACTATTATTTCATTTCTCAGACTCGGATAGTAGTGTTTATTTGATCTGACTAACAAGTGGAAGATACTACCGCCATCTTTGGGCGGTAAAGACTCACAGTAATGGTTTCCTTCCCTATGGTGGGAATAAATTTAAAAAAATGAATTAATTTTGGTTAGGCAGTCGGCTGTAAAATATCTAACATAATTAAGAAAAAAATGCTACAGTCATATGAATGTTTAAACGGCCAGTGTGAATTAAAAATAGAGGCCCTCCATCTTACGAAAATTCGATCAGGGCATGTGTCCTGACGCGAGTTTAACATTTAATTTTATTACTCATCCCAAAAATGTGAACAACGCCGCTAAAGAAGTATATACTAAAAAAAACACGTTTACTATACTTGTTTTCACGAAACAGTGAGTTAGTTTCTAAAACTACTAAGTAAGTAAGTTATCATTAACACAACATTCGGTGGCCTTCCAACCTTGAACCCGGTCCGCCCACGATTCTACGGCTCTATTTTGGCAGCCGCCCACGCAACCAGCTGACTGCCATGTGATCATAAAGTTTATTACTCACTTGACCCAGTAAACTATGGTTGTAATAGACGCACACTATTTCACTTTTACAGGGTTGCTACTCAAAATGGGCGTGTAAAGTATCTAATCACGAAAAAAAATACATTATTTGAACATTTCTGATTTTTTTTTGATGTGGCAAAAATTTGCAAGTTAGTAAATTTTGCAAATAGGGGTTGTTTCATCATCAGCCTTATGTCGTCCAGTGCTTATGTTGTCCAATCCAGTTCTACCTATCTCAATCATACTGTTTACCATCTCACATCGACCAGATAAGGCAAAAAAATCGTGATGTTTCTAAGTACTTTACAGAATCCCGAACATTCTCAGAAACTACTAACTACTGAGAAATTTCTAGCATACTAATTTAAAATTAGGGCAATTATGTAGTAGATTTTAAATGACTATCTGTACTTATTGGACGGTATGTAGAGTCACCAATGTTTAAATCTATGAGCAAAAGACAACGTCATTAATTGGAATAAGCATAATCATGTGTTATTACCGTCTTCACAAAATAAATCATTATTTACCCATTAATACTTTTTATTTTGTGAAGACTGTAGCATTTAACATATGATTCTGCTTATACTATAAAATGAATAAGATTCTATAGTAAGCTTCCCTATGGTATTCAAATCTTGTCCTTTAGATTTAAGGCTTTACATTTAAGGTTATAATATTAAGGTTTTAAGGTTATATTAAAGCCAAAGTATGTAGCGAACGACAAAATGCTTGGCCTTGGCTTTGACCTTCGGGGTTCAATTCCAAACGATTTTTTTCATCTTTAAATCCATTCTGAATCTGGGTGCGATGTCCCTCGTAATATAGAGAATTACTTCTCTATACAATAGGTAAAAGTGGAAACCAAATAACAGACATGTACAGAATGAAATTTTTGCATTACTGTGGCAATTCTTACATTATTTTTACCATATATATAGTATTATACACAATTGGACACATAAATAAAGTATTCTACAAGACAAGTGGATGCTTTTCAGATAGAATAAATTAACGAAATATATTTTTTTGCGGGAACTGTAATCAATTTCTAATCATGAACTTCGTAATTTAGCATAATGTATGAAACTGTTTGGTTTTTGGCCCGTCTGATTAGAGCTGTCTACCGATCTTGATTTTCCATTATCTTTACACAAATATATCCAGCCCGTGTGGATTCCGGGCTAGAAGGATTTTTTTTATTTTTACATCAGAGTGCGACAAACGAGCAAGTGGGTCAACTGATGGTAAGTGATCACCGCCGCTCATGGACACTCGTAACACCCAGAGGAGTCACGGGTGCATTGCCGGCCTTTAAAATTCTGCAAACAAGTGTTGCTGACCTTTCCCCCCACCCCAATGAGCTCTGGCGACCTTACTCACACTCGGAAAAACAACTTTAAAATTATTAATGTTATTATTAAGGAATGTCTTCCGTAAGGTGGAGGTACTTCCCCAGTAGGGCTGCTCTTTGAGCAAATGAACGCTACCCATACCATCCCTTCGGTGTCATAAAAGGCGACTAACGGATACACCAGGTAGTCGGGCAGCAGCGTCACCTGTGTACTAGCTACCACCTAACTGCGGTCGCCAACTCACATACCAAGGTATTTAAGGCACATCCCTCCAAATGGCAACATTTATATAAACCTTTGGGGGAGGCTTATGTCCCGCAGTAGACGGTATCGGGTAGAGATGGGTAACTCAGGAGTGATATATACAAAAGATATGAATCATTCCGTTTGTATCAATCACTCTTTGTATCCTTTCAGATCCGAATGTATCACTGTATCAGTGTATCTTTACAACTCATACGCTAACGTCTCTATTTTATCTGTAGCAACGTGCAAACAGGCAACAGCTCAGATACATATCTATCACTCTGATTCATTACCTTCTGATCATATCACTGTCTCACCGATTCATTGGATTGAGTTGAGCGAAGTGAGCCAGTGAGCAGCGCAGAGCAATTCACTCTGTATCATGAGCGGATACATAAGGATACAAAGATACAAAAGAGTGATACATATCCCAGTGATCAAAAGATACATATGAATCAATGTACTGGGCTGATGATGAATATATGTACATTAAAATAAACAGCTTGTACAATGTCCCAAGAATATCTCGAAATAAATTAACACGTGTGTCCAGAGCAAGACAATTTATTGCATAAAAGACCGCGGAGGTCATGTTTCGTAGGAAAATCTCAATAGCGCCATTCAGAAAAATATGACGTCACGGTACAACGCCATCTGTTATTCATAAAGGTAACTAACTAAACTAATGACATAAGATTCTAATTATTTAAACAGATTAGACACAGCTTAAAGCAGCAAATTGCGGGTTGACATTAAATGTTTTCGAATACAATATTTTTAGTAGGTATGCTAAAAAATAACGCTATAGTAAATAAAGTGTTTTCACCAGTTATTTCTTCTCAGTTTTTATATAAATATATGGAGTATAAGCAAGCTTTCCTTTGAATGTAAGTGATACGCAATTAGTTGTCTTGCCGCCGGCATGCGCAGTGTTTATGTTTAGTTTGTCCATAAATAAGGGGATTTATGTTACAGCTTCGTTTGTTTTGTCGTAAGAATATGGATTCATGGCAGTCGGATGAAAGTTGTGAATATGTAGCATACAGTGTTTTAATTTATGTTACTTTGAAAGAGATAGGAAAATAGAAAGCGTCAGGGCTGTACTTTTCATAATCATAATCATAATCATTTTTTTGCAATAAGTGTTGGTACAAAGCAGATCTTAAATATAATAGGGTCCTTAACACTTAGCCATACATGGTCATGCAAATATTATTATACAAAAATGTCAATTAATATTTTACAACAATTCATAAATATACATATAGCAACATAAGATTCAAATAAAAATGTACAAATAACTATAAGGTGCTTACTAAATGTCATTAATCCAATAATAAATGATGAAACACACAATGTTAATATCAACATAAACATAACAACATCAAATTATATAAAATTAAAATAATTAATAGGTCACAAAGTTAAAAAATAAATACAGTAATTTGCAATAAATTTATAATTAAACATAGGATTCTTATGCGTTGGGTTTCAAATATTCAGACACAGAATAAAAACATTTTTCTATTAGCCATGATTTTAGTATGCAATACCTCAGTTTTATGGTTGTTGCCTGCGAGTGAAGCAGGTTGCTAGAGCTTAGTTACTTATCGTGTGGGTAGTGGTAGTATACCCAGTGTCAAAGTTGTTTAAGCCAATCACACTTTTCGTAACGCTCTCATCACGCATTCACCAGGTTACTCCCCAAGTCAATAGTGCGGTAAGAAATTTTATTACAAAAAGTTACGACTGCCCTTTGTACAGACGCCAGCACATCAAGCTACCCCAATCTGTCAAATTTTCCCAATTGAAAGCGAACCTTATGCTTATGTGATAAAGTTGAAAAACTATAAAAGAAATTTGACAGATTGGGGTAGCTCGATGTGCTGGCGTTTGGACATTATTATTCTGGTATTCTATACCGCTCACCTAATTTACTTGATGTTTAATAAACAGTAATGTATTGTGTTACAAGAAATTAATAAATACATTGTATTATTGAACATTGTTTGTGAACAACGCATAAACAAGGCTCTGCAATACAGTTCCTTTTATATATTAAGTAAGTAAGTATGACATGCCGCCGGCAATAACTTAACTGTAACTAATTGCTATATCACTTACTCGTACAATTAACAAAGGGCTTCCTTACCAGTGGCGTGGGACTAAATAATACGATTGACCCTAATATATACTAGAAAATTATAACAAACATTAGCGCACCCAAAATTTTGTAGAAATAATGCAAAACTGTAATAGTAATTATAAATTACTAGCTGTGTCTGCGACTTCGTTCGTACATTCTGTAATGACTCTATAAATGTTACATCAGAATATCTATATATAATATTATAGATATTCTGATGTAACATTTACAGAGTCTTGTCTCTCTTGTCGCAAACTTATAAAACATTCACCTTACAATATCCATACAAATTCATCCCCTATTGTGAAATAAAAAAATGAAAATGAAAAAATGTTTATTCACAATTAACATACTTCTTTACATTCATAATATACTTCTGCCAAACTGTTTAGCAGTTTGTTGGCAGATGAAGCTCCCTTTTTTCCAATTTTAATACATCAATTGTTTATTTAGGCACTATTGACAGATATGTCATTTTCTACACAATTTAATAGAAACTTTTGAACTTTGTTCTTGAACATGTTTTTAGTCAGGTTTACGTTATTAATTAGAGCTAGGGGAAATTTATTATAAAGTTTAGGGACCACATAACTTCTGTGTCTTTTACCAAAATAGTTGGTATACGTGGGGATCTTAAATACATTATTTGTTCTACTAGGCCTTATTTAACACCCTCATGGGTGCTAAATAAGGTAAAGCTTTTACAAACTTTAAATGTCATATTTATTTATATCAAATCAATAGCCTAAAAAATAAATTTCAAGATTATAGCTCTAAAAATGATGATACTTCTATACAACTATTAAAAAATAGCCTATGTCCTTTCTCAAGCTCTAGACTATCTATGTACCAAATTTTATTTAAATCTGTTCAGTAGTTTTGGTGTGAAAGAGCGACAGACAGACAGAGTATTTATAGTATTAGTAAGGATGAATTATTTGCTTTTCAACTGGTAAACTATGGTAACTACATAAAATGATAAATGGTTATTGTATAAACCTCACTGCATTTAAATACATTATATACACGGTAAGTGATCAAAATCGATTTCACTATGCAAATTACTCATGTAATGTAGATCAAACACGGCCTAAGACGAATCTCTACACAAATCGATTTACTAACAGTGATTAATTGATTTCTATTGTATGTTGTTTATGTTGGCAAGTAACCTCAGTATAGGTAACTAAGACAATTGCAGACACATTACAAAGAACATGTCTATGAAAATTGTTTAACACTATTTATCACGCCGTCTACTAAATATCAGTAAGTCTGTTTCTAATATCAATACAAAACGTTTTTAGTATTTACTTTTATAAAATATAAATGTATATATATATAAATATTATTGTAAATTATTTCCTACAATCCGTGTACCTAAATATCTATATGTACCTAGAAATAATTATAAATTAATTATATATTACTACGAACATGTTCTGACTATTTACAAGCGCTTTTTTAAAGTCTACGTGAATAAAAACCTTTTTTATTTATTTATATTTTTACTGTCAAATAATTCATGTTAGGTGGAGCGTGACGGAAGCTAAATACATAAAAAACATAATAAAATTAGGAAATAATGAGTTGGGATGAGTATTATGAACATGTCAATTAGATGCACCCGCAACTGCTCAAGAGCCTCCCTCAAGAACAAATGGCAGTGCGTTTAACGCTTGTGCGAAAAAATTGTTCTGCGACTCACCATAGTTCGAATGCATGCTTGTGTGACTCTCTGGAGCTCAACATCACGGTGGTGTGACATGAAGAATTAATATTTGTTGTATTTATAATCATATACATATATGTCTGATGACCTTGATAGTGCCCGTGTTATATTCTGGACTTCTGGATTTCTACTCCCCCCCCCCCAAGGATGAAATATGAATATGGAAGTATACAGGGTATTTACAATTCAATTCATTTTAATTTGTACAAACAATGGTACCTAGTTAATATGTTAATATTGTTATCAGTAATAGTATCTCTATGTTTTATGATTATTGGCTTGCAAATTTTAATAGCAAAATAATAATGACATAATGTATATTTATTTTAAAGTTGTTACAATAAACTACTACAATATGTACCCGAAACTATTACTGTGATATCATCAGCGAAAAACATGTGGTTTTAATCCTACTAAGGCTATAACATATAAAATTTTAACGCGGGTAAAACCGCAGGGCACAGCTAGTGTTTCTTAAAATAACAGAGGACCTAGTACGCTTTTGAGGTACACCATAATTAATAGCTCTTGCTGTGTATACATATGTCACTTGCATTTGAAATTTAGGTCATAGCTTTGTAATACTGGTCGTAACATAATACCAAATTAAACTATTTAATAGTTCAGATTTCTGATTATTTGACTATATATTTTGTTAGTTTCTTTAATGGCGTGTCTTATTTCAGACACGTTTAGCAGGGATCTAGAGTAAGTGTAAGTGACAGTGACAGCTTAGTGTTGCCAGATCATAGTTAAAACATATACTACAGCCATAACCGATTTAATACTTATTTTTTCCGTATGTTCACTGTGATATATTATACGTTTATACAGTACATTAACAGAGAATAGTTAGCTTGCAAGTTAACTAGCCTTAGTTAATATTGGCTGCCGTATTCGGGCAATAAACCTGTTATTATAATAATGTTCATGTTGATTGCTAGATTTTAACTTTTACTAGAAATTTCAAGGTTGGATTGTACTAAAAAAAGAGTTTATTACCTACCTGTAAACGCATAAATTGAGTAGTAAGTTGTAAGCGTACGTAAATTCGCAGTATAAAGTCAATAATTTATGTGGTTTACATTTCGTTAAATTAAGTTAGAAATTGTTCGTGGGAATACCTACCAGAGAACGGGCAGCAGCGTTTTTCTGTGAACTATGGCCATCAAACTGCGATCGCCAACCCACCTGCCAAACGTGGCGATTATGGCATATCCCCCCATTCTTTGCGGAGGCTTTAGCCCAGCAGTGGGCATACTTTAGCTGGCATGATGAAGTTAGATTGAAAAATTCTGCACTGTGATTTTGGCAAAAAAATCATAAACAAAAAACATTGCAGAGAAATTCAGACTTATGGGAAAATCAATTCAGATTTAGGGGAATATTAATTTGTGCCAATAACACTCTAAAGTGTAGAATTATTCTGCTCAAATCTTGTCTTCTATGCTCTTAAACTGCATCTACCCGACAATTCGGCAGGTGCACGCTTTATTTTCTCACTGATATAATCCGATAAGACGGTTGCAACGTGACCGGGAAGAGATTAGGGCCAGGACTATCTACACCAACATCATCATATGATGATAATGATATAGAGCTTAGTGGGATTTGGGGAGGCCTTTGTCTAGCAGTGGACGTCTTTCAACAGATACCACTGCTGGACAAAGGCCTCCAGATTTCCACAAATGCCGGTCCTGCACTGCCTGCCTGCCTCAATACCTACCACCTCAATATGATCTACACTGCTAGGTCATTAGTCAGTAAGTTCATGGAGTAACTAAAGTACCAATCAACAGCAATGTCGTGCCCTTGCATCAAACTCATTTAATATTGAGTGGAAAACATGGCAATCGAACTGATAGTAGTAGCATTACCTGCGACCTTCGATTGTATGAAGATCAATTTCACTGTATTTCAATGTTATGCAACAGTACCAGTGAAAATGAGCTCCGCTCCTCACTTTTCATAAATAAGAGACTTAGCTTGCATTTTTTTTTATTCTTTATTAATAAGTGGTTTTTATCCACACGGAGACGCTAACCCAATTGTACCTTGCATTTTTGAATTCTTGAGATATTTAGGTATTTTAGTCTCGTGTAATCTTGAGTCAAGAACTTACTTTTTGATACAATTGTTTTTGCCGCAGCTTTGCTTGCGTTATGCCGTAAGAACAGAACTTTTTTCTGGATGAATGGCATTTTCTGTACCTCTCACAACGTGGGTGATTTGTGATAAGGCCGCTTATTGTACTATTATAATTTGTATGTTCTTCTCGCTTTGTATTGTTTCTTTAGGTGTAAAATAGAGAGTTTATTGATCTGTCTATCACATTTATGTAAATTTTTAGGGTTCCGTAGCCAAATGGCAAAAACGGAACTTTATAGATTCGTCATGTCTGGCTGTCCGTCCGTATGTCACAGCCACTTTTACCGAAACTATAAGAGCTGTACTGCCGCAGCCAACACATTAACAAACCGCTTTAAGATTTTCACATAAAATTAGAAAAAGAACAATAATTTTGGGGGCTCCCCATACATAGAACTGAATCTCAAATTTATTTTTTCTTCGTACCCATACATGTGGGGTATCTTTGGATAGGTCTTCAAAAATGCTATACAGGTTTCTTATATAATTTTTTTCTAAACTGAATAGTTTGCGCGAGAGACCCTTCCAAAGTGGTAAAATGAGTGTCCCCCCTCCCTGTAACTTCTAAAATAAGGGAATGATAAAACTAAAAAAATATATATGATGTACATTACCATGCAAACTTCCACCGAAAATTGGTTTGAACGAGATCTAGTAAGTAGTTTTTTTGAATACGTCATAAATCGTAAACCGCCATTTACCTTTCATTTAATCAACTGAAATACTTGCTGCCACGGAACCCTTCATGGGCGAGTCCGACTCGCACTTTGCTGGTTATTTATTCACTCTGCTGTCTTATTATTTCTAAATACATATATGTATTTAGTAATATAAAAGTATGTTTATCGGTTATCTGGTGGCCATAGTACAGGTTGTGGCTAGTTTGAGATCTGATGGCTGTGTGTTATTTGTCCCAAGATTTATTTATTTAATTAGAAGTGCTTTACGAGAAGCTTGTCTAATAAAATCGTAGGAAAGTCAAAACTGTACAATGAATATTTTTTAAAAGGGATACTTGAGCGTGAACTACAATCGATATCGAAGCCAAAAATATGTATTTAGAATTTTTGTCTGTTTGTCTGCATGTATGTCCGGGCTAAATTTAAAAAGCACTGCATGGATTTAGTTCAAATTTTTCATAAATAGGCTACATATTATAACGCTATCATCTACGGGGGAGGAGCTGTGATAATTAATAAAATTTAACGCGGGTAAAACCGCTGGGCACAGCTAGTAGTATTTATTATAAGTGAAGTATATGATCAGTCTCTAGCCGGACGGTGACCTTGTACAGTGTACGCCAATCGAAAAGCTTCGAGTAGAATAAAGTGTAATGGCTTACAACATCAATCAGCCTACCATCATGTTTCCACATAATAGGAAGGTAACAGGCTAAAATAATTTCTGTTTCACTTATACTCTTAATTTTTTATGCGAATAGTATTATTTCTTGGAATTCTATATAGTTTCCAAGTACGGCCTATTGTGGTCATAGATATAGAGATTTTGAAGTGGCTTCTATTTGCAAATCAAAGAACAGTTGTCATCATTGTGGTTGTTGTCAAATTTTTAAAATACCGTAAATGTTTGTTTTGGGTGTCTTTATAACAAACAGATATATTCATACCCACAAATCTATCCTGGGTGGGAAGCAAACCCACAACTTGCGGATAAAATCTGACGTGTGGAGTTAGCATAATGAAAACTGTAACTGACGTAAGTATTTAATTTTGGATTTGGCCCACAGTTCTCAACAAAATTGTTCATATCGGTGTTTGAAGACAGATTCTTAAACTCAACAAATAAATGACCTTTATTATCCTACAGCCAAACCTCTGGTACAAGCTTGCATTACACCATTCCTATTAATCAAAAGGAAACCAATTGACAGTAAATCCTATCTAATCACCAACCTCCTGTTTACGAATTCCAAATTCAAATACAATACATTAACAATGCCTATTTGGTGCTTAGACTCAGTGATATTACTTAGCATGCTTCTTTCAGATCTTATCAAACTATAAACACGAATGCGGAACTTCTGTACGAAACCAAATTGAATTATTCTATTCCTCAAACTTATTTTTCCAAGACACAATAACAAGTATTCTGGCAACGAGTTATAAGATTCGCAAGTGCGCTCAAGCTACTTCCAGTGAGGGACAGTTCATTAGCCACTCGTTCTTCAACAATACTTGACCTTTCGAACCTCGTGACTGGAGTCTATATATCATTTGCTTGCCAGATAGTCGAGCATTTATTTATGCTTTTTTCTTCAGATATCTGAACTATGTCGAGGTCTCGACGTCTTGGTTTTGTTTTTTGTTTTAAATGTACCAGGTGTCCAGTGGGTTTTGTAGGTTATTTATTTGATATTCTTTTTGATTTCTTTCATTGTAATAGGTATGGCTGATAGGTTAGATTCCATCATAGGAATTCTATCTCTCTTATATATGTATATGGGTAGTGGTTACTATGGTATCAGAGTTGTTCAAGCAGCCTATTAGGCCTCTGACATGGTATATCGGCTATTGACAGCTTATTGGAGAGTGAAGATGCTTAGCAATTTAACCATTTTGACGGTCACCCATTTATAGACAGACTACGCACCTAGGTGCTTTTCCTCATCGACCAATTACAGTACTTACAGTTCTATAAGTGCCACTGGCTATATACGTTTTTATAGGTATGAAAAAATTAATTACTTTATGTTTATCGTGATCGATTAAGAATCTAATTAAGAACGTGTAAAATATTGTTTTACCCTTACAGATAAAATGGTTTATATTGAGTCACATTTGAAATGTTATGGAGAGTAATTTTTCCAATATTTGTTCATTCATTTCATTTAACTCAATGTATCCACCGCAATTGATTGGTAGTTAAAATAACATTAATCAACTTTTTATAACAGCAGCTTGATCCACGTGAAATATCTGCTGGGAAGTTCAGTGATTTGTTGTCCTACATGGTCTGATATACTTTCATGCCAATTCTGAAGCAGACTGGTTTAGTAGTTGCGTGAAGAAATATCCTACTAATATGCGAAAGTTTGTGAGTATGGATGTCTGGATGTTTCTTACTCTTTCACGCAAAAAGTACCGAATGGATTTTGGTAAAACTTTGTAGTAATATATCTTATATATCGGAATAATACATAGGCTATAATTTATAATTTTCATTGCTGGTAAAACCGCTGAGCACAGCTAGTAATAAAGCCAATCAACAAACTCACAAACAAACAGACACTTTGTATTTTATTATTTTTACATTGTTTATTATATTGTTAAATACAATAAATTTACCACCTTTTATGCCTTTGCCATTGTTTATAAATATTAACGAATGAATGCTTATTTTTTTAGTTAAGGTAGGCAGGTATATCGTTAGATGGTTTCATGAATCCTAAAAGTAGATTACAGCGCTGATTGTAATTATTATTGATGAAACTAATTGCTGATCACTGTCTAAAAGTCTTATAAATATGACATATCATTTTAGGACTATTACTAAAATTAAATATTGTTATCTGTGTCGGTTTTGTAATAAATTGGCAGTTCTAAAAATCTATCACTCCGAACTTGGATATGACATTTAAATTAATTATACTATATACAAACCATAGACCGGTCACAATATTAAATTCTCAAAAAAAATGCATTGAAGGTACTACAAAAATAAATTCTTAGCTATTTTCAACACAAATATTTTTTTAGTATGCCCTGTAGTTTACAAGACAAATAAAATAAATAAAAAGTTTACAAGATATCTTATATAAATTATTTTTTACAATTGTTGTCTAACGAAGCATCCAAATAGAATGAAAATAAAAATTGTAGATTTAATTTAAATATGTAGAGTTAACCACTTCAAACGTATAAACGATACACTAAATTGACACATTTAGTCACAATATTATTTGCAGTTTGTGTAAAACTAGAACACTTTTGGCACTTACCGTTACAGGCCCCATGGAACGCAGTAGTAGTAGTAGTTCGTTTTTAGTGTTATTTGGTTTCATATTTGTAATTTTATTACGCGTTTATAGTATTCGATACTATTATTTAGTTTATTATGTCTGCCGGTAGCGATTACGACGATTTTTTTTCTTTCCTTGACGTCTGCATACTGTGCTTGTGCCTTTAGCGGTGATCAATTCGCCTTCCAAATATTTCTATGTGCAACAAAGATTAAAGACCTTAATGCTATACAGCCCGCTGTTGTGTCAAAATGCAACCGAGACACGTTTTACTTATGAGAAAAGCAAAAACATGACCAATCTATGATCTAGCACTATAACTTCTAAGTCTACTAGATTCTTGACCTTTCGTGCATGTCATATTATTCAACCGACTGCCTCGTTGGTCTAGCGGTAGCGTGTTCAACCGCAGACAATGAGGTCCTGGGTTCAAATCCCGGGTCGGGCCAAAAAGTGATTTTGGGATTTTTCCGTAAAAAGAAATATCACAGTATCAGCCCGAAGTCTGGGAGTTGGCGGTATTATACCCCCGTGCCTCGGAGAGCACGTAAAGCCGTCGGTCCTGTACCTGACCTCTTTCCGGTCGTGTCGCTAGTCGTCCCATCGGGTCATGAGAGTGATGGAATAGAAAGTGCTCCTGTGTTTGCGCACACCCTTGTGCACTATAATATGTCCTGCGCAATAGCCGGAAGACGCAGCGTGGGCAGGCCCCCTACAAGATGGACCGATGATCTTGTGCAGGTCGCTGGAAATCGCTGGATGCGGATAGCGCAGGACCGGCAATTGTGGAGATCTTTGGGGGAGGCCTTTGTCCAGCAGTGGACGTCTTTCGGCTGATATGATGATGATGAATTAGCTAATTTCCATTGAGACTGGCCGCCGTGGTCAAAATTCGGCCGGGAGGACATCATCATTATTCAACCTGCATGTGTGTCAAAATACTTAAATGATTCGTTGATTTTATAATTGACAGTTTAAAGGGTAATGTAGAGTTTTCTTTATCTCTCCTTTACTGCTGTGTGGTGATGGCGGCGAATACCAGAATATCATCACCCAATCTCATCCCGTGGGGGGTGTAGCAGTCGACCTGAGGGAATATCTATCAGAAGAAGGGCAGCAACTTCTGAGTACTATGATCATCATACTGCGATCGCCAAGATGATTCTATCACTTTACTTACTTTACAGTCGTAATGATAACTCTGTTATTACGAATAAAATATATTTTATTTGCATTTGTTATTTAAAAGAAAAGAATATAAAATTGCAAGTAATGACTTGCATCGATAGTAATAGTAATGACGATTGATAGATTGTCAAGCATGAGGTACTAAAAAAAATGTTATACAGTTACGATATCATAATATTAATATGTGAAGCAAAAACTTTGTACTACTTTTTACGAAAATTTCATGTACGGAAGAGAACGTAATTTAGAACGATTACAGTCCATAAGGAGAAGGAGTGCAAAAAGCTAATATTTTTATATTATAGGCATTAGATGTTAATTATTTTAATTAAAAAAATACATACTTCAAATTGTGCTACTATGATTATGACACACTCACAAACTGAGAAGAGAAGACAAACTGAGTGTCAAAATCTAGAATAGATAAATATTATTTGCCGTTGTTGTCCATAGCGTAATTACTATGCATGCGATGACACTACTAGTGGCGAAATTCGATAAAGATATCTCATGTAAGAGTTAGCAGACGCGATTGCCTTAACCAATAGAACCTGACGATTGTTTCTTTTTTTGGCGTAAAGAGATGGAAACTATGATCTTTAGTACACGTGTGTGACAAACAAATCTACATAGACACATTTTCTTGTCTTGTGTCGTGATGTAAGTAAGTGGTGATATGTGGTAGAAAACGAATACTTTGGACATCAAATCTTAAAATAAAGATATTAAAAAAAAAGGAATTCAAAGGTGTTTCACTTGTTTTTGCTTCTACAACTTGAGAATACTAAAACTTTTTTAATACATGTCTCATAGTACTAAAAGTCCATGTTCTTATAATACGCAATTAAGAATTTACTCTTAAATTTGTATTGATTAATCCAAAGCGTGTTTACCCAAAAAGGTATGTAATGTTTCATCGTATTAAATCGTTTGTCAAGATATAATTTTTTATTGTCACACTCTTCTTAAGTACCCATACTATTAATGTTACACGTTGTATAACCTCAAAAACCATGCAATAAAATTAAATATAAAAATAAATAATTTAGTACGTTATTATTCATTTCCACGTAGAGTCCGGGTGAGCGTACCGCACTGCGACGTGCTGCGGTACTGATGCGGCGCGACAACCCTGCCCGTGTTTTGGTACGTTTCGGTAACATGGAACGTGTTAACCCTATTGGCTAGTTTACATTTTGTTTACTCGCATGTGCCTGTTCCTGACTACCTGTTCGACTGCTGGTAACGTGGTCCTGTGTTCTAATTCTGGGTCAGGTCGACTTTTGTTATTGGATTTTATCTGGAACGAAATTCTCAGTAACAGCCCGCAGTCAGAAGCAAGTAAAGAATAGAATAGAATATGTTTTATTTCATTAGTTAACTTATTTTTATATTTTTTACATTACATTTTTAAATTTTATTTTACAAGGGCATTTCGTATTTTGGCGCATTTTGTCCGGGGAGGGATCTTTTGCAACCTACTTTTTCAATTCTTTTCACACAAAATAATTATTTTATATAAAAAAAGAGTGAGAAGTTCTGGATTTAGGATCCCATCAGGTCTAGACCTGAACTTACTTAATTACTAGGAGTAACTCTCAGTAACAGCCCGCAGTCAGACGCAAGTAGCCGTCTTTCCTTTACCTTTTTTTGGGCATGTCACATAACCCGTTATGGGACAGGTGTCGCTCTCATGGTGCAATAATAATAATAATAATATCTTGGGACAATGTCACACAGATCATCCTAGCCCCAAACTAAGCAAAGCTTGTACTATGGGTACCAGGCGACGATATACATACTTATATAGATAGATAAATACTTAAATACATAGAAAACATCCATGACTCAGAAACAAATATTCGTGCTCATCACACAAATATTTGCACTTACCGGGATTCGAACCCAGGACCACCAGCTTCGTAGGCAGGAGCACTACCAACTAGGCTACAGTGACCGCAATGGCACTTGTGTTTGCGTACAGACTTGGATACTATGATTAGTCAGCCCAAACGTGGCTAGTTTTCATTGAGAGTGGCTGCCATGGCAGAAATTTAACTACTATTAGTAAACACTAGTCACTAATGGCAAAATAATTAACAGTGCCCAAAATATTAACTTTTGACAAATAATATAACTGCACTTATTGTTTAGAAAAATCTTTAAATTGAGTGGTAATTAAATAGTAATAATAAATATCACTTCTAGTGGAATATCTCCTGGAATATTAACTATCTCTCTCTGGAATATTAACCTGACATTGTCAGGTTAATATTCCACGCAGAAATACATTAAACAAAATATAAGATAAAAACATATTATTAAATTAATAAATAGAATACATTAATAATTAAATACAATATGATAATGTGAAAAATAATATATAAGTAATCTATAATAATGTATAAAATAATATATAAGAATCGTATCTTCAATTTATATGTAAACTAAATTAACAAATTAAAATTTTTATCAATGAAAATAAAACAAATTAAATTGTATAACTAAATAACTTAAATATTTTAAATGAAATTGTATGTATTTTATTATTATTTTTGTGATGTATTTTATTAAGGAATAAATAAGGCTTAAAATAAAAAAAAAAAATAAAATTAATAAATTAACCATTAACATAATCTATACATTATATTAAAATCGTAGGAAAGTGAAAACTGTACATTGAATATTATTTTAAACGACTTGGGGCGTGATCTATAATGGATATCGAAGCCAAAAATAAAGATTTTAGAATTTTTGTCTGCATGTCCGTATGTATGTCCGGGCTAAACTCAAAAAGTAGTGCATGGATTTACTTAAAATTTTGCATCAATATTACTAAGAAGTCCGGTCAACATATAGGCTACATATTATCACGCTATCACCCACGGGGGAGGAGCTATGATAATTTATAAAATTTAACGCGGGTAAAACCGCGGGGCACAGCTAGTAACCAATAATCCTACGAAAGTTTTCTGTGTCTGCAAAATTATTGAGGTGATGTAGCGTAAAGTTATCATGGTACCTAAGTATTCCGATAATATAACTCTCTAATAATTTTATATACCGTTACGCCTGGTGTGTTTCTGAAGAAGGAAGCTGAATCATCTGTAAATAATAACATAATATATTTTTTAGGATCCGTTACTTCTGTAAATCAGGAATAATACTGCCTTGTGGAATTCCATAACGGTTATTTTTTTGATAACTTATATATTGAATTATTCTCGAATACTGATGTCAAGGAGGATAAACTCATTGTTGCATTTAAAAATGTTGGTGCTAGGTTCTAAGCCAATTTAGTAAAAATGTTATTGGGTTTGTTCACGTTGCTTCAAGTCGTTAGAAGTAAGTCTTTCTTTTGAAGGATTACTTTTTATAATTTACACATGTTTGTAATGAACGCTCATTCCAAGTAGCTATATATACCTACTTCTAAAAATATTGATAAAAGTTTCTCGATCTTGATTATCATTTGGTAAGTTGATCACCATTTAAATCATGATCATAATGGATAATCGTGTCATATGTTGTTGACATAATTGTATATAATTTAAACTGCCGCGCGCACTACATTGGTTATGCGATGATGGCACTTTGTGATTACAGGATTCCAAGATGTAGAAAGGTGGTATCCAACTTACGTCTCACGTACTGTTTTAAATTAATAGTGACGATCGGTGTAGAAGACCTGTTGTTTGTATAAGTTTACAATACAGTGCTCAGGTAGAGTTTTTTTTTTATTCGGGCCTAGTTGCTCCCTCTTAGCCACCACTGCAACTCCTGTAAGCCAGGATCAACAGTGGCACACAATGAAATGACACTGAGCGGTGGAGCTCAGGCATGTCCCGGGGAATCGCTTTAACTGTCTTGGATCCCGCAACGAGTTTAATCAGAAAGAGAAAAAAGGAGGAGTTAGAAAATGAATAGTTCCACTTCCCTCCAGAGCAAAGCGGGAGACAGTATAATGTAAAGAGGCTATAGCCTCATAAATTGAGAGATTTGCAACTAGAGAAGCCAGCTGCAAAAGCACCGCGGATCAATTTAAGGGTCCTAAGTGAGCTCAGGTAGTGTCAAAAAGTGCTCAGCTATTGCTGATTTATTAATCTGTCGATTTTTAAGTAATACTTATCAGAACTACTCCATTTTTTAGTATATTTCTGTCTTATGCAACGAATAAGATCGGGTGTCAATTTAGGTTTAATGCTTTAATATTTTTTGTAATCTTTTTTTCCCGCTGTTTCACTTCGCACTTACTCGGTAAAATGGCTTAAGACAATGTTTGCGTCATTCGTGGTGTAAACTGGGTTAAAATTAATGCTGCGTATGTCGATTTCAAGGCTTGCCCTATCGATTTTCGTAAAGTTCAGTATGCAGTTAGTTAGTTCTTGGCAGTATTGTTCGTAAAGTTGCCTGATTATCGATGATAACTGAGTTAATGGTAGTTATGGCTGGTTTATAATATTCTATTACAACATAATCTGGGAAAAAGACACTTTGACGGGTATGCGCTGGTAAGAGTCCAGATATTTATAGAGAAGAAGAAGAAGTGGAACACCCTCCCGAACGATTTGTTTCCAGACACATACAACATAGATCTTTTCAAGGCTAGAGTGAACAAGCATCTTATGGGTACGGGCGGTCCACCTTCGACCGCATCTTCTCTTACCATCAGGTGAGATCGTGGTCAAGCGCAATCCCATCCAGCATAAAAAAGAACACTTTATGGCAAAAATAAGTAAAACAAAATAATGGATACAAACAAGGAAGTTACCTTATTTTAATGCAATTGGAGGCCTTATCACTACAAGCGATCTCTTCCAGGCGACCGATAACTAAAAATGGTCCTTTTCAGAAGCTTCATTGATTTAATATCACCCATTAGGATCATAATTTTAAATGGCGATAAACTTTTCAAAATAAAATGAAGGGATTGTAGGAACTTTTATCAATATTTTTAGAAGTTGGTGTATATAGATAATGACCAATCTTTACGAACATTTGAAAATTATTTTTGACATGGAGTAGTAAACCATCGTTATAATATCTCGGTTTTGTATAAGGAATCTGTATAGAATTGAAATGGACTGGTGTGATTTGAGAACCCTAATTCCATTAATGTTTCGATTGCAATTTATGTATAATATATGTGTATTAAAAAATATATAAGTATGCTTATCGTAGGCCTGCCTAGGTTAGGATCAGAAGGAAGTGTGCTTCGGTCAACGAAGATATTTACATAATGTCTTATTTACTGTCCAACTAAATACACGGCCTTTTTAACAGAAACACATAATGTAATGGGCTCTGTTATTCTGTTAGGTAAGAACCTTACAGAATAACGGAACCCATTCAAAACATTTCAAGAAGTAGATATACCTGGCCTGTGTGAATGGTACACGCGGAAGGGGAAGACCTCGTAGAACATTCACAACAAATCGGAAATGCTCTAAAGAAAGGCCAGGTCAGAACGGGCGAGCAAGAATGAAGAATATAATGGCAGTAAACGAGGCAAAAGAGGTGTGCAAAAATCGCGACAAATGGAAATCTGTTGTCTCTACCTACCCCTTTGGGAAACAGGCGTGTGTTAAAGCTATGCTGTAGTTTTTTTAAACGGTTGCTTGATAGTGCTTTTACACTACTGATAGAAACTTTTAAATTTCAGTTCTTGTGACGCTGATTTTTTACTATTTTCTAGTTGGTGTGTGAAATAGGTACTTACGTGTCCAACTCTACTAAATAATAACAACAACTAACCACCTATTTTTAAACAAACAAACTTCACAAAAATAAACAAAGCCTCTTTATAATGAGGTTTTTATTAATAACAGTTTGACACGACAAACAAGTATTAAAGGCAAAGAAAACGTTGCCGTCCATATTATAATTTAAAATATGATGGTTAGATTAGCTAGATATGAACTTTTCACAAACTAATTAACGTGGCAACATAACTGTATTGAGCTGCTTACACAGTTATCGATTGTTGGAACAAAAAGTTACAATAATGTTCCAGGTGTACAATTCTCTGAAGTGTAAGCGACACTTAGTACAGAGACTTATTTAAAAATAAAAAGTCATTATTTCATATTTCATAGAAGCTCATAGCTTAGCCGACTCCTTCCAGTCCGGCAAAGCGACTGCGCCACAAACAAATCGCTGTCTTCCCGGAGTTTCTTGCACGTGGCGGCAGTAGAGGACACTTCTCATACTGCCACAGTAGCCCATAGCTAGATGCTCTCACCGATACGTGAGTGATTGGATAGGTTAAGCAACTATGATGGTGATGGTGACTGCCAAAGTGGTTTAACTTCTGAACGTCTCCGTGCTTTGGGGGCACGTTAAGCAGTCAGTTCAGGTTGTAACCATTAGGCCACAGTTATTAAGCCATGTCAGAGTCCCAATGGGTGGCTTGAACAACTCTGACACCTAGGGTAACTGTCCATACGATAAGTAAGTATATGCAAAGCTTGATGAAGAATGGTTGAATGAACATCACCCAAAACTATTCAATACAATATATATATAATACAATACAGGCTCCTAGCCATCTAGGTGGAACATATTATTGAGCACAAGTAAACTGAGTTTTACACACTATTCCTTCACTCTCACCTCAATCGACCATCTTACGTACTCTGGGAAAAACGAGGATGGAATAACACCTATTTACTAATATTGAGACTATTCAGAAAATATTTTTGTCCCAACCTGGGATTCTAAGCCAGGATCATAATAATTGCTAGTGCTACACCAACGTGTTTTAGTAATTCGATATAGGAATACCAGCAAAAGGTGCTACTTAAAGAAACGCTACTATTATAAAGGCGAAAGTTTGTGAGTGTGTATGTTTGTTACTCGTTCACGCAAAAACTACCGGACGGATTTTTATGAAACTTTGTAGTAATATAGCTTATATATCCGCATAACACATAGGCTATAATTTATAAAGTTTAACGCGGGTAAAACACAGCTAGTGTTTAATAACAATATTATCCTGGAACATTATATTATATTAATTGTAGGTTATTGTTTGTGAATCCCAAATTTAAATGTTATCACAATCAATGCCATGCATACGTAAGTTAGGTAGTTACTACATAAGTGCTATATTATTAGTGTAATATGTATTATTTCCATGTAATTATTCTGTTGGTGTGATAAATAAATAAATAAATAAATTATTGGCATATGACCAACTGATCCCAAACCAAGCAGAGCTTATGCTATGCAAACCAGATAAGTGATATACTACATATACTACTCTTATCTTGTAAATACATTGTAAATACATACTTATATAGACAATTACACCAAGACGCAGGGCAAACAGACATGTTCATGCATAGAACCCAACACCTGCGTGAAAGGCATGTATCTCCCGTTTAGGTAATCCGATTCACACTTGCCCACTGCTTTTACTTAGCGGACATAAGTAGGCCGAAGTTTTTCAATTCTTTTCGGAGCTATCGGAAGCAGCTTTTTGCTTCGGCAAACGGGCGCGGTATAAATATTGGGCTGGTGTATAATGGTGTTAGCCCGAATATTGTTCGAATAAACAGTGAATGACCCTATGTTGGTACATTATGGCTTATATTACATAACGTTTATGTAGTTTTCATCGTTGTTATGTTGAGTTGTTTATAACTAGTTGCTCTTGGCGACAGACGGCGACAAGCATTTAGGTGTGCGGTTAGACTATAAATAGGTGTTTCATTTCCAATAATGTCAGTTCAGTAATTAGACAGTACTCATAAAACCATGCTATGAGCGTAGGTTTTTGCTTACGCTCATAGCTAGTTGTTCTTACCGGTCTGAGAGTGATTAGTGGGCCTTGGTAGGCACGCTGTCAATTTATAAAGATTCTAGATTAATGTTGTATCCAAAGTGGATTCACTGCTAAGCATTTCCGTGCTTTTGAGAGCGTTAAGTTGTCCGTCCTAGCTGTAGTCCTTAAATAACACTCGTTAAGCCATGCCATAGGCTTACTGACCGGAGTTCAATTACTCTGATACTGCTCATAAGATAAAGAAAGCAGGAGAAGAAGCCTACTGAACGGCTTGCAAATCAAACATATTTGTCCTGGGTGGGAATCGAACCTACGACCTGCGGCGTGAAAGGCAAGTATTTAACAACAACGCAAACTGGCGCGACAGTCACAGAATTCACAATTGCCCAATTTTACGACAAAATTAAATTAAGTAAAGTCAGAAACAGCAATTTATCGCCCCCTATTAATTCGTGACTTTCTGGAACGAAGTACTTTTAAGGGGCTTGCGAAAGGGGTTGACTTATTAAAATCATTACGTAAGGAAAAAACGTTATGCTTTCTCGGTTAAGGCTCGATAAAAACACCACAGTGTTTCGTGAATTTGCACTTCCTAACTCCTACGATAATCATTATCATCATCATATCAGCCGAAGGACGTCCACTGCTGGACAAAGGCCATTCCCAAAGATCATCACAATTGACGGTCTAAAACATTATACATAATAAATAACAAGTACACGTAGATAGATATTCAGAACTGCAATTTGTAACTAGTCATTTTATTTATGACTAGCTGTGCCCCGCGGTTCTACCCGCGTTAAACTTTATAAATTATCACAGCTCCTCCCCCGTAGGCGATAGCGTGATACTATGTCGATATTGACCCGACCTCTTACGCCCGGTTCCTATATTCCAAAAACGAATCGTTTCTACTACGAATAGTTAGAATTTCTACCAGCCGTAACGCAAAACCGTTCCTAAAAAATACTAGTCGTTATCCAAATAACCAACGTCTGGTTACTAACGGATGGGAGGACGTTAGTAAGCTTATTGTATGGAGATGCGTTCGAAAGTGTTCCTATAAATATTTTCTACTGTCACGGAACTGTCAAAATAACGAGGCGTTACTGCTTTGATTACTAGTCGAATTCGGTCGGTTTACCAGTTGTTTGTATTTTATTTTGGTAGTTAACATAGTGTTTGAGGAGATTTCCGTGATGTCTAGCTCTGAAACTGATAGAGAATTCATGGCTTTGTTTTCCGTTAGAAAGAGTTGATTATTTTTCTATCTTCTAAGATTTCATAACCACAAACCTTAGATTAAATACTCATTTTAAAAACTTATTTAGAAACCATGAAATACTCCTGGACAGACGTCAGACGACAGACGCATGCGCCATGCGCTTTCCTGTTACGCGTTTTGTTCACGCCATGCACTCGTAACATCAAATTTTCAATACTAATGAATTATAAATATTTTAAACCTAAAACGCAAATTAAATTATTACTGTAACTATAAGTACAGTAATTTGTACTATTACTCACATAATATTACAGAATAATAAATGATTTTAGTTGCATAATTGACGTACGACGTTTTGTTATAACTAATCGTGAAGAGGAGCGAGAGGTTCATCGCCGAACGAGTCGTAGGTGGTTTAAACTACGGATGTTCGTCGCAGGTAGGGCATTGTGGAACAATAGTTTTGCATCGGTATCGGTAGCTGAATTACGGATGGTAACGTTGGTCCAATGACGGATCGTAAAATAAAGGAACCGGGCATTAGTAATATTCATGCACAATTTAAAGTAAATCCATACAGTACTTTTTGAGTTTAGCCCGGGCATACATACAGACAAATAGACGAAAATTCTAAAAACTATATTTTTGACTTCGATGTTGATTGTAGATCACGCCCCAATTATCTGTACTTGGGGAGTGATCTACAATCAATATCGAAGCCAAAAATATAGTTCATAATAAAGAAAAAGGTTTAAAAAATATTCAATGCACAGTTTTGACTTTCCTACGATTTTGTTATATGTATAGATATAGATAGTTCATGTGTGTGTGTGTGTGTGTGTGTCTACGTGCGTGTGTGAGTAATATGAACTCTATAACATTTTAAAACTACTAAGCGAACTTATCAAGTATCGTTACTTAAGTTAAAGTTTGTTTGACCCACATTGCTAAAAGATTAGTAGAGCTTTCATAGAATTTAACAAATATTTAAGTTTCAAGGCACTAGGGTTGTTACTACTGCTTTTATAGACCTCATCTTTCTGTTTCTCCTTCAGTTTCGAATTTACTTTGAGTCAGAGTTTTTAGATGTATTTAAAAACAGAGAATTTAGAATAGAATAAAGAAAAAAAAATGTACTTCATTTATTTTTTATTATAAACTATGACTTCTATTGTCAGTATGAGGCGCTCATAGCAATATGCTCTCACTGGTCCGTAAGTGATCGGCGAGGTTAAGCAACTAGGCTCACGGTCAGTCCATAGATGGGTGACCGCCAAAGTGGTCTAATTTTTGAGCATCTCCGTGCTTCGGAGGGTACGTTAAGCTGTCGGTCCCGGTTGTAGCCATAAGGCAACAGTCGTTAAGCCATGTCAGAGGCCTGTTGGGGCGGCTTCAACAACTCTGATACCAGGGTTACCACTGCCCATACGATAAGTAAGTAAGTATTGTCAATCAATATTGTCAAGGAAACTTCAATCATACTAGATGGCAACAGAGCGCGCTAATCTTCTACTATATAAAAATAAGTCGGGTTTTCCTTCCTGACGCTATAACTCCAGAACGCACAAACCGATTTCCACGGTTTTGCATTCGTTGGAAAGGTCTCGGGCTTCGTGAGGTTTATAGCAAAGAAAATTTATAAAATTTAACGCGGGTAACACCGCGGGGCACAGCTAGTCTACTATATAAAAATAAGTCGGGTTTTCCTTCCTGACGCTATAACTCCAGAACGCACGAACCAATTTCCACGGTTTTGCATTCGTTGGAAAGGTCTCGGGCTCCGTGAGGTTTATAGCAAAGAAAATTTATAAAATTTAACGCGGGTAACACCGCGGGGCACAGCTAGTAGACAAATAAAGCTAAACACAAAGATTTTAGTTTGAAAATCATGCACCAGTCAACATAT
This sequence comes from Pseudoips prasinana, assembly GCA_951640165.1. Lineage (NCBI taxonomy): Eukaryota > Metazoa > Arthropoda > Insecta > Lepidoptera > Nolidae > Pseudoips > Pseudoips prasinana. The sequence continues at coordinate 9,222,399 of OX621236.1, forward strand.
TTATTTATTTTATTTTTATTTCAAAACTTTATGCACAAACAATTGTACAGAGGTGGACTTAATGCCGTAGGCATTTTCTCCCAGTCGACCTTGAGGAGGTGCAGAGAATAAACAGTGGGTAGGTGCACTAAGTAGAGATTGGATTAGATATATATATAACTTAAATAAATAGTTAGATGTATGTACATAAATATATAATCTATACATATGATAAATATCTAATATATACAATATTATTACTACAATGATATACTATACATACATAAATATATAATTAAATAGGTAGGGAAAGCACAATTCTGCTTACAATTTGTTTAGAGTGTGCTCTCTTAGCTTCCTTTTGAATATTATATCCATTCTAACGATTAATAGGACTTCTCGTTAGCAACAAGCCATAGAGGATTTTCAGATTATCGGCTGTGGTTATGAAATTTTTCACCCGTCACCCCGGGCATTGACGGTATCATTAAGAATCCATCATAAGCTTTAGATTCCTTCACCAAATTGCTACTGCTGCTGGGTTCAGTGTACTTTTAAAACTCGTCTGTATTCCCAGAGGTGGGGAAGAATTATCAATTGACGGGCCAGTTGGCGTGCTTGGTAAATACTTGCCTTTCACGCCGCAGGTCGTGGGTTCGATTCCCACCCAGGACAGATATTTGTGTGCATGAACATGTCTGTTTGTCCTGAGTCTGGGTGTAATTATCTATATAAGTATATCCTTTTTTTTTAAAGACAATGCCCGCATCAGGGAATTTAATCCCTGTGTCGCGGGGTACTTTACAAACATGTAATGTACGGACACAAATTACATCCAGACTCAGAACAACTATTTATGGGTCACACAAATAGTTGTCCGGCGCGGGACTCGAACCCGCGACACGAAGCGGCGAGGCGACTGTCAAAGCCGCTGCGCCACACGTGCAGTCGTAAGTACTTACATAAGCAAATAGCATATGTAGTATATCGGTTATCAGGTTTCCATTATACAAGCTCTGCTTAGTTTCAGATTAGTGTGTGAATAATGTCCATGATATTATTATATTTTCTAAAATCCCCACATCGGCATCGGTTGTTTGTATTACAATAACTCTTCTCCAAACAGAAAAACTAAACTAGTATCTGTATACTGTGTTGAGGGATATACGGCAGGGGTTATAAGTTTGATTTGAAAAGTTGCCAAACTTTTATTAAGTTATATTGTTGTTGCTATACGACCAAAATGTTCTACTGATACCATTGTACTTTATTCACACAAACAAGAGGGAGAACGAAAACAATACTATCCACTTCACGTATTTTTTTTTTGTTTAAATTGGTGATGTTTTTTAAGGTGGTAGAAGGATAGATGATACAGACGCCAGCACATCCAGCTATCCCAATCTGTCAAATTTCTTTTATAGATTTTCAAGTTTATTACAAAAGCATAAGGTTCACTCTCAATTGGGGAAATTCGACAGATTGGAGTAGCTTGATTTCTGGGGATGGCGTCTTTACTATTGGTTTCGTGATTGATTCCCGCTGGAAAATTAAATTTATGTTCTTCAAGTCTTTAGAACGATGTGACAACGTAGTTTTGCAACAGATATAAACTGGTAGACATCGTAATATGAGAAAAATATCGTGATGCTCCTCCTTGCGATTTTTTTTACTTACCATTTATTTCTTTTATTATTATAGCCGTATGTGTGTGTAGATGCAAGGATCAAGATTCAAGCAGACGAGCATTTTGCGCGGCTGGTTTAGCATTTTATAGGAGTATAATTTATAACCTACTATTTTAATGAATGGAATTTTTTCATAAAATATTTAGTGAAACATTTTGATTTGATTTACTGTACATTTTTGTTATTTAGTCGTATAGGCAGTGCTGAAGCTATTGTCAGAATTATTCATACCACTTAGTAGGATTCTGACATTGTTTAATGGCACAGTTAAAAGTACCCTTCAAATAGATAAATTACATTACAATAGCGGTCACCCATCTATGGAGCAACCACGCGTTTATTTGCTTATCCTCGCTGATCGCTTACGGACTTATTATTATTTAAAAAGACAACGCCCGCATTAGGTAGTATAATCCCTGTGACTCAGAACAACTATTTATGGGTCACGCAAATAGTTGTCCGGCACGGGACTCAAACCCACGACACGAAGCGGCGAGGCGACTGTCTTAGCCGCTGCGCCACACGTGCATTTACATCGAGAAATGGATAGAAAATATAATACATATTTTAAGGAGATAGAGGGTGAAAAGTCACACGCCGGCGTCTTTTTCCTGAAGAAAAATTATACAAATAAAAGCAACCCTAAATTTCCATATTGGATTACTTTCAGAGTCGAACGAAAAACGTAAAGAACTTAATTTCTGATAGCGGTTCGTCAATTTATTTCCATGAATTTATGCTTTGCATTAAACATCATTATAGTAAAATTTTATAGGGTTTTAATCAAGTAGATAGGATGAGTTGAATGATGAACCAAATTTTACGCAGTCGCTTATAATCTATTTATAATAAAAAGAAATTAAAATAATTCATAATAGTTGTAAATTTAATGAAATATAGCATCAAAATTATAATCTAAGGCAACCAACCTTGCCAATGCTGTTTAAGAGTTGATATGGAAATCAAAGCTTAATTTAGGACTCTAGTTAATATTTCACTGACAATATGAGTGTCTCAACTTTCACCGAGGTGATTTGGATACTTGTTGGGAGAGAAGAATGGCAGTGGAACTACTGACAAGTGTCTACATCGACCAACTCATCCACGTTTGGCGGAAGTATTGTATACCTTACATATAATTACTGAGCTCCCTCAGTGAGGTGTTCCTGGTACTAAGGTACCTAAACAAAATAACCCAATTAGCAAATTACATAAGATAGTAATTCTAACGCTCTCTTAGGGTCAGCGCACACCAGGTGCAGAGCAGAGTATTTTCTGATGTCATTGAAAATTGAATGCACACCCAAATTTGATGCTCGACCATGCTCGAGCAAGTCTAATGCGTGTTCGAGCATTCTACATACATGCGAGATATATTTTGGTCGACCATGCGCGAGCATTTTGCAGTTCGGTGTGCGCTGACCCTTAGTAGTATACATAAATATCTACTTCGTCAACTAAAACATGTTCACACTCTCCTCACAACGAGTTTTTAAAGTACATCAGTTGTCACAACAACAAGCTTCTAAAGTGATAGTCAAATTTCTTTATATAAACACGTCTCTTTTTACAAAATTGTATTGCGTGCATACGGTCTTCATCACGAGGAAACGTTGAAAGTAGTTTCGGAAAACTCAGATTAATTTATAACGCCAACTGTTAAAGTGTTGCATTATTACTTTTCCGGTTGTAAAATGCTGGATTAGATTTTACCAAAGTGCATTTATAAATATACTAAATAAATATTAATACTTTAGGACAACTAATTAACAAAAAAAATATTGCCGATTCTATTTTTTCTGTGTTAATTTTTTCATAAAGTCTTAAATCTATTGAACATTCAATTAATTCATCAGTCCAATCCCTTATTATCGATAATAATAGGAATACGGATAATATATATATTTTCCCTCTTATCACATAAGGTTTATTACAGTGTACAAAATGTTAAACACATGAGCTCATCGTGCTGGTTGGCAACATACATACACATTGACAAACTTTCGCCTTTATAATATTAGTGTGATAAGTGAAAAATTGCCAAATGGAAATCCGTGGTCTCTGTCTACACCTCTGGAAAACAGGCGTGAGTCTATGTATGTATGTAGGTATGTATATATTACGAAAGTTTTTTTTTTTTTAAATATATAACTATCCTGGGACTGCCATCTGATGCCAAATTATAATGAGACAACTCAAATAAATTATATATTTCTAAATAGATCCATTATATAGTTATATTCACATCCAGACTGATTGACGGGCCTGTGGCGTGGTTGGTGAATGCTTTCTTTGCTCGCTGTAGGTCGTGGGTTCAATTCCGACCCAGGACAGATATTTGTGTGCATGAACATGTTGTCAGTTTTGTCCTGTATCTGGGTGTAATTATCTATATAAGTATGTATTTACAAAAGAAAAGTAGTAATATTACATATACTAACTATTCTTTTGTAAATCATCAACATTGATCATTCATCTGGTTTCCATAGTACAAGCTCTGCTTAGTTTGGGATACATAAAAAATAAAAAAAATCAGTTCACATTCAACAGAAGCAAGTCTTTACATTTACAGAAAAGAAAAAACTAACAATCAAATTGAATAAGGTCTGAACTTACACGTACATTCAAATAATTCAAATCGTCCACAGTCGCTGCTAGTACATTGGTAATCAACATTCACACATGCAGTCATAAATATGTCACTTGCAAACGGATGTCTGTTAGTGGGGCGACGATTGCGGTGCCAATTCCCGAACAACATTATTACGCATTGGTTTAACCACTTTTACTGCATTGAACCGGTTTTTATGCGAAAGGATAATCGATTGTTTGTGAGGAGTCAAGGAGCTTGACGTACAGCATCTGATAGGATCTGATAAAACATTTTGCAACAATCACGGGTTCATAACCCTTCCCGTTCTCGATGAGCAATGGTGACCTTACATACACCTAGGATCACAACAAAAACATGCTGCTGATGCTATTACCTGGTGTGTATTCTTGTTGGTCTAGCGATAGCGTGTTCAATTGCAGAAAATATGGTCCTGGTTTCAAATCCCGCGTCGGGTCAAAAAGTGATATTGGGTTTTTGTCTGTAAAGAAATCAGCCCGAAGTATTGAGTTGTCGGTATTTGCACCTCCATGCTTTGGAGAGCACGTAAAGCCCTCGGTCTAGTACCAGATCCTTTTTCGGTTGTGTCGCTAGCTGTCCCACCGGATCATGAGAGTGATGGAAAAGAAAGTTCCCTAGTGTTTGTGCACTATAATATGTCCCGAACAGTTGGCTATTCTCCATAGAGATTGGCCGTCGAGGCTTAAATTCAACTAGGACGATATGATTGTTATTCTGGAATGTATTAAGTCTGAGACTTCTACAGTCAAGCCGCTCATAGACCGGAAGAACGCTATGATTTAGCTCATTGAAAACTTTTCAAGAAAATTGAAGAAATATCTCATCCCTTTTTATTTACTACCAGGCAGGGCAGGGCGGTCGTGGTCACATCGAGGCATCTACGTCGGTGGAAAACGTGGACACAGTTTTGCGCACTATCTCCCCTATATCTCTCTATCAGTGAACTGTCTGGCGCAGTCAGATACGCAGCTTCCTACTGGGGATTACACTTGGTCAGTCCAGCGCATAGGTGACCTGCCTCGCGATCTGGTTCCCTCCACTTTTCATTGCACAACCAGTCGTTCTACGGAGTCGTTATCCCGTCCAGAGACATGTCCGATGTACTACAGTATGCACGACCGTACTATGGCCGACCGATGCTGCGTGATAACGAGCCCTTGAAGTAAGGATTTGTTCCACACGTAGGGTACGTGTGGAACAAATCCTTACTTCAACTCAATTGTTGTTGAACCTTAACAACATTATACATACTTATATTTATTTAAGTATGTATTTACAAAAGAAAATATGATACCTGATATACTGATATAGTATATCAGTTATCTGGTTTCCCTAATACAAGCTTTGCTTAGTTGGAATCATATGGCCATGTGTAAATAATGTCCCAGGATATTATTATTAATTATATTATTATGCAGTATAGTCTATACCTCCATGTGTTCCTAGTAAAAAAAGGTTTTTACAGACGGACCACGAAATCATCAAAAGGACTTTTTACTTTTATAAGGTTGCGTACTAGCGCAACACCAAAAGAAGAAAAAGAAGGTCTAAAATAGTTTGGTTCCCTATTCGCTATTCTAAAGGAATTTCCTTATACAATTTTACAGTACACTGGAGCAGAAAGCAAGCACCATACATTACCAGATGTTAACACAATATGTGGCGTGTTGCCAGAGAGAATCACTGACCCGATTCATTCGCTACTCACATAATAACTGGAAAATGGAGTTACTCTACTGCAATAGTTTGCTATAGTGTTAATATTGTTTCTATATTTTGGCAACTTAACGAGAGACTTATATTAAAATATGTATATTTCTGAAACAATTTTACCTTTATTCAGTTTGCAATGGAGGAGAATTTCACTTTCACCTATTCAACACTGAATTGTATTAGAAGAAAATATCTTGTTTATGGTTTGCAGCCGTACATAATGAGGTTGGAATCAATTCCAGGATCAGGTTAAATAAGTTTTATTGGCAGGTATATAATTTATCTGTCAGGGTCAGAAAAATAGCGGTGTAACATACAGCGCCTCGGAGAGCTCACAAAGCGTAGCTCTATTCGGCCACTTAAGCAAGCCCTTCAAGTTAAAAAGTTTTTTATTGAATACTAGCTGTGCCCGGCGATAAACTTTTTAATTATAGCCTATGTGTTAATCGGATATTTAAGCTATATTACTACAAAGTTACATGAATATCAATTTCGTAGTATTTGCGTGAAAGAGTAACAAGTTTGTGAGTATGGAAGTATGGAACATTCATACTTACAAACTTTCACATTTGTGATAGTAGTAGGTCTATTCGTTCGCCACGAAATAATAGAGAAACATAAATGGGTATATGTATTGCACATTCAATACAAATTTTAAATCGTATATTTTTTTATTCAGATTTAATAACTGATAAATATGTATGAATAATAGAAGTAAAAACTGATAAAAATTTTGATCATAGTCTACTCTCACTGGTCCTAAAACGTGTTAGATCAGAGTATAGATGGGTGACCATCACAGTGATTTAATTGGTACACGTATTTTTGCTTCGCAGACCACGTTAAGCCATGACTTGAGTCATTGGACAGGGCTTTTAGCCATATCAGAGATAAACTGTGTAGCTTGAACTAATATTATATAATGGATAAAAATAAATGCCTTAAGGGGAAAACTAAGAACAAAAAGCTTACTGTTTTTAACTGCTACAAATTATTTTGCCATCTCTCAGCCGTTTTTCCGATAATTACACAAGTAGCTGTTAATGTAAAAGTAACCTTTAATATGATTATAAAATCACATACAAGTAGATATCATTATACAACATTTATAAGCCTATTATACTCGAAGCAACTGCATCCACGACCTTCAAACTTCATAATCAAAATACTTAATTAGTATTAAGTTCCCAAAATCTATGCCCCAAAATAACGTAGTAACGAGGTCATAGAACGGTAAACTTTATTAGGCTGTCGTATAATGCGGTATGCTATGAATTTGGGCTTATCTGCATTTGCGTGCTGGAATTAAAGGTCATGCAGTGATGCATTGTAGCCTCTAGAAGTATGCTTGAACATGTGATGTTTATATTTCGGCTTAGCGAGTAAATATTGGTTATGCTTCACGAGAATCTATTCAACCCAATAAACAATAGTTAGAAGCGATACTCAAAGCAGATAGTCTGGTAACACGAACAACGCAATGTATTGGTTCCCATGTGAGGATCGGATAGAAAATGTATCTGTTAAAATAATCAATATTACCACTACTACTATATGAATAACTAGTTTAGAGACAACTGATATATCTACGCAGATACCGTGGATAAAACCCTTATATAATAATTTGAGTTTTATTCTTTGTACTTATACATTAATTATAAATCATACTAGTTTTTAGACATCTGTAAAATGAATTGATTAACGTGCGGGTGGGAATCGAACCCACGACCACGGAGTATCCGGTCCCATGTGCGTTAACCGCTCCACCACCACCGGTTCTGTGACTCGAATTTATACAATTCACTCGATATTTCTTAATGCATTTAAGGCGCTTTTAACGCCATCTTACCGATACCTACCAGACTAATAACGGCTGGAATGCCAATACTTACATCGGACAATTCCAACAGATGGCGCTTTAAATTATTCATTAGTATATTATTACTTGTAGGATTAGTTCGGGGCTACAAAAAATCAATCATATTACCATATTTAATAAATTCGAACATATGATGGAAACGAAGCATTGTGATTGGAAAAAAACTATCACGAAAGTATCCAATCATAGCACTGCGTGCACTTGTTGCGACGTTTCGTTTTTAGCAAACTTATACTAGATTTTTCACTTAACTGAGATACAGAAAAAAATCTTTTTATTTCAGACACTTGGCCCATAATATTGTTAGTAAATTACAACATAAAAACTAAGTTAGTTATAAAAGTAATTCATTTAAGTGTCTACTACCTTCTGGGGCTCCAGGTACACGCACTTGAGCTTGAACCCAGTGCCCCAGAATGGGACTGTCTGTTTTCTGACTGAGCATGTCCAGGATGATGTTGGGACTCCCACGTGTACGAAACATCAGCGAAGTGATCCGGCGTCGCAGCACCGTTTGAAAGCTACAGAACTCAAAGAGAAATTTAAGGTCTAAATTTAAAACGAAGTCATACTTAGGTATGACTTCGTTTATACAAAAATAGTTCCGTTGTTAGTAATTTGGGATGGATCATAAAAACACAACGAAAATTTCTTACTTATAAACCTTATTTATTACTTAAGTATAAAGAAATGAACCATTCGAATATTTAAACACGTAACAAAGTTATGTAAGTTGACAGTTTGGAATCTTTAAATATTAAAGATACTTTTCAGTTCTTTCAAAAACTTTCAAAGCCAAATGTAAAGCGGTTTTTACTTAACCTGTCCTTGTTGAAATACTACGCCATTGCGGTATTCTGTGTCATCAACTTGAATAAGATAGAATGCAATGTTACTCTTTGGTAGAATAGGGTAGGATAGGAATAGGAGCACGCATCTGACTTTGTTCCACTACATGTCTTAAGACGTTGTGTTTGGCTAAATAAGCAAAACTACGTGACTTTGTCCCCATTTTAAAACAAGTTAACAATGTGATGCAGAAAATAGTGATGCCAAAATACGATCTTAGGAAGTGAGATAATTACTTTAAAATTTGTGTAGTATCCGAACGCGAACGACACGTGGTTCTGAAATGTCTTATGTTTTCTCATGGAGAGTGCAGTCGTTTTACAGCGTCTTTATTACGGGAGGTCCAGCGTTAGTTTTCAGTATCAGTCCGAAGTCTGGGAATTGGTGGTATTATACCTCCGTACCTCGGAGAGCACGTTAAGCCGTCGGTATTGTACCTGACCTCTTTCCGGTCGTGTCGCTAGTCGTCCCACCGGATCATGAGAGTGATGTGATAGAAAGTGCCCCTGTGTTTGCGCGGACACTTGTGCTCTATAATATGTTCCGCGCAGGTGGCCGAACTTCGGCTAGGAGGACATTACAAAGAGTGATTTTCGTAGTGCAATGGTATTCACTGACTTTGCTGAACTCATCGACATCCGAAAACATTTTTTTTTATAAAAATAATATTCTGGGACATTATTCACACACGGCCAACTGATCTCAAACTAAGCAGAGCTTGCACTATAGAAACCAGATAACTGTTAAACTACATATTACTTTTTTTTGTAAATACATACTTATATAGATAATTACACTCAGACTCAGGACGAACAGACATGTTCATACACACAAATATTTGTCCTGGGTGGGAATCGAACCCACGACCTACGGCGTGAAAAGCAAGCATTTGCCAACCACGCCAATAAGCCCGTCAATTATTTGTTGCATATATATATATATGGATTATTTGTAAAAAAAATACTCAAAGCCCGGGATATCATAAATTTAATCATCAACGATTAATTTTATGATTACTAATATTCTCATAAATAACTGAAGAATGTAATATTACAATACTAGATAACTAGGTAGGTAGGTGGTCGTATGTCGTTTGTAACTCAACCGTTAGTTAGAAAACCTTGTCTTCAGTCTTATTTAAGTAAGTAAACGAAAAATCGAAGCTCCAAACTAAGCAAAGCTTGTACTATGGGTACCAGGCGACAATATACATACTTATATAGATAGATAAATACTTATATACATAGAAAACATCCATGACTCAGAAACAAATATTCGTGCTCATCACACAAATATTTGCACTTACCGGGATTCGAACCCAGGACCACCAGCTTCGTAGGCAGGAGCACTACCAACTAGGATATGGTGGCCGTGTTAACAGGTATTAACGCAACTTACCTTATTTTTATTTTTCCTGATTATTTTCTCTATTGTGTTCCACTGCCAAATCTACGAATCATGATGCAAAACAAATGCTATGGCGTAATGCCAGTAGAACCAGTGACCCAATTACTATAAGCTTCTGGTCTGTTACTGGGAAAATGGAGATGTACTATTACGGTATGTGGTATGTTTAAGCTTACTTTTTAGGGTTCCGTAGCCAAATGGCAATAAAACGGAACCCTTATAGATTCGTCATGTCTGTCTGTCTGTCTGTCCGTCCGTATGATAAAGCCAGTTTTTTCCGAAACTATAAGAGCTGTACTACTGAAACTTGGTAGATAGATGTATTCTGTGGACCGCATTAAGATTTTTACACAAAAATAGAAAAAGAACAATTATTTTGGGGGGTCGCCATACATAGAACTGAAACTCAAAACTTTTTTTTTCATCGTACCCATACATGTGGGGTATCTATGGATAGGTCTTGTTTTATAAAAATTATATTGAGGTTCCTAATATCATTTTTTTCTAAACTGAATAGTTTGCGCGAGAGACACTTCCAAAGTGGTAAAATGAGTGTCCCTCCCCTCTAACTTCTAAAATAAGAGAATGATAAAACTAAAAAAAAATATGATGTTACCATAGAAACTAACAACAAAAATTGGTTTGAACGAGATCTAGCAAGAAGTTATTTTTTAATACGTCATAAACAGCAATTTGCTTTCATTTAATCAACTGAAATACTTGCTGCTACGGAACCCTTCATGTGCGAGTCCGACTCGCACTTGGCCAGTTTTTTTATAATCTTATCATTTTTATTAACGAGGAAAAATATCCAAGAAGCTGGTGCACGTAGTATTTATATCTATAAATAAGTAATTATTAAAAAAAGAAACGATAGAATAATATTTACAGTATATATACAAAAGCCTAAGTCTAGAGTAAACAAAAAAGTCAACCTTGGACGTCGAAAAAACTTTCAGAATCGGTGCCTTTGAGCATCGTGCCCAGAATGCTAGCAGCATTGCCATGGATGTCAATACTTAAACGCTGTCAATAAAATTGGCTTACTTCAGTATAAACGGTTACCTTTGGTACAAAACCTATGGACGTTTGCCATACTGAAGAGATCAATAAGATGTTCTTTATCCAACCGGGCGTATAAAGCTCGTCTGCTCGTATATATTTTTATTATTTATATAGGTAAAATCGTCGATCACAACTTTGCTAACTCGCATAAAGAATAGATTTTTGCAGCAAAGTTCTTTAATGCGGTTTTCTGGTGGAAATTGTCACGTAAGGAAAAAACGTATGCCTCACTCCATGCGACTTCGTCCCCCTTTTCTTATTATATAAGACTTTGTGAGTGTGTGTGCAAGTATCGAGATTCGAGGAGACGAACAATTTACGTGGCCATCCTATAACCTCAATACCGGTCGATTTTTTTAAAACATTATTGGTTTTTTAAACAATCTTAGTCATAATCATCATCACGAACATCATATTAGTCGGAAGTACCACTGGACAAAGGCCTTCCCACGAAGATCTCATAATTCGAGGGGATAGGCCGTCATTACCAGGTTTAGCAGAGTGGTACGGCAATCGCAGTGAGATGATCATAGTATTCAGAAGAACGCTGCTGCCCGTTCTCTGGTATATATATTTACCCCGGGACGACTTTTACGCCACCCACGGGATGTTACCATGTTAGTCATATTGTGTTATTACTGCAAATTTGCAATGATGTATTATTAATGGAACTTGTTTTTAGGGTTCCGTAGCCAAATGGCAAAAAACGGAACCCTTATAGATTCGTCATGTCTGTCTGTCTGTCTGTCCGTCCGTATGTCACAGCCACTTTTTTCCGAAACTATAAGAGCTGTACTGCTGAAACTTGGTAAGTAGGTGTATTCTGTGAACCGCATTAAGATTTTTACACAAAAATAGAAAAATAACAATAATTTTGGGGGGTCGCCATACATAGAACTGAAACTCAAAAAAAATCATTTTTCATCGTACCCATACATGTGGGGTGTCTATGGATAGGTCTTCATATCATTATAGGTATTCTATCATTTTTGTCTAAACTGAATAGTTTGCGCGAGAAACACTTCCAAAGTGGTAAAATGAGTGTCCCACCTCCTGTAACTTCTAAAATAAGAGAATGATAAAACTAAAAAATATATATGATTTACATTACCATAGAAACTAACAACGAAAATTAGTTTGAACGAGATCTATCAAGTAGTTTTTTTTAATACGTTATAAACCGCAATTTGCTTTCATTTAATCAACTGAATTACTTGTTGCTACGGAACCCTTCATGTGCGAGTCCGACTCGCACTTGGCCGGTTTTTTATCTTTACCTTGATGTAATAAATTGTCATAAAATCATAAATATCAAATAATCACATAATGAACAAATGTTCAGTATCGGCTGTACTACCAATAATATGAGCAGAATTTAAATAAGTGATACTCCAGTTGAAGTTTCGGTTGTGACGTATAGACATGCGAGTGGTTAAGATTTGTTTTCTTCATCGGATAATACGATATCGTAAAAACTACAAAACGCCAGAAGTTCAGAGTTTTACGTAACTGGGTTAGAAGCCAAAATTCCTGGACACACCTCTTGGCGGCAATCGGAAAAGTTTTTGTTGCGGCTGCCGTAAAAAACATCAATACTACCTCGGCTCTGTACAGTCGTTGACAGAAGTGATGGATTCACTAAGTCTTATAAAATAATGGATTATTTTAATAAGTTATGTGTGATATTCTATCATACTTCTCGATTATTTTAGAGACCTAATTCTTAGCATTCCATGGATTTACCGTGCGGAAACCGGGTCTATCGCGTGGTAGAGGAGGAAACACTCGACAGACCAGGCCCCCTGTGATGCATCAACGCTCAACTTCTCTGTCTCTCCGTGTTCCTCCTCTTCCTAGCCCAATTCGGTATGATAGTAGGAGTTTCTATTCACCTTAGCACTAACCTCGGTTCTATATAAGCAATAATAATAATACCCTAGTAAAAATGGTTATGTTTTGAAAAGTAAAATCAACAAAGAAGTATCTCCTCTATAACCCAGATATTACAGCTCTGTCCAGCTAGTCTGTTATCTCTCATAAAAAACTTGACAATATGAATAAATAAAGAAACTCTCGTAATAAGCAAGTTGATTTAAGTATCTATAGTAGACAATAACCTATCCAGCTTGGTTTATGTTACACTACCTGTACGTTACGCGCTTTTCTACGGCAATATATGATATACATTGGAATGATAGTGGTGCCATCTGTCAAAGATTGATCGTATTAACTCAGAAATTTTCGTAAGCTCATGCACAACACTTGACCAATCGTGTGTGTTCCAAGCGACTTTTTAGTCGTTGTTTGCCGACTTGGTATTATAAAAAAAATATTCTATTTCTCTAATTTCATAACTATGTAAAATTTCAAAAAATAAAATATTTCTCTGCCTTCTTCGACAGATTAATTTCGATCAAGTATTAAAAAATACCATGTAATCGTTTACAATTTCCATTAAGAACGTCGAGAAAATTTAATCGAACTGCCATTCCGGTGGTTCGATTAAATTTAGCAAGAATTAACTTGTGAACGAAGTACTTTATTTATTTATTGGACATGGTATAGAGATATAATTTCTGTTGGTGAATGTACTGGCTAGAAACAGGTACTCCGCGTCACTTAAGTCGTTTTGAGACACTGAGTGCCTCGCCATGTTGTTATACTGACCTGATGACACAGAACCTTATAAATACCTTATTAAAATTGCATACTACACTTTGTGTTACATCTTCAAGGCTCAACCTCAATAAGTGAGGCATGATTGGTGAATGAGACCTAAGGTCACTGTGGTACACACGGCTACACATCAAGCTATACATTTTCAGTGTAAGCTGATCTCACGTTGTATAGGATTTCCATACAATTAGAGGTCAGCTTATGGTCGAAATGTATAGCTTGATATGTAGCCGTGTGTTCACACGTATAGTCAATGCCACATGTACTTGCGTGTCCTTCATTTTCGATACTTGCACTTTAGAAGATCTCACGATTACTTCCTCTGCAGTAAGTAGATGGTCAAGGTGGTTTTAGATAATAATTGCTTGAACTACTCATTTCCGTTAAAACATTGACTCCAAAGAAGGAGAAAAAGACTCAAATAAAATATTCAGGTTATGTTAAAAGTTAGCCGCAATTGAATTATCGGCTAAGCAATGTTTGTAAGATATATAAAATAATATGTATAAAAAAGTCACTCTCACATAGATGTGAAAGTGATATTTTATACTTTATATTAGATTTATTTAAGTCATAACTGGCATGTACTAGAATACAGACGCCAGCACATCAAGCTACCCCAATCTGTTAAAATTCCCGAATTGAAAGTGAACCTCTTTTTGTGATAAAGTTGAAAATCTATAAAATAAATTTGACAGATTCGGGTAGCTGGATGTGCAGGCGTCTGTACATACCGGTAACAACCAGTACCGGTATTTACCTGGCTTCTGTTTACCTATCTTCAGTTATTTATATTTATTCTGAACTACTTTTTTCTATTTAAGCGGCGATCAATTTACTCTGTGAATAGAAATCCAATAAGCTGTTGCACATTTCCATATAGACTACATCCGCAACTGTTAGCAAATTAGAACAATACAGAGACTGGCATTCAATACGGCTATTCATTGCATTCAGCTTGTGTTGGTATATTGTCGACGGTCTGACGGTCACCGTAGCCTAGTTGGTAGTGCTCCTGCCTACGAAGCTGGTGGTCCTGGGTTCGAATCCCGGTAAGTGCAAATATTTGTGTGATGAGCACGAATATTTGTTTCTGAGTCATGGATGTTTTCTATGTATTTAAGTATTTATCTATCTATATAAGTATATATATCGTCTCCTGGTACCCATAGTACAAGCTTTGCCTAGTTTGGGGCTAGGATGATCTGTGTGATATTGTCCCTATATATTATTATTATTATTGTGTATACCATTCTCAGTACGAGTACAAAAAATAGCTTAAAATAGTGGGTACAATTGTATAGTATTTCAGAAATTTGTAGTATTACTATCAGGATTTAGCGTAGCTAATATGTTTTTTAAATATCTAAGAAAACGCGTTAAAATACTTTAAAAACAAACTTAGTGATGCGCTCTGAACGTTTCCGGTAATCGAATAAGTGAATAACTTTTTATCTATACTAATATTATAAAGAGGTAACGTTTGTGAGTTTGTGACGTTGTGAGGGATCTCTGGATCTACTGAACCGATTTCCTAAATTATTTCAACATTAGAAAGCTACGTTATTGTGGGATTTTATAGGGTATGATTCATCATCATAATTTTTACTATCCCGAACTTTTAACCAGAGGTATTACGCGGGACAAACGGGCAGGGACAAAAATATTTATAACGCGGAACGAAGTCCGCGGGCACTTCTAGTACGTCCATAAAATGCACGGTACCCATGGATAGCGTGTCTGAGTCACACTATGACTGATCCCTATAAAATCGATGAAATGAATTCGAGATATTATTGAATTGGAATTAACTATTTTTAAATAAGACATCAGAGCAATAACTAAAAGACAACCCTCAAATAATTTAGTCATTTGTATCGCAATCCGGAAGTAATGGCTCATAAAATATCATTATGGCATTGAAGTTATTGTTTCCACCACATGCAAGGAACTAGAGTCTACGACAGTCTCTATATAAGGTAGGGAGTACTGCCGATCTAAAGTAAATATCCTTTTGGAGGTCGAATACTACCGCGTCCGTAAATGTGTGCTGGCAGCGGTCGGCGAGTGCCAGATACATTTGGTTTGTATCGTTTCTTCAGCCAAATGGTTCTCACGGTCGGCAGTTGATCAACCAGTTAAATTTCCATGTCTCGTACGGAACTCCTCAGCTGGTGGGTGCACTGCTATCATCCATTACCGTGACCGTGACCAGATACTACTACCAACACGTTATATACGATATTACTACTAACACGTTTTGACTATTTACAAGCGCTTTTTTTTAAGTCTACTTGATTACAAATACGTTTGATTTTGATTTTGAAGAAAACCGCTACTCGGTAAACAGTTAGTACAATTTTTTTTTAAATGGTTCATAATTTTGAACTAGTTCATTCGAAACGTTAACAAGGTAGATTTATAAAAATCAGATTATACAAAACTGGGCCAGTTCTGAACATACGCGAAGTTAATTAGGTACGAAACTAACTTGGTTAAAACTCTCCGAAGAATGACCTATATACGAACATGTGTGGAACGGATTTTACGCTACATTGTTATTATTAGATATTAGATTATCTGGTTTATACGCGTTATGTTCGCATTGAACATTTATATAGCATATTTTAGTACTTTTCACTCAAAATTTATATTGAATAACACTGTATTCACTCGTGGTTAGTTGAATATATGCCTATGGAATGCTATGCAGTACAGTCTCAACAGTTTGGGAAATATCGTTTGAGTTTTGAATTTTATCTTAATCTCTCAAATTGATATTGGTGCATCCAGGTTGTTCTTTCTGTAAATAAATCTATTTACTTTTATTGTTTTGATTTTCAGTAGACTAGAATCTCATCGCAATGTCCAGTTCTATGTATATTAAATAAATATGGCAAAATTGAAATGGTTAAAATCACCTTTGAAAGGGCTCAGCCTAACGTGTTTTTGATTGGTTAATGTAGTAGTAGCCGCCACGTCTCACACGGCACGAAGTTTCATGTCTCTCTTACGTGAGAACTACTCGTACGTCTGATATCTTTATGGTGTGATTTAAAGTGGCCACCCTGTTTTAAAGGTATATCTTAAATAATAAATCCTTTGAATATACCTACCAATTGTCCGAAAACGCTCGATGTGCTTAAGAACAAGCTGATTTTATTGTCCAGTTCTAAAGTGGATTTAACACCAGGTTTCAACACTCCTAATGTATTGAAAACGGTGCTTTTTTTATGATATTTTTAAAAGGCTACGTAAAAAAATAAATATTAAAAATGATATCTATAATAACTTTTGTTTTGTCCTTGTATTAGATAAGGAAAGTCCCGCGACGCAACCTGTTATTATGGGAATCTAGCGTTTAACCGATTTTAGTGGCATAAGGTGAAAAGCTTGTATTTCGAAAAAAATATATAATCAAAGATATACTAGATTTCACCATAATATATTAATATTTTTTTTAATAATAAATCTTTATTTTGCAAAAAATTAAACAGTAGTTACAAATTTCCTGTGGACCCACACTAGGCAAGCTTGTATCGTGGTATCCTATACTAGATTTACAATGAGTTGATTAATTATTTATAAGCTTAATTTAAAATAAAATAATTACAGCTATGGCTATATCTATATATGTATATTTAAAATTTATTACAATAAAAGGAGAAATAAATATGATATATAAATAAAATATATTTAAAAAGATAGTAATAATATATTATCAGATTATTGTGCGCAATATCTTTTCGGTCTCGTTATAATCAAGACCTGCCAGCCACTGAAAAATAATCGGTTTAGCTCTCCGGAGAG
The DNA here is from genome assembly GCA_951640165.1 of Pseudoips prasinana. Classification (NCBI taxonomy): domain Eukaryota; kingdom Metazoa; phylum Arthropoda; class Insecta; order Lepidoptera; family Nolidae; genus Pseudoips; species Pseudoips prasinana. The sequence goes on from OX621236.1 coordinate 9,240,097, forward strand.
GAAGTTCTTTGATATCGCATTTTTTTACAACTTTGTTATAAATAAATGGGCCAATAAAAGGGCTAAAGCGCCTGACGAAAGCGGTTTTAGCTCTGATTACGGGAGCTCTATAGACTCGCCTTTTCGTTAATTCCCCGTGTGCATCAGACAACATTATGTTTTTGTGGGTTTGTAGACTCAGTTTCATGAAGTATAGTTGTCGTACACTAAGCACTCCAGTCTCACTGTATATTTTCACGGTGGAGTAACGAGATGGCTTTTTTAGCATGGTTTTCATAGTTTTTAAATAACTAGCATATAACATAAAAAACGTATAAAACCATACCTGAGACTCTAAAACATGTTTTATTGTCGAATTTAGCCCTTACTTATGAGTAATTTAAACTTTTTGACTAGTTGCAACATACATAAGTGTACCTCGACCCCGGAAATTGGCTTTAAAGCGGCTTGCCTTTGCTTGCCGTTTATTTCAAAGAGCGTGACTTTTGACCTGCATAGGCCTATATTTAGAATATGAAAAGACCATTTGTTTTATTTTTAGGTCTTAAGGTGGCTTTACATTCAGTTTAACGTAAGCCAGCGTGGGCGTCCCCAGACAGTTGAATAGATGATTTTGAATTGAAGCCGGTAGACACCGTTGCGTAATATGAAAGGTATTTCGTAAGTTTATTTCATAAACAGCCTATCAGACAATCAAACAGTTTGGAATTGATGTGTATTTTTATGAATGTAGGCCTTTTGATTTGCTGGCTCGCTTATGATAAGAACTGGAACAGTTTGGTTCCTTGATATTGATTCCCACCACCCCTCAGTACAAGGTTATACTTGCACAATTATTCCTGTGAAAGCAGCGCGTCACTCACGCCTAGTCAGGCGTGATGCATGTATTTTTGTTTTTTTAATGGCAGAGGTCGACAAACGAGCAAGTGGGTCACCTGATGGTAAGTGATCACCGCCGCCCAAGGACACTCGCAACACCAGAGGAGTCGCGGGTGCGTTGCCGGTCTTTAAGAGTCAGAAAACAAGTGTTTCTGACCCTCTCCCCACCCCGATGAGCTCTGGCGACCTTACTCACACTCAGAAACACAACATTAAATTATTAATGTTATTATTAAGGAATGTCTTCTGTAAGGTGGAGGTACTTCCCCAGTCGGGCTGCTCTTCGAGCGAATGTACGCTGTGCCCTACCTCAGTAAAGTGGAGTATTTGCCCAATTGCGTTGTGCAGAGCCAAAATTCTAGTGTTTTAATTAAAGTTTTAGATTTAACACAGCTAATTGAACTCTTCAAAGCTCTATCGAAACTTCATTGATGTTTAATACTCCCGTGGTATTGACAGAAAACCGGATTAATAGTAATGTTAGCAAGGTGATCTGGAAACTTCCCAGGGCGGCGGCGCAATGTATTGATAAGTAATATTAAGGTTAAATACTTACTAATCTTGCACAGTGAGATATCTTTTTCAGTCCTAAGATTTTTCAGGCCTGGGAGGTCGAGAAGCGAGTCCTAGTCGCTGAGATCGGACGGGATCTTTCGCCGCCAGCAGTCGTATATGCGATGCTGGCTGGCGACTCCACCAAATGGGACGCCGTGGTCTCCTTTTGTGAGGCAGTCTTGCTGCAGAAGGAGGCCGCCGAACGGGATCGGGAACGAGCCGGTCCCGCTCGTAGGCGGAGGAGGCGTCGGGGCGGCGGCGGCAGCCGTTAACCCAACTCCCCTCGGGGCCGCGGTGGCAGTGTCAGAGAAGTGTCCTCTACTGCCGCCACGTACAAGCAGCTCCGGGATAACAGTGATCTGTCTGTGGCGCACTCGCTATGCCGTACTGGCAGGAGTCGTCAATAGGGGAGGGCAATCCAAAGGAGACCGCCCAGGGTACGTGTCCCGACCATCTGGGACATGGCGCAAAAGGGGGGTACCGGAGCAGCATACCCGCTTTCCCGGGACTCCCTCATCAGGCGCCAAGAGAAGTCCACGGCAGGTAGGTTAAGTCGGTGCAAGTCCGACATACCCACCCGCAGACACTTTTTGCGGGTGGCATGCGAAGGAATTCCCCCAGCCTTATCAAAGAAAAAAAAAGGTTGGACCGAAATTAATCGAGTGACTGCAATCAGGCCATGAAACTTATAGAGTACCAGTATCGAAACAATACTATAATGAGTGAAACAAAAGACTATTATATGGTATAATGTAGGAAACACGAAAACAATAGTTGTCAACCACGACCTATTAAAACTTATATACCAAGTAATTTGGTAACAATAAAAGCTGTGAATTACTCATATTAGAGTAAAAATTGTTCATAATGAATAAATCACACCTATATTGCGTGACCTTTCATTATAATACATAACTAACAATTTCGTTAAGCCAAAAGATGTTACGCCCAAAAAATATAAGTCGACCTTATATTTTTTGTCATAAGGTTGAAAATTCTAAGTTTTCGGCATCAAATATTAATAACATAGTGAGAAACTCGTATTAGGGAAATAATGCTTAGATAAAGGAAACTACAATTGAAAACCTAATACGCGATTTTATATCGTTACTTACAAGGTTCTTTTTTACTTAACTTGAAAAATTGTGTTGTGTACCTGTAAAAAAAGTGTTTAAAAGGACATTACACTCAAAGAATAAGGCAGTGGTTTATTTAAATTTGAATTAGTTGTTAATCTATAAAGTATCAATTTCCAATATGCAACCATATGGCTCAATGAATAAGGGATAATTTCGTCCGTTTTTCACCAAAGAATAGAGGAGAGGAGACGAGAGGACATGTGCTGTAAAGCTGCCAGGTTATATCCACCAAAGTGCAGAAAAGAAGTGAGCTTTGTGTAGCAATGATGTCAGATATCAAATCATTATGTCTACGAAAGGAAGACGTCATGATGTTGCAAAATTTTTATCTTAATTAACTTGAGGAAGAGGTGTAGAGGTTGAAGAAATATAATTAATTCTTTAATAATTATTCGACGGCAGCATCGATTTTAGATAAGAAACCATATAAAATGTCTCAGCAAATACGCCACACTGTTTCAAGAGTTTGATGATGAAAGTTTTCAAAAACGTTACAGGGTAATAAGGGATAGTTTCTATAAGTTAGTTGAGCGCGAAAGCCGCTCGGCCGCCAGACTAGACAGTAACGCGACGCGACGCCCTGCGTGAGCGATCTAAATGCGACCGCGAAGCACGAAGCGCGACGCGAAAACAACAAACAGTCGAAACCTATTGAAGTGTCCTACGTGACCAAACGCACGTGGGGTGCGATGCGGAGCGGCGCGAAATGAAGCGAACGCGATCAATTGGTTTGATATTTTCGCGTGAACTGGATGCGGTGCCGTCGATTTTTTTTGTTTGGTTATAATGTCGGATACATCCTATATTATGGGATGCAAGGAATGAAAAATATTATCATCAATCGGTTATTATCGTACCGCGAATGGGAGGATTTGGCCAAATTAACTGGGACTACCGAGACCTGAGTATTTGATATTTAAGAAATTAATTTTCTAATAATATTCGTTTCCGTCCGTCCATGATAAATGCACAGTGCCCACTGAACGGCGACTTCGGTGGCGGGTGCGCGAGACGATTCGCGTGCACCTAGGACACAGCCGCCGCGTCGCACCGCATCGCATCGTCCTAGGTAGGCAGTTCAAAGCGACCGCGATTATGAAACGGTGACACGCGAATTAAATGCGATGCGGTGCGACGCGGTGGCTATGTCCTACGTGCACGCGAATCGTCTCGCGCACCCGCCACCGACGCGGCGACGGCACAAAAACACGACGGCACCGCATCATGTTCGCGCGAAAATATCAAACCAACTCATCACGTTCGCTTCATTCCGCGCCGCTCCGCACCGCACGCGACGCGGGTTTTGTCACGTAGGCCACTTCAATATGTTTCGACTGATTGTTGTTATCGCACCACGCCACGCCGCTTCGCGGTCGCGTCTAGATCGCTCACGCAGGACGTCGCGTAAGCACTTCTTCAGTCTGCCGTGCCGCTTGCTCGCTTGCTGCAACAAAAAAAACTATAAAAATTAGACATCTCTCCTCTCAGTTTGATCCATTTCCACCGAAGCTAATGGAAGAGAGATGTGGAAATAACGAAACCTGATTGGTTTATTTAAACGCATCTTCTCTCTGTTTTGGTGGTAACCGTGTCTTAGGCTAACATGGTCGGTAAATATAGTTTGTTAGGAAGTATTGAGTATAAGTAAGTAAATGTTTTTAAAACTCTTGAATTCTATTATTGAGGAAATAATGCTAGTATTCACCTAGTTAGTATAAATTTATTAAATAAATAAAAACTGTTTTTATTCATATATACTTTAAAAAAGCGCTTGTAAATAGTCAGAACATGTTTGTAGTATTATAATTAAGTATACATAATTATTTCTAGTTACATAGATATTTAGGTACACAGATTGTATGAAAACATTTATAAAATTTATTTTATAATAGTTAGGATATTTAACTAGCTTGTATTAAGTTATTGTCAAAATATTCTTTGTAAAGCTTGTGGGTGTTAGTTGTTGTAACATATCTATTTATTATTTGGTTAGAAACGGTATCACCTACATAATAAAAATATATTCAGATATATTCTGTAAAAATCGAAGCGCAACATGAGAAAAACCATTGTTTGGGACGAACGCAGTCAAGAAAGCCACATTATACATTTATTCGTTGTTTCCATGTCATGCCTCCTCATAGCGGGTGAATAGTGTTCACGCTTAACGATGACTGGGCTGCGTTGAACGGTAGCTACATGTGGGTGAACTAAAACAAAGCCTTCTTATGATCTTGGATCATCTCGACGGGGGATGTAGCACCGCCGCGCGCCGTACAACAGAATAGTACTCAGATCCGAGCATTATTAGGTAACTGTGGGCAAGGCAGCCAGACTTCATAAGAAAGGATTTTTTTTTGTAATTACTACGCCCACTTCAGATAAATAAATCCTTGTGGTACTTTACAAACATATAATTGAAGGACACAAAGTTCCAGCCCGACTGAGGAAGTACCTCCATTTTACAGAAGATATTCCTTAATACTAACATTAATAATCATTTTAATGTTGTGTTTCCGAGTGTGAGTAAGGTAGCCAGAGCTCATTGGGGTGGGGGGAAGAGTCAGCAACAATTGCTTGCTGACTTTTAAAGGCCGACAACGCACCCGCGACACCTCTGGTTTTGCGAGTGTACATGGGTGGCGGTGATCACCTACCATCTGGTGACACACTTGCTCGTTTGCCCCCCTCTGATATAAAAAAAACCGGCCAAGTACGAGTCGGACTCGCACATGAAGGGTTCCGTAGCAGCAAGTATTTCAGTTGATTAAATGAAAGCAAATTGCGGTTTATAACGTATTAAAAAAACTACTTGCTAGATCTCGTTCCAACCAATTTTCGTTGTTAGTTTCTATAGTAATCTACATCATATATTTTTTTTAGTTTTATCATTATTATTATTATTATTATTATTATATTATCATTCTCTTATTTTAGAAGGGGGGGGGGGGGGGACACTCATTTTACCACTTTGGAAGTGTCTCTCGCGCAAACTATTCAGTTTAGCCAAAAATGATATTAGGATCCTCAATATGATTTTTGAAGACCTATCCATAAACACCCCACATGTATGGGTACGATCAAAAAATTATTTTGGGTTTCAGTTCTATGTATGCGGCCCCCTAAAATTATTGTTCATTTTCTATTTTTGTGTAAAAATCTTAATGCGGTTTACAGAATACACCTACTTACTAAGTTTCAGCACTCTTATAGTTTCGGAAAAAAGTAGCTGTGACATACGGACGGACAGACAGACAGACATGACGAATCTATAAGGGTTCCGTTTTTTGCCATTTGGCTACGGAACCCTAAAAACATCCAAACTGAGAACAACTATGTAGTTGTTCTCTGTCTGGATGGAGCCACACAAAAATAGTTCTGCACTGAACTGTCTTAACCGCTGCACCACACGCGTAATCTAATAAAACTAAGCGTTTTAGCGACTTTAATAAGAGTCTTAAAACATGTAGATTTAAAATAGTACCCGCCTTTCCCCCTGTAACTTTAAAAAAGGAATACCCATAAAATGTACCACCCAGTTCAAAATTCGTAACAGTCTATTCGAAAAAGTTGCTCAATTTGATATTTAATATTCCCGGCGCGCTCCTGAGTTTCGGCTTAATTGCTGTGCCGCAGAGCTTAGCGTGATTTATGTTCTACAACTTCACAAATACCCTATTAATGGAAGACAATGAATTGTAGCCCATTTGCTACTCTAAAATCTTTGTGTTTATTGCGAAAAATGTTGAAAATATTTGTGAACCTTCTGGGCTTAAAGCTTTTTTTGGAATGCCGGTGGCGATGCATGTTATGTATTGTCAAAGTATATATATTATACTAGCTGCTGTCCCGGCGAATTTTTTAGCACTATTTTTTTCCCGACAGTATAATGTACAACATTTTTCCGTTCTTCTTTCCGGATATAAAACGTAACTCACGAAACAACAAACCAAAATTTTATTTTTCATAGTAACTTTCTCCTCGTTACACATACAATTTTAATGTTACAGTTGTTATTTGTTGTGCACTATGAACTTTCGCACAAGTCTCACTTTAACAAGGGTTTGCTGGAAGAAAACTCATATTGAGTTAAGCTCGCCTCTTCACGATAGTTTTAATCATTAGTAAATATGTTTTCTGTGTACAATAAAGAATAAAATAGATATTTATCTCATTTGGTGCAGTCGTTTGGAAGATATGAGCGTGCAACTATTTCAGTGATTCATTTATATTTAATTTAGATTAACGCGGCACCAAAGAATTACAGTAGATAAATACTGTGGAACACAGTCAAATCAACCAGAACAGTCATTATTCCTTACCGGTCCAAGGCTGCAGTGTTGGGCTTCTAGAGAAACATCTCTAAACGTCGTTTTAAAAAAATATGTAAAGACATGACTAGATCTCTGTTTCGTGACTATGCAGAACAACATGACGGCACCAAGGTGTCCTACTTTAGTTACGAAACCCGTACAGGAAAATAATTTGTGTGAACCAGTTGTTGTTCTTAGTCTGGGTACTTTGTGTCAGTGTTTAAATATCTAGCTCAGATTAAACGGTTTCATGTTGGATGGATCAAGAAAGTTACCTTTCAATCTAAATCTCTAAATAAACAAGTAAGAGCCCGAAACCAGGAAAATTGCCTGTCGGAGAGTACAGAAGAGCCGTGAATTTGCCCATCCTGTCAGATATAAGAATGAGGGAAGGCAATACTTCTGCATTATCAGTTAATGAGTGAAAATCCTGAATTAAAATGGCACCAAATCTTGAAATGATATATAAACTATCGCTATAATTATATGGCTATTAATAATATATTATTTTTATTAAAAGTATTATTTTTAATAAAATCTATAAATTTTATTGATACATATTGTTTATTAAAACAAATGATAGCCAATTATAATGTATATAATATATAATGTAAAACAAATGTTGAATACGAAGATTCGACACGGAACGCGGCTCAAGTGGTAAACACTTTACTAACCTCTATAACTAATGACTGGAAAACTAGTTTACACTCGTCGGGCTTGTTCAATTTCCTGCTCAATAAAATTCTAGATTTTTCAAATTTTCCACCAAGTCTTGAAGGAAATAAAGTCACAGTAGCGGTAATGACGTAAATATAGTAAAATAGTTTGTTTTGAGTGAACTAGAAAAACGTTTATAACAATTAGTAGAACTACGATTGAATTTTAACCGACTTTATAAGAAGGACATTATTAACTCGACTGTGTGCTTTTTAGCCATGTGGTTTCTAGCCGGAAAGAATAACAGTGTCACCCCATCCCATGAGTCTTGTAATGGTGACTGCTGGTGGAAGCCTTCAGAGCTAACCATCTGCTCAATTGTCTTCAATTTTTATATTCTAGTACTAAATTTAAAAATAATATCTTAGTAACTAGGTCACCCAAAGAGCAATGGAAAGGGCTACGCTAGGAGTTTCCCTGCGAGATCGAATCAGAAATGCTGAGATCCTCAGGCGAACCAAAGTAGCCGACATAGCCCAAAGAATTGCCAAACTGAAGTGGCAGTGGGCAGGGCACATAGCTCGTAGAACTGACGGCCGATGGGGCAGAAAGGTTGGGCAGGCCTCCTACACGGTGGACCGACGATCTTGTGGGGGTCGCGGGAATCCGCTGGATGCGGGCAGCGCAGGACCGGCTATTGTGGAGATCCTTGGGGGAGGCCTTTGTCCAGCAGTGGACGTCTTTCGGCTGATATGATGATGATGATGAACTTGTTATTAGTATTTATTTAAGGTTTAAAAAAATAAATATATGATGATGAAAATACACAGACCGCACGGACGGATTATTTTTTTTTTGTTACTGTATTTGACTATGTTTATGTGCTGCATTGTGAGCTTGACAAGTATAAATGTATGTTAATACCCAAGTGCTGAATAGATTTCATTATTTCACTAAGGGATAATAATAATAATAATATATAGGGACAATGTCACACAAATCATCCTAGCCCCAAACTAAGCAAAGCTTGTACTATGGGTACCAGGCGACGATATACATACTTATATAGATAGATAAATACTTATATACATAGAAAACATCCATGACTCAGAAACAAATATTCGTACTCATCACACAAATATTTGCACTTACCGGGATTCGAACCGAGGGCCACCAGCTTCGTAGGCAGAAGCACTACCAACTAGGCTACTAGGCGGGTGGTCGGGTAGCAGCGCCACCTGCTTATTAGCGACCTCCTAATTGCAGCCTCCTACTCTCATGCCAAGCGCGGTGACTACGGCAAACCCTGGAGGAGTTGATAACGTTATAAACCTTTACCGTTTACCGTTACTTACGTAACCAGCGTTATATATAACCTTTGGGACCTATATCCTGCAGTGGGTGATATCAGGCTGATAATAAGTGTTATTTTTATTCGTTAGAATAAAGAGTGGATACTATGATTATTTTAAATAAAATAAAAAAATATATTTACGTAGACTTTAAAAAAGCGCTTGTCAAGAGCCAGAACATGTTTGTAGTGATATAGTTAAGCATACATAATTATTTCTAGTTACATAGATACACGGATTGTATGAAAATATTTATAAAATTTATTTCATAACTAGCTGTGTCCCGCGGTTTTACCCGCGTTAAATTTTATAAATTATCACAGCTCCTCCCCCGTAAGTGATAGCGTGATAATATGTAGCCTTTATGTTGACCCGACCTCTTAGTAATATTCATGCAAAATTTGAAGTAAATCCATGCATTACTTTTTGAGTTTAGCCCTGACATACATACAGACAAACAGACAAAAGTTCTAAAAACTATATTTTTGGCTTCGATATCGATTGTAGATCACGCCCCAAGTATTCTTTTTAAAATATATTCAATGTATGGTTTTGACTTTCCTACGATTTTATTATATGTATATGTAGATAGTAATGATATTTAGCTAGCTTGTATTAGAAGAGATTTTGTTTAAGTTTAACTAACGAAATTTATAGTTTTAAAACGGGGGAGGAGCTATGATAATTTATAAAATTTAACTCGGGTAAAACGGGGCACAGCTAGTCTTATATAAATTCAATTAACCTTAACTTAATTTTCCTTCACTAGTCACGCCATAAATGATGTTCTTAAAACATTGTAAGCCACATCTATACTTAAGTATTAATATTGATTAACACAAGCATCATCAATCACGGAAGACATTAGCTATCCTGTGGCTTAATAATTGATGACCTAAACTAACATTTCCAAAGAAAATCATATGGCTTTGAACCACCTTCATGATTGAATCACGTCTTTAAAACGTGCCTCACTGTGTAAGTTTTCATCTCGGCTTATTTTTTCATGTAATTTCTAGTTTAAATAAAGATTAGTACTTGCTACAGAAAGTTCTTAACTTTCTTAACCCCTTGCAGTTTAAGTATCGTTTAGCGAGCTCATGATAAAAAACCTGTTTTTATAGACATAAAATTGCCATATTATAATAGACTTAAATAATTTGTAACAGTGTTTAAAATTACTTGTAGCAAATTTGCACCAGCAGCCGGTAACTGATGCTTTCAAGGGATTAAATGATGTTCTTGTCATAGTTAGCTAAGATGCGCTATGCTAATAATTTGATTAGCCTAAAGCACACGTGCGGAGACATTAGATGTACTCGTGCGTTCGAATTTAAAAGTGTCACAGGCTTAGCGGTCTATCCGTTCGGGATCTATATTGGCACATATAGAGATATATACACAGACCCGGAGGCGGGTTTTTAAACCTATTTGAATCTTTTAGAGCCAGCCGCTAAAAATGTTTTGTAATGGTACTGATGACAGAAAATGATTTCTGTTTTTTAAGCGCGATCGAAAGTTAAGTTAAGGATCTGTGAATAAATCGTTTTTTCTTTCTTTGTTTTATCAGTATCATGAAAAAAGAACAGTGATGTTATGCATGGTTCGATACTAGAAATGCAACAATCTTCATATAAACCTTCATTTTCTAGCTCGTCTTCTTTTGTATGTCCGTCAAAGATATACAGTCTTACTCGGAAGTTTCGTAAGGACTTAGTTCCGAAAGTTAGGAACTCAATACGACCGAAGTTATACAACCGAGACGAAAGTCGAAGTCTTGAGAACTTGATATTTGATATTGTGCAGCTGATTTACTTGAGGGACTTTCCTTGGTAATATAGAGGTATTTGAAGTATATGGGGTCTTTGTTGTATTTGAAATATCTAATAATAAGTACAATACGATGTGATTATAATGGATTACAGAATTTATTTATGAACCTGTAAAAATATTATTAAGCTAGTTTTGAATATTGCGTGCGTAGAAGTGATCTGGACTGAATTTAAATTGTATTCCGTGTAAGTACATATTGTGAAAGTACTTCTTTTTGATTAAAATAAATAAATATCTAGGGACAACTAAGACACTCCCATTGGATACCAAATTAAGCAAACCCTACTACAAAACTCTAAATATACCAGATAACTGAGAAACGAACTTATACATTTCTAAATAATAATATAATATCTCGGGACAATGTTACACAGATCATCCTAGCCCCAAACTAAGCAAAGCTTGTACTATGGGTACCAGGAGACGATATACATACTTATATAGATAGATAAATACTTATATACATAGAAAACATCCATGAATCAGAAACAAATATTCGTGCTCATCACACAAATATTTGCACTTACCGGGATTCGAACCCAGGACCACCAGCTTCGTAGGCAGGAGCACTACCAACTAGGCTACGGTGACTGCCAAATAATCCATAAATCTAATAAATAGATCCATAATATATATAAATTATACCCAGATACAGAACACGATGTTTTGTCCACGGTGGCGATCGAACCCACGATCTCTGGCTTAGGAATCACAGTCACTAGAGTAGCAGTAAACAATAGGACAGTAAAATATGTTTGTGTCGATATGTTCACAGAATAGAAGAAACACACCCAGAATAGAGAAAATTTAGTTTTGTGTTGTGTGGAACATAATGGGAATATTACCAGTTTATCAAAAATATTCTCATTATGATTATATATATATATATATATATTTACTTATAATATTGTTTGTAAAAAATATCGCAAAATTCAAGTATTTATGTCAATATCAATGTTGAATATTTATTTTGTGTAAATAATATTTGGGCAGAAGACCGTCCTAACGTTTTTATTACAGCTTCATTACGCCGGCAGCTGTCTAATTTAGTTTGAGGTAAATAAAAATAAAATATATGAAATTTAATTAACGTACTGGCTATCATTTGTATTAGCTTTAACTGCCATATATATATAATATTAATAATAACTATAATTAGCTATTCAATTAGTATCATGAATTTAATAATAATTCTATATGTAAGTCACTGATCTCATAATCTACTTTGTACTTAGAATTAAATATATATAACTTGTAATAGGTACTACAATCTAATATACATAATATAAAGAGAATAAAAATCGTTTTTTTTTGTATGCTATTTAATTTTTTTTTGCAAGTGCTGATAACTACATTATATTACGTTAATCATACTCCATACTAATATTATAAATGCGAAAGTCTGTGAGTGTGTGAGTGTCTATGTTTGTTACTTCTTCAAGTCAAAACGGCTGGAGCGATTTTAATAAAATTTGGTGTGGAGTTAGCTGACACCCTGGATTAACACATAGGCTATAATTTATAAAGTTTAATGTGGATAAAACCGCGGGGCACAGCTAGTGTCCAATAAAATGAATAAACTCTTAGATTGGATAAAATTCCATATCAGTGTTGTCCCTTTCGGAGGCGCGGCACGAATCAATACTTGACAAGTGATGGAATGTACACAGGGTGTATCACATATATGAAGGGTGTTGTAAAAATATGAGTATTCAAGGTTGTACGTACGGGTGAGGCGTCGTAACGCTGAGATTTGATAAAAGGGGTTGCATGTTGAATAAAATAATAAATAAATACCTTGGGACAATCGATACACTGCCATCTGATCCCAAGATAGGCAGAACCTGTGCTATGGCAACCGGTGAACTCATAAACATGCTTGTATATTTCTAAATACATATATATTATACATAATTTATTATATTTATATAATAAAATAAACATAAATGGTCTTAACATGAATAGTATTACAAATGTAATACATAGTGTATATATTTAATTCTAGGTACAAGTAGATTACTCGATCGTGGCATACCTATATTTGATCAAGGAGAATATAATTTAATTTAAGATAAAATAATGAAAAAAAAGAATAAGTAATGTTCTTTAGTTAAATACCTAGTTATTTCTTAATTGTCATTACTTATAATCTATACTGCATTGCATCTTGCGTAAATGGTAAGAAAGAAAGAAAGAAATAATTTTATTCTCATAACAAATACAGAAAATCGATTCAATTGTGGTAGATGTTTGTCATTATTAAAGTAAAATAAAAACTAAGCATTAAGTTAAGCATTAATTATATTTACATAATAATATAATACAATTTATGTATTTGTATCTGAACCTACATATTGCAGGTGCTTCCTCACTTTAATCTTCCCTACATTATTACTTTTAAATTCATAATTTATTGTATCCTTATTATTCTTTTACTATCATTTCATACACCTTTATACTACCTATTTTTCATTTCTCACTTCTTGCACAGTTGTAATATCTTCCAAACAACCTTGAAACGAATGGAATGATCTTGTGAGGGTTGCTGGAAATCGCTGGATGCGGTCGATGCGGTTGATGCGGATTGCGCAAGACCGGCAATTGAAGAGATCTTTGGTGGAGGCCTTTGTCCAGCAGTGGAAGTCTTTCGGCTCATATGATGATGAGGATGGATTGGATGGATTTTGTCCATCCCAAGGTTGTTTGGAAGAAATTGCAGCTAGCGATAAGACCGCCCTTTGTACATAAGTTTAATAATTAATATTTATTTCTGGTGTACAATAAAGAGTTTTGTATTGTATTGCATAATTTTAACCCAACAGGAACAATTAATCGTGTTCATCACACAAAAAATTGTCCCAGGTGGAGCTCGAAACCACGACCGCTGGCTAACAATTAGACCAACAAGTCAATTAACAATACCACGAAACAGTGTAACTTAATCCTTTAAGTGCGAGGTGGTCATTGCTAACTGCCCTCACCACTCCGTTAACGATAAGCGATGTTAACCGTTTTGGATGCACATGACATCCACTTCACATATGCCCCAATGTGGTTAAAATAGTCGCGTCAGGGGCTCTACCGGCTAAGTCACTGAACTTCGATTTCTTAAAAGGGGGTTCAAATAAATAAAGGTTAAAAATGACTTAATCAATCGTAATATCGGCTTCCATGGGCACGTGTGACGTTATAAATGGTCTGGAGTCGATTGTCAAAGTTGAAGCCGATTTAACGATTGATTAAGTCATTTTGAACCTTTATTTATTTGAATGCCATTTAAGAAATCGATGTTCGGCGACTTAGCCGGTAGTGCCCCAGGTTTCCGGTTCGACCTCCGCGCTTGCTAACTATTTGTATTACCTATAAATTGTTCTTCTGAGCCTGATTGTGCTGTGGAACCATTAAATCTACGTTAGTAAAACTCTTGATGCAGCAGTTTAAAAAAATTAAATAAGATGTGCGGTTAATCTATAAATGGATGACGACCAAAGTGATTTAATATTTGAACAGCTCTGTGTTTTAAAGGGCATGTTAAGCTAACGGTTCCAGCTATAGCTGTAGCATATGACAACTGTCGTTCAGCCATTTCAGACAAAATAATATGCCGAATGGTCTACGAAACATATTTTTTTTTATCGTAAATGTATAAAAATATTGGAACTCACCCAATATAATTAGTAGTTTTCGGAAACTTATTTGAATTTATCGGAATTGAATGAACTAGGCTTAAAGTAAGAAATATTTCCATTGCAAACGAGTATCGTTAACAAAACTCCACTAAACACAACCTAAAAACAAAAATTAAAAAACTTAGCGCCCATGTCCCCAATTCGTTGAAAAGGCAATGCAGCGTCGAATATTTTCATCAGCTGAGTACTTTTAGTTAAAAATAGAAAAAAAAATAGGGTAAAAACAGCTCGTTTTACAATACACAAGTTCAGTTTAGTTTCAACGATGAGGGTACTCGACCGGGTTGCTTGGACAAATTGCACTCGAGTGGGTTGGGAAGATACGGTTGTATTTTCGGAGCGGGCTCGGCACGGTTATATCCATGGAGGATGCAGAGTTGTTTTGTTATGTAGACAATTATCATTTTATTTAAAAGAATGAGTTCACTGATATTTTGATGCAAAACTACGACACACCGGTGTTGTTATTATTGCAGTTTATTAGTTAAAATATTCAGTTAGCTGCCAATAATTAATTTATATTTCTAACTCTGGGTATTAATAAAGTTGCTAAGTTATACCGATAGATGGCAACATCGTTCCTGTGGGGAATAATAAGTTTAGATGTTCGTCCATGATTCACCGTCCTTTAATTTGGGAAAGCATTATGGCCAATTTCATGTTCAATGTCTGTCAAATGTAAATTTATAATTCTCATAATAAAATAAGGAGTATGCTTAAAATTTGAAGAACATAAGATAATTTTTTCTTAACATATATGTAATTATATCCTTGGTGAATGGCCTTTTGTATAATCTTGTGAGATGAGTTTCTCTTCTAACAAGATTATTATTTTTCATTATAGAATTAGTCATTGGTTTATTGCAGATACATTATTTGAGAAAATAAAAAAAATGTTTTTTTTTAAATAAAATTGAAGGAAAAAGATATATTTTTCTACTTTTTTTATTTATATTCAGTGCTATTGTGGTAACCGTAATCAGGAAATATTAAAGACGATTCCGAACATATAACTGACAAAAACTGGGATATTTTCCAATGTGGAGCACAATTATTCCAGAAAGAAAACCCGCATCGTATACGCGTTGATCGATTTCTACCGCGTGTGTTTCTGCTATAAGTCCCCATTTTCCGCATTCGTTCGTCTAAATTTCAAATGCTATGCTGACTCTCTAAGGGTTTAACTGTTATATTTCCCTCTTCGTCGGAAATTCAGACATGTTTTTTTATGTAGTTTGTTTATTTGGGGAATAATAGACGTTTCTAACTTTTTTTGGAGTGTTATTTCTCTGAATGGGAAATAAAGCCTTTTATTGTATAGCCTATGTTTGTCATATATATTTTTACTTGACATGTTTTTTGCTAAAGGGATTTTACTCTATTATGTCATTTAGCCAATGAGCCGTAGTGGGCAAATATTTTCTTAAATTACTTATAACAGTTATTGATGATTGCGTTAAGACTGAGATTCATTTTTGTAATCTTATGACGTGTTGGTGGTCAAATTTGGGAAATTAAATTATTGCTTCGTTTCATCAAAAATATTTGAATTTATGAAACAAATGAATGTTGGATTATTTTAATATGTTTGATAGATAAATATGTAGATAAAGTTTATTGTTTACGTAAATTACTAGGTATGTTAACAAGCCTAAAGAAGCGTTTCGTTTCAAATAGCCATAAGTTAGATTAGTGTAAGTAAAAAATGACAGATCTGGAGTTGTACTACCGACATTTCTAAAGTATGTCGCTACTCTAACTAATATATTTTTTTTATCAGAAATGTCTTTATTTACTACTCGTAGTTGATAGAGTGTGTGGGTCTCTTTCGATTAAGTTATGTATAACTTGTATTAGAAATGACCCCTTTCTTATCTGTACATCAATATTGCTGTAGTTACACAGGAAGTGTAAGTTTAACTTAACTAATAACAAATAACAAAAGTACATGCTTCATAACACAAATTAATGTTTTCTATTTTGTTTTATTGGTACTTGTGTATATACATATATACAAATACACACAACATGTACATGTACACATACATATACATACCCATATTTTAAAGTAAAAGCAGGAAGAAATTGTTTACGACGATTTGACATCGTCACGTTCTAAACATCATCGCCTTCTCCTAATCTTTGAGCCTAAATAATTTCGTACTATTCCGTTTCAAAGAAGCCTCATTCAGTGCACAGAGTACAACATATATTGGTTAATTCAGTGTTCGTTGTTGTCGTGGAATATGCTTCTTGTCGTGGTTTTCCCAAGAGACTTCAGCATGGGGCCTTTCAAAAAAGGAAAATGTTTCTCTAAGTCCACTTACAAGCGTAGTAGGTTACAGAATTGAAGTAGTCCTACCATCAGGTGTGCCATACACTTGTTTGTTGACTTAAAGTTAGGCCGTTGAACTAATACGTTTCTGGCAGGTAGGGATCCAATGGAAGACCTAACTTTATTTATTTATTTATTTATCACAGATATCTTATTGCTAACAGATAATTCCAAGCACAATAGGTGATACAATCATAATAATTTATATACATAATCTATAGGTACTACACTATAGTTAGCTAATTAATAACAATGTTAAAAAAGAAATTGATTTACTATAAATTTTTTTTTTTTTTTTATTTGTTTGGTTCGCCAACAACTTAAACATTAACATGAATCTTTAAAAATAGCACAATACTTAAGATCTAAATGTCTAGTTACTTATAGGTAAACACTACATTCAAAATTTAATGAGCTACTTTTACAATTTAATTTTTTATGTGTAACTAAAACCCTAATAACTATTGATAGTTTTCCAAAATAATCCTAATGAGACGTGGTGGATATCAACACTTTATATATCAATTTAATACTGTTACTAATTTATTATCATGTCCATATGACAAGAAATAATGTTATTTGTGCAAAATTTAATCTATTATCTGCATATAATAAAATCGTAGCAAAGTCAAAACTGTACATGGAATATTTTTTAAAAAGGATACTTGGGGCGTGATCTACAATCGATATCGGAGTCCAAAATATAGTTTTTAGAATTTATGTCTGTGTGTCTGTATGTATGTCCAGGCTAAACTCAAGAAGTACTGCATGGATTTTCATCAAATTTTGCATGAATATTACTAAGAGGTCGGGTAAACATATAGGCTACATATCGCTATCACCTATGGAGGGGGGGGGGGGGGCTATGATGATTTATAAAATTTAACGCGGGTAAAACCGCGGGGCACAGCTAGTGTGAAATAAAGGACAGACGTCAGTTAGCACTATCAGTGTCTGGTTTTTAATTGTATAAAAATATAATATACAACTAACATAACCTGTGTTTCAAAGGGTATAAGCCAAATGGTTGGGCTACTGTGCTCAGGCATCTGAATATTTCAGTGCATAAATTCACTATCTATTAATTGTCTCCTTACGCCTATAATGCAGCCCACTCGCTTAACTACAATAACATGGACTAATATAAGATTTTAATCCGTGGGCCTAAGTCAGTAGTTGTAAGGGGTTTTGAGTTTATATGGCACCCGTTGTTTTATTGTTGGTAGATTGCAAGAGGTTAGGGAAGACGCCATCTTTAATGGAAATAGTCAAAGGCGAGTGAGAGAATGATAGAATCTGATATATGAGTTTTGTAGTTAAAATACTATAACAATACAAAGCGTTTTACTAGCCGCATTCCAGAACAATAATTTCCGTGAGCCAGCTTAAACTGTACTATATGAGTTACGTTATTTGAAAGCTTTCGGGCTTTTTAGAGTCAAGTATCACTTATGTGGAGTGCTCTCAACAATGCTGAAAGCATTCAAGTGGAGCTATGAATCGATGTTCCGAGAGAAAGAGTTGGAATTTGAAAGAGGAATTAATGGAAATCGTTGTTGCCAAGTAAGTAGAAGGGAGGGGGGGATGAAAATGAAAGAAGTTTAATAAATCTGCAATTCTAAAGGTTGTATTTAATTAGTGTAGAGTGTTGTATCATTTAACAAACTACTGATAGTGCTCGTGGCTGAATTTGGGACGGCTATCCGATATGAACGGGGTGAGATTAGGTGCAGTATCAATAACCTTACGCACTCTCAAATTAAGAGAAGTCGAAGTTGGGATTATGTTTTTTAACAGTAATTATTTATTATTTATAGTTCTACAACTCTTTGACAACTGATTGAATCAACATGAATATTGGACCATTCCAAAAGCATTCCTTCCTTTTAATTCATCCATTCAATGATTTTTTATCTTCTCACATAACATTCTATAGTGCACCTACCATATTTTTCGCTGCATCACCCTAAGATTGACTGTGACTTATATAGAATGCCATTGGCATTATATCCGCCTTGCACATTGATGTGTTAAACATTTAAATTTTCCCTATGGTTTACAAAATAATTATGAAAATCGATTCACTAATAAAGGAGGATCGAGTGACTTGCATAATAAAACATAAAGTCACGACTGCAGTGGCTAAGACAGTCGCCTCGCCTCTTCGTGTCGCGGGTGCGAGTACCGTGCTGTACAACTATTTGTGTAACCTATAAATAGTTGTTCTGAGTCTGGGTGTAATTTGTGTCCATCTATTATGCTTGTAAAGTACCCCGCAACCGCAACGCAGATCTCAGATTCCCTAGTGCGGGCGTTGTCTTAAAAAAAATGATAACCTCCTTGTTTTAAAGTCGGTTAATAAATAACCATTATAATAAAGACCTTAAACCGTCCCATTGTTACCGCAATGACAGGCCTAAAGTTATGTGTAGTGTGTATACCCTAGTGACAGCGCGTAAAGATTTCATAGCGTGTTGTTAGGCACCTATGTTGTAGCACTTAACTGATTGCTGGACATGTGCTATACGCCTTTCTTTTGTTTGCGCTACTTAGTTTTTGATTTAGTGAGTTGGTTGGTTCTGGTATAAGATGATGTTATTTGTTTGGTATGTAGCACAAAAATAATAGATTAAACTATTACTGCGGTGGCTGTGTGCGGTGTATTAATCCGGCGCCATAATCTTCCATGTCTATTGGCGTCGGCTCTCAGGCTAAGCTTTGGCGGCAAGGTACCAGAAATAACTACCACCATGTGACTTTGAAATCCTTAAGGACTTAGGAAGCGTAAAATAATCTTGGATCCTAAAAAGATTATTTTAGGCTTCAATGTAATGATTTTCTTATGTCAATGGGATGGGCAGATTTAGGTGTTTCGAATGCATCTTAAATTAAGTTTCTAATAATAAATAAACAATTGTTTTTCAATATTGTAGAAATTAGATAGTTATACAAAATTACAGCCATGATATATTTTTACTGAAACCCAAATATGTGTAACCACGAAAATATCGTACCTTGAGATAAATTAATAAACCTCTTTTCAGCAAAGTATATCATACCCATAATAAATATCTCGTCCAAAAATTTAAAAATAATCCTTGTCTTGACAGTTGTCAATTTTAGGGTTCCGTAGCAAAAGGGAACCCATTCTGGAATTGGCATTAGGTATGAGTCAGTCAGACAAAGCGATATTCACTGGTTTTCATTTTATTGCATTGTAATTGCTAATAAAATGATCTAGTTTGAAAGATCTGCACTGTGCACCATATATGGATACAAAATTAAATTTAACGTAATGTACTTTTTTATTGCTACTACAGATAGGAAAAGTTACAAAAAGCTTACATAGTTATTTATTATCATCAATCACAAGTATAAAAGCATTGTACAAAAGCTACGCCGTAGAACGTAGTAGTGCTACAATATCGCGTAGCAACAACGTAGCACGTTTCACGTTGATTGCCTTCTGCTTCATTGCAGCCTGTTCACAGACGAATTAATTTACTTTACATAATTAAATATATTAACGCCTCCTTGATTTTGTGGTATTTTGCGTCATTGAATATCACAAGAAATCAGAAAACTCATGTTACTTAATATTGATATAAGTTGTTGTGACTACGATGATGTAACATAATATTGATTAGGGTACGAATAAAACAATGTTAACAACATATTGTACTGCATTTTTCTTTAGAAATAATGTGAGTTATAGTCAAGTATTTGGGATTTATAACAGAGGGCTGATTTTTTTAACTGTAAAAAATATAAGTAGTTTATTTAAGTGTTGCTTGTTACAGGTGGTGAGGAATAGGATGTGAAGTGGTGCACATACACGCTGCACACGCACCGCTAACAGCGGACATGGCGATCCGGAGATAGTGCCAGGTAAGAAGTTATTACTACTATGGGTGTAGGAAGGCTATAAGTCACCAAAAGAGCTAAGGAAAGAGTTTTGTTGCAAGACCAAATCTAATTAGTCCGAAGAATTGAAGTCAGAGTTCAAGTTTGAAGCCTAATTCAAGATATTATATTTAAACGAAAAAGTTAATACACGTATTCGTTTCGGGGTTTTGGTTGAGGAATCAAAGTCAAAGATCCTTTACCTTCCTCTTACCTTCTGCTATACAAATCCTTGGTTCGGTCGCAGTTGGAGTATGCAGCATGTGTCTGGAACCCTTACTACGCTAAATACATTACATACATCAAATTGAGTCAGTACAACATAAGTTCTTGCGTTCTATGAACTACCGTTGTTTTCGCGCTAAGTCCTCCTATGATAATCTCTTACAGAAGTTTTCTTTGCCTAAACTAGAGTTGAGAAGAATGTTTTCGGATATTATGCTGTTATATAACGTCTGCCACCATCAATTTGACTGTAATAAGCTGTTAAATCAAATATATATCCGTATACCCTATCGTTCGACTTCATTACGAAGCACTCGGAAAAATTCTTTGTTTGCACCTAAACCTTGTAAAACTAATGCAGGTGAACGCTGTCCATTACGAAGGACCATGAATTTGTATAACACAAATTTCACCGATGTGGAATTCTTTGCAAGTTCACCGTCAAGCTTTAAAAGAGAGATTACTGAAATAATATTACTGAAATAATATTTTCTTCATAAGGACTTGCTCCATATGAAGTGTATATTAACTATTTATATAACTGCATAAATATTTTTATTTAAAGTGTTCTTTAGTACAGTAGTATAGTATAACGATTCTCACTTCTGTCATACTACTTCAGTGTAAAGGATATACATTGGGTACAAAATTGTAAAAATAATTTGTGGACGACGGGGCTGGTTCCACTGTAAGTTACTTTTAGCATTTAAGTTATGTAATATATACCCTCAGTGTAACTGTTTGTTGTCCTAAAAAAAAAAAAAAAAAAAAAAAAAAAAAAGATCATTTATGTGGAATCGTAATTTTTTTTATCCTACCGTGCAGTGCATACCGTGCACTATACACCGCTAATAATAAGTATATACTATATACCGCTACCTATAATAATATATACCGCTAAAGAAGTTTTCACTACAAAAAACAAATAAGATGAGGAGAGAGTTAAAGATTTTTTAACACATGGATTTATTTTGTTGTAATATATCTGGCCATCTAATCCCAAATTAAGCAGAGCGCGTACTATGGAAACCAGATAACTGATATACTACATGTACTACTTTCCTTTTGTAAATACATACTTATATAAATAATTACACCCAGACCCAGAACAGACAGACATGTTCAGGCACACAAATACCCGTCCAGGGTGATAATCGAACCCCCGACCTGCGGCGTGAAAGGCAAGCATTTACCAACCACGCCAACTAGCTCGTCAAAATATTCAATTCACAGCAATTGACGCATAAAGATGGTTCGGTTCGTTAGTGTTTCGATTCCCTCGTGGTCCGGGTATGATTTCCGCTCGGGATAATTATTTGTGTAGCCCATATATAGTAGTTCTGAGTCAAGGTGTGCTTAGTGTTTGTGAATTGCATGCTTATAAAGTGTCCACCCATACTGGGATTTATCATTCTACGAGGATCGCTTTCGCCCCTTAACACGTCATCGGTGATCCCGTGCAACTGATCACACCCTCTCTTAGAATTCTGTCCTTCTGCTTCAGCGGCCCCCTAAGCTGTGGCCCGCACCCCAAAAGGGTGGCCTCAGGTATTTATTAGTCTTTTTCAATTTAAGCTACTGGTTAAGAGCCTTCTGCGCTAGCCAAATGCTCATTGCCTTCAATTCCTTAATTTTAATATAGTACAACTAAATTTCAAAATAATAGATTAGTAAGTTGTTATTTATTTTAGGATTTAAGAAATATATCTGAGAAAACAGACCGCACGGAGGGACGAATTAATTATTTTTTGTAATTTTTATACTGTATTCGACTATGTTTGTGCACTGCATTGTGAGCTTGACAAGTACAAGTGTATGTTAATACCTAAGTGCTGAATAAATTTCATTTCATTTACTGGTGCAAATTTTATCTTGTGAAAAAAATTAGGTTTCTGTATCTCAGGTTAAGATGTTTTGGCCGGAGTTACCTCGAACCCAACGTACACCCATGTGTGTCTTGTATATTTTATCGTACATAATAAATATTTTTCGGTTACCCTCATAACAAGTACGTTTTGTAAACATAGCTGGCAGGGATGGGCAAGAAAAATATAATTGCGTCGTTTGTATGTGTCGGCACGGAGTGAAGCGTGCGGGGACTTGATGGAGTTCGGTATAGTGACGTGCTTCCGTTAGTTCATTAACGATATATTTTATCGATTAAATCTTGCTTTGAATATCGAACTATTTTCTCAGCCCGAAGTCTGGTAGTTGGCTGTATTATATCCCCGTGCCTCGGAGAGAACGTGAAGCCTTCGGTCCTGTACCTGACCTCTTTTAGGTCGTGTTGCTATTTAACCCATCGGATCATAAGAAAGTACCCCTGTGTTTGCCTACACACTTGCGTACTATAATATGTCCCGCGCAGATGGCTAGTTTCCATTAAAAACTGGCAGCCGTGTCCGAAATCTGGCTACGAGGACATTATTATTATTTTCTTGAATTTGAAGTTGTCTTTTTATTGCATAATTTTTCTTATCCGAGTATAATCAATAATTATACTCGGATATGAAAAATACAAAGGCTTCGTGGCTCAAAGATTACATTGACAACTGACCGATCAGGTGTGGCATATGGTTGATTCCCGACTTGGAAGTATTAAAATACAACAATAAATGAACAAAATAGTGTACAATATGGTATTCAAATGGCCCTTATAAATGTTATTAGAATCAAATCATAGTAAGTGTACAAGTATTAGTACATAAGTCATTAGAATTAAAACAACATTAAACGAAATAACAAAATATATAAATTGCGATTTATGACTTATCGATAAATAATATAGCGCAACACTATTTCCACACTCATGTAACGTTATCTTAGCTAGCATGCCTCGTGCTCAAAAAGCGCTGGCGAAGTTTTTAACATCAACCACTTTAGCATGTTTCAGTATATTTTGTCACGAAACCTTCAATTTTATTTATAAGCTGATATCTATTTATTTTTTTGTAACTAGTCCGGCGAACGGCCCACCTGGCAGTATATGGGTCCGTGGCGTATAACGATTCCCACACACATGGTATTTCTCGTGCGACACCAACTCTTCCTCCGCTAGTGAGTAGTAGTCAAGATCAGCTAGTGTTTTGTACCAGGACTATATTTCAACTCATACAAAATTGAATTCTTATGCCATTTTCATACAAAATTGATAGTTCACTGACTTACTGACTGTCACAAATTCCATTTTTAACTGAAGTTTCTTACCTACATACGATATAACCTCTCAAATATCAGATGCATGTATCAGTGCCATGTAGATTTTCAGATTTTGTGATAAGTCAGTGAACATTCAATTTTGTATCAAAATGGTATAACATTAGTATATGTTAACAAGAGCTAGCTCACACGTGATTAATGGTGTTGTCCTTTTACAGTTATGTCGAAAAATATACCATTTTATCATTTCCTATATATATTACTATTATTGTTTTCTCTCATTAAATTTTAGTTAAGTAAGACATAAGTAACGAACGTATAATTATTTTAATATTAAATTAATTTTATTACTTTCGTATGAATTTAATTTAGTATTAATAATTGTACCTTTGTTACTTAATTACATTTGAATAAAAGAAAACTATAATAGTAATGGAAACTTAGGAAATAATAAAATGATACTTATTTTGACACTTGAATATGAGGGTAAGATATAAGTTACATGTTCTAAATCAGCAATCTCAACTCAACTAATAGTTTTGTTTTTTATTATTTAAGACGAGGAAGCAATATAAAGTATTGTGTTGTTTGTTGTTCACCGCAAGTCCAGAATTGTAAAATCTCCCAGTTAATTTATACAAACTATTTCAATTTCAACTTTACCGCAGTGACATTTGAGGTTACGGAATCTTAGCAATTCTCACTCATAACACAGCACTAAAGTAAACTGCTGTCCCATTCCCGCACAGTAACACAGGCTATCTCAGATTCTTGGAAACTCGGAAATACTCTCCAACCACGGAAATGAAGAAAGAATGAAAACTCATTAGTGAGGTTATTAAAGGCGGATTACACCGTTGAAGCTGCAACTTTAAACAGTCGAGCTTAAACTGAGTTTAACCTATTTTCTTGATATGATCACGACGCTGCCAAAGTTGCGGTGAAATGTGTTTAAGTTTAATAGCCAGCAGCATTTTGAGACACATTCTTTAAGAAGTTTGGAGTTTACATAAATTTAACACTTGGTTTTATAGTTCCAATTCCTAAAAGGCGTTTATAACGTATTAGTTTTATTTTACGGCATACTTAAGAGTGTGTTAGCTTATGGATTGTTGTGTAGGTCATCAATTCATCATAAAAAATGTAAATTAAGAAAATAAAATAAATAATAACGGTTTTATGGACATAATAATACTCTTAAGAGTATTTGTAATTAGGCATTACATTTCAAACTAACTAATCGTAATTAATTTTATGTAAAGGTATTAAATAATTGAGAATAACGAAATAAAGTAATTTATGATATAAATAATTTAGTTACAACTAGAATTTTTGTCAATATTTATAGTGCTAGATATATTTACAATCACAACCATTTAATCATGATGTAGTACATGATGATTGAATGGTTCTGACTCTGTTGAGGTAACATTTCAATATTATCTTGTGAGTATAACGACGCTTCACCTAATATGCAATCACTGGCTCTTCACCGCAGAAGACTTAACAAAACAAACTCAGCGATTCTTTTACTACTAGCTTTAATACGGCCCAGGTAAGACGTTCTTGTGAAATAAACTCAAGTGCATGTAACACGGGATTTAGTACACTTAAAGTGGTGTTTTGTTTTTAATCTCCCGTACTATACATACCTACTAAATCATACGTCCATCCATGTAAAATGGCTCACAATTGTGTTCCAATTAGTTATTAGGAAGAAATATTGAAATCAGTTTAAAGTTTTTTTTTAAACGGTGATTAAGTACAATAATTTAAAATACAGTTTAACTATTACTTTTTTCTTTATGTAAAAAAGACAACGCCCGCACTAGGGAATCTAATCCCTGTGTCGCGAGGTACTTTACAAACATATAATAGACGGACACAAATTACATCCAGACTAACAATAATTCTTTATGGGTCACACAAATAGTTCTCCGGCGCGGGACTCGAACCCGCGACCCGAAGCGGCGAGGCGACTCTCTTAGCCGCTGCGTCACACGTGCAGTCAATTTGTCACGTGCGTTATTCGTAAAGTCAGCCGCAATACTCCCATACTAACTAGTAATCGCCGCCACTGAAGCCGCCATTTTATAAATTTATGAACCCGTCAATTGCCTTTCGTCACCCGTTTGTAATTTTGTTCGGAGAAAATATACGAAGATTGTACTAGGAGGGGAAACTTCGTAGGCACCTAGCGTAGGGTGACTATGATAGAGTGCTGAATATCTTCTAAAAGAAAAATATTTTATTCATCCTTGACATTTGAGCAACAACAGGAATTAGGATAACATACACAGATGCTATATGCTACTTACTTACTTACTTATCGTATGGGCAGTGGTTACCCTGGTGTCAGAGTTATTCAAACTGCCCAGAAGCCAGCTGACATGGCTTAACGATTGTTGTCTAATAACCGAACCGACAGCTTATCATGCGCTCCTAAGAGACGCTCGAAATTCAACCACTTTGATGGGTATCTATCTGGTTCAAGTTAGTGATAAAGGTCAGTGATCGTCTTATTGGTTAACTTGTCTGAATCCTGGATCGCGCTCACTTGTTTTTTAGGACCTTACTGATTTTCCATTTATTGTTGCCCAAATATATATTCAGTGTTACACACTTGACATTAATATGATTATGGATTGAACTGAATTGTAAATAATGAAATAATGAAATTTATTCAGCACTTGGGTATTAACATACACTTGTACTTGTCAAGTTCAAAATGCAGTACACAAACATAGTCGAACACAGTATAAAAATTACAAAAATATAATTAGTATAAAAAATTAATCTATTATTTTGAAATTTAGTTGTACAATATTAAAGTTAAAGAATTGAAGGCAATGACCATTTGGCTAGCGCAGAAGGCTCTTAACCAGTAGCTTATATTAAACGATTAATACCCGAGGCCACCCTTTTAGGGTTCGGGCCACAGCTCAGGGGGCCGCTGAAGCAAAAGGACAGAATTCTAAGAGAGGGTGTGATCAGTTGCACGGGATCACCAATGACGTGTTAAGGGGCCAAAGCGATCCTCGCCGCTGAGGGGCCTACCCTAGCTAACCTGCGGCTTTCTCTAGCTACCTAGGTGGACGAGGTGTAGGTTTCCTATGACTTGATTTTCGAGTTATATTGTAGTGTAATCCTTTTCTTAACAACTATTTGCCTTTAAGTTTTATGTATTTTTGCACGGTCTAAGTAAAATTGCGTTTATTTGAATTTGCGTATACCTCGACGGGCCGAGTGGCGTAGTTGGTAGGTAGTCGCTTTTCACGTCGCTGGTCGTGGGTTCGACCACTCAGGACAGACATTTGTGTGCATAAACATGTCTGTTTGTCCTGAGTCTGGGTGTAATTATCTATATAAGTATGTATTTACCAAAGAAAAGTAGTGTTTGAGTATACCTTATTTTTCTCTGCATCACCCTAAGGTAGACTGTTAGAGAATGCCTCCGGCATTAAGTCCGCCTCTTTACATCCATGTGCAAAAGTTTTTAATAAATAAATAATAATTAAATATATCAGATTGGGATCAGATGGCCGTGTGTGAATAATGTCCCAGGATATTATTATTATGTTAGTAGGTTTTAATAATGGACATGACCATGAAAAAAGTTTGAGAATTGAATATCTTATAACTTCTTATATATCTATGTCTACGTCATCCATCCTGTCAAAGAAAACCGATGAATATTATAACAGTACCTAAATAATATTTATCACTATTCTCTCCGAAAACTAACAACATCTTACCAAAGCTCAATTCATTTATTCTCTTTACCCCTCTCAAATTAAATATTTAAAACGGAATAACAATATTTAAATTTATCCCATCTCCTGACCCAAATATGGGTTGCCCACTCGAAGAGTTCCGGTTACACTGGCCGGCCCCGTCGTAATAGGGTCCCGTGGGATATAAAATCGTCGATAAATTTCGTTTTGAGCTCACCCGTTGTGAAGACGACGATAGCGGTGGTAATATTTGCTGTTTCCATGTAATATACGGCTGGTATTGTGATGGAGTAGAATTTGTAGTCTTGTTGCTTAGCGGTTCAATAAAATGCGCTGTATATTTCGGTTGGCGTTATTGGTAAATGCTTGCCTTTCTCGCTGCTGGTCGTGGGTTCGATTCCCACCCAGGACAGATTTTTTAAAATTCATTTACCAATCATAAAAGATTCATATTATAAATAGAAACAATAATAGTAACACAAAAACTTCTTGGGCTTGTGCGTGCTACGACTTATATTCTTACCTAAGGTACTTAACATTACAATTCACATCATTTAGGTAGGTATTATATATTTCGTAGATATTTGGGTGCATGAACTTGTCTATTTCTCTTTAGTCTGGGCGTAATTATTTAATAAGTATGTATTTACGAAAGAAAAGTAGTATATGTTATATATCAGTTATCTGGTTTCAATAGAACAAGCTCTGCTTAGTTTGCAATCAGCTGGCCGTGTGTGAATAATGTCCCAGGATATTATTGTTGGTGTGGTCGAGTTGACGAGTCAGTTTGAATGATAAGAATTTGAAATAAAAAAAATGAGACCTTGCTTTCTAACAACTGATTTAAATAACATGTATATGGACTATAAAGAAAGCATTTACCATCCAATAAAAAAACAATTGACTGGCCTGTTGGTCTATTGGTTTAGTGACCCTTAATGCTCAGCCAAAGGTCATGGGTTTGATCCATAACAAGAACCAATATTTGTGTGATGAGCACGATTATTTGTCTGGGTGTAAAATATCTATAATACGTATGTTTTTAGAAATATATTAGTATGTCTATCAGTTGTCTGGTTACCATCTAGATTGGGACTAGAAGTCAGTATGTTATTCCAAGATATTTATTTGTATTTAATTATCATAACCAGTACACAATCAATGAAAATGTCGCGTAACATACAAAAAAATATAAGATCATAATAAATTGTTAACATCCATTACTTCGAAGAAAATGTATATTCGGCCATCCCAAAAGCATTCCTTATCAAATAAAATAATAATTAAAATTCGGTTAACAGAGGAGATATTGCGTAACATATACCTACGTAAAAAGTAAAAAAGTGCCAAGAGAATGTAATGTATTCTAGTTTAAATTCAGGGTTGGCGACATGCCCCTGTTGCTTTGCCAAGAATACGACTGGAGACAGTTTCATATTATAAACTTAAATTCCAACGTAGTTACATGAGAACAGATAGGATAGCACATGCATAATAAGTTTAAGCATGTAAAGAACACATTTGTAAAACGCAGATATAAATATATGGTTAAGAAAAGAACGATAGATGTCGTCTTTCTTTCTTTCTCTTGTGGGTAGTGGTTACCCCTCAAAGAGTTTTTAAAGTTGCCCATGAAGCCTCTGATATGTCTTAAGGACTGGTTGTGTGACAACTGGGACTGATTTCTTAACGTGACAACTTTGTTTCTCTTTAAGATTATTCTTAACGTGTCCTCGAAAGCATGTAGGAGCTCAGATATTAAACAATTTAGGTGGCCACCTATACAAAACACCCAAATAGGTGCTTAAACTCGACTTTCTATTTCCACATGAATAGCTGATTTTTGTCGCTAGTTAACTACTTATATTTTTATGAATATGTATGATTGTAAATAGATCTTATCTATTTACAAGCACTTTTTTCTACTAGTCTACGTGTCTACGAGTAATAGACGTGAATCAAAATCGATTTTATTTTTTTTACTAATGTAGTAGTGACTCGAATCTGCATGATTCTAGAAGTATTAAAACTCGTAAATCTGCTGCTCTTACATATAATAAATACAAACATCATATATCATCAGCCTGATATCGGCCACTGCTGGACATAGGCCTTCTCCAAAGGTTTCTATAACGTTACCAATGAGAATGTAATGTATTCTAGTTTAAATTCAGGGTTGGCGACATGCCCCTGTTGCTTTGCCAAGAATACGACTGGAGACAGTTTCATATTATAAACTTAAATTCAAACGTAGTTACATGAGAACAGATAGGATAGCACATGCATCATCAGCCTGATATCGGCCACTGCTGGACATAGGCCTTCTCCAAAGGTTTCTATAACGTTACCAATGAGAATGTAATGTATTCTAGTTTAAAATTCAGGGTTGGCGACATGCCCCTGTTGCTTTGCCAAGAATACGACTGCAGACAGTTTCATATTATAAACTTAAATTCAAACGTAGTTACTTGAGAACAGATAGGATAGCATCAGCCTGATATCGGCCACTGTTGGACATAGGCCTTCTCCAAAGATTTCTATAACGTTACCATTTGGAGGGGTTTGCCGTAGTCATTTCGCTTGGTATGCGAGTTGGCGCCCGCAGTTAGGTGGTGGTGCTAAGTACACAGGTGGCGCTGTTGTCCTGCTACCTAGTGTATCCTACAGTCACCTTTTCCAACACCCACGGGATGGTACGTGGTGGTCCTGTTATTCTTTA
This sequence comes from Pseudoips prasinana, assembly GCA_951640165.1. Classification (NCBI taxonomy): domain Eukaryota; kingdom Metazoa; phylum Arthropoda; class Insecta; order Lepidoptera; family Nolidae; genus Pseudoips; species Pseudoips prasinana. The sequence continues at coordinate 9,270,592 of OX621236.1, forward strand.
TAGGCCGGAAACCACACTGAAACAAATAATACAGAGACATAAAAAAAACAACTTTATGTTACGTTTCAGCAGAGCAACATAGTTTCAGTAGTTGTAGTTAACTACGTATCATCGTAGCAACAAAACCGACACCCACAAGACCATACTAAATTACAGCGAAGCTCGCGACGCGCGACGTTGCGGTCGCGTGTCCGAAGGTCGAAGGTAGTGCAGATAGAACTTATTTGCAATTCAAACGCCAACGTTGAGTGGAGGCTATGCGACAGCGACCTTATCATTTGCTATCCGCGGCCTTGTCGACGTTTAATTGGTCTGTAATTGTGATTGGTTGAAGCTTTAGGTCGAGAGATATTTAACATGACCTTCATCAGGTTATTTTCAATTCTGGTCCATCAACGCAAGATGGTTGCCTGGAAGAGATCGCTTTTAGCGATAAAGCCGCCAATTGCATTAAATAAGTTAATTTCTTTGTTTGTAACCATTGTTTTGTTTTGCTTATTTTTGCAATAAAGTGTACTTTTTCTTCTTCTTTATATTTCGCCGAGTCAGCTTTCACTGCTTCGTCGACGAGTGGGGTTGATAGCCATCTAGCAAAAAAGACTGCAAACTGAGTAACCCCCGCTGAAGCGGACATCCTTTTGCAAGCAGTTCCGGGAAGAGAGCGATCTATTTTAGGCGCAGTAGCTGTGCCGGTTTGCGGTAGCCGGTTATGTAGGCATTGGCTAAGACAGTCGCCTCGCAGCTTCGTGTCGCGGGTTCGTGTACCGTGCCGGACAACTATTTGTGTGATGTAATTTGTGTCCGTCTATTATATGTTTGTTAAGTACCCCGCGACACAGGGATTAAATTCCATAGTGCGGGCGTTGTCTTTAAAAAAAAGAAAAGAAAGTAATTTTGACATGGCGCAAAAGAAGGCACCGAGCTTCTTATCCACGTTGCCGGAACTCACCACTCAGGCGCAAAGAGAAGTTCACGGAGTTAGGTTGAGTAGGTGTGAGCCCGGCATACCCACCCGTAGACACCTTTTGCGGGTGGCATGCGAAGACATTATATAGTATCTGCCTCATCAAAAAAAGCAACTGAGTAAACGTAATATTCTAACTACAGTTATTAATATTTTACAAATTTCAAAAATAAAATACAACTGCGTAAATCAAATAACGTTGAAATTAAATACCACATCAATTTGTTTAACTGAACAGTTGATATCCGACTACGTAAGAGACTTCCGTTCGCATGACGAGGGCGCGTATTTCTGAACTTCACTTCCGTATCACAATGATGTGATTTATATTTAATTTATTTTGATTAAAAATTAACAAGTATAAGACAGAGTCATATTTAATGAATAAACGTCTCATCAGCATTATACACCATGAAAAAAGGAATGGGACCTAACCTGCTTTGTATATCAGTGCTGCAGCAATTCTTACTGAAATAGACACACATTGTAATTATACTTATTATAATATTAATAATACTCAATACTTTGCTACGTTCCATAATCTGAACTTAGGTGGTAACTTATTATTAGATCATTATGGGCCCCGTCGGGTACAGTAAAAAAGCAAGCAGTATCTTATCGTCAAATATTCTTAAAATTTATAGTTAGCTTTAATATAAATATATATGAATTTAGGTACCGTACGTTATGTAGAATTAGTATGCTTATTATAGTATGATTTTATAATTCTGTTGTTTAATATTCATTTATCGAGGAATAAGATTGATTTATTAGGAATTGTATAAGGTTTTTTAAGAATGTGTAAACTTTTTCTTGTTCTTTAATTAATTTGGGTAGTTTATTATAAATATGTATATACGTGTATTCTAAATTTCAATATTTATTATAAGGATTATTTATTGACTTTTAGATACGGACATTGTAGGGGACGTGACCTACGGGTACGGCTGATGGAGATGATTGAAAAGACTGGAATTTGGAGAACTATTGTTTTATTGCTATAATAGATTTAGTCTAAACAATGGAATGATTATGAATGAATGCTCGCGGTTTGCTGTCCGACAATGCACTGAAGTCGCGGTACAATGCGCGACCTAAGTTATTGCTTAATGTGCTGGATTAGCACTTCGGTGTTCGGTCGTATTGACTCGAACAGACATATAATTACAGAGACCGATTAACACAGGTGCTTATCAAAATAATATTATTTGGTTAGAAAGTAGACAACATTGGTGACTAGATGAATATTAAACTTAATAATAGATAAAATGTTACTTAGAAACATAACAAAGATATTAATGTCACATGCAATGAATTGTTTTACTTAATATTTTGGACCAGAAACTCGTGGGATGGTCGTAAAATATATCCAAAAATTATGGTCACCAATAAAGATTGTAAGTTTTTGTAAGTCTAACCATCTTTGGATCTTATATTGGTCCTGTATTAAAGTATCGCACTGTTTTCCCTGAGTTATTTAGTTCTGAGGCGCTCAATTCCATTCGTTCTACTTCCTTAGATATAAAATTTAACTTTTAGTAGCTCAGTTTACTATATTGTCATAGTACCGAACAAAACTGTGTATATAATCAAAGATTACACCAAAATCCCAGACTTGTTGTGTAAGAGCTATAATAAAACATACATGTCATTGACTATTCAGATACTTAAATCATATATTATCTCAGCGCATATTTTGTATAACTGCCTCTATTCAACGTGAGAGTCGACATTGTTCAAAACAAATGATTGGAACGGAACTCCCGACATATTGGACGATACAATGTATGGAGGTTATTCGTATTGTATTGTCAGTAATGATGATTTATGCGTTCTCTAGTAACATTGTTTTGTAATTTGTTGGGAGTAATACATACGTGTAATGGTAAATGGCTTACTGTGTTTTGATTAATTTGTCTATGTATATTTGATGTACATAGTTGCTACACTTGGTTTAAATGAACAGTATTTTAAAGATTACATATTAATATAATTAAAATGTAGTATCAAACAAAACATACATATAATTCAGTTACTTAAATCATATATTATCTCAGCGCATATTTAGTATAACCGCCTATCTTCAACGTACGAGTCGACATTGTTCAAAACAAATGATTGGAACGGAACTCCCGACATATTGGATGATACAATGTATGGAAGGTATTCGTTTTGTATTGTTAGTAATGATGATTTATGTGTTCTCTAGTAAACATTGTTTTGTAATTTGTTAGGTGTTACAAATATTTGTAATAGTAAATGGCTTACTGTGTTTTGATTAATTTGTGTATGTACAACATCTAACGTAATTAACGCACAAACTCAAACACCCCAATTAGAATATTATGTTGTAATCATAATAAATATAAGTTTTTTTATTCTTTATTTTGTATTGAATGATGGAATATGTATGAATACAAATAAATTGCTTTTTTAAAAGTCTTATTACTTTGCCTTACGGTCCATTTCAATTTGTTTTGACTGTACAGGGTTAATATGACAGTAATTTCCGTAGTTTTAATTATTAAGGAATAAAAAATTACCTATATTAAAAATTATATAAATCGATTCAGTAAACGATTCTGAACAAACAATTTTCAGGATGTGCTTTAATGAAGTTACATGTTGTATATTTGATGTTGTTGCTAGATTTGGTTCTTTATCTCATTTGCCTCGTTGTTCTAGCGGTAGCGGTAGCACTTTTTAGTCCGGGTCGGGCCGAGTCGGCGTTCTGTAAAAAGAAATATTTCTCAGCATGAACCCGAAGTCTGGGAGTTGGCGTTATTATACCTCCATGCCTGAGAGAGCACGTAAAGCCGTCGGTTCTGTACCAGGTGTCCCATCGTATCATGAGAGTGATGGAATAGAAAGTGCTCCTATGTTTGCATACACAGTATAATATGTCCCACGCAGATGGCTAATCTCTATTGATACTAGCCGCCGTGGCCGGAATGTGGCTAGGAGGACATTATTGCATTAGGATTAAATGAAGACTATTTAATTTACTATTCTAATGAATTTTGTGTTACGATGGCGAAACAAAGGGACTCAGTGGGTTGTCCTACTACCGGTTCAAACTCGGTCTAGTTAATACGCTCCGTTGAAATGTACTACAGAGGGAGTGTACGCGGATGTCATGTGAGTTGCTATGACAATTCAATTCAATTTTTTCTTTATTTGCTCAAAATATGGTTATAAAGATGTTAACAAAATATAAAGTCCTCATATTTTGCTCAAGGGCATGCAAATACGTTGTTAAATTAGCTAATACAAATTAAATTATTTACAATACAGCTTATCTATGTCAAATACAGAATTTAATTACAATCTTAAATAAAAAAAACAAACATTTAATTACATCATTAATATTAAATTACACTTTAGTTTTGTATGGGGCATAGGCTGCGGTAACCACTAATGACCAATGGGCCAAGATCTTTGACAAGTTATACACCAAAGCTAAAGTGTAATTAATATACATAATACACACCAAAACAAAAACTGTAATACTCTATTAATTTTAATACAACATCAAATATTTGCGTACAGACTGGGAGCAATAAAGGCCGAGTGTTTGTTTTCCTCCGGTCAATACCAACACTACCGGAGGCTGCGAAAACATTGACCGATAAAATATTGGTTGGGTATAAAACTGAGCGTTATCGCTTACTGCGGGTTTTGGCAGGATAATAAAGAGTTTCTAGCATAAACAAATTTATTAACTCAAATAATAATAATGAATATATTGCGACAACTAATACACTGCCATCTGATCTCAAACTAGGCTGAACCTGTAATATGGCATCCAGACAACTGATAAACATACTTATATATTTCTACATACATGTACATATATTATACATCACCGGTCACCGTAGCCTAGTTGGTAGTGCCCCTGCCTACGAAGCTGGTGGTCCTAGGTTCGAATCCCGGTAAGTGCAAATATTTGTGTGGTGAGCATGAATATTTGTTTCTGAGTCATGGATGTTTTCTATGTATATAAGTATGTATCTATCTATATAAGTATGTATATCATCGCCTGGTACCCATAGTACAAGCTTTGCTTAGTTTGGGGCTAGGATGATCTGTGTGACATTGTCCCTGGATATTATTATTATATTATTACATCATGACATAGAGCAAATAATTCTGCTCATCAGCTTAGTATTCAGGGTCACTAATCACTGGACCAATAGGACAGTCTCTATTTAAACTTCTCAGAACTGGAAATGCATGCGATGCAATTGGCGTGGTTGGTAAATGCTTGCCTTGCACGCCGCAGCTCGTGGGTTAGATTTCCACCAAGGATATTTGTGTGTATGAACATGTCTGTTTATCCTGAGTCAGTGTGTAATTATCTATATACGACTAAACTTACCCTGCCATGGACTTTTGGCGCTTGATGGTGGATTTGCTTCAGTCAAATATTTATACTATGTAGAATGAATAAATCGAATGATTCTATTTGATGAATGTCTGACGATGAATAGACGTAGGGTCATCTAGCAGAAACTGATGATAACAACTCAACAATTTCACTTACTCTTCTTAAGGTTAGACAAATAAACACAGAAATTTTATTCTTCATAGAATGCCGTCCAGTTTGTATATTCGAATGTCAAAAGGGTAATGAAAGTTAAGGGTTAAATAATAGTATCAGCAAAAGAATTATGTTAATATACAACAAGCGGTATGGCTAATTTTGCTTATATGTTATAAATAAACAAAGTTGCCATACTTTTGTCAGAGTCAAAGGAAGACAATTGTAGCTAGTGTACTTAATCGGTACCGTTATATACCTTGTAAATTTAAACGCCAAAACATTGTTATTTATCAAATAAAATAATTTAGTGCACACATGTTTTGTGCGACTGTTTGTTGAATGAATATGTCCGTATACTCCGTAATGACCACTGCATATTGTATTTATTTCAGGTGGTGTTAGTGGGAGCGGTGGAGCGGCGGTATGCGCGTGGTGTTGGCAGCGCTGTGGGCGCTGGCGGCGCGCGCGCTGGCCGGGCCACATGAGCATCGCGCGCGGCACCACGCGCCCGACCACCCCCTGCATTTCCCCGCGCCCGCGCCCCCGCAGCCCTACCGTGGCCATGGCGAGGCCGTCCGCTACAACCCCGAGCTGGATACTATACTCCCTCGCATTGAAGACCACGAGACCTCTTCAAAACGCGCCAAGTTTGATGATGCTGAAACCTCCTCAAAACGAGCTAAATACGATGAGAGGTTTTATTCAAATCACGAACGGGCCGAAGAAGAAGTATTAATGGCCGACGAGCCTCAACTCGGGCCAGAAGAAGATGACCCCCTAGTCGTGAGGACTAGGAAGGGAAAAGTCCGGGGCATCACGCTCACAGCGGCAACGGGAAAGAAAGTTGACGCGTGGTTCGGAATTCCATATGCCCAAAAACCTTTGGGAGATTTGAGGTTTAGACACCCCAGACCAGAGGAAAGCTGGGGTGAGGAAGTATTAAATACTACAACACTGCCACACTCATGCGTCCAAATTGTAGATACTGTGTTCGGTGACTTCCCTGGTGCCATGATGTGGAACCCTAACACTGATATGCAGGAAGACTGTCTATATATAAATATAGTAACGCCCAGACCGCGGCCAAAAAATGCTGCTGTTATGCTCTGGGTGTTTGGGGGTGGGTTTTATTCAGGAACGGCTACATTAGACGTTTACGATCCCAAAATACTTGTATCTGAAGAGAAAATAGTGTATGTTTCCATGCAGTATAGAGTTGCATCCCTCGGTTTTCTTTTCTTTGATACTGCTGACGTTCCTGGAAACGCAGGTTTATTTGATCAGCTCATGGCATTGCAGTGGGTGAAAGACAATATAGGTTTCTTTGGAGGAAATCCGCATAATATTACATTATTTGGAGAGTCAGCTGGGGCTGTATCGGTGTCCTTACATTTACTGTCTCCGTTGTCACGAAATATGTTCTCACAAGCAATTTTACAGTCTGGAGCTGCTACTGCTCCTTGGGCTATTATATCCCGAGAAGAAAGCATTTTACGAGGTATTCGGCTAGCAGAGGCGGTCCACTGTCCCCATTCTAGAACAGATATGGGGCCAATGATTGAGTGTCTCCGAAAAAAGAGTGCTGATGAGTTGGTCAATAATGAGTGGGGTACACTAGGGATATGCGAATTTCCGTTTGTTCCTATCATAGATGGGTCTTTTCTGGACGAGTTGCCCACCCGTTCACTAGCCCATCAAAATTTTAAGAAAACTAACCTTTTGATGGGTTCGAATACGGAGGAGGGCTATTATTTTATACTGTATTACTTGACCGAATTATTTCCAAAGGAAGAAAATGTAGGGATAACTAGAGAACAGTATCTCCAAGCGGTACGAGAGTTGAACCCTTATGTTAATGATGTTGCTCGCCAGGCAATTGTATTCGAATATACTGATTGGCAAAACCCCGATGATCCAGTGAAAAATAGAAATGCTTTAGACAAAATGGTGGGAGACTACCATTTCACTTGTGGAGTAAATGAGATGGCTCATCGTTATGCCGAGACTGGCAATAATGTCTTTACTTATTACTACAAGCATCGCAGTAAGAACAACCCCTGGCCATCATGGACAGGAGTGATGCATGCAGACGAAATTAATTATGTATTTGGGGAGCCATTGAACCCAGGAAAGAACTATTCCCCAGAAGAAGTAGAGTTTAGCAAGCGTCTGATGAGATACTGGGCCAATTTTGCGAGAAGTGGGTAAGTAAAAGATCACAAAAATACATTAAATTTAATCATTTGATTTAATACAAGATATTAAAAAAAATCGAAGGCGAAACTCAAAAGAAAACGAAAAACGCAAGCCCAGAGTTTTTTTGTGGATTTCTTACCCAGGGCGTCAACCTAGGTAGCATTCCGCGGAAGTGATCACACCCTCGTTTAGAATTTAGTCTTTTTACTACTTTCTACTACTCCCTGAGCTATGGCCCAAACCCCATAAGGTCGCCCTCAGGTATTACTCGCTAAAATTAAGCTACTACTGGTTGAGCCTTTTGCCGTAGCCAACTGCTCGTTGTCTTCAATTCTTTCATTTTAATATAGTAGTACTAAACTTAAAACTAATAGGGCTGCATTGTGAGCTTGACAAGTACAAGTGTATGTTAGTACCCAAGTGCTGAATTTCATTATTAATACATTCTGAAATTTTAGGTAAGGCTAGTTGATTCAGTATCATATCGCACCGTAGCCTAGTTGGTAGTGATCCTGCCTACGAAGCTGGTGGTCCTGGGTTCGAATCCCGGTAAGTGCAAATATTTGTGTGATGAGCACGAATATTTGTTTCTGAGTCATGGATGTTTATAATTTATGAATTATGATCTATGTAAGTATGTATATCGCCGCCTGGTACCCATCGTACAAGCTTTGCTTAGTTTGGGGCTAGGATGATCTGTGTGATATTTTCCTTAGATATTAGATATAAAAATATCTGTGACAAGTACGCTAGACCAATATTGAAACTATTCGTTTTTAAAATGACGAGTACTCAGCTTCTTCATAAGAAATGAAGGCCTATAAAGTTTTCAGACCTATGTACTTTCATCTAAATATCCCAAGCTTTACTGACCCTTCTGTACAACTCATTCCAGGAATCCCTCGATAAACCCGAATGGCGAGTCTACTAAGATCCATTGGCCAGCACACACGGCATCGGGGAGAGAGTATTTGTCATTAGCTGTAAACTCCAGCGCTGTTGGGCATGGGCTCAAAGTGAAGCAGTGTGCGTTTTGGCAGAAGTATCTGCCCCAGTTGATGGCTGCGACTAGTAAGTAGTGATTTCTAATTATACATACATACATACATAGACTCACGCCTGTTTCCCAGAGGGGGAGACAACGGATCTTCATTTGTCACGATCTTTGTACACGTCTTTTGCCTCGATTACTGTCATTATATTCTTCATACATGCTCGCCGGTTTAGGGTACTTCTAATTATAGGCAGTTCATTTATATTCACTAGAATATACGAGTATATGGTGTTTCTTAGTACACCACAAAGTTCATGAGTAGCTAACATCTTTGAAAGTTCAGTCACTTCTATTTACTTTGTTTAACATATAAAATCAAATATAAAAGTTTGTTTTCAAGCTAATTGCTATATACTATATTTATATTATTACTTATATATACTAGTATTGTATTAGTATTTGTGTGATGAGAACGAATATTTGTTTGTGAGTCATGGATGTTTTCTATGTATATAAGTATTTATATATCTATATAAGTATGTAAATCGTCGCCTGGTACCCATAGTACAGCTTTGCTTAGTTTGGGGCTAGGATGATCTGTGTCATTGTCCGTAGATATTATTATTATTATATAATATACATATATGTGAGAAAAAATAAATTAGTTCGATAATAATGGGTAAATAGCGAGCTAGCCTAGATCTGAGGCTGTTGTTTCGCGTTCAAATCCAACACATTTTCAAATTAATGTGGTTAAAATGGTGAAGGAAAAAATTGTAAGGAAACCTGCATGCCTAAGAGTTCTCCAAAAATATTATTAATAGCATGTGATGTGAGCTAACCCACACAGCGTTGTGGACTATGTCCTATGCCGTTTCATTGTGAGAGGAGGCCCTTGCCCTGCAATCTAATAGTAATGTGTCCCATCATCATGTAGCTAATTCTGAAAATGGTTCAAAACAAATTAGAGAAAATGGGTAGTTTAATATATGCCAAGCTGGTTTCATACAAACAAGTTGTTGACTATACAACCTGGCTGATTTTTCTACTAATAATCTTCGTAATATTACTAAATCCAAGATAAGATGAACAAAAATTAAAAAACTATCAAAGTAATTAGCTTAAATTTAATTTTCAATTTGAAGCAAATCTATATCAAGACCTTTTAAAAAGTGTTAAAATGAATTTCACGTTTAATTTGCTGAAACCGTCCGTTGCACGTAAAAAATCAGTTCTAGTCAATATTGCTTTAAAACTTGCAGCCCTCTTCAACGGATGAGACGCTCCTGGCCAGTTGCTATCGCCGATCAGTGAGTGATTGACGACGTTAAACATCTAGGCACGCGGTCAGTCCATAAATGGATGATCGCCAAAGTGGTTTAATTTCCGAGCGTCTCCGGGCTTCGGAAGCTCCTTGAAGCACCTTCATGCTCTTATTAAGCGGTTGCTCCTGATTGTAGTTATTATACAACAGTCGTTAAGCCATGTGAGTTGCCTACTGGACAGTTTGAACAACTCTGACACTAGGATAACAACCAACTCTGGAAACTTCCTTTTTTACAAAAAAATGTATATTTTATGTCCAATTTTCGTGCATGGATATTATTATGATAACATTTTGCTCTATATAACAATTTCATTACTCCCATTTCAGATAAACCAGAGCCTCCAAAGAACTGCACGAATAGCGCTGCTCCTACAAAAGTCCCCTACGAAATCTTTGGCATTGGCGTTGTCATCGCCACCGGCTTGACCCAAACCTCAATGTTCAAGTACATTATATGAGTGTAAGCTGTGGTCTTTGTGTCATTTGTTTCATTTGCTTCGTCTGCAGAACTTACTTTATATAATATTCTGAAGAAGGAAATAAAATGTGATTGTTGTAAAATTTGTTCAATATAAACAACTGTAAGTAAACTAATTGTGCACCAGTTTAAATTTATTTATAAAAAATTGGTACAATGACAAATTCTTGAGTAAGATGGTGTTGTAATTTGGCATGATGATGTTTGTCAACAGCCTTACTAAAATCCATTGAATGAATTTCACGACAATTGCAGGTTTCTTACTTCAAATTAAAATTTATATAAATTGGTGACGTGAACTATAAAACAATGACAATGAATATTTATTTAAGAGTGTTTCATGTTTTCCTTATAAAAATGGCTGTTGGATTTGTGATGTGTGTATTTGTTACTCGGATGACTATATTCTATTTATTATTATGTTTTTAGTATTTAAGATTTGTTATCATACTGAGGCAGATAACATGTTTCTTAATTTATTTAATACTCAAATCAATTTTACTGTCTAGTTTTATAGTTCTTGTTGCCTATTTCAAGTAACATTAATTATTATTATTAGGAAAGAGTATTAATTATTAAAATATGTATATGTGTTGCCGCCAAAGAAACTCTGGAATATTTTCTTATCAATTTATTTTTATAATGTAGAGTATTTTAGTTGTAAGCCACCTCGAGTGTTGAATTGCTGAGTCCATTAATATTCGTCTAGATATCTATTAAGTTCAATAGTTATATGTAAGCGTATTATTTAAACTTAATGTTATATTTTAAAAGGAGTGATTTCTCCAACTACATATCACTTGTTAATAACAAATTATAGATTACTGGTAGTCGTAATTTCGTCATAGTTTTAAGTATCTACATATCTTTTGTAGGTTAAAGGACTTCTGCCATGTGGTGTGACGTTATGCTATCTACGTCAACATTGTCTTTATACACTAAGGGGCAAGATTCGGTGGTATTACAAAATTCTAGGGAGGCGTAGATATGAGAAAAATGATTAAAAATGTTAGCTTTAACTCGCCTATAACGCAATACATATCACGCAAGGCATAGAAAAATTAAGTTCATTATAGCCTTAGATAGTAAGTTTAATATAAGCTAGATCATTTCACAACTCTGTAGCGGACCAATATTAGAAAGTTGTACGTGTTATAATGGTTCGATGTACAGATGATGGATATTACAAGAAACGAAGGTAAAATGCAGCGTATGCAACAAGATAAAGGAAAGTGTAAAATCTATGATAAGGTCATAAATGTCTATGAAGAACCAAAACTTATTCGAATTACAATATCGAACACCATTTTATAAAAAAAAAAAAAAATAAGTATGATAGATAAGAGATGGAAAACCAAGAAAGGAAGATGTACAGAAAGTAGTATACTGAATGTATTAGAAAATACAAATTTTAGTACAATACGTTTAGGATCGATACATCTAGCTTAGAGAAAGTAGTGCCCCGCGGTTCAGCTTTCAAATATTGGTGGACGATAGATGAATCTTTACAATTCGAGATTTAAGATATATATATATATAAAATTACTAGTACAATACCATAAGTTTTCTCGCGACAGCTGATAGACGACCGAATATTTCATTGATGTACATAAATGAATGTTAGTATATCGTAGAAACTCGTGTCGCCCCTAGTTCTTTTTTGAAAAGGGCAGATCAAACGGGTGCCTATATCGTATTTAAAGAAAAATATTAACCTGTTGTGAAGGACGATACCTATGAGATATAGAAGTTAAATGTAATTTTTACGTAGATTTGGAGCTTTTGTTGTATTATTTGATAGGCTACGTGTCCAATCGTACGTATTGAAACTTGATATATACATTTTTGACAACAGCATGCTTCAGTGACAAAAAAGACGTCTCGCATAGAATACTATGCAATGGTAGTTACTTAAATGTGTTTTTATTAAAAATGTGTATATTTCGTTTTAAGAACGGTGTCTCTAATTGCTATGTTAGTTAATGTATAGTTACAATATTCATGTTCTAGTTCCACGTTCGATGTTTCACAAAATTACGCTTATTTTAAATCTGCGTATGTAAACCTATAGAGTGCCTCTTATTCACTTTTATATATATTGATACATAGGTAATACTGGTAGATGTAGTAATTCGTTATTTCTCAATGCACTATATATTTATTTTTTATTATTTGTTTCATACCAGTCGCGTAGTGCCAAATAAGAAAGAAATTGAAGGGGTATGTCGTTTGAATTTCGCGATACAGATTATATAGCTAATTCCAATTAGTTCGTAAGTCCGTTTTAAGAATAGTTGTATTTTGAAGTTGTTATAATTTAATAATATTTAACATTATTGTAGCTCAAAATATAACTATCATTAAAATTGACTTATGAACTTATATGTATTAGCCATATGCTTTAATTAAAAGTATACCTATAATATAAAGTATTTATTAAACTTCAAGTATTCAGAGTTAATGATAATGTATAAATTTTATTTATGCTTGTTTATTTTGAGGTAATAAGGTTACGGTGTGGGAAAAGATTTTTTCGCTATACTGAGTGGTTCCTTTGTCGTGTAAAAACCACCGTTTGTTTTGATTACCGTTACTAAAGAGCAAATTTGATTGTGTGAAGTGCAATTGAATAACGAAGTCCGATGTTTTGAAATAAAACTGAACGAAAACTAGAACTTTCATAATTTATATAATTTTAAAGTTTTTGAAGTCCCTAATTAATAATATATGCAGCGTTGCAAATCCAAGGAAGAAAGCATGGTAGTTTAAGGCTCGTAAAAGCCTTAAACCCCCATGCTTTCTTCCTCGGATTTTTATTTATGCTGCTAAATAAATATCCGGTTATTATGCAATGTTCATAAATTGTGTTTAATCGTAAGAAAAAATAATGAAATAAATTATTCTAATTAGTATCATTTATTGAAGCAATTAAGTGTTAAATATATAACTTCGCACAATATAATGCTATTTACAACAAAGGGGTCTAAATAATATAATTCAATGTGGATTTCTCACACACAAATTTATTTATAAATGCGAATGTTTTATTACCGAGAGTAATCTACAACGTAACCTTAAAATATTAATTAAATTATATTTTTAGACTTAATACCAACACAATTTATAATATTGCTACGACAATAATATATTTTTTTCAAAATTATTAAAACTATACATCATGTTATTCAAAACTTTTCCCAACTGATCTTAGTTTATGATTATTAGAGTTGACCAATTGCGGAAGGCATGGAGTTTCGGTATATATTTATTTTTGTTGTTATTGTCAGTGTTTATAATTTTATTATTGTTAGATACTTGAATTTTTAGGTAATGTATAAATTATTTCTTTTATGGCTATATTCGGACTCTGGAATTTTTTAAAATGTAAATATTTTAGCGTTGAAATATAAAACTATCCTTAAAGTTTTCAGAAAGAACATCAGAAAATTGGACACTTTGTTACTTTATTTATACCTACTGATGTCAACTATAACATTCCATGTTATAATTCAATGTATTACAGCCGCAATTTTTTTATCGTCTCATTTTAGTTGAAGGTTAGTTTGAACATGATATTAACAATTTGCCTAGAAGGTTTACATTGTTTCTTCAGGGAGTAGAGGCGACTGTGGACTCGACCGTTCTAGAAAAATATAACTACTAATGTCCTAGTAGTGTCTGACACTACTTTTGGGGATTTAACCTCGACTCTGGGCGGCTACTAACTTTACTTTGATTAATGATATATATTTTTTTGTCGATATTGGTATATTTTTTGGGTATTACTCAATTTGGACCGCTAATAATATAATTATGGAGACATATTTAAACTAAATAACTACGTAAATATATACATACGTAACGCTAGTATAAATCCCTTACAAGAAGCTTTTAAAATTAAATTTGGAATTGCTTATTATTTAAATGAGTAAAAACAAAAATATCTTGTAATCCCATACCAACGGACAGCGTTCTTAGAATGTGGCAACACTGCCAATTCTTACCAGCTAATTGAGAGATATACAACTGTCAACATTTCGAAAATATGTCACCTCAACTATAATTCGTACCCCGTAATCGCCCCTATTAAAAGGCGCAAACATTATACGTCGACCCTGGGTAAAGTCCATATTTGTTTGTGCGTCAAAATAAGACTTTCAGCTCATTCCTCATAAAGACGTTCTAGAGACTCAAAATAATTAATTCCAAAGACACGGTTACATATCAAGCTATAAATTTCCAATATAAGCTGCTCTCTCACTGTATGGAAATCCTATACAATGCTAGGTCAGCTTATACTGGATGTGTATAGCGTGATATATAGCCGCGTGTACAATAATTCTTATCTCATTTGAAGGTCGCGTAGTAAGTACATTAAGGACGTTTACCAAATCAAAATAGGGGCTTAACATTTTTTAAAGTGATTTTTTTAAGAAAACTATGATATTACAATAGCTAATTTGCTAAAAGATGAGTTGGTCCTTATTCTGCTAAGTAAGTTTACGTTCAGTAGACTTAAAAGTTAATGTCCATAATTTCTTTATTCAGTTGTATTGTATACCTTAAGTTATTTCATATAATGTTTTTGTGCTATATTCATGTACATAACTCTATAAAACTGAACTTCAAAGGGAAAATACTCTACAATAGTATATCCTGTCTCAGATATCATATGACTCATGTATCGTAAAATTGGTAAAGAGAATGAGAAAATTCTGTTGCTCTTTCTACACTGATCTTTGCTTCAAAACTTCGCTTGGTTGTAATGTTAAATGTAAAATAAAATAATCAATGTATAATGAATGGCCTAAACAGTAGAAGGTACGATGAGGCCTACGATTTTCCGTATATTTGTTTCGATTCGGAAGTTATCTTTTTCAATTCTAATAGAGAACAAGTAAATTATTAAATTAGTGCTATGATTGCATTATGAATGTTTGCAACCTTTGTGTTTTATTATAAAAATAAATGCTTGTATATAAATCGTTTTTTATTTTAGTATTTATTGTCCTACCTATCAACTACCAACTACAAGAGCACATCTGGTGAGATCCCTAGGTTAACAAAATATAACATAAGCTGCCTAGCTCTCTATGCTATTATTAAAAAATATTGTCTAATAGGTTAATAACTCTGAATTGCAAGCTATTTTAAGAAGTATGATTTTTTCCTCGTTGTGGTTCGTCCAAATAAATTTGCTTTTATTTAGTTATAAACATAAAGAGTTACATTTCTTAAGATAGCTTTTTACTTGCGTTGACTGTTTGATCCAAAATAGGCGCGGTAGTGTCGTTAATTTGACAACGACACTACTGGTAGTGCGGCTGGTAGTGTCGTTGCCAGAAAATGGGTGCGGTATTGTCGTTCATTTGGCAACGACACTACTGGTAGTGCGGCTGGTAGTGTCGTTGCCAGAAAATGGGCGCGGTATTGTCGTTCATTTGACAACGACACTACTGGTAGTGCGGCTGGTAGTGTCGTTGCCAGAAAATGGGCGCGGTATTGTCGTTCATTTGGCAATGACACTACTGGTAGTGTGGCTGGTAGTGTCATTGCCAGAAAATGAAACTAAGCAGAACTTGTATTATGCAAACCAGATAACTGATATACCACTTATACTACTTTTCTTTTGTAAATACATAATTATACAGATGAATTATACCCAGACTCAGGAGAAACAAACATGTTCATGCACACAAATATCTGTCCTGGGTGGGAATCGAACCCAGGACCTCCGGCGTCAAAAGCAAGCATTTGCCAACCACGCCAACAGGCCCGCCAATATATACAGTATGAATTGTCATGCGGAACAATCTACTCGCATCGTACTATAATATCAACTCTATATACCATGTTCTTCGCAGCGTGGGCAGGCCCCCTACAAGATGGACCGATGATCTTCTGAGGGTCGCTGGGGGTCGCTGGGAGTCGCTGGATGCGGATAACGCTAGACCGGCATTTGTGGAGATCTTTAGTGGAGGCCTTTGTTCAGCATTGGATGTCTTTTGGCTGGTATGATGATGATGATGATTGCCACCGAGTCCCATAGTTAAATGCCATATCATCCCAAGATCTTGAATGTGTAAGAGATGTGATGATTGATGGTTACATTATTTGACCGTGAGTTTAAATAAGACTTTTCACACGAGCCTGTAATTATAACGATTTATACGCTGGAGTAATTTAATTATAATATGTACATATATTAAAGCAAAAATATTGTTTTTTATATTTTTTATCCTAATAATTATTTAAATTATGTGAAATAGAATAAACTTGAAATAATTAATTATCATAGTTTTAGACGTGTTGTCTTTAGACCTTACAATGATTAACTATTTGGTTTTATAATAAAGATGCTAAATTGGCCTGTTTGTTTTTAAAGTAGGTTGTACTTTAAAAGAGACAGAGAACTAGGTAGATCCCATGGTATCGGTAAATTTGTATTTTATGTTTTTGTGGCAGATAAACATTTTTATTAAAAAAAAAAAAATAATAATAATATATAGCACATGCTAAAGAAGCCAGGAATATCACAAACACTTTATACGTGTATTTTCCGACAGTGCCTCAGTACTCCAATCCTTGGAAAGAAATCACTTCGCCTCAGGATTAATACTAGAATACCACGATGCACTAGATCGTGTTGCAGCAAACTACAAC
Source organism: Pseudoips prasinana (assembly GCA_951640165.1). Classification (NCBI taxonomy): domain Eukaryota; kingdom Metazoa; phylum Arthropoda; class Insecta; order Lepidoptera; family Nolidae; genus Pseudoips; species Pseudoips prasinana. The sequence continues at coordinate 9,287,757 of OX621236.1, forward strand.
AACACAGTGACACTACACTGGATTCAAGGACACAGCGGATCTCTGGGCAAAATATAAATAATAATAAAAAATTTTTATTTTCTCAGGCACTATGTCCCAATTAAAAAAAATCAATTATATAGGATTAAATTACAATATAAATATACAATTACAATAATATTCAATATAAAAACAATTTAATACAAAAACGTTTCCTTTGGTATTTGGCATTTTCCAATGGTATAACTACAAAAATGCAGTCATACTCTGGTAGACTTAAACACTACAAAATTATGTCACTGGAAAGGCGTCGAAATCTAAATGACGCAATGTTTGTGTACAAAGTGAAGACTCACAAAATTGATTGTTCCTTAATACTGCAACTTTTTAATTTCCGTGCCCCATCTAGAATCCCTCGCAGCCCAATAACACCGCTTTGTCCGCCGAGGAGGAGGACAGTCTTAGGTGCTAATTCCCCATGCGCTAGGTTATCTAAGGTAGTGAATGGTTGTTGTAATCTAATTGACTTACACTTTGATTCATTCAATATGCTCAGAATAAAATTGTACATATATATATATATATATATATATATATATATATATATATATATATATATATATATATATATATATATATATATATATATATATATATATATATATATATATATATATGCGATGTCGAACCTCTGCCGTCAAAAACACTTTCATGTATGGCTCTTAGAAGATAAGCACATAGTTAGGTTAAGCTTACTATACACAAACGTACTCTCTCACGTGCATGCAGAGTTCACCTGTAAGTGATTATTACACTACTGCTATATTTATTCGTATGCTAATTAGATCTAAGACGGTGTATATAATTGTTGGTGAACCTATAATAATAAATAAATTAAAAAGCTTATATTCTACTTATAACTGTCTCAAAATGAATAATGTTATTGTTTAGATGTTTTTTCTTTTGTTCCTAAATATAATCTAAATTAATATTCATTCAGATAACCGATCGAGCAGATATTGTGTTTGCCTACTAAATAATTACTTTAAGTGGACCAAATCCCGTGTTCATGCCCGCTTGAGTATGTTTCGCCGGACCGTCTCAGCTGGGCCGTGTTGAAACCGGTAGTAGATAAACCTGCTGATTTTGTTTCGCTGGGTCTTCTCAGTTGGGGCGCATTGGATCCGGTGGTAGCATTAATGCGCGACCGTCGTTTTAAACACAAGGTCCGTTATAATAATAAAACTAAATTCATTACTTAATATAGACAGAAACATTCAGACAATATGTAGTAAAATATAAATTTCAATCATTAAACTTAAACATAATCTCCTTGACAATAACTTAATACAAGCTAGCTAAATATCACTACTATTATAAAATAAATTGTATAAATGTTTTAACATTCCGTGTACCTAAATATCTGTAATATGCAACTAGAAATAATAACTGTATTACTACAAACATGTTCTGACTATTTACAAGCGCTTTTTAAAGTCTACGTGAATAAAAACCTTTTTTATTTTATTTATTTTTAAACTCTACTTATATTTTAATTACTTAAGGTCCGGACTCTGGTGGACTTTAATGCAGTACCGGTAAATCGGGCTGCAAATATCCTCACTGACGATCCTTAACAGTTGATTAGCTGAGCTCCGTATTATATCCCAGAAGGATGCAATGCTAGATCTAATGGTTGCATAGAAATCAGTCAATAAAACACAAAACAAAATAAATAATACAATTTCTTTAATTACATGTACAAATTAGGAACATCTTATATAATATTATACTACTGAGTCTTAGTCTAAACTTAAATATCTTAAATATAACATTTTACTTAGATAGATACTCGTTGATTAGATCTAATAGCACGATCTCCAGAAGTTCGTTAATTTCTTTCTGTAAACAAAAACATAATATTAACTAAAAATAAAACATTTAGTAAAATTATGGGGAATTATGCGTTCGATAATCCATCGTGTGTTTGAGATCCTTCTATGCTGGAATAGGGCGGCTCACGCTTCATCAATCGATATGCTTTATTTTGATCGAGATTCTATTCATTTCATACGGTTCGTATTAAAATATACTCACATTGTAAGCTTTTATTGTATCTGGACAGGTTTTGCCGACGAACTTGTTGATGAGGTCAGAGTAATCTGAGTCCTGGATGATTAAGTTGACGTCAGACTGCAAAGTATAAATATATTCATTAAATTATTTTACTTACCTAAGGTTATTAAAGAATCTTGGAATGATGAGCTTTGTCGGTATAAACATCTTTTGCGTATTTTTTTCTCAATCTTCCTTATTTTTCGATTGACATAAGCCTCAATATTTTCATCACTATATCGTTTTTTCGGCATAATGATTGTTATACATGTTATCTTACCTTTAATAATTATTTTATATTCGTAGTTTGGCTCGTAAACACTTGATATAACTTAAATATTTAAATTATATAAGGGGAACGAAAAAATGCGTGGCAGATAGCGTGAGCACTAAAACGCGAATGACTTATCGAGAGAGGGCGCTAAGAGTTGTATTTTTTTTGCTAATCTGTTGATTTCAAATTTAGTGGTTGGATAGCAGTAGCTGCGCGTTACTACATAGTTCTCTTGATCTCGAGGACAGAGCAGAGTGTAATTATGTATTATTATAGGATATCAATATAGGAAATCCCACCAGCAACCAAGAATATGAAGCGTTAGAAAAACACGCCCTTTAAGCATTAAGAGCTTTAGCTACATAATGCTGGCAAAACCTAACTTTTCTAAATGAATGTACATCTCATTCACGGGTACTTTTTTTTTGGATGATGTCACACAGATCATCCTATTCCCAAACTAAGCAAACCTTGTACTATGGGTACCAGGCGACGATATACATACTTATATAGATAGATAAATACTTAAATACATAGAAAACATCCATGACTCAGAAACAAATATTCGTGCTCATCACACAAATATTTGCACTTACCGGGATTCGAACCCAGGACCACCAGCTTCGTAGGCAGGAGCACTACCAACTAGGCTACGATGACCGTCAAAGGTATTGACGATATCTGATGGAAAAGACTAGTTAATCAGCATCAGCCTCACATAGTCCACAGCTGGAGATAGCACTCCACCAAAGGTTTCTATAACGTGGCCATTTGGAGGGGTTTGCCGTAGTTACCGCGCTTGGCATGCAAGTTGGCGACCCCAGTTAGGTGGTAACTATAGTACACAGGTGGCGCTGCTGTCCAACTACCTTCTGTATGCCTTAGATGCCTTTTACGACACCCACGGGATGGTATGGGGTGGCTCTAATAATCTCTCTAGGCCGGGAACTACCTTCTGTATGCCTTAGATGCCTTTTACGACACCCACGGGATGGTATGGGGTGGCTCTAATAATCTCTCTAGGCCGGAAATCACCACATCACAATCGCCGGAAAATAGAGGCTCTCGAAGGAATGGTGCAATGAAAACTTCGTTTGACCTTAGCGCCTAATTAGTCAACAAGGTCTAACGTGATGTTAATTTTCTGTGAACTAGTGGCCTTTTTTGTTTATAAGAATTGCGTTAAAAAGAAATGCGAATCGGGACCATTAGCAAACGAAATAAATACTGACAAGTTATAAAGACTCGATCCTGCAGTCAAACCGACTACACGGTTTTGTGGGACATATGTACAAACTTGTGAAAACATATTTGTAAAATAAATAAATAAATAATAATAAAAAATGTGAGCCGTCACGGGACGCCTGGCAGATGTGAAACATCGACATTATTTTGTAAAAGTAATATGCAGAAAAGAACATATTGTGATAGGAACTAAATATGTCATAATGATAAAATAAAAAGTCGATTGCGCATGCGTCACGGCATGCGTCGCCACACCAGAAAACCTAATTATACCAGCAAAAACTAATTATAAGACGTAAGATAACTTACAGTAATGTCTCCCAAAGTCAAGTTAATTTTGATGCTGCGGATGGAGATGCCGGAGATAATGCCAACGTTAACACGGACTTCACCCACGACGCGGATTCGTTGAATCTCGATTCTACAGATTATAAAGAGTTGCTTAAAATTTTCGTTAAAAACAGAAAAAGTGGACTTGAGATGTAAGTCAGATTTCTACAAAGGTCACACAAGAGGATGTACAGACGCCAGCACATCAAGCTACCCCAATCTGAAAGTGAACCTTATGCTTTTGTGATAAAGTTGAAAGTCTATAAAAGAAATTTGACAGATTGGGGTAGCTGTATGTGCTGGCGTCTGTACATAAATAAGTGAGTAAAGGTCTGGAGTAATTGTTGACCTTAATTATAGTCAATCAGTTCTGACGTTAGGATTCTTTATGGTATGTGTGTGTTTGTTCTTTACCTGTGTAAAACGATGACATAAGTGTGTAAACACATATGTCGTAACATCTGGCAGCATACGTATTGCGCGGTAATTACCCTAGAGGTGAAATATGATAAGGTGCTAGCAAAAATATTGTGTAAGTAGGTATTTTTTATGTAGTATGGAAATCTGGTATACATTAAAAATCTACACTAAATATGTTGCAATAAATTTTCTCGATAACTTACTTTCCCGAAGTCCTTAGTCCAAATTTGTATCCGAATAGTTCAAGATCAGCTTCTGCGTTACCTGAAAATATATATTTTTACTTTTTACTAAATTGTTGTTTCTATTGATGTTGGTCTTTGTTATTGTTTAAGGTTTATTTAATTAAAGTTATGAATAAGTAGGTAAGACAAAGTTCCTAATCGATTTTTGGTAAATAAATTATATAAAGACACCAACCACGCCAACCAAGTAACCAAGGAAAGTATCTACTTACTTTGATTACTGGTAGATAATACAGGTCATGGGTTCGATTTCCACGCAGGATAGATATTTGTATGCATGAACATGTCTTTTTGTCCTGAGTCTGGATGTAATTATCTATATAAGTATGTATTTACACAAGCAAAGCAGTATATCAGTTATCTGGTTTCCATAGTACAAGCTCTCTTTAGTTTGGGATAAGATGGCCGTATGCGAATGGCGTCCCAGGAAATCAGGTATTTTTATTAGAGATCATTACAGGTTCATCATTACTTATAACTATCACTACAGGTTCAGCTGTAATGATAGTTATATGAAAAATAAATAAAACAAAACAGTCAAACAATGTTTAGCTAATTCCACTTACCAACAGAAAAGAGGATGAGAGGAAGCTCAATGTCAAAGTTGAGTCGAGAGGTGATGAGATTATAGTTAACTCTGTGGATCACGATATTGCTCAACCCAGTGCTCACCAGCTCGTCGAGTGCCGTCAAAACGTTGAAGATCCTAAGAGAAAATATGTGAATAAGCTAAATGTTTCTGGGTTTTAATATAATTATTGGATGGTTACACGTAGATTATTGCTATAATGAGTCAGTCAGATAGATATATTAATAGAATAATCTTTATTGCACAGACGCAGCACATTAAGCTACCCCAGTCTGTTAAATTTCGTTTGCAAATGTTTAGTTTGCAAGCGTTTATTTCATTGGTATAGCGGTAGCGTGCTCAATCGCAGATAATGTTCAAATCCCGGCTCGGGCCAAAAAGGGATATCTGTAATACAAAAATTTCTCAGTATCAGCCCAAAGTGTGGGATTTGGCGGTATTTACATCTCCATGCCTCGGAGAGCGTGTAAAGGCGTCGGTTCTATAATTGACCTCTTTCCGGTCGGAGAGCACGTAAAAGCGTCGGTTCTATAACTAACCTCTTTCCGGTCGGAGAGCATGTAAAGGCGTCAGTTCTATAACTGACCTCTTTCCGGTCGGAGAGCACGTAAAGGTGTTGGTTCTATAACTGACCTCTTTCCGGTCGTATCGCTAGTCATACCAATCAGATCAAGAGAGTAATGAATTTGGCGGTATTTACATGCCCATGCCTCGGAGAGCACGTAAATGCGTCGGTTCTATAGTTGACCTCTTTCCGGTCGGAGAGCACGTAAAAGCGACGGTTCTATAACTGACCTCTTTCCGGTCGGAGAGCACGTAAAGGCGTCGGTTCTATAACTGACCTCTTTCCGGTCGGAGAGCACGTAAAGGCGTCGGATCTATAACTGACCTCTTTCCGGTCGGAGAGCACGTAAAGGCGTCGGTTCTATAACTGACCTCTTTCCGGTCGTATCACTAGTCATACCAATCGGATCAAGAGAGTAATGAATCAGAAAGTGCCCTTGTGTTTGCCCACACACTTGTGCACTACGATAAGTCCCGCACAGATGGTTAGTCTCCATTGAGACTGGCCGCCGTGGCCAAAATTTGACCAGGCCGACATTATTAAATACTTACACAGGTACTGGTAGTTCGAAGGCGAAACTTTCCTCCTCTATGAGCAGTGGATCAAGACCGGCATCTTGGATGGACTGGGATATTTTCTGTATAGCGTTTTCGATGCTGCCAGAGACTAAGCGCTCATCAAGCCAATTAACTGCAATAGGTAATAATAGGTCTTATTCACGGGATTGCTAAAAGAACAGCCAAGTGATGGTTGAACTTACAAACGAAGGGTACCATGATACAATATTGTTAGTAATCTAGAAAATACATCTTTTAGATTCCATAGCAGCAATAAAATTACTCAATAGAATTTTGTTCCGTCTCCTGATAGGGATTCGGTCAGCGGAGATTTAATAATAGGGTTCCATTGTAGGTTATTATTAATCATCATCATCATTATTATGTCAGCGAAAGTACTTCTACTGCTGGACAGCCTGCCCAAAGAATGGGGGATATGCCATAATCGCCACGCTTGGCAAACGGGTTGACGATTACAGTATGATAGTCATAGTCCACATAAAAACGCCGCTGCCCGTTCTCTGGTAGGTATTCCCTCGGACAATTTCTACGCCCCCCACGGGATGAGATATTCTTTGCCATCACCACACAGCAATTATTTATTATTAATAATAGGGTTCTATTAGGGTTGATTTCATAATCTACCACGGTGGCCTAGCTCAGGAAAAACTGTACTAGTGCAGTTTGGAAGATTTTGTCATCAAGACCATCATGGAGAATACTCGGGCAAGCAGGTTTCCTCACGATGTTCTCGTTCACTGTTATAATTACGAAATAATCAATTTGGGTTTAAGCTCTAGACCTCTGATTCTACAGTCTGGTCTAATCACTACACTATCTCATAGTTGCTTCTCATTTCTTTGTTGCTAACATTTTAACGAGAAGTAAAGTCAGTGTAATATAGAACCGGAAGACGAAGCGTGGCCCCCTACAAGATGGACCGATGATCTTGTGAGGGTTGCTGGTAGCCGCTGGATGCGGATATCACAAGACCATCAATTGTGGAGACATTTGGGGGAAGCCTTTGTCCAGCAGTGGGCGTCTTTCGGCTGATATGATGATGATGATGATGATGAATATAGAAATGCTATGGGATGCTCATAGCAAGTCGCTTGAGCCAGGATCTCAGGCTAGGCCTCGGCGATTTTAAGTAACTAGGCGCGGTATCCTTTTACATAAATAACACTACGTTTAACTGGTTTAATTACGGGACATCCCTTAGCTTTGAAGTGCACTGTAAGCTGTTGTTCTCAGCTGATATTGTTAAACATGTAGCCATATCAGAGGTTTACAGGGTGCCATGAACACCGTATTATAGACTAACCATATTTATTACCATAAAACCGCTACATATGATCGGTTAAACACATATTAATATTAGGGTTGCCATTGCTGAGTAGAAAGAAAAATATCGATTAATTTTACTTACTTGGTTGTGTTTCATGGTGGGGCACAGCAGTAAGACCAGCAATAAGAAGAGAAAAGCAGATGATGGTCTTCATATTTATGTTTGTGATGCTCTTTAAAAATAAAAATTAAATTAAGAAAAGATAATTAATAAAAGGTGAGTTAATAGCCCCGTTACAATAAAAATTCTTGAAGGAAATATTTTAACGTATTTTGTGGCAACGTAATTAATTAATTAATTAAAAATGTTTATTTATTTGTATTATATTATATGTAATAGCTAGATTTATCATTTAAATAACGTATGATGAAAAAAATACCTTACCTTAGTTTCTTCAGTTGAATGTTAATACCCTGAATACAGTACTTTAATATTTATACAAATATTAATCTGGAGCTGACCTAGACCTAATTCACTATCTTCACTGTAATTAGGGGAGACTGGGCTTAAATTATTCATATGCATAGCATAGCCAGTTTACGTATCAAAATTGACTATGTAATTGTTTTATGTTATATTACGGTGTAATAAATATTTTTTTTATTATATATAATGAACTTATACAATAGTGACTTCTTAATGTTTAATAAAGTCAATTCTTTAGAAGTCACACTTACACTTTAGAAACACCGTTTAAGACGGTTTTTAAATCTAGACAAAGTGAAGCTGATTTAACTTGTTGTATATCGTAGGACCCATGGTATAAGTGAGCACAATAGTAGGTAGAAATAGAAGGTGCTGATAGCCCGCTTTTCCATTCTTAACGCCCGCTCTCAATAGCTCAGCACTAGCAGAGGCACGCCCTCATAGTTCAGTTAAGTTTAATAATTCTTTAAGCTGATATGAATATTTTGCTACAAATATTGCTATCATGTACCTACAGGATAGCAATGTACAGACGCCAGCACATCCAGCTACCCCAATCTGTCAAATATATTTTAAAGATTGTTGACTTTATCACTTAAGCATAAGGTTCACTTTCTATTGGAGAAAAATCTGTCTGTACAAAGTGTGATATTCTTAGGAAGTTCGAAATTTACACGTTAATATCAACAGACTTAAGTTTCCCCTTTTTTACAGGATTTAGGATTTCCCACCGATGTTAATTGTTACCCATGTCTCCCCCTATGTTGTCGGAACTTGAAGATAATAGAAATATGTGTTCCTAATTAGATTTTGCATGCAAAGAATTGATAACGCGTCATTGATAAATATTCAATGTCATCCCTAAATAGTTAAAATAGGCCAAGGTTCAAAACAATTCAATCATCAATCACATTACGAATATCAACGATAAGTTTACCATATATGATAAGACAGGCGCTACGACTGACTTGGCCATTAGCTAAAACTAGGATTACCGATCAATTAAAAAATAAGAGTAAATTATCAATCCAGCGTTGTTTTTTTGGACGTGAGTACGTTACGTGGCCACGTTGGCGGGGTTAGTAGATACTTGCCTTTCACGCTGCAGGACGTGGGTTCGATTCCTACCCATGATTGATATTTGTGTGCATGAACATGTCTGTTTGTCCTGAGTCTGAGTGTAATTATCTATATAAGTATGGGTTTACAAAAGAAAATTAGTATGTGTAGTGTATATGTAAGTTATCTGGTTTCCATAGTAAAGGTCTGCTTTGATTTGGATCAGATGGCCGTGTGTGTATAATATCCCTTGATATATAGTATATATCGTGTGATCAGGATATTACGTGATTTATGGAAAGATTTTGAACCGATTATTTACTGGTTATAGACCATTTTTTGTTCGAAATAATACGCTTTTAAATATTGTTTATACAGGTTAATATTTGAAGATTTGTAAAGAAATTTACACTTCAATAAAGTTAAAGTCGATGTTATGGTACTTAGTTAAGCTTAAATTGTACTAGATTTGTCAAACAAAATACTACTTATTAGGATTGTTCTTGTTTATAAACACTAAAGTAAAAAATGAGTGTTTGTTTGAAGTGATTCTTGTAAAAATATTCGCCGCCGGGTGGACTCGAACCACCAACCTTTCGGTTAACAGCCGAACGCGCTAACCCATTGCGCCACGGAGGCTATAGTGTAGCATACAAAATTAGGTAATGTATACGGCTCATACAGAAGCAAGAAGTAAGTCTGTACGTACCTAGGCAGCCGAAGTCTGGACGATCTTAGCTCGCAATTCTAGACTAGTTATCTCAGTCATGTCTAGACAGATTGATATCTTTCTTGTAAACTACTATTGTAATATTTATGAAACTTTGCCGCTATAAATTTCTATAAACAATCCGGAAATTTTGGTCAAAGGAGTTAATACGATGTAAAAACTTGAATTTGATAGAAGTATATTCTAACATTACCTTATAGATGATGTTAATTATAAGTAACAATGGCTTAGTTGGCTTGAAAGACCCTATCAAATGGTAGAATAAATATATAATGACACGTTTGATGGATAAATCTGAATGCAAATATGAACAAGCCACCTATCACGTATCTTGGCTGTGCAATCTCTGCTATAACATCATTATATTATCAACGACGAACGTAGGCTATATTTTATTTCCAAAAACCTAAAGATACCTACAAAAAGTGCAACAACGTAACCTAGGTATCAGAAGCTTAAATAACGAAGTCATTATTGGCGTAGCCAGGGAAACCTATTGATCATTACAAATGACTTCAGAGCTAGTACTTAAAAATGTTTTATGTTATTTTATCGCTAAGGTATGTTACGGTAAATTCTGTTCGCTGATTGTGTTTGCAAATGTACGATACATATTTTGCAGTCACAATTATCAAAGATTGGTATGAAATGATGGTCTTGTGAAAACGCTGTAAATTCAAATATATAGGTAATAATTATACAATAACTTTTACACAACATCATGGTTGGAAAAGGTTCAGATTCCCTTCCTAGGAAAATCATTTTCAGTACGGAGCTTCTATGGCTACACTACAGTGAATATTTTACGTTATAAGTACAGCGAGATCTTTATCTATCGTGCTATATAAATAAATATAACTTCTTTAATTTTGTAGGAAATTTCATTGCCAGTTACTTTAGGCATTATTAAATATTAGTATATCACCGTGAAATAAAAAAGTTTCCAAACCAGAAAGAATAACAGGGACACCCGAGGCTATCCCGTGGGTGTCGCAAAAGGCGACTAAGGGATACACCTCTGTTAGTGCTAAAACATAACTGCAGTCGCCAACTCGCATGTCAAGTGCGGTGACTACGGCCATTTGGAGGGGCTAAATGGCAATGTTATAAAAACATTTGGAGAAGGAATATGACAAGCAATTATCGCCCACTGCCTCTCAAAAATCCTCCCCCAAAAGTTCAGTCTGATGATGGATAAAAGTTTACCGGTGCTTGGTTTGGTGTAACTTTTATAGTAAATAAGAACAGCAGATATGTTTATGGTTTTCCGTGTATTATAAAAATAATAAAAAGTAGTATTATTAATTCATTCATCAGTAGTAATATTCGCCCCCAGGTGGGCTCAAATCACCAACCTTTCGGTTAACAGCCGAACGTGCTAACCATTGCGCCACGGAGGCATAGACTCCTTGTGTGGAATTAGATAATTGCTGCGGGCGACTATGATTCCAGTAGGAAGCAACATTGTTTGCTATTTTACCCCCAATGTTAATAATACGGTATATGAAAAACCAGATGGCCTCCAGCACGCCAGCAGCCACACAAAAAAGTGCACAACGCTGGTAAATAAATCACTTAAATAAAACTGTGGTAGGTAATTTTGTGAACATCACCAGTTTGTGTATAGCCTGAAAAATATTGCCTGACTAGGTATTGCCACGCATGCTGGGCACAGCTAGTTAACTGTAATGATAAACGTGGGATATAACGCCGACCGCATCTGATGCACCATTGTTATTAAAATTATAAATATCGCAATAACGTTTATTAGTCTCTACACAATTCTATGTGAACAGAGCTAATCAGTGTCTTAGTATCCATATGAATACACATACATATTAATAACTGAAAAATGTGGGATAAAATATTGATAGTTTTGGCGATATTTATGTTACTGTTTAAATACAATGATAAAGTATATTTCGTGATCAGAAAAATCAAGTTTTATTTTAAAATGTTTATTTATTATTTTTACTCTTCATTGATATGTAGCTTTGGTTTAGCATTTTTGATGTGGAGACCAAATAATGATGGGAATGGAGCGTAAGTATATTTTTTATTACATTTTGCATTCGATTTATAATATACTTGTGATCTGAACCGGCTTTGCAAGGGTGGATAAAAATTTATTTGTATTTTAAGTTACTTCACGCAAAATAATGACTTTAATCGGAAAAATATAATATCATCTAGATATATATCTACATAATATCATCTTGATATATATATCAAGATGATATTATGTAGAGAGAGCGATATTATTAGCGAAGAATATGGGCGAAACCATGCTGTCTAAAAATTTCACGAAAATTATACCTAACAAAGGAATCAAAATTTTCCGATTAAAGTCATTATTTGGCATACTTAAAAATAATATTTATACGGGAAGAACAAAATTTGTATCCCTTTTTACGATGATGAAAATTGGAACAGATAAAGTTTATTTATTTATTCTTTATTGCACACAGTATTAAAAATTTATATAAGACATTAGACATAGCATGTACACAGGCGAACTTAACTCAACTATGAGTTCATATGGAAAAGGAGAGCAGAATGCAAAAAAAAATTTATAATAGTCATTTCAAGTAAATTATTTTAATAAAATTACACATACTACCATGCTGTTGACACACTGATAAACTGAGAACAGACTAATTAAAAATAAAATATTAATCATGTCGAATGTAATATGGTCGAATTTCGAACATCTCTAGAATTCTAGAGATGTAAATGTAAATCATAAAAGTTGCTTATGAGTGACAAAAACATTGTTAACAGGTATTAACGCGACTATCCTTATATTTTATTTAACCTATAAGGTTAGTCGCGTTAATAACTGTTAACGCGACTAACCTTGTAGGTTGACGGTCATCGTAGCCTAGTTGGTAGTGCTCCTGCCTATGAAGCTCGTGGTCCTGGGTTCGAATCCCGGTAAGTGCAAATATTTGTGTGATGAGCACGAATATTTGTTTCTGAGTCATGGAAGTTTTCTATGTATATAAGTATTTATCTATATATATAACGCCTGGTACCCATAGTACAAGCTTTGCTTAGTTTGGGGCTAGGTTGATCTCTATCACATTGTCCTTAGATATTATTGTTATATAAAATAATTAAAGATTATTATAATAATAATCTAATGAGAATATTACAATGTATAATTATAACGGAAGTCAAAAGGTGGTCTTCTATTCAATTGATTTTATACAAAGTGTTTTAAGTTTCTCCGTTATTTCTGAATCTAATTTTGTAGTAATGATTTCTAAAGGTATCAAATTGTTCCAATCAGTTGTCTAAAGGTAAACTTTTGTTTTTGTTTTTTTTTTGTGTTGTAAACGGTAATTATTATTAATTTTTTTATCGCAATATTTGCAATACAAAGCGTTAATCTAATTTCAAAAATGGGAAATCATAAATCTAATCGTCCGGCGCGGCGGGTCTCGAACCAGTACATTAATATTGTTATCTTATGATTTTTAGAATTATGGGAAGTATTTTAAAGCAAGTAACAAAAGTATACGGTCTGGAGTGGCATTTACGCAACGGAGATATTTTAGCAGAAGACCGAGGTGCAGTCGTTGTGTCCAATCACCAATCATCGCTTGATGTTTTAGGTAATTTATTTATTTATTTAGGACAACTAACAAAACATACACTAATACATTGAATACATACATCATATAAAATTACGTGCTAAATATTGCTTCAATTACAAGTCGCCACGGCATGGTAATAAGAATCTTTAGTAAAACTTTGCGCATAAACGTGGCATACCTTGATTAAGATTACATGACCAATGGAGCTAGCACGGGGACAATGACTTGTGTCCTGTCACGTGTCTATAACAGAAACCATGGAGATTGGTGATTATTTCATTTCTTTTATTTTTATAAGACAACGCCCGCACTAGGGAATCTAATCCCTGTGTCGCGGGGTACTTTACAAACATATAATAGACGGACACAAATTACATCCAGACTCCGTACGACTATTTATGGGTCATACAAATGGTTGTCCGGCGCGGTAATCGAACCCACGTGACTGTCCAACTGACCCAAGGTGACTGTCTTGGCCACTGCGCGACACGTGCAGTGTAAGTGCAGTGGTTGTCGAATGACTCTTCGTCGCTATGCTAGCTCAGCTTGTCCTCAAAACAAGCCTTTAAAATATATAATAGAAGGTCTGTTTTCCACTTTCAAATATTTCATATATATTTATTTTATTTCATTTATTGAACAAAATATCATTTATTACACAAAACAATTGACATTGGTTCCCACACTAAGTTCTAGACTTGTATCGCAGGTACACACGGCTACCCATCAAGCTATACATTTCCAGCATAAGCTAATCTCGCGTCGTATAGGATTTCGGTACAATGATAGGTCAGCTTATATTGGAAATGTATAGCTAGATATGTAGCCGTGCGTACCAGTTAAACATGTTTCACAATGTACGAATAAATGTGACAGATATAAGTTCTGGATAAAACACATAGCGTTGCACCATCCAGATAGCTATTCGGCAGTTACTAATTAGTAGGTTTGGCAACCTCGCATTTTGTCGTTCCGTATTACGTAACATACAACCTTTTCAGGTTTTGCATAAATATTTTCAAATTTATCTTCTAACTTTTATTTTATCAAAAAAATACGTACATAAATTGTTTTTTTTTGCGTGAAACAAAACCTACGAAAAACAATCAAATGTCAATATCAACAAGTGCATTATGCTTGTTGCAGTGTTTCGGTGGTGTTTTCTTTCTTTTGATTACAATTAACTGACGATAATGACTTATCATATTCTAAAATCTGTCTCATCCAACGTCTTCATATTGGTGTCGGATTTCTGCGTGGTTCAGTTACACGATCAAAAAATTCATAAAATTCGTTTTCAATAGTATCAAAAATTTCCATTTTATTAAGTTATTCCTAACAAAATACAAGTCTATAAATGAACACCACCGAAATACTAATGACAGCTGTTAAATGACTTATCCATCAGTTAACATTGCTACCTGAAGCTAGATCTGACCAATAGTTTACTTTGCAGTTTATCTGCCAGTTAGTACTATTCATGGATTGTGAAACGCAAACGATGTCTTTATTCGATAGATAAGTTGCTCATTCGGGACTTTACTTGGAGATTGTGAAACAGACCCTTTTTTAAAATAGCAGCCAACGAAACTATACTTAGCAATAAAATTAAACAAAAAAAGAATGTGTTATACTGTAATAAATGTGTGTGCATATTCATGGGGTGGGTGATTGTGTGGGAGGTTATGTATCCGTGGGTGTGTGTGTGTGTGTGTGTGTGTGTGTGTGTGTGTGTGTGTGTGTGTGTGTGTGTGAGTGTGTGTTGTGTGATAAGATAATCAGCTATAGCATGAGGGAATTCTTAAACATAAACTCTTATTTGATATAAAATGTAACAGCTGTCAGTAGGTAAAGAGGTTATTGTCGCAATGCCTTCCTACTCCGCAATCGCACTTTAGGATTTGTTTCATACATACATATTTGATGGTCTGGTCAGGGTAAGTTTATGATTAGCATGTTTGCAAATTCCCTCACGATACAGAAGGTTTCTTTAAAATTGTAATGTTGATATTCATTATCAACATTACAATTTTAAATCGGATAATTTAATTTAAAATGCTTGAATTTTCAGCCATTTTTAATATATGGGAAGTGGTTCGAAAACTAGCACCAGTTTGCAAGAAGCAGTTAAAATATACTGGCCCATTCGCACTTGCCGCATATTTATGTGGAGCTATATTTATTGACAGAAGTGACTCTACAAATTCTTATAAGCAACTTGAGTGTGCAAATTCCAAGCTTCAAAATAAGGTTCGTATTACTTTGGTACTATTGCATGGAACAGGTTGATTTACCGAGAAGACCACTTGCCATGTTATGCGAATCACAGCCACTTTTTTCTGAAACTATAAGAGCTGTACTGTTAAAACTTGGTAAGTAGATGTATTCGGTGAACCGCATTAAGATTTTTACACAAAAATGGAAAAAGAACAATAATTTAGGGGGGTCGCCATACATGGAAATGAAAATCAAAAAAAAAATTCATCGTATTCAAAAATGATATTGAGCTTGCTTTTCTTAACTGAATACTTTGCGCGAGAGACACTTCTAAAGTGGTAAAATGATTGTCCCCCCCTGTAACTTCTAAAATAAGAGAATGATAAAACTAAAAAAAATATATGATGTACATTACCATGGAAACTAACAACGAAAATTGGTTTGAACGAGTTCTAGCAAGTAGTTTCTTTTTTCATACGTTATAAACCGCAATTTGCTTTCATTTAATCAACTGAAATGCTTGCTGCTACGTAACCCTTCACGTGCGAGTTGGACTCGCAACTGGCCGGCTTTTTATACGTCATAAATTGTAAACCGCAATTTGCTTTAATTTAATCAACTGAAATGCTTGCTGTTACGGATCCCTTCATGTGCGAGTCCGACTCGCACTTGGCCGGTTTTATTGTGGATCGACCAGTTTTTGTAGAAATTATTAATCTCCAATGGTTCTATCCACAAAGTCAGTTACTTTTTGTAAAAGTATTGAGTTTTCAATTGATAACTGAAAAAAATACATAAAACCCAGAAGTTAGTCAGAAGTGATAAGAAAACACGTTATTCAGCAACCATATACGTATATTCAATTCCTCAGGATTGCACCATTACAACACTTATCCAACTTGAACTAAACCAATTCACTTCAGCATTATAATAAATGAAGGTACACACAAAACACGATACTTGTTAACAACGTTTCGGTTCCAGCGCTCGTGGAGCTCTGCCCAATTAGGCGAGCATGCTGAATGGCATGAACGGGAATGAACTGAATGCATCGGCCATTCCGCTCATTCATCTCTTTTAGGCAGATTATAATTATCCTTTTAATAAATATTAAATTAAATACAAAGCAAAATCATACCTTTTTAAGTAAACAAATCACCAAAAATGTTACCAATTATTTGGAAATCATAACAGAAGTTTTTTGCAGTATTGATCGAAATAATTTATTTATTTATTGAGACAATTTATTTGGTGGTCACGTAGCCTAGTTGGTAGTGCTCCTGCCTACGAAGCTAGTGGTCCTGGGTTCGAATCTCGGTAAGTGCAAATATTTGTGTGATGAGCACGAATATTTGTTTCTGAGTCATGGATGTTTTCTATGTATTTAAGTATATATATATCTATCTATATAAGTATGTATATCGCCTAGTACCCATAGTACAAGCTTTCCTTAGTTTGGGGCTAGGATGATCTGTGTGACATTGTCCCTAGATATTATTATAAGTAACAGTAAAACATTAAACCACGCTATGACCTATTTTAGTTTTGTTTTGTCTTTCACTCTTCTGGGTGGAGAATGAGACAGTTTTGTTACTAGGGTATCCCGTTAAGGTCATTTACTACAACTATTTTTTAATTTGATTATTTCAGTACAAACTTTGGTTTTATCCGGAAGGCAGGCGTAATATGAACGGTAAAGTGTTGCCTTTCAAAAAAGGAGCATTTAATGTTGCAGTCGCTGCTCAAGTCCCGATCATACCTGTTGTGAAATCACCCTATTACTTTATAGATGAGAAGAAACATATCTTTAATAATGGAGGTTAGTTTAACCGTTTATGTATATATCGTATAATGAAATTACCACAGATATTAGTTTCGGAGCCATCGGCGTACCAAATTAGGCTCCCCTTCTTCCAGGATACTTTGTTGTTAGTCCAGACATCCCTGGAAGGTATCTCCACACAATATTTCCTGGTGCTCTTATATTGTGGGACCAAAGTCTGATTTCGTGCCTAGTATGGGGTCCCTTCGCACTAGGTCACGTAAAGACCTATCAGATCCTAGATATCATTAGTTACTTTACTTTATCGTATGAAAAGTGCCGGAGTTGCGAAAGAGGTTGAGTAGATCTCTGACATGACTTTACCATTGTTGACTAGAGACTACAACCAGGACTAACAGCCTAAAATGCCCAGCGAAGGACGGAGACCGTCAGATATTAAGCGGTCACCCATCTTTAGACAACCGTGTGCCTAACTTGCCGATCAGTTCGGTGAGAGAAACAGCTATGAGCACGCCAACAAGAAATGTCACTAAAATAAGATTATTTTTGCGTTTTAGGTCATATCATTATCAAATGTCTAGAACCAGTCCCAACAGTGGGATTGACAAAGGATGATGTACCTGCGCTTGCAGACCGTGTTTATGAGATGATGTCTCACACATTTGAAGAGCTGAAGAAAGAAGTTTATGCAAACATTGAATGAACCTGAGGAAAACTAATTTAAAATTATTATTGTAATTTATAAAAAGTAATTATTTTATTAAATATTTATAAAGATTTAATATTATGAACACACAAAAATATATTTATTTGAAATATTTTTTAAGTCTAAATTCTTAGGATACGTGTTTCTTTAAAGATGCGGTGCAGTATGTATTAAAATGAAATTGCGAAAAGCGAAAGAATTAATAAAAATATTACTATTTTTTTTTTCGGTCGCGTCGTGACATCCCATCGGATAATGACTGTGTGGCAATAGGGAGTGCACCTGTGTTTGTTCATACACTTCTGTAGATAAAGATTTCTTTATTGCTAATACTGTGTACATGGTTGTAGATGGTATACAATTTTGAGTTTCAACAGTTACCCGTATCGGGCGTGCAACAGTAAGGCTTATGAATTAAACATAATAGTACGTAACAATTCTTATTATTATAATATACCTATATTTGTGGAAATATTTGTTACAATTTATAGAAAAAAAGACTACTTTTTGGCAAAATACTCATTGAGATCGTAAAACACATTGGAAATAAGCCACTTTTTCAAATCGTTTTTGAATTTTTTGCCTTCCAGTTCCTTGACATTACCAGGTAGATGATTATATATGCGTATTGCAGTAACAAATGCACTCTTGTAAAAAATTGTATTATTAATGGATGGTGGCAACTGTAAGTTATACTTATATCTAGTCCGTAAATTAGATCTGGTGGTAGATTTGAGCACAAAATATACCATGTTGTGTTTTATAAAAATACAAATTTCCAGAATATAAATACCAGTAAGTGTCAGAAAACCCTTATCCCTGAATATGGTTCTAAGCGAGTCAGTTGTATACATACTATAAATAATTCTTAGACATTTTTTTGTAGTATAAACTCTTGACAATAACTTGATACGAGCTAGCTAAATATCATTTCTGTAATAAAATAAATTTTATAAATGTTTTCATACAAGATGTACCTAAATATCTATGTTACTAGAAATAATATCTAATGTATACAACTATATTACTACAAACATGTTCTGACTATTTACAAGCGCTTTTTTAAAGTCTACGTGAATAAAAACCTTTTTTATTTTATTTTATTTATTTTGTTACTTATAAACGTACGTTTTTTTGTACTAACATGGCCGAAATTCATCCAGGAGGGCATTGTTATAGTTAAGGACGTCTCAGATGGGTGGGTTTCCAGTTTAGGTTCTTTACGTAGCTATATTAGCCGCTGGACATAATCGCCAAGCTTAGCAGATGGGTTGGAGTGTGACGGTCATAGTTCACAGAGCGCTCATAGCTAGATGGTCTCACCGGTCCGTAAGCGATCGGCGAGGTTAAGCAACGTCTCCGTGCTTCGGAGGGCACGTTAAGCTGTTGGTCCCGGTTGTAGCTATTAGGCAACAGTCGTTAAGCCATGTCGGAGGCCTACTGGGCGGCTTGAACAACTCTGACACTAGGGTAACCACTGCCCATACGATAAGTAATTTCACAAAGAGCCGCATCTTCTCGGCTAGTATTCGTAGAAGGATAAAATGGAGTGGTGGTATTCGTTGCCATTCATACAAGTAAATAGATGTTTGACATTGTATAAACTACTACGCATTGTATTTATGTTTGGTCGTCTGGCGAAAGTAATATATTCCAAAATAATCAGAACTACTTTATGATTTTATAGTTTTGGTTATTACCACTAAATATGGGAAAGGCAGTTTTGTCATATTTATTTTGGCAAGAAAATAACATATAAAAACATGTTCTGAATATTTTTTAATATTAATGTCACAAAATAGCCAATGTACAGACGCCAGCAATTGAAAGTGAACCTCATTTTTATGTAGTAAAGTTGAAAATCTATAAAAAAAAGTTGACACGTTGGGGTAGTTGGATGTGCTGGCGTCTGAACAAAGTCTTGCAAGTATAAAACATCTAAATTCACGGCTTAGTAGCGGTTTCGCCCGAATTTGGCTCGCCCGAATCGGGCGAATGAACTACTTTCAATTTCGAATATTTTTTAGGGCCGGTTTCGCCCGAAGCAAATTTAATGGCGGGCGAATCAGGTCAAGCAAAACTGTACATTTTTAAAAATTTTCACATATTATTATTAAATAAAGGCTTATTTTTGAGGTATAATAGTATTCGGGCGAATCGTACCTAGAATAACAAGTATGTTTATACTTGTTATTCTAGGTGCTTTTTGTTTTAAATTAAATAAAAAAAAAACTGAGTACATATTAACTACTTACTTCTTAGTGTAACCAACACTAAGAAGTAAGTAGTTAATATGTACTCAGTTGTTTATGCTTGTTATTCTACGTGCTTTTTGTTTTAAATACATATAAATATTATACAAATTTATGGCTTTTATGGAGGAACAGTACACATCAAACCAATTATATTTTTACTTCACATTATTCATGCACGCACTTTATGCAGTTATGTTGTTACACTGTCAGTATTTTAGACACACTAAACCAAATGGTGGGAAACACACCGCACAATTTGCAAATGAGTGACAGAGACAGCAATATACTACTATCTTTTGTGTTCCTGTTGGTACGTTTATTTGCTTTGTCTTTACGTTTATCGCTGAGGAACAAAAGTCATTGTGTATATTATCTAGTAGGTTACTTACTATTTTCGATTAACACAATATCTTAGGCACATATTGTGTTAATCGAAAATAGTAAGTAACCTACTAGATAATATGCACAATGACTTTTCCTCTTTAAAATCCTCTTGAGGTATAATAGTATTCGGGCGAATCGTACCCTACTGAATTTTGCTTTACCTGATTCGCCCGCCATCAAATTTGCTTTGGGCGAAACCGGCCCTAAAAAATATTCAAAATTGAAAATAGTTCATTCGCCCGATTCGGGCGAGCAAAATTCGGGCGAAACCGCTACTAAGCCAAATTCACGAGCGAGGAAGCGCACTAAGTTCTAGGTTTTAATGTGGAAATTTCTCAATTCTTATACAGTGTAATGAACTTTTATGTTAAATTAATACTAAGGTAATTGTTAAACAACACCCAGTAACGACATGTCTTATCACGAGTACCACTCATGATACCTACGAAAAGTGCAGCAATTTAAATAAAGAAGTCATTATTTGGCGTAGGCAGAGAAAGCTATTGATAATAATATATGATTTCAGAGCTGGTACTTATTTATTTATTTATTTAGGACAACTTACAAAACATACACTAATACATTGAATACATACTTGTTATAAAATTACGTGCTAAATGTTGCTTTACTTACAAGTCGCCACGGCATGGTAAAGGACAGTTGTTTACTTAGATTACTACAAATTCAAAGAGTACTAATACATATTTTAACGAAACTAACTCAACAATGGACCATTATAATAATAATAATAATATCTAGGGACAATGTCACACTTATGTGACAAAAAGTAGAGGAACTACAGCGTGTCTCGAAGTTAACCTTCATCGAACTAAGAAATGTTCCCCGCACAGACCAAGAAACTAAATTAGACCAATTGAATTATTTAATGAACATCTCTAAGTCACTTGATATAAACTTGCAGTCGACGGATATACTCGACATCTACCGTTTGCCTGGGAAAAAGGACACTAATCGACCAATCATAGCTCAGCTATCCCACCTATTTGTAAAAAACTCAATCTTAAATACAGTAAAAAGCCACAATAAATCACACCCCAACAATAAGCTGAACATGTCTCATGCTGGTTTAGAAAACAACAAGCACCCCATTTACTTGTCTGAACATCTCACGGAAAACTCCAGAAAACTTTTCTATATTGCTCGCCAAATGCGTAAGGAAAATAAGATTAAGTATTGTTGGGTCACTGATGGAAAAGTCCTAATAAAGAAGACGGAACATGGAAACACTACTTACATTAAGCACGAAACTCAACTTGCGACTTTATCTAAGGATGATTGACTAGTCTTTATTTTATATTGCATGTATAAAATATTAATCAATACTGAAAATTACTGTGAAAAATTATTAATACAAATATTTGCTATGTACCAGTACACTTATATCAACACAACTCACATTTATACTACACAAAACACTTACGGTTCCGATTTCTACATACGTACATATTTATATTTTAACCATACCGACTGCTCAACACGGCTAAATAAAATAACCTTTTTCTATATGTCTGCCTCGCTAATCCACAAAAATGTCCATCTTATGATTGGTAAGATTTATAAACATTTTAATAGTGGACAATATAAATGAAATCACTGAAAATCTAGACCAAATATCAGTCTCTAGCTCTATTACTTGTACACCCGAAGAGTGTGCAACATTAATTTCACGGCCTGAGCGTCAATTAAAATTAATATGTCAAAATATCCGATCAATTAACGCTAACATAGATAACTTTTAACACTTCTTCACAGAACTGGGATAAAGTATGAGATAGTCGTCTTAACAGAGTGTTGGCTAAAACAAGGATGTTCAGTTCCAACAATTGATAACTACTCTCATTATCAGACAAATAACCATTTAAATCAAAATTATGGGGTGGTCATTTATATTAATAACCTCATGAATTATACAGTGGAAGAGCCAATTTTTATGGATGCTAGTTGTCTCGTAATTAAGGTTGGAACCGTTAAAGTCTTTGTATGTATCTATCGTCCGCCCTCCTTTTCAGATATTTCAAATTTTCTGAAGTCGTTAGACTCACTGTTGAACAATCTCTCCTCATTCAGAAACATAGCTGTTATCGGAGATATTAACCTCGACATTGGTGGCTCTCCATGCCCTGCCAAAATATCGGAGTACCTAGACCTTACGGCTTTTCATGGTTTACTACCGGCACACATACTCCCTACCCGGGAGCATGCTTGCTTAGATCATGTCTTGCTTAAAACTAATCTGACGGCTTCAACCATGGTAGTTAACTCTACCGTGACCGACCACTATGCTATAATTCTTTGCCTAAAGACGAAAGAAAACGAACGTCAAAGTAAAGTAGTATCCAAACTAAATTACTCTACCTTGGATATAGATATGACTGAAATGGACTTCCATGATATATACTGTTGCAAAGACGCTAATTTAGCTACCACTCTTCTTATAAACAAACTCATGAAAGTTATAAACCTACACACTCAGCTAATTAAACTCCCAAACAACCAGCGATTCCTGAAACCATGGATGACTGCAGGCTTGCTCCGTTGTATGCGCAATAGAGATGCTATGCATAAAAAACTAAAGCTCACCCCTAATGATCCCATTTTAATACTAACCTACAAGCGTTATAGAAATTACTGTAACAAAATAATTAAAAAAGTAAAAAGAGGCCATGTCAGAGCTGAACTAAGAGAAGCTGGAAATGACAATAAAAGGTTATGGAAGGAAATTAAAAGGGTTACCAACACCACAAAACTAAAAATACCCCCAGACGATCTTCTGACGTTTTCCGGTTCCCCCATAAATTCAGTAAACTATATAAATAAATATTTTTGTAACATTGGCAAAACACTGGCCGACAATATTAGTGCTCGACAACGCTGTCACACTTCAACAAAGGACTATTCTTCCTCATCTCCTTCGCAATCTTTTGTTATGCTGGCGACTGAAGAAATCGAGGTAGAGACATTACTTATGTCCTTAAGGACTGACTCCGCCACTGGTTGGGACAATGTCTCTACCAAGTTTCTGCAACGATACAAACACTTGCTTATACCACCTCTTACTTATGTCTTTAATCTTTATCTGAACACGGGTACATTTCCCTCATATCTCAAGAAAGCTGTAATACATCCTATTCATAAGAGTGGGAATAGAGATTGTGTCAACAACTATAGGCCTATTGCGGTACTTCCCTCTATATCAAAATTACTTGAACGAATCGTTAACAAAAGACTGATAAAATACTTTGAAGATAAAAAACTAATATCTGCGAATCAATTCGGATTTAGAAGCAAAAAATCGACTAACAACGCTATTTAAGAATTAATTAATCACGTGGTCCACCACATTGACAAAAAACAAAAAGTACTGTCAATATTCCTCGACTTAACAAAAGCTTTTGACACGGTTTCTATTCCCATCCTTATGAATAAGCTAGAAGAACTTGGAATTCGTGATCTTCCGCAATCATTTTTTAATGATTATCTCAGCAATAGGACCCAATGTGTCAAGGTACAGAATTATACGAGCAGTGAACTTCCAATTACTTTCGGCGTTCCACAGGGAAGCGTGTTAGGACCCACTCTTTTTCTTGCATACATAAATCAACTATGCAACCTCAATCTACCAAACGGAAAGATCATTGTGTTTGCGGATGACACAGTTCTTACGTTCACGGGAGACAGTTGGTTAAATACTTACAGTGCGGCACAAAAAGGGCTTGATACTGTCATGAACTGGTTATCAGAACACTTACTTACCCTTAACTCACAGAAAACGAAAATGATCACATACAACTTGCGACAGCCAAATCACCCTCACACCTCGCATTGCATACTCGCTCACGTATGTCAGTTAAAAGACCCCCAGTCTTGCATTTGCCCACCACTCGAACGCACCCACACTATAAAATACTTAGGCGTTACTCTCGACGACAGTCTAAATTTTTCTGCCCACGTTGACCAACTAGCCTCTCGAACGAGAAAATTGATCTTTGTCTTTAAAACACTTCGACATGTTGCCGAGGCTCGATTAGTTAAGAGAATCTACCTAGCACTTTGCCAATCTCTCTTATCCTATTGTGTTTCTGTTTGGGGTGGTGCGCCTAAGTCCATTATTATTAAACTTGAAAGAGCACAAAGAGCTGTCCTAAAAGTAGCTACATTTCGCCCAATTCTCTATCCAACTGTCGCCCTCTACAAGTCATGTGAGGTCCTCACAGTTAGGCAACTATTTATCCTGAGTACCATCTTAACCCAACACAGTAGCACTCCTTATCAACCATCCAACAAGAGGCGAAGAGATAAACCATGCGCCCCGTACAAATGTAACCTCTCTTTTAGCCAAAGATTTATATGCTACTTAGGACCTCACCTATATAATTTAATTAATACAAAAATAAACATATTTCCAATGTCTAAACATCAATGCAAAAAGTCAGTAACAACATGGTTATTAACTAAAAACTATGAGGAAACGGAGAACATGTTAAGCTCACTCAGTTAAATTTAACTAATAACAATCGGACCATCAGTACATCACATCACACACACCCATACACACCCACACCCACATCCACATACACAAACACACACGCACACACACACACATTTTTGCATGTTTTTTTTTAAATTATTAATTGTTATTTAACTTCTTTTTTTTATTCACTAATCATTATCTTAATTAATCAATCAATATAGTCTAATATTAAATAAATGTATTTTCATAATTCGCTACCGATGTCAGCGTGCTCTTCAGGGAGTTTGGGCCTAGCATCTTTATTACAAGTTATTTTAAAAATAACTTAGCGAAGATGCTAGTCACCACACCAATCTATGTGACCTAGCATCGTAATGAACCTTATATTTTTATTGTACCAGTATACTACACATACTGTATTTTTAAGCACACTTAGTATACCTAAATGTACTCAATGAATTTGATGTGGTGAAAAATAAATTATTATTATTATTACTTTTCTTTATTTTCTCGAAATATACTTTTCGGTTAGTAATGATGCCTACGGGCTTATGCCAAGTTATTATTATTATTATTATTATCACTTATCAATTATCCAAGCCCCAAACTAAGCAAATTTTTGTACTATGGGTACTAGGCGACGATATACATACTTATATAGATAGATAAATACTTAAATACATAGAAAACATCCATGACTCAGTAAAAAATATTCGTGCTCATCACACAAATATTTGCACTTACCGGGATTCGAACCCAGGACCACCAGGTTCGTAGGCAGGAGCACTACCAACTAGGCTACGGTGACCGTCAAATCATTAGGTATACATAACACAACACATAAACATGATCGAGACCACAGGACCATATTGATATATTTTAGATATATATTATGAAATATTGAAAGATACCATTGTTTCTTTTAAATTTTGGAAGGCTGTTTGAGAAAATGTCCAAACCGATTTCATGATATTTCGTTAGTTTATTGACTTAATAATTTGTTCATAGTGGCGTTTTGACCCAAGTTGGTTTTCGATGATTTGATCGAAAAAAGAGCACGGGGTAACTTTTATGGCGCATTTACATTTATTTTTTCTAAAAGAGTCGAACATTCAGGTCACCATTAACTAATCTATATAGGAACATCTGGTCCATTAATTTTCTCCGATCGGATATACTAAGGAGCTTAAAATGTTTTAGGCGACTTTCATATGTCGGCAACAATTTCGCTTTGTGACGCTGATATGATAGGTGCCAGAGAAAAAGATTTTGCACTCTCTCAAGACGCTTAATGCGTATATCATAATGTGGTGACAAGACCTGTGCACAGTACTCTAGACTAGATCGAACTAAGGTCGAGAAAAGTATAATTTTAGTCTGTGGTTTTTTAAAGTCTTATAAATGATTTATGTGATTTTATCGCTGTATGCTACGGTAAATTATGTTTGCTGATTACGTTTGCAAATGTACGACACATTTGCAGTCACAATTATCAAAGATTGGAATGAAATGACGGTCTTGTGAAAACGCTATAAATTCAAATATATAGGTAATAATTATACAATAATTCTTACACAACATCATGCTTGGAAAAGGTTGGAAGAGGTTCGGATTCCCTTCATAGGGAATTCATTTTCAGTACGGAGCTTCAGATTCTATGGCTACACTATAATGGACTTCGTATTTTATATTTTACGTTATAATTACAGCGAGATCTTTATCTAAAGTGCTATATAAATAGTTATAACTTCTTTAATTTGAAGGAAATTGCATATCACCGTGAAATAAAAAAGTTACTGGCCCAGAAAGAATAACAGGAACACACCAGACTATCCCGTGGGTGTCGTATAAGGCGACTAAGGGATACACCAGGTCGTCGGGCAAAAGCGCCACCTCTGTTAGTGCTAACACATAACTGCAGTCGCCAACTCGCATGTCAAGTGCGGTGACTACGGCCATTTGGAGGGGCTAAATGGCAATGTTATAAAAACCTTTGGAGGAGGAATATGACAAGCAGTTATCGTCCACTGCCTCTCAAAGTTCCTCCGCGGAAAGTAAAGATGATGTATAAAAGTATTATAGTAAATAAGAATAGTAGATATGTTTATGGCTCTCTGTGCATTATGAAAATAATAGTAAAAAGTAGTGCTATTTGATATCCGCCCCCGGGTGGGCTCGAACCACCAACCTTTCGGTTAACAGCCGAACACGCTAACCATTGCGCCACGGAGGCATTGACTCCTCATGCGGAATTAGATAACCACTGCGGTCGAGCTTGATTTCTGCAGGAAGCAACATTGTTTGTTATTTTACATACATTGTTAGGAATACGATATGAAAAACCAGTTAGCCGCTAGCGCGGACGGCCACGATGCATGAGAAATGACGATGATCCGACAGCGTGGTCTCTTCCTCTTCGAATTTCCACCCCGAGACTGACATGGATGAGGGACTCACCCACGTCAAGTCCACGATCTAGTTCCCTTGCTACCGCACACAGGTACTGACTGAACTTCGATTGATGAGAATAAGGTCCAGTCGGGCAACCCGTACCAGCATTCCGTTGCAACAACGTGTCCCCTCCAGATTCGCCCCGGTCATCGTCCTAAACTCCAGAGTGGGTGTTAAAATCACCAGTGGGTTGTTAAATGCAAATGCAGTTCCTAAGCCCATTGATGTACGCCTCAAAATTAGCGAGGATTATAATAGATGGGTGATGCAACCGGAATAGTTCAATTTAAACTTTGTTCCAATCCGTTGGCTAAAAGACAAATCAGTTTTATGCTTTTAACCAACTTTAAGAAACATGTTACGGGTGTTCTCCGTTGTTAGTGAACCGTTTTTGAGATTATTTTTGTAATCGGTAGGTGGCGCAATAGGTATGTTTTTACATATTTTTTACCAATAGATTGTCTGTCGTGTCGTCCTTTGGTGCACAAACACCCTTACATTTGAGAGCAATTCATTTTAAAAAAATAACATAGTTAAAGGTTAAAAAGAGCACAGCGTCGTTTAAGAAGTATTCATTTCAAAAATGCTGCAGTCATGTGAGCATATAAACGAACAGTGTGAATTAAAAAAAAGACTGTCTGTCTTACGAATATTTGATCGGGTCACGCGTCTTGACGCAAGTTTAACATTTTTTACACATCCCAAAAAAGTGCACATCGCCGCATCGCATCCGGTGTGCAATTGTTATTTAATTTAAAATTATAATTAACGTAATAAAGTTTATTAGTCCCTACACAACTTCTATGTGAACTGAGCTCATCATTATCTTAGTATCGTACACGCACACACACATATGTATTTCTGTATTTCATCATTTGTTATATATACTACTATAAAATACTAACGAATATTGTTAACTAATTAAGGAACTAATTAATAACTAGCATAGGTATACCTTCTTTATTTTATATTTTACAGTGAGTTTTTATTTTTGTTTAATTTCATATCTTTATATTATAAGCGGTTAAATTTAATTTAATGTAATCTTGTTATATAAGAGCGGAGCTTCCTAACACTAGCCACATTATTTGCTTAAAAGGTAGCTCCAGCTACTTGATACTAACTAACTAAGTAACTGAAATAAACTATTTGATTTGATTTGATTTAGTATCCTTAGGAATACATATTAATAGCTGAAAAATGTGGCATAAAATATTGATAGTTTTGGTGATATTTATGTTACTGTTTAAATACAATGATAAAGTATATTTCGAGATCAGAAAAATCAAGTTTTATTTTAATATGTTTATTTATTATTTTTACTCTTCATTGATATGTAGCTTTGGTTTAGTATTTTTGATGTGGAGACCAAATAACGATGGGAATGGAGCGTAAGTATTATTTTTATTATTTTTTGCATTCGATTTATAATATACTTGTGATCTGAACCGGCTTTGCAAGGGTGGATAAAAATGTATTAGTATTTTAAGTTACTTTACGCCAAATAATGAATTTAATCGACAAATTTTGATTCATTTGGTTACATTGTTATAATTTTCGTGAGATTTTGCAAATATAGTTTCACCCATATACCTCGCTTATAATGTCGCTTTCTCTACTTAATATCATCATAAATACGTGAAGAAGAAGAAGAATTTTGTATCACTTTTTACGATGATGAAATTTGGAACAGATAAAGTTCAAATGGAGGAGTGCAGAATGCAATTTTTTGTATAATAGTTAATTGTAGTAAATTATTTTAATAAAAATACCGACAAACTGAGTGTCAAAACTGAGTACAGACTAATATTATTTGTCTTTAATGTCTGTAATCTTTCACAATATATAATAATCATTCTCTTTCTCTCTCTAGAATTGTTAAATCACAAAAGTTTCTTGTGAGTAACAAGTATACGAAAATTCTATAATTTATAATATTAGTTTTTAAATTTACAACATTTATGTTAAGTTGTGTAGTTAGGAAGTATATTTTCCTATTTCATTTGGGAACCTAAAATATTATCATTAGATTATTGTTATAATAATGTAATGATAATATTACAATATAAAATTTTAAAGGACGTCAAAAGAAGGTGGTCCTCTATTCAACTTATTTTATACAAAGTGTTTTAAATTCTGAATCTAATTTTGTAGGAATGATTTCTAAAGGTATCAAATTGTTACAATACGTTGTTTAAAAGAAAAGTTTTGTTTTGTGTTTTTTTTTGTGATTGAAACTGTAATTTTAATGAATTTTTTTATATCATTATTTGTAATACAAAGCGTAAATCTAATTTGAAAAATGGTTAATCATAAATCTAATCGTCCAGCGCCGGGTCTCGAACCATTACATTAATTATTATTATCTTATGATTTTTAGAATTATGGCAAGTATTTTAAAGCAAGTAACAAAAATATACGGTCTGGAGTGGCATTTACGTAACGGAGATATTTTAGCAGAAGACCGAGGTGCAGTCGTTGTGTCCAATCACCAATCATCGCTTGATGTTTTAGGTAATTTTAATCCTTAGTAAAACATTGCGGAGAAACATGGCATGTCTTGTCATGGCATCAAGATTATTTGACCAACGGTGCTACCATGAAGCGAAGAATTGTGTCTCGCTGCAGGGATCGACTAATTAAAACAGATGAAAACACACGTGTCTATGACAGCAACAATGGAGATTGGTCAAAAGCTGTCATATGACTCTTCGTCGATGTGCTAGTTCAGCTGGACCTTAGAACAAACCTTTGAAATTTTATGCAGTTTCCATCCATCATACCGCCTTCAATTATAGTTTAGCTACTTAAATATCTTCGGACAACTAACACAATGCCAACTGAACCCAAACTAGACGAAGCCTGTACTATGGCAACCAGACAACTGATAAACATATTTATATGTTTTTAAATACATAAATATTATAGATAAATTACACCTAGACACAGAACACATAATCGTGTTCATCACATAAAGATTTATCCCGGGTGGAAATCGAACCTAAGACCTCTGGTTTAGCAGTCAGGTTCACTAACCACAAGACCAATGGTTATATTGTATACTGACTGTATTTTCTATTATCGTCAAAAAATTTATAGCAAAATCCATGAACAGAAAAATATTGTGAAATGGTCAAAATTATTTTGATTTTCCATTTCATCACAATATTGTAGTTTGTATATCTAATTTTCCCGAAAGTGTTATTTTTTTTTTGGTCACAAATAAAATGTTGTTTTCCTGATTTCATTTAATAGTCAATACATAATCAGTTCACTTTAAAATTTCCCGCCACCTGTGCTTGCATTTTTTAAATATTGTCATCACTATTCATTCGATTATCTGTTTTGTCCATCTGATCGCTCATCTGTCAAGCCTATTCAGCCGTCACAGCGGAGGGCGGTCTATCAAACATGTGATCAGTGTAATTAATTAAGGTTTTCAAGTAATATACAAGTCAGTTCAGTCATATCAAGTGGGTTTCATTCATTGTGATCATCAAATCATCACTTCACCAGTCAATCATCGATCAATTATTCATCAAAGGCTGTGGGAAGCTCATAACCTTACCAAGGAATCTGTCGGACACCACCAAGCTGGGTGTCTATAGTCCACCACGACGCTTTGAACCCGCCATCGGGCAAAGATACTCGCTACAATGGCCATCTCACAACGCACTTTTATAAAATAATTATAACGGTATAATTATACGGAACCCACGATTTTAGAGTTAAATTATCGTATTAAATCGGTTGCGGAGCAGGAAGAGTGTCTTACAGTATTACATTTTGCTCCTGCGCAGTATGAGAGTGACGCAATATATTTATTAAGAGCTATCTATAATCTTGGCCCGAGAGTGTCTCTAAGAGAAAAGTTCAAAGAGGTCAACATTCTAACTGTACCATCTCAGTATATATATGAAAACTTACTATATGTGCATAAAAATATTGATTCCTTCTGTAAAAGGAGCGATACACATAATGTAAATACTAGATATAAGAATAATCTCATATTGCATACTACCCGTCTCCACAAAATAAGTAACTCTTTTATGGGGCAATGTATAAGATTCTATAACAAACTTCCCAATGATATTAGAGAATTGTCTACGAATAAGTTTAAAAGAATTATTAAAGCCAAATTGTGTATCAGGGCATATTACAAAATTTCTGATTATTTAAGTGATAAAAGTGCTTGGGATTGAGTTGTTCTGAGTCAACACACATGATTGTAATTAATCTTAAGTATATTTTATTTAAAAAAAGGATTCCTACTGAGTTTTCTGGCAGTGTTTCTCAGTAGCTGCCACGTCATGCACTGCACGGTAGGGTAAAAAAATATGACGATTCCACATAAATGTAAAATTTTTACGGAATAAAGTACCTTTGACTTTGACTTTAACTTATATTGCGTCACTCTCGTACAGAAAAAATGATCACCGTCTTAAGGGAATAAACCTTTTACCTGCAATATAACGAGGTTCGTTTTCACTTTCAAATATTTGATTTAAACTTGCACTTGATATAAAAATGTTTGTAACCACTCTCAGTAAGTAAAGATGTTATTGTACGAAGTTCGTCCTACTCCGCAATCGCATTTAAGGATTTGTTTGATACATACATATTTATTGTTCTGGTGAGATTAGTTTATGATTAGCATGTTTGCAAATTCCCTCACGATACAGAAGGTTTCTTTAAAATTGTAATGTTGATAATGATTTTTTTTTATTTCAGGCATTTTTAATATATGGGAAGTCGTTCGAAAACTAGCACCAATTGGCAAGAAGCAGTTAAAATATACTGGCCCATTCGCACTTGCCGCATATTTATGTGGAGCTATATTTATTGACAGAAGTGACCCTAAAAGTTCTTATAAGCAACTTGAGTGTGCAAATTCCAAGCTCCAAAATAAGGTTCGTAATATTTTGGTACTATTGCATGGAACAGGTCGATTTACCGATGAGAAGACCACTTGCCAAGCTATGCGGAAGCGTTTCATTTTTGTGGAAAGACCAGTTTGTAGAAGTTATTACCCTCCAATGGGTCTATTCACAAAATTGCTTTTTTTTAGTATTGCGATTTTATTTGATTATTGAAAAAATACGTTAAAGTCAGAAGAAAGAAGTTGGATGGACGTAACAGAAAAGTATGAAACCTCGCTATGACCTATTTTAGTTTTGTTTTGTCTTACACACTTCTACATGGAGAACGAGACAGTTTTGTTACTAGAGTATCCCGTAAAGGTCATTTACAATAACTATTTTTAATTTGATTATTTCAGTACAAACTTTGGTTCTTTCCCGAGGGCACGCGCAATATGAACGGTAAACTGTTGCCTTTTAAAAAAGGCGCCTTTAATATTGCAGTCGCTGCTCAAGTACCAATCATACCTGTTGTGAAATCACCCTATTACTTCATAGATGAGAAGAAACATATCTTTAATAATGGAGGTTAGTTTAACCCTTTTTTATATCGTATAATTTAATTACCACAATAAGTTACGAGTCCGTCTGACTTTTTTGTCTTGAGCTTTGTCTTACGGACCACTGCAATTTCTATAAACCAGAATCAACCGTGGCACACAATAAAATTTCACTGAGTGGTGCGGGTTAGGCATGTCCCCGGGGAATTAACTGTCTTGGATCCCGCTACCAATAAGGTAAAAAAAAACAAGGAGGAGTCAGGAAAAAATAATTCTACTTCCTACAGGGTAATTTTGGTGACAGACTGACATAATGAAGTTAGAGTTCTTGTTTGCAAGGCCACCTACGCTATTTGATTTAAATCGAACTCCTTAAAATCCCCGAATAATAATAATATCATGAGACATTATTCAGACACAGCCTGATACGAAACGTGAAGACGAAACCTGATAATAATATACTACATATACGACTTTTTTTAATAAGCAGACATGTTCATGCACACAAATATCCAAATATCTGTTCTGGGTGGGGATCGAACCCAAACCTGCGGCTTGAAACACAAGTATTTACCGACAACGCCAATTGGCCTGTCAATCTCAATTATATGTTTATCTCAGTTATATTTTACTTAACGGTATGGAAAGTGGTGCCAGAGTTGCGAAAGACGTCAAGTAGGCCTCTGAGATTACTTATCCAGGTTATTTGTAGTCTAATGACTGCAACTAGGACTAACAGCTTAAAGTGCCCAGCGAAGGACGGATACCCTCAGATATTAAACTACATTAGCGGTCACCCATCTTTAGACAACCGTGTGCCTAATTTGCCAATCAGTTCGGTGAGAGCACCAGCTATGAGCACGCCAACAAGAAATGTCACTAAAATAAGATTATTTTTGTTTTTAGGTCATATCATTATCAAATGTCTAGAACCAGTCCCAACAGTGGGATTGACAAAGGATGATGTACCTGCGCTTACAGACCGTGTTTATGAGATGATGTCTCACATATTTGAAGAGCTGAAGAAAGAAGTTTATGCTAACATTGAATGAACTTGAGGAAAAAAGAATCGTGTGATAATCAAATAAAAAATATATAAAATTATTATTGTAATTTATAATAATTATTGCATTAAATATATATAAAGACATAAAATTATGAACCCACAAATATATATTCCTTTGCAGTATTTTTTTAGTCTAAATTCTTGGGATACGTGTTTCTTTAAAGACGTGACGCAGTATGTATTAAAATGAATTTGCATAAAGCGAAAGAATCAATATGATTATGACTACACGTGTGGCGCGGCGGCTAAGACAGTCGCCTTGCCTCTACGTGTCGCGGGTTCGAGTCCCGCGCTGGATAACTATTTGTGTGACCCATAAATAGTTGTTCTGAGTCTGGTTGTAATTTGTGTCCGTCTATTATAATGTTTGTAAAGTACCCCGCGACACAGGGATTAGATTCCCTAGTGCGGAGATTGTCTTAAAAAAAATGTACTTTATATAAAAGTGTTGGTGATTCTTCCCCCACCCCGATCAGAACTCATCATCATCAGTGAAACTTTTTGTACATCGCCTCAAATTTTTTGATCCATCTATCGCAAGTCACATAACAGCCGGCCACGGACTATATGACGGCGCCGATAGCTCGCAGCAGCTGACCGAATAGCATTACAAGTTCTCAACAGTACCTGTGAAATGTATTGGTATACATCTGAATATATAATATATACAACATGTAACTTAATTAACGCACATCCTGAAAATAGTTTGATCGGAATCGTTTACTGAATCGATTTATATCATTTTTAATATAGGTAATTCCTTATTCCAAAATAATTAAATGCTACGGAAATGATTGTCATATTAACCCTGTACCGTCAAAACAAATTGAAATGGACCGTAATTCAAACTAATAAGACTTTTAATAAAATCGCAGTTTTATTTGTATTCATACAAATTCCATCATTAAATACTATAAAGAAAAATAAACTTTATTCCAAGTAACTAATTTAGTAAATTATTATGCATATACATGTTAAAAAAAAATCAGTGTATGTATTATGATTACAACATAATATTCTAATTGGGGTGTTTGAGGGTGTGCGTTAACTACGTTACATGTTGTATGTAATTTATCTAATATGACGTAGAAAACTCTCTTTTGTAATGATACCAGTACGTACCGTTGCTATACTTGTGTACACTGACAACTACCCTATCTCTGTTAATCCCTACCTAGGTTGTCAGGAAGAGATCACATTTAGTGTTACTCTATTCTCGTGGCCATGGTGTTTCGATTCATGCCAAATAATGCTGTAATTTGCCACAGGATGGCGTTTATTTCAACTATTGAATGCTGGGACTTTAGTCCCCGGGACGTAGGACCGTCTACCTGCCGCGGGGACAAATGTACCCGTGGACGTGTTAGTCGTTATGGCACAGTGTACAATTTTTTAATGTATGTTATTGTATTCTTGTATCCTGTAATGTTTTGGTGTACAATAAAGAGTTATCTTATCTTAACTTGATCATGAGAAGGATACAGCTATAGTCAAAATAAACCTGTCAAGATCCAAGAATAATGCGAAATATCTGACAATGAATTAATTTTATGTCGTAAGAGACAAAGTTTCACTTTCACCATGGTTTCATAAAACCATACGTTTTTTATTAGGGTTCCGTAGCCACATGGCAAAAAAATGGAACCCTTATAGATTCGTCATGTCTGTCTGTCTGTCTGTCCGTCCGTATGTCACAGCCACTTTATTCCGAAACCATAAGAGTTGTACTGTTGAAACTTGGTAAGTAGATGTATTCGGTGCACCGCATTAAGATTTTTACACAAAAATGGAAAAAGAACAATAATTTTGGGGGGTCCCCATACATAGAACTGAAACTCACTCAATTTTTTTTTTCATCGTACCCATAAATGTGTTGCGCCTGGATAGGTCTTCCAAAATGATATTGAGGTTTCTAATATCTTTTCTAAACTGAATAGTTTGCGCGAGAGACACTTTCAAAGTGGTAAAATGACTGCCCCCCCCCTGTAATTTCTAAAATAAGAGAATGATAAAACTAAAAAAAATATATGATGTACATCACCATGCAAACTAACAACGAAAATTGGTTTGAACGAGATCTAGCAAGTAGTTTTTTTAATACGTCATAAATCGTAAACCGCAATTTGCTTTCATTTAATCAACTGAAATACTTGCTGCTATGGAACCCTTCATGGGCGAGTCCGACTCGCACTTGGCCGGTTTTTTTTTAATGAATTGCTCTTAAATTTAAGGGTGTTTGTGCACCAAAGGACGACACGACAGACAATCTATTGGTAAAAAATATGTAAAAACATACCTATTGCGCCACCTATCGATTACAAAAATACTCTCAAAAACGGTTCACTAATAACGGAGAACTCCCGTAACATGTTTCTTGAAGTTGGTTAAAAGCATAAAACTGAATCGTCTTTTAGCCAACGGATTGGAACAAAGTTTAAATTGAACTATTGCGGTTGCCTCACCCATCTATTATAATCCTCGTGAATTTTATGGCGCACATCAATGGGTTCAGGAGCTCAATTTGTATTTACCAAACCTACTGGTGTTTAACACCCACTCTGGAGTTTGGGGCGATACCAGGAGTGACTTTCGAGGGGATACGCTGTTGGAACGGAGTGCTGGTACGAGCTGTCCGACTGGACCTAAGTCTTATCAATCGAAGTTCAGTCAGTACCTGTGTGCGGTGGCAAGCGAAGTAGATCGTCGACTTAAGGTGGGTGAGTCCCTCATCCATGTCAGTCTCGTGGTGGAAATTTGAAGAGCAAGTGGCCACGATGTCGGATCATCGTCATACCTTATGTATCGTGGCCGTCCGCGCTAGCGGCTAACTAGTTTTTCATATATCGTATTCTTAACAATGTATGTATAATAACAAACAATGTTGCTTCCTGCAGTAATCACACTCGCTCGCAGCAGTTACCTAATTCCGCATGAAAAGTCCATGCCTCCGTGGCGCAATGGTTAGCGCGTTCGGCTGTTAACCGAAAGGTTGGTGGTTCGAGCCCACCCGGGGGCGGATATCAAATAGCACTTCTTTTTACTATTATTTTCACAATACACAGAGAACCATAAACATACCTACTGTTCTTAGTTACTATAAAAGTTTACCGCACCGGTAAACTTTTATACATCATCAGCCTGAACTTTTAGGGGAGGAACTTTGAAAGGCAGTGGACGATAACTGCTTGTCATATTCCTCCTCCAAAGGTTTTTATAAGATTGCCATTTAGCCCCTCCAAATGGCCGTAGTCACCGCACTTGGCATGCCAGTTGGTGTCCGCAGTTATGTGATAGCACTAACAGAGGTGGTGCTGATGCCCGACTACCTGGTGTATCCCTTAGTTTTTTAAGGAATGCCTTCTGTAAGGTGGATTTACTTCCATAGTGGGGCTGCTCTTGTGCCTTACTTTTTTTTCTATTAAGAAAAATATCTTTCCGGGCGTGTCATGTCATCCCATCGGATTATGACAGTGACTGAATAGAGAGTACATCTGTGTTTGTTAATACACTTGTGCACTATAATATGTCCTGTGACGATGCGCTAGTTTCCTTTAAAACTGGTCAAATAGGCCCAAATAAGTCCAGGAGGACATTGTTATTGTTAATGGCGGCACTTTTAGTGCACGTTTGTACAATGACGCGGCGTGAATATACTTTTCTAGCGTTATTATGTAAAACTCGATAAAAAGCGGAAACTATTTTAGAATTTTCTAATTAATATCATTATTATGAATACCTGCTGTTATTAGATATAATAATAATATTTTATTTATCTAATAGAGACATTATCATCATCATTTTGTGGGTATGGTTTCCGCACTTAGTCCCGATGTGGACCATTGTACGTGGGCCATGGCGGCCTTCACTCCAACCAGCCCACCTCCTTCCAGAAGCATATTAGATCTCCCAAACTTCTCAGGGCCTCCGTAAGAGTTCTTGGTGAACCCAGGGTTTCTCTCCGGATTTTCGCGATGCCTGTGGACTCGAGGAGCACATGCTCAAACATTTCGTCAGCGTCCATGCACGCTCTGCACAGAGGGCTGTCAGTTATGCCAATAGTGTGAAAGTGTTTGTTGAGTTAGCAATGTCCAGTGATGGTCCCCACCACAACGCGCAGGCTTTTCCTGCTAATTCGTAGTAGCCACCTCGTCAGCTTACCATCCAGGCATTGCATTGCTTCTTTGGATTGTCCACAACCTGATGCTGAGGACCACCAGTTCTCGGACTGTGTGTGTGTGTGATTTTGTAACCATCTACGTATTTGAGTGAAAGGTATGGGCACAGTTGGTTCAGGGCCAATGGTTGCCGTATTCGAGCCCCTTCTGGCTAGCTCGTCAGCAGCGTCATTGCCCAGCGACCCGCTGTGTCCTTTGATCTATTGTATTCCGCAACATGTTCCAGTGCATTATGGCATTCCAGTCGGTAGCTTGTGAGCAATCAGCTCATGAGTCATAAGTGAGCAATCAGCTCTAGAAACGTATAAACATGGAACTACTCACCAAAATGTCCTCTCTGGTGTGTTAACGACGTAGACGTTAACGGGCATCTCTTGTGATCACGTTGTTCATTGCAACGGTTGCACTTCGAAGCTAAATGGCCACAGCGTTAACAGCAGCGATGTCTGGTTTTTGGTCGCAGAAGACGTCATCGCTGCCGGCGTTGTTGATCTTCTCTTTTTCGGACGACACTCACATGCACCATGTCCTAGCTTGCCGCACTGAAAACACTTTAAAAGCACTTTAAAAACACAATTTAAAAACACTATAAAACCACATTAAGAACAATACAGTTTCGGATCGTTTTGCGTCTACACAATTATATTCAGCTACTTGAGGCGCATTCCTTTTCATAAAAGTAGACGGTTTCAATTCTCGCTGCAGCTTCTTTCTCGTAATAATCTCCGTATTGAAGGCTAATAGTTGTAGGTGGTTGTGGAATTTTGACGAATGTGACAGTGCAGTGGACAGCAATGTAGTCTTCGCTCATATTTGGCCATTTTGAGGTTTATGTATGGTCACGCGCAGATATTCGTTTTCCTTGCGTTTGCTATTTTGCAGGTTAATGAGGTCAGTCACGGATGTTTCAACACTATCATTCCGTGGAGTAAATAACTCGAATCTGCAACCACCGCATCTCAAGGAACGATATTTGTGATAGCCACTGCGACGCCGTGCTTTTCAGCGCACCATAGCTGTTATAAATGATTTTCACCGAAACAAAGATCAACAGTATGCCAAGCACGTGCGTTTGTGTTAGTTTGGGGTCGAAATTGGGTAGCTTCATATTGTGGGCGCTCACTCGATTTTTTATCGCTTCCATCAGACTCAACATCCGGCTATTTTCTAGCTCAAACATTTTTCGAAAAATTTCTTCACCATGTGGCTTATCTTCGGTTCTTGATCCCACGCCTGATGTGGAGGCAGGACGGCTTGAAGACTCTTCACCACAACTCATCCTCTTATAATTTCATGGGTAGGTGAGGGCGGAACAGAAATAAATTACTTCAAATCACAATCAACGTAATTCACAAGAATCACGATTTAATTAAATGTTTAGTGATTACTACAATGTAAAATCAATCAAATGAAATCTTTAAATATCGTGATGGCGAAGATTCTCAGCGATTCGTCACAAGCGTGGTGCGCGGGCGCCGTCTCGTTCAAAAGTGACTTCAAGATGGCCGCCCACACCACCATCGACAATGACGCTTCGCTAGGTTGACATTGACAGTCGTGTCAACCTGACGTTTTGACGTAAACGCCGTCATATATATTGAATTATATTGTAATATTTATGACAATTTCTTTTAATAAAAAAACTAATTTAGACTATTTAAAAAAAAAATAGTATAAATAAATATTTTACGACGGTCTTTTGTTTTCCTTATATAGGTGGACCACGGGCAATATATATTAAAAACATATACAGCATAGGTGGACTGCGGTAAAAAAATAAATTCCCATGGTACACCCAGTTAAACTGCGGTGGACCACGGGAGAAAAATATTACCCGTGGTACAACCAGGTGAACTATGCAGGTGGACCACGAGCGAACACCGGAAAATTCTATAATTTATTATATTCGTTTTTAAATTTATAACATTTATGTTAAGTTGTGTAGTTAGGAAGTATATTTTCCTATTTCATTTGGGAAACTAAAATATTATCATTAGATTATTATTATAATAATCTAATAATAATATTGCAATATATAATTTTAACGGACGTCAAAAGAAGGTGGTCCTCTATTCAACTTATTTTATACAAAGTGTTTTAAATTTCTCCGTTATTTCTGAATCGAATTTTGTAGGAATGATTTCTAAAGGTATCAAATTGTTTCAATCAGTTGTCTAAAGTTTTGTTTTATGTTTTTTTTTGTGTTGTAAACGGTAATTATAATTATATTTTTATCGCATTATTTGCAATACAAAGCGTAAATCTAATTTCAAAAATGGGAAATCATAAATCTAATCGTCCGGCGCGGCGGGTCTCGAACCAGAACATTAATTATTATTATCTTATGATTTTTAGAATTATGACAAGTATTTTAAAGCAAGTAACAAAAGTGTATGGTCTGGAGTGGCATTTACGCAACGGAGATATTTTAGCAGAAGACCGAGGTGCAGTCGTTGTGTCCAATCACCAATCATCGCTTGATATTTTAGGTAATTTTAATCCTTAGTAAAATATTGCGGAGAAACATGGCATTTCTTGTCATTACATCGAGATTATTCGACCAACGGAGCTAACATAAAGCGAAGACTTGTGTCTCGTTGCAGGGATCGACTAATTAAAACAGATGAAAACACACGTGTCTATGACAGCAACAATGGAGATTGGCCAAAAGCTGACATACGACTCTTCGTCGATGTGCTAGTTGAGCTGGTCCTTACAATAAACCTTTGAGATATCATGCAGGTTCCATCCATCATAATCAGAAATCATTTATTCGCTTAGAATATAGGTTACATAACCAGATGTATTGGCGACAATTTTGTGAACAAGCCATATTCTACCTATTACAGGCATGCAAATATTAAAACAATAATGAATATAATTTAAATCTAAAGAATAATAAAATAAGCAATGTCAAGTATATGAATTAATTTGCCTAGATACAAATGTCATATATTCATTTATTGTATAAAAGTAATTTGTTACCAACTATGTCTTTTGTATTAAAATACCT
Organism: Pseudoips prasinana; assembly: GCA_951640165.1. Classification (NCBI taxonomy): domain Eukaryota; kingdom Metazoa; phylum Arthropoda; class Insecta; order Lepidoptera; family Nolidae; genus Pseudoips; species Pseudoips prasinana. The sequence goes on from OX621236.1 coordinate 9,329,199, forward strand.
CAAAGGCTGCTATCTTGGGACAACTAACACAATGCCACTTGAACTCAAACTAGATGAAGCCTGTACTATGGCAACCAGACATTATTTTAATTTTATTTATTACAAATAAAATGTTGTTTTCCTGAATTTGCGCATTTGCGCACAATATGGCAGGTGACGCATGTTTCATTGTAGTCATAATACATAATCAGTTCACTTTCAAATTTACCGCCACCTGTGCTTGCATTTTTTAAATATTGTCATCACTATTCATTCGATTATCTGTATTGTTAATCCGATCGCTCATTGGTCAAGTCTATTCATTGTCTCTCATTCAGTGGTCACCGTGGAAAGCGGTCTATCAAACATGTAATCAGTGTAATTAATTAAGGTTTTCAAGTAATATACAAGTCAGTTAATCATATCAAGGGGGTTTCATTCATTGTGATTATCATACCATCACGTCACCAGTCAATCAACGATCAATTTTTCATCAAAGGCTGTGGGAAGCTCATAACCTTACCAAGGAATCCGTCGGACGCCACCAAGCTGGGTGTCTATAGTCCACCACGACGCTTTGAACCCGCCATCGGGCTAAGATACTCGCTACAATGGCCATTTCACAACGCACTTTTATAAAATAATTATACGGTACCCACGATTTTAGAGTTAAATTATCGTATTAAATCGGTTACGGAGCAGGAAGAGTGTCTTACAGTATTACATTTTGCTCCTGCGCAGTATGAGAGTGAAACAATATATTATATTGCGTTACTCTCGTATAGAAAAAAAATGTGAGCCGTCACGGGACGCCTGGCAGATGTGAAACATCGACATTATTTTGTAAAAGTAATATGCAGAAAAGAACATATTGTGATAGGAACTAAATATGTCATAATGATAAAATAAAAGTCGATTGCGCATGGCGACGCGTCGCCACACCGTATACACTACTATCGTATAGCGTGGCGACGCGTCGCCACGGCATGCGTCGCCACGCCAGAAATCTGTTTTACGTGCGGCTATAGATGTTTCACATCAAAAATGATAGCCATTTTAAGGGAATAAACCTTTTACCTGCAATATAACAAGGTTCGTTTTCACTTTCAAATATTTGATTTAAACGTGCACTTGATATAAAAAATGTTTGTAACCACTCTCAGTAAGTAAAGATGTTATTGTACGAAGTTCGTCCTACTCCGCAATTGCATTTTAGGATTTATTTGATACATACATATTTGTTGTTCTGGTGAGAGTAAGTTTATGATTAGCATGTTTGCAAATTCCCTCACGATACAGAAGATTTCTTTAAAATTGTAATGTTGATAATGATTTTTTTTTATTTCAGGATTTTTTAATATATGGGAAGTCGTTCGAAAACTAGCACCGGTTTGCAAGAAGCAGTTAAAATATACTGGCCCATTCGCACTTGCCGCACATTTATGTGGAGCTATATTTATTGACAGAAGTGACCCTAAAAAATCTTATAATCAACTTGAGTGTGCAAATTCCAAGCTCCAAAATAAGGTTCGTATTGGGTTGGTACCATTGCATGGAACAGGTCGGTTTACCGATGAGAAGACCACCAAGCTATGCGGAAGCGTTTCATTTTTGTGGATAGACAGTTTTGTAGAAGTTATTACCCTCCAATGGGTCTATTCACAAAATTGTTTTTTTTTTAATATTGTGATTTAGTTTGATTATTGAAAAAGATACATAAGAGTCAGAAGAAAGAAGTTAGTCAGAAGATTTGTGCAGTATTGATGGACGTAACAGGAAAATATGAAACAAAACTAAAATAGGTCATAGCGAGACCTATTTTAGTTTTGTTTTGTCTTACACACATGGAGAACGAGGCTGTTATGTTACTAGAGTATCCCGTTAAGGTCATTTACAATAACTATTTTTTAATTTGATTATTTCAGTACAAACTTTGGTTCTTTCCCGAGGGTACGCGCAATATGAACGGTAAACTGTTGCCTTTTAAAAAAGGCGCCTTTAATATTGCAGTCGCTGCTCAAGTACCAATCATACCTGTTGTGAAATCACCCTATTACTTTATAGATGAGAAGAAACATATCTTTAATTATGGAGGTTAGTTTAACCCTTTTTTATTTCGTATAATTTAATTACCACAGTTACGAGTCCGTATGACTTTTTGTCTTGAGCTTTGTCTTACGGACCACTGCAATTTCTATAAGCCAGAATCAACCGTGGCACACAATAAAATTTCACTGAGTGGTGAGGGTCAGGCATGTCCCCAGGGAATTAACTGTCTTGGATCCCGCAACCAATATAACCAGAATAAACAAGGAGGAGTCATGAAAAAGTAGTTCTACTTCCTCCAGGGTAATTTTGGTGACGGAATGTCATAACGAAGTTAGAGCCTCTTAAAACGAGACAATTGCAACTGGAGAAGCCAGCTGCAAAAGCACTAAGGGTAAATTTTAAGGGTCCTATCAAGTGAGATGTTAAATTTGACTCCAATAGTTGGTATGGTAAAAGCAATTAAACGAACGGAAGTTGTTTCTTGTTGCTACAATATAATAAACTACTTCTGATATTGGGACCCAGCAGTTGCAAAATTTGTCTTGTTTGCAAGGCCACCTACGCTATTTGATTTAAATCGTACTCCTAAAGATCGACGAATAGTAATAATATCCTGGGACATTATTCAGACACATCCATTTGATCCCAAACTAAGCAGAGCTTGTACTATGGAAACCTGATAACTGATATACTACATATACGACTTTTTTTTAATAAGCAGACATGTTCATGCACACAAATTATAACGAAATATCTGTTCTGGGTGGGAATCGAACAAAAACTTGCGGCTTGAAACCAAGCATTTACCAACAACGCCGATTGGCCGGTTCATATCAGTTATATTTTACTTAATGGTATAGAAAGTGGTGCCGGAGTTGCGAAAGACATCGAGTAGGTCTCTGTGATTACTTAACCGGGTTAGTTGTAGTCTAATGACTGCAAATAAGACTAACAGCTTATAGTGCCTAGCGAAGGACGGAGACACTCAGATATTAAACTACTTTAGCAGTCACCCATCTTTAGACAACCGTGTGCTTAACTTACCAATCACCTCGGCGAGAGCAACAGCTATGAGCCCGCGAACAAGAAATGACACTAAAATAAGACTATTTTTGTTTTTTAGGTCATATCATTATCCAATGTCTAGAACCAGTCTCAACAGTGGGATTGACAAAAGATGATGTACCTGCGCTTACAGACCGTGTTTATGAGATGATGTCTCACACATTTGAGGAGCTGAAGAAAGAAGTATATGCAAACATTGAATGAACGTGAAAAAAAAAAGAATCGTGTGATAATCAAATAAAAAATAAGTTGAATTATTATTGTAATTTATAATTAGTAATTATTTTATTAAATATTTATAAAGACATAAAATTATGAACACTATCTATTTTTAATTTTTTGGCTTGATTTAGTCTGTTTAAATAAACTTTGTTGATATTAAATGCTTTTGGTACTTTGGACAAATTAATACCTTTCTTATTGTACCAGTTAAACTGCACGAAATCGTATGTTTTAAAGAAATAATTGAGACTAAAGAAAGTGCACAATTGCACGGCCATAACTGCCAAGGTGATTATTTTGGTTCGTTCCCTTCGATTTTGACTAATTTCGACAAAAAATTTAGCGTTTTTCTTTCTTTCTCCTTTTTCTGTTTGGATAACGTGGCGGAATAATCGTAATGCACACCGCAGCAGCTGACCGTGTCGAATTTACAAGTGCTACACGGTATTGGTGAAGTGTATTGGTATACATTTTGTAGTTAACTTGACCATGACGGACCAGGATACAGCTAGTGAGTCAAATAAACCTGCCAACGAGGGAACACCCAAGAATAATGCGAAAATATCCGGCAATGAATTAATTTCACGCCGTAAGAGACGTAAGTTTCACTTTCATCGTGGTTTCATAAAACCACAAGACGTTATTTTATTAAGGAATGCCTTCTTTAAGGTGGAGTTACTTCCCTAGTAGGGCTGCTCTTTTGCCTACCTTTTTTCTATTGAGGAAAATATCTTTCCGGTCCTGTCATGCTGTCTCATCGGTCATCATGACAGTATAGAGAGTATACTGAATAGAGAGTACATCTGTGTTAATTAATACACTTGTGCACTGTAATAGGTCCTGTGCGGATGCACTAGTTTTTATTAAAGCTGGTCATTATTTCCAGAATACGTCCAGGAGGACATTGTTATTATTAAGGGGCGCTATTTTAGTGCAAGTGTATACACTGAAGCGGAGTGAATATACTTTTCTAGCGTTATTATGTAAATCTCTAAAAATTGCGCAATTATTTTCGAATTTCCATAATAATATCATAATTATGCATATTATTATCATACTTGACGTCAAACTTAATAAACAGATGTTTTATTCTGATTATTATTATGATACATAAGCTATATTACTACAAAGTTACATCAAAATTCGTTCCGTAGTTTTTGTGTGAAAGAGTAACAAACACAAATTATTTGTTTTATAAAACGCAACAAACCTTTGATTTAGGTTCACTCATTTATATTTTTACGTTACCATATCAGCCGTCTGGACAAGAACCTCCCCAAGAAGCCTATATTATGCATAATCGCCACGCTTCGTAGAAGGGTTGCAGTGTGACGGTCATAGTTCATATACAGCCGCTCTAGTAGTATTCCCTTCCTTCTTCGCCACCCACATGATAAGATGGAGCTGTGGTATTCGTTGCCCACCATGTAAGTAAATAGATTTTTGACATTGTATAAACTACTACGCTTTGTATTTGTGTTTTTTTCTCCTGCATAGAATAATATTCCAAACTATTGCGAAGAAAATTAAGTTTTTATATTTTTGGTTATCACCACTAAATATGGAAAGAACATTTTTTTTCCATTTCTTTTGATAAGTAAATAACAAATAAAAATAAAATGTTCTGAATATTTTGCGATATTAATCTCACAAAATGGTCAATGCACAACGTCCTGACAGTATAAAACATCTAATATCACGAGAGAGGAAGCTAAGCACTAAGTTCTGGTCTTTAATGTGGAAATTTCTTAATCCTTATACAGTAAAATGAACTCTTATGTTAATTTAATACTAAGGTATTTGTTACACAACGCCCGGTAGCCACATGTTGTCTTATCACGAGTACCACTCATGTAACAATGAAATTAACACGTATCAAATTAATACATTCTACACAGATTTTGTTAAGCTGATAAACAGGTGTTGATAGTGCAACAATATTATCAGTGTGTTTCTAAATAATTTGACTTGCTATTGTGCCCTGTATTTTATGACTCGGTTTTTATAGCCAATGCTGTGTATGAAATAAAAAGATTATTAACCTCACGGTAGGCAACGGTTCGCTATGTCCCCTGGCATTACGAATGTCCATGAGTAGCGGTGACCACTTACCATCAGGTGGGCCGCTAGCTCACCTGCCTCCATAAGCAATAAAAAAATTAGGCTAACTACAGGTACAACTTGATATTTTCTACACTCGCATTCCTCCCAATTACTGAACAAATTATGAGAAGTCATGCTATATGAAAATAGACAATATGTGATCGTTTTTTCGTCTCTAGCGGTCAGATTGGCAGTTTAAAAAAGGTATTTTTTATAAATTTTTGCCGAGTCATAACTTCTCCAAAAATGGGTTTACCCACAAAAACTAAACTGTTGAGGATAGTCAAGAAAAATATCTATATTGTATAAAATACTAGCGGCCCAGTACGTGCTTCACTACGTATACGGCATAGTAATAAAAGTTTTTCAAGACTTTTTTTTAATTTTCTCTACCTACAAACCTTCCCTGGACTTCCACGAATAATTCAAACCAAAGTTATCCAAATCGGTAAAGGCGTTGTTGAGTTATTACAACGAAAAGTTGCATTGATTTTTTATATACCTATATAGATATAGATAAATATTAGTTCATTCTAAAACCCTAGGTAGGAAAATGAGTATGGAAATAAATAAAGCAATAGAAATTAATATCACTGTATTGGGCTGTATGTGTCGTGTTCTTCAGGGCTGGGGTGGCAGTGTTAGAAGTGTCCTCTACTGCCGCCACCTGCAAGCAGCTCCGGAAAGACAGCTATCTGTTTGTGCCACAGTCGCTGTGCTGGGCTGGCAGGAGTCGGGAATAGGGGAGGGCTATACCGAGCCCTCCCAGGGTACGTGTCCCGAGCATCTGGGATATGGTGCAAAAGGGGGGCACCGGAGCAGCATACCTGCGTTCTCGGGGCCATCAGACGCCAAGATAAGTCCACGGCAGGTAGGTTTTTTAGGTGCGAGTCCGACATACTCATCTGCAAACTGTTTTTGCGTGTGGCATGCCTCGGGATTCCCCCATACCAAACTAAAAAATAAGGTACCGATTGATATCGAGTGGTTATGACAGTCGCCTCGCCACTTCGATTCCACGCACGACAACTATTTGTGTGCCCCATAAATAGTTGTTCTGAGTGTAGTTGTACTTTTTTTTGTTTTTCTGGATCTAAAGCAGACAGTTCTTTATTTCAAAATTCAGTTTATCCTGACACTTGCACTAATAATAATGAAATTATTATTAGCGCAAGTGTATTCAAAATCAGTGGGATAGGTCATCCTTGTTTTGAGCTTGGTTGTAAAGTTTTGAGTTTCGAAGCATTCTGGCCTATATCTGGAACAGCCAGTAAGGATATCTTAGTCCAAGCAGGTTTGTTAGGAATCTTAATATTAGTCTAAATTTGGTTCTGAACAATTTTCATTTTATCCCACCTGGCTTATACCATGTTCTATTTCCAAAAACAACCTTTTGTTGAACCAAATAGTATTAGTAACTGCGTACCAATCAGTCACTTCTCTATAAACAAACATAATTGACACTTTTACTATATAAATACTTACTCAATTAAATCAATAATGTAATCTGAAATCGTGATTATCAGTTCTGTCAATAATTAATACCATTTATCTATATTAAGCTATTATTTTTAGGCAGTTTGGTGGATATATTGTGCCAGAAAGGTAAGATTTTTATAATTTGGATTGTTTTTGAAAAAAAACACGCACGTTTCAAACCTCTGTAAGTCGAGTACTCAACAAATATGATGGCCAATACTTAATTCTTACTTAATAAGCTCGAAAACTTGAAACTAATCATATTCATGGTGTTGTCTCTGTTACGTTAATTAAGCCTTACCTGTGTCAGATTACTGATTTGAAGGTAGGAAACTTACTTTTTCTAGTTACAGTTGAGAGCCGGGAGATGGCGGTGTCACACCCCCATGTGTTGGAGGACATGATGGATTTATATTCGATCGTGTTTCTCAGTAACTGTACTTTTGTTGGGCAAACACTTGAGTTTAAACATATCTTATTATGTTAGTCTTAGTTAAAAACAAACCAGTTATTGAATTTGCATATTAATAGCACTTGCAAATAACGAACCCAAGTCGAATTTTATTTAACGTTTTGGATCAGGAGTCTGGATTTTGCTGGATATTTCTTACTAAATATAACAAAATCAGTACTAATATGCAGAGGTATACAGAAAAGTTCTTTGTGAATTTAATATAATTTATTATGATTATTCATTATTCATTGACTGCACGTGTGGCGCAACGGCTTAGAGAGTCGCCTCGCCACTTCGTGTCGCGGCTTCGAGTCGCGCGCTGGACAACTATTTGTGTGTTGTTCTGGGTCTGGATGGAATCTGTGTCGTCTGTTATATGTTTGTAAAGTACCCCGCGACCCCCGACCCGATTAAATTACCTAATGCGGGTGTTGTCTTAAAAAACACATATTGGGAAACAAATAATCAATATATAGTTGTTTCCAGTTTAGGTATGCTTGTGTTCGTGAATTTTGTTTTTGTAAATTCGATAGATTACAAAAATGCGGGAGCTTTTAAAACAAATTGATTTATGGCTATAAAATCGTTTATGTTTAATATATTTTATGTGTCTTATTTCAGATTAATAATGTACAAGTTGGGTATACTTGTGCTAACTGTTGCGTTGGTGACGGCAACACCTATTAACCTTTTGAAGCTAAGAGAAGACTTGAGGAGTGAAGGTATGAATTACTTAAATACATCGGTCCATATTTAATTACCTACGTTTAGTCAGTTTTAGTTAAGACAGCTCAGGGACATCTAAAGAGCAATAGAGAGGGCTATGCTCGGAGTTTCCCTGCGATATCGAATCAGAAATGTTGAGATCCCTAGATAATCAAAGTAACCGACATAACCCGAAAAATTGCCAAGCTGAAGTGGTAATGAGTAGGACATATAGTTTGTAGAACCACGGCAGAAAGGTTCTCGAGTGGCGACCACGAACCGGAAGAGGCTGCGTGAGGAGGCCCCTACTACGAGTAGATGGACTGAGAATTTAATGAGGCTTGCTGGATGCTGGAATCGCAAGACCGGCAATTGTGGAGATCTTTGGGGGAGGCCTTTGTCCAGCAATGGGCGTCTCTCGACTGATATAATGATGAGTCAGTTTTAATTATCCAAAATTGTCTCAGCTGTCATTTTTCTCACTATCGTATACGTTAGGACGTCGATATTTAATACCAAGCGAGAAACCTACAGTCGCGAAGGGTTCATATTTCAATTATCTCTGGAAGATTTATTTAATTATATGTTGCTGTTAATACAGCACTCTAAGTACAGCAATCTGTCTACAAAGTGAATACAGCATTCTACGCAATATATTTTTAGCCACTTTAGCTATCGGAGACGGATTTAACGATAATCTGTGGTTTATTTTATTGACCGAGAAGTTATTGAAAGTGATTCAATTAAAATAAGTTGTTATTACAAATATTTTAATCGCAACTAATGCGATAGCGTTTGTAATCTGGGTTCTAATACTGCTAAATTTGTTAATTAAAAGTTAATGCTCAATTTTTTATTTAAAATCTTCAATTGAGTATCATTTAACTAGCTAGGAGTGGCCTATTGGTACCATATAACACAATTTGGGCTATCCCTAATACTAAAATCAGTTCAAAACAATGAAAGAATCGTGCAATGTATACACAAGAAGTAATATCATACAGATTCTATTTTCAGATGAAGCCGTAAGGAACAATGCGTTAGAAAATGTGGTGCTTGGTATACTGGAAGATGTGAGAGAGATTATGGTCACTGGAGCTGGTGATATCCCAGTGCTCGACCCATTAGAACTTGACTATTTGCATATCGATGATACTCTTGTACCATTACCTGGGTGAGTAAAGTAAAATACTAATAATTTTATAGACTATCTAAAGAAAGGGCATCCACTGACCCTTATTCTCTTATGGAACGTTTTCTGTGTACTTTTCATGCTGGCCTGCTACACGTTTTTTAATTCCATAGGAAAATGAAGCTGCTAAAGTTATGATCATTATTAATGTACATATTTGCTCCAGTTCAAATCTTCTTTCAAGGCATAAGACATTATCGGATTTGTCACATAAATATAAATTCGACATATTGAAGTACACTCGGATATTTTAATCAAGCTGGGATGCAATACGCACCAGCCTTCCGACCGCAAAAAAAAATATGCACATGCAAGAAGGACAATATAGAAATGCAAATTACATGCGCCGGTACCATTATCAAGGAATGCTAACTCATTGAGTCCTCGAATGCGAATGAAATATTTAAGTGGCATTCGAGCACTGGGGTGTCATAACACCCCAGCTTGATTAAACTGAAAATTAGAATAGAATAGAATTTTATTGAGAATAAAAAAACATGTTACATAAAATATAAACCCACCAAACTGCATAACAGTTTGTCGGCGGGATTAGCGCTCGTTAACACAAAGACAATAATTATATCAATATAAATATAAATAAACAAAAAATTAGTTTTAGACCTTTAACAAAATCTAATTTGGGAAAGTTCAGTAACAACCTGGAGAATAGTTTGTGCCATCTATTGCCAAACAAAAGTAAGCCTAACGATATGTACACTACATTATTCCACTGTATTTGCAAAGAATTTAATAAAGCTTGTAAAATAAAAAACATAACGGTTGACAGTAATAAGATAAAATTTAGTTCTTGGGCAACTCAAGGCATTAGACTGAGTAGAGATTTTTTATATGAGTTGTATGACAGAAGGTCCTATAACCCTGATGTCAATTTCATTAATTATGTTAGAAATTATTCAAAAATTTTTAAAAAGGTTTGCATTCAAGCTAAATCTTTATATATAAGAGATAAAATTAAAAAATCTGATAATAAAATAAAATCAGCTTGGCAAATAATTAATACTGAAACTGGTAAAAGTAGATCAAGAGATCAAACATTAGTATTGAATATTGGTGATGAACTGGTTTCAGACAAGCTTACCATTGCCAATTTTTTTGCTGCTTTTTTTGCAAATATACCCGTGGATATTACTAAGTGTCTCGCATCATCACCAGATGTGGCTGAACTCTTTTTAAATCAAAGCGTAAAACAAACTGTACCTAACTTTAGTTTTAAATCCGTAACAAGTGATGATATTATAAAAGCTTTTAAGAGTATTAAAAGGAAAGGCACAGAAGATTTGTGGGGACTGTCTGTTAAAGCAATTGAATCAATCATGCTAAACATTGCTACAATCCTTGCAGCCATCTTCAATGGCTGAAGACACCATCACTGTCTTTCCCGATTTAATGAAAATAAGTAAGATAATACCCATTTTCAAGGCAGGTTGTTCAAAAAATGCCACGAATTATAGGCCTATCACAATACTACCAGCTTTAAGTAAAATATTTGAAAAGCTGATGCTCAGCCAAATGTTGTCGCACTTTAACGTGAATGAGATATTGCATAACAAGCAGTTCGGGTTTACAAGGGGCCGCTCTACTCAGGATGCAGGTTGCATATTAATTAGGTCAATATTGGAGGCTTGGGAGGGATCACAGGATGCGCTGGGAGTTTTCTGTGATCTCTCTAAGGCTTTCGATTGCGTTGATCATCGTACGCTCGTTGTTAAACTGAAGTACTATGGAATATCTGGCACATCTCTTGATCTTGTGATGTCCTATTTATCGGGGCGACAACAGATGGTTTCGATAGGCGGTGCCACTTCGGCACGTCATCCTGTGAAAATGGGGGTGCCCCAAGGATCTATATTGGGCCCATTTTTATTTCTAGTTAATATAAATGATCTCCCTTATCTGGTAGAGAAAGTATCAGACATAGTTTTGTTCGCTGATGATACTTCGCTCATATTTAAAGTAAATAGAAAAGATAAAGATCTTATTGAGCATAATAAAACACTCAGCTTTATATCAGAATGGTTTTCGGCAAATAATCTCTTGTTAAATGCAGGGAAAACTAAATGCATCAGGTTCTCATTGCCGAATGTGACTCAAATTGTACCAACAGTTGCACTTAATGCGAAAATATTAGATCTAGTCCCATCGACCGTATTTTTAGGATTGACACTTGATTCAAAATTGCAATGGGGTCCTCAGATTGAAAAGTTAGCAGGTAAATTAAGTTCGGCTTCCTATGCTGTCTGGAAAATAAGGCAATTGTCAGATGAACAAACTGCTAGATTAGTGTATTTCGCGTACTTTCATAGCATTATGTCGTATGGCATTCTGCTGTGGGGTTCGGCGGCTGACATAGGTACTATTTTTGTATTGCAGAAAAGAGCAGTCAGAGCCATTTATGGTTTAGGCAGTCGCGATTCTTTGCGAAATTTGTTTAAAGAAATAAATATACTTACTGTGCCATCGGAATATATATATCAGAATATAATGTTTGTTAGAAAACATATTCATAATTATAAAAAGAAAAGTGAACTGCATAATATAAATACTAGGAATAAAAACAAACTAGCCATGCCAGGCTTTAGAGTAAGCAAAACTAATAAATCATTTTTAGGAAATTGTATTAGGTTTTATAACAAGCTTCCTACTCAAATTACTGATCTGCCTGACACAAGTTTTAAAACACATATTAAACGTATACTTATGGCTAGGGGTTATTACACCACTAAAGAGTACATCGATGACAAAGACGTCTGGCTCTCACTTCCTACCTGCACATTGCTCGCTGGAGATCTTGTGGCCATATAGACATGACTGATCTGCTGTGTTACGTGAACTATCTGTAAATGATTGCTATCATATACTTAATTTAAAATTATTGACTCTGTCTCAAAATGAATAATGTTATTGTTTCGAAGTTTTTCTTTTGTATACCTAAATATAATCTAAAATAATAAGCATACAAACAACCGATCGAGCATATATTGTGTTTGCCTACTAAATAATTACTCTAATTGGACCAAATCCCGTGTTCATGCCCGCTTGAGTATGTTTCGCCGGACCGTCTCAACTGGGTCGTGTTGAAACCGGTAGTAGATGAACCCACTGAGTTTGTTTCGCTGGGTCTTCTCAGTTGGGGCGCATTGGATCCGGTGGTAGCATTAAAGCGCGACCGTCGTTATTAACACAAGGTCCGTCATAATAATAATACCTTTAATATAGACAGAACCATTGACAATATGTAGTAAAAATATTAGACTTAAACTAGATAATTAAACATAATCTCTTGACAATAACTTGATACGAGCTAGCTAAATATCATTTCTGTAATAAAATAAATTTTATAAATGTTTTCATACAAGATGTACCTAAATATCTATGTTACTAGAAATAATATCTAATGTATACAACTATATTACTACAAACATGTTCTGACTATTTACAAGCGCTTTTTTAAAGTCTACGTGAATAAAAACCTTTTTTATTTTTATTTTAGTTTTATTTTTATTTAAATAAATACAAATACTAAAATAAAAAGAAAAAACTAACACTAACTAAAACTAATACAACAATTTTAAGCGGAATTTAAGTAGTCACTGAGTAATATATTTTTATCTAACAGTTTGTATATGTTTTTATTAACATTCGATCTTAACCAGGCAAATTTATTAAATAATTTTGGGGTCAGATATTTGGTAGTTCTCTGACCATAACAATTTCTTACCGAGGGTATTACAAATTTCTGTTGTCTAACGCTCTTAGTATTGTACTTATTTAATTAGTGGAGTTAACATACATAATAATTTTGTAATAAAATCACGCGGTATATACGGCAGTTAAAAAATGTATAGCAAGGTGTAAAATTAATACTGGACGTAACTTTAGGAGCGCTACCTACCATGAAACTGAACAAAGGACCGAAGCTATGTAGTTTGTGAAATACGAAAATATTGTTATAATACGTAATAATACCTATAGTATTATATTAATTAATAGATACAGATATCATGATTGACTGATGATCAGCTGATAGTTTGATGTGCTACACGTTGTTCTGTTTCAAAGGCTAAATGAGTTCCAGTAGTAACATAAATAAATAGAGAATTATATAAAAAGTAAATTATTTATATTACCTCGTGCATAGAAAAACTACGGATCATCATCTTTGGTTAACTGCATACGAACGCCAGTTCGTCAATCAGTTATTTTTTTTTGATGGGATTAGTCATGTCCTGGAAAATTGCTTCAACTGTCTTGGATCCCGCAACACATTGAATAAAAAAAAAACAACGACGACTCGAAAAAAAAGTAGTTCCACTTCCCTCCAGAGCAGAGCGGGAGACTGAATTATACAACGAGGTTCGAGCCTAAAAAAACGAAGGAATTGCACCTAGTAATGCCAAAAGCACCAAGGGTATTGTTTAAAGGTCCTATCAAGTGAGCTGTTTTAGTACGATAACATAACATAACAATAGTGAATTATATAAAAAGTAAATTATTTATATTACCTCATGCATAGAAAAACTACGGATCATCTTCTTTGGTTAACTGCCTACGAACGCCAGTTCGTCAGTCAGTTATTTTTTAATGGGATTAGTCATGTCCTGGAAAATTGCTTCGACTGTCTTGGACCCCGCAACACATTTAATCAAAAAGAAACAAGGACGAATCGGAAAAAAAGTAGTTCCACTTCCCTCCAGAGCAGAGCGGGAGACTGAATTATACAACGAGGTTCGAGCCTAAAAAAACGAAGGAATTGCACCTAGTAATGCCAAAAGTACCAAGGGTATTGTTTAAAGGTCCTATCAAGTGAGCTGTTTTAGTACGATAACATAACATAACAATAGTGAATTATATAAAAAGTAAATTATTTATATTACCTCATGCATAGAAAAACTAAGGATCATCTTCTTTGGTGAACTGTCTACGAACGTCAGTTCGTCAGTCAGTTATTTTTTTTAATGAGATTACTCATGTCCTGGAAAATTGCTTCGACTCTCTTGGATCCCGCAACACGTTGAATCAGAAAGAAAGAAGGACGAGTTGGGAAAAATGTAGTTCCACATCCCTCCAGAGCAAAGCGGGAGACTGAATGATATAACGAGGTACGAGCCTAATGAAACGAAGGAATTGCAACTAGTAATGCCAAGTGCAAAAGCACCAAGGGTATTGTTTAAGGGTCTTATCTAGTGAGCTGTTATAATACAATAACAAAAACACTTAAACGCACGGAAGTTCTTACTTCTTTTTGTAAAATCTGTATAGTATCAGTCAGTTAAACATGAGTCATGGTATGTGCTAACGTATTCAACTGAACATAATGATTTCCAACTATCATCAATATTATATAATATTGTTTAGTAAAAAAAAATTGCGCTGTGTGGAGATAGCATAGAATATCATCACCCCATTTAATTCCGCGGGGGCGTAGAAATCGTCCGAGGAAATACTTACCAGAGAAAGGGCAGCAGCGTTTTTGTGTGAACTATGAACTATCAAACTGCGATTGCAAACCCGTCTGTCAAGCGTGCCGATTATGGCATATCCCCCCATTCTTTGGGGAGGCTTTCGTTCGGCAGTGGACGTACTTAGGCTGACATGATGAAACAATTTTTATTTTTCAGTGCTCACCTAACGATAGAAGACCTCAAAGTCTCCAAACTCAGCACATTTGTCATCAACACACTTTCAATCGGGACGAATCCGGGATCTCTGACGTCATATAGAGTCCTTCTTGATTTAGATGTCCCAGTTTTGGAAGCAGACACAGGTATATATATTATGTTTCAATAAATACTAAGAAATATACTAGCTAAGTGAGAGTTGTACTCACGTACCTAGGAGCCGTGCCTTCATTGAAAAACACATTATTTAAAAATTATTTTTAAAATAATGTCTAATTATGTGATCTGTATCTTGGGCGTGGCAATTAGCAATACTAGTAATAAGGACTAAGGCAATTTAGGTAACGCTCGTAGGAGAGTAATAAAAAAGAAACAAAATAACAAGAGTCTAGATTTTGCTCTCTACAAAAAAAAAGCTCTGTATATGTAATATGAAAATCTGAAATACTAAGAGTTCATAAAAAAATATATCTATATGTCGACTACCACACAAAATCTTCAAAGTTTGCGATCTAGCGTAGTCTATATAAACATTGTTAACAGGTATTAACGCGACTAACCTTTATTGTTATTTCCCCGCCGTACTTACTTCAGTCCCAAGAATGTTGGAGTTGTTGGAGACGTTACTGCATACTCTCGGCGATTTTTTTAGGAAGGTACCCATTAAATTTTTTAAATAACGATCTCTGTCTCTTATTGCTATAAGCTAGTCCAGCCATTTCACAGTTCGATTCACGTACCGAATAACCTTTGTTTAAAAACAAGGTCTTGTCTCGAGCGAGCCTTGGTAAACATTACCCTTACCCTTTGTGCTGTGCGTATAATGCAATAATTGTAATGAGCCATCTAAAATCAGAAGTTGGCATCTGGTCTAACAAACTCTTTTACTGACAGTTGCTCAATAATTTTGATACTATCCGGAAACGCCTGGTCCAAATAAAAGTAAACTGGTTAAAATAAACTATTATGAAAAATATTTACAGTAAAATATACATTCAGTTGAAATTTCAGGTGCATATGATTTAAGTATCTCGGCGATGGGGTTCACTGTATTTGGAAAAGGAGCAGCCAAGTAAGTTAAAAACACTTAGGTACAGACGCCAGCACATCTAGCTACCCTAACCTATCAAAATTTTATAGATTTACAACTTTATCACAAAAGCATACGGTTCACTTTCAATTCGGAAAAATTGACAGATTGGGGTAGTTTAATGACCTGGCGTCTGTAGATACGTACACCTGTTTCCCCGAAGAGTAGGTTGGTAAAACAGGTTTCTGTATTGCTATCATTAACTATACTATCATTAACTGTGTTACCGATTGATTTTTAGGATTCCGGTACTATGGAACCTAACAATCTATGTATATAGGACAAGAACCTTGAGTGACTGAGCTTTTATATCTGTATTAAAAGGATGTTTGTGTAATGTTATGTTATGTCATGATGATTTATTGAATACACGTAGCGCGGGGCTCATTATTTAATTTTAATCGTCAATTTCCTCGTAGGGCTAGAGATACATTTTATAATAAAATAATATTGTAAAAGCGTACTGTTCTATTTTGCACTGTTACTTACTCTATACACCTTGTCCTATATGTCTATTCATCCAAAGGTTGTCTGCAGTACATGATTGTGTTATTTCTCTTCTATGAATTTATTTTTGTGGATGTTTACAATGATGAGTATTCTATTCTATTTGTTGTTGAGTATAGGTGTAATTGCTAGGTTGCCAGAGAACAATATCTGCATAGTTTGGGATTCGATCATAGAGTGTTAGTAGTTCCAAAATATTTTTATTTAATTACGGAAGATTTTTCTATTTCATCTTCTAAAAAAAATGTTAACCATTGTATTTCTTATATTCCAGAATCATTATTGTAGAACCAAAAGTGACAGCTGACCTTACTCTGTCAACTAGATTCGTCATCATCGGTGGTCTTGGCGTTTATTTGTCAATTAATACTTGTGAAGTGAAATTCTTCCTTCGGGATATCGATGTAAGTACAGGTTTTGTTTGTATAAAAGATCCTGAAGGCTCAGTATAAAAATAGAACAGTACGGAAACTACAAAAGGTCGAAACAGCGCACTCACAAAAACTGAAATGCCCTCTCCGGACCTAACCCGGAAGAGCGGCCCGCGTCGCGTATTAACGTAGAGCGAAAGTTGCACAAAACAGCCCTAAAATGAAACGCGCTCTTGCATCTCCCCGCCAGTAACCGCCCAGAGTCGAGGTTCGAATCCCAAAGGGGGTGCCCTCCGGCGCGGGTACTTAGTTTGTAGTTTTGATTTGCTAGACGGTTCGAGCTCACGCTCACCTCTATAGTCCGGTGAAGCAGTGAAAGCCGTCAGGCTAACGGCATGCGTCATGTTAAAAAAAAAACAAAAAAAAAAGCTCACAAAAACGTGCGCATCGACAAGACCTCTAAGAGGTTGTCGCGGTGCTGTCAGTAGTGAGTGCCGCGTCAAAATGAGTGGTCGCGTATAAGTTTATCTTCACAATCTCTTTAAAAATCCACGTGTGTTTTGGGTAGGATACGGCTGTTGTAACTCGGCTTGATCAAAACGGGAGCTTTCGTATTTTAACCGTCCTGCAGATTTATAAAATAAATATATTTTATTAAAAGTAATAGTAGTATCTGAAACATTAAAAGTTACAACCCTACAGCTTCAATAGAGCGTAGGTAATTATTTCATCAACTAGGCTTAGTTACCTTACTGTCCATATTTATACTGTGTTGAAGGGTTGAAGTGATGTGCGCGAGTACACCTATACTAAGACAAGACAAGTTTATTGACGACCGTTCATCGTTGGCATTTTATTGTGATATTAAAAATGAATTATGACTAAATCCTCATAATAATATGGAAACTAAAACTAACCCTCTGCCAGAGATAAAATTTGCATCAATGTATTTTCTACTTGTACTTTTTTAATCAATGAATATTATGACATTAAACATTAGTTGTTACAGAATTGGTTTTTGAGGAAAGAATACAAGGTTCTGTTTTTTTTGTAAATACGAAATAACTGGTACAGACGCCAGCACATCAAGCTACCCCAATATATCAAATTTCCCCAATTGTTTATGTGATAAAGTTGAAAATCTATAAAAGAAATTTGACAGATGGTGGTAACGGGATGTGTTGGCGTCTGTACTTCTTTTATACTACGCACATTTAGCACGAAAATTTGTCTTTTACATTCGTTCGTATTAAACAGGTACATGCTCTATAAGTAAGATAATAAAGAGATTAACTCCTATCTTTTAAAACATTTGTTTGAAAAGTATTAAAAAAATATATAATAAATAATGTATAAATTAGGCTGTGTGGCTGAAGCCAAAGAATATCACTGGGGGTACTGAAGGAATATCTCCCAGAGTACGGGCAGCAGCGTCTCTCTGCGAACTATGACTAACATACTAAGATCCCCTATTATTCTGCCAAGCATGGGGATTATGACATATCCCTCCAAATTATGTTCCTACCTCCGTTGTGAAAATCTTTTACATCCTCTGCAGTCAAAGGCCTCCCACCTTTGTCCAGCAGTGGATGTAATTCGGCTATCATGATGATGATGATGCTGATGACTGTACAAGGTATAGGTCTCGTTTCAAATATGGATTGAGCTTGTTAAAGGGTCATCTTAATAATGGAATTTTTGTATATATGGATATTACAAGATTTCTCCGTTATCTATGAATCGGTATTGAACATTTTCTACTCGGTATTTCTTCATGGTCTTGTTTTTGGTCCCGTACAAGTTCCGTTTTAATGTAACTATAAAGCAAGGGCTTATAAATATATATATAAGTCGGTTTTCAAAACAGGAATTATAATAATTTCGCAAACTCCAAAAGCTAGTCTTTAATAGAACTTATTATAATAAGTATTTTCACTTTATGTAATTCTGTTTCAGATTAATATCACCGGATTATTTGGAGATAACATGATGGCAGATTTCATAAACTCGTTTTTGCAACATTTGATAATCGATGCCGTTCAATTATTCGAGGTTTGTAATTGAATTTCATATATAATCCATTCGTGTACTTTCTACTTTTCTGTATGTATAAAAAAGGTGAAAGATACCCTCTGATGTTTTCCGAGGGAGGAGCTTCATCTGACGTAGGCTACAGTTGTAAAATCAGATCCATGTCGGAGAAACTTACTATGTTCTTGAGCGCTTTGACATAGTAGACAAAAAATTTTTTAGTTTCCGTTCGTTTACCTGTAGGTAAGTCTGACGTCATACACAATGTAAAAAAACCGGCCAAGTGCGAGTCGGACTCGCAGGGTTCCGTACCATTATCTATAAAAACGAGCAAAAATTCACGTTTGTTGGAGCCCCCTTAATCATTTATTTTATTTTGTTTTTTAGTATCTGTGAAATCTGTGAAATTTGCATCTGTCTAACTATCACTGTTCATGAGATACAGCCTGGTGACAGATGGACAGACAGACGGACAGCGAAGTCTTAGTAATAGGGTCCCGTTTTACCCTTTGGGTACGGAACCCTAAAAAGCATTTAACCTGGCTCCACCAGGTACTATAGCTACCACTTAACTGCGGTGACCAACTCGCCTGCCAAGCGCGGTCCTCTCTCCTCCTCCTCCTCACTCCTCCAAATGAAAACGTTAAAGAAACCTTTGGAGGAGGCCTATGCCCAGCAGTGGATGATATTCGCCTGATGATGATGAACCCGGCTCATGGAGCCGATGTGTCACCCCCACGTCGGTTTTCTCCTTCACTGCTCTCAGGTCTCAACATGTCACGCAGGGGTAGTGATGCTCTTCTAAAATGGAGCAGAATAATTGGATTTAGTGATGCTTAGGGTAATGCAAGTGTTGATAGGGTACAATAATCACTTGTCATCAGGTAGCACGATGTTTATTAGTATATTTTTTTCTCTTTTTTTTCCTTCTCTGTTTTCCTTCAGTCTATTATGAAGTTTAATGAAAGGCAGTTGACTCGCATGAAGTCTAAGATACCTAAGTTGTTCCAGCTTAGCATCAGTAGACCAACAGTTGAACAAATATCACTAAAATTAAATCATCATCATCAAATTAAATCAATCATAATCATCATCCATCTACCCGTCAGACACTGAGTTGAGGTTCGAATCCTAAAGGGGATGTCCTTTGAAGCAGGTAGATGTGGGAGGCGGTAGGTTTTTGCTTTGCTTGATGTCTTAGCCCTCGCTCGCCACTTAGTGTCCAGAGAAATAGTGGAAAACTTCCTATACTAACCGTAGATGAAATTTTTATACATATATAATAGCTGTTCTTAATAGTCACATTGGATTAATATATCCCTTTTTCATTTCAGCCAACAATAACATCCATCCTGAGCGACATTGTGAAAGATATTGGAAACGAAATTTTAGCTGATATTAATGTCATTGATATTATTGGATTCCCTTAAAAATATCAGCGGATTACAACATCATATCGGATTTAGATAAAATATATCAAATGAACAACAAAATCATTGGAGAAGATTATATTTATTTATTTATTCATGCGGTGTTTTTATTGAATAAACACTTTTTCTATTTTATATTATACTTTTACTGGAGACAATATATTCTTAAATTAATTATTTGTGTTATCCAGTACAAAATTATATGAATAATTTTGTACTGACAAAAACAAATAATTAATTAGGGTCTGTTAATAGAATGTTCTACTAACGCTCTGCGACAACTTGCATAATAGTCGACTAAATGATAAAAAAATTATCCGTATTAAAAGCAGTGCAATAATTATTCCAAACATTAATATAAATATACTTAAAATCCGGCAACCGACTTGCGAGTCCTCTGATATTTCAAGTGATAACTGACCATCGAGTGAAATGCTTGTGCGTTTGTCTTACTATCCTATAAAACAAAACACATTATTTACATAGCTAGCTAGTTTACAGGATACCGTTTATCATAATGGGTACCTATATTAGGCGGTCTTATCACTATCAAAGATCTTTTGCAGACTGTAGTTGGGCTCGAGATTGTAGGGAATTAAGAGTAGAGGTAAGATATAAAATGAGATATTTGCTTAATAGTTATAGTAAAACGATTCATTAAATACCTACTTTAATAGTTTGTTTAGAATTAATTAGTACTACAAAATTACTTGCATTTAACTTTGATATTAAACCTGCAATTTTCTTCATTGTTAGTTGAATTAAGTAGTTACTAAATTACTTTTATCATTAATCTAACGTAGCTTAATTCATGTAGACACAATGAGAATAAATATCTCATTGTTTCTACATGAATTAAGTTGGACTATATGAAACGATAAAGCCGTTGGATGCGAGCAGCGCAGAACTGGCTATTGTGGAGATCCTTTGGCTGATATGAAATGACTTTTTAGCTTTTTTGGATATTGTAGGGTTACATAAGGAATACATGTTAAATAAAAAATTCAGTGTATGTATTATGATTACAACATAATATTCTAATTCGGGTGTTTGATGTGTGCGTTAATTACCTACGTTACATGTTGTAGATAAATCTATCATTAGTTTTAACGAATTTTGGATTTTGGTATGGGTAATGAAAGGATTTTGATGTACCTAACACAATTTCAACTGTAAAATTTAGTTGCAATCTAATCAGCGATTCTCGTGATGACGTACCTAAGTAATAAACAGGCGCACCACCACACAGTCAAAAAAGAAGACTAACTGTACCGCCAATAAAAAAATATTTAAATTTATACTATACTAGCTGTGCCCCACGGTTTTACCCGCGTTAAATTTTATAAATTAACACAGCTCCTCCCCCGTAGGTGATAGCGTGATAATATGTAGCCTATATGTTGACCCGACCTCTCAGTAATATTCAATTAAAATTTGAAGTAAATCCATGCAGTACTTTTTGAGTTTAGCCACACACATACATACAGACAAACAGACACACAGACAAAAATTAAAACTATTTTTTTGGCTTCGATATCGATTGAAGAATACGCCCCAAGTATCCTTTTAAAAAAATATTCAATGTACAGTTTTGACTTTCCTATGATTTTATTATATGTATAGATAAGCCCAAAACTAGGATATCTAACTATTTAACTATTTATCTATCTAACTATTTAATCTGGTTAAAGAACAATTCTTTGATGAGCATCACCAATGCAAAATAAATCATTCTGTGTATACACGACGCGTAGCGCAAAATAAACTGGTTACTGCACCAGCAAACAACTTCTATGGCGAGCGGACTACCGCTTATCTAATCCCGCGGCTAATTAACGAACTACCTGCCTCCGTACGAAATAAAATAAAAATGTACAACATTAAAACTGTTCTAAAAGACATGTTAGACCAATTGTAACTTCGTATGACATTTTCCTGATACAAACAAAGCATTGTGTCAGGATGGTATCAAAACTAAGCCAATGTGTACCTACTTCTGTTTTTGTTATTTTTATATATGTTTACTTAGTATTGTATATACATATTAAACCGACCAAATTGAGTCGAATCGAATTTGCTGTCACACACAAACCCCCGTGGTTTAAGTGGCAGAAAGAACTGTACTCAAACTTTATAAATATTTGTTTTGGTAATAATAATAAAAAAAAAAAGAAATCATAAATTTATTTTTCCGGTGAATGAATGATTATTGTTATTATTTCAATAATTATTCAGTTTATTAACATTATTTTCTTCTCCCGTTCTCTTCGGGAGCATCGGCTCGCACGTTTTGCGCATCCGCCAGAATCAAGTTTTAATTGTATTGGAAGTAATTAGTTATTTATTTAAAAAAAGGTAAGGAAACATATCGCGATTAATTTATTAATTATAAAAACAATAAATGCGAAAACAAATAATTTTTAACTTCATCATATTTTCTAATTAATTTAGTAGTAACTTAGTAGTTATGAATATATTAATGTAACTTTCACACCATCTAAAACCGAAAGGATATTATATATTTTGAATAAAAATTCCTCTTTTGAAGAGTAAAAACTATTTAAAATTAACTAGACTAGGTGTGCGCTTTTGTAATTGATATCCGTGTGTGTGTGTGTGTGTTTGTTATTATAATTACTTGAACTAATAATCGAAGAGTCACCTTTTATGAATAAATAATAATTTAGCGAATTAGTTACGAACGATACAGATTTATGATTCGCTTACTAATTTCCTTACAATAACATGCTACGCTAACTAATTTCCTTACATTAACATGCTACTGCATGTTAAATATTATATTGTATTGATAACACGTCCTAAATTATATTTTTTTTTAGTTTTAAAGCATTAGTCGTAATTAGAAGCGTAAATACAAATTAAATTGTCCGGTAGGAATCAAGCTAGCACTCTACTAATCAGGGATTAGATTTACGCTTTGCATTGCAAATAATGCCTTATAAATAAAATTAGATGTTTATTAAATGGTTTGGTGACAAAAAGTTATGCCGTTTAATAAGAGTTCTTCATCTGTAACTCCATTTCACCCTTATATAATAACCACGTCACAAATTCATTTCACTCATATCACAAATTATGTTAATATACATATTATTTAGCTGTTTAGTGTAGTGTAAGGTAGTACTATTATACCTATTAACTTCTAATGTTATTTAATGTAAAAGGCACGATAGGGTTGTCTTATCTGTTTAGATAAAATTCCCAAATAAAAAAAGTAAAAAAATGGTTCAAATCCACGAAAGCTGCTGCACCTAAACCATATATCTGTAAAGATATAATTTATCTCCGCTACATACGATTTTAACGTCCTCTGTTGCATAAGTCATAATGAACTAAGAGGTAATTCCAGCAGCAGTAGCTTTGCTTCCTTAACTTCTGTGGTTCAAGACTTACTTAGTGCCTACTCTTAAACAAGATAGATGGCAGCTGCAGTCTCAATGTGGTACCAAAGTTGTTACATTTCTCACGCCTGGTGATTTTTTGTCATTCCATAAGCCCGGTGGGTTTAAAACACGTTTTTAAATAGTGTCTATGTGTACAAGTGCTCGTAAACTTATGAGCACACATCAACACACACACATACACACGCAGATATACATTACAAAAGCTTACACCTAATCTAGTATCATAATATATTTTAAATAATTTTTATGCTTCATAAGAGGATGTTTTATTCAAAACGATATCCTTTCGGTTTTAGATGTCGTGAAAGTTACATTAATATTCATAACTTAGTGCTGCTACCAATTCATTTGGATTACCGTTTTCCAACGTAGATCTTGTTTATGAAACTAAAATTCATTTGATATTTGTTTATTAGATAAATAAAAAGTTACATTTATCTTATCTATACATATAATAAAATCGTAGGAAAGTCAAAACTGTACATTGAATATTTTTTTAAAGGATACTTGAGGCGTGATCTACAACCGATATCGAAGCCTAAAATATAGTTTTTAGAATTTTTCTCTGTGTATCTGTTTGTCTGTATGTATGTCCGGGCTAAACTCAGAAAGTACTGCATGGATTAACTTCAAATTTTGCATGAATATTACTAAGAGGTCGGGTCAACATATAAGCTACATATTATCACGCTATCACCTACTGGGGAGAAACTGTGATAATTCATAAAATTTAACGCGGGTAAAACCGCTGGGCACAGCTAGTCTTAAATAAATCTGTTACAGCCTAACGCAGTAATTTCCTAGGTGACAAAAATATATAAAATTAAAAAACCAATGAATTTTGACTGGTGTTTACATAACTAACATTTTACACAACAGGAAGCGAATCGCTTGGTACTTCGTGATGGAATGTCAACGACAAAGCGGTAGGGGTTCCCTCTAGGTTTCTGATAAGGGGACGGGGAAGGGAAGATGAGATAAAAGAGTCTTGACCTCATCACAACCGAAACTCCAATTTATTTAGATATTTGGAGTGTACTACAAGTAATTACAATTTAACAGAACCAGAAGGTACTAAGTAGTTGTAGTGAAGAAACAAATGTATAAATACATAGTATTATTGATGTAGGCTTCAACTCTACTTAAATAATACTTTTGTTTTTTTAATTTGTTTATTTCAATAACATTCGGTAAGACGAGTGCCGAAGACTAATGTTTGATTACATCCTTACCTGCACTACTAAACAAATTTTAAGGGAGTGACAGCACCCGATTTTATCACACTAATATTATAACGGCGAAAGTTTGTGAGTGTGTATGTTTGTTACTTCTTCACGTCTTAACGGCTGGAGAGGTTTAAATAAAAGTTGGTATGGAGTTAGCTGACACTCTGGATTAACACATAGGCTTTAATTTATAAAGTTAAACGCCGCGCGCCGGTAAAACTGCGTGGCACAACTAGTATATTATATACGCTGAAAGGTTTCATCTAAAAGTTTCAATGGCTCCGAGGCGCAATATTTAGCGCGTTCGGCTGTTAACTGAACGGTTGGTAGTTCGAACCCTGCCGGTTGCTGATTAATTGCATATCCATATTATTTTTACTATGAAATTCTATAAATTATGGATAAAATTATCTCATACTGTTCCTACTCTCTCTATATATCTCATACTGTTAAATGATATTTTAAATACGGAAGTGTTAAGATATATAATATGACGTGGTCCTAATTCTCACCAGGTCAACTAAACAAATTTTAAAGGATAGATTTGAAAGGATATTTTATATACATCGAAGGTATTTTATCAAAAAAGATTCTATGCCTCCGTGGCGCAATGGTTAGCGCGTTCGGCTGTTAACCGAAAGGTTGGTGGTTCGAGCCCACCCGGGGGCGGAGATTTATTTTGAACTTCACATACCTTGTGTATTATGTTACGAACAGTACCTACTTCATTTAGCAAAAGTTTACATAATTCGCCTTATATATTAGTTTAAGACCGGCAAATAACCTAAATAAAAATATATAAAAAAGCACACGTAGTTTTATAAGAATTTATCAAGCAGTAATCAGTATATTTCTTTTATTTTAGCCGTGTGGTTTCCGGCACAGAAATAATAAAAGGGCCAACCCATACCTTCACTTACGTGTCGTAAAAGATGACTAGGGGATACACTAGGTAGTCGGACAGCAACCTCACCTGTGTACTAGCTACCACCTAACTACAGTTGCCCGCTAAAACAGATAACGTCCGCACTAGGGAAAAACGAGTTGCTAAATTCCAGTATCGTGAGACACTAAAAAAAAATACAGACATTAAATTCACGTGCAGAAAGCGCACCCAGTAAAATTAATTTTGATGTTACCTTTACGGTACCACTGTAGAAAAAGAGCCTCCTCTGACAATGAGAGGGTATGGCCTCGTGTGGGTTGGAAGACTTCACGTGCCATCAAAAAAATTGACATTTCTCAGGCATGCAGGTTTCCTCAAGATGTTTCACCGGTAAGTTCAAGTTAATTCATTTCTAATACGGACATAAATTGGAAAATCAGTGGTGTGCGGCTTTTGTTTTAACTCGAGACCACTCCATAATCCAATGGTTTAAGAGGCCTATTACAGTCCACTAGCGCCGCCAATCGAAAAAATGTCATAACTCGTAAATAGAATCAAAAATACAAAATATGTTCTATTATTACTGTGGAAAAGGCAATAACGTAATTGTATAACACCTTATCAACACTTGAAATATAGCTGTTTAGCTAAATCGTGCATTTGTAACAAAAACGGCCGTTTATGTTTTGAATGCACGATTTAGCTAAACAGCTATATTTCAAGTGTTGACAATGTGTTATAAAATTACGTTATTGCCTTTTCTACAGTAATAATAGACCACATTTTGTATTTTTAATTCTATTTACGAGGTATGACATTTTTTCGATTGGCGGCGCTAGTGGACTGTAAAAGGCCTCTTAACTACTAGGCTATTTTTAACTAGGTCAAACAAAGAGTTGCTATGAGAGGGGTTCGAACCTGAAAGAAGACGGTGAGGTAATAGCTAGGAACTTTGAGCACTTTACGACTGGTGCAGTTCAATTAAATGCTTATAAATATTGAACGTTGGAATTTATAATCATCATCTCAGCCTAATGACGTCCATCGCTGGACAGAGGCCTCTCCAACATATTTCCACAATGGAGTGTGTCTATAATTATGTGGGATATGCCATATTTACCAGCAGACGGGTTGGTGATCGCAGTATGATGGTCTTAGAACAGAGAGATGCTGCTGCCCGTTCTTTGAGAGATAGGTATGCCCTTGGGTCGACATTTACGCCCCCACGGGATGAAATAGGTTGGCGGTATGCTATCTACTCAGCCCAACAGCAAGAGTTTATAATAAAAAGATATTGTTGAAGATGACCTTACTTGACATGACTGGGATCGACGACTATTCTTCATCATATCAGCTGAAAAACATCCACTGCTAGACAAAGGCCTCCCCCAAAGATCTCCACAATTGCCGGTCTTGCGCTATCCGCATCCAGCGATATCCAGCGACCCGCACAAGATCTCGACGACTACTCTTACATCGAGCATATCTGTTTATGATAAAACTCAAACTTGCAATTTTTTAATTGTGTGGAAATAAATATTTATATTGTAGATTTGTAATCTTTATTTCGTGTTTTTCCCCAGAAAAGACAATAAACCTATTAAAATGCTACAGCTGGTTTTTATGCATTTAAAGGCGTACAGCAACACTTTGCTGTCCATATATCTGTCTGCCTGTCAAAACAATTTTTATCAAAAACGCGTGAAATGATCAAGCTAAAATTTAAATCACGTGCCCAAGTCGTCAATACATACCGGATTTTTGATTTGATTAGTTTAGTTTAGTTTGATAATCACAAGGTAGGCAAAAACTATAAAATCTGTAACTAACTCGAGGGCACTATCAGGCGTGGGCCACTTAGTTTGAGTCTTATTTGCTAGAACCTCCGACCACCTCTATGGTCCGAAGCTTTTAAGGATTTTTTTTATGAATGGTCTTATGCTTTTCTATTGCTGAAGGTATTTTATCACAAAATATTGTATGCCTCCGTGGCGCAATGGTTAGCGCGTTCGGCTGTTAACCGAAAGGTTGGTGGTTCGAGCCCACCCGGGGGCGGATAATTCTTAGAGCTTTTCATGCATTGTTTGTTATGTTACGAACACTAGTTCGTTTTGACAAAGTAATTTTATAAATAACATTCTTTTACTTTTTATATAAAACGTTAATCTATACATATAATAAAATCGTAGGAAAGTCAAAACTGTACATTGAATATTTTTTTAAAGTATACTTGGGGCGTGATCTGCAATCAATATAGAAGCCAAAAATATAGTTTTAAATATAGAATTTTGGTCTGTGTGTCTGTATGTATGTCCGGGCTAAACTCAAAAAGTACTGAATGATTTTACTTAAAATTTTGCATGAATAATACTAAGAGGTCGGGTCAACATATAGACTACATATTATCACGCTATCACCTAAGGGGCCTCCCCCTTAGGTATAGCTCTGATAATTTATAAAGTTTAACGCGGGTAAAACCGCGGGGCACAGCTAATAAGGAATTAAAACGCTTAAGCTTTTGTTGAAAGAAGTTTATTCAAGGAGTATGTTTACTGTTTGGTGTAAGTAAAAACAGAATAACAGAAGAATATGAACGAGTAAGTCCCAGTATCTTTGTTTCAATTTGTGAGTTAAGCTGGAATTGGATCCACACCCATATAATTGTTTGAAGATATATAGTAATAAATATGAATGTAATATGAATCTACGCCGGGTGGGCCCAAACAGTTTCAGTTAACAACCGAACACGCTAGCCATTGCGCCACGGAGGCATACTTTTGATGAAAACCTTGAGCGTGTATAATGTATGAAATCGGGTGTTTAAAAAACTGCCTTGTTGGTCTAGCGGTAGCGTGTTCAACCGCAGATAACGAGGTCTTGGGTTCAAATCCTGGGTCGAGCCGAAAGTGATTTAGGGATTTTTCTGTAAAACGAAATAATCTTAATATCAACCCGAAGTCTGGGAGTTGGCGGTAATATATCCCCGTGCCTCGGAGAGCACGTAAAGCCGTCGGTCCTGTACCTGCCCTCTTTCCGGTCGTGTCGCTAGTCGCCCCATCGGATCATGAGAGTGATGGAATAGAAAGTGCTCCTGTGTTTGCGCACACACTTGAGCACTATAATATGTCCCGTGCAGATGGCTAGTCTCCTTAAAGACTGGCCGCCGTGGCCGGATCTCGGCTAGGAGGACATTATTATTATTATTATATTTGTTTAGTTGAGCTGGTCAGAATCGGGACCATGTAATTTTTGTGTACACTAATAAAACTAATTTATTAAAAATATTATTAGACAGAACGGTCTGGGATATTTTTGTCTATTAATATGGAAACATAAAGTACAAAAATATGGATATGATATGAATCCACCCCCGGGTGGGCTCGAACCACCAACCTTTCGGTTAACAGCCGAACGCGCTAACCATTGCGCCACGGAGGCATAGAATCTTTTTTAATATAATATCATCAGCGTCAGAGTAGTATTTAAAATTTCTTGTCTGAAAATAAAAGTATAAAATTGTCCCTAGGTTCAAGATAGAGTTGAGTGAACACTGAGGGCTTACCTTTCCTTTGTTGCTAGCGTTCTAGCAGCGAAGAATCGTATCGCTTTAACATGGTTGGCTGGCCCTCACGTCATACTCGTGAAGCAAGCACCCGGCTGCTTGCGGTAACTTGTCAAACTGCTGTTGGGGTACTATTTTGTTTTCATACAATCGTTGCCTCTGGTAGACTTTGTGTGACTTGTAAATTTTGTAAATGTGCGCGGTTGCACCCACCGTTTCTTCATCTTGCAAGAGGTTATTCTAATTGCTTGAGTGAAATTGAATGTTATTGTTTAATATCTCACAATTATTATGATTAACTAGATGACATCCGTTTTTTTTGTTACTTTTACATCATATTCAACATGTTTACGTACTGAATTGTGAGCTTGACAAGTACAAGTGTATGCTAATACCCAAGTGCTGAATAGAATTCATTATTTGATTTCATTAAAATTGTTCTAGGTTCAAGACAGAGTTAAGTGAATACCGGGTTTAGAACCTTTCCTTTGTTGCTAGCGTGGCAGCGAAGAATCGTATCGCTCTAACAGCGCTTGGCCAATGTAATCACAGAAATATGAGTCTATGACTGGGTGCATGGGAATTTGTCAATAAAGTATAAAATTGGGTTTTGTCACCGGCTTAAAATATGTTGGGTTGAGCAGGAGAGAGTTAGGACTATGTCGTTTTGTGCACAATCAAAATACAACTTAATTATGAAAAAGAACGGAATGGGATAGTTTTGGCTATTATTTATAAAAATATCAAGGATAAAATATGCAAATGAATTGAATCCACCATTGGGTGGGCTCGAACCATCAACCTTTCGGTTAACAGCCGAACGCGCTAACCATTGCGCCACGGAGGCATATAACATTCTATTATAAAAATACCTACATTATATATAAAAAAAAACAGATGCTGTCACTCCCTTAAATTTGTTTAGATGTGCAGGTGAGAAATGGGACCATGACATTTTGTATACAATCATAAAACTAATTTATTAAAAATATTATTACTCGTAGAAAGAAAGAAATCGGATATTTATGTCATTTATTTATGAAAATTTATAGTAAAAATTATGAATATAATATGAACCCGCCCCCGGGTGGGCTCGAACCACCAACCTTTCGGTTAACAGCCGAACGCGCTAGCCATTGCGCCACGGAGGCATATATTATTTTTTATAAAATAACTTCAGCAATAGTAGTCATGAGACCCTTGACGACCTCGGTACAATGCTCGATGGCCTCAGCAGAGTCTCTCAACAAGTGGGTCTGAAAATGAACATGGATAAGACGAAAATCATGTCGAACATCCATGTTGCACACACTCTAGTTAAGTTTGGAGACTCTACACTCGAAGTTGTAGAGAACTATATTTACCTAGGACAGACCATCCAACTAGGTAGGTCCAACTTCGAGAAGGAGATCAATCGAGTGGAGTAGAATCCAACTCGGCTGGGCAGCGTTCGGGACGTTACGTAATATCTTCTCGTCCCAAATACCGCAGCGTCTCAAGTCGAAAGTCTTCGACCAGTGTGTGTTGCCAGTGATGACTTACGGAACAGAGACGTGGTCGCTCACTATGGGCTTATCAGGCGGCTCAAGGTCACCAAAAGAGCAATAGAAAGGGCTATGCTTGGAGTTTCTCTGCGAGATCGAATCAGAAATGCTGAGATCCGCAGGCGAACCAAAGTAACCTACATAGCCCAAAGAACTGCCAAACTGAAGTGGCAGTGGGCAGGGCAGGGCAGGCCCCCTACAAGGTGGACAGACAATCTTGCGCTGGACCGGCTGTTGTGGAGATCCTTGGGGGAGGCCTTTGTCCAGCAGTGGACGTCTTTTGGCTGATATGATAATGATGATGATATATAATATATAAAAAACGATTGCTGTCTATGCCTTAAAATTTGTTCAGTTGAGCAGGTGAGAATTGGGATCAAGACGTTTTGCGTACAATCATAGAACTAATTTATTAAAAATATTATAAGGTAAAACGGAATGGGATATTTTTGTCTATTATTTATAAAAAAATTAAAGTTGTATACTAAATGTGTATTTGAAATGAATCCGCTCCCGGGTGGGGTCGAACCACCAACCTTTGCCAGCCATTGGGCCACGGAGGCATATAATATTTTTGATAAACTACCTGCAGCGTATATAATATGTAAAAGCGAGTCTTGTCTCTGCTTTAATTTTTTTTTGAGTTTAGCTGGTGAGAATTGGGACCATGTCGTTTTGTGTACAATCATCATCATAACAGCTGTAAGAAGTCCACTCCTGGACAAAAGCCTGCCCAAAAATCATCTTGGGGTGATATGCCATAGTCGCCACGTTTGGCAGACGGTTTGGCAATCGCAGTAACATGGTCATAGTAATCAGAAGAAGCTATTGCCCGTCCTTTGGTAAATAATCCCACGGGTCGACTTCTGCATCTCCCACGGAATGAGATGGGGTGATTATATTCTGATATTCATCGCCGTCACTACACAGCAAGTACAATCATAAAACTACCTTATTAAAAATATTATTAAAAAGAACGGTATGGAATGTTTTTGTCTATTATCTATTAAAATATATAGTATAAAAATATAGATATGAAATCGCCCCCGGGTGGGCTCGAACCACCAACCTTTCGGTTAACAGCCGAACGCGCTAGCCATTGCGCCACGGAGGCATATAAACTTTTTTAATAAAATATCTCCAGCGTCAGCATTAGACTTTATCATAACATAAAGTTTTAAGAATATAATTGTCCTAGCTTCAAGACAGAGTTGAGTGAATACCGAAGGTTTAGAACCTTTTCTGTGTTGCTAGTGCGACAACGAAAAATCACATCGCTCTAACAGCGTTTGGTCAATGTAATCACAGAAATATGAGTCAATGACTGGCTGCATGGGGATTGGCGAACGCTCTAAATAAACATAAGTGTTCGGCGTATCTCTCACAGAATATTATTGAGATAAACAAATGCAAAAATACAAAAACAATACTTCGTATTCTTACAATTGTTTACCACGAAAACAATTTAGTACCAGAAGTCTCCTTTTACCTAATAGAAATAATTTGTGTTAGTAGACTCCAAATTATTTGATTAAATGGGTGTTTCCTTACTTTCGAGATCGAATGTCTACGACAAAGCGGTAGGTACTTCCCCGTAGCGTAGGTATTCGATAAACGGACTGGGATGGAAAACAAGTTGGCCACCCCCCCTCAGCAACACCAAGGAGTTGCGGATGCGTTGCCGGAAATGAAAAGAGTCCGCAAACAATTGTTGCTGACCCTCCCCACCTAGGTCGCCATAGTTCATAAGGGTGTCCTTATGAACTATGGCAACCTTACTCACACTCAGAAACACAACATTAAATTATTAATGTTAATATTAAGGCATGTCTTCTGTAAGGTGGAGGTACTTCCCCAGTCGGGCTGCTCTTTGAGCGAATGAACGCTGTGCCGTACCTCTACTCATAGATATGGAGTCTTGACCTCATTCGCCGTGAAACAATCTGTAGAATACAGACAAACTTACAGTCTGACGCCGGTGATTCAGATTGACATGATCCTAATTCTCCCCAGCTTAATAAAACAAATTTTGAGGTGGAGACAACATCTGATTTTTATATTATATACGCTGAAGGTATTTTATCGAAACATAATATATGCCTCCGTGGCGCAATGGCTAGCGCGTTCGGCTGTTAACCGAAAGGTTGGTGGTTCGAGCCCACCCGGGGGCGGATTCATATTTTTTTTATTTTTCATAGATAATGGATAAAATACCCCCCGTTCTTAGTAAAGATATTTGACTTGGTGACGTTTCGGACACAAAATATTCGGACAAGGTGTCCGAATCGACACTTTTAGATTTAAATATTTTTCCAGTGACAATTCAGACAGCAATTAAAAAAAGCTGTTTAGTACAGTCAGACAAAAACTTCCAATGATACATTACTTGTTAAATTTCGTCTTTTGCCTAGCTTATAGTTACAACTTTATTTTTACCCGACTGCGTCAGAAGTAGGGTAGTGTTTTTCGAGCGTATTCATGTGTGTATGTGTACTTATGCGCATTTATTTTGTGTACCCTATAGCTCAAACGGCTTGACATATGAGGTGTGGTTGAATTTAATGAAATTAGGAGGGGTTGTTTTTTATTATCTAAGTAATATGGGTCGTGAAAAGACCTTTTCAGAAATACATGTATCATACCATGTTTATAAAATAAAACTTTATAAAATTAGTTAAAAAAAATGATTATCATAAAAAGAAAAAACACCCGTCTGATTAAAAGTAAAACTTTGGAAACGAGAAAAACAAGTATCACAATATCTAAATTTAATTCGGCTATTAGGATTGTTTGATAAGTTTGATTTTATAAAGATATTGTGATCATTCTTTTTCTCTGTTCCGTTCATTATAAGCAATCGGATTTTGGTTTTGAATATAATAATTTCATTCAGTTAAGGTAGTGTCCAAGGGGGGAAAGGTGATGTCAGGCCTCGGTGGTGTATATCTTTTCTAGGCGATATGCATCTATAAAATGCTGAGATAGAGCCGATAGCGTACGTCCAGATTTGCGGCACTGGGCTACTGGCGCGCATCATCCAGTCCGATCATACACGTCCTCGCTGCCCCTAGTTCTGCCGACGTACAGGCTAGAGGTGGAGCCATGTGAGCTTTCATGTGGTTCGTCTACCCCGGGCAATGTTACAGTCTCATGTGAGTGTCGCACCTACCTCATGACTGTAATAGCAAAGTATGAAGGGCACAGGCGAACTGTTGGCGCCTTATAACCAACTTACTAGATAAGGGAGACAACCCCGACAGAAAAACCAGTGTGCAACCTGAAAAGGTTGTCCCAGACCGTAAACCTGTGGTCATGTTTCGCAGGCACGGGGGTCTGAGCTTCGCCACTTGGACCGCGAGGAAGGTAACCTCTCTAATAAATCCCCCAATCCTACAGTGAGGGACGTGCCAAGAGGATGAATGACTGATGGGTTAACGCAGTCTTTAGCGACCAACCTCGACACACTAGGCGACGTGTCGTTGAATTAATGCCTTCTCTCAGGAATAGGCGTCACCCTGAGAGTGACCATTTAATTCGACCCTACTCGTGGGAACAAATATGAATGAACCCAATAAAAATACCTCACCCAAAACCAACGAAACTTTACCGGATAAACCAAAGAAAACGTTAACCCAACAAATATTTCATCCAGGTCTTTTCCATCGCCAACGATCAGCATCACTTAGTGATATACGGCAAAGAAAACATGTTGATGGCCTGCAATTAGCAGAAAAGGAACAAAGCGCACTGTACAACCCTAGTGCTCCATGGCAACGAGTACCAAACCAAAAAAGATACCGCTCTCCTGATGAAAAAGAGTCAGGAAGAAATCAAGCTAAAAGAACACAACGAAGAGAGGCACTAGTCAACAAACACAGAGGAATAAATAAACCTGAACAATGTACTTTCTCAGAAGTAGAGACCAGCAACGGCTTCGCGCTGTTAGATGTGGATGTGGATTTAGAAACTACAGCTAAAAGAATACCTAAACCACCACCAATAATTCTATACGGTGTTGACGACCTTGCAAAGCTCACCCAACTCATCGAAGAAGTAGTGCAAAAGGATGATTACACCTATAAAATAGTATCTAAAAACCAGCTTATCATCTCATCCAATATGGTCGACAAATATAAGACCCTCATAGAGCACATAAGAAGCAAAGGGCTTATAGGTCACACCTTTACGCGCAAAGACCCAAAATGCATGAGGATTGTTATTAAGCACCTCCACTTCAGCACACCAAAAGATGCTATTATAGAAGCAATAGAGAAAACTGGAAACAAGGTACAAGGGGAAATAGTCACTGCTCGGAAACAAGGAACCAAAGAGCCCTTAAATACATTCTTCGTTAATGTAGCCCCACGTGAAAATAACAGACTTGTGAAAGAAATAAAAGTCATTTACAACCAGAAAGTCACAATAGAAGACCCTATAAGAAAAATGACAGTGGTACAATGCAAACGGTGCCAGCAATACGGGCACAGCAAAAACAACTGTATGAGACCATACAGATGCGTTAAGTGTGCTGGGGCACACAAAACCACAATGTGCACAATAGATGAAAACACCCCTGCAGTGTGTGCTTTATGCTCAGGAAGTCACCCTGCTAGCTACAAAGGATGTCAGGTGTATAGGGAAGTTCTAGCAAGAAAGCAAAATGGAAATAAATTCCAACCACACTCTAATAAACGAGCTACTGTGGAAGTACTGAAAACAGCTACTGCAACTAATGAGCCCCTAACTGACAAAAATACAATAAATATCGAGCCTCTCAGGCCAACCCAGCCAGAAAATTGGCAGCCAAGGGTAACAAAAAGCTCGGGACTGTACAGCCCTCAAAAAACCTACCAAGGCTGTTACCTACCATACAGAGCCAGAGAAAGCATACCCAAGGGACAACACTGATCATATGGAACCACAGAGGTTGGAGAAAGTTGACTATAGAGAGTCACATAGAACAAATACAAAAAACCAAGTTGATCATGAATCACAGAGAACACATTTGAGAAAAATAGAACCTGAACATGAAAGTAGATTTAGTCTAGAAACACTATTAATAAAGCAAAGTGAAAGGATTGACCTACTCATATCACAGCTTAGCACAATGATGAACCTCATCATGACACTCATCAGTAGGACTTCGCAATGATGTCATTACGTATTGCTACCTGGAACGTTAATGGCCTGACACCAAATAAATAAGAGCTGGAAATAATGTTAAAAGATAACAAAATTGATATTGCCCTGATATCTGAAACTCACCTTAATGACCGCAAAATTTTTAAGATGGACAACTACTGTGTATATTGTACCAATCATCCTGATACCACATCACACGGAGGGTCGGCAGTCATTGTAAAAAGTAACATCAAACACCACCTCCACAGCCAGTTTCAAGAAGATTGGATGCAGGCAACTACTATCACTATACATGAAAGTATGGGCCCCATCAATGTAAGCGCTATTTACTGTCCACCAAAGCACAAACTGAAACAACACATGTTTGACCGCTACTTTCAGAGCTTGGGAAGCAGATATATAAGTGGTGGCGATTGGAATTGCAAACACACCCATTGGGGATCAAGGTTAACCACCACTAAAGGGCGGGAGTTGAAAAAATGTATTGACATACATAAACTCACAACACTTGGAACGGGTAAACCAACTTACTGGCCAACTGATGTGAACAGGATACCTGATGTAGTTGACTTCTTCATAGTAAAGGGACTGTCTGATGTATATTTTGATGTGGAATCATCCTTTGACAGTGTGTCTGATCACACCCCTGTCATAGCCACATTTAACACTTCAGCAATTCACAGAGCACAGAAACCAGCATTATATAACCACAAAATAGACTGGGATGCATTCACAGAATACTTGCAAGATGAAGTGGAACTAAAGGTTAAACTAAAGACAGAAGAAGACATAGACAAGGCAACATTTTACATCACAAATCTCATACAAATTGCAGCATGGCGTGCTACACCGACACTGAGCTTTTCCACTGAAAGAAATAATATACCACTGGAAATACGCAACAAGCTCGAAGAGAAACGGAGGCGACGAAGGCAATTACACATCAGCAGATCAGATGTAGATAGGTCAGAATACTATAGATTATCTAGAGAACTAAAAGAGCTAATAAAAGAAAATCAGAACTCAACCTTTCAAGAAAAGCTCTCAACACTTTCAGCTCATAAGAAAGATAACTATTCACTATGGAAGATGACTAAAACTTCAAAAGACCATATAGCCATGTCCCACCTATAAGGATATCTTCTAACGATCCATGGGTTAGAAGCGGAAGTGAAAAAGCTGAACTTTTTGCTAAACACCTAAGCCAAATCTTCACTCCAAACCAATCGTCCATGACCAAGTTTGAGGAGGAAGTGGATGCAATGATCAATAGTGACCAGCAGTTGTCGCTACCGCTAAAACTTATCACTCCAAGAGAACTAACCCAAACAATCAGGTACTTGGAAAACAAAAAAGCTCCTGGTTTTGATTTAATAACGGGTGAGATCCTTAAACAACTACCCAGAAAAACAATTGTATTTCTAACTATGCTATTTAATGCCATATTTAGAATACATTACTATCCAAAGCTCTGGAAAGTATCACAAATCATCATGATTCCAAAACCGGGGAAACCTCCAAATGAACCTAGCTCATATAGACCTATAAGTCTTCTTCCTACACTGTCTAAGGTGTTTGAAAAAGCCTTCTTACGAAGACTAAAACCACTTTTGGAAGAAAACAGGATTATACCTGATCACCAATTTGGATTTCGGGAAAAACATGCTACTGTAGAACAAGTACATCGTGTGGTTCACAAAATAAGACAATCGCTAGAAAAGAAGGAGTATTGTTCAGCAGTATTCATAGACATCCAACAGGCTTTCGATAGAGTTTGGCACAAAGGACTGTTGTACAAGCTAAAAACCCTCCTACCGAACTCATTCTACATGATCCTAAAATCATACCTAGATCAAAGAAGATGCCAAGTAAAGTACGAGGAAGAGCTTTCAAAGTTGTACTACATAACTGCTTCAGTTCCACAAGGATCAGTGCTTGGCCCGGTCCTTTACTCAATATATACGGCGGACCTGCCTGAGACAGAAAATGTTGTAACAGCAACATATGCAGATGACACGGCATGCCTTGCAAGCGATAAGAACCCGTACACTGCCTCACTGAAACTACAAGAACAGCTCAATAAAGTTAATCTATGGCTACAAAAGTGGAGAATTAAGCCAAGCGTTGCTAAATCAACACAAATAACATTTACGCTCCGGAAAGGCGAATGTCCTCCAGTGTGTATAGAAGACAAACCATTACCAAGCAAGAACAGTGTAAAATATCTCGGCCTACACCTGGATAGAAGACTGACCTGGGCTAACCATATCAAAGCTAAGAAAACAGAAGCCACCTTACAATTCAAAGAGTTATCTTGGCTACTGGGGCGGCAATCCCGGCTGACCCTTAGTAACAAACTCCTTGTATACAAGGCTATCATAAAACCAATCTGGACATACGGAATCGAACTCTGGGGTTGTGCTAGTAACTCCAACATCGAAATCCTCCAGAGATTTCAAAACATTACACTAAGAACTGTTTCAAGTGCACACTGGTTCGTGAGAAACACAGAAATACATGAATACCTGGAGATGCCGACTGTAAAGGAGGAAGTCTGCAAAAACAGTAGGAGATACAAAGCAAGGCTCAATAACCATACAAATGAATTGGCTAAAAACTTACTAAGTCCACATGAAGATGTAATTCGCTTAAAAAGATGGCAAATACTAGACCTAGACCAGAGAATCTAACCATTTAGTTTCTACCAACACATACGGTGCAGTTTAATGGAATTGCACCCAATCCAACCTAACCCAGAAAACATCTGATTATGGCTGATAGCCGATTGCAGATAAAAAAAAAAAAAAAAAAAAAGTTAAGGTATTAATAGTTTTTACCCGAATTTTAACGAAAGCAGTCGTTTTTGACAAATAATATTTCAAAGTTATATATATTTGCGGACACACTTTTGCGGTCGGGAAACAAGTCTACTCAAGTGCAACACCGAGCGAAAGAGACTACTTGTACATAGAACAGTCGCTCCTATCTCTATCTCTTTTATTCGTATAGGTATTTCTCGTTTATTTGCGACCACTATTTATATTTTAACACTTTTTTATCTGCCTGTACCAAATAGGTTCAATAATTTGATGCTGGCCGAACTGTCACTGGAAAAACATTTAAATCTAAAAGTGTCAATTCGGACACATTGTATTTTGTGTCCGATTCGTCACCAAGTCAGATATTTGTAATAAGATTGTGTTATGAATACAATTATTTTTCATTATTTATTAACGAGGTAAAACCTGTTTTTAAAACTTTTGTTGAGTGTATTGTCTTCTAAATCACAGATATATTGCAGTCTCCGACTACTTTATGTAACAGACGTAAAGTATCAGAATAAACGTGTATTTTTCCTGTTATGAATTAATAAAATAACATCTTATATTGTCGAAGATAATAGTAATGTCCTCTTGACCGAATTTCGGCCACGGCGGCGGTCAATGATGACTAGCCATCTGGGCGGTAAATATTATAATCCACAAGTGTGTACGCAAACACAGGTGCACTTTCTATTCCATCTGTCTCATGATCTGGTTAGGAGCAGTATCTAGCAACACGACCAGAAAGAAGTCAGATCACGTGGGTTAACTTATCTACAGAATAATACATTTTTCCTGACGCTACGCTCTAATTGTTTTATAGAAATATAATAGGCATTAAGTCTCCCTTTTGTTTTCTTTTGTATGCGTGGTATGCGAGCATATTGGAACTTCCTCTATACCATGCATATTCATCAATCCAATAGTGTTTTGTCTTTCACATTCGGTAGGATGAATCAGCGATTTACAACATGTGCTATAAGTAGAACTAATAGTCGAGCCTAATGGTTAGACAGTTGGACTATGGAGTCAGTGATCTCGAGATTAATTATCTCGCATTTAAAACGGTGAAGGGAAACAACGCGAGGAAATCTGCATGCCTGAGAGTTCTTCAGAATGTTCTTGATGGCGTGTGAAGCCTGCCAACCCGCACTTGGCCAGGGTGGTGGATTACATCCTATGCCCTCTGTTTGTGAGACAGCAGTGACACAGTCATCATCATCATTACAGTTGAATAAAGTCCACTGCTGGACAAGTCTCCCCTAGAATCGTCTTGGGGAATATGCCATACTCGCCACGTTTGGCAGACGGGTTGATCATCGCAGTAATATTGTCATAGTACTCAGAAGGGCGCTGCTGCCCGTCCTGGGGCTCTACCAGCTAAGTCGCCGAACATCAATTTCTTAAATAGCGTTCAAATAAATAAAGGTTAAAAATGACTTAATTAATCCTTAAATCGGCTTCAACGTTGACAATCGATTCCGGACCATATATGACGTCACATATCAGGTCACATCACACGTCATGGAAGCCGATTTAACGATTAGTTAAGTCACTTTTAACCTTTATTTATTTGAACGCCATTTAAGAAATCGAAGTTCGGCGACTTAGCCGGAAGAGCCCCTGGTAGATATTCCCTCGGGTCGACTTCTACGCCCCCCACGGCATGAAATGGTGTGAGGATATTCTGATGTTCGCCATCGTCACTGCACAAAAATGCTGGAGATGCTGTACCTACTAGGTACAGTATAGAGGTCCTTCTTATAGAGGACCTTTATAGACGACTAGCTGTGCCCCGCGGTGTTACCCGCGTTAAATTTTATAAATTTTCTTTGCTATAAACCTCACGGAGCCCGAGACCTTTCCAACAAATGCAAAACCGTGGAAATCGGTTCGTACGTTCTGGAGTTATAGCGTCAGGAAGGAAAACCCGACTTATTTTTATATAGTAGATTGTTCTATTTCATCTTCTTAAGAAAAGCCAATTAAATTTTTATATTCCAGAATCGGTCTCGTAGAACACAAAA
Source organism: Pseudoips prasinana (assembly GCA_951640165.1). Classification (NCBI taxonomy): domain Eukaryota; kingdom Metazoa; phylum Arthropoda; class Insecta; order Lepidoptera; family Nolidae; genus Pseudoips; species Pseudoips prasinana. The sequence continues at coordinate 9,370,149 of OX621236.1, forward strand.
GTGCCAGCTGACGTAACTCAGTCCCAAGATATTTATGAATTTATTTATATAAATGAAGCCTTAAATAACAAAAGTATGTCTCTCGTTTAGCTACAACACAAAAACAGCTGTTAAAAACAAGAAACATAAAACGAAACGATTTTGATGCATTAGATCGTAAAGTGTAAAATTAAGGCAAGTCTAATGGCCGTTTCAGTAAAATTTTGATTATGGCCGTCTTATGGACGAAATTCAAGAGGATTTTATGTAATGTTTAGTTCTTAATATAATATTTTAGTGGTTGGTTTTCATTTTATTGAGTGTTTGGGTCGTTTTAGAGTTCCGTGACCAAAGGGCTATTGCTGGCTTCCTGGTTTCTGTCTGTATGTCGCTTATGTCATATGTTATTGGTTATTCATAAACGGGATAGGAACAAACATTAATTTAATAATTTTGAAGACAATCTTAACTCAAAATTGAGATAGAAATATTTCATGAGGTTTTGTTTATTAATAAAATATGATGCAAAAGAAAGGAAAATAGTTCAAGTGGATAATTGGGGCTCCTTTCGCGGAAAGCCTTCCTCCATCAATCAAACCACACCAAAATGTTTGCAAGCCTATACGTTGGTAGATGAACACCAAATATTTGGGTTAGACGCTTGACCGAAAGGTAAACTTGAGCCAGCTAATGCGTATCGTGCGTAGTCACGCCACATTTACTCTCAGTAAAATGAGAATTGCTACGAAAGTAAAAATTTAGTTGACGTGCATTCGACTCATTATGGCGGGCGTGTTCGCGGACGTCGCTACTAAGTTTCTTCCACTCCAAACGCTTCAAAATCGGTCCGTACAACCTAAGTAGATTTACAATAAAAGCCTTTAAGCCCATGTCTAATTGCCAACCATCAAGAATTGGATAAAGTGAATTGGCTGAATAAACAATAGGAAAGGAAGTTTTTACTTGGCCACACCGGCGCGTAGGTGGGCGAGATAGCAAAAAATTGTAGATGAACATGAACCCTACTGAGTCTGAGCACTTAAACAGTATGAGCAAAGTACAGTCGACAGGACGTCAGTTGCGCTACAAAAACAACCTTTACAGTGTACGTATTATGGACACTGCCAAAACCTATTCAGTTAATGTATTTGTATTAAAATATTATACAACTACCTTCTAATTGCTGACGTATATTACATTAGCATGTCTCTGATTCTCTTTTGCTACTGGCTATATACATAATTAATTTAACTTACAACCATAGACCACAATAATTTTAGATGCTGGTTAGTTTAGGATGGACTTAATTTGTAATGTAAAATTACAACGATTAATTATTTTTCTTTTTTATATATAGGGACAATGTCACACAGATCATCCTAGCCCCAAACTAAGCAAAGCTTGTACTATGGGTACCAGGCGACGATATACATACTTGACAATAACTTGATACGAGCTAGCTAAATATCATTTCTGTAATAAAATAAATTTTATAAATGTTTTCATACAAGATGTACCTAAATATCTATGTTACTAGAAATAATATCTAATGTATACAACTATATTACTACAAACATGTTCTGACTATTTACAAGCGCTTTTTTAAAGTCTACGTGAATAAAAACCTTTTTTATTTTTATTTTATTATTTTATGTAGATAGATAAATACTTAAATACATAGAAAACATCCATGACTCAGAAACAAATATTCGTGTTCATCACACAAATATTTGCACTTACCGGGATTCGAAACATTACCAAACAACAACATTGACCCAAACATTAATTATTAAGTAATTTCACATTACATATATTACTAGTTTAGGATGACCATTTTATGGCTTGTATAAAAGTGTATAATTATGATATTTTTATTTATGCATATTATGTTTCTTCTTATAAAATAAATATCTATATTTTTTATACTAAATTTATGGTCATTAAACCGTTCTTAAAATAATCCACACACATTCTTAAAATAATTTTAAGAATGTGTGTGTGTGTGTGTGTGTGTGTGTGTGTGTGTGTGTGTGTGTGTGTGTGTGTGTGTGTGTGTAATTTAGATTATTATATCTTTTATTTCTATTTGTATATTTAGTTTCATTTATTTCAATTCTACACAGACATTTTCGTACGGTAGGTAGTTTGAGAATCTAATTAGACCGAATTTTATAATTTTATATAAATGGCGCGATTTGCAGTTCAGATAGTATGTGCAATTTAGTATCTTGTTTTAGGTTGCTTAATTCTAGTACCCAGTTGATATTATTTAGTCTGTGGCAGAAGCACATAGACTAGCTATTTCTTTGAACAACTAGAATTAGTCTTCAACTTGCCTTAATGAAATCTTTGCTAATTAGACTTTGCATTGAGTTTCTTGGGAATTAACTTAGACGAGAACTTACAGTTACAATATTTCTTTTTTTTTGTAGACTGTTTCGTGGAAAAATATGCCTGAAAAGGTACCCACTACCTTGACGAGTCATTACAATTCTGATGTTCACAATGCCTATTGTTTATTTAACCCACCCACTAAACTTTGAATAAGATACGTAGAAGACGTATTCAGAATACTAAAAAGGAAATATTTCATTAAAAACATTAATCTGAAAAAAGTTTCGCCGAAACTATGAAATGAAATATCACACTAATATTATACAGGCGAATTAAGTTTGTGATTGGGTGAGTGTGTGAGTGTGTACGTTTGTTATTTCTTCACGCAAAAACTACGAACGCATTTTGATGAAACTTTGTAGTAATATAGCTATTCACGGTCACAAAGTACATTCACAATCAAACTACTATACGATTCACACAAATTTTCCTTTGTAGAAATCAAACCGAAAACACGTGGACATTGAGGTAACAGCGAGGTTACTCTTCTATAAATTCTAATATTTATATACAAACACGCTTTTTTCCTAATAATACCCCATGCAATGAGTTATATTGACGGTCACCGTAGCCTAGTTGGTAGTGACCCTGCCTACGAAGCTGGTGGTCCTGGGTTCGAAACCAGGTAAGTGCAAATATTTGTGTAATGAGCACGAATATTTGTTTCTGAGTCATGGATGTTTTCTATGTATATAAGTATTTATCTATCTATATAAGTATGTATATCGTCGCCTGGTACCCACAGTACAAGCTTTGCTTAGTTTGGGGCTAGGATGATCTGTGTGACATTGTCCCCAGATATTATTATTATTATATTATATATGCTATACGATAATGAACTCGGTACCGGACGGCATAGCAACCAAACGCCATAGTTACTGTGCATACACGAGTTACAGCGTCAGTGAAACGTGCCCTCAACGTGCCTCGATGTCGTCATGCGATCCGACACCTTGCGGCCCGCGAAACCTGCGCTCCATGGGGAAATCGTTCTCTTGGCATCGAACTTAGATAACACGTAGTCGTAATTAGTTTGTAGTAATTAACTTGTAATTTTTTGTAATTAGTATATTAAAAGTTTTTATTAAGTGTAAGCCAAATGGTATGACTGTGTTTGTATAAGTGTTAAATATTTTATGCAAAATAAACTATTATTATTATGCCCCGCGCAGATAGCTAATCTCCATCCAGACAGGTTGTCGTGGCCGAAATTCGACCATATGGACATTATTGTTAATATTATATTAACGACTGCGTTGACGATAAACTTAAATATTGTACCAAAATAATAATAATTGAATTCAAAATAAATAACAATAATATTGACCGAACGAAACAATAATGAAAAACAATTATATTGATCTAATGATTTAATAACGAGTATTATGACAAGTAAAATGTATATTAATTTAATTTTAATAATGGAGATATTTGTACGTCAGCAAAGACAGAATATGTGAAACTATTATGATGTAACATTAATCAGACTAATATTATAAAGACGAAAGTTTGTGAGTGTGTTTGTTTGTTATTTCTTCGCGTCTAATTGGCTGGAGCGATTTTAATAAAATATCGTCTAGAGATAAAAAAGAAAGTTTCCGAAATCATTTGTTTTTTTTTAAGTTATCTGGCTACAGCCGTCGTATCTAATGATTAAATCCGTAAAGCGTAGAAACATACCATCGTTATATTAACCCAGGATGAAATGCAGTTTAACCTCAAAGCTACATTAACAAGAGATAGCATTCAAAACGGTGCAATAAGCATTTTGAGTGTCCATAACTATTATTTTAATATGTGCATTAGTAAACCGAGTAAATAATTAACTAGGTACGTAGACTAGAATAGACTAGATAATATTTGGCGTCTGTGCCTTTTTATCGTATGATGTGGAGATATTGTAAAGGCTTGCTTTTCACGCCGCAGCTCGTCATGTTTGTTTGTCCTGAGTCTGGGTTTAATTATCTATCTATCACGGCGGCCAGTCTTAATGGAGACTAGCCAATTGCGCAGGACATATTATAGTGCACAAGTGTGTGCGCAAACACAGGGGCACTTTATATTCCATCACTCTCATAATCCGATGGGACGCCTAGCGACACGACTGGAAAGAGTTCAGGTGCAGGACCGACGGCTTTACGTGCTCTCCGAGGCACGGGGGTGTAATACCGCCAACTTCCAGACTTCGGGCTGATACTGAGAAATTTCTTTTTACGGAAAAATCCCAATATCACTTTTTGGCCCGACCCGGGATTTGAACCCAGGACCTCATTATCTGCGGTTGAACACGCTACCGCTAGACCAACGAGGCAGTCATATATGTACCTCTAAGTATGTAATTACAAAAGAAGTACTACTATGAAAATAATAAAGCTCTGCTTAGTTTGGGATCAGATTGCCGTTTGTGAATAATGTCCCAGGATATATTTTATATTAGGAAATCATCACAGTTGACCACGAAGTTTAGAATTACTAATGAGCTTTTATGTGGTAGTATTGTAATAAAAAAAATCAACTGTAGCACTCTTCTCCACTGAATCTACGTAGGAGGGTATGTTTAAATTTTCATCGTACAAAGTTTCATCTTTACGAGTAAGTTGGCCATTCGAAGTTAGTGCAGTGCCTTATATTCCGCAAAGCAACAGCATAGAGGTACGCTCGGTATTAAAAAACTTGGTGACTTACGTTTTATTTCAAACCTAAAGGAAATAAGTTATACGGATAAAAAGGGGGTTAATAGATATAGAGCATTGGCCAGCGGTACGGGAGGCACTGGTCCAACATAACGCGCCTCCCACCATTCTATCTTCTGGCGGCAGTCAACGCGGCGGTTTTACCGAAACACTTGTCCACCAGTTGATCGGGGTGGCGCCAGACCGGACGCTCATTGAGTATAGACGGGATGCACACCGGCGCGTACTAACACAGGGGCGCGCGCGGCTAGAATTACGCCTGAACGCCGTCGGTACTATGCTGCCTCACTTCGAGGCCTGAGTGGCAAGGAGAGGTGGTTACGTCACCTACAGACTGACACAGATACTCACAGGACACGGGTGTTTCAGCGAGTATCTGAGTCTTGGCCGAGAAGCGAAATTGTCACCACTGCGGAAGTGACTTGGACTCTGCCCAGCATACTCTGGACGAGTGCCCGGCCTGGAAGGCTGAGAGGCGAGTCCTGGTCACTGCGATCGGACGGGATCTGTCCCCACCAGCAATCGTAAGTGCGATGCTGGCGAGTGACTCCACCAAATGGGACGCCGTAGTCTCCTTTTGTGAGGCAGTCATGCTCCAGAAGGAGGCCGCCGAGCGGGATAGGCAAAAAGCCGATCCCGCTCGCAGACGGAGGAGGCGTCGGGGCGGCGGCGGCATCTGGTAGCCCAAATCCCCTCAGGGCTGCGGTGGCAGTATGAGAAGTGTCCTCTACTACCGCCACACGCGCAAGCAGCTCCGGAAAGACAGCGATCTCTTTGTGGCGCAGTCGCTGTGCCGGACTAGCAGGAGTCGGCAATAGGGGATGGCAACCTAGAGCCCTCCCAGGTCACATGTCCCGAACATCTGGGACATGGCGCAAAAGAGGGGCACCGGAGCATTACACCGGCGTTCCCGGGGCTCCTCCCATCAGGCGCCAAGAGGTTACGGCAGGTTACGTTTAGTCGGTGCGAGTCCGACATACCCACCACAGCGCAGACACTTTTTGCGGGTGGCATGCGCGGGTATTTTCTCCGCCAAACCAAAAAAAAAAGATATAGAGCATAGCAATATTTGGTGGCTTGAGTATTTTCGCCACTTTACAGAATAAACTTCAGGTATTAATTCCTAAGTGAGTTAAATTATGATGTTTTGTGCTTATGCATGGGTAACTATTTTTGGTGTTAATCATACTTATCCATACAAACATACCAAACGGATGCCATTATGGTGGTTAATGACGTTATGATGTTTGGTGCTTATGCATGGGTAACTGTTTTTGGTTTTAATCATGCTTTTGGATACAATTAAGGTTCTAAATTGATGAGTGTATAGCGCAGCGGTCAACGGTGGCATCCAGTTCCCATTCACAATTCTGGTTAGGTTCTAGGATTCCTCCGTGTTGAATCCCTACTGTATTTTCGTTGGAACTCACTTTTGTAAAATACGTAATATCTAGATTAATTGGTCGTCCGATCCGTAATACTACGCGATTACGATTACAACGACCAACACATCATTATAATATTTTCTAACAAATTTTTAACTTTATAGACGTAGACGTTTATTGTTAAGTTTTTAGCATTGGATTTGTTAAGGTTATTATTATTTTATTAGCTGGAATCTGCTGGTTGCGGGTAGCGCAAGGCAGGCAATCAGGAGATCTCTGGGCTTTTGTCCAGCAGTGGGCATCTTTTGGATAATATCATGATTATCATATGAGATTTATCGTAACCAACCCAATAGGTATAGACCTCTGATATGGTTCAACGACCCTTGTATAATGACGTTTAGTAGAACTGCCAGTTTGATGTGATCTCAGATCCACGATCTCAGAAATTAAATTACAGGCGGTCACATACCTATATATAGACTGGGCGCGGATCTAGGTAGTTAACATCGCCAATTACTTACGGACCGATGAGAGAAACCAGCTATGAGTAGTTAATTCCATAGCTTAAAAAAATCATTCCACCTGCTCCCCCTTCTTTTCTTTAAGAACGATTAAATGTTTTTTACACAAAACATTCACGATTATTGGGGTCCTCCGAAAACTTACGACTTAAAAAACCATGCCATTATAATATTTTTTCTTACAAATCTTTCAGTATGCAATCTGTTTGTTTGTAGAATGCATTGCTCAGAACTTTGAAAAGTATGGTCAAAATATTTATTTGAAACCATCTAGTTGCCACTGAGACTTCACAGTTTACCTGAAACGCATATACGTTTTTACGTGTGTATATATTCGTTTTAACAATACATGTTATTAGATTACTGCATTAATAATATCCTGGGACATTATTCACATAAGGCCATCTGATCCCAGGAAACCAGATAACTGATATACTACATATACCTACCACTTTTTCAAATACATACTTATATAGATAAATTATACCCAGACTCAGGACAAAAATACATGTTCATGCGCACAAATATTTGTCCTGGGTGGCAATCGAACCCACGACCTCCGGCGTGAAAAGAAAGCATTTGCCAACCACGCCAGCAGGTTCGACAAAATATATCTCAACTAGTACTAACTTAAATAATATATTTGAAACGTTATAAGTATTCAATAATTGTATGCTGTTGGTAACGATTTCAGAATACTGGCAGTATTATCACACTGTATGGTTATTGGTTATATTTGTTGGGTCAAATGTAAGTCAATTTTCCGGGAACGTGTCGCCACGTGCATTCAGCTATAACTTTATAGACAATTTTGGCAGCCGGTCCTTACGGCTCCAATGTTTCCAATTCAAAGGGCACAGATATGTAACCGCTATCAAGTGTACTATTTTTGGGCCCCAGCTGATTCAGCTACCATACATGGCTGGTGTGGAGGCTGGATCAGCAGACGAGATTGTGGAAACCGGGGATATAAGGCGGTGCTTTGCTTCGCTTAGCATCCAGTGTTATTGGATACATGGCTATCCATGAGCGGCGCTGATCACTTATCAGGTGACCCACATGATTCTTTACCTTGGTATTCTATAAAAATAGTTTTTCCGTTCATTAACTCAATAATAATACAATGTTAATAGTCATATAGTATACTATAATGTATTTAACATAACTTACAAACACAGGACTGCCAATAGGGTGGCCTAATGTAAATTTTTTATATAAAAAACTTTCTTAATTTCATACCGGAATCGAATTTGGGTCAACAAACTTTTGGGTACAGTTCCAATTACGACCCAACCTTTGGACGTAAAACATAGTAATGACATGGTCGAAGGTTTCTAAACGAATCGTACAGGAATTATTGTTTGTACCTAATAGGTGCCTAAATATTTATTCAGTGACTATATACCTAAGAGGCTGACAACTTCTAAATTTAATCACCCAGCGGAGATTGAACTTGGAAATTGGTTTGATCCCCGCCGGGCGATCAAATTTATGGTTTTCCAATTTTGACATTTAACATTTTGAAGCCCAACCTTAAATCACAAAACAGCTCACAAAATACGTGATAAATAAGAATTTAAATCTCATTATTGTTTCGTTCGACATATGTACGTAACTTTACAACGTAGTGAAAGTTGCAAGCTGAAGCTTATCTTAAGCTAAAGTATTCTTACGTAAAGTTCAATCTCTACGTACGGAATACGTTACATGCTATATAATGTTTTATGTTATAGTCCTGGGTACAGTATAGTTAAGCAGTATTGATGCTTTGAGTGTAGCAAGGCTCCAAGGCTTCGGGAACCGCTTAACATCAGCCGAATGCTTGCTTGTTGACTTTGTAGTATACATAATATATTCGGGTCAGAAATAAACCTACCTAATTTTTGTTTCTCATGCGTGAATTTTTTAATACCCAAGAAAAATAGAGGTTTTCTTGGGTATTAAAAAATTCACGCATGTGAAACAAAAATTCAAGCAATGAGTTCTCAAATTATCACGTTCGTAAACAACAAATTCGAAGTGATACAGAGATATTATTTATCAATGTCTTTTCCAAGAATTGGTTTATTTTACCACCGTTAGATAACAATTTCCATTCATTTATTTATGACTGAGCAAATTAGAAACAAACACAATTCTCAAGTGAAAGGAATTCCATGAATTCATAAATCAACTACCACTGGGTAGGGCCTAAATAAAGAATCACCCGGAAACAGCCCGTGAGTCCGGAAGTTGGCAATCTTATAAGCCTCGTAGAGCATGTGAAGCTGTCAAACTCATCAGAATATGAGAATTCAAACTTATTTATCTGTCAAACCTATGTTTGACAGATAAATAAGTTTGAATTCTTAACACCTATGTGTACAAAGATCTTATGTTATAACATTATACAGTGTGCGCTATGTTTTGCCAATAATGACATACAAATTTTTCAGATATGTACAAAACTTATGGAGAAATTACAGTACATCAGACATTATAGAATTATAGAGACAATTATTGTATTACTTAAATTAAGTTATACTCGGAAACTCGGAATGTTATGCTAATCTTGCACTAAATGTCATGTGTACTTGACTTGTCTTTGTTGAGTATAGTCACAGTAATCAAAATTGGCCTGGGGCACTATTATTATTACAATCAGAAGATAAAAATAGTTGATCTAGGTTTCCAGAAAATCAGTTCGCCGATGTTTCACGAAGTTGAGTACAAAATATATCTGCTTTGCAAAAGTTTATTGTTTATATATTGCTACTACTATTTAAACGATATCTTCATTAAAAATTTCCTATTAAAAGATTTATCAACAATATTCTATATTATATTTAATATGATTTTCGAAAGACCCTGTTTGGGTGCCAATAAGTCAATACCTATTGGCGCCCAAACAGTGACACGTGCAGTATTCTTTTCCACCACAAAATACAGACCAATAAATGTTCCTAAATTAAGAGTATAACAATAATACTGAATGTATATAATGGCTCGTTAAACGAAGAGAAGCGTATTTACCCAACACTGATGAATATGCGGATTTATATTGATAAAGCGGTACAGAACTGTTCGAGCGAACGCTCTGCGGATGTACAGCAATTATAAAATGTTCGCAACATTGTTCCTGCAGGAGGTTGGAAACTGAAAAAAGACAGTTTGGAAATGTGCCTGAGTTTTTTATTTGTTTTAACGAAGCCGCCTTTGTTAGGACTTGTTTCTGTTTTTATTAACTAAGAGTTTGAAACAGATTTACCGTCTTGGGAAAAGTTTAAACGAGATGATTAGGGAGTGTTAGCTAGTTCAACAGATAGTAAATTAATTAAATATACTTATATAAATAGTCAAAAGGAAAACTAGTTATTTATAGTTCTAGTTAATTAGTATTTCTTTCCCACATTTGTTGAGAATCTATACATATTATAGAATCGTAGGAAAGTCAAAACTGTACATTGAATATTCAAAAAAAAGATACTTGAGGCATGATCTACAATCGATATCGAAGCCAAAAATATAGTTTTTAGAATTTTTGTCAATTTGTCTGTTTGTGTGTATGTATGTCCGGGCTAAACTGAAAAAGTACTGCATGGATTTACTTAAATTTTTGCATGAATATTACTAAGAGGTCGGGTCAACACCTACGTGGGAGGAGCTGTGATAATTTATAAAGTATAACGCGGGTAAAATCGCGGGCCACAGCTAGTTATATTTAAATGTTGAATATTGAGAAACTTGCAATCTGAAACCGATGATACAGGTTTTACAGTTTCTTCCTCGTTAGGTTGTTTTTGTGAATTTTCTTATGTGTGAGTTCAAAGTAGGAAGTTGAGACTTAGCAGAGCCGTGCCACAGATGAGAATTGTGATCCATGTAGAGTCAAACTTATGCTTTATATAAACTTAGAAGCAGTTTCTTCAGTCAAACACCGTCTCGTTATTTTATCGAACTACTAGGGTATGAGGGAGTCTCCACAACTGTGCCATTTCATCTTGCCCAGAATACGTATTTCTAGACACATTCCACATTGGTTTTTTCAAGGCCAGAGTGAACATGTATTTTATAGATACGTGCAGTCTGCCATAGACTACCCTATATGGGCTTGTGGGCAAGCGCAATCCTATGATATATAAAAATTACATGTATGGTATAGATTGGATATGAAACTAGAAACACTGTAAGATAGAGAAGTCTTTTTAAAGTATGTTAAAAATTATTTGTTCTGGCGCCAATAGATGGTGGGTTTCACATTTTTTCCGCAACACTATAAAGGATATTGCCCAGGAACAGTACTCTTGATAAATTACTTATGTATCTAAACCTTGAACGGCGTTGAATATCTAAAATAAAAATATAATTAAAAAAAAAAGACAATGATTATTTGGAATGGGAAAATTTTTTGGACAATAATAGTACTTTTATGTTGCCGATGGTTTATAGTACGCCATTTTTTACTATCGGCTGTCCATTTTTTCTATTGCGGTAAATGTGCGTACCTACCTACATAAAATAAAATGATATTGGTTTTGTATTTATTGTAAAGTAATAACAGAGTTCTAAATCACATAAACGGCGGCATCTGTGCCAAGTGGTATTTGTGAAATATCACTGGCTGGTTTATGGAAATGGATGTAAAATCAATCTTTCATCAGTATGGGTACGACCTTATTTGACATTTATTACGCGTCTTCAGATTTTTCCAATACAATTCCTACTTTTATTTCTGTTGGTTTTGGTACGTTGTGCGTCAAGTCGAGCCTTTTAGTTCGTCCGTGACTACTACCAATAATATACCACAATTAAGAACCTTCCCAAAACTTGGGCATGTGGAGCTTAAAAGATTTGCTTTAGGCTCGTATCAAATTAAACAAGCCAGATCACATAAGATAAAATGGTATATACCATATGGAAGTATCGGAAGCCTACCTTTAGTATTGGGAACTAATAATTATTTAGTAAGAGGAAGAATAAAATCCAGTCATGTGTCTAGTAGAACATATTTACTTTTTTTACATACTTATATTTTAGTAAATAAAATTATGAAAATATAAGAATAAGTCTTGCCTTGTGGGAAAAAGAACTGTAGGTTGCTGTGTGCATGTAATGTGTGTAGTATTTAAGCTGGGCACGTTATAACAATGTTAGTGTTCCAGCTCTATTTTTGGATAACGTATTTTTAGAAGAATAAAATACAAGTTTAAGAAATAATCATTCTTTTATTTATTGTATTTAGGGTTTGTGTATTTCCTTCCCTCTCTACTTGCAAAGACCATTTCATGATACCTACCAAATCTATGACTTGAGTAGGATCTGGATATAACACTGAGTAATTGATTTATCTTAGTAATGATTTCTTCCATGCTTTGCAATTTCATGAAATGCTAAAATAAGATTAAAAATGCGCAAAATCTAAATCAGTAAGATCTGGTGAGGTAGACACAGATGGCTACCCGTAATTGGCCAGCTAACATAGCTAAACCGTTACAGATTTTACACAAATATGCTTCAAAGACACCAAGCTCACCCGAAAACCCCATTCAGACCCTCTTAAATAGCTTTTTGCAACAAATTTTTGGTTGAACATAACCTCAAAATAGTAATAACAGTTTTGTAAATATCTCGGAAATACCAATGTAATTTGTGTTCAATCTTTTGAGGTATATTGACATGCCGTAGAGTATTTTAAAGTTAATTAGATGAAGACGCAATTATGTTGAATTGAGTACATTTTTCCATAGGCCCGTGGGCATTCTCCTTTACGCTTCCGTAATAGACACTCCTAAATTAAAAGTACAGAAATAGAAAGCTTTACCGATGCTTTGTTAAAAATAGACCAAAGCAAATACGAGGAAATGGGTAAGTTGCGTGGTTGGAACAAAACCATACAATGCTTTTACGAAACGAGGTGTGGAACAAGTTTAAACGTGTAATACTTTTTAGTGGTATAGAAATGTGGTCTGGTTATGTTTTATTTTTGTTGGTTGAAACTTAAACTTTTCTCGGTATAAAGAAAGAATCTTGTTGATTTTTTAATTCATATGGAAACACGCTATGCTATAGATACCAAACAGAACACCTATAAATTTTTGTCGTTTCTCTTTCCATTGCAATATCATAATGCGCTGAAACATTCTTTTTTTTTATTATTATGCATAATCTACGCATACTTTGTTATCAGCAGAAATAAACAGATTAATAACGTAATTATATTCTGTTTATACAAACAAGCATACATCTCACGATAAGAAGTTAAAAGATGAAAAAAAACTCAATGCCAACATATTCATTATAAGTAAAATGGATGCAATATTCCACACATCACTCTTTTCCGACTGTAAAGTACCCAAACCAATAAATCAACCGAGAAAACGTCGAGATTGCAATAAATCGGTTTGCCCGTCACTTAGTTCCTCGCCAAACAAGAACCCTCTTCAGGCCCTTTAGTATGGGACAGGCTTACGAACCCTTCCTACTCCCATACCTATATGGGAAGTAAAACAAATATCGTTAAATTAATAGAATATGACTATTGACTGTCACATCTTTAGTATGTGTATGTTTATGATGTGGTCTACAGGATTAGCCTTTTATAAAGCAGTGTATTTTGAACTTTATCTCAAACTAATTGAGTTCAAAATATGGTAGGAATTATAACTCCACTGCCCGTAAAAGGGTTAAGGTCTTTTATTTACGTTATGAATGTACATACCGCTATGTCTGGTGCCACTGTAATACTGTATTTCGAAGTTCAAAATAGCGATGAACTGTAGCCCTAAAGTACTGAAACGCGACTCACGTTAGTGCGAAAGTGCGCCACATCGATACACATAATTTCGAATGTTTTCCACCGCGATGCACGTTAGTGCGAAAGTATTCCACATCGTTTGGGTTAGGTTAGGTTAGAACGGTGACCATTTGGCGCGCGAAGGCGAGCGAGCGTAGCGAGCGTGCCGCGGCAGCGGCCACCGAGCGCTAGAAAAACATTAACCATGGATATCTCCATAGTGGCATGCCTTCGCATTTACTGGACTTTCGCACTAACGTGCATCGCACTGGAATACATTCGACAATGTGTGAATCGATGTGGCGCACTTTCGCACTAACGTGAGTCGCGTTTCAGTACTTAAGGGCTACAGTTCATCGCTATTTTGAACTTCGAAATACAGTATTACAGTCTTTTCTACTGCAATCAACACGTTTGTGTATGAGTGATCCTAAAAGAGTGCAATAAAACATTAACATCTTTGGATCATAAGTATTTTTAAATAAAGTTAAAGCATAAGTGGAACTGTTAATTTTACAACACTTCCTTATTTCTTTCTGATTAAATTCGTTGCGGAATCCAAGACAATTAAAGCGATTCTCCGGAACATTCAGACCGGAACATCCTCGCTCAGTATCATTTATTGTGTACCACTGTTGGTCCTGGCTCACAGGAGTTGCAGTGGTAGATAAGAGGGAGGGGCTATTCACGTTAAAGTATATAAGCATGAAATTCGAAAAGCCAGGATCTTCGAAAGTATTTTCTTTTCGAGGAAAATTCTTCCGAAATACATATTATATTTATTTAGGTCAGGATGTATCAGGCTTTTGACCGTTTATCCCTAAATACGGAACGGATTTGCTTGTATTGTTATTTTATCACATATAAAAATATTCATTCGTAGAAAATCCGATGACAGAATTTATGAATAATAAAAAATCATTGCTGGTCAAATATAATATTTTTCCGTTTGTTTATTTTATTTGTAAAGAAATGAGTCGTAAGATTTCACATTATTCGGTTATAATAATCTTTATTTCAGACATAAAAGTCCATAATGTCACATCAATTTAACATAAATTTATAAAGGTATTCAATATAAGTATTAATAGCATTACGTAAGTATTACTCCTTAGTAGGTTGTTATTTTAGAAGAAATAGTTATGTTATAAGAAGAAGATAAACTTAAATAATCAGCCTTCTAACATAACTACATACTACCAGGTCTATTGGGCTATGAACGTAACATCCTCACATTATTCGGTGCTCAAATCAATAACAATAATATAATATAATATCCTGGGACATTATTTACACACGGCCATCTGATCTCAAACTTAGCAGAGCTTGTACATAAGCCATACACATCAAGCCATACTTATCCAGTTTAAGATCTCGCGTTATATAGGATTTCCATAAATGTATAGCTTGATATGTAGCCGTGTGTACTATGGAAACCAGATAACTGATAGACTACATACCTCTACTACTTTTCTTTTGTAAATATATACTTATATATATAATTACACCCAGACTCAGGACAAATAGACATGTTCATGCACATAAATATCTATCCTGGGTGTGATTTGAATCAAATGCCCGACAATGACTCCCTGGTACCCAAATGTCCGGTGCAGTACCTATCTCAAAGTCTCGGAATATTCCACAGACCTCACACGGCACCGCGCCAGTCAGAATTGCAAAGCTATCCTGCTTCATAAAATATTCACCACGACTAACAGACCTTAACTAGCTGAAACAGTTCTGAACGGTCGCGTGAAAGTCCACGGTACATTTACACAATGAAATGTAACTCCCAGACATTTCGTAACAGGATCCAAGATGGTTTTTGATATACTTTGTCAGGAGTAGACGTTTTCACTTCATTTTACAAAGAATAAATATTTAACTCCTCAATAATGTCAGATGCTGCATAACGCCATCATTACACTTTTTCAATAACATTTAAATTAAATTAAATATAATACAAAATTTGAAATTTTATCTAAACTACTGAAGTAGGCCATAGGCCATCCAGTAGACGCAAAGCGTAGCGTGGCCATAAGACTGGCAGCGTTCCTACTAAAGTTTATCCTTTGTGTTAAAAAAGCCACACAGCCGTCATCGGTAGCATTGATTAATTTCTTAGAAATGCTCTTCAATAGTAACCGAGAACGAGCAGTCCTCAAAGTCTTGTTAAAAAAGCCTTTCCGATTCCCTACAGACGAAGTATACAAAACTTGTGAGGTACTTAGAGTGCGACAGATTTATATCTTAAAAGCGGCAATATCTATGCATAAAGAAATAAAAAAATCCACAAATTTTAATATACTTATTCAACGCCGTTTGTTTCGAGTGCCTATTCCAACAATAAATACCACCTTTCTTAAGCGACACCATAAGTATCTTCGCCCCACCATCTATAACAAAATATGTCGCACTCATACTGAGATAAATCTTTTTTGTGCCAGCAAAGTAAAGCGTGTAATTAGGGGATGGCTCATGTCATTATCCTATGAAGACACCGAATTTATCCTTCAGAACTACAGCTGATCAACTAACTGCTGACACACTCTCTACACAAACACCCACCCACACACACACACACACACACACACACACACACACACACACACATACACACACACACACACACGCACGAACTTTTTCCATTCATTATTTAATTATATTGTGTTTTACTATTATTATTAATATATTTTTAATGTTACATAAATATCTATTTCTATATCTATGTAATACTAAAGAATTTTTTTTTTCAAGAAGTTTCTATATTCTGTTGTATTATTTCTTATTATTATTTTTTTTTATTTTATCTTGTTTGTACCTAGTCATTTAAGAGTTGTATGTACCAATTCTTTATAAATGTAAAATATTTGGTTCCTGCAAGACAAGGCTGCGTGCTTAGTGCAGAGATCATTGCTAAAAATAACATGTACTTTTATTTTTGTGAGATAAAAAAAAAAAAAAACTGAGCCCCATGGGCCTAGAGTTTCAACTCCAAACGGCTTGAAAACGTAATTATTGTTAGGTTTAGTTATTATTATACCAATTATTTGACAATTATCTTGTAATTTGCAACATTTTGTTATTTAATTTATTTTGTAGTCGATGATAGCGAAAATCGATTTTTGTGCTCGCAATACCGAATTGGGCTGTCAAGTATCAATTTTGACGTTTTACAGAACGTCATAACCGAGAACGAGACACAGGTATTGACTCACTTTTGGCGTTCGTTGCAGTTGCACGTTCAATAAGTCGTTGTTGGGTAGATCAAGATTTATTACTGTTTTAATATTACTCATAGCTGTACGTGTATTCCGTGGTTTATTTGTTGAAAACACAGAACATAGAAGAGTAAAAAGGTGTTTTATTATATTATCAATCAAGCCAGAGTACTTGCCGTTGGAGATTCTCCGTTAATACAGCAGTAGCTCCCGCATAATTCGAGTTTTGTGGAAGCTGTCACACAAAATGTCTGCCTATCTTCAACGGCAGCGATTGACAGTCGTCTGTGTTATAGTTGTACTATTGTTTAAATTTTGAAATAAAACCTACACAGTATTAAAATTTATTTTACTTACAAAAATGTTTTATTTTTTAAGTAACTAGCCACAGAGCGACCATAAAGCACCATCACCAACGGTGAATGTAGTCCTAACGAGACTTGGACTCTAGTCACAACTCCTTGCTTAAGACTCACTGTGTAACAGCCAAATAATAATGATAACCAGGGACATTATCCACATGGTCATCTGATCCCAAGCTAAGCAGAGCTTGTACTACGAAAACCAGGTAACTAATATATTACCAAGACCAGTCGGACGATTAAATTTATGATTTCTCACTCTCGAGATTATGATATATTACATATTATATTTACTACTTTTATTTTGTAAATACATACTTAAACCCAGATAATTTTCAATGCCAGATAATTTTTTGGCGAGAAATTTTGAGAAACTGTGTGAGTTATATATAATAAGACTTCACTATTGATTTAATTTAGATTATTTCATAATTTAAAATTAGATAATTACACCCAGACTCAGTACAAACAGACATGTTCATGCACACAAATACCTGTCCTGGGTGGGAATCAAAGCCACGACCTGCGGCGTGAAAGTAATATTATTTTTATTTTTAATAAATACTATTACTATTAGGTGCTTCTAGTCTTTTCAAGTGAAATTTACGGAGAAATCTACATAATTAACGCTTAAAATAAAGTTACGTGCTCCACATCGCCCAGCTGTCTGATCCACTGTAAATGTATATTGTAGAATCGACTCGAACGCCCCAGAACTCATTAGAGCAATGATTAAAAGTGCAGAAACTGTATTGTTTCAACTGTGTTGGAGATAATGGACAAGTGCTTTGTTCTTTTAAGTTTTGTAGGAAGACTTAAAAGAACTTAAAATTACTATGCATTTCCATCCAAAAGCTTTTTAGCTTTAGTTACAGAAAATAAGTTTTAAATTCTATCTCAAAGACGCAGTGCTTTTTTTTTTTATAGTTCCGTTTATGTTGGAAGAAACAATCGGTTCATCAGCCCTTAGCCGAATCCTTTTGTAGGTTGTTCTAATTTTTTGTTTTGAAATGGGTACGTTTTCTTATATTTTAATGTATATGTTGTAATATATAAGTTTTGTAGGAAGACTTAAAATAATTTAAAATAACTATGCGTTTCCATCCAAAAGCTTTTTGGCTTTAGTAACAGAAAAGAAGTTTTAAATTCTATCTCAAAGCCGCAGTTGTTTTTTTTTTTTTTTTCCTTTTATGTTGGAAGAAACGATCGGTTCATCAGCCCTTAGCCGAATCCTTTTGTAGGTTGTTCTAATTGTTCTTTTAAGTTTTCGTTTTCTTATATTTTAATGTATATGTTGTAATATTTTCTAAATTATTTTTGCTATCTGCATTATATTTCACTTTATATAATGTTTGCTATCTTTGCTGTTTGTTGTTCAGTTATTTTGTTTTAATATGAGTTTTTTATTCTGTTTTCTTTGGGTGAGACGCAGTGGTTACCTTAGTGTCAAAGTTGTTCTA
The DNA here is from genome assembly GCA_951640165.1 of Pseudoips prasinana. Taxonomy (NCBI): domain Eukaryota; kingdom Metazoa; phylum Arthropoda; class Insecta; order Lepidoptera; family Nolidae; genus Pseudoips; species Pseudoips prasinana. The sequence continues at coordinate 9,388,942 of OX621236.1, forward strand.
GCTACCCAATTTTGAAATGGTTCAACGACTGTTGTCTAATAACTGTAGCCAGGGCCGACAATTTCACATGTCCTCCGAAACACGGAGGCGTTCAGAAATTTATCCAGTCATTCATTTTATAGACTGACCATATGTCTAAGTGCTTCAACTTGCCAAGTGCGAGTCGGGCTCGCCCACGAAGGGTACCGCAGCAGCAAGTATTTCAGTTGATTAAATGAAAAGCAAATTGTGGTTTACGATTTAGGACGCATTAAAAAAAAATACTTACTAGATCTCATTCAAACCAATTTTCGTTGTTAGTTTATATGGTAATGTACATCATATATTTCTTTAGTTTTATTATTCTCTTATTTTAGAAGTTACAGCACTCATTTTTCCACTTTAGAAATGTCTCTCTGCGCAAGAGACATTTCAAAAGTGGAGTATTCAGTTTAGAAAAAAATGATATTAGGAACCTCAATATGATTTTTGAAGACCTATCCATAGATACCCACATGTGTGGGAAAGAAGAAAAAATTTTTTTTTGAGTTTCAGTTTTATGTATGGGATACCCCAAAATTATTATTCTTTTTCTATTTTTGTATGAAAATCTTAATGCGGTTCACAGAATACATCTACTTACCAAGTTTCAACACTACAACTCTTATAGTTTCGAAAAAAAGTGGCTGTGACATACGGACGGACAGACAGACATGACGAATCTATAAGGGTTCCGTTTTTGCCACGGAACCCTAAAAAGTGTGGTGATGTTATTTGGATAACGCGCTTGGTATTGTGTCCGAAGCTTGGCACTGTAAATATATTTTGTCACCAGTCCCTTCCGCTTCGTCATAACAGATGTTAAATTGTAATAGGATTTCCAGATTTTTATTTCAATTTTATTTTTTGTTCATAAAACGTTTATTGCGCTTTCATGTATTAGCAATTTGTGGTTAATAAAATACGATGCTTTTAGAAAATAAAGACATTGGGTATTATAAAAAAATATGGCGTATTCTTTGTTTGTTATGCTTATGAAAAGGCACTCTCAGGCAACGTAGCTTTTACCCGCTAACAGAGCCTTAAAAAAAAAGAAGATTTTTATTCACGTAGACTTTAAACAAGCGCTTGTAAATAGTCAGAACATATTTGTAGTAGTACAGTTATTATTTCTAGTTACTTATTACAGATATTTAGTTATTCTTTTAAAATGAAAACTCGCGCATATCTTTTAAAGAAAATCTAATATCATATTACAGTTGTATTATTTATTATATAATTTATTAATTTATATATATATATATTAGTATATATATATATATATTATAGTATGTATTATATATATATATGATATGTATCTGTGTAATTTATGTACCTTCTATATCTTTTCATCTGCAATATTTTGATACTTTAGTGCACCTACCATGTTTTCTCTGCATCACCCCAAGGTTGACTGGAAGAGAATGCCTTTGGCATTAAGTCCGCCTCTGTACAATTCTGTGCAAGAAGTTTTTAAATAAAAAAAAAAAAAAAATAAATATTTAGGTACACGGAATGTTAAAACATTTATACAATTTATTTTATCATGGTAGTGATATTTAGCTAGCTTGGATTAAGTTATTGTCAAGGAGATTATGTTTAGGTTTAATTATTGAAATTTATATTTTACTACATATTGTCTGAATGGTTCTGTCTATATTAAGGTATGAATTCAGTTTTATTATTATAACGAACCTTGTGTTTAAAACGACTAGCGCTTTAATGCTACCACCGGATCCAATGCGCCCCAACTGAGAAGACCGTTTAGTTAGACCTAACCGATCTGGCGTCGACCTAAGCGTTACGCAGATAGTATTCTATCCTAATAATTCTATCTATTACCTAAAAATTATTAACACGTACCAACCTGGCGCGTCTTCTAAAGGTACGAGTATGTGAAATCCAACTATTATAATTCTAGTTTTATTGTTACGTTACGGAGTATCTGTTTAATTGCCACATGTTTCGTAGCAATCTGCCTACGATGGCAGTCCGATAAACACCCTTAGAGCGGGTATGCAGCATAATTATGCTCTAATATGTTTATGGAACTTCAGCATCAGCTCCTACTTTAGTTTTGTTTTATGATAAGAATTTTATGTATGTATTTATTTATTTATGAAATATTAGTATATATGCGTGTATATAATATAGTATGTAGGTTAATATTTAATATATATGTAATTTATCTTATATGACGTAGAAACTCTCTGTTTTTTGTAATTATACCAGTGCGTATCATTTCTATACTTATGCACACTGACAACTACCCTATCTCTGTTACTCCATACTCCAATCCCTGCCTAGGTTGCCTAGAAGAGATCACATTTAGTGATACGGCCGACAATTGTACCATTTTTAAATGTATGTTATTGTATTCTTGTATCCTGTAATGTTTTGGTGTACAATAAAGAGTTATCTTATCTTATGCTCATCGACCACCACACGTAAAAATAAAACTACTTCACGCACTGAAATCCTCCAATAAAAGCGTTATTACTACGCACGATGCGTTATAAGCAAGATTTTTAAAGGACTTGAGATATCAACGACATGGCATATAGTAGGTATAATGTCAAAATATTGCCCGAAGTGGTAAAAACATATAACGATGATTTATTAATTATACGATGACACCACTAAATACTGACTGCCTCGTTGGTCTAGCGGTAGCGTGTTCAACCGCAGAAAATTAGGTCCTGGGTTCAAATCCCGGGTCGGGCCATATAGTGATTTTGGGATCTTTCCGTAAAAAGAAATTTCACAGTATCAGCCCGAAGTCTGGGAGTTGGCGGTATTATACCCCCGTGCCTCGGAGAGCACGTAAAGCCGTCGGTCCTGTACCTGACCTCTTTCCGGTCGTGTCGCTAGTCGTCCCATCGGATCATGAGAGTGATGGAATAGAAAGTGCCCCTGTGTTTGCGCACACACTTGTGCACTATAATATGTCCTGCGCAATTGGCTAATCTCCATTGAAAATGGCCGCCGTGGCCGAAATTCGGCCGGGAAGACATCATCATATACCTACTTAGATATTTAGTGGTGTCATCGTATAAACAATATTTTGTTTTCAGAGGGTAAAACTGATACCAAATACGGCCAGAAAAGTATTTTATACTAGCAGTGCCCCGCGGTTTAACCCGCATTAAAACTTTTTAAATTATAGCCTATATGTTATTCGGATATATAAGCTATATTACTACAAAGTTTCATCAAAAAACATTCAGTAGTTTTTGCATGAAACAGTAACAGACATCCATTATTCCATATTTAAAATCTTCGCATATAATGTTAGAAGGATTTACTTTTGATGGGCCTGTGAATGCTTGCTTTGCACGCCGCAGGTCGTTGGTTCGATTCCCACTCAGGACAGATATTTGTGTACATGTACATGTCTATTTGTCCTGAGACTGGTTGTAATTTATATACATATAATAAAATCGTAGGAAAGTCAAAACTGTACATTGAATATTTTTAAAAACGCATATTTGGGGCGTGATCTACAATCGATATCGAAGCCAAAAATATAGTTTTTAGAATTTTTGTCTGTATGTATGTCCGGGCTAAACTCAAAAAGTACTGCATGGATTTACTTCAAATTTTGCATGAATATTACGAAGAGGTCGGGTCAACGTATAGGCTACATATTATCACGCTATCTCCTACGGGGGAGGAGCTGTGATAATTTATAAAGTTTAACGCTGGTAAAACCGCGGGGCCTAGCTAGTTATCTATATAAGTATGTATTTACAAAAGAAAATTAGTATATGTAGTACTAGCTGTGCCCCGCGGTTTTACCCGCGTTAAAGTTTATATATTATCGTAGCTCCTCCCCCGTAGGTGATAGCGTGATAATATGTAGCCTATATGTTGATCCGACTTCTTTGTAATATTCATGCAAAATTTAAAGTAAATCCATGGAGTACTTTTTGAGTTTAGCCCGGACATACATACAGACAAACAGACACACAGACAAAAATTCGAAAAAAAATATTTTTGGCTTCGATATCGATTGTAGATCACGCCCCAAGTATCCTTTTTAAAAAATATTCAATGTACAGTTTTGACTTCCTTACGATTTTATTATATGTATAGATTGTATGTAATGTAGCTTGTACCCTGGAAACCATACAACTGATATCAGTTATATGGTTTCCATGGTACAAGCTCTGCTTAGTTTAGGGTCAGATGACCGTGTGTGAATAATATCCTAAGATATTATCACTGTTTCGTATTTTTGTCCGATGTTTAATAGTTATCTATATCTAACCTGAATATCAGTTCAGGGAGGAGATAGACCCAACAAATCGAAGATCATAATGACCAATTCAATCATGCTTCAGTTATAAATGGCGGAACTAACCCGACTTCGTATATATGAATATATTAAGTATTCATTGTTCAGAAATCAATTCAATTTAATTCATTTTCAAACTGTTCATAATAGCTAACATTTTCTGCCCGTTTAGATTAGAGGATTTATATGGACCATTCCATTCGCCTTATTTGCGGTCGGAGCTAATTATTCAAGTAATTATCGAATTTAAATCGACAATCGTTGTAATGGCTACCTGTGGCCTTGTTCGATTATTCGTCCAATTAGCAGCACATGAAATGAAATGACGAATAATGAAAATGAATGAAATATCGGTAATTTGTACTTTGTTGTATGACGTTTTATTTCAGCGTTGATATTTATATTTTATCTGTTTTTACAGTTCCGTACCCGAAAGATGCCAAAAGAACCGTATAACTAAGCCTTCGTTGTCTATCCGTCTGTCATATCAGTGGGCTAATATTTCATGATCGTAATCATCGTAATAGGGCAGGTGAAATTTTCAAAGACTTTTACAAAGCTGGCGGTTACGATGACGCGAGGTACACGCTTTTTGTTCAACCAAAAAGAGATCAACCCGCTTAAAGAAACATCCAAAAACCGGCCAAGTGCGAGTCGGACTCGCCCATGAGGGTTCCGTAGCAGCAAGTATTTCAGATGATTAAATGAAAGCAAATTGCGGTTTAAGATTTATGACGTCTTAAAAAAATACTTGCTAGATCTCGTTCAAACCAATTTTCGTTGTTAGTTTTTATGGTAATGTACATCATATAATTTTTTTAGTTTTATCATTCTCTTAATTTACACACTCATTTTACCACTTTGGAAGTGTTTCTCGCGCAAACTATTCAGTTTAGAAAAAAAAATATATTAGAAACCTCAATATCATTTTTGAAGACCTATCCATAGACACCCCACATGTATGGGTACGATGAAAAAAATCTTTTTTATTTCAGTTCTATGTATGGGGACCCCCTAAAATTATTGTTCTTTTTCTATTTTTGTATAAAAATCTTAATGCGGTTCACCGAATACATGTACTTACCAAGTATCAACAGTACAGCTCTTATAGTTTTGGAAAAAAGTGGCTGTGACATACGGACGGACAGACAGACAGACATGACGAATCTATAAGGGTCCGTTTTTTGCCATATGGCTACGGAACCCTAAAAAGGGCGTCTCAAAAGTAAATTGTAAGTTCTACGTTTATTAACGTACAAGTTCATCTATGACTAAGTCTAGTGACCGGCTACGTGTTTAGCCGGTCACTAGACTAGGTACTCCAACCTAAAACTTATACCATATAATTAAAACCTTCACAATTATCAATTTCAATAACCACTGTTGCCTTCATGCGCTAATAAATTAATTTTGAATATGTAAACAAGGTATAATTACCTTGATTACACATTTAAAATTATCTTTTAATGAATGATAGCTATGGTTAAGTCAATTAGCTAGTTTGTTGAAGTTATAGGCAAAATGTTTAATGTGGCAGTAAAACACAAATCGGTTAACTGCCTAGTGTTAGTAGTCGATAGTGGTCACGTGTTCAATCACACTTATAAATCACAATTTATCAGTTTAAATAGGAATACTAAAGGATGGTGATTATACTTATTAAACATTGACACATTTAAATGAGCGCACGCACACCCACGCCACACACAAGTTTGACACAGGTCAATTGTTTCGATGCTTTTCTTTTGTTTCCTAAATATAATCTAAATGAATATTTATTCAGACAACCGATCGAGCGGATATTGTGTTTGCTTACTAAATAATTACTTTAAGTGGACCAAAGCCCGTGTTCATGCCCGCTTGAGTATGTTTCTCCGGACCGTCTCAACTGGGGCGTGTTGAAACCGGTAGTAGATGAACCTGCTGAGTTTGTTTCGCTGGGTCTTCTCAGTTGGGGCGCATTGCATCCGGTGGTAGCATTAAAGCGAATAAATTGTATAAATGTTTTAACATTCCGTGTACCTAAATATCTCTAATAAGTAACTAGAAATAATAACTGTATTACTACAAACATGTTCTGACTAATTACAAGCGCTTTTTTAAACTCTACGTGAAAAAAAAGAGAATCACTCTAGGCGTCTTACCGTTTTGTGGTTTCTTCATTCGCTGATTATTACTAGATCTCAAAGCTTTAGAATTATTGTTCTTTACTATTAATTCTTCGTTGAACCTAAGCATTAACTTATTTAGTTTGCCACTAAAGATACCTGAAGTATCTTTACTACTCCTTAGATTGTTTGTTTATTATAGATGTTAAGATATAGTCCCGTCTGTTTGGAAACCATTAATGGGCTTGGATCGCTGAGCAAACGCATTTACGTAATTAATTGTTTGAGCACATCCACTGACAGTGTAGAGGCCTCGCTGTCTCCCTTAAATTAATTTATAGTCAGATTTCAAGAATCCCCCGGGGATTGAGGGATTTGATGGAATCTTTTTTTCAAGTGCTAATTTGGAACTTTTTATGATCATTTTGCTCTTGGCCATTTTCAGCTAATTAGAAAGTAAGTTATATTTTTTTCCCTAAATTTAACATTTAGAAAATAAGTTAATTTAAGCTGATCTCATTTTATTTCATATATCGCTGTCTATTTGTGGAGACCTGTAATTGGCCTTCCATTACTACTGATAGTTTTTTATAATTGTTTGTATGTGCTTTTGGTCTTTCTTAATCTATACATATAAATAAAATTGGAGTGTTTATTTGTAATATTGAAATAACCGTTTTTTACTACATACATATATATGAATATATGTATACGGTACATACACCAAAATATATTTTTTTCAATTTTTGTCTGTCAGTCTGTCTGTTTGTTCCGGTTAATCTCTGAAATAGCTCGACCAATTTTGTCGGGAAATTTATTGGCAGGCAACGTTTATTTTAGAAAAAATCAGTTATCTTTACTAACCACCTAATTTATGCAATTACTAACACAATACATTTAATTTTATACTATTATAGTTTTAGTGTCCGTTCCTTATTACTTGTATTTCTCAATAATAAGTGAATTGTATTCTTTTTTGAGAAATAAATAATATAAAAAAGTCTTAAACCGTAAAATCTTTTATTTTAGCAAAGTACTAAATAAACTAATTGATATAGTTTTTTAAGGATATTAAAAATATATGTGACGAAACAGACCGCACGGACGACGGACTAATTCAAAATATTTTGTTGCTTTAATTACTGTGTTTATGTAATACATTGTGAGCTTGACAAGTACAAGTGTATGTAAATACCCAAGTGCTGAATAAATTTCATTATTTCAACACGCGGACGAAGCGCGGGCACAGATATTGTCATATAGGTAGGTCAGGTATATAAAAATAAAACCTAAAAATTAAAGAATCGACCTAAAAATTAAAGAATTAAATTAAAGAATAGACCTAAAAATAACGAAATTCGCCGGATCAGCTAGTATTAAATAAATAAATAATAGGTTGAAAGTGTGTAGGCAAATACAGATACCCTCTCTAGTCCTTCTCTCTTGTTGTTCGCGTCACGATAGTAGATACTCACGAAAAACGACTTTACTTTCTGAGACATGAAAGAATTCTTTTACAAATTTCTTTACTCATATATTTTGTTGAAAAATATTTGCAGTTAATTGAATATGTTGAGAGTTTTGTACAGACGCCAGCACATCAAGCTACCCCAATCTGTCAAATTTCTCAATTGTAAGTGAACCTTACGTTTGTGTGATAAAGTTGGAAAACTATAAAATAAATTTGACAAATGTGCTGGCGTCTGTACTTTAACTTACATGTATTCGATAAATCATAGTGGTCTGCACCAGGGTGATCCTCTTTAAGGCGCCACCAGTTCACGTAAAAATATCATGCGAGGGGGTGAAGCACGCGCATAGCCCCCCGCTGCTGCGGGGCGGGAGGGATGCTACGGCACTCGTTGATGCCACGCGCGTGCAGATTCTTGTTATTATTTTCGTTTCGGTGTGCACACAGTGTAAAAATAGTAGTAGTGCAACTTAAATTTTATGGTAATTAATTTTTTTTTTGGCATAGGGAGTGGTTGATGGGTAAGTTAAATAAATACAGTAATAACTTATGAAATGAAATGCAATTTATTCAACACTTGGGTATTAACATGCACTTGTACTTGTCAAGCTCACAATGCAGTACATAAACAGGATAGTATAAAAGTTACAAAAAAAAAAATTAATTAGTCCGTCCGTGCGGTTTGTTGTATCACATATATATTCTGAAATTCTTAAATAAATAACAAGTTACTAATCTTTTATTTTGAAATTTAGTTCTACCATGTTAAAATTAAAGAATGGAAGACTAAAGCAAAAAGACGAAATTCTAAATGAGGGGATTACCGATCATGCGTTAATGGGCCAAAGCGATCCTCGCCGCTGAGGAACCTACCCTAGCTAGCTTGCGGCTTTCTCTAGCTACCTAGGTGGACGACCCGGAGAAGAAAGCCACAAAGAAACTCCGGGCTTGCTTTTTTCGTCTTCTTTTGCTTTCAGTTTACGATTTTTTTAATGTCATTATTATTTTACTTACATTGTGATTGGTTGTTATGTAGGCTAATGCACGCACAGAACCGTTGTCATCCAGTGAGTCATAATAAAATAAATAAGCAATACCATTCAATTTCACTCAAGCACTTAGAATATCCACTTGCTAGACGATAAAACGGTGAGTGAATCCGCGAACATTTATAAAATTAACAAGTCACATGAAGTCTACCGGAGGCGAAAAAAATATGAGTACCCCAACAGCATTTCGATCAGTTACCGCAAGCAGCACCCGTTCACGAGTATGACGTGTGGGCCAGCCATCGCCTCCTTCACCAAATTAGAGGGAAGGAAACGACCCGACCCACAACGTACACACCCACAATATATTTTATATCTATTAAATGGTATAACCTCTTTCAGGTTTTGCATACGCTTCATTTAATTTACAATGTTTGCAATTTTTTTACATTATACAACTGATCTTATATGTAATGTAAATTTAAGAATAACAATTACAAATAACCTAAGGGCTGCAACTTTAGAACGGCAAGACCAATTTTCATGAAATGTCCTTCCCAATTAAACTAACTATCAGATGAAATAAATGCATTTTAAACGGTAGATCCCTTTAGAAGTTTAGAAGCTGCCATGCCCCAGACAGGCACACAGAATACACGTTAAACTTATGACACCTTGTTTTGTGTCAGGAGTTAAAAAATAGGTGGAAAATGAGTAAGTGATACAATCGTTTTACCGATCAATAATTTTTAAAACAGAAACTAATAGATAGGTGCGGTAAGTTTAACGTGTGTATCTGAGTGTATGTCTGCGGCGTCGTAGCTCCTTAACTGATTTTTTTTAAAGTTAGTATTAAAAAAATATGTTTGAAATTCATAATTATTAAAAAATCTGCGAAATTAAGAACCCTTATCTCTTCTTCATCGTGTATTCTGATACCTGCACTGAAAGAGACATCCTTATTGCATGCTATATTATTTACGTCTTCCGTAATCCATAGTACATTATTAGACTGGTTGTTCTCCTTGTATGTTTCATCGTCCCTAAACGGTTATTCCCTACTATAGCGTGAGTCAACCAGCTCAACAAGAATTAGATTTTTGTAAAAATAACCAGCTATTGCTCCATCTTATTTTTCCTAAACTGTTCGTCTTTATTTATTTGAATGACTTTTAATGGTGTTTTCTCACTTTCCCATATACCTAAACTACACTTTTCTCTGCCACTAATATTCAACTGAACTTGAGTTTGAAAATACCAATTACTGTTTAGATTTTTTATTGTATTTACAAATTTATATTATCTAAGTATACATATAATAAAATCGTAGGAAAGTCAAAACTGTACATTGAATATTTTTTTAAAAGGATACTTGTGGCGTGATCTACAATCGATATCGAAACCAAAAATATAGTTTTTAGAATTTTTGTCTGTTTGTCTGTACGTATGTCCGGGCTAAACTCAAAAACGACTGCATGGATTAACTTCAAATTTTGCATTAATATTACTAAGAGATCGGGTCAACATATAGGCTACATATTATCACGTTGTCACCTACTGGGGAGGAGCTGTGATCTTATCTATACATATAATAAAATCGTAGGAAAGTCAAAACTGTACATTGAATATTTTTTTAAAAGGATACTTGTGGCGTGATCTACAATCGATATCGAAACCAAAAATATAGTTTTTAGAATTTTCGTCTGTTTGTCCGGGCTAAACTCAAAAAGCACTGCATGGTTTAACTTCAAATTTTCATTAATATTACTTAGAGGTCGGGTCAACCTAATCTAATGGGAGTTACCTTTGTGATTAATGCATCGTTGATTATTATTTTACTTAAGTTAACTTACTGACTTTAGTTAAGGACAATTGATGACATCGGGTAATTTTTTTAAATAACAGTAGCAAAGTAGTCTTTAGTTTATTTCATAGCTAGGTTATTTATAGGTTAGGTTTTCTTTAATTTATATTGCTTATTTCTTTTGAAAGTTATATTTTTTAGATTTAGCTAGAAATAAGTAGTTATATTGGTTATCATTCAAAATTGTCGCGGACAAAGTCGCGGGCACCAGCTAGTTTGTTTTTATAGCTTCATCCATGCCAACTTTGGAAGGAGCTACTGGACATTTTATTTCAATCAATGTGTCATCACCTACTATTCCATCTGGACTTGCCCCAAGGAATGGATATACTTTATGAATAAATAGGCCACAAGGCTCAATTTTTATAATTAATTTTTTAGCCAACTGCACTAGAGCAATTTTTCCATGTGATACAGAAGCCACGATAGAAATATTCTTTTTGTACAAAATATCTTTACTAAATTTCCAGGACCTTTTTACTTTTAACATCCCTTCCAAAATTTGAAGCGGTGAGTAAATTTTTCCTCAGCTCTAACCATTCACAGCTGTCTCTCTGTAAAACTGTTTGTCTCTCCCCCGCCTTTCTGTCTACTACAAGACCTTCTAAATTTTCTATAAACTTTCTATTTATCCACGATGTATGGTTACCAAACAAGCTAGACCAACGATTCCGTCAATTGTTCTACTGTTCAATCCTATACACTATGTACTGCCGGCCACCTACTAGCGCAGACTTCACTATTATGGACTTTATTACTAAAGAGTTTAAGTGCTATTACAGAAAAATATTATCGGTCATTTCGTTGACGTGTTTGACGTTTCCTTGTCCCAATTTAACTAAGTAATCTATGACGTTTATTTACCATTTTCACAAAAACAATTACTTCTAAAAATGTATAAAACAGTTCACAAAAAATCTTAAAACCTACCTAATACTACAAAAAAATAATAGCTACTTTGGATAAAGTAATTTCTGTCTTATATTTCTTGAAATTTTTATTGAGTTGTTCGGCGATCAGAGCGACACAGAAACCACGTCCCGGGGCAGCGTCTGAACGCGAACTGAAAGTACAAGTCGTTCCGACATTTGTTCTTGTCACTCGGTTAATAAAGTCGAACTTTGCGTAACGAAGGGCGGTCGTCTGTAAATGCAGACGCTGAAGTCAATTTATATTTAAGGATTTTATTTAATTATGTAAAAAATAAAGAGCAAAATTACAAAATAAACGGTCTATTCTTTAGACACCATTTAAGGTACACACTTCTTAAAAAAAAATATGCTGTTGTCGCTTAAAATATGGAGAAATAGAAGCTGAAATTTTTTAATCTTAGGTCACTTCACATTTTTTTTTTGCTTTAGACCTTTGTTGTTTTGGAAATCTACTCGGTTCATTATTTTATTCATATTCTTCGCTTCTTTCTGTATTTTTCTTAGTTTGGTATCTATTTCGAGACGTGAGATTCGTAAGAAGAAAAAGGGGCTTCTTACTGAGTTTTCAACTACGACGTCGCCTTAATAAACTCTCGAATATTAGCCTTCCCAGACAGTGGTTTTATATATTATTTCAGAGAAGACAATTTTTTATCGTTATCCATCCTACTAATATTATCAATGCGAAAGTTTGTGAGTGTGTGACGGTGTGAGTGTGTATTTTTGTTACTTCTCCACGTCCAAAAGGCTGGGGCGATTTTAATAAAATTTGGTATGCAGTTAGCTGACACCCTGGATTAACACATAGGCTATAATTTATAAAGTTTATGCGGGTAAAACCGCGGGGCACAGCTAGTAATCCATAAATTTTATTGAAATCCTTAGGAGTGTTCCGATTTACAACAACCACTGGCATCTGTCGCGCAATCTCCTAGTAGCCTTGTTTAAATTGTCTCAGAATAAACAAGTCGTTTGAACTGATTTGTGCTGGGCGGAGACTGTATAAATCGTATAATAAATCTTAAACTGTAGCCAATATTTTTTCAAACTGCGTGATTTTAGAATGTATCCCTGTGTTGCGGGTTAATTTACAAACTTATAGTTTACGGACACAGAGTATGCCCAAACTCAGAACAACAACTTATGGGTCACACAAATGGTAGTCCTGTGCGGGATAAGAACCCGGGGCATGGAGTGGCGGGACTACTGTCTTAACTGCTGCGTTACACGTATCACTTTAGTTACTGCAGTTAGTTTTTCACGTTACTGTCGAAGTACAACGGTAATACAGAAAGACGCGGGTTGCTCATCTGTTTGAAGTTCATTGATCTTTTTTCTGAAATTTATCGGGTTTAACAAGCACTTGTACTTCTCAAGCTCACAATTCAGTGCATAAATATAGTCATATACATAGTCATTACAATATTAACTAAAATTTTAACTAGTCCGTCCGTGTGGGATAGGGAGGCGAGCTACAATTCCGAACGTTTATATTTAAAAAAAAAATGATGACACCGGCCAGGGGCTCTACCGGCTAAGTCACCGAACATCGACTTCTTAAATGGCGTTCAAATTAATAAAGTTTAAAAATGACTTAATCAATCGTTAATTCGGCTTCCATGAGCACATGTGACGTCATTAATGGTCCGGAAACGATTGTCAACGTTGAAGCCGATTTACCGATTGATTAAGTCATTTTTAACCTTTATTTATTTGAACGCCATTTAAGAAATCGATGTTTGGTGACTTAACCGGTGGAGCCCCAGTTCATCCATTAGCTTAACCTAGGTAACGAATACCTGAGGGGACCGGGCTTTCAACAGGAGAGTTCATGGTATAGTCGTTAACTGCCTTCGGGCGAACAGCGTTTAACATGTTTAAGATAAAATATTTCATTTTTATAACGAGTATATATGCATCTAAAAACTCCCTGAAGTTAAATTATTCTCATCATTATTTCTAGCGTGAAATTAATAAAGTATAGATGAATGTCCTTAATGTCCTGCTGTGTGGTGACGGCGACAAATATCAGAATCAGAATATCATCACCCCATCTCATCCCGTGGGGGGCGTAGAAGTCGACCCGAGGGAATATCTACCAGAGGATGGGCAGCAGCTTCCTTCTGATTACTATGACCATCTTACTGCGATCGCCAACCCGTCTGCCAAGCGTGGCGATTATGGCATATCCCCCCAAGACGATTCTTGAGGGAGGCTTGTCCAGCAGTGGACTTATTTAGCTGTAATGATGATGATGATGAATGTCCTTAATGTAACATTATAATGTTGCTCGTGTTCAGCCAAGCAACTAAGTGGTTTTGTCTTTTGTATAATCATTTCCAGTGTAATAGACCATCATTAAAATATTCTTCAGTTCTTGGCAATTTGTTGGTATTTGTTTATAAATTCGGATATTCAATCCGACAATAGAAGAATGAACTTTATGTGAACGATGAGATTTGGCATATGTTTATTTTATTGATTGGCTTCGTTGGTCAAGCGGTGCCGTGTTCAAACGCAGATAACAATGTCCTGGTTTCAAATCCCGGGTCGGGTCAAAAGTGATTATGTGATTTTTTTGTAAAAAGAGAGATTTCCTAGCCTTAAGTCTGCCTGGTGGTATTATCCTCTCGAGCCTTGAAGAGCACGTAAAGCTGTAGGGCCTGTACCTGACCTCTCTCCGGTCGCGTGCTCGGATCATGAGATTGATGGAATACAAAGTGCTCTGTGTTTGCGTACACACTTGTCCACTATTATATGACTAGTCTCCATTGGGTCTGGCCGCCGTGTCCGAAATTCAGACAGGATACAGAGGACATTATTATTATTAATGTTTATCTCTAGTGTTTATCACTTGTGTGCATGTCACTTGGCTTTATTTTATTTTATTTTATTTATTTATTTAGGACAACTTACAAAACATACACTAATACATTGAATACATACATGTTATAAAATTACGTGCTAAATGTTGCTTTACTTACAAGTCGCCACGGCATGGTAAAGGACAGATCTTTTTTAATTACTTACTAAACTTAAGGTTACTATAACTACTTATATTACTACAAATCCAAAGAGTACTAAAACCTAATTTATTATAACTAACTAGGAAACTAACTAGGCATGCATAACACAAACACATAAACATGTTCGAGACCACTTCACCATATTGATATATTTTAGATATATATATATATATATATATATATATATATATTATGAAACATTTAAAGATGCCATTATGTTGCTTTTAAATTTTGGAAGGCTGTTTGAGAAAATATCAGCCTTCCAAAATTTAAAAACACTTTGCTTTGAAAACACATCCATATTTTGTCACACATAAACTATGTTAACATAAATATTTAACTGGCTGACAAATAGCTCATACTGCACGTTTTTGTAAAATAAAGATGATGTGGATGTTAGCCATCTTGACCCAATTTATACCATAATAAATAAATAAATAAAAAAGCCTTTTATTCCATGCACATATTAAAAATAACATTTAGTTACACAATTAGGATTTTCAGTTTGACGTTATTATAATATTAGCAAGAAAAATAATCAAGTGTTAGTGAAAAAAAATATAATAAGTTATTAATATATTGCTAATAGTTTGGTAAGTTTACTAATTATTTAAAAGTTTTTTGCATAGACCCCTCTCGGGTAAAGTCCAAGGATTTCCATACCATAATACCGCTGATTTATTTTAGCTATTTCCACGGTATTATGCCAATACCTAATAGCTAAAATAAACCAGCCACGCAGTATCTTTGTTAGTAAGTTGTACTTTACTAACAACATAAGCAGTAGAGCCTAATTTTCCAGCCAAGCCGTATGTGAGTACCCCATTGAATTTTATTAAATGAAAACTGAAAACTGATCACATCTTACATGTGTTAAAATTAATTTCTTTTGCTAAAGTAAGTATAGAAACGCGGAATTTACACAATTGTAATGTTTAGAATTGTCCGAAAATGTATAATACCTAATAGCATAAAAAAATGTTTAAGAAAACTCTTCACTCACTTTTCCATTTATCCTCCTATTTAGTTCTTAAGTAGTTAAAATTATATTTGTACGCCTTCACGGCCAAATATAGCGCCCATATATTATGTCATCGTACTAACACCTTTATGTAAATACCTATGTTTCACAAATAAAATTCTGATTCTTATTATAAATACTCTTACTGGAAATAACACAATAATTTAAAAGTATTCTCGTGAAATTCAATTTGGAAAAACCGTGAAACGAATTCTTACTGATTCGTTTTTGCTTCTTTCGTTGGATTTAATTAATAAAATTCTATATTTAGCCAACCTTTTAATAGAGAGATTTTTGAATTACTTCCGTGCTTTATTTAGAGATACAAAAGTATTGTTTTACGTCCAAATAGCTTTTTTGCGTTCCCGGATTAAACAGAATGGGTGCAAGCAGATATCTGCCTTTTGTACCAAATCATGAAACCTGTTAGAACTGCAACAGAATATTTGTTAATAAAGCCGTAATTTTTTTAAAGACGACGCCCGCACTATGGTATCTCATCCCTATGTCACGGGGTACTTTACAAACATATAACAAATGCACACAAATTACATCCAGACTCAGAACAACTATTTATGGGCCTCAAAAATAATAAAATAAATCCAAATCACCGATCAACCTTCCAACAAAAAATAATATAGTCGGTACAAGTTTGCTCTATAATTTATTAAAGAATAACGTTAGAATTTATTAATTGGTGTACTCTAATTCCGTAATTTATTAAGAACCGTCTCATGTATTCATCACTTAAAATTCCCTTTTTTTAATATGCGGAGGGAAGGGCACTTTTAGAATACACTAGTGAATTCAAAACCAGATTTTCTTAACAAAGTAGACAAAAAGGCGAACTATATACACAAAAAAAATATCTAGTGATTGTTTGTAATATATTATATCTACTAATAATGTCTAAGCTATAGAGGTAATATCACGAGTGACTAACCAACTACGTAGGGCATATTAAAAAGAAAGAGTGTGTGTGAAAACACAAGAACACTTTTACTTCTCTTAAGCCAATGGGAACAACTATCCGACACGACCGGGGAGAGGTCAGAAGTAGCACCAACAGCTTTACTTGCTCTTTGAGGCACGGATAAAAGATGCCGCCAACTTACAGACTGGTATGAGGTAGTCAGTTATTTTTAACTATCCGCCCCCTACTTCAATAAACTATGTTTCTTCTAACAAAATTATTTGATAAGTGCCAAAAAAGTGATTACGATCATACAGTAAACTAAGAGCGTCATAAGTTACTTATATGAGCATTATTGAAAAGTTTATCTGATAAAGATTATTTGTGATTCATTGAGGTTGACTGTCAATTTGAGTATATCCAGAGACCATATTTTAAAAATGTGGTCAAGCGGATTTTATACTTTAAATTTATGGTTATTGAAATTATTTATATTTAATACGTTACGTGGCACAGATTATTGACAAAATAGTTAAAAAATGGCGTTAGCCTCTCATTTGTATGATCACATATTACATTTGTGTTATCATATTGTTAACCAATAAGTAAGTATATAGTAAATGAAATAATTGAGTTCCGTTATTTACCATCTGCTTATAAATTTTCTGCAATTTAAGACTAAGAGATTTAAAGAACTTTAGAAGAGTGTTATGCCGTTTACCATCACTGAATACCAGTCAAGGTTTTGAATGCGAATTGGGCTCTTGTTTGCTTTTAACGATGTGACAGTACGTTTCAATTTAAGCCTGTGACTTGTTCGCAAATCCCCCGCAGGTTACAACCAACATAATCAATTGTCCAATTGTTATTTTCCGTTTATCGTTTTGTATAACTGTATGGCCAATAATTGAGACACTATAAAATAGTAGAGGAGAATGGAGAACTTTGTCTAGCAGTGTATGATTTGGACTGATGTGAAGATCATAATTATGAGGACGGTAAAAGTAATATTTATAATGTTCATAAAGAAAAAACATCCAAAAGAAACATCCAGTACTCAAGTGAAATAATTGCGTCAAAACATATTTAAAGGCTGATTTCATCAGATTATTTGATATGTACCAAACTTATCAAATAATCTGATGATTATTAATTAAGCATAGATATATGGATGTTACTTACTACTACTACACCCTGACAGGGTTCATGTTTGTTACTTACTTTTATATATAATCACCTATTGTACACATGAAAGCAATAAATAACATGATAACTTGAAAATTACCAAACGGATTTTGATGAAAGATGATTGTAGTAATATAGCTTATATATTTGCATAAAGCATCATAGTTAATACATTTTAACGCAGATAAAACCGCCGGGCTCAGCCACCAGTGCATCTAAATATAGTGCGTGTATTACAAAAAAATATATATAACTGATTCAGGAACCAAAAAAAAATATCACTGTTTAGATCACTAAACAGTGATATTTTTTTTTGGTTCCTGAATCAGTTACGTATCAACGTAACTGATTCAGGAACCAACACTGACACAAGCTATGTTGAAAGTAAAGTAAAATTGAATGAAATTATTGTTGAATATATGAAGTTGATAGACCCTGCAGACTGTATCCGAATAACGCATAGACTATAGAGTGATAAATGTATAAGATTCTATAACAAACTTCCCAATGATATTGGAGAATTCTCTACGAATACGTTAAAAGAATTATTAAAGCCAAATTGTGTAGCAGGGCATATTACAAAATTTCTGATTATTGAAGTGATAAAAGTGCTTGGGATTCAGTTTTTCTGAGTCTACACACATGATTGTAATTAATCTTAAGTATATTTTATTTAAAAAAAGGATTACTACCGAGTTTTCTGGCAGTGTTTCTCAGTATCTGCCACGTCATTCACTGCACGTTAGGGTAAAAAAATATGACGTTTCCACATAAATGTAAAATTTTTACGGAATAAATAATTTTTGACTTTGACTTTGAATGTAATGCCTCCCAAACACAAGCCTACCTAATTATAGGGTTTTATGCCACCATGTGGTTACCGGCCTAGAACGAATAATAGGGCTATCCCATAGCATCCCGTGGGTGTTGTAAAAGGTAGGCAAGTAAGGGATATCGCTGGATGCGGGCAGCACAAGATGGTTGTGTAGATCTCTCGGTGAGAAGATATAGCAGGTAATCGGGAAGCAGTACCATCTGTGTACTGTAGCTACCACCTGACTACGATCGCCACCTCGCATAACAAGCGCGATGACTACGACAAACCCCTCTAAATGGTAACGATAATAATATTTTCCCCAGCGCTACGACATGTCCTTTTTCAAACGAGGTTTAAAAAGAGTATTAATATCACCATAGGCAGCGGTTTGCTGTGCCCCCTGGCACTGCGAATGTCCATGAGCAGCGGTTACCACTTACCATCAGGTGGGGCGCTAGCTCGTCTGCTTCCTAAGGCAATAAAAATATATATATAAACCTTTAGGGGAGGCTTATATCCAGCAGTGGACGATATCAGGCTGATGATGTGTATGCAGTTTTCCTTTTCCCCTCAAGTATTGCAAGTGTACAGAGCGGAGCTGATCACGTAACAAAAGGTGATATTTAAAAAAGTAAAATCCCATCTAGCTAGGTCTGGTTTCTAGGAAAACTTGTTATGAATAAATCTTGGTCCCTCACAAATATTTCGATATTTATGTGATAAAAATAACTTGACATTTCAGTTGTTTTTATTGTGTAAGCGTCACATAATAATTCAGAACCCAATGTTTATTTACTAATTATTTAATTCTAGATTTGAATAGTATCGATATTTGATATTGATACAAATATCGATACCTCCATATTTCTATTATTATGAGTGGCAACACTACAGAAACTGTCAGTAGAGAAGAATTATATTTTCGGTTGTCAAGAAGTGATAATAAGTTGGTGTGACAATAAATCCATAATTATTCAAGCAATCCAATTGTTTTACTGAGTTTAAGACCTTGATCTAACAACTCAAAAGTGGGATTCACATGGACCACTGATTATTTCGTAAAAATTGGCCGTCAGATTTTTTTTGTATACGTCGGTACCGACATTGTGGCAATACGTTTTTATTCTTTTAAAAGAAATACGATAGTATCGAAAATGGAGAGAACCACTACACCGCCTATTCAGAGCGAGACGATAAATATACAAAAGCATTTGACGAAAAGAAAATATAATGACAACAAACATGTATGAGTGCAAAAGAGTCGGAAGAGACATTGTGCTAGTTATAGTGATTCTTCGGATGGGAGCCCTCATAGCAAGATGACTCAAGTTAGCAGTTCTCTCAAGCTATGGAATTATTATTCACGTGATCGTCGAACTGGCCGTGTTCACAAAAAGCAAATACGCCAGAACAGCCGTTCTTCATCTCGACCTAGACTCAGTCCTTCTAGAGAGAGGAGCAGCAGTACCAGAGAAGTGAGGAGCAATCTTTCCCGAGGGAGGAGGAGCATTCGTTATTCAAGAAGGAGGAGCAGCAGCCGTTCTGGAGAGAAAAAGAGCAACGATACTAATGGTCGTCAGAGCAGTCGCCCCAGTGAGCATCGAAGAAGCCGTCCCCGTGAGCGTCAAAGCAGCCGAAACCGTAGCCGGATTCAATGTGATCGGAGTCGACAGAGTAAACACTGTGACGAACAGAGGTATAGTCCGACTAATTATTTAAGCGACGAGGGTTGTTCAAGACAAGGGGTAAGTCGTAATAATAATGATACTTCAATATTGTTATCAAAATTATTGCAGTCATTAGTGAGTGGTCGGCCTGAGAGCAATAAATTCCCCATGCTTGGTAACGTTATATCAGAATTCGACCCAATGGTTAAAGGACAAACCATTCACACATGGCTCAGTAAAGTTGATGAATGTTCGAGATTGTACAAGTGGGGTGATGACTAGGTAATACATTACGCATTACCAAAGTTAGCAGGTGTCGCGAAGACCTGGTATCAAGCTTTACCAACCATCTCATTTTCTTGGGTTGAGTGGAAAAACAAACTAACGGAATCGTTTCCTAGCAGCGATGACTATGCGGAGTTGTTAACAGAAATGTTATCTAAGCGTGTAAAATATAACGAGTCACTAGAACTTTATTATTACGAGAAAATTAATTTACTGAATCGGTGCGAAATAGTAGGTAAATGGGCAGTTGACTGCTTGCTTAACGGTATTGATGACAGAGCATTGAGGCTAGGTGCAAAAGCTTCCAAATGTCAAGAGCCCGAACAGGTACTGGAGTATTTACAGTCGATTAAACACCAGCCCCGGGACTTCAATCTTCAACTTCAGACTTCAAATCTTACAGGCAGTGAAAAACGTACATTATTAGTTAATTATTTATGTTAACTAGTTAGTGGTAATAGTACCAATAAATATTTAAATAACGATTTAAATATGATGCAGTCAAATAATTCCGTAGCTTGTTACAATTGTAACGAACCGGGTCATTTTAGTTTTAGATGTACCAAGAAAATATTAAAATTTACTGTATGTAATAAGGTAGGACACACATCTATAAATTGCTCAAGGTTAGCTTCCGAGAATAATACAAAAATGGACAAAACGAGTGAAAAGAACGTTTTGCGAGTTGACATGGGACACATGAGTGATCATTAATATATGCTATTATTAATACTTAATGGAAATCTTTGATCAATTATAGATATTGCTCAAGCATGGGACATGTAGATGCTATGTGATGCTCTATGATGATGATAACTTATTTATTTATTTTTTATAGATGCTCTAAGTCGTGCTCCTGTAGCTGAATCTGAACTTGGTGATGAAGATTGTCAAGTACTTGATGTTTTAAGTTTAGAACTAAAATATTGGATTTCTGCCGTACAGGGCAACGATGAAGAAATTACAAGAATCAGAAACATTTTACAGGATACCGAAACTAAGCAAGTGTACGACGGCAATCAGGGTTTTCGAAGAACACTTTGGTTTCTTTGGCACACGGTCCCGCCTAATAACTGATCGCGGAACTTGTTTTGCCAGTGGCAAGTTTAAATCTTTTGTAAATTAAGCCTAGGCTATGAGCGGTCAGTGTTGAGGTGTAGATGGTCGTAGATCATAGTAGACTGTGTTCATTAGAAGTCGGTGACATAGGCTATGAGCGGCCAGCACTACAACATAGATGACTGTAGATTGTAGCAGACTGAGCAAAGTTAGCTTTGTTCATGAGCTAGGAGCGATCAGCGTGAGATTCACGTAGATGGTTGCAAATAATAGCAGATCATGATATATATATATGTGATGTATTATAAGTAATATTAGATAATGATAGTTTTTTGGTTGAGGATAGGCCTGTGACTGGGAAAGGTAAAAAGAAATATGAAAATGTTGTTGCACTGGACAAAATACATCCTTGGCTAGCTTTTA
Organism: Pseudoips prasinana; assembly: GCA_951640165.1. Classification (NCBI taxonomy): domain Eukaryota; kingdom Metazoa; phylum Arthropoda; class Insecta; order Lepidoptera; family Nolidae; genus Pseudoips; species Pseudoips prasinana. The sequence continues at coordinate 9,411,017 of OX621236.1, forward strand.
ATAGTATGCAAGTGATGCTTGTAATAGCGACAATACTGCTAGTGATTTGGAAGGCATTCATTGACTGACAGTGTGGGCTATATAAAATATTTGTACATACATTTAATTATAAGTAGGTAATTATAAGTTGGGTTGGTATGATATGTTCGATTATGATCAGTACTATGTAATTGCATTATTAATTATTGTTCCAAGATTTGTAATTAAGGATATGGCAAAGCAAGAAAGGCATAGGCTATGAGCGGTTTTCTGTAGCATAGATGGTCGTAGATCATATCAGACTGTGTTCATGGATGGTTTAATCATGACATGGGGTATGAGCGGCCAGTGCTGAAATGCAGATTACCGCAGATCATAGCAGACTATGCCCTATTGTGAAATGAATTGTAAAGTAAGCTTGGGCTATGAGCGGTCAGTGTTGAGGTGTAGATGGTCGTAGATCATAGTAGACTGTGTTCATTAGAAGTCGGTGACATAGGCTATGAGCGGCCAGCACTACAACATAGATGACCGTAGATTGTAGCAGACTGAGCAAAGTTAGCTGTGTTCATTAAAGTAGGTGCGATCAGCGTGAGTATTCACGTAGATGGTCGCAAATTATAGCAGATCATGATAGATAAATGTGTTGCATTTAAAAATTGATTTTATTTATTTTTATTTTTTTATTTTATTTATTTGGTTCACCGACAATTGTTTACACCAACAGTACACAAGATAACAAATATATGATGCAAGTAGCAGTGTAACAATCACTTATAGGTAAACACCACATGGGTAATTAACAAATAGTAAGCTAACCTAAGACTGCATTACGCATAATTATGTAGAATACAGAACAAATGGTATACATGAAAAAAAAAAAATATTAATAACAATAATAACACAATAAAAGAAAGAAAACCGTAGGGTACAAGGTTAACATATATCTAGCAGACAGTTAAAAATTTTTGATTTTAATTTTGCGAGTGAGTCGTGATGTATATCAATTTGATCACTGCAGTGATTTATGATCTTGCAAAATCTGGCATACGGCGAATTAGCGCCTAAAACAGTTCGTCTAAATGGGGGGCAGAGTGGAGTGATAGAATTGCGTGGTATTCTGGAGGGTACGCGGAATTTGTACAAGGTTAATAAACTGGGGCAGTCAATGGAAAAATTTAAAATTTTGCACGTGAATAATGCGTCATTGAAACATCTTCTCTTGTCAAGCGTATTCATGGCAAAGTGCTTTAATCTAGCCTCGTAAGTAGGTATCTTTTTTGCGAGTCCTGCAGAAAATGCAAGATGCCATATAAAGCGTTTCTGGATTCGTTCAATACGCAAGCTGTGCACAGCATAATGAGGTCGCCATACCACGCTACAATATTCTAAAGTAGACCTCACTAAACTGTTAAAAAGAATGATTTTTGTATTACTTTTACGAAAGGTTTTACAGTTTCTTATTACAAATCCCAGTATTCTTGATGATTTTTTAATTAAATTGTTTAAGTGCGGTGTAAAGGTTAATTTATTGTCAAATAGGACTCCAAGGTCACTTATAACGTCTACTTCTTTAATTGTTTCAGAATTAATTATATAATTAGATGTAATTAAGTTATTTTTTCTAGAATATTTAACGTGATAACATTTCTTATAATTTAAATACATTTCATTCTTATCACACCATTGAACCAATCTGTCTAGATCCCTTTGTAAGTGTTTTGTGTCATCTTCATTTGTTACTATTCTTAGAAATTTGAGGTCATCAGCATACATAAAAATCTTGGAATACCGAAAGCATGTAGGTATATCATTAGTGAAATAATTAAATAAGACGGGCCCTAAGTGAGATCCCTGTGGTACCCCTGAAGAAATGTTATACAATGTCGATTGAAACCCATTCACTACTACGTAAAATGATCTGTTAGCCAGATATGAACTTATCCAGTTCAGCAAATTCCCGGTGATTCCATAAGCCCTTAATTTTTTTATTAATATTTTGTGGGAAACTTTGTCGAACGCTTTACTGAAATCCGTATAAATTACATCTGCTTGATGACCTGAATCAATAGCCTCCACTAAAGTTTCTGTAAATGACACCAAATTCGTGCTTGTAGAGCGTGCACAAACGAACCCATGTTGGTAATCACTTAGGTAAAGTTTCAAGTGGTATTGAAAATACGGACAGATCAGGGATTCAAACAGTTTGGCAAATTTTTTATTTGGTATTGATACAAATATCGATACCTCCATATTTCTATTATTATGAGTGGCAACACTACAGAAACTGTCAGTAGAGAAGAATTATATTTTCGGTTGTCAAGAAGTGATAATAAGTTGGTGTGACAATAAATCCATAATTATTCAAGCAATCCAATTGTTTTACTGAGTTTAAGACCTTGATCTAATAATTGCAACAAATACCTTTGAACTTAAACGATTGTTGAGCCTCATTCAGATTTGATTACATCAATTCTGATAAATAGAAGCTGTTAACATCTATTTTTATTACCCAGTCGCCCAGTTGGCCTTTCACGTGGCTATTATTATAGAGTAGGATGATACTAATTTTCTTAGAACAGCTTTATGTTCTCAGAAGGTACTTATTATAATAACTTGTTTGTTTTTAGTAATGCCATATGTGAAGTCGCTGGATGCGATAGCGCAAGACCGGCAATTGTGGAGACCATTAGGGGAGACCTGTATCCAGCAGTGGACGTCTTACTGCGATATGATGATTATGACAAATATGTCGATAAACTGATGCAACATGTAGGAGAAAATAAAAATAAATCCAATTTAGCAAACAGGTTTTCTTTTATTTGTTGAATTTAATGGATAGATTGAAATGGCTTAGTTACTTTTGACTAATTACTATAGCGGGTACTGGCAGCTCCACTTGGCTTTCAACGCACGCAGATTTATAAACCACGTTTTGCAGCTATATGAACTGGAGCACGCCAGGTCCTTAACGATGACAGAGGTTTTTAGTTATATACCTTAATTTGCAATACCAAGCGTAAACCAAAAATGTCTAAAAATTTAACTGATAGACTTATATAGGCACTTGTAGTGGTTTATCTAATTTTATTTTATGTAGCTAAAGTTTACCCCATAATAATTATTCATCATATCAGTCAAAGTACGTCCACTGCTGGACAAAAGCCTCCCCAAAGAATGGGGGATATGCCATAATCGCCACGCTTGGTGGTCGGGTTGGCGATCGCAGTTTGATGGTCATAGTTCACAGAAAAACACTGCTGCCCGTTCTCTGGTAGGTATTCCATCGGTCGATTTCTACGCCCCCCACGGGATGAGATGGGGTGATGGTATTCTATGCCATCACCACCGTTATTATGGAATGTACAATTCAATTAAATATCTGTGCCCGCACCGTAAGAGAGAGGTCGAGACGAAAACGAATTATGTTTTAGAATATAGTTATACTGGACATGCGTCTAGGCACGAAAGCTATGTTTAAAATTACGTTTCGGGTTTGCTAATCACTAGCCAGCCGCAGTCTTATCGACCAAGCAAGAAACAAAAGTCAGTCCTCCATTCTCCATACATTTCCCTCATGATCGCATGCCAAATAGCGCCTTCATTTTTTAATTTTGCACCTAGCTCTTCCTGCATTTCTCTTTGTGAATTAATACGCACGCGTTAGAAATGTCTACAGTCAATCATATGATGTAGGTACTATCGCAATAGTATTTGAAGCGATCTCTAGCTTCATTACTTCTTCTACTAATAGAATAGGTATGTATGTGGTGGTACATTTGGAGTATCATAATCCAACAGCTCAATGATATTATCAGTTTAGGGATGTCTTATGAGAAACTCTTGAATAGTGACAATTACGTGTTCGGTACGGTTTCATTGTAACTTATTCTCACATACGCTGAGGCTGTGGAATGCACTCCCTGCCACATTTATTCCAAGAAAATGCAGCATGGGGCCCGTCAAAAAAGGATTAAAAAGGTTTCTAAAAGTATAGCGTTCCGCGATTGACACCGCGTTCAACAGCTCAGGTGTATCTGTACCTCTTTCCATAAGGTACGGTGACATCTTACCATCAGATAGGCCGCAAGATTGTTTGCTGATTTAGTTGTATTCCATATGTAAAAAAATGTATTCTAAAAATTTAAATTTTAAACTGTACAACAGTTGTAAACAGTTTATTCATTATTATTTAAGGGTTTATGGTCATGCACAATTTGGTGATAATTGCTAGCAAACTTCGTAGTTTTCGTGTTCATTATGCTTATATACATTTTACTCTCATGAACTAATGCACATTTAAATACTATACAAATGTATTTCACACATGCAAACTAAATATTAACTTGCAACTTCAATTATAGGTTTTATATTTAATGATACTCTAATCAACTATATCATTTATATTTTCTTCGGTACGGGCTTATTATTAAAACATTTTGCTTATTTTTCCAAGTCTTGTGTTTGTGTGCATGAAAACTATCATACCCGATTCCGTGTGTTCATGAATTTTAAAGGCCAAATCCATTATTTACAATTTAACTCTGTCACGATTTGTTAATTAAAGTTAGTACAACTCAATTTGCAGCTGTATGACTGAATAATTTAGAATGTTTGTGTAATGAATAATAAGTACCTATCGCACGGTAAAAGTTCAGCCTTTTTTATTAACTTTTACTCACTTTAAATGTTCAGTGATTGTAACATTTATGGTTTAGCTATTATACAGTACAGTACTTGCGGATCTCGACATTCCTAAATCGATCTGGAAGATTTCCTTCACGATCCTCATTAAACTACTGATGGCTACGACTGCAGACTAACTAAAGTAACCAACATAGCCCAGAGAATTGCCAAGTTTAAGTAGTAGTGGGCATAGCACATAGCTCGCTGAAGTCATGGCTGTTGGAGCAGAAAGGAAACTGGAAGACGCAGCTGGGTAGGCCCTCTACAAGATGGACCGATGATCTTGTGAGGATCGCTGGAAACCGTTGAATTCAGGAAGCGTAGTGTAGGTGTGTGGAAATAGTGGAAATATGATGGTGACGATCAATATACCGTGTGAAAAAGTGAGCCATTGATTTGTTTGACCACTCAACATTTTTTTTATATTTTTTACTCATAACGTTTGTATTTTGTACTCATTCATTGCAATGTAAGCTTACCCTAATAGAAAATAAAAGATGTCGTGTTCTTAATTAGAGATGTCGTTATTTTTTGTTAGAGTAATACCTGTAATATTAAGATGAATTTTTGTACAACACGTGGTAGTTGATAAAGATATTCAAAACATAATATATTATTAGGAAATCCATAATCCGACAATGCCTTGTAAAAGATACCGAAAATCTGACAAAACCTGATAAATGGAAATCCAGGGATGAATATAAATAGGAACAAAATAAAGCTCATGTACGGAATTCGGTTTTTCAAAATTTTAATTTGTAAGTGTGTCGGGATGAAAATTTGTCATATTTATAGTAAGAGTCATGTCAATTTTGAGTAATTAAATTGAATTTTATATGCTCGTAAATTGCTTCTGAGAATCCCATTGTATTCTGAAAGTGTGAAATAGGAAATTCATTATTAAATAAAAAGCTTCGAACATTTTAAATACACGCGGATGAAATGGCGAGCAAATGTGTTATATATTTTGTTTTTTATATTTTGTGGTTCGGTATATTGCCAGTATGCTGAGAAGGAGCACTGGCAAAAATGAATTATAATTTTTTTAATATAATGGCGTGGTTCATTTGCTACGAAATCTTACAATAAAAATGGGTAATGCTTTTAACAGTTTTCGTCCAATGAAGCATAAATTTTATGTCGTATATTTTCAGATAGAGAAAAGAATAACAAAAAGTTATTAAAAAAAATATGTATTGGCGCGAAAAATATGCAAATAGTAGCAACAGTAAAGACGTAATTTTGCACGTTATAGGAACAAGGCTAAAACCAGTGGTTCACGACGATCACCCGCTACATTACTTAAAGATCGGTCAGCTGGAGCAATGAATCGTGTTCGAGCCGTGCCCTTGTGTTACAGTTTATTCTTGAAATAAAGGTTCGAAAACCTATCTATCTATGTATATACAACATGTAACTTAATTAACGCACATCCTGAAAATAGTTTATTCAGAATCGTTTACTGAATCGATTTATATAATTTTTAATATAGGTAATTTTTCATTCCAAAAATAATTAAAACTACGAAAATTATAGTAATATTAACCCAGTACAGTCAAAACAAATTGAAATGGACCGTAAGTCAAAGTAATAAGACTTAAAATCGCAGTTTTATTTGTATTCATACAAATTCCATCATTCAATACAAAATAAAGAAAAAGTATCTTTATTCCAAGAAACTTATTTCGTAAATAACAATGCATGTTAAATTGAAAATTCCGTGTATGTATTATGATTACAACATAATATTCTGATTGGGGTGTTTGAGGGTGTGCGTTTATTACGTTACATGTTGTATATGACGTTACTCTTTTTAAAAACAACAATATGCCGGCCATTATACTTTTATTTTTTTGTCAATACAAACTCAAATTGAGTTTTCACCAGACCTAGAATATGACGATGGTAAATTGCAAACATCGTGTAATTCACTTAATAAACACATCTCAACAACCACTTTTCAGTTCAATGGATGGATTATTTGTTTTTGTTGAGCTATATTAAAACTTCAACCTGCAAACTATGTATAGTAAGAAATTTAAAGCGTTTGCATAATTTATTTTAGCCCTTGTATATTGTGTTACATTTCAGCACTACCTGTCTAAATATTCTTTTAAACGAAATGACAGCCATACAGATATGGATTACGTTTTTAAATCTGATATACAATAATAATAATATCTATAATAATATCTAGGGACAATGTCACACAAATCATCCTAGCCCCAAACTAAGCAAAGCTTGTACTATGGGTACCAGGCGACGATATACATACTTATATAGATAAATAAATACTTATATACTTAAGAAACATCCATGACTCAGAAATAAATATTCGTGCTCATCACACAAATATTTGCACTTACCGGGATTCGAACCCAGGACCACCAGCTTCGTAGGCAGGAGCACTACCAACTAGGCTATGGTGACCGTCATATATACGAAGAATATACGAAGCTTTATAAACGTTCAAATCATAAATATATCAAAAAATATTTAGGGATAACTAACACGTCGCCATCTCATTCCAAACTAGGCAGAGGCTGTATTAAGGAAACCAGACACCTGATAAATATAATGATATAATTCTAAATACACATATATCACACTAATATTATAAAGGCGAAAGTTTGTGAGTGTGTATGTTTGTTACTTCGTTACGTCTAAACGGCTGGAGTTTATAATAAAATTTGTTATGGAGTTAGCTGACACCCTGGATTAACACAGAGGCTATAATTTATATAACGCAGGTAAAACCACGGGGCACAGCTAGTTATCTAAAAATAAACGAGTATTCTTTAGACCGCACGACTGAAGTAAAAACTATATATGCCATACGTGAGAAAGAGGGAAAGAATAAATGTGTGCTCGCACCTCTTTCTTTTGCTTCCACAGTAAAACAGGCCAGCTTGATAAACTTGAGCGCCTTATAAATTATTGCATAAGGTTCATATTTGGATTACGTAAGTATGATCATGTTTCAGAATATCGCGCTAAGCTCAAGTGGCTGCCAATTCGCCTCCGCCGAGATACTCACTTTCTGACTTTTTTATATAACATACTGTTCAATCCTACTACCCCATCACATCTCAAAGAACGTTTCGAGTTCCTAAATGACACACATTCTCTTTCTCTGAGGTCATCGGAGAACATGCGACTAAAAACTCCTGCTCATTCCACAAACTTTTACACGAAGTCTTTCACTGTCCAAGCTGTACGTTTGTGGAATGCCTTACCAATAACGATTAGACGCGCCCAGTCTATACACGTTTTTAAAAAAATGGTAAAAGACCATTATCTTGCACAACTCAACATTAATTAGCAGAGGAACATGCTACGAATATTTTCCTTTCATTAACAATAATTATATATATTTGATATATGTATTCATTATAAAACATTTATTCAATACTAGGTACAAGATTAACATATTATTATTATTATTGAAATAACCTAACTTATCAACTAAAGAAACATAAATAAAATAAAATAAATACAAACATAAATAAAAGACTAACCAATGAGCTTATGCGTCAAAAAAATTCATCGACATCGCTTTGAACCGGGAACGTACCCAGAAGGCTGGCAGCATTGCCACGTTGAATGGCAATGCTAATTCTTTGACCTAAGTATTGGCCAGCCCTCTGATCACGTGAAGCATCGACCATACGTTTTGAGATGTCGCGAAAAAGCTCCAAACGGCTCAAACATATAGTTACCAATAAGGTTCACATATTTACGCCGTTTAGAGGTCTCCGCTAAAGCAGCAGCAGCGCTGGCGCGTCCACTGGTGTTTGGAAGATGCGAAGGCGCCAAGGTGTCGACGCAGGTTGCATCCCACACCAGAGGCCTTCCCAACTTCCAAGGTAGCAAGGACATACCATCGGGCCTCTTGCCATCGTCGCGTGCCAGACCATTAGGTTCGAGTATGGCAGGCACGCCAGCGGCGACAAGAGCCCGGCGGATAATATCATTTAGGTTACCATGACGGGGTATTCTACCGGCGCTTCTGCTACACGACAGGCCATGATGTCCAAGGTGGCCAACAGCTTCTCCACAGTTACAGCGATGAGGAGCGACGCAGGGTATGCCAAGACGGAGGCAGGTGGAGAGACGGAACGTGCCGTCATCCAGCATAGTCCCTAAGTTTGATGACGGCAACGCCTGCAGCCAAAGTCCCGATTCCCACTCTCCGACAGCCAGCAAGCGAGCACGTTCGGCAACGTCACCCGTAGTATTCAGAAGATTATCTCGGGTGAGGCTGCAGATAGGCTGGTCCCACTGTCTCTGTGAGAAAGGGTTTTTAGGAAGGTCTGTACTTGGGCAAGTCATTTTTCATGTATTTATTGCGTCGGTCAAACATGGCACCTCAGAATTAACCTGCGAAGAGTACAGAATTTTACGGGTTAGTTCTTCGGTGCTATGGACCGACGACAAATACGCGGGTAAACTTATACAAGAAATTTTGCGGACGCCAAGGCCCCCAAAACGTACCGGAAGGGTAGCCTGTATCCACGCTCGGTCGTCCATGTCCACATTTAAAACTAAAGATAAGGTGTTTCTTATAATATTGTCTAACTTTTCCAACAGGGCCAAATGTTTCCAAAGGTGGGATGAACGAAGCACGTATGTAAATTTGGGAACAAAAAAACAATAACGGATTATTGTATAAGCCGAATGAATATTAATTTTGGTAAAACGGTCCGAAACTTCTTGAAAATTTTGAATTTTTTCGTCTATAAAGGGGAGGTAACCTTCATCTAAGACTGGGGACCCAAGGAGGCGAAGCGAATTTTTCTGTAGAATATTCAAATTCGGGGCTATGGAATTGAACTTTTGAATCGTCTGAAATTTATCAGTCGTGTCCGAGATATATAATTCACATTTTGTTACATTTAGTTCAAGACAAATTGATGAAAATTCTTTTTTAAGAAAAGTAAGATCCTTAAGAACCGTTTCCACGTCCCCTCCTAAGGTCCCGTCATCTAGATACCATGTATTAAATTTCGAATTTAGTTGCTTAATAATTGGATGAATCGCGAGGCTGAAAATGACAGGCCCAAGAGGGTCGCCCTGTTGGCAGCCGACGGCAGATTCTAAAAGATGGTTCTTGTATAATAATTTGGTTGGAATCCGGTAACATTGCCAAAGAAAAGCATATATTTCAGGGGTTTCTTTTTTAATTTCGGCCAACAAGACGTCCCTATGTACAGAATTAAAGGCATTCTTTACGTCAACCTTCAGGATGACCTCAGCTTCCCCACTATTTAGATAGGTTGATAAGGCGTGAACGGCAGCCTCACAGCCGCCCTTGGAACCGAAACCTACTTGGAGAGGCTGAAAAGTATGAGAAAGTTTGCTGTAAAAGAATTTACAACAAACTTTTGCCACCGTACCTGTAAGTGCTTCCCACGGCAATGGGACGAATACCGCCATCACGCTTGTACAAAGCACATAGATTGGCCCCATACAAAACGTCAATAATGGCTCCGTCCACTCCACCGCGGAGCATTAAATTGACCAAGGCCGTCAATTCTTCCAGCAAGGTTACGCCGGCATTCCCAGCACTAGGACTAGTAAGGTCTTTGAGGTGTTGGGGTGACAAACCGTCGAGACCTCCAGCGAAACCGTTACGAAATGAATTAATAGCCTCGGCCACGTCGCGGGATGTTGCAATATGTACTGTGGCACCATCATTGGGAGGAGAGGGGAAACTAAGATCTGCAACTGGCGCGGGATGCTTGTTTTTTAAAGCAGCAAGTGTATCAGGAGTACACGGTGCCAATATGTCGCTACTAAAAAGTAAACGAGCTGCTCCACCAATATCGCCTTCATTTAACTTTGATTCTACATGTTGAAAGAAGGTTTTCTTGGAACGATAATTACGTGCCGACAGGGTAAGAACTGGTAGTGGATGGGTACAATTATTTTTAATTTGGGAAGTCAAAGTGTTTTTTTTATTAGTAGATTTGTCTACATGTAGGACTCTATATGGAAAAGTCAGTAAAAGTTCCCAGGCTGCATATAATATAATTATACATATAATTTTCTCCTGCGTCACACGACGGATACATTGACCTAGGTATTCAACAACTAAGGGTCTTGACCCCCGGGGAACATGTTTTAAAACGGGGGTTGTATGTTTGTATAAGGAAAGTGTTTTCCAAAGTGGTTGAGTATCCGCCGTGCAAGTGGGGTCAGAGGGCACATCCTGAGTCTTATGGATTTTACCGATATGTACCTTCAGGCCCCGACGGCCTTTAAAGAAGCGCGTTTGGGAACAATATGTGCACCTCACCGGGACGTCAAGTGACGAAGAAAGTTGTTCCGTCTCCGCTTCACCATCTCCAAGGCAGTGGCTCATTGATTGCACTTAATACAAGTTCAAAGCAAAATTACATAAAAACACAAAGCTAAATAGAAAATATTATAAGTTACTTAAAGAAAACCAATTGTCATTGTCATAGGTAAACTGTCAGCGTCCGACATCTGGAGCATGCGTAGTTTGGGTTGACCTGCCGACACCCGGAAGCCCCGCAAGGCATCGTGGATAACACCAGACCTTCTTTAATAATGCTGGGTTCTGCCTTCGTGACAATGATTATTTGCAGACGTCGTAAGACGTTGATTTTCTTATCATGAAAATTTCAATTACTTCCTTTATTTTTGGATGAAATATGGATCCACCATAAAGTTCTTGAAAAATTAAATACTGTTGAATGTTGCCTTGGCTTTCAGAAGCAAATAATAATAGATAATTTTATTTTCTAAATAATAATTTTATTTAATAGGTGTGACTACGTCAAACGTTTAAGATTCATTATAATATATTATTTATTGCCTTTATCTATTTCATTTAGCAGGTGCATGCAGGTTTTATTGCATGCATTACATATAAATTATGTATACATAGTATTTTAGATAATTATATATTCACCTACAAAATGTAGGTGTACTCCTACTTAATATCTGATACCTACCTTTTCTGTTTCTTTTAATCTTTTTCTTTTACTGAACTTGTTACACCTCTTACCCGTTTTCATTTCATACAACTCCTGTCCATCCTAAGGTTGTCTGTAAGAAATCGCAGCTAGCGATAAGACCGCCCTTTGTACATTATTATGCTAGTATTTAAGTTCTTTTTTGTAATTCATTTGGTGTACAATAAAGAGTATTGTATTGTATTGTATTGTAATATGTCTCTCTTTCTATCTTCACTAACTTATATCTCCCTCTCACGTTTAGAGTACCGCGTCCTTTTCTACCACAATGTGGAGTACAAGATATGCTAAAAATACCTTTATAAGACGTTCTTGTAATTTTTATGATAAAAATCTTAATAGTGTAGATATTTTCTCAAACTCTTATACAGAATTTAGACTTAAAATAAGAAAATTACTACTATATAATAGCTAAAAAGATACAAAAAACGATTTAGATTGTATAATTTATTTCATAATCTTGTATGTGATGCTCAGTGTTCTCAAAGTAAACTAGGAACATAATGTTAGTTATTATGATAATGGAACTTTAGGTCAATTAGAAATTGTTTCCTAAATAAATAAACTTCTGTCCGCATTGCCCGATCACACTTTTCCTAACGCCCTCATCATGCATTTACCAGCTTACTTCCTAAGACTAGCGTACGTAAAGTAGTTTCACTTCAATTACACTCAGACAAAACAAATAATCGTGCGCATCACATAAACATTTGTCCTGGGTGGTGATAGAACCCAAGACTTCTGGCTTAGCACTCAGGGCAACCACTGGACCAAGAAAATCCTGTGATACATAAAATTATTTCTAAATTTCCCTACGGCTTTGAGCTTACAGCATATTAAGAAAATCCGTCTTTAAAAAGTCTTCATTATTCAGTTAGTCATTTTGTTTTCATTTATTTCAATACCACCACAAAGCTACTCAAAGTATTTAATTAAGATCAATAGGCTTCCTCTGAGGTTTCGTCTGACCGAGGATTCCGCCCTTTGTTAATTATTTTGCAAATTCTTACAAAATTCGTTCACTTTCGTTGGAGTAATATTTCGAATTTATAGTAACATTATTCTCAGTTTCCAAAGGGGAAGGTATTACAGAAGTCTAATATCTTATTAATGGATTTGGCAGAGATCATTAAGGTTAAGCTCAGATCAGACAAGTGCATGAGTGGCGCAGCGGCTAAGACAGTCGCCTCGCCGCTTCGTGTCCTGGGTTTGTTTCCCGCGCCGGACAACTATTTGTGTGACCCATAAATAATTGACAACATTTCAAAACTGATACCACCTTAAAACAAAAATACCATTTCTTTATTTTCGTATCCTGAGTTCAAATATATTTTTTTTTTCTTCATTTCGGAGGAAAAAAATAAAAACTAAAAAGATGTGATGACGTCACTTATACGATGGACGAGGTAGTTTCCTTTGCCTAAGCATTCCAATGTTTTAAACGAAAACATTAATGTCAAACAAGACATGTTAAATTGTCAATTGTCACTCAGGGTTATATATTTCGAAATTTTCATGGTGACTTAATGAAACATAATAAGGATAATAACATTGGAAACGAATTTAATATTGACGATTTTAATTTAATTTGAAATTGAAAACATTAAACAAACGTAAACAAGTTTAGGCGCCAACGAATTTGACATGACAACTAGACAAATACGCGTAATAAATGACATGACAGTGATTTTTTTTGACCGGTCACATTAAAGCAAAGATATTCCACCGTATGTATGACGTCATTTGGCGCTTACGTCTTTTTAGAATACATCGAATTTCGAAGTTGAAATTATGAAAGAAAAGTTCGTAATTTCGCAAAACGGAAAAATATGGGTGCCCTAGTTTTGGATTTACTTTTAAATAACGCAATAATACATGCCAGTTAAAAATATTAAATGTTGTCAATTGTTCAGAGTCTGGATGTTATTTGTGTCCGTTTATTACATGTTTACAAAGTACCTGGCGAAACTGGATTTGGATTGCCTAGTGCGGACGTAGTCGCTTGTTTTAAAAAAGGTTGGTGTAAGGGCAGCACGGTCCTTATGACAATGTCTTATCACTAAGGTTAGTAATAAGATATGTCTTTTGATTTTTAGTCCAATGTGTATGGTGACACACTCTAAAAACTAGTAGTTTTCTGTATAATCTGTTGCGTGTAATCTAAATCACACCGGTGACAAGGCTACCTGCATTCCATTTCTTTTTTCAGTGAATCTATTCACTGTGTCGCGGGGTACTTTACACACATATAATAGACGGACACAAATTACATCCAGACTCAGAACAACTATTTATGTGTCACACAAATAGTTGTTCAGCACGGGACTCCAACCCGCGACACGAAGCGGTGAGGTGACTGACTTAGCCGCTACGTCACACGTGCAGTCAAATTTCATTTCATATCCTATCCTATATGAAATGAAATTTAATTGCACGTGTGAATTCTAGAATTCAAGATAGAGGAAATAATTTAGTTAGCTAAGTTAGTAAGTTATTCAAGATTGTTAGTCTAGGTTTCAGATCCTGTAAGGTTTCTAGGTTTTTGTCAAATTATTTTTTTATGTGGCTAGTCCGAACATCATTCCTTCATTCCAACTTCTAAAAGTCACAATAGTGACACAGAATGTAAAATTTCTAAGCCAAACCCCCTATGACCGAACAAAGTTTATAAACCAGCAAAGAAAACACATTGTATGCTCTCCAGTACTGGTTAATACAGCATTAGCCTAGCGCTCCGGCAATTGTAGAGATCTTTGGGGGAGGCCTTTGTACAGCAATGGACGTCTTTCAGCTGATATGATGATGATGATGACGAAGATGAGGGTATTTTTATGGGGAAGAAGAAATAAGAGGAGTTGTAAAGTAAATTGAAAGTTTCTGCTTTCCTCTAAAGTATACACATTGTTACATTTATAGAATAGCAAAGTTAAAAGCGGCTTACCTCAGTAGGTGAGCCGCTTGTGCGTTTCCCTAGGTGGCGATGATTATTATCTATGGAAATAAAAAAAGAAAATAAGTTTATTTGACTAGAAGAATAAATTTACAGACAAAACAGCGAAAAATCCTAGGTGAACTGTCTTTATGTAGCAGAAGCTAAAAACTCCATCTGTTCTCATGACGATTGAGATGAGTAGCTGTATGTACAGACACTAGCACATCAAGCTAGTCAAATTTCCCCAATTGAAAGTGAACCTTATGCTTATTGATATAAGAGGCCGACAAACTAGCAAGTGGGTCACTCGATGGTAAGTGATCACCGCCGCCCATGTACACCCACAACAGAGGAGTTGCAGGTGCGTTGCTGGCCTTTAAGAGTCAGCAAACCAGTGTTGCTGTATCTTCCCCCACCCCGATGAGCTCTAACGACCTTGCTCACACGCAGAAACACAACATCAAAAATATTAACTTTATTATCAAGGAATGACTATTGTAATGATTATGCGTAGATTTATTTATGTTATGTCGACTGTTTTTATTGTTTTATAATTTTATTCGATTATATTTTTGACTTGTACCTGACCTATGTTAATGTAATTCATATATTTAATTTTAATTAATGCACTTAATTGTAATCACAATTCAGATACAATGTAAATTGTTTTATGAATAAATAAATAATAATAATAATGTCTTCTATAAGGTGAACGTACTTCCCCAGTCGGGCTGCTCTTTGAGCGAATGAATGCTATGCCCAACCTGTCGTAGTTCGTAAACTCGACCACATGTCATCTTAGCCACGATACCTGTTAGTTTCTAATTGTGTTACCGTTCCTAACTTGTGGACATGTTATGCACACACAACTTTCAAGGTAGGTCAATCGGCAGTTATAGTATCCACAAATAGTTTTAAGTTCCCATTGGATGTACAGATATTTAATTTAAAGTTGAGATTTGTGAAGTAAAACTCAAATGTAGTTATCCTTTTTAATATTCTATAACACTTATTTTTGCTTGATTGGCCTAAAACAGTTATACATACGTTGCAATGTTACTAACAAAAATAATAAGGTACCATAACTTCATTTTGCTTACTGTGCCACTACTTGCTGTGTTGGCGATCGCCAACAAGTCTACCAAGCGTGGCGATTAGTGCATATCTCCCCAAGATGATTCTTGGGGGAGGCTTGTCCAGCAGTGGACTTCTTTCAGCTATAATGATAATGATGATGATGATAACCTAACTAACCATAACCGACAGTAATATCCGCGGAATAATATTACATAAAATAAAAACTAAAATGTACGCATTCTGTTGCTAGATAGGTATGTATTTGGTGAAACATTTGAACATAAAAAATGTATATGCTCATATCGGTTCAACTGCTACGATTATGTGGTCTAACATCAAATTGTTACTCGTCGTAATACAATAGGAACCTAGCTTACTCTAACCTCAGTGCTTAACTACTATTAAAAATAAATACTCAAGTTCACATTTCATATTTTAATGTAATCTTGGCTACTAACTACCAGCAAAGCTCTATTATACTTTACTTCTTCTATACATTTTTGACATTCCAATTGATTAATTTTATAATTCAGTACTTAGCTTTATGTTAGCAATGTAATAATGTATTTTTATGTCATCTATACCTTCTAGTAACTGTAATTCTAAGGTTGACGACTGTAATAACTATTTAAATTCAAATATTGTTATATAATATTTTTATAATTGAAATCCATTAATTTTATCTGAATATTTAATCGTAAGTTTATTTATCGTATAAATTGAACTTACATATTTGTTGACTACTTATTAGTGAAAATTTACATGCCATATATATGGCGAAGCATGTGAAACCTAACAATGATTACAACACCTATAATTTGTAAACAATGTTTCATGTAAATAAATGATTTTTATCTTTATCTTTACGATCTTAGTATGTTGCACACCTAGGCTTCGACCAATCAATTACCGGTTCGAAATTTACTAGGACTTTTTCTTATGATATTTGTATATTAATATCCTCTATCTCTCCCTCTAAGGCAGCAAATACAATGTAATTATAGTCTATACATATGAATAGCCTTTCAATTAGTTGCCTCGACTAGTAGACAGGCGTTGGTGGGCGGTGCAGTTAATTTGATTGATTTGGCATAACTGTGGTTGGGCTGGACTATGTTTGCATATTAACATTGTTGCGGCTAGATGTATGGTATTCGTAATTAAGGTACAGAATTCTAGTTATTACTATTGTTGAACAGCGAGGCTACTTGTATGATAAGATATAACTGCAACTTTTTGATAACCTATTTTTATTTCCACAAACGTAATAACAACAAAATATAAAATACGTTCGTAGCGGAGCTACTAGGACATTGAATGGGATGTGTTATACAGGTTTTTGCTTCGCTCGTCTATGACACCCTGTATCAACAAATACAAATAAAATTATTGCTGGACCTTATGGTATTTCTGGATACGACACAAAAGCAATACGTATGATTAAATTGAAGCACCATATTCTAAACAAGCCTAAAAATACGGAGAAACATTTATAGACAAATCCGACCCGAGTAAATTGATCTATATCATGTTTGTACTACTTATTCAACTGATATAAAGGCAAATCAGGTTATCATTTAAACAACATTTAAAATCAATTACGCAATCGATATTCAGGATTATTTCCGCTAATTGTGAGTTTAATCAAGCCGCACGATCTCCCGCCAGCAGTAAATAGGCACATGCAAATTACATGTACCAGTATGATACTCAACACGTGTTTTAGTTCTCCACGGGCCATTCTGAAGGAATGCTAACTTGTGTTCGAATGCGTCGTCGCATTCGTATATTATACAATAAATTTGTATTACACTGTTATGGATTTCTGTAATGTAACGATTGATTTCAATATTTATTCTATAATCATCATCATCATATTATCAGCCGAAAGACGTCCATGCTGGACAAAAGCCTCCCCCAAAGCTCTCTAGAATTGCCGGTCTTGCGCTATCCGCATCCAGCGATTTCCAGCGACCGGCACAAGATCATCAGTCCATCTTATAGAGGGCTTTAATATCTAATTTATTCTATATTTAAAATTAAATAAAATGTAAAATGTTGGCTAAAATACAGAAATGAACTATTGTAGGCAGTTGACTGCACGTGTGGCGCAGCGGCTAAGACAGTAGTCTCGCCGCTTCGTGTCGCGGGTTCGAGTCCCGCGCTGGACAACTATTAGTGTGACCCATAAATAGTTGTTCTGAGTCGGGATGTAATTTGTGTCCGTCTATTATATGTTTGTAAAGTACCCCGCGACACAGGGATTAGATTCCCTAGTGCGGGAGTTGTGTTTAAAACGGAAGAAAAAGAAAAGTACCGTAATTTAACTAGATTACGGTTTGAATTATAAATACAACAAAGTCGTATATGTATTACAGTTATTTACTTCATTGTTCTGAAACTTGAAAATCAAATCTTCCCGTCTTAGAAAATCCAATCTGACCGTCAATAATATTACCATCGGTCCGTAATCGTCTACATCTTGATTTATTCCAACTGCGTTTCAATTCGATTGACTTCAATAGTTCATTACCCTTGTCAGGTGCCGGTTTGGTAATAGTCAGTTCTGTTATTTCACCAGACCCGGATTTTAATATTTAATAATCCCTGTATTAATTAATTTATTATTATTTTGCTGTGTGATTTAATATATATTTATCCCGTAGAAGCCGACCCGAGCGTAAATATCCCAGAGACCGGGGAGTTGCGTCTTTCTATGACCGTCATACTGCGATCGCCAACCCGTGTGCCCAGCGTGGCGATTATGGCAAATCCTGAAAATTATGGACCCAACTCCATTGTGGAAATCATTTGGAGAGGCCTTTACCCAAAGTGAGGCTGACTTGATGAATTTATTATTAATGTACATTACACACACATACATACGTGTAACATTCACCGCAGTTTTGCAATGAGATGTACAGCACTGATATTTAAAGTGAAGATTTAAAACGATAAAACGATTCAATTGCGTTGTAACAAAGATATTTTGTTCTCTCAACTTATATTTGTATAACATTATATAATTTCTTTTCTTCTATTCTCTTGCTAAAAATATCAGAAAACTTCATCTATAACTTATCAGTTTATCAAATAGTACCATTGTCATTTTCAATGTAATTAGTTATCGATGGAAATTAAAAAACCCATATAAAAAGATTGTAAAAGAGATTTTTTCAGTACACACGATACAAACAAAAGTAAATAAATTACATACGTAATGATATGAAATAAAAGTACAAGGGTTATGCTTATTTCTAACTTAATGTCTTCTAGAAAAACATTTACCATTATGTCGGTATATACAAGACTCATGAAATAGAAAACTGTCAGAAGAATATAAATACATTCACATACTAATATCTAAAATATAGTGAATAGAACGTCAAGAATAATGTGTTGGCAGACTGGCACAGGGCGGGGCACATAGCTCACAGAACCGACAACCGCACGTGCAAAAAGGTTCTCAAGTGGCGACCGGAAGACGCACTGTGGGCAGGCCACCTACAAGGTGGACCGACGATCTTGCAAGGGTCACAGGAAGCCGCTGGATATGGGCAGCACAAGACTGGTCCTTATGGAGATCCTGGAGGGAAGCCTTTGTCCACCAATGCATTTCTTTCGGCTTATATGATGATGATGATGATGAAACGACAAGATAGTAAAAATTATTGTTCTTTTGTTTTTTAAATAAAGACGGTGTTACTGTTTCTCTTGAAGGTGGAAACGTCTTATATTATTATTATTTTTATGAATTACTTAACATTATTTTATTTGACTAACTTTTATACCAAAATAACAAATTGATATTCTTAAATATCGTATACATATGACATAATTATTATTCTCACACTAGTTTTATTTTGAGAGTGTATTATTAGCATTCACCTAGATTCGGCTCTGTCTAATCGATTCCACTTAAGAATCGGGAATATTTGAGAGTAAGAATTCCTCACACGTACTCATGTGGATGTTGGAACGTCATATTCAGTCATAGATTTATGGATTCGTAGTAAACTGTTTCTTATTAGATATTTTTATAAGAAGGGAGGTAGTTCTTAAGTATTATTGATATGTATTCCTTTATTATATTGTTTTACTTAATCGCTTAGATTAAATCTCGAAAAGAAAGTAAGTGCCAATGTGTATCGAGACAATTTTCTTACAAAATAGTATTTTTTTTAAATGTCATTAATATTTAAGTATTTAATGACAACATTATCGTGTCAGATACAAATTGTCTTTAGTTGGCAACCACATTAATCATTGTTTTACTAGCGTTGTTCGATAAAAAATGAAACTAAGTGTGTATATGCTATACATATTTATTTCGGTATTTTATTCGATATTCTTTCTTAAAAATATATCAACTTCGTATACCCGCTGCTGAATAATCCTGTACTGTATCGATCCCTGCTACATCATCTTCGAATAACTATACTATACTTTTTCAACTTCAAAATGAACGAAGTAATATAATAATAATAAAATCTTTTATTTCCATATCACATACGGAAAATGTATTTTTTTTTATTTAATGCTGTGTCGCTGACGGCAAAGAATATCACCACCCCTTCTCATTCCGAGGAGGGGTGTATTTATTTATTATTTTTTTGCTATTTTAATGCGTTTACAATAGGTGTTAGAGGTATATTTGTTTCAAACATGAACCCTGTTAGGGCACAGCAATACAATATAAATAGTTATTTCTAAGGACTGTTTCAAAGGACGTCGAAAAAACGTTAAGTGTGATTGCAAATTGTCAGTATTATTGAAATTAAACGAATACTTGAAAAAAAATGCAATGGTCATGGTGATTAACATTAATTGCGTATGAAAAGTTGTTGACCTGCTACAAAAATCCGAGAGTAACTTAATAATTTATATAACTAAATAGAACTCACGTGGAGTTCTATTTTAATGAAACCTTAAATGATCAGTTAGTATTTACTTTTTAAGTGAAACAGAGTTTGAATTTCATTTTTATTTTTTAATAAGAAAAGATCTACAAGGGAACTTGGATGAGTAGGTCTACTCATCCAAGTTCTGGCCAGTAAGGAGTTTGGCTAAGATAACCATTCAATCATGCTGCAGCGTGATTGTATCAATTTTGAGAAAGATATTCTCTGGGCTGGACACATGTTTCCATTACTTACATTACCACTTTTGAGTCCCTTGACGTATTCGTAAGAAATGCTCGTAGGAATCTTTTCTGTCGATACTTCCTCACGCCGACCAAATAATTCTTCGTTATCGTATGGACGTTGGTTACCCTGGTGTCAAAGTTGTTCAAGCCACCCAGTAGACCTCTGACATGGCTTAACGACTGTTGTTTTACGGCAAGAATGGGGACCAACAGCTTAACATTCCCTCCTAAGCATGGAGATGCTAAGTAATCAAACCACATTGACAGCCATTCATCTATAGACAGACCGCGTGCATAGGTTCTTTACATTATCAATCACTTACGAACCGGTAAGCGCAACTGGTTGAGAGCACTTCGACCCACTTTTTAAGAGTATTTTTCCATACAAACAGTCATCCTTTTCTGAGCTTTTTTTACTCTGTTATATCTGCGATGACTATGCCCAACCGTTCCGTTTTACAAAAAGTATTTAAATATCCTATTATGGAATTTCCTTTTTTTATGGATCCCTCCAAACTATGGAAACTAAGATTACCACAACGGTAATCTTAAGGGGAGGCCTTTGTCCAGCAGTGGACGTCATTAGGCTGACATTATGATGTTGATGAGTACCGTAAACTCGTTTTAACGTACACCAAACTTAACCTTTACCCCATAACCAAAACCCATAAGCTAAACAGACACGGGTTAAAAGTAGTCACGTATTTAATCATTATTCCAAACACATTCCATTGCGATAATGTGCAAACTTCTCCCTACTTTATATTCCTCAAGGATTCGGGTCAAAATTAAGCGGATTTGAACATAATCTGAAATCGATTCGGAAATCATTTATCAGAAAGACCTTTGGACCTATTTCGAGACACAATTCAGTTCTCTTCTTGTAATTGAATGTTGTGTTAAGCCAATTGGAAATAGTAGTTGTACTCTTGGGTAAAATATCATAGTTACCTTATGAATATCCGTTCAAATGGTTAAGCATTAGAACTCAGGGATTTTTGACTGTAATGTTATTGAATACCCTAAACGATACATGACGCGCTATGCTACGCGCCACACTACGCACTATGCAGCTATGCGCTACATTATGCTCAATGCTACGTGCTATGCTCCGCGCTATGCCACGCGCTATGCTACGTGCTATGCTCCGCGCTATGCTCCGCGCTATGCTACGCGCTATGCTACGCGCTATGCTACACGCTATGCTACGCGCTATGCTACGCGCTAAGCTACATACGCTCTACGAATTTGCATCTGCTTAGATTTCCATTTACAAATAAGAAAACGGAATGTGTATGGTGCAACTAAGTGCATCCATTTGCTACATAGTAAGGAAGTTAAAATAATTCATTGTATGAGGTTGTATTACTTTTGCAGAAAATGACGAAGTTCTCCAAAGAAAAGTAAAAACACACAATGTACGGACAATAGTTCAAATATATTATCACACAAAAAGATAAAGAAGACAGATTTTAATTATTTTAATTATATATTTATTTAATAATAAATAATAATAAGCTTTGCATGACTTCTGGTAAGTTTAGATATTTTGTAACCGTTGCCGCGTTGGTACGAAATGAAAATTATGTATAGAAAAAAATAAGCCAATACAATGCCCTTAATATACACTGCCTAGTAAACCGTCGAAGTCACATTAGAAATACTACGTTATAACTGTGGAAAATGTATGTATTAATCAATTTAACATGAATTAATTACTCATACATGTTTTTATTAGCTACAACTCAACAAATCACGCTAATATGGAAATTACGTAGGCTGACTGAGTCAACGTAAATATTATTAGTGTAAGCTTTACTGATACCCTGGGGCTGATTCTGATAATATTGAAATAATATAAAGCAATAATGTTATGAGGAGCCAAAGGTGGCATACCTGTAACCGTAAATTTATTATTGTCATGGATTTGGCCGATCTATTTGAAAACCATCATGGCAGTGGCGTCAACCGGTGGACAAAGGCCGAGGAGATTCTTTCTTTTCTTTTTAAAAGACAACGCCCGCACTAGGGAATCTAATCCCTGTGTCGCGGGGTACTTTACAAACATTATAAAAGAAAGACACAAAATACATCCAGACTCAGAACAACTGTTTATGGGTCATACAAATAGTTGTCCGGCGCGGGCCTCGAACCCGCGACACGAAGCCGCGAGGTGACTGTCTTAGCCGCTACGCCACACGTGCAGTCAGTTTCCCTCAATGAATTGTATCCATCATTTGAAGGGATATGCCATAATCGCCACGCTTAAGTCGACAATACCAGATAGAAAATAGCTGAAGACGCAGTTTACTGAAAATATAATTCTATATTTCCTGTTCTGTAGTGACTTTTCGCTTCTCTGCTGGTGCTCTTTTTTATTTTTTAACATAGCGCCCGGACTAGGGAATTTAATCCCTGTGTAACGAGGTACTTTCCAAACATATAATTGATGGACACAAAGTACATCCAGGCTCAAAACGACTATGGTCACACAAATAGTTGTCCTAAGCGGGATTCGGACCCGGGATACGAAGCGGTGAGGCGACTATCTCACTGCGCCATACGTGCAGTTATTAGTTGCAATATTTCTGAACGAAAAAGAAATTAAGTTTATAAAAAAATACAAATACCTAGAAAAATTAAGGGTTAGAAGAAGACACGATTATTTGTGCGAGTCCAAATTGGTCATAATTATGTGTTTTGGTACTGTCTGAATAAATAGAGCATAATATACCTCTGGTACTTCATTAGTAGCCCTAAAACAATGTTTGTTTTGCAATTTATGGATGATTAAACTCTATCGTTTTATTCACATATGTTTATCTTTGCATATTAAACACATTAACGGTCCTAATATTAGAATACTCCAGATTCCCAGGAGGATTTAGCTTTAGAATTTGATTACTGCCTACAAGCCTTATAAGTTTTAAAAAAGGAATATTCTTTATTAAAATTATACATTTTACGTTAATTTGCTTTATGTAAAACATTGTATACAATGGGGCATCGGCTCTCACATTCTCACAATGGATTAGAATAAAACTGCTTGGTACTGGGCTTGACCGTGATAATTGTTGATACCAAGAAGGACAATTTTAGTGTTATGTAGATGTTCTCATCGGTCCGTAAATTATCGGCAAGGTTAAGCAACTAGGCTCGCGGTCAGTCCAATGCAGTTTAATTTCTGAACATCTCCTTGCTTCGGACGCCACGTTAAGCAGTAGCGGTTGTCGGTCCCGGTTGTAGACAAGAGTCGTTAAAACACGTCAGAGGCCTATTGAGTAGCTTGCATAACTCTGACACTAGGGTAACCACTGCCCATAAGTAAGTAAAGTGTTATGTTCATTGACATATTAATAAACGTAGAATAATTCATGACACCATATCGGGTAATTTGTTCATGTCCCACCCATATTTTTTGGTAAAGCTTAAAGCTGATTATAATCTTCAAACGGATCCTTAGATATGTAAACAAAAGATACATCTTTTCAATCGAAATCTACCAGTTATAGTGATAAAAACTAGAATTTACTAAGCAAACGTACAAATCATTTAGAATAAGAAGTATCCCGCCTAAATGTCGACTACATTTGGGCGAGACGGTTAAGTTTTAATTTATTTTATGGTGAATTTAAAATGATATGCCAATTCAAAGTAGGTTGAAATATATATACTACTGCCAACTACTGCTTATCATTTAGTTCTAAAGAGGTTTTAATAGCTAAACTATATTACTGGCACTTAATACAGAGTTTGGGTAAGAGAAAATGTTTATTCCAAATTCGAAACTTTTGTTTTTACCCCTTTTCAATTTGTGACTTTTTACTTACTTTTCGCGGGTTTACGGAGAAAAGGTAATCAGAGATCATCTCGTTATTTTTGGTAGGATAATTTATGTTTGTCGCGTAATCCCGCCTTACTATAACCGATATATTTGTGTCCATTGTAACGGCAGAAATAGCAATAATAACTAGTAAAATTATAGTGCTGCTGGAAGAGCGGTCAAGCGTGACTCATTCAACCGTCCAAAGAACCTAGACTTGATACCAAGAGACAGGTTCCGTTTATACGGTAAGATTCTGGGAGAAAAAATTGCATTTAATCCCGAGACGACGTTTTTAGTGTCTCAGGTGCTTAGGAATCACAAACAGCACAGTTACATAGACCTCAAAAGAAACCTTAAAGAGGTACGAGTAGCACAAGTTAGCTATAAACTGTGATGTTAATGCTTTTAGCGGCTGATATATGCAGTCGATGACTAGCGCGGGCCCCCAAGTAACTCCCTGAGCACCAGATTGTTCGATTGATTTATAAACCTTGGCCATATCAATGGGTAGACTTTGACTATGATATCTTCTTCATGACAAGTGGTTTTGCACAGTTAGGTGGTAGCTGGAACACAGAAGTCTAGAGCTGGACTAAATTAAAAAATTGAAACATATACACACACTCACATGTTAAACAATCACGATTTAAGGCCCATCGATACCTGGGTGTTTTAGTTACATACGCAATGCTTTCTTGCTCCATAAATACGTAGGTAGCATAAAAACATCCCATAGATACCTAAGTTAATTCATAATAAATATTCTTTATTTCACAATCATTATTTCAAACATGGTGTAAATTACAAACCTCATAAAATGCTTTATAGGTTCATTTGCTTTAAAATATGTTACGTAAGTCATAATTAAGTTTAGGTTAATTATGATTTATGTAATATATTTAAAGTATCATACAGTTCTATCAAGATTTCTAAATATACTAATATTCTGCATAGAAAAGGCAGTGGCTGGTAAGGCAGCCTTTTTTGCAAAGAACCGTATAAAGAATTATGAGAACATCCTACAAGCTTGTTAATTAAGCGTCTATTTTTTCTTGTCTAGACTAATTATTTTTTTATACTAAATAATACAAAGTGAACTATAGCCTTTGTAGAGCTCCATCCATAATCTTCATGCTATCACAAGATACCTAGACCCTCTTAAAAGTTTACCACATAAATTCCAAGATAAAAGAGTTTTATCTACTATTTAGTCTGGGGACAAAAAAAGGTATTTTAATAGCAACTTACTTGAAAACGTGACGAAAAAGACCCTTTTTTATCAGTGTCCCTTCCACGTTTTAATTTTGTTACACAAGTTAATTAATTAAATGTTTGAGATAACAGTTCAACGTACTGTTGTGATAGCGAAATCAACTCGGCCATTTTTTTCTTATGTTGGCGGTAAAAATACAAACACTGCGTAAAGGATTGTTATAACTAATATATAATGAATAGTATTCATTACATAAAAATCATATTCTATATATATTATTTCTGCTCTTTGAGCGACTCACTTGGAGATTTTCTTAGGAATCGCTTTAGTCAATCTCGTAAGAACCTACTGAACATTTGTCATATCAATGCACAAAGTATTCCTAGCCATTTTAGTGATCTGTACAACGCGTTTTCAGACTGCAACTTACACGCCGTCCTGATTTCGGAGAGCTGGCTTAAACCACATCTGCTTTCTACAATGTACTCCCTTCCAGGTTTTGTGCTCGTCCGGAACGACCGGTTAGGTAAAGGGGGTGGAGGGGTTGCCATATATCTCAGGAGTAACCTCCCGTATAAGATATTGGCCTCCTCTTCCTCGAACTACTCAGCCTCTGCAGAGTTTCTTTTCCTTGAGGTTGATATTAAAGGCGTCAAGTTAGTTTTGGCCTCAGTATATTGTCCCCCTAATGTTGACTATTTCACCGACGTGGAGTTGGTACTGGAATCTTTGGGTTCAGAGTATGCTCACCACATCATCATGGGCGACTTCAATACCAATCTTCTTAATGAAAATTCTCCTCGTACCCGGAAACTTTTACATATCGTCGAGTCAAGTACCTTGCATGTTTTGCCTCTCCAAGCTACCCACTTTAATGCCTCAGGAGATGATACTTGGCTCGACGTAATCCTATCCTCTAATCCTTCCTTGATTTCCACTCACGGACAGCATCCCGCCCCTGAATTTTCTCACCATGACCTTATTTACCTATCCTATATCCTGAAACCACCTAAACCCAAATCCAAGGTT
This sequence comes from Pseudoips prasinana, assembly GCA_951640165.1. Taxonomy (NCBI): domain Eukaryota; kingdom Metazoa; phylum Arthropoda; class Insecta; order Lepidoptera; family Nolidae; genus Pseudoips; species Pseudoips prasinana. The sequence goes on from OX621236.1 coordinate 9,437,906, forward strand.
CTGCACGTGCGTTCTTTCGCAAAAATGGACATAAAGTTGCTATGCAAGGATGCGGCAAAAATTGAGTGGCAACCTTTAATGGAAGCGATCGCCATTGACGATAAGGTTGAGGTTCTTAATAATACGATCACAAAGTTGTACGATGTTCACGCTCCTATAAGAAAGGTAACGCTGAAGCGTCCACCTGCACCCTGGATGTCTAGGGGAATTCAAATGGCTATGAGACGAAGGAACCGGGCGTTTCATAAATTTAAAAGAAGTCGTTCTGATGCTGATTGGACTCTTTATAAATTGGCTAGAAATCGGTGTAACCAGATGGTACGTAACGCTAAACGCCGGCACATTTTTGACAATATTTCTTCATCTACTCCTGCTGGTATCTGGAAATTCCTCGGAACTCTAGGTATCGGTAAGTCGCAATTTTCAAACCCTCCTAGCTCTATCAGTCTGGATGATCTTAATGAACATTTCTCTACCACTTCTACGATGGATCACCGGACGATATGTGATACTGTCGACTATTTAAATGGTTTGACGCGCCCTAATATTAACTCGTTTCAGTTCACCCCAGTCACTTCCGAAGAGATCAAAAAAATTATCCTTTCCATTAAATCCAATGCAGTTGGTTGTGATAAGATCGGTCGTCGGATGATTATTCCTATCCTGGACCATCTCCTCCATGCAATTTCCCACATTATTAATTATTCCCTGGATACTGGATCTTTCCCCACCTTATGGCGTAAAGCTTTTCACCGTCCACTCCCTAAGTCCTCGAATCCCTCACTTGCTACTCATTACCGTCCTATCTCTATTCTTCCTTTCCTCTCCAAGGTACTTGAGTCCTGTGTCGACAAACAACTCTCCCGTTATATACTTAACAACCATCTAATAAGCCCGTTTCAATCCGGATTTAGACCAGGCCACAGTACCATCACCGCACTCCTTAAAGTTACTGGCGATATTAGGGCAGGTATGGAGGGTACCATGATTACCGTTATGGTTTTGATCGACTTTTCCAACGCCTTTAATACCGTCAGTCACGATATCCTATTATCTGTTCTCTCCCATCACATGGTCTCTGATGAAGCACTGGAATGGTTTTCCAGTCTTCGGGGGCGCCAACAATCGGTTAGCATTGGTGAGTCCTCATCGAGCTGGCGTGACCTAGTTGCTGGTGTTCCACAAGGCGGTATACTCTCTCCTCTTTTATTTTCTATCTTCATAAATCTCATAACTCATCATCTTCAGTGTACGTATCCTCTTTATGCCGATGATCTTCAACTATACGTTCAAACGCCAATCGACACACTCCCTGAGGCTATTAAAACTTGGTCTGATAAGTTTGGGTTAGCCGTAAATCCGACAAAGTGCCAAGCCATAATAGTTGGGAGCTCGCGCTTAGTGTCAAAGGTGGATTTACGGGATCTTCCACCAATAGTGTATAATCTGATGAACATTCCTATTAGCCAAAATGTCAGAAACCTGGGTTTATTCATTGACACGACATTAAGCTGGCAAAAACAAATGGCGAATGTCAGTCAAAGGGTAACAAGCGTATTGCGTTGTCTCTATCGGCTTAAAAATTTCCTTCCAGGTAAAACCAAGGCAATGCTCGTGCAGGCCCTTATATTCCCTATAGTCGACTATGGTGATGTATGCTACTTTGACCTGAATGCAGATCACCTCAATAAACTCGACAGACTTCTGAATAACTGCATTCGATTCGTTTTCAATCTTCGTAAGTATGACCACATATCTTCCCACCGTTCCCAACTTAAGTGGTTACCGATACGGCAACGACGCACATTACGAGCACTAACCACACTTTATTCTATACTAGACTCTTCTTCTACTCCATCTTACTTATCTTCCCACTTTCAATATCTCTTTACTAACCACAGTAAAAATCTTCGCTCTTCTCACAATCGTCTCCTTCAATGTCCATCTCACCGCTCTAACTTCCTTCACTCTTCTTTCTTTGTAGAATCTATTCTTCAGTGGAATGCATTACCTCTCGAAATCAGGATGGCCAAGAGTCGCTTCTCATTTAAAAGAAAAGTTCGAGAGCATATCTTTCGGAAATTATTAGCAGAAACCCCTCGATGATAAATTTATGATTACATGATCGGATTCAATAGTAGTATAGTATTATATAATTATATAGTATAGTGTTATATAGTATAGTATCGTATGTATTGCATATATCGTATTATATATATTTTATATTGTATATTTATTGTATATATTATATATATATTGTATTGTATATTTTATAGTATTGTATATTCCTGTTTTTTTTTACTATTAATGTTTAGCTTATGATCTGTGCACCTACCATGCTCTCTCTGCACCACCCTAAGGTTGACTGGCAGAAAATGCCCAGGGCATTAAGTCCGCCTTTGTACATTTTTTTTGTGCATAAAGTGATAAATAAAAAAATAAAATAATAATAAATAAATATAGTATTTATTGTGTAGTATGTATTTTATATATTTATATATAGCGTTAGTACTGATTACCTAAGTACACCTACCCACTAAAGTAGTCTAAGTCATAAAGAAGATATCAAAATCAAAGCCTACCCATTGATATGGCCTCCACTGTATATGCATGAGAAAACAAGTGTTCGTAGCACAAATAAGTACCCCGGGGTATTTATTCGGCGGCACGTAACCACGTGCTGTGATAAATCGCATCTGCTCCAGTCCGCTGTGAAATATAACCATAAAGCTTGATAGTCCCGGGATAGGTTTTAAACAAAAACACCTTAGGTATTTGTTAGCAAGTTTTGGAAATACATACTAAAACCAATTCTAACTCAAATTGAAAAAATAATAGACAATCGCTGACTACCTTTCCACGCAATCTCAAAACTATTTGACCTATATATCTGAAATTTGGAACGTATGTTTTATAGCTAGGAGAAATCGGCTAAGACGTTACATTTTGACCAGGAGCTCTACAGGCTAAATCGCCGAACATCGATTTCTTAAATGGCGTTCAAATAAATAAAGGTTAATAATTACTTAATCAATCGTTAAATCGGCTTCCATGAGCACATGTGACGTCATAAATGTTCCAGAATCGATTGTCAATGTTGAAGCCCATTTAACGATTGATTAAGTCATTTTAACCTTTAGGTATTTATTTCAACGCCATTTAGGAAATCGATGTTCGGCGAATTAGCCGGTAGAGTCCCAGGTCGCTTCGTGATGAAATTCGGACCGCAGGTAGTTCATTTAGGTGTTGGTCAAAATAAATTAATTACCTAGTTATTATTTTGTTCTTTTCATTCTAGAGAGAATCTAGCTATGAGCGTATGTAAAAAAAATAGCGTAAATACAGGACAGATGACTATTCACCCTGCCATATTTAAAAAAAAAGCTTCTAACGTACCGCTTATTTCCCCTAATTAATTCGCGCCACAATTATATTGACGCAAAGATGCCCCGTCTTTATCTTGAGAACTAGAATTAGTTGTACGTCCACTGCTGGACATAGGCAAAGGGCAAAGGTTTCCACAATATTTCCTTATGCCGTAGTTACCGTTCATCCGCTTGCAATTTATAAAGTTTAACGCGAGAAAATACGCATAAAACTATCTAAACTAACTAGAATGTCATTGCATTCCTTTTTAACTATTGTTATTAACATACAATTTCTATAATATTACATTTATTATTGTAAAATTAGACGTGTGGTTTGCGGCCCAGGAAGAATAACAATTCCTCTTCATACCATCTCGTGGTTGTCGTAAAAGGCAACTAGGGAATACACCAGGTCGGGCATCAGCGTCACCCACATATGTACAGACGCCAGCACATCAAGTTATAAGGCTCTATTTCAATTGGGGAAATTTGACAGATTGGGGTAGCTTGATGTGCTGACGTCTGTACATATGTGGGTGGCGCTGATGCCCGACCTGGTGTATCACCTAGTTGCCTTTCACGACAACCACGAGATGGTATGAAGAGGTTTTGTTATTCTTCCTGGGCCGCAAACCACACGACTAATTTTACAATAATAAATGTAATATTATAGAAATTGTATGTTAATAACAATAGTTAAAAAGGAATGCAATGACATTCTAGTTAGTTTAGATAGTTTTATGCAATGCGAAGAAAACTGATCCCGCGTTTAACTTTATAAATTGTAACCTATGTGTTATTCGGATATATAAGCTTTATTACTACACAGTTTCACCAAAATCCGTTTGTTAGTTTTTGCGTGAAAGAGTTACAAATATCCATCCATACATCCATCTCACAAATTTTTACGATTATAATATTTCTAGAAAATGGGGGCCTGTGTCATCTAGAACTAATTTTGAATGTATGTCTTCGCAATCAGCTGAAATAAATGTAATGTTAAGTTCTAAGTTCGAATAATACTGAATTAGCAACGACTAACTGTTTGTTGTTTCGAAATTTAGGAGTTGCCAATGAAAATATAAAAAAAGTTATATAAGTTTGTCATACGTGCAAATATTACGAATTCCTTCCAAAAAAATTAAATATGCAGTTTCACTACACAATGTCAAAACTTTGAAACATATTTAATTAATTCACAGACATGATTTATAATCGGACAGTGTTGGTCTTTGCTCCTTCCTTATGTATGTTTTATAGGCCATGTGTAAATAATATCCCTTCCCTTCTCTTCTACAGTTTGTATATTACTCAAAAAGAATATCCTCACGGATAGAAACAAGGAAGGTCCCTCTATTCACGACTCGTGTTGCCAATTTCGATGATGTATCGCTCTGGGTTCGTCCCGTGTTAAAGAGCGCTTTGTTATACGCACAGATACAGTCAGTTAGAGAAATTATAGTTATAAGATTATAACAACCGCTGTCTATAATGTGATGAACAAGCCAAATGTAATGACCTGCTAATTATACCACCATTTTCTAAGACTACGGAAGCGAAAAACATGCCTTTGTAAAATAACACTACCACATTTTTGTATTAATCGTTACATTTTAGTCCGACATAAACAAAATTAATATGTCAAAAGCATATAAAAAGACTACCTTTAAAACTAGTTAACAAACACTGAAGAACCCGTACCACGTTTAGATGCCAGCACATCAAGCTACCCCAATCTGTCAAATTTCCCCAATTGAAAGTGAACCTTATGCTTATGTGATAAAGTTAAAATCTGTAATATACATTTGACAGAATGGGGTAGCTGGATGGGCTGGCGTCCGTACGTTGTTCCAGGATTATTTATTATTATATTCTATAATATGATCACGTTTCCCCATTCCGTTCAAAACTCTCTTGGTTGGCCATACACCTTTTTCATTCCACATAAATAAATAACAGTTAATACTGTAGAATATAGCGAAATAAAATTGTAACTTTTCAATAGCGCAAAACGTTATATTATAATAAGCATTGATAAGAATTATTTTGATAAAAATTGCTACTATAGATAAAACCCGCATCGAAATCGGCATCCGATTACGATGCCACAGATACACATACTTAAGTCCACAAATGTCTCCTCCTTATCACGAGTTAAAATCATAAAAACTTCCATTTCCTTAAGATTAAAACTAGTAATTTTGTTACTGCCTCGTTGGTCTAGCGGTAGCGTGTTCATCCGCAGATAACGAGGTCCTGGGTTCAAATCCCGGGTCGGGCCAAAAGTGATTTTTAACTGTGGTAACTTGAAGTTTGGGAGTCGGCGGTATTATACCCCCGTGCCTCGGAGAGCACGTAAAGCCATCGGTCCTGTGCCTGACCTCTTTCCGGTCGTGTCGCTAGGCGTCCCATCGGATCATGAGAGAGATGGAATAGAAAGTGCTCCTGTGTTTGCGCACACACTTGAGCATTGTAATATGTCCCGCGCAGATGGCTAATCTCGCCGAAATTCAGCTAGGAGGACATTATTATTATAAATTTTGTTCCATATATACTAAAGAAATAAACGCCTGTATCGTGGACTCAGAACAACTACCTACAATAAATAATAATAATAAATATCTTGAGACAACTCACTGCCATCTGTTACCAAACTAGACAGAACCTGTACTATGACAACCAGTCAACTAATAAACATATTTATATATACATAAATATCAGATAAATTACACCAGACACTGAACAAATAATCATGGTCATCGCACAAAATCAAGGAAAAATAAATAAACTGTGGTGGGGATTAAATCCACGACCTCTGGCTCAGCTGTCAGAGTCAATAACCACTCGACTCCAACAGGCAAGTCAGTATTACACTTTCCTTGCGTGGAAATCGACCCCAAAACCTTCGGCCGCTGAGATAGTAGCGTGGTGTCTACCGAAACATAGAAGTGTCTATAACTATAACTAGGTTAGTCTGTGGATAAATTCTACATACGGTGGGTTCAAGAAAATATATGGTTTGAAATCGTAGACTGACTTTTTTGTTCCATTTTCTACGATGGTCAGAGGAAAGAGAAAAATGGACCGTGAAATGGGATTCAATTTAGGACAGATTTTTATTTTATTCTTACAATTGGGTGATGTGGGTATTTGCTTTACACTTTTTGTGACGTAATAGGCCACAAGGGATAGTAGGGGTTGACTATCCAGTAACTATAGAGTGACGTAAAAACCTGGTGATACCTCACCAAATGAGTTAAAAAGCCTAGCAATTAAAGTATTCCAATCACTATCGATATATTCGCTGCGAGCTAATTGTCAGATATAATAGAGCGGTTAATTGGCGTAAACTTTAGATATAAGAAATAAAACCGCTTTGGAAGCCTATATAAAATCAAATCAAATCTTTATTTGCTCAAATATGGTACATAAGATGTTAATCAAAAGGTATTTATCAAAAGGTTCCAACATATTTGAACCTGAGGTCGTGCAAATATACATATAGTTTTGAAACTTAATCTATTAAATTACATTATTATTTCGACTTATATTCTAGATATTCCTTAGTTTTATAAAAACATTTCTCTTTGAGGAAATTATACAAACTCTTCCTAAATTGTTGGAATGACATTTTTTTAATATGTAATGGAAGGTTATGAAATATTTTGATTGCCATGCAATATGCATATATGATGACATGTATTGGCTTCCAAGGGGTTTAATTTGTTTTCACCTGGAAATCAATTTAGACAAAAAAATCACAAAGTCATGGTAAAGATGTGTTTGACGTTGCTCCGTTCCGATGGATTCAAGTGATTTGGTTATAGCCTAAAAAGTTTTACAGTTCAAGTACTAAAAATCATCTAACACCTTCACGCAAAGCTCTGAACTCTCAGTAACTACACGCCTAATAAAATAATAATAAATAAAAACTGATTCTCAATGTTTTCTACCGCTCTTGATAACCTTGGCTGCCTGAATTTTAGTTTTACTAATATTGTACCGGCTTCTTCAAGCTTTTTGAATGGCAGGAATACTTGGCGTATGATTTCAGTGGCAGACCTCGCTATTCTAAAATATTCTGCTCTGCCCTGCTCTACAGTAGCTTGTGGGAACCATAATAATAATAACCATATATAAATAAGGTCGGGAGTAGGACAGCGCTCTAGCGCACTTCTATGTATTAAAGTAAGACAGTGTACAAATATCTAGAATTGTTAGTTATTTGAATATTTAAATAATGTGATGTTTTCCTATTGGTTAATTCATGTATTTTTATCCCTTTAGATAGTAGGATTTTGCTTGACAAGCACTACTATATAGATTGGGCCTGATTTCATAATGAAAACGTGAACAATTCTACAATAGTTTAATACAGAGAAACTCCACAAGCTAATTGTGGGTATTTCTGTGTGAGTTAGTTCTTAGTTATATACATTAAATTTAGTATTTGTGAATCAAACACAATGTGAGAATTGAAGGAATAAAGTCGCTGATTTTTAGGGTTCCGTAGCCAAGTGGCAAAAAAGGGGACCCTTATAGATTCGTCATGTCTGTCTGTCTGTCCGTCCGTATGTCACAGCCACTTTTTTCCGAATATATAAGAGCTGTACTACTGAAACTTGGTAAGTAGATGTATTCTGTGAACCGCATTAAGATTTTTACACACAAATAGAAAAAGAACAATTATTATTATTTTTTTTTCATCTTACCCATACATGTGGGGTGTCTATGGATAGGTCTTCAAAAATGATATTGAGGTTCCTAATATCATTTTTATCTAAACTGAATAGTTTGCGGAAGAGACACTTCCAAAGTGGTAAAATGGGTGTCCCCCCCTCTAACTTCTAAAAGAAGAGAATTATAAAACTAAAAAAAATATATGATGTATATTATGTAAACTAACAACGAAAATTGGTTTGAACGAGATCTAGCAAGTAGTTTTTTTTAATACGTCATAAACCGCAATTTGCATTCATTTAATCAACTAAAATACTTGCTGCTATGGAACCCTTCATGTGCGAGTCCGACTCGCACTTGGCAGGTTTTTTAAAACTTTCACACGACCAGCGTACTATCTGCTTAGAAACTGTGCACAGTGAATTAATTCCTAAAAACCCAGCTACCGACTGACGAATCCCGCGGGCTTTCCGGATTCGTTACGTTAACGCAGTGAGCTAAACAAATATAAACTTTCTTCAGACACACCCTGTATATTTCGAATCAATTAGGGAACTTTTTTAAGTGACCTGGTCTCTTGATACTTTCAAGTGTTGCTTTCACAAATATAAATTCACGCCTGTTTCCCAGTGGGGTAGGTAGCGATATCAGATTTCCTGTCGTTACAACGTGCTTGTGCATTGTTATTACTAAGTGACTTTTTACATGGCTCTTAATCGAGAATATCTTCACACTGTTCGGAGATCATTCGATGTGGTCTGTTTTATATATATATATATGCAATTGAGTCTGCACATAAGCGTATGGACTGTCTGTGACGCCTGAAAAAATATTGTGATTTTAGACTGATATTCCTTTTCACTTAGTTTTCACTGTAGCCTAAGGACGCTTCAGCGTATCGGCAGAATGCCTTACACGGATATAATTTCCTCAAATGATCTGGACAATTATATGTCTTGCTTGCGCTACCTCTCTTAAAAACTACTGATTAAGAGCCTTCAGTTCTTACCGTTCAGTTGGTTTCTCAGTAGTTTTATTAATTCAATTGAACGTAATAAAAGCAAATACTGCATAAAATCTGTGTAACGAGACCGATAGAAGTACTAGGTGTACCTCTAATTGATTTGTTGACTTCTGCAAATCTAAATCACCTCTTTACATATGTTACGCTCTTTTCTAATAAATATTTAACTTAATACTTCACTTGAACTTAAAAAATGGAACTAAATTCATTTTATTACACTTTGTATAAACAAAATTTATTGTTATTGTTGTGATGTTAATTAGCTAACTATAAAATAAAATAGATAAGAATAGAATAGGATAGGATAGGATAGAACAGAACAAAACAGAATATCAAATGAAATGAAATGAAATAAAAGTAGTCAAGTGTCAGGATTTGAGATTATGAAGTAAAACGTCTTTACATTTGTCTTGGGGAGTAATCGCTTTTAAAAGTGTGATGGGGCGTAAGAGAGAGACAACCACACATTTTCTTTCTCTCTTTTTCGCATAGCCCGTTACGTTTCATAAATCTAAGTTTTACTTCAGTCGCGTGGTTTAAAGCACACTAGTTTTTTTCGATACACTTGTACAGACGCCAGCACATCAAGCTACCCCAAACTGCCAAATTTCCCCAATTAAAAGTAAACCTTATGCTTACGTGGTAAAGTTGAAAATTAATAAAATAAATTTGACAGATTGGGGTAGTAGTTAGGTGTGAACCTTATGCTTATGTGATGAAGTTTGAGGTAAGCAAACCATGGCCACATAATAGTACGGTCAAATTAGACTAAAAAAACCGGCCAAGTGCAAGTGCGAGTCGGACTCGCACATGAAGGGTACCTTTCATTCATTGCGGTTTACGATTTATGACGCAAAAAAAAAACTACTTACTAGATTTCGTTCAAACAAATTTTGGTTGTTAGTTTACATGGTAATGTACATCATATATTTTTTTTAGTTTTATCATTCTCTTATTTTAGAAGTTACAGGGGGGGGGGGGGGACACTCTTTTTACCACTTTGGAAGTGTCTCTCGCGCAAACTATTCACTTTAGACAAAAATGATATTAGAAACCTCAATATGATTTTTGAAGACCTATCCATAGACACCCCACATGTATGGGTACGATCAAAAAATTTTTATTGAATATATTTTTTTTAGTTTTATCATTCTTTTCGTTTAGAAGGTACAGGGGGGGGGGGGGGCACTCATTTTACCACTTTGGAAGAGTCTCTCGCGCAAACTTTTCACTTTAGACAAAAATGATATTAGGAACCTCAATATGATTTTTGGAGACCAATCCATAGACACCCCATATGTATGGGTACGATCAAAACAAAATTTTAGAGTCAGTTCTATGTATGGCGACCCCCCAAAATTATTGTTATTTTTCTATTTTTGTGTAAAAATCTTAATGCGGTTCACAGAATACACCTACTTACCAAGTTTCAGCAGCACAGCTCTTATAGTTTCGGAAAAAAGTGGCTGTCACATACGGACGGACAGACAGACAGACAGACATGACGAATCTATAAGGGTTCCGTTTTTTGCCATTTGGCTACGGAACCCTAAAAAGGAGTAAGGTTTCAATAATTCCCATTAGGCTGAAAATTGGTAGGATCGTTCATTACACCATTATAAAGGAAATGTGAAAAGTCCTCATCTATCCGGCACGTCAAAAAAAAAAATACTCGGGGTCAAACGTCACAAAAACGGGTATTTCGCGATTTTCAGCAAAACGGTAAGTTATATCATAAAATTAGTTGAGACAAAATTGTAGGTTATATAATTATCTATAAAAAAAGTCTCAATACTTTTTTTGGCTCAATTGGCTGAGCCGGCCAGCCTCAGAGACGGCGGCGAGCCTTCAAATCACCTGCTCCTCAGCTCGCAGGATGCCGCACCTCTCCGCACCTACGCGGGCTTAAATTGCACTCTAGGGTAGGGCAGACAAGACTGCGTGGTGTCGGTTTTGCAGCGATTCGTTACTGTCACTAAATTTTGTAGTAGAACATGTTGACTTTTAGTTTATTTGAAGTGTTGAAAATCGGAATGTCGTTTTTCGGACCGAGAACCCTTCGAGCATCTGACTCTTCGAACGTATGAAAATCGGAAAACTAACAAATCGCATTTACGACATTCGGTAAAATAAAATTCGTGATTTTTAATACTAGAAATTGAAATTCTTAGGTGTTATGAAATTCGGACTTTTGAAAATCGGAAGATCGAAATTTGGAATATAGTATTTCGGAGTATTTGGGTGTTCCCACCAAATTTCAGTGAAATCGGTTCTAGTTTTAGCGTGAAAGTGCGACAGACAGACAGAATTACTTTCGCATTTATAATATTAGTAAGAATTGTATCCCAACCACTATAAAATTGTCCTTTTTTAATCAGCTGCTACCATCGTATGGGCTCAAGTACGGCTCGTGACGTATACTAAACTAAGCGTGGTGATTATGGCATATCCCCCATTCTTGGGGGAGGCTCTTGTCCAGCAGTTGTGTCATTTGGCTGACATGATGATGATGATGATGAAATGAAAATAAGACAGCGATTTCATTCTAATGGGGCGTTCTAAACCCCTAGGGACATGCTAAGAAATAATACAGAGAAATCAACCACACTAATTGTACGTTTTTTTTGGTTTGTCAATTCAAACTCATAATGAAAAGGGATAGACGATTGTCCTAATGAGTTTTTTGACAGTTTTCTCAATAGCCAATGCCACGTCAAGCAAAATATTTTAATTTATACTGAAGAAAATAATATATGAGTTTGACTATGCCCAGCAAGCTACAGCAGACGGGAAACTCTCAGGCATGCAAGATACCAGACGATGTTTTCCTTCGCTGTTTGAAGTGTAAAATAATGAATATCTAATATGCACATAAGCGGATCCAAAAACTATGTGGCCAATTTATACATGTGGCGTATTTGATCCCCTGCAACGTTTGTAAAAGTACCTTTTTGTCGATGAACAATTGTAAGCGCACGCGTTTTATGACTCGTGAGCTCCGGGCTCAGCTCCAATGAAAAGACTTCACATCAAAGGAAAAATGACGAGTTTGCAAAGCATTGTATGTTTGTCTGTGTGTGAACTTTCAATTCATAGAAGACCTATTTCCGTTTGAAGTTATGCCGTATTTGGCGCACGTAAAAAAGCAATGCTTTGCATTATAAGAGTAATGCAAAGCATTGCTTTTTATCCCGAATAGGAATATTCTATACTATAAGAATGTTGTTAGGTCTTCTTAAACTTGTAAGCCTGTTTAGAGACGTCATAAATCCTAAACTACCCTCAGTCACCTCAAGCACCCACAGTGATGCATACAATTTGGAATTTCCCTCAAATAATATAATAGGTAGCATTTTATTCTGGGTGTTTTTACAGATCGGTGGGAGTCCCCCATGCTGCAAAGATGGGTGCGGCTTCACATAGAAATTTAATTTTTTGTTACCAATTACTAACAAAATATGGACCTTGTCTGAAATAAATGTTTATTATTATTATTATTATATTACTTATATATATTATATTATTAGTCAAAATTTAACTCAAATTCCTTTAAAACCAATATTTTTGTTATGAACATTACGTTAAATATTGTTGTTTTAAGCATTTTAATTTATGCCCGATAGCAATAATAACATATGATTTCAGTTCTGTTCGATATCTAATCGGACAAGATATGTGCCTTTTCGCGTATTAATGCTGTTGAACAAAGCGTTCCCATAACAACCGACCCTCCCATGTATCTCCACTTTTGTAACAGCACAGAGTCGAGGATTGAACCCCAAATGCGGTGCGGGTACTTTGTTTGAAGTTTTATATTACTAGACTGTTCGAGCCCACGCTAGTCTCTATTGTCAGGTGAAGCAATGAAAGTCGCCTGGGCTAAACGTCATAAAAAAAGTCTTTTTATGAGAAAGGATCAGATCGTACCCACTTTTTTCCCGCCAGGAAATTAACACACTTATATCTAATAAAATTTTAGGTCTGATTTAAATTTGTTTCGCCTCTAAATTATATTAAGTCTGCTTACATTAAATAATAATATTCAGGGATATTATTCTGCCCTCTGATCCAAAATTAAGCAAAGCTTGTACTATGGAAATCAGATAACTGATATACTACATATACTATGTTTCTTTTGTAAATATATACTTATATAAAAAAATTACAACCAGAGACAGTACAGACGGACATGTTGATGCAAACAAATATCTGTCCTGGGTGGGAATTGAACCCACGACCTGCGGCGTGAAAGGCAAGCGTTTACCAACCACGCCAACTTAATGAAACATAAGGCATAACCTAAACTGATTGATTAAATTCTCGTTATAGTGAACAGCTCACGTTTAATTCTAATAATCCTATACTCTGTACGTCATTAGTATGTAAACATACTAATATATTATTCTCATTTCAATTAATCATAAAATGCAAAATTAAGCGTTCATTAGTCTGCAAATAGGGAGTTTAAATTTACAAATTGATTCCGAGTTACTTCCGTATATTGGAAATGTAATTTGCCGCACAGGCAAATTGTCCAACAGTACTACCGAGTGGTCGAAAATTCTTCATCCGTAAGCGCTAAAGATTCAAGATTTTTTGATTGGTAAGTTTCGTGCAATTTTAGTTGCAATGGAGCAGTACGCAGGGACGCATCGCGCATTTTGCGTACAAAGCTTATTATCGTAACGGTAATTCAATAGTGACTGCTCAACGTTGTTCAAAGACGAAGCCAACTTTCACCTGAATGGTCATGTTAATAAGCAGAATTGTCAATACTGGGCAGTGGAGAATCCGAGGCGAAAACATGAGCGACCTCTGCACAGCCCAAAAGTCGTTGTGTCCGAACCAATTATGCCTTTAGCAGACTGCTAATTTTCATGAAGATCGACGAGGCCGAGCGCTCAATGTGAATGGTGAGCGTTATTGCGATATGCTGCGAAATTTTTTGAGCCCAGAATTGCAGAAGTTACAAGGTTTGAATTCAAGAACTTGGTTCCAATAAGACGGGGCCATTTGTCACACATCAAATCAGTAAATTGAAGCTGTTTATGAATTATTGCCTAATAAGGTCATTTCACGTAGAGGTAACATCAACTGGCCTCCCAGAAGTTCCGACTTAAGCCCACTTGACTATTTCCTACGGGGATACCTTAAAAGTAAGGTCTATGAGAATAATCCGACGAACCTAACGCAATTGAAACAAAACATCAGGTCAGAAATGGCAGTACTATCGAGAGCTATGTGTCAGCGGGTTATCACCAATTTTCGTTCCAGATTAGAAGAGTGCCAGCAGCGTAACGGTCACCATTTGGATAACATTATCTTTCCCAAATAATTTTCCATTTTGTATTCTAATAATGAACAATAAAAAAATACTTCATCACTAGTAGCTTTTTTTTTATTGAACAAACAAATACCCGATACTCTTTCTGGACACCTTGTATAATGGTGTTTACGACATGCATTAAACTAAAAAAAATCCTTAATACCTGGCAGGTATTAATCAACGTAATCTAAGGAGTCAATACAGAATTACATAGTTATAATCAAGCGCAGGCTAATCAACGATGTTCTTTGTAATATATAAGATTAGATAAGGTAAAAATACTCTAATACTAGCCATTAGAATATCATAGATTATTCGTATCCTTTAATAATCCTATAATATAAAATTTAAAAATGCTAAATAATGCTATGACCAGAGAACAGCGAGTATACAATCACATATTGATTCGGGGTATAATATACATAGACTCACGTATATGTACACAATATATATATATATATATATATATATATATATATAAGTAATTACTGATGACATACTGCAGCTTTAATTTTTTTTTATTAGTTGTCGTGATTTCTTTTTAAACGAGGGTTAGCCATTCTGATTTCTGGAGGTGGCGCATTCCAGAGAGGGATAGACTGAACGAAGAATGAAGAGTGGAGAAAATCGATGTGATGGAAAAGACGGATTATAGGATGACCACAGATTTTTGCTATGGTTTGAGAATTGATACTTAAATAGGGGATTAAATAAGAAGGTGAGTTAAGAAAAGAAAATAGAGTGGTAAGTGCCCGCAGATCTCTGCGGTGACGAATAGGCATCCAATTTACTTTTGTAGAATTGAATTTTAATTATATTGTGCATTATTGCAAAGGCAGGGATAGGTTTTTACGAATGTGTTTGTATATTTCGTATTTTACATGTAATAGCACAATACTTTCACTCGCGATTATCTTAGTCATTTTCCCATCACATAGCATAAAAAAGTACGTTGATCGACTATTAACAGATTTGGAAAATAATTAATGATGAATTTTGTTCACGCCTTTTTCCTAGAGGGGTATACCACACCTCTTTTGCGTAGTTTACTGTCATTGTATTCTTCATAAATAATTGCCGATTTAGGGTACTTATGCTTTGGCCTCTCTTGACAGCATCTCCAATTTGGTCAGAGGATGTTCTACGAAGCCTTCCCCTTCCGGTTGTCCCATTAACACAGACCAGATACTTCTTTTGTCAATCTTCTTTCATTCATCCTTTCTAAATGCCCAAACCATCTCAGAACATTAAACTTCAACGAAATATTGATGATGATGTTCTATAATAAAAAATATTTATATATCGTTGCAGAACTAACACACTGCCTTCTGGTCCTAAATACAGCCTGTACTTTGGCAATTAGATGACTGATAATACTTACTTATATATTTCTAAATACATTTTATATGTGGATACATTTGTGTCTAGATGGCGCGAGTGATGCGGTGCTTAAATTAATCACCGCATTACTTGTGCTAAAATGTAAAATTTAAAGAAGCGATCGATGTTAAACCGGCTGTGTCTGTATTTCACAATGAATTTCTAAAATAACGTGTCCTAATTAGAACTCAATAGGCTAATTACAATTTGGTTATGATTAAACAAATGCAAATTGGAAATTAGTCAATTAGTTTATACATAAATATGCCCACAAAATGTTCTATTGTGTATTATTGCAAAGGTTCGAATGTGTATGTATATTTAGTTAGTACAATACTTTCATTCGCGATTATCTTAATTATTTTCCCGTTGCATAGTATAAAAAGTAGGTTGATTGACTATTCGATTTCGAAATTGATATTTTTTTTAAATCGAATAATCGTCGTGTTAAAATTTAAGTGGCTTAAAAGAGGTGGCAGAAATAAAGGAGGTTTTATGTTTATTCTGCAATTTCTCTGGCGTTTCTGAACCGATTTTGTTTATTGATAGAATAAACTTCAAGGTTGTATAATATACATATCTAATACATTTAAACAAGTAAACTTTACTTAAATATTTTTTAAGTATATTTTATGATTCGGATACAACGATGATGATGAGAAATATAATTTTTCAAAATAGACTATTCTTGGACAACAAATCTCTGTTTTTTTTAAGACTATGAATGGGACATGTCCTTCAACCAGGGACCCCATTAATCTGTCAATTCGTTCTAACCTTACATTCTTATTTCTGTCATACTATAAGTCCACGGGAAGGTAGTCAATTCAAATTGATTGATTTCTTCTGTTGCGGCATCATTGCGTAAACTAACTGAAAAATTTTATATTGATAAAGTAACCTGCTGTTTCCTATAAGCTGTGCATCTAGACTAAACGCCCAAAAAGCTTATATGAGACTAATGAGCTAATTAAAATTCAAGGTAATTTGCCGTCTGTTTTCATTGTTTAGGTAGGCTAGTACAAAGGGAATGTTTCAAGTGTTGTTTTAGTTTGCCTGGCCGATTTGAGGGTTGGTGTGATCCGAGCAATGTGTCAAAGTCTACTATTACATTATAAAAATAGCGGTGGACATTTTTGGACAGTTTCTCAAGAATTCCAATTCATCAAGTATAAATTTATGGAAATAAATTATGAAGTCTAACGAGGATTTTAGTAGCACTAGCTGTGACCCTGAGAAACCTAACTAATCTAACGAGGATATTTTATTTTGTGGCACTAGCTGTGAACTATGTATGTGTTTATTGATGGCATAACCTGTCTACAATCCGAATTTCAACCAAGTCAGCTTTTTGATTGTGTAAAAACCATCGAAATAACCACACATTAACAACAAATTAAAGCTTTACAAATTTCGCAGTCAATATTTATTAATGTCAATATAGTTACATTAAACTTCAATTATGTGTATTTTTAACCCCCGACGCAAAAAACCCCGTCTGTGTGTGTTTGTCTGTCTGTAGCAGCGTAGCTCCTGAACGGATAAACCGATTTAGATTTTTTTGTTTGAAAGGTGAATTAGTTGCGAATCTTGTTAGCTATATTCTTCTTAGCTTATCAGTCGTTAGAAATGAAATAAATAAATGTTTATCTAAAAATATTAAATAAGATGTCTCTAAACATTATATATTCTGATGATACTTAATAATAAACTATATAATCTTTGTAAAGATATTTTTATAGATAACATTGAGAAATATAACTAGATTTTTGTAGCTGAGATGCTGACTAATATCCATATCGTGCTAAAGTCATAACCTTACTTTTTCAATTGTTGGCTAAAAATACAAGTCATAGCAAATTGAAGAGATGAGCCATCAACACCAGTGTAGGTTACTCAATAGATCTACCTCTACCCTTTTATTGGACCTTTGGCGTTTATTGGTCCAATGTTTTGCCCCCAAATGCGGGGTATTAAGGCTCGAAGATGATTTTTGACGATAATGGAGGGTCATTCGCCGGGATGATAAAATTTTATGACATGGCCATCCGAAGGTTGGCACGTTAAAATTTTGCGTAATAGGCCTTACGTTTTGTTGCTACTTTAATGGTAATGTGTAATAAACTTTATAGAAAACACGCGTTAGATAGCAATTGATAAATTAACTCCCTCTGAATTTTGCCTTACGAAAATTAAAATGTGTTAGTGTGTCAAATAAATGAAAACTTATATTGGTTTGTAGAATTGCTTAGAAATAACAATTGACTTTCCGACTACTCACTACACAGTCGAGAGTCAAAGGTTATTGATTATTAACTAGCTGTGCCCCGAAGTTTCAGCCGCGTCAAACTTTATAAATCTTAGCCTATATGTTATTCCGATATACAAGCTATATTACTACCTTTTTAGTAATATAGCTTGTATATCGGAATAATATTATAAATACGAAAGTTTGTGAGTATGGATGTTTATTACTCTTTTACACAAAAACTATTGAACGGATTTTGATGAAACGTTTCATCAAAATCCGTTCAATAGTTTTTGTGTAAAAGAGTAATAAACATCCATACTCACAAACTTTCGTATTTATAATATTAGTTGGACTAGAATAATAACTTGACTCTTGCAGTGTGCGACCGTCGTTATTAACACAAGGTCCGTCATTATAATAACACCTTAATATATACAGAATCATTGACAATATGTAGTAAAATTTTAGACTTAAACTAGATAATTAAACATAATCTCTTGACAATAACTTGATACGAGCTAGCTAAATATCAATGCTATAATAAAATAAATTTTATAAATGTTTTCATACAATGTGTACCTAAATATCTATGTTACTAGAAATAATAATGTATACAACTATATTACTACAAACATGTTCTGACTATTTTATAAGCACTTTTTAAAGTCTACGTGAATAAAAACTTTTTTATTTTATTTATTTATTTTAGTCGCGTATGGTGCTTTACTACCTCCTTACTTCCTCGGTATACTCGTGTTTTAGTTAGAATCCGCACAGGACACCTACTTGTCTTTAATCATATAATACGTTTAGGGCCACTACTATTCACCCTCTATATAAACGATCTTCCTCGAGCTACCATATATCCAATGTCACTTTTCGCAGATGACAGTACAGTTACTGTGACATGTAAATCCAAAGACACTTTTGAAAATGACATTAATCTTACACTCGCAAAATTAATAGAATGGTTAGACAATAATAACTTGAAAATAAATATTAATAAGACATTGATTATGCATTTTAACCAACGTTTGACATGTAATACAAATCTTAATCTTGACATTAACTACAAAAATAATAAAATTGACGCAGTGAATAAAACTAAGTTCTTAGGCCTAATTGTAGATAGAGCCCTCAATTGGAAGGAACACATAGAAAACCTCAGCAAAAGAATAAGCAGCAGATCATATGCCTTATACAAACTATCTCGGATTCTTAATCTCGATGCACTACTTACCGCCTATCATGGACTGATCGAATCCATTATTAGATACGGTGTCATATTCTGGGGCAATTCGACGAACAAAGAAATTATTTTTAAAGCTCAGAAGAGATGCCTTAGAGGAATGTTTCAACTTAAAATGACAGATAGCTGTATACCTTATTTCAAAAAGCATAAGATTTTAACAATGCCGTCTCTGTACATTTTTGAAATTCTGATGTTTGTTAAGACAAACCCAAACCTATTTCCACGTCAGGCAGATATAGTTCCACGAAACAGGCGGGACAACAGCAAGCTATGTTTGAAACCGGCTAGGACTGCACTTATGTGTAAAAGTGTTCTATGCATGGCACCAATCATCCATAACAAACTTCCAAAAGCCTGGAAAGAACTACCTGATAATGCTTTTAAGAGCAAGATAAAATCGCTTTTAGTAGACAAAGCTTATTATAATGTCTCCGAATATCTAGCTGATAAGTTTTAGGACATATTGTTATTAATAGTTCAATCATAATATTAGGGTTCAAATCTTTTTACGACATGATTTTTAATTCACTTTTGACATAAAATGGTAATTAGTTATTATTTATTTTTATTGTATACAAATTGTTATTTTCATTTTCTTTCAATTGACATAATTATTGTACATTCAAATATTTGCACGCCATTGTATGGCAAACATGTCTGAACCAAATATGTTAATACGTTACATCTTACATGCAATTTCATTGTTATATGTATACACATGTTTATGCAAATAAATTACTTACTTACTTACGTGTAGATTTTATTTCCGGAGAGTGGGCGTTGCTTTTTTAAAAGACGTTAGCCATGAGTCTTTTGCTATTACACTAGTCGTTTCTATGACCCTGACAGACCCTGCGAGTGCTCCACGTAAGAAGATTATCGGGAGAAAATTACGGTAAGTGGGTCAAATTTGACTTGCAAGATTTGATGACGGACCCACACCGGGACAAGTGAAACTAAATAAAAGCTTGAAAAAAATGATTGACGTCCCGAGCGAACAAGGAATTGAACATGCATATAACGTCGAAAACGACACATTATTGAATATAGAACGTGGCCTATATTTCACAATTATTTGCTTTTTATGGGATTATCGTATTCTACAAAGATCGTCATAACATTATTCAATTAAATATTCCGTCTGAGAAATAGAAAACTTGGCATCGAAAACATTTGGTAGCACTCGCTTGTGCGCTTACAGAGTGGAAAATTTATGTCAAATGTATGTTCCTTAGTAGTGTAATAATATGCTATACTTTACGTTATGAAATACGTTTGACTGTCGCGTTGGCCTAGCGGTAGCTTGTTTAACCGCTAACTACGAGGCCCTGGGTTCAAAGGTCGGATCTGGCAATAAAGTCAGTAATCTTGGGAATTATTGTAAAGAAAAATTTTTCAGTATCATTTTGAAGTCTGGGAGTTGGCGGTATTATACCACCATGCCTCATACTAGACCATGTAAAGCTAACGGTCCTGTGCCTGACCTCTTTCCGATCGTGGCGCTAGTCGTCCCATCGGCTTATGAGAGTGGTGCGATACCAATTGCTCCTGTGATTGCGCACACACTTGTGCACTGTAATACGTCCCGCGCATTTGGTTACTAGATGAGAAACTGGCCGCCGTAGCCGATATTCTGCCGCAAAACATTATTATAGTTTCGATTCACGTTTATAGTAAAGTTATAGTAAAACAATCAAAAATCTATTGGTACGAGTTCTAATTTTGCTTAACCTATCACACTCTAAGTGTGCATTTGATCAGGATAAAACATGTTATACCGTAGCTATGTAACATTTAACGTTACGTAACTTTAATATTGGTTCGAGTTCTATTTTTGCTTAACCAATCACACTCTAAGTGTGCATTTGATCAGGATAAAACTTGTTATACCGTAGCTATATAACATTTAACGTTTACACGTTACGTAACTTTAATATGTTTGTGTACCGGAACCCTAAAAAGATACGAAACCTCCTCCGGTTTCGTATCTTTTTAGGGTTCCGTAGCTAAATCGCAAAAAACGCAACCCTTATAGATTCGTCATGTCTGTTTGTCTGTACGTCCGTATGGCACAGCCACTTTATTTCGAAAATATAAGAGCTGTACTGTTGAAAATTAGTATGTAGATGTATTCTGCGAATCGCATTAAGATTTTCAAACAAAAATAGAAAAAGAACAATAAATTTGGGGGATCTCATTTTTTTATATTAACATTGAGGTTTCTAATATTATTTTTTTCTAAACTAGTAATAGAATGGTTTGCGCGAGAGACATATCCAAAGTGGTAAAAAGTCCCCCCCCTGTAACTTCCAAAATAAGAGAATGATAAAGCTAAAAAAATATATGATGTACATTACATTACTATGCAAACTTCCACGCGAAAATTGGTTTGAACGACATTTAGTTAGTAATTTATTTTGATACGTCATAAATCGTAACCAGCAATTTACCTTTCATTTTATCAAATGAAATACTTGCTGCTACGGAACCCTTCATGGGCGAGTCCGACTCGCATTTGGCCGCTGTATTTTAAAGAGGCAGTATACATTCCCGAAATACTATTTTCATGATTTTTCTTGGAACAACTTGGAAATTACAAAGTTAGGAAAAGAAAAATGAGTTTATCACACCACACGCTTGTCTTTGATGTTTCACACGGAACAGTACAAGAATATTTTTATGTGTGATTCCGTTATTTGCAATTTAAGTTAGACGTCCATGTTTCGGTCGCAAAATTCATTTATGTAGTAACCAACGGACAGACAGACATAAAATGATTCCGTTGCTAACACCCTTCCGGAGGATTTAGGTATTATCTATCGGTTTTGTTTTTCTAGAAACATGGCCGACTGATATGTTCACAGTTGCATGTGAAAGATCATGTCATATTGATAATACCGTCCAAATGATTAAATTTGAAATTTATTGCATTATTTGCAATGCAAAGCGTTTATCTAATCTCAAAAATGGAAAATCATAAATTTAATCGTCCGGCGGGTCTCGAACCTGCACCATCTACCAATCCAGGGTAGGCATTTTGTAGGTAAATTTAATAATTTGGAAAGTATTATCAATATGATATGATCTTTGTCTCTCTCAGTCGGCCATGTCTCTAGAAAAACAAAACCGATAGATAATACCTACATCCTCCGGAAGGGAATCCTAAATTTGATCTGCCAGCGTTTATCGATCGTAGCTTAACGCAGAGCGCCTACCCCGGATTGGTAGATGGTGCAGGTTCGAAACCCGCCGGACGATTAAATTTATGATTTCCCGTTTTTGAGATTAGATAAACGCTTTGCATTGCGAATAATGCTATAAAATTCAAATTTAATAAAATGATTATTATGTCCGACAAAGAATTCACCGTTCATCGATTTCAAATAGGCTTGTCCTCTTGCGGGGTTACCTATTTTGTATTTGCAAGATGGCTTGAAGCTCTTTTATTGTCCGATGAAGCATTGAAAGCCTCGTAGGCTAACTTTAAACGTTATGAAATAAGAAGTAAGATTCTTCACCTACCCGATGGACTCTGGCAACCCATCACCTCAACATTGATATCATAATCCTGTTGGCTTAACTATGTACTTCTCTTACCCATATCATGCCCTAAAACTCTATCATATATCGAAATTGGGTCTTGTTTTCAAGTTTTTAATGAGATCTTACCACAAAACTGACTAAACGGATGTGATGGTGGTATACACGGCTACATATCAAGCTATACATTTCCAATATAAGTTGACCTCTCACTGTATGGAAATCCTATACAACGCGATATCAGCTTATACTAGAAATGTATAGCTTGATGTGTAGCCGTGTGTACAACGTGAAAATAATATTAAATTTACCGTACTAAATACAAACAGATAAACGGAAGTTATTAGTTTGAATTTAATAAACGCCTGGATTTATTTAAGCAAATGGATAATTCCAAAAAGTCCACAAATTGCTAATATTTGTCTGCAAAATTTGTTCTGTGTTATTTATATTTTTTACATTACACAAATTGAAATTTCTACTCTCAACTTATGTCATTGTGCCCACGACTAATGGCAATAATGGGATAAATCCTGAAAAATTATACCTATTATTTTTAACTATAGTCTAGTTATTTTTTGCCTGGTTCTATGTAAGTGAACGTAAGTGAATGTAAATGCCAGAAAAAAAACAATTTGCTGCTTATTTCGTTTTTCTATAGCTTTTAAATGATCATTTAATAATCCTTTAAGAATCTTAACGATGTACTTTTTAAGAAATGCTATGATAATTTATTTTACAAAATAATTTATTGTTCTATATATATATATTATTTTTTTTTAATCAAAAAAACGTACATCAATAATAATAACATTAGTAAGTGATGTACGTTTTATTAAAATAAAGATTATATATTTTTAATAAAAAAATTGGTTAGACATGCTTTCTAGTTATATGTTTTTAGTTATAATAATTTCAACATCACATTGTAATTTTCTTTTTATACAATATTTTTATATACTTGTAATACCCGGGTTTTCACTTCCGGTTTTCATTCATTTTATGCCGACGATTATAGAGCCCGCACTATCAAAATATATCCATGTATTACTTTTTGTCCTTAAAGTGCATGTATGTAAAGTCCTCTTTGGGAACATGCACTTCACGGACAAACAGCATATCTAGACTCAAGAGGACCCAAAGTTGTCTGTTACGTGCCTCAAAACACAAGGGTACTAAAGTAGTAGCGTGTACTTTACAACGTGTAATTATTTTTTTCTAAAACCGAATAATAAATTAAATCATGTTTTATTGCACTCATATCATGTGCTAGAAGTTTTTCGCTTTTTCACTGCACAGAAGACGCGGGCATAAGTCAACAAACAAAGAAAGCAGCGTCGGAGGGCACACCCTTTGGGGTCTAAACCTCATCCAAGGGTGTGTACTTAGACGTCGGGTTCGTTTTAAGAAACGTTTTGTGCAATATACCTACATTACACCCGAAGTCAAGGTTCAATAGTCCGGTTCATGATTGGATTCATCAAAAAAAATTTTAATTTAAACTAGGGGTCAATACAAGGTGTATACGATTAGTTAGGTAGCTGCCGACGAGACCTTTTTACATGTGTAATGAAACAACATATACAGTAAAGCTACTATGAAATTCTCGATTTAGTTTTCAGGTTTAAAATCAGATAAAATTTGCAATAACGTTGAATAAAATATTTTCACTGATTCCATATATTTTCTTTTATATCCCGACAAATGTAGTGCCGAGTTTACATATGCCTGAATTGGCTGCGTATGCTAAAGTATCCAGGCCGCATTGCGCTCTATCAATCAACTGTACAGCGTTCCGAGAGAGTTGTACCTTGCCACCATTTAAAATATACAGATATCGATATTCGAGACTTAATTAAGACGGGCTGGTTAGCGTGGTTGGTAAATGCTTGCCTTTCACGCTGCAGGTCGAAGGTTCGATTCTCACCCAGGATAGATATTTGTGTGCATAAACATATCTGTTTGTCTTGAGTCTGGTATAAGATTGCTGTGATTGAATAATTTCCCAGGAAATTATTATTATACTAGCTGTGCCTGCGACTTCGTTCGCGTGGATGTCGGAACTTAACAATGTATTTTTTAGTGTAAAGCGCTGTGGGAGGATAGCGAAAAATTTTTTTTTGTTAATTTAGTTATTCTTTATTTTACCTGTGGAACCATCTGGAGCGTACACAAAAACGTTATTGGGGTTGTTTACGCGTGAAAGAGCTACGTATAGTTGACCATGGGAAAAGCATCCAATACTTAGGTCCACCCCCGCAACGGATAATGCCTGGACCTGAGCTTTACTAATCGTCATGGCATAACAGAGACTGACTGGGAATTACACTCGTTTGAAAGAGAAAGGAAAGTTTTTAGGAATTATAGGTATTCATGGAATAAAAACAATATCACCGGCGCCGCAACCTGTTAATATTTCAGCTTCGATAATGTTGCAGGTTTGTGAGTTTGACGGGTGCCGTTACAAAGTTTGGGAGGACATAAATTTCTGAGGAGAATTATTGGCACACCAATTTTTAAAACTATTTTGTGGGCTGAAAGTCCGGGTGTGCTGAGAGAATCCAAAAATTCTACCGGGTAGTGCGTGGCGTTATCTTCTTCCATAAATGTATTTATTGAGCTATATTCTCTACTATTATTACCGGACGCATGACTCAATATTTTGAAATTAATTGCCGCAGCTTGGTCATTGTGGGGAGTCAAAATAGCTCGCTGACATAGCCCAGAACCGGTTTGATTTCCCATGTTTGTGGTATCTCCGTACACAGAAGAAATTAGCTCCTGCTGTGATGTGACGTCACAACAGAGATTACCAATCAAAATAACTTTTCCATCTTCTTGTACGGGGTATGTGCCATCGCCTATTTTTAACAATAAATTGGAAAACTCCTGTGCATTTTCGCAGCCTCTGACTGATAGGGTTCCCTCCTATACTTATAACTATCATTTGAATAGCCAATAAGGACCTGTTGTGACAATTTTCACGTACCCTGTCAGTAATTTGTATATCAGTATTTAGTTGTACTTGTCTCATAAAATCTTCAGCAAACTTGTCATGGTACTTTTGCCATAACTGTTTAGCGTCCGATAACGCACAAAAGGTCAATAAGATGGCAAACAAATGTCGCAAGCGATGTGGACTATCGCTCACGCATGCTTCCGCTAGAGCGCCATCCTAATGCTGACCTCCATCTAATAAATGGCGTGCTCGGCAAGCGGCCTGGTATGTGGGATGTTCAATATCATCCACTTTACGGCGCTCAGCAAAAGACGTAGGTCCTCGCTCTACATGGATCAGACTGTGGGATGAACTCACACGTGAGCACGCCGAATACGTGACACGAGCACTGTTTCTCCCTGGGCGGATCCAGGCATAATAGTAGACTCTATAACACGATGCAAAGTTTTGACTTGAAGCCTCGTGCCGTTGCAAAGTTTAGGTGGTTTCAAATTCCTCAGAACCATTATAGGTATACCCACACGCAACATACATCCCCTATTATGCGCCCTTAGGGGTGGAAATTCCTAAAATCCTGAAATACATATTTTTTATTTTTAACGGACAGGCCAAATACCAATTTTCATGCTTTTCACTTCAAAAATTATACACTTTTCATACAACTTACATCCCCTATTTTACGCCCTTGGGGTGGAATTTCCAAAAATTCTAAAATATTTATTTTTATTTTTAGCTGAACTACTAAATATAAGTTTCAATGCCTTTAACTTCAAAAAATGACGGATTTTCGTATAATCTTTCATTCTCTGTTTTACCCCCTTAGGGTTAGTATTTCGAAAAACTCCTTCTTTAGTGAATGCATACGTCATAAAAAGTACCTACCGGCAAAATTTCAAGTCTCTTACCCCAGCCGTTCAGGCTGTGCGTTGATATGTCAGTCAATCAGTTTCCTCTTTTACATAGGTAGGTATATAGATTTGTGCTGAGAAAATTATGAGAGACCGGGTTAATTTACTACATTCAAATACATTCAATCGGACAGGCTCAATAAAATTCGAATCGTCTGTACATTCGCGTTACAAACGAATCGACAGCACAATCTTTCGATCGATTGACATTATAATTTAAAATTAAATTATAACAAATCCAACCTTGTACATAATTCAATTTGCCCAAAGAAAACAGAATATTTTCATAACCAATTTTGGACAACGACATACTTCTAGCCAACCAAGACCTTATTTAGAAACAATTCGGAACATTCAAAGCCCTACGTAACTCATGCAATTAGCAAACACGGGCAAATCTTAACACCGCGAGTCAAAAGAAATGCACAACGACATCTATCGAAACAAAAATCAACTATCAACCTAGTTCATTCAGAAAAGAGATGTCATAATATGCACAATGACATCTATCGGACAGTTTAGTTCAACTATAAACATTAGTTCATCTTGAAGTACCGAAATGCGTGTTATTTTTCTCCATGATTACTTTAAAATCTAATATCTTTTGATAGACTGAACCGATTGCAATAAAACAAAAACTAAATGTTACCTCAAGTTACGCTCAATCGTTGTGTATAAAAGTTATCTACATTGCTTTCGTATATTTTACGTGATACCCGAACATATAAACAGACAAACAGACAAACAGACAAAAATTCTAAAAATGCTGGAAATGGGTTCTATTGGTTGTCCTTTAATACCCTGGCTATTTTTTTTGGATTTTCTTTTGATGTACAAAAATGATTTTTCTACAGATTTATTATATGTATAGATTATTATTCGCGTGGTAAGCCTTGTGTCAAAATTGGGAAAGATGCCTAGTAGACTGCATAACTTCACGATTGAAGCCATCTGGGATCGACAGATAATGTACCCTATGAAGTACAGGGATGGTTAATATTTTAGTATTTATTAATGTATGTTATCATCCATTTACGGACTGTCCCGAAACGTTACTGATTAACTTAACTGAATAATAAGTTTGGGCGCCTAGCTATGAGCGCTTTTTTAACTAGCCAAACCTCCATTTGGTTATTTTTTTATTTTATGTCAGCTATAAGACGTCAAATGTTCCCATTAAATATCTTTATAGTTGTAATTGTTTTCAGGCAGTGTGTGAATCTGTGATGATTTCCGGGACAAAGACGTGTTCTGTTCGATGTGTACTTATAAAGTTACAAGACAATATGTAAGTAATTCCCATACAAGATAGACCAATGATCTTATGAGGGTCACGGGATGCCGCTGAATGCCGGTAGCGCAAGATTGATAATTGTGGAGATCTTTAGGGGAAGCCTATGTCCAGTTGTGGACGTCTTTCTGCTGACATGATGTTGATGATGATGATCATATCTGCCACAACTTAATTCTATCTTTAATTATTTGACGATAAATCAATTTTTGTAAAACCTTTGCTGTATTCGCTTTTGGTGCCGACGATAAATGTCAATTGTAAGACTTAAAAGAAAGAACAATAAAGTCAATTACAAATATATTTTTTTGCCATTTGACCAATAAAAAATAATAAGAGATTACAAAATCTTTTACTGACGAGTTTTTGTTCACACGTATGCGATATTTTATTATGGAGACTATATTTTTTTATTTGCCTAATCAACTTACAGATTCATATTCAAATAGTGTCTCAGCGTCAATATCGAGTGGTTACGATGTCGATCTAACTCAAATAATACCACCGAGTGAAACGACTTCGTGCATCCCTATTCCCTGAAGTAATCGGTCGCAGATATGAAAATATGCTATTGGATTTAAATTTTAATATCACGTAGTATAGTGAATAGTCGCCATTATATGACAATACCTATAAAGTAGTAGTTTGGTCTCAAGAATTCTTTACTTATTATATGTTAAACTAAATAATATGAACTAAAATGTTTAATATCACTATGTGGTGAAGGCAACGACTATAAAGTCTCGAGGGAATGCACTGACGCCAGCACAGCAAGCTACCCCAATCTGTCAAATTTCCCCAGTTGAAAGTGAACCTTATGCTTCTGTGATAAAGTTGGAAATCTTTAAAAGAAATTTGACAGATTGGGGTAGCTGGATGTGCTGGCGTCTGTACCAACTATAATATACACCAGAGGACGGGCAGAAGCATCTCTTTGAACATTATGTTTATAGTACTGCGATTGCTAACCAGTCTACCAAACGTGGCGATTATAGCATATTTCCCAAAATGATCTTTGCGGGAAGCTTTTGGCCAGCAAGCAGTTAATTTCCATAAAGATAATAATAAATACTAAAATAACCCATTACTTTTTATTTTGAAGTTATAATTAATTATATGCAGTAGTGATTTAAATTGAATATTTTGATTAATATTACTTACTATTTTAAAATATTAGTGAAAACATTGTGCGTATAGACATTTTCAAGTGATCCAATAGAATTGAGGTTGACTACCCGTATGTATTATTGATCTAAATTGAAATATTATTCAATGATGCCAAAAAAGTATAGCTTCTCACGCGAGAACATGAGGACAAGCATTCATTAATTTTTATTGTAGTCAAACATACGCAATAATTTAATATTTATTAGAGAATAACGAACTAGCTGACCAGGGTTTCACTCGCTCAGTAAAGGCATTTAAAGTAGCCCGAAATCCAGGTTGTAATTTATCTAATTGCCAAGTCTAGTTCAGCGTTCAGAGCAACAAACATTTCATCAATAGAATTAAAAAATGCTCAATACAAAATAATCTCCAAAAATGACAACTTAATTACAATTGTAATTACATATACAGTGTATTAATGGTTTAGGAAAACATATTGTATTTTATTTGATCCTATTTTGAATGTTTTCTGTTCAGCGGTTGTTAGGTTATACGAGCGGCGGATAAAATCTGGTCCTGGTTCCTCTTAACAGAAAGTCTTCCGGATTTATTGTAAATATTTCTTATGTAGCTTTTACGTATCCTAACCTTTTCCTCTTTCAATATTGAACTCAACTTTTCCTAAATATTGCGGACATATTATTTTATCCAAATCTTTTACAAGCACCCTAACCGAGCGTCAAAGTAATTTGAACCGAGATTGCTGGCTACCGCTATAACTATTAAAATTATGCTTTCGTTTAGAAAAGTATATTAAGTTTAGCAGTTGGCCCAAGAAAATTATGTTCTATTCGATGAGGAGTGCTTTAAACACAATTTTATAAAAATAGAAAAATCTTTCTATGTATTGTACGTTAGAAAGATAATTATTTATATTTAATAATTTTAATTATATATTATTGAGGACAGATAATTGTGTGCATGAACATGTCTGTTTTCCCTGAGTCTCAGTGTAATTAACTATATAAGTATGTATTTACAAAAGAAAAGTACTATATGTAGTATGTCAGTTATCTAGTTTCTATAGTACAAGCTCTGCTTAGTTTAGGACCAGATGACCCTGTGTGAATAATGTCCTAACATATTATATTATTATTAGGTCGCATAGAATATATGAAGCTATTGTTTATAATTATTATATTTCACACCTAAAACGTTAAATTAAAAGTAATATACTATAACGACAAAATTTTGAATTCTGTTAATTTAACGTTTTAAGTATGTGAATATAATAAATGTATATAAATATATTTTTTTTATTAAAAGACAACGCCCGCACTAGGGAATCTAGTCCCTGTGTCGCGGGGTACTTTACAAACATATAATAGACGGACACAAATTACATCCAGACTCAGGAACAACTATTTATGGGCCACACAAATAGTTGTCCGGCGCGGGACTCGAACCCACGACACGAAGCGGCGAGGCGACTGTCTTAGCCGCTGCGCCACACGTGCACCAATGTGTACTAACTAATATATTACTAACTAACTAATATACATATATTAATAAATAAATCACCATTTAGAAAGTCACTTCATAAATAATTAAACACACACACCACCACACCTACCTAACTGCAATACAATACATAATAATATGCATACACAATTATTTTAAAGCACATTGTGTGTTCAATAATGCTCTTATGTACTCATCGCTTGACACGCGAAAATGAACTTCGGTGTCGATATTTCCACATGCTTGGGCCGCATGCGTTTGTTTTGTTTTGTTGTTGTATGATTGAAGATTTTGCGCTGTGAAGATTTTGCCAAAATTGTAGTCAATAAGCATTGTGTATCGTGTTATTGGAAGTGAAGTGATATATAAAGTACTTATTAAACAATTATGTTGTGTAAAGTACAAAATCTGTCAGTTTGGGTGAGTAATTCGAGGTACACCATGTTTTCAGCGGAGCAGCATTCCCGCGTTCCCGGGGCTCCCCCCATCAGGCACCAAGAGAAATCCACGGCAGGTTTAATTGGAGTGAGTCCGACATACTAACATGCTGATACTTTTAGAGTTTTATTGATCCAAACAACAGTTCTCTAACATCTATATTTTAATTTACATACTCATAACGGAACGGAGGGCACTGGCAGTGCGAGCGAATATGATTGCTCGCAGGTTCGCACGTTGTTCGACAGAAGTCAAAATAACACTTTTTAGGTCTTATTGTACATCATTCTACACGTGCAGCCTGTGGGCTAACTATACTCAATAATCTTACAGTGACCTCCGAGTTCAATTTAATAATGCGTCCAGGATGCTGATGGGGCTGCGGCGATTCTGTAGTGGATCAGGGATGTTTGCTGAGCATCGCGTAGATTGTTTCTACGCTACGATGCGTAAGAGTTGCGCAGAATACGTGGCAGCACCAACAGCATCCTTAGCATGATGACTGTATTTACGTCAATCATTGCTGCGCCATTTCGCATGGATTGACGCAACAATGAATGGTAAAGTTACATATTTTAAAAATACTTATTACTAACACTAGTTGAAAGACTAACACTAAAGAAAATTGTTACTAACTTAATGGACACTAATTTGGTCTGAAAATAAAGTCTTTTTATTATTATTATTTCCGGCTGTGTGGCTGACGGCCAAGAATATCCTGACCCCATCTTATCCCTAAGGGTGAAGAAGTCAACACGAGGGAATAAAAAGGAACGAAAAAACGAATTCTAATCGGTCCCGTAGTTTAAAGCATACTAAGGGGACACACATTTATACCTATATAAATAGACTGCCAAAAACATAAGCCTCGTTTTCCTCAATTGGGTAAAAATCTATTAAAACTTATTCATCCCGATTTAGCATTAGGCTCGTTCCTTACCTACTTAAAAAGTTTTATTAATTCCTTCACACGCCGCCCAAGTTTTAATTGGACGGTCCAATGAAAGATGTCCCGGGGCGATAACTTCATACGTGTGGGCAGAACTAGTGACATCTAGTAATGTATGACGGAAATGCTTGAATTTCAATAATAAAGTTTTGATTTGAATAATATTATTGTTTACTAGCATTGTATGGACTCATGCCTGTTTCCCAGCGGGGTATGCAGAGACAACGGATTCCAATTTGTCACGATCTTTGCATACCTCTTTTTCCTCGTTTACTGTCTTTATATTTTTCATATACATGCTCGCTGGTTAGGGTACTTCTGAGTTAAAAAGTTAATAATTTGGTCAGAGAATGTTCTACGAGGTCTTCCCCTTTCAGTTGTAGAATACACACAGGCCATACTTTTTTTGCCAATCTTCTTTCATTGTAATTGTTATAAAGTTTTTATAACAACATCGTTTCAATTCTCCGTAACTTTTCTCAACTTTATCAGAACGAAAAATAAACTAAACTTCCCCAGACAGAAAAACAATCGCAAGTATAAATATGCTATACTTAAATGTTGGCTTTTTTTTCTGTCCGTTAAAGTAAAGAATGATTTCAGAATTTCTGAAACCAAACCAAGAGGATTTACATAGAAATTCGATCATTATTTACTTAAAATTTAAATGAGTAAGTAACTGATTTACAGAAAAATTTTACGAAGTCAGAATTTCTTAAATATCAGGAACGGTGCGTTCAGTAAACATATTCATTACCATTATGTTTAAATGTTTAAATGGTTTTGATATACGAGCTCAGTTTTGGAGAAATTCTGTTTATATATACATTATTAAAATGTCTCTTATTAATTAAATCATCATAGTTCATACCTTATAAATGCAAAACAATCCATATGACCAAACACAGCAGATATTCATTCATCATCATCATTACGTGAACTGCAAGACAAGGGCTTCCTCAAAAGATGTCCACGATGGAATTGTGCCCCTTATTTCGAAGGATATGCCATAATCGCTACGCTTGGCGGACGGATGGTCATCGTAGTATAATGATTGTCATAGTACTTCGAGAGACGCTGCTGCGTATGCTCTCTGGTAAATATTCCATCGGAAAGACTTCTATCCACCCACGGGATAAGAGATGGTGTTGATATTCTTTACCGCCAGCCAAATACAGCAAATAGATAAGACATTCATTAATATAGATTGAATGCTTAATTATACCAGCAGAGTTAGGTTAGTTCGCGTATAAACATTTCTTCTTCTGTTCTCATGCATATATATATCAGAATCTGCTCTAAGCCAAGGTGAGACTGCCAAAGGGGAAACCCTCTGGTGCGGGTTATTTAGTTGATAGTCTTATTAGTTAGATGGCAGGAGCCCTCCCTCCATTATCCAGAGAAGAATTCAAATGCACTAACTGTAAACGTCATATAAAAAAGCAGATATGTTTTTTTTTTCAGTTTATGGACTAAGGTTAATGCTATAGGTACGTATTTTTGGACAAAAATTAACTGTTATTTTTTTTAGAAAGACAACGCCCGCATTAGGGAATATAATCCCTGTGTCGCGGGACTTTACAAACATAATATATAATAGACGGACACAAATTTCATCCAGACTCAGAAAAACTATTAAAACTATTTATATAAAAGCTATTTATTATAAATAGAACTGTGTACCTACTAGACTTGCTTCTAAAAGTGCAACGGCATAATTGGTCGAGACTTTCTAATGTGTCACTTAACTTCCCTCAGCATTTCGTGTTAAAACTGAATGGACACAGCTAAAGATAGGGCATATTTCATAACAAGTATCTTAGAAAGAGATGCAAGAATATTTCAATTGTTTTTATTTTTCAATTTATTTACAAGTATACATTACATAATAGAATGATGCAAACATAAACTCATTAAAGTTTTACCGTGCATCATTGACAAGTTATCTACTGTACTGAGTTAAAAACGAATATAAAAATAAATTCACGAACGCTATAGCAATCGGTGTAGAAACACGAATATAAATAATTTAACAATAGATAAACACACCGAATTTAGAACCCTTTTCCTTTCTGAGGCTAATTAAAATAAGTGAACTTGTTGAGGATAATAGCTAAAATCATTGCCCGCAAATAACATCGTAGAAACCTCGGAATCCGAGCTGGCCGCTTATATCTAACAACATTGGTGGGAGAATGTAATGAAGTATACACAGATTGTTACTTTTAGTTAACTAAATATTTTCTGCTATATAATGTTGTGTTTGTTTGTTTTTATTTTGTTACGCATTTTTTTTCAGGCCTTTGTCCAGCAGTGGACGTCTTTCGGCTGATATGATGATGACGCATAATATATTGTATAGATTAATAATAATATCCTGCGACATTTTTCACACATAGCCATCTGATCCCAAACTAAGCAGAGTTAGAGAAACCAGATAACTGATATACTACATATACTACTTTTATTTTGGAAATACATACTTACATAGATAATAACACCCAGACTCACGACAAACAGACATGTTCGTGCACACAAATATCTGTCCTGGGTGGGAATCGAACCCCCGACCTCCGGCGTGAAAAGCAAGTATTTGCCAACCACGCCAACAGGCACGTCATATACGAATACTAATATATTTATACAAACTACTTATTTATGTTACATTGTATAATATATATATATATATATATATATATATATATATATATATATATATATATATATATATATATATATATATATATATATATATATATATATATATATATATATATATACTAGCTTTTGCCCGCGACTTCGTTCGCGTGGAATAGTGTCTTCCGGCAGATTTTTGGTTTTACCCACATAGTTCCCGATCTCGCGCGATCTCTTCAAAAATGAAACGTGGAAGATATTCTAGGGAACTCTTCAAAAATCAACATAATGAGCTCTGCGTTTGTTTTGAAGATATGTATACTCACTTAGGGCATTAAAGCCGTTATTGCCGATCGAAAATGTTATTTTTCCCTTATTTTCAAAATATTATTTTGATTTGCCATTTCAGAAAAAAATACTGTTTCTCCCTTGACAAATTTTCTATTATTTTAGGCTTTAAAGATTATTAAAGTTTCTTACACCAAGACATTTCTGTATACCACGTTTTTAGTTTTGCCATCCTTTGCAAAAATATATAGGTCTTGTGGTTTTGACACTCTTGAGCACGCAACGTAGAGTTGTCCATGGGAGAAACAGGCTATTTCAAGATGTACCCCCGCAACTTTAAGCGTTTGCCCTTGGGCTTTATATATGGTCATTGCAAACGCAGTTTTCAGCGGAAACTAAACTCTTTTGAATTGGAATGGCAAATCAGTTGGAATGATGGGAATGCGGGGAATAATTACAATTTCGCCTTTTGCCATTCCAGTCATAATAACGGCTTTAATGACATTCCGTCCTAAATAGGTTACTTGTAACCATGTGCCGTTACATAGCCTTGGTGGATCTAGGTTTCTCATAAGCACAGGAACTCCAACTTTCAGCCTCAACTTGTGAGAAGGCACTCCTGATAACTCTTAGGAGTTGAGAAACTCTGTTGGGTAAGATGTCACTTGCTCGGTATCCACGACGTTATCTACTGATAGATACTCGATGACATCTCCCTCTACGTCAGACATAATTTGGTCATTTATCCGGCCTACTATTTCATTTGTTGGCGCCAATATCGCCCTTTCGCATAACCATTCCCGATTTTCGATATTAGCGCGTAAATCCGGATAGACACTATTTTTTAAATTGTATGTGCTATCCACAATTTGGCATCATTCGCTGCTCAGCGTGATCATACTCTCGGAGTCGGTAGGCATACGATCCTCGCCGATCTTCAGAAGAGCAGCAGCATAGGTACTGCCCGGCTTGACAATCATATATATAATACTCGCATATTTGTCGACAGTGAAACCTTTTGCACATGTGTCCATAGCACAGATGCTTTTAAACAGGCATTGATTTCATCAG
The DNA here is from genome assembly GCA_951640165.1 of Pseudoips prasinana. Taxonomy (NCBI): domain Eukaryota; kingdom Metazoa; phylum Arthropoda; class Insecta; order Lepidoptera; family Nolidae; genus Pseudoips; species Pseudoips prasinana. Next base: position 9,473,896 of record OX621236.1, read on the forward strand.
CCGGTGTGTCCCTTGCTATAACCGGCACGGTCTGCCGGAAGTCACCGGCCAATAGAACCACCATTCCTCCCATAATACCTTGATTGTTTTTAATGTCTTTCATCGTGCGACGAAGTGCTTCGATTGCTCTTTTATGGGACATCGTACATTTATCCCAAACCAGCAGTTTACATTGTTGCAAAATTCTCCACGCTCACTACTTTTACTTATGTTACAAACTGGCATTTCCTCCCAACGCCATCTATCGAGCATAGTGACAACTCGGATTATTTATCTATACTCCGTTCGGGCATTTTCTTTGTACTAAAAGTGTTATTATATTGATATTATTTTTTTCATACCTTTTTACTATTTATTTACTTTTTTCCGATGAATTAAAACAATAACATGAACCGAACTCGTGTAACGATCGACACCATTGCGCGATCACCAACTCGACTTAAAGTACTAATAGAATTATCTATACTCCGTTAGAGCATTTTCTTTGTACTAAAAGTTGTATTATACTATATTTTCATACCTTTTTACTATTTATTTACATTTTTCCGATGAATTTTCAGTACTGAATTGATGCCGACTCTTGACCAATAGATGGCGCTGTATGTCCGGAATAAATTTTATTTTTTATTTTATTTTTGTAATAAAAACTATCCTATGTCCTTTCTCAAGTTCCAAATTTTCTGTATTTTCTGTACCAAATTTCACTCAAATCGGTTCAGTAGTTTAGGCGTGAAGCAAAGACAGACAGACAGACAGAGTTACTTTCGCATTTATAATATTAGTTTGGATATAGTTTGGATATATATATATGTGTATAATACAGGATTATTTGTAAAACATCAACAACCTCGTAGCACTAGATAGCTAACACTATAATCAACAACTTTTCTTCTACGAGTTCGGACGTAAATCAATACATGAAAAAAGAAATGATTTTACACGGACTACTGGCGACAAAAGAAATGGATCAAGTTTAAAGGCGCTAGCGCTGCATCCTTTCTCCGCACCCTCGCAAGTGTCGTTACGTAATCTTTGTAATGCGCGTAGAGTTACATAAACATGGAAGCGGGAAATTAAGTTAATACCTATGTATGTACAATTATAAAATGTAACAAATTATCTGAAGTTGTAGAACAAAAGTAGTTGCTTATGGCATTAGCTAACTCGTCGTGTGAGGTTATTCGTGTTTTACAAATAACCCTGTATTGTATATGTCGCCGCAGGCATATTTAAAAATAAAAAAATGTGAGCCGTCACGGGACGCCTGGCAGATGTGAAACATCGACATTATTAAGTCGCAGTCGAAGTCGAAGTCGAAGTATAAGTCGAAGTTGAAGTATAAGTCGCAGTCGAAGTCGAAGTCGAAGTCAAAGTCAAAGATATGTCGAAGTCGAAGACGAAGTCGAAGTATAAGTCGCAGTCGAAGTTTAAGTCGCAGTCTAAGTCGAAGTATAAGTCGCAGTCGAAGTCAAAGTCGAAGTCATGTCGAAGTCGAAGTCGAAGTCGAAGTATAAGTCGAAGTCGAAGTATAAGTCGCAGTCGCAGTCGAAGTATAAGTCGAAGTCCAAGTAGAAGTCGAAGTCGAAAAGAACATATTGTGATAGGAACTAAAAAAAAAAAAAACCATGGCATGCGTCGCTACGCCAGAAATCTGTTTTACGTGCTGTTTTACGTCTGTTTCACATCAATAATAATTTGATACGTTGTGATTTTATTTATAATCTGTTAATCAATTCTACTTTACACGTGTTAGTATTTTAAGAATAAATTTAAATAACGACTGACACTTTGTATTTAAAAACAGTTTATTGGAAACTGTTTGACTAAAGTGAGGTGTCGGCCATGTTGTAAAAATAAGTTTATTTAATGTTTGCTTTAAATTGCAGAACACCTTTATTAAATTGCTATTGGTTGTAAAATAGTTGAGATAAACCTAAAATAATTATTTGATATTGTTTTATTAATTAAGACGTTTAAATTACTTTAAAACCTCAAGGGATCGCACCGCCATCTATTGAAACGAAACAACACCAATGTAATTCTCCTTTCAAACGTGAATGTCGCTAGTGGACATAACGATGGTGGGGCGAACGCTGAGGCGTGGGGGCACCTCGGGTGAGAGCTCACTTTGTTGCAGAGCTTCGAGACAAGAACATTGTAAGTGAAATCTATGTCACCCTGAATAAAATTAATAATAGTAATTAACTCTTTCCTTTGTCATTGTACCTAGTAACTATTTTGAGATAGTTTTCTACCCAGTCAAATCAACGAATCAGTTAAATTCTTGCTTACATAGCTATAGGTAAAAGAAATTAACATAACAGAACCGATGACTTTAATAAGGTCAACGGTTCTGCAGTTTAAAAAAATACCTACTCGTTTTTGAACGCGATATAAAGGTATATTGTTATATAATGTAACAGAATAAAATTTTGGATAAATGGGATGGCTAATTGCAGTATTATTATTAGTCCGGCGCGTATAGAAGGCAATGCCCAACATTTAAGCATTGAGACTTGCTAATTTTATAATAATGAAAAGATCATTTTACCGGAAATTGAAGTCGTTCTAACAGAATTGGCAAATCCGTAGGGATTATCAGTAGCTTAGGAATATGATCTTACCAGTTGCAGGAGCGGTGATAATAGCCGTAAATATAGAATGGTGTCTGAGCTGAGCCTTAGTAATTCATAATCTATTATAAAAAGAAAATCCACCAGTTACCTAAATTATTTATAGAAATAAATTCAAAGCGTTTGACGCTGTAGGCCGAGATACAGGTTATAACCTTTTTTTTGATAAGGCAGGAGGAATTCCTATGCATATCTGCGAGTGGCCATGACCCCGAGTGAACCCAACCTGCCGTGGACATCTCTTGGCGTCTGATGGGAAGAACCGCCGGGAACGCGGGTACGCCGCTCCGGTGCCCCCTTTTTGCGCCATGTCCCAGATGGTCGGGACACTAACGCTGGAAGGGACAGGTTTTAACGTAGGTCGGCTGTAGATGTTCCCATATTATATTATTTTTGTTAATAGCCTACTATGTAGTAGTAAACTTAAAAACACTACACTTACACAACTTATAAACAGATTTTTGTATGTTTGTTTGTAATCAATATTACAAAAAATCATACAAAAATCTTCCCTTTTCTGTAGTTGGTAAAAAAATTCTTTCATTTATTATGTTCAGTAAATAAGTTTTTGGTAATAAATTATATCAGTAATAATTGTAGGCGGGACCAAATCTCATTATTGTGTTGAAGTCAAAATGGATATAAAGTTGTATTACCTGAGTGGATTTTTGTAATTATTGTCGCGTGACTACAATGGACTGCGTGACAAAAAAGGATTAATTCAATCTAAATTTGTAGTAGAAAAATTTTTATCCTCAAATAAAAATTAATGGAAGGTTAAAGATGGAACAACGGATTACGTTAAATAAGAGTCTATTACAGAATTAATTTTAACAGAATATATGGTCCAAGTCTATTGTATCAATTTTGTATTCCTGGGAAAGCATTATTGTGCTAATTTATTCACTAGATTACGACACCTAATAGGTATGCTTCTGATATAACTTAACGTGTCTTCTGTGATACTCATGACTGCAACTCGGAACGCACGTTCTGTAGTGGAAAATCCAAACGTGAAGTGATCCATGTGGATAGCAAGCATCATAAGCCGTATAAAGGCCTACGCAGACTGGGATGGCATGGCAAGGGATTTTGCCGTGAGTCAGCGCACACTAGCCGCTTAGATACCGCGGCATTCCAGCGCCACGACAAAGAAGACTTCGGCAACTCAATTGGGTTTGATGGAGTATTGATGTGCCTCAGTTTTAATATGGTAGATTGGGATTTGGTGTTGGTATCGATTATTGCAGACGAAGAAGATGTACAGGCTAATAATAGTAGCGCCGGAGTCCGTGGCATGCCGTTGCTTGCCGCAGCACGTCAAGGCATCCCGCTACGGGAGCCTGTGGCGCGTCTTTTAATGCCGTGCAATGAAAATCCTTGTCGATGCCGCCGCACCATTTGAAAACATAGCAATTAATGCTGTGTTACTGTATCGATACGTTGGAATGTCCATTAGTAAAAATTTAAATCCCTTACCATGCCATCTCAGTCTGCGTAGGCCTTTAAGCGCTTATCACCAGATTGTGCCATATTCTGGTCGGCTTAATTGCTAGTAATAATAATAAATTAATGTAGTCACAAAGATAGAAAAAGGTATGCTGAGATGGTTTGAGCATTTAGAAAGGATGAATGAAAGAAGATTGACAAAAGAAGTATACTTGGGCCGTGTGAATGGGACCAACGGAAGGGGAAGACCTCGTAGAACATTCTTTGACTAAATTGGAGACGTTCTTAAGAAAGGCTAGGTCAGAAGTACCCTAAACCGGCGAGCATGTATGAAGAATATAATGACTGTAAACGAAGCAAAAGACCTGTGCAAAGACAAATGGAAAACCGTTGTCTCTGTCTACCCCTCTGGGAAACAGGCGTGAGTCTATGTGTATGTATGTATGTTAATTGATAGTGTCTACACAGTAATGAAGAAAGTCTAAGATCGATTCTCAAGGATTTATTTCGAACAAAACTTTAAATGCACCGTATATGGCAACAGTACACAATATAAACACACGTACGTATATGTACACAAATAAACGTAGTACAGACGCCAGCACATAAAGCCACCCCAATCTGTGGAATTTTCCAATAGAAAGTGAACCTTATGCTTTACTGATAAAGTTGAAAATCTATAAAATAAATTTGACAGATTGGGGTAGCTGGATGTGCTGGAGTCTGTACATGTAGTAATGCCAATAATTGTATATTACTGAGACTGGACTCAATTCCCTAAACAACGTATGTCACGTGTATTTATGTAAATACACTTTGAGTCTGAAGTCTGTCTATTTAGTATTGCCTGTAAAGATACAGGCTCTATGTATTTTTATTACAGGCTTTCATTTAGTTTCACCTATCCCGGCGTGTGTCTGTCATCAATTTGAAAATTAAATTTGATTCTGGGATAGCATTATTGTGCAACACTTATATTTTATTGATATTTTTATTATCAGCTGAAATTTATTTTTCACTTTATACCTAGTTATTTTCATTAACAGGTAATGAAAACTTGTTTATAAAAAAGATATTTTTTATTTAATTTTATTAAGATTCAAGATTAATTTATTTAGACATATACAACTTTAAATTGTATTACCATGTACAGTGCAGTGTATTCTATTATTACAAAGTATTGTGGTCATAAATGTATATAATGTAAAAAGGACTATACCTGGCCACGATAACACTTGCAGTGAAAAGTAGCAGCTGTATTGTTTGGGCATACATACGTTAAATTTTACCATACTGGCGATTATAATGGTATCTTGACATTTTCACAGAATACAGAATAATTAATAGAAAGCCAGAGCGAGCAAAATCTTAAACTGTCACTGACTCTTTGAGGCTCATTTGCGGCTGCGGTCATTTGTGACTGGAGCACATTTGAGAGTGACGGGAACTTGCTAGGTTTATTCTAGTTGCAATGGCTGAAGTTTGACCACAAACGTTAACTTCACTCCTATAGTTTCCCTGTTGTTGTTAATGGAAAGGAAATGTTGAATTTGTGAATAGATTTTCAATATAGTTGGATTTTCGACGAGATCTCTGTTAGATAGAAATACAGCTATCTTAAGCTAAATAACTACTTCCATTAAAGGATGTAGGAAGTCAGAAGAAAAGTTGGTGTTATTCATTATTGTTTTCAATTGTAAACTCCTTATTTAAACAACAACCACGAGCCAGAAGACCCAGCGTGGGTAGGCCCCTACAATGTGGACCGACGATCTTGCAAGGGCCGCGAGAAACTACTGGATGAGGGCAGTACAATACCGGCCATTGTGGATATTCACGGGGGAGGCCTTTGTTTAGCATTGGACGTCTTTCAGTTGATATGATGGAACAGCAACGAAGTACTATAAATAATTATTAATAAATATGTTGGGACATTTAACACGCTACCATCCCAAAATAGGCAGAGTCAAATATGGCAACAAGACAACTGATAATCATACTTACATATTTCTAAGTAAATACAGATAGAACAAATAATCGTGCTCATCACGCAAGGATTTGTCCTGGATGGGGACTGAGCCCACGATTTCTGGCTAAGCAGTCAGTGTCACTAACCACTAGACCAACAGACTATAATAAAGCATAATTATAGGCAAATTAATATGATTAATGTTTGCAATATTATGATTAATATTTGTAATATTACGATTATTTTTTTGCAATATTATGATTAATTTTTGCAATATGATTGCCTCTTTATCCTTTTTTTTCTTTTATAATTCCAAGTATTAGGTATTTATGCTTATTGCTTATCTGATAGTAAGCGGTAAGCGATTACCATAGGCTATGATGCTTGTAACACAAGGCATCACGTATGCATCTTCGACCCTCTCCTCTTTCTCAATGAGCTCGGCGATTTTTCTGACAAATTATAAGAACACAATATTAAAATTATTAGGTAAATGTCTTATAATATCCGAAAATAATATAAATATTTTTTATGCACTTATTTTTTTTTGTACTTTAATCAATTTATTGTACTGCCTTAACCCGTTTATAACGACCGATCGTTATAAAGATCAAAAAATATACTGAGGGATACCCTCAATTTAAAAATAATAATGAGCTGATAACTTTTGTTTTTTGTATACCAATCACCGCAGTGATCGTTTGACAGTGTTTCGGTGCATAGAAAATTATCTTGTGATAATAATTTTGAAGAACTTTTGTATTTTAGTTCGTATTAGCGGTATCAACTTTCACTATGTCTTCAAAACAGTAAGTGTTTACAAATTAGCTTGTGCTTGAAAATTATTTTAAGCACGTTTTTTATAAATTTATATCCTATATAACGAAACTGTGAATTAAAATTTGATCTTATAATATCTTTTATATTGAAAAAATTATCTTATATTTGATGATCGTTTTAACGATCGGTCGTAATTTGGGGATGTATTTTTGACTTTCAGACCCAGGAAAATCAAACCATTGTCTCTCAACGAAATCGTTGACGAATTGGAATTGATGCCCCATTTCCAAGAAATATAACTATTTTACCACCAGATAACGCGAATGCTGATGTCACGACGAAGATTCTGGTGATGAGGAGTTTGTAACTCAGAACAATCTTCCAGGTTTGTTATAGATGTCATATAAATCTTTACGTTTTTTTGTCATATCCGATGTTATATTTTCTTTATCTAGGTTCCCAGCTAAGAGCTCGTGCTGAGACAGAATACATATGTTCCGAAAGTGACGAGGACACCCTTGTTCTTTAGCTAAAAGAAGTCGAACCACCGAAGAACCCCTCATTGTAGAACTCTGTAGAAGATCGTCAACCTGAGCCATCTACATCTAGCTCAGCTCCAGTTATTAGCAGCAGGACAGCCGTTCCTTTTGTTGATCCAACCGTACCAAAAACTCAAAATTATACTTGGAGTAAACGCCATAATCCACACAACCGACCACAAGGCAAGAAAACTATGGGCCAAGACAACTTGAAACGTCCATGTATTTCTTTGACTGTATGTTTGATGACTCGGTTATCGAACTATTGATCAAATATGCAAATATTTACGCGATTCAAAAGCATAAATTGGGCAATGTGACAACGAGTGAAATGAAGTGTTTCCTTGCTATACTTCTTTACAGTGGATATATCGTAGTTCCGGAAGATACATTTACTGGGAGAAATCATCAGACACTGATTTTAGTATTATATATAACGCCATGTCGAGGGATAGGTTTACTTTTACCATCACCTCCACTTCTGTAACAATGCGTAGATAACTACTCTAAGTGACAAATTTGCAAAGGTGAGATTTTCAATTTCCGAATGAAATATTCCTGAATATGGCACCTTTGGAAAAGAAATGTACAGCATAGACGAGGCTATGACACCTTATTATGGAGGACACATTTGTAAACAATTTATACGTAGAAAACCGATTAGATGGGGATGAGTTCTGGGTTGAGCAACAAGATTGGGATACGTACTATGGTTTGATCTGTACCAATGCCATGCAGCAATTATTCTACCGGCTTATAGGCAGTTTGGTATCATGGGAGCTAGCGTGATTTTGCGTTTCGCTGATCATTTACAATTTCATCACCTATGACGACGTCAATTACGTCGATAGAGTCGATCATCTAGTAGAGTACAACGACTCTCAGCTTCGATGTTCGCTTTACAAAAAAAATACAAACTTCACCTGTAAAAAATGTAAAATCCACTTGCACCACATGTTTTGTTACTTATCATACTCCTACATATACTTGTTTGTTAATTAACGATTTAATTTAGACAATAAAACCATTTTCAGAGTAATAACTGTCTTTCTTTAGTCTAAAATAGGATACAATGGATAAAGTGGTTGTTATATGAGCGTTAACCTACCTGCCTATTACTACCGATCGTTAAAACGATCCGTATTTTCCGAGCTTTCCTGAAAACTCAGATTTTTTTTGGTATTTTCCATGTTTACCATATGCATCAAGGTAACAATACTAAAAAATAATGTGATTCGGAACAAAAAAAAGTTTCAGTAACAACTGGGTTAAATATTCCATCTCTTAATAGCGGTACTGATGGTAATAGTGTTTGTTTTTCCTTTTTAAGGGAATGTGCTTACTTATGATAATCGGCTGAAGTCACAGTTCATTTTTATCCTGTATTTTTAAAAGATTAAGGTCACCATCACTTAGTTGTGTTTGGCTGAAATCCTCATTGAATTCCAGAAAGCATTTCTTGGCGCGTATTTACATTAGTAAATGCAAAATGTTAAAAGTATAAGCGAGAATTCATTTGTTTATACTTTTGACGGGCTCATTAGTGTTTTGTTGTGTTTTAATAGTTATTGAATATTCTCTTTCGACAAATCTTTAAATTGTAGAAAGTAATATGAACATATTTCAAACATTTTGTGATATTTAATTATGCTATAAAAGATAGCTTCGTGGTTTAACGGCTAAAGAGCCTACACTTGAGTAGTCGATGGGGCAAATTACTCATCATGGCAGCCATAAGATGTCACCTACAGAAACCTTCACCATAAATGGGGGAATATGCCGTAATCCCGGACTGATGTTCACAGAGAGACGTTACTACCCGTTCTCTGTTAAGTATTATATGCCCCCCACGGCCGTCAACACACAGCCATTCGAGTTATTTACTTACTGCTCATACTAATAAAATAATGAAATTTATTCAGCACTTGGATATTTACATACACTTGTACTTGTCAAGCAATTACGATAGTTGCGGCCAGAGGTCTCAAAAAAAACCAATTTACTTTACAAGTTTATTAATATAAAAATTACAATTTAATTACAACTAAAAATGGATGATTATCGACCGATGCTAGATCAAGAATGAATGTTTTTCCCATCCGCGGGAACGGCTTCGGGTAACCATTGACGTCAATCGGCGGCGTTGCGCTGACACGGCGTTCTATGCACACGGCACCAATGCACATGCTGACCATGCACCTCGTGTTGCAATACCATTGTATTCAGGGCGATGTATAGTCAGCGATTATCATATATTAGGGTTCCGTAACAAAGCTCACAATGTATTCCATAAACACAGTAATTAAAGCAACAAAATATTTTGAATTAGTCCGTCTGTGCGGTCTGTTTCGTTACATATTTTTTTAATATCCTTAAATAAATAATAAATAGCAAGTTACTAAGCTATTATTGTTACATTTAGCAATTGTATATTAAAACTAAAGAATTGAAAACAACGAACAGTTGGCTAGCGCAAAAGGCTCTCAACCAGTAGCTTAATTTAAGCGACTAATACCCGAGGGCACCCTTATGGGGTTCGGGCCTACTATTACTATTTTGAAATCAAAACCTAAATTTGAACTATAAATGTGAACTGTTATTATGGTAAACTATGTAGACGTGACAATTCTACATTCACATACACGCGTTCGATCCACGCACCTGACATCACACATATAGAGTTACTGGCTATGTAGACTTGGATCCTTTAAGGGGTTATAGATTTCATCATTTCTGTCTATTTGACTATAAAGTAATAATAAATAAATAAAATGAGATCTCTTAGAATTTGTTATTTGTTTTACTTTCATCCTATGTACCCAGATAGTTTAATTGTCTGCAATGTATTTATGAAAATAATTTTTATTTATTTATTTATTTCCAAATTACACACTATCATTACAGTTATACAACCAATGCAATAGTGGAACATGAAAAATAAGTGAAACATAACAATCTTAAATTATACTTATAACTACATACATACACAATATTAAACAATATCAAAAAGCCTTATTGCCTATAAGTAAATTTATAGCCTTTGTGAATTCATTCTGCGTACACGAGAACAGATCCAGTTGTCCAGTACTGACTAAGTTATTGAGCGCGCGCAGCGCACGGTTGACCGGTGCGCGCTGTTGAAGGTTGGTGCGCGCGCGCGGCACATCTAGGAAGGGTGGCTGGCGCCGTCGCGGCGTCGCTCTCTAAATGCATCCGGAACACTAAACCGAACGTCCTTGAGAATGGCTGGATTGTGTATCGTTCCACGAATCACTTTCCAAATATAGGTGGCTAGAGCTACTTCCCTCCTTACTTCTAGTTGGAACTATCCTACCATTCCTAAAATAAAACGAGTAGGATACAAAAGCGGAAATCCTGGGTACACTCCATTAAGTTTTATATACATAAACCTAATAAACTTGTTTTGAATTCTCTCTAACATGGTAATATATATGGCTTCATGTGGAGACCAAATCATAGAGTTACATTCTAAATGCGACCGCACCAATGCTTCAAACAAAGCCTTCAACGCACGAATGTCAGTAAATTGACCAGCTTCCCGCAGATTCAAGCCTAGACCACGAAACGCCTTTTTACAGATCTTTGTAATGGGAGATCGAAAGTTAACGTCGGCAGTAAAGTGGATACTAGGTCCTTGATTTAATAAAATAAGCTATCCACCTCACAATAAATGCAAAAAAATAGAGCCACAAAATTAAAATAATGGTACATTAGACAAAAAATGGCAATTTTTGCAAAATACCTTTAAAGTCCAATAAGTTGAAAACCGTATTTTATCGTTAAATTATTGCGAAATGATGTAAACTATAACCCCATACAGGATCTAAGTCGTAACCCAGTAACCCTGTATATAGGTTTACCTAGTTTTGTTGTGATTTGTCACCGCAAATTGTATCTTTATAAAGTCCCCTGCGACGTTCACAAGGCATAGGTGAATAATCTCTGAACTTCCGTAACCCATATATTCTGAGGCGCCAGCGAGCCTGCCCACCGGAACAGGTACAGTCGATGCCACATCGATGGAAACTACATTATGATATTGAAATCCACTAAAATTACGTCGCATTAACTGTAAACTGATGAAATTTAAACTTGCATACACTTGTAATGCACATACAATGTATGGAAACGGCGTAAAATATCAAAATATCCTCACCACATCTCATCCCATCATGAGGGGCGTAGCAGTCAACCCGAGGGAATATCGACCAGAAGAAGGGCAGCACCTTCTTTCTGAGTACTATGACCATCATACTGCGATCGACCCGTCTGCCAAAAGTGGTGATCATTGCATATCCTCCCAAGATGATTCTTGGGGGCGGCTTTTGTTCAGGAGTGGTCTTTTTTCAGCTGTTATGATGAAGATGACGATGATTACAGTAGTAATTGTCTAACTCACAATTTACTATTACTTACAGTAACTAACTGAAGCACAAATCATTCTACACCTTATATCGGAGTTATATATATATATATGTTTTAACATGATGTTTACAGTTAGCCTAAGTGAATATCACTGCTTCACCGGCAATATAGTCCAGCAACGGCTCAAGCCGTCTAGCAAATAAAATTACAAACTAAGTACCCGCGCCCTCTTTGGTATTCGAACCTCGAGTCGGGGCGGTTAGTGACGCTTGATTCGTTTTAGGGATGTTTAATGCAACTTTGGCTCTACGTTAACACGCAATCGGCGAGGTTACGCACCTAGGCTCGCGTCTCCGTGCTTCGGAGGGCACGTTAAGCTGTCGGTCCTGGTTGTAGTTATTAGACAACAGTCGTGCCAGTCCCAGCAGTCCCAGCCATCTCAGAGGCGTACTGGGCGGCTTGAGCAACTCTGACACCAGGGTTACCACTACCCATACAATAAGCAAGCAACTAATTTAGTGCACACGATGTTCTAAATTCAAATTTACTTTATCTTCTAACAGATAAGAACGAATTTTACACTCAGGTATAGAAGAGAAGAATACTTTTTTGATGAGGCTGCCTTATTGGTAACATATGAAGACATTTATTGTATTTTTTTTAATTTTAGCACAATATTCAATTACCAACCAAGTGACAAACGCAAAACTGTCTTCACCAGTATTTTGATAATTTAAGCAACAAACTGTAACTTCCAGACACAATATTTCCCTATTACACATTATATACCTAGGTATATAAGTAAAGAAGATTGATGTGTTTCTACCAAACTTTTCGGATTTGTCGGTATGCGAAGGCTAATAAATAAGTTAGGAACATGGCCATTACATGTTACAACTGTAAGTTGCGACGAAGAAAACAGGAATATATATTATAAAGTTTAGGGTAGAAGCACAACTTAGAACTTAATATCGATTATTTGCAGCCATACAAATATATTATTCACTTTCCTAGCTAGTTTTAAAAAACTTTATTTCAGACTATCAAGTGCCCATAGTTATTGCTGTGTGGTGACGGCAGCGTATGTCAGAAAGTCACCACCCCATCCGTCCCTTGGGTGGTGAAGAAGTTGACCCGAGGGAATATCTACCAGAGTAAGGGCAGCAGCTGTCAGGAAACACCTGTCCACGGTGGGCATCGGGGACTGTAGAGTGTGCACATTCTGCAATAACGCAGACGAAACACCTCTACACCTGCTCTGCCACTGCGAGCCACTGATGCATAAACGTAACACCGTCCTGGGCCAACACTTCTTGCACCAGGACGATGTTATCGATACTCCTGCCAAAAAGATTCTGCAATTTATCTATGTTGCAGGGTTAGACAGGGAAGTTTAGTTGGAGCGGCGAGCACAATAGTTCATCACTGTACGCAGTGTTACCAGGACCTCCGGAGACTGGAAATAGCCACCACCAGAAGAATAAGAATAAGGGCAGCAGCTTCTTTCTGAGTACTCTGACCATCATAAAGCGATCGCCAACCAGTTGGCCAATCGTGGCGATTATGGTATATCCTTCCAAATGATGGACACCACTCCAATGTGGAAATCTTTTGGGGAGGGTTTTGTCCAGCAGTGAACATCATTCGGCTGTCATGATGATGATGAATAACTTAAGTTTATTATTGCCAGTTGATTTATTATGTAAATAAAGGTGAAAGAACTCCGCTAGTCTTTAATCTACCACATGGTCGTGGGTTTCTGGTACCCAGTTTTGTTTATAGCCAAAAAGTTTCAAATACGCTTTATTGCTAAAGATGATTTTCTTAGAAAAAACACCATCGACTTGTTTTTTTTTTTGGTATGTTGATTAACTAAGTTACCGCTAGAACCGAGCCTTATAAAAAGTTTCTCGGTAAAAGATAAATAAAGAAAACTGCGTTAGTTAGAAATATCGTTTTATTTTTCGGGTGATGTTTACGTAAACAACTATAAATTGTAGTTACTTCAGCATTATAAATTTCGCTGTTAGCGGCGGAGAATTGTATTTTTCTTACATTCTTAATCGTAAATCACTAACATGTCAAAAAAATAACAAAGCTTGTTCTTGAAATGTCAAATAAGGTTAAATTATTGAAGTTAAACTTCTTTACTTGACTTGGGGAGTATGCTAGTGAATTCGTGACGAGAGCGTTACGAAAAGTGTGATCGGGCGAGGCGAACGGAAGTTGAGAGGGACATATAAGTTAGAGAAGATAGAAAGAGAGAGAGTTACGTTTCGTATATTACTGTAGGGGCAAGAGATAATGTTGCAAGTACACATTTTAGTTCCGTCTTATATTCTGTCTTATCAGCATACAAAAAGATAATAAACAAGTCGATGGTGATTGTTTTAAGATAATTATCATTAGCAATAAGGCGTATTTGCAACTATAAAGTTGCAAATTTTGTTTATAACCACCGGTTATAAACAAAATTTTGGACTGAAGAAGTTCTTTTACCTATATTTACATAAGAAAGCAGTTGGCAATGGCTTAAGTTATTCATCGTCATCATGCCAGCCAAATGATGTCCACTGCTGGACAAAACGTAAAAACTAGTATAGAGTACAATACGGTCACCGTAGCCTAGTTGGTAGTGCTCCTGCCTACGAAGCTGGTGGTCCTGGGTTCGAATCCCGGTAAGTGCAAATATTTGTGTGATGAGCACGAATATTTGTTTCTGAGTCATGGATGTTGTCTATGTATATAATTGTATATAATTTATCAATCTATATAAGTATGTATATCGTCGCCTGGTACCCATAGTACAAGCTTTGCTTAGTTTGAGGCGAGGATGATCTGTGTGACATTGTCCCTAGATATTATTATTATTATAATTCCAAATTTCAAAACATAAACATACTTACCTGCTATGCCAGACGTTTGGACGAAGGAATGTATGGCCTGAGTAGCATCATTGCATTTGTTTTTAGCATTCTGATACAGAAACCTTAATTCGGTTAAAGAAACCACTAGGCTGACTTCAAGTCCAATTTTTTAAGGAACTTAGTTTTACTTTCAAAAGTAATATAACATTTCGAAGAAGTGAATATTTAAAACAGCATTTTAAGTTAAAAAAAGGGTATTAAAGAATGAATCTATGAGCCGAAAAGATATTACAATTTGTAATTCAACAAACAAACAAAAACTTCCCTTACCCTTCTCTGAAGCTTAATTTTCAACAATTGGGATAAAACAACAGAGCCACCATTTCTAAGAAAAACAACATTGTGCTGTGTTATCCTTGAGCCAGTTTTTTATAGCATAATATTGGTGTTGTCAAGGTCAAAGTGTATCCACGTGAACTGTATCAGGTTTCTACCCGCTTGGATATTACTAATTAGAGCGTAGAGGCTCCTAGTCAGTCCATAGATGAGTAACCGCCAATCTGGTTTAATTTATAAACGTCTCCGTGCTTTGGAGGACGTGTTAAGCTGTCGGTCTAGGGTGTAGCTATTAGGCAACAGTCGTTAAGCCATGTCTTAGGCCTATTGGGCGACTTGATCAACTCTAACGCTACTATTCGACCTTGGAGTGGTACCACGGAACTATGAAATCTCGTTCTCACTGTTAATAGATAATAATTTTAATAAATTTAAGCCTCTCTGTAATTAGTAGTTATAGTTATATAAGTGTGTTTTATCTTACTTAATCCTGTTACAATGCTGTATTTTTATTTTATACATATACGACGCCAATAACGGCGAAAACTGCAGACCGGCAATTGGCCAGAGATCTTTTGGGGCTTTGTCCAGCTGTGAACGTCTTTCGGCTGATATGATAATATCATGATGATGACCACGCCAATATATTTTTTAACAGAGAAGATCTTCTGATCGTGCGTTTTGGTATACCCGGTAACCGCATTCTATTTTGATTGCTTCTGCATTTGCGTTGTATCCGTGCAAATTTCGATATCGCGATGCAGGCATTGGCGCTGTCATTGGCTGAGCGTTGTTTTGTAGGAGCTGTCGATAAGCATAATTTTAGTTTTAATAACGACTTCTAGTCTTCAGTTTTCATCTCACGTTTTTTTTTAGGATCCTCATAACGAAAATGAGTTTTGGCGGCCTATAGCCCAAACTGAGTAACGATTAATTAGAATAAGGGTTAAATTGTGTAACAAAAATAGTTGCGAAATGTTGACAATATTTTACTGCTATTGTAGGTGCTTAGAAACATAACGTGGTACTTGTGGTTTATTTAAAGTATGACTATAAGACTTATCACGTGAGATGTGATCTCACTTTGTATATACTTACCAATTATCGACTACTTTGATACAGCATGAGGTGGTTTCGGAATACTGGGCTATGGAGTTTTCTTTTTAGGTTTTCACGTAAAATTAAGGATTTGCGACTTTGATTAGGAGAAGAAACTACATTTTTATTAATCATTTGAATTTTACAAACGATTATGGTATTCACATAAATATTTTAAACACCTAACTTCTACTTTGAAAACCGAATTGCTTGCGGACAGTGCATTTGTGTAAATAATCAAAAGGTCAAAGGAAAAGCAAAAGGCGAATCAAATTTCATGGGCAATAGAATATAGATGGGCCAGTTGGCATGGTTGTTAAATTCTCGCTTTCCTCGCCACAGATCGTGGGTTAAAATCCCACCCAAGACAGATATTTGTGTGCATGAACATGTCTGTATGTCTTGTGTCTGGGTGTAATTATCTATATAAAAAAATATTTACAAAAGAAAAGTAGTATATCAGTTATTTGATTTCCATAGTAGGTACAATCACTGTTTAATTTGGGATCAGATAGCCATATGTGAATTCTGTCCCTGGATATTATAGTTATTATATGATTGGCAATAACAGAATCAGTACCTAGTTCCTGGCCTATTATCTCGTAATTTCTTTTATTTATTTATAAATGTATGACTTTTCACCGAGTCTTCAGGGTGTTTTGTGTTTTTCATGTGCATGTCTGTCTTGCACGATATAGGGATTTCAATAGAGGAGGTTTTGTCTTTTGTAAGATCAGAATTTTGATGACTTCTACTAAACGAGAAATGAACCTTGTTTTAAGTAAAATAATATTACCATGTACAACTTGCACCGATGGTATCATAAAGTATTTACAACTAATTATGTTAGATTTTATATAAGAAACAAGTTAATTGAGGAAAACGTGCTTTACCCCCATTAATCCAAGCTGCTTGCGTAAATTGCATGGACTTGCTGACAGAATTCTAAAATTTTATAGAAGCGGCGGCCATTGTATATTAGACAATACACACATCACTAAAGCTGTCGGCACATAATGAGTGATTGCACAAAACGTCCTTAAAACAGCGTCTTGTCATGCATATTCACGTAAGTAACCTTGAGGCGAGGTTCAAACTTCAAAGAGGTTGCCATCCACTATGGGCTACTTATTTCTGGCTTTATATAATGCCCTGTTATTCGGTAAAACGAACGCATCATAGGATAGCTGTAATCATCATGTAAAAAATAAAAATATGCTCTTTATTCCCTTCTAATGTTCATTTGTTCTGTTAATAGACAATAGAATTCCACAAGCGCACCGCACGAACCGTTAACGAGCCGTCATATGAAGTGGCTGAGCGACAGGGTTTAACTCGAGAAACTAAATACTCAAAGTGTTCAAGGAGATATATGGGAGCATTAGAGTTATTAAGAATAGAATACTTGACTGCACATGTGGCGCAGCGGCTAAGACAGTCACCTCCCCGCTTCGTGTCGCAGGTTCGAGTCCCGCGCCGGACAACTATTTGTGTCCGTCTATTATATGTTTGTAAATTAACCCGCGACACAGGGATAAGATTCCCTAGTGCGGGCGTTGTCTTTAAAAAAAATCATATTTCCGAAGCCCAGAAGACGAAACGGATACATATAGTAAATTATGCAAGCGTTTAAGTTTGTCGAGAAGTTATTTATTAGCGTCGAAAAAACAGACATCACTATGTTCAAGAAAAGGGAAAAAAATTTAGAGTCGTTTGGAGACTGAAATGAACAGTACACTCGCTTGCCTACCTCTGCAACGTGATCCGTAAGTGACAAGCCGCAATAGATAATAGCCCAATAATTTTAGCAGATTTGGATAATACTCAACAATTATATTTTCAGTTACACAACCAATAATATCTACTGAAGCACTACTAAAGCTACTAAAGTACATTACTTAAGATGCGTTTTTATAGATACTATTGGTTGTGCTATTCGTTTATTAAGGCTTCAGTATATATTGTTCACAGTTCCTTAGTATAATTTATTTGTTGCACTCCTGCTACTGTTTACTTTACTTTCAGTTCCTATCCATCCAAAGGTTGTCTGGAAGAGATCGCTTAAGGCGATAAGACCGCCCATTGTACCTTATGTTCTTTATATTATATCCGATATATTTTCTTTCCGCCTGAGTGTGTACAATAAAGAGTATTCTATCTATCTATTTTAGTAATATAATTTAATGCCTAGCAAGTGAAAGTCCCCAAGCTACAATTTAAAAACGTGTCTTAAATTTTTTACACCAAGTCTCTTCGAAGGAGAGCTGCCCACCTATGAATAGTGTATGAAGCAAGTTGTGAAACGGTCCCGGTATTCCCTTAGGTGTTATTTTGATCCTTTGAAGTTCGCCAACAAAATGAACGAACCGTCCTGATGGAATGTCATGGTTTATGGTTACCCTTTTAAGAAAGGATCGCCTCTAGGGAGTGTTTCAATAGAGAGATGCATATTTCAATTCAAACTTTTGGGCGAGACCTATGTAACAATAGTACTTCTGACTGTTTCTAGGTTATGGCGGCAAATTTGAATGGAAACTAGATGATTACGCAACCTATTTATATATTGTCACTTAAATCACTTCCCTACTAGGTATCTCACTTAGTCAAATGTACTAGGTACTTTGATTTATAAAATGTGACTATTAGTCCGGTCAATTTAGACATCCAAGGTTACAATAACTCCCATTAGGCTGAAAATTGGTAGGATCGTTCATTACACTATTATAAAGGAAATGTGAAAAGGCCTCATCGATCCTGAACGTGCAAAAAAAAATAGTGCAAGTTCGGAAATTGGGGTAGGTCTGTGTTATCGTATTAATAAGATAATAAAACGACTTAGTAATTGTAAAAAATATATTTATACATATTTATGGTGTTTTCTACACGTAAATGGCTCGAAGTCCTCCTGGAAAAAACAGGGTTATTTGATTATATTCTTGCTTTATTTTATTGGCACACAAAACAGAATACTATCAATACATGACAGCGAACTAGACAATATTCCTAATCAAATTGTCATGCTGTGTACACTACACAGCATGACAATTTGAATAGAACTAAGAGTGACGCAGGACATCAAGTAAAATTATCTGATAAGACTAATAGATTTTAAGTTCACCGAAGCACGATCCGTAACACCATGATAAAATCGAGTCGCACCTAGGTGAACATGCACCGTAAAGCTAATTAATCTATACATATAATAAAATCGTAGGAAAGTCAAAACTGTACATTGAATATTTTTTAAACAGGATACTTGGGGCGTGATCTACAATCGATATCGAAGACAAAAATATAGTTTTTAGAATTTTTGTCTGTGTGTCTGTTTGTCTGTATGTATGTCCGTGCTAAACTCAAAAAGTACTGCATGGATTTACTTTAAATTTTGTATGAATATTACTAAAAGGTCGGGTCAACATATAGGCTACATATTATCACGCTATCACCTACAGGGGAGGACCTGTGATAATTATAATTTATAAAAATTAACGCGGGCATAACCGCGGGGCACAGCTATTAAAAATAAAATCTAATAGTTTGAAGCTTTGATTATATTGAATTGGTAGAAAATACAATAATGGTTTTTGAAGTTAAACTTCTTTACGCACGCTGAGCTTGAGGAGTAAACTGGTGAATGCGTGACGACAGCGTTACGAAAAGTGTGATCGTTTGAGGCGAACGGAAGTTGAGAGGGAGATATAAATTAGTAAAGATAGAGAGGGAGAGAATTACTTTTCGTGTATTAGTGTAGATTTGGTCCACTAAGGCTCACTGTCCACGGAAGCGTAGCGTCGTAGACGCGTATTCGTCATTATACGCCTAGTTTTTTTTTTTTTACTTGTCTCGTCCGGTGTCGGTGCGTCTGGTGAAGCAGTTAGCCTCTCGGATTTTACTGCTTCACCGGACAGTAGGGGTGAGCGTGGGCTCTAACCGCCTAACAAAATAAAACTACCAACTAAGTACCCACGCCGGAGGGCACCCCCTGTGGGGTTCGAACCACGGAGGCGTACGTTTTGCAAGCACGCCTAGAGTACGCCTGCTTGCAGCTTACATACAAAACTGAGCTACTCTGTCGACGGAGCGGCAACGTCGCGCTCGTGTCGCCGCGTGCAAGGGTCATGACGCTCGCCCTACTGCGTGTCATACGCCCGGCGTACAGCGCGTAAACGTATACAATAACGTAATGTACAACGTCTACGTCGATAGACTCCATTCTCAAAAATGATTGCAAACGTACGCCTCCGTGGACAGTGAGCCATAGGGCCAGCGCAGACAGAGCGGAGCGCAGCTGAGAGGATTTTATTAAGGCACTAGAAAATGAAAATTAATATAATAGGAAGTAACTAACTTCTTTTTTTTTATCTTTATTACTTTTAGGGGTTTTTGTTCAATAAGGATATGCCAACCCCATCATACCTTATAACATCGTAAATACATAATAATATAAATAACACACAAAAAAGCTTAAATTAGAGGTACTAAAAGAACAAACGCTGCTGCTCACTGCTGAACGAATACTAAGCTACATAACTTTTTTGCTGCCTGCGATTTAGGGTTTGCTAAAATGCTTTGTATCAGACCTACATCCAGCCTATTTAACTTTAATTCGTTCAGAAGCGAGGCACGTACATCTTTATTCCGAACACATTCCATCAGCAAATGTTGCACATCCTCAATTTTGCTACAAATTATACAATTTGGAGAATTTGACTTTTTCATTAAGAAAGCAAACTTTGCTGATGGATAATGTCCGGATCTAAGTCTAAATGCAATTTTAACATAATTTCTGCTTGAACCTGACATAAAATGCTCGCGCGGTCTCGGGAATATAATGTTCAAGCATATATGTATGCACATTATTTAAATAATTTTAAAGTTGATTTTCTAGTGCCTTAGTAAAATCGTCTCCGCTGCGCTCCTCTCTGTCTACGCTGGCCCTTACTGAATTTATTTAGCGGGCAAACACAATATTTTCTCGATCGGTTGTCTGATTAAGAGTTACCACTATTCAAAACACGAAATGAAGTAGAAAATGAAGTAAATAAGTAATACGAACCTGGTGATAATACCACCATTTCTTGCCATGTGACGTGTCAATCGTGGGTACTAAATCTTTAAAATCTGGCGCGTCGGCCCGTATTTTTACGTGATTGAAGGCGTCCTGGAACCGATACCTAGGTAAAATACATTTTATTAGATCGAATAAGGGTATAATATCATTCACTTATAAGACAAATGCACAGTTGGACACTTATTTAAGAAATGTTATTAAAACAGTGGATTGGATATACCTATGCTTAGAGATACGAATGAAAAATGGACAAAAACCATAACAGAGTGGTGTCCCAGGAAAGGGAAAAGAAGTAAAGGGCGTCAAACAAAAAGATGACCTTAAAAAGGTAGCGGGTCCAGAGTGGACGAGAACAGCGAGACACAGACAGAAATTTTCATTTCTGTCTGCTTTTGAGGAAGCCTTTGTCGGAAGACAAGCTGTGAAGTGAAACCGATCGTTTAGACGATCTCAATCGAAAAACACCACTATGAAGAGACCAGTCGTGAAGTTATCTATTTTACCAGTAAACAGCACGGCACCAGATAAACAAATGAATGTGAGTCATAAAACGCCAGCTACTAATAAATATTCAAAACGTTCATGTAACATTATATACCTAATGTATTAAATAAGTATATGTGTGTATTGTAAATTTATGGAACAGCAATAAAGGCTTATCTTATTTTATTTTATTTTTATTAAAAAAGTGTCCAACTCTACGTTATTAAAAATAACATTCGGGCAGTCTTTAGGGACTGTCGATAGAAGTGAAAACTGTTTTTTCAATTTTCATACTTGGAAAGTATTTGATCCGAGTGGAAGATGCTACTTCCCACCTTCGGGTGGTAAAGACTCAGTACTTGCTTCCCTTCGTAAGGTGAAATAAATTTTAAAAATAGAACTAAATATTATGGTGAGGCAGTATGCTGTAAAAAATGTAACATAATTAAGAAAAAAAAGTACAGGACGCCGCAAAGAAGTTTTCACTTCAAAAATGTTGCGGTCATGTGACTAATCCACACCGGCCGTTTATATACAAACAGCCAGTGTGAATTAAAAAATAAGACCCTCCGTCTTACGGAATTTTCGATCAGCTCGCGTTTTCTGAGGCAAGTTTAACATTTTTTACACATCCCTAAAAGTGGACAACGCCACTAAAGAAGTTTTCAAACATGTAGTTTATCACGTGTACACTAAGCGTGGTTATCGATATGGAAGTGTATCCACTGCAGTGGCGTCAATTATACTATATTTGTATACTGCGTTTATAACGCAAACAATACTGTAGTATGGAAGCTGTGACTAAAACAAATAGCTATTGTTTGTTTTGCAAGTTGGTGCATTATTGTAAGTACGGAGTCCATTTGGAACTACGTCTTTCTATTTATTAAGACGTAAAGCTCGCATTTGGTCGTTTTACTTACTTATTGTGTACTTAAGTGTTAAACCTTGGCATTCGCTTACGAACTGGTGAGAAGGTTTTGGAGCCATATTAATATAAAAAATAATACTCAAAATATTTCTCACTTTTAAATAACCTTGTTGTAAAAGTATGGTGAACCTTTTCTTCCCTTTTACATTTATATAATTGCCCTTTCAGGTTACTCTTTTCACGAATTTTATTTTGTTTAATTTATAACATGGATCTGTTTTCTTCATATATCTTACGAAAAATGTTGAATATTAGTTCTGAGCACAGTGAATGTTTCAAATTAGTTATCGTATATACATATAATATTTAAGTCTCATGTATTAATCTAACCTTACAGTTTTCCTTTTACTAGTATAACAAGATTTTGTTTAATTGTACCAGATAATTATTATTATGATATAATTACAAGCTGTCCCGGCATACATTATTCTGTTTAACAATACATATAAAACCCAGAATCTCACCGCAGCACCACCTACCGGGTCCAATTATAGAGCTAAATCATCGAGACACTCAATCAAATTCACAAAAAAATTAAATTGAAATAATAAAAAAATAGAAATATTAAAATCGTTATTAAAAAGTAGTGGTTGGTAGTATAAGAGTGAAAATTTAAGGTAATATGTATTTTTCAATGCCAAATGAGAATACATTTTTTTTAATATTTGTGGCGGGCCACCCTTATACCTCAGGGGTTAAAAATAGGTCTAGACCGATTTTTGACCAACTGAATACGCACCAAATTTTTTACAAGAATCGGTCAAGCCGCTTAGGAGGAGTTTGCAGACAAACACTGTGACACGAGAATTTTAAATATTAGATAGTCTAGTTTTTATCATTTACTAGTTGTATGTGTTAACTAGCGGTTTCATCCGCGTAAAACTATGTAAATCATAGCCTACTTCTTATTTGGATTTATAAGCCATACGTACATACGTATAAGTTTTCGTGTGAAAGAGTATCAAACATCCATACATAGATTTTTATTGCATAATATGTAAGTATTATTTTTCTCAAATAAATAAAATTGAAATTTATTAATTTCTATTTATTAATGCAGCCTTAGACTAAAATAAGTGTTCACTATCAAAAGTTGTTATTAGATGATGATGAACATAAAATAAAAAAGAAAACTAAGAAACTAGCTTACTCAGAAAACAATTAAACTTATTGCAGCTACGATGCCACAAATATACAGCACCAGACTTGAAAAACTATTCAAATAATGTTTGAGAGTAAAAATATGATTTTTAAATCTTACCTTAGTCTTCCAAAACCGAGCCACTTTAGATTTAAAAGAATCAACTTTTTCATCTTCATCTTGATCATTATTGGAGCCGCTAGTGTTGGATTCCTCGGTAAACTCTTTCAATTTTCTCACATCTTTTTGCCGTCTAGAGCTTGATAGATTCAAAGGTATGTTTTCTAGGTCTACGTATGCGTACTAAAATAACATTATTTTTTTCGGTACCATAAATAGATAAATAAAAATAATAAAATACATTTTGAAAATCTTAAACTATATCAGAAATATATTTTATCGGAGGTTGGAAAAGTCATAAGTGAGACAATTGTGCATCAAAAAGATAGTAGACAATTTGAAAATTATTATCCTACATTCGAATAGTAAACAAGTAAAAAACAACAACCCATTAGTTTTGTTATCAAAATATCATGTTGTTAACCGCTCTTAGACGGTAGATGGCAGGCGTGAGTGCGTGCGTGCGCGCGTGTGTGTGTGTGTGTTTTTATATGTGTCAATATTTTTTAGTTCTAAAATTGGAACTATGATTTCAATCATCAAAAAAAGAATGCAACATACTTGGAATATTTTGAGTGCAACTTATATAAAACCATTTAAGTTAATCGTTAGTATTTATCTTACATGGTTAATTTATCTTACATAACTAAATTAACACAGAAAACGCGCAGGGAATATTTTATGTAAAATAAGTATAATCTTTTTTTTAAAACGAATATTAATAAACCACTTACTTTTGTGTCCTGAAAAAGGTTTTATAACCGAATATAGTATGAGTAAAATATAAAGTAATAACATGTATGGTAGTAATACAGGGTGGGCCATAAACGTGTTAGTGTTGATTCCATAATTTTTCGGATAGTGCGGTACGGGGAGGGTGGTAGTGTATGTTCCTAGCCGCAGTGCTTCGTGGAAATTTAGTAGCCGTGGAGCCAGTGAAAAGCAGTCGAGGGACGTCACTTAAACAACATTATTTTAAAGTCTTTACAATTCCAATAATTCCATCTTTCAAAATTAACAATAAAGATTTCCATTTGCCAATCTTGCTAGTGACGTTCATTATTACAAGGCTTTGCATAAATTTAATTTAGGTAACGATAAATTCTGAAATCAAGTTACAATAAATAATTTAATTTATCATATTACAGGGTGGGCCATAAAGATATTGCTGAATTAAAAATAAAATAAAAAAAGCCACAAATCATATGTGCATTACATATGATTTGTGGCTTTTTTTATTTGTCCAACTGTGGCCGTCTTTCAGCTGATACGATATGATGATGATGATGGTTGTAATGATATTATTTGGCATCTCTGAAGACAAAATTTAAAATGGAACGTTAAGACTTAGAGCTTTACGTATCACTACAAAACATATGGATTTGTTAGAGTAGAGAATTTTTGTTAGTTTAAAATAATCAAGAGTTATACAAAAAATTAATTAGTATTGTATATATTAAGGGATTTATTTAATTTATTTATTTACTTACACGGGGTAGGTATTTTTGTTCACTGAAATGAAATTTATTCTCATTTTAACTCCTGTTAGTTTAGGCAAAGTACAGCAACTCTCACCGGTCCGTTAGTGATTGGTGAGGTTAAGCACCTAGGCACACGGTCAGACTATAGATTAGTGACCGTTACAGTAGTATAATTTCTGCGCATTTACGCGCTTGGGATGTAGGTTCCGATTGTAGTCATAACTAGTGTTGTGGCAACGTCGCATCGCCTCGCGCATCGACTTGGATGTCGTCTTGTCCTCTCATGATATAATAGAAAATAAAACGTTGCTTCATTTAAACTTGCATATAAATTGGGTACCTAAATAAATAATTGAGTGGTAGTTGAGAATAGACAATAATATTTGAGTCAAATTGACTGAATTTGACAGTAAATGACCGGTCATTTAAGGTTTATGACAATTGTGACTGTATGTGTATGTATATATGTGTACTGATCATATACAGTCCTTTTACATCTCTAGTCATAACAGTCGTTAAGGCATACTGGCCGGCTATAAAAATTCTGACACTAGGGTATTCTCTGCCAATACGCTTAAGGCAGGAGAAGGCAAATAGGTTACAGCTGAATTTTGGCTTTCTCTAATATAAAATCCGATAAATGGACTAGTTGCCTAATAGGTCAGAATTCTTAACATTTTAAGGCATGAAATATTAATTACCCATTTTGCCTGAGTATCTATACATATAATAAAATCGTAGGAAATTCAAAACCGTACATCGAATATTTTTTAAAAAGGATAATTCGGGATAAAATATATTTTTGGATTCCATATCGAAAGTAGATCACTTTCGATATGGAATCCAAAAATATATTTTAGAATTTTTGTCTGTTTGTATGTCCGGGCTAAAGTCAAAAAGTACTGCATGGCTTTATTTAAAATTTTGCATTAATATTACTAAGAGGTCGGGTCAACATATAGGCTACATATTATCACGCTATCACCTACGGGGGAGGAGCAGTGATAATTTATAAAGTTTACGCGGGTAAAACCTCGGGGCACAGCTAGTATTTAATGAATGAGTATGTTACTCCTTCTTTATATCTCAGTCGGCGCTCATGACCGCTTATGCCAATAATCAAAGGGACTACCACATCGTTTGAGTTTGAGGCACTCATAGCTACATGCTCTCACCAGTGATAAGTGAACGGTGAGGTTAAGCAACATGGCTCGCGGTCAGTCCATAGATGGGTGACCACGAAAGTGGTTTAATTTCTGTGAGTCTCCGTGCTTCGGAGGTCACGTTTAGCTGTTGGTCCCGGTTGTTGTTAGTATACAGCAGTCGTTAAGCCATGTCAGAATCTTACTAGGTGGCTTGAACAACTGTGGCACTAGGGTAAGCACTGCCCATACGATAAGTAAGTAAGTACCGCCTAAGTCGCTGATTAAGGTGATCGTGATCAGCATTTAATAAAATAAAATAAAAAAGGTTTTAATTCACGTAGACTTTAAAAAAGCGCTTGTAAATAGTCAGAACATGTTTGTAGTAATATAGTTGTATACATTATTATTTCTAGTAACATAGATATTTAGGTACATATTGTATGAAAACATTTATAAAATTTATTATATTATAGCAATGATATTTAGCTAGCTCGTATCAAGTTATTGTCAACAAATTATGTTTAAGTCTAATATTTTTACTACATATTGTCAATGGTTCTGTCTATATTAAGGTATTATTAGGTATTATGTCGCGCTTTAATGCTACCATTAAAATTGATGAAGGTTAAAAATGATTGAATAATTTGTTCAATCGGCTTCCATGAGCACATGTAACGTCATAAATGGTCCGGAATCGATTTCAACGTTGAAGCCGATGAACGAATGCTTTAGTAATTATAACTTCATCTATTTGAACGCAGATCACGATCACGATGATCGGTTACTTATGTATGTGGCCCATCAGGTCCAAGGTCATCATATTCTGTCATATGACGACTATTGATGACCAGGGGCTCTACCGGCTAAGTCGCCGAACATCGATTTCTTAAATGGCGTTCAAATAAATAAAGGTTAAAATAACTTAAACAATCGTTCAATCGGCTTCTTTGAGCACATGTGACGTCATAAATGGTCCGTAATCGATTGTCAACGTCGAAGCCGATTTAAAGACTGATTAAGTCATTTTAACCGTTATTTATTTGAACGCCATTTAAGAAATTGATGTTCTGCGACTTAGCCGTTAGAGTCCCTGCTATTGGGTCATAAGCGGCTGAGGAAACTGAGATATACTTTACAATCTAATAGAGTAGACAGAACATTTATCAGGATGCCTTATAATTAAAGGGATAACCTTATAGTAATATTTACCTAGTTTGATCTTTCTCCGAGTTTTCTTTAATCCTGTGAAAAAGTATTGCGCGTTTAGTTTCTAAATAATGCCAGAAATATGGTATGGTTCCTATTGGCCTAATGTTGGAATAACATGAACTCACGAAAATGCATCAGGAATTCGTTTAAGATTTAGCTCCCGATCCTAAAAATACAAGAAAAATTTAGCATTAGTCGATAACGAACGAATTTCAATAGGTGTTGTACTAGTTCTAAATTATAAAGTGTAATGATAACCTACCTTAGGACGCAAAAGTACAATTAACCTGAAATAAGAAATAGAATCAACATTTCTTATTTATTATATGTAACTACACCCAGACATAGGACAAACAGACATGTTCATGTACAAAAATATACGTCCTGGGTGGGAATCGAACCCACACCTGCAGCGCGAAAAGCAAGCATATGTGTACCAACCACGCCAACCGGCCGGTCTTAAGCAGACACCAGCCTATCCAGCGCTTTAGTTGTGTTTTGTTCATATGACATACTAATATTATGTTTATTAATATAATATTTGTATTGAGTCAATTCAGTTGTGCTGGTCAGCTAGGATAGCGCTACAGAATTTTTTTCCCGAAGGTGATCCTTGACACCTGCTCTCATTTGTTGTACACTAAATGTGAATGTTTTCCTTCTTTCTATTGTAGAGATGTGTATCTAGTAGCATACATTTGAGGTGTTGAGTATTATATAAATACTAAATGCACTAAAAATGTCATACGAATAATGAATAATTCAATGTTATTACAATTTTATGTATATAAAATAAAGTTAATTTGATTTTGATATTTTAGTTTTTGTATTTAATGACAATATTATAAACTTATAAATCGGTTAATTATAGTAGATGAAATAATATTTATTTGTATCTCGCAGTAATAATCCATAACATTACTGCGAGGTCAAACAATACTCAAAAATCTTTTTACTTCTATATGTAAGTACTAGCTGGGCCGCGATTTCACCCCCGCTAAACTTTTTAAATTATAGTATATGTTTTTTTCGGATATATAAGCTATATTACTACAAAGTTTCATCAAACTCCGTTCACTGCCAGTACTCAGATGTTTAAAGAATGCGTGATTATGCGTGTGTATTACATCAGATGTTTCTTTTAGATCAGAGGACGACAAACGAGCAAGTGGATCACCTGATGGTAAGTGATCACCGCCGCCCATGGACACTTGAAACACCAGAGGGGTCGTGGGTGCGTTTCCGGCCTTCAGCCAAGAGTCAGCAAACAAGCGTTGCTTACCCTTCTCCCCACCCCGATGAGCTCTGGCGACCTTATTCACACGCAGAATCACAACATTAAAATTGTTATTGTTATTATTAAGGAATGTCTTCTGTAAGGTGGAGGTACTACCCCAATCGGGCCGCTTTTTGGGCGAATGAACGCTGTGCCTTAAATCTCTTGAATTTCAATCATTAATTTAAATCAGTTACCCAGAAACTTCAAATTTATCTTCTAATTCAACATCGCTGCCAGCTCTTCTAAATCCCGTGTACATAACTCTTTCTCCTGTACCAGGGTATCTGTAACACCGTAATGGGTCTTAAGTCAATATCTCTAAAAACACTCGATCTATTCTTAGATACCTAAGTTTAATATTCATGAATGCTGGTATCAGACCACCACTATGTCAAACTCGACTCAGGACCAGAACTCGAAACCTAACCACTTGCAGCGAGTCTTGAAACAGGAATATGTTATTTTTCCAAAACTGTTTACTGCTGCATTGGAAGATGTCTTCAAGCTTCTGCACTGGAAAGGCTCTGGTAGCAATGTGAATCGCGAGTACATCACCCACTTTCCATTTGCCGACGATATACGAGTAGTCATGGCTGAGACCTTGGAAGACCTCGGTATAATGCTCGATGGCCACAGCAGACTCTCTAAACAAATGTATTGGAAATTAAAATGGATAAGACGACCAACCATATTGAACCAACTCAAGTTAAGATTGGAGATTTAGCACTCGCAGTTGTAGAGAACAGTATTTACCTAGGTCAGACCATCCAACTATTAGTTCCAACTTCGAGAAGGAGATGAATCATAGAATCCAACTTGGCTGGGCAGCGTTTGGGACGTTCCGTAACATCTTCTCGTCCCAAATACCTCATTGTTTCAAGTCGAAAGTCTTCGACCAGTATTGAGTGTTTGTACCATTGTATTACCAGTGATGAGTTACGAAACACAGACGCTCACTATGAGCCAGACGACTCAGGGTCACCCAAAGAGATATGGAACTTCCCTGCGAGATGGAATCAGAAAAGTTTAGATCCGCAGGTGAACCAAAGTAACCGTCATAGCTCGGAGAATTGTCGAGTTAAAGTGGCAGTGTGCAGGGCACATAATTCGTAGAACCGACGGCCGCTGGAGCATAAAGGTTCTCGAGTGACGACCATGAATCGGAAGACGCAGCGTCGGCAGGCACCCTACAAGATGGACCGATGATCTTAAGAGGGTCGCTGGAAGCCGCTGGATGTCGGTAGCGTAAGAAGTGGAGATCTTTAAGAGGGGCCATCGTCCAGCACTGGGCGTCTTTCGGTTGATATGATGATGATGGATCATGTCCTCGAGGAGGCCAGTATCAATGGACGTGTGACGTATTATAGCGCTGGAAAGTATAATAGTGTAGTGGCTTGTTACTCTGATGGGACTTTAAACGATTGGCGAGTTTAAGCACTTTGGTTTGCGATCATTTTGTAGATAGGTGACCGCAAAGGTTGTTTAATTTAAAACTTAAACTATATGCCTAGGAAAGTTTGGCCGTTGAGATTGACATACAATAGTCGCCGAAATTTGGCCAAACGTACGTATTATTATATCAAATAAATGGAAATTTACTCATAAATACAAAGATTTATTACTATTTATAGATTACTTACGCGATGCCCAAATTGTTAATGTTTCCGTAAACAGCAGCGCCATCACCAGGATCTTTGTGAGGATACTTGATTGCAGATCTTAAGACGGAGAAACTGGGCCGGAGTAGGGTATGCCCTGGCAGGATCGGTTCAGCCTTTGGCAGATGTTCCACGGAAGCTGGCGCGCCTAGAATTGTGCTTGTGTGACCAGGGTGGAAGTCATACATTCTTCGCTGCAAAACAATTATACATGATATACAAAGCTTGACAAGTGTTGGAATAAAATACCCTTTAATAGGATTCAATGTTATAATTCCTTCAATCCTACTTTCTACTAATCACTCTAATATTATAAAGGCGAAAGTTTGTGAGTGTATTAGTGTCTACGTATGTTGCTTCTTCACGTCTAAACGGCTAAAGCAATTTCAATAAAATTTGGTATGGAGTTAGCCTACAACCTAGATTAACACATAGGCTATATTTTATAAAGATGAACGCGGACAAAACCGCGGGGTACAGCTAGTATTATAAATGCGAACGTTTGTGACTATGTTTGTTACTCATTGAGACAAAGACTACGGATCTGATTTTGATGAAACTTTGTAGTAATATACATACATACATACATAGACTCACGCCTGTTTCCCAGAGGGGTAGGCAGAGACAATGGACTTCCATTTGCCACGATCCTTGCATTCCTCTTTCGCTTCGTTTACTGACATTATATTCTTCATACATGCTCGCCGGTATAGGGTACTTCTGACCTGACCTCTCTTAAGTACGTCTCCGATTTGATCAGATAATGTTCTACGAGGTCTTCCCCTTCCGGTTGTACCATTCACACAGGCCAGGTATACTTCTTTTGTCAATCTTCTTTCATTCATCCTTTCTAACTGGCCAATGTAGTAATATAGCTCATAAATATCCTAAAAAGCATATAATTTATAAAATTTTAACCTTCATCATAATTACCGCTGAAAGTAGTATACTGCTGGACAAGGCTACCCCAAGAATCATCATTGGGGGGATATGCCATAATCACCACGCTTGGCAGATGGGTTGGCGATCGCAGTAAGATGATCATAGTAATCAGAAGGAAGCTGCTGTCCATCCTCTGGTAAATATTTCCTCGGGTCAACTTCTACGCCCTCCACGGTATGAGATGGTGTAATGCTCTCCTAGTCAAATTTTAGTTCTGGCAACCAGTCTCAAGGGCGACTGACTAACCGCGAGGGATGTATTATAGTGTAAAAGTGTGTGCGTAAACATAGGGCACTTGCTATTCCATCACTCTCATGATCCGTCATAATCCTACTAGCGACACGACTGGAAAAGGTCAGGTATTGATCTGACGACTTTAGGTGTCCCCGACGTACGGGTTTGTATTACCGCCAACTTCCGGACTTTGGGCTGATACTGAGATTTCTTTTTAATATATAAAAATCACTGTGTTGACTCTGCCCTGGAATTTAACCCAGGACCCAACCCAGAACTAGTGGAATATACTACCTTTAGACCAAGTCGAGCAATTATTTCTTACAATGGAGGTAACCAAGCATGGAATTACTTGTATAAATTCAAGCCCCTGGGGCTTGACCCGTGTTACCCTATACGAGGCCTCGGCCAACGTACAAGATATGTATGTAGTGTGTGTATAGTCTTACAGTTCAAGAAAACCTAAACCGTTTATTTTTTATATATTTTCTATGCAAGTTAACAGTGGGTAGAAAATATGTAAAAAACCGGCCAAGTGCGAGTCGGACTCGCCCATGTAGGGTTCCGCAGCAGCAAGTATAGCAGTTGATTAAATGAAAGATAAATTGCGGTTTACGATTTATGACGCATTAAAAAAACTCGTTTTAACACTTTGGAAGTGTCTCTCGCGCAAACTATTCAGTTTAGAAAAAAATGGTATTAGGAACCTCAAAATCATTTTTGGCGACCTATTCATAGATAACCTACAAGTATGGGTGCGATGAAAAAATTTTTTTTGAGTTTCAGTTTTATCTATGAGGAATCCCCAAAATTATTATTCTTCTTCTATTTTTGTGTAAAAATCTTAATGCGGTTTACCGAATACATCTACTTACCAAGTTTCAACAGTACAGCTCTAATAGTTTCGGAAAAAAGTGGCTGTGACATACGGACGGACAGACAGACAGACAGACATGACGAATCTATAAGGGTTCCGATTTTTGGCATTTGGTTATGGAACCCTAAAAACATTTAGATCCATACCTAGTAAATCTTTTACTAGTCATTTTTCAAATATATTTTTTATTATTAGCATAAGAGAAATTAATCTTTGTGTAATTTACAACCATATAATTCACGGATAGAAAGTACATCTAAACTCAGAATAACTATCAGCCAAATAGCATTCCTGCGCGGGAATCGAACTCGGGTCACGGAATGGCGAGGCGACTGTCTTAACTGCTGCGCTACACGTGCAGTCAATGAACACTGCACATTATTTAGTTAATACTGATATAAGCATATCTGTAAAGTAAAACAAGCCTAGCTGTGAGCACGGGTAACTCCCATATTTTTATTACGTTGGACTAGGTTAATACGTCTAGTTTCAATCTCTTCAAGAGATCATCTCCAGCGAGATTGCGTCGTCGCCGCGTCGCGTCCCATCCTGTGCTGAGGTACGATGTCATGCAATTCACCTTAAAGATGTTTTTACTACGTTTGCTCCTTCTTTATATTGATAAAGCTTTTTGCTAGATATTAATATCGTTGGAGCGTTTGAAATTTATGTGAAGAGTTTATTTGTTAAGTCTTAGTATAATTTTTGATCTGATTTTTTCTGTTTAGATCAATTTTTATACTTACTGATCGATAGAAATCATTTTTCTTATCATCGAAGTCTTTAGCTTCGGAGCTTTGTAAATCCTGTAAAAATATAAACGTTAATTTTACAATATTAAAAAATGTATTAATACAAAATTATATCATAGGAAATCGCAGATGTCATCATGGGTAGGCCTCCTACAAGATGGACCGATGATGTTGTGAGGGTCACTGGAAGCGGCCCGGTAGTGCAAGACTGGGAATTGTAGAGATCTTAAGGGGAGGTCTTTGTCCAGCAGTGGGCGTCTTCCGGCTGAAATGATGATGATGATCATTTACGCTGCGTCTTACGGTTCGTGGTCGCCACTCAAGAATCTTTCTGGCCCAACGGCAGTCGGTTCTACGAGCTATCATCATCATCATTACAGCTTAAATAAGTCCACTGCTGGACAAGCCTCCCTCAAGAATCATCTTGAGGGGATATGCCATAATCGCCACGCTTGGCAGGCGGGTTGGCGATCGCAGTATGATGGTCGTAGTACTCAGAAGGAAGCTGCTTCCCGTCCTCTGGTAGATATTCCCTCGGGTCGACTTCTGGGGACGGGATGAGATGGGGTGATGATATTCTGATTCTGATATTTGTCGCCGTCACTACGAGCTATGCGCCCTGCCTATTCAGCTTGGCAATTCACCTTAGATATATGATAAATAAATGTAAGGTAATGCAAAATTATACCACCACGTAAACGGCTCCATAGCTTTTTGATATAGTCTGTGAACATAAAATGCTATATTAGTTTTAAAGACATCACCCCCACTATATAAATAAATCCCTGTAGCGCGGAGGTCTTCACACAAATCGAAGTTAACGGGACAAAGAACAGCCATTTATGGCTCCCAAAAATAGGTTTCCTCTCATCATCATAACAGGTGCACTTGCAGGAGTGGAATACTTATTCCACTCCTGAACATAAGCCTCCCCTAAGAATCATTTTGGGGGGATATGCCATAATCACCACGCTTGGCAGACAGCTTTGCGAACGTAGTAAGATGGTATGGTACTCAGAAGGAAGCTGCTGCTCGACCTCTGGTAGACTTCTATGCCTCTCACGGGATGAGATGCGGTGATGATATTGTGATATTCGCCGCCGTCACCACACATCAAGGTACAGTTTTCCTTTACGTGCATCAAACCCGGAATATGAGGGTGAGGTAGAACCAAGGTGACTACTTAACCACTATGTGCTGTATATGTACTATCTTTAAATTTACAACAAGAAAAATATCTACATAATAAATTTATGTAGATATTTTTCTTGTTGTAAATTTTACATTTTTATAGAATGCTCGCTACAATACGATTTTTCCACATTAGCCATCATGTGAAACACTTAAGCTAATTACAATTGTCGATTATCACGTTACAGGAAAACCTAAAACTAAAAATATATAAAAAGATAAACGTACCATTACTATAAGTTTAATTACATTTATCAATTAACAGGAAAACCTAAAACTTAAATACTCATAACAAATATAAACTTACCGTAAGTATAATATACAACAAAACAATTTTAAAATCCATTGCATTTTCAAACCATGCTATGTTCATGGCAATTGTGCTAATAACTCAATGCCTTAATCAATATTATAATAACCGTGTAATAAGATTTGTAATAATCGAGTCAACATTAAAATTAACTTATTACTATGACTAGGAGCTAACATTAATTGCCGATGAAATCTAAAAAAAAAACAGCCAAGTGCGAGTCGGACTCGCCCATGAAGGGTTCCGTAGCAGCAAGTATTTCAGTTGATTAAATGAAAGGTAAATTGCGGTTTACGATTTATGACGTTTTAAAAAACCTACTTAATCGAGCTCGTTCAAATCAATTTCTCTTATTTTAGAAGTTACAGGAGGGGGGGGGGGGGGGACACTCATTTTACCACTTTGGAAGTGTCTCTCGCGCAAACTATTCAGTTTAGAAAAAGTGATATTAGAAACCTCAACATAATTTTTGAGGACATATCCATAGCTAACCCTCATGTATGGGGACGATGAAAAAAAAATGAGTTGGAGTTCTATTTAAATTATTTTAATTTTTGCGTGAAAATCTTAATGCGGTTCATATAACACATCTACTTACCAAGTTTCAACAGTAAAGCTCTTATAGTTTTTATGACGAATCTATAAGGGTTCCGTTTTTTGCCATTTGGCTATGGAACCCTAAAAAAGTATGGTTTGTGTAATCGAAAAATGAAATCTTAATTATTACAATTTTTATGTAAAGTCCATAGCTAGGAGCGATAGCATAAAGTGAACATGATTTTAGAACCATGGTGACCGCGGCAAACACGTGCCTGCATCAATCGAATCATTAGTTAGAATTCTTAAATCTCAAGATTCTAACATAATTGATTTTTTTAATTTAAATGAAATTAACGACAGCAAAAAGAATTTTGGGTGAGCACAAACATAGCGTTGACAAATATGATTCTGAAAGATATCTCCTGAAATGTTTCTCTACTGAATAAGCCACCGACAGAATATTTAGTTTATGGCTTCCGTATCTATAAAAACGAGCAAAAATTCATCTTTGTTGTATGGGAGCCCCCTTAAATATTTATTTTATATACGGCAACAGAAATACATCATCTGCGAAAATTTCAACTGTCTAACTATCACGGTTCATGAGATACACCCTGGTGACATACGGACAGACAGACAGCGAGTCTTAGTAATAGGGTCCCATTTTACCCTATGGATACGGAACCCAGAAAAGAAAAAGTTATGTGTGGGTATTGCTGCACCAACCTCTGGCCTAGCAATCAGAGTCACTTACCTCTAGACCAACAGGTCAACAAAATTTAGGCACTTAATTAATTTGTACTTGTCCTTGACAATAAATTAATTTTAGTTAGCTAAATATCTGACTGGCTGACATGTTTTCTTATCACGATCTGATCTTTGTTTCCTATGCAATCCGTCCACCAAAGGCTAAGTCGAAAATTCTTCTGCAGCGCAATTTTAGTGGTATGAACCTTGAGAGTCTTCGAGAAGCCGCCAGGGGTATTGACTGGAGCTCGTTATGGAATTCTGTCTCAGTCGATGACAAGGTTAATATATTTACAGCCATTTTGATTGATTTGTACGACATACACGCGCCTATTCGAGCTATACGAGTAAAACACTTGCCAGCACCATGGCTTAATGATGAGATCAAGGCACTCATAAGTTTCAAAACAGCTGCAAAATCAAGATACAAGTGTCGACCATCTGACTACTCTCGGGACAAATATCTCGCAATCCGAAATCGCTGCAATAAGATGTGTAGGAGTGCTCAACGCCATAATATCCATAAATCCGTTGAAAACGGAGATCCAGCGAAAATCTGGAAATTTCTTAGATCATTAGGTGTTGGAAAATCTCTAGATACTCTCCCTAATAAATTAGACATCAATTCCCTTAATCAGTACTTTTCCTCTTCATCATCGAGTAACGCATTAGCTAAAACTCAAACGTTAAGATATCTTTCATCACTTCCAACTGCCGATCATCCACCATTTGTTTTCAATCAATTCTCCGATTGTGATGTTAAGAAAGGCATCCTGTCAATATCTTCCAATGCGGTCGGTAGCGACAGTGTCAGCCGTAATATGATCATTCCTATCCTTGATGATATCCTACCCATTATCAGTCACATCCTTAATTGTTCCATATCGAGTGGATTCTTTCCTTCTAAATGGAAAGAAGCCCTAGTCACTCCCATTCCTAAAACCAGAAAACCATCCTCCTTCTCCGACTATCGTCCTATATCCATTCTTCCATTCCTATCAAAAGTCCTCGAGCGGCTTATCTACACCCAACTTAATTCCTATGTATGTAAGCACAATATCCTCAACCCTATGCAATCCGGCTTCCGTCCTGGTCATAGTACCGTTACAGCCCTGGTCCATATTGCGGAAGACATCAGAGGTGCCATGGAGAATGGAAATCTTACAGTTCTCCTTTTACTAGATTTTAGCAACGCGTTCAATACTGTAGATTTTGACATTCTTCTTGGCATTTTGACGTCACTTAACATATCTCCAACGGTGATTGAATGGTTTCGATCTTACCTGTTTGGGCGCCGGTAAAAAATCCGTATTAATGATATGTTTTCTACATGGTCTAATACAGTTGCTGGCGTGCCACAGGGTGGCGTTCTTTCTCCATTGCTTTTTGCTTTATTTATTAATACAATTTCCAATAATCTTTCTTCCTCCTATCATCTATATGCAGACGATCTACAGATTTATTCCCATGCTTCGCTTACGAACTTACCCAGTGCAATGGCGACAATCAATGATGATTTAGCTCGGATTAGGGCGTGGAGTCAGAACTTTGGTCTCAAAATCAATCCGATGAAAACACAGGCTATAGTACTTGGCAGCTCTCGACTGATTTCCAAATTGGACTGCTCCCAACTCCCCCAAATCATCTTTGATGGCACCGTTATCCCTCTCAGGGATAACGTTAAGAACTTGGGGATTATCTTTGATAATACATTATCATGGGGTCCTCAACTGAAATCTGTAAGTTGTAAACTTTTTGCGTCATCAGGTTCCCTCAGGCGCCTGCGCAACTTCCTCCCTATTACCACTAAAACTGCTCTTGCACAATCACTCCTCTTGCCTATTCTCGACTATGCCGACGCCAGCTATCTAGATCTGACAGAAGAACAACTAGATAAACTTGAGCGTCTTCAAAACCTTTGTATTAGATTCATATTTGGCCTACGCAAATATGATCACGTTTCATTGTTCCGTTCAAAGCTCAAATGGTTGCCAATCCGCCTTCGTCGGAATGCTCATGTTCTTTCTTTATTATATAACACTCTGTTTAATCCCGCTACACCTATATACCTCAAAAACCGTTTCGAGTTTCTCTGTGACACGCATACCAGATTCCTAAGATCATCACACAACCTAAAGCTGCATACTCCTATGCACTCTACAATATTTATGAGCAAGTCATTCTCAGTTCAAGCAGTACAATTGTGAATTCCTTGCCAGTTACGATCAGACGTGCCCAAACTCTTACCACGTTCAATAAAGCAGTTAAAGAGCACTACCTAAGTTTGTAGTCACCTATTGTCTAATGTAATATTTATGTATATTTTTATTTATTTTTTTAAGTTGTATAATATGCACTGTATTGTATTTATACATAGTTTTATTATATCTATATATATATATATATGTATATGTATGTATATATTTATGTATATGTTTATATTTATTCATGTTTTTAGACTTATCTACTTTTTCATTTGTTGCACACCTACTATTTTTAAAATAATTACAGCTCCTATCCATCCAAAGGTTGTCTGGAAGAAATCGCTTGATGCGATAAGACCGCCCATTGTACATGATTGTGTTATTAGTGTCCTATGAATTTGTCGTGTATGTGTGTACAATAAAGAGTATTCTATTCTATTCTATTCTATCGTTACTGTTATAAAATAAATCTTATTGTAAATTACTTCCTACAATCCGTGTACCTAAATATCTATATGTACCTAGAAATAATTATAAATTAATTATATATTACTGCGAACATGTTCTGACTATTTACAAGCGCTTTTTTAAAGTCTACGTGAATAAAAACCTTTTTTATTTTATTTTTTTATTTATTTTATTTTGTACGTTCGTGTCATAAACATATCAATTCCAACTAAAAATAACCTACCTCATTACCTCTATACATTAGATTTTTATGATATTCCCGTGCGATACGGATCTGAGGCGTATGTATATGGACCGATTTACATATCGTCGGGTGCTATGTAAATTCGCCCCCTAAGAACGATAAAGTTGCTTCCTAAATCATTTGACGTACAAATGTTCCAGAAAGTTGGTTTCGAATAGCCTGTTTAATGCAAATTGTGATATTGATCGTGGATATGGCTCTTATACATGATATTTAGTGTGTAATAATATCCTTAAAATAATAATTGGCCTTATTCTGAAGAAAGTCGTGAAACGAAATGAAATGAAAATGTTTATTTGCAAGAATATAGGTTACATAGTTGTTGGAAGCATTGTAGTATAGTTTCACTATATTCGACATAAATATGCCATGCAAAAATATTAGGTTAACATTTGTTCTAATTTTAATTAATTTGTAAATACAATTATAACAAAAATCCTTATGAATGATTTAAAATGTCATTATAAAATAATTATTCATAAAATTGTCAACAGCCACAATAAATTCAAAATTAAAACGTTCTAATTGACTGAATGATTCTCTGCATTATCTGGGTACGGCCCCACAATTATTTACCAATTCATTATCATCATGTCATAAAATTATAATATCCGTTATATTTACAAAATTTTGATCGTTCAGAAAATCATTAACATTATAATAACATCTCTCAATTAGATTTTTTTTAATGTATTCTTAAATCTAACGCAATCCAATTGCTTAGTAGTATTTGGTATTTTATTATAAATCAATGGCGCTCTACAAATTACACTTTTATGCAGAAGTGTTGTTTTAGCAGGGTGAATACAGAGTCTATTATTATTGTGTCATTGTTATGTTATTGTTTATCGTGTTACCGTGTAATCGTCACCGTATAACTGAAGCCCGACTAGACCATTTTTATTATTTTTGTGTTTTTGGACTTATCTTAGTCTGGAACAGGATAACAATAAGCAATAAATAAGATAATAATAGAAAATATTTTTAATATAAACAGAAAATAATTGCATCGAAGTAATAAAAAAAAACTCCTGTCTAGATTGACAACAATGAATGTTTTTATCATTTTCCATTTTCGCTGTCTATCACACTAATATTATAAAGGCGAAAGTTTGTGAGTGTGTATATTTGTTACTTCTTCACGTCTAAACGGCTAAATCAATTTCAATAAAATTTGGTATGGAGTTAGCTGACACCCTGGATTAACACATAGGCTAAAATTTATAATATTTAACGCGGGTAAATCCGTTGGGCACAACAGCTAGTAAGCTATAAATCGCGAAATATTGTCTTTGGTTTGTTTTTTTTTAAGACGCTACTGGTAGTTTGCTTGTTTAGTGCGAGTGTAGTTCAAAAATCTTAGTGTGCTAGTTTTATTGTTAAAAATGCCCCGAACTGTAATCTTGATGTATGTTCTATTTTCAAAAACTTCTTTTTGTAGAAAAAGAATATGTAACATGTTCGATGTTGGGCAATTAGATAATAAATAAATGGTTTCGATATTACATTGTCATTGTATATAATAAAATTGGCGACTATGGAAGGATAAATAATTATATTAGACAATTCATTTAAAAGTCTACAGAAACTTTGCATATATTTGATATGCAAAGTTTCTGTAAACTTTCATCATACAAGACTTAAATCAATACAGAAATATAAAGAAACTTTTTGTAAAATTCTAGATGAAATCGAAAGATTAAAGCAAAAGATAAAAATGCTAGCATTATCTAAAGCCTTCTACGCTTCAGAGTATTTACGTACTCAAATTTCAGTCTTTGCCAATAATGTCATGACAATCGAGACCTATTCAGACTTAATAGCAT
Source organism: Pseudoips prasinana (assembly GCA_951640165.1). NCBI lineage: Eukaryota > Metazoa > Arthropoda > Insecta > Lepidoptera > Nolidae > Pseudoips > Pseudoips prasinana. The sequence goes on from OX621236.1 coordinate 9,514,806, forward strand.
ATTATTATCCGAAGAGACTGTGTTAACGGCAGAAATGGATAAACCTAGTTATTTTCGAAACTTTTCTTAATTAGGCTTCAGACGTATCTAAATTACTGAATATTATACACAGCTGTGTATAATATTCAGTAATTTAGAATAGACGTTGTAACCTCTACCTACTTGAGTAAGTTATTATTGTCCAGCCATCTGGGCTTTTATTTTTGGGGTAGTCACAGTCATAAACGTATTTTGTAAACATTTTCATTATTTTTATAAACTCTTACGATTTTACTTGACGTGGTATACATTACTGAGAAACAGTGCCAATAAACTCAGAAGCAAAAAGCAGCTGGCATCATCTTAACATCTAATTACTATTTAATTACCTAAATCTAAATGAATTAAATCTACTCATTCTCTAGCAATTTTACATTAACATAGTCTGAAACTTTATTGCCTTGCTACACAGTTTTCCGATGTCATTTGGAAGTTTTTTTTTTATTTTTTATTTTGGAATTTTTGACAACTGTCACGCCAGTTCCATCATACCACAAACCAACTTACATCTAACATATTAACACTTTTAGCATGATACAATAATACTATCTATGCACGTAAATTACACAACTCATACAACATTTTGGCTTCACGTGATATGGGTGCCGATAAATTTGGAAGTTTGATACATATTTTGTTGAGATGAATAGCATATGCGTTGCACTTTTCTTTTCTTCAAAATTGATTAAGGATTTTTAATGCACATACGGTATATTCTCGCATAAATACTGTGAAGAAACAGTTTCAACGTCAATCTTCTTTCATTTATCCTTTCTTAATACCCAAACTATCTCGGCATACTGCTATGAAATAACAAAATTAAACGATTCTAGTCGTTTCCACATCAGTGAGCCTTCTTATTGTTTTGACTGAACAATTTAAAAGTAATTTATCAGATAATTTTCAATTTGTGGATCTAATATGGGGTTGTTGTAGAATGTACCTACTTCTAAAAACAATGATTCATGATATCAACAAATATTTGGAGTAATAACTACTTGTACTTTTGACGGATATAAAACCAAATTGACCGATTGTTTATCACCCAACGGGAGAACACTCGTTGGCGAGAAATAACAAAAATTGGTTATTTTTAAAATGATAACCATTTCGTGTATCATATATATTGACTAGAGGGTCTACATAATATGATTCTTGTGGGCTTTCCTCCAATGAGTCAATCAATTATGAGGCGGGTAACGGAACACCCTAATCGCATATTTTTCAGAAGCCAAGCAATAGCAATAATTATTAATGCAATTATTACAATAAGAATAATGTGATTTACCAGCGCGATCGCCCGCCCACTCTTCACGCACTCAGTCCACGACTACTCTATGAATTCTGAATGTTTTTTTAAATCTCCAATTTGTATGACATATCAGCGAAACATAACATAATAATACGCATTTGCAATATAAGAGTAATAATTAAACAACGCTATTGCTTAACTCCTGGAAATTATTTAATAGGTTCCCGCAAATATGAACGTATTATTTTATAACACAACTGTAAATGTAGTTGTTCGCTGTCTTTATGGTTACAAGTTACGAGTAAATTTAATGAGAGTGGACAACTTCTTGTGCGGTGAAGCAGTGAACCCCTCCAAGCTTACTGTAAAGTTAAATAAAGAAAAATCGCTTTGTTTATATTATTTCTTTCTGAATTATATGTTTATTTCGTCGCATATATGTAGTTTGCACCTACTATTGACACAAATCAATGTAGCATGCTGATATAGTGACAAAGATTTATCTCTCAATGACATTTGACCAATGATCAATTTGATCCATGCTCGCCAAGTCTAGGTTTATTTTTGTGATATCATTGGTCTCTCTAAAATTTTCACTAGCTACCCTGGACCCTGTTGTAAAGCAGTTTAGACTCAAACCATGTTCTTTTTACTTTTTTTTTAAAGGCAAGGGTAATGCTAACTTCAGCCACCCGCATAAAGTGTCTGCGGATGGGTATGTTGGACTTACACCGACTAAAACCTCACCTGCCGTGGACTTCACTTAAAGCCTGATGAGAGAAGCCCCGGGAACGCCCCGGGTATGCTGCTCCGGTGGCCCTCCTTTTGCACCATATCCCTGGGAAGGCCCTCTATTGCCTCCTGCCGAAGTGCGGCTTTTGGCGCAGTCACTGGACCTCGTCACTAACAAATCGCTGTCTTTCCGGAGCTGCTTGCAGAGGTGTAGGCTTATTCTTTATTGTACGTGTATTGTATACTTATTATTTATCGTCCCGTGTTTTGGAGAGCGAGTTATGCTGTTGGTTGTACGTTAGAGAGTTCAGATGGAAGAGCCCCTGTTATGGTGGATCGGCATCCAATCGGATGATGAAAGTGAAGGAATGAAGTTTACGTTTATTTCCAGCTCTATAATATGTCAGCTAATCTTGAGAGATTGGCGGCCATAGCCAGCCAATACTCGGTCTAAAGCATTTTTCTATTATTATAAAACTATTCTTTCAGTACAGATTTTACGTTACTTGAATAGGCTCAATCCATCAATTCTGTCGATACCTGAAGAAAAAGTTTTCTTGTCGCAACTGGTAACAGCGTTTGCTTCAAAGAAATCTTAAAATATAATAATAATATCTCGGGACCTAGCCCAAAACTAAACAAAGCTTGTACTATGGGTACCAGGCGACGATATACATACTTATATAGATAGATAAATACTTATATACATAGAAAACATCCATGACTCAGAAACAAATATTCCTGCTCATCACTTGCTTGCACTTACCGGGATTCGAACCCTGGACCACCAGCTTCGTAGGCAGGAGCACTACCAACTAGGCTACGGTGGCCGAAAATATATTTGATTAAGACCTATACTAGGCGCTGCGCTTTAATCACCATTTGCTATACCGTATGGAAGAGATTTGTATTAATCTTCATTTGTAGCTCTACCATGTCAAAATATCGCTTTGTTTTTGTATTTATTAAAAGGCTACCTTAAAATGGACGCAGCCAAGTGCCACACGTTGCGGACTGAAATCCATACTCCCGTGTCACATACACAGGAAATTGGGAATCTATATATAACTCATGCCATTCTGAACTTCTACCACGGAAACTCTTTGAGCCGGAATATTGGTTGGTTAGTGTGACATGTAAGAAAATGTTTCGGTTGCTGAATTTCAGTGTTTAATGTAAAAAGGTGTGAACTGAAATAGTGTAGTATTTAACATTCTATATAAACAGAAATGGTTTACCGTTAATACTGATTATTAATTGACTTCCGCAGACGAACGAAAGTAACCGACATAGTCCGAAGAATTGCCAAGCTGAATTGGCAGTAGGCAGGGCCTATAGCTCGTAGAACCGATGGTGGGGCAGAAAGGTTCCCGATTGGCGAAAAAATACCGGAAGACACAACGTTGGCAAGCCAGTACAAGATGGACGGGTCATCTTGTGAGGGTCGCTGGAAGCTGCTGGATGCGGGTAGTGGAAGTGCAGCAATTGTGGAGAACTTTGGGGGCCTTTGTCCAGCAGAATATTTCGGCTGATATGATGGTGAACTGATTTACATAAGTTGAAGGTTAAAAATTTGACAGGGTGTCTTTTATGTTTTTCGTAAAAAAAACACAGTCCGCTTAAGGGAAATAGATCCATGTATTGTAGGTGACTTTACAAACGTGCAATTCACGGATTCAAATCACACTCAGCCTCAGGACAATATAGTTGTTCTGTGCGGGGAGTGAACCCGAACTAAGAGGACGCCGAAGAACTAGCGAGATGACCACTTGAACCACTGCACATATGCATAATCATCATCATTGTAAACATACACAAGCGTATTTTCGTTGATTGTGGGCTTATATAATCATCATCATAACAGCCGTAAAAAGTCCACTGCTGGACAAAAACCTTATAAGACCATATGCTTAGTCGTGTAAAAATGGTATAAAACTCAAAATTTACCTCTGCACACCATCTGAAACTTTTTGGTTTGATTGCTTAGAGTACTATTTTTACGTTTGCAACTATAATTGAGCCCTAACTTACTTCAACTGTAAATAGATAGATATGTTAGAATACTCTTTATTGGACTCACAAAAGCGGAAAAGTACAAAAATACATTGTATATAAAGAACATATCGGAAACTTTTTGTTTGATTGCTTAGAGTACTATTTTTACATTTGCAACTATAATTGAGCTCTAACTAGCTTCAACTGTAGATAGTTAGATATGTTAGAATACTCTTTATTATACTTGTGTATTCGTTAAATTGAAACGTAATTTATTTCAGTGTAAAAAGGATGTTTGTAACTATAACACTAGGTATCCAGACAAACTCACTCTCCCTACATTAAGAACCGAATTGTGTAGTCGGAACAGTTATGCCATGGCTGTGAGAATTTTTGACAAACTTCCTCAGAGTGTGCGAGAATTACCTATCAGAAAGTTTAAGATACGGCTATTTAATTATTTAAATGAAAAATGTTTCTATTCGATAGAGGAGTATTTAAAATTTAAAGACTGATGTGTAATGTTATTAATTTTTGTTATTCTATTGATACCTATTATTTTATTATTTTGTTTTTGATAATTTTAAATGAATATAATTGTTAATGTTTTTTTTTTTGTATAAGTAATAATGTATAATAAATAATATTGTGTCAAGTGTGTCACAAATAAGTTAATATTTTCAGTTAAGTATACCTACCTAGTTTGTAAGTACAACATTTGTATGCCATTTACAATATGGCAAATGTGTGACACTTAAATAATGTAAACAATAACACCTGTATTCACCACATTTATACAAATAAAGATTTATGATTATGATTATTATGATTACTCACAAAAGCAGAAAAGTACAAAAATACATTGTATATAAAGAATATAATGTACAACGGGTGGTCGATAAGACTTAACCGAGGTCTGCCAGGCATCCTTTGGATGAATAAAAACTGAAAGTAAACTGTATCAAGAGGGCAACAATTATACTAAAGAAAATGGTTATAAATCTTTAGCATCCCAAATACTTTTTAACAATAATATACATGCTAGACATCTTTAAAAATAAGACAGTGCGAAAAGTTCAAAATGTACAGTGTCAACTTAGACACCTATATTTTTATTAAGATAAAATTTCATCTTCAATTTTCTTCGCAAGGTGTCCCAAATATTTCAGTCTTATTCATCACGAATTCTGAGCAGCTTTATGTCGTAAAGGAAAGACCCCTTTTCCTAATATTTTTCGCCTTCCCTTTCACTTTTCGACATGCAAACGTAAATCGAATAAACCCAAAAATATCGAAAGCAAACGGATAAAGGGACCGAAGTTAGTTCATAATATTTTTTCTTGATACCTCATATTGGAGAGTGTGGCCCTAGAGCCTAAACATCTTAGAGGAAGCTTATTTTTTTTTATTGTTTTTATTTTTACTCTATAGGTCATCACTCTCGCATTAGTTACTAGTCAGTACAGCTCATTTCAATGATCTTTAACGCACTTAATAACAAATAACACTGGATTCAGTTCTTACGCTGTGGTACTTTTATGAATTAAAGTATATTAAGTAAACATATTTTGTTGTGGTCTAAATAATTAATTGGCAAACGAATTTCCCAATTAAAATAAATGTTGGCCGTATTTTTTGTACAAAAATCTAAGCTTTAAGTTTTTAGCTTTCGTTATGTGATTCTCAATGTTAAACTTGGAATTATGTCTCTTGTTCTAAACTAAAGGCACTGAAATTCTTTTCTTTCTGTATATTAAATAGTTTATTAAAACTTTATAGTTAAATCGCCCAAACTATTGAGGTGGTCTGTCGTGCTAATGCAATATTTCACCTCATTTAGTTTCCAGATCACTGAATAGAGATTATAAATACAATACATTATAAGTATTACGGTCGTTGCCCCAGAGAGTTAGGTTGACAAAAGACGTCCAAAGAATTATTTTGATTATAATGTTGAACATTTCCGTGACCTTTGTCAAGACTGTTTAAACTATTGTCTTCATATATAGACAAAGGAAAACAATTATAAAGCCATTTCAAAGGCTTATTAATAACTTTTATACATAAGTAGCCTGCTTACTAGATTGTTTTACATAAATAACCTAACCCTCAATTCCAACTATAATTATATCATTTTTGAATAGAGCTGATATACTCTTAAACTGCTGGGCTGATATTATACAAACATAACTAAGAACCACCGCAAGGAAACTGGTTTCCAAACGTAAAAAACCGCATCGAAATGAGCTCATCCGTTTGATAGCTACGCTGCAACAGACAAACATTGACGTCAACCTTATAACACTGCTCTTGTTGCGCCAGGGGTTAATGTAACCAAAACAAGCCAAAGGTCCCTCTATCGTATTCTAATATATATTCGTCAATAACAGTGAGTGCTAATGACAAGTGACAATCGATATTACAATTTGTTTGTATGAAACACGACGAATTGGACACCATGATTCGCGAGGAAGGTGAGTATAATTCCTCTATATTATTATCTGTCTGCACAAACTCCTGTATCAATTACTGTCAGAATCAATAAATTTCGGAACCCTTGTTAAAACACGGAAAGCATTTTAGCGATGGAATAACCAGGTATTTGTTCATCGCTTATGTTACTTTAATATACATTGAGGCCTATTTAAATATTTTCGTAAACTCCCCAAAATTAAGTAAACAAGATAATTATTAAGCAATTAATATGAAGGTGGATTTTGTGAATGGTTGACGTGGTTGGTAAAAGCTTGCCTTTCACGCCGAAGGTTGTGGGTTCGATTTCCACCCAGGACAGATATTTGTGTGAATGAACGTATTTGTCTGTATAAATATGTATTTACAAAAAAATATTTTCATAGTATAGACGCCAGTCTATACTATGAAAACCAAATAACTGTATATCAAGCTACCCCAATCTGTCAAATTTCCCCAATTGAAAGTGAGCCTTATGCTAATGTGATAAACTTGAAAATCTATAAAAGAAATTTGACAGATTGGAGTAACTGGATGTGCTGGCATCGGTACAAGCTCTGCTTAGTTTGGGATTAGATGGCCGTGTGTGAATAATGTCCCAGCATATTATTTTGATTGTTTGGTGACCACACCATTTTTTTCCACTGACACACGGCGGAGAAAGTGCGTTATGTATCTTGGGGTATTTAACACACTGCTATCTGATCCCAAACTTGGCACAACCTGTACTTCGTCAACCAGACAGTTCAAATATACTTATATATTTCTAAATACATGCATGTTGTAGATAAATTACACCCAGACACAATAAATAATCGTGCTCATCATACAAATATTTTATCCTGGGTTGTGGGCCCCACAACCTCTAACTTAGCAGGCAGGGTCAAAGGACCAACTTGCTAGGCAGCTACCTACAGTATAATTGATAACCTTTACCAGGATATCAACTAAAAAGCCCAGACTTAATGCGATTAAGTTAATAGGTAGAAGCGTAAATATAAGTATTCATATTTGAAGTTATCAGAAGCTATAACAAGTAATCTGAGTATTAAAAGATGTATTGTTACGTAATATATCATGACAGCCTCATTGGTCTAGTGGCAGCGTGTTCAACCGCAGATGACAAGGTCCTGGGATCAAACCCCGGGTCGGGCCAAAAGTGATTTTGGGATTAATCTGTAAAATAAATAAAAATCAGTATCAGCCTGAAGTCTAGGACCTGGCTGGTATTATACCCCGGTACCTCGGAGAGCACGTGAAGCCGGTGCTGTACCTGACTTCCTCCTGGTCGTATCGCTATTGGAATCAAATATAACAGCTCACTTAGGACCTTAAATAGATCCTCGCTGATTTTGCAGCTGGCTTCTCTAGTTGCAATTCCCTAGTTTTATGAGGCTTTACCCTCTTTATATCATTCTTTCTCCCGCTTTGCTCTGAAGGGAAGTGGAACTATTCATTTTTTAACTCCAACTTTTTTTTTCTAATTATATTCGTTGCGGGATCCAAGACAGTTAAAGCGATTCCCCGAGACATGCCTGAGCCTCACCGCACAGTGTCATTTCATTGTGTGCCACTGTTGATCCTGGCTTACAGGAGTTGCAGTGATGGGTAAGAGAGAGGGACTAGTCCCATCGGAGCATAAACGTGATGAAATAGAAAGTGCCCCTGTGTTTGCGTACACACTTGTGCACTATAATATGTCCCGCGCAGTTGGCTAGTCTCCATTAAGAGTGGAAGCCGAAGATTATTAACCGTTTTTTTTTTAAATAACTGACATAATATGTACATACCTTACGGTGGGAACAATCGCAAACCTTTGTAGGCTTTATAGAAATCTCTTTGAACCGTCGACGCACTTTGATGGAGCTACATTCAAACATATTCAAGACTAACAACCGGATGTGTGAATCTTTCAACAAAACCTGACTTTAAAATTACGTCTCCTTTTACCGATGTTCAAGCAAGGTTTGTGAACGAACGGTTTCTTTAGAAATATTTGCCGCTTCAGGAAATAGAATTCCTTCAAAAGGATTGTGTAAATCTTTACTGTAAAATGCTTCGATATTTTACTGGCCAGACTTGTATTCAATATTTTCTGTAGTGAATTGAGCGGGTATTTTCTTTCGACAAATATTTTAGAGTATTGAATTTTAAAATCGAAGATAAAGCTATTGAAGGGTGGAGTATAACAGAGGTGAAAAATTTATTCGGAGCAAATCACTCTTTGTAACTTTACACTAAAGCAGCAGTGGTATGATTTATTTTAAAGCTATGCGCGTGAGAGTAAACGAAGATATGTAGTGGTGTTGGTCGATCACCGAAATGAGGAACGTTTGCAGAAAAGCTTTTCTGACGAACGAAATTTTCTGAAACATATGCCCAATACCTACACTGTGTGATTCGAAAAATCTTTTATGTCTTATGTTTTTTTTTAACTTTACCCTGGTTTTGAAATTGTTTTGAGTTCATTTTACCCGTACCGTTATGCCGTAAATGATGTGTCTTATAGCACTTTCTTACTTGGAACAAATCGTTAATAAATAATATCACTATTTGATTATTTATTAAATAAAAAAATTATTTGAAAATGAATTGAATTGTGTTTCTATGAAATATGTTTCATTGAAGTCAATAATCGTTAAAAAAATATATTCAAAATATAAATACTAAAGGACCAAATTTATATGAAACATTTTCCATGAAATCTTATTTATGTCTGCGAATAAATATTTTATTTTTGGATCCCTGGCTGTTGACCTTCATCATCATTGCAATCTTTCTGTGGCACAGTGGCTAAAGTACTTGCCTACTAATTCAGAGCTTTCGTGTGTCGGGTTTGATCTCTGTACAAAAGAACTATTTATGCCATACAGGTTTGTTCTGAGTCAGGGTATGCTATGTACCAAATCGTAAATTGCATGTTTGCAAAGTTTCAGTACCGAATTAAAACGAAAAACTAAACTTGTTAATTATGAGTAGAGTAGAGACTGTTGCTTCAGTGATTATTGGCCCTAAATATATATTTTTTTACTCATCTCAAACGTCGGAGAATAGAGCTGAATGAGTCAAAGTCCATACAGGTAGATCAGTTCTCGGTATATATCAACAACCAACGAGTTCCAGATACTGTTAAATATCTAGGAATGACACTCGACGTCTAATAACGCTGAAAAGCGCACGTCAAAAAGAAAAGAAAAGAGTTGGATTTGCGATATAAAAATGTACTGGCTGCTTGGACGATCTTCGCCAGTGGCTGTACATAATAAACTTGTGTTAAACAGGCAAATTTTAATGCCCGTATGCACTTATGGCATACAATTATGGTGTTGTGCCAAAAAAAGGAACATTAATATCATCCAAAGATTCCAGAATAAATTGTTACGCGATATCGTAAATGCATCTTGGTTTATAAGAAATGACGATTTACACCGGGATCTAAAGATGGACTACGTTGCAGAGACCATTCGAAAATACGCTACAGCTCGTGAACATAGGCTTCAAAATCATGTGACCGTCGAGGCTATCCAGCTTCTCGACATTACAGAGCTAGTGAGACGATTAAAGAGAACAAAACCCTATGAACTAGTGTCGTGATTAGTAAATTTTATGATAAGTGATAGCAATAATGTAACTATAAAGATCAAATAAACAAAGTGTCTTTCCCTTAACAAATATAATAATAATAATATCTTTATTTGCATAAAAAGTGATTGTTGTTACAACTAATAGTTTCACATGGCAGTTCTTACATCTATTTTTTATACAATCTTGTGGGGGTAGTTCTGCTATCCTTGATAGGTTAATTACTAACCTGTAGTAAGGAACAACAGTCCGCTTCCCTTTGGTATGCACATTAACAATAATAGTTCAGATGTGTATAGATATTAGTTTACAGTTACTTAGATACTAAATTAAATTACAAATAACATGCAGTAAAATGGTGTGTCTGTGTGTGCTTAAATGTGTGTGTGTGTGTGTGTGTGTTATATTGTACTGCTAGATAAATATTATAAATATATAAAGCATGTGATAATAATCGTATTAAGAAATGAATGTGGGCAGATTGAATTTATGTATAATATGTAACACATGTATTTACTTATTTAAAGTAATTTAAAGTAATTACAGTAGGAATTCTTCCGTTTCGTCGTAGGATTTCTGTCGGAGAAATGATTTGATTAAATATTTACAAGTAAAGTGAGAGGTATGCTAAGTTAATTTTATTATATAGGTGTGGGCCCAAGTAATAGGAGAAACGCTTGGTGAAAGATGTATTCGGTTTCGGAATATGACAAATTTTGTCTTTTCGACGTTTTGTTATTTTTTTATATGGAGTATTTTTGTGTTGCAGAAGGATGGTATGAAATATAAATAGTTGACGTATATTCAGGACATCACACGAGCTATACAGCGTATTCGTTGAGAACATTATAGGCCTAAATGTTGATACTTTTAGTATGGCTCTGTGTGCCACTTCGAGTGGCATAAGGATTATCTTTGCTGCGCCACCCCAGCAGGAAATACAGTAGGTGACAATAGAGAAACATATAGCATAATATACACTGCGTATAATTGCTTGATTAGCAATATGGCGCAAAGTCTTAAATATATAAATTAGTTTCCGTACCTTGCCGACGAGAGTATTAATATGTAATTTATAATTTAGACATCTGTCTAAGGTCACCCCTAAATATTTAATACTGCCAACTGATGATATAGATGGACAAGTGCATGATGTTTGAGATGATGTATTACAGGAATGTAGTTTCAGTGTGAGTGGAGTTCGTGGTTGTGATATTGAGCTAATAGAAAAGGTAATGTATTTCGTTTTTTCGGTGTTAAGTGTTAGTGTGTGGGAAATAAGCCAGTTCGATGCAAGTTCCATCCCATATTGAGCCCTGCGTTCCAGTTCTGACCACGTATCACCAACAAATGTTAATGCTGTGTCATCTGCATAACATACAGTCTTTGAATGTGGGATTTTCGTTTGGCAAAGGTCATTTATAAATACTAAGAATAACGTAGGACCCAATATGCTGCCTTGTGGCACACCATACTGAATAGGTAGCTCCTGACTAGTGTAATTATCGATTTTGACTATTTGGGAACGATTTGTGAGATTATTTCGAAATAGTTCTAATTGTTCTCCTCTGATACCCATTTGTTCAAGTTTGACAAGGAGAGTGTTTACGGGAACCGTGTCGAACGCTTTTGCGAGGTCTAAAAATACTGTTAGAACTTTTTTATGCTCATTGAGGCTACTAACGACAAAATTTGTCAGCTCGTGAACAGCATCACAGGTGGATTTTTTTCTGTCGGAATCCAAATTGATGAGAAGAGATAAAATTATTATGGTCCAAATAGTTGATCAGTCTTTTATTGATAAGACGTTCGAGTATTTTAGACAACGCAGTTAAGACTGCAATGGGACGGTAATTGTTCGGAAGGCTCCCGTCACCCCCCTTGAAAATAGGATGTATTATCGCCTTTTTAAAAGCATCTGGAAAGACAGCAGTGTCGAAACAAAGATTGAATATGTGGCTTAAGATGGGTGCCAGGTATAGAGAATATCTCTTCAGGATAATTGGTGATATACCATCCCAACCGGTAGAAGCGTTGGAACGTAACGAGTGTATAATAGAATTTACTTCGGCCGGGTTAGTGTGTTCTAACACAAAAGATGAGCATGGTGAGGGCTTGTGTGTGAATTGTGGGGTAGTGGTCGAGTGTGAAGACTGTTGGATTTTTAAATTCTCCGAAAGATTTTTCCCAATATTGACGAAGAAAGAATTAATATCGTTACAAGACTGTGTATGTGAGGTTGAGCTCTCAAGAAGAAGTGCTGAAGAATTTTTTATTTTTGTTGTATTAGTTATTTGCTTTATAGTGTCCCATAATAACTTTGGGTTATGACTAACTTTATTTATTTGTTCCGCATCATAAAGTCTCTTTGTTTTTTTCAGGATTCGTGTACAGAAATTTCTATAGCGCTTGTAGCTAATAAGTATTATCTCGTTTCTTGGAGATTGCTTAACCTTTTTATGCAATGCATCCCTATGTTTTATGCATCTGACTAAGCCGGGCGTAATCCACGGTTTGAGTAGTCTCTTCTTAGATGGCACCATTTTGAGCGCTGTATGCTTTGCGATGGCTGACCTCAGTAATTTTATTAGGTGTTCAGTTAGGAGATTTGGGTTCGTTATAGAAAACAGAGAATTAAAATCTATTTGGGATATTGATTTATCAAGTCCGTCGTAGTCAATTTTAGTAGTAGTTCGAGGGCCACTTTTCTGAATACTTTGGTTGCTTATACAGAGCAGAGTCGAGTAGTGATCTGTAACTGTCGATTCAAATATAAATGAAAGTGTCCGAGACTTTGTTCTTAAGATAGTATGATCTAGACAGTTGTAACCTCGGGTAGGCTCCGTATGAGCTGGTAGGAAACCGTGAAAGGCTAGGCAATTTAGGTATTCGTGTGCACGTGCGTCAAGAGTACTAGGCTTAATATCTATGTTGAGATCACCGGTTATTATAACTGTTTTGAAATTAGTAAGTGATGGCAATAGATTATTGAGACATATTAAAAAGTTGTTGATATTATCAGTAGATGGCGATCGGTAGATACATACTACAGCTATGTTAGAGTTAATTTTTACTAAGATACCTGAAGCAGTTTGATTAAGGTCAAGTTCTTCACAAACAGCTAACAGTTCCGATTTTATATATATAACTACACCATCACTTTGATTGATGTGTTTTGTGGTCTTGAAAACAGAGTATTTGTGAAGGACCGGTACGATAGTATTGCTGGAGCATGATAACCAGCATTCAGTCAAAATTAACAGGTCGTTGTCAAAAGAAAATCGGTGTAAAAATGTTTGCAAATTGAGAAAATTGCAGTTAATAGATGTTATGTTTTGAGTGAAGATTTTTAAGAAATTATTCGAATGATTCATATAGCTTGTAGTTTGTTCAGGAATGCATGTATGGACTTCAGAAACGGAGAGTTGATCAACACTATTTATTAAATCAATGTTGTTATTTATCATTTTAGAAGGAAATAATTGTCATAAAGTATGAAATGGGTACACGTAAAAACCAGCTAAAATGTGTAGTCTTCATTACTATGCGGTAAATTACTTCAGCTGGCTTGTAACGTCGTTCAATTTTAGAGCTAATATTTGCAAACATTTTTAAGTTATAAATAATCGTAGTAGAGATAAAGTAAAGGTATCTTGAATTTTTACGACTTGGTATATATGTGTATGTAAAATAATCCATAGTTAGTATATTGTGTGTTTTTATGTAGTGATTTATGTCTAGCACAGGTTGGTGAAATTTAGATGTGTTATCTAATAATTTAAAAATAAGTGTGAAAAAACAAATTAGGGTGAGTAGAACATATGTAAAATAACATTTAGTATAACAATAAATAGCAGTAAAATAACAGTGAATATGGCATACTAGTATTAGTGGAACTAGTCATACTTTGGGCAAATTCTGGAGTTGTTCTTCATTTTTAATTATTATAGTCTGGCTATTTGGGTCCTTTTTCAGCATGATACGTCCGTTATATGACTAAGGAAAGTCTTGGAATTAAACAGTGCGAGATCATTTAGCATATTAGTGATAATTTCGCGACAATTTCAATTTCAAGTATTGATTTTGTAAGTTTCTTTCCCCGACCATTCATAACAAGTTCCATATTATGATGAATTTTACGATCATGATTCTATAGCAAATAAAAAACATTATATTCATAAATTGTATTCAATGAAAATTAAAACGTGATGTAGAAGTGTAATTTTAAACTTGAACTGCAAATTTTTACCATCATCGCAGTATATTATTTCTGTTAAATTTTTGGTCTACCTTCTTCGACCCATAGGCTTGTAGTCATCCTGAAACGGTACATAAACAATTATAATAAAAAGGTGTACATAAAAACTGCTTTAATTTATGAATCGCTTATAGTTGCTAGATGAGCTAAAGGTTGATATTCTATTTAGTATTTATTTTTATTTAAAAAAACTTTATGCACATAAATGTACAGAGTTGGACTTTATGCCACAGGCATTTTCTACCAGTCAACCTTTGGATGATTCAGATAAATTTATAGCAGGTGCATTATAAATTTGGATAAAAGACAAAGGAAGTTAAGATAACATAAAAACATACGAATAAAAAAATTAAAATCTTCACATAACGGAAAGTTATGTCGTCCATATAAATACCATACACCATACTTCATACTAATATTATAAAGGCAAAAATTTATAAGTGTGTGACTCTGTGAGTGTGTATGTTTGTTACTTTTTCCCGTCTAAACGGCTGGAGCGATTTTAATAAAATGATATTAATATTATTAAAACCGCGGGGACGCCTAGTGATACATATAAACATTATAGTGGAGATGATTCTGCCTTTATAGGACTGAGAAACACTGAAAGAATTAGGAAGAAAGATTTAGTTCTAAGCTAACTACTAGCATCAACTAGTAGTTAGCTTAAAGTAGAACTAAATACGGTTTTAGCACGAAGTCGAGAAGAGTACGTGCTGAAAATATGAAGGAATAAATTAAGTTTCACTAATTAGCTAATGGTGGCTTAACTATGGTGTCCGGTATCTTAGGCCTCCTATGCACTATGCGGTCAGCCGGAATGCGGTCAGCCCTCAGCAATCAATATCGGTGACCGGCTGCCGCATCACAGTACGAATAAAAACTACTTTCTCGTACAAATATCTGAGCACGGTCAGCCGCACGGCTGGCCGCATTGCGGCGAGCCGCATAGTGCGTAGGAGGCCTAAGGCCACCTACGCGCTACGCGCACTGTGATGCGGCAGTCGGCCAGCAATATTGATTGCTGACGGCTGACCGCATTGCGGCTAACCGCATAGTGCGTAGGAGGCCTTACACTTCTAATTATAAATCTTATATTTAAATTTAATTTCCTATCAAGTCACTGAATATATTACATTTGAATACAAGGGAATATCCAGTTACCTGATTGTAGTACCACCATTTCCTCCCAAAGAATAATTGAGGTCCGCTTGGTCCAGCACTTTGGAATTTCGGCGCGTGTGGATTGACGTTCATGTGGTCACCGGACATCTATGTACGTAAAAATATATTCTGTATTCTCAAAAGTTATTAGGTAAAAGTAAAAATATATATAACACATATTGTGTTTTGGGGACGCTAAACGAAAAAGTCGAAAGTATGGTAGAAATAGTCTGTTCCCTCATTTGTTACATGCCATTTTTATTACACGTCCACAAAAATGTAAAAATATCTCAGCGCAAAGCACTGGAAATGAATATATTGGTTGAAACAAACTTAATTGGCCATTTTAGTTGTAGTTTTTGTATTATTTGGTTGAATTTATTCTATTATTTACGTCGTTATTGTTTTGCTTAGTGCATAGTGTTGCATTTATGCCTTCAACATAAATTTAAAGTTGTACAAAAATCTAGAGCTTTATTTGGAAGGCCTTATGTAACTACCTCCTTTTTGCGCCGGGGAAAATGTAGGCTGAGCTGTCACTTTGTTAATTCACTTCTGACGAAGGTGTTTGTCTAATCTAAAAATGAAAAGGCAGTTGTAGTAGATGAAAAAAAAAGTTCTATGCCAAATATGCGGAAACATATCAAAATATTTTCTAAGTTCAAGTATTAATTAATGAGTGTGTAATTGCTAGTTTGATTTGTAATTATTTTTTATTATTTTGAAGTGTTTAGTTAAGAGTTTTGGCCATAGTGTTAGATTTATGTATTAATTATTAACTTTATTTAAATTATATATTTATAATTTGTTTATTTTTTTTGTGATTTATTTAAGACTACCTAATAACATATTTATTAGTAAGACCATGCTCCGAGTTTTGGTCTTGTATATTTTTAGATGAGACACGCCTGTTGTTATACTTTCAAGGATATTCAATTATTGAATGGAAATGGAAAAAGTAAATAGTAAAAACATTCTTACAACATGGTCCCAAATCCAGTTTTGGCGGTATTTATCCTTGTGTATTGTAAATGGATTTCCAGGGTTTTTCTCATCAGAGGTACTACTACTCGTACTTTCAGATGACGAAGATTCGGAAGATGTCGTTTCCTTGCTACCCTTTTTCCTTTTCTTTCTCTTCTTTTTTGACTTGTTACGTCGTCTAAAATCATGTGTCTGCAATAAAATTATTATTCATTCCAATGTATTAGTATCAATATATGTTGAGCTGCAATGGAACTCTATCACACCAAATCTATGATCAATTTTGACTTACAAAACCAAGTGTGTCATTTGATACTGTAGAATGTATCAGTATGACCAGGTTCCAATGAAGCTCAGAAATGAAAACCAATTAATAATAATGCGCTGCTGTTTATTATTTATTTAAGGATATTTAAAATATATGTGACGAAACAGACCGCACGGACGGACTAATTCAAAATATTTTGTTGCTTTAATTAATGTTTTTAAACTGTGTTTATTTAATACATTGTGAGCTTGACAAGTAAAAGTGTATGTAAATACCCAAGTGCTGAATACATTTCAGTATTTCATTATTTCATTTAATTTTATTGTCCTTCTAGCCGATTTTCGGCCACGGCGGCCAGTCTCAATGGAGAGTAGCCATCTGCGCGGGACATTTTTATTATTATATTATAGTGCAAAACTGTGTGCACAAACTCAAAGTATTTTTCTATTCCATCACTCTCATGCTCCGATGGGACGACCGGAAAGAGATCAGGTACAGGACCGACGGCTTCACGTACTCTCCGAGGCACGAGGGTATATTACTCCCAGACTTTGGACTGATACTGATTTCTTTTTCTTTTTACAGAATAGTTCAGTCAGCAATTAAATTACTTCCCTTTATAAAATTCTACGTGACACGATCAAAATAAAATGAAAGAAAATGCCTAAAGAGCAAACTATTTGTTCGGGCATGCATATGTCTTTTTTATGATCTCTTTTGTGCATAAAGCTTTCGAAGTATAAGGAAGTTAGTCACCAACTTTTGTCGACGTTCGAAAGAGGGGTACCATCTGGCACGGGCTACTTGGTATGTGATTGCGGGCTACTTGCTAACTTCTAAGTGACTTCCATGTGCCAAGAAAACGACAAAAAGCGCGATTTAAAAATAATTGGCATCTTTCCAATCCAAACAAAACGTCAATTAAAATAAATAATTTAATTAATAAATATCCTGGCATATTATTTACACATGGCCATCTGATCCCAACAAGATAACTGATATATTACATATACAACTTTACTTTAGTGAATACATAATAATATGTACATACTTATATGGATAATTGCACTCAGACTCAGGACAAACCGACATGTTGATGCACACAAATATCTGTTATGGGTGCGAATCGAACCTGCGACCAGCGGCGTGAAAGGCAAGCATTTACCAACCACGCCAAAAGGCCCGTCATAATGAAATATTATTAAAAAAAAGACTTACTGTGCCATCATAACGTTGAGCTTGGAAACTAGAAAAGAAAAACAATTGTGACAAACAAATTTTAGTAAAGTTAGCCTTTGAATTTAAATGTCATTACATCTCTCTCTAATATAACTAGTAGAAAAAGAATAGGGCATGTATAAAACTGGCAAACTATTAAAACTGGATGAAATACGTGCACTAATTCCGCGCCCGGTCAACAGGTTCTAATTTGTGTTTTATTTTCCCTTCAGTATTTAAAGTCAAAACTAATTTGACACAATTAACCCGGCGAGCATGAGGTGAAAAAAAGTTACTTCAAGAATGTGGCAGGGTGGGACATACCCTTATTTTAATGTACTGTAAAATAATTCTTATTATATGTTTTTGAATTCTTTTGATTTATTTTGTTTTATAATGAATTAATTAGTGTATCTAAATGAAAGAAGCTCCATATAAAATAATAATTACTTATTCATTTGCGTTTTTCTTATACTCTAATAATTATAGGTACAAAATTTAGGGTTTTACAAAAATTCAAAATAAAACAAAAATATTTATCTTTGGAATGTAAATCAAATTAAAACTAAAAGATAATGAGATCCTTCTCGTAATTTAACTTGTTATTATTTTTTAAATTGAAAATAGGACTAATCAGTACTGTTGACATACTGACGATTGTTGAGCACAATTTTCGCAAATAAATTTTGCATGCAAACATTTTTGCAATGCTTGTGCCAAGCCCATATGTTTGGCTTGGCACAAGCATTGCAAGAATGTTTGGTTTTTCTATCCTTCTTATAGTGAAAATTCTGGCATCTGACATATCGTCCGGATACATTTGCATGTCTAGGTGAGGGCTCAACGAGCTAATAATAATTGAATGTTTAATAAATAAACTAATAACAAAACCATATAATATAGTAAGAAAAATAATTAAATGCTATAACAAGTAACAAAAACAAACAAACAATAAAGTCAACAAACAAAAACGAATAAAACAATTAAAATATATGATTACATCATTACGTAAAAAAAATACGTCAGAAATGAGGCAGGGTATAACATGCCCGAGACAAGTTTGGGCACGTATATTCCGGTTGGTAATTTGCGCCACACTGCGATCATGCCACTACCCCGTCCCGCAGACCTCTGCCTTCAGCTACTGAGCGAGCTAGTGCCACCAGACGAGGATTTTGAATTATACACTACTTTTAAATTTTACCAGGGTGTGAGATACCCTGCCTCATGCTCGCCGGGTTAATGATGTCCTGTCCCTTTCATTATAACTGTGTTAGAAACAAATGATGATTTATATTGATATTAGTATTATATAGGAACAGGACCATAATATGTTTCAGAAAAAAAACTAAACGTACTTGTCAAACAATTCACTCGCATCGTTTTGATTTTCTTCCTGTCAACAAAATACAGTATAATGCATAATAAATATGATGTAATGGTGTCCCTGTCTATTACCTTCAATGGTCTATCTAACATTATCTTAACAGTTCTGTAGGTTAAGTACAGACGTCAGTACATCCAGCTACCCAAATCTGTCAAATTTCTTTTATAGATTTTCAACTTTATCACTTACCCATAAGTTCACTTTCAATTGCGGAAATTTGACAGATTGGGGTAGCTTGATGAGCTGGCGTCTGTGCCTAATAATTATTAATTTATTGGTATATTTGCGGCAGGTCAGATTTTTTGTATAAAGTAAGATGGCAAACTAGCAAGTGAGAAAAGAATAGCCTCGCTTCTTGAAGGTTGCAATGCCATTGAAATTACAACTCTATGTATATGGGCGTGTATAAGGTCGACAGAGCTCATTAGGTAAAGAAAGAGTCTAGAAAGCTGAGTGATTCCACGTATGCTGGAAGTGACATAGACCACTTTAGATGAAAAAAAGGGTTTAAATGTTGTAACTAAGGTTCATTTTCAAAGAGTTGCGTAAATAATAACTTTTAGTAATTTTAGAATCTTATAAAACATAATTATTGACTACTCTCAATACGCTGTGTTCTTCAAAAGCAGTATCAACTGAAAATCACAACTTATGTCAGAAGTTTTAGAGTTTAATTTAAAAGTGATAAATAGGTTCATGTATCGAAATAGAGGTATTATCTCTTCGGGCTGCTACTAAAACCGTTTCTTAGCAGCTAGATTTTTTTACCTAAGAAACTTTATTGTTTGAATATGCCACTAATAGGTCAACAATGAAGTCCATGTCATATCAAATCTAGAAATGTAAAAACTGGCTAAAATTATAGAATCTATTGTATAATTTTGGCCAATTTAAGTAAAAAGGCTTTTTAATTAATGATGATGATTATTATAGCTTTATACATTCATATTAATGTTTGTTAACCTTAGCTATATGAATATTAAGTAAATTTTACCTGGTCATTATAAGATAGCAAATTTTTCACATCCCAAGGTTTGGACTTCCTGAAAAAAAAATATATCACGCAAGAAAATACCGATTCCATAACAGCTGGACTAATGCACTGATTATTATACTTTCTTTAGACGTACAAAAGTATTTAATCGGCGATTTCTTTGGATAAATACCTGTAAGGTTAACAGCTGCATTTAATGCGTAAATAATAAAAAAAAAACAATATTTATATTTTTTTTTAAATTTAAAACCTACTTTTACTTGTACCATGACATTAGGAAAAAAGAACATTTGAAAAAAAACCGTTGATTTATATAATAATATAATTTAGCCATTCCCTTCTACCGGAAGAAATGACTGTTTTTGCAAAAAATATATTGACTTGTTTGTATTCTAAACTAATTAATTAAAGCTTCTTACCCCAGGCGAGAGGAGTGTTATAAATAAAAGGTGTAAAAAAAGTATCTGTCTATGGCATCGTAGCATTATAGGAATTATTGTTCTTTAAGTGCATTTTCATTTGATGAAGGTCGTATTTCTGTATTTTTCTTATCAAACATTTGTCGAAATTATGTTGTAGCGCTCTCAATTCCTGTCCCTCATCCGATGTTAAGTATCAAATACCAACTTACTTTAGATTATTTACAGGATCTTTTGCCACAATAACCTGTAAAGATTTGTTTGATTGACATTAATAATAGTAAATTTAAATTTTATCTTTTTTTAATATAGCTCTTTTTTTTATAGAAGTTCTCGACAACATGAATCAGTCTGCACCATGTGCAAGAAATAAAATATTTTTAATTAAAAAGAATCTCGTATAATAAGGACAGGGCAAACGTAAAACTGTCAAACACTTTATGGTAATTTTGATACTAATGCAGTCTCATAACGTTTCAAAATATTCGTAACATCAAAAATTCCAACTATTCTTTGCAAATATAAAAACTTTTCGTATTTGAAGCATAAAGACAATAACTTGATACGAGCTAGCTAAATATCATTGCTATAATAAAATAAATTTTATAAATGTTTTCATACAATGTTTACCTAAATATCTATGTTACTAGAAATAATAATGTATACAACTATATTACTACAAACATGTTCTGGCTATTTACAAGCGCTTTTTTAAAGTCTACGTGAATAAAAACCTTTTTTATTTATTTAACAAGCTATTTCAATTCACGGTCACCGTAGCCTAGTTGGTAGTGCTCCTGCCTACGAAGCTGGTGGTCCTGGGTTCGAATCTCGGTAAGTGCAAATATTTGTGTGATGAGCACGTATATTTGTTTTGAGTCATGGATGATTTCTATGTATATAAGTATTCATCTATCTACATAAGTATGTATATCGTCGCCTGGTACCCATAGTACAAGCTTTGCTTAGTTTGGGGCTAGGATGAGCTGTGTGACATTGTCCCTAGATATTATTATATTATTATTATTATTTTTTTAGGTAAGACACAATTCCATAAGAATATGTCCTGACTTTATTCATTTGGAAATAACTTACCAAAACTTCATTTATTTTGTTATTGCGAGGTTCAGCAAACTGTTCTTTACCAGCTGGTGCGGCATAGCTGCAAAGTTAGTAGTTTCAAAGGATTCAAAATAGAAAAACATTTTCATTTACTTTCTAATTAAATTGACATGCCTGTAGTTTGTACTGATTGTATAAAATTACTTACAAGCAGCTCGTTGGTGGAATGAGTTACCAATTCATATTAAATGTTCTCAGAATATACTAAGCTTCAAAACCTTGTGAAAGACCACTATATGTCTCTATCATAATAATTATTAATTTATTTTATATGAATATAGTATTATAGTTATAGTTTAGAATAATACAGTATGTATTTACAAAAAGAAAAGTTGTATATTTAGTATAACAGTTATCTAGTTTCCATAGTACAAGCTCTGCTTAGTTTGGGAACAGATGGCCGTGTGTAAATAATGTCCCAGGATATTATTATTATTAACATATTTTTAGTTTTTAGTATACCTTTTTAATTATTTCTTTTCTTTCTATTTTTATCTATGTACCACACTTTGTTGCACCGTCCCCGGCATTTTTACACATTTAATTCCTATCCATCCAAAGGATGTCTGGAAGAAATCGCTTTGTGCGATAAGACCGCCCATTGTACATTATGATCAATGTTTCATTGTAAAGTGTCCTTTTTTGTGTACAATAAAGTGTATTTTCACAGATTTATTTTAGTAGATACTTACGACAGTCCAAGGTCTGAAGCTAAAAACTGAAACACTGGATCTGGGGCATCACTAGTTTGTATATTTAGGTGAAACGGTCGTCGTATGGATCGGTCACTTGCGAGCAAGTCTTCAAAGGGTACATCTTTATCGTTTTCTACAGCAACATCGTCAGTTTTCTGTCTCTGAAATAATATGAGAACCAATTACTTATTTATCACCCCTAAGCATCATACCGTGAGGCGATAGAAAATGGATAAGTAATTTCTTTTTTAGACATTGCTTTTATTAAATCGCTACCGCATTAGTCTCGTACTTGGATATTGTTTGCCATGATGGGCTTATTATAACGCAAGCTGCTGTGTATTTTGTATAAAATTTAATAAGCGTACAATAACGGGGCTTGAGTCAGATATCGTGCATATAATTAAGGTTAATAAACCGGCCGCATCCCGTAGAACATACTCTGATTTTTTTCTGCCTACTTTTATTTACAAAATACTCAATGAACGGTTAACATGCCATACAACGCTCATATATAAATGAGATAACTATGTTGCGAAAAGAAGTGCATAAACGCTTCTACGTCTTTACTTCCCAGCCCGAAAACTAGCACGTCATCAACATTATAATTCCTGCAGTGTTTTCTATTAGGTGGAGGCACTCCCCCACTGAGCGCTAAAACGTAGCAACATTTAAGTGAGCGCGCAGTATGTAGCTTTACTTTAGTGAGAACGTGAAAGGTTAGAAGAACTATAGAGAATCAAATATCTTCTGGCACATATACAGAGAGAGCGAAAAAGCGAAATTATACAGCAAATTTATCAAAACGTCATAATTTAATATTGAAAGAGGAATCTTTGAACAGATTCCAATATAAGTAAACAGCCGTTCTTTTTATCTAAATTGTATGAAAACATTACTTAATTGAAGGTTCATTAATTGTGGGAAAGCTTTTTAGACTACTCTAACCGTCTTACTTATCGTATGGGCAGGGGTTACCTTAGTGTCAGAGTTGTTCAAGCCGCCCAGTAAGCCTCAGAATGACTAAGGGTCTAAACAGACGGACCGCATTTCAACTGCAATCCAACTGCAAATTTGCAGTTCGGATGCAGTTTGAATGCAGTTGACCCGACTGCAATAGAACTGCAAACCAACCGTACGGTCCAATTGCAGACGGCGTGCAGTCGTGTGAACTGCACACCAACTGCAATCGAACTGCATCCGAACTGCACCATACCCACCCGCCAGCTTCGTCAAATCTTAATCGACAACCTTGTTGCTCGACATATTCATTTTATGACCTTGTTTCTACGACTGATTCTGGTGGGTATTGTGCAGTTCGGATGCAGTTCTATTGCAGTCGAGCATCTATCTATGAGCGCCTCAATCTAATCGCGTAATTCAACATTAGTAATATCATGTAGGAATACGGTATAATAAAAAATAAATATAATTTTGTAAGAGTTGTGCTTTACACATCGGGCTGGTAAAATAGTCTGCTCTGCAAGACTAATCTATATTATGAGCAGAAGTCTCAATACTACATATACCCTACAAATGCAAATAGGGTATGGCAGGCTAATGCTTGATTTAGGTGTAATAAAGCAGTCATCAGCGTCAAAGGTATAATAATAATAATGTCCTCCGCATTCGGCCACGGCGGCCAGTCTCAACAGAGATTGTTCATCTGCGCGGGACATATTATAGTGCTCAAGTGTGTGCGCAAACACAGGAGCACTTTCTATTCCATCACTCCATGATCCGATGGGACGCCTTAGCGACACGACCGGAAAGAGGTCAGGCACAGGACCGACGGCTTTACGTGCTCTCCGAGGCACGGGGGTATAATACCGCCAACTCCCAGACTTCGGGCTGATGCTGAGAAATTTTTCTCAGCATCAGAGATCTTTCTGTAAAAGGTCCCAAAATCACTTTTGGCCCGACCCAGGATTTGAACCCAGGACCTCATTAACTACGGGTGAACACGCTACCGCTAGAACAACGAGGCAGTCAAAGGTATACAATAATAACGGAATACCGTAATTAGAATTTGTTGTGTGTCTGACGGCAGCCAATATCATTACCCAATCTCATCCCGTGGAGGACGTAGAAGGATGCCGTTGTCTGATGTCTATAGGGAATACCAATCAGAGAAAGAGTCGCAGCGTCCCTTTATGTACTATGACCACCATACTGCGATGGTCAAGTCAGACGGGTAATTCATCGGGCTATGGTATAAAAATCACCTCGCTTGATAGACGTCCAGCGTGGTGAATATGGCATATCTTCTCTAAATAATAAATAATATATTCCTACAATCCGTGTACCTAAATATCTATATGTACCTAGAAATAATTATAAATTAATTATGTATTACTGCGAACTAATTGGTTGTGTTCTGACTATTTACAAGCGCTTTTTTAAAGTCTACGTGAATAAAAACCTTTTTTATTTTATTTATTTATTTTATTTTAATGATGGACAGAATTATTTTTGGAGTTTTTTAAAAAGACATTTGTGCACATGGAACGCCTTTTGGCTGATATGATGGTGTCTAATCATACTAATATTTGGCGTGGTTGGTAAAAAGTTGCCTTTCACGCCGCAGGTTGTGTTTGATTACCATCCATGAAATATATTGATGTCTGTTTCTCCTGAGTCTGGGTGTACTTAATTATCAATATAAGTATGTATTTACAAAAGAAAAGTAGTGTTTGTAGTATATCAGTTATCTAGTTTCCATTGTATAATAATAATAATAAATCAATTTAATTCAGACACAGTCCATATTATTTGTTAGTAAGACAACTTAATAACTAGTGTTAGTAATAATAATTTAATTTAAGTATAATGTGGGTGGAGGGCACAAGCTTAAACCAAGCCCAGAACACGACCACCTGTACAGTGAAGTGTAGTCCAATGCCGGAACATAGGCGAGTCCCAGCGTCCACCCAACACACTCAGGATGCTATTCGAACTGGATCGCATGCGTTGCATCATGGAGGCACATCGTTTCCTTATGATGGCATGAAACCCATCTACGCTCTTTTCTGCAAACATGGCAGAGGCACTGCAATAGCGCGGCAATCCGAACATCACCCTGAATGCGTTGTTATACTGGACTCGCAGAGCGCTATATGTGCGCTGGGTGTACTTCGTCCACAGGCTGCATGTGTAAAATGATTGGCAATAAGCTTTAAACAAAGTTAATTTGACCTGTTCCGTACCCCATGCAAACCTGCGAGCCAGTAGTATAAGCTCTGCTTATTTTAATTTATAATATAAGTAATATAATCTGCTTATTTTATTGATGTCCAAAGATATTGTTATTATATTGAAGTTAAGACTAAAGTTAAGTGTGCTATCTGGTTACTATTACTTTTTAAGGGATGATATAATTTAAACCATATGACCTTAAAAAGTACCTCACAGGATTGCTTTCTTAACTATAACCACAAAACTATTTACGAACTCTAAATTCGTTAAATACTTAATTAGAATAGTTGTCTTCAAACTTTTAGTAATTACTGGTGACAAATTGTCTTTTAAAATTAGACGCACTACAAAAGTCTATTTATTTCCAAACTTGTAACACAGTACAATTTACATATAATTAAACTTTATTACATAGTGTAATGGTGTATATCTTTATTACCACTAATAATAATAGACACTCAAAATAACTCAATACAGTTCTTTAGGAGAGGTGTGGGACATGAAAAGATCTTTTGGCGCGAACGACGCGTACGCGACACGAGAACTTTCCGTATATAAAATGTACTCTATGACGAGAACGCATGCGACTGGCTGTGCGCGGGACGCGGGCGGCATGTTAGCGCGCCGGGGCCGACCGAGGACGAAGCACAACGGATTACCACGAGAGCGCGCGGTTGGCGCGAGTATTCAAATGTTCGTTCATGGCGCGAGTGTTTGAACGTTTGCCTTATAATAGTTTATTTATAACCTTGTTTTAACAGAATAACAAATTAAACTCAATGTAAACATCACCACGTCTGCCAAGCGTGGCCATTATGGTATCTTCTTCCAAATGATGGACACAACTCCATTATGGAAATCTTTTGGAGAGGCCTTTACCGGTCTTGCGCTCCCGTATTCAGCGGCTTCCATCGACCCTCACAAGATCATCGGTCTTTCTTGCAGGGGCCTGCCCACGCTTTGTCCTCCGGTTCGTGGTCGTCACTCGATAACTCTTCTGCACCCGTGGTCAACGGTTCAACAAGTTATGTGTCCTGCCCACAACCACCTCAGCTTAGCAATTCATCAGGCTCTGTTGGTTACTTTGGTTCGCCTGCGGATCTCACCATTTCTGATTCGATTTCGCAGGAAAACTCCGAACATATCCGTCTCCATGATTGCTCTTTGATATACTTTAAACATTCTTTTTTCCTAATAGGATTGTTCTCGCAAATTGGCAAGATAATAATTTATTTATCGAATCAATTTACGAAAGCATTTTATTCATGATAAAGACGAAAGCAACCATCCTTAAGTTCATTATTTTAAGTGAACTCCGTGTAGAACATGATTGTGGGTAACTTTGTTTTTATCGTTCAATACCTACTCTCAAAATATAAATTATGACGCGATATTTTCGTAAAGAAACGAAAAAAGATGGTTGCAAATTAATGTAATTACGTTCATTTTGTGTCAAGTATTTTAAGTAAAACGCCTTTTGCATTTTGCTTAGATAGTTAATTAATATTGGCATGGCTACTTTTAAAAGTCAAATAAAGCTGTTAAAGAAATTTTAATTAAATTTTAGCCTATTTTAAGTATATTTATGTAAATTATTAAAATAGGTATGAAGAATTAAAAATGACTTAAATAATATTCACCGTACGTAAAATTAAAATATTATAAAATTAAAAATTATTCTTCTTATACTCCTTATTTTTAGGCGTTGCTCAGGCAACATATTTGTCAGTGTTTAAAAATAAAAAAGTAGTAATAATTAAACAAATAAATAAAGTAAAAAATGTGGACAGTTGTGTTTATGATAAATAAATGAAAGGTACTTTCTTTCTGGGCACGTTCCCTAACAACAATGAGGAGGATTTGTTTGACGCCGTTTAGTTTTAGTTTCATTTATATAAGTAGGTTTATATTAATCTTTACTTATAAAGTTATTTAGAAAAGAGATCTAATATAGTCATTTAGTTTGTTTGCACGTGTGGCGCAGCGGCTAAGACAGTCGCCTCCCCGCTTCGTATCGCGGGTTCGAGTCCCGCGCTGGACAACTATTTGTGTGACCTATAAATAGTTGTTCTGAGTCTGGATGTAATTTGTGTTCGTCTATTATATGTTTGAAAAGTACTCCGCGACACAGGGATTGTTGTTTGTTGTTTTATAAATTCTTTATTTCAATAATAATAATAACACTTACAGAGTATTTGACTGCAACACAGCACAATACAGATCGTTATCTACTAAACACTTTCACAGGCTGTAGCACCTTTATAAGTTTAACACAATGACATATTTGAGATATACTAATTTAAACATTATTTTGATAATTACTAAAATAATCAATACGTTTCAAATGTGGATTCATTAGTTTTGAAATTCACTTATGGCATAAATTAGTTTATAAGTAAACTAGAAAATAATATTCACAATTGTAGGTGCTAAAAGATAATACAGTGTGTAAGTATCCAACCTAACTTGGTCCGTTTAGTTCCCCGCGGTTTCTCTGTAAACGGGCGAGAACGCGGTCTCCGCGCGATGCGCAGGGTTTTTGTTAAACTGGTCAATGTCGGTCGGCATTCTCGACCACCGGTACCGGTTGGAACAAAACGTAGTGATGTGGTAAGCGGTATTTCCCATATCTATCGATATACGGCAAGTCGTCAGCACGTGACTGACCAATTTTTGATACAAGCTTGTTTGAATGATTTCTATGTTTGCAGTTAGTATAAAATTTAAATGTTTGATTTATTATGTAGGTCCGTAGCGAAGGGAGTCCTATCGTGAAATGTAATTTTGATAAGTTGGTCTTGTATGGTGTGTTATATGCTAATTTCACGGCTTTATTTTGTACTGTTTGTAAGATGTTATAATTTCTATTACTTGTGCTGCTCCATACTGGGCAAGCGTACGTAAGGCAAGGCCGAATCAGTGTTAAATAAATTCTTAGTTTAGTAGTGGAACTAAGTTTAGCTTTTCTGTTCATCACTACGTGCAATGCTCCCAAAGTCTGTGTGCCTTTAACACGGAGATTGGAAATGTGTTTAGACCAGTTAATTTTACTGTCCATGGTGACACCGAGATAACGGACTGAGTTTTTCCATGATATGGAATGGCCAGCGATTTTGAGAACTCGGCGTGGAACCTTACGCTGACGTGTGAACAGTATTGCTTCAGTCTTGGTCTCGTTGAGTTTCAGCTTCCATTTTGTGAAAAATTCATGTAGTGAATCTATTGAAAGCTGTAGTCTCCCTATAACTAGATCTACATCGTTGGAAGATGTAAAAGACGCTGTATCATCAGCAAAACATGCTAAGTGCGTGCGAGTTTGAATAGGGATATCATTTATGTACAGCAAAAATAAACAAGGACCCAGGATTGACCCCTGAGGTACACCGGCTGGTACAAAATGTAGTTTAGATTGAGTATCACCAATATGGACAGCAAAGTTACGTTCGCATAAGTAAGATTGTAGAATTTTCACAATGTGCAGCGGTATACCAATTGAGACAAGTTTATGAAGCAGACCGTTATGCCAGACCGAATCAAATGCTTTCTCTATGTCAAGCAAAAACATGCCAGTCGTTTGGTTTAAATTGAGATTATGTGCTATGTGTTCCGTTAATCTGACCAGTTGTTGGCTGGTTGAATGTTGAGACCTGAAACCGAATTGCTCACTAATTATCCGTTCTTGAGAATGAACCAGAAGACGGGAGGAAATTATCTTTTCAAAGAGTTTACCAAGCGTAGGTAATAAACTAATTGGTCGGTAATTTGTAGGTACGTCTTCATCTCTGCCCGGTTTCTTAAGTGGTATGATTTTTGCTGTTTTCCAAACTTTGGGGAAATAGCCTAGGTAGAGACAGCCATTAAAAATCTTGGTGAGGTACACAATTGATTTTTGCGATAGGTTTTTTAGAAGAATATTATGCAAACCATCTTCCCCAGGAGCTTTGCGGGTTTTCAATTTGTGTAAAACTTTACGTATCTCGTGTGGCCTTACGGGGTTTATTAACCTAGGAATGTTATAGTCATTTATGAAGGATATGGATTCACTAACACATTCTTCCACTGAGGGGCTTTTCCAATCCATAGAAAGGCTCATATTCTCCTTGAAGCCATTGGCTAATGCCTCACATTGTTCAAGAGTGTCTGTTGTCAGAGATCCGTCTTGTTGTTTTAATGGTGGAATATGTTTATTTCGTGGTTGCAAAGCTTTAACAAGACGCCAGATGTCGTTACTAGGATTATCAACGTTTGCTAGTTTCACTTCCCATATTTTATCGTTATAAGTTTGTATTGAAGCTTGAATGGTATTTTGTAAGCTATTTATCTGAGATCGGATCATTCTTTTAGTACTTCCACTATGTAGTTTTATATCTTGGCGTCGAAGCTGATTTCTCATCTTTATAAGACTTTTAACTTGTCGGGGTAATCTGGGTTTTGCGGAAACAATTCTGTGCATGGGAATATTAATATCTCTAGACTTTTTTATGCAATTTTGTAGGTCTGCAACAGCTTCATCAATATCTAATTCATTGTTTAAAACTTGACTACTTAGTTTAATATTTCTGTCGAGACCCACTCGGTATGCAGGCCAGTTAGCTTTTTTAAAATTATATGACGTTGAAATTGGGTGGTATTTTACGGTGCCATATAACTGAAAATATAGTGGTAAGTGATTTGATGATAGTACTGGTAAGGCTTTCAGGTCTTTAATATATGGAACATTCAGACTGAGAACTAGATCAGGATTAGTGGCGCAAAGATTATGGCGGTAGTTAATTTGAGTTGGAGTCACAGATGAGTGAATTTGGTAGTCGCTTTCCATCAAATGATAGAAGAGCGTTCTACCGCGTGAATTAATGTAACTACTATTCCAGTAAAAATGATTTGCATTGAAGTCTCCCATTATGAGGACACGACTGCCTAGGCCAAATAGTATGTCCAAATCACTGGATAATAATGGCAAGTTTGGAGACTGATACACTGACAATACTATGTGCTCTAAATCAGACACTTTAATATTGATACCAATCGCTTCAATGTGTGTTGTTAAGGGTATTTGTACCTGTGAATGTAGGAGATTTTCTTTTACAAGGATAGCTACACCTTGACCCCTACCGGTATGTTGTTTATCTTTACGGTAGCAAAGGTAACCAGGTGTCAACAGAGAAATCTTATCAGTTAATCTGGTTTCACACAAGCCAACAATATCGATAGATAGGTGACATACCGCAAGGTCTAGTAATTCCTGTAATTTGTTTCGAACACCATCGGCGTTCCAGGATAATATACGAATGGTTTCAGATTCATACATACTGACCTAAGTTTTTGATGATGAGTATAACTTTATCAAGCATGGTTGAACACGCTACAAACTGTATTTTCAAACTTTTTATGACGTTAAGGATTGCAATCATCTCTTGGGTGGTTGTATCTTGTTCGAGAGGTTTCATGACATTATCATGCGGTGTAGTGGCAGGTGATTTAATTGGAGCAAGGGTTGGCCAGGAACTAGTCGATGGCGCTGTCTGTAAATCTGATTTAGCTTGAACTACAGTCAATGTGCTTTGTTGTATTGGTTTCTTGTTACTGAGCGATTTCCTTTGGCTCAAGTTTTGTAGGTAAGAAGTGCGTGAAGGACATTTATGATAGTTGGCTGGATGATTTTCCTTGCAATTGCAGCATTGAGCAGGTTCATCGTTGTTCTTCTTTGCACAATTTGCTGTGGCATGTGGTTCTGTGCATTTTACACAGCGAGCTGGCATGTTGCAATTACTCGAAGAGTGACCAAATCTTTGGCACCTGTAGCATTGGGTATCAGAGCGTTTTGCCTTGAATTTCTCAACAACAATGACACAGTTAAACAGATATTTAATTTTGCGGAATTTGGATATATCCGTCCCAGCAGGTAATTGAACAAGAAAAGGTGGAAAAGGTATGTTGACTTGTTTTTTTGATCTTAACATTGTGACTTTTGCTGATGGAAAACCCAGACTCTCTAGTTCATGTGAGAGGTTATCCTCGACATATGCCGGTAAACCTTTAATAATAACCTTGGGTGATCGCTCGTCTCTGCGTGTGTAGGTCAAGAATTCGGCATGTTCGATTCGCAGACCATCCTTTACAGCTTGATGAGCTTCAGGCGTATAACAAATTACTGCAAGCTTGTTATTACCTTTGTACTGCAGGTGGAAGCGGTTCGTATATTTAGATACGAGATTTTTCACCTGACCATGTGTGAAGTCCTTCTTAAGCTCCATAATAATCGGCGGGACATGTCCAGTCTTCCTTATAGTAGTGACGGCTTTATTGAAACGATCACTGGGTATTTCCGACTCCGCATCAACGGGAAGGTTCGAGTAACGGTTTTCGGTAATCTGACGATTTGCATCGTATTTCGACTGGTCTTTGGGAAGAGCAGTGCGTTTTGGCTTCGACCATTCTCGATCTTCAGTCGCCCTTTTAGTAGCCAGATTTCCTGTAGATGATGATTTCACCAAATATTTATCCATTTGAGTAGCAGCAAGTTATCGATAAGACGGGTCCCATCACTATGCACGGGCAAGTGTCGTGAAGTAGGGATTCCGTAACAAACGTGCGCTCGCGACTTGCACCGAACGCGTACTGCGACACAGGGATTAAATTCCCTAGTGCGAGTTTGGCTTAAAAAAAAAGTAAAAAATTGTTAATAAAAGTAAAGGTTATAATTTAAAGTGCATATAATTATATTTCAATATTTTCTTATTAGTCTCATCAGCTTCTATTAATTTAATACATTTCAGCTAAAAATAAATTAAGTCTCAACGCATCAACCCTAGTCTTTTCATTTTCTTTATCCTTTTGGTGTGCTAAAATTAACTTAGCATTTTAATATCGGAACAGACAGACGCCAGACGGTGCAATTACCTTAGCAAAGTGTATTCAAACTGGCATATATATATATATATATAAATGCATGAAATCTGAACACTAAATGTATTAAAATATGGGATCTATTTATTTAAATCTATATTTATTTAAAACACGATTCCACGCCATCATGCGTAAGCGATGCGCTTCTATTATGAACAGGGTACGAGCCAGTCCCAATAGCATATTAAACACGATCGTGGACCGGTGGGACAGCCCAATACTGGAACATTGGATGCGCAAACATACCCCAATGGGGTGTTTTTCGAATGTTTAGCCTTAAGGTATTAACTAACAATAGTGTTTAAATTTCATAAATTATTTACTAACAAAAATGGATTGTAATGATCTGAAATAAATTATATTATTAAATCTTCCAAGTATCTGCCCAAAGGTTTAAGGCGGTTAATAAGGCAGTCATACCTATAATATATACAGGCTTATATATATTTTATGAACAAAGATAATGCCCGCACTAGGGAATTTGGTCCCTGTGTCGCGGGGTACTTTACGAACATATAATAGACGGACACAAATTACATTCAGACTCACAACAACTATTTATGGGCCACACAGATAGTAGTCCGGCGCGGGAATCGAACCCGGGACAATTATGTTAGCCACTGCGCCACAGGTGAAGTCATATAGAAGCTCGGTCTGCAACGAACTTGAACTTTCCAGACTTTTTTGTTGATTTTAAAACGCTGAGGCTCGATTGATTCACAGTTTTTACAAGACACTTCCAGCAGGGGTAAACTAAAACATAGGTCAAAGTTTCCTACAAGGTCAACAAAGCCCCAGTAATAACTTAGATGTTGCAAGGATAAAAGCATCTAGTAAGCCGCACGGTTTCTCGATGAGTAGTACAAAGATATAATATTTATTCAAACTCATTGCATTTAGGAATACTTATGATATAACTATAATTGTCAAAAATCCTTAAATAAATATTTTAATTTTTAACTGCAAGGCCATATACCAAAGCCTTTAACATCAAAATGAAGGATTTTCATAAAATCTTTCAACCCTTATTTTACTCCCTTAGGGATGGTTTTTTAAAAAACCCTTCTTCAGTGGATGCCTACGTTTTGAAAGATAACCACTATAAAATAAAATAAAATAAAAAAGGTTTTTATTCACGTAGACTTTAAAAAAGCGCTTGTAAATAGTCAGAACATGTTTGTAGTAATATAGTTGTATACATTAGATATTATTTCTAGTAACATAGATATTTAGGTACATCTTGTATGAAAACATTTATAAAATTTATTTTATTACAGAAATCATATTTAGCTAGCTCGTATCAAGTTATTGTCAAGAGATTATGTTTAATTATCTAGTTTAAGTCTAATATTTTTACTACATATTGTCAATGGTTCTGTCTATATTAAAGGTATTATTATTATGACGGACCTTGTGTTAATAACGACGGTCGCGCTTTATAGCTACCACCGGATCCAATGCGCCCCAACTGAGAAGACTCATCTACTACCGGTTTCAACACGACCCAGTAGAGACGGTCCGGCGAAACATACTCAAGCGGGCATGAACACGGGATTTGGTCCAATTAGAGTAATTATTTAGTAGGCAAACACAATATATGCTCGATCGGTTGTCTGAATGCTTATTATTTTAGATTATATTTAGGTATACAAAAGAAAAACTTCGAAACAATAACATTATTCATTTTGAGACAGAGTCAATAATTTTAAATTAAGTATATGATAGCAATCATTTACAGATAGTTCACGTAACACAGCAGATCAGTCATGTCTATATGGCTACAAGATCTCCAGCGAGCAATGTGCAGGTAGGAAGTGAGAGCCAGACGTCTTTGTCATCGATGTACTCTTTAGTGGTGTAATAACCCCTAGCCATAAGTATACGTTTAATATGTGTTTTAAAACTTGTGTCAGGCAGATCAGTAATTTGAGTAGGAAGCTTGGTATAAAACCTAATACAATTCCCTAAAAATGATTTATTAGTTTTGCTTACTCTAAAGCCTGGCATGGCTAGTTTGTTTTTATTCCTAGTATTTATATTATGCAGTTCACTTTTCTTTTTATAATTATGAATATTTTTTTCTAAATTTTTCTATCAAAATGTCAAGTCTCTAACTCCAGCCGTTTCGGCTGTGCGTTGATATGTCAATGTCAGTGTTAATAAAATGGAATATAATGTAAATTAGTAAAGACTTTACTAATTTCTCTTTTTCAATATATTATATTTTTCCAAATATACATGACAATTTAAGTTAAAAATTATATAATAAAAAAAAACATACGATTAATTTAACAAATAAATAAGAAGTATTATGTAATAAATGACTGTTAGGCCTTTGTACCTGTGTGGTTTCCCGCCTAGAAACAATAACAGGGCCACCCCATGCCATCCCGTGGGTGTCGTAAAAGGCGACTAATGACTAAAGGATACAAGCAGGTAGTCGCGCAGCAGCGCCACCTGTGTACTATAGCTACCACCTAACCGCGGTCGCCAACTCGCACGCCAAGCGCGCTGACTACGGCAAACCCTTCCAAATGGGAACGTTATAGAAACATTTATGGGAGGCCTATGTCCAGATGTGGGCGGTATCAGACTAATGATGTGATGTAAGGACTGTTAAGTTATCCGGGTTGAGTTTTATATAGGTTTTTTGGTCAGATAGCAGTCACTCGGTATATTTGTGTTAGTAACTGCAACCAAGGAGTCAGGAGAGAACCAGGAGACTACAAGGATCTACCCCTAAGAAGCGTACTGGATTATGTGCAGACTTCATTCAGGGCTCTAGGGATAAAATAAGAACCAGTTGGGGATAGTACAAAAGATCCCGAAGGGTCGAAGTGCTGTACGCAAGTACACCCTAACAAAGATAAGATAAGATAACTGCAACCAATTACCCTGGAATTCAATCTAAACTGTAGGACCAAATATTGTAGTACACTGTCTACGTAATTTTACATTAGATTGCTTTATTTATTCAATGTGTATTATACAAAAAGTTAATTAACTCGTTAATAAATTTCCCAAACAAAATAGCTTCTTATAAAAACTAAAGGTCCATCTGTGTTTTAAGTGACGAAAATAAACAAAATTCGTTTACTTAAAATTAAAGTTTTAATTAGTCTTAAGCTAAAATAATTAACAACAAACTTATAATTAAAAATAGCAAGCTTGTATCTCAAGCAACACAGATTGCAAGCGAAGTTCATCATCTATTCGTGTACATAGGGTTGACAATAGAGTGATAGATTGTAAGAAGTGGCATAAGGCACAATAGGAACCATACTAGTTTTTTTTTTCACCTTCTTTTTGCCTATATTTTAGTTTTGTGTGACTTTGCTAGTAGGATTTTCTGTCACAGAAATATATTTTATCATTTAATAATGCTCTCTATTGTGAATAATTTTAATTGCAGTTTAATGAAGAATGTATCTTTAAGCGGCTTGCTTGTTGGTAACAATAACATTAATAATTTAATAAGTATTGTAATGAAAAGGACAAGTATGATGTTCATTTTTAAAGATATTTTTTATAAATGGAGATAAAATATCCCGCTTCCAGAGACACGAAGTGCCATTAGTATCCTCTATTTTGGTTATTACCAATATTCATACTCAATAATCTTGGTAAGTTATTATTTTTTTATGAATAGGTTAAATAGTGCTAAAAGAGAACTAAAAGCTGTGTGAAAGGCAAAACATTTACGCATTTTATGCTCTGCTGTTTTGCATACAATAAGTTTGAATAAACACTTGCATCAAACACACTGACAATAAGTAATAAAAGACAATGTTATGCCTCTTCTATAATTTTCTATTCTGTGATTATGGGGATGCAAGACCACCTGTATCGCCGTGTGTACTTAATTTCTCATCTATGTAGCAAGCGAACAAGTAACAAGTTTATGTAGGGTAAAAGCACAATATCCTCTCCTACGAAAAAATAAATATAAATTTGACTAAAAAAAACACCAGTTCTACGCTCAGTTTGCATATCTTACGTGTACATATAGTGCTTTTATGTGTTTGTGGCATCGAAAGGGAAATATCAGTTATAATATTTTACAGTATTTTCTATTGGCAACCTTAATTTGGAAATGTTATAGATAATATTTTTTTTAAATTACCCACTTTATCGATTTTGAGATTTTTTTAAAAAGATTTTATTCACCTAGACTTTAAAAAAGGGCTTGTAAATAGTCAGAACATGTTTGTAGTAATATATTTAGTTCATAGATATTTAAGAACACGGATTGTCTGAAAACATTTATAAAATTTATTCTGTAATAGCAATGATATTTTGCTAGCTTGTATTAAGTTATTGTCAAAGAGGATACGTTTAAGTTTTATTTTCGAAATTTATAGTTTTAGCTATATTTTTACTACATAATTATTGTCTGAATGGTCCTGTCTATATTAAGGTATTATTATTATGGCGGACCTTGTGTTTATAACGACGGTCGCGTTCTAATGCTACCACCGGATCCAATGCGCACCAACTGAGAAGTTGTACACTTGACTATTAAACAAAATCAATGTTGACACTTAGATCAAGAAAATTACATTGAACATACGCTATGAGGAATTTGAAGCACGCTACACATT
The DNA here is from genome assembly GCA_951640165.1 of Pseudoips prasinana. NCBI lineage: Eukaryota > Metazoa > Arthropoda > Insecta > Lepidoptera > Nolidae > Pseudoips > Pseudoips prasinana. The sequence goes on from OX621236.1 coordinate 9,552,089, forward strand.
TGTAGGCTTGGACAAAGAAGCTTCTAGAGTCAACAAAAGTAAGTCATACTTGTGTATTGACGTTTTCTCATGGTCGATTGACTGTCATCTAAAACTGTTCCTATTTTATACACCACGTGTCAAGACCAATAGCCAGTCACTATTCTAGTTCTTACGACTAAATTGGAAATGCATGCTCGACCGCTACGACCGCTTATTATGAAAGTACGTAACTTATCAATGTGGCGAGGCGAGTCAGCTACGAGTAGTACGAGTTTATAGTACATCGAATGGGGTTAGGTAATATATAATATAGGAATTTCGGCCTATATTATAATAGATATTAGCCATCTGCGCGGGACATATTATAGTGCACAAGTGTGTGCGCAAACACAGGAGCACTTTCTATTCCATCACCTTCATGATCCGATGGGACGCCTAGCGACACGACCGGAAAGAGGTCAGGTACAAGACCGACAGCTTTACGTGCTCTCCGAGGCACGAGGGTATAATACCGCCAACTCCCAGACTTCGGGCAGATGCTGAGAAATGTTCATTTCTACAGAAAAGTCCCAAAATTACTTTTGGCCCGACCCAGAATTTCAACCCAGGGCCTCGTTTTCTGCGGGTGAACACGCTACCGCTAGACTGACGAGGCAGTCAAGGAACGTTATACTGAGTAACGGATACTAGTTCCTTCATACTTCGATTTTAAACATTCACAAAATAATAAATTAAATATGTGACTGTATTCGATTGTAACTGGACGCGTATGTTATTTGTTTTTCCTGTTATTTTTTAATGCCTATTTATTTAAAAGGAAATGCTTTTAATGTGGTCCCATAGAAGTTTTGTTCAAATTGGTTGCAGCAAACGAATTTTGAAGGAGGTTAACAATTCGATTGTATCTTTCTTTTGCAAGTAACACGATATTTTGCGAGTTGGTTGCAGACTGATTTTACATAGACTCACGCCTGTTTCCCAGAGGGGTAGGCAGAGACAACGGATTTCCATTTGTCACGATCTTTGCATACTTCTTTTGCCTCGATTACTGTCATTATATTCTTCATACATGCTCGCCGGTTTAGGGTACTTCTGACCTGCCCTTTCTTGAGAACATCTCCAATTTGGTCAGAGAATGTTCGACGTGGTCTTCCCCTTCCGGTTGTCCCATTCACCCAGGCCAGGTATACTTCTTTTGTCAATCTTCTTTCATTCATCCTTTCTAAATGGCCAAACCATCTCAGCATGCCTTTTTCAATCTTTGTGACTACATCCTCTTTCACACCACAACGCTCTCTTACATCAGTATTTCGAATTCTGTCTCTCAAAGTCACACCACACATACTTCTCAGAGCTCTCATTTCCACTGCATTTATTTTACTTTCATTCTTTTTCTGCCATACCCAACTTTCACTTCCATACATTAAAATTGGCACTAACACTCCATCGTGCACGGCTAGTCGGGCCTTCTTTGATACTTGCCGGCTACTCATAAAGGCGTGTAGTGCCCCATTCACTCTGTTCCCCGCATTTACTCTTCTAACAATATCTTTTTCATATTTCCCATCTCTCGTAAACAAAGTTAATATACAATATACAAACTCATTCACCTGTTCGACTTTCTCTCCTCCAATCACAATATCACACGCTGTCGTGTATTCATCCCTCTCAAATACCATTACTTTCGTCTTACCTACATTCATTTTCATCCCTTTCCTTTCAAAGGATTCATACATATTTGTTACCATCACCTGCAACTCGTCCGCCGATGATGCAAGTAAAACTTGATCATCAGCGTAAAGCAGACATTTGATGAGTAACTCATTCATCCTTACACCGCATTCACTTTCTTTCAAATCTTTTAAACAGCTATCCATGAATAGGTTAAACAACCACGGTGACGCTACACATCCCTGTCTAACACCCTTTTGGATGCTAAACCACTCGGTGTATGACCCGTTAATCCTCACGCAAGCTCTGGAATCCCTATAAAGAGATTTCAGTGCTTGAACAAGGTTGTCGTTCAACCCATACATGGACAGTACCGACCATAGTTCATTCCTCAACACTCTATCGTAGGCCTTTTCTAAGTCTACGAAGGCACAGTAGACCTTTTGGTTTTTGCCCAAAAACTTCTCTACTATACTTCGCAGAGAAAAGACCTGATCCGTGCATCCCATTCCTTTCCGAAAACCCGCCTGTGCATCCCATATTTTCGCATCGGTTTCTTTCACAACTCTTTCAACCAATACTTTTGCATACAACTTACCAACGACGCTGAGCAGACTAATGCCCCTATAGTTTTTACAGTCTTGCCGTGAGCCTTTCCCTTTGTAAAGAGGTACAATGACAGCCTTGCACCAATCACTTGGCACTTGGCCGGTGGTATAGCATAGATTGAAAAGGCTGTACAGCTGACTCGCTATGACGCCATGTCCAGCCTTCAGCATCTCGGAAGTTATCCTGTCATACCCTGGTGACTTACCTGATTTCATACCCTTAATAGCTTTCACAATCTCATCCATACCAATTTCATCTTTACATTTGTTCTCGTCTATACTTAGTGAACTACGTTCACTCTCTGTTACACCTCTTTCATACAAACTTTCAAAATACTCCTTTCAACGTTTTAACACGCATTCTTCCCCTTTCACTATATTTCCATCTTGGTCTCGTATGGATTTCAGTTCTGAGGTTTGAGTTATGCCTCTTACTGATCTAACGGATTTCCAGAAAAACTTAATGTTCGTCTGAAAATCCTTAGACAACCTTCTATCAAAATTATCCTTTTGTTCATTTTTCTTTTCGTTCACCACATCCTTTACAATTACTTTCATTTTCCTATAATCATTCCAGGCCCTTTCTATATCCTCATTCGTCGCCTTATTTATTCGTTCGTTTGCTCTGGTGGCTAGCCAGTCTAACCACGCTTTCTTCTTTTCACATACAACTTTTTGTACACTTTTATCCCACCAAATATTCTTCATCTTTCTTCCTCTTCTTCTCTTTATTACACCACATACTTCACCAGCTACACTCACCACACCTTCTTTGACTACCTTCCATAGCTCTTCTACTTCTCTTATGTCTTCAGATCCCTCAAACTTCTCAACCAACTTACTTTTGTACTCGTCTGCCACTTCTTCCTCTTGCAGTTCCTCTACTTTTATTCTCTCTAGTACACTTTTAGTCTCAGGGATTCGGTGGCGCCATCCTTTGGACAGACCACTTATTCGGCTCATCACCAGAAAGTGGTCTGTATGGATTGCGGTCCCACGATAGACTCTTGTGTCTAGAACATTCTTTCTCAGTCTTTCATCTACAATCACGAAGTCAATCATACTCTTTCTCACATTTTTCCTCTCTCGTGTAAACGTATGGATTCTTTTATGTTCAAACATAGTATTTGTAACACAAAGACCCCATTCCAAACATATCTCAAGCAGACTGTACCCATTCTCATTCTCACTCTCGTCACCGAATTGACCTAGTACTCTTTCAAAACCATCACGTTTTACCCCAACCCATCCATTAAAATCACCTAACATTATTACTCTTTCATTATACCGACTTAACCGCAACACATCTCTCAGGGTCTCCCAGAATGCCTTTCTTTCCTCTTGTTCTCGCTGTATTACAACTGCACCCATATCTACAGGAGCGTACACTCCTACTAGGAAGATACGGGTCATACCAACTTTCATTCTCAACCACATTACTCTTGCATTCACGCATTCGAACTCAGTCACACACTCAGACATACTTGTGGAAAGAATGAGACCCACACCTTGGCAAGCTCGGGTGGTGTTCGGTACTCCAGACCAATACGCCGTGTATAGTCCGTGGTTTGTAGTATCACACCCTTTCCGCTTCGTCTCATTCACACACAACACATCGATCCGCTTTTCACTCATCAGCTGACATACTTCGTCCATCTTACCTTCTATTCCTCCTCCAACATTCAACGTAGCAAAACGGCTCTCCGTTGACCACTTTTCGCCTCTCTGGGAAACGAGACGTGACGGGTGGCGGACCACGTCGCCGCCATTTAAAGGATTAAAATTTCTTATCTCCATTGCGTTCCCACGAGTATTAGGGACTAAACGGTCCACCCTCGCAGAGCCCTATACGGGGGTAAGGCGGATCCATTCTGTGTCCTATGACCGCCAACATAGACACCCTCCGTTATCGACCAGAATACCCTCTGGCCATGGATCCCTCAGCACGGGTCGGATGACACTTTGGATCGGGGTTTTGTTTCGGGTATGCTCCCTCGGACTAAATAGCTCACTTGTGCTCGTCCCCTGCGTCTCGGTGAGCGTACAGTAAGCCAGCTAACTCGGCCTGTGAGCGCCGCCGTTGGTATGCATAATTATGCCTACTCTTCCGCCGCCGCTCTAAGTTACTATCCTGTACTGATAGTAACTATGCTATCGTAGGCCTCTGATGAATCCTAAGATTCTAGAGCCCCCGATAGAGGCAGTTTAAGGTCATACCCGGGACCGAGACTGATTTTGATAAAACGTAAACAATATTCTATGAATTTTGTTTAAATCCCGTTTACATTTTGCTGAAATCAGTTGTTATTAAGAAATGTTGAAGCCCGTTCTATGTATTTTTAAACATTATTTATTACCATTACTACGATTATATTCATCCATTCGTCTGCAACTTAACTCTTAGAAACTATTAATGCTCGCAGATTTAAATTGTTAAAGTTTTAAATATTGTTGATTACCCAAAGTTAATGTAAATATAAAAAGGGTATTCAGAGTATCGACCCCAAAACATCGGAATAATGAAAGTGATAATGATACCCAATAACATTAAAAAAGGGGGAGAATTCATTTCATTATTTTAAATGACGTCCACAGGTGGACAAAGATTTCCACAATGGAGTTGTGGGGATATGCTATAATAGTAGCAGACGGGTTTACGTTTGTAATATGATGGTCATATCACACAGAAAGACGCTGCTGTCCGTTTTGTGGGAGATATTCGTCGATTTCGAATTCTACACCCCCCCCCCCCCCCCTCACTCCGGAATGAAATGAGGTGGTGATACTCTGTGCCGTCAGAGTATCACTTAAGCCGAGATATTGTTAACATACTTCCGAGGACTTGTTTTCTGATCGTGGTAGATTATTTTTTATTCGTTTGAGTCTTAGGGTCTTAGGCTGAGATGTATAGAGCGTACTTAGACTTTGCTCAAACTTTACTTACGTAAAACTTTGCTAAGTGTATGCTAAGCTTATACTTTGATTTGGTATTTATAGACTTTTTGAAATTAAGATTATGCTTAGCATAAGCTAAGACAGACAAAGTCAAAACACCAATTGTAATTTCGTTACATGCATTAACTTCTCGTCTAAGTAAAGTCTGAGCAAAGTCTAAGTACGCTCTATAGATCTCAGCCTTAGTCTCACTTGTATACTAAAAGCGGACTTAATAATGAAGAAAAAAACATTAGGTATAATATTTCATACGTCTCGACGGCTGTAATGAATTATGAAGCACTACAATAATAATTTAATGTAATTATATATATAAGTATGTATTTACAAAAGAAAAGTAAATAAATAATATTCTGGGACATTATTCACACACGACCATCTGATCCAAAACTAAGCAGAGACATGTGCGTCTCTGCTTAGTTTTGGATCAGATGGTCGTGTGTGAATAATGTCCCAGAATATTATTTATTTATTTATTATAATCCATATTTTAAACAATTGATTACATAAGTTACATGTCTTAGTTTTTATGAGAGCCATACTCTTGCAGACAGAAACTAAGTGTTAATATTACTTCAACAAATGGGCAATCCTCCTTCATACAATGCCTCCAAAATACAATAACACTACATCACTGTACGCTTTTCGTAGTTTTCCGGCACGTATTTTTCTCATACATTTCTTTTCCGTTTATTTTTATACGAGTAGACTACGTTTCACGTTCGCACGCGGTTTTAGCCTCTTTATCAAAAACGTTTCTAAGGTAAAGTTTTAAAAGACATTCTTTGCAGTAGGTATTCATCTTAAGCACTCAGGTCAGTCTATAGATGGGTGTCTTCCTAAGTGGTTTAATTTCTGAGCATTTCTGAGTGTTTAACGGTCACTTTGAGCGATCGTCGTAGTCTTTAGACAATGGTCGTTAAGCCACGAAAAAGGCTTTTTAATTAGCTTGAATAACTCGGACACTATGGTAGCTACTCTTCGCTCGGGAAAGAAAGAATAAAAAACTTATTCCTTAAACTATTCCTTTTTAATTTGGTTGTAGGTTTTGGATTCGAGTTTGCTGTTTGTTTTTAAATATGCCTTACATAAGGTAAAAATGTCATAAGGTCATAAGTTCATAGATAATATGTGTGATAAATAATATATATACTTCCGTTGCCTGCCAAATTTAAATATCTTTGATATGAATAATGTGCTTCCTTTTAGTAACAATATCCGAGACTATTCACACAGTGCCATCTCTCCTAAACGAAATAAAGTTTACCCTACGGATATAAATTGTGCAGAGTACTTATTAACTTTTTTGTAAATATATAGTTACAATATACAGAAATCAATTCGACAAAGACAAAAAGACATATTCATGGACTCTTATATGTGTCATGTGCGAGGATTGAACGCGCAACCTTCGGATCACAAGACAAGTTCACTGCCAACTGAGTCATGGCGGTCGTCATCATATTTTAAACTTCTTTCTTGTGTATCGTATGGGCTGTTGTTAGTTGTCAGAGTTGTTCAAGCCACCTAGTAGGCCACTGACATAGCTTGTCAACTATTGTCTGACGATAACAAGCCGGACCGACAGCTTAATGTGCTGTTCGAAGCACAGAGACGCTCCAAAAATAAACAACTCAAAGAGTTCAACCATCTTATAGACTGACTGCGTGCCTAGGTGCTTGCCTCGCCGATCACTCACGGAACAATGCGAGCAACAGTTATAAGCGACTATCAATGAATTAAAAATAAAATTATGAAATAACTATTAAAGTTACTGATTTATTAAGAAAAATAATAAATAATTATAAGACAGGATTAAAATAAGTTTTATTCATTTTATTTAAAAATAAATATTTCCAAAGTGTCAGTATAATACCTAGAAAAAAAAATATTCAAAAGTATTAAATTATATCCATTCCAATGGTATTAAAAGAAGTAACAGTAAGTAAATAATAACTTTCCGAGATTTCAATTACCTTGGTCTGGGGGCCTAGTATATTTTGAGTTTTAGAATACAATTACAATAATTTGTTCTTATCTCGATGGAGTTTATCTTATCCTCATCATCATATTAATATCAGACAAAACACGCCCACTGCTGGACAAAGTCCTCCTCAAAGATCTCCACTATTGCCGGTCTTGCTCTGGGCGCATCCAGCGGCTTCCAGCGACCTTCACAAGATCATCACTTCGTTTATTTATTTATTGTCCTAATGGTAACATTACCTTTGCTTACCATTACTTGCTAAATACTTATATATTGACATATATATTACATATATATTACAATATAAACATATATATTGTGTAAATGTTTTTAAAACTACGTGTTAGTTAAGTATTTAGCAAGTATAACTGAATATATTTTAAATTTTAATGAATTATTGAAAAATTTATCCGTATGTGGTAATCTATCTAATTAACAGTAAACTGTAATTTTTATAACTCTTGCATGAGATGTGTAAATAATCGTTGGAACCTATTAAAATTAAAATAATAATTATGGGAAACGTATAGATAATAAATTAAGGAGTCTCTCACTCAGTTGTAGTCAGCCTCTAAAGTATTACAGCCTTTAATGATACACGTTGTATGAATGACGCAGCACAAAACTTTGAACGTGACGAAACTTCTAGTAGCGTTGGGAATTATGGGAATTTCCCATTTCGCATTAAGACGAAGGATTAGTAAAATGTATGAACTTCACGAGCTTACTACATTTACAACTTTGGGAAAAGATTCTTCAGTTCAAACGATGACTCAGGTAATCTGAGCAAATTGTCTTTTTTATAACTAATTAGTATTTGTGTGTATTAATAACTCGATAGAAAACACAGAAGCCTTAATATTTGGCAATATGACTATTTGTTAAGTTAAATTTATAGTACCTAGCTATGTCTAAGTTCTCACACTGCTATAGTAATGTCCACTGTGTTTCACTACTTTACATTTCAAACCACTATTGCTGTCTGGCACAGCACTAGTAGTTTGAGATATAGGTTTAAGGTGACAATTCCAGTCTACTAGACAAAAGGGCAGTTTAATAAAGATGTATGGTCTTATAACTGTAATGAATATTATAGGTGCTATTATTGTAGCGTAATAACAGGGTCTGCAATCTTAGTTGTGAAAATTACTTACTACTAGTTTGGCACTGTAAAAAACGTCTGCAGCCTACACGGCTACAAAAATATAGCATGCTTTACGGTTTTACACTGCTGTGTACATTTTAGATTTTTATATATTCCGTATTCTACTTTAAAGTATGAATCACTTGTGTAATTAAAATATACAACACTGGTGTAAAATTTTCAGACTGCTCATGAAGCGTAATAGTTATGTCTACTGTGTTTCACTGCTCCAAATTTCAAACCACATTGCTGTTAGGCACAGCACTAGTAGTTTGAGATTTAGGTTTAAGGTGACAATTCCAGACTACTAGATAAAAGGGCAGTTTAAAAATGATGTATAGTCTTATATATATAATGAATATTATACTATTATTGTAGCGTATAACAGGGTTTGCAATTTTAATTGAGAAAATTACTTACTACTAGTTTGGCACTGTGAAAATAGTCTGCTTCAAAAATATCGCAATCTTTACGGTTTTACACTGCTGTGTACATTTTAAATTTCTATATATTCCGTATTCTACTTCAAAGTATGAATCACTTGTGTCATTAAAATATACATTTATAATCAGAATGATAAATTTATATTTTTATGTTATGGGCGTAGAATACTCTAGTAGATTTGTTGCCAATCAGTCCCAACCAAAACTAAGGCAGAGCACATTGTTTTCATTCTATGAGTGGCTTGGCTGGGGAAGTACAGACGCCAGCACATCCAGCTACCCAAATCTGTCAAATTTATTTTATAGACTTTCAACTTTATCACTTAAGCATAAGGTTCACTTTCAATCGGGGTTTGACAGATTGGGGTAGCTTGATGTGCTGGTGTCTGTACCTCCATTTTAAAGAAAAAATAATAGAAAGCGATTAGCATTCCCTCCTTCTCGCCTACTTGCAGTGATCACTGTCATCGGTTACGGCTACCTTCATATTGGCCATATGGCTGTTGCCATGTTGGTATTACATAGAAAGTAGAGTCAAACCTTCTTGAATCATCTTCTTTTTCAATGTATCTTTGTCATTAATGAGGCTTCAGGGATTCAATACAGAACACAGAGTAGGTACGTTTTGTGTTGTTAACATTTCGGTAAAGCCTTATACATCCCACAGGCCGTGTTCTTCCTTTAAAGTATTAGACATTACATTCTCATGTGAACTTCGCAAGGATCTTGTTTGAGTTTTACTTAATTTTGAGTTGGATGTTTTAGTATAGAAAGTTTTAACAGGATTACGTCAGTTGATAATTGTCTTGTTTGTTATTTGTACGATAAATAATATATATAAAAGTATAGTAAAATATAAATTCCTTAGGGGTAGAAATTCAAATATGTTTAATAAGATTATTACACAGTTATTTTATTCTAAGATCCGTTGTCTCTGCCTACCCCTCTGGGAAACAGGTGTGATTCTATGTATAATATTCTACTATATATAATATTATACATTTATTTTATCTAATCTTTATCTACTATATAAAAAAAGGCGGGTTTTCCTTCCTGACGCTATAACTCCAGAACGCACGAACCGATTTCCACGGTTTTGCATTCGTTGGAAAGGTGTCGGGCGCCGTGAGGTTTATAGCAAAGAAAATATATAAAATTTAACGCAGGTAATACCGCGGGGCACAGCTAGTTTATTATATTAATCTAATAATATCAGGCAAATAAATCACTATAAACGGGACCAAAAGCTCAAGGTGACTTTCAAATTACAGATGCGCTTAGAAATTACACCACTTAATCGGTCGTCCGTATATGGACTGATGATCTTGTGAGGATTGCTGGAAGCCGCTGGATGCGGGTAGCACAAGACCGGCAATTGTGGAGATCTTTGGGAGAGGCCTTTGTCCAGCAGTGGGCGTCATTCGGCTGATATGATGGTAAAGCATCCATTGGTTCAGCGCATGTTAGTTGTATAAAAAGAACTATCCCGTCAAAGTCAACCATATGCTAGTACTGGTGTAGTTACCAACTACTATCTATGAAGATTGATCGTGTGAGGGTCGCTGAAAGTCGCTGGATGCGGATAGCGCAAGAGCGGCAATTGTGGAGATCCTTGGAAGAGGCCTTTGTCCAGCAGTGGACGTCATTCGGCTGATATGATGGTAAAGCATCCATTGGTTCAGCGCATGTTAGTTGTATAAAAAGAACTATCCCGTCAAAATCAACCATATGCTAGTACTGGTGTAGTTTCCAACTACTATCTATGAAGAATGATCGTGTGAGGGTCGCTGAAAGTCGCTGGATGCGGATAACGCAAGACCGGCAATTGTGGAGATCGTTGGGAGAGGCCTTTGTCCAGCAGTGGGCGTCATTCGGCTGATATGATGGTATAGCATCCATTGGTCCAGCGCATGTTAGTTGTATAAAAAGAACTATCCCAGCAAAATGAACCATATGCTAGTACCGGTGTAGTTACCAACTACTATCTATTAAGAATGATCGTGTGCGGGTCGCTGGAAGTTGCTGGATGCGGGTAGCACAAGACGGGCAATTGTGGAGATCTTTGGGAGAGGCCTTTGTCCAGCAGTGAGCGTCATTCGGCTGATATGATGGTAAAGCATCCATTGGTTCAGCTCATGTTTGTTGCTTTGCTTGTAAAAAAATAACTATCCCGTCAAAATCAACCTTATGCTAGTACCGGTGTAGTTACCAACTACTATCTATTAAGAATGATCGTGTGAGGGTCGCTGAAAGTCGCTGGATACGGATAGCGCAAGACCGGCAATGGTGGAGATATTTGGAAGAGGCCTTTATTCTATGAAGTCTCCATTGGTTCAGCGCACGTATGTTGCTTTATATAATAAAAAGAACTATCACGTCAAAATCAACCATATGCTAGTACCGGTGTAGTTCGATTAAGAGTGTCATTCGTATTGCACGGTACTGTAGGTACCATACCTATCAGTAGCGTAGGATACGCTTTACACGATTCATCTTAGAACTCTTTACGAGATATTTCAATTCTTAGACACCGTTAGTTTAATATTAGCCTAGAGTAACTCATACTTTTCTTTCTTAAAGTTGGTTAATTAAACAATAATCTTATCTTGTGGGTAAAACAAAAAGAAGATTGTTTGAAGGTTGTCCATCAGTGGGCGTCTTACGACTAATACGATGATGATAGCTTGCCAATCACTTACGGATGGATTATAGTCTGTCTTTGGGTAAAAGTAATAATTTCACCTTCTATGTTACTAGAAATAATATCTAATGTATACAACTATATTACTACAAACATGTTCTGACTATTTACAAGCGCTTTTTTAAAGTCTACGTGAATAAAAACCTTTTTTATTTTATTATTTATTTATTTCTTAGTATGATATGTCTATAATATTTCATCACAATATCTTGTGTAGATTCCTCTTATTGCCGTTCGGTGTCATCGACTCGTACTCGTATAAGTTTAGTTAAACTAATCTAATTCATCAAATCGAATTTTCGATAGGGGTATATTGTAAGTACTTTTGAAATTAAGTTTATCAATTCATATCATAAATAGCAATCATGTCATAAATAGCGAAATTAATTTCAGCTTTCGGATATCCTTACTTCAGCATTAGGATTTAAATTAGTATCACTAACACAGTACTAATATTTCCAAGCTCAAACAGTACCTAAACTACATTCATACGAGTACTGTTCTTCTAGCCAATTTTCTACGGTGGTTAGTCTAAATAGAGACTCGCCAACTGCGCGGGACATATTATAGAAGACTAGTCAGTGGGCAAACACACATGTAACTATTTTCTTTTCTATTACATCATCATATTCCCAAAGATCTTCACAATTGCTGGTCTGTCACTATCCGCATCCTACAACTTCCAGGGACCCTCACCAGTTCATCGGTCCATCTTGTAGGGACCAGGGGGCAGGCCCACGCCACACCACCGCGGTTTGTGGTCGCCACTCGAGAATCTTTCTGCCCCAGCGGCCATCGGCTCTACGAGCTATGTGCCAAAGAATTGCTAAGTTGAAGTAGCGATTAGCGGAATTAACACTACATATTAATTCTGTTTTTCTAATGTAATGGAATTCCGCAACGTTACGCCTGATTCCATTACTTATAATACGTATCATTTATTACACGCAATTATATATTATATATACGTATCTATATATACGTATATGTAGGTACGGAGATTAATAACTAATCCTTTGCTATTGGTTCATCGCTCGCGATTGTTATCCTTCCTGATTATTCGTTCAAGAATGAATAGAATGAATGAATGAATAAATCAATGAATAAATAATTCAGACAATATGTACTAAAATATAGCTAAAACTATAAATTTTGAGAGTTAAATTTAAACGTAATCTCTTTGACAATAACTTAATTCAAGCAAGCTAAATATAGTTTCTATCAACAATCCGTGTACCTAAATATCTATGTAACTAGAATAATAATGTATACAACTATATTACTACAAACATGTTCTGACTATTTACAAGCGCTTTTTTAAAGTCAACGTGAATAAAAACCTTTTTTATCTATTATTTTATTTAAAACACCTTATACAATGTATTCCGTAATATTGTGGTAAGAGAATAAAACATTATTATTTATTATTATTAATGCTGTGCGCTTTAATTGAGATACTGTTAATCTCAATAAATATAGTTTACTGTGTCACTAGTAATTACTTCAGTTAATGTTTGGTTTACATCAGACATCTAATTCATCAAAATTAATTCCTCCGTCAGTAATATTGTATGAAAGTTACGATCAAAGTTGATATTAAGTTTGGGGTATACGAAGTTGGAACGAAGATAATATTATGTCAAAGTATATAAGAACAATTTTGCAAGCAGATACTGGTGGAAATTATGAATTTCCAATTCATTATTATATATCAAGTCATTATTTCAACCACGCCGAACGGCCCGTCCTTGGAAGTCTCACCATTTCAATATTTCAATTAAACTGTAAGCACTGTGTGAGTGATGCCATGCGTGTTGCGAGCTTACCATCTGATGAACTTAATGCTTGTTTACCGATTAGGTAGTATTAAAAATACTATTACATAAGGACTGGAGCAGGACTTTTATTAATTAAACCTTGCTCACGAACTGCTGACTGCTCGTCTGCAGCGGCTAAGACAGTTGGCTTGCAAATTGTGTCGCGGGTTCGATTCCCGGCTAACTATTTGTGTTACTCATAAATAATATGAGTCTGGATGTACTATGCACCCGTCAATGTTATGTTTGTAAAGTACTCCGCGACACAGGGATTAAAGTCCCTAGTACGGGCGTGCTCTTATAAAAAAGCAACATTTTTCTTTGATGCGTTATCGTATGAGGAGCCTGAGATACTTATAACTACTACTTACCTGTATATTTAAAATATAAATTGATTCTACGTGGAATAAAAATATCAAACTTACCAGTAAGTTCAATATGTTTCTTAGAGGAAAATTACGTCTCCCGGCATGAACTGCAATAAATTCCTAAAATGACAAAGTTTGTTTATTACTTTTCTTATAATGGTATTCTTTCTTTCTTTCGTTATCGTATGAGCACGGGTTACTCATGTGTCAGAATTGTGTAAGCCGCACAGTAGGCGACTGTTAAAGTTGACGACTGTTGCCTACTAAAACCAGAACAGACAGCTTAAAATGCCCTCCAAAGTACGGAGACGTTAAAAAAAACTGGGGGTTACCTTTAATGTATTGACCACGTATCTACATTTCTCACATTTAAAAACCCGCTTTAGGTCTTACAAAAGGAGATTAGAATTAAACTTTGTCTTGTGCTTTATCTTGCGGATTATTTGAGGACCAGTGAGTACAATTGTATATAATACAAATAATAAATTTCAGTTCAATCATCATCATCATATTAGCCAAAGTACGTCTACAGCTGGACAAAAATACCTTTCCAAAGTATGGGGGATATGTCATAATCGCTTGGCAGACGGGTTGGCGATCGTAGTTTGATGGTCATAGTTCACAGAAAAAATGCTGCGGCCCATTCTCAGGTAGGTATTCCCTCGGTCGATTACTACGCCCCCCACGGGATAAGATGGGGTGTTGATATTCTAAGCCGTCACCACACAGCAGTTCAGTTCAATATATGTATATGAACTGTCATTAGTATCAAATCATATAAGCCTGAATAGCTGTAATATTGATCATATGTCGATAATATTCTTAACACGTAGGCTGATTTCAGAGTCGCGCCGGCGAGCGGAGCCGTCCAAACGCGCGCGCTTACAATTACACTAGATAGTAGTTGTGTTTCATAGGCTGATTTCAGAGTGACGCGCGCGGCACGCGCCGGATGTTAGCGCGTCTCAACAGCCATTGTAAGTGTACGCAACGGCGCGTGCAAGACTCGTAACTCTGGAACGCTAGCTGCCAGTAGAGGAGCTCGGGCAGCGCTGGCGCGCGTGTCACCGGCGGCACGTTTGAACTGCGTGACTATGAAACGCAACTACTATCTAGTGTTATTGTAAGCGCGCGCGTTTGGACGGCGCCGCTCGCGACTCTGAAATCAGCCTAAGATTTGTCTGGTGCGGAAATAATTCCGTGATGTCCGTACAGCGTGCATGGCTAGGAAACACTGGTGGTGTACACATATTCCTACTAGAATTTACACATCATTTGCTATTTTTTTATATAAAATAACAAGGCAAAGGAGCATGCGGATCAGCTGATGGTCAGTAATCACCGCCGCCCATGGACAACAGCAATACCAGAGGGGCTGCAAGTACGATTAATACGAGAGAACTAGTAGACCTCTTTAATTACTGCAGTATGGATTGATATATTACCCTGCCTGCTGAAGCATACAGACACTCAAAAATTGATAATATTTATAAATATTGCATACTACCCGTCTCCACAAAATAAGTAACTCTTTTATGGGGCAATGTATAAGATTCTATATCAAACTTCCCAATGATATTAGAGAATTGTCTACGAATAAGTTTAAAAGAATTATTAAAGCCAAATTGTGTAGCAGGGCATATTACAAAATATCAGATTATTTAAGTGATAAAAGTGCTTGATATTGAGTTGTTCTGAGTCAACACACATGATTGTAATTAATCATAAGTATATTTTATTTTAAAAAAGGATTCCTACTGAGTTTTCTGGCAGTGTTTCTCAGTAGCTGCCACGTCATGCACTGCACGCTAGGGTAAAAAATATGACGATGCCACATAAATTTAAATTTTTTACGGAATAAAGATTTTTTTGATTTTGAATTGTTACTGTTTTTTAAACGGTCACCTAGGTGATTAATGTAGTTATTTAACCTAGGTGACAACAAAAGTTGAGCGCTAGCTTTCTGCTATCGTTTCGATTATAGGTTTCATGCAGGTGCATATCCGCATGGCACGATATCAAGTGTCCATCGTTCACCACACAGACAACTCAAATCATTCTGCTGATATAAAAATAATACAAAATATCTTAGGACATTATTCACACACGGTCATCTGATCCCAAACTAAGCAGCGCTTGTTCTATGGGAGGCACATAACTGATATACTACATATACTACTTTTTCTTTTTTTTATAGATACATGCTTAAATAGATAATTACACCCAGACTCAGGACAAACAGACATGTTCATGTACAAAAATATCTGCCCTGGGTGAGAATTGAACCCACGACCTGTGGCTTGCAAAGCAAGCATTTACGAACCATGGCACAGGCCCGTCAATGAGTCCGAAGTGTATTTAGGGATCCTAAGATCGGGCACGGTTAATGACTTTACACACATAATATCAGCCTGATATCGTCCACTGCTGGACATAGGCCTCCCCCAAAGGTTACTATAACGTTTCCATTAAGAGGGCTTTGCCGTAATCACTACTTGGTGACCGCAGTTAGGTGCTAACTGCAGGTGGCGCTGCTGCCCGACTGGCTGACTGTATCTCTCAGTCGCCTTTTACGACACTCAAGGGATGGTGTGGATTAGACCTGATATTCGTTTTAGGCATGTTACATCATAATATTACATGGTAAATCATGAGTAAGATTCGCAGCTGGTATGAAAAATGAGTTTTAAAATGAGCATTTCCTTCCTGCAACGATTGCACGTCGCTTTTGGGGGAGCACCAGTTACTAGCCAGATGGTCTCACTTTTCCGTAAGTGATTGGTGACGTTAAGTTACTAGGCTCAGACCATAAATCGGTGACCGCCAAAGTTTAATTTCTGAGCGTCTCCGTGCTTTGGAGGGCACGTTAAGCTGTCGGTCCCGGTTGTAGCCATTAGGCAACATGCGTTAAGCCATGTCAGAGGCCTACTGGGTGGCTTTAACGACTCTGATATTAAGATAACTACTGCCCATACGATAAGTAGGTGAAGCGGTAGCGCCTCAATTAAATTCAATTAAATATAAATTCACATAAATATGTAATTAGCCTAAATATTTTGAGATTGAAATTTTAATTGACATTTTCTAATCTCTAATAATTAACACTGTTTTTAAATCTTACTTTTACTTATTGTTTGGATTCAATCATGTAATAACTACTATTAACAAATTAAATAATTACTAACAATTTCAATGTAAGTCTAAAATTTTAATGTATTACTTTAAATATTTGCACGAAGTATTCTGTCGAATATAGTGAAACGAAAATATAATACCATCAAATGTAACCTGTATTCTCGCAAATAAAGAGTTCATTCATTCATTCAATGAAAATTCAAGTGCGACGTAAAATATTTAAAAAAAGCACAAATTTACTCACTATAAAAACGGCACACAGAATAAATTTCATTTCATTACACTATACAAAAGGACCACTATACAAAGTTGTGTACCCGGCACATTGTAATTTAGTAGGCAATAAAAGTTTTCTCATCAACACACTCGGATGTATGATATTGAATGCATACCGTGAAATAGGGCTTCTACAAGCTAGGAATATTAATGACTTGATGTATTTCTCTATGAACATACTCATAAGTATGTACCTATATTGGTCGGCAACCACTAACAACAAAAATACGCTGTAATAGGGCTCTTGTTGGTTATCTTTTGAAAACGTAGATTTCCCTGTAACCCATTTAACCTCGATAAATAAAATTCTGTAAATTGTATATTAGAACGAGTATCCAAAGTGGCATCAGTAGGAAATGGAATACCAAATTTGGCTAGGAAGAGGGGGGAACACTGAGAGATAGAGAAGGTGCATCACAGGGGGCCCCCTTAAACCTACACTGAGTCGCCAGTCTCAGACTCTGACGAGTGTTCCCTCCTCTACCACGGGATGGACCCGGTTCCGCACGGTGAATTCATGAAATGCTAAGAATTGGGTCTTCTCTAAAAATAAAATGACCTCCATATATATGTAAATAGTGACATGTTTGATGTTTTGCGCTCGATGATTGACAATATTTTACGATGGAGGAACCCCTTCAAGTGCACTTCTGACTCGAACTTGGCTGGTTCTTTTACTTTTTCAGTCACTTAGAGTATTATCAAATATCTTTGAGGGAGAAACGACCTCACAAAAATGAAATTAAGTTGTTTAATTATATCGTAAAATATTAAGTATATATTTAGTCATAACTCTGCATCTATTCCAAAAAATACTCTTCATAAATCAAAGCCATCATCATTTCGTATAAAATTAAACATTAAATTATAAACAGCAAGAACTATAAATTTTCGTTTAAAATTTATGAGTCGCCAAAATGACAGTCCTCTACTGGAGCGCTTTTCAAAACTAATGATACGAAATTCAACGAGAAATCGACCACCTCACTTTAGTATTGCAGAGAAAACATCATCTAGAAACCGACTCTATGTCTTAGAAAATAAGGTTAGTATTACGTTTTGTCTTGTTTTACCAATTTTAGTAATAAAGTGTGCTTGGAGATACCCTTGCACCGATCCATGCTTTATCTACATCTATTTCGTAGACGAACTCTTGGAGGGAACAGTTGAAGGCCGATATGAAGCACCTTTCATACTTTACCCTTTTTATGGTCAAAAATAGCTCCTAGTTTAGCAATTAGCTTCTAAGAAGATATTGGATTTATATATGATATTAATTTCAGTAGAACATTAATAGTTTTGGATTTGAGAATCATCCCACGCGTAACGTTAAGCCTATGACTTAAATTACGCCTACGTTGAATCTAACTACCAGTCTGCCTTGAGTTGTATTAATCCCGTAGGATTTTATATCAAGCATGCAGAGTCTACATTCCTAAAGTACCAGTTTCTAAATATTGGGATTTCCAGAACTCAAACCATTCAGACAATATGTAGTAATATATAGCTGAAACTATAAATTTCGATTCTTAAACCTAAACATAATCACTTTGACAATAACTTGATGCAAGCTAGCTAAATATCATTACTATTATAAAATAAATTTAACTACTACTTGCCATTATAAAAATATGTTATTATACAATCTGTGTAACTAAATATTTATGTAACTAGAAATAATTATGTATAGGTACTTAAGTAAACCACTACTACTATACACGTTCGGACTATTTACAAGCGCTTCTTTAGTCTACGTGAATAAAAACCTTTTTATTTTATTTATGTTTAAACAATTTTTTAAACTGGGATTTTACGAAATCCAATGGATAAAATCCCAGTTTCAAAGCGATAACTATATTTAACTTTGAATAAGCTAAATAACCGACGTGTTTAAAGTCTGAATCTTTGATATCAATCTTATTTACCGTCACTTCCTTGTGTTTTTATATCTGTTTGATAGAGAAAATATTACGAAAGCAATTCTAAGCAGAATTTGCCTAACCTAAAATTGTACATTATTTGATGAAAAGAGATCTCAGTAGATTGTAGCAAAGATAATATAATACTATTGTTAATGTCGGGACAAACTTGATTTTAGGATGAGGTTGGGATGCACGATAAGATAATTGAATAAAAAACATCATGGAAGAAAAAGTACAAGTAATAGACAACTAGATAGACGCCGAAGATTTCATACATTGGTTGTTACTCACATTGTTGCGAACACCCAAATTTAAAAATAAATATAAATGAATATCACTATATAGTAATCCATTTTAAACCTAGCTATTAATAGTTTTAACTGATAAACGTTATTATTATGTAATGAGCCACCTATACACATATAATAAATCTGGGAGAATGATTATTTACTCAGTTTGATTATTAAGTATATAGTGTTCCTTATAGATGCCAGTTTTACAAAGCCTTACTAATTACGCAGGATTTTTAATAGTGCAGGAACTTACCTACACAGATGTATCGTCTATACCTTAACTCTCATAATTGGATGGAACGGCTATCCGGCACTACGGGAAAGAGATTGGCGCAGGACCTTTACGTGCTTAGGCTTTACGTGCTCTCTGAGGGCAATACACTCACCTTCCAAAATCCGAACTGTTACTGTGCAAAAATCGTAATAGTTCTTTTTGGACTTCAATAATAATCATTCGAGTTTTAAGTATTTATCTATTTATTATTCTTTTACTATAAATTTTGTTCCATCTGTATACTACCAATTTTTTTAATTTCTTACTAGTTTTGTCCATTCCAGGTTGTCTGCAAGAAATTGCAGCTAACTATAAGGCCGCCGTTTGTACATAATTTACATTAACTGTTTTAGTGCACCCGGGGCTTTAGTGCACCAGCATACCCGGGGCTCCCTCCCATAAGGCGGTCGACTTCAGGTAGAAGGAAGTCCACGGCAGGTAGGTTTAGTCGGTGCAAGTCCGACATACCCACCCGTAGACACTTTTTGCGGGTGGCATGCGTAGGCATTCCACCTGCGTAAACAAAAAAAAATTTACAGTTTTAGTAATACTTTTGTATGGTAGATATATTTTTATTATTTGTGTAGATTTTATTACTTTTGAAAGACGTTAATAACCCATTCGTTTGTTCGATTTGTTTGCAGGCTTATGAAGACAAAATTCGGGATAAGTAGGTAGGTATTATTTCGCACGACAGGGCGGAATAAATACGCACGAACTCGAGCAAAGAATACCTAAGTCTTTTTGGGCTCCGTTGTAGGAAGAGATTCAAAAGGTTTACTTAACAATATATTCCAGGTGGTATGGCTAACGTGAATTCCAGAAATTTAAATCGTTTGACTTAAGTTTTTGACTTTCTACAGAATAATAAGATCATCCATGTCAGGGTTTCTTAAAGTAACATGGGTATTAGGGGTCCTCCGTTAGATAGTTAACTTTTAACATATTTATTGGTTAATTGTGTACTAAACACAGCATGTCTCGGCCAAGTCACTAACCATTTTCAGATAACGACTGTTTGAAACCAAAAGGTTTTGCCTTAAATTGTCATCCCGATCGAGACCCGTGCCCAGAATATGTATATGATAATGTGTACACACCCAAAAAGTTTATAAAAATTATTATAAATAAGTGTATTTAACACATTATAGTACTTTTTTTTGTTTCGCTATAATATTCTTTGACAGGGGTCCGTTAAATTGTTTTAATTGTGAAAGTGGTTCGTGACTGCAAAAGTTTGAAAAACCGTGATCTATATATAATGTGTGGTAACGGCATCGGATATCACCACCCAATCTATTTCCGTAGGGGCGTAGAAGTCGTCCGGATGCGGGTGTATCTTCCTGAGAACGGGCAGCAGTTTCACGGTGACTTTAAATAAAATAAAAAAGGTTTTCATTCACGTAGACTTTAAAAAAGCGCTTGTAAATAGTCAGAACATGTTTGTAGTAATATAGTTGTATACATTATTATTTCTAGTTATATATAGATATTTAGGTACACATTGTATAAAAACATTTATAAAATTTATTTTATTATAGCATTGATATTTAACTAGCTCGTATCAAGTTATTGTCAAGAGAATATGATTAATTATCTAGTTTAAGTCTAATATTTTTACTACATATTGTCAATGGTTCTGTCTATATTAAGGTATTATTATTATACATACATACATACATAGACTCACGCCTGTCTCCCAGAGGGGTATTATTATTATTATGACTATTTATATTATCGCCCATCTATGGAGCCAGGTGCTTATGGCGCATGCCCCGAGGATGTTCTTTGGAACGCTTTTGTCCGGCAGTGGATGTCTTTCAGCTGTTGTGATGACCCTTACAGTTTGTGATAAAACTTGCTTTAATTTTATTACGGTAAAGATCAACGGTTTGTAAGCGATCGGCGAGGTTAAGTAACTAGGCTCGCGGTCAGACTATAGATGGGTGACCGACAAAATGTTTTAATTTCTGAGCGTCTCCGTTCTTCAGAGGGATAGTTTAGCTATCGTTCTTGATTTTAGTAATTAGAAAATAGTCTTATAAAGCTTAAAGACTTAAGCCGTGTCAGAGGCCTTCTGGGCGGCTTGAACAACTTTGAAACTAGGATAACCACTGCCCATACGATAAGAAAGGATTACGGTAATTATCATAGTAATGAATTAAAACAATTATTTTCATTCTATGAGATCAAATATATCAAAAGTTGCCAGTCTCCGCCATAAACAAAAACATCTAAATAGCAGCTATTAAACTGGAAATCACGGGATACCCTAGTAATTAGACCGATAGACTGGTAATAGTCATACTAAGTCACTCTGCCGTGCATATGCTAGAATGCCGTAATAAATTAAAATGTGTCATGGTAAATGCTACTCTATAAAACCGACTTAGAGTGTGATTTACCTTAATAGCTGTTGTTCTGTTATCTGGCGATCTAGTGACTGCACGGCAGCACTGGTCTCGAGTTCAAACCTAACCGCACCATTGATCTTTCAAATACATGTGCGTATAAGAAATTAATTATCTCAAAACTAATAGTATTGAAATAATGTGACTAAGAGTAAGCCTTTATATTAAAGTCCACTTCAATCACTTTAGGTATAGCCATATCTCAAACCTTAGTGAACTAATAACACCCATATTTGTCACTCGGCAACTAGTTTGTAAGATGCACTTGCTGTTTTAGAAATGTATAATAATAATAAGTATTTTTTCGCTGTATGGCTAACGCCCATAAATTATATCGTCACCCCATTTTATCCCGTGAGGGGAGTAGAACTCTCACAAGGGAATATAATACCAGAAAATTTTCAGCAATGTTCTCCTGAGTACTATGACTATCTTACTGCGATCGCCAACCCGTCTGCCATGCGTGGCGATTAGGGCATATCCCCCAAGTATGGACAAAACTCCATTGTGGAGTACTTTTGGGGAGGTCGTGGCTATTAATTAATGCCCACCTTAAAGATCAATGCGTCAGCGTTCCAGTAATGTATAGGGAATATTACCAGATCAAATTAAGTTACTAAATAACCCAAAGAAAAACTGAAATGGCTGTGGTCGGGGCTCATAGCTCGTAAAACTTATTGTAGCTGTATTAAATAGCTATAGTTTGTGTTGTAAGTTTAAATTTGGATGACATAAAATGGCTCTCAATTTTATTATCTGCATACTTTAACATTTGTGTCTAAATACGTGCATTATTAAGTTTATTATAATATGGAATTCCTCTATTAAGTAAATAATAAAGGCTTTTGTTTGAACTAAATTCTATATCGCGGAGATTTTACAACAACTAACACTTTTAATTGGTTCTTGCGTGTGTGAATCGAAACCGAGATACAAATGGGCGTCAAGGTATTTAGGCTTACACACGAGCACTGCGCTACAGACGCATTTAAATTCATAAATACGCTAATGGCACTAATATAATAATATAATAAATAATTAGCTTAGGGGTTAATTTGTCTTACTATAATGTGCTACATCACTCATAGACTACGTATTTGGTTTATGAATCTTCATTGCAGCTGAAAATAGTCCACTGCTGGACAAGCATCTCCCACGATTCATTTTAAGGGAAATGGCATAATCACCACGCTTGGGTTGGCGACCGCTGTAAGATGGTCATAGTACAGAGTCATAGTCAAGAGGAAGCTGCTGATGATCCTCTAGTAGATTTTCCCTTGAGTCGAATTCTACGCCCACCACGGGATGAGATTGGGTGGTGATATTCTGACATTCGCCGCTATCACTACACATTTATCTTACGGTATTGTGTTACATCACTCATAAACTACATATTTTGTTTAAGCACCTAAATTGTAATATGTTTAAGTTATTATTATATAAGACATTTAAGACCATTTGAAATGTTATATATTTGTAACCTTTTGAGAGAATAAATCATATATTTTATTATTATTAACATATATTATAGACTGTTCTTTGAATTAATCTAGATTTGAAAGAAGTAATGAAACCATGCAATTTGGTGTAAAAATTATAATGAAATAAATCAAGTGCAATAAATACTCCATTAAGGGATAAATTATAACAAGTACAACTTAATTCTAGTAATAGCTTAAAATATTACGGAATGATTCTTTGGCTAGGAATGATTACATGCTAAATATGCAAAACTAATTAATAGGAGGTTTAACTTTGGTTGCAAAACTGCCAATCACATTACCTGGTGGGAAATAATTGGCTACTACAAAAACTTGACCATCTTTTGATTTGGCGACACCAACACCTATCTCTTTAGTGTCTTCCCAGATTACTTGTGAAAAATGTCCAGAGTTCAAATCTTTCGGTTCCCTACCAAATCTGTGGTTCTTAACTTCACTGTACCATTTATCAACTGGATCTCTTCCAGAAACTCTGAAGTTTGGATCTGAAGACCATGCTGAGAAAATGTTTTCTCCGTATTCGTTTTGGTCTCTGTGGTCTGTTTGACCTTTCTTTGCTAATATCTTTGCCCATTCTTCTGCATATTTGCAGAGTTTCTTATTCAGCGCTAATGGTGGCACTCCATGCCTTCTACGATATTCAATATGTGCTTTTAAAAAATCATCATCGAATTTATCACTCGAAATTGATGAAGACCTGAATTTACTCACTAAATCCGACGCGATGTCACCCAAGATTTTGCTGTTCCTTGAGTTAGGTGATGGAGGGGCCAGATTATTATTTGATTCCCTCGGAGATCCTCTTGGAGATACTTTGTAAGCTCTTCGAAAATCATTGGCACCAGGTGGCAGAACATTTTTGGCAAATTGGCCACTGTAATTTCCAGGAGGATAGTAATTTGCCACAACGTATAATTTTCCAGATTTAGCTTTAGCGTATCCAATCCCTAATTCTTTGGTAGTTTTCCATACTATTTGAGTGAAATGTCCGCAAGATAGTACTTCCGGTTCCTTACCAAAAGAGAAGTTGTTGATTTCACTGTACCATTTTTCAATGCAGTCTCTTGCTCTTATTTTAGTGTTTCGATCATTTGACCAGCCACAGTAAACATTTTCTCCGTATTCTTGATTTAAGCTGTAGGCCATCGCATCTCTTTTCGCCAATTCTTCTGCCCATTTTTGACTGTATTTGCTGATATCTTTGCTGAGAACTAAAGGAGCTACTCCATGGTCTGATCTGTACTCATTGTGAACTTCTAACGCTTCGAGCTCGAACTCATTTGACTTTGAAGTGAAGAGTTTACTCTGTAATAGGAAATTGAATGGATTAGTTATCTTGTGAAGGTTATGTTACAAAGTTATTTACGATAGCAAACACGTTGTTATCTCTATCCACTCCGTCGTACAGTTTTTAAATATTAGGAAATGTCGTCATAATAGTGTGGGTGAGTATTTTTGGATAATTAAGTTTTATCATGTTTTGTACTATAAAAACTGGACGTAGATAAGTATGAGTATGTAATATAAATAAAACATTAAATAATTATATGAACAAAATTACTTGACTAGTAAACAATATGATTTTAATTAGGGACTGGCTATTTTTTAATCATTTGGACGTACAGGTATTTCAACGCTAACTTAGGGTTAGCGTAATACGTTGGTACATGTAATGCAGATTAAAATTCTTCAGAAATTTACAGAATCTTAGGTAACATTGACTAATAGATGGTTGCCTAATTTGGATGTCTTCAGGGTCCCCTAAGGGACGTAAAATAATGACTCAAGATAAGTTTCACTAAACAATAGCTCATAACTAACTCATAAAATAGTTATAGTTTCAGTTAGTAGTTTCCTTTTGCCTATGACTAATTTGGAGTGATTACCCTAATCTTTCTTTCAAATTGCTCGGTGTAATAATATTTTTATCAATTGATTACACACATCTAGTAATTTTTACTAAGGACATAAGTTAGTATCACCGTTGGAACATTAAAAATACATTAATGTCTATTGTTTTGCAATTTCATTAAAAAAACGTTAAGTTTCTGATGATAATGAATTTGTAACAATCTTGCAAATCTTAAATTGTGAGTTTATATTGATGAGATGTGGCGAATGACTGAGTAGATGGAGACCATGTGAAGAAATATACTCTACAAAACTGTATCAGATGATTGGGACACTTATCACTAACCCATCATCATTTAATATAGTCATCAGCAAGATAAATAATTTAAATATGATAAGGAAGCCGGAGATGGCTGCTATAGGCAATCTTCTTAGTAAACTGTCGAGATTAGCAGATAGCAAAGAAGTAAATAATTTTTACTTGGATTTTAGGGATATCGTTATGAAAATATCAGGAAATATTAGTAAGAAATGAAATCGCTACGAAAAAAAATATATCTTTGTAGGTTGAGATTTCTGCTATAGAACGATCGGCATAACTGACATTATTTACATCTACGCTGTAAATCCATAGGTCTATTAATGTATATTTTGGTTGACCACTCTATCTGATTTTTTTTAAGAATACAATTGGCCATTTTGTACTTTTACCGATGTTTTGGTAAAACTTACATAATGTTAAATGTATAAGTAAATCCACGCTACGAAGGTTCAAGGCACACTAAACCTTATGACCGATGAACATATACAAGGATCACTCAAATCTTGTCATTTGCTTGATATACATGTGATGCAGCTATCTTATAATTTCTTAATACATGTGAAAGTTTGTGAGTATGGATGTGTTGATGTCTGTTACTATTTCACGGAACGGATTCTGTTGAAACGTTTTAGTAATAAAACTTAAGTATCTGAATAACGCATAGGCTATTTATAAAGTATAATCCGGGTAAAACTGCGGGTTACAGCTAGTTGGTTTATATAAATAAATTAATGATGATTGTTTGATTGCCTTCTATGCATTTTTAAATCATTGATTGTCTTGAAATTTTTCTGAATTCTTCTGCGTACGGCCGTAAAGGTATCCATAGGTCTAGTAATGTATTTTTTAGTTGACTACTCTATCTGATTATTTTTATGAATACAATTGGCCATTCCTTCCTTTTTTTTTACCGATATTTTGGTTAAACTTACATAATGTTAAAGTTATAAGTAAATCCACGCTACGAAGGTCCACAGCACACTAAACCTTATGACAGATGGACATATACAAGGTTCACTCAAATCTTGTCATTTGCTTGATATAAATGTAATGCAGCTCTCTTATAATTTCTTAATACATGTGAAAGTTTGTGAGTATGGATGTGTTGATGTCTGTTACTATTTCACGGAACGGATTTTGATGAAACGTTTTAGGAATAAAACTTAAGTATCTGAATAACGCACAGGCTTTATATAAAATTTATATTAGTTAGTTTAAAATTTATATAATCCGGGTAAAACTGCGGGCGACAGCTAGTTGGCTTATATAAATAAATGAATGATGATTGTTTGATTGCCTTCTATGCATTTTTAAATCATTTATTGTCTTGAAATTTTGCTGAATTCTTCTGCGTACGGCCGTAAAGGTTCGCGGCCTAAAACATGGTGCGTATAGTAAATAGTACTTAGTAGTACTTTGTGTCTACACTGTATTAACATGTATAGGAATGTTTTAGTAATTAGTCAAAACATAGTGCAAAGGTATTTGTTTATGTAACAGAAGAATGTGTACATTGTGAAGTGTCACGCTCAAACACCAGAGGTTTAAGTGGCACTGTATTTTCATAACACTTTCTGATATGAATTGTGTTTTGGTTTAAAAATAACATGTTAGTAATAGTTTTTAGACGTTTTTATGATTCAAGATATGTTTTTATCAATAGATAGAAATATTCCACGAAATTTTATTGTTCACCTAAACTATTCTATTATCCTGTTATTTGTGATACCTACTATTGTTTCTTTATATCGCAGCGTAATCTATGAGTTAATAATTGCGTTTATTATATTGGCGAGTATAATAATCTTTTAATACCTTTGACAATGTTTGAATAATGACAAACGCAAACTACTTTTATCAAATGAAGGTTGCTAATGAGGGTGGGTCAGCAAACATGACAAAATGATAGAATACTTGAAATAATGTTTTTAACAATATAATTATGTAGGTATGTGGTTTAGATTAGATATGCTTTATTATTTTCTATGAAAATCCATAAATAATCAGGGAGGGTAAGTATCTTGGCGGCAATGTTAGTTTATTTAATGATAATAATAATAGTCTGGGACATTATTTGCACACGGCCATCTGATCCCAAACAAAGCAGCAGTACTATGATAACCAGATAACTACACATACACCAGATACTACATATACTACTTATTTTTTGTAAATAGATACTTATTAAATACACCCAGACTCAGGACGAACAGACATGTATCTGCACACAAATATTTGTCCTGGGTGGGAATCGAACCCACGACCTCCGGCGTGAAAAGCAAGCATTTGCCAACCACGCCAATAGGCCCGTCGTATTTACTTTGCGGCATTGTAAAAATTGTTTAACTTCTAAGAATATTCATGTTCGGTGGGCTCGTTTATAATAATAATATATTTAATTCAGACAAAGTCCATAGTGTGTTAGTAAACAATTTCCTTAAAAAATATTGTTAGTAAATATAAATAGCTAGCTCACATTAAACAGCAACATGTAGCTGCATCCACCTCCTCATCATATGTATGGGTTCCGGCTATAGTTGTTAAATAATATTTCTAAGTTATGGCTGTGTCATACTGGATGTCTTATTCCTGACAGTAGAGTAACCAGTACATAATAAACACTTGAAAAAAGTAAAGATCTGGTTTAGTTAAAGTTGATGTTACAAATGGATTTTTTATGGATTAAAACCAACCTCATATAAACGTTATCTCTAAGACACTTGCTAAACAGCCGTATGTACTCCTGCCGCTGCACCATGCAATAAGTGAGACTAAATTGAGCACCATAAAACTAAAAAGTTAAATCATTGATATCATTGTACATCAAAAATGCGGTCATACTAGAAAGTCCACGAGTTGTTGGTCATTTTGAATGTCATTAGATAGTATTTGTAGCAGGCAAATTGCTTGCTTTTTTTGGCTGCCAAATAAGAGGGCATTCAACCAAGCAACCTTATTATTGACGTTATAGTTATTATTGTGATTAGTAAGAAGTTTTATCAAGTTCTTCCTGTTCCTCTTTGTAGGTGCCGAGATACAGGACTTGAATGGGGATAGTACAGACGCCAGCATATCCAGCTACCCCAATCTGTCAAATTTATTTTATAGATTAGAAACTTTATCACATAAGCATAGTTTCACTTTCAATTGGGGAAAGGAGACGGATACGTTTTCATATAATATTGCGCCCGGATGTAAAAAGATAAAAGTGATGTCAATTAATGGGTCTATAAATTATCAGCCAATCACAAAAAATTCCATGCATTTATTCAATCTATGAGCAGAGTTATAAAAGATTTAGTCTTAATAGAGAGGTTATGTACCAACCTATACTAAACAGCTGATTATTAAGGGCGATTGCTATTTAATAGTTATCTGTGTCCAGTATGTTAGCAAAAATCGTACACGTTAAGCAATATCAGAAGTCCGTAGAGAGAATGCAGTTGTCGAGGGATATATAAACAAAACAATAAAAATACTCAAATCACACACGCACTAAACGATACGAGAAACGGATCAACCGACCGATCATAGATGAGGATTCAAAATCTGTCACCAGTCACTGTCAGCATAGATTAAAAATATAGTTGCCAATAACTAATAAATCGATTTGAACGATAACCGATATTATGATTTCTATTTATTTTGTTGATATTTTATTTTTTACTGTTGACATTATGTTAATGTATTTAATAATTATTATGATTAAATTGGTTACCTGGTATCTGGTACAAGAGGATTTATATTACATTGTTTGAACTCATTAACGTTAATTGATTATAGTAATCAACAACCAATTTAATTCGTGACTTAAACTTATTTTGAGATTTCTCGTTTTCCAGGTTGTAAATTGGGTCAATTTTTTACAGTTTGTAATCGAAAAATATAACGCTTTTTTTAAACCATATCTCAATTTATTACAGTCAGGCCCAGAAATCCCCGTCTCCTTTGACAGATTCGGGTAGCTGTGATGTGTGATGTGCTGGAGTCCGCGTCTGTATAAAGGTGAATTTAGTAGGCCTGAGTAGTTAAAGTAACGGTAAGCACAGTGTGTATTATAATTTTGATTCGCTGGATCTAAGATTTAGTATGTATTATATAATTTGGTGAATTACTGCTGGCCAGTCTCTGTCTGTCAATTCTTGTCAAAGTGAACAAGTTTGTGCAGCATAATCAGATGCGCTCCTCTTTTGATCTGATGGTAAAGCGTGGACGATAAATAATGATAAAGGAAGGTAACTAGACCTATACTTTTACAGTTACATTACTTAATTTTTTTAATAATATTTTGATGAATTTTAAGTGATATGCGTTTTTAATTATTTATTGTTACTAGTCCCTCCCTCTTACCCACCACTGCAACTTCTGTAAGCCAGGATCAACATTGACAAACAACGAAATAACACTGACCAGTGAAGCTCAGGCATGTCCCGAGGAAATCCATCAACTGCCTTGGATCGCAACGAATTTAACTAGTAAGAAAGAAAGAGGAGTTAAAAAAAGGAGGTCGACTACCCTCAAAAGCAAAGTACGATATTCAGTGATATAACAAAGCTAGAGCCTCATAACATTAGGAATTTCAACTAGAGAAGCCAGCTGCAAAAGCAACAAAGGTAAATTTAAAGGACCATCAAGTGTTTTAAGTACTATATAAAGTTTCTCACAACAGTAATTGGGTGGTTAGTTTCAGAAAACTTTGGACATCACTTATCTTACTAGGTATGAACTTACCTAAACAGGCAAGCATATACAAAAAATGTAATGAGATTTAACGAGGCAAATGAGGCGTGCAAGGGTCTTGAATAATGGAAATCCGTTGTCTCTACATACCCCTCTGGGAAGCAAGCGTATACATACTAGGATTACTGCAAGATCACATACATATCAACAACAAGTCAATCGACTTTACAAACCCATGAACATGGACAGCGGCCGGAAGAACTCAATAAAACAATGATACAAAATAAACATACTTCAATTGGACGAAAAATAGACTGAGTGATACCCCTCCAAGTGGGTGTAGGTACATCAATTAAAGAAATTGATCCATTTAACTTTGACATGTACATAATAGAACAAAAGTAGCCGCGACTAAAAATAGCACAGTAAAGTTTTACTTGTCTACTTTAAGAATACCGTCATTTTGACAATCTACGATATGCGTATAGATATAATAGTAGTATCAATTTTTATTGATTAGAAGCTGATATAATTATCGTCGCAATAGAAAACCACCTATGTTGGACTAGTGCCTAGTCACCCTAACTGCCAAAGGTCGTAGTTTCCATCCTGACTTTTTAGGGTTCCATAGCCAAATGGCAAAAAACGGAACCCTTATAGATTCGTCAAGTCTGTCTGTCTGTCCGTCCGTATGTCACAGCCACTTTTTTCCGTAACTTTAAGAGCTGTACTGCTGAAACTTGGTAGGTGTATTCTGTGAACCGCATTAAGATTTTTACACAAAAATAGAAAAAGAACAATAATTTTGGGGAGTCGCCATACATAACTATAACATACTGAAACTCAAATTTTTTTTTTCATCGTACCCATACACGTAGGTACTATGTATCCATACATATACTGTCTATGGATGGGTCTTCGAAATTCATATTGAGGTTTCTAATATCATTTTTGTCTAAACTGAATAGTTTGCGCGAGAAACACTTCCAAAGTGGTAATATGTCCCCCCCCCCCTGTAACTTCTAAAATAAGAGAATGATAAAACTAAAAAAAATATATGACGTACATTACCATAGAAACTAACAACGAAAATTGGTTTGAACGAGATCTAGGAAGTAGTTTTTTTTAATACGTCATAAACCGCAATTTGCTTTCATTTAATCAACTGAAATACCTGCTGCTCACGGAACCCTTCTTGTGCGAGTCCGACTCGCACTTGGCCGGTTTTTTTTTATAAGAGGGCGAGAAACGAGCTAGTGGGTCACCTGATGGTAAGTGATCACCGCCGCACATTGACACTCGCAACACCAGAGGTGTCGCGGGTGCGTTGCCGGCCTTTAAAAGTCAGCAAACAAGTGTTGCTAACCCTTCCCCCCACCGCAATGAGCTCTGGCGACCTTACTCACACTCGGAAACACAACATTAAAATGATTAATGTTATTATTAAGGAGTGTCTTCTCTAAGTTGGATTACTTCCCCAGTCGGGCTGCTCTTTGAGCGAATGAACGCTATGCCCTACCTCTACTGACTCAGAACGAATCCTTCTATGATGACCACGATTATTTGTTCTGTGTCTTGGTGTAATTTATCTATAACTAGCTGCGCCCGGTGGTTTCACCTGCGTTAACTATATTACTTATGTATGCCAACTGAGAAACCTTCGTGGGCTCATGCACAACACTTGGCTGAATATCATCATATAATCAAATGCAAAGTTTACGGTTCTATAAAAGACATACAGACAAGCATTAATTTGTATACGAGTATATTATTGGAACGAAGTTCCTTATCGCGCGCTGTGAAAGGGGGCTAGACGGAAAAAAATCTTACGAAAAGTTGTCACGACACTTTTTGCAGCTGTGCGGCGTGCGCATGTTTTTCTGTCTGTCTGTCTCTCTCTCTCTCTCTTATAGAAAGCAAGCCAGATATTTTCATTTCTATTTTGCATTGAACAGTGTGGTGTCGCGACGATTATTTTTGTTGAGTGTATACAGGTTTTTTGTACATAATAAATAATAAGAAATAACTTCGTTCCATCCGGGTGTCCCTTGAAACCTCTCAAGTTTTTTTTTATAAGAGGGGGGACAAACGAGCAAGTCTGCCAAAAGTCGTGGTTTCCATCCTGACTTTTTTTTATAAGAGGGTGACAAACGAGCAAGTGGGTCACCTGATGGTAAGTGATCACCGCCGCACATTGACACTCGCAACACCAGAGGTGTAGCGGGTGCGATACCGGCCTTTAAAAGTCAGCAAACAAGTGTTGCTAACCCTTCCCCCCCCCCCCCCCCCCCAATGTGCTCTGGCGACCTTACTCACACTCGGAAACACAACATTACAATTATTAATGTTATTATTAAGGAGTGTCTTCTGTAAAGTGGAGGTACTTCCCCAGTCAGGCTGCTCTTTTAGCGAATGAACGCAATGCCCTACCTCTACTGACTCAGAACAAATCCTGCTATGATGACCTAGATTATTTGTTCTGTGTCTTGGTGTAATTTATCTATAACTAGCTGCGCCCGGTGGTTTCACCTGCATTAACTATATTACTTATGTATGCCAACTCAGAAACCTTCGTGAGCTCATGCACAACACTTTGCTGAATATCATCATGTGATCAAATGCAAAGTTTACGGTTCTATATAAGACATACAGACAATCATTAATTTGTATACCTACGAGTATATTATTGGAACGAAGTTCTTTATCGCGCGCTGTGAAAGGGGGCTAGACGGAATTTTATTTACGAAAAGTTGTCACGACACTTTTTGCAGCTGTGCGGCGTGCGCATGGTTCTCTGTCTGTCTCTCTCTCTCTCTTTCTTATAGAAAGCAAGCCAGATATTTTCATTTCTATTTCGCATTGAACAGTGTGGTGTCGCGACGATTATTTTTGTTGTGTGTATACGTTTTATATTTTCATTTCATTTTATATAGTATACGTTTAGGTTTTATGTACATAATAAATAATAAGAAATAACTTCGTTCCATCCGGGTGTCCCTTGACACTTCTCAAATTTTTATATAAAGATATGTATGTTTTTAGAAATATATATAAGTATGTTTATCATTTGTCATAGTTAGGGTATGTATGACTGGAGCCAGGCTTAGCCTAGTTTGGGATTAAACGGCATCTGTTAGTTGTCCGAAGATATTTATCATTATTATAACTTTATACTAGCTGTAACCTGCAATGTTCCCTGCTATTTAGTGATTTATTAAAGCCTAAATGTTAATCAAGAGTACCTACCCACCTCCATTATAAATTTCAATATCTAAAAATAAATTAAATTAAAAAAAACATTTCCGTTCAGCTGCTTATCCGTGATTGATTATTAAGCAAACAACCGTCTTAAGATAGCAACTTCCACATTAATAATATTAGTAAGATTGAGTTTATAATATATATAAATAATTTTAAATACATTTATCTATGTAGTATTTAGTTAGTGTAACTATGAACGGACATAAATTAAAATAAGTTGTGAAAAGAACAACCCATTACGAATGCTAATATAACTGTTATAGAAAAGCTTTTATTTTTAAATACCAATTTAAACGAAATATATATGAGACGATATTGAAAATATTCTGTATCGAATAACAAAATTCAATCCCCAAACAATGGTGAAATCGAGTAACTTACATCCCAAAGACAAAACAACATACAGTCTTTATTTGAAGTCCTTTTTGAAGACAAATATAATTTAACATTAATATATATTTTTTTTAAACTTTCGCAGTCGATTGCGAAAAACACAACGGAAATAACTGATAACAATTCCGCCCACGACAAAGGCCATGTCGTGGGCGGAATTGTTATCAGACTTTGTTTTTTTTTTTTCATTCTCTATTCAGTGTAGCTTTTACAGCAACATTGAATCTCTTTAATTATAAAGGCAAAGAATGAAGCTCTAGAGACTTAAACTTAAACTATAGACCATCTATGTTTATAGAAACGGGCCGGTTGGCGTGGTTATTAGACACTTGCTTTTCCCGCCGCAGGTCGTGGGTTCGATTCCCACCCAGGACAAATATTTGTGTTCATGAACATGTCTGTTTGTCGTGGGTCTGGCTGTATGTATTTACAAAAGAAAAGTTGTTGTATATGTAGTATATCAATTATCCGGTTTCCATAGTACAAGCTCTGCTAAGTTTGGGATGTGATGGCCGTGTGTAAATAATATCCCAGGATATAATTAATATTAACTACGAGTATAATGATATAGGATATATATGGAGGTATATAATGAGTAAGAGGAAAAGCAATTGACCTTCTTGACCGTATTTGAAGCCCATTAATACGTAATAAAAGTACTGTCACCTTCTTGATGAATTCTTGATGTGGTTTTCCGTGTCTTTATTGAGAATTGGTTTGCAAATTCGCGCATTTACGTTTGATTCAAAAGGTCATATTTTAGTTCATGGTTACTTGGGTCTAATGGCTTATTATTATAATTGCCTGCCTGATCCAGATTATTCAGGATTCTTTTTTTAATTGAATGTGAATACAAAGATTTCTGACAGTTTAACTTAATATTATCTGCGCAGCATAAACTAGTATTGGCTTCCGTACATTGGAATACAAAATCGTAACATTTTAGTGTGTTCGATATTATTTACTAGTTAGTGGTTTATTAATTCATTTATATTTGAAATTTTAACGTTATTTACGTTCTAATTTCAAAGACTATACCTACCTCTATGATTATTTTTGACATTTAGTAAGACCATAGACTTCAAAAATAAATAATAATAATAAAATTACAACCTTTTTATACTGTATTTTCATAAAAACGTTAACTGTACCAAATTTTATACTCCTTCGTCAGCGTATTGTTTGGCAAAAATGTGTCTGTAAATAAAACATAAGAAAATGGAGGTAATTAATTTAAAAATGGCTTTAATTAATAAAGATTACATTTTTTTTGCTTAAGTTTTATGATATTACAAGATTTTTTCAGTAAATCGTTATTAAAATGAATATATTGAAATTGCATTAAGTTGTATATTAGTTTGTTCTTTGCATGGTATTATGGAATGCATTTAAGACCAAGTTTACTATCAACTTTGGTTGTAGCAGTTCAATCTTTAGTATAAGCGATCTTAAACCTACTGATAAGTAAAATATCTGACGGATACAAGCTAATCTGAGGCGAGTTTTATGCATCCAAATGAAACGAGATCTATCTGTCTTTTATATAGATATATAGAATCGGACTTGGGAACGATTAGATCATCTGATACGAAAACCTCATTGTGTAGT
Source organism: Pseudoips prasinana (assembly GCA_951640165.1). Taxonomy (NCBI): domain Eukaryota; kingdom Metazoa; phylum Arthropoda; class Insecta; order Lepidoptera; family Nolidae; genus Pseudoips; species Pseudoips prasinana. The sequence goes on from OX621236.1 coordinate 9,587,693, forward strand.
TCAAAATTCTAGAGCACCTCTCTTCTTGACCTGTCTATAATCACGTAATTAGTCCCAGATGAGTGTAATAATGACGTTAATCTTGACCATTAATTAACAAGCGCTTACATGAATTCAATAATTATAGGTACATGTTACTGTAGATGTAGAAAAAATAAATAAATAAAATGTGTGGTTTTATGAGACCCCGACGAAAGTGAAAAGCAATAATCATAGTCTACTATACTACCGCTTACAATCAAGAGGGGCATATTTTTTTATATAAGGATGGCAAACGAGCAAGTGGGTCACCTGATGGTAAGTGATCAACGCCGCCCATGGACACTCGCAACACCTGAGGAGCTGCAAGTGCGTTGCCGGCCTTTAAGAAAAGAATAGGCTCGCTTCTTGAATGTTGCCATGTCATACCGGATCGGAAATACCTCCGCAGCTAATTGATTCCACAGAGCGGTAGTACGCAGCAAAAAGTTTCTTGTGAAACGCATAGAGGTAGATGACCTTTCATCCAGGATGAAATTTCCACTTTTGGCGAGAGGGTCTGTGGCGGAATGTGGCGGCAGGTATAAATTCGAATACTCCCCGTGATAAATGCGGTTGAGGACTAACAGAGAACACACGCATATGTTTGTTTTCCGGCTTCGTAGTATCATCTTCATACTTTGTTGTATGAGCAGTGGTTACCCTGTTTTCGGAGCCCAATAGGCCCTGAAATGGCTTAACAACTGCTGTCTGATGGCAATAACCAGGATCAACATTAAAAAAAAACTTGTGTGTACTTATGTACACGCGTTAGAAGTTATACTTCTTAATATACAACTTGAACATAGTTATCAATTTTCATACCACCTAGAACTAACGTCATGCTGTTAAATTTTTTGGTGTCGGTGTGCGCGCGCATCGTATAAATTCACTCTCATCATTTTTCTCCATCGCGCCAAAAGAAGTATAACTTCAAAGTCAAAGTCAAAGTAAGTTTATTCCGTAAAAATTTTACATTTATGTTGAATCGTCATATTTTTTTTACCCTACCGTGCAGTGCATGACGTGGCAGCTACTGAGAAACACTGCCAGAAAACTCAGTAGGAATCCTTTTTTAAAATAAAATATACTTAAGATTAATTACAATCATGTGTGTTGACTCAGAACAACTCCATCCCAAGCACTTTTATCACTTAAATAATCAGAAATTTTGTAATATGCCCTGCTACACAATTTGGCTTTAATAATTCTTTTAAACTTATTCGTAGACAATTCTCTAATATCATTGGGAAGTTTGTTATAGAATCTTATACATTGCCCCATAAAAGAGTTACTTATTTTGTGGAGACGGGTAGTATGCAGTATGAGATTATTCTTATATCTAGTATTTACATTATGTGTATCGCTCCTTTTACAGAAGGAATCGATATTTTTATGCACATATAGTAAGTTTTCATATATATACTGAGATGGTACAGTTAGAATGTTGACCTCTTTGAATTTTTCTCTTAGAGACACTCTCGGGCCAAGATTATAGATAGCTCTTACAGCTCTTTTTTGCAATATAAATATGGTGTCAATGTCAGCAGAGCTACCCCAGAGAAGAATTCCATAGGACATTACACTATGAAAATAACTGAAATAAACCATTCTAGCTGTGTCAACATCAGTCAGCCGTCTAATAGTTTTCACTGCATATGCTGCAGAACTTAATTTGCCGGACAGTTTTTCTATTTGTGGGCTCCATTGTAGCTTTGAGTCAATAGTGATACCCAAGAACACAGTTGATTCAACAGGGTCCAACCTAGCTCCATTAAGTTGTACATTGGTTGTCGCCTGTTTCACATTCGGTGTAGTGAATTTAATGACTTTAGTTTTCTTATCATTAAGCACAAGATTATTGGCATTAAACCAATGAACAACTTTAGAGATTGCATCATTAACATCGTCAAAATTGCTTAATTGTCGGTTTATTTTGAACGTCAGGGAAGTATCATCTGCAAACAACACAATCTCATGCTTATCCCTTACGTAGTAAGGTAAGTCATTTATATAAATTAAAAACAAAAATGGGCCCAGAATTGACCCCTGTGGGACGCCCATTACCACTGGAGATCCCGGAGATATTTTACCGTTTATTTCGACCTTCTGAATTCTATTGCCCAAGTAAGAAGTCAGAAGTTCGAGAGCCTTGTTCCTAATACCGTAGTGGTGTAATTTTCTGACCAGAGTATCATGATGAACGCAATCGAACGCTTTGGACAAATCGCAAAAGATACCTAATGCATCTTGCGAGTCTTCCCACGCCGCGAATATACTTTTTAATAAGTTGACCCCTGCATCTATGGTTGAACAACCCTTTGTGAATCCAAACTGTTTCCGGTGTAGTAAATTATGTATATTAAAGTGTCTGAGCAGCTGGCTAAGCATAAGCTTTTCAAATATTTTACTAAGAGTGGGCAGCACGGAAACAGGTCGAAAATTTGAAGGGTCTGAAGTATCACCAGCTTTAAACAAAGGAATGATTTTACTATACTTCATCAAGTCAGGAAATACACCTGATGCAACACAGCAATTGAACACAGTAGCTAAGTGTGGGGCGATTATAGTAATAATTGATGAAACAGTCTTAACAGATAGACCCCACAGATCCTTTGTGTTTTTCATATTAATACTCTTGAAAGCATTTAAAACATCTTTAGGGCTAACCACCGAAAATTCAAAAACTGTGTCACACGACCCTACGCTTTGCTTGAGTATCTGCTCAGCAGATGTAGAAGCACATGAAAGAGAGTTAGTAAGTATGACTGGAATATTCGAAAAATATTTTTCAAACTCAGTCGCAATCTCCAAATCGCCTTTAATATCTATGTTGTTTATTACTAAGTTAAAATCACGACTACGTATTTTTGTTTTACCTGTCTCAGCATTAATTATCTTCCAAGTAGTTTTGATTATATTTGTAGAAGATTTAAGTATATTTTTTATGTGCAAAGATTTAGCAGCGGTACAGGCTCGTCTAAATGTTTTGGCATATTGTTTCACATATTCTTGAAACTCTGTATTATGATTATGGGATCTTTCTTCATACAATTCATACAACCGATTCCGACTTTTATAGATGCCTGGAGTTGCCCAATCACTGAATACCAGACGGTCACTTACAGACAGTTGTTTGGGTGTGAACATTGTGCAGAACTCATCATTAATCAAATTGAATAAAGAGTTGTACAAGTGATCCGGATTATCATGATAGGGCAGCCATGCTATTTGTTTTACTATATTACATTTAAATTTGTCTAAGCGGTTTTCACTAAATGGAATATAGCTTATAAGTTTTCTTTTAATTTTTGGAGCATTTGAATAAGTTACCAACTGACCTGAATGATCTGACTGAATTTTATTGATTATTGATTTAAATAAAGGTTTTACAGTGCTAAATATATTATCAATGCATGTAGCACTTGTAGCAGTTACTCTAGTTGGTTCTGTAAAATTGTGATATAAATTATAGGATTTAAACAAATTTAATAAATTGCAACTCATTGTGCTTTTCTCCAAAATATTTATATTAAAAATAGACTGTCTCCCATCCCATATAGACTCCTAGGCATATGAGATGAGATGCATATGGGATGAGTGACCGTCAATTTTCCGTGATTTTCCTCTCCGATTATTTATGGACCAACGAGTGAATTTGGCTATTAGCTCACGTAGTATTATGAAAATCTTGAATACTGACTACGAATTTATAAGTATACCTTCTACTGCGGTCATACTAAAGAAGGGAACAGAACACGCTATTGTTTAACTATTGTGTTTGTAATGTATGCCGCTTATCGTATTATAATAGGTCTTTACCTATGAAATTGCCGTTTTGTATGAAAAAATTTAAACGAATTTTTTTCATGAATTTTTTTATTTGTATTAATCGAAGTAATCACCCATGCAATCAATGCATCTTTGCCATCGCAGTGGCAGTTTATTGATGCCCTTCTTAAAGAAATCAGCTGGACGGGAGGCAACAAATTCTTCAAAGGCATTTTGTACTGCCTCTCGGGTATTGAATTTTTTTCCCGCCAAGAAGTTATCCAAATTCTGGAAAAAGTAGTAGTCTGTAGGCGCAAGGTCTGGTGAGTAGGGCGGATGACGGAGAGCTTCCAACCCCAGTTCTTGCAACTTGGAGACCGTCTGCTGTGCAGTATGAGGTCGCGCGTTGTCGTGCAGGAGCAGCGGAGACGAGCGATTGACCAATGCTGGTTGGAGATGCGCCAGCTTCTCCATCATTGTGCTCAGTTCTTCACAGTACACATCTGCAGTAATGCTCACCCCGTTTGGTAAGAAGCTGTGATGAATCACACCGGCGCTAGACCACCAAACAGTGACCATCACTTTTCTAGGGGTAAGTTTTCGTTTAGGGCATTGTTTAGGTGCTGAACCAGGATCCAACCAACTTGCTGAGCGCTTGCGGTTATCAAACAGAATCCATTTTTCATCGCAGGTAACAATGCGGTTCAAAATTCCTTCATTTGTGTGTCTGTTGAGCAGTGCAAGGCACGTCTCGACGCGTACTTCGCGCTGGCGATCATTGAGTTCGTGGGGCACCCATTTGTCAAGCTTTTTTACCTTGCCAATTTGACGCAAATGGACCAATATTGTTTTGACGCTAACGTCGAAAGCTGCTGCTAATTCAGCCGTAGATTGTGTATCATCAGCTTCCACAACCGCCTTTAATTCGTCATTGTCGACCAAAGTCTTCGGACGACCGCGAGGTTCATTTTTCAGGTCGAAATTTCCAGAACGGAAGCGAGCAAACCAATAACAGGTGGTGCGTTGGTTTGTAGTGTTAGCTCCGTAAACGTCGTTGATGTTGCGTGCCGCTTGTGCCGCGTTGCTGCCACGATGGTACTCATATTCCATAATTACTCGAATTTTTAACGTATCCATGATGACGAAAAAGATTGAAATGCGATGAAAATGTAACACTAATCAATAAAGAAATGACTACTTTTGGAAAAAAGAATCCATGTTTTTAAAATAAAATTAATTTGAAATTAGAATTCTTAGCCAAACAAAAATTATTTTGATTTGAAATGGCCAGTACTGCAGAACGGCAATTTCATAGGTAAAGACCTAATATTATAGCCTAATCAGTTGGGCCTTATTATAACTATGATGCACTGCGTACATTTTTAATTGACAATTAATGATGCAAGTCATTTCCCACGCATGATACGATAAATAGGAACGATTATAAGGTCCTTGAGCTAATAGCAATACGACTGGTTGTATTAATGTATAGTAAGCAAGAAATAAATGCAACGTTGCAAGTATATAACATAATAGGTATTATATAATACCCGACTTAAAAACGAAGTAGGTTATATTTTTTTTTTCATTGGTCGATTGCGATTTTCTTTTATTTATGACCCGCTTTTTATATAGTATTGAAATTCAAATTCAAAATTCTTTTATTCCGTAAAAATATTACATTTATGTGGAATCGTCAATTTTTATCCTACCGTGCAGTGCAGTGACGTTGCAGGTACTGAGAAAAACTCTCAGACAACTCACTACTAATCCTTTTTTTTATATTTATTTCTTAACATATAAACGACGGTCACCGTAGCCTAGTTAGTAGTGCTCCTGCCTACGAAGCTGGTGGTCCTGGGGTCGAATCCCGGTAAGTGCAAATATTTGTGTGATGAGCACGAATATTTGTTTCTGAGTCATGGATGTTTTGTATGTATATAAGTATTTATCTATCTATATAAGTATGTGTATCTTTGCCTGGTACCCATAGTACAAGCTTTGCTTAGTTTGGGGCTAGGATGATCTGTGTGACATTGTCCCTAGATATTATTATAATTATAAATACGTTGTATATAAATGTGTTAATTTAGAGCGGCTCAATCCCAAGCTGTTTTGTCTGCGTCTGCGTAGCTTGTATACTATGAGTATCAACTCATAGTATACAGTGGGACATTAGCGCCCGTTCTCAGATAGATACTCCGTTGGATCGACTTCTACGCCCCCTCGCGGGATGAGATAATCTAAGCCATCATCACACAGCATAAACATAAATATTGTTCGTATAAACATAAATATTGAAGAATTGACGTGGACATTTACCGTTGCATGTTGTGTTTATTACAACGCAAAGCACGGATGCACATCCTGTATACCTTTTGTTATGAAATATTCACATTGCAACAGTTATTCAATGGAAGAGAAAGTTGATAGTAAAGAGTGATTAGTATGAGCCGTTTTAATATAAAAATATATTGCTTAATTTCCTCCAAACTTAGTAAAATCTATAACATAACACAGATAATAAATGGCTGTTAAAATCAGACAACTTAATAAAAAATAAACAATTGTCCATAGCCACTATAGAAAATGAAATCTCGACTTTTAGGTTTATTATTGTTTGTTTTCTTATATATTTGCGCACACCGTTGGGCACTATAATATGTCCTGCGCACTTGGCTAGTCTCCATTGAGACTGGCCGCCGTCTTGAAAAATCGGCCTGGAGAACATAGTTATCTTACGTATATGTAAGGACGCCAGAAAATCCAGCTACGCCGATCTTTCAAATTTCTTTTATAGATTTTCAACTTTATCACAAAAGCATAAAGTTCACTTGCAATTGGGGAAATTTGACAGATTAGGGTAGCTTGATGTGCTGGCGTCTGTACCAGTGGAGAGCCAGGCAGTCTAAGCATTCTTTCTGCGATTTGTGGAAATATTTCCGTCCGACCGAAGCGGACGTAGCTTTGTTGCTTAAATTCTAAATATAGAACAACAAATAATATCATACTTCCTAAATACCTCACTTATCAATATTATCTATTGTAGTTCAAAATGGAATTCAAATGATAATAATAATAGAAATCAATTTTGAACTGAATTGATAAGGTAGATAAGCCGGATTACTCAAGCACCTGACGTGGATTCAGTTGAGTAACAATTCATTCGAATTTATTTCATTCCTAACTAAATAACAATAATAGTATAATCATATCCTGGGACATCATTCACACACGACCATCTAGTCCCAAACTAAGCGGAGCTTATACTATGGAAACCAGATAACTGATATATTATACTTCATCATATCAGCCGAAAGACGTCCACTGCTGGACAAAGGCCTCCCCCAAAGATCTCCACAATTGCCGGTCTTGCGCTATCCGCATCCAGCGATTTCCAGCGACCCGCACAAGATCATCGGTCCATCTTGTAGGGGGCCTGCCCACGCTGCGTCTTCCGGTTCGTGGTCGCCACTCGAGAACCTTTCTGCCCCAACGGCCGTCGGCTCTACGAGCTATGTGCCCTGCCCACTGCCACTTCAGCTTGGCAATTCTTCGGGCTATGTCGGTGACTTTGGTTCGCCTGCGGATTTCGACATTTCTGATGCGATCCCGCAGGGAAACTCCGAGCATAGCCCTCTCCATTGCTCTTTGGGTGACCTTGAGCCTTCTAATAAGGCCCATAGTGAGCGACCACGTCTCTGTTCCGTATGTCATCACTGGCAACACACACTGGTCGAAGACTTTCGACTTGAGACACTGCGGTATTTTGGACGAGAAGATGTTACGTAGCTTCCCGAACGCTGCCCATCCGAGTTGGATTCTACGATTGACCTCCTTCTCGAAGTTGGACCTACCTAGTTGGATGGTCTGTCCTAGGTAAATATAGTTCTCTACAACTTCGAGTGCAGAGTCACCAACTTTCAATTGAGTGGGTGTAACATGGACGTTTGACATGATTTTCGTCTTATCCATGTTCATTTTCAGACCCACTTGTTGAGAGACTCTGCTGAGGTCATCGAGCATTGTACCGAGGTCTTCCATGGTCTCAGCCATGGCTACGATATCATCGGCAAATCGAAGGTGAGTGATGTACTCGCCATTGACATTGATGCCAAAGCCTTTCCAGTCCAGAAGCTTGAAGACGTCTTCCAATGCATCGGTGAACAGTTTCGGAGATATAACATCTCCCTGTCTCACGCCTCGCTGCAAGTGGATAGGTTTCGAGATCTGGTCCTGGAGTCGCACTGACATAGTGGCGTTTTCATACAAACACTTTATCACCTCGATATACCGGTAGTCAATTTGGCACCTTATGAGAGACCTCAGCACGGCCCATGTTTCGATAGAATCAAAGGCTTTCTCATAGTCCACAAACGCTAAGCACAGTGGCTTGTTATACTCTTCGGTCTTCTGTATAACTTGCCGCAGCGTATGTATGTGGTCTATGGTGCTAAAGCCTTTTCGGAAACCGGCTTGTTCGGGAGGCTGGAAGTCGTCAAACCTGCGCGCGAGACGGTTCGTAACGACCCTCGAAAACAACTTGTAAACATGGCTCAGCAGTGTGATGGGTCTATAATTCTTCAATAGGGTTTTGTCGCCCTTTTTGAAGAAGAGCACCACCACACTTCTGTGCCATGCTTGTGGCGTTTGACCATCTAGTATGACGGAGTTAAATAACTTCTGAAGGGCCCGTAGGATTGGTGTACCACCCGCCTTCAGAAGCTCTGCTGTAACTCCATCATCACCAGGCGCCTTGTTGTTCTTGAGTTGTTTGAGAGCCATTCTAATCTCGTACAGGCTGACGTCCGGGATGTCTTCGGTGTAATGTCGGGTTAGTCGTGCTCTGGGATCTGAGGCATGACTTTTGACAGGTAGCTGTGTTGTCGTATATAACTGTCCGTAGAACTTCTCGATCTCTCCCAGCATCTCAGGTTTAGACGTGACGATTCTACCATCCTCAGTCTTCAGCTTCGTCAGTTGGCTCTGTCCAACAGACAGAGCTCTTGCGAACACTTTAGAGCCTTTGTTTCGCTCGATGGCCTCTTTAATACTAATTGTATTAAATTGCCGCGTGTCGCGAGTCAAAGACTTTGAGATCTGTCTGTTGAGCTGCCGATATCTGGTAGCATCATCTGAGGATGTCAGAACCATTTTCCGTCTATCTTCCATAAGTTGCAGGGTAAAGTCCGAAATCTTTTTAGTTCTGTTTGTAAGGCGGGCCTTGAAGACCTTAGACCCAGCCGTATGGACAGCTTCTACGAGCCTGTCATAGTATGAGTCCACTTCCTCGCAGTCTGCTAGGCATTCGAAACGGTTTTGCAGTTCGAGCTGAAATGGTTCGGGGTTTTGGACGTGGATAGGTAAAGGTCGGAGCGTAGACTTTATCAGTCGGGACCTCTGTAGTTTGACATTAAGGTTCAATGAGCCTCTGACCAGTCTGTGATCGCTCCCGGTTTTAACCGCATTGATCACGGAGACATCATTGAACATCTGTCGTCTCGTCGACAAGATAAAGTCTATCTCATTTTTAGTTTTACCATCCGGGCTCACCCAGGTCCATTTGCGGTGATCCGGCTTCCTGAAGAAGGAATTCATCATAAAGAGTCCCTCCTTCTCCATGAAGTCGGCCAACATTTGGCCCCGGGGGTTCCGGTCACCAGTTCCAAATTGCCCCACTCTCAGCTCATTACCGAATCGTTTGCCCAGCTTCGCGTTAAAGTCCCCCATGACCACAGTGAAATAGGAGTTTGAGGTATGTATGGCTCTGGATATGTCCTCATACATAACCTCGACCTCATCGTCGGAGTGTGTCGAAGTGGGTGCGTATACCTGTATAACCTTCAACGAATACCGCTTGGTGATTCTGAGTATAAGGTACGCAACCCTCGTCGACACACTCTCGATTTTCACTAGGTTGTTCACGAGGGACTTGTGGACTATGAACCCGACACCACCTTGGGATATATGGTCACCCTCCCGGTAATAGAGCAGGTTTCCGGATTTCAGTATTATCGAGTCCTCCCCCACTCTTCGGACTTCAGATAATCCTACAATATCCCAATGTAACCTGCTCAATTCTTCCTCCAGTTCGGTTATCTTCTCGTCGGACCGCAGTGTACGTGTGTTATATGTTGCCAGGGCCAGAGGTCGTCGGTGTTGGTAACGCGGAATCTGCCGGGGATTCTTAGCACCCCCTGCCCTGCCGTAACCACGCCTGTTACCACGGCTGGGAATAGCAGGGCTGCCGGGGACTGGGGGCCGCGGTTTGGTTGTGTCCATCATTTGAGGGGATTTGCCATAATCGCCACGCTTGGCAGACGGGTTGGCGATCGCAGTAAGGTGGACATGGTACTCAGGAGAACGCTGCTGCCCGTTCTCTGGTATATATTCCCTCGGGACGACTTTTACGTCCCCCCACGGGATGAGAGGGGGTGGTGATATTCTTAGGCCGTCACCACACAGCAGGGCGATATATTATACTTACTACTTTTCTTTTGTGTAATACATACTTAAATAGATAACTACACCCAGACGCAGGACAAACAGACATTTTCATGCATACAAATATCTGTCCTGGGTGGGAATCGAACCCACGACCTGTGATGTGAAAGGCAAGCATTTACTAACCACGTCAAACGGCCCGTAAATAAATAACTACGATGAAATGAAGCGGAGAATGGCAACTTCAACTTTTCTTATATAGGGTTCTCTAATAAAATAATATAACCATACTCTTATGGTGCTTCTCAGTCCGTTCGTAAGCAAGTCTAATAATGAGCTAAGTATATCTAAGCAATATCTTTATTTCAGTTAATTCTCTTCTTTCAACCTCGTGTTTTCACAGTTTATCATTATTATTATTCTTTATTAATAAGTAAAAGAAAATTAGGTACTTGAAAATATTTTGATTAAGTACTTAATTGTGGTATGATTACATGTTGTCACAAATGAAGTCATTTAATGTAAAAATCGTGAAATAAACAAATTTAAAACAATTAAATCATATTTACTATCATTAATTAAATTCTAATTCTATATTAGCAAATATAATATCCTCTGACATTAATCACACATGGCCATCTGATCTCTAAACTAAGCAGAGTTTGTACTATGGAAACCAGATAACTCACATACTACATATACTATTTTCTTTTGTAAATACATACTTATTATTGGGTAATTACACCCAGACTAAAGAAAAACAGCCATGTTCATGTACATAAATAGGTGTCCTGGGTGTGAATCGAACCCACGACCTGCGGCGTGAAAAGCAAGTAATAAAATATGTCTAGTTAATTTGAAATACTACTATTCATGTTCCGACTATTTACAGGCGTTTTTTAAAGCATATTTGTTATAATAAAAAGCATACCTATTTGTTTTTTATTCATTTTATAATCTATATGATTCCACGTTGAAATATAATGTATCAAACTATCTTTTATACGTGATGTGGTCCAATGTCAAATCTATATTAAATTACACTTCCGAAAGTAAAATCAAGTGACGGCATTTTTTGTTATAGCATGCTTTAATTTGATATCACTAGGTTTTCTAAGTCAATGAAATCCACATAAAACATAGGCCAGTGGCGCTGATATAGGAAACTTTTATCACACTAATATTATAAAGGCGAAAAGTTGTGAGTGTGTGAGTTTGTGAGTGTGTATGTTTGTTACTTCTTCACATATAAACGAGTGGAGCAATTTTAATAAAACTTTGTATGAAGGTAGCTGACACTTAGGATTAACACATAGGCTCAAAATTGTAAAGTTTAACGCATGTGAAGCCGCGGGGCATAGCTAGTAAATAAAACAAAAAAAAATTAAGGAAATGAGTTGAAACAATATTTTTTACAGGTGATGACTCGAGTGAAAGCAAAAGCTAAGATAAAGAAGCTATAAATATCCAATATCATCGTATCACGCCAATCTCACCCGTAAAATCAACAACGTAAGGTATAAAATAGAGTGAACAGAACGTTATCAAATGAATGAATGAGTTAAAAATAAAAAGTGAAATTTAATGAAATTATTTATAACTATTATTGTCGGAATGATATAATCTTTAGGACAAATCTAGACAACGGAAATATTTTTTCTACCTATGAAATACATGTATGCATAAATTAAATTAAGTAATATTTTTTTGTATATTGAATCTTTTTTAGGAGACCTCTATACTTGCCATTTTTGTTAAATGGATAAAGTTCTATCAAATGTAGTCCAATTTGATACTTATCTATTTTGCACGCGAACTTATTAGTATTAAAACTAGCAAAATTTAACCAATTTGGCTGTTGTAACCTTAACTTAAATAATAAGTCCAAATTCATTCATTTAGATGTTTGAACTGTTGATTTCCTCTACATATCAAACAAACACCCGATTACATAAACCAACGCGTTGAAAGTAACAATCACTGATTACAATACAAACTGTTAAACTGTTACCGCCTTTGCATAATGCACACATTAAAAACAAAACAATATTCACCATTTCTTCCGCCTTTTGTTTCTTTCACGACACACGGTCCCCCTTTTTGTCAATTAGAGACGTCCTGTTTACAGTACAGCGCGTTGGGTCCTGACCATTGGTACTAAATGACGAATAATACTTATCCTTGCTATGACTGTTATCGAGATAAGACTGTCGATTGTACCGAGTATTCGAGTTGTGCGTTTCAGTAGCGATAAGAATTCAGTTTTCGTTACGGTCACATACTTAGTCTGGTTTTTCATAGAAATTATCGGAAGTAGAAATATTTCGGACCAGCTCGTAGTCAGATGAACTCACAGATTCATACACAAGCGGGGGGTTAAGCATCTAGGTGCCCACTCTCTCTATATATGCGGGAATCCGGGCATTATTTTGACGGTGGATACTTAATACCTGTAGTAATAAAATATAAAACAGACTGGCAATATATTTAGGTGTCTGGCGCTCATAGTGAGATGCTCTCACCGTCATGTGAAGTGATTGGCGAGGTTAAGCAACTAGGTTCAAGGTCTGTCCATAGATGGATGACCACCAAAGTGGTTTAATTTCAGAGGTTCCGTGCATAGGAGGACACGTTAATTCTATACGATAAGTAAGTATTTTCTTTTTTCTATTCCCAGTCTAAACCGTCTGAATAATAATTAGAATCAATCGACCGACTGCCGTCTAGCCTCGAAACCCATAGACTTCTAGACTTCTGACTATTTGTGTAGTATAACGATGACTGAATCCGATAGCTTAAGAGGCTGATACAACCCAGTTTCATCGTGTCACCCTAGTCAACAGAAAAATATGAAAAATAGGGTGCAATATAACAAATCTAACACAATAAGTAATAATTTGCTAAGTGTCTAAGAGTGCACTGAATATTATAATAAAAATATAAATTTAGTTTGTAATTTTTCAAATGTATTTTGCTTAAAGCATTTTTAAGAGATACTTTTATGTTTTTTTTTCTATCAAGCGAAAGTAGCAGTTCGTGTTTTAGAATAATTCATGTTCTCCAAAATATAGTCAAATTTGGCGTTTTATGCTAATGAAACTTGTAGAATTATCTAAAAACTTGCGGGAATACACCAATTTCACTGAGATAAGCGCCTTAACGTCCTTTCTACGGCATGTAAAGTAGTCTCCCAAGGAACCGGAATCAGAAATAATAGTTGTCGGTAGCACTACCGGCTACAAAATTACTATATAGTTCTGTACATTTATATCGTGTATATTTCTTTATTACTTTAGTAAATATATATGTTAATATAAAGAGACATAAATAAACCAAAAACTGTATATAATAACGTAACGAAGTTACAATTTAACTAATAAACAATTTTTATACCGATTTTTGTTGTTGAAATATTTTATTTTCAAGCGGCATTGTTATCTTATCGATCATAAAATATATATATCGATATAGTTGAAACATCGATGATTTATCATAAAATATATCACTACGATAAAAATTGATAAAAGCAAATAGCGAGTGTGACGAATGAAAGGCACACACAAATAATTGAAACAAAATATCGTGCGTTTTATCAAGTAATATTTAATAGTATTACGATTTCAAAAATTTTAACACGCATGTACACACGGCTACACATCAAGCTAAACATTTCCAGTGTAACTTATCCCGCATTGTATAGGATTTCCATACAACGAGAGGCACCTTATATTGGAAATGTATAGCTTGATGTGTAGCCGCGTGTACAGGTTAACTTGTAAAACACTAACATCCGCGTGACAAGATAGCTAACACCATAGGCAACCATTTTCGATATATTGTTATATTTTTGATCAAATATAAGTATTAATTTAATTTCCTGGTTGCATGTTTTTAACTCTACGCGCATCAATAAGATTACGTTAATATTGCCCCTTCGATGGGTGCAACACTAGCGCCTTTTTTTTAAATGACCACCCGCACCTGTGAATCTAATCCCTGTATCGCGGGGTACGTTACAAACATATAATAGACGGACACAAATTACATCTGCCTTTGAACTTGACCCATTTCTCAAGTCATGTATTGGGTATGTCCAAACTCGTAGAACAATAGTTGTTGCTTATGGTGTTAGGTGTCCTTCGAGTTTGTTGGTGTTTTACAAGTAACCATGTATCTATAACCCATCATCAAATACAAAACAAATGTAAAGTAATGTTTTAGAACTTATTGAATCTTATGCATGCTAGGTATTTCAGTAGGCGGTACAATGAAACAAAGTCTACGCGATAACAAAACGGCCAAGTGTGAGTGGAACTCGTATTCTTAGGATTCCGTACAAATAATGTAGCTCTATCCCGTCCTCCGGTGCTGGGAGCTAATCCCAGCGCGAGAGAGTATGCTGGAGCCAGGCGGGCGCCGACTGGCTTCTCCCCGATTGGGCGACGCCCCTGGGGCCGCTGGCGTTTGGAGGAGGAAACGAGTGGAGTTCTTTTTCTCCGAGTGCCAGTAGTCCCGGGAAGAAGTAACCTGCTGTAGTTCAGGTAACACGCTTGTGCGTACTGGGGAGGAGAGGCATTCAGGCCCCCACTCCTCCCCGGGTGAGAGTCTCGCGCTCAGTGTACAGCGGGGGTACTGGCGAGATCGTTCACGAGTACCCAGAGCCCCCGCTACAGGCACTGTGAGGCTGGCTACCGTGGTGGTTTTAGTGGGTCGAGCCCTACACCACGTGCGACTAGAGCATTTCCACTACGTTAAAATAAAAGATATATCCCATCCAAGAAATCGAAAGTCTTTACCATTTATGTCAGTTTTGATATCAATACTGGCGAGGGATCAGTCCAGGAAATTCCAAAAATTTCGGATATTGTTTATGCATTGAACAGTCTATGTCAGGCCTGACCGTAACAAACAGTATAATAGTTTGAATGCACGTGCGGCGCAGCGGTTAAGTCAGTCGCCATTAAACTTTGTGTATAGCCTATGTGATATTCGGATATATAAGTTATATTAGAGTTTCATCAAAATCCGTTTCGTAGTTTTTGCGTGAAAGAGTAACAAACATCCGTTCATCCATACATACACACTCACTACCTTTCGCATATATAATATTAGTACAATCCAAATCACATGAATAACATTTTTTTAAGTCGTTTTTTGGCGGTGATTCAATCAAGAAAATCGAGCATCTAAGGAATTTGGAGGTTTTGCTCACGATGTATGTATCAAAACCACAGTACTAAAAGCCAGAATTATTGATAAATTTTGTAAGGTGTGAGCAAAGCAAATAAACGTTGTTCTTTAGCGAATTGTTCTCATGTCTGATGAACGGAACTCTATTAGAATCTAGTCACGAAATTCACTTGGCCTGGTTTATTTTTTAATGAAGTTTCTTAGAAATCATATTTTAATATTGCAATTTGATAACACTAAAGAGTCAAGTTTTTATATCAACGGTTGAATAGACTCTTTAAGTTAAGATAATACGTACGTTTGAATCACAACTTTCATATTTATGAACATGATAATATAGTAGTTTTGTCTGGCCCCCTGAGTGCGCCGGGTAACCGGTGCGTTACACCGGCTTTTGCCGAACCTCAGGGGTCATCGGGAAGAAGTTCGCCGCCTCTACGGAGGTGTCGTGCGATCCATGGTCCTTTATGGGGCGCCCGTCTGGTCTGAATGCCTGACGGGCGCCTCCCGCTGCAGAGCTGTTTTGAACAGCCTGAAGCGTGTGGTGGCCATACGGATCGCACGAGGATACCGAACGGTATTCTTTGAGGTGGCGACACTCCTGACGCGCTTCCCGCCGTTTGATCTACTGGCGGCAGTCGACACGACGGTTTACACCAAAATCCGCGTCCGCCGGGAGAGCAGTGAGGCGCCAGAGCAGACGCTCGTTGCCTACAGGCGGGAAGCACACCGGCGCGTACTTGCTCAGTGGCGCGGAACGCGCGCCAGCGTGCCATCGGTGCCATCCTGCCTTACCTCGAGGCCTGGATGGGGAGGACGGTGGGTTACGTCACCTACAGACTGACTCAGATACTCACCGGACACGGGTGTTTCGGTGAGTACCTGAGTCGGATCGGCCGAGAAGCGACGACACAGTATCACCACTGCGGTAGCGACCTGGACTCAGCCCAGCATACGCTGGAAGAATGCCCGGCCTGGGAGGCCGAGAGGCAAGTCCTGGTCGCTGAGATCGGATGGGATCTTTCGCCGCCGGCAGTCGTGTATGCGATGCTGGCAGGCGACTCCACCACATAGCAGTCATGCTCCAAAAGGAGGCCGCCGAGCGGGATCGGGAGCGAGCCGACCCCGCTCGTAGACTATGGAGGCGTCGGGGCGGCGGCGGCAGCCGTTAGCCCTACTCCCCTCGGGGCTGCGGTGGCAGTGTGAGACGTGTTCTCAACTGCCGCCACGTGCAAGCAGCCCCGGGAAGACAGTGAACTGTTTGTGGCGCAGTCGCTGTGCCGTACTGGCAGGAGTCGGCAAATGGGGAGGGCAACCCACAGCTCTCCCCGGGTGCGTGTGCATAGCATCTGCGACACGGCGCAAAAGGGGGGCACCGGAGCAGCATACCCGCGTTCTCGGGGCTCCCCCTATCAGGCGCCAGAAGAAGTCCACGGCAGGTTAGGTTTAGTCGGTGCGAGTCCGACATACCCACCCATAAAAAAATCTATTGATAAATATCTTGGGACAACTACCACCCTCTCATCTGATCCCAAACACTAAATAAATAATCATGTTCATTACACAAAGAGTTAACCCGGTTGAGATCGAACCCACGAGCTCTGGCTTAGCAGTCAAGGTCACTAACCATTGAAAAACTCAACACTAAAGGGCCCGCAATTACGTTGCCGGCCTTTAAGAAAAGAATAGGTTCGGTTCATGAAGGTGGCGACGTCTTACCGGATCGGAAATACCTCCGCAGTTAATAGGATCTTAAATAGGTACATATATTTCATCGTGGTTGTACGTTTAACTAAGAGTTTCCTGAATACAATAGTTGTCAGTTGTCATTGAATGAATCATATAATAATTGACGATATTTTTGTCCAAGCGATTCAAGCCGTCGTCAAATCGAGCCAGTTCATAGGAAATCAAAGCCTTCACTGCATTCGTGTCCCAACCATCTGGGACACGACGCAACTGGGGGGCAGCGAAGCAACATACCTGCGTTCCCCCGGCTCTCATCAGGGGTCTTGACGCAGAATATCTTTCGTAAAATATCATCGTGAAAAATTTTGTCACTTTAGCACAATGTCACTTACTTAGAATGTCACTTTATCAAAAATGACACCTTCTTAGAATATCACTTTCGCAAAAATGTCGTTCAAGCGTTGATTTCGCAGCAAATTACATTTTGATAAGCAATACAAAAAACTTTTGAAAATTTTACCGCGAATCATTGACATTACTTGAATTAGTGCATAAGATTTTTTTTTGCATTTTTTTTAATAAACAACTTTTTGAAATCATCGTTATTCATCGTAATATAATAAAAAATAAATCGTTGTTTTTATTATGTTGTAATAATAATAACACATATTATTAGTTAGGTTGATTGGTTTTTTAAAAGAGGTGGTATTAATTAAAGCGAAATCGTAAGTAATGCAAATATCAATATTTATTTTAAGTGATTTGAAAAATAATAATTATTGTGATATTTTTATTTTTGCTACTTTCATATAAAATACATATTAAAACTAAATCATAATTCAACATTTGGAGGATACATAAATCGATGTTTTTATTGTGTTAATATTATAATAATAACATATATTATTAGTTAGTTCATCAAGGCATTATTATTTAAGTAATATACCTACAGTAAGTATTTAGTAATTTATGATAATATTATATTAGTTTTAATTTTATTAAAGATGCTTATGATTTTTATTCAAGTATTTTTTTATTAATTACTTACCCAATTTTGTAAGGGGTATCTCACATCATTTGCTGCGAAATCAACGCTTGAATGACATTTTTGCGAAAGTGACATTGTGCTAAAGTGACCAAATTTTTCACATTGACATTTTGCGAAAGTGACATTCTGCGTCAAGACCTCCTCAGGCGCCAAGAGCATCCACAGCAGTTTAGGATTAATCGGTGCGAGTCCGACACGAAAAAAGAGATCTTAGATTTATATAGAAATGTGTTTTGGAGTCTGTTAATCCAGAGTTTTAATGAATGTATACGTTAATCCAAGAATAACGTTAATATTGAAGCCAAAT
The DNA here is from genome assembly GCA_951640165.1 of Pseudoips prasinana. Classification (NCBI taxonomy): domain Eukaryota; kingdom Metazoa; phylum Arthropoda; class Insecta; order Lepidoptera; family Nolidae; genus Pseudoips; species Pseudoips prasinana. The sequence goes on from OX621236.1 coordinate 9,606,160, forward strand.
TAAATTTAACATGATATATAACCGTCTTAGTTAGTTACGAGTTCTTAGATAGATGTCGTAGGTTTAATTCTGCAAAATATACGACTGGGAGCTTATTCTAATAGAAATAGGATAAACTCAAGCAATAAACCAGCATTTTAGCATCTCCGTGCTTCGGAGGGCACGCTAAGCAGTCCCGTTGTAGCTATTAGGCAACAGACGTCAAGCCGTGTCAGGAGTCTAATGGGCGGCTTGAACAACTCGTGACATCAGAAAAGATTACTTACTTACGTTGGTAACCACTGCCTATATGTTAGCTATAGGCAGAGGTTACCCTTTTGTTAGTAAGCATTTAGCTTATGTAAGTAGGCGTCTTTTAAAACAAAGCGTATCAAAACACGGGGAACCTCACTTCCTAAAAATTATCTGCTGACGCCATTTTTTGGTATCTAATAAACTAATGATACGCCAAAATCCTTGAAAGAATTATTCAAATTTATTTACCTTAAACATTTCGAACCACGCGTCTTCTAACTTCCTTTTTTAAATTTGTCCATACAATAAAACAATCTTCCAACGAGTAAAAGTCTTTCAACACAATAATTAATAGTAACTATGAATACCGAAACTAAATGTTTACTATATCTACAACATTAAAATGTCCCAATCAAATACCACTGGTACAATGAAAAATTACTGTTGGCCACGCACAAAAATAACAGTATCTAACCCGTCCACTTGATAGCTATTTAATATTTAAACTAATCATTTTTGAACGGTCCTCAATAGTAATGCAACTTCCTCTACTTATTGTTATTAATATTTTATCGCAGTATGAATATATTTGTGACACTAACTTGTGTTGCGCAACGTTTGAGCCACAACTGACGGACAGTGATTTGGCGAACAAAGCAAAAAGTACAACATTAATACAAAAAAGAGGAAAGTCACGCGAATTGATAGCACACGTAAAGCCTTTGTTTTGTACCGGCGGTACTGGGTTTGGATCACAACGTTATACTGTTCTGTATAAAATAAGGCGTTGTGCAAACTATGACAGGTAACATTTTACCAACTGAAATAAAGATAGTCAAATATGTAAACAAAATAAAATCGTTTTAAAAGATCGCCCTTTGTACAGATGCCCGCACATCCAGCTACCATAATCTGCCCATTTTCGATTATAGATTTTCAACTTTATCACATAATCATTAGGTTCACTTTCAATTGGGGAAATTTGACAGATAGCTACAAGCTTGATGTGCTGGCGTCTGTACATTATTATGCTACTATTTATGTTATATATTATTTTTGTAGTTCATTTGGTGTACAGTAAAGAGTATTGTATTGTATTGTACTTCAGCTGTCACGGTCAGTCTCATCCAAAGACATAAATGGGATATTTTTGTTCTTAGTCGAATCTCCCCTTCTTTCTTGTATGGGTAGTGGTTACCATGGTGTCAAAGTTGTTTAAGCCGCCCAGTAGACTTCTGGAACCAGGGCCAGGACCGATATACACTACTGTGCTCTCCAAAGAATAGAAATGCTCGGAGATTAAACCACTTTGGCGGTTACCCATCTATAGCCAGACCGCGCGTCTAGGTGTCTAATCTCACCGCTCACTCACGGATTCGAGTGCGAATCAATTCCAAGCAGTTTTGTCATACTACTCACGGCAAATTGTGTAGCAATGCATACCTATTACAAAACTTATGATTTCTCACAAGTTTTATAATAGTATGCATTACTACACAATTTGACATTTTTTTTGTACTAAAAGTCTACTCCTTACAGTCATGCAATTCGTGGACACAAGACATAGAACAACTATTTATGGGTACTTATGCGGCGTAGTACGCATTAGCAGCAATCAAATAACATCAATAGGATCGAAGGAGAATAGATAGACAGTCAGTATTTTCCTCTCTCTTGCAATCCAATGAATAAATAATAATAATATCTAGGGAAAATGTCACACAGATCATCCTAGCCCCAAACTAAGCAAAGCTTGTACTATGGGTACCACGCGACGATATACATACTTATATAGATAGATAAATACTTAAATACATAGAAAACATCCATGACTCAGAAACAAATATTCGTGCTCATCACACAAATATTTGCACTTACCGGGATTCGAACCCAGGACCACCAGCTTCGTTGGCAGGAGCACTACCAACTAGGCTACGGTGACCGTCGAACAGCACTGTGGTTAAGGTTTCCACGTGTATCATGTTCAATTCCTTCATAGGACAACGATGATTCCTTTGCTCTGTTTCTACGATTTGCATGTTAATAAATGCCCCACCTTACATCCATTATTTCCTTCTTGTTGGCTCAGTATAGAAAGAGACAGTACGGAAAATACCTACAAACGGTCGAAGCGGCACACTCACACAAACATGCGCATCTACAAGACCCCTAAGCAGTTGTCGCGGTGCTGTCAGTAGTGAGTGTCGCATCAAGACGAGTTATCGCGTATATAAGTTAATCTCTGCAATGTTTTTAAAAATCCACGTGCGTATTGTGTAATATACGGCTGTTTCAACTCGGCTTTATCAAATGGGAGTTTTCTTATTTTAACCGTCCTGATTATTTATAAAACAAATATGTTTTAATAAAAAATAATAATGGGTTTGTAAAACGTTTAAAGTTACAACCCTACAGTTTCAATAGATCGTAGGTAATTATTTCATCAACTAGGCTTAGTAACCTTACTGTCCATATTTATACTGTGGTTATAAAAGAAGAAATTATTATCATCGAATACTCTGTCTTTTGAATAATATATAAGATACTGTATATCATTGAACATGCATCAAGGTATATTAACTCGATAAAGTTGTGTTGATTGAAGAAGTGTTGCTAAGCTAGTATCTATCGAATATCTAGAATTCGTTCAGACCAGAAGTTCAGTAAAGACTCGCTCGTTCAATATGATTGATTATATGTATAGTTATTCTGAGTCTGGGTGTAATTTCTGTAAGTCAAACATGTTTGTAAAGTACCCCGCGATACAGATTATTTTCCCCCTAGTGCGGGTGCAGGTGTTATGTTTTGCAAAAAATTAATATATGTATGTATATGAACATATTTATAGTGCCTAAACACCCATAAATTAATATTGATAACACACATAATTAATAAACGAGCATAAATTAAGTTTCTCACCAAAGTTAGAACAAGTCGCTAATCTTATATTGAGTAAAAGAAATATGTGTTTACAGTAATAAAATACAATATACATTTTTTTATTTATTTATACTTATTGCACAACACTGTACAAAGGCGGATTTAATGCCAAAGGCATTCTCTGCCAGTCGTCCTTAGGTGAGGCAGAGATAATATGGTAGGTGCACTATAGACAAAGTATAATAAAAATTACTAAAATACTTGACAAATAATATAAAATACAATCGTATATATATTCTACATATTATTGCACACGTGTGTTTAAAAAAAATCGATTCCGATGACTTTTACAGAGCTTTCATGAGTATTATTCATGAGTAACATACGAATGAATACTGTCTCATTAATGTCGTTGTGTTGTGACCACTGTTGTATTTCAATGACCGCATCACATGTTTAACGGTCTGATATTATGAGTTCTTTATTTTTGAAGCTTCATTTTTTTTAAGAAATGCACCTCCCGCCCAATATGAAAACAGACTGTGTGTGTGACTGCCACTGTTTCAAAATTATATATTATATTTATTATATTATGCTAAAGACGAATAACCTACGCTTAGGCAATTACTTGCTAAAAATTTAATTCATCAATCATTATGCTATCTAGGTAACTACATAGATCAGGCACAGTTTAGGAAGGACCTCTCGTAAATGCTTTACATTTGAAAATAAACAATTCTAGTTATTATGGAGAACACCAACAATTGGAGATTTCAAATCTCATTGTTGAAAAAAAACTTAATGATTGTTGTAAAAAAAATTAAGCATAATATAATAAATATAATATATAATTTTGAAACAGTGGCAGTCACACACACAGTCTGTTTTCATATTGGGCGGGAGGTGCATTTCTTAATATTACTATAGAATTAATTTTATAATAATTATTAACCATCTCTGTTTATTTGCCCTACTTAATTTATTTTCTAAGTAGATAATTCATAAAAGGAGCAATTAGGGCGTAATTAATTTTGCTTTTATTGCTTTTTGTCAGTTTAGACAGTTGTGCGACTTCACAAAACGTCGTTCATATTCTGCTCCATATTGCTCGCAAACATTAAAATTAAAGACTGAAAATAAAGAACGCAAACATTAAAAGTTCCCGACCAATTAGAGTCAACTGACTTTTTCTCTAAAGTGAACCTTATCTTATTTGTAATAAAGTCATCAACCGACAATCCATTACTTCCACTGGAATCTTTTGATCTTATGATGTTTCGTTTGATTTCTCATGTTCTCTGTCCAATAAAAACTGACCAAGTTCGAGACCGACTTGAACACAAATTGAAAAAAAAAATACATTAAAAATAGTTATCTCTTTTTTCAAGTCAGTTAAAAATAAACCTCTAAGGCGCAACGTACATACCAACGTCCTCCAAGAACGTATTATTCCTTCCCATATATCATTATTGTATGTATTGATGACAGGCAATATTTGAATTGAAAACTGCTGTAACGATTTCACTGTAATGTTATTTCTGAATCTCGTTTGCCGTGTGGTAAGAATACAATAATTACTCACTGCACGCCTACCGTAAAACATAAGAAACCTAATTCAGTTTGGTGGTAGGATTGCTGGTACTACCATAGATATCGACAGATCTTAGTTTGAAATTTGGTCATATCCTGAACTCTGCTGACTTTTTGAAACCTACTACCGGTTTGAACATAACTTATATTAATATATTTTATAATATTGAAGGCATTCGCTATAGTAAAAATTTATCCAAATTCGGACATAAACATAATAATAATATTATGTATGTATGATAACCTCGATACAGGCATTGCCTAGTGAGGCCTATCATTGTACATCAATCATGTAAAAAGTGAAGTGCAAAAAAAATATTATTATTATATCTAATAATATCGTGGAACATTTTTCGCACTCGGCCATCTGATCCCAAACTAAACAAAGCTTGAACACACGGCTATATATCAAGCTATACATTACCAGTATAAGCTGATCTCTCATTGTATGGAAATCTTATACAACTCGAGATCAGCTTATACTGGAAATATATAGCTCGATGTGTAGCCGTGTGTACTATGAAAACCAGATAACTGATAGACTACTTTTCATTTGTAAATACAATCTTATATAGATAATTACACCCAAACTCAGGACAAACAGACATGTTTATTGGCACAAATATGTGTCCTATGTGGGAATCTAACCCTCGACGTGCTGCGTGAACGGCAAGTATCAGCTACCAACCACGCTAACTGGCCCACCAAATAACAGAGAAATTGCAAAACATGCCCAAATTAAATGGACTAAAAAGAAATGTGGAAACGGAGTCCAGCGAAGCATGTAACCGGCCTAAACCAACTGAGTCGTGAACTTAATTGAAACGTCATATTTTGGTCGTTAACCTTAATAATTGTGGGAATGCCTGCCGGAATATGACGGGTCTAAGTGCTTATCTAGAAGATGGTTACTGCTGTTTTATTAGGATTATTAGACTAGTGTTCTTGAGCTAGTTTTATGGATCACTTGAGGGGAAGGAGACACTGCTACATCTATTACTGTCATGGTCATGAGCCTTAGGATTGTATTCGGATATAGGGACAGCTTTATTATCTAGTCCAGTAATAATCCTTCTAATATTATAAAGGCGAAAGTTTGTGAGTGTGTGAGTGCGTGAGTGTGGCTAGAACCATTTTAATAAAATTTGCTATGGAGTGAGCTGACGCCCTGGATTGACACATAGGCTATAATTTATAAAATTTGATGCGGTTAAAACCGCGGGGCACAGCTAGAACCTTATAATAATATCCTGGGACATTATTTATACACGGTCATCTGAACCCAAACTAATCAGAGGTTGTACTATGAAAAAAGTAGTGGTAGAAATCCTTTTTGCGAAAAGGAAATTTAAGGAAGGATTTTGGATGTGACCGACAAGAGGCAAAAGATAAATAAATAAAGGGCAAACACTCCCAAAGGTAGGTGAGGTATGAGGACTTGTGAAGGATATTGAATAAGAAACACAATATCCAAGTATTTCTACTAAAACGGTTTGGGGTTTACGTTGTAATCTTGGCTTTGAGTAAGGCCAGGGAGTGGTGCGATGCCAGATCTTTTCAAAAACTGGTGAGGATCGTAAACGCGTGACAGATGCAATGGGAGTTGCGAGCGTTATAGTCGACAGTAACCGCCTATAATCAGGTGAACCGTATGTCAGCTTAGTATAAAAAGACAATGGATGTGTTTACACGATAGAAGTGAAAACTTTAAACATATTGTCGGACAGTAAACATGACTAATGATTACTAGAGCCGAATATACTTGATGCAGTGTATTACCGGCTCGAGTGCGTTTAATATCGAGTGGAAACGATGAAACCCGATTTAGCGTCACCGACCCGCGTGTGACGTTTCACTTACGTTCACTGCTCACCAATCACGCGCCTCTTTTACCTCAGCTTTTTATATTTAGAATGTGTTTGGTTCGATTAAATGCAATGATTAATAATCAAATGTCAAATAATCAATGAGACAAAACAATGATCAAGTTCACATTTAAAATAAATGCTGGGTATACTGATCACATTATCATTTGATAATGTGATCATACATCAAAAGCCGGCAAGCCATCAACGTATTGCAAAATGTAGGGCAAGCTTCGTAATACAAGATAACTATACATTGCATATGCAACACGCTTCTTATCAATCTTCGGATCGTTAGATGTGCTACGATTACCTGGAGAGCACATTACCATAGTTGAAACAAAATAGTAGGAAAATATATAATACTCAGATGATGTAGTGGTTTAGATTCGTTTTACGCACAGGACAACTATTTGTATGACCCATAAGTTATTGTGCAGCGTCAGAGAGTACTTTGTGTCCGTCAAGTATATATTTATAAAGTAACCTACGATACAGCAATTCGTATACGTGGTGTAGAGATTGACTTAAAAAAGACGAGTGTGCTTTTATTGACCACATGACTGAAGTTACTTACTTACTTATCGTATGGGCAGTGGTAGTGTCAGAGTTGTTCAAACAGCCCAGCTGTTGTCTAATGGTTACAACCGGGACCGACAGCTTAACGTGCCCTCCGAAACACGGAGACGCTCAGAAATTAAACCACTTTGGCGGTCACCCATCTAGGGTCTGACCGCGAGCCTAGTTACTTAACCTCAACGATCGCTTACGGACTAGTGAGAGCATCTAGCTATGATCCACGACTGTAGTAAAACTTAGATATCCGAAACGTAACTGGTTATGAGAGAACGAGAGAAAGAAAATGTGTACTCGCACCTCACTCTCTCGTGCCTCTACAGTAATTTACGAAACGTAACTCTCTCTCTTTCTATCACTTACTTATATCTCCCTCTCAACTTCTTAACACTTTTCGTAACGCTCTCGTCGCGAGAGCGTATTCATCAGCTTATTCCCCAAGTCAAGAAAAGAAGTCGTAAAGAAACTTTACTTCAAAAAGAAGTCAACAGTTTTAATATTCATGGGAGAACATAACTTTGAGATGTGTAAATTAAGTAATTGTATTAGTCTGTTGCGCACCCACATGCGGTAGATGTAGAAGTTCAAAATATCTCGTCCAAATTACTTTTTGTTCTATTTACACTATGTACCTACCGACAATACATCAGATACTATAGTTCTAATTAGCGTACGTAAGTAACGTTGCCTCGTTCATCGCTGGCTTTATAGCCATAATGTATGGTATAACTACGTTGATTTAGCTGTGGGGTATTTATAGGTTTATTAGAATAACATAATAATCTCTCTCTAATCCCTGTGTAGCGGGGATTAGATTCCCCGCGACACAGGGATTAGAATCCGTAGTGCGGGCGTTGTCTTAAAAAAATAGCTTTCACGCCGCAGGTCGTGGATTCGATTCCCACCCAGGACAGATATTTGTGTGCATGAACATGTCTGTTTGTTCTGAGTCTGGGTGTAATTATCAATATAAGTATATATTTACAATAGAAAAGTAGTTTATGTCGTAAATTAGTTACCTATCTGATTTCCATAGTACAAGCTCTGCTTACTTTGGGATCACATGGCCGTGTGTGAATAATGACCCAGGATATTATTATTATTATTGTTAATAATACGATAGAAACGATACAAAAGCAAAGGTACAGTTTTGAGTTAATATTAAGTTCTACTTTCCTTTAATTTTCCTTAAAGAAAACGAAACGCAGTTGTATTGACTTTTAGCACTACATAGATTGCTCAGAATAATATTATAGGCGCAAACAACAGAAGTATAAAAAATATCGTATATTAAAAAAAAACGTAGCATCTTAGTGTTAGCATTTTATACCACTAAAATATGACGATATAGTAGAGCTTCTAGCCAAATGTAGGATTAGTTAGCCTTAATTTTAACGACGGATTTAACCAACTTCACAGATATATTATAGAGCAAAAATGTACCTATGCGTACCCACAAATGCACTCTCTATAATCCATAATTCGATGGAGCACAACCGGGCCGTATTTGTACTGTGCTTTATAAGGTACAGACGCCAGCACATCCAGCTACCTCATACTGTCAAATTTCTTTTATAGATTTTCAACTTTATCGCATAAGCATAAAGTTCACTTTCAATTGGGGAAATTTATACAACAACAAGGCGCGGGTTATCTAGTTTGTAGTATTCTTATTTGCTACATAGCTAGAATCGCATTTATTGACTAAAAAGTACAATAATAATATCCTTGGACATTATCCCCACACGGCTACCTGATCTCAAACTAAGCAGAGCTTATACTATGGAAACCAGATAACTGATATAGGTACTACATATATACTATGTTTCTTTTGTAAATACATACGTATATAGATAATTACACCCAGACTTAGGACAAACAGACATGTTCATGAACACAAATATGTACCTGTCCTGGGTGGGAATCGAACCCACGACCTCAGGCATGAAAAACAAGCATTTGTGAACCACGCCAACGGGCCAAGTAAAAGTATACTTAAGCTATTTGAAAATTCTACTAGGTGCTTGAAAAACTGAACACTTGATTTATACCACTGAAAATGCGAACAAATAAAAAATAAATATATCTACTTGTTTGGTAAGTAATATTCTGTGAAAAATTTCAGTCTATGCTTATTTGATAAAAAGGATGTTCTTTAAGACGTGCCTAGTTAACCATTAAAATGGTAGACAGTTATAAAGAATTTTAAAATTACGTTAGACTTAGCGGTGTACGATGAAATACAATGCCTCATCTGCATTAATTTGCAATTTGAAACTGTATTGAAGTGAAAGTTTTTATAAATTTATACACAAATTTATTATTTTCTATTTTCTGTTGTTCAAAATAGTACTCAAAAGAAATGTGTAAGTAATGTAGTGTCTAGACATAACAAAATGGAAGTTATAAGGATTACTAGTTAGGTCAATATCAAAGAGAGGTGTCTAATTTAAAATAGGGATCAGCCGTATAGTCATTTTGCTTGTATTTCACATTTGACATCTGTCACTAATATTTCGACGACGTTACTGGGTATATGTGGCGCCGCGTAGAGGAATAAGAGAGATGTCATTATATTGCATCACAATAGTGTCGCAACAAAATATTCCGTATTAATAGAAATGACTATTACAATTGTTTTAAAAATGGGAAATGAAACTTACTGATGTCAGTCACATAGTACCGTTGTTTAAATTATGTAAATATGTATTCAGTTATTTGTCCCTATAATATTATTCTGAGCAATCCTAGCGATGCTTAATTTAATGACGGTCACCGTAGCCTAGTTGGTAGTGCTCCTGCCTACGAAGCTGGTGGTCCTGGGTTCGAATCCCAGTTAATGCAAATATTTGTGTGATGAGCACGAATATTTGTTTCCGAGTCATGGATGTTTTCTATGTATTTAAGTATTTATCTATCTATATAAGTATGTATATCGTCGCCTGGTACCCATAGTACAAGCTTTGCTTAGTTTGGGGTCAGGATGATCTGTGTGACATTGTCCCCAGATATTATACTATTATACTAAAAAAAGAATGTAATTGGTATAAAATTAAGCATCGCTGGGACAAACGCAAATTTTAGATACTTTATGATGAGGAATAGGTATCCGAATCCCATCCCATGGATGTTCTACGATTTTGCGTTTTTTTGATACTTTGCAAATTTATGAGTCCTGAGCTCAAACCCTAATTATGAACTTTCGAATAAATTCTAAGTCAGTTCTGCAATTATTAGATAAACCATACTTTTTAGGGTGTTAGGTTAAACTATGCCAATTAGTTATCACAAAAAGAACTGAGCCAGAAATGTTCAACAGAACGAGAAAAAAGTCGAAAAGTGATGTTATGTGAAATTTACGAAGAAAATCATTAAAAAAAATCTATGTCGAAAACTACGCAAAATCATAGAACATACACGGGTCGGATACTCCTCATAATAAAGTAACTAAATTTTGCGTTTGAACGTCAACTCTTCATCCAGCCTGTATATTACAGGGGTAATTTGGTTATACGCAGTGTTATCTTACGTTAGCTCCATGAAATCGTTTAAGAAAGTAGGTGTTACGTAGCACTGGAAATGCGTGTCTACTACTACGTACTATCCAATGCAAAGTTGATCAACTAAGTGATGTGTCGGGTATTTCTGTTGTCGCTAGTACAGTGGGTATAGCATGTCGTGCAACATTGGATTTTATTTACCTAGAAACTCTTGTGTTGTTGAATATCCTAATTCAACAGTGGACATAGCAGTCAAGCAAACGATACGGATAAACGGTGATAAGATTCGAATGAGAAATTTCGCAAATAGGATTGGCTGAATTGGTACAGCATTTGAATATGGGTAGATGGAGGTATTAATTCATAGAACTGTCTCAGACATCGACAGTATTCGAACTCACAAGATAGGTGGCCTACGTTTATGATTCCAAGAATTAAATTTGGAATACACCTCACCTTGTAAATATGTTTATTTTAATATGTTACATGACTAGTCGGTACTATAAAAACAACATTTCCAAAGAAGCCCTTGTGTGCGACTGGGATGTGCGTGTGAAAACTTGTTCACGCACGTCCTGAAAATAGTTTGTTGATAATCGTTTACTGAGTCGATTTATATCATTTTTAATATAGGTGATTTTTTATTCTAAAATAATTAAAACTACGGAAATAATTGTCATATTGACCCTGTACAGCCAAAACAAATTGAAATGGACCGTAAGTCAAAGTTATAAGACTTTAAAATCGCAGTTTTATTTGTATTCATACAAATTCCATTATTCAATACAAAATAAAGAAAAATAAACTTTATTCCAAGAAAAGAATTTAGTAAATAACAATGCATATACATGTTAAATTAAAAATCCAGTGTATGTATTATGATTACAACATAATATTCTAATTGAGGTGTTTGATTAACGCACACCCGCGTTAATTACGTTACATTTTGTATACAATAGAATTATATTCCTATCTAAAATATCTACAGATTTGAGTAGGTTACAATTTAAAAACTGAATACATAATATCTAGAAAAAGGAAACATGAGAAATTCCTTAAATAAATAAGTTTTAGATCTCTCCATTATCATCATATTTGAATTTAGATAGTCTACAACAACTAAATAAGAAAATAAATGATCCGGATTTGTGTGGTTTGTGTCTTAGTTTATTAAAAACGTTCATTAAAAATAAATAACGTTCAATAAAAGCCGCTTCTCATTCAAAAATAATCTAAGAGAGCACATTCTAAACAACTAATAAGTTATATATGTATGTATAGTATATTATAGTAGTAATATTATTGTATATACTAGATATTATACATCTATATATATACATATACATTAAACTATATATTTAAATGAATTATGTATCGAATATTTATCCAATCTCTACTTAGTGCACCTATCTACTGTTTAATCTCTGCACCTCCTCAAGGTCGACGGGGAGAAAATATCCACCTCTGTACTGTATTAAGTCCACCTCTGTACTACTTTGTGCATAAAGTTTTGAAAAAAATATATAAAAATTAAATAGGTTCATAATAATTATGAATTAATTGTCAACCGAAATGGACTGGGCGGTAAGTATTAGAATATCTAGAGCTACAATTTATTCATTTAACCTTTACAATAAAAAACAATACATTATCGTAAGTGAAATGCTGTTCTATTCCTTTTTCTAGACTCCCAGACAGGATTCTATGTACGTAGAAATAATAAAAACGTGATTAATTAAATAATAATTCTTTGAACAATGTTTTTTAAAGATTGCAACAATGTTTATTTACAAATAACAATATTGTGAATTTCTTACCATTTTCCAAAGAGGTTTCTATGGAGATACAATAAACACGTAATTATTGTATACAGTTACAAACACTATTTGCACTCAAACTGGCAATATTTTCTCAGATGTTTTATTGAAAGCAAATATTATAAATTAAGTCTTCATAATTACGTAATTTGTGGAAAGAAAATGCAAATGTAATGCAAAAAATGACGTCGAAAATTGTTAACTTCATTTTGTGGAACTAGTCCTATAAGAATTTAATGTCTTACCCAGTAGTGGTTTCCCTAGGTCAGAGTTATTTTAGCTTTCCAATATACATTTGATATGTAATGAAGATGTTGTATAATACCTATAACAGGGACTGACAGGTTAATGTGCCCTCCTAAGCTACGTTCAGAAATTAAACGAGTTCGGTGGTCACCTATCTATGGACTGAGTGCTTTACTAGGTGCTAATAATAATAATAATAATGTCCTAGACATTATTCACACACAATCTGATCACAAGCTAAGCAGAGCTAGTACTAAGGAAACCAGATTACTGATATACTACATACACTACTTTTCTTTTGTAAATACATAATTACTTAAATAGATAATTATACCCATGTGTATGACATGTTCAGGGAGACAAACATCTGTTCTGGGTGGGAATCGAACCCATGGCCAACGGCGGGAAGGGCAAGCACCAACAACAGCAACTGGCCCGTTAAGTGCAAAGTCTGATCTCTCTCTTGATCCATGGATCTGTTTCCCAGGTAGCAAATGTTTATAACATGCCTTTTACAATTAGCGTAGAATGTTGTACATTTCATAATTTTTAATATATGACAAAACCAAGCCGATGGTCTGATTCTTAGAATTAGGTTGAAATAGAAGTTAAGGTTGCTATAAAATTACTTATCAGCCTCAAGATTAGCTTTTTATACAAATAAAGTAATAAAATGAATACTGTTTAAATTAAAATCTATATACATATAATAAAATGGTAGGAAAGTCGGTCGGGTTAACATATAGACTACATATTATCACGTTATCACCTACGGTGGAGGAGCTGTGATATTTATAAAGTTTAACGCGGGTAAAACCGCGGGGCACAGCTAGTACTTAAATAATACTGCTAAACATTGGCGCAGATCTTATTATAAAATAAGATTACCCTTGTTCACGCCAAATAATTAAATCCGCGCTATTAAATGGTAAAAAATAAAAGCCATAAAATTGAAAATGAATAAAGTAAGTGTTCCTTACAGTTAGCCTAGGTTCTTTCATTGTTTCACAGGACGGTAGATGCGAGCGTGCGCTCAAGCTGCGTTACAATTAAAATACAAAACTAAGTCAAACCTTGGCTCAGGGCGGTACTTAAGTATATGAGAGATACGTTTTTTGCATCTGTCGTTTTACGTCAATATGCGCTGAAGCGAGTCTCTCTCAAGATTGGGGATCTGAGAGAGCTTATCCTCGTTACTAATGTGTGACGGCTCGCTATTTAAATTAAAAAAGCAACAGGCGTTTGCTCTTCAATGTCGTACAGAACCAGTAACCAGTACCAACCAACCAGTAAGACCGGCTGACAGATAACATAAGACTATCCCGAAAGAATTTACATTCGAAGAAATTTAATTATACCTAAATCGGTTTATAATCAACGGTAACATACAAAAAAAAAACACACGAATAAAATAGGCACAATAAATAAATTGATAACGTCATCCTTTTGCAGGCGCTTTTAAATGACATTTGTCAGCATTTGGGTATATTTTTAAACACATTCGCCCGATTGAGGATAGGAGGGGCATTTCTACCTCTGATACCATTCTGACGAGTGGCTTGCGGCTTATCACATAAAGCGACAGTTGCACAAAGCCTCCCTGAAAATTTACCCTAACAGTAGCCGCCCTAAGTCGAGGTTCGTGTCCCAAAGAGATACCCACTGACGAGGTACCAAGATTGTAGTCTTATTTGCTAGACGACTTGCTTGATGCTTGAGGTGGCGTTATAGACAGCATCGCCAGCATTATTGTTTTTAGGATTCCGTAGCCCAATGGCAAAAAACGGAACCCTTATAGATTCGTCATGTCTGTCTGTCTGTCCGACCGTATGTGACTACTTTTTTCCGAATCTATAAGAGCTGCACTGTTGAAACTTGGTAAGATGTATTCTGTGAACCGCATTAAGATTTTTAGACAAAAATAGAAAAAAAAACCAATAATTTTGGGGGTTCCCCATACATAGAACTTAAACTCCATTTTTTTTTTCATCGTACCCTACATGTGGGGTATCCATGGATAGGTCTTCAAAAATGATACTGAGGTTACTAATATCATTTTTTTCTAAACTGAATATGTTGCGCGAGAGACAATTCCAAGCTGGTAAAATGAGTGTACCCCCTGTAACTGCTAAAATAAGAGAATGATAAAACTAAAAATAAATATGATGGACATTACCATGCAAACTTCCACTTCGAAAATTGGTTTGAACGAGATCTAGTAAATCGTAAACCGCAATTTACCTTTCATTTATTAAACTGAAATACTTGCTGCTATGGAACCCTTCATGGGTTAGTCCGACTCGCACTTGGCCGTCTTTTTTATAAATAAACGGTCTTGGGACAACTTGTATTCTGCTCTTTGATCTCAAACCGGACAGAATAGATAAACATGCTTATATATTTCTAAATACATATATTACAGATGTATGTATTACACCCAGACACAGAACAAATTTTAATAATCGTGTTCATTACTTAACGATTTTTCATGGGTGGGGACTGAACCTCCGATGTCTCGGTTAGCAGCCAAAGTCACTAACCACTAGACAAACAGACCGGTCAACTAAATACCTTAGTAAATTAAAGTCTAATATTAAGCGTGTACTCAGATACCGACCAAATATCTCTCTACCAGTACTTTTACAAATCTAAGTGACATCGCCCAAGGGCACACTTATGAGGGAAAAACAACGACTCAGGACGCCGCTGAAGTGAAAATACTTTATCTCTGCTATCAACAAAATCGTTTCACATTCAGAATCCCAGTAAAGCAGTTTATAAGTTTTTAGCGCGTTACTTGTTCTTCTTACATTATCATGTCATACAAGTTCCAAGTTTAATTTCTTCTCGATACTTATATGGGAGATGTAGGAACCCAGTGAAGCGTATATAATTATTTAGTGTATAAGTTTTTTCGGCTGCTTACAAACCATATCATACAATTCGTACTTAAATTTTTTTATTTCCTGAAAACAACAGAAACTATGTGAAGGAGTCCGTAAGTATTTGTGTGTTAATTAGTTTTTTGTAAATCTTTTAATGATGTTTTCAAATCAGTTCTTACGAGGATGAGGCAGAATCTAAACAGTCAGTATAACCTTACTGTTGAACTTTATACTGTAATGTTCTGGAGATCATTATGACAGATCAGACAGGTACGCAGTCTAATCTGTAGTAGATAGTTACAGGATTAAACGAATAACTACCAAAAATCTAAAAAATAACATAAATAAACAGTAGGTAATGCAAAAATGATTAGATCGAGTATTCGATAGTAAAGTATGTATCTATTGACAGCCAGCAGGTACAGACGGCTTAAAATTTTTTTCAAGATACGGAGGCATTTTCATATGATTATGAAATAATTATTATTTATTGTTATTATTACGTATTAATCTCCATAGTTTTATGTTTAGTTTTATTATTACCATTAAGAATGGCGTGTTAATCTAGTAGTTAATGACCCTGACAGCCAAAGCTAATCCAGAGGTCGTCGTTTCCATTTCCACCTAAGACAAATCCTTGTGTAATGAGCACGATTGTTTGTTAAGTCTCTAGGTTTAATTCCATCATCATCATGAAGATGATCATGAAATTAAACCTAGAGACTATCTATAATATATATGTATTTAGAAATATATAAGAATACCTATCAATTGCCATAGCACAAATTCTACCTAGTTTGAGGTCTGATGGCCGTGTGCCTGTTTTCCCAAGATATATAAAGGAATAGCTGTGCCCCGCGGTTTTACCCGCGTTAAATTTTATAAATTATCACAGCTCCTCCACCGTTGGTGATAGCATGAATATAATATGTAACCTATATGTTGACCCGACCTCTTAGTAATATCCTTGCAAAATTTTAAGTAAATCCATGCAGTACTTTTTGAGTTTAGACCGGACATACATACAGACAAACAGACACACAGATAAAAATTCTAAAAACTATATTTTTGGCTTCGATATCGATTGTAGATCACGCCCCAAGTATCCTTTAAAAAAAATATTCAATGTACAGTTTTGACTTTCCTACGATTTTATTATATGTATAGATAATACTGTATTCCATCAAGACTACCAATATAATCAGCTTTCAAGATCATCTAAACATTTGAATTCGAAAATAATAGCAACAAAAACACCACAAATAATTATTACGTAAACATCAAATTTAAATTCAAGATTATAAGCTAATCACTTATGATATATAGTCACGAGTAAAATACTTACGATAGCAGAACATCCAGGTAAAATACAAGGTGTCTTCATTTTAAATTCGTTCACACTCACATCTGAGAAAGAAGGCCTCTTTTCGATGAAAATTACACTGCACTACATCCCACAACTGAAGATAGTATGCGATATTGTTTGGAGATAAGTTATGCGGGACGTACGGTCTGAGCGATAAGATAAGAGCGATAATTGATATGCTGCAGCGGGAGCGATAAAAATCTTTGCCATAATCATGTAAATAACGTCCAATGCAGTCTAGAGTGGTGATCATTAGAAAATAATAGATGTACGAGAATGTTAGTAGTTTCACGATATTTTCATACTAGTTACGAAAAATAACTTATATTGCTCATGAAATGTAATACTATGTATACAGAATATCTATGCCACTTGTTTCAACTGCAGTGAGCGTATAGAACAATTTCCGGACGCAATAAATGGCAAGACTGAAAACAACCAAGTTATCATGATGTCGATATAGTTAAATTCTAATTATGTGCATAAAAGTAACTAAATATATGTACAGACGCCAGCACATCCAGCTACCCTAATCTGTCAAATTTCTTTAATAGATTTTCAACTTTATCACAATATCATAAGGTTTACTTTCAATTGGGGATATTTGACAGAATGGGGTAGCTTGATGTGATGGCGTCTGTACTTAAACCCTTACATAGCCAATCAAAACAAAATAAAACGTTATTGCATTTATTAGTTTTACTAGCTGACCAGGCGATGTTTGTTCCGCCTAACAGTCGATTCTTAAATTATTTAGTTTTTTTTTATTATGATGCTTACTTTAGTTATATTTTTATTGACAATAGCTGTACCCGCGCTTCGTCCGCGTATTAATAAGTTTATATTGTTATTTCTAAAGGAAAAGATTTTTTCTAAAATTAACTAGTGTAGTGTTACTCCTAATTACATTAGCCACCTGCCAATAAAAAAATCCGTCCAGCCATTTTAGAGATTAGCCGGAAAAAACACAGACAGACGGACAGACAATAATTGTAAAAAAATGTTATTTTGGTGTATGTATTGTGTATGCAGTAAAACACGGTTATTTCAATATTGCAAACAGACACCCCAATTTTATTTATATGTATAGAAGATGAGGTTCTTTAAAGTAAATTTTATGTTTTTTATACCATCAAGCTGGAAAGAAATTCTTCCAGCAACCTTTGGTTGTCTAGAAGAGATCACATTTTGTGATAAGACCGCTAATTGTATAATTTTAAGGTAATTTATATCAGAGGTCGACGAACGAGCAAGTGGGTCACGGGATGGTAAGTGTTTTTTTTAAATAATATTATGGGAAACGAGCACGTGGGTCACCTGATGGTAAGTGATCACAGCCGCATATGGACACTCGCAACACCAGAGGAGTTGCGGGTGCATTGGCGGCCTTGGACAGTCAGCAAACAAGTGCTGATCCTTCCCCCCACCCCAATCAGCTCTGGAAACCTTACTCACTCGCAGGAACACAACATTAAAATTATTAATGTCATTATTAAGGAACATAAGTAGTAAAGATATAACATAAGTAAGGAATATAAATATAATATAAGTAGAGGTACTTCCCCAGTCGGACTTCTCTTTGAGCGAGATAACGCTGTGCCCTACCTCTCTTAATAAAGTGTTTTAAGTGTTTTTACTTGTTACTACCTAAGGGTTATGAATTACCTTACTATATTTTCAATTCAATTAACAAATTGCCAAGCTTTATGTCCTTCCAAAAGAGCTCAGAAGCACCAAACTACTTCTTAACATAATACTTTCACTGCTAGCGTATTTTTTAAGAATTATTATCAGATAAAGTCATCATACTGTTTCTTATCACTTGCGCCATCTTTTTATCATTAAGAGCTACAGTTAAGAATGTTGATACTTCCTTGGGTAATACTTATGTCATAGATAGGAAAAGTTATTTATAACGCAATACATATTATGGTTCCATAAATGTATTACTATGTATTAAAGAAAAAAGATGAAGTGTTAGTTCCGTTATCAGTAATTTATTCAGCAGTTATAATCCAACTAATATTATAAATTCGATTGTATTGTTATTGTATGAGTATCAATGTATGATGTATCGATGCATGGATGTTTATTACTCTTTCATGCAAAAACTACGGAAGGGATTTTGATGAAACTTTGTTGTAATATAAGTTATAAATCCGGATAACACGTACGCTATAATTTAAGTTATAGCGTACGTGTAGTATAATTTAAGTCTAAAGTTTTTCTTTGTGATATAAACTGTCATATCTCTGCGAGCAACTGTGACTGTTAAATATCTGAAAATGTTAAATATCGAAATAAACTTTTTAATCCCAACTCAGGAAACAAAGCCAAGACTTGAGAACTTGACAGCTAAACATACAAAGCACTCGCAATATTGTTTATTTAGATTCATCATTATCATCATCATATTATCCAAAAGACACCCACTACTGGACAAAGGCCTACCCCAAAGATATTTACATGTTCTCGGTCTTGCACTATGGGCATCCAGCGCCTACAACGACCCTCACAAGATCATCGGTCTATCTTATAGGGTTTATATGTCTGCCTTCTATGAAATGAGTAAAGACAACCTATTACCTATAATAAAATGGGCGCTATATGCTCACAGCCAGTTTCACTTATCAGACCATAAGTTAAGGCTGAAGTTGAGCATCTCGGTATACAGTCGTTCTATAGATGGGTGACTGCCAAAGTGGTTGAATTTCTGAGCGTCTCCGTACTTCGTAGGGCACCTTAGCTATTAGTCCTCATTTTTATTGGACAACAGTAATTAAACAGAGACCTACTGGGCGGATTGAACAACCCTAATTACCGCCTAAACCAAGCAGTAACCACCATTATGCCATTTTTAATATGTTTGTGTTTAATTCATTCATTACATTATTCGTTGAATTTACTAACCAGCCTAACTAACCATTAGCAAACCAACTATTACCTACATCTCTAGAGTTCTTATTTAAGATAGATCCGTTCCTTTATGGTTAATTTACGAGCAATTAGTGTATCTGACTGTCTGTAGGCTGACTCTTATGTAGATCGATGGCCCTTGTGATAGATGTATCTGTCCCTTACATATCCGTGGTTTAGTAGGAATCATTAGGAACTTTTCCGACTTATATGTGGCGTATTTTCGATAGGTATACATTGAAATTAACGAAAAATACGTTGAAATATATATAGTAGTATAGAAAAGTCAAGATTTTATTTGAAAAATATTATTAATTATGATTTGATGTGCTTATTATAGCCAGGTGCCTTACTTTGTCCATAATTTATACGCGAGTTTAAGGTTTACCACTTAGACACGCGGCCAAGAAGCGCAAGTTAAGCTTCTGTCCCGGGTTTAATAATTCGATGGAGTCTTTAAGCCAAGTCGGAGGCCTATGGGTGGCTCGAACAGTTCTGACAGTAGCGTCCCCACTGCCCACTCGAGATAAAAAGAAAGAATTATGATATTTACTTATAAAAAAAAGAAAAGATATTACATTTATTTTTTATTTTATTTTATTAGGAAAACAAACAGTATTAACAACTTATGCTAAGTAACAGGTTATTACAACTAATTACCAATTATATGTTTTCGCAAATGAATACAAAAATAGCTTGTTTGCTTAATATAAGATACAATAAGACAACAAAAATGAGATTGAGATATTATGCTTAACTATACAATTACACTTGATAAAGCAACACAGTTATTGAACCAATGTTTAGTAAGTGTATGCTTAAATACATGTGGCTTGGTTGTGAATAAGTCAAGATCAGAAAAGTCAACCAACTTATTGTAAGATTTAGCGGATCTAATAAAAAAAGAGTTTTGTCTGTAGTTTGTATTGCTGTAGGGGACGTTGAGAAAAAGAAAAGGTACCCTGACCGATCTAGTAGGGGTGCGTAATTGTATCTTAGAGAGGAGATGTGGGGATTCAATGGAGGATTGTGCTAGCTTCACTAGATATGAGATATCTGATATAGTTCTTCTCTCCTTGAGTGGTAGTAGATGGTATCTTTTGCATCTCGATTCATAACTGGGATCCTCGGTCCTACACTTATATTGAAGGTATCTCGTAAAGTTTCTCTGGATAGATCCAAGTCATGAAATATAAATATCATACCATGGGCTCCAAACTTGGGAGCAATATTCAAGTGAGCTACATAACATATTAGTACTATTCGATCTAAATGCTAGCAAAATTTTAAAAAGTAAAACCATACTTTCATTAATGTTAACATCATTTATTTATATAGTATTCATATCAATTTTATTAAATTACATACATACGTACATAGACTCACGCCTGTTTCCCAGAGAGGTAGGCAGAGACAACGGATTTCCATTTCTCAAGATCTTCGCACACCTCATTTGCCTCGTTTACTGTCATTATATTCTTCATACATGCTCGCCGTTTTAGGGTACTTCTGACCTGGCCTTTCTTGAGAACGTCTCCGACTTGGCCAGAGAATGTGCTACGAGGTCTTCCCCTTCCGGTGGTCCCATTCACACAGGCTAGGTATACTTCTTTTGTTAATCTTCTTTCATTCATTCATCCCATTAAATTATATATCTTTAAACCTAACTAGTTCTAAGAAAACTAAATATAAAATAAACCTATGATGCTAATATAAAATAACTTTCATTTGACATAATATACATACGAGTATTCATGTAGATTCGGTAAGTGATGCGTAATGACTTATGGACATTTGGTGAATTTTAATACACTACTTATCATGCAATTGAGGTACTAGATTAACTAGGTTTTAATTCTATCTGAATTTTTATAATACAACTACTGAAAATCCGCATTGCCCGCTATAAATTGTTAGTGGAAACGGTTACAACGACGGCACTGAGGGGTAGAATGTGCTTATTCCATTTCCTGGCAAAGGTCCAACTCTGGTTGCAACAGATAATCGTACATTTTCATTTTACCGCGTTTTCAAATACGTTCCTGTTAGCACAGTTTACATTTATAATAACTTTGTGAATATCTTGTAGATCAGGAAATGCAATAATAGTTATACTATGTTATACAAGAGTGCAAAAATAATTGCACTCGAGTGCAACACGTAACTTTTCATCTCACCTCAGTGAGGAAATGACTAAATGCGAAAAAAATCTTATTATAAATACCTACTTATATTTATGTTTAGGTATTCATTACTAGGTATTTATTATGATATGTTAGTATTAAATGACAATTCTTAAATTATAAGTAGTAATACTTACATACATACATACATAGACTCACGCCTATCTCCCACAGGGGTAGGCAGAGGCAACGGACTTCCATATGTCACGAGCCTTGCACACCTCTTTCGCTTCGTTTACTGAAATTGTATTCTTCATACATGCTCGCCGGTTTAGGGTACTTCTGACATGACCTTTCATAAGTACGTCTCCGATTTGTTCAGTGAATGTTCTACGAGGTCTTCCCCTTCCGGTTGTACCATTCACACAGGCCAGGTATACGTCTTTTGTCAATCTTCTTTCATTCATCCTTTCTAAATGGCCAAACCATCTCAGCATACCTTTTTCAATCTTTTTGACTACATCCTCTTTCACACCAGAACGCTCTCTTACATCAGTATTTCAAATTCTGTCTCTCAAAGTCACACCAGACATTCTTCTCAGAGCTCTCATTTCCACTGCATTTATTTTATTTTCATTCTTTTTCTGCCATACCCAACTTTAGTAAGTAATACTTAGACAAACTTTGCTACAGTTTGAGTGTAATAGAACAGTAATAATGTGCAAACAAATTAAAAAGGTACACCAAGAAGGTTCTGAGTCTTAGTTTTTAATAAATTAAAATAGTTGTACGAAAAATTCGGCACCATAGAGGTAGAAAGTAAATAGGCTTATATTTTGCATTCACAAACTTAGGGCACACGATGTTCTAAATTCAAATTTACTTTCAGGTGAAAGTAAATGGTCTAGAGCAGTGTTTTTCAACCTGTGGGTCGCGACCCCCCAGGGGGTCGCGAAGCCTCTTTAGGGGGGTCGCGAAGCTTCTATAGCGAAGTTGCAAAAGGTTGGGAAAGCTAGTCACAGGATCGCAAAAGAATTTAGGAGGGTCGCGAAATATTTCTTCGTACTAAAGAGGCCGCGTCATTAAAAAGGTTGAAAAACACTGGTCTAGAGGATAAAAACGACTTTTCCACTCAGATATCGAAGAGCAAAAATACTTTTTCCGAGATGGGGTGATGAAAAAAGTATTTTTATAGTGGATGAGTTATGAAGGCTGTAGTTCAGATGAAAAATTACAGGTTAGATAATAATGAAATGGAATTATGCAATTTATTCAGCGCTTGGGTATTAACATACACTTGTACTTGTCAAGCTCACAATCTCACAAGTAAAAAAAAATTGAATTAATCCAACCGTGCGGTCTGTGTCCTTACCTTTTTTTAAATCCTTAAATAAATAACAAAAAACAAGTTACTAAGCTATTACTTTTAAATTTAGTACTATATTATAAAAAATTTAAATTTGAAGACTGCTTATTGTAGTTGTCTAGCGCAAAAGGCTCTCGACCAGTACCTTAATTAAAGCGAATAATACCTGAGGGCACCCTTTTGGTGTTCGGGCCACAGCTCACGGGGCTGCTGAAGTAAAAAGATGGAATTCTTAATAAGGGTGTGATCACGCACGTACTTAACAGAGTCTTTGATTGAGAAAAAGCTTTACTATCATAGCACTATAAAAATGCAAAGCAAGACCCGTCAAAGATGTTGATACCGATTATCTATAGGTACGTATAATAAAATCGTAGGAAAATCAAAACTGTACACTGAATTTTTTTTTAAAGGATATTTGGGGCGTGATCTACAATCGATATAAAAGCCAAAAATATAGTTTTTAGAATGTTTGTCGGTGTGTCTGTTTGTCTGTGTATACGAGTATGGCCGGGCTAAACTCAAAAAGTACTGCACGGTTTTACTTAAAATGCATGAAATAACTAAGAGGTCGGGTCAACATATAGGTTACATATTATGACGCTATCACCTACGGGGGAGGAGCTATGATAATTTATAAAATTTAACGCGGATAAAACCGCGGGCACAGCTAGTTCATACGTCATTAAAGAATCGTCCATTTTATAGGTCTACTGAACGGGTTCGCCAAGTCTGACATTTACAGCGTAACGTTTGAATACGTGAATACTTATCTTTTTACAAAGTATAGATATCAGTTTAACAATACAATTAAATACTCATTGTTATAAACTGCTTGTCAATAAACTTTATGATGATTTCAGTTGAAATAAATTCACGTTTCGTAATAGATACTGATTAGGAATTCGGCTCGACCCGACAGGCTTCGAAGATAAAACTGTTATTAGTATTCTCATCTCTTTTTTTCCTATACTGAAATATTTCTATCCTTTTCTCCCATGGCGTGACGAACGATCATTGCAGTGAGTTACCGGAGTTTTGTGATTGAGTTTATTTCATGGGTATCCTTTGCAAGTAATGGCAAATTTTACGCAATTTCGTTATACTGTAGAGATTGAACTAAGGTATCATTGCTAAATGCCAATAGCTTCTTGTTGAATGAAAATAATTGACTTATTTATGTTTTTACGGTACCGTACCCAAAGGGTAAAACGGGACCCTATTACTAAGACTTCGCCGTCTGTCTGTCTGTCCGTCTGTCACCATGCCCATGTCCCAACCGTGATAGTTAGACAGTTGAAATTTTCACAGATAATGTATTTCTGTTGCCGCTATAACAAATAAAATAAATATTTAAGGGGGCTCCCTCACAACAAACGTGAATTTTTTGCTCATTTTTATAGGCAATGGTACGGAACCCTTCGTGCGTGAGTACGACTCGCACTTGGCATTTTTTTTTTATATATTTGACATAAGGACACAACTTAATTAATAACTAGGCATTTGGCTGACTGTTTTCTTGCGTGGGAAGTGGTCGCCCTTAAACTACCGAGTTTGTTTCGCTGGGTCTTCTCAGTTGGGGCGCATTGGATAGGTACCGATGATATCATTAAAGCGCGACCGTCGTTAGAAACACCAGGTACATAATAATATTGAATTCGTACCTTAATATAGACAGAACTACTTAATATAGACTAAATAAAATATAACTTAATTTATAAATTTCGATAATTAAACCGAAACATAGTCTCTTTGACAACAACGTAATACAAGCTAGCTAAATATCTTTACTATTATAAAATAAGTTTTATAAATGTTTTAACTATCTGTGTACCTAAATATCCATGTACATCCTCCATGTACCTAGAAGTAATTATAAATTAATTAATTAATTATATAACATGTTCTGACTATTTACAATCGCTTTTGTAAAGTCTACGTGAATAAAAACCTTTTTTATTTATTAATTTTTATTTTACACTTACTCCACACTTAATAAGGGTACGTACTCACTAATGTGGCGATGATTAGGCAAATATTTTTTTTGTTATTGCATAAGCACTCAATACTAAAATACAAAACTAATCCTTCCTAAAAGTAAAAAATAATTAGAATTGGAAAGCCAGAATGTATCTCAATCTTATAATATCTTCTAAGATATTTTTACTATTTGTACTATTTGTGTATTCTGCCTACTTTTTGGTATTATTTTTTTAAAGAACGCTCGCACTGTGTAATTTAATCCATGTGTTGCGGGGTACTTTACAAACATATAATAGATGGACACAAATTAGATTCAATCTCAGAACAACTATTTATGGGTCACACAAATGGTTGTCCGGCGCGGGTCTCGAACCCGTGACACGAAGTGGCGAGGCGACTGTCTTAGACGACTTCGCCACACGTGTAGTCATATATATAGAAAGATCTGTTCCACTACGATATTGTACAGACATTACTGATTAATGATATTTCACCTAGAAGTAGGTAATAATTGATACATATTATTTATTTGCCAATAATTTCAGGCTATCGTGCCAATAATTGGCACATATCAAGAAATATGTGGCAGATTAAAGAAATATGTTGGAAATATTTGTACCAATAGATTTCCAATTTATTACTTATTTAGGTTCTATTTTTGCCCGAAATGTCGGCCTCCTAGACTACACACACAAATTATATTAATAACAATATAATATTTATTATTTATAATAACAATACAATATTAACTGTATTGGCGTGGTTAGCAAAAGCTTGCTTTTCACGCCGGGACCGTGAGTTCGATTCCTACCCAGTACGAATATTTGTGTGCTTGAACATGTCTGTTTGACCTAAGTCTGGGTGTAATCCTAACTAATATTATAAATGCGAAAGTAACTCTGTCTGTCTGTCTGTCTGTTACTCTTTCACGCCAAAACTACTGAACAGATTTGAATGAAATTTGGTATACAAATGGTCTAGACCCTGAGAAAGAACATAGGCAAATTTTTATAGTTAGGATAACACATAGGTCATATTTTATAAAGTTTAACGCGGGTAAAACCGCGGGGCACAGCTAGTTATCTATATAAGTATTTTTATTTTCAAATTTATGTACACACTAAAAGTATAAAAGAAAGAATAAAAAACTAGAGAAGACATTGTACAAAGGTACTACTTAATTCTAAGGAAATCTCTTCCAGTATACCTGCAAGAGGAGATTTTAAAAGAGAGGAAGATATGAGTGTGTAGGAAGATATACATACATATGAAAAAAAAAATACACATAAACATAAATACATACATAATTTAAAATAATAAACTACATAAAATACATATATCTAAGGCAAAGAGGAAAGGTAGTGTTCTTTTAACGATTTTTTAAACATGGAGATTGTATTATAGTTCCGTATGTTAGGCGGAAGAGAGTTCCACAGCCTTACCGCCTGAACAGTGAAGGATTTGGAGAAGAAATCGGTTTGTATGAAGAAGTCTACAAAAGAAAAGTATAGTATATCAGTTATCTGGTTTCCACAGTACAAGTTCTTAGTTTGGGATCAGATGGCCGTGTGGAAATAATGTCCTAGGATATTATTATGATATCACATGTTTATTACCACTATTATTTACAATATATTATATAAGGGTATTTTAATACGAATACAACTTCTACAAGGAGAGAAATTTTCGCACAATCCTGGCAATCGCCAGCAAAACCGCCTTCTGCATGTAACTCTCCTGCCAGATATCAAGCTCTAAACTTGCAAGGTTGATTTTCAGGGATTTAGGAATAACTCCATTTGTGGATATAACAATAGGTATGATCGCAGGTCTTTCGGTTCTCCAAATTTGCGCATATTCATAACTCAAATCAAGGTATTTTGATTTTTTTTTCTTTTTCTGCGTTAGATATGTTTTCATCATACGGTATTGTATTGTATTTATTATTATTAATGTTGTACCTATTGATAATAATAAAACATTAATTATTTATTATATTAATTATGGGGCTGTGTGGCTGACAGCATAGATTATAGCCACCCCTTCTAATAAGAAGGGGTGGCTATATTGTCCTTGGGGGCGTAGATGTCGTCCCAAAGGAATATCTCCCAGAGAACGGGCAGCAGTGATTCTCTGTGTACTTTCACTATCATACTGCGATCACCAACCCGTCTGCGAGCGTGGTGATTATGGCATATCCCTTCAAATGATGAACAAATCTCCATTGTGGATATCTTTTTGGGAAGCCTTTGTCCAGCGGTGGACGCCATTGGGCTGACGTGATTATTAAATACTAGCTGTGCCCCGCGGTTTTACCGGCGTAAAATTTTATAAATTATCACAGCTTCTCCCCCGTAGTTGATAGCGTGATAATGTGTAGCCTATATGTTGACCCAACCTCTTAGTAATATCCATGCAAAATTTTAAGTAAATTCATACAGTACTTTTTGAGTTGTGCCCGAACATACAGACAAACAGATAAACAGACAAAAATTCTAAAACTTTTATTTATGGCTTCCATATCAATTGTAGATCACATACAAATCAGTAAACAAAATATAACGCCCACCTTATACCTTATGGTAAACAGTTACCGTAGACTAGGGAACCTTGTAATGCCGGGGGCATCTCTGTGTTAATGTGACATATTTCCTCAATAATTAGATCTGGTAGAATAACGGTGAAACAGAACATTAGGTTGCACACATCGCCTGTCCAAAATTAGAACAGACAGAAGCAAGATTTTTTATAAACAAAATGAAAACTGTACAAAAAAGATGCAGTGTTTTTAATAATAAAATAAAAAGCCTTTTTATTTGCTCCTATGAACTAAGTAACATTTGTTTAGTGGATTAGTAATTATAATGAAATAAAGTAATTTGTGTTAGTAATTATTAATAGTTAAGCTACTATTTATTTGATTTTTTTCCATAGGAACCCCCGTGCGGGTGAAGGCCTCCTCTAGGTTGTGCCATTTATCTCTATCTTGTGCCAAACAAACTATACATTTCTCATATCGTTTTAACTTGTAATTGTCATAGTCCTCTTGTATTGTTCTTGATATTAGTCTATATAGTTCTTTTAACTCTATTTTTCTTCTATTGTTCTATCTGATTTTTGTTATAGAGTGTGCCTTCTCGATATGAGTGACTTGATGTTATCGGATAATGTAAAGGTTTCTTTCGGTTTTAATACTTGTGATTTAATTATGCTTTCTGTTAATGATTTTTCTAAGATATCATAGAGTTTTTGTATTTTTAATTTTACTTTGTCGGTTGATTCACGTTTTTCATTTATTATTATTGTTTCTCTTAGTAATCTATGGTCAGAAGGGAACGTTAGTTTCCTTAGCACCTCTATATTTGTGAATTAGTGTTTTTTGTTTGACAGGATGTAGTCAATTTCATTCTTAGTGTATCCATCTGGCGAAAGCCAGGTCCATCTTTGGTTTTCTTTCTTTTTGTACATTGTATTTAGTATTGTCAACTCTTGGTCTATCGCATTGAAATCTCCTATAATAATTATATTTTCCGTTGACTTTTCTTTCGCTCTACCTAAATCTTCATAAAATTGATCTATTTCTATTTCATGGTAAAAGAAAATGATTAATTTCCTTTTTCTATAAAATTTGCTTCGACTCTCAAAACGTGTGTAGTCATGTGTAGCCAAATGGCATACATATGTCATGTCTGTCTGTCTGTCCGTCCGTCTGTCACAGCCACTTTTTTCCAAAACTATAAGAGCTGTACTGTTGAAACTTGGTAAGTAAATGTATTTGGTAAACCGCATTAAGATTTTCACTCAAAAAAAGAAAAAAAAAAACAATAATTTTGGGGGGTCCCCATACATAGAACTGAATCTCAATTTTTTTCAATGTACCTATACATGTGTGGTGTCTATGGATAGGTCTTCAAAAATGATATTGAGGTTTATAGTATAATTTTTTTCTAAACTGAATAGTTTGCGCGAGAGACACTTCCAAAGTGGTAAAATGAGTGTCCCCCCCGCCCTGTGACTTCTAAAATAAGAGAATGATAAAACTAAAAAAAAATATGATATACATTACCATGCAAACTAACAACGAAAGTTGGTTTAAACGAGATCTAGCAAGTAGTTTTTTTAATACGTTATAAATTGTAAACCGCAATTTGCCTTTATTTAATGAACTGAAATACTTGCTGCTACGGAACTCTTCATGGGTTAGTCCAACTCACACTTGGCCGGGTTTTTTAAAAATTCAATAGATACAGCATTTTATTTTAAATATTCTACATGTTCTTGATTTGCGGAAGGAACACAAATTAAGTTAATATAATAAAACAACAATTTTAATAATAGGTCTTTACCTATGAAATTGCCGTTTTGTATGAAAAAATTTAAACGAATTTTTTTCATGAATTTTTTTATTTGTATTAATCGAAGTAATCACCCATGCAATCAATGCATCTTTGCCATCGCAGTGGCAGTTTATTGATGCCCTTCTTAAAGAAATCAGCTGGACGGGAGGCAACAAATTCTTCAAAGGCATTTTGTACTGCCTCTCGGGTATTGAATTTTTTTCCCGCCAAGAAGTTATCCAAATTCTGGAAAAAGTAGTAGTCTGTAGGCGCAAGGTCTGGTGAGTAGGGCGGATGACGGAGAGCTTCCAACCCCAGTTCTTGCAACTTGGAGACCGTCTGCTGTGCAGTATGAGGTCGCGCGTTGTCGTGCAGGAGCAGCGGAGACGAGCGATTGACCAATGCTGGTTGGAGATGCGCCAGCTTCTCCATCATTGTGCTCAGTTCTTCACAGTACACATCTGCAGTAATGCTCACCCCGTTTGGTAAGAAGCTGTGATGAATCACACCGGCGCTAGACCACCAAACAGTGACCATCACTTTTCTAGGGGTAAGTTTTCGTTTAGGGCATTGTTTAGGTGCTGAACCAGGATCCAACCAACTTGCTGAGCGCTTGCGGTTATCAAACAGAATCCATTTTTCATCGCAGGTAACAATGCGGTTCAAAATTCCTTCATTTGTGTGTCTGTTGAGCAGTGCAAGGCACGTCTCGACGCGTACTTCGCGCTGGCGATCATTGAGTTCGTGGGGCACCCATTTGTCAAGCTTTTTTACCTTGCCAATTTGACGCAAATGGACCAATATTGTTTTGACGCTAACGTCGAAAGCTGCTGCTAATTCAGCCGTAGATTGTGTATCATCAGCTTCCACAACCGCCTTTAATTCGTCATTGTCGACCAAAGTCTTCGGACGACCGCGAGGTTCATTTTTCAGGTCGAAATTTCCAGAACGGAAGCGAGCAAACCAATAACAGGTGGTGCGTTGGTTTGTAGTGTTAGCTCCGTAAACGTCGTTGATGTTGCGTGCCGCTTGTGCCGCGTTGCTGCCACGACGGTACTCATATTCCATAATTACTCGAATTTTTAACGTATCCATGATGACGAAAAAGATTGAAATGCGATGAAAATGACTACTTTTGGAAAAAAGAATCCATGTTTTTAAAATAAAATTAATTTGAAATTAGAATTCTTAGCCAAACAAAAATTATTTTGATTTGAAATGGCCAGTACTGCAGAACGGCAATTTCATAGGTAAAGACCTAATATTAAACAAACCAATCTAAATTCAAATTAAAACAAAGCAGTTTTACTAAGCTTTATTGAGTTGTGGAATCAGAAGCACAAATTCTTGCATATTTCGGGGTCACAGGAATGATCGACGGAGACACGTTTATCTGTTTTATATCCAGAATTGGAGTTATTAGGAAAGCGTTTGAAGGAATTGTGAGCGTAAATTGATCTTCGGTAATTGGTTGGCAAATGGTACCACTTGAAGATCTTTTTACTTTTGGAATTTCACTTTTTATTTACATCTACGTCAGCTATCAGCCAAACGCTCCGCTTGAGGGTAATCAGTAAGCACTCTAATAGGTTATGAACACTATAATATTATCTCTATAATACTCGGAAAATCCTAAATTGGTGCTGAGCAACGCGACATACTTTAAAATTTATTGAAGCATGGCACATCCCATTTCTTTTTCTTTTCATGGAGTATGAAATTTCCGAGATATAGAGATATTAGAAACTACCAATTTTGTTCAGTGGCCTGAACTAAATAACTAATACTACTTAAATGGAAGTTATCCCTGTATTACACATAGGGATAACTTCAAAAGGAGACCGTAAAAGTTTATCCAATTACAGGCCGATAGAAATATTGTCAAGTATTGATAAGATCATTGAAAAATGTTTTGTTTTACAATTAGGAAAGTACCTACATAAAAACAATATAAAATATTAAATAACTGTCAACATGGCTTTCAAAAGGGGAAAAGTATCTAAATTTACAAACGATATAACGATAACGATATACTTTACCATTTGATACCCTCCTAAACGCGATGGGGAGTGTGGTGTGGGAGAACCACAGAATTCCTGGTTCCGTAATTACCTCACAGCGCGCTCCTACCGCGTGAAAGTGACAGCCTCAGTGACAGCGTGGCGGTGCGGAGCGGAGTGCCACAGGGCTCAGGATGCGGTCCGGTGTGTTACCTCATGCATGTAAACAGCTTATGTAACTTGCTACAGCACTGTTCAGCGTACATGTTTGCAGACGACTTGTGCATACTCCGCGCCGGTACCGATATTTCGTATACTTGCCAATTGGTACAGCAAGATATAAACGCAGTAGTTAAATGGTCATATGACAATGGATTAGGATTGAACGCCGATAAAACTAAATTATTAATTATTGACTCTCCGTATTCACAATTAATAAATCTAAATCCATCGCTATATACCCATGACTTTGTATGCCATCACAATAATACATTAAATTGTAAATGTAAGCCCATTGAAAAAGCTAACTGTGTAACCTACCTTGGCATGAAAATAGATGAAAATTTTTCATGGTCTAAACACATAGAATATATAAGTGAAGAATTAAGAATATTGCTTTGTTGCGTTTGTTATTCATCCAAATTTATTTTATCACCTTCAAAGTATGCTCCTTCAGAAACGATACACTTACGCCAACGAATAATCCATTCATCAAAACATTTTTTAAACGCTGCTTTCGGAATTGAGTTCAGTTCTCGCCGCGAATTCTCCTTTATGTCTTCCACCGATTGAAAACGGGTACCACGAAGTGGTAATTTGAGTTTAGGAAAAAGAAAGAAGTCAGCTGGAGCCATGTCTGGTGAATATGGTGGTTGCTGGATGGTATTTGTTGAATGTTTGGTCAAAAATTCGTTCACAATGATGGCCTTGTGCGAAGGCGCATTATCGTGGTGCAAAATCCAAGAATTTTCTTTCCACAAATCTGGCCTTTTTGTCGAATTTGCTCTCTTAAACGCCGCATAACGCTCAAATAATATTCTTTATTTACCGTTCGACCTTCCGGTAAGAATTCAGAGTGCCCAACACCGCGATAGTCAAAGAAAACAGTCAACATGACTTTGACTTTTGATCGACTTTGGCGTGGTTCTTTCGGTTTCGGTTCAGTTGGAAGACGCCACTCCGAAGCTTGTTGACTTGTTTGCATGTCAAACTCGTAAACCCACGTCTCGTCACCAGTAACAATGCGTTT
Source organism: Pseudoips prasinana (assembly GCA_951640165.1). NCBI lineage: Eukaryota > Metazoa > Arthropoda > Insecta > Lepidoptera > Nolidae > Pseudoips > Pseudoips prasinana. Next base: position 9,639,093 of record OX621236.1, read on the forward strand.
CATGAATGTTGGGTCGGAATTGACTCGTTCTACCATGTCCTCAGCGACTTTCATGCGATTGAGTTTTTGGAGAAAATTCAGATCTTTTAGGACTAGCCGAGCGGCAACATGTTTCATACCCAAATGATTAGTTAAAATGGTACGAATCGACTCATGAGATACAGAAAGTTCGGCGGCTATCTCTCTCAGAGTTGAATGAGGATTTTCAGTCACTATTTCCTTCACTTTTGCGATGTTAACTTCAGTTGCAGACGTTGATGGACTACAAGAGCGAGGCAAATCTTTCATCACATCTCGACCGCTTTTGAACGCTTTGAACCACTCATAAGCACGAGTTTTTGATAAAATCGATTCACCGTAAGCCTTCTGTAATATTTTCAGTGACTCCGAACACGAAATTCCATCAGCGTTGCAAAATTAAAGACAAACTCTTTGTTAGATATTTTTGTTCATTATGAAATTCGCAATACACACTATATATGATATTACTAAAACCAGCACTGTATTAAATATAAATAACAGATGCAACTCAAACTCCACGCCAAAATGGAAAACAGTTGTGCCAATCTAACAACAACCAAAAAAAATTGAATTTGGAACCATAAACAAATCATCCATTCCCGATACTTTTTTGACTGAATGTATTTACATGTCATTAGTTGACTCAATACTCAGCTACGGTCTAGACTGCTATGGTTTAACATTCAAAAGTAACTTGAAGTATTACAACTTAGATTCTTAAAACTACTTGTTCCGAAAAAACTAACTACATTTAATTGTAAAAACGACTACAGGAAATTATTTAAAATTTGTAAAATATTACCTATTAGTATCAAATATAAATTTCTGTTAGCATTAAATAACCATGATAATCCGGACGGTAATCTTATACATGTAGAAAATGTCTATAATACACGATCAATGACTGCCGGAAGATTTCATCAATTATTATTGTGATAGAACCATTAATAAACGATTACCTTATATTTTAAATAGTCTACCGGCTGACATTAGGAGGGAACCAAAAAATATATATTTAAAAACAAATTATATAAATACTTAGTTACTAAATTAGATTAGATAGATAATAGAGATAATAGTGTAATAGAGATAATGTGATTAATTATAGTAATTAGTTATTTTTAGTATATATCTTGTTGTTGTTTTCTTGTTTATTGAGACATTTCTCCCGCAGTCAAAGCGACTGATCGGTTTTGTGGGGTATATTTCTGTACTTGTAATTTAATATTAAGGAAACAATAAATAAATAAAATAAATAAACTAGCTGTGCTCCAGGATGTCAGCTAACTCCATACCAAAAAAAAATCGCTCCAGCCGTTTAGACGTGAAGAAGTAACAAACATATTAAAACCACACCACTACTTTATTTATATGTAGTCGTGTAGTTTCCAGCTAAAAAAGAATCACAGGGCCAGTCCATATCACGGGTGTCGTAATAGGTGACTAATGGGTATACCAGGAAGTCAGGCAGCACCTGTGTACTATACACGTAACTGTGGTCGCCAACTCGCATGCCAAGCTCGGTAACTACGGCTAACCCTACAGGTGTTGGCAACCTTATAGAACTTTTAGCCTATGTCCAGTAGTAGAGGATATCAGGCTTATGATAATAATGATTTATTTAGTACAGGTTCACAAGACAAATTGTCGAAGACAACGTAAAATAAAATAATAAATAAAAATAAAAAAGGTTTTTATTCACGTTGACTTTAAAAAAGCGCTTGTAAATAGTCAGAACATGTTCGTAGTAACATTTAATTAATTTATAATTTTTTCTACGTACATATAGTTATTTAGGTACACGGATTGTAGGAAATAATTTACAATAAGATTTATTTTATAACAGTAACGATATTTAACTAACTTAAATTAATTTATTGTCAAGGATCATGTGTAGGTTTAATTAACAAAATTTTAAATTTTAGCTATATTTTTACTACATATTGTCTAAATGGTTCTGTCTATATTAAGGTACGAATTAAATGTTATTATTATGGTGGACCTTGTGTTTATAACGACGGTCGCGCTTTAATGCTACCACCGGATCCATATCCATACCCACGAGAATTGGAGTTATTAAGAAAGCGTTTGAAGAAATTGTGAGGCTTAATCGGTCCGAGGTAATTTGCTGACAAATTGTACCACTTCAGGAACCTCTTACTTGTAGAACTTGGCTTTTTATTTTCAACTATGTCAGGCAATACACAAAGGGTTCGCTTGAGTTTAATCAGTAATCGTTCTCGCAGAGTATGGACACGTGAAATATTTAGGAAATTGCGGATCGGTGGTGAGCAACGCAGTATCCAGCTAGCTATCGAAGCTACAGATTTATCTACAGATAATAAACGAGTTAATATAACTTATGAACAGTTCTATATATCTTGAATTGCATAGTCATTTAACACATTTAATATCAAACTGTAACTGCACTTGTGGCGCAGCGGCTAAGGCAGTCGCCTCGCCGCTTCGTGTCCCTGGTTCGATTACCGCGCCGGACAACTTTTGTGTAAAAATTTGTGTGATCCATAAAAAGTGGTTCTGCGTCTAGAAGTAATTTGTGTCCGTCTATTATATGTTTGGAAAGTACCCAGTGACACAGAGATTAGACGAACTCGTACGGGTGTCTGTCTTTAAAAAAAAATGTCAGCCGAAAGATCTCGATTGCTAAACAAAGGTTTTCCCAACTGGTCTCCACAATGGATGGTATTACGCTCCCTGCATGCAGCGGCTTCCAGCGATCCTCAAAAGATCGTGGGTCCATCTTGTTGAGGAACTTCCTACGCTGCATCTTCCGCCCGCCACTCGTTAACCTTTCTGCTGCAGCGGCCGCCACGCTGGCGATACGAGCCATGTGCCCCACCCACTACCACGTCAGCTTGGAAATACTTCAGACTATGTCAACCTAAGTTTTCCAGCAGATTTGGACATTTCTGATTTTTTGAACTAACTGGGAAACTTTGAGCATATCACTTTCCACTGCTCTTTTGTCTAATTTCATACATATAACAACGTCATTTTTTCTTCGTCCATAAAAATCTAGAAGATTCATATATATAGATGCTTTTTTAGCTGTATTTTTCAAGAAAACTTTTAGATTTTTAATGTCATAAAATATAGAAAAGACTAATATAAATAGTATCCAAATTTTCTGTTTCTGTTCTTATTTCTGTATTTCTACACAGAGCCACGAGATGGTATTTCATCATTATAACAACCCAAATGACCACTAAAAATATAACAAAAACGTTACCACATGTTATACGGGCTGAAATAAATCAGGCTTAGTAATTTCACCCCCATTAGTGGCTTATATAGATCAAGTACAATAGACAATGTGTACCCGAATGCAAGTGCCAATTATAGGATTCATAAATCAGGTACCAAGTACTTGAATAACAGGATTAATCGGATGTTGAAATTCTGAAAAAATCTCATAATATGTTTCTTCGATTTTGTGTAAAACGAGCTGGAAAAACTAACTTCCTGACAATATCAATATGCTTATAATTTCAGCCATGGCTGACATTTTCAATAGAAACTAGCCATCTGTACGGAACATATTATAGAACACAAGTATGGACCGACGGCGACCGACGGCGGCTAGGGTGGAAAAAGTATACTACTTACTTACTTTAAGTAGTTTTCGAGACATGGAGATCTTCTTCTTCTTCTTATCGTGTCGATGGTAAGAATTATATTCTATCTTCCCAAAATTGGGCAACGCTGACCCCTTTGGCTGAAGCGTCATACATGGAGATGAAACAATGCAATTTCAGACGCTGACCTGGTGTTAAGATTTTTTACATACATACATAGACTCACGCGTATTTCCCAGAGGGGTACGCAGAGACAACGGTTTTCTATTTGTCACGATCTTGGCATTCTTCTTTTACCTATTTTACTGTCATTATATTCTTCATACCCTAATCAGGTGAGCATGTTCACCAGATTAGGGTACTTCTGACCTGGCATTTCTTGAAAACTTCTCTAATTTAGTCAAAGAATGTTCTACGAGATCTTCCCCTTCCGGTTGTACCAATCATACATGCCAGGTATTCTTCTTTCTGAATGAAAGAAGATAACAAAATAGGTATACCTGGTCTTTCTAAATGCCCAAACCATCTCAGAATTTATTCTCAGCATAAATATCGAAATATCACTTTTTGACTCGACCCGAACTTAACTTAATTTCTTGAACTTTCGACAGCACCAAAGCAGCGTGGATTAGTTTATATCGGTTCATATTCTATACCTCTTACTGACTAAACATTAGAATGTAGTTGTAATGCTGTTTTGTATCCATAATTTTTCACGTTTTGTCTGCAAGGCAAATTATTGTTGCCTAGATTTGTTTTTGCATCATGACTTTTGCTCCTGGCCATGGCTTTCACTAATTCAACTGACATTAGAGATGAACGAGGGTTCAAACCATCTTAAAATTTATAGAATAAAATGTTTAAATATTGTCTAAAACACCTGATCTAGGCTTGCGTAGTGATAAAATATATCTCCAAATAAAGGGTCAAGGTACCAAGTTGAACCAGTAGACTTTACGTGGTTTTGATTGATAAGTTTTAGCCGTCCGAATTAATAACTGTTACTAGCTGATTTTAAAGGAAGGATTTTGAATGTATGTTTTTTTTGTGTGTGTTACGGGATTTTTCGTAATTCGTAAATCGTATTTGATACTAGCTGTGCCCCGCGGTTTTACCCGCGTTAAATTTTATTAATTATCACAGCTCCTCCCCCGTAGGCGATAGCGTGATAATATGTAGCCTATATTTTGATCCGACCTCTTAGTAATATTCAAGCAAAATTTTAAGTAAATCCATGCAGTACTTTTGGAGTTTAGCCCGGACATACATACAGACAAACAGACACACAGACAAAAATTCTAAAAACTATATTTTTGGCTTCGGTATCGATTGTAGATTACACCCCAAGTAACCTTTTCAAAAAATATTCAATGTACAGTTTTGACTTTCCTACGATTTTATTATATGTATAGATTATTTTATTACATAGGGAATATCACGTAAAGAATCATGTCTCATATCAATTTTGTTACAATAGGTTGTCTCAAAATGTTGAAGTATGTACTAATTTGATTGAACATTAGACTCCTAAAACACTGTAATTGTGCAGTAAAAATAAAAAGTCACCATACACCGGAACGTCTTAGAAAAGCCACTTCTAATAAACTACGAAGCGCAACACATTGTCGCAAAGATATTGTAGGCTTTACTCTGTAATATAATTGAGTTGTTTTCTTACTTTGGGAAGCAGAAAATGTGGTAATTGTACGGAGCACTTATAGTTAAATATTAACGACTTTTTGGTCTAATGGCGCGTACTAGTAACAGGTAGGTAACTACTTTTACGCTTACAAACTAGTGGACTAATTGGTTGTTGGAATTATTTCCAAATACTTAGCTATGCTGACTAATTTAAACGTAAACTTCTAAGGAAAAGGACTTCAAGAAAATTCAGATTCAATTTGAATTTATTGTTAGATGTTTAATTATTTCCTTTTACAACGCCTAACAAATTAGTGTGGAAATTTCTTGTTGGACCTGTTTTACTATAAAGTTTTGCTAAGGCATTTGGCAAATACTCCACAGTTTTAACTTAATATGTCTTATCATAATGAATCAGATAAGTATTTGCTGATACTGTGAGTATCTATGTTAAGTATTGATTCTAGCGAAGCAATTCGTTCGATATAAGAATGAAGAATTTTATTGAATTTATAAATACCTAACATTTAAAACAAATCAACCTCTGAATAACTTGAAGGCGTAAACTTATGTTACTTTATTGAAAACCTTATATTAAATCGTAGCACTGCCAAAGAAAACAATAAGAAAGAAACATTGCTATGAATCATTGTTTTGTATCAATGACCATTGTTGATTTAATGTTGAATTTATTGCAAACTCTTACCTTATCTATTCTTCTTATCTATTAAAAAAGTGTGTTGTTCCTTTTTTGCGGAAACTAGAGTACAGTCAGGCATTTCAAAATAAAAGTAGTTTACAAGATTAATTAAGTAAATGTAATATGAATGAATGAAATGAATTGTTGTGTTTTAAATACTTTGTAAACCAGTCCCTGGTTAAACATATAGAACGTTCTCTATTTAATTTTAAGATCTATAATATATTGACCATGTTTAATGCAAATTACTATATTCTATTCTATTCTAAAGTGTTTCAAAAACCTGAGTATTTTTACCACATCCTTATGCTACTCTTTACTTTCTTCATTTGTAAAAGTTGTGTATTTGTTCTTTTTTGTGATAATAACGTTTCGGATTCAATTCAGTTCCGTGTTTAAATTAAATACTAATAGAAGAAATATTTATTGACCAACTTACATTAACGGTTAGACCAAACATATTCTTTAATTTAACTACAATTAAATGTCAAATAAGTAATGTTCATCAACCACTTTGATAATTGTAACTTCATAGATAATAACTTATACCTTGCATGAATAGAAACTTATATAGTACAACTCAAGAAAAATTTAGTGCATATTTATCGATCTTTCATCATTTCCTTTGATTTTCTCATGTCTATTTATAGAGACATATTTTTTTGGCTGGCTACCAAAATTAAACGAGAAAATAACTTTAACCAAATGTAAGTTATACTACAAATCAAATTTGATTAGGTTTCACAAAATCTTTTTACCTGTGATTATTGTTGTTGATTTTCTCATAGGAGCGAAGACGAGTATTACAGGCCCCAAGAGAAATTTACGTTTTTATTGGATACCGTTACCGAATGGCTAAAGCCGGCCAGTCAAACATTTGTAACAGATGAAGTATTTGTATCTTCGTTATACTACTAGTAATCTTAGTTATAAAAACAAAAAAATGTGACCATAGACGTGTGCCATCTTTATAACCTCCAATAAAAAGAAAATGGCTGTAAAGCTCTATTTAAGCTTGGGCCAATATTTGGCTACGACTAATTTGTATGAATCTGTGTAATTTAATGGCTAGTAACATGCACTTAGACGATTTTAAAATAGCCGTAAAATAGCCTCAAAAACTACGGAGTTTGTTTGATTTTATAGTACCGATGGTATGTAATATGTAAGTTAAGTATAAGTTTATAGTGTATTAAGTTCACTGTTTTAGTCATGATACCAGTGCGTATCATTTCATCGTTTGTGTACATTGACAACTTCCCCAACACTTTTATTCCATACTCCAATCCAATTCATCCATCCATCCATCTCCAATTGTACAATTCTGTAATGCATCATTGATTCTTATATTTTATTTTACATGGTGTACAATAAAGAGTTATCTATCTATCTATATAGGTAAGACCATTATACGTGATGTGGTGCCTTACTTTCAATTTCTTTCCACGCCTAAACAGTTAAATTCCAAACTCCAATACCATTACAGACAATAATGGTTCTAAAAGGGCACCCAATGACGTTTACAGCTAAACTACGAACAGTTAAATAAGTCTATTACACCGATATTGTCTTCCCGTTGTACGTTGGAAGGATTTATTGGTGTCATTGGGAAGTAAATACACAGAAGTGGCTTCTTAATTCGACACGTTTCCGCTAATTATGGTCATAAATATAGTAACAACTTTAAAAAAAAATGTGTTCTCAATTTTAATACTTAATATGTACTTATGATTTATGCATTTCAAATCTAGAATAAGAACTGCAGCGATTATCTTGCACAAAGAAGGTTCATTATTTTTACGACACTTCAAATTCTAGTAATCGATTTAAACCTTAACTTTGCGAATAGAATAATATGTTATTATTATAGTGAAATACATATTACATAATTAACTTAACTTATAAGAAACTGAAAAATATCAGCTAAATTAACTATAATAACTAACTACTATCTAAGTTATAGGTCGTCGTAGAATTTATTATAGTAGTTTATGTTTATTTTAACCTAATAATGAACAATTCTAAATAACTAATGGAAAGCGTGAACATGATTAAGCTAATAGTTATTAATTAACTGTACCTATAAACTATACTGATAGTAATATATTAAACTACGAATGTCTGTTGCTCTTTGGTAACAAGAATACGAGTTAATGAGAGTAGCTGATAGCCTTTTATAAATTTCTAGAGATCTGTTGGGTGAAGCCGTCAGTCCAACCGTATGTTGAAAAATGCCGGAATAGAATAACATCAACTACTATTACTTTGTTTAGATCACTGGCAAATTTAAATTGATCTAGGTTTAGATGCCCTCTTACCTCATATTTGAAACAATTGCTAATCAATGGTGTTTACCATATTTTATCATGATCGCAAAAGAAAAGAAAAATAATCGAAGAATATAATTTCTGAGAGCCACAACAGTCATATTATTATGTAGGTTAGTAGCGAAGCAAGACTTAATAGTAAAGGACTGTTCCCCACGCGTCATCGCAGTAATTGCACGTTTTATAGCAGTAATGAATGTGTTTGTAAATGTATTGTTCATTGTATTGGATTTTTGTACATTCAAGCGCTGAATAATAAGACGTACTGTCCAGTGATTTATTCCTTTAGCTGTTTTCTTGATCCTATCGATAGCTATTTATCTATAATTTATGTTTTTGTTTTCCAAAATAATAATAACTTAATACATATTTTGTGATATAACGATTTCGTTACATAGAAACCGGTGACAGATATGTAAAAAGCAGTTGATGTAAGCTTAATTAAAGAGCTGGACTAATTTGGGTAGTCCAGAGCGTTATGTACTACTGGTCAGCTTTAAAAACTACACTTATCAAGAAAACGTAACTGGTATTAATCCATTTATTTTTAAATAGAGAATAGATGGGAGAGGCATTTGTCTAGCTGTGTACATATTACGTCTGATATGATGATGATATGATATGATGATTTCGTTTAGTTGTCAGTAGAGGGTAGTCCCACCATCTTACCTACAAGAGCAATGTCAAATTACGTAGTAACCTGGAAGACCAAGCGAAGTTGGCATCCAAAAACTGGGTGTCCTTAGCAGAGCTAGATTGTTATTCACGTCAACTCATCGCTTTTAATTATATAAACCGCAAATATGGACACATATGGACTGCTACTGCTACGTCTTACACCTCACCACTTCAGTAATAATATCTTCTTTTTTAATAAACATCAACAAACAAAATGCTTTCTCGGTCAAAAGCAACAATACTTTTTTAGTTAGGCTCTGACTTTTAAAACAAATACTTCATCGTACTGAATTTTAACGCTTCTGTCAATTTGTTTAGTCTGTGTTTGGTTGTCACAAGGAAGTTGTAAAAGTTAGGCCGTAAAGTTATCGGGTATCAACATTTTATTGGTTGAACGAAAGCATTATGTTGTGTAACTTTTGGTTATGTATCTCTTTGGGTGTAAATCTTACTGAAAATGATAACATAAATCCTTAACTGACAAGAAGGTAACACGGAAGTTCGATATCAAATTAAGGCCCGGACAGAAGGACGCAGATATTTGGTTTGCATTTTAAAATGTTTCTCGCACTATACTTCTATTGTATTATCATTATCATCATCATATCAGTTAAAATATGCTGCACAAAGGCTTCCCCAAAGATATCCACAATTGTTGGCCTTGTGTTACCCTGAGCTTCCAGCATTCACAAGATCTTCGATCAACCTGGTGGGGGGCCTACCCACGCTGCGTCTTCAGGTTATGTGTATTGCCAGTGATGACTTACGGAAACGAGACGTGTTCACTCATTATGGTCCTTATAAGACGGCTCAGTGTTACCCAAAGAGCAATGGAGAGGGAGAGGGCTATGCTTAGAAACATTGGGATTCGCAGGCGAATCAAAGTAACTAACATTGCCCGAAGAAGTGACAAGCAGAAGTGGCAGTGGACAACGCACGTAGTTCGCAGAAATAATTGCATGTCTTATTATAAATATGCTTTGATCATTCATTGATTCATAGAGATTCAGAACAAATCATTTTGATGAAAATTACTACTAATACTTTTTAAAAGCTTATTCTACTTGTTTTGGTGAGAACAAAACATAACATTAACGTATTCTGAATATTTTGGAATATTAAGACCACAAAGTAACATTTTATACAACTTAGTTGCAAACAAGCATACGGCCCATCTAATCGTAAGTGGTCACCGTAGCCTATGAACGCTTGCATCACCTGGGCATCATTCTTACAAATCGTCTAAATACGCGAGATAGATAGCTGCTCGGTGATTTTTGGGCCCTAATAATGACACACACACAGTGAATTGTTAAGTGTGTGAAGTTTTGATGAATTATTTCCATAGTGCGGAGGTTAGCGTTTTATAAAAGGTATTATGATATTAACAGAATCCAAAAAAATACGGAAAGAAATGCCCAAAAGCTGGATAAATAAATGACATAACAAAATAATCAAGAAAGAAGCGTCAAGCGAGGACAAAAGAAATGAAATTTTATAAGGAAATTATGAACAAAACGGAGCGGAAGTCGGTTTTGTTTATTTTTCACGGTGTTGTTTTGTTTCTCTGTTCACGATAGGAAATTTCTGCAGTTTCTTTTTTTTATTTTAACTACCATACATGAAGCCGTGTGGTTACCAGCCCAGAACGAATAAAAGGGCCTCCCCATACCATCCCGTGGGTGTAGTAAAAGGCGACTAAGGGATACAAGAGGTAGTTGGGCAGCACTAGCTACCCCCTAACTGCGGTTGCCAACTCGTATGCCAACAGTCATTTAAGTTGATATCTTTATTAAAAATAAAACCCTTCATATGAAGTTCTGATGCATTTGCAATTCTATGAAAAATAAAAACACATATGCGAAATTTTGGATTTTAGGTAATGATGCTAAGTATGTACCAAAAATAGAAATTCTTAAAACGACATATTTATGAAATTGTGATGGCTGAGCGACCCATAGGGATCCTTAAACGTTGATTATAGGCATATTTTTTTACACCTTTGAGTGCCTCATTGATCTAGCGGCAGCGTATTCAACCGCAGATTCGAATCCTGGGTCGGGCAATGAATGGGTTTTGGGTGTTTCTATTTAAATGTTTTATTTTTGAAACAAGACGTAAATAAATTTATTAATAGACGTATTGGAACAAAAATTAAATGCGAGTATTTTGAAAGCATTCCTTATTGATCGAAAAACTAATATTTTAAAAATCGATTTGCACACAACGGGTAATTGAGCATCACTCTTAAGCAAATAAAATATGTACAGATGCCAGCACATCCAGCTACCTCAATCCGTCAAATTCCTTTTAAAGATTTTCAATTTTATCACATAAGCATAAGGTTCACTTTCAATTGGGGAAATTTGATAGATTGGTAGCTTCATGTGCTGGCATCTGAACAGCCAAATTTATAACATCCTTAAGGGTAAATTTAAAATTAGGGTAAATTTATAATTGATATATTTATTTTTTTAAATTAACATTTAAACGATATAGATAAGTCTGAATTTATATGGGATCATTTACCATCGATAGAAAAAAATATAAAAATTGTGTCTCAACAAACAAAGAAATCAAGTAAAATTTATCAAGAAAAATAAAACAAAACAACGGTCATCAGACATTGTAACCCTGTCGTCTAAAAATATTATTAAATTATAACATCCTTATTTTTCTGTACGAACTAATAATGTGTGTCACTACAAGTAATTTATCACGACCACCGAGAATAACCAAACGAAATAAAATATACAACACAATAATTCCTCGAAATTCATATCTACGTCAATTTCGAAGAATTATTCTATTTATTTCTTTTCCACTTAGGACACAAAACCTTTGCAGTTCGTTTGGGAGTAATTTGTACCCCTTTGGCCATTTTCACCGTGCATACTGTACGAACAATACAGATCGTTAGAACATTGTAATGGTAGGAAATTACCTGTTCCATGATTTATAACTGGGGGCTTTGTTGGCCCCACAATGCGGTCCGTTGACCCCGATAGATAGCGGGTGGCTCTAAGGTGGTATTGATTGATTTTTAGGTTAGTTTCATTTGGTGTAAATAGAGTAAAATAAATTGGTTAGCAGTGAATTCTACTCTTTCACTAAAAGCTTGCCCCACTTTCTATTCCGGTGTACATAATAAAAATCTTTGGTGGAAATAGAACCAGCAGTGAGTTATGCTCTATCTTTAAAAGCTCACCCAACTACCTCTTTGATATGTTCCTAATATTTGTAGGTCGAATACTACACCATGGTAAACTCTAGTTATTCTAAATGTGAGCGCTAAACATAGGTTTTTTTTTCAAAACCAATGCGTTCTTCGACTGTTTGTGCAGTCAAAGATACTGATAGATAGTAATAATTCTTTATTGCATATCAAAATATGTTTTTTTTAGTCAGATTTCTTAGTGCGATTGGCGGGGTTATCAAATAATCATTATGAAAACGGCAGTTGTAGTAAATGTTGAAGTATTATATGGAAGCATTATTGGTAGTGGTTTAGCTTTCCATTGGGAAATGAATTTAATTGGAACAGAATAATTTTGCACTTTTCTAAATAAATCATCATTTTCATAAAAATAATCAACATCATGTCAGTCGAAAGACGTCCACTGCTCGACAAGAGGCTCCCCCAAGAATAAGTGGATATGCCATATTATTTGCCACGCTTGGCAGACGGGTTGACGATCACAGTATAATGGCCATAGCTGATAGTTATTCCCTCGGGACAACTTCCAGGCTCCCCACAGGATAAGATGGGTTGGTGATTTTTGCTGTTGTCAGCCTCACTGCAATAATAATAATAAAAATTTTAAAATGTTTGCTTAACTTACTACTTTTTCCATTATTAAAAATAATAATAAAAAATGTGAGCCGTCACGGGACGCCTGGCAGATGTGAAACATCGACATTATTTTGTAAAAGTAATATGCAGAAAAGAACATAATTTTGTGATAGGAACTAAATATGTCATAATGATAAAATAAAAAGTCGATTGCGCATGCGCCACGGCATGCGTCGCCACGCCAGAAATCTGTTTTACGTGCGGCTATAGATGTTTCACATCAGTAATAAAATAGTTTATTTCATTAACATTTCGCATATAACATAGTGTGGCTAGAACCACCCAGGAAGCATGTAGTAATGCTTGTGTTGGGTGACTCTGCTCCTCCCTATGATTAGTACATTCTATTAATGAATTAAACATGCGGTGTTTAACTGTAACTTATTGTTACGCTTTTATTGTTTTCTTGAATGTGTATTTTGGTTTTATTTTTAATAAATAAATGAATAAACCTGGAGAATAACCCAGTTGTATAAAAAATCAACAGCATTCCTTCAACAAATTAATATTGCTTTTCAATTTATCTTGTGTATTTTTTTAATATACGCTCTAAGGTATTTAATATAGACATGAACTTAAAGAGACGTACATATAAAATATTTCTGGCGATAAAATCCTCTATCCTGATATTGGATAAATATTTTTAGAAATTTTGTCTGCTGTTAATATGGCTCAGATAACTTCGCATCAAAAATTTACTGAATGTTCTAAATTTGATATAGGTAACCTAAATTCTGTTGTTGATATGGCGTGGAAATAATGTTTAAGAATTTAGTCAATGGTGGCTGGTTTTAATGGAAACTAGCCAAATGGGTGAGACCAGAAAGAGTCTTATAGGAATAAAACCTTATGTAACCTATGTGCCACAATAAAGTTCATTCTATTCTATTCTGTATAAACCATAAACTAAACCCGGAAATTTTAATTAAACCTTTTTGGGTTGCCAACATTATAATGCCTTGCGCATTATAATATGTTCCACACAGATAACCAGTTGAGATGAAATGGGCTAACCGACACGATTGACAAGAATACAAAGTACTTAAGAGGAATCCCTACAGCTGACACTGTTTCGACATCTAGCTATAGGAGTATATAAGAAAACAGTAAAATTGTTCGAACTCTTTACGTACGGCCTGCAATTTATTTTGTAAGGTGGAGATACGTATAAAAAAGAGCGAGAAAGTCCTATATTAAACGTCGACTTCTAGATTTAGCTATAAGAAAAAAAAAAATGTCCTCGTATCTTATGCCAATCCTGGAATAATGCTTACAAATAGTTATTAGAATAACTGAAATCGTTCTTCTCTTAATAGAAGGTTAAGGTGGTTTTCGTAGTGTTAGTTTGTACGTAGTTTATCAACTGACGTTGATTCTACTGTGCGAACGACGCAGAAGAACCAAATTTATTACTCTAATTAATTAATGGTTTAATTTTAGTGGAACTAGCTTGTTGTCGTAACTCTATTTAGTAAAAACTGTGGCAGTAAGCAGATGCGTTTTCTTGTCCTGAATGACGTATGGTTGCCATGCCAAAATTAAATTAGTATAATATTTCTTCTAATGCATTATATTCCGGAAAATGTGTCTTTAGCGACATATAAACTACATTATAAAATATTTGAATTTAACTCTGAAGATTAATATAATAACGCGACAAATATATTTAGTAAAAATGTTTCACTGTGAGCTGTTTCAGTTGATGTTTTGATTAATAATTCTGAAATACATGAATTCTAGAAGTGTTATTATTATAATCCTAGTGGTATACACCGTGAATACACTATTTTTACTTAAGTATATTACTTAAGTAAAAACAGTGTTATTAAATCAAATCACATTTTGTTAAAGTAACTCTAACTGATGAACAGACTAAAAAACGAAATTTCATAATTATGAATAATTTTTCTTACTTAAATTCATACTCATAATTAAATTTCTTATTTAACCCCTAGAAAAATTCTTAATTGAAATGTCATAGGCCTAAACAATCGCGTGCCAATTAAGAAATTAAAAAAATAGCCCTAGCTTTCTGCCTCACAATTTGTAATTAATATAATGCAAGGTTTTGGTCATTTTATTAGTATGTTTTACTATGGGAGATGGTATTCAACTATATTCGATACCTGTATATCTTTATAATTTAATGTGCCTTTAGAATTGCATGGCTTTAAAGCAGATATAGAAATTCAGTAGTTATTTTAGCATCAAAATATACCGATATAATATTCCCCGTATCACAGATAAACAATGATACACCAATTCAAAGGTGTCCTACACACAGGTTTAATAAACCCACTCTGAACCCAAACAAATACTCTCTCAAACAAAATCGTTGAAATATTTCAGCTCGTATAAATTCAATCTGCTGTCAAACATTGACATGAATGTGTTATAAATATCAATATGGAATGATTCAATGAAATACAAATACATTGTATACAAAATATAAATCTGAGATTAGGTAGAACAAATAAAATACATTAAGCTGTGGACCAGAATTTTGTACGCATATTTATATTTATTTATTAATTTTACTTCACCTTACATTTATTACTATTCAATGCGATGGTGTTGGTTTTCATAAGTGTTGGTTTCATTTTCGTTGCCCATTCTTCGTATTTTATTCTTTTTACTGATTACAATATGTTGTGTAGCTGACGGCAAAGACGCCACCCCATTTCATACCATGTAGGGCATAGAAGTAGAAAACTGGCGCCAACGTCTTTCTATGTACTATGGCCATCATTCTGAGATCAAAAACCCGTCTGCCACGCGTAGCGATAATAACATATCCATTAAAATGATGAACACAATCCATTGAAGACATGTGGGGAGCCCCTTGTCTAGGAGTGGATGACGTTGGGCTCACATTATGAACTAATTACTAGGAAATAGAAAAGAATAACATTATATTTATTTTAGTAAAGCAGTTACAGAGGTTAAAAATAACTGTCGACCCA
Organism: Pseudoips prasinana; assembly: GCA_951640165.1. Taxonomy (NCBI): domain Eukaryota; kingdom Metazoa; phylum Arthropoda; class Insecta; order Lepidoptera; family Nolidae; genus Pseudoips; species Pseudoips prasinana. The sequence goes on from OX621236.1 coordinate 9,654,872, forward strand.
AACTAGACGTTATGCCTGTATCTTGGGTATCGATCACATAGATTGTACTTATCATAGAATAAGTTTACATTAGCAAGATACATAAATTAAAAAAAATATAGTATCAACATAAAATGTCAGTTTCACTAGCTATAAGATTAAGCGTATGTACGTCTTGCTTGTACATTAAGAAGCTTTATAAGACATAAAATTGAATGCACAGGCTTTGCGGGGAAGGTAGTGGTCCCGCTACTACAGTTACTGCTTTTGTGATACAGGGTATTATTACTTTAGTGCGGGCGTTGTCATTAGATAAAATCAACCTGAAGAAGTTTAAAAACTGATTACATAGAGACCTAGTTTTTTGCCTAACAATTAAAATATGTTGCAAATTATTAACAAAACAATAGTTTTTTAATTTGCATTTGCAGATAAACAGAGCACAACCACATGTCGGCAACAGTGGCATTTGTCTTCAGTACAGAAATATAAGACTTATTTGTTGAAGCCACAAATTGCACAGAACATGATCAATCTATTATATGAGTAATTTGTTTATCAGTACGTTGGATGGCTATTCAATGGGTTTGCTTCTTTGTAGGTCTAGCCTGGCCTCTAGCCTTGTAGCGTGTGCGCCTACAGATTATACATTGGAAGATAATCACCTTGGATATCAATGATTTTTGTTTATTTATTCACGTAGACAAAAAGCGCTTATAGTCAGAACATGTTTGTAGTAATATAGTTGTATACATTATTATTTCTAGTAACATAGATATTTAGGTACACATTGTGTGAAAAGATTTATAAAATTTATTTTATTATAGCAATTTATGTATTATATTATGCTTTTTTAAAGGCGGGAAAATTTCGATTCCGCTATGCTTAAATATGTAACGCACAATTATCAAGTGTACGATATTTGTGCGTATTGACGCTGACTGATTTAATAACAGCGCCTGCTAAAGGGTGTAAGGAAAAGAGAAAAACTATTGCGTTTAACATCTTTTAAAATTAATGCACATGACTGGAAGTTACAATATCATACATAGACAGAATATATCTGAAACTTTTTACATAAAACCTGTCTTTTTAGTATCTAATTTAAGTAAATATTTTAAATTATTTATACTGGTATCACCTATGCTACTCTTATATAAAAAATAATAGTTATGTTTCAATGGAGACTGGGACATATTATATTGCACAAGTGTGTGCGCAAACACAGAGGCACTTTCTATTCCATCACTATCAAGATCCGATGAGACACGACTGGAAAGAGGCCCGGTACAAGACCGATGTATATATATATATATATATATATATATATATATATATATAATGTCTATAATGTCTAGGGACAATGTCACACAGATCATCCTAGCCCCAAACTAAGCAAAGCTTGTACTATGGGTACCAGGCGATGATATACATACTTATATAGATAGATAAATACTTATATACATAGAAAACATCCATGACTCAGAAACAAATATTCGTGCTCATCACACAAATATTTGGACTTACCGGGATTCGAACCTAGGACCACCAGCTTCGTAGGCAGGAGCAATACCAACTAGGCTATGGCGACATTCAATAAAAATATATATATATATACATATAGCTATACGTACTCTCTGAGGCACGGGGGTATATGCCAACTCCCAGACTTCGGGCCGATATTAATAAGATCTGGATCCAGGACCTCGTTATCAGCGATTGAACATGCTACCGCTAGACCAACGTGCTCTTATATTGCTAACATGAAACGCAAAGCGAATACTAATGCACAGCTTAGAAGCCATAACATGGGGCCAGCTGTAGCCAACGTAAATGGGAAACAAATGGGGTCACCGGGCCATGGGTTTTTGTATCGATACGTATAAAAGAGATACACCATTACGTTTTTAATTTGCCATGAGGAAAAAAGTAAACGGAAAGGCTGGAATTGAATTTATCATTTTATATTTTTCTATTTATTTTTATTTTTCTTCCTTATTACATATTGTTTGCAATAAATCTCTTGATTACCGGACTGGAAATACTTTTCTAAACTTTCAGACTGCTGCATCGAGGCATGGCATCGACTCTTTGGTGATCAGGCGCTCTTATCTCGATATCATGTTTCTATTTAAGTTAATTAGTTAATAAAAAAATTGACTCATCATCATTGTTAGAGAATATCACGTTTAGAGTACCGCGTCCCTCCTCACGTCTTATGGAAACCTTTTCTACCACAATGTGCAGTACAAGATATGCTAAAAATACCTTTATAAGACGTTCTTGTAATTTTATGATAAAAATCTTACTAATGTTGATATTTTCTCAAACTCTTATACACAATTTAGACTTAAAATAAGAAAATTACTACTAAATAATTGCTAAAAAGACACAAAAAACTATTTAGATTGTATAATTTATTTGATAATCTTGTATGTGTTGCTCAGTGTTCTCAAAGTAAACTAGGAACATAATGTTAGTTATTAAGATAATGGAACTTTAGGTCTATTAGAAATTAAGTTTTGTATACATTTTTTTGTAAACGACTGTTTGTTACCTAAATAAATAAATAAATAAATTATTACTTACTTGTACACCTCGTTGGTCTAGCGGTAGCGTTTTCAAACATTGATAATGAGATCCTGGGTTCAAACTGCAGGTTGGGGCCAAAATGGATTTTTCTGTTATTTACTTATCGCATGGGCAGTAGTTACCATATCAGAGTTGTTCATGCCACTCAGTAGGCCTCCGACATGGCTAAACGACTGTTGTAGTTGTTTAAAACTAGGCTCGCGGTCAGTCCTAGATGAGTGACCCCCAAAGTGGTTAAACCTCTGAGCGACTCCGTGCCCCTCCAAAGCACGGACCGCTTCAAACTGACGGTCCCGGTTGAAGCCAATCAATTACCGACCGGTGAGAGGATCTGGCTATTTCTGTCAAGAAAATTCTTCAATATAAAAATGCTCGAAGTCAGGAAGTTGGCGGTGCCCCTATGCCTTGAAAAGCACGTAAAGTCGACGGTCTTACATTTTTCCGCTCATGTCACTAGTTATCCCATAGGATCATGAGAATGATAGACGAGAATGCGCATATGTTCATGGCTAGTGTCCATTGAGACTGACCGCCGTGGCCGAAATTACACCAAACGGACATTCTTTTAAATATTCAACTTTGTAAAACACAATGTCTTAATTCAATATCAATCAGCTGTCGTCAACTAGTTAAAACGATTAATATGTAAATGAAATTTACCACGGACTGGACGGGTTATGCATAGTTCTGTCAAAAGCAAAAATTGGTTAATTGATTATATTATAAGAGTGACTATGTTTGCGTACAAAGTTGTTACCAGATAGCTTGTCTTTTTTAATGGTAGTTGCAAAGGTTTCAAATTACCAAGAAGGTCATCGCTATTAATTTTCTGTAGACCCCAGTAATCCAATAGATTTTAAGAGGAAATTTAGTCAAATTAATTCAAAGGCATTTTAAATGGATGGTTCAAAACCCTATGGTTACCATAAATAACTATCCATCACTTGGGCTTAACATGTGCTTGGCCGTTGATTAAAACGCTATTTACATAGCACACCCTAGTTTGAACATGATTAATGATTACTCCTGATTAAGTCGAAGTAGTAGGCCAGGTCAATCACATACGAGGCTTAGCAGTAATAGAAACCATTGTTTTTAATAAAGCTTCTTGCTTCTCATCGGATTTTACTGTTTACTCACCATTCTAATAATGTCAAATACCTCGCCGGTCTAGTACTAGCTACTAGGTCCGGAGGTACATATTCCACGTTGGGCCAAAAACAGGTATCTTGGATCAGGATCCTGGAAGAGCACGTAAAACCGTCGTTCCTACACGTACCCTCTTTTCGGTCACGTTGCGGCGTCGGTTAACCCGTATCATCGAATCAAGGGAGGGAGAGAAAAGAAATATTTTTTTAAATGGGTTACTATTCCACAGCAGGGCAAGAGCCTCCCTTTGACAATAGGGTTGGGTAAGGCATAGGCCTTAGTCCAATAGTGGATATGGTGCGTGTGTGTAGACTTCATTAGCTATTAAAAATATTTTGAAGATCTCTCAGTCACGCAGGTTTCGTTCACCGTTATAAGTACGAGACAATTCGAATAGTCAGTGGTGCATACCTTGGGTTTCAACTTGAGATCACAGACTCCTAAGTCCTACGGTGTAACCACTACGCTATCTCGTAAACCATAGACCGAAAGTCTATAATTTACGAGATAGCGTAGTGTTTGTGCGTTTCGTTTTTGTAAAAGAAAAACATCATAACCATGCGGATGCATGCATGAGGGTAGATACCGAAACCCGAGCTTCACGGAGGCGACGCTGCCGAGCCACACCAGCCGACCCGTGACCACGGCTGGTGCAATCTATGCCGAAACGTCGGGTAACCAAGGTAATGATTTGCCTATATCTTTATCGCGATTGAGACCCGTGTCCACAGTATATAAAAAAGTCTTTATAAGTTATTTTTTTTTGTGGTGTTGAAAAATATTTTAAACGCGTACGTGAACTTTAAGTAGTTAAAAATTGTAACGTAATTCACTAAAATTTCCTAAACTTGGTTTACTTTTTTATATCAAAAGGTTCAAGTCCCTTCTAATATCTGTTTGGGCTAAGTCTGTAAGAGGATCTAAAAGTTAAAATTTTAGTGAAAGTTTTAACAAAAATACTTGATTCATACTCGATCGATCAAAGAATCACTCTATTCCATAATTTGATGGCACGGACTAGCCGACACGACAGGAAAGTGGGCAGCTGAAGAGGCGACGGTTTTACGCGTTCTCCGAGGTGATACTTGTTTTTTGCCCAACGTGGGATATGAACCCAGGACCTCATTAACTGTGGCTAAACACGCTACCATGCACCAGTGAGGTTGCCAACATTATAAAAAAGGTGTGTAAACAGTTCTGTTATGCAAATAAAATTCAGACTCTTATTTAATGCTTAAATTATGTTATTTTGTTAAATCAAAGACAGATAAAATCATTTCGTGGAGAGTTTTACAATACTGGTAGTATTGTCAAACTTTATAACAAATCAATCAGTCACCATAAATTAAAGACCTGAATTTCATTTTCATTACGTAACTGTAAAAGCTTTTTTATTCAAATATGTGTTTCTAGACCTTTGTATTGTACCTTAACATGTGAATGCCTCATGGAAACAACTTAAATGGCATGTTTGTGGCAAATTGGATTTCATAAAGAATTTGTGGAACAATAAATGAGTTTGCCTTTCTTAATCCATACATAGAAAGATAATTACAAATTTATTAAATAGCTAGTTAATTTAATTACACTTGTTTTCAATTTCAATATTTAAAATCTATTAATTTGAAATAGTTAATGTGAATGCAGACCACGTAATTTTCCTTCAATCACTATGAAAAATTTCCAACTTCCAAAGTCCATTTTCGAATGGGCTCTCTTTTAAGTTCATCTTAACTTGAAAATGACATTTAAGATTAATCAAAACTTAGCTTAACGAGTTACCAATTAAAACTGCTACGGATTACTACGAATTTTCGTAGAATATGCGTAGCACGCGTAGCTCATCGTATTCGTAGCACGTAATCATTTTCGTTTGACTCCAAAGTTCTTAAAATTTATATTTTGTAAGTTATACGAATAAATTAAATTATTTAAAGGTTTTATGAGTTAGGAGAGATTCATTTAAATATAGTATGATATTTATAATTCATGTCAAAAGATTGTTCTGTATTAGAGCTTAGCAAAAGTCTTCTCTTTAGGTTTTCATGTGCATAGACGAACTTCTTAGACGAATTAGTAGCATTCACTATAATATCGTTTTTATTAATCTAACATAAAAAATATATTACAATCTAGTTATATTTTGTGTAAGTAGTCAGAAAATTAAAAATTGTTTTGAAATAAGACGAAACTTTCAGACACGTGGTACAAAATAATTTGGCAATCATGTTTAGATAAAAATAGAGCTTCAAATTAAGTTATTCATAAATATTTGAACTAATTAGGGGCCCATATTTGTTGTTATTAAGTATTAATTTGTTTTGTTTTAGTGTTTCTTTTTTTTTTCTTTTCTTGCAAGAATGTTCACACTAGTTCATAACTAACTTAAAATATTGCTCTTCTTCTCTTGTTGGTCTTCTAAGAATAAATAGATATATAATGTTTGTCAGTGATAGCACACCCTTATCATAGTTAATTTATTGAATAGAATTTAGACTTTTTTTGGTTTTATAGGTTAGCAACTGGTACACCTAATGGTAATTGATCACTGTCATACATGGATACTCGCACCACAAGAAGGGCCACAAGTGACTGTGCACTCTAAATGTTTCTTGAGAAACGCACAGTGGTAGATGACTATTACTCCAGGGCATATGTTTAAAATTTCTAGTTTCGGAGAGAAGAGCTATGGCAAAACGCTCGAGCATATATATGTTTAACAATTCTTCAGAATACTACCTCAATAAATGCGTTTACTTTTATTGAATGGGTAGAGGTTATTCTAGTTTGAGTTGTTCAAGCCACCCAGTAAGAATCTGACATGGTTCATCAACTGTAGATAGCCCAACGTGCTCTCTGAAGCACAGAGATGCTTAGAATTTAAAGCACTCCGGCCCTCACCCATCCATAGACTGACCATGGGCTTAGGCGATAAACCACGCTGATTACTTACGAACTGATGAGAGCACTTTTTTGCATATGATGACAAAATTCATCTAACGTCATTTAGAAATGTAAAGAAACTAGAATGTTGCGGACTTTGGATTTCCTAAATGCAATTGGATTTCGTAAATTTAAGCTAAGTTTAAGAACTGTGGCTGGTAACCAAGACTTGTGTGCCAGAGTTTAAGTTATCACTAAGCTTTCTATTTATTATGTAATATGATTTGTTATAAATTGCACGACTTCATCTAAACTTACGTGGGGTTTATGTGATTTACAGTGATTTTGACTTTTTGGGAAAATTGAGTTAAATAGATAATTTTAAAAGCGCCAGAAACGTTAAATGATTAAACTACGTATTTTACATGGAATAAATAATTTCATGTTTCACGTTAAATGAGGAATTCAAGTGTATTCAACTTCAATCCCCAATTTAACATTACTTCCTCAAAATACCATAATTATACCCATTGCGTGTTAAAACACAGTTAAGGGACGAAAATAATTCGGTGCTCTTCCCAAAATGACAATTATTTTCCTTAGATATTAATAGAATTCTGAGTTATTAGTGGACACCGTCCGCAGTGGTATTTAAGTATTATTATTAAATCACATATACTACCTACATAATTGAAAACCTTTTCTTAAAGTCTCTTCATTTTTGATGTCATGTTCATTTTTGTTTCGTTCAAATAAAGAAGCATTATTTAGTTCTTAAGCAATTCAAACGTGTAAGTAATTTCAAGATACTAGATGCTCTTACCGGTCCATAAATTAACGGCGAGGTTAAGTAACTAAGCTTGTGGTCAGTCCATAGATGGTTGACCACCAAAGTGGTTTAATTTCTGAGCGTCTCCGTGCTTCGGAGGGCACGGTTGAAGTCATTAGACAACAGTCGTTAAGCCATGTCAGAGGCCTACTGGGCGGCTTGAACAACTCTGACATTAGGGTAACCACTGCCCATGCGATAAGCAAGCAATATATACATATATATATATATATAAATGCAAATGCGGGTAGTGCAATACAGGCATTTGTGGAGATCTTTAGGGGAGGACTTTGTCCAGCAATCAACGTTTTCTACTGATATGATACGTATTACTTTTTTACTCTTACCCTTTGCCACCAAGGCCGTATGAATTGTTTGTCAACTTAGTGGTAGAAAACCAAAAAATAATGATTACCGTGATCTACCAATGAATGTGAACAGCTAGTTTTGATGGCTTACTACATTAATTAATAATAAATGATAAGGTTTTATCTGTTTTGCCTTTACCTAGTTAAATACATAATAATTTAACCTTTAAAAGTTATTTTTTTATAAACAATACCTGTACAAACTCTAAACAGATTTTAATCCCTTTAGAAAAATAAGCTTTACTCAACTGTAATAGTAAGTAAAATATCTTCAGGGAAAAGTCCTTAAGTCCCTCAAGTTCATGGCTTCATTCAATAAGTTATTTTCTCTAAGTAACATTAAAAGAGTTCCCGAGGGCAGACGGGGCTTAAAATAACTTATAGGAATGAAGTACTTACGCACTAAACAGAGATATTAAACGTGTGGCCTCTATGGTTCACAGCACTTTTAAAGCATATAATTTTAATATTACATATCCGGCTGTAACTGCAGAATTCATAAAAGTGAAAAGTAAATTAGAAAACTAAAAGATTTGAAATTATTGATTTTCTTAATCACAATCATCAGCTGGAAGATGTCCATTGCTGGCCAAAAGCCCCCACCTTCTGCCGAACGCATAGCATAGCAGATTAGTTGGCGATCGCAGTCTGATTGCTGTAGTATTCAGATTGACGCAGCTACTCACTGTCTCGTAGATATTCGCTCGGAATGAGTTTTGCGCCCCGAAGATCCTGTGAAATATTAAAAAAATAAAAAGGAAGTAAAAATAGAATTATTATGGATTAACCTACCATACTGCTGTGTGGTGACGGCGACAAATATCAGAATCAGAATATCATCACCCCATCTCATCCCGTGGGGGGCGTAGAAGTCGACCCGAGGGAATATTTACCAGAGGATGGGCAGCAGCTTCCTTTTGATTACTATTACCATCTTACTGCGATCGCCAACCCGCCTGCCAAGCGTGGCGATTATGGCATATCCCCCAAGACGAGGGAGGCTTGTCCAGCAGTGAACTTATTTAGCTGTAATGATGATGATGAACCTACTATAACCGATAATAGATTTAGTATTTTGATCATTGATTAGACTGCAGGTGTGTCGCAGCTGGTGAGATAGTCACGTCACCATTTCGTGTCCCGAGTTCGATTTCCGTGTTGTATTACTATTTGAATGACCCATAAATAGTATCTTGATTCTGGATGTACTTTGTGTCCGTCAATTATATGTTTGTAAGGTACGTCGCGACACAGCTATTAATTTCCTAATGTAGGTGATGTCTTTTTATAAAAAAAAAAAACATATAAATGTAAACATCACATATCATAAATGTAAATTCACAAAATCACATTCCAGTTTATGTCTATACATTTATGATATTTTACCTATGTGATTAAAATTTGCAAGCTGCGTCGAAAGAAAAAGGTTTGCAACCTCTACACTAAAGTTACTATTTCTGCTCAATATTTGATCCTTATTGGAAAAGGAAGGATTTATGTGACATAGTGACATTTCTGGAAGGGAAGAAGCTCAATCGTTTTGCGACGTAGGCAGATATTTTCTAGGAGCCATACAACTTATCTATGAAAAATGCGAACTAAGGAAGTTTTAGTAGGAAATCCATATTTTATCACTATATTGTAAGATTAGATCAATGAAACTAAGCAACGGGTGAAACACCTTTTAATTAAATAGGTAAAAAATATCGTTCAAAGTATGTCAGATATTTTTTATTTGATTTTTATAATAAATAATGTTCTACAAGTGACTGAGCATAATAGTTTACTATTCATTGTGCCCAATTTCAAACAAAAGAACTAAAAAATTATAAATCATTGTATTTCTTTCTTAAGAAAGATAGCTCTTACGAAAGCATATGGCATCTTTAGTTGTGTCAATTTACTTTTCAAACACTGACCAATTATGCACCCTGTACCCAATATTGCGAACTAGGCATTAGCTCATTATTTCAAAGGTACATTAGAGATCGTGGTCGCCACTCGAGAACATTTCTGTCAGTCGTTTCTACGACCTATGTGCCCACTGCCACTTCAACTTGGCAATTCTTAGGGCTATGTTGGTTAACCACTTCACAAACTGGAAGACGCTACGTGGGCGGACCCCTCAAAGGTGGACCAGTGATCTTGTGAAGGAAGCCAGCATGAGAACAATAATTATGGAGATCTTTAGGGGAGGCCATTGTTCAGCAGTAGGTGTCTTCAGCTGATATGATGATGATGATGATAACATTAGACTTATCGAGCTTTTACGCCATCACATTTACGTCAGCATTTTTTACTTCTTAATTATGATTCAAATAAAATATGCATGATTCATTTTGTACTCTAGTATTTTGGTAGTTATTTATAAACTTTTCAGTTAGTTGACCCTGCTGATAAGATTAATCTGTTGTTAATCTGTTAGACAAAACATAACAATAAATAATTTAACGGATTCATATAAACAACAACTAAGAACTATTTCGATCGAACTAGCTTTTCGATTAGATATTTAAATTGAAATAGTACTAAGTAGTGTTTCGTAGAAATTTGTTGATTTTAATAATGATTATACTTTCAGTTTCAGTTTTCAGCTTCTTTACAAGATAGTTTAATTGAAATATTTATTTATGTTTGTTTTCTAAATATTTGTTAAATTATATTGTAATTATTTTTCAAAATGACAAACACCTGATTCATTTTATCGGCATCGTTCTCTAACTAAAGAATGAAAATGGCAAAACAAATATAGAAACCAGTTGCTCCATTGGGAAGAATTTATTTGTCTTGCATATTACATTTCTCAAACACAGAACTTTAAGATTTAACCAAACATGTACGTATTGTTCACGGAGAAGAAATAGAATATGTGCTCCACTCACATATCACAAAACCTTACAGGAAGCTAATCAATTTTTTTTTATCCATAATATAATAAATTAAGACATGTTATTTTCCTTCCTCTCTTTTCTCACAATCATCACCAACCAGCAACATAATTCCTAAATAGGAAAAATAATCTGAAACCACGGTTGAGTGTTCTGGAGCCCTGTATAGGATAAATATAGATTTATCCTCCAGACTCCAGAACATTTTCCTAGTTGAGGCCCCAGTCTACCGCTGATAATTTGATATATATTACAATCAATCGAAAATAGAAATCTCTTTTGATATCCTGCTGGCAATTCTTCGTTTTTTTAACATAATAATATCTCCAACGGCAATTGACTGATTACACAGTTACATGTTTGGCCTACCCTGTGTTCTCGTAGAAGACAATTTCTCTTCTTGGTGTCGCACTAATGCCGGCGTTCCACAGGGCAGTGTATTAACTTGGTAGAAATAGACACAGGTTAAAATTTTCAGTATCAGTCTGGAGCATAGAAGATATACGCCTTGGAGAACACAAAATACCGTCGATGCTGCACCTGACGTCTTTCCGGGGAGTAAAAGTAATAGAATGTGCAATTATGTTTGAGCACACTTTTATACTATATGTTCTGCGCCAGTCTCAATGGAGTCAGGTCATATGTCCACCATCGCCGAAGTTCAACCAAGAAGATATTTATTTTTATATGAGACCATAGTCAAAGTTTTTCCTGGCGAATAAAAATAATAGGCAAGTGCGGGTTGGATTCTTCCACTAAGGATTCTGTATCAATATTAAAAGAACGGCAAAAAAATCAAAATTAAATATTTATTTTATTCTATTTTTTTGTATTTAATGTTATAGCGGTAACAGAAATACATTATATATGAAATTTGAAATGTCAAACTATCACTGTTCATGAGATACAGCCTGGTGACAGACGGACGGACAGACATAGAGTTATAGTCTTAGTAACAAGGTCCCGTTTTACCCTTTCGGTACGGAACTCTATGAACTAATAAATATATAATCTTTATCGTTTTGAAGTCAGTTAAACTAGTATTGTATTTTCTTGGAATTGTCCAACACGTGGATCTGAAAATAACTGCAATTGAAACATTTCCAATATTCTGAAGGGACAGGCTACGTTCATACTGTTTACTCCATGTGGGCGGTTCGTTGGAATCATCGAATGTCACGTGAATTTTGCCGCTTAACGGATTAAAACTAAAGTTACTGTTTACTTAACCACAATATGTTTACCTATTGTGTGACTTAACGTAACGTAGTATGTTCAACATCCTTTCATTCCATAGACCAACCTTCTAACCGTTCCCCGTCTTTCGCCTACAGTTGTGGTCCATTCGTTAGTTGCCGCCATTTAAACCACAATTTTTTTGTGCGCATAAAGAGTTATCTATCCCGGTGTGTAAGTGTAATCAAGTTAGCAACAACAAAATGTTTGGAGAAGTATTTATTTATTGACTACTACTATAGTATCAATCAAAATAAATGAATAAAATCATTTATTTTGATTGATACTATAGTAGTATTAAATAAAAAGTACCTAGTAGTAAAAAATATAAATGCATCATCATCATCATATCAGCCGAAAGACGATCACTGCTGGACAAAGGCCTCCCCCAAAAATCTCCTGTCTTGCCTGTGCTTCGCATCCAGCGGTTTCCAGCGATGCGCACAAGATCATCGGTCCATCTTTGGGGGCCTGCCCGTGCCTGCTGCTGCGTTTTTCGGTTCGTAGTCACCACTCGTGAACCTTCCTGCCCCAATGGCCGTCGGTTCTACAAACTATGTGCCCCGCCCACTGCCAATTCAGTTTTCCAATTCTTCGGGCTATGTCGGTGACTTTGGTTCGCCTACGGATCTCGAAATTTCTGATTCAATCTCGCAGGGAAACTCCGAGCTTAGCCCTCTCGATTGCTCTTTGGGTGACCTTGAGCCTTCTAATAAGGCCCATAAGACTTACGGTTCCGTAAGTCATCACTGGAAAGACACACTGCTGGAAGATTTTAGACACTGCGGTATTTTGGACGAGAATATGTGACGTATCTTCCCGAACAATGCCCAGCCGAGTTGTATTCAACGATTGATTAAGTTCATCATCATCATCATATCAGCCGAAAGACATCCACTGCTGGACAAAGGCCTCCCCCAAAGATCTCCACAATTGCCGGTCTTGTGCTATTCGCATCCAGCATTTTCCAGCGACCCGCACAAGATCATCGGTCCATCTTGTAGGGGGCCTGCCCACGCTGCGTCTTCCGGTTCGTGGTCGCCACTTGAGAACCTTTCTGCCCCAACGGCCGTCGGCTCTACGAGCTATGTGCCCTGCCCACTGCCACTTCAACTTGGCAATTCTTCGGGCTATGTCGGTGACTTTGGTTCGCCTGCGGATTTCGGCATTTCTGATGCGATCCCGCAGGGAAACTCCGAGCATAGCCCTCTCCATTGCTCTTTGGGTGACCTTGAGCCTTCTAATAAGGCCCATAGTGAGCGACCACGTCTCTGTTCCGTATGTCATCACTGACAACACACACTGGTCGAAGACTTTCGACTTGAGACACTGCGGTATTTTGGACGAGAAGATGTTACGTAGCTTCCCGAACGCTGCCCAGCCGAGTTGGATTCTACGATTGACCTCCTTCTCGAAGTTGGACCTACCTAGTTGGATGGTCTGTCCTAGGTAAATATAGTTCTCTACAACTTCGAGTGCAGAGTCACCAACTTTCAATTGAGTGGGTGCAACATGGACGTTTGACATGATTTTTGTCGTATCCATATTCATTTTCAGACCCACTTGTTGAGAGACTCTGCTGAGGTCATCGAGCATTGTACCGAGGTCTTCCATGGTCTCAGCCATGACTACGATATCATCGGCAAATCGAAGGTGAGTGATGTACTCGCCATTGACATTGATGCCAAAGCCTTTCCAGTCCAGAAGCTTGAAGACGTCTTCCAATGCAGCGGTGAACAGTTTCGGAGATATAACATCTCCCTGTCTCACGCCTCGCTGCAAGTGGATAGGTTTCGAGATCTGGTCCTGGAGTCGCACTGACATAGTGGCGTTTTTGTACAAACACTTTATCACCTCGATATACCGGTAGTCAATTTGGCACCTTATGAGAGACCTCAGCACGGCCCATGTTTCGATAGAATCAAAGGCTTTCTCATAGTCCACAAACGCTAAGCACAGTGGCTTGTTATACTCTTCGGTCTTCTGTATAACTTGCCGCAGCGTATGTATGTGGTCTATGGTGCTAAAGCCTTTTCGGAAACCGGCTTGTTCGGGAGGCTGGAAGTCGTCAAACCTGCGCGCGAGACGGTTCGTAACGACCCTCGAAAACAACTTGTAAACATGGCTCAGCAGTGTGATGGGTCTATAATTCTTCAATAGGGCCTTGTCGCCCTTTTTGAAGAAGAGCACCACCACACTTCTGTGCCATGCTTGTGGCGTTTGACCATCTAGTATGACGGAGTTAAATAACTTCTGAAGGGCCCGTAGGATTGGTGTACCACCCGCCTTCAGAAGCTCTGCTGTAACTCCATCATCACCAGGCGCCTTGTTGTTCTTGAGTTGTTTGAGAGCCATTCTAATCTCGTACAGGCTGACGTCCGGGATGTCTTCGGTGTAATGTCGGGTTAGTCGTGCTCTGGGATCCGAGGCATGACTTTGGCAGGTGGCTGTGTTGTCGTATATAACTGTCCGTAGAACTTCTCGATCTCTCCCAGCAACTCAGGTTTAGACGTGACGATTCTACCATCCTCAGTCTTCAGCTTCGTCAGTTGGCTCTGTCCAACAGACAGAGTTCTTGCGAACACTTTAGAGCCTTTGTTCCGCTCGATAGCCTCTTTAATACTAATTGTATTAAATTGCCGCGTGTCGCGAGTCAAAGACTTTGAGATCTGTCTGTTGAGCTGCCGATATCTGGTAGCATCATCTGAGGATGTCTGAACCATTTTCTATATATTCCGTCTATCTTCCATAAGTTGCAGGGTAAAGTCAGAGATCTTTTTAGTTCTGTTTGTACGACGGGCCTTGAAGAACTTAGACCCAGCCGTATGGACAGCTTCTACGAGCCTGTCATAGTATGAGTCCACTTCCTCGCAGTCAGCTAGGCATTCGAAACGGTTTTGCAGTTCGAGCTGAAATGGTTCGGGGTTTTGGACGTGGATAGGTAAAGGTCGGAGCGTAGACTTTATCAGCCGGGACCTCTGGAGTTTAACATTAAGGTTCAATGAGCCTCTGACCAGTCTGTGATCGCTCCCGGTTTTAACCGCATTGATCACGGAGACATCATTGAACATCTGTCGTCTCGTCGACAAGATAAAGTCTATCTCATTTTTAGTTTTACCATCGGGGCTCACCCAGGTCCATTTGCGGTGATCCGGCTTCCTGAAGAAGGAATTCATCATAAAGAGTCCCTCCTTCTCCATGAAGTCGGCCAACATTTGGCCCCTGGGGTTCCGGTCTCCAGTTCCAAATTGCCCCACTCTCAGCTCATTACCGAATCGTTTGCCCAGCTTCGCGTTAAAGTCCCCCATGACCACAGTGAAATAGGAGTTAGAGGTATGTATGGCTCTGGATATGTCCTCATACATAACCTCGACTTCATCGTCGGAGTGTGTCGAAGTGGGTGCGTATACCTGTATAACCTTCAACGAATACCGCTTGGTGATTCCGAGTATAAGGTACGCAACCCTCGTCGACACACTCTTGATTTTCACTAGGTTGTTCACGAGGGACTTGTGGACTATGAACCCGACACCACCTTGGGATATTTGGTCACCCTCCCGGTAATAGAGCAGGTTTCCGGATTTCAGTATTATCGAGTCCTCCCCCTCTCTTCGGACTTCAGATAATCCTACAATATCCCAGTGTAACCTGCTCAATTCTTCCTCCAGTTCGGTTATCTTCTCGTCGGACCGCAGTGTACGTGTGTTATATGTTGCCAGGGCCAGAGGTCGTCGGTGTTGGTAACGCGGAATCTGCCGGGGATTCTTAGCACCCCCTGCCCTGCCGTAACCACGGCTGTTACCACGGCTGGGAATAGCAGGGCTGCCGGGGACTGGGGGCCACGGTTTGGTTGTGTCCATCATTTGAGGGGATTTGCCATAATCGCCACGCTTGGCAGACGGGTTGGCGATCGTAGTGAGGTGGACATGGTACTCAGGAGAACGCTGCTGCCCGTTCTCTGGTGTATATATTTCCCTCGGGACGACTTTTACGTCCCCCCACGGGATGAGAGGGGGTGGTGATATTCTTAGGCCGTCACCACACAGCAGATTTATTAAGTTATTGATTAAGTTATTATAATAATATTCTGTCACTTTATAAACACGGCCATCCAGAGCTTGTACTATTAAAACCAGATAACTGGCATACGACATATACAACTTTTCCTTTGTAAATACATATTTATATAGATAATTACACCCAAACTCAGGATGAACACACATGTTCATGCACACAGATATCTGTCCTGGGTGGGAATCGAATGCAGGTCGTTTGCGGTGTGAAAGGCTTAAGTATCTACCAACGACACCAACGCTTATTTTGAATATAAAATTATGGTGAAATTTACCTGTCCAGACATCAACGCTATAAAAAGGTTCCATTGTTTCGGAAAATGCTTCAATATTTTTGTAGAGTGGTAAAAGTCCTTTGTTATATATATTTAGAAGAAAATTACTTATGTGCTAACTTTGTGATGGAACAGCCCACACTACTCTTTGTATCTACTTGATCTCCATTCAAGGGTCAGAGCAACTGGAATAATATTTTCGATTATGATTCATTTCTACCCTCTACGTGGGAGTTAAAGCCTATTTTTATGAAACGCTATTATTACACTGAAAGTGAATTGAGCTGGATGATAAAATATTTAATCAAAGTAAGTCAAAAACAGACTATATAATAATGCCCCTACCGATATTTGACTAGGGGAGGAACTAGATTAGCTGTCAGTCTATAGATGGGTGACCACCAAAGTTGTTTGATTTCTGAGCGTCTCCGTGCTTTAGAGGACACGTTAAGCTGTCGGTTCCCGTTGTAGTCATTAGACAACAGTCGTTAAGCCATGTCAGGGGCCTACTGGGCGGCTTGAACAACTCTGACATCAGAGTAAACACTGCCTATAGAATAAAGAAAGAAAGAAAAGAGCACGTAAGGTACACGACCGACGACCTAACGTGTTACCTGCACGTAAGGTCATCGGTCCTGTACCTGACCATTTTCCAGTAGGGTCTAATACATCATCTCATCGTCAGTAAGGAAATGTGTGTTCTTCTTCTTAGCGTATCGATGGCAATGTAAATTATAATAATAAGACTTTATTTCCAGACCAAATTAGTGTCCAATAAGTAAGTAACAACTTTCTTATAAACTAGTGTTAGTAATATGTATTTTAAAATATGTAACAAATTTACCATTCATTGCTGCGTCATTCCATTCGAAATGGCGCAGCAATGATTGACGTAAATACAGTCTAGCCGACTAGCGATCATGCGAAGGACGCTGTTGGTGCTGCCACGTATTCTGCGCACCAGAGATGCGCATCTCTTACGCATCGTAGCGTAGAAACAATCTACGCGATGCTCAGCAAACATCCCTGATGCACTACAGAATCGCCGCAGCCCCATCAGCATCCTGAACGCATTATTAAATTGAACTCGGAGGGCACTGTAAGATTTTTGAGTATAGTTAGCCCACAGGCTGCACGTTTAGAATGATGTACAATAAGAAATTATGTCAGCCCAGAATTCAGCTACGAGTTGAGCGTTGTCAGTAGCGTGACATGTTAACAAGTGTGCCATAGTTTGAGGGACACTTGCTCTCTAGGTAGGAAACTTTTAAGAATTCCCACCTGAGCAGGTTTTTCCTACATCAACCAACTTGGGTCCGGAGTCTGTTCAGGGACTTCCAGGTTGGCCACGGCAACTTGTGTCCAGGCGTAAGGTTTTCGCCGGGAGGGACGAATGGAATAGGTAGGCAAGCACTGTTTCGCCACAGTTTGAGCCGTGTCTGAGACCGTTCGCCAGAAAGTGGAAACACACACTTCAGGAAGCTTTTACGACTTTTAAGCCTTTGTGACTCAAGCTTACTGTTGTGCATAAGGTGCCGTGTATCGTCGTCCCTTTTTGATCGTTCATTGGAGCTTGCCACCACTCTGCGAAAATCTCGTGGCGCTATACCTGCCAGCGGATATAACATCTGGACCGGCGTCGCTTTGAGACATCCAGTGATGATCGCCGCATGTTTCATTCAAAACGGTATCCACTAATTTTGCGTGGGCTGAATGATTCCATACGGGGCACGCGAATTCTCCACATGAAAAAAAAATCCGCCAGTCCAGAAGTCCGCAATAACTACACAAAGTGTTTAATAAAGTGAGTGTGCCCAGTGTGTCTACTAACGCCTTTCTCACTTTTTATAGGTAATTAAGGGAAAATCAATAATATTTTATTTAAGTGTATACATATTTATTCATATGCTGGATTGGTAAAGTTTTCCGCATAGTAACTTATCCAAAGAGAAACTTCAGCAATTTTATCACGTGCTGTGCGATGTGGGGTAAATATTAATGAAGAAACTACATATTATACTAATGAATATGGCTATATTAATATAATTGATTATCTCCAAACATTAGAAATTTTGTTTTTATTTATTTCAAACTTTATCACATGGATGTACACAGGTGGACTTAATGCCGAAGGCATTTTCTACCAGTCAACCTTAGGGTGATGCAGAAAAAACAAGGTAGGTGCACTTTAAAACGTGTTGTGTGAAGATGATAAACTTATCGGTCACCGTAGCCTAGTTGGTAGTGATCCTGCCTACGAAGCTGGTGGTCCTGGGTTCGAATCCCGGTAAGTGCAAATATTTGTGCGATATGTGGTAAATATTAATGAAGAAACTACATATTATACTAATGAATATGGCTATATTAATATAATAATTGATTATCACCAAACATTAGAAAACATTCTGTATTTATTTAAATTTTGTTTTTATTTATTTCAAACTTTTTCACATGGATGCACACAGGTGGACTTAATGCCGAAGGCATTCTCTACCAGTCAACCTTAGGGTGATGCAGTAAAAAAACAAGGTAGGTGCACTTTAAAACGTGTTGTGTGAAGATTATAAACCTATACTTATAATATATAATATGAATAATTACATAGAATACATAGACACAAACTGGACTAGACTAATATATTTAAAAATAAATATGCCTAGAAAACAATAATGACAAAAAGAGTCCTATTGTGTATTTGCCGATTTTCTTTTTAATAGAAAAGAAATATAGCCTATTATCTATGTATAACCTAATATCGGAGACGAACTGTAAACTTGGCACACTCAAACCAATGAGGTTTAAGTGTCACTTAATAAGAAAATTCTTGTGGTTATTCGTGTTTATGGTAATTTTTTAAAATGAAAAAATAGTTAATAACAAATTAACACTTTAACCTTTGACTCTTTGAGTGTTTGTATTCATGGTACCTACGTACATGAAACGTCTTTTTTGCAAGACCAAAATACATTAATGAATTTGAATGCATAAAGTAATTATAAAAGTTACATTATTCATTACACGACGAAGTCCTTTTTCTAAGCCCGCTTAATTTTGAGACACTTGCCTGTCAACTGGTGTTTCTCAGCATTTAAATTGTTATCTCTTTGGTTTTGCGAGTATTATTTTTTTTACTAACTTTGCCCCGAGGTATATTTCTCGTTAAACTTAAGAAAATATGGCCTATATGTTATTCGCATATATAAGCTACTAGCTGTGCCCCGCGGTTTTACCCGCGTTAAATTGTATAAATTATCACAGCTCCTTCCCCGTAGGTGATTGCGTGATAATATCTAGCCTATATGTTGACCCGACCTCTTAGTAATATTCATGCAAAATGTGAAGTAAATCCATGCAGTACTTTTTGAGTTTAGCCCGGATATACATACAGACAAACAGACAAACAGACAGACAGACACACAGACAAAAATTCTAAAAACTATATTTTTGGTTTCGATATCGTTTGTAGACAACGCCCCAACCATCTTTTAAAAAAAATATTTAATGTACAGTTTCAACTTTTCTACGATTTTATTATATGTATAGATATTACTGCAAAGTTTCATCAACATCAGTTCGGTAGTTTTTGATTGAAATAATAGCAATCCTCCATACATCTATACATCCATATTCATCAACTTTTTTATATCAGGGGGTGACAAACGAGCAAGTGAGTCAATTGATGGTAAATGATATACACTCGCAAACCCAGAGGAATCCCGAGTGCGTTGCCCACCTTTTAGAGTCGAAACAAGCGTTGCTGACCCTTCCCTTGGGGGTGGGGACCCCGATGAGCTCTTGCGACCTTACTCACAAGCAGAAACATAACATTAAAATGATTAATGTTATTATTAAGGAATGTCTTCTAAAGATGGAGGTACTTCCCCAGTCGGGCTGTTCTTTGAGCGAATGAACGCTGTGCCCTACCTCTCTTATTCGCATTTATAATATTAGTAGGACTATATATGAACATTGTTAACAGGTATTAAACGCGACTAACCTTATTGTTATTTTCCCCACGTTTCGACCAAGTTGCATTGATCGTGGTCACGGGATGACTGGCGCAGCGGTGTTTCTCCGTTTCTAAATAACAATAAGGTTAGTCGCGTTAATACCTGTTAACAATGTTCATATATAATTATGATACGCGAAAGTTTAAAAGTGTATATTAGTAGGACTAAGCTACATTTTTATTGCATGTTATTACTCCCCAAACCCAATATATAGATTGCCTCATTGTTCTAACGGTTCTGTGTTCAACGGCACATAATGTGATTTTACGATGTTTCTCAGTATAAATCTGAAGTCTAGTATGGTGATATTACACCCTCGTGGCTCGACAGTGGCTTAAGACAGTACAGACAATCTTTTTTTCTATTATTTACCTATATTCTTAGTCCATTCAAAAATATTTTAAATGCATTATACTTAACGTAGGCTCAATTTACCTTGTAACACCCACCACTTCAATAAATTCATGATAATTAATCAGTTAGTACTTTGTAACTATACAATTATAACAGTTTTAAACTAAATTAGACTTATGTTTTAGCCAGTATTATAAATAGGACTTCCATTATAATTGTCATTGTAGATGTCAATGTTAGTATTTTAAAGCTGTATACATGTTTTTTCTTTCAATAGCTTATATAATTTTAATAGATGTTAGATGTTCACTGCTTAATATTATGTGAGTATTAATTATTTTACATTGTCAATTAGCTGTTATGTTTATATTAGCTTTTTGTGTATTTTTAAGCTGTAGACATGTTTCTCGCAGGCAAACTGAAGTATTTAATTATTCAGGGATTTAAAACAGAATCTGTTCGTCTTATCTGTATGAATTTACATTTCCGATATAGCATTCGCCATTTTGAATTATCTTTGGAGTTGAATTCGTGTTCGTTCTTAGTTTTATTTATTTTCAATAAGTATTTTATCTAATTTTAATAGATGTTAGATGTATAGATCACTGTTTAATATTATGTAAGTATTAATAATTTTATATTATCAATTAGCGGGGATAGCTGCAGTAGCAAGATGTAATTTAACATCTGATTCACTCGTGCTGATAATTGCCTTTCAGATTCTGTTTACCATAACGAGAATACAAGATATGGAATGTAATTCCGTACTCCATTAGGCGTATCGTGTTTAAAGTAGACAGTGTAGTATATCTGAGCCCACGATTTAGTGAACAAGTTGCATATCAGTAATCTTGGGTATATTCTTTTTTTTATCTTGGGGTATTATTCACACACGGCTATGGAAACCAGATAACTGATATATTACATATACTACTTTTTTTTTGTAAATAAATACATATAGATAATTACATCCAGACTCAGAACAAACAGACATATTCATGCACTCAAATATCTGTCCGGGGTTGGATTCATACCCGAACCCACGACTTGCGGCGTAAATGGCAAGCATCTTACTAGCCATGCCAACTAGCTTCTACAGTCTTGCACCCACTATTTACTTTCTTAAAGCCCAGGATCCTTGGAGTACTCACCGAGTTAATGCTTCTACTGTTGCTATTTAGAATGCATGATTTGTCTTAATAAAGAAGTTTCCCTGAAAAAACAACACATGTTATTCTAGTAGCATATAAAATGATTCCCTGTATTCCGGGGAACGTTACAAACATGCTATTTACATGTACTGAGCAAACACAGTTTCACAATAAATAAACAAGACTTTATGTAACTATGGATATATACGAATAAGAGAAACGTTAAAATTGCACAATTAGTTTATAAAATAAAAAATGGTTAGTTTAAACTAAGGTTTCTACGTAGAAACGTAAACCACTACACCACAAATGAATACCTTATACGGGTACAAAAGTTATTTTTTTTTATGTATTTGATTTACTAAATATAAAATAATATAAAAATAGAAAAAGGAATGTTGAAGAATTTCTCGATGAAAGTGTTAGTGTACGACCTTCTTGAAATAAAGACATGCAAAATGTTAGAACCCTACAGAGCAGAATAAAGAGGATTATGTAATAATAATTATATACTGTGACATTATTTACACACGGCCATATTCTGATCCCGAACTAAGCAGAGCTTGAACTATGGAAACCAGATAACTATACTATACTACATATACTACTTTTATTTTGGAAATACATACATATAGATAATAACAACCAGACTTAGGACAAAGAGATAAGTCCATGCACACAAATATCTGTCCTGGGTGGGAATCCGACCCACGACCTCCGGCGTGAATAGCAAGCATTTGCCAACCACGCCAACAGGCCCGTCTAAACGATACGTATCATTATAATCATCATATCAGCCGAAAGACGTCCGCTGCTGGACAAAGGCCTCCCCCAAGGATCTCCACAATGGTGGGTCTTGTGCTGCCCCCAACAAGCGGCATCCCGATATACATACGCTAACATTTATGTTAAGCAACAAGTAATTTCTTAATTAAACACTTTTCCAGTTGTATAGACACTAGGTATTAAGTTTTAGTGGTGTGACACAATAATCTGTGACAGCATACTCCACTTAAATCCCTCCACGCCTACATAGGTGTGGTTAGAAGCTTAATAGATTACACTCGTCGGCTGTGTCCGCCTACGCACGCGATACCATTAATTCATAACCGGAGCCTATATCCCCAGATGTTTTTGAAATATCATTTTAATATAACTACGAGTTTTTGAACTTTGATAAATGTACCTTATATCAACATAATAAACGTTGATTTCTAATGTGCAAAGCTGTGGACCGCTGTCCGATTGAGAATCGGAGATAGTTCTACCCGGATAGAACTGGCAGGGCTCTTACTTCCACTGCTGACAGTGGCGTTGCTGTTGGCTAATTAATTTTGGAATTTTTCATACTCCACAATAACATAGCTTTCTATTGATGAAATAATTTTGAAAATCGGTTCAGTAGATCCAGAGATTACCCCTTACAACGTTACAAACATTACCTCTTTATAATATTAGTATACATTCAGTCAAAAAGTATCGGGAATGGATGATTTGTCTATGGTTCCAAATTGAAATTTTTGTTTTTTTTTGTTGTTGTTAGATTGGCACAACTTGTTCCATTTTGGCGCGGAGTTTGAGTTGCATCTGTTATTTATTTTAAATACAGTGCTGGTTTTAGTTATATCATATATAGTGTGTATTGCGAATTTCATAATGGATAAAAATATCGAAGAAAGAGTTTGTCTTAAATTTTGCATCGCTAATGGAATTTTGTGTTCGGAGTCACTGAAAATGTTACAGAAGGCTTACGGTGAATCGACTTTATCAAAAACTCGTGCTTATGAGTGGTTCAAAGCGTTCAAAAGCGGTCGAGATGTGATGAAAGATCAACGTCTGCAACTGAAGTTAACATCGCAAAAGTGAAGGAAATAGTGACTGAAAATCCTCATTCAACTCTGAGAGAGGTAGCCGCCGAACTTTCTGTATCTCACGAGTCGATTCGTACCATTTTAACTAATCATTTGGGTATGAAACATGTTGCCGCTCGGCTAAACCCAAAAGATCAGAATTTTCTTCAAAAACTCAATCGCATGAAAGTCGCTGAGGACATGGTAGAACGAGTCAATTCCGACCCAACATTCATGAAACGCATTGTTGCTGGTGACGAGACGTGGGTTTACGAGTTTGACATGCAAACTAGTCAACAAGCTTCGGAGTGGCGCCTTCCAACTGAACCGAAACCGAAAAAACTACGCCAAAGTCGATCAAAAGTCAAAGTCATGTTGACTGTTTTCTTTGACTATCGCAGTGTTGTGCACTCTGAATTCTTACCGGAAGGTCGAACGTAAATAAAGAATATTATTTGAGCGTTATGCGGCGTTTAAGAGAGCAAATTCGACGAAAAAGGCCAGATTTGTGGAAAGAAAATTCTTGGATTTTGCACCACGATAATGCGCCTTCGCACAAGGCCATCATTGTGAACGAATTTTTGACCAAACACTCAACAAATACCATCCAGCAACCACCATATTCATCAGATATGGCTCCAGCTGACTTCTTTCTTTTTTCTAAACTCAAATTACCACTTCGTGGTACCCGTTTTCAATCGGTAGAAAACATCAAGGAGAATTCGCGGCGAGAACTGAATTCAATTCCAAAAGCAGCGTTTAAAAAATGTTTTGATGAATGGATTATTCGTTGGCGTAAGGGTATCGATTCTGAAGGAGCATACTTTGAAGGTGATAAAATAAATTTGGATGAATAACAAACATTTTGTATATTATTGATCTTTTCCCGGTACTTTCTTGACAGAGTAGTATATTAGTATACATGATGCATTCAAAATCATGTCAGCCAAATTACGTCCACAGCTGGACTGGCCTCTCCGAATAATGGGGGATATGCCATAATCGCCACGCTTGGCAGACGGATTGGCGATCGCAATTGAATGGTCATAGTTGACAGAAAAATGCTGCTGCCCGTTCTCTGGTAGGTATTCCCTCGGTCGATTTCTACGCCGCCTACGGAATGAGATGGAGTTTTGATATTCTATGCCGTCACCACAAAGTATGTGTAGATACTCCAATTATTTCATGAAGCTCATAGTTTTGAGTCCTCGTCGTCTCGTAAGCGATCACTGAATACAAGCTTCTAAACACGCACATACTCTCTATATGGGTGACATACTCGTATCAGTTTATAACCGTTAAGTTATTACAGAGACCTACAGCGTAACTTATACAACTCTGTCACAAAGTTAAGCACTTACCTAACTTAATCGTGTAGGCAGTTACCCTAGTATCAGAGTTGTTCAAGCCTTCTAGTCGCCTTGACTTTGAGCCAGAGATTGTGTTAAGTTTTTTTTTTTTTATGTCAGGTCATCTGATGGTAAGTGATCACCGCCGCCCATGGACACTCTCGACACCAGAGGAGTCGCGAGTGCGTTGCCGGCCTTTTAGAGTCAGCAAACAAGTGTTGCTGACCCTTACCCCCACCCCAATGAGCTATCCATCTATTTATTCAATTTTCTATCTGTAATTTTTTGTATGATGAGCACAGCCTAGCGCAGCGTGGGCAGGTCCCCTACAAGATGGACCGATGATTTTGTGAGGGTCGCGCGGTCGCTGGAAGTAGCTGGATGCGGATAGCGCAAGACCACCAACTGTGGAGATCATTGGCGGAGGCCTTTGTCCAGCAGTGGGCGTATTTCAGCTGATATGATGATGATGACGAGCACCATTATATTTATGTATTTTTTAAATATATAAGTATTATTTTTTTTATTTTTTTTAGCATTTTTCGCAATGCAAAGCGTTTATCTAATCTCAAAAATGGGAAATCATAAATTTAATTGTCCGGCGGGTCTCGAACCTGCACCATCTACCAATCCGGGGTAGGCGCTCTGCGTTAAGCTACGAACGATACACGCTGGCAGATCAAATTTAGGATTCCCATGCTAACATCCTTCCGGAGGATGTAGGTATTATCTATCGGTTTTTGTTTTTCTAGAAACATGGCCGACTGATATATTCACAGTTGCATGTGAAAGATCTTATCATTTTGATAATACCTTCCAAATTATTAAATTTTTATTTTTTAGTATTTTTTTCAATGCAAAGCGTTTATCTAATCTCAAAAAGGATGTAAGCATGGGAATCCTAAATTTGATCTGCCAGCGTGTATCGTTCGTAGCTTAACGCAGAGCGCCTACCCCGGATTGGTAGATGGTGCAGGTTCGAGACCCGCCGGACGATTAAATTTATGATTTCCCATTTTTGAGAATATATAAGTATGTTTATCAGTTGCTTGTGAAGTGGGTGATGTCGTGGGACATTAAGAACACAGTACATCACCTTCACAGCTTTTTATTGGTGCACAGCAGTAGAATACAATGCAGAGGACTTTATAATATCACACATATATATTCATAGTCTATTGTCTCGTGTAGACTTATGGCGCGATTTTTACCTAAGTGACAGATCCCTGTCACTTGTTGACTTGACAGTCTAGTAACGCAACGGTGTTGCCGCCACACTTGGTTTCCATAGTACAGGCTCTGCCTAGTTTGGGATCGGATGGCGGTGTGTCAGTTGTCCTAAGATATTAATTATTATTATTAAACGCATCTAGATAGACATCAGAGGTGCAGAATTAATATGGCTACTCCGTACAACAAAAATATCTAACTGTTTTTACATTCCTAAAATTCCTTGTTCTTTCTAGTCATGGCCCAATAAAATAAAATAAAAAAGGTTTTTATTCACGTAGACTTTAAAAAAGCGCTTGTAAATAGTCAGAACATGTTTGTAGTAATACAGTTATTATTTCTAGTTACTTATTACAGATATTTAAGTACACGGAATGTTAAAACATTTATACAATTTATTTTATAATTGTAGTGACATTTAGCTAGCTTGTAATAAGTTATTGTCAATGCCACTGTTATAAGATTTACTAGATAAGTTATGATAAAAATAAAACTTACTTTAGATTAATCCACTTCAACATGTATGGAAATCATTAAACTCTTCACAAATTATCTTTGCGAGTAGCCTTTGCATTTTATATACACAGTGATAACTTATCAGTTATTTTAAAGTTTGTATAATATTGAAAAAACGTGTAGTGTAAGTGCAAGTGTGTATGTACTTATATGTATACGTATATGAAAGCTATAAAAACTGATGGCTTTATGAATAAATGAGTTGTCGTATTCCGTAAGTCTATTGTTTAATTTCGAACCTCCCTACAAACGGACGTGAAATGTAGGGTTGCCCTCCATCTGGGTTACCCAAAATTGATGTGCCGTGGTATGGACAACTGACGAAACAACCCTGGCACTGGCAGAGAGTCGCAGAGCTCTTATGACTGTTGAGATATACTGGTTTTGGGCTCTAAACTCCGAAGTTTCCACGCATTTTGTCCTGGTTGCCAAATTTTAGAGATGGCAACCCTAGTGAAATTTAGATTTTTCGTTTAGATAAAATGTTTTCATGGAGAATTAACACAATGCAATTTGTCATATAATTAAACTTAAATAGAAATAAGTATCATATCAATTGAAATCTCTTGAAAATGAGTTTACGCATGAGAGTTTTTACATTTATGCTGGATTTGAGCACAAACATACCTATTTCCCTAATTTAAAAAGAAAAAATATCTTCTTATTACAAATCATATCGGCGTAGAAAATTTGGCAATAACAAATTTCAACGGAAACTCATAATTTCTACGAATTTGCCGGATCCAACTGAAATACGCTTTTAATTCAAAACAATACAATTAAGTGTTATGATACGTTAACACAGTCTAAACTGAAATCTAAAAGTATTGGCAAAATTGTTAAAAATAAGTTTTTGAACACAATCAATCTCATTGTTTTTTTAAACTCCTGAAAGTAAAGCAATACACTTCGAACAATACAGCCAAAAGCTCTATGGACAAAAAATTAAAATCAAAATAAAGTCCCTTTCATTCATTAAGAAAAACGGGAACCTTTACAAAGAAAAAGAGATTGTCCAATCCGCTTAAATCGCAAATTGTACTAAAAAAGAACGTCTATAGTGATAGTCTCGTTAGTGTAAAGCTGTGAACACAACAGGTGCGCCTGTAGTCTCATTCGGCCGTAACCGTCGTACTGGCCGCACGCGCGCTTACTCCCCGTGCGTTCGAAATTCAAAACTTTACTCCAAATTCAAATTGTGTTTGTGAACGTGAAGTAAAAAGTGTAACCGTTATTTTATTAAAAAACATATTATTAAATCAAATTCGGTATTTTGGTTTTGTGTGTTTATTTTTGTGTTTTGTTTTTAAAGTGGACTCTGTTGAATAGAGGTACGTAATAAAAATATATTTAATGGATTGTTTGATAGATTACGACTGTATCTATTTGATTAGTGGATACACAAAAAAATTATAAAATTTGGTTAAGCGTATTCTTAGTATTTCTTTCACATTACAGTGAATTAATTTAATTTTAATTTATCGATTATCTGAGTATTACTCATGACGTCTTTCTTTGATATAAGGCAACTCATGTCGCAAGAGGTACGTACTAAAAGTGATTATATAAATACTAAGTATGGATTGAAAAATTCCATTACAGATACAGATGTAAAAACAGCAAAAACACCAGCTATTTAAGTTTTAAATTAAATTTAAATTACAACTTATTATTTTTACAAAATGATCAGAATATGAGAAATGTAAATTTTTAGAAATCAAGCTTATTCAAAATATATCTCAAGGAATAAGGTTGATCATAAATATTTACGTAACATTTTAAAATGTTCATTGAAGGTTTTAATTTTTATGATAGTGAAATATTGTTGACCTTTCTTGGACCTTATGTGCCATTATTGTTAGAATTGTCAATTCAGTCAGAATGATGTTATTTTTGATTATATAAAATAAGACATTGACAGTGACGATGGGACACTGAAAATGAAACTAGTAAAGTTTCATTTTCAGTGTCCTTATCAGTACTAAATTAAATTAAATCTCCACTACAACCTGAAAATATTCAAATTGATCTTTTTAAGTACCCTTTTATAGGACCATTTTATAAGATGCCTGAACCATGCCTATTATCTTAAAAAATATTTATGATCATAATGTACTACTGGTCGAATTTTGGTCATGGCGGCCAGTCTCATATAGAGAATAGTCAACGGCGTAGGGTATAATATTATAACGCATATGTAAGTGCGCACAGGTGTACTAGCAATTCCCTCTTTCTCAAGTTAGAATGGGACGGCCAGCTGAAACGACCGGTAAAATGATCAGGTGCAGACCATTTTTGATGCTTTCTAGGGCTAGGGTGTGTTACACTACTGGTTAGCTAGGGTAGGTTCCTTGGCGGCGAGGATCGCTTTGACCCCTTAACACGTGATCACACCCTCATTTAGAATTTCATCTTTTTACTTCAGCGACCCCCCTGAGCTGTGGCCTGAACCCTATTAGAGTGCCCTCAGGTATTACATTCGCTTAAATTAAGCTACTGGTTGAAAGCCTTCTGTGCTAGCCAACTGTTTGTAACCATTTTATTATTATAGTACAACATTTTTAAATAATAGCTAGTGACTTATTAATAATTAAAAGATTAAAATATATATATATATAAAACAGACAGGATTAGTTAGATTTTTTTAAATACTTCTTTAATATTTTATTTATTATGTACTGCTTAATGAGCTCGACAAGTACAAGTGTATGTTAATATCAAAGTTCTGAAAAATTTTCATTCTTATTTCCTCTTGCCGACTTTCAGAGTCCGGGAACCTGCTGAAAATTTACTTTGCAGAAAAACCTCGATATCAGATTTTGGCCCATTCCGGGATTTGAACCCTAGGTCCTCCTTATCTGCGTTAAACACGATACTGATTGATTGATAAGGGAAGTAAGTTTTCGTACAAATCCTAATACGATGTGTACTGAGTACGAACATTGCAGTAGATTTTTTTATAAAAAAAATAAAATAAAAATAAAAATAATTTATTGCAGACTACATGGCCCATATTTGTTAGTAACAATTTGTACTTAAGCACTATGTTAGTAAATTATAGAATAATACATCAGCAATATATAATACAAAGAATAAATAAAAGATTATATTATTTATAAGGACGGATGCCCCCACGCAGTAAGTTTACAGGACCCCTCGCGGCGTGGAGTTCTGTAAACCTACCGAAAAGTACGGTATCCGTTCTGTCCCCCACCATTTTCAGAATCTTGTTCGGGCTCCTTCGTATTCGTGTCACAATTGATGCAACTTTCTTGCGTTTCTTATAACTTGACGTTTACAGTTATCCTATTGTCTAGGTTTTTGCCACTCTAGGGATCACACGCGGTAGAAGTGAATACTCCAGCTGCCTTTGATCTTTGAAGGACGTGGTCCCGGAAAGAAGCAACTGAGGTAGCCGCAGGTTGCTTGCGGGCATGAATAATTTTGGGGGCGTAACTGTAAATGTGAATATACATCCCACAGGCTAATGCTTTAGATCAATATTACATCTACCATTACACCTATACCTCTGGAGTGGTATATATGTAATGGTGCAGTTTCCGGATGGAGATCTTCTCGAGTTCTCAGAGCCATTAAACCAAGCGTCGAAGCTAAGCTACCCAGCTTAGCACGAAAAAAAAGGTGGCTTTCACTGCTTCAACTGACAATAGGAGCAAGCGGAGGCTCAAGCTATCTAGCAAATATAGTTTTAGGGACTCCCAGACACTCCGACATCTCCTCAACGTCCGGGACCTATAGGTAGGTTAGTAGGTAGGTAGGTTTCTACCACATAAAAATGTGTCTTTCATTGCTTCCCCTGGCATGGGCGATGGCGCAAACTATCTACAAACTACGTAGTTTATAGATAGTTTGCCCCACCGCCCCTACTGCCAGGGCCGTAGGAGAATACCCTCTTACGCGGGTTACGTAACCCACGTAAGAGGGTACTCTCTTTGGGGCTCAAACCTCGGCTTAGGGCGGTTACTGACGTGGGGATGCATGAGGAAGTTGGATTTTGAGGAACAACCGCCGTTCTATCGTCGCGCGAAGAGGATACAATTGAAAACTAAAGGCTAACATCGCTCTCCACGAGGAGTGCAATGGTCCCGGCGCGTTCGCGGTAGTTTTTTTCTGTCCCGAGAATTTCTAATAGCCTCGACTTGTTCTAAGGAAGTCGTGATATCGTTAACATTATATTGAGTACCATTATGACTAAATTCTGATAATTTAATTGCTACTAGAGGGTTTAGCCACAATAACTACACGTTGGGAAGTGGATGAACGTCATTGCTAGCTGCCAATGTCTTAACGGATCCTCGTATGATACAGACGTACCGTCCGGACTTATTCAAAATAATATTGTCTACATGTGGACTGCTACTATACTTTAGTACTACCTACTTTTTTGTTAAAATAACAATTCAATGGAAAATGTTATTCTAAGTAATGTTATATTTATAATAAATTTTGATGAAGCCAAAGAATTACGGTAGGGGTTCGTTGAAAGTGGAAATCCTTTGCACGTGTCTATCAGCTCGCCCACGGGTGATGAAAAATTACCTTTTTACCAGGAATCAGAATTAATTGTGGCACTTTGGCAAATGATTTATTAAATACAACATAGTGAACAATCAAATAATAAAGTCATAGCAAACTATTTTTTATTATGACAATTTAATTTTATTACAAATTATAAATATATGATTACAACAAATTATAGGTACAATTCTGTAATAAAAGTCTTAAACCACGTCTTTTCAATTAAGAAAAATTGCTAGGTAATTAAAGAAATAAAAAAAATATTCCCCCACAAAGGAGAAATCGCGAAACACTAAAACACAACACACTCAGTTGAATTGTTAACATATACATACTGGCCCTAGAGAAAGATCAGCACTGCAGAAATGTAATACTAGCTGAGATAGGGCCATATTTCATGCCAGTACCTACGGAGACAATTTAAAAATCGATAAAAATATAAACAAAATTTTTATTTTATTTAATTTTTGTTTTCAAATTGAAAATAAAATTTATTCTTCAGTTTTTCTTTTCCGTTGAAGTCGGTTACAAATAATAGCCCAGGCTCCGACGCAGAAAGTGCACTTCTCAAAATGTCCACTGGTCGTAAAATGTCCTTCTCTCACAATGTCACTTTCGCAAAATGTCTAATATGTGATTGGTCCGACTGATTTTCGGTCCTGGCTGACTTCAACTGCTAGTCAGTATAGTGTTAGTGCGCCCGTAGATGGCTGCTATAGGCAATATTTTTAGTTAACTGTTGTGCCTACAGAGCGCACGTTTCCCATCGAGTTTCCCATCAACGTAATTGTATTGAATAGCCGCGGGCTGTCCGGCTTTTAGCTCATCGCGTTTTGTATCCATCTCTGCTTTTCGATTTTTATTCCTCCCATTGGCAACACAAATACCGAATTGGCACGGGCTTGCCCAGAGGCAATACGCGTTTTGGAGGAGCACTTATATAGGATGTCCGAGGAGTTGACGTTCAAACGCAAAATTTAGATGCTTGATGATGAGGAGTAGCCGCTGGGAGAGCTATGTTTTTTACGTATTTATTTGTGTACTTTTTTAATTTATCGATTTTATAAGAATAAATATGTATTAAATATGAATATAAATAAATAAGTTCGAATAATAATAATATCTCGGGACAATGTCACACAGATCATCCTAGCCCCTAACTAAGTCAAGCTTGTACTATGGGTACCAGGCGACGATATACATACTTATATAGATAGATAAATACTTATATACATAGAAAACATCCATGGCTCATAAATCAAATGTCCATAAACATCCAAGTATTAAATAATGAATTAAAATAATGAAATTTATTCTAATCGTTATGATGATGAGTTTAAGTATGTGTGTTTTCTGCCTATGACATCAGTACCCCCTAGAGAGAGTAGAACACCCCTCCTTTTGTATCTGGGGTTAAAAATGCAGCTGCTTCCAACCCTTAAGTCCTTTGAAAAGTATTTTAATGATTTCATACACAGAGGCGCTTGAAATAACTTCACATAACATGTCAAATACTTAGCGAGAAGTATTTTAGGTAGAGTTGACGCCACATTAGTGGATATACTTGCACTACGAAAATAGTCCTTACTACCTGTGTAATAAAGACGTCGTTGACGTTGAAGCTTATTCAGTAACGTAGAGTCGTCTGTACATCATATAATGTTTAAAGGAACTACATTAAATGTAACCCACGTTTTACGTTGTCTATTTTATTATGCATGACAAATACATTCAGGTACATATACAGGGTGTAAAGGAAAGGGCTATAAATGATAATGATAAATATTTATTTAACAACTATTTTATATATTTATTGTATCATTGAATTAAATGCACACATGTACATCTATTTTACTATAAAAAAATATATAAGAGTAAACGACAGTGCCCTTGCAGATATAGTTCATAAAAACTGACTAGGATAAAATCTGATACCACAGTTTAACGTTTTGGCACTCCTGGTTATATCTGTTCGACGAGATTTGAACCATACCTATAAGTCATAACAAATCTATATGAGGGAAATAGAACCCCTGATTGTAACTCAACAACTTGTTAATAACCGTTGCGGCTGATTTTCTTAGGGCTCCTCCGTTACTTGAAAAGTACTTTGAACCAGTGCTGAAATGTTCACTTCTTATGGAACCATTTTCAGCATTTATTGACTTTAAATGATTTATTTTATTTATCTTTACTATTGGTCTGAACTAGATTTATAGGTATGTAAAATCATTATATAAAATTATTTTTATTTAGTGAGTATGGACTGAAGTTTTACCATGATGATGGCACAGTTCAGGAGTTAAGTTAATACGTTCT
The DNA here is from genome assembly GCA_951640165.1 of Pseudoips prasinana. NCBI lineage: Eukaryota > Metazoa > Arthropoda > Insecta > Lepidoptera > Nolidae > Pseudoips > Pseudoips prasinana. Next base: position 9,688,462 of record OX621236.1, read on the forward strand.
TGCAACGTCTGTATTTAACTCCTGAACTTTTGGATTAGCTGTGAAGCTAGTATGGTGACGAAGACTCTTGTATCTCTATAATATTTGACTAGTCTTTATGCTCGCAGTTATAAACTTGCGTGTATTTTTTCTGGTTTATCATCGTAAGTATTTCTTGAAGCAAACATACTAATGAGAAAAATAAATGTTGTGAGTATTTTTACACTAAAAAACTATATTATTACGTAAAATAGTACGGTGAAAATCTTGTAGAAATACAACCTAGAAGATTTTTTTATAATTTTACGTTAAGCAATCCCATACGCCTTCGTTAGGAACAATGGGTTTTTAAATAAAGCTGCTTGTGAACTGTCAGAACTTGTTTGATTACTGATTATTAGCGGTCTCGATTAGAGTCATTAGACAACAGTAGTTAAGCGATGTCTGAGGCCTACTGCAGATTGAACAACTGCGGCAGTAGGGTAAGCATTGGCCAGACAATAACGTTAAGTATAAGGGTAAAACAAAACTTTTTTAAACACTTTATTTATTTTAGCATGATGTTTACTGTTAGACTAGGAGGCTTTCACAGCTTCACCGAACAATAGGCAAACCAAATGCAAAAATGTTTAGGATTACATTAATGTGCGACTTTTAACTGGTACTAGTATTTAATGCTCTGAGGGTACAACGCTATCTGTAGTAGTATGTTAAGTATAAAACAATGTTCTGAATTAGATTGAACTGTGGAGATTCTCACAAGCCATTAATACTTAGTTTTGGCATGATTTATGAATATTATAGATATTAATTTATTTATTTTGACGGACCGGTTGTCTTAGTTGGTAAAAGCTTACGTTTCACGCCGCAGGCCGTGGGTTCGATAAATATATCTGTTTGTCCTCAGTGGCTGTAATTAACTATATAAGTATGTTTTTACAAAAGAGAAAAGTAGTATAGTAATTATATGGTTTCCATAGTAAAAGCTCTGCTTAATTTGGTCAGATGGCCACCCGTAACGACCCAGGATATTATATTATTATAAAAATAACTGTACAACGCCATCTTATGAATTTACAGTGAACTAAATTTTACTAACCAGTACTATACGAGTATACCTACTTCCTAATTTTAATATTACAGAATGAAACAAAAGGCGGAACAAAGCATGCAAAGAATAACAAAATAACATTTTTATTTCCATTTATTCCAGCAATGCAAGTTGGTGCCAGAGGCTGTCCAATTTCATTCAATTTTGTTCTGAGAGCAAAATAGATGTGTTATTGTTGTTTGTTATGATAACTTCCATATCAAATGGGTTTATTGTTTTATGATGGTAAACATAAAAGTGTGTGTATGTTCATAAACATATTTATCATTTAGTTCTACCTAACCAATTTAAAAAAGGCGGAGATTATCTATTCCACTCTTTGTTTTCTTTACATACCTGTATCTACCGAACGAGGGAGGGGTTCGGTAAATATATAAATATTGGCAATTTTTCCAAGATTTATATAGAGATGAATCTCACACACTGCCATCTGATCCGAAACTACGGAAACGATGGAAACCAGACAGCTGATAAACATACATTACATTTCTAAATACATGTATAATTATAGATGAATAACACCCAGACACACAATAATTGTGCTCATCACACATTTGTCCTGGGGTTCGAACCTACGACATTTGGCTTGGCAGCCAAGGCGAACCAGAAGTGAACTGAACCACGTAACCAACATACCAGTCGCATTGGAAGAAAAATAATTCATAAATAAAGAAATATGTATGAAAGTCATTTACAAAGACATTTAAATATATAAAATAGAAATATTAAATGCTCAATCAATAATCAGCCACTCATCAAGGTACTACGAGAATAAGACAAAACTACCCCTTTCCGTCCCTTACTGTAGGCACTGACGCAATTGAAATATATCGGAAAACTTTTCGCGAGCTAAAAGTTCAAAGTGCTTAGTCAAAAGTTACGTTGTTCCATGTTAAAAGTGGATGAACAATGGCTGACTACAATAAATCAGTGAAATACTGACTGGCTTCAACTTACATAGAACATAAAATTGTAGATTGGTGCCTTAGAAATTAGTATCACTTATACATTAATTGATTCAATAATTGCGGCATTTGTGAAAATCTTTGGAGGAGGCCTTTGTCCAGCAGTGGTCGAGTTGTGTCCAACATTTGATGAGATAGGTATACCATAATCGCCACGCTTAGCAAACAGGTTGGCGATAGCAGTATTATGATGAATGCGTGTGATTTTGTTTCGATTCCTACATTCAATCTTGCCTTTTTATCATTTATATCGGGTTCAATCTAATCACTCGTACCCATTTATTCTTAAGAATCAATCGAACGACTACCATATTTTGACCTCAAAACCCATAGGAATCAGTAACCAAGATGGTTGGACCAGGTACTAGATTATATTTGACTTCTCAGACCAACCAAATATTTGATCAACTAGGCCCGAAATAAATCTTTGTTTATACACAAACAGTGTTCGGCGCGGGAATCGAGACCGTTCGGACCCAAAATTTAATTTTCACATAGAATAAAAATGTATGTGATCTATTTTGAGTCGGAGTTTGCTTTGGATAAATTGCTGTAAGGATTACTATATTTTTATATTATTCATATAAAAAATACAATAATGTAGCTTAAATAATCCTGAATACTACAAAAAATGAAAGAGTTTTCGTGTGGAAACCCAATTTTCTTTTAATGAAGTATATTAAAATGATCACAGCACGAACCATAAATCATTCATAAAATTCGTTTTACAAAACCTTTAACTTTTTAATTTTAGATTTCAGTTTCTACTAACATCCTGCTCGTTAGTCGACTTCAAATACTGAAACGCATACTTTTTTACTGCGTATACAGATACACAATAAAAGACCAGCTGTATGATATATGATATACGTAATTGATATAGAATTTTGTATGTATTTCTAAAATAGTCGACAACAAATTTATAACGATAATATACTTAAAATCTATTTAAAGATCTTTTTTTATTTTTTACTTTTCTTTCTATATTTATTATCTGTGCAATTAACTTAAACAGAGAACAAACAATAAGGCACCAAAAACCTTCTAAATTGTGAGTAATTTCTTAAAAATATAACCCAGACGTCTAAATTTACAAAAATTTAAGCATATTACTTATAAGAACTTAATTTAATCATTAAGAACTACCATTTCACTTAACGTTGTAAATGATTTGATTACTCTTAAGGAACGAGAACGAGTTTCCGAAGGACAAGATAACGAAATTTAAACCGTAAATGAATCTCTAAAGATATCAAATTACACATACAATATATTCACATACGTCTTATTAGTTTAGAATAAACTAATACTCAGAGCTTCTTATACAGACACAGATATTTTAAAGAGGCATATAAATAAGTCACATTTCGAAATGGCGTCCCGTCCGAAATGCCCTAATTGTGATATATCTTATAAATATTTATATAGCTACCTGCGTAAGATCTTTTATTTGATTAGAAGTATATACAATAATTAACCCCCTTACTACACGGCATTTCAGAAACACCCTTCGAATGTCTTCGAACTTAGAGTTGGGCCAATACCATAAACTTTTACGTGAATTCGCCATAATCACACATATAAAAAATTTACAGAGAGAGAGAGAGAGAAAACATATAACACCTTTTCTTAACTGCTGCGGTGTTCCCACAGCGATACGTGTCCTTCTTTATCGAGGTTTAAAACGAGTATTAATCTCACGGTAGGCAGCGGTTTGCTGTGCCCCCTGGCACTGCGAATATCCATGAGCAGCGGTTACGATTTACCATCAGGTGGGCCGCTAGCTCGTCTGCCCCCAATAGCAATAAAAAAGTGATGTTTCGCGGGATTAAACGCGGGTATTGGTAAGAGATTGTCTAGTAGATACCGATACCCGCGTTTAGGAACTTTGTTAAGTCGCCACACTGCCTGCAACTCACGGTGGTAATAATAAAAAAATCCACTTATTTGATATTTCGTCCTACTACTGTCTTGCGATGTGACTATATTACTTACTAGTTGTGCCCCGCGGTTTTACCCGCGTTCAACTTTATATATTATAGCCTAATCCAGGGTGTCAGCTAACTCCATACCATACCAAATTTTATGAACATCGCTCCAGCCAGATGTGAAGAAGTAACAAACGTAAACACTCACAAACTTTCGCCTTTATAATATTAGTGTTATGTAAAATTAATTACTGGTACTGCTTTTTTGTTGCAATTAATTAAGCTGGTACCAATAGCTTAACTTGTTCAAAGTTAAATGATTTACTCGTTGTTTGCTGAAGAACTGTTAAGGGTAAATAGCTACAAGCGCCATTATTAACTGAATGATTCAGTTCAAAAGCTTATCCCTACTGCGATGCCTACGTGTCGTGATATATTCTGTGCCATCACGCGATTTCTTTGAACAGTTCTGCCGGTGTATCCTAAATCAGAGGGAGAAATAAATCATGTCATTACGCTCTGATATTTTATTCTACAATGGATGGAGGGGTTCTGGCAATTTACCGTTTTAATAATATTTCTCAGCGTTTGAAATTTTATCTTTGCTAACTTTTAGTTTCAATGTTTAATGTTAGAAAAAGATAACGGACTAATGCCCTTGATTCTACCAAATGTACTAATTTTAATATCATTTCATATCTTTTTAATATAGTTCTTATGAAAAGGATAGGGCATCATTACTGAACTGAACTGATAAACAGTTCAGTTTTGACTCAAAATAATGAAGGAAAAGGTGGAAATAATGTCGCAACCGGCTGTCAACCAATTAACCACCCGGTGCGCATAAATGGTTGACAATTGATAAACAATTTCAATACAGTTTATTAGATGGATATTTAGTTTATTAGATAGACTTTACTTTTTGTTTGTAGACGGGCACAAAGTACAATATTCAGACTCAGGACAACTATTTGTGGGTCACACAAATATTTAGCCTGCGCGGGAATCGAACCAAGGATCCGAAGTGGCGATTCGACTGACTTAACGGCTGCGCCAGACGTGCAGTCAAATGTCAAATTGAATTAAGTAAAATAATAATAATAATGAATTTTATTCACGAAAAAATGTGTACAACATTATTCTAAGAATAATTTATACTAAGCTATAGACAGTTTGTGCCTGAACTAGGTTAAACCTGTACCACAGGCGTTCTAACAGACTAAAAAGCATACTTATCCATTATTAAAAATTTAAACAACATTTAATGATACAAATTCAAAAACCTAAGATATAACGTTTAAAAATTAACTTATTTTAGCATACTAAATAACCCCTCTGTCTCATCATAGGTCAACTTAGTACCTATGCCCTGTTCTTTTCATGCGAGGTGAGCTATATTAGACAGAGATGTTGGTGAAATTTCAGTTAATCCTGGTGGTTGCCATCCATATTAATAATAATAATCATATCTCAGGACAATGTCACACAGATCATCCTAGCCCCAAACTAAGCAAAGCTTGTACTATGGGTACCAGGCGACGATATATACTTATATAGATAGATAAATACTTATATACATAGAAAACATCAATGACTCAGAAACAAATATTCGTGCTCATCACACAAATATTTGCACTTACCGGGATTCGAACCCAGGACCACCAGCTTCGTAGGCAGGAGCACTACCAACTAGGCTACGGTGACCGTCGAGTCGATCCATCTAGACTGCACAACTGCAATCTAGATGGATTTCAACCACCAGGGTGACTTCTGTTGGGACGTTGGTTTGCAACCGTGTAGAAGATGCTTTACAGGTGTTAAATAGGCAATCACCAGTATTAGGTGTTTTAATTATGAAGATTTTACTTTTTAATGTTCTCATACTAGGCTCTACCTATATTAAATATCGTTGCCCTAAGTCAGGTGTAGAGTTTTTGAACTTAAGCTTACGATCATACGGTGGCATTTACGTATTACTTCATAGACATTGAAGTGTACAAGGCGGGCTGCCCAAGGTATTTTCTGCCAGTCAACCTTAGGGTGGTGCGGATATGGTAGGTGTACAGACCATGAAACTATCAGGAAGTAACATTCTAACTGTAGCATCTCAGTATGTATGAAAACCTACTATATATGCATAAAAATATCGATTCCTTGTATAAAAGAAGCGATACACATAATGATTTACATTATGTGTAGATATATAAATAATCTCATATTGCATACTACCCGTATCCACAAAATAAGTAACTCTTTTATGGTGCAATGTATAAGATTCTAAAACAAACTTCCCAATGATATTAGATAATTGTCTACGAATAAGTTTAAAAGAATTATTAAAATCAAATTGTGTAGCAGGGCATATTACAAAATTTCTGATTATTTAAGTGACAAAAGTGCTTTGGATTGAGTTGTTCTGAGTCAACACACGTGATTATAATTAATATATAATTTCTTAAGTATAATTTATTTTAAAAAAGGATTCCTACTGAGTTTTCTGGCAGAGTTTCTCAGTAGCTGCCACGTCATGCACTGAACGGTAGGGTAAAAAAATTACGACTCCACATAAATGTAAAATTTTTACGGAATAAATTATTTTTGACTTTGACATGTATCATAAAAAGGGACATTCTAAGTTTATACGTTATTCATAAATTCGTATACCATCGCTAAAAAGTCAACCAACAAAATGCTAGTATAATTAAGACTTGAGGACTTTTAGACAGACGATGCAAACGCGATAATTCGTAATTTAGGTGATCGCTTTGAGCAGCTAAATTACGCATTATCACATTTTTGTGTAAATGAAGTCACTCAGACATAATTATGGCTTATTATACGTCGAATGGACTTCAGCTGAAACAAAGTGCCTGTAAGTAGGTAATTTGTAGTTTTTGTAACTTATTATACTCTTAAAAAAAAAAAAATTGTTCTTTCGGGACTTGGAAATACTAAATCCTTGCGAAATAACAATAATGAAGACTAAAACTTACGTATGATTTTAAACAAAAACAACAAATAAATTTTATATTTAACAAAATTTCCATTATGGACATTCGACGTTATACAAACGGGAAGAAAAGGAACCTTCTTTTTTGGCGACACTTAAGAGACTTCTGCCCATTTTCTGGTATATATACAGTTGGCGTGGTTGCCAAATACTTGACTTCGGTTCAATTCCCACCAGGACTGATATTCGTGTGCATGAACATGTCTGTTTGTCCATATATCATGTTTTTTAGTGTAATAATCTATATAAGTACGTATTCACAAAAAGAGTATTATATGTAGTATATCAGTTATCTGATTTCCATGGTACAAGCTTTGTCGAATTTGAATTCAGATAGCCGTGTGTGAATAATGTCCGTGGATATTATTCCCTGGGAACTCCTTAAAGCCCCCCGGGAAGAGACGAGGTGGGATATTTATTTGTCGCCGTTACCACACAGCCCTTCCATAAACTTTAAACGTTTATACAAACTGGGACCATAAAACACATATGTATGAAATATATAAACTGTCAATAAAATTGCGTTGTATTTGTAAATAAAGTTTATTTTTATTAAACCGGGCTTCAGTATCTGGAAAGTCATATATTTTTTCTGTTATATACAATGGATATGTAGATACGTCAGGAACTCAATGCTACAAGTCATTCGTCGGTTATTAAAATAATAGTAGGAGAGCTGGCACGCATTTTTGGGTAGGTATTTGAGGCAAGCTGAAAACTTGTCCTATAACTCTTCAGACACACCCCAACACAGAACTGCAGACCTGGCAGGCTGGTAGCGGGTCTAAACCAACCTCAATTTTTTTTTCTAACCAAGCAATGTATTTGAGGCAAGCTGAAATTTTGATATGTTGTAGTTTAATGTTTATACGTTCACAAATAAGGGGGAGTCCGCGTAATATACGTACAGGCGCCAGTACATCAAGCTACCCCAACCTGCCGAATTTCCCCAATTGAAAGTGAACCTTATGCTTTTGTGATAAAGTTGAAAATCTATAAAAGAAATTTGACAGATTAGATCTGCTGGCGTCTGTACAATTAAAACAAATAGTCGAATTGATATTTTGAATTAGGTTAGAATTAGTAAATATAAAAATGATCTTAAAATGCCAATTTAAACGGAGTTGTTGGCTGGACTCCGTTAAAATTGGCCATCATAGCTGAAATTTAGATCACATTTTAAGATCATTTTTATATTCACAACTTTAATGTAGGACATGCTAAAAAACTTTAATGTACGAGAGAGGGTTTCTATTCTTTCTGAGACGGGCTAACCGACACTACCGGAGAGAGTTCAAGTGTAAGTTCAATGAGTCGTCCAACGCACGGCAGCTTAACAGTACCCACTTCATGATTACGAACTTGTTTTTAAGTCAGTAAAAAATATTAAACACTATTTTTTTTCCCAAGACGAAAATAGACTTAATATGTTAGTTTAAGACAAGAGTCGTAAGTATTATTAGTATAGTGTCAAGAAAAGAAAATACTGTTCGTGTACAAGCACCCTAATAAACAGTAGTTACTTCCTATGTGTTAATTGGAAATATTTCATCATCATCGTCATCATCATATCAGTCGAAATACGTATAATGGGTCCTATGTGTCCTGCTGTGTCTTCCGGTTCGTGGTCAACACGTCGGCACCAGCAGTCTTATAGTCTAAACCATAGCCTAGTTGGTAGTGCTGCTGCCTACGAAGCTGGTGGTCCTGGGTTCGAATCCCGGTAAGTGCAAATATTTGTGTGATGAGCACGAATATTTGTTTCTGAGACATGGATGTTTTCTATGTATATAAGTATTTATCTATCTATATTAGTATGTATATCGTCGCCTGGTACCCATAGTACAAGCTTTGCTTATTTTGGGGCTAGGATGATCTGTGTGACATTGTCCCTAGATAAATTAAAAAAAAATTATAGTCTAAATTCAAAAGCAAGTTCAAGTAAACCATAATTTAACGTATAATTATACTGAAAAATGAAATGGTAGTTCGTTTGTTTTTATTGTTCAAAGAAAATAAACTTATATTAACGTATGGCTAAAAATAAAGCGTATATCTAAAACCGTGCCAATGGCTAATGTTCCGGAACTGCTGGCAGCTTACCACGCTGGATGGCAACGCTTAGCTGTTTATTAAATAATACGCCAACATTCTGGGAACGTGCCGCCTAACTAGACATGGTGTTGCTTATTTTTTTTTTTTTTTTTTTTATTACTAGCTGTCCCTCGGTTTTACTCGCGTTAAATTTTATAACTTATCACAGCTCCTCCCCCGTAGGTGATAGCGTGATAATATGTAACCTATATGTTGACCCGACCATTTAGTAATATTCATGCAAAATTTGAAGTAAATCCATGCAGTACTTTTTGAGTTTAGCCCGGACATACATACAGACAAACAGACTAAAATTCTAAAAACTATATTTTTGGCTTCGATATCGATTGTAGATCACGCCCCGAGTAACCTTTTTTAAAAATATTCAATGTAGAGTTTTGACTTTCCTACGATTTTAATATATATATATAGATTGAAAAAGGTACACATTTACGTTATTGACATTTTTGCCAAACTGCATAGCGGTTTGTCGGCAACGTTCTCGCTCTGTTTAAATTTTCATTACTTAATTGTTATTCAGTTCAGTTTGTAATGTTACAGTAAGAAAGTATACGAGATAGAATAGAAAGATGTTACTAATTAGTTCATACAATACAAAGTAAAGAAATAAATAAGATTGATTTATAAATACATATATGCCATATCGTCTTAATCAAGAATTGATAATATGTATTTACTAGTGTGGTTGTTTATATATAATAATGTACATACATAAAGCCAAAGTCAAAGATTTATTTGCAAGTAAATATGGTTTTAAAAGGTCTTACATTGGTAGCACAAAAGTAGCTTAACATATCTAATATAATAATGACATGTAAATTTGTATAGACAATTATTTGGCCTGCAGGAATTCCTTGACAGTATAGAAGGAATTCTCAATTAACCAATTGCGTCAAGTTTTTTGAATCGACCCATTGGAAGAACCTTAATTTGGTCAGGAAGCTTGTTATAAATCCGAACACACATTGGATAACAGCTTCGTCTATATAGTTCCGTTCTCATTCTAGGAATAATTAATTTATTGGGATATCGAGTTTTGTAGTTACATTTGTCTCCCAGATTTTCAAATACGTCCGGGTGAGATTTGGTAAATTTACATGTTTCCTCAATATAAAATTCAGTTAATGTGAGTATTCTAAAGGTGAGTATAGACTACAACATTTACTTGTAACAGAACAACGAGCTGCTCTATGATATGTTCTAGTGTATCATCCTTTTACGAACTAAACGTCGAGCACGCTCGCCTCTTCGTTACAGCCTATTGTACAAACCACCGAGCATATTGGTGTAACTCTCTGTTAGCATTTACCCGTAACAACGCCAAGCATTCGGAGGAACGTTACATTACATAGAAATGGTTTGGAAACTGAGCTTTTGCCTGTATTGTACCATTCGTAAGAACGTTACATTACACAGAAATGCTCGAGAAAATGTTGTAGTCTATACTCACCTTAAGCTTCCTGAACAGTGGTTTACAACGTTATACATATATATGTATAACGTTGTACTCAGGCCTTCTATGCCCCAATATTTAGAGCCTCAAATGTATAAAGAATTTGAATATGGGGCCAGTTGGCGTGCTTGGTAGATACTTGCTTTCACGCCGCAGGTCGTGGGTACGATTCCCACCCAGAATCCGTAATCCGTTGCTTGTTTGTCCTGAGTCTGGGTGTAATTATCTATATAAGTATGTATCTACAAAAGAAAATTAGTATATGTAATATATCAGTCATCTCGCTTCTTCTTCTAACTTTGGGATCAGATGGCCGTGTGTAAATAATGTCCAGGATATGATTGTTAAAAAAAAACCAAGAAAATAAAATGTGTATTACAATTACGACACCTTCTTAGCCTATTAAGCCGCCCAATAATAAATCCCGGGAAGATGATACGTTGCTTATTATAATTGTATACCACTGTTGCTGTTACGTTGCCGTACTTGAAGAGGTAAATAATAGGGAGGAACTATTCGCACTGGGTTGTATAAGGCAGTAGACATACTTTAGATAGATTTAACGAGCCGTATTATATTAATGACTAGTGGCCCGGTACGTGCTTCGCTACGTATAAGGCATTGTAATAAAAAAATATATTAATAATTTCATGTATTCAAACAAAAGATGATGATTTTACACTTTTTCAAGACTTTTTTTAAATTTTCTCTACGTACAAAACTTCCCTGGACTTCCACGAATAATTCAAGACCAAAATTAGCCCAATCGGTAAAGGCGTTGTTGAGTTATAACATTACAACGAAAAGTGGCATTGATTTATATATATATATATATATATATATATATATATATATATATATATATATATATATATATATATATATATATATATATATATATATATATATATAGATATATGCACTAGATTGAGGTCGATACTAAGTAAATTGTATCATCTAAACATTACTTATAATTTATAATGCATAATAAATTAGCTTGAGTCGATTAGTTAGTTACGGATTACGTTTGTGTCTTAAAAAAATATGTAAACTATATAAAAATATACAAACATGATCCTTAAATATTATAGTTCAGAAGAATAAAAAATAATAATGTAAATATGATACTAATGAACTGTGTATAGAATCTGAAATAATGCCAGTAGACATAAAAGTGCAATATTGACTGGCGATGTATTCATATTATTTAAAAATAGAACTATGAAAATATTTAAGCAACTAAGTTAAGTCTACAGTTGCTAATTATTGTGGGGAAAGGACCCGCTAATATCTATTTCCTAAGTTATGTATCAAATAAGATACATATTAAAAGAAAACATGAAAATTAAATGTAAAATATATGAGCGTATTGCATACAAAGTGCATCGTAGTTTGGCGTGTAAAATGATGTGAGTATTTTTTTAAATAGTTCTAATTCTTTAAATATTTTCGTACAATCTGCATGTCTAAATTAGGGTTGTAACAGAACTTCGCCTCCGCCTCCGTTAATTTTTGCGGAGTTGTAGCGAAGGTTTATTTACGTCATATTCATATATCTCTGCATCACCCAAAGGTCGACAGAAAATGAATTTGGTATTAAGTCCGACTTTGTACAGTTTTTTCTAATAAAGCTTAAAAAAATAAAATAAAAATAAATGATAGAATAAAAATAACGCGCGCGCATTGACGCTCGCCGGCAACTCAGCCACGTACGGCCACTTTTGCATTGTTTTACTACAAAGTAATTGTTATTATTTATTTAAGTCACACGATGAGGTCGAAAACAAGTGAGATATGGCAGATTTTTTAGAAATACATTTAAAATAATATTAATATTACTCATTAATTGTTATTTTTTAATATCCACTTTCACCTTCGCATCCGCCTCCGTTAACCTCGGCGAAAGGTGAAATTTGTCTCACCATCTCCGCATCCACTAAGAACGCTTCCATTACCACACTAGTCTAAATATCGATATGTACCTCGAAATAATTAACTACAGTAAACATTACAAGCGCTTTTTTAAAGTCTACGTGAATAAAAACCTTTTTTTAACGTATCCAATATGAAACAAGACCTGGTGCCTACTAATCACACCCTCCCAAACGACGTGTTTCTAGACTCATTTAACATGGGTTTATTCAAGGTTAGAGTGACGAAGCACCTTATGGGTGAGCGCGATCCACCTTCGACCACATCTTCACTTACCATCAGGTGAGATCGTGGTCAAGCGCAAACACATTTTGCATAAAAAAAATTAGCCCAAAGCTTACAGTATCTTCTTCTTAGTAAGTTCCGTAAGATCGCTTTTCATTTGTTTTTTGAACGAACGAGCCGCTCGTTCCCATTTTGAAGGCGTAAAATTAATCAAACACACCTCTGTAAACTCCTACTACACAATACGGGCGTTATAGTATCTCATTTAACTATACAATAGGTACATTGTGCATGCAACGGGTATCGAGCGAATATTTTAACTAAGTATACACACGGGTGGAGAGTTGTCCCACCTTATAGTAATGATACAAAATGTCTATGTTACGGATTACAAGGATCCATAAGGATTAGTAACAAGTAACTAAAATCTAGCTTCAGTAATAATGGTTTACGGACTACAAACACAATACGACAGATCCTACGTCAATCTTTTTAGGGTTCGAGACCCAAAGGGTGAAGGATATAAAACCTTTTTTTTTTATACGGCGGGGGAATACCTACGCATGCCACCCGCAAAAAGTGTCTACGGATGGGTATGTCGGACTCGCACCGACTAAACCTACCTGCCGTGGACTTCTCTTGACGCCTGATGGGAGGAGCCCCGGAAACGCGGGTATTCTGCTCCGCTGCCTCTCTTTTGCGCCATGTCCCAGATGGTCAGGACACGTACCCTGGGAGGGCTAGGGATTGCCCTACCCTATCGCCGACTCCTGCCAGTCTGGCAAAGCGACTTTGCAACAAACAGATCGCTGTCTTCCCGGAGCTGCTTGTACGTGGCCGCAGTAGAGGACACTTCTCACACTGCCACCGCAGCCCCGAGGGAAGTTGGGCTACCGGCTGCCGCCGCCACCCCGACGCCTCCTCCGTCTACGAGCGGGATTGGCTGGTTCCCTAACCCGCTCGGCGGCCTCCTTCTGGAGCATGACTGCCTCACAGAACAAGACCACGGTGTCCCATTTAGTGGAGTCACCCGCCAACATCGCGCCTACAATCGCTGGTGGGGACAGATCCCATCCGATCTCTGCGACCAGGATTCGCCTCTCGGCCTCCCAGGCCGGGCACTCTTCCAGCGTATGCTGGGCCGAGTCCAGGTCGCTTCCGCAGTGGTGACAATGTGTCGTCGCTTCTCGGCCGATCCGGCTCAGATACTCACCGAAACACCCGTGTCCGGTGAGTATCTGAGTCAGTCTGTAGGTGAAGTAACCGCCCTTCCTTCCCACCCAGGCCTCGAGGTGAGGCAGGATAGCACCGACGGCACGTTGGCGCGCGTTCAGACGCAACTCAAGTCGTGCGCGCCACTGTATTAGTACTTTAGTTTATTGAGTAGGCTTTTAAGTAAGCATACGCAGGCGAACCAAAGTCACCAACATAGCTCGTAGAACCGACGGCCGTTGGGGCAGAAAAGTTTTCGAGTGGCGACCACGAACCGGAAGGCATAGCCTGGGCAGGCCCCCTTCAAGATTGTCTGATGATCTTGTGCGGATCGCTAGAAACTGCTGGATGCGAATAGCGCAAGACCGGCAATTGTGGAGAGTTTTGGGGGAGGCCTTTGTCCAGCAGTGGACGTCTGTCAGCTGATATGATGATGATGATGAAGTAAGCATAATAATATGTTTCAATTTTTATTATGTTTAAACTTGTGTTTAATCTATTGTGTTATATAGTACATTTTATTTCATTACACTGCCAATATTTTGGTGTCACTATTATAAAAATTATGTGCATGCTGTGACACATTCAAATGTTGTGCATTTAATTAAGTATATTTCTATGCTTAATAATCTAGACGTAAGAACTACTGAATGTCCAAATAAATATATAAAGAAATTACTAAGACTCCGCTGTTTGTTTGCCTGTCCGATGTCACCAGGGTGTTTCTCATGAATAGTGATAGTTGGTCAGTTGAAATTGTCACAGATTATATACTTCGGTTGCCGCTAGAACAAATAATAATGTCCTCCTAGCCGAGATCCGGCCACGGCGGCCAGTCTTAAAGGAGACTAGCCATCTGCGCAGGACATATTATAGTGCTCAAGTGTGTGCGCAAACACAGGAGCACTTTCTATTTCATCACTCTCGTGATCCGATGGGATGATTAGCGACACGACCGGAAAGAGGTCAGGTACAGGACCGACGGCTTTACGTGCTCTCCGAGGCACGGGTATAATACCGCCAACCCCCAGACTTCGAGCTGATATTAAGATTATTTCGTTTTACAGAAAAATCCCAAAATCACTTACAACAAATAGGTACAATAATCTAATATAATACATAGAATACAATAAATATATAAGAGGGCTGTTATACAACAAACGTTTTTTATAAAAACTGTAAACTTTCTCTTCATTTTTTCTGTATAGTTCATAACATTTAATATGTGATCAAAAGGATTTTTTATATTTTTTGGAAGATTATCAAAATACGTAGATAATCCCCTTCACTAAGCCAATCTACTCATTTTTCTGCCTTCCATTTTATAAACTTTTCGTAAGAATGTTAATCAATGCGTTGACTTTGACGGCAATAGATTGAAAATTATTTCTTTTCTTTCCCTTCCATCTGCAAATTAGGGTCTAAAAATAAGCAAGCATAAATCAAGCACTTGTCACTGGAGGGATCAATCGAGAACTTTATTCATCATGTTGATTTATTATACTTACTATTAAATGATTTCTTGTTAATTTACTGACCATGATATTTATTTATTGTTTGCGATAATTTATTAGTTCACAAACAGTTACACATTTCAAATGAACGATAGATACCTAATCTAAATTAAACACTATTTTAGGAAATTTAATATTTATTCCATTTAACATATTTTTCTTTACGACATTGTTTGTAAATACAATCTTCCTTGTTTTCACCTAGGTTATCTTAATATTACTGGCTTCCGTAACCTTTTTAACTATCTTACTCGAGCTTTCTGCAAAATGTTGCCGATGTCATTAATTCTAATAACTATGATTCATTGAATGCTGTGGTTATCTATAAATGTTATAGTACTATTTCCCATTCTATATAGATCTGCCCTGTATATTATTGTCAACATTTGTGACACGAAAATAGTTTTTTTTTAATTCAGTGGACAAAGGGACGGGCCTGTTGGCGTGGTTGGCAAATGCTTGCTTTTCACGTCGGAGGTCGTGGTTCGATTCCCATCCAGGACAGATATTTGTGTGCATGAACAATATGAACATGTCTGTTTGTCCTGAGTCTGGGTGTAATTATCTATATAAGTATGTATTTACAAAAGAAAAGTAGTATATGCATTATATCAGTTATCTGGTTTCCACAGTACAAGCTCTGCTTAGTTTGGGATCAGATGGCCGGGTGTGAATAATGTCCTAGGATATTATTACGCTAAGCTTGTCTTTCGGTTTATAGATTTAGTTTTACAGTTTTCTATGCAAATATTAATTAATGGCTATTCAAAACACTATGTAAAAATATACGGATAATATTAAATTAAAATGTACACTTAGGTAACAATAAAGGATTATAAATAATATAACGTACCTAGTACTAAAGACGTATCATTGTACCTCTAACCCACCTCACTAACTGGCCTGTCCAAATAAATAAATAAATAGTTATCATAAATATCCGGTATCACACAGTGCCATCTAGCCAAAACTAAGTATACATCACTTATACAAGTGTGCGTGCTTAACTGCAGAGACCCAGGGTGACCAGGGTAATCAACGGATACAAGCATAATATTTATGTGACCAGGCATCTAGTGAAGCGTCAATTTTTATTTAACAATATTACGAACGAGTATGGTCCCCATGGACCATGCATTTTGACCCAAATACTGAGCCTCCAACAAGGTTAGTGTATTTTACACTTTATGGCCCTTTACCAATGGAACAGCAGCACCTGCTGACTTCAACGTACAGAGTAAAGGTGTCGACGTATGTTAATTTCATGATCGCAGCAGAAAGAGAAACCACCGATAGTTAATTATACACATTCCTTGGAGTTGTAGGACAATTTCGAAATCTCACTAATATTATAAAGGTGAATGTTTGTGAGTGTGTGAGTGTGTATGTTTGTAACTTCTTTAAGTCTAAACGGCTGGAGTGATTTTAATAAAATTTGCTTTGTAGTTAGATGACACCCTGGATTAACACATAAGCTATAATTTATAAACATTACGAAGGTAAAACCGCGGGGTACAACTAGTTATAAATATAGGTAAGTTCAGTTTAGCAAAATCTTTATCCGTGTGTACACTATTCAGGCAGCAAGTCTAGTAAACAGGGTATATTCAATTTGTCAGCGGATGCTGGACCGCTAACGGCATCGAAACACGAGGTATATGCCGTATATGGCTCTCTGGAGAATTTACTAAGTCACTTACGGAAAATGTGTCATAACCGCCAAGTAATAGTGGGAACACTGGTTTCAGGGCGGTAGGCATACTTTGTAGGGCGTAGTTTTACTTTATTTTTACTGAAGTTTTACTTTGTTAGCTGGTTAGTGGAATGAAACTGAGTGAAGTCACGTTGGTTCTTTCGAATCCGTTTTTATCTTAAATCAATAGCTGTATAGACAGATAGATAAACTCTTTATTGTACACCTTAAGAAATAATACAAAGCGACAACATAGAAATTATTATAGGACAACTGGCGGCCTTATCACAAAGTGTGATCTCTTCCAGGCAACCTAGGTAGTGAAAGGAGTTACAGAGATGGGGCAGTTGCAAGTGTACAAAGTACTATATTATAAGGTACTATTTGTACCATACTTAAAACTATATATACCTACTTACTAATTATATGTACGTTCATAATAATAATACATGTCATTATGTGGACTATGTAGTATTCAAATAGTGATCCTTAACAAGTCTTTGGATGTATAGTGAATTTCGGCCATATAATAATATAATAATATAATATCTAGGTACAATGTCACACAGATCAACCTAGCCCCAAACTAAGCAAAGCTTGTACTATGGGTACCAGGCGACGATATACATACTTATATAGATAGATAAATACTTATATACATAGAAAACATCCATGACTCAGAAACAAATATTCTTGCTCATCACACAAATATTTGCACTTACCGGGATTCGAACCCAGGACCACCATCTTCGTAGGCAGGAGCACTACCAACTAGGCTACGGTGACCATCAAACATGAACCATTCTCAATGATGACTAGCCAAGTGCAGAAGACATATACAGTTGTACTCCTGTTCTCTTATAATCGAATTAACTGGGAAGAAATCAGGTAGAGGACTGAGAAATTTACGTTTTTATCCGAGGCAAGAGCGTATATTATCGCTAATTTCCAGACTCCGGCTTGCTGTTAGGTATTTTATATGCTTTTAGGCGACTTAAAACTTTTAGGCGCGCTCTGAGATTTACACCCTAGGTCACCCTGGGTCTCTGCGATTAAATATCCTAACACTTAGATATGTAGTGTATACTTGTTTTCACTAGATGGGATTTATATATTTATTATAAATATATATTTATTATAAATATATATTTATTATAAATATATATTTATTTATTTGGACGGGCCGGTTGGCGTGGTTGGTTGGTACTTGCCTTTCACGGCGCAGGTCGTGGGTTCGATTCCCAGCTAGGACAGGTATTTTGTGTGCATGAACCTGTCTGTTTGTCCTGTTGTAATTAAACAGTATGGGTGTTATCTATCTAAATATATAAAAGGCAAACCTAACTCACTGACATATATATCAACGCACAGTCGAAACTATAAGGGTCAGGACCTTGGAATTTTGCATAGAGGTTCCTTTTATAACGTAGGGGAGCACTTAGATTGTTGGAAATTCATCCCCTAAGGGGGTAATTAGGGGATAAAAGTTTGTATGAAAATTATTATTGGTATTTGGCCTTTCAGTTAAAAATAAAAAATATATTTTGCGGAATTTTTGGAAATTCCACCCCTAAGGGCGTAAAATAGGGGATGTAAGTCTGTATGAAAAATGACCTTGAAGTTAAAAACTTAAACTTTATCTTTTTGATTTACGAAAGGTTTATTACTGAGTTACTTCAACATTATTATAAAAAAAAATGAATAGCATATACTTTTAATTAAAATTGATTCACAAAAAATCAATAAATTGAGTATCTTGCAGTCAAATTGATTATCTCCTTTTCGAAGTCGGCTAAAAATCGGTACACTGAATCCAAATTGAACAAGAAATATCAGTATTTTATTTATCAGGCAAAGAAGTTAAGCCTAATCTAGTAGCTTAGGTTGCAATCTGTGGGTAGCGGGCCTGCTTAATCTACCGTTAAATACTACGGGTTCAAATTGCGAGCGGGAAGGGACCAACCCAGTGTTACTAACGGTTCCAATTTAGATTAGACAAAGATGTACCAACTTATAGAAGGTTACAGTTTCATATTATGGATTAAAGATTCTTGTTATGTCGTAGTTATACATTTATTAAGGTACAAAGATACGTTTAAGCGCCATATGAGGAACTGTGGCGTAGAGCCCTCGCAATGTGAACAGCGGGCAGCCAAACGGACAGAATGGCGGACTTACGGTTTCAATTTAGATTAGACAAAGATGTACCAACTTATAGAAGGTTACAGTTTCATATTATGGATTAAAGATTCTTGTTATGTCGTAGTTATACATTTATTAAGGTACAAAGATGTGCTTAAGCGCCATATGAGGAACTGTAGCGTAGAGCCCTCGCAATGGGAACAGCGGGCAGCCAAACGGACAGAATGGCGGACTTACGGTTCCAATTTGGATAAGACAAAGATGTACCAACTTAAAGAAGGTTACAGTTTCATATTATGGATTAAAGATGCTTGTCAAGTCGTAGTTATACATGTATTAAGGTACAAAATACAAAGATATGTTTAAGCGCCACATGAGGAACTGTGGCGTAGAAACCTCGCAATGGGAACAGTGGGCAGCCAAACGGACAAAATGGCGGACTTACGGTTCCAATTTAGATTAGACAAAGATGTACCAGCTTATAGAAGGTTACAGTTTCATATTACGGATTAAAGATTCTTGTCACGTCTTAGTTATACATATATTTTACAAAGATGTGCTTAAGCGCCACATGAGGAACTGTGGCGTAGAGCCCTCGCAATGTGAACAGCAGGCAGCCAAACGGACGGAATAGCGGACTTACGGTTCCAATTTAGATTAGACAAAGATGTACCAACTTATAGAAGGTTACAGTTTCATATTATGGATTAAAAAATCTTGTTACGTCGTAATTATACATTTATTTAGGTACAAAGATGTGTTTAGGCGCCACATGAGGAACTGTGGCGTAGAGCACTCGCAATGGGAACAGCGGGCAGCCAAACGGACGGAATGGCAGACTTACGGTTCCAATTTAGATTTGGCAAAGATGTACCAACTTATAGAAGGTTACAGTTTCATATTATGGATTAAAAATTATTGTTACGTCGTAGTTATACATTTATTTAGGTACAAAGATACAAAGATGTGCTTAAGCGCCATATGAGGAACTGTGGCGTAGAACCCTCGCAATGGGAACAGTGGGCAGCTAAACGGACAGAATGGTGGACTTTGGTCCAAGGCAAAGTAGACTGCTTCGAGTCTAGAAGGCACGCTGAGCTGAATGCCAAACGCAATGAATTGAAAGCTACACCTGCGGCGATCAATTACAACTAGTACAGTGAGGTGCTCACATGCCCGCAATGTGCGAGTATTTTTTCAAATAAAATTGGCTACATAAGTCACATGCGAGCACCCGAACGTCGCGTTGGCTACAGTAGCTACAGAAGGTCGCCGTAGCCGAAATCGGCCGGGATCACATCATCATCACATTTATTTAAGTAAATCGCAATGGATACCCTAGTGTCGGAGGGATTATTTTTTGTATTTTTAATTCCCTACCGCCGATATATCAATTGTGGTCAAGATCAGTTCTATATTTGAACGCTTTTATATTTCTGATTCCTTTCCCAAGACGACTATTTGTGTAACTCATATCATATTGTTCTGAGTAACTGTGTATTTTTAGTCTATTGTTTAAAAAAATTACAACAAGCTTCCACCTGAATGCCTAACGTCTACTGATTGAAAGGGAGGAAGGGTTCGTCAATGCATAAAGGATGCCATATGTGGCGCAATTATCGACTAGTTTACCGAGATGGTAATTTAAATTAAAGGATAACGTTAGAAAGGGCAACATCGAAAAATTTGAGATTCCATTCAGAGATTTTATCAGAATTTCCTCCGACCGTGGACTTTAGATTGGGTATACAACAGCAAAATTCGCAGTACCGTGGTTTATTTAAATTTTAACAGCATTTTTGTGTGCCGACCGCAACTCAACCAATGCTACGTTGCAAATGATTCTAAATGATTTGAATGCTTGTAAATACTTTAATCCGCATGTTACTAGAGTAGTTTATAAGAGTAAGCAGACTAAGTTAAGAGTAAGCAGACAGATATCATCCTGTCTCTAATATCTTGGTATTGATGATGATGATGTCCTCCCGGCCGAATTTCGGCCACGGCGGCCAGTCTTAATGGAGACTAGCCAATTGTGCAGGACATATTATAGTGCATAAGTGTGTGCGCAAACACAGGGGCACTTTCTATTCCATCACTCTCATGATCCGATGGGACGCCTAGCGACACGACCGGAAAATGTTCAGGTACAGGACTTGTAACTAACCATACTGGCTCGTCACGTTGAGATTATTCGTTTCTCCTTCGTCCAGCTAATCGTACTATAATTTAGCTGGCGTGTTGCAGAATATTTTTTAAATGAAATAAAATATAACAGCTGATTTATTGTATTTTAATTGGTATTATGCCTGGTTATCAAATTTAGACTAATCGATGCAAATAAGTGTCGAACAAGCTTAACATTAGTTCGACTACCGTAATAATTTACATATAGGGACATCACTAGATTCTATAAAGATTAGTCCCTTCTCTAATCTTGAAATCGACCAATGGGAACAGTTATAGGATTACCGGGAAAAATGATTGTTTCACAAAACAGCTACTTATTATTCATATACAATAATGGATAATGTATTAATAAATTTATATGTGTAATATAATACTAACTGTCGTTTTGATAGAAGATTAACTATTTATTTTTATGTGATTATGCAGATTACATTTATTTAATTAATGAGACTGACCGGATGTGGCATTATTGACGACGCATTTTGGCAATATGGAGGACTGTCAAGAGAATGGCGGCGCTTCGCGCCAGACGCTAACGAAAGAAAAAAGTTGTTTCAGAAGTTTTAAGTGTGGTTTCAGGAGTCCTATAGAAGATTTAGAAGCGAGCGTCGTTTCTGGTGTAATTAGAGTGGAGGATCTGCTGAATATTGGTTGTATCATTTGTTCTAAAGGAGAGATAATGAAGGAAGCGTCATCTCGTGTAAGCTTTGAACACAGGTGAGGCTTTGTTACTTCTATTTAAATTGGTACATTATTACGAATGTTCGGTAATTTTAGTTGAGTCCAGATGCTAGAACGATTCTATTTTCATACACGAATATGTTGGAATGCTCCCAAAGGTTGTATTATTTATGTATTTATAAGACAAATACTTTAAAAACTAATTCTATGTTTAAACTAACTAGACGATAGAACCAGAATTATATCTATTATTGAATGAAAGCTATCAATGTTAGATAGTAATTAATATAATAACTTTAATTAAAAGTTCCTGAATTATTAACTGGGTTAATAGCAGTTAACTATTTACCTGATGTTAAATCCCTTATAGGGTTAGTTTTGAATACATGTACTATCAGTGGAAGAGAAAACTGATGTCTTGTTTGTTTAAGACTGGTCACTGACAGTCTTATTTAGTTCTCTATGGAAGATAGTAGAGGCTATTCTACAACAGCAAACATGACGTGCTGTGTTTAGGATTAACCGGAAATATTAAGATTCATAATGATGTCTTGGTACTTAAGGCTGGCCGGCAAAGCAGCTTTCAAAGGGTCTATGGAAGATTTAGTAGAACCTTTACAAAAGTTCCAATGATGTTATTATGCAACATCTCTATCTACCATGTTGAAGATCAAGAGATCATTGATTTTTGACAAGAATCACAAATGATTTAATAACACACCTTCAAAGTATTGATTATACTAATATTGACTCAGTTAATAGTCATATAAGTGGTTCCAATTAGAATCATATTCAGATTTTCTTACTGATATTGAATGCTTTCATATCAAGCAGTCATTACTTGGGTAATGAATACAAAGAACTAAATCTTCATAAGTGATACAAGATAGTATTACTTATACAATTGATGTTGAAGTTCAAGAATTGTTGAATCTTGACAGGAATGCGAAGTTCCTTGAGCAGATGACTCAAATAATAATAATACAATGATGAAGTATTATTATGGGTTGACTTTGTTAACAGTCAAACCAGTGGTTGCGATTAGAACCATTCTGAAATTAACTTGCTTAAATTGAATAAGCTTTCTGAAGATATTACAACACTGGTGAATCCAAGAAGTACTTATGAAAAATTAAGGCTTCTGTGTTATTACATAAGGTTAATTATAAATATTATCCATATATAAATGTTTTCCTTGATATAATATATATATATATATATATATATATATATATATATATATATATATATATATATATATATATATATATTATGAACTAGAGTCATATATATTTTTGTAATAAATAAGTAAAGGTTAGAGTAGTCAAAAGATTAAGCCCTCTCATGTCTCTTGTTTTCAAAGGACATTGACTATGACTAACAACCTACACAGACCTTTCTGTAATTGGAATAAAAGAGTATCCCTGTTAAGGACAATTGCAGTCCGGAGTGCGGAAGAAGTCTTGACCCTATGGAGACGAAGACTATTGTATCTCGCGGGGATGCTTTGGGCGAGTACCATAGCCGCAAATAAAATAATATTGTATATTATGATATTCTAGTATAATCTACAAACAAGCTAGAAAAGATATAAAGTCAATCTCAACAATATTTTAAGGAAAACATATATACTATGGCTGAATTAAACTATTATATTTCAAGATGTGTGAATCAAAACAACCAATTCATTTAGGAAACATACATATAATCTAATTAGACAATATCAACAAGACATTCATTCAATAGGACTTATCAAATAACATAATATCCTTTATGAAAATAAGTTATACTCCAATAAGAAGTAGTATGAAAACTTTATGTTTAACAGAGAAATTATAGAATTAAAACTACATATTTATGGTCTTATATATTGAAATAAAGTTCTAATAAGATTTTAGATAACATTATGGTAATTAATTTAGGGTAAACTAGGCTTCATTAGTTCAGTCACTCTTGTACAAATACATAAGTTTAGAAAGTTTATTTATGATTAGGATAAAGTTTATATAGGATTGATTGGTTTGTTCTCCTTTTCAAAAAGTTCTTGGTTTACTATATGCAACATAGGTTCCTACCATACTAGACGAATCACTGGCCAATTTAAATCAACTTGTTTCAATCAAATCCAGCAAGAATATAAATTCATGATTTAAGTTAAGAAAATTTAGGATCATATTAGTATCAAGGACTATTCCTTATTAGACACATAAGAGTTAGTTTCAGTTAAATATTAAATTGTAGGCCATTAGTTAGGATGATCAGGTAAAACGTTGGGGAACACATCTAAAAAAAGAATTTAGATTAGGGGGGTAGGGTGGGTAGGTACAGACTGACGGCTTTACGTGCTCTCCGAGGCACGGGGTTGTAATACCGCCAACTTCCAGACTTCGGGCTGATACTGAGAAATTTCTTTTTACGGAAAAATCCCAAAATCACTTTTGGCCTGACCCGGGATTTGAACCCAGGACCAGATTATCTGCGGTTGAACACGCTACCGCTAGACCAACGAGACAGGATCTTGGTATTATAAAATAGAGGGAGCTATAACATTCACTGCTTGTGTCCAGCAGTGGACATAAGCAGTGGTTTTGTTACGGTTTTGCAACGTTTCATAAGACTACATTAAGGTGCCTTCCAAAAACGAGTAATCAAGTTAACCGTATACTAGATTACTTGTACTGACGCCAGCACGTCAAGCTACCCCAATCTGACAAATTTCTTCAATTGAAAGTAAACTTTATGATTTTGTGATAAAGTTGAAAATCTATAAAAGAAATTTAACGAGAACTTTCCGTGGATCTCTTCCAAAAAAACCTTAGTTTATTTCATAAACATGTTTCGCGTCAATAGCCGATGCGGTAATCTCTCCCGAAGGGTTCCTAATAATAGTTAAGTATGTTTGTTTTAGAAGGTCAGGAGAACTTCCAAAACAAAATTACTGTTTGTGTCTCGCTTTTTCAATTACCTCATGACGTGAGGGAGAATGAGACGTATGGGTAATAATGATGAAAAAGGATGATCTCACATTTCAAGTTTGAGTTCAGCTCCAAAGCCCCGCTAAGAAATATTATCCAAAACATTATTGAAAATGGAGATTTGGCCAGATTAAGCCTAAATGTATTCTAATGGAAACTCCGATATTGACTTTTAAGCAGGAATCGCTCGCTTTTGTGTTAAGCGTACCTTTTACTTTTGCTGAATGAATAAAATTTCGCTTAATATATTGAAAGGGGCATGTTTTTGTTTGAAGATGCTTTTGTACTAGCTGTAGCCTCGTCATCGTCGACGTGATAACTTCATGTTTATTTACAGTACTTTTGTTTTACTAAACTTGCGTTAGTATTCGGCCACAATCCACAAGATCAAATTTTTACGGAGAACAAATGACAAACGCTCATAGTACATACAATTTTTGTGGGAACGTTTGTCGGCTCGCCTGCTCTCTCTGATTATTATCAAATGTTTAGATAACAGATTCAGTACCTACTTATCATTATCATACAAGCCGAAAGACATCCACTGTTGGACAAAGGCATTTTTGGAACGTAGTTCCTTATCGTGCGTTGTGAAAGGGGCTAGACGGAAAAAAATCTTACGAAAAGTTGTCACGACACTTTTTGCAGCTGTGCGGCGTGCGCATGTCTCTCTCTTCTCTCTCTCTCTCTCTCTCTCTCTCTCTTATAGAAAGAAAGCCAGATATTTTCATTTCTATTGCGCATTGAACAGTGTGGTATCGCGACGATTATTTTTGTTGAGTGTATACAGGTTTTTTGTACATAATAAATAATAAGAAATAACTTCGTTCCATCCGGGTGTCCCTTGACACCTCTCAAGTTTTTTTTTTATAAGGCAGGAGGAATGCCTACGCTTGCCACCCACAAAAAGTGTCTGCGGGTACCGTATGTCGGAATCGCACCGACTAAACCTAACCTGACGAGGACTTCTCTTGGCACCTGATTGAGGGAGCCCCGGGAACGCGGATATGCTGCTCCGGTGCTCCCCTTTTGCGCCATGTCCCAGATGGTCGGGAGTCGGGACACGTACCCTGGGAGGGCTCTAGATGGCCCTCCTGTTGGACAAAGGCCTGATACAGTACTGGTAAATCTATGCTAAGCTTAAGTTAATACCACATTTTGGATTTCACTCATAAAAACGCAATACAGTTCAAACTAAATCCAGTTTTATTCCGGAATGCCTACTGTGTACATTTATTCTGTAAATGTGTTCAAAATCTTTCGCTATCCTCTTTGATTGTTTTTTTTTTAATAATGTCCTCCTGGTCAAATTTCGGCAACCGTAGCGGCCAGTCTCAATGGCACCTAGCCATCTGCGCGGGCCATATATATACAAACTCAGGTGAATTTTCTATCCCTTCACTTTTATGATCCGATAAGACGACTTGCAGACTCGATCGGAAGAGTTTATGTATAGAACTGACGGTTTTAAGTACTCTCCAAAGCATGGAGTTGTTTCACTTGCAACTTAAAGAGTTCAGTCTGATACTAAGAACTTTTAGTAGCAGAAAGATTGTAATGATATTGATGGTGCATGATGATTGTAGTGATAAAAGAACTATTACTATGATACCCCAATATGTACCCCCACAGTAACTGTTCATTTTTGCGTTGAATTGATAAAAAAAAGAAATACCATCGCAATATACTACAATCTTGTAATAGCGCCGAAAACCTAGTCAAGAGCCTATCCATCCACATTGTAGCCATCATAATGTCCTCCACTGGTACAATTATACCCATTGAAGAGCAAACACAGGTCATATGGCACCCATCATAATGAAAGGCCATAACGTGACTATAATAGTTTGACAGATTAATTTCGGCATATGTTAGACTACTGTCTATCTCCTGTATCTGTAAGGGCAGAAGCACGGTCTGTTTCTGGAGATCCATACTGCCCAGTTAGCAATACGGACCTCTCATCAATTCAGTTGTGTCCATTTGCGTTAACATTTTTTTCCAGTACCCCGACTCAAAGCTATAAAATGTTCTAAAAATTCAAGCTTTATTTTTAAAAGCAAATCATATTTTTGTTTTTTATTTATACCACAGTATAGAGTTCTCTTGGGATTTTTTTTCACATTTGCTCCCGTCTCTCTCACTTTAAAAAATGTGTTTCGGACAGTATCTTTTTGTATATTTATATTTAACATGTTTTAATATTCTTCTGTTTTGTGCTGGAATAAATGTATTTCACTTCAAATATT
The DNA here is from genome assembly GCA_951640165.1 of Pseudoips prasinana. Classification (NCBI taxonomy): domain Eukaryota; kingdom Metazoa; phylum Arthropoda; class Insecta; order Lepidoptera; family Nolidae; genus Pseudoips; species Pseudoips prasinana. Next base: position 9,715,836 of record OX621236.1, read on the forward strand.
CACCATTCTTTTGGCAAATAATAAATTATTAAGCTAATTGGAGATGTGGGCGGATAGTTGATAAATCAATCTAGTTTATGTGATTTAGTAGCTTTGCATCTGCGGCTTTGTTCGCACGGACTACATTATACAATGTAATATAAATAGTATATGAAACGTAAGGAGCCTATTTTGCCTATATGTTGTATTGTTTTGTTTTATTTTTAAAAATTGTGTTTGTTTTATTCTTATTTTATCGTTTTTGTCCGTGACATACTTGTATCTTTATTATTTAAGTTAATGTTCCGTGACAGTCACTTGGTATCATCAGAATGACCAGCGCTAGAACAATAAAATGTTCTAGCTAATGATGAGATGTGCCATTTCAGGCTTGCACGGACAACTAGTGTCTGTTTTTATTTTATTTTTTGTTATGTTATTTTATATTCTTGTTGTCTGTGCATTTTCTGAATAAATCTTTTTCTTTCTTTCTTTTCTTTTCTATATAAAATGAACAACGCCATTACTTACTTATCGTATGGGCAGTGCTGACCCTACCTGTCAGAGTTGTTCAAGCCACCCAGTAGGTCTCTGAAATGGCTTAACGGTTATCTAACGCCTACAATCGGGACCGACAGCTAAACGTGCCCTTCAAACATGGAGATGCTCTGAAATTAAACCACTTTGGTGGTCACGCATCTACGGACTGACCACGAGCCTAGTTGCTTAACCGCGCTGATCTCTTACGGACCAGTGAGAGCATCTAGCTATGAGCGCCATTAAGAAAGATTTTTATAAATGTGGATCAGCTGAATTATTTTGTTTAGGGATAAAATTTTCTCCATTTTATGAGAATGTGCTCCTTAAATTTTGTCCGCTATTTAATTTATGTTACTCGGTGTTTACTACTGATTGGAAGCTGTAAAACAAAGGACAATTTTGATCACCCCACAACTGGTCAGTCGAAAGATAGAATGTGTCCTTGTGTTACCCCAGCGTTCAATCTACTTATTAGCTTAAATTTATTACAGTCGATAACGCAATTAAGTCATGGACATGGAAAAGTTACAAATAGATAGAGAAATAGACAGTTTCTTTGCATTCTATAAATATCCTTATAATCTCATAAACAAGGAAAAGGTTACGGAAAATAATAATTTCCTTCACTAAATTGCACTGTCGTATTTCAGGTTGAAAGGTTATAAAATGCAATTTCTTGTTTAGCGGGAATGTTCATTAGACAACATGCCCGACGTCAGCCGAATGATAAATGAGACTAATCCGTTTAGCTTACGGATTCAAAAATGTGTTGTTATTTGCCATCCTTTTTACTCTTATTAAAAAGGTAAACGTTATAATATCTGTCACTGTCTTAAATTTTTAGGATACTTTTTTGCGTGGTCACCGTAAAATTGATACCCAGACAATATAATTATATGATGGAGGCGTAGCTTTGTAAAAAACGTATTGTTAAGAATAAATCAGTAAGTAAGGTATATAAAAATCATATTAGGATTATGTTTTAGTAGGTACATACAATTATTACAATAGGTACCATGCATCATAGGTGTAGAATTATTTATATTTGTAAATTGTCTGTAAATTGTAATTAGCGGAATTGACACTTTATAATAACTTTGTATTTTAAGTCTTTAATGTATCTAAATTTAGAGATTTGATTCTACTGACTAATAAAAATGAGGAAGTATAAGAATTTTCTTTTCTGTTTTAGTAGACGATTTATATAATTCGATCGATACTCGATATATAAACATGTGACGTAACTACTATGGTGATCACCTCACCACTACCACAGCATCTTTTAAAAAGGATAAGTATATAAGCTTTTAGAACCTCTGTGGTACAGGTTTAAACTAGTATAGGTACCAACATTTTTTTTTTTTATAGATATAATATTATGACGGTCACCGTAGCCTAGTAGCCTATTGCGCCTGCCTACGAAGCTGGTGGTCCTGGGTTCGAATCCCGGTAAGTGCAAATATTAATGTGATGAGCACGAATATTTGTTTCTGAGTCATGGATATTTTCTATGTATATAAGTATTTATGTATCTATATAAGTATCTATATCGTCGCCTGGTACCCATAGTACAAGCTTTGCTTAGTTTGGGGCTAGGATGATCTGTGTGACATTGTCCCTAGATATTATTATAATATTGTACACATTTTTCTTAAATTTACTCTCATTTTATGGGTTCGATGTCCGCATAGGACAACTATTTGTGTGACCTATTTAAAATTAATCTGTGATATTCATGGTTATGACTTTCCCCGATACCCAAGGATTAAACGCCAAAGTGCATTTTAAAAAAGGCAACAAAAATTTGACTGAGGGTCGTAACAATGGCTGTAAATTTTTAACAATATCTATCACTTCCTTTGCTTTATAAATATTATAAAGAGCGTATATTTCTTAAAATCGGTTAAGGCTTTAAAAGACATAAAGATTAACATTACACCAGAAAAACAATACCCTATTTCTGTCACCCTTGAATCTCAGATTCTTTATTACGAAATATTATGTCCTCAGATGATATACCAAATATTATTTTCTTCTTGAAGTTCTTTGATCTTGAATCCACAAAGAAGCCTTTTGTAATATTGTACAATGTTATTTAAATATTTTTATTACGTGCGATTGACCTTATAGCTTCCGCGTTAACTTTATTTAGAAAAAACAACAACATAGATAAAAATATCTGTTTAGTATTTATGTTTTTATTGTGATTCGAGTTCCTTGCCCTAGACCATGACTTTACAAAACCGTGTGAGTATGTAGGGGAGACTAAGGTAAATGGGACACATATTGAAATGAAATATTACAAGCACAGGCAAACTAGAAACGTCATCTAAACCATGTAATTATTTCGTGGGCATCTTTAAGTAGGGTGTTCAACCTAGGGCATTTTAAGTGGGCGTTATGTCAGCGGAATTACGTCCGCTGCATAAATAAAAACATTATCACTGATGAAGGTTTGGGTTGGCAAAAATAGTTTACACATTTTCTAATTCCGTTTCTATTCACGACGTATATTTTAATATTAGTCTTCATGTATGAAATGATGTGTATGAAATGATATATGTTATAACCGAAGAATACATCTACTACAATAATAATGTATATTATTCGTACTAAATGTGCCGCGTTTGTTTGTTTGAGCATACTAACCTAAAATGCACTTCATCTTAACGCTCCCCTACATGCGAATAATGGATTAGGTAATGGAGTTTTATAGTATTATCTGAAAGGTTTTTTGTGGTTAGTTACGAAATGTCTACCTACTTATTAAAATTTAACATGGATTTGACCCAAAATAATTCAGGTTCAAACATTCAATTGGCTTACGAAATTTTTTCTATTTATTTGGGTACCAAAGAGTAAAATTGAGTACATAAATGTGTTTAACTAATAATTGAGGCAATATGTAGTAAAAATATAGCTAAAACTATAAATTTCCATAATTAAACTTAAACATAATCTCTTTGAAAATAACTTTATACAAGCTAGCTAAATACATATCATTGCTATTATAAAATAAATTTTATGAATGTTTTCATACAATCCGTGTACCTAAATATCTATGTAACTAGAAATAATTATGTATATATCAATTATATTATATTACTACAAACATATTCTGACTATTTACAAGCACTTTTTTAAACTCTAGGTGAATAAAAAAAAACGTTTTGTGCGACGCCTGCGACTGTTGTAAATTATATAAACAAGACTTATAGCTTTCTGATTTACGAGATTTGGGGTTGACAACAGCCAAATTCCATTGCAGTGTGGTTGTTCTCAAATCTTGTATTGCTAATAGAATTTCATGACACCAATATGCTTGGTAGGATATACCATGATGTCGCGTTCGGGCTTCGAACCCTAGTACCACTAAGGTTAAGGTTAAGCATTTGGTGGCTTTTGGAGCAGCACTAGAATGTTCTAGATAATACCAGAGCAAAAGACAAAGGATAGCAGATGAAAACAAAAAAAATCTTAATGTAAAAATTGACATTAGATGTTTCCAGAATAACTAGAAAGAAGTAGAGCGAGTTTTATGAATGAAAAGAAAGAGATAGGTGAAGACAAGGACTCTGAGAGCTAGTCGCCGGAACCAACAGAGTCACTGTCGACGCCAATAAAAGTTCCCGTGCAAACACTAGTTTCTTTTCCAATCCTCTGAAGGCATATTATTGTGTCAAGCGAGCGAGGGGTGGGCTCGCCACAATAATATGCCGCTTGGCACTCGGGCTGGCTACCGTAGTATATATTTATAGTACTCAGAGAGATGGTGCTACCATTGACTGATAGATATTCTCTTGTGACGACTTTTACGCCCTCTGCACACTATTTAATCAGGCAGAGATAGTGAAGACCGTTACTACACAGCAAAATGTAGATATTTATTACCTAAAATCCTTTATTCCATTTATAATGTTATTCATTCAACTCTAATTCAACTCAAATTTCAAATATTATTTATTATTGCTCAATATTTCTTTAAATTCGCATATAGTTTTTGCATCATCTATTCTCAAATTTGGTAATGCAAATGGAAATTCATGTTCTATTATTATTTTTAATAAAGGACAACGCCCGCACTATTTAATCTAATCCCTGTGTCGTGGGGTACTTTACAAACATATAATAGACGGACACGAATTAGATCCAGACTCAGAACAACTATTCATAGGTCACACAAATAGTTATCCGGCGCGGGACTCGAACCCGCGACACGAAGCAGCGAGGTGACTGTCGTAGCCGCTACGCCACACGTGCAGTCAAATTATATTAAACGATAGGATATACCATGATTCGCCTGCTTGGCAGTCGGGTTGGCTATAGTAGTAAGATGCTTCTCGTACTCACAGAGATGGTCTGCGTTTACTGGTAGAAGTTCCCTTGCGACGATTTTATGTCCTCCCCACACTATGAATTCCGCCGGAGAATTCATGGCCATCACCACACTGTTAATTGTAGGCTTTAATAAATAAACTAAAGATCAAAAGCTGATAATAAAATAATTTTCTTTAATGAAAAGTGTTCACTAATCATCTTGAACAGTTACAAATTGCGGTTTATAAATAATTGATTACATAACTCACTAATGATTTGAAATAACAACTCATTCATAAACTTCGCCCTTGGTGATCGTATGAAAATATACTGCTGTCTGTTTTTACAACTAATTTAATGAAACAAACATTCAATGGATTTTTGTTTGTAGTAGATTATAATTTATTATAACAATTGTGCTCCTGAGAGAATTTTGTGACCTGCGGCCACTCTCAACGGAGACTAACCAACTACGTAGAACATATCATAATGCAAGTGAGTGTGCACAAACTCAGGTGCACCCTCTATTCATCATGTAATCCGAATAACGTCCACTGATGGATAAAGGCCACTCCAGAAAAGAATCCAAAATTGAAATGTGTCCATCGATTGGACCGATATGCCATAATCGCCACGCTTGGCAGACGGGTTGGCGATGACGCAGTATGATGGTCATAGTACACAGAGAGACACGCTGCCCGTCCTCTAATAGATATTCCCTCGGGTCACCTTCTACGCCCCCCCCCCTCTCCCCACGGGATGACATGGGGTGGCGATCTATTCCTTACTCAAATAATCTGATAGAACGGCTATCTAGTACAATCAGGGGAGACCAGGCGCAAATTGTCATTTTTACAGCTCTGCTAGTTACGAGCGGTTTAATTCGTCTCTCTCACTTGCTGACGTGTCCCCATAAAGTAACTACTTCAAAATACAAACTCCATAAGTGAAGTATGTGTTCAAGATTTCGTGATGAGTCAATAAATGAGTGAGCTGTTTATTACGTAATTATATTGTAAAAAAATTGTTAACGAAGCGTAGGAGTAATTATTTTTCTTTTAACTGTTTCCGATACCTACAGTAATAATAATTTAAACTTTAAATAACTAACAAAAATCATCTCTATGTTGGGCGTCTGCCAACGTGACTATATTAATAAAAAAAACATGCGGGACAGTCTTTGAGGACTGCCGATAGAAGTGCTACTTCCCCACTTTAAAAACTCATAGTAAATGCTTCCCTCCCTCTGATGGGAATAAATAAAAAATTAGAACTTTTGGTTACACCGTCGACGAAAACAATTTAATAATATAAAATGTAATAAAAAAGTGCACAACGCTGCTAAAGAAGTTTTCACTTCAAAAATGCTGCGCTTATGTGAGTGTATAATCATCTACTGCGAATAAAAAAAAAGAGGTCTTACGAATATTCGATCAGGTCAGACGTGAGCTAATATTTTTTACCCATACCAAAAAGTGCACAACGCCGTTAAAGAAGCTTTCACTTCAAAATTATATTTATACTATCTATGATTATCTAGCATGTCTGTAAAGTTTAAGTCATAAATCATTTATTCCCTAAAAATTTTACATTTATGTGAATCGTCATATTTTTTTACCCTAACGTGCAGTGCATGACGTGGCAGCTACTGAGAAACACTGCTAGAAAACTCAGTAGGAATCCTTTTTTAAAATAAAATATATTTAAGATTAATTACAATCAGTGTGTTGACTCAGAACAATTCAATCCCAAGCACTTTTATCACTTAAATAATCAGAAATTTTGTAATATGCCCTGCTACACAATTTGGCTTTAATAATTCTTTTAAACTTATTCGTAGACAATTCTCTAATATAATTGGGAAGTTTGTTATAGAATCTTATACATTGCCCCATAAAAGAGTTACTTATTTTGTGGAGACGGGTAGTATGCAATACTAATCTCAAAAGTTTCGTTGATTAATTGAATAAGACCCAGAACATCGGAAGTTAGTTAAAATGCAAGGCATTATCCAGCCAGCCTTTAGGTGGTGCGAACAGACTACGGTAGGTGCAATAAGATTGTCAAATATAAAGCGTTGTGTGTCATTTCTGGATGGTGTTGTCCGGTAGTTGGAGGACTTTAAGGCGTACAAAGCCAGTTGTTCTGAATAGTCCGTAAGAGAGGCTGTCGGTCAATCTATACCGTTGTTGGTTGTTTGACCGCTTAAGTGGTTAAATTTTTGAGCGTCTTTGAACTTCAGAAGTCACATTAACTTTTGGTTCCGCATGAAGGCCTATTGAGCGGCTTGGGCCTGAGATACTTTTTTTTTTTTGCGGTGTGGAAAATCCTTCATGGATGTCCTCCGCCTTGGGGGAGGCGGAGGAGTCTGTCAGACTCCTACTGACTAAAAACCACCCCGGTGTTCCATCTCACACCTGCGCCGGGGGTCGCGGGAACGAACGATACTTCCGCAACCCCGGCTGGTGCTGGCCCATGTATGCGGGCCTCCTCGCATTAGCGGGGGGAGTGAGGTGTTAAACTCCCCCCGCAACGTCTAAGAGGGGCGCGCGTGGAACACGTCGCGCCGCCGCCTCGGGTCCAGATGTGTAGTGGGCGACGGACGCCCCCGAGTCCGTCGCCCCTGGACCCATTTTAGGGGGGCTGGAAGAGGGCGTTGTCCGCCTTCCGCCGACGCCCGGTGCGTCTGCTGCGGGCCGAGTGGGAGGATGTGATCTCCCTCTCCCTTCTCCTCTCCGCAGCTTCCTTCTGTGAGACGACTGTCTCGCAGAAGGAAACCACCGCGTCCCAGGACTCCTCGCTGCCAACCATCGAATTCACGACGGCCGGCAGCGACAGGTCACTGCCTACTCCAGAAATGAGGGCACGGCGCTGCTCCTCCCAAGCGGCACACTCTGCCAGCGTATGCAGCGCCGTGTCCTCCCGACAGTTGACGCAGTGGTGACACCGGGCGTCCGGCTCCCTGTTTATGCGACACAGGTACTTCCCGAAGCAGCCATGCCCCGAGAGCACCTGCGTCACCCGAAATGACAGGGAGCCGTGCCTCCTCCCGAGCCAACGCTCGAGTACCGGCCGGACCGCCTCGATAGTGACGAGGCCGGCGGTTGGGCGCGAGAGCCTGTCCCGCCATTCCGCCACCAGGGCCTCGCGAAGCTGCGACTGACACAGCTCCATGTGTCGCTGTATCGGCCGCTCGCCTTGCGCCAGCATCTCCTCGCGCCACCGGTACAGTGACGCGAGTACTTTCGCCTCGAGGTGCCAGGGCGGGGATCCGGCCAGTACACAGGCCGCCTCGTAGGAGACCGTGCGATATCCCCTGATGACTCTGACGGCCATAGCTCTCTGCGGTCTCCGCAGAACAGCAATGCTGCCGGCCGTCAGGTCAGCCGCCCAGATCGGGGCCCCGTACAGTGCCATCGATCGCACGATCCCCATGTAGAGCCGCCTACAGGTTGAGCTCGGGCCCCCCAGATTGGGAAGCAGCGTTGACAGCGCCCCAGCCGCACCCATCAGCTTAGGGCCTGAGATACTAGAGTAACCTATATTCATACAGTAAAGTAAATTGGAACACTGCTTACCTTGTTAGTTGAACGTTGGAATTCAGTTCACATAGTTAACCTAGCCATCGAACTATCGGACCAATTAATTTGGCGTCCTCGTGTACCACGCGCCATATGGATTTTGGTTACAAGTTTGAAGCTTGTCTTTCCCTGTGTGTCTGTGAGTGTTGTATCTCACAAATAAAAACATAACCTAGCCCTTATAACCCCGGGTAATACATTTAGCCGTGGCACTCGTAGCCAGGGCCGTTCACCAATCACATGGCTTGAAATCCACATCAGTGGAAAAGAGATGTGGATTTCAAGCCATGTGATTGGTGAACGCGGCACTGCTCGTCTCCGCTCCGCCTCAGTGGAAACGCAGCCTAAATCATCACCGGGCGGAAAGTGATCGGTGAAGTAAAACACCTAGGCATGTCGTCAGTCCATAATAATAATAAAAATTCTAGGACATTATTTAAACACGGCCATGTGATCTCAAACTAACCAGCGCTTTTGCTATGGAAACCAGATATCTGATATACTACATATACTACTTTTTTTGTAAATAAGTACATAGTTATATAGATAATTACACCCTGACTCAGGATAAACAGACATTTTCATACAAACATAATATCGATCCTGGGTGTGAATCGAACCCTCAAACAGCGGCGTGAAAGGCAAGAGTTTACCAAACACGTCCACTGGCCCGTCAAAATATATGGGGGAACCTTAAACTGGTTTAATATCTGAGCATCTACGTGCTTCATTAGACAACAGTCAATAAGCCATATCGGAGGCCTACTGGATGATTTGAACAACTCTGACACCAGGGTAACCACTGATCATACGATAAAGATAAAGAAATACATAATACACTAAACCAACTTAAAAGGAGGAGGCTCCTTTTAAAGTTGTTTAAATGAAGCCTATTCCATAACCGAACCGATCACTACTATTTTTGTTTAGTTAGCACATAATTCAATTAGCAAGTATTTTTTTTATATAATAATATCTAGGGACAATGTCACACAGATCATCCTAGCCCCAAACTAAGCAAAGCTTGTACTATGGGTACCAGGCGACGATATACATACTTATGTAGATAGATAAATACTTATATACATAGAAAACATCCATGACTCAGAAACAAATATTCGTGCTCATCACACAAATATTTGCACTTACCGGGATTCGAACCCAATACCACCAGCTTCGTAGGCAGGAGCACTACCAACTAGGCTACGGTAACCGTCGTAAGTAATTCCATTTACATTATAGTAAACTTTTTACAGCATCCTCTACCTCTATAAAACGGTAGAAATACCAATTTTTTATACAATTTATTAATGGTTTCAACACTTCAAATTAATTGATTAACATAACCTCGGTCAGCGAGGTATTTGTTATACTCGTCGAGTTCGTTATTTATTGAAGTTTGTTCGAAAAGTTATTATTTGATTCAAAGTTACATACGTAATCAAAGCTTACAAAAACTTGTTTTTCCATTAAAATTAAAGGCTGAACAAAAAATAATTACGTAGTACTGATCAAGGTTCACTTAACAATAGATATTGGTATAATTTTGATTACGAATATTTAACCGTCTTCAAAAGAAGGACATTTTATAAATGTACATACATACATAGACTCACGCCTATTTCCCAGAAGGGTATGCAACGGCAAAAAATATGTCAACTTTTTTAAAGCGTTTAGATATTAAAAACATCGTATTGATAAAAATATTTACTTAAAACAGTCTTCCCAACCCACGGCTATGTCAAAAAGTCACCACTGATATGTAACGTCAAAGCACTGCCAGGCTTTTGGAAAGGAATGTAGAGCTGTTCAGTAGCGGTTAAGTTCATTGTTAAGGTTGTATATATAATTTATATTAAATTAAATAGAAATATATAATTTCAATGTAAGTTTTTTACCAGCACCTCAGTTATAAAATACATAGACGTAACTACCACAAAACAAAAGAGTGTACGGTTCTTACAAAATTGCAAAAGTGACATAAGATAACTTCAATATAAAACAAAACAAAATCAAGAACACATAAGCTTAAAATAAATTTCTAAGAGTTCAGTATTTAAGTTATAGGAGTAGGTACAACCAGCCGAGCAAAATGCTCGTCTGCCAAATCTTGTTACTCGCAAGCACGCGATGAAAGCCACATGGAGGGTGAATTTTCTTTAAATGTCAATTCTTACCAGTCAACTCTTACCGCAAGCCTTGTTTAGGAACTTCGTTACAAAAATATATATTTCAAAGTAATTTCTTAAATATCCTTAACAATCAATGCGAAGGTTGTTCAAATTACACTTTGTCTTGTTTTTGTAGAGACACGCAGAAAATTTAGCTCAACATAATTATGTTGTCAACCAAAATGTGAAAATAAATCATGCGCGTCACTGTAGTTTTTATGTCGGCTGTCACCTGTCAACCATATTGCAATTGAGCTGAAAAAAATTGCTATCAGCCAGTTAACAACTACACTTGGCAAGCACTCTCACGCACTCGGAAAAGTTTTGCGCAAAAAATATAATCGACGAGTTTCTATTGATTAATAAATTTTGCTGTGTGGTGACGGCCTAAGAATATCACCACCCCCTCTCATCCCGTGGGGGGACGTAAAAGTCGTCCCGAGGGAATATATACCAGGGAACGGGCAGCAGCGTTCTCCTGAGTACCATGTCCACATTACTGCGATCGCCAACCCGCCAATCGCCAATCTGCCAAGCGTGGCGATTATGGCAAATCCCCTCAAATGATGGACCCAACCAAACCGCGGCCCCCAGTCCCCGGCAGCCCTGCTATTCCCAGCCGTGGTAACAGCCGTGGTTACGGCAGGGCAGGGGGTGCTAAGAATCCCCGGCAGATTCCGCGTTACCAACACCGACGACCTCTGGCCCTGGCAACATATAACACACGTACACTGCGGTCCGACGAGAAGATAACCGAACTGGAGGAAGAATTGAGCAGGTTACATTGGGATATTGTAGGATTATCTGAAGTCCGAAGAGAGGGGGAGGACTCGATAATACTGAAATCCGGAAACCTGCTCTATTACCGGGAGGGTGACCAAATATCCCAAGGTGGTGTCGGGTTCATAGTCCACAAGTCCCTCGTGAACAACCTAGTGAAAATCGAGAGTGTGTCGACGAGGGTTGCGTACCTTATACTCAGAATCACCAAGCGGTATTCGTTGAAGGTTATACAGGTATACGCACCCACTTCGACGCACTCCGACGATGAAGTCGAGGTTATGTATGAGGACATATCCAGAGCCATACATACCTCTAACTCGTATTTCACTGTGGTCATGGGGGACTTTAACGCGAAGCTGGGCAAACGATTCGGTAATGTTGTTAACGGTCGGCTGAGAGTGGGGCAATTTGGAACTGGTGACCGGAACCCCCAGGGCCAAATGTTGGCCGACTTCATGGAGAAGGAGGGACTCTTTATGTTGAATTCCTTCTTCAGGAAGCCGGATCACCGCAAATGGACCTGGGTGAGCCCCGATGGTAAGACTAAAAATGAGATAGACTTTATCTTGTCGACGAGACGACAGATGTTCAATGATGTCTCCGTGATCAATGCGGTTAAAACCGGGAGCGATCACAGACTGGTCAGAGGCTCATTGAACCTTAATGTCAAACTCCAGAGGTCCCGACTGATAAAGTCTACGCTCCGACCCTTACCTATCCACGTCCAAAACCCCGAACCATTTCAGCTCGAACTGCAAAACCGTTTCGAATGCCTAGCAGACTGCGAGGAAGTGGACTCATACTATGACAGGCTCGTAGAAGCTGTCCATACGGCTGGGTCTAAGGTCTTCAAGGCCCGTCGTACAAACAGAACTAAAAAGATCTCTGACTTTACCCTGCAACTTATGGAAGATAGACGGAAAATGGTTCTGACATCCTCAGATGATGCTACCAGATATCGGCAGCTCAACAGACAGATCTCAAAGTCTTTGACTCGTGACACGCGCCAATTTAATACAATTAGTATTAAAGAGGCCATCGAGCGGAACAAAGGCTCCAAAGTGTTCGCAAGAGCTCTGTCTGTTGGACAGAGCCAACTGACGAAGCTGAAGACTGAGGATGGTAGAATCGTCACGTCTAAACCTGAGTTGCTGGGAGAGATCGAGAAGTTCTACGGACAGTTATATACGACAACACAGCCACAGCCTGTCAAAAGTCATGCCTCAGATCCCAGAGCACGACTAACCCGACATTACACCGAAGACATCCCGGACTTCAGCCTGTACGAGATTAGAATGGCTCTCAAACAACTCAAGAACAACAAGGCGCCTGGTGATGATGGAGTTACAGCAGAGCTTCTGAAGGCGGGTGGTACACCAATCCTACGGGCCCTTCAGAAGTTATTTAACTCCGTCATACTAGATGGTCAAACGCCACAAGCATGGCACAGAAGTGTGGTGGTGCTCTTCTTCAAAAAGGGCGACAAAACCCTATTGAAGAATTATAGACCCATCACACTGCTGAGCCATGTTTACAAGTTGTTTTCGAGGGTCGTTACGAACCGTCTCGCGCGCAGGTTTGACGACTTCCAGCCTCCCGAACAAGCCGGTTTCCGAAAAGGCTTTAGCACCATAGACCACATACATACGCTGCGGCAAGTTATACAGAAGACCGAAGAATATAACAAGCCACTGTGCTTAGCGTTTGTGGACTATGAGAAAGCCTTTGATTCTATCGAAACATGGGCCGTGCTGAGGTCTCTCATAAGGTACCAAATTGACTACCGGTATATCGAGGTGATAAAGTGTTTGTATGAAAACGCCACTATGTCAGTGCGACTCCAGGACCAGATCTCGAAACCTATCCACTTGCAGCGAGGCGTGAGACAGGGAGATGTTATATCTCCGAAACTGTTCACCGCTGCATTGGAAGACGTCTTCCAGCTTCTGGACTGGAAAGGCTTTGGCATCAATGTCAATGGCGAGTACATCACTCACCTTCGATTTGCCGATGATATCGTAGTCATGGCTGAGACCATGGAAGACCTCGGTACAATGCTCGATGACCTCAGCAGAGTCTCTCAACAAGTGGGTCTGAAAATGAACATGGATAAGACGAAAATCATGTCAAACGTCCATGTTGCATCCACTCAATTGAAAGTTGGTGACTCTGCACTCGAAGTTGTAGAGAACTATATTTACCTAGGACAGACCATCCAACTAGGTAGGTCCAACGTCGAGAAGGAGGTCAATCGTAGAATCCAACTCGGATGGGCAGCGTTCGGGAAGCTACGTAACATCTTCTCGTCCAAAATACCGCAGTGTCTCAAGTCGAAGTCTTCGACCAGTGTGTGTTGCCAGTGATGACATACGGAACAGAGACGTGGTCGCTCACTATGGGCCTTATTAGAAGGCTCAAGGTCACCCAAAGAGCAATGGAGAGGGCTATGCTTGGAGTTTCCCTGCGGGATCGCATCAGAAATGTCGAAATCCGCAGGCGAACCAAAGTCACCGACATAGCCCGAAGAATTGCCAAGCTGAAGTGGCAGTGGGCAGGGCACATAGCTCGTAGAGCCGACGGCCGTTGGGGCAGAAAGGTTTTCGAGTGGCGACCACGAACCGGAAGATGCAGCGTGGGCAGGCCCCCTACAAGATGGACCGATGATCTTGTGTGGGTCGCTGGAAACTGCTGGATGCGAATAGCACAAGACCGGCAATTGTGGAGATCTTTGGGGGAGGCCTTTGTCCAGCAGTGGACGTCTTTCGGCTGATATGATGATGATGATGATGAATAAATTTTGAACTGACTTAAGAGGGATAAAAGAGGAAAGAATTGTCAACGAAAAAAAAAAAAGGAATTAACTAAGAAGAGGAGTGCTTTATATGTTTTCTACGCGATTTCTCCATTATTTTTTAACCGATTGGACTGCACGCGGGGTGCAGTGGTTAAGGAGGTCGCTTCCCTACTAACTTGGCGCCCACACTCATGTTTCGGGTTACTTACTTACTTATCGTATGGGCTGTGGTTACCCTAGTGTCAGAGTTGTTCAAGCCGCCCAGTAGGTCTCTGACATGGCTTAACGACTGTTGCCTAAAAGCGACAACCGGGACTGACAGCTTAACGTGCCCTCCGAAACACGGAGACGCTCAGAAATTTAACCACTTTGATTTTATTTCAAAAAAGTGATTTATTAAATTGGAAATGCCTTCAATATACAATGGATTTTGTAAATTCTCTCTGTTTTATAAATTAAAGTTTAAGTAGGTTGTATGGTTTTCAAAGCGTTTATTATTATAAAGTTTGTCATAATGACTGATGTAAAATTTAATATAGCAATCAGACAGACGTCTGAAGATCAGAAACCGATTGAAAGGTCAACTTTACTGTGGATTCAACTTTGACATTTTGACTTCATTCATACAAAAATACACAATAAGTAGCGATCACAATTAAATTCATGTTCAAAATATCATTCCCAACATTCACCACAACAACGGGAAAGAATCGACTGAACTTTTTTCATTAAAGCAACATTCATTCGATTCGTTTCAAAACATCTACATACCGACAATGTTTGACAGAAAAATGAGGAAAATGAATGAACGATATGAAAACCTTCTAGGTCGCTTTCGCGTTGCCTTTAAAACACCCGCTTTTTATCACTGAAGACATTTGTTTACAGACGTGTTTGTGCCGGTGACACTGTGCTTGTGTTTTTTCAGCCATTTTGTGTTCATTATTTATTCACAAAACGTAGACTATGATGCTTATCCCTTATTATTATTTTTTTTTGTTAAGGCAAGGGGAATGCCTACGCATGCCACCCGCAAAAATTGTCTGCGGGCGGGTATGTCGGACTCGCACCGACTAAACCTACCTGCCGTGGACTTATCTTGGCGCCTGATGGGAGGAGCCCCGGGAACGCGGGTATGCTGCTCCGGTGCTCCCCTTTGCGCCATGTCCCAGATGGTCGGGACACGCACCCATGATGCTTATCCCTACACTCGGGGATCTATTTGGTTTTAAATACTTTTCGAGTCTAAAAACGTGGAAAGATCTCTCTACCACAGTTTTCATAAGATTCCGGATAAAAGCGTCTAACTTATCAATAAAGAAAAAAAATGCTTGAAATATCATGATCTTGTCAGGTCAGAAAAATAGATTTTATAATCACCGTCGTCAGGTGATGAGTAGTAATAATACTCTTGACCAAATTCCATGGTGGCTAATCTAACCGGAGACTAGCCACCTACTCAGGACATCATCCTAACAGGTGTAAAAAGTGTACTGCTGAACAAAATCCTCCTCTAAGAATCATTTTGGGGATATATTATAATCACCATGCTTGACAGACGGGTTGGCAATCGCAGTATGATGATCATATATTTTTTTTTTTATTTATACTTTATATATTATATGGTATGGTATGTACTATAATTAGTGCGGCTGGTGCTTTAAAAAGGAAAACCTGAGCTATAAGCACCAGCACCTTCCAATTTAATTACTTAATGTATTATACAAATGTAGTATTTAGAGAGACGCTGCTGCCCATTCTCTGGCATTTGTAATAAGTTATACATTTGTAATAAGTTCTATCTGTGGTTCTGGTACACCCCCGTGCCTCGGAGAGCACGTAAAGCCGTCGTTCCTGTACCTGAACTCTTTCCGGTCCTGTCGCTAGTCGTCGCATCGAATCATGAGAGTGATGGAATAGAAAGTGCCCCTGTGTTAGCGCATACACTTGTGCACTATAATATGTCCGGCGCAATATGCCGCCGTGGCCGAAATTCGGTCGGGAGAGCATTATTATTATTAAGTTCTGACTAACTGTTCAATTTGTTTAAGACATCAGTGACACCGCTTCATGCCAACGAATTACGTATGGTGATAGATATTTTGCACTTGTCTTAGTCCATATTTATCATTTTCTGTAATTCTTCCTTTCTTTCTGTATGTATATCGTATGGGCAGTGGTTACCCTGGTGCTAGAGCTGTACAAGCAGCCCAGTAGGCTTACATAGCTTGACAAGCGTCTTCTAATCAGAACGACCGGGCCCGACAGCGTAGGACGCTCAGAAATTAAACCACTTTGACGGTCATAGATGGGTATCTGTGGCCTGACCGCGGGCCTAAGTGCTTTCCCTTACCGATCACTTACGGCCTGGGAATGAACTAGCTATGACATATCATTTTCTGTAATGGAAAACTTAAGCTGTTGACATGACTAATATTATGTTAATATACATAAATTTTCTGAGTAAAAAAATAAAATAGGATTTATTTATAATGATTTTTATACAAATTTAACTATTGTTTCTCAAGCAAGTCATGAATCGTAATCTAATTCAACATGGACAAGCAATCCTTTGCTTAAAAGGTGTTCACCAAATATGTGTATCTGTAAGCCCTTTGTAATCGAAATAAACAATTTATTATTATTATTTATTATTGGCCGTCATGGTATTTGCTATGTATTGACCGGGATACACCAAATTACAAAAATTACATTCTGAACTTAAAAACTTGCTGACTTAAAATAGTTTGTTCGTATTGATAACCAAAGTCAACTTTATTGACTATTAATGGACTATTACATACAAACGCCTGTAATAGCCCAATAATAGGTAATTAAAATGGCATATTTACCAATGAGATTTGAGTTTTCAATTCGAATTGCTAAAAATGTCAACGCCATTCTTTTCAGCTCTTTTTTAACCACATTAGCATATAAGGTTTTAGTTAAAGTGTACGTCAATTAAATGTTGTTGCTCAGTTGCTTCTAAAGACAACGCCTGCATAATTTGAATCCCAGTAGCCCGGTGACTTCACCAACATGCAATTTGAACACAAAAGCTCAACTCTACATCAACTATATATAGAACAAAACACAAATTGCGGAGTTCGAACCTGAAATACGTGGGTGTCGAGATAGCGAGGTAACTATCTGTACCAAGTAATTCAATTGTTAAATACAGTTAGCAACAAAAATAGCTTCGTAAGGAATTAAACATTCGAACCTTCCATACAATAATGTCTGCAAATTTTTTTGATATACATATACATAATAAAAAGGCCATGTGCCACTGTCAGAGAGCTTATCCCTACACTCGGGGAATCTTTTTGGTATCATATTGTATTCTTTTTACCCGACTGCGGGACGCAAAGGGTAATGTGTTTATCAGGCTATGTATGTATGTATGTTCCTTTGAAGCACTATACAGACCAAACGCCTGGACCGATTTTGATGATTCGCACGTCAATCGATTCCTTTCAGTCCGGAAAGTGTCACTAAAGACATGACGTTAGTGAAAATTCAATATGGCGACTACTGGACGCCATATTGTGAAAATTAAAAAAATTAAACTCAACAAACTATGTCATGTGGAGTATCGTTGAATAGGTATTTAAAAAACATTTTTAGTTTTCTTTCAACATTTTTCGATTTGACCGGCCGTTTAAGAGCTATATCGATTTAAAGTTGCGTAACAACTATACTCACATATAGGTTTTAAAACAGTAGAAATTTACGATGAAAAGACGAAAACTTCGTATGACTGTGCGTGTGAGTGTTGATGGACATATATACTAAAGTATCTATTAGGTATATTGGTCTACCTAAAGTATCTAACGTCTAACACGGTCGCCCATCTCCAACTTCAAAAGATGTAGTACTTAACTTCACTTGAAAAACTATATATAGGTAGGTACCTACCGAAATCGAATTGTTTTAAATGCAATGACAAAGATATAAAGAACAACGTCCCTTTGGTTGGTGTGAAAATCGAATTATCAACAACCGAATTTCATGCGCTTTGTGGACAAGGTAAAATTTAAAGAAAAAAGTTACCTTTAATATTATGTTAGGGAGTAACTGTACACAAGTTGCAAGGGACAACTTTGAATCGAGCCGTTGTCGATCTCAGTTCGTGCATTTTAATTTTGAATTGAATTGAATTTTTCATAAAACCAGGTTAGGTCTTTAGATGGTTTAATTATTAGTACTCTGTACCACCGCAAGCTACTAAACAATCCTCATGATATCAAATATCTCAATGAAATCACGAGATTGCGAAATTTGCAGTCAAATAACAATGACTGACTTATCTCTCAGCTTAAAGAGCTGCTTGTATTAACGTGATATTTGGCCCGGATGTTTATTTTTCATTATCATATCACAGATTAAAAAATATAGATTAAATAGAAAATAGTAAAAGAAAAAAAAAATGCCTCTCTGGAAAGTGGAACTCTAATTAAATATTGCCAATCGGACTATCTCGTAAATAAGCATGGACTCTTTTTCTTTTCTATATTAATGTCATACCAGATATAACTCATTATACATGCACTTCGTTTGCAGACGACATACTTATAGTTTTGGCATAGAATCTGTTAAATAACTTTGACATAGAAATTAATAATACGATATAAATTAATTCGCTTGATAAAAATAATCTGACCGCGAATTTGAGCAAGACACACTTTATTAAATTTTTGAGCAAAATAAGTAAATCATATTTACTAAATATAAAATACAATGGTCATAAACAAAGTAGTGAGTGTGAAGTATTTTGGTATATAGTATAATTAATAAAGTAGTTGTAGAGTGCGTGAGCGGGAACCTAGGCGATTTCTTCAGAAACTTGTTCAGAGTACTAAGAGAGAAAACATACTAAAAGTCCTGATGTTCAGGAGGTGAAGCGGAGGGAGGGGAGGGAGACCAAGACCTCAATTTTAGGTTTTACGCTAATATTTCAAAAATGGCGCGATTTAGCAAAAAATGTTCTAAGATGAAATGAAAGCTCATAAAATTTTCTACAACTTTGATACTTTTCCATATCCCATCCGTTTTCGAACTACAGGAACTGGAAAAGTGCAACTAAAAAATGTTTTGAAATATTAGTTTCTAAGTCCAATTCTGTGAATGATTCACATTTTTATTCTCTTAGGTCGTGGGGGTCCTGGAAAAAGGTCGTTTTCTGTGGTATCTGCTTCCTCGCCTTCCTCAGTGGTAAGTGGTTCTTGCTGAGAGGGCTCTCAATCATCTTCATGGTCATTCTCGTCGTCTTCCTCGCTAAAAGCATTTTCCTTGACAATGAGGCACGCAGTAGAAAATTTCAGCATAGCTTTGCGACATCCACATTTGGTGCTGCTACAATCCTTGGTGCAGCGACAAAATATTGTTTTTAGTAAAACCTGGGGCGCCGGTAAATCTTTTGTTGTTCTTGGCGCCAAGATATCACCATAAATTTTTCCACCCCCACTCTTGAGGGAGCAGCTCATTCCCGAGCCACTGCTGCACTTGGTGATATGTACTTCAGGAATTATATTTAGCTACTCTCTTAGTGCCTCTTAGTGGCTGTGTGGTGACGGCCTAGAGAATATCGCCACCCCCTCTCATCCCGCGGGGGGACGTAGAAGTCGTCCCGAGGGAATATATACCAGAGAACGGGCAGCAGCGTTCTCATGAGTACCAATGTCTACCTTACTGCGATTGCCAACCCGTTTGCCAAGCGTGGCTATTATGGCAGATCCCCTCAAATGAAGGACACAATTAAACCGCAGCCCCCAGTCCCCGGTAGCCCTGCTTCATCGGAATCAATAGGTTTGTATACGTTTTGTCACGACTTCGCAAAACAGCCTTATTACCAATCGATATTGATGGCATATCTCGGGTAGGTACTTTGGTTCTATCCTGAGGTATGGTATCTTACTATGGGGCAATTCAACAGATAAATCGAGAGCATTTCTATTGCAAAAAAATGCGTTAAAGCAACTACAGGTACTTCTCCGTTTGTCTCATGTAAATCATTGTTAAAAGGACTAAAAATTATGACTAGTGTGTTTGTACATTTTTCAATTTGGTGTATATGTGAAAACGCAGCCACAGTATTTACTAGAGCTAAAGATGTTTTTCCTCGCAACATCATAACTAATACAACACTATTTCAAAAAAGTTCCTATTATGTATGTGTGAAAGTGTTTAATGCTTTGCCGCAAAATATAAGACATTTTTCAGCGGCAAAGTTCAAAGACCAACTCAGACTTTGGCTCCTAGAAAAATCATTCTATTCAATCAAATCAAATTTTTGACTGCACGTGAGGCGCAACGGCTAAGGCAGTCGCGTTGCCGCTTTGTGTCGCGGGTTCGAGTCCCGCGCCGGACGACTACTTGTGTAACCCATAAATAGTTGTTCTGAGTCTGGTTGTAATTTGTGTCCGTCTATTATATGTTGTTAAGTACCCTGCAACACAGGGATTAGATTCCATAGTGCAGGGGTTGTCTTTAAAAAAAAACTATGATTAATTTAATTAATTATATTATATGTGTAAAAACAACCACACATTTCGCATGCTGTTTATGAGTAAAATTGATGAGACTAACCTAATAGTAAGACCACCACTGTACTCTATTTTAAGTGAAATAAATAAATGAATGAATAGTATTTAATAACTAAATCTAGATAATGAATGATAAAAATATAAAAAAAAACATAAATATTAAAAACAAAAATTATAATATATAATGTGGTTAACTTATTTTTGAAACTAGCTAGGAACTCATAACTAAAAAGTACAGTCGGGATCCATTAGTCGACAGCCAATCTAATTTGTCAATGGATCCCGACTGTTCAGTTGTTATGTTCTATTATTAGAATATATTTTATTTTCTTCAATAGTATTCATTCAATAGTACATTATATAATTTTAGACCACCAGCCATCTATGTGCTTGTTTTTTTCTTTTCAGTTCTTTGTCTATGTACGTAGTTTGGTTCAATATTTACGCAGTTGGGTTTTTTATTGATTAAATATTTTTTTTATTCGTTTGTGGACTAAGGCTGAGATCAATAGAGCGTACTTAGACTTTGCTCAAACTTTACTTACGTAAAACTTTGCTAAGTGTATGCTAAGCTTATACTTTGATTTGGTATTTATTGACTTTATGACGTTAAGATTATGCTTAGCATAAGCTAAGACAGACAAAGTCAAAACACCAATTGTAATTTCGTTACATGCATTAACTTCTGTCTAAGTAAAGTCTGAGCAAAGTCTAAGTACGCTCTATAGATCTCAGCCTAAAACCATGGAAAAATAAGTATACTCATCACCTCACATTATGAAATAAATTCGTAATTCATAATTTTTTGGTCCAAATTCCATGGTGGCCAATCTCAACGGAGACTAGCCACCTACACAGGTCATATTATAGTGTTAGAGTGTTTGTACAAACAGGTGCGCTCTCTGTAATATCTTTCTCTCGAAATGCGACTGCAGAGAGATCAAGAAGATGTAGGACTGACAGCTTAACGTGCTCTCCGACACTCGAACATCTAACCATCTTTTTATATGGCTGCAAAATGAATAATGTAACAGTTGGGAATCACTTCTCGTCTGTCAAACACTCTATCAAAATCTTAAGGTGTAAGTAATGTCCAGGCATTTCACCTTAAAAGTTTATGTAGTATAAAAGTAATGTCTGCGAAGCTACTTTTGTTGTTGTCCATATAATACTTACTTCTACCCATTGAGTAGTAGGTAATAGTTTTATTTTCTTTATTACATAATTCATTTATTTCATTTATTTATTTATAAGCATTTTCTACGCACTCAGAATTTCCAACAGTAGAATATTGATAAGAGTTGGCAAAATAATGGGCGGCGCATGCCAAATCGATTTGGAAATGTCGTTCTTTTAGACATTCATTCTGGTATTTGTCATTGTCAAATGGATGGGCAAGGTGTAAGGAACAGCCTGACGATAAAATTATACTATCGTGCAACGTTACGTATTACCTAAACTATATTCCAGCTGCTTTCACCGGTCCGTAAATGATTGGCAAGGTTAAGCAACGAGGCTCGCGATCAGTCGATAGATGGGTGACCACCAAAGTGGATAAATTTCTGAGCGTCTCCGTGCTTCAAAAGGCACGTTAATCAATCGGTCCCGGTTGTAGCCATTAGGTAACAGTCGTTAAGCCATGCCATGTCGGAGGCCTAATGGGCGGCTTGAACAACTTTGACACTAGGGTAACCACTGCCCATACGATAAGTAAGATTTATTTATTTAAAACTTTAGCACAAGACTGTACAACATATTGCCAACGGAATTCTCTAATAGTTACCGGTCTGTGAATAATACAGAGACAACATTATGGGTGCTCTATAGAACGTTTATGAGAGGACGTAATGAAGTATATTTAAACATATATACTTATATACCTAACTACACATTAAACGATAACGACTATAAATATCATTATATCTACATATCACAATACATATTATATATAAATTTGTGATAAGACTTTTTAATTACGTGTTCAATTGTTTTTTTTTAAAGAGAAACGGTTTAAACCATTTTCACCTGTAGCCTAACACACAGCATTGAGCACTCAGCTCAATGCTGTTATTACATGTACATATATAGCAAAATATTCTACAAATGTAATATTAATAATAATATTAAGTCATTTATTCTCTATCACAAAGTACACACATGTTTACAATTATAATAGTATCAAAGCATATGACAAAACTTTGTGAGAGACTGGTGCTTGATGTAGGTTTGATACCTGTATTACAAGTCACCAGTGCCCTCCCGCGGCTATTACATATTATTCCAAGCGTTGTAATATACATTTTTTTTGGCCTCAATATTGTATGAAATATTAAAATGCTTTCTCGCTTCTCAATATTGGCAAACCTTTGAAGTGAGTGAAACGTTAAAATGGGAGTTATTTTTAGGTATATGTTAAAATTAGCCGTGTGGTTTCCGGTCTAGAAAGAATACCAGAGCCATGCAATACCATCCTGTGGGTGTTGTAAAAGACTAAGGAATAGACCAGGTACTCGAACACAACTACACAACTACTCTGACTCGCATGCCAAACGCAATGTTTACGACAAACCCATCCAAAGGCAACATTATAGAAACCTTTGGCAGGGGGGCTCTATGTCCAGCAGTGAACGATATCAGGGGCTCTACCGACTAAGTCGCCGAACATCAATTTCTTAAATGGCGTTCAAATAAATATAGGTTAAAAATGACTTAATTAATCGTTAAATCGGCAACGTTGGCAATCGATTCCGGACCATTTATGACGTCACATGTTCTCATGGAAGCCGATTTAACAATTGATTAAGTAATTTTTAACCTTTATTTATTTGAACGCCATTCAAGAAATCGATGTTCAGCGACTTAGCTGGTAGAGCCCCAGGCTGATGATGATGATATAAAAATAGCAACACATTAGTCTTTTGTTAATTAAGTTTTGTATATTTGCAATACATGTGGATTTTAAGTCAAATTGTAGCATGCTGCTATACTTATTAAATTAAAATAAAATACTAAAAATCCTTTTATTTCCATACCCTTAAAAAATTACATTACAAATGTTGTTAGTATTTAATTGTTAGTATTCTACTTCTTAATTTAGTGTTAGAAGGTACGGGTTAGTTCTTATGTTAGAAATATGAACCCCTCCTCGGGTCCATATATATTAAGTCAATAATAAAAATTTCATAAAATATCGATGATGTTTTGCCTCGATAGTTGTTTTTTGAGTGTGTCAATTATAAGTAGCCAGTGGCACAGGGATTCACTTCCTAGTACAGATGATGCCTTAAAAAGAAGAATTTGTAGACCGTAAAACATGTAGTTCCTCACCAATTTACGTCCAAGTTTCCAACCCGTCTAAATCACAAACTTGACAACATTCTTCTTTGATACGAAACATGTCACAACGTGTTAAGAAAATGTCAAAACAATTTGTCATTGAAATTTTTATTGTTTGTTTACGAAAATTTAAAGGGATATAAGATTTATTTTCGTAGTTAGTGCTCCCAAGTCCAGTCGCGTATGGCGCAGTTGTTAAGGTAGGTTATTTTTTTTTATTATTATTTATTTATTTATAAGGTACAAGGTGAACTGTGTCCTACAAAACAGTATATACTATTTGACTGTGGAATCAAGATAAAATAATACTATGCTAAAAATATTACATTTTTATACGGTGTTAATGTATTTAAGTCTATGGAGTACTTCTCAAGTATTAAATTTACTTTCGTTTAACGTATGGTTCCTAATAGATATTTTTGCAACTTTATTTTAAATTTAGATTTATTAATTTCTTACTACTTACTTACTTATCTTATGGGCAGTGGGTACCCTAATGTCAGGGTTGATCAAGCAGCCCATCAGGCCTCTGACAACTTAAGGACTGTTGCCTAATGGCTACAACCGGGACCGACAGCTTAACATGCCCTCCGAAGCAAGTGGACGCTCAGAAATTAAGCCACTATGGTGGTCACCCATCTATCGATTGACCGCGAGATTAGTTGCTTAACCTCGCCTATCACAAAATAGTGAGAGCATCTGGTTATAATGTTGATATAAACATTATATATTAAATTTTTAAAGCACCTTAATACTTATTTGGAATTAAGTTTAATTTTAAATTCGTAATAATAATGTATGTACACGTGCATATCCGGAGCGGGTCGACTAGTACTTTAATATACAACTTTATTACATAGAGGCGCTCGTAGCCAGGTGCTCTCACCGATCCGTAAGTGATTGGCGAGGTCAAGCAACCATGCTCGCGGTCAGTCCATAGATGGGTGACCGCCAAAATGCTTTATTTTCTGAGCGCCTCCGTGTCGGTCCCGGTTGTAGCTATTAGGCAATAGTCGTTAAGCCATGTCAGAACCCTACTGGGTGGCTTGAATAACTCTGACACTAGGGTAACCACTGCCTTCTCGATAAGTAAGTATTATATATATGACAGTGACTGACCCTTAAGGCTTTTATTTTTATTACAAGAAGGTAACGTGAAAAACAAACAATGATTTTTCAAATCAAACACTCTAATATCCGTAGTACCTTCGTTCTTATCAGTGACCGTCCCATTTCCCTTTAAAAGTAGGTTGGGTGACATCACTTCGTGTTTAGACCGGACCCTTCCAGTATAAATCAGAAGATAAAAAAGCTTCGTTAAAGTCCGGTAATGTTCGGGCCCAGTCGGTTTAGGGGAGATTTCATTAATGTATGGTACAGGCAACACCACGTCGGTGGAGCTGCTTTGAACTTGACAGCGTCTTTATTACGTAGGTAGTAAAAGTGATTTTAGTAGTGCAAGTGTTTCTACGGAGGTATTTCGTCTGTACCAGCTCCTACCTTTGTTGACTCCGGAACCGCGCAGTAAGCTATTGAATATTATGTGGCAGGAAATGTGGTAAGAGATTAAAATAAATTTGAAATACAACATCAAACAGAAAACTCGGGAATAGAACATTACCAAAACAAAAATTTTAAAAACACGTTTCAAAGCAAAGTAAACTATTTTATAAAATTGTTTTTCTACTTTGCGTGCATTCAAAACTAATCCAGAGCTTTAGAGTTTATTTTTTAGACTGTTAGTCAAAGTGAATATAATATGAGAATATTTTGAATATTTAAAATGAAACATTTTTATTTTGTAATTTCACAGATGGACATACAATAATAACAGCGATACTTATATATATTCCAATGGAATAAAATAAAAGTTTTGTTTGACTAAATATGATAATTTCTTTTGAAATACATCACAAGGGTCGATAGATAGAAATATAAGTAAGTATTTTTAAAAGTACCTACTTTATTTGGATAAATAAATAATACCATTTTATCATCATTCGATTTTACCGGTATTTTCATAGACTGATTCCTATAAAAAGGTGGTTATTGTGACTTAACTGAAACAGGTACGCATAATAATAGGTACATCTTATAGCCTCATGGGGTAATGATTAGTGCTTTATACATTTATTAGTTTTCGGAGAGACCCTTGGTTATGAGGCGCTCATAGCCAGTTGTGGGTACCGCTCCGTAAGTGATCGGCGAGGGCAAGCACCTAGGCGCGCGGTCAGCTCATAGATGGATGACCATGAAAGTGGTTTAATTTCTGAGCGTTTTCTTGCTTCGCGGAGGGCATGTTAAGCCGTCCCGGTTCCCGTCCCGGTCCCGGTTGTCCTTGATAGAAGCCAGTCGTTAAGCCGTGTCAGAGGCCTACTGAGCGGCTTGAATAACTTTGACACCAGAGAATTGCTGAATAAAGAACAAGACTGCACTTATTGTAGGCTACGGTAGTTTGAAAAATTGTAGCTTAACGTAGGCAACATTTTTTATGCTTTAGTTTTCTATAGGTGAAAGAATTCTTAAAATCATTGTTACAGTTTTTGTATTTACAAACAAACAAACAGTATGAAAGTATTTTTTTGTTCTTTATAATATTAGGAGATACAAAGTTATGATTTTTACATACGTTATCTTTAAAAAAATCTTTAATCATCACTGAAGATTTTAGAATGCCAGTTAGTTGAATATATTTTCTAAACAAATCTGACTTTTAGTAAAAATACTCTTCAATAAGCTTATAACTTTTTTTTTGTGACGGCGCGCCCACATTTTGTAAACGATTCCCTGTGTTGCGGGGTACTTTACAAACATATAATTGACGGACAAAATGAACATCACACAAAATACACATACAGTTGTCTTGCGCGGGAATCAAACCCGGGACACTAAGTGGCGAGGTGATTGTCTTAATTGGTGCACCACACGTGCAGTCGACCTTTGCCTTTGAACTTTTTATTACAGCCAAATCCAAATCTACTATTTGCTAATTTCAAACCCTACATCGCGGCATCATATCATATGTTATCCAAATCCAAGATGAGGAAAATACTCGAATTGTTCTCTGAAAAAACATTTTTTGATCTCTCGGGACCACTTGACTTGTCTAGAACTTGTCAAGAATTCCTAACGTTTACTTTCTACGAGACATTAAAAATAAATGCCTAAACGTCAGTAAAGTTTCCTTCTGCTATTCTATCTATGTGAAAACAGCCACAATGCATTTTATATGATCTTCGAAGGTTATATAATACATTTCCGATACCATATTAATACTTGTTTGCAGCCACACGATCTATTAACTATGGTTATGGTAGCATACAACCCAAATACACGACATTTGGTAAATATTTAATCACATTTAAAAAAACGGAATTTTTATGTTCCAAGTTATATTTTATCCGGCGAAAATTTGAAGTTTGTTTCACAAAAAGTTTTCGAATAACCTTTTAGAGTATATACATTTAGAGCAAATATAGCATTACCTCGTAGCTCGCAATGGTAAAATAATTTTCATACTTTTCAGTAACAAATATATGTATGGTAGTAAATAATATTACGAAGGGTGCTCTTAGTACTAGTTACGATTTTTTACAGACAACCTTCAGAGGCGCAATGGTTGTAGTAATGGAAAAAGAACATTTACTACAACTCTACACTGCAAAATACAAGAACTTATCTAAATATATATATGCCTGGAATAGATCACACTTAGCGATAAGGCCGCCATTTGTACAATCTTAACATACTCAAAGTTCCTATTATGTATTATTTTTTGGTGTACAATAAAGAGTTACTTACTTACTTACTATAAGCTAATACTACGCATGCGTCTTTAATCCTCTTTAATGTTTTCAGTTACAGCAACCAAAAGAACATCGACGGATAAAAGACGCCTGCGTTGATTTGTGCTCGGAAATTCTATACTTGCTTATCTTATGTGCAGTGGTTACCCTAATGTCAGAGTTGTTCAAGCTGCCCAGAAGGCCTCCGAGATGGCTTAATGACAGGTGTCTAATGACTACAACCGGGACCGACTGCTTAGCGTGCCCTCCGACGCACGGAGACGCTTAGAAATTAAACCACTTTAATGGACACCCATCCATGGACTAACCGCGAGCCTAGTTGCTTAACCTCGCCGATCACTTACAGACCGTGAGAGCATCTAGCTATGTTCTTTCATGGCAAGGCACGGTGAATGGACGGTATTGTTCGTAATGAAATAAGTTTAACTCTGCTTAACACATGATACGTTACTTAATTAATGCCTTTTGTTTTTGGTTTTCATTAATTTGTATTAGTTATAAATTGCCTGTTATTTGATTTGAACGTTTATTTTGCTAACAACAGACTTCAAAAGCAAGAGATTTTTGGAAGAATGTTTTCGGATTTCTCCTTTGGTTGTGGACCAATTAAAAAAAATATTTTAACTAGCTATGCTCCGCGGTCTAAGATGTGTAAAACTTTGCAAATTATAGCCTATATGTTATTCGGATATAAGCAATATTACTACAAAGTTCCATCAAAATCGTTTCTGTAGTTATTGCGTGAAAGAGTAACAAACATCCAAACATTCCTACATCTATACTCACAAACTTTTGCATTTATAATATTAGTAAGATTAGTTAGGACATACTTTCGGATTAGTTCCATATATTTTTGTTTCAATCGATTGTCATTCGTAAAAGTTGTCCGTTAAGCCATTATATTTGAGTTTCATAAACTTTTTTTTTATTTCCGTCGAGTAGTACTACCCGAGTGTAATCTAATCGAAGATACTCGTGATTACTTAAAAGCGATGTGCGTTTAAGCAATCTAGAGTCGTTAGTAGGGAGGGTTGTTAGTAGAGACTAGGGAGCTGCCCTATATTAGGCCTTTGACTTGACTCTGCCAACGTTTTCACATATGTGACAGCTTACGTGCCAGTATTTATGTACAACATTTAATTTACTACAGGAGCGTCTAGCGAGGTGCGGCCAGTAATGAATATGTGCACTAATGTTTACTAGACGACTGCAGTTTTAAAATGTTTTTGTAGTACAGTAAATATATAAACCAAAAAATATATAATACTTGGGATGATTAACACACTACCATCCGATCAGATCGTAGTGTTTTAATAATCACAACTAGGCTGAACTAGACAACTGATAAACATTAAGTTACATATTGCGGGCATTTTATTTAAAAGAAAATGTTTGTAAAGTCGCTCCTTAATGCTCTGAGGTCACTCCCATACATGAATATATTTCCCTAGAGTGGGCTTTGTCTTTCTAAAAATAGTTTAATAATCAGTATTGACTGTGAACAAACCATGTTTATTTAGAATGTCGAATGTTGAATCCACAGCTTCTTAGTAATCAGGCTCATTAAACACTAGACCGACAGCCAAGCAATAATTTTTAAATCTTAACTTAACCGTTATTTTGTCTTGTTGTCTACAGTTTCGGTACTTCTTAATCCTTCAGTGTGCTTCAATCATTGAGATCTTTAGATCATATTTTGAACTGTTTACAAAAGCACAATGTTCGTTGAAATGCAAACAAAAAACTAAAATAACCAAAAATATAATAGGATGTAGAGACAGTGCGGGGCCCGACTTAACAAAAAATCTTCATCCTTCATGAGTTAGTAGTAGACGTAGTGAAGACAACTGGTAATTGCCCTTGTTTATTTTTATTATTGAGACATTATGCCTTACCTTACAAAACGGTCTCACAATGGGCTATATGTTGCGTTGGAGCTTTTTTATTCTGGATTGAGGCAGCCGTTTTTAAGATTGTAGTATGTGTGTATTCATTATGCTCGCGACATTCTTGATAGGTAAGTACAGACGCCAGCACATCAAGCTACCCCAATCTGTCAAATTCAGCGGCTGCCTGGAAAAGATCGCACCTAACGATAAGGCCGCCCTTTGTATAATCTTATTAAAAATGTACATAACATATGTACGTGTTTAACAAGATTGTATAATTTTGGTGTACAAAAATGAGTTACGTCCGTACTTACTTTATTTTGTAAGATAGCTAACCATACTTAACCTCATTTTGTTTTAGTCGTCATACTATATAACCATAATATAACACGAAACTCTGGAACATTTAAAAAATCCAATGTTAGAACTAGGTTGAGGCTTTAATGGCTTTTAAAATGTAGTTAAACATTCTCTTTTTTGTTTCAGGAAGTTGCATTTACGAGTTCAAAGGTAAGTACCGAATCGCGCATTGTCACTCACACAAAAATGTTATCAATTTTGTAGTTAATAACACAAAATTTGGTGTTTATATTTGTGATAATTAGATAAAAAAAGTGAAGGTTATTAGAAACTTTCGTGAAAGTGTGCAACTGCTAAAGCGCCGCGTCTACCACTGCGCTCTATTATAGCTCTCTGTCTGAACTCGTGTCAATGTAATTAGATGAGTTGGTTTTTTTAAGGACTAGTGATCCATCCTGGCTTTGCCTGGGTAGATACATATAAAAATTAATTAGAAATTTGCTGGCTTAAACGCGTACCATCCATCCTCCACCCAGAGCATCAGCGTATCAGCTTGGCTATACAATGACATCAACTAACGTCACCAGCTTTTTGGGGCTCTTTAGTTAACTGGTGGCCTTAAGCTGTAGCCGCGGGATGAGTTGACTAATGATTTGTTTTATTATTTATTTTTATCAACTGGACCCGATTTTAAACTACTCAATAATACGTTATATTTTTTCATATTTGTGAAAAGGCGTGCGGAAAGACTATAAAAACAAAGCTCATAGTCGCCATATTAAACTCTCAGGTGCATAACAAAGAAATAAACTTTACGAACAGCACAAAAATTCCTTGCTGTCTTTGCTAAAAATCAATATGACTAACTGATGTAAAAATCTCCTTTTTTGCACTGGAATGATAACAAAACACACACACAAACAAAATAAAATAATAATAAATTTTTATTGCTGTGTGGTGACGGCGACAAATATCAGAATCAGAATATCATCACCCCATCTCATCCCGTGGGGGGCGTAGAAGTCGACCCGAGGGAATATCTACCAGAGGACGGGAAGCAGCTTCCTTCTGAGTACTACGACCATCATACTGCGAGTGGACTTATTTAAGCTGTAATGATGAAATTTTTATTCTAGTAAAATAGTAGTATATTCAAGTACAGAATTATATATTTATATTACAAATAACGATTACTAAGCCAAGCTATAGGCAGTTGGTGCATGTACTTAGGTTACACCAGGCGAGATATAATCGATATCGATAGATATAAGATAGATACATCGGTTACCATAGGCGATAAGATTGATACAACCTTATTACTTCCTTATTAATATATTCCTGCCTTTGACTGCCTCGTTGGTCTAGCGGTAGCGTGTTCAACCGCAGAAAATGAGGTCCTGGGTTCAAATCCCGGGTCGGCCCAAAAAGTGATTTTGGGATTTTTCCGTAAAAAGAAATTTCTCAGTATCAGCCCGAAGTCTGGAAGTTGGCGGTAATACACCCCCGTGCCTCGGAGAGCACGTAAAGCCGTCGGTCCTGTGCCTGATCACTTTCCGGTCGTGTCGCTAGGCGTCCCATCGGATCATGAGAGTGATGGAATAGAAAGTGCCCCTGTGTTTGCGCACACTTGTGCACTATAATATGTCCTGCGCAATTGGCTAATCTCCATTGAGAATGGCCGCCGTGGCCGAAATTCGGCCGGGAAGACATCATCAATATATTCCTAGCATTTCTTTATTAACTTTTCACCCACCCGACTGACAAAAAGAGATGCGTTGCCATCTCATTTTGAAGTCCGCTTAACAAATCCGATGGATAACACCTACATCCTCCAAAAGGGTGTTTACAAAGGAATTCTAAAATTCTACCTGTGTGTTCACTGGCAAATCAAATTTAGAAATCTCTTTCCTTCTCTCAGTCAGTTCCTAGCTTAACGCAGAACGCCTTACCCGGATTGGTAGAGATTGCTCGTTTGGGGCCAGCCGGACAATTAAATTTTAATTTTCTATTGCGAATAATGCTATAAAACAAAAAAAAAACGTATAACGTAAAAAATATTACGTTTTGTTTGACTAATTTGAAGAACAAGTTCACCCAAAGAGCAATGGAAAGGGCTATGCTTGGAGTTTCCCTGCGAGATCGAATCAGAAATGTTGAGATCCGCAGGCGTACCAAACTAACCGACACAGCCGTAAGAATTGCCAAACTGAAGTGGCAGTGGGCAGGGCACATAGCTCAAAGAGTCGACGGCCGCTGGGGCAGAAATGTTCTCGAGTGGCGACCACGAACCGGAAGACGCAGTGTGGGCAGGCCTCCTACAAGATGGACCGATGATCTTGTGCGAGTCGCTGGATGCGAATAGCGTAAGACCGGCAAGTGTGGAGATCTTTGGGGAGGCCTTAGTCCAGCAGTGGACGTCTTTCGGCTGATATGATGATGATAATGAATTTGAACAGAATATGAAACGATTGCGGCTCGACCACAACTTCTGGCTTAGCGGCATGAGGTGGCGGGACATGCGAGCGGAGCGGCAGCCATGCCACGTACATGCATAGTAGCGTTTGTGACATTGATTGAGAAGGACGTATTTGGATATGGCGTTATCCAAACTGGCTCTGCTTTGCTTCAAAAGCAGTTCATATTTTGAATTCGAATGAAGTAGTGCACGAAGTGAATAAAGAGCGGTATAAGTATGATGAATTTTGTGATTTCTACAACATTTATATGATTATTTTCTGTGGTGACGGCGGTGAATATGAGAATATCATCGCTCCATCTCATTCCGTGGAGGCGTAGAAGTCGACCCGAGTGAATATATACCAGAGGATGGGCAGCAGCTTCCTTCTGAGTACTATGCCCATCTCACTGCGATCGCCAACCCGTCTGCCAAGTGTGGCAATTATAGCATATCCTGGCTGGCTTTTGGCCAGTTGTGGACTTCTTGATGCTGTTATGATATGAAATGTCCAGATTTACATGTCCAAATTTTATGGATCCACAAGAATGAGCATAGAAACTTTCGATTATATTCTCCAACAAATAAAAGTTTTATACAACATCACATCAGATCAAAAAGTGTTATCACCAATTAAGCAAAGTTTCGGTATTCATATTCCGCTACGAATTCATCTAGAATACCGCTCTGTATCGTGTACATTTCCCACCCCGCGCCGCTGCAGAGATTCGGTCAGCAAAAACATCTCACGTTGCTGCCGAGTGCGGCTTTTCGTGGCGTGTTATAACATTTTAGTGCATGTGTTCTCGCGATATTTATACTCAATATATTTTTTTAACATGTTTACACCTTTTATCAATCAAGTATAAATTCCCTAGCATACATTAAGTTGGGAGCATCCGCAGAATTAATTGTTGTAATGAAATGTAGTACCCACATCCATACATGTGGGTACTACATTTCATTACGGTACGGTAATTTTTTTTTTGAGTTTCAGTTATATGTATGGTGACCCCCCAAAATTATTGATCGTTTTCTATTTTTGTGTAAAAATCTTAATGCGGATCACAGAATACACCTACTTACCAAGTTTCAGCAGTACAGCTCTTATAGTTTCGGAAATAAGTGGCTGTGACATACGGACGGACAGACAGACAGACATGACGAATCTATAAGGGTTCCGTTTTTTGCCATTTGGCTACGGAACCCTAAAAAGAAACCCTAATGAATGAGAAGCAATCGCAATATGATGGCCATTCCGATAGACGTTATCTAGTAGATATTATTAAGAGAATTATAATTTATGGTAGATAATAATTTATTATCCACTAGGGAGGCCTTTTACGCCAACCGGGATTTGAGGTGATGGTTTATTTGTTGTATTGGGCAGAAAGGTTGTGACCACAATACGGAAGACGCAGCGTGGGCAGGCCTCCTAGATGGACCGATGAACTTTTGATGGTCACTGTAAGCCGCTGGATGCGGGTAGCGAAAAACCGGCAATAGTATAAATCTCTGACTGACGCCTTTGTCCAGCAGTATACGTTTTTCGGAAAGTCAACATGAAATAACCCAAGAAATTATCTTAAGTCAAGTTAACTTGTGTAATTTTATTGCTCTTAGTTTACAGATAAATCTTCCTGATTTCCGAGTATTCAGTCATTAATATGTACGTTTAAACTGCGCTCATATTATAGCAATTATGTAATAAAGTAAGTAGTAAGTAAAATACAGATAAGTTTTTTATTTAAAAAAGGGAATTGAGTTGCTTTTGTTAATGACGATAGCAAAGAAACAGCTTCCATTTCCTCATACAAAAGTATTATTTGATTTCTTTCCTGGATCGTACGATCTGCTACGACTATATTTGGGTCTTGCAGATAAAACAAATGTTTTTAAATGTTCATAACATTTAAAAATAAACAAAATCTTTCAAACTGCTAAATCATTTGGTCAGTTAATATATACGCCTTGAACTGTTGTTTGATTATTCATAAACAAAATTTAATCGATTAGTTTTGGAAGTGGAAATGGGGGAATACGAAACCACGATTATGTCTACTTCAATTGTTTTCATTTTCGATAATGCTAGGGAATTCAATTCCAAACTGAAGAGCAAATAGCTCGTAGAACCAACTGCCTTTGAGGCATAAAAGTTAATGAGTGGCAATGAAAAACAAGCAGACGCAGAGTGGGCAGGCCCACCACAAGATGGACTGGCGGTCTTGTAAGGTTCGCTGAATGCCACTGGATGCGGACAGCACAAGACCGGCCATATGGAGGTTCTTGTTGGATGCTTTTGTCTAACTGTGGACGTCTTTCGACTGATATGATGAGCAGCGAAGTATTATGTAATAATCGATATTGATTATTAAGACAATTTAAAATGATGTATCAGAGTCTTACTGAAATAATTTTAGTGCATCTTAGTAGGTTTCTTAAAGTCGGCTTATGGATGGTATGGATAAAGATGGTTTATGAAACAGTTTTTTTATTTCAAGCTTTTCAATAAATACCTAAGTATCGAATCCCTCTCTCATTTTGATGAACAGCGCACAATTTCAATGAAATCTGACATTTTTTGCTACTGGTTTTTGTATAAACATTAAGATTGTCCTAAAATGTATATTGGACCTATTACGTCTACTCCTTTATTAAAACGACTCACTACATACGGGAATGAAGTCACAAAAGATATAAGGGTTTTATACTTTTGGACCGTTATTAGACTCAATTATTTCTCATAGTCATAGTTGCCAAGTTTTTTACGCTTACCATGGCGTAACAGCTACTGAAAACTGACTTCGGTGATAAAACTGCCATAAATTCTTATAATTTACTGTCGTTTATGTAGCATAGCATTGTGCTCGCATTTCCCTGAAGGATTACACCAAGAGGAATTACTCCCATATTTCTTGGGCTATATTAGGCGAAGTGAGTTTATTGCATCCAATGGGCACCGTTCCAAAATCGAGCAATTTTTCTTCAGATGAAAATGCTGTAACACTTTTAACCGTTAGAACAAAAAGAGATTATAATATATAGGTATATTTAATTCTTATTTATTGTTGGTATTATACATAATTGAATCGAAGTGATTAATATTAATATCCTGGGACATTATTTACACACGGCCATCTGATCCCAAACTAAGCAGCGCTTGTACTATTCAAACCAGATAACTGGTATACTATTTATACTACTTTTATTTTGTAAATATATACTTATATAGATATTTAAACACAGACTTAGGACCAACATACATGTTCCTGCCCACAAATATCTATCCTGGTTGGAAATCGAACCAAAGACCTGAGGCGTGAAAGGCAAGTATCCATAAATCACGTCGACCGGCCATCATGTTACAAAATCAAATAAAAAATTATATAGATATCTTTTTCAATTCTATAACCAACACCACACAACAATGTATCGTTAATTAAATAAATAAAAATCACAAAGTCAATTAGTATAGCGCTAGATACTTATCATTGCAAACCTTTATAAATCAATATCACCAAATAATTTCAAGCAATGACAAGTCACTTAAAAATATTGGCTATTGTATCGATAATAGTTATTTTGTGATTCATAAATGAATTAAATTAAAACAGTAAATGTAAATTTTCTTGACATTGGTCAAATCACAAGTGAATATCTTTTATGACCCTTAAAATAATTTAGAATGAGTAACACAATTATCAGTGCGTGTCTACATAAGTTGATCTTGTCAATTAAAAACAAGCAATGACAAGTCTCTTAAAAATACTCGGCTATTGTATCAATCCTAAACCTGTGTATATCTGTGACAACTTGTAATGGGCCTTCATCTTTTATTCTATTTGTCATTTGTATTCTAACTGTAAGTTTTCTGAACTAATAAAATAAAATAATGGTTGTGTAGTGTTTCAAATATATATTACCACAGATTATTTTCTACTTTAGCCAAGTCATAAGTGAATACCTGACAAAAATTCTAATTAAACAAGTCAATTAGCACTTTCTTTAGCGCGGCCAGTCTCCTTACCTGACATAAATTCGAATTAAACAAGTCAGTAAGCACTTGCCTTAGCGTGGCAAGTCTCCATGCAAGAACATCTGTCAATCTCTGTATTATATTGGACTTCAGTATAAATTACGGTCCCAAGAGATACATGGAGCTTTTTAAAAAATGGAGGATTACGGATTTTAAAAGGCCAGTATCACGCGAGTAATTCCTCTGGTGTTGCAAGCGTCCAGAGGCTGCGGTGACTGCTTCCCATTCAAACAGTATGCTTACATACGACTCAAATATTCAGCTAACTGAGTTGTATATAAAAAATACAAGCTCAACTATTAAGCAAATTCCGCCGCGGAGGTTTTTGTATGTTATCATCAAACATTTTTTCGGTACGCGGGATGGAGAGTGACAAGCTTAAATTCAGGCGAGTTCATTTAGTAGCTTTCAGCGCAGCTAGCCTATAAATAAGTAGGAAGTATTATAGACACACTTATTGAGGTTAGTTTGTTTGGCTTGAAATGTGACTGGCTTATTTTTACGGAATGAATTCTACTCCAGTAGAATGAGTGTTAGTTGGTTTGATAATGTAAAGGATTACATTACCAAAGCTTATTTTCATATATCATCATTTCTGGTACACCTGTTTAAAATAATTTCAACTTGTATCGCCTAATTTGATAAGAATTCGTACGATGGTACATGATTGTGTTATTAGTTTCCAATGCATTTGTTCTGTTTGAGTGTATATAATGAAAGAGTATTATTATTATATTCACGTATACACAAAAGCTCGTAATTACTAATCAAATTGAGATTGGAGATTCAATAAATAAATCGCACTAATATTATATTAAGGTGAAAGTTTGTGAGTTTGTGAGTATGTATGTTTGTTACTTTTTCACGACTAAACGACTGGAGCGGTTTAGATAAAATTTTGTATGGAGTAAGATGACAGCCTGGATTAACACATAGGCTATAATTAATTTAGTTTTAAGCTGGTAAAACCGCAGAGCACAGCTAGTAATTAATAAATATCCTGGGATAATTAATACGCTGCCATCTGATTCTACACTAGGCAATGCCTGTTCTATGGCAACCAGACAACTATTCAGAAACTTTTTAAAATGAAGTTGTTAATAATATAGTGTAGTAGTAGTTGTAGATAAATTTAGAAATCTATTTTTAAACTACACTACGTATTTTTATTCGATGTGGTTTACCTAATATTATATCGCTAAAATAATTATTTTTCAGTTAACTATTTTTTTTAAGACAACGCCCGCATTAGGTAAATTAATCCCTGTGTCGCGGGGTAATTTACAAACATTGACGGACACAAAATACATACAGACTCAGAACAACTATTTATGGGTCACACAAATAGTTGTCCTGCACGGGAATTGAACCCGAGACACGAAGAAGAAGCAACTATCTATGATATGTTACATATTAATTACACCCGCTCATAGCTAGATGCTCTCACTGGTCCGTAAGCGAACGGCGAGGTTAAGCAACTAGGCTCGCGGTCAGTCCATAGATGGGTGACCGCCAAAGTGGTTTAATTTCTGAGCGTCTCCGTGCTTCGGAGGGCACGTTAAGCTGTCGGTCCCGGTTGTAGTCATTAGACAACAGTCGTTAAGGCATGTCAGAGGCCTACTGGGCGGCTTGAGCAACTCTGACACTAGGGTTACCACTACCCATACGATAAGCAAGCAAGCAAATTACACCCAGACACAGAGTAGAATCATATAATTGTGCTCGACAAAAATTGTGACGAGAATTTTTTTTTCTGGGTGGGGATGGAACTCACCTACACAACCTCTGGATTATCAGTCGAAGTCACTAACCACAAGGCCAGTCTAGAGTAAAAGTTCTGCCTGAGACGATTTGTTGAATCTGATTGCCCAATCAACTCTTCCAGTTTGCACTCTTAACTAAATTATATGTAATCTGAAAATTGTATATTTTGTAGACGATTTTTCATTTTATAAGTATTTTAGTTGGATCATCTAAGTATGTTAAAATTGCAATATATGTACGTACTAAGGCATTTGCCTATTAGGTACTCTCAATAAAGAAAAAATGTAAAAACCGCCAGTATTTCATATCGCAGTGTTAAGTTTCATAAAATAAGCTATTAAACTTTACCTGACAAGTTGTAAGCGTCGTTGCTGTACTGTGAAAATTGATAAAATGATTCTGCTAAGCAATACTTGTACCAAGTAATAAGTTTTTACTTGCATAGTCGGAGAGGCTCTTGAATAGGCTATTACGCTAATCGATCTAGCAGCTGAAGTTTATAGTTGAAGTAGGTTTAATAGCACCGCCCTTCCATTAATGAGAGAGATGTTAAATTAAATGTATTAAACTTATCGGCTTGTAAAAACTTTGTTTATAAAGTATTTTACTAATACGCTGAAATATGTGCTGTTGCGTGTGTTTTCAAAATGTAGACCGTCCTACGCCTGACCTCTTTACCATCGTTTGATTTGACTGGCCTATTGATTTGATTGTACACAAGTACAAGTATCCCTTAAAAAAATATTCAATGTACAGCAGCCAAGGGGCGTGATCTATAAATCGATATGAAGCCAAAAATATAGTTTTTAGAATTTTTGTCTGTGTGTCTGTTTGTCTGTATGTATGTCCGGGCTAAACTCAAAAAGTACTGCATGGACTTCAAATTTGGCATGAATATCACTAAGAGGTCGGGTCCACATATAGGTTCCATATCCTCCATATCCATATCACGCTATCACATACGGGGGAGGAGCTGTGATAATTTATAAAGTTTAAGGCGGGTAAAACCGCGGGGCATATATAGTAGCTCATAAACCGACTGGCAGCCTAGTACATTTACATAGAATATTTGGATAGAATTATTTTCTATATACATATATATATATATATTTTAACAAGATGTGCCGTTGTATATTTCCCAACGTTATATCCGTACTCTCACCGTACTGATAGCTCTACTTGACCTAATTATCGACCTAGTTACCTGCTTATGGAACAGCTAAACGAAGGATTGTAATTTTGAACAAACAACCGGCCAAGTGCAAGTCAGACTCGCGCACGAAGGGTTCCGTAACATAATCTATAAAAACGAGCAATATAAGTCACGTTTGTTGTATGGGAGACCCCTTAATTTTTTTTTATTTTTTTTTGTATTTGTTGTTTTAGCGGCAACAAAAATACATCATCTGTGAAAATTTCAACTGTCTAACTACTACGGTTCATGAAATACAGCCTGGTGACAGACGGACAGACAGCGAAGTCTTAGTAATAAGGTCCCGTTTTACCCTTTGAGTACGGAACCCTAAAAAAACAGCTATAGTCAGAAACACTTCAACGCAGTAAGAAGTTAATTTAACCATACCAAAGACTTACAATACTCTGTTTGTCCCGCTTGCTCTTTACCTTACTATTTTATAAAAAGAAACACTGCAGCGCTTTTGCAATGTGTGCAAAAGTGTTGCTGTGATGGGCAAAGATGGATGGATTCCACGCCATTATGAAAGCATTTTTTCTACCAAGGACAACAGCATCATGTGCTTGTACCATACTGGAACATTTGATACACTTACATGGTCAAGTGGGACGATCTTGAATATTCAGATTTAATATTATTATGTACTTACTAACGTAACGTATTAGTTTTACGTTCATAAAGTGCATTATTATGCTTTAAAATGCTCTTTATTTAATAATAGTTTCACTTGATTGGTTATTTTTGTTTTAAGCTTTTTTCAGAGGTCCCTTTGCGGCTATTTATCTATTGTCTAATAGTTAATTCATATATTTTTTTACAAATTAGTTGGCAAACAAACATACGGCCCAGCTGATGGTAAGCGGTCACCGTAGCCTATGAACGCTTGTAACACCAGGGGCATCATACCCTTTAGAAACCTTACAACTCCTTTTTTGAAGGGCCCCATGCTGTAGTCTCTTCGGATAACCGTAACAGGGATTTCATTCCACAACCTCAACCTACGTGGCTTACTAATGATCTTAAAAATTTAGTTCAAATTGACAAATACTTTTGTAAGTACGAGTAGAATCCTACTCGATGTAGGTACCTCGCTTAATACTTTAGAATACCGAACATTCTAGTTAACTACATTAAAAAAAATATATAGATAGCTCGATTTACAGCGAGATTTTTGGTTTGTTAGATTTTTTTAATAAAGTGTATATACCGTATGTACTTTATTAATAAAAAACCTAAGCTTACAGTAACATAACTGTAAGCTTTATTTTTAATAATTTTTATTTTTAATAATTTTTTAATACCTTGGGTTACATAACCCAAGGTATTATAAATCTGCCTATAAAACCAGTATTCGGAGTGTGATGCGAAAACTATTGATGTTACATAAAATAATGTACAGACGCCAGCACATCAAGCTACCCTAAAGCTTACGTGATAAAGTTGAAAATCTATAAAAGAAATTTGACAGATTGGGGTAGCTGGATGTGCTTGCGTCTGTAGTAAATGTTTAAAGTACTTTTCATAACAAGATGAGTCACACTAGCCGTATTTATAAAACTGGGTCGCTAGTAAATTATATTTTTTAAATTATATCCGTAATATAAGAATAATAACTTCTCTTTGATCCCATTCGATAGAGCTTGAGAATTTGAATAGAATGATGGAAATAAGTGAGTCTGATACTTATGTTAAAC
Source organism: Pseudoips prasinana (assembly GCA_951640165.1). Classification (NCBI taxonomy): domain Eukaryota; kingdom Metazoa; phylum Arthropoda; class Insecta; order Lepidoptera; family Nolidae; genus Pseudoips; species Pseudoips prasinana. Next base: position 9,757,021 of record OX621236.1, read on the forward strand.
TTAACGGTTCAAATCATAACACTATCTCTATAAGTTTTTTGTTAATCATATAAACCTATACCAACAAAACGTTCCACAAGAATAAACAGCTTTATTCCTCTTACTTACCATTAAGTTTTAGGCCCTCAATTAGTATGCTGAAACATGAACCAAGGAAAATAGATACCTTTACCTGTGTATACTAATATAAAATAATAGAAGCGGCACTTCCGTTTCGTAGTTTGCAAAGATATATTAATATAAGTACTTTAAACAAAGTGTCACGGCCGTAGCAGGTACTAGAGAGTGCAAATATAGAATGTATCTTAGTTTAACCTAGTGATCCAGAAACTTATTTTCTTTGGGAACATTAAGAAACCCGCAGCAGGATAACCCGCACGCAAGTTATTCACTTACGTGCATATAAATAATGATATTATTATAAAAAGCATTTCTATGTGTGTTAAAAGTAGTTAATAAATTGTTTCTCTATTAATTAAGACAGTCTCGCAAAAACAATGAAATTTAATTTTTAGTAAAAACAGTAGCTAGCCAACATCTGGGAGGCTACCGCCTAATTCGCTGGTTATCGTGATCGTGAATGGCGTTCAAATAGATGTAGGTTAAAAATGACTAAATCACGCATTCAATGAAACAAAGGAGAAGGGAATGACTCCATATATTCCTGGGCCCAGGTGTTAACTGAATCAAATACTATCCTTAATATAAGAATAATATGTTAAAATATGTTAAAATAATATTATATGTTAAAAATACTATGTTAAAAATAATATATGTTAATAATATGTTAAAATAAAATAAATAAAATAAAAAAGGTTTTTATTCACGTAGACCTTAAAAGAGCGCTTGTAAATAGTCAGAACATGTTTGTAGTAATATGGTTGTATACATTATTATTTCTAGTTACATAGATATTTAGGTACACAGATTGTATGAAAAAAATATAAAATGTTTTTATAATAGTAAATATATTTAGCTAGCTTGTATTAAGTTACTGTCGAAGAGTTAATGTTTAAGTTTAATTATCAATATTTATAGTTTTAGCTATATTTTACTACATATTGCCTGAATGCTTCTGTCTAAATTAAGGTATTATTATTATGGCGAACCTTGTGTTAATAACGACGGTCGCGGTTTAATGCTACCACCGGATCCAATGCGCCCCAACTGAGAAGACCCAGCGAAACAAAACCAGTTGTGTTAAAATCGCAATATATCGCTCCTTGAATACAAAAGGGACACAAATCAAAATCCATATATAATATTTTGTAATAGCTGTTTCCTATTAAGAAAAAAAAGCATAAAAGTCCCTTTTGCATTCAAAATTTGAACCAATGTTATAAAAAATATGTCAAAAATTAAACACAGTTTTACAAATAAAAATGGTTTATTGTACCTTTATGGTAAATAACCGTATCAAAAAGTTTAATCTTATTGCTAGGTAAAAACATAAATGAATGGACACCAGGAAAACATTGTATTAAAAAATCTAAACTAAAAAAAAAAATCTTAACTTATTATTAGTAATACAATTGATATCAACTTTGTACGTAACTATTATTCAGTAAAATTAAACATCTCTCTAAAACAAGAAGTAACTGTAAGAATAATAGAAAAAACAAGAGATCAAACTGTAATAATCATTATCAAAATATACATAACATAACCATATTCATTAATAAATCCCTAAAGAACTCAAAAAATAATCAACTGACGACACTAATTTGTCTCTCTTTAACACTAATAATTTAAACAAAACAAAGTACGAGATCAGTTCTAAAGGCACATAATTCAGTAGAAAAATATTGTAGCTTATATGTAATAATACTATTGCACAATAACAACCTAATTTGTCTTACAAAATAACAGTTATAAACAATTTAAGGCACTTTTTACGTAAACTATTTTAAGTTACAATTTATAATCGTTATTTATTATTGTTATGTGAATGTTTGTATGAAATTTATAAGTCGTTATTATCAAAAGGAACTTTTAAAATTAACTATTCAAAATATTATCACAATTAGGTATCTATTATAATTTTTTTTTCTCTTTATTATTGTGGCCAGGTAATGCTTGAACTTTTTCCGATTCTTGAACGGAGGTTGCCATATTCAACATTTTTTATGCTCTATTAATTTAGTCAATCTGTAAAAAAAACATCTTTAACGTTTTATAACTAAAAAACTTAAAATACACACAATTCTATACATATATTATACAGTCTAAGGACTGTATAATATATGTATATACATACATACAATACATACATACACTAAAACATACACACAATCAAATACATAGCAATCCTTAATATGACAATTTTAATGCTAATTTGCCAATAATAACACCTTAATTATATTTAACAAATTTAAGCTACCACCTCATATTTAACATTCAAATTCACAGTCAAATTCACAGAAAATATGGGGCAATGCATCTTAATCACATATTTTTCAACATTTACGAATATCTACCCATATTATTATAGGTCCCTTTAAACACTCACTAATATTATTTAAGAACTTTAAATTAGTGGTGAAAGCTACAGGGACAGGGCTTCAATTTAGTTTATATTATTAATTTACAAACAAATAAAAAAATTTGTATGATTTTTAAGTTAAAAATCACTGAAGTAATAAGAATAGAACAAAATAAACATCAAAATAGTAATTTTTATTTTTAAAATTGTAACGAAAACAAAGCGGCCGTATTTCTGGCCTTCCCATTCTAGCACGCTAAAAATAATTATTTATTCCACTATAATTTAATGCAAACGGGACGTATTTCAAAATATGCTACTATTGTATTATAAAATATAATTATACTTAACTAATATTGGATTACAAAAAGGACGCACTTCAAATATAGCAATTTTGTATTACAAAATATAATAACAAATACTAATGTTAGAACGCAAAACGGACGTTTTCCAAAATATGGCACTTTTGTATTACCAAATATGGTTACAAATACTAATGTTAGAATGCAAAATGGACGTTTTCCAAAATATGGCACTTTTGTATTACAAAATATGGTTACAAATACTAATGTTAGAATGCAAAATGGACGTTTTCCAAAATATGGCACTTTTGTATTGTAAAATATAAACACACTTACATGAAATTTTGAATCCAACACACACGTATTTTAGATTGTGGCACTTTTTCACGCAACTGACGTGCGTTTGCGTTAAATCTCCGGGCTCAACTCACAAAATGGCGGTTTAGCACTGACATTACCTGTCAAAGTGAGCTAATGCAAAAAGGGCAGTAAGTCAGTGCAGCCATAATATATGCAAAAGTGATGGGAGTTTTTTTTTCACTATAAAATATAGTCGGTTCAGGTGTCATTTTTGCAATAAAACGATTTTCATTTTTTTTTCAATTGTGGCCCTTTTGTATTCAAGGAGCGATATGTACGTACGCATTTGCCTATTAGGTACTCTCAATAAAGAAAAATATATAAAAAGCTTGTGTTTCATATTCCAGTGTTAAGTTTCGTAAAATAAGCTATTAAACTTTACCAGACAAGTTGTAAGCGTCGTTGCTGTACTGTGAAAATTGATAAAATGATTCTGCGAAGCAATACTTGTACCAAGTAATAAGTTTTTACTTGCATAGTCGGAGAGGCTCTTGAATAGGCTATTACGCTAATCGATCTAGCAGCTGAAGTTTATAGTTGAAGTAGGTAATAGCACCGCCCTTCCATTAATGAGAGAGATGTTAAATTAAATGTATTAAACTTATCGGCTTGTAAAAACTGTATATAAAGTATTTTACTAATTAATAAGCTGTAATATGTGCTGTTGTGTTTGTTTTCAAAACGTAGGTCCTACGCTTGACCTCTTTACGATCGTTTGATGGGACTGACCTATTGATTTCATTGATTTTTAAAAGTCATTACTTATAACACAATCATATCATTTGTAAATATGTAAAAAATATATTTATAAATGATTGATTTTAGATGTAAGTAGAACAATTATTAATTTCATTTGTTTAAGCTATGGGACCTTTTCTCACATAGCACACTTATATGATACAATTTTTATTTTATTCGTCTGATGTTACCTAAAATTCATTCACTCGAATCAGCAATGAAGCATCTCTCTTTGTGGGCCGAAGATTATATCATTGTTGATTTGTGTGAGTAGTTTGCAGACTTCTCATTACCAACAGAGTCATTTCACAGACTTCCTATCTTTTCTCTCCAGTTTGAGAAGCACAAAGTAGGGCCATACTAATGCCGCGCTCTTTTTGTGTGAGTTCTCATTCCTCTTCAGCGGATTAATTGGGAATGTAATAAAGCCTAATTCCATTAGGGCTTTATTGGGAAAGATTAGATCTTCTTAGTCGCAGCATTTTTAATATTAATATTCTCACAATAATTAATTGACAACACTTGCACAAAACAAACAAATTAAACGGTAACGTACGGTATGTTTTAACAAACCAAAGACAATATTTATAGCTTTGCGATTTATCTATACGTATAATAAAATCGTAGGAAAGTCGAAACTGTATATTGAATATTTTTTTAAAGGATACTTGGGGCGTGATCTATATTCGATATCGAAGCCAAAAATATAGTTTTTAGAATTTTTGTCTTTGTGTCTGTTTGTTTGTATGTATGTCCGGGCTAAACTCAAATGGTACTGCATGGATTTTGCATGAATATTACTAAGAGGTCGGGTCCACATATAAGTTCCATATCCTCCATATCCATATCACGCTATCACATACGGGGGAGGAGCTGTGATAATTTATAAAGTTTAAGGCCGGTAAAACCGCGGGGCATATATAGTAGCTTATAAACCAACTGGCAGCCTAGTACATTTACATAGAATATTTGGATATAATTATTTTCTATATATTTGTTTTTTTTTTTTTTAACAAGGTGTGCCGTTGTTTATTTCCCAACGTCATATCCTTACCGTCACCGTATCGATAACTCTACTTGACCTAATTATTGACCTAGTTACCTGCTTATGAAACAGCTAAACGAAGGATTGTAATTTTGAACAAAAAACCGGCCAAGTGCAAGTCGGACTCGCGCACGAAGGGTTCCGTACAATTATCTACATCACACGTCCCAATTAACATGGTCAAGTGGGACGATTTTGTATATTCAGATTTAATATTATTATGTACTCACTAAAGTAACGTATTAGTTTTAGAATGGATTCCACGCCATCATGAACGCAAATTTTCTATCAATCATGTGCTTGTACCATACTGGAACATTTGATACACTCACCTACATGGTCAAGTGGGACGATTTTGTATATTCAGATTTAATATTATTCTGTACTTACTAATGTAACGTATTAATTTTAGGATGGTTTCCACGCCATCATGAACGCAATTTTTCTACCAAAGACAACATCATCATGTCCTTGTACCATACTGGAACATTTGATACACTTACCTACATGGTCAAGTGGGAAGATTTTGTATATTCAGATTTAATATTATTCTGTACTTACTAATGTAACGTATTAATTTAAGGATGGTTTCCACGCCATCATGAACGCAATTTTTCTATCAAGGGCAACAGCATCATGTGCTTGTACCATACTGGAACATTTGATACACTTACCTACATGGTCAAGTGGGAAGATTTTGTATATTCATATTTAATATTATTATGAACTTACTAACGTAACGTATTAGTTTTACGTTCATAAAGTTAAATATTATGCTTTAAAATGCTCTATATTTAATAACAGTTTAACTTGATTGGTCATTTTTGTTTTAAGCTTTTTTCAGGGGTCCCTTGCGACTATTTATCCATTGTCTAATGGTTTATTCATACATTTTTTTTACAACTTAGTTGGCAAACAAAAATACGGCCCACCTGACGGTAAGCGGTCACCGTAGCCTATGAACGCTTGTAACACCGGGGACATCATTAGCGCGTTGCAGACCCTTTAGAAACCTTACAACTCCCTTTTTGAAGGGCCCCATGCCGTAGTCTCTTCGGATAACCGTAACAGGGAGTTCATTCCACAACCTCAATCTACGTGCGTTACTAATGATCTTAAAAATTTAGTTCAAATTGACAAATAGTTTAGTTAGTACGAGTAGAATCCTACTCGATGTACCTCGCTTAATACTTTAGAATATCGAACATTCTAGTTAACTACATTAAAAAAATAATATAGATAGCTAGATTTACAGCGAGATTTTTGGTTTGTTAGGTTTTTTACATAAAGTGCATACATACCGTATGTACTTTATTAAAAAACCTAAGCTTACAGTAATGTAACCCAAGGTATTAAAAATCTACCAATAAAAACCAGTATTCGGAGTGCGATGCGAAAACTATTGATGTTATATAAAATAATGTACAGACGCCAGCACATCAAGCTACCCCAATCTGTCAAATTTCTCCAATTGAAAGTAAACCTTATGCTTATGTTATAAAGTTGAAAATCTATAAAAGAAATTTGACAGAAAGGGGTAGCTGGATTGCTAGCGTCTGTAGTAAATGTTTAAAGTACTTTTCATAATAAGATGAGTCGCACTAGCCGTATTTTTCAAACTGGGTCGCTAGTAAATTATATTTTTGAAATAATATCCGTAATATAAGAATAATAACTTCTCTTTAATCCCATTGATAAGTATTCGATAGAGCTTGAGAATTTGAATAGAATGATGGAAATAAGTGAGTCTGATACATATGTAACACTTAACGTTTCAAATCATAACACTATCTCTATAAGTTTTTTGTTAATCATATAAACCTATACCAACAAAACGTTCCACGAGAATAAACAGCTTCATTCCTCTTGCTTACCATTAAGTTTTAGGCCCTCAATTAGTATGCTGAAACATGAACCAAGGAAAATAGGTACCTTTACCTGTGTATACTAATGTAAAATAATAGAAGCGGCACTTCCGTTCCGTAGTTTGCAAAGATATATTTATATAATGCACTTCAAACAAAGTGGCACGGCCGTAGCAGGTACTAAAGAGTGCAAATATAGAATGTATCTTAGTTTAACCTAGTGATCCAAAAACTTGGAATTTTCTTTAGGAACATTAAGAAACCTGCAGCAGGATATCCCGCACGCAGGATATTCACTAACGTGCATATAAATAATGATAGTATTATAAAAAGCATTTCTATGTGTGCTAAAGTGGTTAATAAATTGTTTCTATATTAATTGATGACGGTCACCGTAGCCTAGTTGGTAGTGCTCCTGCCTACGAAGCTGGTGGCCCTGGGTTCGAATCCCGGTAAGTGCAAATATTTGTGTGATGAGCACGAATATTTATTTCTGAGTCATGGATGTTTTCTATGTATTTAACTATTTATCTATCTATATAAGTATGTATATCGTCGCCTGGTACCCATAGTACAAGCTTTGCTTAGTTTGGGGCTAGGATGATCTGTGTGACATTGTCCCTAGATATTATTTAAAAAGAAAGAATTAAGACAGTCTCACAAATACAATTAAATTTAATTTTTAATAAAAGCATCTAGCCAACATCTGGGAGGGTACCGCCTAATTCGCCGGTTATCGTGTTCGTGAACGGCTTTCAAATAGATGTAGGTTAAAAATGACTAAATCATGCATTCAATAAAACAAATTTTTAAACTTCATCTATTTGAGCATCGATCGTATTTTCTGAACAATAAAGATTATTATTATTTTATTATTATCACGATCACAATGATGATGTCTTCCCGGCCGAATTTATACCACGGCGGCCATTCTCAATGGAGATTAGCCAATTGCGCAGGACATATTATAGTGCACAAGTGTGTGCGCAAACACAGGGGCACTTTCTATTCCATCACTCTCATGATCCGATGGGACGACTAGCGACACGACCGGAAAGAGGTCAGGTACAGGACTGACGTGCTCTCCGAGGCACGGGGGTGTAATACCGCCACCTTCCAGACTTCGGGCTGATAATGAGAAATTTCTTTTTACGGAAAAATCCCAAAATCACTTTTTTGGCACGACCCGGGATTTGAACCCAAGACCTCATTATCTGCGGTTGAACACGCTACCGCTAGACCAACGAGGCGGATCACATAACCGGCTAATTAAGCGGTAGTCCTCTAGAGCGGTATTGTTTCTTTCAAATTGGCAGACTTGTTTGCCATCCATATATTTTAGTAGTTTGTAATAAGCTTTTTGTATGTAAAAATAGGTTGCCTTTCAAAACTGATATGGTTGGGCACATTCATGCAAGATATGGGCTAAACAAATATTGGTTCCTCAAACCTATGGACGAAAATGTAAAATACTTTTACATGGGGAGATAGGAGAAATGGCTCTTAAGGTCTAAATATCAGCACGCAGCTCTCCCGCCCAGGCTATCAGATTTTTTATAATATATCAAAATTATTTAGAATTCATTATTTAGAATTATTAGAATAGAAAGAATAAGATATTTTGAGAGATTAATATTCCAAAATATTGAGATTACTTTGGAAGTAAGAAACTTGTGAGTCTGTTTTATATCAATAATATTATTATATATAATAATATTTAATATAATAATATTATGTATAATAATATTTATTATATATAATAAATATTATTATATTATATATAATAATATTTATTTTGAATAAAATATTATTCATAATTCATCTAACTAGATGACCACAGCCCATTTTTAGAAATACTGTATTGTTAATTATGAAGAACATCTAAATATTCGAGCACGATGAAGAAGAAGCCGCTGAGTGTGGGCACCACAAGACTGGCAATTATGGAGATCCTTAGGTTACGCCTTTATCCAACTGTCGTCTTTCATTTAATATGATGATGATGATGCAAGTGAGATAGCGACGCACTGAATTTTAACCTTAAACGGATTGAAACCTGATGATGATGATGCAAGTGGGATAGCGGCGCACTAAATTTTAACCTTAAACGGATTAGACTAACAAAGAAAAGTATAATAATAATAATAATAAGTCATTTATTCTCTCTCACAAAGTACACACAGGTTTACAATTATAATAGCATCATAGCATATGACGAAACTTTGTGAGAGACTGGTGCTTGATGTAGGTTTGATACCTGTATTACAAGTCACCAGTGCCCTCCCGCAGCTATTACATAACTATGTAACTTAACTAACAGTAACAATTACAAGAGAGTGACAGTATAATCTATCAATCTAAAGGGAAGTGTTATTATATAGTGTATGAGTATGGATGTAGATGTAGGAGTGAGAGTGTATGTGAATTATGTAGTGTATGAGTATAGATGTATGTGTATCTGTGTGTGTATGTGAAAATGTGTTTAATATATAAATGATTAAAAATTATCGGCTAGTACAATGTTAAGATTGGTGCCAAATGAATTGAGTGGGTTATTGGAGAGGAGTTAATAATTTTTCAGTAGTATCATAATCAAGAGTTTTAAGAAAAGACGTCAGTATTGATTTACAGCATTTTTTGTTGAGTGAATAAATATTTAGCAATGTGTTGAGCTTGTTGTAAAGAAAATATCCCAAAAAGCAAAAGAAGTTATGAGATAGGGATGTGTTGAGCTTCTGAGAAGGACACACACTACCCTTACGGCGCTTGTCCCTGAGAAGATTAGGGTCGTATTTTAAAAGGGAATGTTTTTTTAGCACAGTACGCATAATAAAGTTTTGCCTAACTGTAAGGTGACGGTGCTGTGTGGTGACGGCGACAAATATCAGAATCAGAATATCATCACCCCATCTCATCCCGTGGGGGGCGTAGAAGTCGACCCGAGGGAATATCTACCTGAGGATGGGCAGCAGCTTCCTTCTGATTACTATGACCATCTTACTGCGATCGCCAACCCGCCTGCCAAGCGTGGCGATTATGGCATATCCCCGCAAGACGATTCTTGAGGGAGGCTTGTCCAGCAGTGGACGTATTTAGCTGTAATGATGATGATGATGATGAAGCACGTCCCATTTTTTGTAAAGTTCAACCGTAGGATAGCGGAAGGGCAATCCAGCAGCTACCTTAAGAACAGCACGCTGGGCTCTCTCAACCTCAATTCTTCTTCTTAGCGTGTCGATGCCAATCTAGATTGAGTCTTCCCAGAACTCAGCTACGAGTTTAGAGTTGTCAGTAGCGTCCATTAGTTCCTGTAACGTGCAGGTGTTAGGGCACGCAGGACATGCGATCAAGTGTCCCATGGTTTGGGGGGTAGCACCGCACCTGCATCCTAGGCTATCCCCGTCAATAAATCTCCACCTGTACAGGTTTTCCTTACTTCGACCAATCTGAGTCCGGAGCCTGTTCAGGGACTTCCAGGTTGGCCACGGAATATTGTGTCCAGGTGGAAGATTTTCAGCCGGAGGAACAAATGGGATGGGTAAGGAAGCACTTTCTCGCCATATCTTTAGCCTCTCACGACTCCGTTCGCCAATAAGTGGGTGGACACACCTTAAAAAACTTTTGCGGCTTTTCAATTTATAGGTTGCGCGAGAGACACTTCCAAAGTGGTAAAATGAGTGCCGCCTCCCCTGTAACTTCTAAAATAAGAGAATGATAAAACTAAAAAACATATATGATGTACATTACCATGCAAACTAACGACGAAAAATGGATTGATCAAGATCTAGCAAGTAGTTTTTTTTAATACGTCATAAATCGTAAACCGCAATTTGCTTTCATTTAATCAACTGAAATACTTGCTGCTACGGAACCTTTCATGGGCGAGTCCGACTCGCACTTGGTCGGTTTTTAACCCTTATTATGTTAAAAATGGGATTAAAGTTTGAGTAGATTTCTCATTATCAATATAACAATTTAATATTCATACTCCTGTTAATTACACACCTTATAGGGAGAAATAAGGATTTGAAATTGCATAGAGAGTTAAACAGTTATATTGTACTGTAAATTTTATTAATGCGGCTAATAAATTTTATTAGCCGCAGGCTAGCTATGGTAGGATCCTCAGCGGCGAGGATCGCGTTGCCCCCTTAACACGTGATCGTTTATCCCGTGCAAGTGATCTGATCCCCATTTCGAATTCCATATGTTTACTTCAGCGGCCGCCTGAGCTGTGGCCCGAACCCCATAAGGGTGCCCTCAGGTATTAGTCGCTTAAATTAAGCTAGCCTGAGCCTTTTGCGCTAGCCAACTGCTCGTTGTTTTCAATTCTTTAATTTTAATATACAATTGCTAAATGTAACAATAATAGCTTAGTAACTTGCTATTTATTATTTATTTAAAAATATATGTGACGAAACAGACCGCACGGACGGACTAATTCAAAATATTTTGTTGCTTTAATTACTGTTTTTAAACTGTGTTTATGTGATACATTGTGAACTTTACAAGTACAAGTGTATGTAAATTCCCTAGTGCTGAATAAATTTCATTCATTATTTCATTATTTGGAACAGAAATCTAAAATCTATGCAGCCGTAGAATCACTAATACATACATATTCATGTAAGTGAATATAGGTAACAACGGCATTTAGCGTGTCATGTACTAAATCACTATCTAATATATCTAATTGATAAATCTTGTAGGCTGAAGGATTAGTACTACGATGTACTTGCATATATTAATTTGTCGATACTCGACTAGTTACTGAGGTTTTACGTACATAAATACCGCAGCATATCGCAAATCAGGAGTGAAATATATAGGTATAATGGGAAAATGAATACGCTGCTATCTAATCCCAAAGAGCCTTTGACAACCAGACAACTGATAAATATACTTATAAATTTCTAAATACATACCTACATACAATAGATGAATGCCGCAAACCAGGCGTAAAATAAATAGAATTTCAGCAATATGTTATGCTTAGGTAATAGTTTCCTACAAATAAAAAGTGGAGCGAATATTTTTTATCTGTACACACGGCTACATATCAAGCTATACATTTCCAATATAACCTGACCTCTCGTTGTATGGAAATGGTATACAACGCGAGATCAGCTTATACTGGTAACGTATAGCTTGATATATAGCCGTGTATGGCGTACCACTTGTATAGCGCTCATAGCTTACACTCACCAGTCCATAAGTGACCGGGGACGTAAAGCACATCACGTGGTCAGTCTAATATAGATGACCGACAAAGTGGTTTAATTTCTGAGATTCTCTATGCTTTGGAGAGTACGTTGTTGTCGATAGGCAACGATAATTAAATCATCTTAGAGGTCTTCTGGATAGCTTATACACCAAAGTAACTGCCTATGCAATAAAGACGAATGCCGTGTTCTCTTTGAAGTGTTGAAATGGTGAAGTTTGGTTACATTATTGTTACACCAACAAAGAAGCGTAACTTTTCCCTTTTAACTTCATTCAAATTGAACCCGGGACACGAAGTGGCGATGCGACTATCTTAACCTCTGCACAACACGTAAACACGGCTACATATAAAGCTATACATTTCCAATATAAGCTGACCTCTTGCATGGAAATCCTATAGAACGCGGGATCAGCTTATACTGGAAATGTATAGCTTGATATGTAGCCGCGTGTACGTATTTCCAAATTGAACTCGTTAGTAGTAACTTAGTACACCTGACTGCTCTCAAATGCGGTATGTTTTTGAACTTCTAAATATACTAGAGATTTTTGAGTGTCATTGGATGATTAAATTTTAAACTAAAAAACATAACAAATTACATATATTCCATTTTTAAAAACTTTGCTTTCCATGACGGGAACAGAACCAGTTAGATTTTGAAAAGTTATCACTCATATCCAGTATATTTATTTATACACATTGTGCAGATAACCTTACCTTTTCATTATTATTATTTTCTAATATTTACGACTGATATTAATTAATTAACTTTCAATGCTAACATATGACATAGGTATGTTATCTTTACCTTTCATTTAGAAGTAGTCTAATCGATTGTAATTATGTTAACTAGATTGCTTCTGCCTAACGACTGCATGTGCCAATCGGAAATTTGAAGCGTGACTTCTAACCGCATGCTTGTATGAACTATTAACCGTAAGACTATTAGGCCCACTTGCACCAAAAGCTAGGCTAACATAAAGTAACTCGAGTTAAGTAACTTCAGGTTGATTCGTTAAAATGTTAACTCAAAATTCTGTTGCGCCAATGAAAAATAACATCAAGTCAACTAACTCGGTGTTTCTCTATATTACGTTGGTATCATTAAAGAGGTTTTGTTCCGTAATGTAATCCAACCAAATATGAAGGACTAGAAAATTAGTGAAATATTTATACACCTCTTTTTGTCACTAGAAGACTTTGTATATGACTGTCTCATGTGTTAAGTTTTTTCAAAGACATTTCAATTTAACCGTTTGTGTTTGAATCCAGTCTGTCAATTTCGAGTCGAACAATTATTGTCATGTCAAAGTTGACATGACCGGACCTTTCTGCAACTCTTCTATAATAAAAGTCCGAGCTAATATATTCGACGATTTCTTCATCATCATCAGACAATGGAAATCAATCATAATTGTTTAGGACACAAAACTGTTTTAAAATCTATGTCTTTCACTAATGCAACTCTAAATAACGTCTCAAACGAAACAATTTTGACATTACTAATCCAGAGTTTGTGCTTTAACCCACCAAATTAGGTAGGTTAAAATTTTAATAAAATAATCCAATGTTAGTCCCTAACTATTGGTGGTGCAAGACGTAATTGTAATTTAACCCCATATTAGCCACTAACTCTGAGTTAATTAGTTTAACCTGGGGTGGAACAAGTGGGCCTTAGATTTCATTCTTTTTTAAATACATTGTATTTACTTAGAAATTCAAAATGAGTTTCATATTAGGCAAGTCGCCATTATGGTACAAGATTGCCTTCTTGGTTAAACCATTGGATTACGGAGTTGCTTACTTATCGTATGGGCAGTGGCTACTCTAGTGTCAGCGTTCAAGCCGCCAAGTAGGCATCTGACAGGACTTACCGATTACTGTCTAATGTTTACAACCGGAACCGACAGCTTAACGTGCCCTCCTAAGCACTGACTCCGAAGTATGGAGTCAGTGATCACCACTGACTTTTCTAATTAATATTGTATGTTGTACTTAAAACTGTGAAGTATTGTAATAAGTATTGTAAGAAAACCTACATGCCTGAGAGTTCTCCGAAAGCCTTGAAAGCATGTGAATTCCATCAAGCCGCTCTAAGCCAGCATGGTGGATTATGGCCTTATTCTCTCTCATAGTGAAAGCCGGCACTCATTGCTCTGCAGTGGGACAGAATAGGCTGCATTCATAAATTTTGTCGTTATCTGCCTTTTGACTCTGTAGTAACTTATCGGTAATACTAACTATGCCCCGTGTTAAACTTTATAAATTACAGCTTTGCATTATTTTGATATATTTTATAACCTATATTACTACAAAGTTTCAATAAAATCCGCTTGGTAGTTTTTGCGAAAAAGAGTAACAAACATCCAACCACCCATACATCCATACTTACAAATTCTTATTTATTATTTATGTCTCGTCGCTAAAGAATGCGTTGCTGGCGAATAGATGACGTAATTTAAAATTAGCTCAATGCTAATTTACGATATAATTATTTTTGCAAAGTGGTTATTACAATAATAATAATATATTATTGTAATAACTGGCATTAAATATTATTCACCATGTCAGCCAAAAGCCTCCCCAAACAGTGTGGGAATATGCCATAATAGCCACGGTTGGCAGATGGGTTGGCGTTCGCAGATCGATGATCATAGTTCACAGAAAAATGCTGCTGCCCGTTCTCTGGTAGGTATTCCCTCGGTCGATTTCTACGCCCCCCGCGGGGTGATGATATTTATGCCGTCACCACACAGCATAAATATTATTATTTGTCGCTAGATTTATGTTCAGTGTATAACAAATGATAAACGTGAGGAACGCATTCATTAGCGGGCTATAGTAAAAATACGATGAGACTTTAAATTATTGTCAGCACCTGTTTTAATATGACCGTTACCGTTCTCTGGCACTGAGTGTTAGTGAATGTCTACGTATCCAGACGTATTCATTGCGCAATACCTATATTATGTTTTAAAGTTATATTGTTTTAATATTTAATATTATAATGTATATAAGATAAGCATAGATTTATACCTATACATGCTTATCTTATATGCATTATAATATGACTACCATACGCTGACTTGGATATCGTTAATGACAAGTTTGATAAATTCAAAAAGAAAATTAATTCTCTGATATTATGATATATTTATAATTTTATTTTTATTTTGTATATTATTAGTTACGCTTAAATTAATCTAGTGAGTTATAGGTATCATTTGTTTAATTTAATTATCTACTATATCACAATTTTACTGTCTTTAAAATGTAATTCAAAAATGTAATTTAATTTAAATACTTAATATAATTAGATATAACTGTTAAATTTGGTTATTATGGACGCCGTTATTATCATATGAATCAGTGACCATTTTTATACAATTTTCTGTGTGATGAGTTTCTGTTGGCGTGGTTGGCAAATGCTTGCTTTTAACGCCGGAGTCGTGGGTTCGATTCCCACCCAGGACAAATATTTGTGTGCATGAACATGTCTGTTTGTCCTGAGTCTGGGTGTGATTATCTATATGATTATGTATTTACACAAGAAAAGTAGTATATGTAGTATATCAGTTATCTGGTTTTGATAATACAAGCTCTGCTAAGTTTGGGATCAGATGGCAAAGTGTAAATAATGTCCCAGGATATTATTATTATTTGTTAATATTTATGATGTGGATGTACTCAATAAATAAATAATATAAAATTTATTGTACATTTCATGTTGTATGCCTAATGCATGAAACGTACAATAGTAGAGTAAAATAGATAACTCATATCCTGCTCCAAGTTCTATGTCACTCGCAGATGATATGATGACACGGCAATATAGAAGAGCGGAGTCTTATAATACAAGCAAATATTTGCTAAAAATTAATCTTCAAATACAATACAATCCTTTTTTTATTAATACTATTTTAAATAAATGAAATATAATAAAATAAAAAAGGTTTTTATTCACGTAGACTTTAAAAAAGCGCTTGTAAATGGTCAGAACATATTCGTAGTAATATATAATTAATTTATAATTATTTCTAGGTACATATAGATATTTAGGTACACGGATTGTAGGAAATAATTTACAATAAGATTTATTTTATAACAGTAACGATATTTAACTAGCTTAAATTAAGTTATTGTCAAGGATCATGTGTAGGTTTAATTATCAAAATTTTAAATTTTAGCTATATTTTTACTACATATTGTCGAATGTTTCTGTCTATATTAAGTGACTATAAATTATTTTGTGTTATATTTGTATACGTTGGAGAAAAAATTTCGGTCCAAAGAATTAGTATATTTTTACTGAATCAACAATTTATGATAACCTATTGTATAATGTGCTCAGCATGGTTTAGGAGCTCGCGTGCATTGTTATAAGAAGTAGATATGGCAAATTGATTTTGTATGTTGGCATGTAAACCATTGACCCTCACCTCTGCAAACTGTAAGAACTCACGGAGTAATGTATGCCTTCTGCGTATATCTAAGCAGCGGCTAAGACAGCCGCCTCGCCACTTCGTGTCTTGGGGTCGAATCCCGCATACGCAGCTATTTGTGTAACCCATAAATAGTTAGTAGCAATACAGGGATTAAAATACATTATGACGGGGAGGTCTTTAAAAAAATATAATTTAACGTAAAACTGACTGAATGAAATCTCTAAAGATGGAAACCATTATCTTCTTGCAACACTATGCAAATTCGTGAAACAACATACTGGATCGGGAATCAAAGCTCCTTCTTCCCTCTTAAGGTTTCTATTATCTTCCAGGAATCAGTGACCCAATAACTAAATTAAATGGTAGAAGACTAATCTATACATACAAATAAATAAAATTGGAGTGTCTGTTTGTAATATTGAAATAACCGGTTTTTACTTCATAAATATGAATATATATACGGTACATACACCAAAATAACATTTTTTACAATGTTTGTCTGTCTGTCTGTTTGTTCCGGCTAATCTCTGAAACGGCTGGACCGATTTTGACGGGATTTTTATTGGCAGGTAGCTGATGTAATAAGGAGTAACTTAGGCTACTTTTATTTTAGAAAAAGTCATTTATTTTACTAAAAAACTAAAAAAACTAATTAACACGCGGATGAAGTCGCGGGCACAGCTAGTAATAAATAAATATCTTGGGACTACTAACATACTGCCATTTAATCCCAAGCTATGTAGAGGCTGTTGTCATAGTATAGACACAACTGGCAAACATACTTATATATTTCTAAATATATACATACTAGCTGTGCCCCGCGGTTTTACCCGCGTTCATCTTTATAAATTTATATATATAGCCTATGTGTTATTCTGATGTATAAGCTATATTATTGTAAAGTATCATTAAAAGCCATTCAGTAGTTTTACGCGAAAGAGTAACAAACCATCCATCCATCCATACTTACAAACATTCGCGTTTATAATCTTAGTAGGATTATAGATAAATTACACCCAGGTAGAACAAATAATTTATTTATTCATTTATTAACAACCAACAACTATCATTACAGGTTACACCTAATTCAATAGTATTGTTACATAATAAGCTGCCCGTGTGAATTCACTCAGAGTACACGTAAACATATCGGTATGTTGGGACACCGCGTTGACCGCATGCAGCACCCGTGTCAGGGGTGCCTTCTGCAGCAGGTTAGTGCACGCTGGCGGCACCATAATCGTGCTCATAACACAGAGATTTGTCCTGAATGGGGTTCAAATCCACGTTCTCTGGCTTAGTCGTAGGATCACTAACCACTAGACGAACAGTTCAGTCAAATTAGTTAGATAGTAGAGCAGGTACCAAACAATGTTACTCGAAGTTACGTTCAAGTAACATTAACCCTATCTTAAACATAAGTACTTTACGTTTATTGATGTTGTACCTGTTGCCTCGATGGTCTAGTGGTAGCGTGTTGAACCGCAGATAAAGAGGTCCTACATTCAAACCCGGGTCGGGCCAAAAGTGATTTCGAGATTTTTCTGTAAAAAGAAAATTTTTACCTCCTAAACTGGGAGTTGGGGATATTATACCCCCGTGCCTCGAAGAGCACTTAAAGTCGTCGGTTCTGTACCTGACTTTTTTCCGGTCGTGTCGCCAGTCGTCCCATCGGATAATGCTATTGATGGAATAGAAAGTACCCTTGTGTTTGCGCACTCACTTGTGCACTATAATATGTCTCGCGCGGCTATGGCTAGTCTATATTGAGACTGGCCGCCGTTGTTGAAATTCGGCTAGTACGACATTATTACATTAACTGTTGTACCTAACATCATTATCTGAACAGATAAGAAATTATAAGGATTAGATTTTCTACCCAACTTGCTGCGCTGGAGAATACTCATCAATTTTAAGCCTACCTATATACTAGCCTACCTACCTACCTATCTACGGACATACACGAGATAGGCTGGACCTAGTGTGGAAGTCATAAGTTAATGAAAGATATTTCCTTTTTGTTACAAAATTGTAATTTCACTGTTATATGTAAAATTGTTAAGGAATATGTAAATAATTTTGGTAAATAAATCTTTATCTTATCTTACCAGCCAGTATTACCAAAAAAATACATTTGAACTAATGTTCTCTCCCAAAATAGTATTACATAGTTCTTATGTGACAATTCCTAATTAAGTAAGACCTCTATTTGCTCGTCCCTAGATAATAGACTCATTTAGAACAAGTTGAAAAAGGTACTTAGAGGTGTGATAGTATACGGCATAAGTAAGTAGACTTGATTAAATATATCGCAGTAATTTCTTTTATTTTGGGATTACGTATATATGGAAGGGACTATTATATTGTTTAAGCTGTGCCCCGCGGTTTTACCCGCGATAATTTTATAAATTATCACAGCTCTTCCCCGTGGGTGATAGCGTGATAATATATAGCCTATATGTCGAGCCGACCTCTTAGTAATATTCATGCAAAATTTGAAGTAAATACATGCAGTACTTTTTGAGTTTTTTCCGGACATACAGACAATAAATTCTAAAAACTATATTTTGGGCTTCGATATCGATTGAAGATCACGCCCCAACTATCCTTTTTCAAAAATATTCAATGTACAGTTTTGACTTTTCTACAATTTTATTATATGTATAGATTAAATTATATACATTGCTATCCTTGTCATCATATTCTACCCATAAAAAATGTTAGGTTTTAGTTTTTACTATCTATCTATATAACATAATAATAATAATCTATATAACACAAAGTACCTACACAAACATACACAACAAGTAAATCAAGACTCAGAACAACTATGTATGGATTACATAAATAGCTGTATCTGTCAGCTGTAGTAGTAGCTGTAGCTGTCATATCATGTCTCGGGAATCGAACCCGAGACATGATATGACGAGGCGACTGTCTGAACCACTGCGCCACACGTGAAGTCTAAAGTCTATATATCTAAAGTCAAAACTCATTGAGAGGATAATCGCCATAATCGCCAAGCTTGGCATACTGGATGGCGATTGGAGTATGATGGTAATAGTTCACAGAGAGTTCTCTGGTAGGTAATACCTTGCGACGACCACTACGCCCCCTAAGGGATGAGTTAGGGTGGGGATATTCGTTTCGTAAGTGATCGGCGAGTCTAAGCACCTAGATAGGCGGTCACTCCATAGATGGGTGACCTTTTAAGTGGTTTGATTTCTGAACGCCTCTGTGATTTGCAAGAGATCTGAGATCAGAGTTACCACTGCCCATGCGATAAAGAAGAAAGAACCATACATTATAAATTACTTTGAGGCCAATGGTTGTGGTTGGTAAATACTTGCCTTTCACACTACAGGCCGTGGGTTCGATTCCCAGCCAGGACAAATATTTGCATACATAAACAAGTCTGTTTGTCCTGAGTCTGGGTGTAATTTATTTATATAAATATGTATTTACAAAAGTTAAGTAGTATATGTAATATATCAGTTATCTAGTGATCATAGTACAGACCAATCTGAAAATTTCTTTTATAGATTTTGAACTTTAGCACTAAGCATAAGGTTTACTTTCAATTGGGGAAATTTGACATATTGGGATAGCTTGATGCGCTGGTGTCTGTACAAGCCCTGCTTAGTTTGGGATCAGATGGCCGTGTATGAATAATGTCACACGATATTTTGTTCTAACAATGTGAAACTTGCTTTAACGATTAACTCGGAGTTCGCATACCACTTTGACGACCTTCTTGATTCTGGCATACGAATACGAACCTCTCGCATTTATTGCTCGTTTAATGGCCTCCATTGGGGTGACTCTGACAATTACTTGCCTTGCAAACTCTCAACTCGTTCAAATTACGGGCACTTTTCTTTTACGCTTTACCTTTTGTGTGAACATCTTAATTCGCCTGTGTTATGGCCTTATGGAACTTAATAAGGCCGTGGAAAGGCATTTAGAATGGAGGCAGTTGTAAAATACATCGATATAAATACATTCCGAGTATTTATATCGAAAAAAAGCATTTCTAAGAATGTGTCTCCTTAAACTGCCAAATTAATAATGACTATCATTGTTAATACATTTATTCCGCTAGCAAGACGGCAAAACTGGTGAGTAGCAAATAAAAAAATTGTTATCAGCGTTGCCATGATAATGTCATAAATTATATATCAACAAATTTCAATTACATATTAATATGTATATTATATATATATGTGTAATACCTACGAGCTGTAGGCATTACTTCAAGATAATGTTTCACAATTTTCTCTCTTAATTTACTAGACTAGTCTATTTCTATTTACTATTTCTTTCTTAAGTTGCTACACTCATTTAATTATTCTTCTTGCTGATCTTGTCCATCCTAAGGTTGTCTGGAAGAGATCGCAGTTAGCGATAAGACCGCCCATTGTACTAGATTTATTACAACTTTATACTTTATATGTAAATCTTGGTATACAATAAAGAGTATTTGTATTGTATGTGACCACAATATGATAACATAATTTAAATTAACTTTTTCATTTCGATACGTTATTTCTTTTTAATTTTCCTTGATTGAATAAAACCAATTGGAAATGCACGCCTTTAACTTTTTTATTGAATAGAGGTAGGTAAACAGTTCATATGTAACAACGATTTCTTGTTTTTGTAAACTTTGAGTTTACGGGTAGCGAGTTCTACTGCTTGTCGCTAGTGGTACTAGCAACTTTTAATAAAAATACCTGTCTAATGATTTGTGGGTATAAGAAAAATTTTATATAATTGATTATTTTTATTTATTTTTTTATTTTATTGGCACACAAAACAGAATACTATCAATACATGACAGCTTGGTATACATTAAGGTTTAGCGCTAGACAATATTCCTAAACAATTGTACACAGCATGACAATTTGAGTAGAACTAAAAGTGACGCAGGACAGAAAGTAAAATTATCTGATAAGACTAATAGATTTTAAGTTCACCGAAGCACGATCCGTAACACTATGATAAAATCGAGTCGCACCTAGGTGAACATGCACCTTAATACTTTAATACTAATTAATTAAAACTTATTACCTATTAATAAGTAATTTAAATATGAATTTCAAATGTGAAGGTAGTTTTACTGTTTTAATTTGTCAGTACATGATACGATACATAACACTCACGCACCTCGCACCACGTTTAAGTATGAGTATTATGTAATGCAAACAAAATTATCCCAGTTTTCCTGAAAGACATGATAGATGAAGTTACACTTGCTATTCTAAAGCAATTCGTAATACAGACACAAAGAAATTTACCGTAAATCACAACACTGAGAAAATACATTTAGTTCCTCTTACTCCGCATAAAGATGTGACATAAATATAAATAGATCGCATTACATACTGTTGCTTACAGCATTAATATCTATTAATATGATAATTAAAACATGCATTATTTCCTATCAATAAGATCTATTAAAATATATCGGTCTACTTTGGAAATGTGAAAGAACTCTTAGATACTGTTTAAATTTTTCAATACATAATATGTATTGAAATTTTGAAACGGTAATATTATTACAATAAATAACCCTCACGCACTACATTTAAGTATAAGTATTATGTAATGCAAACACAATTACCTCTGTTTTCCTGACAGACATGATAGATGGAGTAGCACTTGCTATTCTAAAGCAATACATAAAACAGACGTAAAGCAATTTACAGTAAATCGCAACACTGAGAATATACATTTATTTCCTTTTGTTCCACACAAAGCTCTGGCATACATACAAATAAATTATAAAACATAGGTACTATGTTTCTTTAAACATGTATATGTATCTACATTTGAAATGCGAAATGACTTTTAGATACTGTTTTAATTTTTCAGTACAGAATACGATTAATAATACTCACGCACCACGCAGCACACTTAAGTATCATGTAATCCAAACAAAATGACACCTGTTTTCCTGAAGGGCATTACATATGGAGTAGCACTTGCTATTCTAACTAAAGCAATTCATAATACAGACGCAAAGCAATTTACCGTAAATCACAACGCTGAGAAAATACATTTATTTCCTCTTATATATATAATATCTATATAAATATAAATTCAATAATGTAAGTACAGGTACGCTAGAAATTTTAAAGGTACCTGCCCGTTGCATTTAACAATTATATTAATTGTGTGATAGATCCCTGTCCTGCAGATAAATATCACTATTCACCCAAGTACTCACACACTTGTCACCGTAAACAGGTACAATTTTATTCTTACACACACACAGGCACACACACGTAGGCACACACACGCACCTTACTTAACAACTACACAACACTATACGAAAACTAATAAATGCGGTGGGTATTCTGATGATGAGTAGCTGGCCAGTTTTTAGTTCTGCCTACAACGTTAATTAGTTAATGTAATCAATAATTGTTCAGTTTTTGTGTGGTATTTTAGTTAGTTATATTTATGTTTACATTTATTTTATGTATGCTTTGTCACAAGACAACACGCAGTTATAAATCTTTGTAATTCTCATATAAGTGAACTGTAATTGTTCTTTTGAGAATAAATGTTCTTTAAACCTAAACCTTATTCCGCATAATAATATAGATCTGACATAAATACAAATAAATTATATTAAATAATATTTTTATTTCAGCATTATTAACTATCAAAAAAAATGAATAAAAATAAGCATTATTATCTGTCAATAAGATATATATTAAAATATATCTACATTTTAAAGGTGAAGGTAGTCTCACTGCTTCAATATGTCAGTAGATGATACGATAAATAACACTCACCCACGGTCTCACCACACTTACTTAAGTGTAAGTATTGTGTAATGCAAACAAAATGACACCTGTTTTCCTGAAAGAGATGACAGATGGAGTGGCACTTGATATTCTAAAGCAATTCATAATACAGACGCAAAGCAATTAACCGTAAAAACGCTACACTGAGGAAATACATTTATTTCCTTTTGTTCCGCAAAGAGGATCTGATATAAAGTCTCATAGATTGTATAACAGGCTATGTCTTTCACGGCATTATCTTTAAGAATGAGTCACGCATGGCCCAAATGAAGCTTAACGAGGGTCTTACTTACTTATAGTATGGGCAGAGGTTATCCTAGAGTCAGAGTTGGTCAAGCCACCTAACAGTTCTCTGAGATGGCTTCACGACTGTTGCCTAATCGCTACAACCGGGACCGCCAACTTAACGTGCCATCCGAAGCACGGAGACGTGAATTTAACACTTTGGCGGTCACCCATCTATGAACTGACCGCAAGCCTAGTTGCTTAACCTCGCCAATCACTTAGGTGCTGATAAGAGCATCTGACTATGAGCGCCTCGCTATCGAGGGTGACGTGAGTAGTGTAAAATTTAGTGGACTTCTGTTTCTTCAGAATTCATAGAAAGATTGCTAAACTTGAAGAAATAAGTGGAAAAAATCAGATCGTTTAACTGTTTTGCCTTCATTCTCAATCGCCCGTGGTGGACTTTTAAGCACAAAAAAGCGACAACAAGTCGTATCGCATATGCGGATGCATTAGGTGGATTTCTTGGAAAGTTAAGCTACGTTCCAAGAAACCCACATAATGTGTCTCGTATTTTTCACCTCAATTTTGTCTTAATTTATAGTACAGGTACTATTCATAGAAACAACACCGCAGACCATATGCACGCTTTTGTGGTACAAAGGGCATCATTTGCCACGTTGTGGATCTTTTTCTTTTCATCAATGTTCTCAAGGAACATCGGAAAAGTGAATTCACGCTTAGGAATATAACACTAACATAATAATGCTACTTGAAGTATGTTCTTTAAGATGGAGTTACTTTTCTGGTTGTGCTACTCATACAGAGAAAGAACGCAATGATCTGCTTCTCTTAATCAAATTGCTATTATTACACGTAATTTTGTCACGAGTTCTTTGGGGAAGGCCTTTCTCCAGCAGCGGACGTCTTTCGGCTGATATGATAATGATGATGATGATGACTTGTTATTAAAGACAGCATGTTTTGAAATTCACGCTGTTCGGCTGACGACATAGAATAGTGGAGGACGTAAAAGTCGACCCCGAGGGCATATCTCGTAGAGAACGGGCAGCAGCGTCTCTCTGTGTACTATACTGCGATACCATCGTATTGCGATTGCCAACCCGTCTGCCAAGCGTGGCGATTATGACATATTCCTCCAAATTGTGGACATAACTCCAATGTGGAAATCTTTTGGGGAGGCTTTTGTCCAGCAGTAGACGTCAGTAGGCTGACATGATGAAGATATCAGTCAGTGAGAGGCACAGATTATTTTGATATCTGGATTAATGGTTTTACCGCTTGGCACTATCCAGGATCAAGTTTAGGTTTTCAAACCAAAAACCTACAGACGTCGTATAAATGAACTCAAAACTAACTTATATGACTAAGTGATCGCCCTTCATGACTTTCTCTTACCAATATTTGCATAACTTTGGTAAACCACTATTTTAAGATAAAGGCAAAAAGTGGTAAAATGTGACAAGTCACTAAGTGCTTTTGTGGCTTGGATGACCGCACCGTAAATGTGTCAGATTTTTAAATATATTAAAATGACGAGACTCGCACTAGAGAAAAATTCTGAATAATAAACCTGTATTGTATTCAGGAAGAAATGTTATAAGTTCTTCCTGAAACTAAGTGCGTTACTGGGTTTTAATATCTTTATACAATGAATGAATGTGTACTAACCATACCCATACTCGGGACAACCATTTATGGGTTGAATTCAAAAGATAGATATTAATATTATTTTAAAAAGCACCTCATGCTTTTTTTACAATAAAATATATTTATTTTTACACTACTTTCAATTTAAAGTTATTTTCTATTTTTTAGTTGAATTTTGTATAAGCGTGTTTTTTTGTTTTTTGAAACTATTGTTTATTTTTCATTTTTTATTAAAATTTTCTATAAAAGCGATTTTTTTTGTTTTTTTTTAAACTATTAATTACTTTAACATCAATTCCTGCCTTATCGACTATAGATAAAAATTATATAAAATGGTAAAAATCTTATTTTGCAAATTGAACAATGGAATAATCTTATCAAATTAGTGTATTGTCATCGGTCCCCGACAAATATGCAAAGTGACAATGAAATCTGGCCGTTTAAAGTGGGTCAAAATCGCGCTCAAAGGAGTCAGTTACAAACATACAAGTGAAGCTAATATAAAGCATGTAAAAATTGCACCACATGTGCATTCAACCATAAAGTTAAAACAGTGGGGTAGTAAGAATAGGAAACAAAAGAAACGTGTTATAAACACCCGTCAAATGTTAGTTTCTCTACAAAATACCATAAAAATGACAAATTAAACACTTCTATCTTTGCGAATTTTTCATAAGTGCGTTATAAATTATACTATAGCCATATCTGAGCTATGACAGAGATGAATAGGTACATTTACAGTGGAACAACGAGTAAGAACAATTTTATCTGGGTGGTATGCTAATTTCTGTGACCATTTAAGTATGAAGAAGCGTAGTTTTATCAGGGTTGGTATTTTAAGTAAGAACCATTAAATTTTGGGCAACATTTATACCGTCAGCAATTTATTCTGATTATT
The DNA here is from genome assembly GCA_951640165.1 of Pseudoips prasinana. Taxonomy (NCBI): domain Eukaryota; kingdom Metazoa; phylum Arthropoda; class Insecta; order Lepidoptera; family Nolidae; genus Pseudoips; species Pseudoips prasinana. Next base: position 9,783,091 of record OX621236.1, read on the forward strand.
TTATTTTATTTATTTATTATTCTTAGGAAGACCAGCTTTCCGCGACATATTAGCTTTATATGTTATACATGATAAAGAACCATTAATAGGTCTCTACGCATAATTTATTGATTACAAATTTATTTGTGGTATTTTAAAATAAAAAACAAGAGATAATAATAAAATAAAATAATTAAAATAAGTTATTATTATTTAATAAAATATGATTATGGTTAACAGAAAGATGTACTAACCGAATGCATATGTAACATTGTTTACAGTTACATGTTTTGATTCATAAAGGGGGGAAAATTCAGATGTGGGAAATTATCGACCCATAGCATTATTACCAGTGTTATCAAAAGTTTTCGAAAAGGTCATATATACTAAACTATATAATTATTTTGAAAAGTATAATATATTCATAGAAAATCAATATGGTTTCAGGAAAGGAAAAACTATCAATATGGCAATCTACAATTTTCTGATCAAAGTAACTACAGCTATAGGCAGACGAAAAAATGCCATAGTTTTGTTTATGGATATAAGCAAAGCATTCGATCGCGTTAATCACGATATATTGTTAAAAAAAACTTTACAGCTACGGAGTAAGAGGGAATGCATATAAATTGTTACAGTCGTATTTAAATAAAAGAATACACATAACACAAATAAAAAAACTTTGTCCTACAACATTGTTAGAAACTATATATACATCTGACAAAAAAGAGATATATTATGGAGTGTCCCTCCCTAGTATCCCTCAAGGTAGTGTGTTAGGACCTTTATTATTTTTAATATATATTAATGACCTCCCCATTGGAATCAATCATAACATGAAATTATTTGCAGATGATAGTACAATTTTATTCATTAATAATTATAACACTGACATTTTAGAATCTGAAATAATCAATACCTTGACTTGCATCAATAATTGGTTGACTAATAATAATTTAATACTAAACATATCTAAAACGCATATAATTAACTTTAAACAAAGACCCACCACAAACAGCATGGACATTAACTTCTCGAGCTCAAGTATATCTGAAGTCTCCACGACGAAATTCTTGGGAGTAACAATTGACAATACACTTAAATGGAAACCACATTTAGAAAGTTTATGTAAAAAGTTATATAAATTCTCATTTGTCTTTTATAAACTAGGACAAGTAGTTAATTTAACAGCAGTGTTAACTGCTTATTACGGATATGTAGCCCCAATATTTTGGGATGGAATCATATTTTGGGGCAACTCAACAAACAAGGATCAAGTTTTTAAGGCTCAGAAACGATGCTTGCGTTCATTCCTTCGACTAAATAGGAGGGATTCCTGTAAAGAGCATTTTGTGGAATTGGGCATATTAACAGTGCCATCACTTTATATAAGTGAAGTGGCAATATATGTTAAAAGCAATGAGAACCTTTTTGAAACCTACCCAGCTGGAAGCCGTCGTGAAAACACGATTCGTCATTTAGCATGCAAAACGCAACTGCTCCGGGCCAGTATATTCTGCATGGCACCTATAATCTTTAACAAAATACCGCAGAAGATAAGATAAATTTCCAACGTAAATATTTTTAAAAAAATAAACTGAATGCACTCCTTTCTCAAAAAGCTTACTATTCAGTCAATGATTTTTTGAAAGATAACTGGACTTTTAGAATTTAAATGGTATTGTGTTTTGTATTAATTTTAATAATTTGTAAAATTGACATTGTACTCAATTTACATTCCTTAATTTTTGACATTTTTTATTTTAATTGTGACTTTTATTTCTATTTTAATGTGGTATTCGGAATTCAAGTATATTTTTTTTTTATAATTAATTTGTAATGTTAAATTTGCATGCCTAACCGGTAAAATATGGCTGAACATCAATAAATTGTAACATCTTATATGTATACCTATATTTGCAAATAAATTATATTGTATTGTATAAAATAATCATCCTAGATGTTTTGTAACTTAAACAATAAAATAAATAAAAAAGCATATTTGTATAATTTAGGAATTGAATAATAAAAAATAATATAAAATACACTTTATTGTACACAAAAAAAAGAACATTAATTATAATGTACAATGGGCGATCTTATCGCATAAAGCGATTTCTTCCAGACAACCTTTAGATGGATAGGAATTAAATGTGTAATAATGCGGGAACGGTGCAACAAAGTGTGGGACATAGATAAAAATGGAAAGAAAAGAGATAATTAACAAGGTATACTAAAAACTAAAAATATGTCATGATCATATTACACATACATGTACGTAAATAAAATACTATACTACAAATAATAATTTAATTTTAATGTTTCAACTGAGTCTTTTAAAAAACCAAAAAGTACCTGATTTTATTAATAGGAGTTCGGCAAAGATCCCAGAATCATTCTTAAAAATATTATGAACACACGTTCCTCCCTTTGCTTGCGTTATCCATTTTTATACCCCTGACAACGTCTGTGCAGATTTTAACGACGATCGGTTGAGTATTTAACAATAAATGCGTAAAAAACAATATAAGAAAATCACTTTTAAATTATATAATTTAGTTTACTGTCTCATGTACCTAAACTACTAAAGTTTTACTCTATGCTTTTGACCAACTGTGGACGTTTTTTTGGTTCATATGATGTAATCTTAACATTTTTTTTACTCGATTAATTCTAAATAATACTAAACTACGCTATCATAATATATTTTTAGTAGTTTGTAATATGGTACAAATTTCAGCTGCCGAACAACCGTTCTAGATCAGCACCTCATTATCAATGAACAATTGATAAATAGCTAAATATTACACAATTTACAAATTTTTTACTATATATTTTACCGCTTAATTTTCCTTTGTTAATTAATGAATAGACTATGACTGGATTACCAGCTTTGGGTCTACCTCCGCTAAGTAATTTCAGCTAATAAATTTGGAGCTGGCAAAGCGTAGGGCCCGACTCACATACGGTTAATCGTCAATGTATTTACGTAATTGTCCTATATTTTTTTATCCATCTTAGTTGGCAAACAAGCATAAGACCCATCTGATGTTAAGTGTCTCCGTAGCCTATAAACGTTTGCAACACCAGGGGCATCATTAGCGTGAAGCTGACCCTTTAGAAACCTTATAACTTCTTTTTTGAAAGCCCTCATGCTGTTGAGGGGATTTAGTGTTATTGAAACAACTGCATTCGATTAATTATGATTTATTACTCTCCTTAGGAATGAATAACATAGTTTTATATTAGATCTATTACACACACATACTACTAGATAGATACTAAGATACACACATACATATTACTACACCTCACCTCGGGGGTGAAAAGAAAAAAAAAAAAAAATGTTGTAACAATATTTTTTTTTTTTGTATAAATTTTATTATTGTATATAAAAGTTTTATTATTGTTATGTTATATATGGTTTTGTTTTATTTTTATGGATTACATAAGGTTTATTATTTTTCATAATTTTAACATTAACACCTAAATCCTCCAAAACAACAAATGGTCCAAGCCATTTAATATCTAACTTACTTGCTGTTTCATTTTTAATTAATATTAATTGTCCATTATTATATGTTACATTATTGACATATTTGTCATAAGAAGACTTACGATTCTGCTTACTTAATATTAGGTTATTACGAGCATCTTGTTGTGCTACTTGCAACTTATATTTAAGGTCTAAAGGATAGCTTTCTGGGTTATATAAAGGTTCTATGCATTGACTTACTCTAGATGGTATTACACTAGGCCTACCAAAAACCAATTCAAAGGGCGTATATTTTGTTTCCGTATGAACCGTATTATTAAAACTATAGCACCAAAATGGTAACCAATGACTCCATGTATCTTTTTGACCATTACAATGTATTCGCAAAAATGCTCCTAAATTTTTATGTGTATTTTCAAGTGCACCGATAGATTGGTGATGATATGCTGTAGAAGTCAATTTATTTATTTCTAAAATTTTACATACCTGTTCCATTACTGAAGAAACAAATTCGGTTCCACGATCTGTCGCCATGGCATTTGGTATTCCAAATCTTAAAATAAAATTATCAACTAAAGCTTTTGCTATACTTACGGTTTCCTTATTTTTTAAAGGATAAGCTTCAATAAACTTGGTTAATTCGCATTGTATTGTTAAAATATATACGTTACCTTCAATGTCTTTCTCAAAAGGACCTACGACGTCAAGATAGATCTTTTCAAAAGCATATGAAGCCGTTGTAGTTATCTCCATGGGCGCCTTGATATACCTACAATGCTTCATTTTTTGACATTTAACGCATTTAGCTACAAATTCTTGTACATCAATGTCTAAACCAGGCCAATAAAATTTTCTTTTTATATTATTGATCATTCTACGCACACCTGCATGTCCCGCTGTGGGTAGTAAATGAAAATCTTGTAAAATATAGTTTCTTTCCTCCTTATTATCAATTCTCCTAACTCCTCTTAATACAAAAATTCGGGGACCGGTCCAATTATTATTATCTTTAATTCCTCTTAATAAATCTTTTATAAAGTCTTCATATTCTTTATTTCTTACTATGCATAGTTCATTTATCTTTATATATTTGCAAAAATCATCTAACTTAGTCACAAATTCGTCTCGCGTAAATTGTGCTCTAAAGTTGAGATTAATAAACAATATTTTCTTATTCTTATTGTAAATAAAGCATTCCTTTTCTTCATTTATATTATTTTGAGCTCTTAATTTTTCCAATTCGTTACATCCTATAAAAGTCATTTCCACAGTATTACTAGGTATTTTTAGCACCTCAACTACTCGTGGTTGATCAGGCCACGCCTCATTGGGCTTGCTACAACTAGCTTTTATAGTTTGGTTGTCAAATTCTAAACGCCTTTTTTCCGCTCTTGTCATTACTAGTATGATTTCGTCATTCATTTGTTTTAAACTATCTGATGTTATAATTATTCTAGATAACGCATCAGCAACGCTGTTGTCTTTGCCCCTTATATATAAAATTTTAAAATTATACTCTTCTAATGCTAATCTGAATTTTAAAAGTCTACTTGATGGATCTTTCATTGAAAATAAATATACTAAAGGTCTGTGGTCAGTCATAATTGTAAATAATTTACCATAAACGTAAGGCCTAAAATATTTCACTGCCCACACAATGGCAACTAATTCCTTCTGAATGGTGGGGTAGTTAAGTTCAGCTTTATTGAGTGGTCTACTTGCGTATGCAACTGGTTTCATATTTTTATTGCATAACACTGCGCCAATGGCTGTGCCAGAAGCGTCAGTTTGTATAACAAATTCATTATCATCAGAAAAATCTGGAAAATCTAAAATTGGTGGTGTCATTAACTTATTTTTTAATTTTTCAAATGATTTTTGACAATCGTTAGTCCAAACAAATGGTTCTAATTTACGAGTAAACTTATTTAATGGGCACGTTATGTCTGCAAAATTTTTAATAAATTTCCTATAATAGTTACAAAATGCTACAAATCTTTTCACTTCATCTGTGTTAGTTGGAACTGGGTAATTTTGTAAGACTTTAACTTTTGATGGATCGGGTAAAACTCCATTTTCAGATACAAGATGGCCTAAATAAAGAATTTCTTTCTTCAAAAAGCTACATTTATCTGGATTCAATTTTAAGTTAGTTTTTCTTAACCTTTCTAACACGTCTGTCCAATTTTTGTTATGAATATCTAAATTTCTACCGAAAACTACTAGATCATCTAAGTATATGAAACATCTATCATGAGTGAGTCCAGACATGGCTACTGACATTACTCTACTGAACGCGCTGGAACTGGTCTTGAGACCCATAGGTAATCTCTTCATCTTGTACTGGCCAGTGTTTGTAGTAAACGCAGTAAACTCTCTACTTTCTTTATCTAAAGCTACTTGGTAATATCCTTGATTAAGGTCTAAATGTGAGAAATAGATAGAACCCGTAAGAGAATCTAAAATCTCTGTAATGTTCGGCAATGGGAATTTGTCGTCTACAATACAGTCATTTAATTTCCTGTAATCGACAACTAAACGCCATTTCTTTTCGTTATCGCTTTTCTTTGGCACCAGCAAAATAGGACTAGACCATTCGCTTTTCGCCTCTTCTATAATATCATTGTCAATCATTTTTTGAATTTCCTTATCCACCTCATTTTTTAATGAGTGTGGCAAACGATACTGTTTCACATAAACCGGACTTATGTTTGGTTTTAAAGTAATCGATTGCTCATAAACGTTCGTAGTCGTTAACTTATCACCGGGTAAAAAGAACACATCTGAATACTTAGAGCATAATTGTTGAATAGAAACGCGCTCTTCTACATTTAAATGATTTAATTTTAAAATATCTAATAATATTTTTGCTCGCTTTAAATTATTTTGATTTGATTTGAAATTGCAAATATGATAATCCTGAATTGAATGCATCTCTGGTTGAAACATTGGTAAAGATATACTATGTTCATTGCTGTTTAAAATTTTTACCGGTACTCTATTGTTTTTTATTCTACTAATACATCCAGCTAAAAACACATTTTCTGCCAACTGCTTGCTAGGGAAAACACAATCATTATTGGCTAAAGCATTATTTAAAAGTAAATAGTGAATTGATTCACTCCGTGCAGGAATATGTAAAACTTCATTCGAATAATCGACCGTATCACGAAGTAATAAAGAATATTCCATTCCATATTTAGAAAACGTTATTATATTTCTTTCCAAATTAATATTCGTCATTTAATGACACAGAAAATCTAAACCTAATATTCCATCCGCCTTTAAAGGTATGGTATCAAATACATGAAGTTTGATATCAAAATCAACACAGTGTTGGTCATCACGATGAGTCAATGTGAGATTAATAAATCCTGATGACTGAATCTGACCCCCAATACCATTTATGATAGTTTCGTCTCGAATGATGCAACTGTTGCTAGGTACAGCATCTTTCTTTATGACGGATAATGATGCTCCGGTATCAACCAACCAAAAGTATCTTCTATTACCATTATACAAAGTCAAAAATTTCGCTTTACCACTTTCAGATCGAAAAAACTTCATTGGATTCGTATTGGAACTTACAGACTCATTATTGCTAGACTGATTTGAATAAAACACTCGATGTGTATTACCCTTACCACGATTCTCGAACCTCGATCGATTTTCACTCGACATTTGATGAACTCGTCCTCGCTGTGTGTTATTGTACGAACTTGTACCATTAGTACGGGCATGATAATATGAATTATTACCGCGAAAATTTCCTCTGGCAAAATTGTTAAAATTACCTCTAACGTTACCTCTTCTGAAAGTATTAAAATTATTTGAATTCTGACGATAATTATATCGTCCTCGTTGTCCACGAGACTGTTGACCGAAGAATTGGCCTTGCTGGAAACTATTAAATTGAGACTTACCTCGTCCACGATGAGAAAACTGCATGACATTTTCACCCGTCGAAGATGATGCCGATGTCAACTCTTCATCCTTGGCGGCCTGAATCGCGTCTTTCAAGCTGTCGTAATTACGCGCTGCGATTATTGTGCTGAGCCGGGAATTACTTAACCCATCTGCAAATCGTTTAATGGCCATTTTCTCATTTAACGGTTTTAATACACCATAATTTTCAGAAGTGCCATTTGCCTGAGCTATGGTTAAATTGGTGAATAGTTTTTCTAATTCGGTACCAAACTGATCTATTGTACGCCAACCCTGAGTTGTACTCTGTAACCGTGATTGTATAGCAGTGAACGATTTTTTAGGTAATAAAGTGTCTTTTAATTGCTTAATCAACTCTGTTACCGACTTGTAATCATCACACATGCGTAATTTTGCATTTTCGGACAGTCTACTTTTTAAAACGAATTTAATCAGTAATAATTTTCCCGATTCCGATAACATATCGGCATACATTTCTACCGAGTCAATGATACTTTTGATGTTACTTTCATTACTGTTCATAATCGGAATCAAACTACAGGCCGTTTTTAAATCGAACTCCATGATTAAATCTGGGTTTGAGCTAGTTTCACAAAAATCACTTCCACTACTGTCGATATCAGAAACTACTTTATTTTCGGAACATAAATCAATAATTTGTAAATAATAAGATTTTATCCCATTTTGTATTAAAATTAAAGATTCCAAAATTTTTGATTTTGAGCCTTGTTCTGAAGACAAAAATTGAATTATTTCCTGACTTCTATTATAAATTTCCTTAGTCTCTTCTAATCTATTTTTAATAACATTTCCTTTAAATCTTAATTTTCCTTTCTTAATTAAATATTTTCTTATACTCTTAAGTTCTTTTAAACATTCAAGTAAATCATCTTCCATTACCTTACAATAAATACATAATTACTTAAAGAATACATACCACAATCTCACTAAGTCACAGTGAGTTACCGTAGTAGGTGTTGTAGAGTGTAAGTCGATCCACGATACATTGAGACGATTAATGAGCAATTACAATAAATTGATTTGGTATTACTTTAAACTTAGAGTCTATAGAATAATTATTTGGATGTCCATTATTCTTGAGGTTAATTTTAAAATAAAAAATGACGCATTAATACTATACATTAAACCGCACTTTATCGCACTTTTATAATAATTTGACGCACTTAATTCAACTAATTTTGGCTGCCGCACGAAATACTATTTACTTAGGTATGTCTCTCATCGGGATACGTAGGTCGCGCTCGCGCTCCTCTCCACGTACATCTCTGGACCGGTTAAATGATCGCCGAAAATTATTCTGCATTATTTGGTCTCTGATCCAAGTATGGTGGCATTTCCTATACTGTTTCCATACGAAGTATAATGCACCAAGACCCAACAGAGTAGCGATGATTATGAGGACAATGCTGATACTTGACATATGCAGCTTAAACTGCTCCACATCTGCATTGTTTGAACCCGCAGCATTCTGGTTCAAAAATATCTGCTCTTTTTCTTAGTTTGAACGGCACATTTTATACGATGATTTTAATTCGCGCACTATTTAACAAAAATATATGTTAAATAAAATATATAATATATACTGTTCATAGTTTACACTTATTTTACATGCCGCATCCGAAATTAACTTCACTTTCTTGATTCATTGTTCGATTCATTTGGAGCCGTAACACTATACCGATACCGTATTCGCGTCGCGAGCCCCAAATATGGCAGGGTCGCCATGAGGGGATTTAGTGTTATTGAAACAACTGCATTCGATTAATTATGATTTATTACTCTCCTTAGGAATGAATAACATAGTTTTATATTAGATCTATTACACACACATACTACTAGATAGATACTAAGATACACACATACATATTACTACACCTCACTGTAGTCTCTTGGGAATACCGTAACAGGGAGTTCATTCCTCAGCCTCAACGTTCGCCTCATGTGCCAAATGTGGACATTTACACAATATTATTAAATACGTATGTTATGAATTAGGCTCCTAATCCTTCTCCGTATGATTCAATTTAAGTACAGATTGAAAAAAAGTACTTATTCAATTGTAACAGGAATTAAATTTGCAGACACAAATCATTTAGAGTTATGAAGTTAATTCGGGCTGTCATTTTCAAAATATTCCGAAATCGGAAAAGCAATCGCGATTAACAAAACGATTGTATCTGAAATCGATTAGGTCCTGTAATTGGAAACGATTCCAAATCCAAAATCTAATGATGTGGCTTCGGTGAGCGGAATTGGTTTCATTTGAAGTTTTCACGATTGTGATGTCGACGACATTGGATTACGATTAATATCATCATTAGTAAAGCCTGCTTTGGAAACAGGTAGGGCAAATGGAGTTGAAGGTCGAGTTCGAGAAGAAAACGAGTCTTTTGACATCCTTGCGTTAAAATATTTTATACTAGCTTTTGCCCGCGACTTCCGGCAGATTTTTGGTTTTACCCACATAGTTCCCGATCTCGCGGATCTCTATTTCGATCCCAACGCCATCTATCGAGCATAGTGATAACTCGGGTTATTTATCTATACTCCGTTCGGGCATTTTCTTTGTACTAAAAGTTTTATTGTATTGATATTATGTTTTCATACTTTTTTACTATTTTTTTACTTTTTTCCGATGAATTAAAACAATAACATGAACCGAACTCGTGTAACGATCGACACCATTGCGCGATCACCAACTCGACATATAGTACTAATAGAATTATCTATACTCCGTTAGAGCATTTTCTTTGTACTAAAAGTTGTATTATATTATATTATTATTGTAATATTTTCATACCTTTTTACTATTTATTTACATTTTTCCGATAAATTTTCAGTACTGAATTGATGCCGACTATTGACCAATAGATGGCGCTATTTTATTTTTTTATTTTATTTTTTGTAATAAAAACTATCCTATGTCCTTTCGCAAGTTCCAAACTATGTCTGTACCAAATTTTACACAAATCGGTTCAGTAGTTTAGGCGTGAAGCAAAGACAGACAGACAGAAAGACAGACAGACAGAGTTACTTTCGCATTTATAATATTAGTTTGGATGTTATATGTCTTAAAAATTTATATTTTATATGTCTTAAAAAAATAAAAAAGGAAGCATTTTATTTATTGTTACTATAAACAATATTTAAGTGGTCAAGTTGAAGTAAGTTAATGACATTATGGTCCAATTAGAGCCATAGTGATAGATCTGTCTAAAGACTATTAGTGATGAATGCGTGACTTCTGACGTAGCGGTAAGGTGATCGCCTAACTGCCTTCGTGATCCGGGTTTAGGAGCGATAGGCCATAATCACCACGCTTAGCAGATGGGTTGGCAATTGCAGTATGATTGTTATAATATAATAAGCCTGATTTGGAAATAGGTAGGGATAATGGAGTTGATTGTAACGAGCCTTTTGAGATCTTTGACAAAAAATATTTTATTAAAGAAAAATAAAAAGGAAGCACTTATCCTCGCACTTTAGTTTTACTACAAATAATATTTTTTTATACAAAATATATAAAAAATAGTATTAGAAATCGGTTTATAAATATCAGAGTAAACGATATAAATACCCCGAAAAAATACGCACTGAATTGAAGTAGAAGACTTCTTGAAGTCAGTTAATGACGTTATGGTCCAATTTCAGCCAGAGTGATCGATCTCTATAAAGACTATTCGTTGAATGCGTACCTTCTGACGTAGTGGTTAGGGCAATCGGCTTTGGAGGGATATGCCATAATCACCACGCTTGGCAGACGGCTTAGCAATCGCAGTATGATGGTCATAGCTCACAGAGAGACGCTGCTGCCTGTTCTCTGGGAGATATTCCCGCGGGACTACTTCATATTTTACTAATACCAAAAACAAATACAATTGTGTATATTTACACTAATAGTCCACCCTGTTGTCATGTATTACAACTATTAAAAGCTAAAACATACTTAACTATAATAATAATAATAATAATATCTAGGGACAATGTCACACAGATCATCCTAGCTCCAAACTAAGCAAAGCTTGTACTATGAGTACCAGCCGACGATATACATACTTATATAGATAGATAAATACTTAAATACATAGAAAACATCCATGACTCAGAAACACATATTCATGCTCATCACACAAATATTTGCACTTACCGGGATTCGAACCCAGGACCACCAGCTTCATAGGCAGGAGCACTACCAACTAGGCTACGGTGACCGTCAACTATTTAGGTATTCGTAATAATAGAAACGAAAAGAATGTCTGTTGAATATGAAGCTAACCTAATGTATATGAAATTGACATTTGTATGTTTAAAACGAAACAAACCCCTAATATATACAAAATGTAATTTTCAAACGTACTTACCTACTTAAAAGATTTGGGCGGCTTATAATCTTTTTCCGGAAAAGTTTCAACAAACGCGGTGCAGAGACAGATTTATAAAGCAAAATGCTAATTTCAGCAATAGAAATTGGTTGTCATTGGCAAATTTATTAAGAAGTTGTAATAGTTTCAATAATATTTTCACTTGCACTAGCGGCCTTTGTGCAAAGATCGTGACAAATGGAAATTCGTTGTCTCTGCCTACCCCTCTGGGAAACAGGCGTGAGTCTATGCATGTACGTACATTAATCAGCCTATTCAAAAATTATATATGTTTATCGATATTTAACGACTTCCTCAGCATTGTTATTAAATATTATGACTACATAATTTTGCTACACCTTTATATAAGATATTGAGAAGAGACATAAAACAGAGTGTCGAAGTTTTAACAAGAAAAATCGAACTCGGCCACTTATTCGAGTTCGTTTTACATCATAGCGCATATTATTCAGAAATTGGATGTGAATGAAAGCCTATATTAAGCTTGAAGATATTCTTCCGTATTATCTCTTTATATATTTGTATACGGAATGTGTTTTTGTCTCAGTAATTAGAACTCCAACGTTGCGTTGTATGCTTTTGATGCTTAATGACTAATTTTGGCCTTTGATCGTGACTAAAATAAAGTCAAAGTCCTACTTAACAAAGATAATTACATAAAGATTAATTAAGTAATTGACAATCTCAAAATTGACACCTTAATAATAATAATAAAAATTTTGCAAATACCTAACAAACTTCAATTACTTTCGGATTCTTAAAATTAAAGTTCTTAAAGATCTCCACAATTGCCGGTCTTGCGGTATTCGCATCAATATTTAATATAATCGTTTTTCAATGCCGTTTTAGTATAAATGTCTATTATAATTGCGTCAATAGTTAATCCAAGCGTTGGCAAGACGTTGAATCAAAAACTAAGCCATCATTATCACGAACGCCAACGAATAATCTGCGTTGCATTCTTACCTTTATTCCGTGGATTTAAAGTCAATTTTACTTTATAAGAGTGGCTGTGGTTGTAATGTGTTTACTTATGAACACAATTAATAATGCCTACAAAATAAATTTTATTTTAATTCAACTCCCTTGTGATCTCATACTGTTACTGTGAAAGACGTCGCGCAAAAAAGTAGGTAGTGCGTCAGTCCATTATTAGTACACATGGCTACATATCAAGCTATACTTTTTCAATATACGCTGACCGCTCATTGTATGGAAATCCTATAAAACGTGAGATCAGCATATACTGGATATTTATAGCTTGATACGTAGCCGTGATACGTACAAAATAAAAACCATTACGCTTTTATCCAATTGCTTACCATCACACATCGAATATAGTCAGCGTTAAAACACTTTTTGGACTTGGTGGTCGAGCTAGTCAATATACTCAGATCGTCCTCTCCCCAGGATATTTACATAACAATTCAACAAGCATACCTTCTGTAAATGTAGTTTGTGTTGTAGATATCACTAGGACAATGACGATATTTTTATGTATGTAAATCAATATCTCCATTGTTTTCAAAACGATTTATTTATTAGTACCATAACAAATGCTAAAGACAAACAAAATTTAAAACATTCTTCCTGTGTAGGGACGGTATAAAATATTGCAATCCTTTGGATTTATACTTTGAGTTAAGAAGTTAAGAATTATGTTGCCGTGAGTAGGAGGTTGCACTGCGATTGACAGCGTAGAATGTCGCCACCTCATCTCATCCCGAGGACGAGGGAATGGGCAGCAGGGTCTCGCTGTGTACTGTGAACGCCAACCCGCAAAGCGTGGCGATTATGGCATATCCCTCCAAATGATGGACACAATTCCACTGTGGAAAGCTTTTGGGGTGCTCTTTGTCCAGCAGTGGAAGTCATTCGGCTGGCATGATGAGGCGACGGCATCATAATACTTAACTTCTTAAATTAATTTGACGCGTTCGTAATCAATTTCATTGTTTAGAATTTTATACAAGAATACAATACTTAATATTTATTTATTTATTTATTTATCAGCTCCTTAACACATAATCATTACAGGGTAGACCTAATGCGATAGTGTGTATATAAAAGCAAACATATATAAATATGATGATGCTGATGCACTCTGGCATGGGTACAAACCTTTGTGCTTTTTAGTTCTTCTTGTAACAGCCTGTAAAGTGTATTCCTTTAAATCCAATGAATGAAATAAAAAAAATTGTTACTACTCACGGCATTATAATTTTTAACTTCTTAACTTAATCTGATTACGAGAAGAGTAGGTCTCGGCCTCTCGGCCTAATCGCTACGCTACTTGTAATCAATTTCATTGTTTATAATTTTATACAACAATACTATAATTTAAATATAATGATTTATAAATTTTATTTATTATTTTATTTATTTATTTAATGATTCTGATGACACTCTGGCAAGAGTACAAACCTAAGTAGTTTTAGTGCTTCTTGTAACAACAGCCTGTAAAGTGTATTTCTTTTAATACAATGAATGAAATAAAAAAGAATTATTATTGCTTGCGGAGAGGTCTCATATGAAATTATATTCAAATTGATCTTTATAAAGAAAACTCTTTATGAAGTCTGTTTTATGTTTTATTATTATAAATATTAAAAAGTCTTGCGCAGGACCATAATTTATGTATAGTGTTTAGATTGACATTCATCGTAGGAATGCTTGGTTGTTATATTGTAATTTTCAAACTATCCAGCTTGCATAATAGATATCTAAAGATATACAAAATCATGTAACCGAAAATTCAGAAAAATATGCGGTTCAAGGCAATTCCGGATTCATCTTCAAAAAGTTTCTGAAGCCGACCCCGACGACCCTGAACTGAATTTTAGACAATTTATTAGAATAGTTGAAGGGACACATGAAAACTTTCGGTTACATGAATTTTGTGTATCTTTAAAACAATTCTAATAAAATTAAAGTGAGTACATAACATGTTATTTGACACATTTACATATCTAAGCATACTCAAACCTATTATTATCCAAAAGGAAGGTTTATGTGACTAAATCTGCGGCCACTAGTCATTGTATGCTAATTAAGTAGTCATGTAAGACCAAATACACGTTCTTATAGGACTTAATTGCTGATCTTGCGTCAACCCATCCATCCACGTCTAAATCTGCGGGTTCTTTTGTTTAAGAATGGCTAATAAACGGTGAAAATTTTATACGGCGTTAAGAGCTGAGATTGAGCCGTTATAGCTTGAAGCTTTTAATCATCAACTCACATGAGCATATTATTATGACTGGTATTTGTTAAAATTTTCCGGCAGTGAAACTATTGCTGGTTAAAGGTAAACATCTACTATATAAAAATAAGTCGGGTTTTCCTTCCTGACGCTATAACTCCAGAACGCACGAACCGATCTCCACGGTTTTGCATTCGTTGGAAAGGTCTCGGGTTCCGTGATGTTTATAGCAAAGAAAATTTATAAAATTTAACGCGAGTAACACCGCGGGGCACAGCTAGTTTATAATAAAAATAATAATGTCCTCCTAGGCGAATTTCGGCCATGGCGGGCAGTCTCAAATGGAGACTAGTCATCTGCGTGGGACATATTATAGAGCACAAGTGTATGCGCAAACACAGGAGCAGTTTCTATTTCACCACTCTCATGATCTGATAGGATGACTAGCGACTCGACCGGAAAGAGGTCAGGTCAGACCGCCAACTTCTAGACTTCGGGCTGATACTGAGAAATTTATCGTTTTACACAAAAGTACCAAAATCACTTTTGGTCCGACCCGGGATTTAAGCCCAGGAACTCGTTCACTGCGGTTAATACGACGCCGTGAGACCAAAATAGTAAATATAATTAATAAATAAAGAGACCTTACAGATATGAGAGTATCTGTAAGGCCTCATATCTGTAAGGTCTCTTTATTTATCGTTTTTCGTTTCCCTGAATAGTAAAAGAGAAGATGAATAATGTTTGTTCTTTAACTACGTCCCTATATGTTGTGCTCATAGCTAGATAATTAAAGTATCATAATACTAACTTAAATATAACAAGAAAAAAGTGCAGTTTAAAGCATAATGTTAATTTTATGCCTGGGTGTGAGTAGAAAAAGTTTATCAGGGAATTGGGGGAGGGTAGGCAAAGTTTATATGCTATGTTAACCACTTGCTAGGTACCAGGTAGGCCGTATACAGATTTTCCGGCTTGCGAAACCAGCCAAGTACTATAAACAAAAACTGTACTGAATAAAAAGTTTTGCAAGCCAACAAGTTCGCAAAACTTTTTATGCAGTACATTTTTGGTAATAGTACTTTGCTGGTTTGTTTCCTTAGCGATCACGTTGTAGCAAATATACATAGCACATACCTACTTATAAACTATAGACAGTAGACACGAACGAATCGTCCATGGAGACAAAATTTAATCGATAAAAACAAACTCATAGTCACTTGTTAACATCAAATAGAATATTAAATGATGACGTATATAGTTATTTTCTGAGAATAAGCATGACCTCTGCATGACCTGTAGCAGCATGTTTATCTTTCTACGTCACATGTTGCGTCAATCGAAGGCTCTTCACCTAGGATAATACATATACAGGCTGTGAGAGACATATACAATGTACCTAATACATAATTTTTCACACTTTGGTATATAAAATTCGTTCTTTCGCTCTATGATTTTGATGGGAAATCCACGTTACTGAATCTACTCTAGGTAATGGTATTATTATGATAATGTTAAAGCTCTGAGTGTTACTCATATCACTAGAACATATCGGGCGGACAAGTCTTAGACTACAGTAATAACTTACCATACAGAGGAAAACATTGTCATACTAGGATGTCCATAGTTGGTCATTGTTCATATTACACCAACGGATCCAAGGCACCAATTCATTTAAAAAAACATTATGTACACCCTGTATTATGTATAGCCGTAGATGAAAAGCCTTTGATAGACGTATCAATAAGCTTTATTTTGCCTTGATAATTACCTACTTTTTATTTTGGGACTATTAATTAATACCGAATCCTGCATCTGAAACTCTTATAAAAAGTTTCAAGCCTTTCTAGAGTTTGCATCACATATCTGTAAGAAAAGAAAACAAGAAAAGAAATTTTGGAGAGCGAAGACGTTTAATTACAATAAAAGAATAATAAACATACATACGTAGACTCACGCCTGTTTTCCAGAGAGGTAGGCAGAGACAACGGATTTCCATTTGTCATGATCTTTGCATACTTCTTTTGCCTCGATTACTGTCATTATATTGTTCATACATGCTCGCCGGTTTAGGGTACTTCTGACCTGCCCTTTCTTGAGAACATCTCCAATTTGGTCAGAGAATGTTCGACTTGTTCTTCCCCTTCAGGTTGTCCCATTCACACAGGCAAGGTATACTTCTTTTGTCAATCTAAAAAGAATAATATTTCAGTATAGCTTAGAAAAATATAATTAAGTAAGTAGCATTTTATTGTACAACAGAAAATATTACATACAAAGAATTATGAATAAGTTACCAAGATTGTACAAAAGGCGGCGTTATCGCGAGGTGCCATCTCTTGAATGGACCAGGAGTGATGAAAATGCAGTAGGTATTTTTTAACATATTCAGAGAAAGGAACGGTTTTAGGGAAGTGACGAGTAGACGAGCTATTATGATGACGACGTCTAATATTCTTCCACCGCTCCAAACTTACAGGAAAGACTTGTGTTTGTGTATTGTGTGTTTCTGTGACTTATTAGTGTTACGGTGTAGAAAGATATGTATATAGTTTAGCGTATTATATGTTAAGCAATTTACTTTACTGTATCGTATAGGCAATGGTTACCCTAGTGTCAGAGTTGTTCAATCCACTCAGTAGGCGATGACATGGCTTAGCGACTTTTGTCTTATGACTAGAACCGACGCCGCCAACTTAACCCGGCGAGCATGAGGCAGGGTATCTCACACCCTGGTAAAATTTAAAAGTAGTGTATAATTCAAAATCCTCGTCTGGTGGCACTAGCTCGCTCAGTAGCTGAAGGCAGAGGTCTGCGGGACGGGGTAGTGGCATGATCGCAGTGTGGCGCAAATTACCAACCGGAATATACGTGCCCAAACTTGTCTCGGGCATGTTATACCCTGCCTCATTTCTGACGTATTTTTTTTACGTAATGATGTAATCATATATTTTAATTGTTTTATTCGTTTTTGTTTGTTGACTTTATTGTTTGTTTGTTTTTGTTACTTGTTATAGCATTTAATTATTTTTCTTACTATATTATATGGTTTTGTTATTAGTTTATTTATTAAACATTCAATTATTATTAGCTCGTTGAGCCCTCACCTAGACATGCAAATGTATCCGGACGATATGTCAGATGCCAGAATTTTCACTATAAGAAGGATAGAAAAACCAAACATTCTTGCAATGCTTGTGCCAAGCCAAACATATGGGCTTGGCACAAGCATTGCAAAAATGTTTGCATGCAAAATTTATTTGCGAAAATTGTGCTCAACAATCGTCAGTATGTCAACAGTACTGATTAGTCCTATTTTCAATTTAAAAAATAATAACAAGTTAAATTACGAGAAGGATCTCATTATCTTTTAGTTTTAATTTGATTTACATTCCAAAGATAAATATTTTTGTTTTATTTTGAATTTTTGTAAAACCCTAAATTTTGTACCTATAATTATTAGAGTATAAGAAAAACGCAAATGAATAAGTAATTATTATTTTATATGGAGCTTCTTTCATTTAGATACACTAATTAATTCATTATAAAACAAAATAAATCAAAAGAATTCAAAAACATATAATAAGAATTATTTTACAGTACATTAAAATAAGGGTATGTCCCACCCTGCCACATTCTTGAAGTAACTTTTTTTCACCTCATGCTCGCCGGGTTAACTTGCCCTCTGAAGCACGGAGACGCTCAGAAATGAAACCACTTTGGTGATCACCCATCTATGAACTGACCGCGAGCTTAGTTGCTTAACCTCGCCGATGTAATTATCTAGCTATGAGCACAACATATAGGGACGTAGTTAAAGAACAAACATTATTCATCTTCTCTTTTACTATTCAGAGAAACGAAAAGCGATAAATAAAGAGACCATACACCCGAGTGAAATACGAATGGAGCCAAATGCGTGATCTGGCGCAAACAAGAGTGGCGAAAACTACTAAACTCACATTTCTTCCAACATGAGGAAACTCGTGAAACATTTTTATAATAACATTAGGCTGGGACATTATTCACTCATGGCCATGTGATCCCAAATTAAGCAGAGCTCGTACTATGGAAACCAGTTAGTTAACTGGTTTCCATAGTACAAGCTATGTATTTACAAAAGAAAAGTATTATATGCAGTAAATCAGTTGATATACTGCATATAATACTTTTCTTTTGTAAATACATAGTTATACCCACACTCAGGACAAACAGACATGTTCATTCACACAATTATCTGTCGTAGGTAGGAATCGAACCCGAAGCCCGAATAAATGCCACTTGGCATTTTATCCCACCATATCAAGAAAACGTCCAAAATATGGTAGTTACAACGATTACCTTAGGTTATGACAATGGAGACATAAATGGCATCACCCGATTGCCGACCTTTTCTCTATGAACACTGTCGACCTTTATTATATATTACGTACAAGGTGGAGGACAAGCAACCTAACCCAGTAACCCTAAGTAACCTAGCCCAGATAAAACTGAAGAAAAATTATTAAGCCAGTTCTTGATTGAGAAAATACCTTTTTGGAACGAAGTTCCTTATCGCGCGTTGTGAAAGGGGGCTAGACGGAAAAAATTCTTACGAAAAGTTGTCACGACACTTTTTGCAGCTGTGCAGCGTGCGCATGTTTCTCTGTCTGTCTCTCTCTCTCTCTCTAAATAATAAGAAATAACTTCGTTCCATCCGGGTGTCCCTTGACACCTCTCAAGTATTTTTTTCTTTACGTGGTGGAAATGTACAAATTGCATGTCATGTAGGGATCGACCCACTAAAACCACCACGGTAGCTAAACTCACAGTGCTTGTAGCGGGGCCTCTGGGCACTCAAGAACGATCGCGACAGTACACCCGCTGTAGACTGCAGCCTCCGCGAGACTCTCACCCGGGGAGGGGAGGGGGCACGAATGCCCCCTGCCTCCCCAGCACGCATAAGCGTGTTTAGACAACCTGAGCTACAGCAGGTTACCTCTTCCCAGTTGAGAAAATACCTAGTCCAATTATGCATGACTACAAGGTACCTAGCACACTTACAGCTGACAAAACTTCATCAATCACAGTCATGGACGACAATGCGCTCAGCCCAATTAACATCGCCAAAATGGCACCCAGTCCAGAGAAGACCAAAGTAAACAGAAGAAGTCCAAGCCCAGTCACGTCTCAGAAGGAACCAAGTTCAATCGAGATCGAAGATAAGGTAGCAAGTCCACTCAAAATTATAGTAGATTTAAATATATGTACGTCTATCCAAGACATTAGCATACTAATGCCTTTTTGAAGTGTATTCTGTAATGCACACTTCTTCCTTCCTTCACAGTCCGGCTGAACTTAGAGTCTTTAATAATCAAATTCCAGCCTCGATACAGGCATTGCCTAGTAAGGCTATCACTGTTAATCACCTTGTACAGACGCCAGCACATCCAGTTACCCCAATCTGTAAATTTTCTTTTATAGATTTTCAACTTTATCACAAAAGCATAACGTTCACGTTCGTGGTGGCTTCAGTACCTAGAAATAATTATGTTTACTTAGCTTTATAACTACAAACATATTCTGACTATACAAACGCTTTTTTAAAGTCTACCTTTTTTATTTTTGTTATTGCATGTAGACTATTTCGGGGACACAATGTAAATATCGACAAGTTACGCCATTAAATCTATCAACACACAATCAATCAACTAAAATTGTTACATTTTGGCAATAGTTTAGCTTATCTAAATTAACTACATTTTGCGCATTGTAAGCTACCTTATTGTGATTTAAATATCGATACTGAGTTTATTTCTCCTCGAAGTGATTATGAAATTGTAATCTTTGAGAAATAAAGAATTTTGAACCGTTAAATTTCTATATAACATTAATATGGCTTGCCGTAAAATACACGTTTACCCCAAATCAATTATGTAACATTTAAACAACGAACAAAGGTCATAGAATTATTACATCAATAAATTAATTTAATAGAAGCCTAACTACATATTCACCGAGTAATACGATATACTGATATCAATATTTGTATCGTATACATACAGGTTGAGTTGGTTTCTATATTGTTGGAAATTAGACTTACGTATTTAGTCTAAGTTGGTTTGACTGCCTGGTTAAGTTAAGTTTCTGGCGGTAGCAGGATCAACTCTGACTATTTAAAAGCGATTTTTTCCTTTTTAGTGTTCCGTAGCCAAATGGCAAAAAACGGAACCCTTATAGATTCGTCATGTCTGTCTGTCTGTCTGTCTGTCCGTCCGTATGTCACAGCCACTTTTTTCCGAAACTATAAGAGTTGTACTGCTGAAACTTGGTAAGTAGGTGTATTCTGTGAACCGCATTAAGATTTTTACATAAAAATAGAACAATAATTTTGGGGGATCGCCATACATAGAACTGATATTTTAAAAAAAAATTCATCGTACCCATACATGTGGGTATGGATAGGTCTTCAAAAATGATATTGAGGTTTCTAATATCATTTTTGTCTAAACTGAATAGTTTGCGGGAGAGACACTTCCAAAGTGGTAAAATGAGTGTCCCCCCCCCCCCCTTAACTAACTTCTAAAATAAGAGAATCATAAAACTAAAAAAAATATATGATGTACATTACCATAGAAACTAACAACGAAAATTGGTTTGAATGAGATATAGCAAGTAGATTTTCTTTAATACGTTATAAACCGCAATTTGCTTTCATTTAATCAACTGAAATACATACTGCTACGGAACCCTTCATGTGCGAGTCCGACTCGCACTTGGCCGGTTTTTTATTTAAAAGGGTAGATATTGTTTTATTGTGTTACATTATAACTCGATGGACCATTGACGGGCCTGTGGCGTGTTCGGTAAATACTTGCTTTGCACGCCGCAGGTCATTCATGGGTTCGATTCCCACCCAGGACAGATATGTGTGTGCATTAATATGTTTGTTTGTCCTGCATCTGGGTGTAATTATCTATATAAGTATGTATTTACAAAAACTATTGTATATGTAGTATATCAGTTATCTGGTTTACATCAGATGACCGTGTGTGAATAATCTCCTAAGATATTATTATTATTGAAAAGTTTAACTCCGATGATTTAATTGATTAATAAATTAATAGACTTATAACATTATTTAACTAAATTCAATACCTATGTAAAAAGTTATAACATATCCTTGCAAAAAAAGTAATGCTACGCTTGGTAAGTGTAAATTAAAAATGTTTCGTTAAAATTGAAATAAAACGAAAACAACACAACAAACTACAAAAACTATTATTAGAGCTATTGAGAGCTCTAATAATAGTTTTTGTATCGCTAGAACAAAGCGTAAAACTTAGCAAAACGTTTGAAACAGTAAAGCAACAACCAATCAAATCGCTCTATTCTGTTCAAAAGCAAAGAAAATATTATTTTCTGTTAACGCATTTGATTCTAGGGATTGATTAAAAAATAAACTTTCCAATGTTGAAAATATATAATAAAAGAGTAAAATGGTGTTTTCATCTCTATCTATCCATAGGTTACCTGTAGTATTACCATACCTAAAGCCATCGGGCACAGTATCATACGTCCCCGACTTACATGACTAAGTAAACATCCCATATGAAAGGCAGTGTATGGTATCTCTGGGTCACGTGTTGGATTACTATACCTACGAGCACGGTATCATACGTCCCCGACTAACATGATCAAGTAAACATCCCATATGAAACGCAGTGAAAGGTATCTCTGGATCACGTGTAAGATTACTATACCTACGGACACGGTATCATACGTCCCCTAAGTAGGGGGCGTATGATACCGTGTCTTTACTTAGTCATGTAAGTACATGACTAAGTAAACATCCCATATGAAACGCAGTGAATGGTATCTCTGGGTCACGTGTAGGATTACTATACCTACAGGCACGGTATCATACGTCCCCGACTTACATGAGTAAGTAAACATCCCATATGAAACGCAGTGAATGGTATCCCTGGGTCACGTGTAGGATTAGTATACCTACGAGCACGGTATCATACGTCCCCGACTTACATGACTAAGTAAAATTCCCGTATGAAACGCAATGTATGGTATCTATGAGTCACGTGTAGGATTACTATACCTACGGACACGGTATCATACGTCCCTGACTTACATGACTAAGTAAACTAAAGTAACTGTATCCTTTCTCCTATTTCCTAAGTAGGTTGTCTGGAAGAGATCACATTTTAGTGATAAGACCGCCATTTGTACTGCTCTCTCTAATGTGTATTGTTCTTGTATTGATAAATTTTTTGGTGTACAATAAAGAGTTTAATAAATAAATAAATAAACATCCCATATGAAACGCAGTGAATGGTATCCTTGAGTCACGTGTAGGATTAGTATACCTACGAGCACGGTATCATACGTCCCCGACTTACATGACTAAGTAAACATCCCATATGAAACGCAGTGAATCGTATCCCTGGGTCACGTGTAGGATTAGTATACCTACGAGCATGGTATGATACTTCCCCGACTTACATGACTAAGTAAACATCCTATATGAAACGCAGTGAATGGTATCCCTGGGTCACGTGTAGGATTAGTATACCTACAGGCACGGTATCATACGTCCCTGACTTACATGACTAAGTAAACATCCCATATGAAACGCAGTGTATGGTATCCCTGGGTCACGTGTAGGATTAGTATACCTACAGGCACGGTATCATACGTCCCCAATTTACATGACTAAGTAAAAATCCCATATGAAACCCAGTGTATGGTATCTCTGGGTCACGTGTTGGATTACTATACCTACGAGCACGGTATCATACGTCCCCGACTTACATGACTAAGTAAACATCCCATATGAAACGCAATGTATGGTATCTATGAGTCACGTGTAGGATTACTATACCTACGGGCACGGTATCATACGTCCCCGACTTACATGACTAAGTAAACATCCCATATGAAACGCAATGTATGGTATCTATGAGTCACGTGTAGGATTACTATACCTACGGGCACGGTATCATACGTCCCCGACTTACTTACATGACTAAATAAACATCCCATATGAAACGCAATATATGGATATCTCTGGGTCACGTGTTGGATTCCAACGGCCACGGTATCATACGATTTATACTTACTTTACAAACGACTTACTTCTTATAGCTAACTAAACATACCATATACACTAATAACATAAACTTATATTCTAATAAAAAAAAACATTCTATAAATGAATATTTTTATTTTAGAATATAATATATAAAAATGGAAATAGTACAAGAAGAGGCTTTATCGCTAAAAGCGATCACTTATAGGTAACCGTTGAATGGACAAGAACTGTAAGGAAACGTTATAGTAGGGTTTAGAACATAAAACGAAAGAAAATGGAATACACAGAGGGTACAATCAATGGCGGAAGATTATATACTATACTATACTATAAAGCCTTCGGACACGGTATCATTCGACCCCCAACTTACTTCCATGACTAACTAAACTTCCCGTATGAATCGCAATGAATGGCACCTACTCTATATTGATAAAGGACAGGAGGCGGAATTCGATATGATAAAAATTGTAAAAATAATAAAATTAAATGATTATTCATAATATGCGTGCCAATTTACAATCAGAAATATATGTCAAGGTGCAAATGAATTGTCTTCAATCACTTCAAATAGAAGGAGGTTTTTAATTCGACCCTATATATTTTAAACTAGCTGTGCCCCGCGGTTTTACCCGCGTTAAGTTTTATAAATTATCACAGCTCCTCCCCCGTAGGTGATAGCGTGATAATATGTAGCCTATATGTTGACCCGACCGCTAAGTAATATTCATGCAAAATTTGAAGTAAATCCATGCAGTACTTTTTGAGTTTAGCCCGGACATACATACAGACAAACAGACAAAAATTCTAAAAGCTATATATTTGGCTTCGGTATCGATGGTAGATCACGCCCCAAGTATCCTTTAAAAAAATATTCAATGTACAGTTTGACTTTCCTACGATTTTATTATATGTATAGAAGATAACCGTCAATAAAAACTAGTTGAAGGAATACCTTGTCTTTGGGCTTAATTCAATTGTATTGATGAGAAGTTAACACGTAGATAGGTTGTGACTGTCATTAGGGGTCTGATGATGAAGGCGAAGGACAGATAAGAAAACTTCTTTTGTCAACACTTTATTTTATTTTATCTCATAACCTGGGGGGCGCAGAAGTCGACCCGAGGGAATGTCTACCAAGAACGGGCAGCAGCTTCTTTCTGAGTACTATAACCATCTTACTGCGGTCGCCAACTCGACTGCCAAGGGCAGCAGTTATGGCATAGTACCTCCAAGATGATCCTTGGGGCCTCCCCATTTTGTCTAGCAGTCGATTTTTTACAGCTTGTATATGTATGACCTTGTGTTTGGATTTAATTCCAGGATATAAGTATTAACAACGATGTATATCCCCATTGAAATAAGAAATTTCTAGTAATTCGTGCTAATTATAAATATTAATAATTTCTAAAAAGCCAATGCCTGTAAACTGCCTCTTATTTTTTTGTAAAGATGTGTATATGCATTAAGTCATATACCTATGTAGAATTCATAGTACAACAATACTTAACTTAATAGTAGTTATTGTGGATTTGCCAATTTAAAAACCGGCATTGAACCTAATCATGCACTTAAGAGAAGTAGAGTTGTAGAGTGTTTTATTCGATGATCATTCAGCGTGATCAGATGTTTCACTTTGAAGTGTAGTAAGAATATGTATTGGATAAATTTAATCAATTAAATTATTTTTCTGATTGTTAGGGAGGTCATCTCAACTTATAACCCAGCAGGAATCGATAGCCTCTGTTTGCACACAAACTTGTGTACGGCATTATTATTTATTATTTACAAGTTTTAACTAAGTATTGCCCTGTATTTATTTTCCTGTTTTGCCTTTGTTTCGTTTTAATAACAGTTTTCTTTTTATAATGGTTACAGTAAACCAAACCGTATGCCTTTTTGCCGACAGGTATAATATAAAACCATATAACAAAAGTTACGACCGGTCTTCGAACATTTTCTAGTCTATGCACGTTAATCAGGTTATTAATATTAAAAAAGAAATAATTTCACGGTCCCACTAACAAGAAAAAAGTAAGTTCAAAATAAAATAACAAATTAACACTCAAGTTCACTGAAATTACACATTTACGAATTTAAATTATGTCCCCAAGCCGACCAAAGTAAACCTCTTAATTAGCAAAAAGAATTAACAAGCAAAACGACCTGTAATTAAGAAGAAAAAATACCCAAATTTAAGCTTGCGTATCTCAAAACGTCCCTTCTAATGAACGTAGGGGAGGCTTCCACCCCGACATTAGACATTAATGAATTAATGTATGTATCGCTCAAGCGTTAATTTCTTAAGGCGTAAACATGTATTTTGGACTAGAATCACCAAACAGACGACGAAGTTTGATATTTGAAGTGCCAAACTTAATTTGTTCATAATTGAGCTTTATTTTAATATAAATAGGACTTAACGCTAATAACTTTATTACTACTACGGATTATCTTTTTCGGCAACTTTACCAACAATCTATGTAATGATCTTTTGAAAAGTTTTGCGCAATTGAATTTATTTTAAAATTTCTAACACCGCACAAATCAAACAATAGAATATTCTAGAAATAGTGTTCTTAGTAAAAGATAAATTTTAAGCCAGACCCACATTAAAAACATCAACCAATGCAAAGTTTGTACAGACGCCAGCACATCCAGCTACCCCAATTTGTCAAATTTCTTTTATAGATTTTCAACTTTATCACATGCATTTAAGGTTCACTTTCAACAGGGGAAATTTGACAGATTGGGGTAGCTTGATGTGCAGGCGTCTGTACTAAGCTTAGACAGTATCAAAATTCAACCTTATTACTTACTAACTAGTGGCAATGGGCAGGGCACATAGCTCGCAGAACTGATGGCCGTTGAGGCAGAGAGGTTCTCGATCACGAACATAAACCAGAAGACTCAGCGTGGGTAGGCACTCAACAAAATGGACCTGGAGATCTTGTGAAGGTCGCTGGAAGCCGCTGGAAGCGAGTAGCGTACGACCGGTAATATGGAAATCTTTTGGGGAAATCTTTGCCTAGTAGTCTTTCGGTTAATATGATGATGATGATGATGACTTACTAACTTAGACTACATTTTATAATAAGGCGATAAGAATTTAGTGAACTCCGAACTGCCTAGTGTATATAGTATAAACTATCTGGTCACAGAAAATCTCATTAATAATAACTAAATGCATTCGCCCAACGTCTATAACACACACACACACACACACACATACACAAATGAGTGGCACGACACACACATTGTGGCACATATATTGTTGAATTACCCAATCTTAAGCATTTTAACTGGTCCCTAAATGAATAGTCTTGTTTAGTTTTAGGGACACAGATATTCATAGCTGCTACTACTAGGCCTACAAATTGTTATAAAACCCTCAATTACGCTGCCAGGCCAAAATCTTCACTACCCGTAACACAGGTTAATTTCTAGCATGGGAATGGGGTACTTTTCTTAGTAATTTTCGGTTGATTTGTATGACGTTGTGGCCCACGGATTTACCCGTCATAAACTTTATATGTGTTGATCCAGGGTGTCAGGTAAGTCCATACCAAAATTTATTAAATACGCTCAAGCCGTTTAGACGTGAAGAAGTAACGAACAAAAATACATACTCACACACTCACAAATTTTCACCTTTATAATATTAGTGTGAATAATTATTTCCTGATGTATGATTTATTGTAATAAAGATTACATATTTTGAAAAAAAAATAAGTGATTATTTTAAAGTTCAAGCAGTAACACAGCAAGTAAAGTAACATCCATGTAAAAGCATTTCGTAGATCAAAGCGACCAAAGGATTACACCGAGCCTCTGTTTTGGGTATTTTAGTCATACGTTTGTATGTATATGTCTTCTTGTGTAATATGTCTTTGTGGATCTGTCATTGTTGATCCTGCATTGCGGGAATTACGTATTCATTAGATATAAATTGTTAAGTAGATACGTAAGTAAAGACATTAATTGACGGGAATAAAGAAACTGAAAACGCTTGATATATGTATGTATATATATATCAAATGAATATCCTATGTCAACATATATACCACATGACAGTAAGTAAATACACCCACCACCAAGAAAATATAAAAAAGAATGTTCAATTTTTTTTAGTTTTTTTTTAAGGATATTCTAAGACATTATTTACACACGGCCATCTGATCCAAAACTAATACCGTGGAAACCAGATAACTGATATACTACTTTTCTATTGTAAATACATACTTATATACATAAATTACACCCAGACTCAGGATAAATAGACATGAACATGTCTACACAAAATATCTGTCCTGGGTGGGAAGCGAACCCACGACCTCCGGCATAAAAAGCAACCATTAAATGGAAGTTTGATAATCAGCGGACATATCGAATGAAAAAGTAAGTAATGAATCATCATCATGTCAGCCAACTGACGTCCACTGCTGGACAAAGGCCCTTTTAAAAGATCTCCACAATGAAACTGTTCATAATTGGCATGCTCTGCAGACGGGTTCTCTGGTAGATATTCCTGCGGGACGACTTCATCGCTCCCCACATAATGAGATAGAAAGAATGGTGATTTTTGTTGCCGCCAATCCGATATTTCTTTTCGCAATAAGATGTCTTTGATCAATAAATAAATAATACTTAGACATATGACCTCAAGGATTTTTTGTTTATATTGATAGTACTATAGCAGACGTTTAGTTTATTATTGTATGTATAATCAATATTTTTTGCTGTGCATGCCAAGTAGTGACTTATATAAGCAATTATAAGCTAGCAATCTTTAATTTTTATGAAAATATAATAATGAAAATGACATACAGCCCATACTGCTTGCTGATAATGTAGTTATCTATAAGTGAAAGAATATCTTGAATCTCTTTGTTAGTTTTGAGTTTATCATTTAAAATTATTTAACAACCACTTTATAATATTAGTATTAATTAAAAAAAACATGCGGGTCAGTCTTTGGGGTCTGCCGATACAAGTAAAAAGTATTTTAAATGAAAAACCATTTCTTATACTAGGAGAGTAGTGCTTATTTGATCCGAGTAGCGAGTGGAACATGCTACTTCCCTTTGGATAACTTTGAGTGGTAAAGAGTAGACGCAATAAATCTACCGTCAAAAATGCACACTATATGATTAAATGCGCAGTTTAAAAGTTTATAAATGTCTGGTTACACATAAGTAAAAACTGTTAAGACACTTACAAAAAATATTATACTCATACCTATTTAAATTTTAATTTAACATGACGTATTTAAATATTATTATGAAATAGATTGAATATTATCGTAGGTACCTCAGATGGCACCTAATTGATCTCCGTAGACTATGATCCTTGCGATACACATGGCATCACTCAAGCGTTGCCAAACATTTCATTCTCCGATATGAAATAGGACCCCATCTTACAATTTTTAATATGATTTGAAAGAATATGCAATCCAACATCTAACTCCCAAATTGCCTCAATTGTAAAATTATTTTTTAAAATTATTCCACAATATTTTTTTGCGACAGTCGCATTTTGCACTCTTTCTTGCAGTGCATGACTACTGAAAATGAAAAATCTTTTTTTTTAAGTATGATAGTCTTAATTTCTAGGTTTTAAATTAACTATATAAATATATTCAATTAAATCCACTAATGTCATTTGCCTGTGGCATTGGCAAATGCTTGCTTTACACGCCGCAGGTCGTGGATTAGATTACCAACCGGGATAGATATTTGTGTGCATGAACATGTCTGTTTGTCCTGAGTTTGAGTGTAATTACTTATATAAGTAAGTATTTACAAAAGAAAAGTAGTATATAAGTTATCTGGCGTGTGTGAATTATGTCCCAAGATATTATTATATTAATGAATAAAAACCTCATTATTTTATACATGTTAAAAACGAAGTTTCATAAACTGCCTTATTCCACGCAATGTTTTAATTAAGTATGGTTATTAAAACATAACATTACTTGAAAAAATACCTATATATTTATATATTTAATTGCCAATAACTTGACTTTATATATGTACTTATTGTAGCTCCACGAAAGTGCAATGTCTAAAGGCCAACGCTAAAGTGGTTCAAGCCGTCCAGCGCTGCTGTCGCAAAACCACTACACCAATTAAGTGCCATAATACATTCAACACTATTTAGCATTACGGTTAGTCTCAAAGGAGCACTTCTCCGAATCATGAATATGCAATTAAACTAACATTATTACCCGAAATGTGATTATGTAGGTGACTGTACAGGTTAAAAAAGAAACTCGTGTTAATGCTTCCCTAGGAAATGTATAGGATCGAAATATTAGCTAATTCAATTTTCTAACAGCTGTACCAAATATGGCCAGATATTAATAATAATATAATAATATCCTGGGACATTATAATTATTAATATACACAGAACCATTGACAATATGTAGTAAAAATATTAGACTTAAGCTAGATAATTAAACATAATCTCTTGACAATAACGTGATACGAGCTAGCTTAATATCATTGCTATAATAAAATAAATTTTATAAATGTTTTCATACAATGTGTACCTAAATATCTATGTTACTAGAAATAATAATGTATACAACTATATTACTACAAACATGTTCTGACTATTTACAAGCGCTTTTTTAAAGTCTACGTGAATAAAAACCTTTTTTGTTTTATTTATTTTATTATATACACACGGCCATCTGATTCCAAACTTAGCAGAGCATGTACTATGAAAACCAAATAACTGATATACTAAATAGTAAATGTACATTTTTTTTGTAAAAACGGAATTAAATAGATCCAAACTCAGGACAACCAGACATGTCCATACTATATAGGTATAAATAATATAACAAATATATGACCTGGGTGGAAATCGAACCTATGACCTCCAGCGTGAAAAGCAAGCATTTGCAACCACGGTAACAGGCCCGTCAAATGTTTATCTTTTAATTTCTTGGTCATATTGTTATATTTTGCTAGAACTTTGGATATTTCTTACCTCTAGAGCTGTTAACAGCTCTGACGCCAGAGTAACTGCTGCATATGAGATAAAAAATACATACATAAACAACTGGCACAAATAAACCGTTTTTGAAAAAAAATACATATTTATTTGCAGATGTTGTCCATCCAAACATCAATAAAACCCAGTGAACGCAAAATAAAACTCCTATTACAAACTGCTGATAATGAATGTCTGGCTAAAGAATCTAGCAACTTTAAACAACAAAATTAAGCCTTATTTTTGTGGTTTGAGATTCTGATTCAAAATGAAGAAACATTGATTTCATCAATTTCATCTAGTTTCATATCCACACGCGTGGAGAGCAATTTTAATATCGTGGCGTATAGAGTCAGAGATGGCTATCATTGTTTTACCAGACAACGCGTGGAGAGCGAGACAGTATCAGCAAATGAAAACAACTATGAAGTCAAATTAATAATCCAACGAACCTATATTAAAAATTGCATCAGAAATTTTCCAAACAAAGTAAGTACACTTTAAGTACATTGTAAAAAATCTAGGTGCATCCATTGGTCCTACTAAATATTATAATTGAGAGAGTTTATGAGTAAAGATGTATGGATGTTTGTTACTCTTTCGCGCAAAAACTACCAAACTGTTGAAACATTGTAGTATTATAGCTTACATATCTGAATAGTACAGATGCCAGCACTTCCAGCTACCCCAATCTGTCAAATTTCTTTTATAGATTTTAAACTTTATCACATAAGCATAAGGTTCACTTTCAATTGGGGAAATTTGACATATTGGGGAAGCTTGATGTGCTGGCCTCTGTACATAGGCCATAATTTATAAATTTTAACGCGACCTAAACCGCGGGGCACAGCTAGTATCATAATAATTATTTTACTTTTACCGAAATTTCATCAAATATTATTTATATTTAACACAAAGATATTTAAATAAAACCGTTCATATTATATTCTGAAAATAAAACGAATGAACGTAGATCAAAATTAATTATAAATGATATTTACGATATTTCAATTCGTTTCAACAGAATTAATCTGCGGTTTCATCTGAATTCGGAAATCACCGTTAATTATACATTTGGAATCTTTGCTTATGGCCACAATATTTATTACGATCCAGTACAACTTGGAAACCTTTAAGAAGCGAGCCTATTGCTTTCTCAAAAGTCGACAACGCGCTTGCGGCTCACTGTTTATATGGTCACTTGCCATCAGGTAACCCGCTTGACATTTACCTTTTACTATTCTTTTTTTCTTTTGGACGAAGTTCCTTATCGCGCGTTGTGAAGGGGGGGTAGACGGAAAAAAATCTCACGAAAAGTTGTCACGACACTTTTTGCAGCTGTGCGGCGTGCGCATCTCTCACACTCTCTCTCTTATAGAAAGCAAGCCAGATATTTTCATTTCTATTTCGCATTGAACAGTGTGGTGTCGCGACGATTATTTTTGTTGAATGTATACAGGTTTTTTGTACATAATAAATAAGAATAAGAAATAACTTCGTTCCATCCGGGTGTCCCTTGACACCTCTCAAGTTTTTTTTTTTAATTTCTACACCAATCCCTGCCGTTAGCAAGGTTGTTTCCGAGCTTTAATCATATTTGTGAAATTTTTATTGTTTTTTTTAGTCTGATATTTCCCTTGCTATTACATAAAAACAGATGCTACATTATATGGATGATCAGCAAAACATGCCTGTGCTGCAACATTTATATGTTACAAGGTAATAGTAAATACATCCATACGTAGAGCTCTTCTCATCCAATTTTTCATTCATTTAAATCAATAAATTGAAATAACTTAAAAGCCAAACGTGATTTCAAACAGTCAGAATAAATATTAGTTTCAGAGATCATTTGTTCATCATCACCAGCCAGATATATGAGCTAGATGCTCTCACCAGACCTTAAGCGATTGGCGAGGTGAAGCAACTAGGCTCGTAGACAGTCCAGATATGGGTGACCACCAAAGTGGTTTGATTACTGACCATCTCCGTGCTTCGGAGGACACGTAAAGCCGTCGGTCCCAGTTGTATCCATTAGACAATAGTAGTTAAGCCATGTCAGATGGCTACTGGGCGGCTTGAACAATTCTGACACTGGGGAAACCACTGCACATACGATAAATAAATAACTAGGGTAATCATATGTTCCCGCTATAGGTAAGTAATATCTACCATCAGCACGTGAAAATTAGGTTCAGACATCTCAGAGATTAAACCATTACCGCAACCTTTCAGTACCAATATTTGGTAGAACAGAAATTGTAATTCCATTTGGGTTAGGTACGTTCATCTTGTGGCCGCCTCTCTAGAACATGTTTTCCACAATGTACTTACAAGTAAAGTACATTTTTGCAGTTGATTGAGTTAAATTTTAACCAGGATACTTCACATTACATTCTTGTTGTATATACTCAATCAGTGTCTGTAGGAGTATGTACTTTTCTTATGTTTTCTGCAAGCGTTATATAGAATAGCAGCGCTACAGCAATGCTTGATGTGGTTGCTTGGTGTAATTTGTGTCCGTTTATTATATGTTTGTAAGTCTTTAAAAAAATATGGTATGAATATTTAAATAACGTATTAAGTATAATAATTTGATATAATTTTGGTGGTGTATAATAATAATAATATCCTGAGACATAATTCACACAAGGCCATCTGATCACAAACTAAGCAGAGCTTGTACTATGGAAACTAGATAACTGATAAACTTACATAATATACTATTTGTCTTTTGTAAATACAGGCTCAGGACAAACAGACTTGTTCATGCACACACATATCTGTCCTGGGTGGGAATTGAACCCACGACCTGCGACGTGAAAGGCAAGCATTTACCAACTACGTCAACTGGCCCGTGATATTAATGATTATGTCCTACAAGTAAAGTTTGACCCAGACCAGACAGTCTTAATTATACATAGACAAAAGTTTGTTCGCAAACACATTCAATTTTTTCATCTGATAATTCGATGGGACTGGTAAACTGACATGAGCAGAAATATGTTAAATATTTAGTAATTTAGAGAATTAAACCCGGGCTATTGTGAATTTTTGTTTGTATTGAATACTCAACAAAACTTTGACAAAAGCCTCCCCAAAGAATAGGGGGATATGCCATAATGGACACACTTGGTGTCTGCCACTCTGGGATCGACAAGCCGCCTGGGTTGTCGATCGTAGTTTGGTGGTCATAGTTCACAGAAAGACACTGCTGTCCGTTCTCTTGTAGGAAGAGATTGGACAATTTCTACGCCCCCCATGGGATGAGATGGCGTGATGATATTCTATGCCGTCACCACACAGCAGTCATTGTTACACTGTCATTATTTTACTGTTATTATCGAAGTACCGTTTTTAACACAACTTAAATTGAAACAACATAATTATAAAAAAACGTAGAGTAAGCAGATTACTTCTAAAAATAGAATGTCCTTACACTCTAATTAAAAGAAAGGAGATAATATTGCACGACTTTTTCAACGAAAAACTTTTGTCAAAACATTTCCTGCTAAAGAGGTCTTTGGTGTTTTGGAAGATTTATAAATGAGGGTAACAGTTGGTAACTGTCCAAACCTTTGAATATATTTTACCGAATTCTTTAGGCGGAGAAATTTATTATATTTACAACGAAACTACAATTGTTTATGTTGATAATTTGTTTGTTAAACATATATTAATAATATTGGCCATAAAAACTTAAGGGACAGAATGCAAAATAGGTGGTATGAAGTATATGATTTAATAGAGCGATGTGGTGTAAAAGACACATGACTACAGAGCATCCTTTGACAAAATCGGAGAATTTCTCCAAAAAGGCCAGGACAGAAGTACTCTAAACCGGCGAGCATGTATGAATAATATAATGACAATAAACGAGGCAAAAGAGGTGTGCGAAGATCGTGACAAATGGAAATCCGTTGTCTCTGCTTAACCCTCTGGGAAACAGGCGTGAGTCTATGTATGTATAATACAATTAATTCACGTTATTGCGTTTACCTCTGAGAGTAGTCCACATGAACACTGCTTATAGTTTGACTGCACGTGTGGCGCAGCGGCTAAGACAGTCACCTCGCCGCTTCGTGTCGTGGGTTCGAGTCACGCGCCGGACAACTATTTGTGTGACCCACAAGTAGTTGGAGTCTGGATGTAATTTGTGCCCTTCTATTATATGTTTGTAAAGCACCTCGCGACACAGGAATCATATTCACTAATGCGGGCGTTATCTTTAAAAAAAATAGTCTGCTGCACTTACTATGTGCTTTTACTACAGTCACAGTACACACTGACTAGAGTGAAGGGCAATTTAAGATTAAGCAAATGCCCTAGGCTTGTTACTAGAGAGCTGTAACACAGCATTTCCGTTTAATTTTATTACACAACTAGTTGAGTGTACCTTTCATTCAAAATCGTCTAGTAACGCCATCGTTTGGTCGGCTTAGTGCAACCGAGACGTCAAGGGAAATAGATTCGTGCTCACATTTAATTGAGAGATAAAATAATTGAATCCTTTTATTTTTGGGATGCTATTTCATAGATAATAATTTGAAATTTATATTGTCCAGCGAGATAATCCGGAATTTATATTAAAGTCTTAAGGAAAATATTCAGCCACAGTCTATGGTGTGACAATTACATAGTCTATCGAGGAAAATATAATTCTCTGTGTAGGCTGTAGAGAGTGACAACCAAACTTCACAGCGAGCTTATCCTATGATACATAATCCAGGTATAGTGCGACAAGGATCTTTATGAACGTGGCTGAAAGTGGAACTAATGCTGCCATCTTGCAAAATGTCTATTTGACAGTTCTGCCACAGCTTGCTTTGCAGATTGTTGTTTCTACGTTTATTATTGTATTACTTGGTTTAAAACACTAGCAATTTGCCATAAGTGATAAAAGTGGTGTCAGGGAAATGGTCTTAAAGGTTAAGGAGATGTTCATGAAAGAAAAACACAATGTAGGCCCGATAATTCCATTTGAAAAAGTTAACAAGTGAGTTACCATGCTTGGTTTTTAAGTCGCACCGGCCGTGTATTAATTTTTGGTCTCAGTTTTTACATTAATGTATATTACATTATTATAGGTAATGTGAATGAAATATTAATTTAGAAATAAATTTATTTATACAGATAAAAATGACTGTTTTCTTCTCTTCTATCAAATTATTTTTTTATAAATCGATAATATATGTGGTACTCAATAAATTTTTATAGTTAGATATTCCTGGGTCATTATTCACACACGGCCATCTAATTCAAAACTAAGTAAAGCTTGTACTATAAAAATCAGATAGCTGATATACCACATAATTATACTACTTTTATTAATACATACTTATATAGATAAACACACACACAGGACAAACAGACATGTTGAGTGGGAATAAAAAGACACCAACTAGAAAGTTATACAATTGATACAAAATAGAATGGATAGTCTATTGCCATTTTAACATTTTCCCATAGTATTAGGGATATTTTTATAAAAGCAACCCTTGCCGTCATAGTGTCGCCCTCCCACAAATGTCAGTCACGTTCATAAAGATCCTTGTCCCACTGTATTACGAAAAGCATGAGCTCTGCTTTAGTTAGTCAGCTGTTAAAAGGTACAATTAGTTAGTAACAACTGGGTTACTGGTAATCACAATCAACGACTGCTATTGATTATACAAATTTTAATATTAGTGAACTAGCTGTGTGTGCCTTAGGGTTTTACCCGCGTTAAACTTTATAAATTACTAGCTGTCCCGGCGAACTTCGAACCGCATATTTCTTTACCGTCAATACTGATATGAAGTCTATGATTTTAATAATTAATTAAGTTAATTATAGGAATGATTGTGGCGCAATTTGGCGAAAATTGGACGTACTAAGTCACAAACTTTCGTGGACTCATGCACAACACTTTGCTGAAGATTATCACATAATAAAATGCATAGTTTACGATTATATAAAGGGCAAATAGGCAAACATTCATTTTTATACAATAGCCTATGTGTTATACAATAGATATATAAGCTATATTAATACAAATTTTATCAAAATCCGTTCAGTAATTTCTGCGTGAAAGAGTATCAAATATCCATACGTTACTACTCACAAACTTTCGCATTTATAATATTAGTAGGATAAAGTACTGGCTGTAAGATATAAATTACGTGATATGGAGAAGTAAGCCAGGCGGAGCAATAGGTCTGAAGTAAGGCGGTTCTTGTATAAGTGTATCCATATTTGGCATCCTCTTAGGATTACTTATTACAAGCGTTAACGTGGAACGTCTAGACGACAATTAATTGATTCGTCAAATGACAAATTATACGTTGGAACTTATAGAGGCCTTAAAAGTTGGGTTTTAATATAGAACGTAGGTGAACGCTACTCCTACAAGAGACATAAATTATAAAGATTAACAAATTTAATTTAAGCATCCAGCCGAGAATATGGAGATATTTTTCGGCGCCCTATATCTTATTTAAAGTAGTCGTTAATTTAGCTCATATTTTTCTTTTAAATGATAAATTAATAATTACTAGAAAAAAAAGAATTAGTGATTGAATCCAATCAGTATATCAATATTTTAACATGATAATAGGAAGTGGGCTAATAGGAGTCATGCATTTTGTGAGCTCAGGATGTCTTCATTGGAATTCAAGAAGAAATCGAAACTTTTCTTTGTCATAAGATACAGGCAGCTATAGAACTTTAGCAAGAAAGTTACCATATTTTTTTATTAGTACTTACTTACTTATCGTATGGGCAGTGGTTATCCTAGTGTCAGAGTTGTTCAAGCCGCCCATTAGGCCTCTGACATGGCTTAACGAGTGTTGCCTAATGGCTACAACCGGGACCGACTACTTAACGTGCCCTCCGAAGCACGGAGACGCTCAGAAATTAATCCACTTTGGCGGTCACCCATCTATGGACCGACCGCGAGCATATTTGCTTAACCTTTCCAATCACTTACGGACCGGTGAAAGCATCTGGCTGTGAGCGCCTCAAAAGTTTATTTTTACTTTTATTAGTTACTGAAGTAGATTAAATTTAGATTAGTGAGAATAATTTATCGTGTGGGTCAAATGATGTTCACTGGACAAAAGCCTCCCACAAGCTAAAAGATTTCCACAATGGAGTTGGTTTATTTTGGGCGATTTGTTTTCCGCACTTAGCCTCCAGATTGAGCCATTGTGATTTGGGAGGGATACGCCACAATCGCCACGCTTGGCAGACGGGTTAACGATCAGACAGACAGAGAGACTGTGCTGTCCATTCTCTAGTAGATATTCCATTTTCTACTTGATTTGATTTTCTACATCTACGCCCCTACGGGGTGAGATGTGGTGGTGATATTCTATGCGGTCAGCCACACAGCGAAAGAAAATTTGTCAGTTAGCTAATCCATATGTTACATAATAATATATGATCACTGATTGTTTCTGTCTGAATAACTTTCTAATACAAGTTTGAACATTCAAAGTCAAAGTCAAAATCATTTATTCCGTAAAAATTTTACATTTATGTGGAATCGTCATATTTTTTTACCCTACCGTGCAGTGCATGACGTGGCAGCTACTGAGAAACACTGCCAGAAAACTCAATAGGAATCCTTTTTTAAAATAAAATATACTTAAGATTAATTACAATCATGTGTGTTGACTCAGAACAACTCAATCCCAAGCACTTTTATCACTTAAATAATCAGAAATTTTGTAATATGCCCTGCTACACAATTTGGCTTTAATAATTCTTTAAAACTTATTCGTAGACAATTCTTATCATTGGGAAGTTTGTGATAGAAACTTATACATTTCCCCATAAAAGAGTTACTTATTTTATAATAAAAAATAAATTATAATTATACCGCAACAGTGAGGGGGAGTTGGGCTACCGGCTGCCGACGCCTCCTCCTTCTGCGAGCGGGATCAGCTCGCTCCCAATCCCGCTCGGCAGCCTACTTCTGGAGCATTACTGCCCCACAGAAAGAGACCACGGCGTCCCATTTGGTGGAGTCACCCGCCAGTATCGCGCCTACGATTGCTGGTGGGGACAGATCCCTTCCGATTGAATACTAACCTAAAGTGAAAACTTACCTTATCACTATAGTATCCTTTTATTAATCCTAAAATAATTCAGTATTGTCAGTGCGTTGGGTATAAAGCGTTCTAAAATCTACGTAAATGAGTGCGGACCTCTTAAGATTTTGCTTTGCTTAAAACAATTAAGCTATAATAATCTACAGATGAAAAGAATCACACTGGGCTCTAACAAAAAATACTTTAACAAAAGGGTAAAACATTAAATTAAAATAAACCTTTTTTCATTCTTGTAGGATACCAAGATAACCCACCTTTGTTACCTCCTTTTTAAAAGTACGTAACTTAAAATAAATTACAATATTTTATACTACAATGTCCACAACAATTACATTGTAATACTTAATTACTTTGACAAAAACCTTACCTGACAAACAACTATAAAGGGAACATTTTGAAAATCTAATCTAATATTCACCAAGGTGAGTTAGGAAGTAAACAAACACAAAATGTAAATTATTAGAACTAAAAATAATAATTCTTCACGATTAAGAACAGTTTTGTAATAAACATTCGGGACACGCGTTGATTCTTGATGAAGAGAGAACAAATAATAATATAATAATATACACAAAAATATGAGCGTCACGTACAATGGTCCACATCGGGACTAAGTGCGGAAACCACACCCACTAGCACATTAGTGGAGACAAATGATGATGATGATGATGAGCGTCATGTGAAGGAAAGTTTGATATGAGAATGAGTTGTTGCCAATTAATAAACACTTAGTTTGACCCACCTGGGGCTCTACCGGCTAAGTCGCCGAATATCGATTTCTTAAATGGCGTTAAAATAAATAAAGGTTAAAAATTACTTAATCAATCTTTAAATCAGCTTCAACGTTTACAATCGATTCCGGACCATTTATGACGTCACATGTGCTCATGGAAGCCGATTTAACGATTGATTAAGTAATTTTTAACCTCTATTTATTTGAACGCCATTTAAGAAATCGATGTTCAGCGACTTAGCCGGTAGAGCCCCTGATACTTCATTTCTTTTGAGTATTAGCATACTTGTGAGTGGATGTACACACGGCTACATATCAAGCTATACATTTCCAATATAAGCTGACCTCTCATTGTATGGAAATCCTATTCAATGTGGGATCAGATTATTCTGGAAATGTATAGCTCGATATGTAGCCGTGTACGTACCTAGTAGTTTTTCTCGTCAAATAAATCATAAAGTCAACTTTAAAGTCTTGTAAAATAAGAACATCGAAAATTCGCCATCTAAATATATTGCATGAAATCTCCTACCTATGACGGTCACCGTAGCCTAGTTGCTAGTGCTCCTGGTGGTCCTGGGTTCGAATCCCGGTCAGTACAAATATTTGTGTGATGACCACGAATATTTGTTTCTGAGTCATGATGTTTTCTATGTATTTATCTATCTATATAAGTATGTATATCGTCGCCTGGTACCCATAGTACAAGCTTTGCTTAGTTTGGGGCTAGGATGATCTGTGTGACATTGTCCCCAGATATTATTATTATTATTATGCAGTGTAGAGGCATGACATTGGTGCTTCTCAGTCCAATCTTACCAATAGTAAAACTGTGAAGCTCCAAATTAATATGTGTCGAGAATAGTTTAATACTACAAACATGTTCTGACTATTTACAAGCGCTTTTTTAAAGTCTACGTGAATAAAAACCTTTTTTTTTTTTTTTTTTTTTTTTTATGTAATGCTGATTATTTTGCTGACCTACCTTACCTACGTATATAATAGGTGTGGGTGTATTAGCAAGTCATTTGCGAAACAGTAAACAATTATATCAACATAACACACTGTAGTTACGGAACGGGTGTAAATTTATCGCAATAGTTAATTATTCTGCTTACCATGGTCGATTGCCGTATAAACAAAGCCAAATAATTTTCGAGTTCATACTAGGCGACGGTCACCGTAACCTAGTTGGTAGTGCCTGCCTACGAATCTGGTGGTCCTGGGTTCGAATCCCGGTAAGTGCAAATATTTGTGTGATGAGCACGAATATCTGTTTCTGAGTCATGGATGTTTTCTATGTATATAAGTATTTATCTATCTATATAAGTATGCATATCGTCGCCTGGTACCCATAGTACAAGCTTTGCTTAGTTTGGGGCTAGAAGGCCGTACCCCACTTAAATGTTGTTATCGTTATGCTGCATATACCAAGCGTTATATAAAGTCTACGAATATAGATTTAGCTATATAACGTCAATCCATTTTAGGTACCCTGGTTAACATGCTATCCCATTCAAGGGGAGGCTATATTTACGGGACGTATTAAGTAAGTAGGTAGCTGTGCCTCGCGGTTTTACCTCCGTTAAACTTTATAGATTGTAAGCTATGTATTATTCGGATATATAACCTATATTATTACAAAGTTTTATCAAAATCTGTTCGGTAGATTTTGCGTAAAAGAGTAATAAACATCCATACATCCATAATCATAAGCTTTTGCCCTTATAATATTAAGTAGGATTCTGTCTCATTTCTCTAGGTGTATACAGTGTAGGTAAAACCCATCCAAAACCAATACCATGCTTTGGTTTTTGATGCGATAGGTGGTTTAACATTTTTTATGATTAAATGTCCTCTAGGTCAGAAGTACCTTTAACCGGCGAGCATGTATGAAGAATACATTATATTCTCTTATATACAGTAAATGGGGCGAAAGGGGTGTGCAAGGATCGTGATAAATGGAAGTCCCTTGTATGTGCCTACACCTCTGGGAAACAGGTGTCAGTCTGTGTATGTATGTTGTAAATGTCCTATCCGATCCAGCAACATTCTTTCCCATATTAACAGGTAAAGCAACACGTAATAAAATTTGCACATAACGTGCCTAAAAGTCGAACCTCTCGTGAATCTATGTCAGTTACTTCAAAGACGACCTTTATGTGGGTAATATAGTTTTATTTACTAGGCAGTT
The DNA here is from genome assembly GCA_951640165.1 of Pseudoips prasinana. NCBI lineage: Eukaryota > Metazoa > Arthropoda > Insecta > Lepidoptera > Nolidae > Pseudoips > Pseudoips prasinana. The sequence continues at coordinate 9,825,222 of OX621236.1, forward strand.
CAAGACCGCGGTCCTAGGCTTTCTGCAAACTTGGTATAAACTTGATGTTATAAATTATATTACTGGCTTTAATAGCTACTATATTAAATGGTATCATAATATACGAAGGTATATAGTTTAACAGGCCGGTTGTCGCAGTGGGAAAATACTGACTTTTAACGCCGCAGGTATGGGGTTGATTTCCACCTAGGACGGATATTTGTTTGTGTGCATGAATACTTGTTTTTTTAAAGACAACGCCCGCACTAGGGAATCTTATCCCTGTTTCGCGGGGTACTTTACAAACATATAATAGACGGACACAAATTACATCCAGACACAGGACAACTATTTGTGGGTCACACAAAAGATTGTCCGGCGCGGAACTCGAATCCGCGACACAAAGCGGCGAGGTGATTGTCTTAGCCGCTGTGCCACACGTGCAGTGTTTGTCCTGAGTCTGGGTGTATTTATCTATATGTATGTATTTACAAAAGAAAAGTAGTATATGTAGTATATCACTTATGTGGTTTCCATAGTACAAGGTTCTACTTAGTGTGGGATCAGATGGCCGTGTGTGAATGTTCCATGATATTAATATTATTAGTATACGAAAATTGAGCCGACGGAGGTGTAAGAAGTGTGGAACAGTTAAAGTTAATATAGATAAGCAGTGCAAACAGCTAATATTTATTTTTATTCTAGCATTAGAAGTATACATTATTATAATCAAAAATAATTACACACACTTTCTTGCTTTTGACATACTGACAAACTGAGAAATGATGACAAACTGAGTGTCAAAAATGAGAATAGATTTATATTATTTGTCTAGTCTATAGAATAGAATAGAATTTTATTGAGAATAAAAACATGTTACATAAAATATAAACCCACCAAACTGCATAGCAGTTTGTCGGTGGGATTAGCGCTCGTTAACACAATGACAGTAACTATATCAATAAATACAAATACTTAATTAAAAAAGTAAAAACTAATACTAACTAAAACTAATAAAAACTAACACAACAATTTTAAGCGGAATTTAAGCAGTCACTGAGTAATATATTTTTAAGTTTATATCTAACTGTTTGTTTTTTTACTTTATTAACATTCGATCTTAACCAGGCATATTTATTAAATAATTTTGGGGTCAAATAGTTGGTAGTTCTCTGACCATAACAATTTCTTACCGAGGGTATTACAAATTTCTGTTGTCTAACGCTCTTAGTATTGTACTTATTTTCTATATTTATTTTGTACTTATCCTCATACAGTTGTTCTAGAACCACCGAGTATCCGACCTTTTTATGTATAAGAAGTACTTTACAAATAGATAATAATCTTTCATAATTATTTCTACACTCATGTTTTGTTTTCCTATTGACTAAATATTTCATGAAGCGAATTTGCAGTGATTTTATTTTATCTACATAGGTTTTGTATGTACGTCCATACGTGCTCGAACTATAGCTAAGCAGCGAGTCAGCGAGTGCAAAATAAATGACACGCAGCGTTTTCTTACCCAACGGCGCGTTTAAGACATAAAATTTACTTAATACCGCTCTGAGTCTAGTTCACACCATATGACATAGAAACTTAATGGTTGAATTTCGGACAAGTGCTATCTCTAGTTTACATTAACAAGGCCTTTATGGTATTTTATAGTTCATGTCGTTTGTACGTCGACTGCTCTGTTAATCTAGTGTTTAGTGACCCTGATTGCTAAGCGTGAAGTCAGGGGTTTGATCCCTACCCATGACAAATTTTTGTGCGATAAGTACGATTATTTGTTGTATGTCTGGGTGTAATTTATCTATTATACACTCGTATAATAGATAGTTTACCTGCGTTAAACTTTATAAGTTATAGCCTATGTGTTAATCCAAGGTATCAGCTAACTCCATAACAAATTTTATTAAAATCGCTCCAGCCGTTTAGACGTGAAGAAGTAACAAACATACACACTCACACATTCACGAACTTTCACCTTTATAATATTAGTGTGATTACTTATTCGGATGGTATAAAAAACAAGCTAATTTAATTTTTTTTTATGAAACAAGGAAACAATAGTCATATCATTGTCTTGAAATTATTCACAAATATACTATTTTGGGTGTTATTATCACACTAATATTATAAAGGCGAAAGTTTGTCAGTGTGTCAATTTATTATATGTATGTACATACTCATGTACATACATATAATAAATAAATAACACCCAGACAACATACATATTTATAAATATATAAGTAGGTTGTGAGTAATAGCAACGTGGTCAGGCCACCTACAAGGTACACGATCTTCACAATCGACGGTCCTGCAAGGGTCGCGGGATGCTGCTGGATGCGGGCAGCGCAGGACCTGCTACTGTGGAGATCCTAGGGGAGGCCTTTGTCCAGCAGTCGACGTTTTTCGGCTGATATGATGCTGATGAAGTATATTTGTCAGTTATCTGGTTACCTTAGTACAGGATCTGTCTGGTTTGGGATCAGATAATGCCATTATTGTATACTAGCTGTGCCCCGCGGTTTAACCCGCGTTAAACTTTATAAAATATGGCCTATGTGTTATCCTAACTATAAAAATTAGCCTATGTTCTTTCTCAGGGTCTAGACCATCTGTATACCAAATTTCATTCAAATCCGTTCGGTAGTTTTGGCGTGAAAGAGTAACAGACAGACTGACAGACAGAGTTACTTTCGCATTTATAATATTAGTTAGGATTACTGACAAATTACTGAACTGTTTTGGCACATTAGTTAGATGTTCATAAAAAGTTTGAAATACCGCGGTATTACCCGTAAACACAAAACTAAAGCACGTTAAATTGCCGGTTGGATTATAACTACTTCTATTCCTGAGTGTTATGATTACAGTGGTTACAGAAATGACTAACTTTTCTACCTCTATTTCGCTTAAAAGGAGTTGAACAACTTTATAAAACGTTCTCACATTGGGTTAAGTATCAAAGTATTATTATATAAGAATAAACTGCTGGATGCAAATAGAGCAAGACCAGCAATTGTGGAGATCTCTGGGAGAGGCCTTTGTCCAGCAGTTGACGTCTTTCGGCTGATATGATGATGGTGATGATTATATAAGATAATTCGGTATCTCTTCGTTGATAAAGAACGTATGCACCATAAATTAGTTAAGGGTGATCTATATACAAATCCATAAATATAAGTTATTTATATTTATTGATGTGATCATTCAGCCTTACCAGCCAAAGATTGATATTTAAATAACGTGAAAAACTCAATAATAAGATAAACTCAATTTATGACTTCATTTTAGTTTAAAACTTCAAAATAAATAAAGTCGCAAATTGAGCACAAAAATAGTAAGTAAGTTTTTCTTATTATTGAGTTTGACTTAAGAAACCAAACATAAAATTAAATACTTGTTGATAAATTATGTTATTTTCTTCATCTTTATACAATTTGGATACTCTCAATTTAAAATTCGGTAAAACTGTCCACCGATTAATAAATTTTTGAAGAATCGTACTGTCAATGCAGCTTTGGACGAGGAAAGGTTGTTTCGCAATAAATTCTAATCGAACGATCGTTCAGTCGACTTCACATTCTTAGAACATATATGTTCTCTCGAATACGTTGCGGCCCCAACAAAAATGCACCACTTCAAACTACCACCACAAAAAACATCTTAATAAAAACTAAAAACACGTAGAAATAATGTCATCGCATATCCTACTTGTTAGTCTATATATCGTAGTATAGATACAAGTTCAATCTATTTGTAAATGAAGACACAGAACTCCCAGTTCCCAAGACCACGCTTCCAACGAATAAAATTCATAAGATTTGAAATTTTATTACGCCCAGTTTTAATCATAATTTTACGATATGAAGGTAATTTGGAGGGATATTGCTTTATTTTGTTTTATAGCGGAGCACTGGCCATTTAAATGTTATGTCCTCGGCTTTTGCCGGAGCCAGAAATATAAAGTTTTGATGTTATTGGCCAGCTGATATTTTTATGCTGTGAATATAAATAATCTAATGCAGTAGTTAAGAACCTTCGGCTTTATTTAGAAACAACAACAACATTTTAAAAACTTTTGAATATTAGAGAAATTAATTTCTACCCCCAAATGAATTTCTTTAATATCTACTAAGTGCTACTATTCCGGCCTTTTAGGTTTACGATATAGAAACTCTACAACTGATCCCTGGGTAGACCTAAAGCCTACCGTTTCTTAGCGTTATGAGAAGCTTGAGTGAGAAACTACTTCCATCTTATATACAGAACACACTTCAGGTAATAGGGTTATTATCTTAATGTTAAGGTTTAATTAAGGCCACTTGGATTCATCTGGGAAGAGGAAAAGGTTCTGTAACGCGCAAAAATGCCGTGTTTTTGTATAAGCGTCATAGGCTACGGTAACCTGTTACCACATGTATCATATGGGCAGTGGTGACCCCAGTGTCAGAGTTGTTCAAGACGCCCAATAGGCCTCCGACATGACTTAACGACTGTTGTGTAATGACTACTACCGGGACCAACAATTTAACGTGCCCTCCGAAGCATGGAGACGCTGAGAGACTTTGGTGGTCACCCATCTATGGGCTGACCGCGAGCCAAGTTGCTTAACCTCAGCGATCACTTATAATCCGGTGAGAACATCTCTCGTATGTCACCTGTTAGGCTGTATGCTTGTTTTCCTATGAGGATGTACGATATATTTTAGAATTTTTACGTAGAACATAATCAGGTATACTTACCTATATTCATTTCTAAAACTACGGTCTCAGATCTTCGTAATAACAAATTCCTATGGCCTTCAGTGCAATATAAATCGGTACCTGAACTAATATCTTCAGTTCACGCAAATATTTGCCAAGTTCCGTACCGTAACGGAGCCCTCTATTCAAATCAAAGCCAAAACCGAATCGATCGTATTCCACAAAGAAAATGAGTTCGCATTCTCTCAGAGGAAAGTTCATGTGGAGTAGTAAAAGAATGATTGATTTTAGTTTATGGATATGCACACTTTAGTAAGAAACGTTAAGTAACAAAATGTGTAAGATAGGTTCACGACTGACTCGATGAGTTTAATAAGAGTCGGCAGTACCTATTGTAATCTACTAATTACTTATTAAACTCCGAAACTTCTTCAACCTTAAAACTAAACCCAATTGCCACAAAGCCCGCGAAAACTTCAAAGTAATCTTCGCTAACAATATTTGGATTCACTTTACCTCTAATCAGAAGCCCGCATCGACTATATCAATATTTAATGGAAACATTATAAAAGCAAAGACTTAGGAAGACTCGGATTACATTGAAGTCAATGTATTAACATGAGATTAACAGTTGGCCACAAGGAAGAAGCTCTGGGAAGACAGCGATCTGTTTGTGGCGCAGTTGCTGTGGCGGACTGGCAGGAGTCGGGAACTCTGGAGGGCAAACTAGAGTACCACTACTCTCCCAGAGTACGTGTCCCGACCACCTGGGACAGGTCACAAAATTGGGGCAGTAGAGCAGCATAACCATGTTCCTGGGGCTCCACACATCAGGCGCCAAAAGTAGTCCATGGCACCCGCAACTGCCACCTTAGGAATGTGGCAGATGATCGCTTGCTACTGAATAAATGTTGTCTCTATAATTGAACTCAATACACAATTATCTTATTGAGCAGGCCAAAGGGACGGTCAAAAAAGAATAACAAATGTTCAAATCACAATCCGCAGATTAAATGTACAAAAAAGAATAATTTTGCGTTTCAAAGCATTACCAGGGTCCTATAACCGCCTTTTAAGGTTCATTTAAAGTAAATTAGGAGCTATTGAGTACTTAGTCCTCAGCTCCAGTAACCGTGCACGTGACCTCTAAATAGCGCTAATTATTAGCACCATTTAAGTGAGGTGTTTATCTGCTGCAAATATTACTCCCCTTAAGCGCTACTAATAGAACAGTATCCTTATTTACGGTTCTGTAATTATAAACCATGCAACTTACTAAATCTGGTTTACTTTTGGTATTAACAAACATATGTCCTGGATGAACCGAAATTAGCCGTGTGGTTAGCCCAGGAAGAATAGCAAGGCCACCCCATTTCGTCCCGTGGGTGTCGTAAAAGGCGTATAATGGATACGTTAGGTAGTCGGGCCACCAGCGCCACCTATGTACTAGCTACCACCTAACTGCGGTTTCCAAATCACATGATTAAGGCAAAGGGCCAACACTTCTTGCACCAGGAAGATGTTATCGATACTCCTGCCAAAAAGATTCTGCAATGTATCTATGTTGCAGGGTTAGACAGGGAAGTTTAGTTGGAGCGGCGAGCACAATAGTTCATCACTGGACGCAGTGTTACCAGGACCTCTGGGGACTTGAAATAGCCGCCACCAGAAGAATAAGAATAAGAAAGCAAACCCTTCAAATGGCAACGTTATAGAAACCTTTGAAGGAGGCAGTAGGGATAGCCAATTCCTACTGCTTCCTCCAAGAGAGTGAGGGAAAGAGAGAAGATAATTATGAAAATGAAAGTGTGTGCTCGCACCTTAACTACTCTCTTGCTCCCACAGTAATATATGAAACATAACTATCTCTCTTTCAATCTGCACTAACTTGTATCAGCCTATCAACTTCTGTTCGCGTCCCACGATCACACGCTCTCGTTACGCATTCACCAGTTTACTCCAGTCAAGCGTGCCTATAGAAGTTTTACTTCTAAAAAAGATGGCTAATAATCCATGACCAAGATCAAGATATCCAAAATTGTTTCTGATTTCTTTACATTACTGTGTCCTTCCAGTGACATTGACTAAAAACCTTCGCTCTAAGAAAAATCTTTATTAAAATAACTCAGTTTCCACTGAAATCCACTACATTACTTAGACTAATGAAACAGAAACTGATACTGTGCCTAAAATTACTTTTTTCTTCCTTCGTTACACTGCTATTATCATCCACGCAAAATGATACTGTACACTTTTCCGAGAATTTAGGTTGTATTTACACTGTTAAAGCGATGGAATTTGTAATTGAATTGATCGCGTAAAACGAAATTCTATTATTTCATTAGGGAAAGGATTCCTTCTGATTTTAAGATAGTAGCCGTTTTAAGTGTTCTTATATTTCATTAATTATCGCTTGTTTTAGTAAGTTACGTATTTTTAACAATTCAGCATAATCAGTAGAGATTTACTGAATGAGAACGTTTAGTATGGGTGCTTAAGACTTTATACAAGGTGCAATCGCTAAGTGTGATTATATAAATCATGGTAAAATAATTTAGTGTACCATGTTTCGCCCACGTGTTCGTTTTTACGCAGTACTCATTCAAGATTAAATAGTAAAATTAAGCTTCGGGCATAAGTTGGCGATTCGCCTGTTGGAAGCATAACAGTTTAAAAAATATATAATTGTATATTTTTTGTTCTTGTCTATTTCCCTAACTCAATTATAGCTGTTTGTTTTTTCAATATAGCACCAAACAAAAATATTAGGAGATTTTCAAGAATTCAAATAGATTTTACGTGCCTACAGGTATGTACCACCTTAAGTTCGCTGACTTTCGGAGAATCATTATTTGACCGAAAATATAACTGCGTTCGGTGATAAATACCGACGTTACAAAACTTTAACGCTTTTTTTTACGAGGTAATCGACCTGAACTCTTATAAAAGATATCTACAAGTAAAGTTATAAAAAGTTTCGTAGAAATGCATGAAAATGTGTAAATATCAACTGATATTGATTAAGTAAAATCAATCGTTAAACAAAATTATTCCTCTCATTAAAAAAAAATATAACAAGATTTTGCTTTCACACAGTTCCATACATATTTATCAATTAACTTAAACTTTATAAAAAAATGACGTATGCAGATTTATATATAATAACAAATATTATCTATTTGATGTTTTAATTTAAATAATCCTATTTAAGGAAACAAATAGATTTATATTATTTATCGTAGAATATAATAATAAAAATATAATTGTAACCCCTGCTAGCATGGACCCTGTTCCTGGTGTCAGTTGCAGATCCTTTTTTAGGGTTTTAATTTATGTATTCGTTATCTAGTTATGTAGTTTTCTTAAGTCTGGATGTACAGACGCCAGCACATCCAGCTAATCCAATCTGTCAAATTTCTTTTATAGATTTTTTACTTTATCACATAAGCATAAGGTTCACTTTCAATAGGGGAAATTTGACAGATTGGGGTAGCTTGATGTGTGGTGTCTGTACTTGTGCCCGTCAATTATATGTTTGTAAAGTACCGCCGGAATTGTTACCTAGTTGTCAAATCATTGGGGGCTTTAACATAGAGAATACAGTGTCAAATCCCGACGGCAAACTAAATTTGTTATTCTCATAAATAATATACCGAGCATTTACCGTGACACTAATATGTCTTATAATATATCTTAGGACGTTATTCACACACGATCATCTGATCCCAAACTAAACAGATACTACTTGTACTATGGAAACCAGATAACTTTTCTTTTGTAAATATATACTTATATAGATAATTACACCCAGACCCAGGACAAACAGATGATGTGGGAATCGAGCCCCCGACCTGCGGCGTGCAAAGCAAGTATTTTTCAAGCACGCTCCAGGCCCGTCAAGTAAATCCCGATTACACTTTTTGGTCTGACCCGTAGTGTAATTTTCTGCCATTACCACAACATCAAGAAGGCAGTCAATCCCTCGTTCCTTATATGTATAGTGCGAACAGCCTTGATGTGTTTCTAATTAAGTTCGCAAGCCGACCGTCAGTCTGACGTGCCTCCGTAATTACACGATCAAGAAACAACTTGTAGTTAGGCCTGTAAAATGTGTTACCCTTATTGTGATACTAGCTTCCATCGTGAACGATGCTGCGTCCACGTGGTTTCTTGGTAGAGTAATATTTGAACATTAATAAATCCTACTAATATTATAAACACGAAAGTTTGTAAGTATGGATGGATCTCCGTAGCCTAGTTGGTAGTCCTGGCGTGGTCCTGGGTTCGAATCCTAGTAAGTGCAAGTATTTGTGTGACGAGCACGAATATTTGTTTCTGAGTTATGGATGTTTTCTACGTATATAAGTATTTATATTTATATATATATATATATATATATATATATAGTATCGTATACCCTATATATAAGTATGTATATCGTCACCTGGTACCCATAGTACAAGCTTTGCTTGGTTTGGGGCTAGGATGATCTGTGTGACATTGTCCCTAGATATTATTAGTTTGTTACTCTTTCACGTAAAAGCTACTGAAAGGATTTTAATGAAACTTTACAATAAAATAGCTTATACATCAGAATAACACATAGACTACAGTTCACATAGTAGATATTTTCCTACTTACTTGACACTTTCAAGTAAGTAGGAAAATATGTACTATCTGCGAGCTATTCCGGCGTACACTGCCAAAACCGCTAGAGGTACACTTCCTAAATTGTCATAATGTTTGTGAAAGTTTGTGAGTACAGATGTATGGATGTATGTTTGTTACTCTTTTACGCCAAAACTACTCTAACGCGGCTGAAACCGCGGGGCATAGCTTGTTATAAATAAATAACTTTTATTTCGGACAACAATACAGGTCCATATTTTGTAAGTAAAGTGATTTATGAACTATTGTTACTACTTATACTTTTCCATTGATTTCAATGGGACATTTGCTTTATTAAGTATATTTCCTTCGTAGTGGCGTATTTTTATAAATTCTGATGGATGCACTTACGAGTACCACCACTATAAAGATCGTTTCAACCGTTCAGGAGGAGCATGATCAGAAACGAACCATATGAGTCGCCTAAGAAAGATCATCCCCCAAAGAGAAGCAAAAAATGCCCATTCGAGAACGTTTGCAAATAATTTTGCAGTTGCCTAGCATATATTTTGTCGTTTGATTACTAGCCAATAATTAAAATCAATCACTTCATCATATCAGCCGAAAGACGTCCACTGCTGGACAAAGGCCTCCCCCAAAGATCTCCACAATTGCCGGTCTTGCGCTGTTCGCATCCAGCAGTTTCCAGCGACCCGCACAAGATCATCGGTCCATCTTGTAGGGGGCCTGCCCACGCTGCGTCTTCCGGTTCGTGGTCGCCACTCAAGAACCTTTCTGCCCCAACGGCCATCGGTTCTACGAGCTATGTGCCCCGCCCACTGCCACTTCAGTTTTGCAATTCTTCGGGCTATGCCGGTGACTTTGGTTCGCCTGCGGATCTCGGCATTTCTGATTCGATCCCGCAGGGAAACTCTAAGCATAGCCCTCTCCATTGCTCTTTGGGTGATCTTGAGCCTTCTAATAAGGCCCATAGTGAGCGACCACGTCTCTGTTCCGTAAGTCATCACTGGCAACACACACTGGTCGAAGACTTTCGACTTGAGACACTGCGGTATTTTGGACGAGAAGATGTTACGTAGCTTCCCGAACGCTGCCCAGCCGAGTTGGATTCTACGATTGACCTCCTTCTCGAAGTTGGACCTACCTAGTTGGATGGTCTGTCCTAGGTAAATATAGTTCTCTACAACTTCGAGCGCAGAGTCACCAACTTTTAATTGAGTGGGTGCAACATGGACAATTGATATGATTTTCGTCTTATCCATGTTCATTTTCAGACCCACTTGTTGAGAGGCTCTGCTGAGGTCATCGAGCATTGTACCGAGGTCTTCCATGGTCTCAGCCATGACAACTATATCATCGGCAAATCGAAGGTGAGTGATGTACTCGCCATTGACATTGATGCCAAAGCCTTTCCAGTCCAGAAGCTTGAAGACATCTTCCAATGCAGCGGTGAACAGTTTCGGAGATATAACATCTCCCTGTCTCACGCCTCACGATTGATCACGGAGACATTATTGAACATCTGTCGTCTCGTCGACAAGATAAAGTCTATCTCATTTTTAGTTTTACCATCGGGACTCACCCAGGTCCATTTACGGTGATCCGGCTTCCTGAAGAAGGAATTCATCATAAAGAGTCCCTATTTCTCCATGAAGTCGGCCAACATCTGACCCTGGAGGTTCCGGTCTCCAGTTCCAAATTGCCCCACTCTCAGCTCATTACCGAATCGTTTGCCCAGCTTCGCGTCCCCCATGACCACAGTGAAATAGCTGTTAGAGGTATGTATGGCTCTGGAGATGTCCTCATACATAACCTCGACTGCATCATCGGAGTGTGTCGAAGTGGGTGCGTATACCTGTATAACCTTCAACGAATACCGCTTGGAGATTCTGAGTATAAGGTACGCAACCCTCGTCGACACACTCTCGATTTTCACTAACTTGTTCACGAGAGACTTGTGGACTATGAACCCGACACCACCTTGGGATAGTTGGTCACCCTCCCGGTAATAGAGCAGGTTTCCGGATTTCAGTATTATCGAGTCCTCCCCCTCTCTTCGGACTTCAGATAATCCTACAATATCCCAACGTAACCTGCTCAATTCTTCTTCCAGTTCGGTTATCTTCTCGTCGGACCGCAGTGTACGTGTGTTATACGTTGCCAGGGCCAGAGGTCGTCGGTTTTGGTAACACGGAATCTGCCGGGGATTCTTAGCACCCCCTGCCCTGCCGTAACCACGGCTGTTACCACGGCTGGGAATAGCAGGGCTGCCGGGGACTGGGGGCCGCGGTTTTGTTGTGTCCATCATTTGGGAGGATATGCCGTAATCGCCACGCTTGGCAGGCGGGTTGGCGATCGCAGTAAGGTAGACATTGGTAGACTCAGGAGAACGCTAAATCAATCACTTATAGAAGAGCAAATAGAAGAATAAATTCATAATTTTTTCACTTAGTTTGGCTTTCGTCTTCACTCATATTCTTAGAAAGCGGATAGTTGGAAGGGATGCTAGTGATTTTTTTTCAAACCTACACAATAATTTTTACCGAATTCCAACACCAGTGAAATCTCATTACATTCAATTCGAATATCAAAATCGAATAAAATCGTGGAGCGTATTATTAAAATATTCAGAATTCCACATAATATTGTGAGAAGCGTTCGTGTGGAGGACATCCAATTTGTGCCAAACGCTACAGGTGCCCAAGTATACAAATAAAGTATGTGCTTTATCGTCTGTAGAAAACTTTATTCTCGGTCCTACGATTGTGTAGTACGTGAGGTGATTTTGATGTGAAATTGTGTTTGTCGGCAAATGTATAGTATTTTCCGACAAACACAACAAGATAAGTAATAGAATCAGGCGTGACTTTTCAGAAATCCGTAACATACAAAATACAAAATTAATATGTTGTGTTAGTTCCGCTGTTTGTCAGTACAATCAAGCCGGGATGCTATACGCACTAGCTTGTATTAAGTTATTGTCAAGGAGATTATGTTTAGGTTTAATGATTGAAATTTATATATAACTACATATTGTCTGAATGTTTCTGTCTATATTAAGTAATGAATTCAGTATTATTATTATAACGGACCTTGTGTTTAAAACGACGGTCGAAGAAAAGAATAGGCTCGCTTCTTGACGGTTGCCATGTCATACCGGATCGGAAATACCTCCGCAGCTAATTGATTCCACAGAGCGGTAGTGCTGGCAAAAATTTTCTTGTGAAACGCGCAGTGGTAGATGACCATTCATCTAGGTGATAAGGATGAAATTTCCACTTTTGGCGAGAGGGTCTGTGGTGGAAGGTGGCGGCAGGTATAAGCTCGAACAATTCCTCTGAACACTCCCCGTGATAAATGCGGTAAAGGACACATAAAGACGCCACGTATCTCCGCAGGGTAAGAGGATCAAGCCAAATAGTGGCACTCCCGTCGTCAACGACCATTCGAGCTGCACGATGTAGTATGCGATCAAAAGGAAGAAGTTGATACTGTGGTGCCCCGGGCCAGACATGGCAGCAATATTCCATATGCGGCCGTACTTGCGCTTTATATAATTGGAGGCGATGGACCCATGTAAAGTATCGCCTAGCTCTGCGAAGGACACCCAGCTTTTTGGAGGCCAAGTCGGCCTTGTCTTCCAGATGACATTCTCAAGAGATGTTAACGAGAGGGCTCGACGCGGACTCGTTAGCATAAGACAATTAGTACTAATACCATCATGATTTTTTTTTTGTAACATTGTAATATCAACCGAATTCCAAAATTCATCATGGCAGCCGAATATGTACATCTACTGCTGTACAAAGCTCGCCCCAAGGCCGATCTTGCTCTACCCGCATTCAGTGGCTTCCAGCGAACCTTATAAGATCGTCAGTCTACTCTGTGGAGGGCCTGCCCACGCGGCCACGCGTTTTCTGGGTCCTTGTCGCCACTCGAGCAACTTTCCGACCGTTCGGTCGGTTCTACGATCTACACATGTGCCTCACTCATTGCCGCTTCAGTTTCACAATTTTTGGGGTTGTAGATTTCGATATTCCTGATCTTGCAGGGTAGCTGCGAAAATAGCATCTGAGCCTACTTATGAGGTTCATATTAAGCAAAAACCATTCCAATTGAAATTGGAAAATTTTCGAAACAAAGCATGTTTTCGGATGCTAAAAACGTATACATATATAAATATTAAATGAATAACGCAAGAAAAGGGTGTTATAACTGCGCATGAAACTTTGATCTTAGATGCTAAGTATATGTACCTTTTTCTAGACCACTGCGCTGGAATAATGTACGAGTAGGTAAGGTAATGTCCCCGCTATTACCTTTACCCAAATAGTTGTCCAACCCGTAACTCGTAGGCACATGCTTCGGTTTAGACAACAGCGACAATTGTGATCCATATATTAATACGGTTGATTTGAGAATTTATGTACCTTGCGTCTATGAATTACAAGTCTGAAAAATCAATGGGTTTGCGCTTGACCACGATCTCACCTAGGTCTCACGTAGGTGATGATGTGGTCTAAGGTGCACCGCGCGTACCCATGAGATGCCTGTTTACTCTAGCCTTGAATAACCGGGTGCTCTACAGCTTAGCCGTGCGTATGATGAAATAGGAAGCAAAGCGCTTCGTACGACATGCTGAGATGTCAACAACTATGTGGTGGTGTTGGGATCCACGGAATCGAAATTTCGATTACCTGCCATTTGGAGGACTAAGCGAAACTGGCAAGCAAGAAGCTGAGAAGCACAAGTCCGCCCGCACATGGAATATTGCTCACATATCTGGGCAGGAGCCTCTAAATACCAGTCGTTAGAGCAGCGGAGAGACTATGAATCTCTCTGCGTGTTCTCGGATGGATCTCTCTTTCATAGGGAATGCTCTAAAGTACTGCTTGAGCTGGTGTCATCGTTCCCTTTTTATCATCGCACCACGCGCACTCCCAGTAAGGTTCATCCGTACCACCTGGAAGCGATCTCGTCAAACACGGATCGCTTTCAGCGTTCATACATTCCACGTACGTGCAGGTAATTCATTTCAGGAATTACCTGCTGCGGTGTTTCCCCAGCGCAACGACATGTCCTTCTTCAAACGAGGTTTAAAAAGAGTATTAATGTCACGGTAGGCAGCGGTTTGTTATGCCCCTTGGCACTGCGAATGTCCATGAGCAGCGGGGTGCTTAATCTCATCGATCACTTACGCCCCTGTGAGTGCAAGTCAGCAGCAAAAATCAATGAAGTACACCATTAATTTACACATAATGATTATTGTAATCTGAATGACATCCACTGCTTGACAAAGGTCTCTCCAAAAGTTTTCCACAATGGAGTTGGGTCCATCATTTGTAGGAATATGCCATAAGCGCCACGCTTGGCAGAAAGGCTGGCGATTGCAGGAGGCCCGTTCTCTGGGAGATATTCCCTCGGGTCGACTTCTATGCTCCCCATGGGATTAAATTAGTGGCAATATTCATTGCCGAATAAAGTAATAACTAGCAGCATTTAGCTGCTGCAGCTTAATAATAGACCAACAGAGTAAAGAGTCCCGAATTCTATTTAAAAAAGAAATTATAAATAAAAATGATTGTATTTATACATGTATAGATATGTTTATCAGTTTTCTGGTACAGTACAGCACAGGTTTGGAATCAGATGGTAGTGTATTAGTTGTCCCAAGACACGTATTACCTACTTATATACTAACTTGTAACATTTTTATATCAGATGAAAATTATTGAAACTCTTAAACGGATATTAAAAAAGAAAGTTGATAAAATATATCAATATTATAGACTCATAAAATAAATATAAACAAGAATTAATTTGGCTATGTCGGTAAAAAATATCGTATTCCTTTTGAGTTTCTGTATCAAAAGTTTACTTATTTAAGAAGGCGTAAAACGTAATGTATTTATGTGATAAATTTACAGTAAATATAATTTAATGTAAAAGTAGGATCAGTCGTTAGTATCGCATCATTACCATCTTCCGAAATTTGGAGAGGACTTAAAGACATCGATCCTATTTCCGGTCGTGTCGCTTGCTCGCTCAATTATTAGAGTGGAGACTAGTCTCAGTGCACCTATTTTGTAGCAATCATTTGTGCACTTAAGCGCACCCAATGGTGCACTTTAATATGTCCCACGTATGTGACTAGTGTCTGTCGACACTGAAGTTTAACCAAATAGTGGGCACTCATTGGTGCACTTTAATATGGCCCACGTATGTGACTACTGTCTGTTGACACTCAAGTTCAACCAAATGGTGCGCACCCATTGGTGCACTTTAATATGTCCCACGTATGTGGCTAGTGTCTGTTAGCACTGAAGTTCAACAAAATAGTGGGCACCCATTGGTGCAATTTAATATGTCCCACGTATGTGACTACTGTCCGTTGACACTGAAGTTCAACAAAATGGTGGGCACCCATTGGTGCACTTTAATATGGCCCACGTATGTGACTACTGTCTGTTGACACTCAAGTTCAACCAAATGGTGCGCACCCAATGGTGCACTTTAATATGTCCCGCGTATGTGACTAGTGTCTGTCGACACTGAAGTTTAACCAAATAGTGGGCACTCATTGGTGCACTTTAATATGTCCCACGTATGTGACTAGTGTCTGTTGACACTGAAGTTCAACCAAATAGTGGGCACCCATTGGTGCACTTTAATATGTCCTACGTATGTGGCTAGTGTCTGTTGACACTGAAGTCCGACATTGTATTTAAAAAAAAATTGTTGGGCACACATTTTCGCCCTTTAATATGTTCCACGAATGTGGCTAGTGTCTGTTGACACTGAAGTTCTACCAAGCTGAGCCTTCTTTACCTATTTCTCTTAACTTCTTAAGAGTAGATGCTGGAACTAAGTAAGCTTCTCCGCGATTTTACTAAGCGCGGTGCACCCTAAGCGCCATGACATGTCCTTATTTAAATGAGATTTAAGAAGAGTAGGTGGCTGGCCTGTTGGCGTGGTTGGCAAATGCTTGCTTTTCACGCCGGGATCGTGGGTTCGATTCCCATCCAGGACAGATATTTGTGCGCATGAACATGTCTGTTTGTCCTGAGTCTGGGTGTAATTATCTATGTTAGTATGTATTTACAAAAGAAACGTAGTATATATAATATATCAGTTATATGGTTTCTATAGTACAAGCTCTGCTTAGTTTGGGATCAGATAGCCGTGTGTAAATAATGTCCCAGGATATTATTATTATAGTATTAATCTAATTTCTCTCTAAGTTCTCTTAGGAATCAAATGAAGAACTTAGAATCCGCAAAGATATTAATTTGAAATAAAATTTAAATGTAGACGTAATTGGACTTAATTCGGAAACTTATCATTACGCATATAATAAGTGGAAGTCAATATAATGGGTAACAATTACGTAAGTACATGGCCAATAACATTCTCATACCCCATCAAAGTCAACGATGAGGAACTAATTTCTACACCAGTTAAAAACGACGGGTCTTTCAAGCTGTTACACACGGTTATGCCCTTTTACCCCATTTGCCCCCGACACCTTATTCATTGGCGGTGAGTAGACATTTTATACTGACATTTGGAGTTATAGTTTTGTTTCAGCGGGTGTCCGGTAGTGTTAAAGTTTAATTACATTTAAAGTTTCAAACGAAAGGCTCAGTGAATTTTAGAGGTGATTATGAAAACAAACTAACTACACATTATTCAAATTCAAACAAATGGAACCATTGTTTAGAATTGTTTGTAAACTTAAACGCGCCCATGACGAATAAGAGGGGAGGTGGGTTGGACAAAACGTTTTCTGGCTAGTAACAGGTAGCCAGTAGTAGTAACAAAAATAATCTCGGGTCCAAAATTGAGTAAAGAGCAAGCCGTCTAACTAATTTGATACTGTAACGTTGATATTAAAATGAACGAAATAAATAATAATAATCACAAACTAAGTAGATATTGTACTATGGAAACATGATAACTGATATACTACATATACTTAGTTTTTTTTTGTAAATACATACTTATATAGTTACTTACACTCTCTGTCTGCCCTATACTGGCACATCATCAATTGAATGCATAATGTGCAACCTCGTCAACTCCGCAGAGCACCAAACAAAAGATTTCTAATATATACATATATATATATATATGAATATCTTAGCGGGTCTCTAAATATTCAATTTGTTAAATTTGTAAGAACATGAAACATAAATTATGCAGATTAGAGATAGTAATATTTGTAAAAAAAAATTAATTTTATTCGTAAAGTAAGATATTGTCTGCTTCGTAGGTCCAGTGGTAGCATATTCAACGGCTGTTTTAGAAGTCCCATGTTAAAACCCAAATAGTACCAAAAACTGTGGTTAGGATTTTTTTGGCAAGACCAGTAGCCCGCAGCCTGGTAACTGTACGCCCGTGTCTGGAAGAGCTAAACGCTTAACTACTCTCTTGCTCCCACAGTAATATATGAAACATAACTATCTCTCTTTCAATCTGCACTAACTTGTATCAGCCTATCAACTTCTGTTCGCGTCCCACGATCACACGCTCTCGTTACGCATTCACCAGTTTACTCCAGTCAAGCGTGCCTATAGAAGTTTTACTTCTAAAAAAGATGGCTAATAATCCATGACCAAGATCAAGATATCCAAAATTGTTTCTGATTTCTTTACATTACTGTGTCCTTCCAGTGACATTGACTAAAAACCTTCGCTCTAAGAAAAATCTTTATTAAAATAACTCAGTTTCCACTGAAATCCACTACATTACTTAGACTAATGAAACAGAAACTGATACTGTGCCTAAAATTACTTTTTTCTTCCTTCGTTACACTGCTATTATCATCCACGCAAAATGATACTGTACACTTTTCCGAGAATTTAGGTTGTATTTACACTGTTAAAGCGATGGAATTTGTAATTGAATTGATCGCGTAAAACGAAATTCTATTATTTCATTAGGGAAAGGATTCCTTCTGATTTTAAGATAGTAGCCGTTTTAAGTGTTCTTATATTTCATTAATTATCGCTTGTTTTAGTAAGTTACGTATTTTTAACAATTCAGCATAATCAGTAGAGATTTACTGAATGAGAACGTTTAGTATGGGTGCTTAAGACTTTATACAAGGTGCAATCGCTAAGTGTGATTATATAAATCATGGTAAAATAATTTAGTGTACCATGTTTCGCCCACGTGTTCGTTTTTACGCAGTACTCATTCAAGATTAAATAGTAAAATTAAGCTTCGGGCATAAGTTGGCGATTCGCCTGTTGGAAGCATAACAGTTTAAAAAATATATAATTGTATATTTTTTGTTCTTGTCTATTTCCCTAACTCAATTATAGCTGTTTGTTTTTTCAATATAGCACCAAACAAAAATATTAGGAGATTTTCAAGAATTCAAATAGATTTTACGTGCCTACAGGTATGTACCACCTTAAGTTCGCTGACTTTCGGAGAATCATTATTTGACCGAAAATATAACTGCGTTCGGTGATAAATACCGACGTTACAAAACTTTAACGCTTTTTTTTACGAGGTAATCGACCTGAACTCTTATAAAAGATATCTACAAGTAAAGTTATAAAAAGTTTCGTAGAAATGCATGAAAATGTGTAAATATCAACTGATATTGATTAAGTAAAATCAATCGTTAAACAAAATTATTCCTCTCATTAAAAAAAAATATAACAAGATTTTGCTTTCACACAGTTCCATACATATTTATCAATTAACTTAAACTTTATAAAAAAATGACGTATGCAGATTTATATATAATAACAAATATTATCTATTTGATGTTTTAATTTAAATAATCCTATTTAAGGAAACAAATAGATTTATATTATTTATCGTAGAATATAATAATAAAAATATAATTGTAACCCCTGCTAGCATGGACCCTGTTCCTGGTGTCAGTTGCAGATCCTTTTTTAGGGTTTTAATTTATGTATTCGTTATCTAGTTATGTAGTTTTCTTAAGTCTGGATGTACAGACGCCAGCACATCCAGCTAATCCAATCTGTCAAATTTCTTTTATAGATTTTTTACTTTATCACATAAGCATAAGGTTCACTTTCAATAGGGGAAATTTGACAGATTGGGGTAGCTTGATGTGTGGTGTCTGTACTTGTGCCCGTCAATTATATGTTTGTAAAGTACCGCCGGAATTGTTACCTAGTTGTCAAATCATTGGGGGCTTTAACATAGAGAATACAGTGTCAAATCCCGACGGCAAACTAAATTTGTTATTCTCATAAATAATATACCGAGCATTTACCGTGACACTAATATGTCTTATAATATATCTTAGGACGTTATTCACACACGATCATCTGATCCCAAACTAAACAGATACTACTTGTACTATGGAAACCAGATAACTTTTCTTTTGTAAATATATACTTATATAGATAATTACACCCAGACCCAGGACAAACAGATGATGTGGGAATCGAGCCCCCGACCTGCGGCGTGCAAAGCAAGTATTTTTCAAGCACGCTCCAGGCCCGTCAAGTAAATCCCGATTACACTTTTTGGTCTGACCCGTAGTGTAATTTTCTGCCATTACCACAACATCAAGAAGGCAGTCAATCCCTCGTTCCTTATATGTATAGTGCGAACAGCCTTGATGTGTTTCTAATTAAGTTCGCAAGCCGACCGTCAGTCTGACGTGCCTCCGTAATTACACGATCAAGAAACAACTTGTAGTTAGGCCTGTAAAATGTGTTACCCTTATTGTGATACTAGCTTCCATCGTGAACGATGCTGCGTCCACGTGGTTTCTTGGTAGAGTAATATTTGAACATTAATAAATCCTACTAATATTATAAACACGAAAGTTTGTAAGTATGGATGGATCTCCGTAGCCTAGTTGGTAGTCCTGGCGTGGTCCTGGGTTCGAATCCTAGTAAGTGCAAGTATTTGTGTGACGAGCACGAATATTTGTTTCTGAGTTATGGATGTTTTCTACGTATATAAGTATTTATATTTATATATATATATATATATATATATATATATATAGTATCGTATACCCTATATATAAGTATGTATATCGTCACCTGGTACCCATAGTACAAGCTTTGCTTGGTTTGGGGCTAGGATGATCTGTGTGACATTGTCCCTAGATATTATTAGTTTGTTACTCTTTCACGTAAAAGCTACTGAAAGGATTTTAATGAAACTTTACAATAAAATAGCTTATACATCAGAATAACACATAGACTACAGTTCACATAGTAGATATTTTCCTACTTACTTGACACTTTCAAGTAAGTAGGAAAATATGTACTATCTGCGAGCTATTCCGGCGTACACTGCCAAAACCGCTAGAGGTACACTTCCTAAATTGTCATAATGTTTGTGAAAGTTTGTGAGTACAGATGTATGGATGTATGTTTGTTACTCTTTTACGCCAAAACTACTCTAACGCGGCTGAAACCGCGGGGCATAGCTTGTTATAAATAAATAACTTTTATTTCGGACAACAATACAGGTCCATATTTTGTAAGTAAAGTGATTTATGAACTATTGTTACTACTTATACTTTTCCATTGATTTCAATGGGACATTTGCTTTATTAAGTATATTTCCTTCGTAGTGGCGTATTTTTATAAATTCTGATGGATGCACTTACGAGTACCACCACTATAAAGATCGTTTCAACCGTTCAGGAGGAGCATGATCAGAAACGAACCATATGAGTCGCCTAAGAAAGATCATCCCCCAAAGAGAAGCAAAAAATGCCCATTCGAGAACGTTTGCAAATAATTTTGCAGTTGCCTAGCATATATTTTGTCGTTTGATTACTAGCCAATAATTAAAATCAATCACTTCATCATATCAGCCGAAAGACGTCCACTGCTGGACAAAGGCCTCCCCCAAAGATCTCCACAATTGCCGGTCTTGCGCTGTTCGCATCCAGCAGTTTCCAGCGACCCGCACAAGATCATCGGTCCATCTTGTAGGGGGCCTGCCCACGCTGCGTCTTCCGGTTCGTGGTCGCCACTCAAGAACCTTTCTGCCCCAACGGCCATCGGTTCTACGAGCTATGTGCCCCGCCCACTGCCACTTCAGTTTTGCAATTCTTCGGGCTATGCCGGTGACTTTGGTTCGCCTGCGGATCTCGGCATTTCTGATTCGATCCCGCAGGGAAACTCTAAGCATAGCCCTCTCCATTGCTCTTTGGGTGATCTTGAGCCTTCTAATAAGGCCCATAGTGAGCGACCACGTCTCTGTTCCGTAAGTCATCACTGGCAACACACACTGGTCGAAGACTTTCGACTTGAGACACTGCGGTATTTTGGACGAGAAGATGTTACGTAGCTTCCCGAACGCTGCCCAGCCGAGTTGGATTCTACGATTGACCTCCTTCTCGAAGTTGGACCTACCTAGTTGGATGGTCTGTCCTAGGTAAATATAGTTCTCTACAACTTCGAGCGCAGAGTCACCAACTTTTAATTGAGTGGGTGCAACATGGACAATTGATATGATTTTCGTCTTATCCATGTTCATTTTCAGACCCACTTGTTGAGAGGCTCTGCTGAGGTCATCGAGCATTGTACCGAGGTCTTCCATGGTCTCAGCCATGACAACTATATCATCGGCAAATCGAAGGTGAGTGATGTACTCGCCATTGACATTGATGCCAAAGCCTTTCCAGTCCAGAAGCTTGAAGACATCTTCCAATGCAGCGGTGAACAGTTTCGGAGATATAACATCTCCCTGTCTCACGCCTCACGATTGATCACGGAGACATTATTGAACATCTGTCGTCTCGTCGACAAGATAAAGTCTATCTCATTTTTAGTTTTACCATCGGGACTCACCCAGGTCCATTTACGGTGATCCGGCTTCCTGAAGAAGGAATTCATCATAAAGAGTCCCTATTTCTCCATGAAGTCGGCCAACATCTGACCCTGGAGGTTCCGGTCTCCAGTTCCAAATTGCCCCACTCTCAGCTCATTACCGAATCGTTTGCCCAGCTTCGCGTCCCCCATGACCACAGTGAAATAGCTGTTAGAGGTATGTATGGCTCTGGAGATGTCCTCATACATAACCTCGACTGCATCATCGGAGTGTGTCGAAGTGGGTGCGTATACCTGTATAACCTTCAACGAATACCGCTTGGAGATTCTGAGTATAAGGTACGCAACCCTCGTCGACACACTCTCGATTTTCACTAACTTGTTCACGAGAGACTTGTGGACTATGAACCCGACACCACCTTGGGATAGTTGGTCACCCTCCCGGTAATAGAGCAGGTTTCCGGATTTCAGTATTATCGAGTCCTCCCCCTCTCTTCGGACTTCAGATAATCCTACAATATCCCAACGTAACCTGCTCAATTCTTCTTCCAGTTCGGTTATCTTCTCGTCGGACCGCAGTGTACGTGTGTTATACGTTGCCAGGGCCAGAGGTCGTCGGTTTTGGTAACACGGAATCTGCCGGGGATTCTTAGCACCCCCTGCCCTGCCGTAACCACGGCTGTTACCACGGCTGGGAATAGCAGGGCTGCCGGGGACTGGGGGCCGCGGTTTTGTTGTGTCCATCATTTGGGAGGATATGCCGTAATCGCCACGCTTGGCAGGCGGGTTGGCGATCGCAGTAAGGTAGACATTGGTAGACTCAGGAGAACGCTAAATCAATCACTTATAGAAGAGCAAATAGAAGAATAAATTCATAATTTTTTCACTTAGTTTGGCTTTCGTCTTCACTCATATTCTTAGAAAGCGGATAGTTGGAAGGGATGCTAGTGATTTTTTTTCAAACCTACACAATAATTTTTACCGAATTCCAACACCAGTGAAATCTCATTACATTCAATTCGAATATCAAAATCGAATAAAATCGTGGAGCGTATTATTAAAATATTCAGAATTCCACATAATATTGTGAGAAGCGTTCGTGTGGAGGACATCCAATTTGTGCCAAACGCTACAGGTGCCCAAGTATACAAATAAAGTATGTGCTTTATCGTCTGTAGAAAACTTTATTCTCGGTCCTACGATTGTGTAGTACGTGAGGTGATTTTGATGTGAAATTGTGTTTGTTGGCAAATGTATAGTATTTTCCGACAAACACAACAAGATAAGTAATAGAATCAGGCGTGACTTTTCAGAAATCCGTAACATACAAAATACAAAATTAATATGTTGTGTTAGTTCCGCTGTTTGTCAGTACAATCAAGCCGGGATGCTATACGCACTAGCTTGTATTAAGTTATTGTCAAGGAGATTATGTTTAGGTTTAATGATTGAAATTTATATATAACTACATATTGTCTGAATGTTTCTGTCTATATTAAGTAATGAATTCAGTATTATTATTATAACGGACCTTGTGTTTAAAACGACGGTCGAAGAAAAGAATAGGCTCGCTTCTTGACGGTTGCCATGTCATACCGGATCGGAAATACCTCCGCAGCTAATTGATTCCACAGAGCGGTAGTGCTGGCAAAAATTTTCTTGTGAAACGCGCAGTGGTAGATGACCATTCATCTAGGTGATAAGGATGAAATTTCCACTTTTGGCGAGAGGGTCTGTGGTGGAAGGTGGCGGCAGGTATAAGCTCGAACAATTCCTCTGAACACTCCCCGTGATAAATGCGGTAAAGGACACATAAAGACGCCACGTATCTCCGCAGGGTAAGAGGATCAAGCCAAATAGTGGCACTCCCGTCGTCAACGACCATTCGAGCTGCACGATGTAGTATGCGATCAAAAGGAAGAAGTTGATACTGTGGTGCCCCGGGCCAGACATGGCAGCAATATTCCATATGCGGCCGTACTTGCGCTTTATATAATTGGAGGCGATGGACCCATGTAAAGTATCGCCTAGCTCTGCGAAGGACACCCAGCTTTTTGGAGGCCAAGTCGGCCTTGTCTTCCAGATGACATTCTCAAGAGATGTTAACGAGAGGGCTCGACGCGGACTCGTTAGCATAAGACAATTAGTACTAATACCATCATGATTTTTTTTTTGTAACATTGTAATATCAACCGAATTCCAAAATTCATCATGGCAGCCGAATATGTACATCTACTGCTGTACAAAGCTCGCCCCAAGGCCGATCTTGCTCTACCCGCATTCAGTGGCTTCCAGCGAACCTTATAAGATCGTCAGTCTACTCTGTGGAGGGCCTGCCCACGCGGCCACGCGTTTTCTGGGTCCTTGTCGCCACTCGAGCAACTTTCCGACCGTTCGGTCGGTTCTACGATCTACACATGTGCCTCACTCATTGCCGCTTCAGTTTCACAATTTTTGGGGTTGTAGATTTCGATATTCCTGATCTTGCAGGGTAGCTGCGAAAATAGCATCTGAGCCTACTTATGAGGTTCATATTAAGCAAAAACCATTCCAATTGAAATTGGAAAATTTTCGAAACAAAGCATGTTTTCGGATGCTAAAAACGTATACATATATAAATATTAAATGAATAACGCAAGAAAAGGGTGTTATAACTGCGCATGAAACTTTGATCTTAGATGCTAAGTATATGTACCTTTTTCTAGACCACTGCGCTGGAATAATGTACGAGTAGGTAAGGTAATGTCCCCGCTATTACCTTTACCCAAATAGTTGTCCAACCCGTAACTCGTAGGCACATGCTTCGGTTTAGACAACAGCGACAATTGTGATCCATATATTAATACGGTTGATTTGAGAATTTATGTACCTTGCGTCTATGAATTACAAGTCTGAAAAATCAATGGGTTTGCGCTTGACCACGATCTCACCTAGGTCTCACGTAGGTGATGATGTGGTCTAAGGTGCACCGCGCGTACCCATGAGATGCCTGTTTACTCTAGCCTTGAATAACCGGGTGCTCTACAGCTTAGCCGTGCGTATGATGAAATAGGAAGCAAAGCGCTTCGTACGACATGCTGAGATGTCAACAACTATGTGGTGGTGTTGGGATCCACGGAATCGAAATTTCGATTACCTGCCATTTGGAGGACTAAGCGAAACTGGCAAGCAAGAAGCTGAGAAGCACAAGTCCGCCCGCACATGGAATATTGCTCACATATCTGGGCAGGAGCCTCTAAATACCAGTCGTTAGAGCAGCGGAGAGACTATGAATCTCTCTGCGTGTTCTCGGATGGATCTCTCTTTCATAGGGAATGCTCTAAAGTACTGCTTGAGCTGGTGTCATCGTTCCCTTTTTATCATCGCACCACGCGCACTCCCAGTAAGGTTCATCCGTACCACCTGGAAGCGATCTCGTCAAACACGGATCGCTTTCAGCGTTCATACATTCCACGTACGTGCAGGTAATTCATTTCAGGAATTACCTGCTGCGGTGTTTCCCCAGCGCAACGACATGTCCTTCTTCAAACGAGGTTTAAAAAGAGTATTAATGTCACGGTAGGCAGCGGTTTGTTATGCCCCTTGGCACTGCGAATGTCCATGAGCAGCGGGGTGCTTAATCTCATCGATCACTTACGCCCCTGTGAGTGCAAGTCAGCAGCAAAAATCAATGAAGTACACCATTAATTTACACATAATGATTATTGTAATCTGAATGACATCCACTGCTTGACAAAGGTCTCTCCAAAAGTTTTCCACAATGGAGTTGGGTCCATCATTTGTAGGAATATGCCATAAGCGCCACGCTTGGCAGAAAGGCTGGCGATTGCAGGAGGCCCGTTCTCTGGGAGATATTCCCTCGGGTCGACTTCTATGCTCCCCATGGGATTAAATTAGTGGCAATATTCATTGCCGAATAAAGTAATAACTAGCAGCATTTAGCTGCTGCAGCTTAATAATAGACCAACAGAGTAAAGAGTCCCGAATTCTATTTAAAAAAGAAATTATAAATAAAAATGATTGTATTTATACATGTATAGATATGTTTATCAGTTTTCTGGTACAGTACAGCACAGGTTTGGAATCAGATGGTAGTGTATTAGTTGTCCCAAGACACGTATTACCTACTTATATACTAACTTGTAACATTTTTATATCAGATGAAAATTATTGAAACTCTTAAACGGATATTAAAAAAGAAAGTTGATAAAATATATCAATATTATAGACTCATAAAATAAATATAAACAAGAATTAATTTGGCTATGTCGGTAAAAAATATCGTATTCCTTTTGAGTTTCTGTATCAAAAGTTTACTTATTTAAGAAGGCGTAAAACGTAATGTATTTATGTGATAAATTTACAGTAAATATAATTTAATGTAAAAGTAGGATCAGTCGTTAGTATCGCATCATTACCATCTTCCGAAATTTGGAGAGGACTTAAAGACATCGATCCTATTTCCGGTCGTGTCGCTTGCTCGCTCAATTATTAGAGTGGAGACTAGTCTCAGTGCACCTATTTTGTAGCAATCATTTGTGCACTTAAGCGCACCCAATGGTGCACTTTAATATGTCCCACGTATGTGACTAGTGTCTGTCGACACTGAAGTTTAACCAAATAGTGGGCACTCATTGGTGCACTTTAATATGGCCCACGTATGTGACTACTGTCTGTTGACACTCAAGTTCAACCAAATGGTGCGCACCCATTGGTGCACTTTAATATGTCCCACGTATGTGGCTAGTGTCTGTTAGCACTGAAGTTCAACAAAATAGTGGGCACCCATTGGTGCAATTTAATATGTCCCACGTATGTGACTACTGTCCGTTGACACTGAAGTTCAACAAAATGGTGGGCACCCATTGGTGCACTTTAATATGGCCCACGTATGTGACTACTGTCTGTTGACACTCAAGTTCAACCAAATGGTGCGCACCCAATGGTGCACTTTAATATGTCCCGCGTATGTGACTAGTGTCTGTCGACACTGAAGTTTAACCAAATAGTGGGCACTCATTGGTGCACTTTAATATGTCCCACGTATGTGACTAGTGTCTGTTGACACTGAAGTTCAACCAAATAGTGGGCACCCATTGGTGCACTTTAATATGTCCTACGTATGTGGCTAGTGTCTGTTGACACTGAAGTCCGACATTGTATTTAAAAAAAAATTGTTGGGCACACATTTTCGCCCTTTAATATGTTCCACGAATGTGGCTAGTGTCTGTTGACACTGAAGTTCTACCAAGCTGAGCCTTCTTTACCTATTTCTCTTAACTTCTTAAGAGTAGATGCTGGAACTAAGTAAGCTTCTCCGCGATTTTACTAAGCGCGGTGCACCCTAAGCGCCATGACATGTCCTTATTTAAATGAGATTTAAGAAGAGTAGGTGGCTGGCCTGTTGGCGTGGTTGGCAAATGCTTGCTTTTCACGCCGGGATCGTGGGTTCGATTCCCATCCAGGACAGATATTTGTGCGCATGAACATGTCTGTTTGTCCTGAGTCTGGGTGTAATTATCTATGTTAGTATGTATTTACAAAAGAAACGTAGTATATATAATATATCAGTTATATGGTTTCTATAGTACAAGCTCTGCTTAGTTTGGGATCAGATAGCCGTGTGTAAATAATGTCCCAGGATATTATTATTATAGTATTAATCTAATTTCTCTCTAAGTTCTCTTAGGAATCAAATGAAGAACTTAGAATCCGCAAAGATATTAATTTGAAATAAAATTTAAATGTAGACGTAATTGGACTTAATTCGGAAACTTATCATTACGCATATAATAAGTGGAAGTCAATATAATGGGTAACAATTACGTAAGTACATGGCCAATAACATTCTCATACCCCATCAAAGTCAACGATGAGGAACTAATTTCTACACCAGTTAAAAACGACGGGTCTTTCAAGCTGTTACACACGGTTATGCCCTTTTACCCCATTTGCCCCCGACACCTTATTCATTGGCGGTGAGTAGACATTTTATACTGACATTTGGAGTTATAGTTTTGTTTCAGCGGGTGTCCGGTAGTGTTAAAGTTTAATTACATTTAAAGTTTCAAACGAAAGGCTCAGTGAATTTTAGAGGTGATTATGAAAACAAACTAACTACACATTATTCAAATTCAAACAAATGGAACCATTGTTTAGAATTGTTTGTAAACTTAAACGCGCCCATGACGAATAAGAGGGGAGGTGGGTTGGACAAAACGTTTTCTGGCTAGTAACAGGTAGCCAGTAGTAGTAACAAAAATAATCTCGGGTCCAAAATTGAGTAAAGAGCAAGCCGTCTAACTAATTTGATACTGTAACGTTGATATTAAAATGAACGAAATAAATAATAATAATCACAAACTAAGTAGATATTGTACTATGGAAACATGATAACTGATATACTACATATACTTAGTTTTTTTTTGTAAATACATACTTATATAGTTACTTACACTCTCTGTCTGCCCTATACTGGCACATCATCAATTGAATGCATAATGTGCAACCTCGTCAACTCCGCAGAGCACCAAACAAAAGATTTCTAATATATACATATATATATATATATGAATATCTTAGCGGGTCTCTAAATATTCAATTTGTTAAATTTGTAAGAACATGAAACATAAATTATGCAGATTAGAGATAGTAATATTTGTAAAAAAAAATTAATTTTATTCGTAAAGTAAGATATTGTCTGCTTCGTAGGTCCAGTGGTAGCATATTCAACGGCTGTTTTAGAAGTCCCATGTTAAAACCCAAATAGTACCAAAAACTGTGGTTAGGATTTTTTTGGCAAGACCAGTAGCCCGCAGCCTGGTAACTGTACGCCCGTGTCTGGAAGAGCTAAACGCTTAACTACTCTCTTGCTCCCACAGTAATATATGAAACATAACTATCTCTCTTTCAATCTGCACTAACTTGTATCAGCCTATCAACTTCTGTTCGCGTCCCACGATCACACGCTCTCGTTACGCATTCACCAGTTTACTCCAGTCAAGCGTGCCTATAGAAGTTTTACTTCTAAAAAAGATGGCTAATAATCCATGACCAAGATCAAGATATCCAAAATTGTTTCTGATTTCTTTACATTACTGTGTCCTTCCAGTGACATTGACTAAAAACCTTCGCTCTAAGAAAAATCTTTATTAAAATAACTCAGTTTCCACTGAAATCCACTACATTACTTAGACTAATGAAACAGAAACTGATACTGTGCCTAAAATTACTTTTTTCTTCCTTCGTTACACTGCTATTATCATCCACGCAAAATGATACTGTACACTTTTCCGAGAATTTAGGTTGTATTTACACTGTTAAAGCGATGGAATTTGTAATTGAATTGATCGCGTAAAACGAAATTCTATTATTTCATTAGGGAAAGGATTCCTTCTGATTTTAAGATAGTAGCCGTTTTAAGTGTTCTTATATTTCATTAATTATCGCTTGTTTTAGTAAGTTACGTATTTTTAACAATTCAGCATAATCAGTAGAGATTTACTGAATGAGAACGTTTAGTATGGGTGCTTAAGACTTTATACAAGGTGCAATCGCTAAGTGTGATTATATAAATCATGGTAAAATAATTTAGTGTACCATGTTTCGCCCACGTGTTCGTTTTTACGCAGTACTCATTCAAGATTAAATAGTAAAATTAAGCTTCGGGCATAAGTTGGCGATTCGCCTGTTGGAAGCATAACAGTTTAAAAAATATATAATTGTATATTTTTTGTTCTTGTCTATTTCCCTAACTCAATTATAGCTGTTTGTTTTTTCAATATAGCACCAAACAAAAATATTAGGAGATTTTCAAGAATTCAAATAGATTTTACGTGCCTACAGGTATGTACCACCTTAAGTTCGCTGACTTTCGGAGAATCATTATTTGACCGAAAATATAACTGCGTTCGGTGATAAATACCGACGTTACAAAACTTTAACGCTTTTTTTTACGAGGTAATCGACCTGAACTCTTATAAAAGATATCTACAAGTAAAGTTATAAAAAGTTTCGTAGAAATGCATGAAAATGTGTAAATATCAACTGATATTGATTAAGTAAAATCAATCGTTAAACAAAATTATTCCTCTCATTAAAAAAAAATATAACAAGATTTTGCTTTCACACAGTTCCATACATATTTATCAATTAACTTAAACTTTATAAAAAAATGACGTATGCAGATTTATATATAATAACAAATATTATCTATTTGATGTTTTAATTTAAATAATCCTATTTAAGGAAACAAATAGATTTATATTATTTATCGTAGAATATAATAATAAAAATATAATTGTAACCCCTGCTAGCATGGACCCTGTTCCTGGTGTCAGTTGCAGATCCTTTTTTAGGGTTTTAATTTATGTATTCGTTATCTAGTTATGTAGTTTTCTTAAGTCTGGATGTACAGACGCCAGCACATCCAGCTAATCCAATCTGTCAAATTTCTTTTATAGATTTTTTACTTTATCACATAAGCATAAGGTTCACTTTCAATAGGGGAAATTTGACAGATTGGGGTAGCTTGATGTGTGGTGTCTGTACTTGTGCCCGTCAATTATATGTTTGTAAAGTACCGCCGGAATTGTTACCTAGTTGTCAAATCATTGGGGGCTTTAACATAGAGAATACAGTGTCAAATCCCGACGGCAAACTAAATTTGTTATTCTCATAAATAATATACCGAGCATTTACCGTGACACTAATATGTCTTATAATATATCTTAGGACGTTATTCACACACGATCATCTGATCCCAAACTAAACAGATACTACTTGTACTATGGAAACCAGATAACTTTTCTTTTGTAAATATATACTTATATAGATAATTACACCCAGACCCAGGACAAACAGATGATGTGGGAATCGAGCCCCCGACCTGCGGCGTGCAAAGCAAGTATTTTTCAAGCACGCTCCAGGCCCGTCAAGTAAATCCCGATTACACTTTTTGGTCTGACCCGTAGTGTAATTTTCTGCCAGTACCACAACATCAAGAAGGCAGTCAATCCCTCGTTCCTTATATGTATAGTGCGAACAGCCTTGATGTGTTTCTAATTAAGTTCGCAAGCCGACCGTCAGTCTGACGTGCCTCCGTAATTACACGATCAAGAAACAACTTGTAGTTAGGCCTGTAAAATGTGTTACCCTTATTGTGATACTAGCTTCCATCGTGAACGATGCTGCGTCCACGTGGTTTCTTGGTAGAGTAATATTTGAACATTAATAAATCCTACTAATATTATAAACACGAAAGTTTGTAAGTATGGATGGATCTCCGTAGCCTAGTTGGTAGTCCTGGCGTGGTCCTGGGTTCGAATCCTAGTAAGTGCAAGTATTTGTGTGACGAGCACGAATATTTGTTTCTGAGTTATGGATGTTTTCTACGTATATAAGTATTTATATTTATATATATATATATATATATATATATATATAGTATCGTATACCCTATATATAAGTATGTATATCGTCACCTGGTACCCATAGTACAAGCTTTGCTTGGTTTGGGGCTAGGATGATCTGTGTGACATTGTCCCTAGATATTATTAGTTTGTTACTCTTTCACGTAAAAGCTACTGAAAGGATTTTAATGAAACTTTACAATAAAATAGCTTATACATCAGAATAACACATAGACTACAGTTCACATAGTAGATATTTTCCTACTTACTTGACACTTTCAAGTAAGTAGGAAAATATGTACTATCTGCGAGCTATTCCGGCGTACACTGCCAAAACCGCTAGAGGTACACTTCCTAAATTGTCATAATGTTTGTGAAAGTTTGTGAGTACAGATGTATGGATGTATGTTTGTTACTCTTTTACGCCAAAACTACTCTAACGCGGCTGAAACCGCGGGGCATAGCTTGTTATAAATAAATAACTTTTATTTCGGACAACAATACAGGTCCATATTTTGTAAGTAAAGTGATTTATGAACTATTGTTACTACTTATACTTTTCCATTGATTTCAATGGGACATTTGCTTTATTAAGTATATTTCCTTCGTAGTGGCGTATTTTTATAAATTCTGATGGATGCACTTACGAGTACCACCACTATAAAGATCGTTTCAACCGTTCAGGAGGAGCATGATCAGAAACGAACCATATGAGTCGCCTAAGAAAGATCATCCCCCAAAGAGAAGCAAAAAATGCCCATTCGAGAACGTTTGCAAATAATTTTGCAGTTGCCTAGCATATATTTTGTCGTTTGATTACTAGCCAATAATTAAAATCAATCACTTCATCATATCAGCCGAAAGACGTCCACTGCTGGACAAAGGCCTCCCCCAAAGATCTCCACAATTGCCGGTCTTGCGCTGTTCGCATCCAGCAGTTTCCAGCGACCCGCACAAGATCATCGGTCCATCTTGTAGGGGGCCTGCCCACGCTGCGTCTTCCGGTTCGTGGTCGCCACTCAAGAACCTTTCTGCCCCAACGGCCATCGGTTCTACGAGCTATGTGCCCCGCCCACTGCCACTTCAGTTTTGCAATTCTTCGGGCTATGCCGGTGACTTTGGTTCGCCTGCGGATCTCGGCATTTCTGATTCGATCCCGCAGGGAAACTCTAAGCATAGCCCTCTCCATTGCTCTTTGGGTGATCTTGAGCCTTCTAATAAGGCCCATAGTGAGCGACCACGTCTCTGTTCCGTAAGTCATCACTGGCAACACACACTGGTCGAAGACTTTCGACTTGAGACACTGCGGTATTTTGGACGAGAAGATGTTACGTAGCTTCCCGAACGCTGCCCAGCCGAGTTGGATTCTACGATTGACCTCCTTCTCGAAGTTGGACCTACCTAGTTGGATGGTCTGTCCTAGGTAAATATAGTTCTCTACAACTTCGAGCGCAGAGTCACCAACTTTTAATTGAGTGGGTGCAACATGGACAATTGATATGATTTTCGTCTTATCCATGTTCATTTTCAGACCCACTTGTTGAGAGGCTCTGCTGAGGTCATCGAGCATTGTACCGAGGTCTTCCATGGTCTCAGCCATGACAACTATATCATCGGCAAATCGAAGGTGAGTGATGTACTCGCCATTGACATTGATGCCAAAGCCTTTCCAGTCCAGAAGCTTGAAGACATCTTCCAATGCAGCGGTGAACAGTTTCGGAGATATAACATCTCCCTGTCTCACGCCTCACGATTGATCACGGAGACATTATTGAACATCTGTCGTCTCGTCGACAAGATAAAGTCTATCTCATTTTTAGTTTTACCATCGGGACTCACCCAGGTCCATTTACGGTGATCCGGCTTCCTGAAGAAGGAATTCATCATAAAGAGTCCCTATTTCTCCATGAAGTCGGCCAACATCTGACCCTGGAGGTTCCGGTCTCCAGTTCCAAATTGCCCCACTCTCAGCTCATTACCGAATCGTTTGCCCAGCTTCGCGTCCCCCATGACCACAGTGAAATAGCTGTTAGAGGTATGTATGGCTCTGGAGATGTCCTCATACATAACCTCGACTGCATCATCGGAGTGTGTCGAAGTGGGTGCGTATACCTGTATAACCTTCAACGAATACCGCTTGGAGATTCTGAGTATAAGGTACGCAACCCTCGTCGACACACTCTCGATTTTCACTAACTTGTTCACGAGAGACTTGTGGACTATGAACCCGACACCACCTTGGGATAGTTGGTCACCCTCCCGGTAATAGAGCAGGTTTCCGGATTTCAGTATTATCGAGTCCTCCCCCTCTCTTCGGACTTCAGATAATCCTACAATATCCCAACGTAACCTGCTCAATTCTTCTTCCAGTTCGGTTATCTTCTCGTCGGACCGCAGTGTACGTGTGTTATACGTTGCCAGGGCCAGAGGTCGTCGGTTTTGGTAACACGGAATCTGCCGGGGATTCTTAGCACCCCCTGCCCTGCCGTAACCACGGCTGTTACCACGGCTGGGAATAGCAGGGCTGCCGGGGACTGGGGGCCGCGGTTTTGTTGTGTCCATCATTTGGGAGGATATGCCGTAATCGCCACGCTTGGCAGGCGGGTTGGCGATCGCAGTAAGGTAGACATTGGTAGACTCAGGAGAACGCTAAATCAATCACTTATAGAAGAGCAAATAGAAGAATAAATTCATAATTTTTTCACTTAGTTTGGCTTTCGTCTTCACTCATATTCTTAGAAAGCGGATAGTTGGAAGGGATGCTAGTGATTTTTTTTCAAACCTACACAATAATTTTTACCGAATTCCAACACCAGTGAAATCTCATTACATTCAATTCGAATATCAAAATCGAATAAAATCGTGGAGCGTATTATTAAAATATTCAGAATTCCACATAATATTGTGAGAAGCGTTCGTGTGGAGGACATCCAATTTGTGCCAAACGCTACAGGTGCCCAAGTATACAAATAAAGTATGTGCTTTATCGTCTGTAGAAAACTTTATTCTCGGTCCTACGATTGTGTAGTACGTGAGGTGATTTTGATGTGAAATTGTGTTTGTCGGCAAATGTATAGTATTTCAGAAATCTTTAAAATGAATTGTATAAATTTAAGTGCGGGTGGGAATCGAACCCACGACCACGGGGATCCGGCCCATGTGCGTTAACCGCTCCGCCACCGCACCAGGTACTGAACACTTCAAATTTATACAACCCATTTGTTCGATATTTCTTAACGCATTTAAGTCGCTTTAACGCCATCTTACCGAAACCTACACGGCTAACAACGGCTGGAATGCCAATACTTAGATCGGACAACTCCAACAGATGGCGCTTTTTAAATTATTCATTTTTGAATATTTTTATTAAATCATAGTTTTTATTATTAACTATGATTTCTTATTACTTTTAGCATTTTAAACATGCTATACTGAAAACAATGTTTCAGAAATCTTTAAAATGAATTGTATAAATTTAAGTGCGGGTGGGAATCGAACCCACGACCACGGGGATCCGGCCCATGTGCGTTAACCGCTCCGCCACCGCACCAGGTACTGAACACTTCAAATTTATACAACCCATTTGTTCGATATTTCTTAACGCATTTTAAGTCGCTTTAACGCCATCTTACCGAAACCTACACGGCTAACAACGGCTGGAATGCCAATACTTAGATCGGACAACTCCAACAGATGGCGCTTTTTAAATTATTCATTTTTGAATATTTTTATTAAATCATAGTTTTTATTATTAACTATGATTTCTTATTACTTTTAGCATTTTAAACATGCTATACTGAAAACAATGTTTCAGAAATCTTTAAAATGAATTGTATAAATTTAAGTGCGGGTGGGAATCGAACCCACGACCACGGGGATCCGGCCCATGTGCGTTAACCGCTCCGCCACCGCACCAGGTACTGAACACTTCAAATTTATACAACCCATTTGTTCGATATTTCTTAACGCATTTAAGTCGCTTTAACGCCATCTTACCGAAACCTACACGGCTAACAGTATATTATTTTCATTATATATATAGTATAGTATTTTCCGACAAACACAACAAGATAAGTAATAGAATCAGGCGTGACTTTTCAGAAATCCGTAACATACAAAATACAAAATTAATATGTTGTGTTAGTTCCGCTGTTTGTCAGTACAATCAAGCCGGGATGCTATACGCACTAGCTTGTATTAAGTTATTGTCAAGGAGATTATGTTTAGGTTTAATGATTGAAATTTATATATAACTACATATTGTCTGAATGTTTCTGTCTATATTAAGTAATGAATTCAGTATTATTATTATAACGGACCTTGTGTTTAAAACGACGGTCGAAGAAAAGAATAGGCTCGCTTCTTGACGGTTGCCATGTCATACCGGATCGGAAATACCTCCGCAGCTAATTGA
This sequence comes from Pseudoips prasinana, assembly GCA_951640165.1. Classification (NCBI taxonomy): domain Eukaryota; kingdom Metazoa; phylum Arthropoda; class Insecta; order Lepidoptera; family Nolidae; genus Pseudoips; species Pseudoips prasinana. The sequence continues at coordinate 9,861,160 of OX621236.1, forward strand.
TTCCACAGAGCGGTAGTGCTGGCAAAAATTTTCTTGTGAAACGCGCAGTGGTAGATGACCATTCATCTAGGTGATAAGGATGAAATTTCCACTTTTGGCGAGAGGGTCTGTGGTGGAAGGTGGCGGCAGGTATAAGCTCGAACAATTCCTCTGAACACTCCCCGTGATAAATGCGGTAAAGGACACATAAAGACGCCACGTATCTCCGCAGGGTAAGAGGATCAAGCCAAATAGTGGCACTCCCGTCGTCAACGACCATTCGAGCTGCACGATGTAGTATGCGATCAAAAGGAAGAAGTTGATACTGTGGTGCCCCGGGCCAGACATGGCAGCAATATTCCATATGCGGCCGTACTTGCGCTTTATATAATTGGAGGCGATGGACCCATGTAAAGTATCGCCTAGCTCTGCGAAGGACACCCAGCTTTTTGGAGGCCAAGTCGGCCTTGTCTTCCAGATGACATTCTCAAGAGATGTTAACGAGAGGGCTCGACGCGGACTCGTTAGCATAAGACAATTAGTACTAATACCATCATGATTTTTTTTTTGTAACATTGTAATATCAACCGAATTCCAAAATTCATCATGGCAGCCGAATATGTACATCTACTGCTGTACAAAGCTCGCCCCAAGGCCGATCTTGCTCTACCCGCATTCAGTGGCTTCCAGCGAACCTTATAAGATCGTCAGTCTACTCTGTGGAGGGCCTGCCCACGCGGCCACGCGTTTTCTGGGTCCTTGTCGCCACTCGAGCAACTTTCCGACCGTTCGGTCGGTTCTACGATCTACACATGTGCCTCACTCATTGCCGCTTCAGTTTCACAATTTTTGGGGTTGTAGATTTCGATATTCCTGATCTTGCAGGGTAGCTGCGAAAATAGCATCTGAGCCTACTTATGAGGTTCATATTAAGCAAAAACCATTCCAATTGAAATTGGAAAATTTTCGAAACAAAGCATGTTTTCGGATGCTAAAAACGTATACATATATAAATATTAAATGAATAACGCAAGAAAAGGGTGTTATAACTGCGCATGAAACTTTGATTTTAGATGCTAAGTATATGTACCTTTTTCTAGACCACTGCGCTGGAATAATGTACGAGTAGGTAAGGTAATGTCCCCGCTATTACCTTTACCCAAATAGTTGTCCAACCCGTAACTCGTAGGCACATGCTTCGGTTTAGACAACAGCGACAATTGTGATCCATATATTAATACGGTTGATTTGAGAATTTATGTACCTTGCGTCTATGAATTACAAGTCTGAAAAATCAATGGGTTTGCGCTTGACCACGATCTCACCTAGGTCTCACGTAGGTGATGATGTGGTCTAAGGTGCACCGCGCGTACCCATGAGATGCCTGTTTACTCTAGCCTTGAATAACCGGGTGCTCTACAGCTTAGCCGTGCGTATGATGAAATAGGAAGCAAAGCGCTTCGTACGACATGCTGAGATGTCAACAACTATGTGGTGGTGTTGGGATCCACGGAATCGAAATTTCGATTACCTGCCATTTGGAGGACTAAGCGAAACTGGCAAGCAAGAAGCTGAGAAGCACAAGTCCGCCCGCACATGGAATATTGCTCACATATCTGGGCAGGAGCCTCTAAATACCAGTCGTTAGAGCAGCGGAGAGACTATGAATCTCTCTGCGTGTTCTCGGATGGATCTCTCTTTCATAGGGAATGCTCTAAAGTACTGCTTGAGCTGGTGTCATCGTTCCCTTTTTATCATCGCACCACGCGCACTCCCAGTAAGGTTCATCCGTACCACCTGGAAGCGATCTCGTCAAACACGGATCGCTTTCAGCGTTCATACATTCCACGTACGTGCAGGTAATTCATTTCAGGAATTACCTGCTGCGGTGTTTCCCCAGCGCAACGACATGTCCTTCTTCAAACGAGGTTTAAAAAGAGTATTAATGTCACGGTAGGCAGCGGTTTGTTATGCCCCTTGGCACTGCGAATGTCCATGAGCAGCGGGGTGCTTAATCTCATCGATCACTTACGCCCCTGTGAGTGCAAGTCAGCAGCAAAAATCAATGAAGTACACCATTAATTTACACATAATGATTATTGTAATCTGAATGACATCCACTGCTTGACAAAGGTCTCTCCAAAAGTTTTCCACAATGGAGTTGGGTCCATCATTTGTAGGAATATGCCATAAGCGCCACGCTTGGCAGAAAGGCTGGCGATTGCAGGAGGCCCGTTCTCTGGGAGATATTCCCTCGGGTCGACTTCTATGCTCCCCATGGGATTAAATTAGTGGCAATATTCATTGCCGAATAAAGTAATAACTAGCAGCATTTAGCTGCTGCAGCTTAATAATAGACCAACAGAGTAAAGAGTCCCGAATTCTATTTAAAAAAGAAATTATAAATAAAAATGATTGTATTTATACATGTATAGATATGTTTATCAGTTTTCTGGTACAGTACAGCACAGGTTTGGAATCAGATGGTAGTGTATTAGTTGTCCCAAGACACGTATTACCTACTTATATACTAACTTGTAACATTTTTATATCAGATGAAAATTATTGAAACTCTTAAACGGATATTAAAAAAGAAAGTTGATAAAATATATCAATATTATAGACTCATAAAATAAATATAAACAAGAATTAATTTGGCTATGTCGGTAAAAAATATCGTATTCCTTTTGAGTTTCTGTATCAAAAGTTTACTTATTTAAGAAGGCGTAAAACGTAATGTATTTATGTGATAAATTTACAGTAAATATAATTTAATGTAAAAGTAGGATCAGTCGTTAGTATCGCATCATTACCATCTTCCGAAATTTGGAGAGGACTTAAAGACATCGATCCTATTTCCGGTCGTGTCGCTTGCTCGCTCAATTATTAGAGTGGAGACTAGTCTCAGTGCACCTATTTTGTAGCAATCATTTGTGCACTTAAGCGCACCCAATGGTGCACTTTAATATGTCCCACGTATGTGACTAGTGTCTGTCGACACTGAAGTTTAACCAAATAGTGGGCACTCATTGGTGCACTTTAATATGGCCCACGTATGTGACTACTGTCTGTTGACACTCAAGTTCAACCAAATGGTGCGCACCCATTGGTGCACTTTAATATGTCCCACGTATGTGGCTAGTGTCTGTTAGCACTGAAGTTCAACAAAATAGTGGGCACCCATTGGTGCAATTTAATATGTCCCACGTATGTGACTACTGTCCGTTGACACTGAAGTTCAACAAAATGGTGGGCACCCATTGGTGCACTTTAATATGGCCCACGTATGTGACTACTGTCTGTTGACACTCAAGTTCAACCAAATGGTGCGCACCCAATGGTGCACTTTAATATGTCCCGCGTATGTGACTAGTGTCTGTCGACACTGAAGTTTAACCAAATAGTGGGCACTCATTGGTGCACTTTAATATGTCCCACGTATGTGACTAGTGTCTGTTGACACTGAAGTTCAACCAAATAGTGGGCACCCATTGGTGCACTTTAATATGTCCTACGTATGTGGCTAGTGTCTGTTGACACTGAAGTCCGACATTGTATTTAAAAAAAAATTGTTGGGCACACATTTTCGCCCTTTAATATGTTCCACGAATGTGGCTAGTGTCTGTTGACACTGAAGTTCTACCAAGCTGAGCCTTCTTTACCTATTTCTCTTAACTTCTTAAGAGTAGATGCTGGAACTAAGTAAGCTTCTCCGCGATTTTACTAAGCGCGGTGCACCCTAAGCGCCATGACATGTCCTTATTTAAATGAGATTTAAGAAGAGTAGGTGGCTGGCCTGTTGGCGTGGTTGGCAAATGCTTGCTTTTCACGCCGGGATCGTGGGTTCGATTCCCATCCAGGACAGATATTTGTGCGCATGAACATGTCTGTTTGTCCTGAGTCTGGGTGTAATTATCTATGTTAGTATGTATTTACAAAAGAAACGTAGTATATATAATATATCAGTTATATGGTTTCTATAGTACAAGCTCTGCTTAGTTTGGGATCAGATAGCCGTGTGTAAATAATGTCCCAGGATATTATTATTATAGTATTAATCTAATTTCTCTCTAAGTTCTCTTAGGAATCAAATGAAGAACTTAGAATCCGCAAAGATATTAATTTGAAATAAAATTTAAATGTAGACGTAATTGGACTTAATTCGGAAACTTATCATTACGCATATAATAAGTGGAAGTCAATATAATGGGTAACAATTACGTAAGTACATGGCCAATAACATTCTCATACCCCATCAAAGTCAACGATGAGGAACTAATTTCTACACCAGTTAAAAACGACGGGTCTTTCAAGCTGTTACACACGGTTATGCCCTTTTACCCCATTTGCCCCCGACACCTTATTCATTGGCGGTGAGTAGACATTTTATACTGACATTTGGAGTTATAGTTTTGTTTCAGCGGGTGTCCGGTAGTGTTAAAGTTTAATTACATTTAAAGTTTCAAACGAAAGGCTCAGTGAATTTTAGAGGTGATTATGAAAACAAACTAACTACACATTATTCAAATTCAAACAAATGGAACCATTGTTTAGAATTGTTTGTAAACTTAAACGCGCCCATGACGAATAAGAGGGGAGGTGGGTTGGACAAAACGTTTTCTGGCTAGTAACAGGTAGCCAGTAGTAGTAACAAAAATAATCTCGGGTCCAAAATTGAGTAAAGAGCAAGCCGTCTAACTAATTTGATACTGTAACGTTGATATTAAAATGAACGAAATAAATAATAATAATCACAAACTAAGTAGATATTGTACTATGGAAACATGATAACTGATATACTACATATACTTAGTTTTTTTTTGTAAATACATACTTATATAGTTACTTACACTCTCTGTCTGCCCTATACTGGCACATCATCAATTGAATGCATAATGTGCAACCTCGTCAACTCCGCAGAGCACCAAACAAAAGATTTCTAATATATACATATATATATATATATGAATATCTTAGCGGGTCTCTAAATATTCAATTTGTTAAATTTGTAAGAACATGAAACATAAATTATGCAGATTAGAGATAGTAATATTTGTAAAAAAAAATTAATTTTATTCGTAAAGTAAGATATTGTCTGCTTCGTAGGTCCAGTGGTAGCATATTCAACGGCTGTTTTAGAAGTCCCATGTTAAAACCCAAATAGTACCAAAAACTGTGGTTAGGATTTTTTTGGCAAGACCAGTAGCCCGCAGCCTGGTAACTGTACGCCCGTGTCTGGAAGAGCTAAACGCTTTCGCTCCTACTCCTGGAAAATAGCTTTTCCTTTGGATTATAACAGAACCGAGAGAGAGAGAGCACTTGCATTTGCGGTGTGCAGAGCACGTCATGTGTAATCTAACAAATGAGAAATCACTAATTTAGGCGTCCGGCGGGTTTCTAACGGGTACACTTCATAAATACGAGTTAAGTTTTGAAAATCGCATTTGACTCTTCGAACGTATGAAAATCGGAAAACTAACAAATCGCATTTACGACATTCGGTAAAATAAATTTCGTGATTTTAAATAATAGCGATTAAGATTCTTAGGTAGTATGCAATTCAGACTTTTGAAAATTGGAAGATCGAAATTTGAATAAAGTTTTTCGGAGTATTTGGGTGTTTTCGTTTCTAACCTCTACCAATCCAAAGTAATCGCTCTGCGTTAGGCTACGAACGATACACACCGGCAGATTGAATTTAGGATTTCGGATTTCAGTAACACCCTTTCGGGAGATGTAGGTGTTATCTATCGGTTATGTTTTCTAGAAACATAGCAGACTGATATGTTCATATTTGCATGTGAAAGCCTATCATTATGAAATACTCCATAATCTCATTCACACACGATGTATAATGAAGTTCATAACATTGTCACATCTATCTCGCCGGGGTTCATTAAATGTGACATAGGGATTAGGTACAAAATGGGTATACTGACAAGCAACGTGCGCCTATAAGGCCTTAAGCTGATTCCAATAATCCTCAAACTATTATTTTCGTACCTACTCTCCAGTGTTCTAGCAATACATTCGTTAAAAGAGGATTAAATCAACTGTACGCATATTACTTTTTTGTTACGCGTTGTAACTGGCCCAAGCGATTGGAATGATAGTTCTGCAAATTTATTTTAAACTATCTGTGCCCCGTGTTTTTACCCGCGTTAATCTTTATAAATTATAGCCTATGCGTTAATGCATGGTGTCAACTAACTCCATACCAAATTTTATTAAAATTGCTCCAGCCGTTTAGATGTGAATAAGTAACAAACATACACACTCACAAACTTTCGCCTTTATTATATTAGTGTGATCTTATGATTATTATTATGATTATAAAGTTTAAATACATATGAGTGTTATTATGGAAACGTTTTTATAGTAGGCACTGCTTTTATGATTTCTTTAGTATGAGGGCTGAATGCTTCTACCTGTTACTACGGTGGAATTCTAACGAAAAATGTAGTTATGCACTCGTTAGATGAGAAAATTTAGGAAGAGTTTGTTTAATTTCCTCAAAGTGAACATTTTTTATACGGCTAATGAATATCTATCATCATCATCATCTTCATATCAGCCGAAAGACGTCCACTGCTGGACAAAGGCCTCCCCCAAAGATCTCCACAATTGCCGGTCTTGTGCTATTCGCATCCAGCAGTTTCCAGCGACCCGCACAAGATCATCTATACATTAATTAAAATTGTAGGAAAGTCAAAACTGTACATTGAATATTTTTTTGAAAGGATGTTTGGGGCGTAATCTACAATCGATATCGAAGCCAAAAATATAGTTTTTAGAATTTTTGTCTGTTTATCTGTATGTATTTCCGGGATAAACTCAAAAAGTACTGCATGTATTTACTTCAAATTTTGCATGAATATTACTAAGAGGTCGGGTCAACATAGGCTACATACATATTATCACGCTATCACCCGCAGAGGAGGAGCTGTGATAATTTATAAAGTTTAACGCGGATTAAATCGCGGGGTACAGCTAGTCTAGCATATACGTCGAAATAATAATGTAATTTAATAGATTTCACAACTATATGTATATTTGCACGACCTCAGTTCAGAATATGTTGGATATAACCTTTGATTAACATCTTATGTAAAATATTTGAGCAAATAGAGATTTTATTAGATTAACATAGAAATAAACTAACTAACACACTGCCATCTAATAATGCCATATTTGACTGATCCTGTACAATGGCAAATAGACAAGTGATAAATATACATATATAGGTAGCTAGAGAAAGCCGCAGGCTAGCTAGGGTAGGTTTCTCAGCGGCGAGGATCACTTTGGCCCATTAACGCGTGATCGGTGATCCCGTGCATGTGATCACACCCTGATTTAGAATTTCGTTTTTTGCTTTAGTCTTCCATTCTTTAATTTTAATATAGTAGAATTAAATTTCATAATAATAGATTAGTGACTTGTTATTTATTTAAGGAATTCAGAAAATATATGCGATAAAACAAACCGCACGGACGGACTAATTATTTTTTTTTGTAACTTTTATACTATCCACTATGTTTATGTACTGCATTGTGACCTTGGCAAGTACAAGTGTATGTTAATACCCAAGTGCTGAATAAATTTCATTTCATTTCATTCCATTACTTATATATTTCAAAAGACATACCAACGTATTACACCCAAACTCAGAACAAATAAGATATGTCCATCATACAAATATTTTTCCTGGGTGGGGATCGAACCCTCGACCGTCCGGCTAAGCAGTTAAGGTCACTAACAACTAGACCACCGGGTCAGTCAACCAAGTTTAAAGTTATCCTGCAACACAGGGTATCCTAGTGCGGGTTCTAGTGTCATCTTAAATATCTAAGTGCAACCACTTATGAAAACAAAAAAGTACCAAACACCAACATCAGCACCAAACACCAACATATTTAAGAACAGACTAGACAAGCACATAATAACAACAAAAAGACAAGCTAACTCATTTACTAGATACAGGCAATTATCAGTTGTTTCAACTGCCTGCCTGATTACAAATAATAATAATAAAAAAAATATATATATTTTTTATGTCTTTAACATCATCGTGAAATATTATGTTTCCTATTGACCAAGATATTTATTTACTTTTTATTTAAAATTAATAATATTAATACTGTACAAACGCCAGCACATCAAGGTACCCCTATCTGCCAAATTTCCCCAATTGAAAGTAATAGAATAGAATAGAATACTCTTTATTGTACACACTCTTACACGATAAATACATAGGACACTAATAACACAATCATGTACAATGGGCGGTCTTATCGCATCAAGCGATTTCTTCCAGACAACCTTTGGATGGATAGGAGCTGTAATTACTTTAAAAATAGTAGGTGTGCAACAAATCAAAAAGTAGATAAGTCTAAAAACATGAATAAAATATAAACAAATACATAAATATATAAATAATTATTTTCCAGTTAATCAGTTTATTTAAATAAATGATGAAAAGTAATTGATTGATGTCTTCTCAGCCCAATTTCGGCCACCGAGGCTATTCTTCAAAAACATAGGGGCACTTTCTATTCCATCACTTTTATGATCCGATAGGACGCCAACTTCCAGACTTCGGGCTGACATTGAGAAATTTCTTTTTACGAAAAATCCCAAAATCACTTTTTGGCCCGACCCGCGATTTGAACCCAGGGCCTCATTTTCTGCGGTTGAACACGCTACCACTAGATCAACGAGGCAGTCAGCAATTGAAAGGGAACCTTATGCTTATGTGGTAAAGTTGAAAATCTATTAAAGAAATTTGACAAATTTGGTAGCTGGATGTGCTGGCGTTTATACATAGGCGGGCTTAATGCCATAGGCATTATCTACCAGTCAACCTTTGGGTGGTGCAGAAAGACTACGGTAGGTGCACTAAAATTGTCAAATATAAAGAGCTAAGATACATCGTTACTGCAAAAGGTTTTAATGAAAATGATAAGAGTAGACAATGATTTAAAGTTGTTGAATCCCAGTGTAATGATTGCAATAAATTCCAAGCTTTGTGTTAGACGTGAGCGGTGAATTTCAAAGCGGCTATTGTTACGTTAAGTATAGAAGATACTCGCTTTTCCCCTTGAGTTTGTCTCCGTGGAAATAAATCTTTGAATCGCGGGTGACTTTAAGAAAGCTATTCACGGATAAAAAGTTGTCCAGACTCAGAACTACCATATATGAGTCACATTAATTACTAACAGCAAATATGCTGGTTTCCTCGTTTCCATTCACAACGCAGTTATAAGACTGGATTACTACCCGAAGAATAGTAATAATATATAAGTATGTATATATTGTATTGTTCTTAGCCACAAGTGCGAGAAATAAAACAACGACACGTCCGTTCACTAGCTTTGTATTGCCAAACTGCCATGTACAATATAAGCGCCTCCCTCCATACATCACACTCCTCCACAACAAGCTTTTACAATAATAATGATAGCTTAAAAATACCCAACACCTCTTACAACTATTACTAACTAGACCTTATAATTATGTTTAGCTTTAATTCGACATTGCCTAACAAGGCGCTCTCGAGGCTGGGGCGATACTACATTCGGCAAGGCATCTTGAAATTCCGGGGAGGGTGGCGCTGCCGGGGACACAGCCTCGGCGACCTCACCCTGTTCCGGTGCTGGAGGCGAAGACCTCAACCCTGACTCATCTGTGGACTGAGCAGACTGACCCCCCTCAAGTAACACAGACGGCTCATTACCACTGTCCAAACCCGGATTAGCGACCACTTGCTGATCAATATCTGGAACGGATATTAACGATTGTCTGACTGATCTTCTTTTTATTTGATCGATGTGCCTGTGAACTATCTCTCCCCCGCTACCCCTCACTTTGTAGTTACTAGGCCCGACACACTGTACTACCCGCCCCGGTACCCATTTCTCCCCCTTCAGAAATTGTCTGTACCATACTTCCTCATCCGGGCCTACTTCCCTATGTCCCCCTTTTGCTGCCTATTTTTGTCGTTTCTGTGATTTTGCGACTGTAGTTTCCCTATCCGGTTTTAATACATCTAACTTAGTTCGTAGCCGCCTGCCTAACAATAACATAGCTGGGCTTTCCCCTGTTGTTGAATGTGCAGTGTTCCTATAATGTAACAAGTAAGTCCATAATGCCCTATCTATGTTTTGTTTACCCAGTGCGGCTTTCTTTATGACCCGTTTCAAAGTTTTCACTGCGTTTTCCGCTAGGCCATTTGACGCCGGGTGATATGGGGCTGTAAAGATATGTTCTATTCCATGATTGCTTGCGAAGTTATGGAATTCAGTGCTGGTAAAAGGTGGTCCATTGTCTGACACAATTTGTTTGGGAAGCCCGAATTTACTGAAGAGTTCGCACAGTTTGTCTATGACCGCCCCGGCCGTGGTACTTGTCATGTTAAAACTTCTACCCATTTAGACGTGGCATCAACTGTAACTAAGTAAGTTTTTACAAATATGGGTCCCATGAAGTCTAAATGTAACCTAGACCACGCACGATTCGGCCAAGGCCACATGCACGGCGCCTGCCGCGGCGGCGCGTCGGCCTGAGCTGCGCACAGTTCGCACGCACGGCACATGCGCTCCACTGCTTCGTCTAAGCCAGCCCACCACACATAACTACGCGCCATAGCCTTTGACTTGACTATCCCCATATGCGGCTCATGGAGCATGTGCAAAACCTTCTCTTTACAATTTTCCGGTACCACTAACCTATGGCCCCACAAAACGCAGCCCAATTCCTCATAAATTTCCTTTTGTCAGTTAAAAAATGGCTGTAGTGACGTTATATCGCACTCAGTAGGCCAACCATCTCTTATGTAACTCAGAATTTTAGATAGCAGTGGGTCCTTTCCAGTTTGGCGTCTGATTTCCTCGTAATCTAACAATAAAGCTTGTTGAATGAAATGCAAATACGTTTGTTCGGGCACCGCGTGACTCATTTGTTTACGTTTGCTAATAACGACCGGTAACCGCGACAGTCCGTCGGCTCCGTTCTCATTAGTTTTCACGTATTCTATATCGTAAGTATAAGCTGAAAGAATTATAGCCCATCTTTGCATGCGACTTGCTACCATAGTCGGTATGTCCGTATGCGGTCCGATAATAGATACTAGCGGTTTGTGGTCCGTTCTCAACACAAAACGGCGGCCATACAAGTATTGATGGAACTTATTGACACAAAATATTATTGCCAACGCTTCGCGATGAATTTGTGAATAGTTTTTCTCCGCGTCACTCAGAGTACGCGATATGTAAGCTATCGGCCGCTCGCCGCGGCCGTCCCGGGCCGGCTGTGTGAGGACCCCCCCTATCCCGCGCGCACTTGCATCGCAAGTCAAGATAAGAGGGCGCCGGGCGGTCCGGGTCGTAATGAGCTAATACTTCTGAACTGACTAACACATTCTTAATGTTATTAAACGCTCGCTCACAGTCGCGCGACCAATACCAAACCTTTCCCTTCTTGAGTAACTCATACAAAGGCACTAACCTAGCACTCATGTTCCGTATAAACTTGGCGTAAAAATTTATCAATCCTATAAATGATCGTAACTGGGTGACGTTGGTAGGCCTAGGTATTTTAGTTATGGCCTCCAGTTTCCTAGGGTCGGTCTTTATACCATCCTTTCCTAAAATATACCCCAAGTACTGCACTTCTTTTACCAGAAAAACGCATTTATTAGTTTTTATCTTTAGTCCCTTTTGATGCAATCTACTAAAAACCGTTTCTAAAGCCCTCATGTGTTCCGCTTTACTTTTCCCTCCGATTATTACGTCATCCAAAAATACCTCCACATTAGGAATATTACTCAACAGATTGCACATTATACGCTGAAAAATACCAGGGCTAGACGCGAGGCCGTAAACCAACCTATTGTACCGGTATAAACCCCTATGAGTATTTATCACCGTATATTTTTTTGTATCGTCTAACTCAATTTGGTTATAGGCTTGTGAGAGGTCTATTTTTGAAAAATATTGCGCCCCACTCAACCTTACTATGACATCATCAATTTTAGGTAAAGGGTAACGATCTACAAGCAAAACAGGGTTTACGGTGGCCTTGTAATCTGCACAAATCCTTAATGAGCCGTCCGCCTTATTTACCGGTACCAATGGAGAAGCCCAGTCTGAACAGTCGACAGGTTCGATGACGCCATCGCGCAGCATGCGTTCCAACTCTGCGTCGACTCGGTCGCGCAGCGCATACGGCAGCGGCCGCGCGCGATGGAACACCGGCACCGCTTCGTCTCGTACCCGTAATGTTGCCTTGCCTCCTGTGTATCGCCCCAAACCTCCATCAAATAACTCCTTATACCTGTTTAGTAACAATTGTATTTCTTTATTGAATTGTACACTATCCACTTTATTACAACTACTAAAAATAGGTAATTTTATATTTAATTCCGACAACCATTGTCTTCCTAACAGTGATGTTGTTCCACCTTCAATAACAAACAAATCTAATTTTTTTCTTTCCCCCGCATATTTTACTTTTGTCTTTATAATTCCTAACGGCTTTAAAACAGACCCATCAATAAACTTAAACCTAACACTTGTTTTTTCTAAATTTAAATGCTTAAAAAGCCTCTTATACGTGTCACTGTTGATACAGGACACCGCCGTGCCTGTATCCACTTCCATATTTATCGTATTATTCTCGATAGAAATTGGCAAACTAACCGCTCGGTAATCGTTGAGGCATAAGTGATGGAAATCCTCTTCCTCCTCCCAGGTCATCTGCCCCTCTCCCGGTTCCTCCGTATTCGCATAATGCATAGTGCGTTCTTTCTTGTCCGCTAAACCCGCGGCACCCTGCTCCGTCAGGGCGTTCATATGCTTCGTCCCCCATAACCGCGATCAATGTAGGTAGTTTACGCTCACTTTTTACCTCGTTCGCCGTAAAGTACATGTCCAGTCGTTCTATATACGACGACCACACTCCCGTCTTTACGTCAAATTCGCCCACTTTCCTTCCTCCCCGGACCACGACAGTGACTAGACGTGTGCACGTACAAGTTTTTATTTTAAATAATCTCGCAAAATCAATCAAAAATAAAAATTTTAAATCTAGCAAAGTACCAGGCGCGCATAAGTTAACAAGCAATCCGGAATAGCGATGTGAAGGAGACAGCAACAATTGAAACGGAGATAGTCAGTGAGCTACGTTGCTCTGTCATCTGTCACGAAGAACTGTCAACCGTCACAGCGAACTGTCATTGTCACAGTGTGTCAACTGTCATGTGATTTGACTTTGATCGCGGAGTTACCATACTAGAAAAAATCAAACGGAGTTGCCATCCTTTAAAAAATCAAGAGATTTGTGGGAGAGTCATCCAACAGTGAATAGTCAACGCAAAAATCTGTGAGTAACCTGTACTATATCGAAACTACGATTCATTCACACACACTTGGAGGATTATTCACAAGTCTGGAAATGTCACTGCAACGGTCTCCTCCTAATGCATCTGCACCTGCTAAAAACATTCCACCCAATGCAAACAGTCCAAACATACCATATAATATAACCCAAAGACCTCAAAAACGGAGACAAGGAGATGATTTGGAATTTTTTATGTCAAAAATGGAATCAATGTTTAATGATTGGGCTGAAAAGCAAGACAAAAAATACCAACAACTTTTAGATTCCGTTGAGGCAATTAAAGTCCAAAACATAGAAATGAAAGTTAGCATGGACTTAATTTCATGTCAATATGATGAAATCAAGTTGAAAATTGAAAATTTGGAGAAGGAGAAAAAGTCTGATTTGGCATACATTCAAACCCTTGAACATAGGATTGATTACCTGGATAGTATCGCTAAAAGCTCCAGTGTTGAACTGAGAAACATTCCGCTATCTAAGAGCGAAAATATGGATAATCTACAGACCTTAGTATCCAACTTATGTAATACTCTGGATGTCCCCATAGTGCCTGCAGACATTAGAAACATTTACAGGGGTTACTCAAAAAATGTATCGAAAAAACCAATTATCATAGACTTTGCCTCCGTCATGTTAAAGAATAAAGTAATCTCCTCCTTCAAGTTTTATAATAAAGAACACAGCACTGAGAAGCTCAACACAACTCATATTCAACTGGATGGGCCATCTGCAGTGATATACATGTCCGACTACCTTTCACCGAAAATGAAGAGACAACATTTCCTTGCAAGAGATTTTGCCTCTACATACGCATACAAATTTTGCTGGTCGACGCATGGGACAATATACTTAAAAAAAAACGAAGGTGATCAATCCATTAAACTTAAAAACGAACAAGATTTACTTAGTTTAAAAAGCCAAATGTGACTATTCATAGTCTATTATCTACACTGGAATTTATATTCAAAAATAGTAAATACCATCATTTCTGTAAAACGTATATTTAAAAATGTTTATTGCATGTTAATTAGTTTAAGCTTTGCCGCACACACATATACAACACCCACTCACCCTCATATTTCCACAAACACTCCAACTACACAACCCCTACTCGATTGTCAGTTTACCGGACTGTGGCATAATCTTGCAAGTACTTTCTCAACTCCCTACAACTATAATTTCAAACTGTTTCTATACCTTTCAATAATCTCAGTTATAGTATTATCTCAATATTACGTATTCTCTATTTTTTCAAATAATAAAATTCTCAGACATTAACAATTTAATCAATCAATTAGACAGTTACAACGCTAGTGAATCATTTATCTGTGATCCAGGCCACTGTGAACATATAATTATTAACCCACAATTTTATCTCAAAATTCTGCATCAGAATATTCGAAGTATAAATAAAAATTATGACAGCTTATGTATCTTGTTACAACAATTAAAGATAAAGTGTGACGTTTTAATCCTGACGGAATGCTGGCTGTCCCGTGTTCCAAACTTGCCTGTCCTGGATGGCTATTATACATACAGCAGTTCGGGACATTACAATCAAAATGATGGAGTAGTGTTATTCATTAATAAATCTCTGAAACATAAAGTAGAGGAGCCCACATTCCACGACGCAAATTGTCTACTCATTAAGAAAGGTACTGACACAGTAATTATCTCAATCTATAGACCCCACTGTTTCAATAATATTGATAATTTTTTGAATTCTTTGAGTAACATTTTAAATGACTTATCCACCTTTAGAAATATCTTTATCATTGGAGATATTAATCTCAATATTCTTGACTCTAACTCTAACACATCACGCTACTTAGAATTGCTATCGTTTCATGGCCTAATCCCAGCATACAACTTTACAACAAGGGGAAAAAGTTGTATTGATCACGTAATTTTAAAAACAAATCTGCCGTCATTGACGTTTGTGCTTAACACAGCTATAACAGATCACGCATCTACATTGTTTTGCCTTAAAAATAAAAGAGTTAACTTCTCTAATAATATAACTGTTGACAGAATCAATTTTGAAAATATCGTTCTGGAGTGCAAAAATACAAACTTTTATGAACTTTTATGTAACCGAGATCCAAACTCAGCAACCAATATCTTTGTGAATTATCTACAAAACTTAGTATTTCGTAACACAATAAAAATTAAAATACCACGAAACAAAGTTACACTTAAGCCTTGGATCACGGTAGGCTTATTAAGATGCATAAGAAACAGGGATCGAATGCATCAAAAACTGAGAAGTGATCCTAATAATGTCATACTTGTCACAACCTACAAGAGATACAGAAATTTTTGTAACGGTCTAATTAAAAAGTGTAAAATAAAATACGAAAGAATTGAACTGGAAAAGGCAAAAAACAATAGTAAGATGCTCTGGCATAGTATTAAAAATATTACTAACTCACACAAAACCAAACATACAAGTCATGAATTACTATCTATTGAGGGAACACCGGCTGGTTCTGTTAATGTAGTCAATGAGTTTTTTGCGAGTGTTGGTGCAAACTTGGCTAGTAAAATAATCCCGATTTCGCTGACATCAGACCTTGACTCTCATGGTACTGCTGCGGCGACTTTTGTTTTGCTTGAGACAGATTGTGATGAGGTGAGGAGTGCCATTGGCAATTTAAAGTCAACCAGTAGTACTGGACCGGACGGTATATCTAGCCAACTGCTTAAACTGATCCAAGAGTACATTGTACCCCCTCTGACAGATCTTTTTAACGACTGTTTTAACCTTGGCGTATTTCCTGATGCCTTCAAGCAATCGATAGTGGTACCCATTCATAAGAGTGGCGAGAGAGACTGTGTCAATAATTACCGTCCGATATCTTTACTACCCTCGCTATCAAAGGTATTAGAGAAGATCATAAATAAGAGGCTCGTTAAATTTTTAGAATCTAAAAATTTACTTTCTGATGCACAATACGGCTTTAGGCAGGGTAGATCAACTGATGATGCCGTACACACATTTACCGATTTTGTTACGAGAAAGCTTGATGGCAAAAGCAAATGCCTAACAGTATTCTTAGACCTTGCAAAAGCCTTTGACACAGTCTCTCTCTCCAAGCTTCTGGCGAAGCTTGAGAGCCTCGGTATCAGAGACAAACAACTTTTGTTATTTAGTAGCTACCTGTCGGGTCGTACGCAGCGGGTAAGGATAGGTGACACATTGAGCGCGGAGTATCCTGTTAACTTTGGAGTCCCCCAGGGTAGTATTTTAGGCCCTTCTCTATTTATATGCTACATCAATGAGCTGTGTCAACTCGATCTCATAAATTGTAAAATAATTTCTTACGCTGATGACACAACTCTCACCTTTTTTGGGGAGTCATGGACAAACGTATTTAAATACGCTCAAGATGGCCTTAATAGGGTATGTCATTGGTTAGCTAACAACTCACTAACATTAAATTCAACTAAAACTAATTATATCACCTTTTCCTTACGACAGTCTGTCTCTTTATCACACGAAATCACAGCACATTCATGTAATTTAACTATTAGCTCAAAATGTAGCTGTCCCAATATTCAGAAAGTTAAATCTACAAAATACTTAGGGGTAACCATTGACGAAAATCTAAATTTCTCTGAACACGTTAGCAATGTTGCTAAGAGAGTTCGCAAATTGACATATATATTTAAACAGCTCAGACATGTTGCGGACTCCAAAGTTATGAGAATGGTCTATCTGGCCCTCTGTCAATCTGTCCTTGCCTACTGTATCTCTTCCTGGGGTGGAGCAGCT
Source organism: Pseudoips prasinana (assembly GCA_951640165.1). Classification (NCBI taxonomy): domain Eukaryota; kingdom Metazoa; phylum Arthropoda; class Insecta; order Lepidoptera; family Nolidae; genus Pseudoips; species Pseudoips prasinana. Next base: position 9,878,309 of record OX621236.1, read on the forward strand.
AAGAGCTGCCTAATAGAATTAGAGAGAGCTCAAAGATTGGTACTCAAGGTAAGTCTATCTAAACCAAGACTATTCTCTACTTCGGAACTATATGAACTGGCTGAGGTACTAACAGTAAGGCAACTGTACATTCTTGCTGTCGTGATTAGGCAACATAGGCTTCTAGAATTTAACCCAAAGAACCCAACATTAACGCGGCGTCGTAATTTTCAAATTTGCCCCACAGAACCAGCCAGAACAGCTTTTAGCGAAAAATTTTTCTTTTTCCAGGGTCCTCATCTATATAACCTTATCAATAAAGTACTCTCAGTTTACGCTAACACGAAACAAGATTGCAAGAATAAGGTCATAAAATGGCTTCTGACACTTAAGTATGAGGAGACAGAGAAACTTCTTCGCAGACACAGAGACATCTAACACACACTCACATACATTTACACACACACACGCCACACACACACAAACACATACACACACATGCATCATTACTTACTCATAACTTTATACATTTTTATTCGCCCAATAGCAACCACACATTTAGCTCATTCCCAATCACGTAACTCTTATGTAATTCAATTCTAGCACGTATACCTGTCCGGGTTAAGGAGGCCAGGAGACCCATGACACAAGTTCTTTACTTAGTATGGGCTCCTGTCTCCCTTCCATGTATGATATATTTAAATTTAAGAATCGCATGTATCTTGTGGGAGAAAATAAATGAATTTTATTATTATTATTATTATTATTACTTTGCCGATAGACATTATTCAACACAATGTATAACTGTAGGTACAATACACGCAATCCATCCACTCGTCGCCACTGTAATGTTCTTAGCCACAAGTGCGAGAAATAAAACAACGACACGTCCGTTCACTAGGTTTGTATTGCCAAACTGCCATGTACAATATAAGCGCCTCCCTCCATACATCACATATATATATATATATATATATATATATATATATACTTATATACTTACACCCCGACTCAGGACAAACAAACATGTTCATGCACACAAATATCTGTCCTGGGTGGGAATCGAACCTACGACCTCCAGCATGAAAAGCAAGCATTTGCCAGCCACGCCAACAGGCCTGTCAGCCATGCTCGCAAGCCCTTCCTGAACCCGGTTCTTCGGCCTTCTGTCAGTTCTAGCCTAGCACCATAGCAATTTAATGATAGCATATACTGGTCATGTCACAGAACTATGCAGATTTACAAGTCAAGTCTTCACTTACTTTCATGACCTCATGGGACGGGCTAGCCACCACAATCAGAAAGAAAGACAGGACCGTCGGCTTTACTTCTTTGAGGTACGTTTCTTTCACCACCAATGTCCACAATCCGGGATTTTTTCTAAGAAAATCATCCTAACACCACTTTTTGGATTAACCTGGGATTTGATCTCATTATCTCCGATTAAACACGCTACCGCTAGATTTTCCTCATTACCTCATTGATCAACTCATATATATAAGCACAGTTAAGAATCAATGAAAGCTCTAATAAAATTACGTAAAAAAAAGTTATATAGTACAGGAAATATTTCCCATGTTTGCGCACAATATAACCTTTTCAATTCGTTCTCCAATAGTTGTATATCATGTGTAAATACAATAAAAGTTACGTTAACGATCGTTACAACTGTTACTCCATTGCTTAAATCTTCTCTATATTATTAATAACATGTTATCAAAAAGGTTACTTTACGTGGTTGAAATAAAGTATAAAATTGTTAACAAGGTCATCAGTATTAGTAACTACATTAGTAGTTCTTGAATTCAGATCTTAAACTAAGTATGGATTATTTAGTACACTGTTAATACAAATAGAGATTTCAAATAGGTACAAATTTGGACCACATGACTAACCACAAAATTTCAACACCCGTTTAATTTTATTGGTTTGGAATTTACAGTACTTCAGTACTTTCTTATCGCCTAGCCTTTGATGTGATTTGGTAAGTGTTCGAACTAGTTACAGGGTTGTTGAAGCAGTATTCAAACTTTCGTTTAAATATCTTAGTTACTGATTAATTACATAGTCCAATTTGCAGCGTCTACTGAGCGGTTTGAGCAGTCTAGTCAGGTCTTTGCACTCGAGCTTAAGGCGGTGACATCAGCGTTGGTATTTTTCTGGAAGTTTTTAGAATACTATGAGGTTCATAAAGTAACAAAACAAAAATGCTACGTTTGAATATATTTTGAAGAATATCATTGAATCCCAATCACCAAGAAAAAATTCTAACTATCGTAACAGTGAAGTACCTCGGAGCCTAGTTTAGGATCAGAAGGATCAGATGGCAGTGTGTTATTGGTCTCCAGATATTCATAACCATCATCATGTCAGCCAAATTACGTCCACTGGTGGACAAAAGCCTCCCCAAGGAATGGGGTTATCTGCCATAATCGCCATGCTTGGCAGATGGGTTGGTGATCGCAGTTTGATGGTCATAGTTCACAGAAAAACGCTGCTGCCCGTTCTCTGGTAGGTATTCACTCGGACAATTTTTAGGCCCCTCCCGGGATGAGATGGGGTGATGATATTCTGTGACGTCACCACACAGCAGATTTTATTTACATTATATTAATTATTAAAATATTTACTGCAATTCAGTGGATTCAAACTCAAATAAATAAAAATACATCAAAAGTACTTTTAAAATATTGTATACAACATTTCAATCGCATAAAAAGTTTGCGAAGTCATACCGCTTAGGTATTTCTCCCGTGATCAATCAATGTAACTTGATCGCAACTTTGGCAAAATAAGTAATTGAATATTCACGTATTCATCGGTTTTCGCGTTGTTACCCTAAAAATTTCGTATAATTAGGTTACTGGAATTTTTAAGACTAGAATATCTAAAAAAAATATGTAAATCCAGAATAATTGAAATGATTCAGTTAGTCTATTGACAGACACTCCAAAGTTGTGTCAACCCTTCGTCAACCGACGGATTTGAGGAAACACGGCGCCCCTTTACAGGCTTAGTTTTAAATGCCCATAAATTATTTAACTTTCAAAGAGGCCCTGAGGCGTCCAAAAACTGAGCATTTTGCTTTGAATGTTTTGAGTGGTTTTTATTCAAAGAAAGGGTGATTAGGGGCTTATTAAGGACTTGAATTTATAATCTAGGAAATATAAACGCTATTGCTGTGTAAAGCCTTTTATAAATGGGAGCTTTATTTTAACTTCCGATGCTTGTGTCCTGCAAATATTGTGGATATTTTTAGAGTTGACAATTTTAGAGTTTCGTAAACTTAAGTAAAAAAATCTTCTTATTGAGCAGTTATTGACATGCCGGTTGGCGTGGTTGGCAAATATCGTCTTTCACCCCGCAGGTTGTGGGTTCGATTTGAGTGGGTCAGGACAGATATTTGTATCCATGAATATGTCTGTTTGTCCTGAGTCTGGGTATATATATATATAAGGAAAGTAGTATTATAATGATCTGGTTACCATAGTACAAGCTCTGCTTAGTTTGGGACCAGATAGCCGTGTGTAAATGATGCCCCATGATATTATTAAATAACTCCAAGCCACCTGATCAAAAGTGGCAGTTAATTGCAATTTTTTTATATTTTCTAAGTTTATATTTTCTTTTTTATATTTTCTAAGTTTATATTTTGGTTAGGACGACAGATTAAGGTATAGTGAAATCAAGGGTCAAATTCTAGATAAGTCTTGATCGTTTGTACGTGGTTTCATTAAATCAGGATGAAGTACTAATTAAACTTCTCAAACCTCAAACGAGCTCAGAGATCGATCAGCATAAGTTATCCAGTGTGGGGAGTTATTGATTCTATCCATTCTATACATACATATACTCACGCATCTTTCCAATAATATTATATAATATTCGTTGAAAATACAGAGTAAGAATATTATTGTTCTTGGTGTTTATAAAGCTTCATACTCAAAGTGGGGTACTAGTTCTGGATAATCTTATATGCAATAAAAAATGGTAACAATTTTTTGTGGGATCCATTTTTTACAGTTAATCCAACATCATTCAGTTCTAATGATAGCCAAATACGATAGAAAAATAATCGTAGTGAAGTTCATTCAAAATAATATTAAGTTTGTAGTAGGCATAAACACATGTTGAAATGAGAAATGGAAATGACGATATCCTACTATTGAAAGAAAGCCTCACTCTTCATTTTTCGGTAAAGCTATAGCTTAAATCAGGCATAATCGTAGAACCAATTATGCTTGTTGCTGTTGAATAAATTGAAGCATAATATTATGTTCTAACCCGTCCAAATACGGAAGAGTCCCTTAATATATAAATGGAATTATACCTTTTCTAGAATTCTTTATTCATAAATCAAAACAAAAGCTAAAGTGTATTCCTTTTCGTATAAATCTTTGTATAGTAATCACAAGAGATACGAAGGGCCAAGGGTCAAGAAACCTTTGAATTCGGCCTCTAAAACAGAAATACCTTAACCAGAATAGACCATTTAGGTGAAATATTAAACAACAACGAGGATTAAATTACCCGAAGATTATTATTGTCCTTTCTGCCAATTTATTTGGAATCTCGGTCTAAGTAGGTACAACAAGTATCATACTAATAAAGGCGAAAGTTTGTGACTGTGTGAGTGTGTATGGTTGTAACTTCTTCACGTCTAAACGGCTGGAGCAATTGTAATTAAATTTGGCATGGAGTTAGCTGACAACCTGGATTAACACATAGGCTATAATTAATAAAGTTTAACGCAGGTAAAACTGCGGGGCATAGCTAGTTAGGATATATCTATAGAAATACAACGATTAACTATGGAAGTTTTGATGTTATTTCGTCCACAGGACAAAGGCCTCTCCAAAAGATTTCCACACTGGTGTTGTGTCCATCGTTTAGAGAGATATGCTATAATAGCTACGCTTAGCAGCCGAGTTCGCGATCTCAGTATGATAGTTATATTACACGGAGAGACGCTCCTGCCCGTTATCTGGGAGATATTCCCTCCCCCTCCGCTTATTAATATAATGCAATTTCGAGAAGGTATCTTGCCGGATAATATATAAAATCTTATGAAAGTAATATCAAATTTAATATTGTGCCTACACTTGATTTTAATAATAAAGGCTTTTTGCCCTTCACACATAAAGCATATTAGACGAAAAAGCAAAAATTCTATATTAGTCAATAGAAATCCTGTCAAATTTAAAAATTATTTTTCAAATAAGTTATTTCTAATTTGATATTTTACGGGCTAATAATCCGTGTTTTATTTTAAGATCAATTGTGTATTGAATAAAAACGTTTCTTTAATTAAATGTGGCTTATGGAACATTTTTATCGGTTTATTACTGGCAGCTAACAAGCTTTTGCATTATAATCGATTATTAATTACAAATTCATGTTATGTGCAATAATTTCAATTATTGAAGTTATACCTCTTTTGGCGCGATGGAGAAAAATGATGAGACTGAATTTTTACGATGCGCGCGCACACCGACTCCAAAAAATTTAACAGCATGAAGTTAGTTCTAGGTGGTATGAGAGTGAATTTTTACGATGCGCCCGCATCGTGCGCGCGCATCGTAAAAATAACAGCATGACGTTAGTTCTAGGTGGTATGAAAATTGATAACTATGTTCAAGTTGTATATTAAGAAGTATAACTTCTAACGCGTGTACATAAGTACACACAAGTTTTTTTTTATATATATAATATATAATTTGATAGAAATGTATGTAATAAGCCCATAGTTATTACGTCTCATTTTTAGATATAGGTGTATGAAATAATTTATAAAACTAAAGGACTTGACATTCACTTAAAATTCTAAATAATATTTAAAGCCCAGAATTCAGCTCGCAACAAAAATTGCATACAGTTATTAATAGAAAAAATTTAAATTTATTTAAGTTTAAATTTATTTATTATAAATTTAAATAAAAAAAAATAAAAAAAAATCAGAAAAAAAACTGTTATAATATAAAACAATATCTTAAGCCTGATAGCTGCAGTTATGTCTTCAAGATAAATGTTGTTAGTCACTGAATAAATTGATTATTCATTAGAATTCTACATAAATTCTCAATTATTGTTTACATTGTTACAGATGCTAATGAAGATTAAGAAGAACTGAAACCAAAAGAAAATGTATCCGCAAACAATCCACATTTATGAAATAAGATGAATGGAGTACAACCAAAGATGAGATTGACAAAAGAGGAAATAACCGTACACCATGCATGAACATAGCTATACATCTTTAACAAACAATGTACAGGAATTAAATTCAAGAGTACCTGTTGAAGAAACAGTCAATTATACAATAGAAACTTATTTTGCTGAATATATTAATGAAACTGGAAACACTACAAACACTTTTGAAGGAGATGCTGTAAACAATTGGTGGGCGTTAATAGCAGTGATATTAGTGGTTTGTACGGCAGCTGGAAATGTACTGGTTTGTTTGGCGATATATCTGGAAAGAAGATTACAGAATGTTACGAACTATTTTTTGATGTCTCTGGCGATAACAGATCTGCTTGTAGCCATTCTGGTGATGCCACTTGGGATTTTGACTTTACTTCGTGGTAAGTGAATTTTGTTTTATATTTTTTTCCATATATTATAAACTATTGTAGGGATCATACCTTGCTACTCTACAGTTACACTACTATAACAGTTTTATTTATAATGAATTACTGTCGATAGGTACTCTATTAGTGGTTCTGTCTAGATTAGTTTGTTTTAACTTATTATTTTATTTTAACTGTTCATTCTGGGTTCTTGGTTTGTCTTTTACCCATTTATTACCATTTTAAATGGTGGAATTTAGCTTTGCAGTTTGACATCATCACAAGTTAAATAATCATTTATTAATAACCTCACTAAATAATATCCTATACGAAATTCTATACATAAATAATTCTATTTAAATCTCAAGCATGTAAAGTCTTTACGGTTTCGCTGATTACCTCGTTTTATCTCGGCCCAAGAGCACTTGCATGGATTCTTTATCCTTGTTTTATGGCCAAAATGAGGATGTAATTTTATATTACAGCCGGTTTCATATTTGTACCAATCGCGTTGACACCATCGTCTGTATAGTATATTCATATTGCTGGCGATGTAGCGCGCGATACTGCTAATACAGCGTGCAAATCGCTTTTGCGTAGTTGCAGTTTCTTTCCTGGATTGCAAACTGTACCATATTTAAAGTTAGTCCTTGAGGTTTATGAATAGGGAGCTTACTTACCATTCATGAAATCATCTGTTCACACCCCTGACTACTAAGAAAAACTTTTTTGGTCAGAGTATATTAGAGTGGCCTTGTTTTATATAATAAATCTTTTGAGATTGAGGGACCTTCCTTATGTTATGGCCTTAAATAATAATAATAAATAAGAATTCAAGTAAATAATTTGGAATAATATCCTTAAATTATTTACGCACGGTTATCCGATCCCAAACTAAGCAGAGCTTATACTATGGAATCCAGATAACTGTTATACTACATATACTACTTTTCTTTTGTAAATACATACATACTTATATATATAATTACACCCAGACTCAGGAGAAACAGACATGTTCATGCACACAAATATCTGTCCTGGGCGGAGATCCAACCCACGACCTCCGGCGTGAAAAGCAAGCATCTTCCAACCACGCCAACACATGATTACAGGAATTCTGTAATCATCCATCGGATTTTAAGGTTTGCTATTTTAGCTTATTACTTGCATATAATTAATAACCCAAATATAGTTCTATTCGGAATCTTGAAAAGACGACAGCTGTCTTTTCAAGATTCCGAATAGAACTATTTCTTTTCAAGATTCAAGTATATACAAACAAAATATACACCTACATTGATTCATCTATGTTTGATTAAAATCATATTTTCGATTACAGTGATTATTATTTTCTCAAAATATACGTTGAAATTATATCAGCCCAAATAATATCTGATAGACCCAGTGGAGCATGTTTCGAATATCTGTAATCTCCACTTCGTTTAGTGGGCGGAATGGTACCTCCAATTAATAATATTATAAGGCGTATTTCTTGGGTTTGGGTCGGTCTCGAATATGTCTCCTATTTTCGGTGTGTCATCTATATGTAGATTAGAAAATAATCTGCTTCATAAGTATGATAATTCTGAGAGAAAATAAGTAGGTCTATAAACGTAGTTACCTTTGTTTTTAATTAAGACATTTATTAAGGCAGGGCAGATCAGGGGAAATCAGAAAACCATGACAGTCGCTTATTTGCGCAACGATTTGCCTTTCACAAAGTTAGATATAAAAGTGATAACTAATAACACACCAACTTCACTTTAGAGGTAAATGTATATTCGTCATACAATAACTATAAAATCATACATACATAGACTCACGCCTGTTTCCCAGAGGGGTAGGCAGAGACAACGGATTTTCATTTGTCACGATCTTTGCATACTTCTTTTGCCTCGATTACTGTCATTATATTCTCCATACATGCTCGCCGGTTTAGGGTACTTCTGACCTGCCCTTTCTTGAGAACATCTCCAATTTGGTCAGAGAATGTTCGACGTGGTCTTCCCCTTCCGGTTGTCCCATTCACACAGGCCAGGTATACTTCTGTTGTCAATCTTCGTTCATTTATCCTTTCTAAATGGCCAAACCATCTCAGCATGCCTTTTTCAATCTTTGACTACATCCGCTTTCACACCACAACGCTCTCTTACATCAGTATTTCGAATTCTGTCTCTCAAAATCATATTTACAAAAGTATACACTATTATTGATCAAAGCGCATATTATCATAAATATTTAGGTTATTATATTATACGAATAATAATTGGAATCATATAATATAATTTTATAATTTGTTATTACTATAAAATTACATACAATACAATGATAAAGCATTTCTACATAACAAAAGGTTTTCAAAATTCATGGACCAAATATTCGACTAAAATTTGCAGTTCGCAAACTGCTATTAATTAACGGTGATACAACAGAAGTAATTGTTGACGCCAAAATGCGCATGGGAGTGTTATAAATTGGTTGTTATTCGTTTTTTTTACTTGTAAATGTTTAAAAATCTTAAATTAGCTATATAGTTAGTACACTGGTGGCGCTGCTGCCCGACTTCCCTTTCTTCTTTTAGTCGCTTTTTACGACACCCACGCGATGGAGTGGTTCTTCTTTCTGGCCTGGGACCTGGGTTAATTGTTTAAAATTAAGTTTATGTTCTACTGCAGCTGGTTGTGTGGATGATATGTAGTTGTTCTTAGACTGCGTGTGTGTTTTTGAGTCCGTAAACATATTTGTCTATAAAAGTTTCACCCGTGTCTGTAATTTTTTTGTTTTATTTTAAAAAAAGACAACGGCCGCACTATAGATATATATTAGTGCGGCCGTTGTCTTTTTTTGTCCCTGTGTCGCGGGGTACTTTACAAACATATAATAGACGGACACGAATTACGTCCAGACTCAGAACAACTATTTATGGGTCACACAAATAGTTGTCGAGGGCGGGACTCGTACCCGCGACACGAAGCGGTGAGACGACTATCTTAGCTGCTGCGCCACATCTGCAGTCAAAAATTCAAAAAATTGAAACATGTTTGTAAAATTTTCCGCGATACAGGCATATCTTAGTGTTCTCATAGTGCGAGTGTGTTTTAAAAGATAATAAAGGTTAATTTTTTGCACATTCACACATAAGTTTGGAATGCATCAGAGCCATATGCGGCCTCGAAACAACTACAAGCTGCAAACCATATTTAAAAAAAAAAATAATTGTTAACATTACCTTCGCTGTATATTTATGAGGTAAGTATGTTTATTAGGACGAACACTTACTTATATAATATTGCTTATAAAAGTCATTACAGAAATCTACGTGATAAGAATGAACTGGAGCTTGTGATCAAAAACGGCGCCGGCACAGCACTGCTGAGTAAAAGTTTTCATTGCATGGCACAATAAATATTCAATAAATTACCAGATGACATAAAAAAATTTACTATAACGCAATTAAAAAAAATGTCTAAACAAGTTTTTGGTTGATAATTTTTATTATACAATTAATGATTTCCTAATAGATAATATCGACATGAATAATTTTATTGACATTTTCCACTGAATTATATTGTATTTTAATATTGTAATATTAAATATTTGTACGCCTTGTTATGGCAAAATATAGAGATACCTACTAACCCTATTCTGTAACAACATTATGTACTGACCTATATTGCAAATAAAATAATTTGATTGATTGATAATGTTTTGACAATTATTTTTCCTAGTCTTTAACAATCTATAAATACATCTTATTAGAGCGCGGTAAAAGTGGAATGATAGAATTGGATATTTTCAGTACCAAGGTTAAATGTGAATTAGGTTCGTATTTTCTTGCCTTGTACTTTAATGGCTTTGATACAGATTGATCAATCTGTCATGTTGTCGAGTCGATGACAGATTATTTTGTGAAACACATAAATACCATATAACTAAAATATAAAATATATGTTCCTCTGTGGGCCTCATGCGGAAACTAATCCTACTAATAGGTATTATAAATGCGAAAGTTTGTGTGTATACATGCATGTTTGTTACTCTTTTACGCCAAAACTACTTTAACGCGGGTGAGACCGCGGGGTATAGCTAGTTTATAATAATAATAAATTGTAATTCAAATTATGTTGTCCATAATTTGTCTTCAAATTAACACATTTATAAAATGATGAAACAAGTCACAGAAGGACATCAGCTTTTAATTTGAGTATTAAACTGCCAATTTACATACATACATAGACTCACGCCTGTTTCCCTGAGGGGTAGGCAGAGACAACGGATTTCCATTTGTCACGATCTTTCCACACGTCTTTTGCCTCGATTACTGTCATTATATTCTTCATACATGATCGCCGGTTTAGGGTACTTCTGACCTAATGTAAATGCCAATTTAAGTAAATTAAATTAAAATAAAATACAACCACACAATTAAAAGGAAATTTATACATTATGCTGACATTTTTGGGATATTTTGGACTGGAACATGACAGTCTTCGTCGCGCGCTTCATACATTTTTATATTTTTACGCCACCCACGCGATAGAGTGGTTCTTCTTTCTGGCCGGGGCCCACACGGAAAAATTTGGTTATTTTTTTAAATACATACGTTTATATTTTACTGCAGCTGTGTGTATGTAATACATTTATAGAAATACATACATTTTATATACATTACATATATTTTACGTTTCTAACAAAAGTTTTCAAAATCTAAACCTAAGCTTAAAAACTTTAGCTAAGCGATCTGGTTCTAATGTTAAACGAATAACTAAATCACCTTTTCGTGATTGTATAAACCACAAAACCCTGTGTGCGAGTTTGTCTGACCTTGGCCGACATTTCTTTGTAATTATAAGTAGATCTTCTACCTCAACAATTAATACAATCAGTAATCATTCTGCCAGATTAACCTCCTGAAATTGTCAACCTCATTGATTCAGTTCAAAAATGAGTTCTTTTTCCATCTAGATATGACTCAATTTAACTTTATCTAGGATTGGAGGATTGGCATTCCCAGAAATAGGGTGAGAGTTTATTTGGACCCGCTGTTCTGAAGATCAAATGCCAGTCAACCCGTGTAATCCCAAATGATTAATTGTGTTATGGTGGACTAAACAATTGAGAAAGGAATTCTGAGTTCAAATCGAATAATCCTTTTCGTAAATAGTTTGCAATATTATCAGAAGTCCTTCTTCGCCACTGACATAGATAATATATGACGTAAATCTAGGAAAAAGAAAGTTACAGATTGGTAACCCACTGACGCGGGCTTAACTTAATAATTTGTTCTGTTCTAGTAGATGTGTGTGAGAATGAGATTTGAAGTAATATTTATGTTCTTTAAAAATGATAATTCACCATAACTTTGGATAATAACCTTATCCTGTCCTGTGATGAACAGATCCATCCACCTAGGTAGCTAGAGAAGGCTAGCTAGGGCAGGATCCTCAGCGGCGAGGATCGCGTTGCCCCCTTAACACGATATCGTTAATCCCGTGCAAATCTTTTTACTTCAACGGCCGCCTGAACTGTGGCCCGAACCTCATAAGGGTGCCCTCAGGTATTAGTCACTTAAATTAAGCTACTGGTTGAGAGCCTTTTGCGCTAGCCAACTGCTCGTTGTTTTCAATTCTTTAATTTTAATATACAATTGCTAAAAGTAACAATAATAGCTTAGTAACTTGCTATTTATTATTTACACTACTACTGACTAATTCAAAATATTTTGTTGCTTTAATTACTGTGTTTATGTAATACATTGTGAGCTTGACAAGTACAAGTGTATATAAAATATAAGTGCTGAATAAATTTCATTATTTCTTCATTATTTAATCACGAAAATCGTTATTCATTGTCACAAGGCTAATGGAATCTGATACCTTGCATATCATATTATTTACTAGTAGCTCTATGAGTTTCGAGGCCAGATGACAGTGGATGGATCAATTTTAGAAGCAAGCAGATGATGGAGATCCCATGTTGGGTTCCAGTATTACACTCCCCAGCGTACAGCGTACCTACTATCTACTTAAAAATTTCGAAAAAAATTCTCATTTAATACAACAGATCAGATGATTTTCACAAAAATAATGTGTAATAATATAATTTATTGCCTAAACGTAATACGTTTTCCTAGCAATCCAGAAAAATACTATAACTATAGAAATTCAACGTCATCAGCTTGTGGTTTTATCAGAATTGGCAATAAAATAGCTTATAGGAAACAAAAGCATCGAGAAAGGTATAGGTATAGAATATTGTCACCCATCTCACAACTCTCTCAATAATACGATATGTTTTGTTCTTCCATACGGTACAACTCCATGTCAAAACCGCGCGTGTCGCAGATAAAGACGAGCATGCCATCGCGCATGCGTAGATGCTCCATTATGATGTCTTCCCGGCCGAATTTCGGCCACGGCGTCCATTCTCAATGGAGATTAGCCAATTGCGCAAGACATATTATAGTGCACAAGTGTGTACGCGAACACAGGGGCACTTTCTATTCCATCACTCTCATGATCCAATGGGACGACTAGCGACACGATCGGAAAGAGCTCAAGTACAGGACCGACGGCTTTACGTGCTTTCCGAGGGTGTAATACCGCCAATTTCCGCCTTTTTACGGAAAAATCTCAAAATCACTTTTTGGCCCGACCCGGGATTTGAACCCAGGACCTCGTTTTCCCGGTTGAACACGCTACCACAAGACCAACGAGGCAGTCATGCCCCATTATAGTAATCCTGGGAAGCTAATGGACAATAGGCTCAAGCTATCTTCAGAATAATAAAATGGTGTGCATCTAAAATCTTTCTACTTTACAAAAAACAACTAACTAAAATCTTATTTGTTCATCTTTCCCTTCTTATATTGAACCGTAAGCAAATCATTTGTACGACGTTTGTATTTTCCGACCTCTTTCCTGAAAGCCTATTCAGATTTGATTTATTTACGGCTGAGTGGGAGGTATTGTTTACCTCCAATGTTTTGATAAAACTGTGTCGATTAGCTTTAACAAAAGCGGTGAAAGAGTATTTATAAATTTATTCAATAACAACATTTGCATTATGTTAAAATATTCTAAAGCTAATTGATTACATTGTGCTTTATATTTAACATAAGAATAATACACGTCGGGACTAGTCCCTTCCTCTTACCCACCACTGCAACTCCTGTAAGCCAGGACCAACAGTGGCACACAATGAAATGACACTGAGCGGTGAGGCTCAGGCTTGTCCCGGGGAATCGCTTTAACTGTCTTGGATCCCGCAACGAATTTAATCAGAAAGATATAAAAGGAGGAGTTAGAAAATGAAAAGTTCCACTTCCCTCCAGAGCAAAGCGGGAGACAGAATGATGGAAAGAGGCTATAGCCTCATAAAACGAGAGAATTGCTACTAGAGAAGCCAGCTGCAAAACCGAGGATCAATTTAAGAGTCCTAAGTGAGCTGTTATATTTGATTCCAATAGTAGGTGTGGCAAAAGCGCTTAAACGCACGGAAATTGTAATAATATTTTTATATACATGCAAATAAAAGAACATAAAACTAAATTCGAACATAATCTAAACAAGTTTTTCTACATAAGCAATATCTTTGATGACTTGACTATCTGATGTTTAGTCTTTCCTGATCATGACTCGCCCTCCTATTACTCATAAAAATTTGTATCCTAGTTCTTGGGCCTTGATTCTTGTTGCAGCGTGTATATATATATGTTTGTTACTCTCTTACGCCAAAACTACTTTAACGCCACAATTCCTAAACCAATGCCACATATGTTTTGGGTTTGATTTTAGAGAAGCGCATAGCAGACATCCGTAAGTGATCGGTGCCGTCAGTATATTGACAGGTCGCCGCCAAATGGTTTAACTTCGTAACGTAGTATACGGCTTTTAGAACTGGGCTTCATGAAAACCGGAGCTATTGTATTATAAACTTAGTGCTGTTATTTATTTTTTGACAACGCATTACGGTTTCTAGTCCCTGTGTCGCGGGGTACTTTACAAACATCTAATAAACAGACACAAATTACATCCAGACTCAGAACAACTATTTATGGTCACATAAAATGTTGTCCGGCGCGGGACACGAAGCGGCGATGCGACTGTCTAAGCCGCTGCGCCACACGTGCAGTCAATATTAATTAATAATTTAAAACATAAACTTCAAATAAAAAGGAAACCTATATTAAAACCATTAATGTTACAACCCTATTGCTTCAATAGAAGATAGGTATTTATTTCATCAACTAGGCCTAGTTTCCATACTGACCATATTTATACTGTGTAAGTGATCTCCTATGGCCAACGGTTTCTTATCAAGCTTTAATGACAGTCGTTCGATTATACTTAGTTTACGGTTTTAGGTAATGGCAAAGATAAAAACGCAAGAGAAGAAATTCATGGTAAAACCACTGATAAATAATTTAATTTTTACATATACAGCGCAGCGACAGCCTCCAAATGTAATTTAACATAAGTACACGATTGTACACTGCCTCCCAAAATACAGGCAAATTAGCCTAGCTTGGGAATCAGTTTTCGACAACTTTTGCAATAGTTTATAGTTTATTTATTCGTAAACAGGTTTACATGTCATAATCTTATTAACAAATTTATATAATATAACACAACACATAAATACATTAATAATATAACAATAATTAAGTACCTACCGATAAGGCTCTAAACATTGTACTGAAATGTAAGAATGTACGTATATTGGTGTCAATAAAACATTATCTTATCTTATCTGATCCAAATCGGCTATATGGCATAAGCAAAAATAGTTTACACATAATAACTCCCGATTCAATATTTAAAAACTCCAAACAATTCAATTTTCGAAACATTCTTTTCGTACTATTTTATATAACTTAGTACATCAATCTAATAGTAAAGTAAGTAGTAACTCAACCGCTTACTAGATTAAGTATTATTTGTTTAACTTGACTTACTCTCCGAGGCACGAAGGAAAATCTCTCAAACACTCAAGACGCTGAAATAAGATTTGTTTTAGTGTCTGTTTGGTTTGTTGTTTCACAAATATAGTTAGGTGTGGGGATCGATCTTGCAACCTCCAGGCTTAATCCGTTTGGATATACAGATCGTTAACATAGAAATAACATTGACTTTAAGCTTTATTTGTTTTCAAAATCAGTGTATTATATATATGTCAAAGTAGTAGGTAGAAATGTTCTCGAGTGGCGACCACTAACCAGAAAACCCCTTACAAGATGGACCTATTATCTTGTAAGGGTTGCTAGAAGCCACTGGAAGCAGGTAGCGCCAGACCGCCAATAATGGTGGACTGAGCTGATATGATAACGATTATGCTGGAATTCATTGTTAACCAGTAAAGTACGCTCACCGTAGCCTAGTTGATATTGCTCTTGCCTACGAAGCTGGTGGTCCTGGGTTCGAATCCCGGTAAGTGCAAATATTTGTGTGATGAGCACGAATATTTGTTTCTGAGTCATGGATATTTTCTATGGATTAAAGTATTTATCTATCTATATAAGTATGTATATCGTCGTCTGGTACCCATAGTACAAGCTTCGCTTAGTTTGGGGCTAGGATGATCTGTGTGACGTTGTCCCTAGATATTATTATTATTATAATTTATAGCGATTTTTCGTTGTTTGTCTAAAATGTAGTGCACGAAATTTCACCAATATTAAATTATAAGTATGTTTTCCTAAAACAATGGTGATAACATTGATAGAATTACGTCCCAATTAAAACCACAATTACATTCTAAAATCATTATAAATCCATAATTGATTTTTAAAGGACAGGATAGTAATAGAAGCTTACTCAAACTTCAAGGCAATCAAATTTCCGCCTAACGTTGATAACTTTGGTGAGGGCGGATAAGTTAATTTTGGTCTGCATAATGTCGATTAGAGGGCGTATAATTAATTTGTAGCGAAACAATGCTATTAAGAATTGAGTGGAAGCAACTCAATTATTCCGTGATAAAATTGGTAAAGTTAGCCAGGTATACAAATTTTAATGTGCGTTTGTTTGGCAAGTTTTGAAGTGTAGTTTTGATCACTTTTGTTATGTTTGTTTATACATTATTGATTCATTACTTTTAAATGTGCCTGTATAGAAATAACTAACTATGCCCTGCGGTTTCATCTGCGTTAAACTTTGGAAATGATAGCCTACTAGCTGTGCTCCGCGATTTTACCCGCGTTAAGCTTTATAAATTGTAGCCTATGTGTTAATCCAGGGTGTCAGTTAATTCCATACCAAATTTTATTAAAATCGCTCAAGCCGTTTAGATATGAAGAAGTAACAAACATACACACTCACACAGTCAAACACTCACAAACTTTCGCCTTTATAAGATGTATTAGCTATATTACTTTAAAGTTTCATCATAACAATTTAGTCGTTTTTGCGTAAATAAGTAACAAACATCCATTCATCGACACATACTTTCGCATTTATAATATTAATAGGATAAAACCCTTATATGTAACTCGCAGCTTTAAGGATTATAAGGCGACCTTGTTTCGAGCATACATCATCCTATACAAGAGCCTTGTGGGAGTCAAACAACGCTCTCCGTGTTCGATATAATAACTTGTTGAGAGAAATTTTCGCTTCGGTAACGTTTGCGGCAGTTTGCGTTCACAGTTTTAGTACTTTTGAAAATATAGCTGCTGTCCCATCCCATACTCTGGCTGAGTATGGGATGGGACAGCAGCTATATTTTCCTTATCAACGTCGCTAACAGGTTATATGTCTATGACAGTGGCTGATTTAGCCCCTGTTTATTGTTCTAGTGGTGACCGAGTATTTAAAACTAATTTCGGTCTAGCTAGCAATCTAAGAGCACACCAAAGAAAGTGATTTCGAAGGGTCGCTGGTATCGAAATCGATAAGGGAGACTATATAAGGCGCGGGGAAAATAATTGTATTTCATGTTTTTATTTTATATTTTGTGCCAAAGCAATATTTAAATTTGTAATTTTAAATTGTAATAATTTTGATTGAATGATAATTACTATCAGAAGTAAATTAGTTTATTATTATTATATAATACCCTTTATTACTATATGAAATTTGATTTTTAGACCAAAATGAAACGCAACCGAATTGAAGTATGATAATAAAACGACCAAAAAATGGAAGTAAAATAAAATAAAATTAATACCGTCAAATTCATCTTTTTATACCTGATTATTGCTTCTGAACCGGCGAGTATGTATAATGAATATAATGACAGTAACTAGGCAAAAGAGGTGTGCAAAGATCGTGTGAGATAGGATTCGTTGTCTCTGCCTACCCCTTTTGGGAAACAGGCATGAGTCTATGTATATATTTATTATTACTTCTGAATTTAACAAATTCAACAATCTTTCAAAATATTAAAATATAGTTCAATGTAAGGTTTATTTAACGTTTTAAAGCAACGCCCTTTAAGGAGAAAGGAGTTCCTTCATTTTCACTCCATCTTATTGTTTAGGTCATAATTTTGCTTTGGGAGTAGTTTCTACTCTACGTCAGTATATACTCTTAGACCACGATAATCATTTTTATCGCCAGCCTCCCTCAAGGTGAAAGTATATGAAGTGAGGATGGTCCATGCCAACGCCCTTAAGTACCGAGTTTTCTCATATAGATACAGTCTAGATATCTCTAGATTTTATAGTTTCATAGATTCGATAGTCTAGATTTCAACCCGTACTTACAATTTGGCCTTGATAAGATAATAATAATAGAGACGTGTTCGCTCACTATGGGCCTTATTAGAAGGCTCAAGGTCACCCAAAGAGGGATATGCTCGGAGGTTTCCTACGAGATCGAATCAAAAATGTCAAAACCCGCAGGCGAACCAAAGTCTCCGCAATAGCCCGAAGAATTGCAAAACTGAAGTGGCAGTGGGCGGGGCACATAGCTCGTAGAACCGACGACCGTTGGGGCAGAAAGGTTCTCGAGTGGCGACCACGAACCGGCAGACGCAGTGTGGGCAGGCCCCCTATAAGATGGACCGATGATCTTGTGCGCTGGAAACTGCTGGATGCGAATAACGCAAGACCGGCAATTATGGAGATTTTTGGGGAGGCCTTTGTCCAGCAGTGGACGTCTTTCGGCTGATATGATGATAATGAAGATAATAATATCCTGGGACATTATTCACATACGGCCATCTGATCCCACACTAAGCAGAGCTTTTACTATGTAAACCAGTAAACTGATATACTACATAAACTACTTTTCTTTGTGTAAATACAAACTTATGTTGATAATTACACCCAGACTCAGGAAGAACATGTTCATGCATACAAATATCTGTCCTGGGTGGGAATATAACCCACGACCTGCGGCGTGAAAGGCAAGCATTTACCAACCACGCCAACCATCCCGTCAAACTGAAAAGTTGTCCAAATTAATCATATTTACATGCGAATTCATGTAGAAGCTTGTAAGAAAAATTTTCATATGAGGACGCACAGGGACCAGTATTAGAACCAGTACGAAAATATTATTCAACATAAAATTTCTTCTAGCTGACTACTACATTATGCAAATGGCTCTTACTTCAGTACAAAAAAAACATTGAAATGGTATTGAATGAGCTCCGATGTTTTATTTAATCTACATAGATAACAGTAATGTTGTAGCTTTGCGAAGTGTAACACAGTGGAAATTGAAACAACAGAATTGACCCAGAAGACCTTAACAAGTTATAGAAAGTTATATGAATATAATTACAAAACCTCCATACAAAATGCATCAGCAGACATGTTTGTATGGGAAATCATTGATTTTAATGCGTATTCTACAATGTAATGTGTAGCTTCCTTTTCTCGTGTACTGTCAAAGTAACAACGGTAGGAAAAAAAAATATGACGATTCCACATAAATGTAAAATTTTTACGGAATAAAGTACCTTTGACTTTGACTTTGACTTAATCTGCAAACTGTGATTAAAATACATTATAACGGGCCTGTTGGCGTGGTCGGCAAATGCTTGCTTTTCACACTGGAGGTCGTGGGTTCGATTCCACCCAGATATTTATGTGCATGAACGTGTTCTATCTGAGACCAAACTAAACAGTGCTATGGAAACTAGATAACATACTACTTTTCTTTTACTATACTTATATAGATAATTACACCCAGACTCCGGACAAACAGATATGTTCATGCGCACAAATATCTATCCTTGGGGGGAATCGAACCCACGCGGTGAGAATAGCAAGTAACTACAAACCATGTCAACCGTGCCATCATTTTAATATGACTAGTTTCCAATCGGATATTGTTTAACAATATAAAAGCTTATCTTTGATAGATTTTTCGGTAGCAAATAAAATATAACAATATTTTTGAAATCTGTATTCAATCAACATGTACTTATAATATATATAATATAATATAATATATATAGGGACAATGTCACACAGATCATCCTAGCCCCAAACTAAGCAAATCTTGTACTATGGGTTCCAGGCGACGATACACATACTTATATAGATAGATAAATACTTATATACATAGAAAACATCCATGACGCAGAAACAAATATTCGTGCTCATCACACATATATTTGCACTTACCGGGATTCGAACCCAGGACCACCAGCTGTTTCGCAAAGCTGTTTCGTTGTATGAGCTAAACAAAACTAAACGTTTGTGAGATAGCCACATCCATCCTCCGCACCAACATAATAATCCATTTCAGTCAGCGAATTTATATTGGAGCCGCGGAGTTGTGGGCAGCTGGTGTCGTATCTTTTTTTTATTTGATATAGATTATTCTTTGTTATTAACAGGTAATGTTTATAGCAGAATGTAGGTATAACATATTATTTTACCTTAAAGAACAACCATACCACTAAACAAAGTTTGATAAATGATATGGTAAACTTTTTGTTAAATTAATCTTATTTTCAATATAAGGTGAAAAAAAGAACATAATAATATGTTAAATATTCAAGATGCTACAATGATCCTTGCCAATGTGACATAGACATTTTAGAAGAACAATAATAGTGGAAAAATCTGATAAGATTTGATTAGTTACAGATCCATTGTTTTGTATTTTTGAATGTACATATTTTTATTTCATATTTAAAAATGTAGTATATAAAAAAACTTAAGTTTATTTCAGGTAAATAACCCATAGGAACATTAAAACATTATTAAGCTCAATTATACTTAAAGAACAAGTACCAAAAATGTAATTATAATCAACAATAATATAGGGCAAAGCGTTCATTTTGGCTCAAAAGGCAGCCTAACTGGGGATGTCCCACCTTACAGTAGACATTATTTAATAATAACTTAATGTTGTGTTAATGCTTATGAGTACGGGCGCAAGAGTTTTTAAAGGCTGGCAACGCACCTGCGACTCCTTTGGTGTTTCGACTGTACAGACGCCAGCACATCAAGCTACCTCAATCTGTCAAATTTATTTAATAGATTTTCAACTTTATCAAAAAAGCATAAGGTTCACTTTCAATTGGGGAAATTTGACAGATTGGCGTAGCTTGGTGGGCTGGCGTCTGTACATTGGCGGTGGTGAACGCTTGGCTTATGTAAAAAAAAACAATTTAAATTTTACCTCAAAAGGTAAAATTTAAGAAGTCATTCATGAAAATCATTTCGTAATTATACGGATTCTATTATTTATTCCAGTACTTTTTTCTTGTTATTGTCAATGAAAATTAACAATAATAAGAAAAGTTAACTTTAAATAAAGCAAAGGTTAATCACCGCCTTATTACGAAATTAAGTTTCACCAAAAACTAGAAGTACCTACTAGCACTTAAGTACAAATTAATCAAAGATTTAAGTTTCAATCTTGAATTTCTGCTTTTCAATTCAACCTAAAGCTATATTTAATAAATAATGAAATCAGGCGTTACTTTTCCGAAATCCCTGACAATCAAAATAAAATATTTATGTGTAGTGTTAATTCCGCTAATTGTCAGTTTAATTAAGTTGTCCGGAAAATATGCACATGCAAGACGGACAATATAAATGGGTATGTTACCCAACATGTATTTTAGGCTTCCACAGACAGAATAAGACTCGAGTGGAGCACTCGACGAAAATGGTCTTGAATGGAATCCCGCCTCGATTAAAATAAAATAAAATAAAAAAGGTTTTTATTCACGTAGACTTTAAACTTTCTGTTCTCCAAGAACACGGTGTAGGTGATACTTCATTGATTTTACCCCGGCTTCACATAAACCATTTCCGCTCGGCCAGAGTGGGCAATTAAAATGCCACTGAATACCTAATTTACTCATTTCATCAAAGAACTCTGAGTTTGTAAAGGTATTGCATCTCTTAAGTTCTTCACGTAGTTGTCTTGCGGCTCCAACGAAGTTTGTACCATTGTCCGAATACACATGTTTTGGTGTTCCTCTGCGTGCACACATCCTACTAAAAGCAGCAAGAAAGGTTGTTGTTGATAAATCAGAAACCAATTCTATTCTTCTCTTTTGTCACCATGCAAACAAACACAGCTATGTAAGCTTTACATGTTTTGACTCCTCTTCCCTTGTTTATTTTTACGTCTACATGGCCCGTAAAGTCAACCCCGGTATTGCTGAATGGTCTTGCGGGAGTAACGCGTTCTTTCGGCAAGTCTCCCATCAGCTGCTCACTTTTTACGCTTTTGAACCGATGACATCTGACACATTGGCGTAGCTTATTCTTCACCGTGCGGCTTCCCCCAACGATCCAGTATTCAAGACGTAAATGCGCCAATGTAAGCCGTGCCCCACCATGTAACGTGTCACGATGAGCTTCTTCTATTATAAGTTCTGTTAACCTTCCGTTCGCCGGAAGTATGATTGGATGTTTAGATTCAGGAGGTAGAGTAGAATGTATCAAACGCCCTTTTACCCTTAATAATCCGTATTCGTCAAGGAAGGGTGTCAATTTCAAAATGTTGCTTCTTGTTGATATTTGTTTATTTTTCGATAAACAATCTATTTCTTCTCCAAAATACTCTAGTTGAGTTGTCTTGAGTAATAACCGCTTCGCTTCCATTATTTCGTTTGATGACAAACACAAACCTTCTTTTTTGTAGTCGGTTAAACAAGTTATAATACCGCTATTTTTGTTACATCGTAATATATAGCTGATCCGTCGAATCCATGCGAGTACTCGTATTGCGCGATTGTAATTGCTGTATTTATTTACTAAGCAGTCTATGAGTTCATTGCGCTTGTAAATCGCAACGTAGCATTTCGTTTGCTTAAGGCCTTCTTTTGTTATGTAGGTCAGGATTCGTTTTTCTTCATCGAAAACTATGTTTGTTTTTAGCCATTCGGGGCCCTCCCACCAAAGTTTAAAAGTAATAAGTTGTGAAGGGGAGAGTCCTCTTGTTGCGCAGTCTGCGGCATTTTCTTCCGATTTCACATAACCCCACTGTTGCGGCGGAATAATGTTCCTTATTTGTTCGACTCTGTTAGCAATATATTTCTCCCACCGGTTTATATCACCCTTGATCCAAGCTAAAACAACTTGTGAATCACTCCAACTGTATATTAATAATTTGTTACCGGAAAGAGTATCCTTTACCTTTGCCATGAGTTTGGCGAGAAGGACCGCCGCGCACAGTTCCATTTTAGGTAAGGATATCTTTTTTGTTAGCGGTGCAACTTTAGTTTTGGCTGTTATAAGTGTAGTTGTATAGTGGCCATGACTATTCTTTACTCGGCTGTAAATAGCACATGCCATCGCTTTCTCACTCGAATCGCAGTATCCATGAATTTCTATCTCGTTTTCAGTACTTTGCAGCCACCTTGGTATGGAAATATTACTAATAAGGGGTAGATTAGATCGCAATGCCTCCCATTCATTACACAATTCCATAGATAGTTGCTCATCCCACTCGGTTTTGTTGAGCCAAACCTTTTGAAATAATAATTTTGCCTTTATAGTTACAGGCGACAGTAATCCCAAGGGATCGTACAGCTTGCTGATTTCCCCTAATATGATACGTTTGGTAAGGTTTTTCTTTTCCGGCAGATCCCAACGATAGGTAAATGTATCGCTCTCCTGATTCCATCTCATTCCTAACATCTTTGAGTTACAAGTTTGTTCCGAGTTGAAATCATGGCTCGTTGTGTTATTACACCTTTGTTTTTCTTGTAAATGCTCCAAAATAGAAGGATCGTTACTCTTCCATTTTCTTAAGCTAAACCCGCCAGATTTCAATAGATCTATTAGTTGAGATACCAATAATTTTGCTGATTCGATAGAATTTTGACCATAAACTAAATCGTCCATATACATATAGTTCTGAAGGACCTTTGCTGCTTCAGGATATCGTTTACTCTCATCTTTCGCGAGTTGATGTAAAGTTCTCATTGCGAGGTAGGGAGCACAGTTCATCCCATAACTTAGGGTACACAATTTCCACTCTTGCAGTTTGTCCCGTGGGGAAAATCTCCAAAATACAGTTTGTATGTTACACTGTTGTTCGTCAAGCCATATTTGCCGATACATTTTTTCTATATCAGCCGTGAAAACATATCTATAGGTCCGCCAGTTAATTAATAAAGTTAACATGTCTTTTTGTAAGTTTGGACCCGTATACATGCAGTCATTAAGGCTATGGCTGTTATTAGCTCGGTAGGATGCGTTGAATACAACTCTTAGTTTAGTTGTAGTTGATTCTTCCCGCCACACACCGTGATGGGGTAGATAAACGCGACCCTCAGCCTCTGACGTCATAGGTTTCATATGATCCATGGATATGTACTCGTTTATGAAACGTTGGTATTCCTTGCTAAGTTCCCGGTTCTTAAGCAATTTCTTCTCAAGTTGTAGAAACTGAGCGAGTACGGGTTGCTTGTTAACCGGTAGACGGGATACAGCATTCGGTTTGATAGGCAGTTTTACCACATATCTTCCATCTGTCCGTCTAGTAGTTGTCGCACGATAATATTCTTCGCAATGTTGTTCTTCTGTATTTAACGAAGAAGGGTCCGAAATCTCTTCAGTTTCCCAGAATCGTGATATGTTTTCTATGTCGTTAAGTGTGACACAACAATTAAAAGTTTTCACGTTGCCGCTTAAAATCCAACCGAGTCTAGTTTGTTGAGCCACCGGATATGTACTATTACATCTTATAATTCCATCTAAAATTATTTCCGAATATACTTGCGCACTCAAAAGCATATCGATTGGCCCGGACGTATTAAAGTTAGGATCGGCTAAATTTATATTTTGTAGATAAGTCCAGCTTTCTACTTAAAATAATGTCGATGGTAAATTGTTAACCAGTTTCTTCATAATGAGTGGTTGTAAGTTAAATGTATAATCCGAATGTATTGACTTACATTCTAGGTTCAACGAGCCTTTACAACTTCCGCTTAGTGATCCGACACCCGACACTATGGCACTCACTTGTTGTCGCGGTAACCTCAAGCGCTGGGCGGCATTTTCAGTTATAAGACTTACTTGTGAGCCTTGATCTAGCAAACCTCTTAAGTAGATATACTCGCCATCGATTGTTTTTACCTTGAGCAGTACAGTTGTTAACAAAACTTCCATGCCCTCGTTAGTAATGTTGTTCACCCCTCGCGCAGAGGTACTTGTCGATGGGGTAGATTGCGAATTACCAGGTTGTTCCATTGTTTCATGCAGCAAAGTATGATGAAGCTTATGACATATCCTACATGTTTTCATTGACGTACATTGTTTTTCGCCGTGACTGTACAAACAATTTTTGCAAACACGCAAATTCCGAACGCAGTCTCGGCGCCCCTTTTCTGTCATAGCCAAGAACTTTTCGCATTTAATCAAAACATGGTCAGTTTTGCAAATCGGGCAATTTTTTGCTGTTGTCAAGAAGGTTTTGTGTGATTTGTATGAGTTGTTAAAGTACGATGACCTTTGTGCATTATATTTATTATAGTTATTGTTACTGCGATTTTCGTAACTATTTTTGTTATGTTTTTCTAACATGTTATTCTTCTCCGGACTGAAAGATTTTTGACTACCTTTTTGTGTAGCCTCCAGTGCCATGAACTTGGATTCCAGAAACTTTGAAAATTCTTGTAGGTCGGGAAAACCTCTCGGCTCTTTAAGATCTTTTATATATTCGTTATACGTAACGCTATCCAGTTTCTGTGACAAAAGATGTACTACCAGCGGATCCCATTGTGTAATATCTAATCCGATGTTTGTCAATCCGTTCAGACACTCTAGCATGACGTCATGAAGTTTTCGTATACTGGCGGCATTTGCTTGTTGAATGTTAGATTAGTTTAGTAGAGTATTTACATAAGATGTAAATAAAAGTCTTTTGTTGTCGTAACGGTGAGTAATTATGTCCCAACAGGAAGTATAATTCTCGGCACTGATGCTAAGATGCTGGATTAACTTCTCTGCTTCGCCCTTTAATTTGGACTTCAAATGCTGCATTTTTTGGGCCTTAGAAAGTATAGGGTTGTTATGTACGCTTTCCGTATAGAGGTCCCGAAAACTTAACCATTGATTATAGTTGCCATAAAAATCCGGTATTATGATTTTCGGCGTAGACTTTTCATAATGAGCATTGTTCCATATGGTGTGTTGTATTTTCTTACGTATGTTGTCATAAATATTTTCTAATATATCATACTTTTGTCTATACTTAGGGTCTTCTTCCTGTAGCCAATAATCTAGCTGCCAGTGTGCTTTCTCCACTTGTTGCCATTTAGATTTTATGATAGTTAGATTATCTTCCAATTCCCATTTTTCCAAAGATGTTGACAAATCCATCTTTTCCACGGCTCTTTCAAAAGCTCTAAAGTTACAGTACTGCACTCGCAAAAGATCCTGTTCCTTTTCCGACGATTCGTCCGTTTTTCGAGGCGGTACGTGGAAGTCCCCTTCATCGAAACTAAATCTCGTAGTAAGTTTAGCGTCGCTCGTAACTGAAGAAGTTCCTGTCTTACTTGTACTCTGAGGGGGTAGCTCCTCCTTACTAGCTGTTATTGTTGCTTTAGTCGGTGTCGCCGATGTAAGCTCCGACTTACGTTGTAGTATGTCTTGTAAAACACTCTCATACATACGTTTTGTGTTGTTAAAAACGTCGTCTATAAAGTATTGGCTTTCCGTTGTTCCGGTCGATTCCAATAGTTGGTGGTTATGAACGAATTGTTCCCAACAGTTGTTTAGTCTCGTAAGACGCTCTTCTAGATATTCTAAGGTCTTCCTAGTAGGGCTGTCTTTCTTGTAGTTAGCACATATTTGTTTTAACGTGCAAAAAGTAGCCTCTTGTTGGCTCATAACCTCCTCGAAATTTTGACCCATCATTGTTAATTAGTTACTTAGTTAAAGTAATAGTTATAGTAAGCCTTCAGTAGTTGTTTCACCGTAGGCACTAGTTCAGTTTTTTTTTTTTTTTTGCAATATGTTCGCAGATTGTAGTTAGTATTGGTACTTACTGTGTTTAGTTCCTCGTCCGATATGTGCGTCTTTGTCTCAATCCAACTGGGGCGACCCGCTTCTGGGAGACCAGTTCGACCGATTCGCTATCGGCACTAAGAACACTGCCACACGTAGTACCAGCACTTTTCACTTCTCGAAGGACCAAAACGGATGTACGGGTCTCGAGGTGGTGTGGAGATAAACGAGTTGAGTTGACTTAAAACCACGTTTATTACTCAAGTATACAATATAAGTTATTTGGATGCTAATCTGTTCGTTGTTATTGTTATTTGTCAACTAACTATATTAATGTCGAAAGTATGTATAAGTAATGCGCCGAAACTAGGTTAAGGCGGCGTAAGCAAAATAAGCCTGTACGTGAACCGTACAAAAGCGCTTGTAAATAGTCAGAACATGTTTGTAGTAATACACACATCAACAAAGTCTAGGGATACGTTATTTTGAAATCAAACATGGCTTTATTGTTTAAAACCTATTTAGTTTCCTTAAAAAGTTTATTTACAGATTTAAACCTTGTCTATTCTTTATTCAAAATTTAAAAATTAAAATGAGAAACAAATGAAAACACGCAAAGCACAGCGCAATCTTGAGTTGTATCTAATTTCAAGAAGTTGCATTAAAATTTTTTTTGCGTGTTAATTGAAGAAAACCTGATAAATTGTTTTATTTTCTTTTCTCAATTGGTTGTGTAAGCTTTTTAGCGTCATGCCACGCCATCATTTGAGTCGAGATGAAATGTTACGGGCAGTTGGCATGTTACAAAACGGTGCTATTCAACGCGTCGTTGCTGAGTCTCTGGGCACAAGCCAAAATGTGGTATCCAGGCTGTGGTCACGTTATCGCGCTACTGGAGATGTGGCAGAACGGCACACAGGTAGATATCGTGTTACCACTCAGAGACAGGATCGATTTCTCCAAATGACCGCCAGAAGACTACCCAATATCACAGCGATGCAACTAGTGCAAAGGCTCCAGGAGGGTCAGCAGCTGCTGGTGAGCGACCAAACCGTGCGAAGGAGGCTGCATGAAGTTGGTCTTCATGCTCGCAGACTGCTACGAGTCCCAGCGCTGCGACGTGGCAATCGCGGTAGGCGACTTTTATGGGCTCAAGAACATTTGACATGGAGTGATCAACAATGGTCATTGGTGCTGTTCACTGATGAGTCCCGCTATGGATTTCATCCAGATTCGAGACGAACACGCGTTTGGAGAACTCCAGGCAGGGTCAGCCGTCTCCGACATCCACAGGAGGTCCACTCTTACCAAGGCGGGACAATTATGGTGTGGGCAGGAATACGAATCGGCGGACGAACCCAACTCATTTGGATTCAGGGCAGCATGACTGCCCATAGATACCGTGAGGAGGTAGTAGAACGTGTCATTGTCCCGCTCAGGGCCCTAACGGGGCAAGAATTTCAGCTCATGCATGACAATGCACCTTCCCATACAGCGCGGCTGGTGAGGGCCGCCCTTCGAGAACACGATGTTCAGGTATTAGATTGGCCTCCACAGTCGCCAGACTTAAACCCAATTGAACACGCCTGGGACATGTTACAGCGAAGAGCATTGAGGGATTTTCCGCCCAACTTGACAACAGAAGAACAACTTTTCGAACATTTAAAAAGAACTTGGGACTGCATACCCCAGCAAGACATTGACACCTTAATTTTAAGTATGGAAAATCGTTGCCGCTGTGTGATTAATGTTAGAGGAGGAAATACCGATTACTGATTATCAGATTTGGTAAGATTTTTATTCATTTAATTCGATTGAATAATTTTATAAGAATAAAATGTTTTTGTTCACTCAGTAATTTTCTATGGCTTAATTAATTTAAGACTTTTATTAATTAGAAAAACAAAATCGCATCGTGTTGTTAATGTTTAAATATCGGCCATGAAATTATCTTTAATTCTTCCATTTACAGTCATAACAAAATGTTTATAGTTTTCTAGATAATCAATGAAATGTTCAATATCCCTAGATTGTGTTGATGTGTGTATAGTTGTATACATTACAAAGTAGTTTCTTTTTACATATTCTAGTAACATAGATATAGGTAGGTTAGGTTAGGTACACATGTATGAAAACATTTATAAAATTTAGTTTATTATAGCAATGATATTTAGCTAGCTCGTATCAAGTTATTGTCAAGAGATTATGTTTAATTATCTTTTTTTTTTGTTAAGGCAGGGGGATTGCTAATGCATGCCAACCGCAAAAAGTGTCTGCGGGTGAGTATGTCGGACTCGCACCGACTAAACCTAACCTGCCGTGGACTTCTTCTGGCGCCTGATACGGGGAGCCCCGGGAACGCGGGTATGCTGCTCCGGTGCCCCCCTATGTTTAATTATCTAGTTTAAGTCTAATATTTTTACTACATATTGTCAATGTCATAATAGGGGGCGTGGAAGTCGTCCCAAGGGAATAACTATCACAGAACGGGCAGTCTCTCTGAGTACTATGTCCATAAATCTAAGATCGCCAACCCGTCTGCCATATCCTGCCAAGAGTAGAGAATTTTGTCTGACATAATACAGATGTATTATGTCAAAAAAATCTCCCCCTTATAACACCCTATTATATTTACATTGGTTATCTTGTATTTATTATTTTAAATATTTCATGGAGCTTTTATATTAGCTAATTATGATTAAGAATATTATTATTATTATTAATTTTTATATAAAAAATTAGAAAATAATATTAAAAATGACTTAACACGTTCGCGTAAATATGTCAATATCGTGGGTCTATGCGACAATGCACATAGTTTTATATAAAACGCCGCTCCAGTTTTTATATAAAACTATGTGCATTGTAAACACTGTGACTTATGACATTGCAGAAAGTTGATGATATCAGCATTAGTATATATTGCTCTGACGTTCTGGGACGTCGACGTCCATATATATATACTATTCTGCAATTTATAAATAAGTCGTGAACACAGAAACGGCGCTCGTGCTACCGCGGTCATTATTTTTATTAATTATAATTTTTCCAATTTATTAATTATTACATTAATATAGCTCTTAGTAACCACTTAGGTTTATGTTTGAGTTGTCAGGAATTTGCAATCTATATCCTATATATCTTGTATAAATAAGGACATTATCATTACAAAATAATTCTCTTCCCTCCTTAGCGAAACGACGTACCTATAGTGACGTTGTGCACTTACTAAGTAGGTACTTAGCAACAAGACCGCATGTCGTCAAAGATGGTAAAAAATCGGTGCGGTGAATTTTGAGAGTTCGATATGTTGGGGCTGAATAATCCAACTATTAAATATAAGTATGGCCAGACATTGTACCATGACGTCATGCTCAAAAGAGTTTTTTTGTGGACGTGATAATGAGGTGTGCCATATTACGTATCTATCAATACTTATATGACGTACTCATACGTTATTCGGATGAACGTGTTAAATATTGACGTTGACATTTTTGATGGAAGTTTGGCTTGAGTGGTAGACACTTGCCTTTCACTCTGCAGGTTGTGGGTTCGATTCTCACCCTGGACGGATATTTGTGTGCATGAATGTCTGTTTGTCCTGAGTCTGGGTGTAATTATCTATGTAAGTATGTATTTACCAAAGAAAAAGTAGTATATGTTGTATTTCAATTATTTGGTTTTCATTGTACAAGCTTTACTTAGTTTGGTATCAGATGGCCGTGTGCGAATAAAGTCCTAGGATATAAAAAAATGTTAATTATCCTTATGGCCGGATGCTGCAAGACAATTTACGTTTACGCATAACTTGATAGTTTTCCGAATAAATTTCTAGTGGATCTATTAAAAGTTTTATTCTTGAATTTCTTACCTTTTAATTTTCAATTCATACTCAAACTATATAATATTATCTTGTTTCAAATTGTGTTATACTAATACATTGTGCAAAGCATTAGCATTTCCCGGTCGACTTTTTGTTGCTGGACGCATAATTTCAGTTCGTGTTCGTGTGAAAGAGACTTTGGCATTGATGGATGGTTAAGAACAAAGGCACGACAATGATATTGTGAACAATATGGTAGCTAATGGAGAGACGTTATATGACGTTACGTAATTATATTACAGTATAGCAATAAAGGTATAGTTATATTACAGTATACCAAATTCTTGTAGGCAATTTGTTACAAAAATTTGCTATACTGTGCTACACTGAAAATGTTTATTTTACTTTTGGTTGAGGTTGGGATTTTGTTTTATTTGGGAAGCTTACAGCTACATACAAATGCTTACAAACATTTTGATAAATAAATTCCAATAACAAGCTTTCACAATTAGTTAACAAAATGGTGGCATCTCCGGTCTACTTAAATCATAATAATAATGATTGCTTCACCCGTGGTTGTACAAGATTAAGCCAATATTTTTTTTATTGCTATGGCCCATTAACGCGTGATCGGTGATCCCGTGCATGTGATCACACCCTCATTTAGAATTTCGTCTTTTTGCTTTAGTCGTCCATTCTTTAGTTTTAATATAGTAGAACTATTTCAAAATAATGGATTAGTAACTTGTTATTTATTTAAGGATTTTAGAAAATATATGCGATAAAACAAACCGCACTATTTTTGTAAATTTTATACTATCCACTAAGTTTATGTACTGCATTGTGACCTTGACAAGTACAGGTGTACATTAATACCCAAGTGCTGAATAAATTTCATTTCATTTCATTTCATATTACTATACGAAGATTTATACATTATCAATAAAATATCTAATCGATATGTTACAAATAAGTTTAAAAGAATAAAATGAACTTGAAATGTGAAATTATCTGAGTGTGGAACTATTCATTTTCTAACTCCTCCTTGTTTTTGTTTGATTAAATTCGTTGCGGGAATCAAGACAGTTAAAGCGATCCCCGGGACATGCCTGAGCCTCACCACTCAGTGTAATTTCACTGTGTGTCAATGTTGATCCTGACTTACAGGAGTTGCAGTGGTGGGTAAGAGGGAGGTAGTAGTCCCGTCCTTAAAAAATATTGAGTGTCAATTGTGAAATATGATAGCAGCAGCAGCGTTTTTCTGTGAACTATCTGCTGAGCGTAGTGATTACGACATATCCCTTTTTTGGGAGGCTTTTGTACAGCAGTGGTATTAATTTGGCTGACATGATGATGATGATTATGAATAGTGAAATATATGAAAAATATGTAATTGCATTACAGCTTAATATTTTTTTTAATTTCCTTATTAGAAATGGGGTTTCTTTAGGGTTTACTAGTAGTGTTTCTCAGTAGCTTATGGTTATCACGTCATGCACTACGCGGTGAGGTAAAAACACGGCTCCACATAAATGTAACATTCTTACAGTTTTTTTTGTAACTTTACAATATTAAACAAGAATCCTCTCAATTCAAGCGGTCGAACTTTGTACCGCGAAGGTCTTGGGTTTGACTATCAAAAAGTAATAAAGACAATTCTTAAGAGAACCTAGTTGAACTGGAATCCATATTATGACATCTTTATTCATTTTTTTTTTAAATTTTATTATATTTTTAAAATTATATTCTTTTCGTTTTAATGATGTTGGATGTTTAATATTTAATACGATTCAATATTTCGATTAGTTTGAAAAAAAATATCGCTGTAACAGACGGATTACGGATACTTACCATGCATAACGATGTAGAACAGCATTGATATCAATATATTCTATAGTTGCACTAAGGCTTTAGTCCAGATAATTGAAAGATAACATATTGATTACCTTCTCCAGCGTTAGGTTAATAGATAACACACGTAGATAAGACAAAGGGCTTTGAGAATATCAATTTAATCATAACAGCAACGTATAATTACTATAAGGCTTTAGCCATAGAGAAGATACTAGAGACGTCACAGCACTAGACTTACTTTAGGGGTAGAGATTTAAGATAATATAGATTAAATACTTTTTATCGTACAGACGCCAGCACATCTAGCTACCCCAAACTGTCATATTTCTTTTATAGATTTTCAACTTTATCACAAAAGCATAAGGTTTGCTTTCAATTGGGGAAATTTGACAGATTGGGTGGGGTAGCATGACGTGCTGACGTCTATACATCATAAATATTTATTTATTTTATTTATTTAACACAATTATTTTATTATTTAATAAATATGTGATACTGTCAACCAAATGATGTCTACTGCTGGACAAAGGCCTCCCCAAAAGATATCCACATTGGAGTTATGTCCATCATTTAGAGGGATATGCCATAATTGCAACGCTTGGCAGATGGGTTGGCAATCACAGTATGATAGTCATATTCCTAAATCGACCCGAGGGAATACATACATATCAGAGAACGGGAACCAGCGTCTCTCTGTGTACGATTTCAGATTTCTACGCGCCCTGAGGGATGAAATGGGGTGGAAATATTGTATGCTATTGAAATATACGATACTTGAGAATAGAATTACAATATAAACATGTACATTCAATTCGGTCTTATAGCAGTCAGCGATCTTTTCCAGACAATTTTAGGATAGACCATAGAGGAGAGAGTATATCAAAAAGAGAGGGTATTGAAAAAATTAGAGAATACATGAAAAAAATGGGCGTGATATAATTACATATTATTATGTCAAAAGAAATAAACACTTTCTGCTACATAGTGTCAACTTAATTATTCTACAAGTAGTTGCAGTAGTAACTAATTATATTTATAAAATCCACATATAAGTCTTATTTTATAATTTAAATACATTAACATACACATGTTTTACGTATATAAATATATACATGAAAAGAGTTCGTAACTATTGTAGTGACAAAAGTTACGAACGTGTTACTTCAGAAGGCTGTAAAGATATTCAATTATTGAACTTTTCTTATTTATAACTAGCTGTGCCCGCGACTTCGTCTGCGTGTTAATTAGTTTATTACGTTTTTCTTGTAAAATAAAAGACTTTTCTAAAATAATAGTAGCCTAAGTTACTCCTTATTACATCAACTACCTGCCAATAAAAGTCCCGTCAAAATCGGTCCAGCCATTTCAGAGATTAGCCGGAACAAACAGACAGACAGACAGACAAAAATTGTAAAAAATGTAATTTTGATGTATGTACCGTGTATATATTCATACTAGCTGTGCCCGCGACTTCGTCCGCGTGTTAATTAGTTTTTTTTTGTGTTTTAGTAAAATAAATGACATTTTCTAAAATAAAAGTAGCCTAAGTTACTCTTTATTACATCAGCTATCTGCCAATAAAAGTCCCGTCAAAATCGGTCCAGCCGTTTCAGAGATTAGCCGGAACAAACAGACAGACAGACAAAAATTGTAAAAAATGTTATTTTGGTGTATGTACCGTATATATATTCACATTTATGTAGTAAAAACCGGTTATTTCAATATTACAACACACTCCAATTTTATTTATTTGTATAGATAGATGGCAGTGCATTCCAGAGTAGTGCATCTATAAATAGATATATAAAGATCCAACCAGAAAATACTGGGTTCGTTGTTATACAAGACGCGTTGTTTGTACCTCAACTCGATCTCACAGTTCAAACGGAAGTTACAAACGTGAAACGTATTCGTGTCACGTTCGTAACTGACATGTTGGATAATGACCTAAATATTACAATTATTGGGGATGGGAATGATGACATGGGGATTTTTAAGAAAATGGTGAAGAGTTACTATCTTTCTCTTTAACGTAAAATTAATATATATCTTATTATCCTATGATATGCCTTATATATATGTATGTATTTATTTATATACCATTAAAAGTAGGTACCCATGGTACAAAAACAAAAAACATCCTTTCTGCTAATTATGCCAAATGCCTTTTCTTTACTCCTGGTCCATTCAACGGTTGCCTGGAAGAGATCGCACCTAGCGATAAGGCCGCCATTTGTACAATCTTGTTAACATACTCATAGTTCTTTTTATGTATTATATTTGGTGTACCATAAAGAGTTACTTACTTACAATTATTAGAACTCTTTTTTAAATACAGCCTCTATATATAATACAACGCCCGAACGATAGAAATAAATCCTTTGACGCGGGTAGTTCACAAACATCCAATTCATTGACACAAAGTTCAACCAGACTCGAACTACTAGATAAATAAGGGTGGCACAAATTTCAATAGCGGTTCTGAGCTGTAGAAGTACCGTGACACACTAATGTTGCGGGTGTGGTTATTAACTTCAAAAAATAATGCGTTGCGTAGCAGCTACTGTATTACGTATACAGTAGCTGCTACGCAACGCATTCTTTTTCAAGTACAGACAACAATAATCTCTAATTTATTTTGATCCTAATGACAATGTATTTTGAGCTCATAATGAGTAAACTGCTGAAGTATAAAATTTATCTATTATATTCCTTGCACTATAGTGTGAGACAGTATCAGTAACAAAACGTTTGAACGAATTCCACCTCTTAATGAGAACGATGCATTGTGATTGGCAAAATTTATCAGGAGCTCAAGGCATTCATACCGCTATATGCCTGTCAAGAGCTTGAATCCGGCTTATCCGGTACTTTATTTTATTAAAATATCGTAGTGACCACAAGTGTTTATCTATAATATTGGGTATGGCAGCCATCTTCGGGCACGTCAATGCCACCGCCCCGACTAGGAGTTTAAGTGGTCGTTGTGACCAAAATCGGTCGGTCCAATGGAAATAATTATTTTTGAATAATGTTTTAATTTAATTATGAAGTTCAATAAATGATTATACAAGTACATAAAAGGATGCTTAAATTCTGAAGTGAGGCAACTGCTTGTGAAACATTTCATACTAAAAGCTCGTTTTTAAAACCCATTACACCGCGCAACAAATTTTTCAAAGTATTTCATTTAAGAAAATCTCGGCATAGCATGTTTAAAAGCATTCTAAAACAATAGCGTTTCAAGTTTCACGAACATTTTACACACATAAAACATATTACGCCTGTAATTTTATACGGATTACTGCATCGTGTAGCGTCGCGTCTGTTCATATCTTGTACTGTTATTTTCACAGAGTTTATGGCATCGTTTATTCAAATATACACCGGTATTAAAATGTTTATATTATGCGTCATCTTTCGTGTTGACTTCTTTATAAGTAAGTCGCGTAAGCAGAGCAATTTATAAAACAATCATATTGCGGAATGTGGAAGCAATGTAATTTTCTTTCAGCATTTTATCACTGACTTTATTTCTTTGAATTGTTTAAGCAGATATTAAGTTTTATGTTTATGTGAGTTATGACATTATTAGATATGACAGGTGTGATGATTTAATGATTGAAACGATACATTTATGTGAATTAATCTATAATGTCTTCTTGATTGCATTTTGGTCATGGATACCAATCTCATTCAAGAGTATCCACACGGTATGTGTGCAAACACAAGTTCCCTTCCTATTCCACCTCGTTCTAAAGATTCGATGAAACGGCTAGTTAATACAGACCGAAAGAGTTCAAGTACCTATATATATATAGGACGATCGACTTTTTTGTGCTCTCCGAGGCACGGGTGTAAAACACCACCAACTTCTAGCTAGACCTGGGCAGTTACTGAGAAATCCTCTTAACTTAAAAATGCCCCTTTTAATTTATGCAAACCTGCAATTTGAATGGATCCTCATTAAGTGCCTTAAAAACGCCAACAGACTAGACTAACACAACAGTCAAGTTAAGCAAGCACCTAATGTTGTGTTGCGAAATTGTTGAATTGAAATGCGAACGCACAATAATATGTCTTAAGAGAAATTGCTACTCCCGAGATTATCCCACTCCCCACGCAGGCGTGTCAGGAAGGAATAATATATACATCCCCAAAATTTAGGTTTCATAATCTCCACCAAATATAGTACTACTAGTTTGTATTGTCTGTATTTCGTGTGAGATATAATTTTGAAACGATGCATGAAAAAAATAATACACTATATTAAAACCTTTACAGTAATCAAAAAGTTAAAGTATTTTTTTCATTTGATGGAAGATATAGAGATGACCAGCTTGATCTATGTAAGTTTTGAAAGAAAGAATAAAATGTTAGGCTTGTCTTAAAACCGATACGAGTAAAATGAGCATATGTTTTTGTGAGAAATTGGCGGCTAAGAATAATGTTTTATATTGTAAAATACTTTAACAAATAATAAGTACAATAAAAAGTGTGTAGGCGTTATCAGTACTTAAAGGTTAACACCACATGCTCAGATATTCACTAAATTACAATGGGTATAAAGTTCTTAAAGAACAATCAAAATAAGAAAGATAGAACAATATCTTAGTCAAATTCCGAAAAACATTTCATAAAGCAACGTTTCTATTTGTATATCACTTAACATTTTAGGTAAGCCATAAATATAACAAAAATAGAATACATTAATATAATAAAAGCTCTCAAAGAATATCAAATTCAGCCTCTTCATGTACATAATAAGAATTAGTACCGAATATTGATTATATAGGAACGAGAACTCAAATATTTGGGCGACGGAATTTACGAATACGAATGCAAAGTAAATATCTGTTAGTTTTGGGTTAGAAAAGTTTAAGTAGATTTCAGAAGTGGATTATATATTAAAGCGAGAAACGATATTTATGAGCGTCTGGAGGAATGTACAGACGCCATCACATTCAGCGACCCAAATCTGTCAAATTTCTTTTTTTTCTTTCCAATTTTATCACAAATGCGTCAAGTTCACTTTCAATTGGGGAAATTTGACAGATTGGGGTAGCATGATGTGCTGAACTGCTCATACATTGGAATTAATTACGAAAATAGTGAACTGGTCAATAATGACTAGTTACTTTCCCTGACATCTGGAAAGTCGCCGCTGTTAAACCCTTACCCAAAAAAAATAACCCAATAGACATGAAAGACCTGCGTCCTATCAGTATCTTGCCATGTATCTCCAAGATAATGGAGAAAGTAGTTAACAAGCAACTCACAGATTTTTTAGAAAACAATGAAATACTACCTTCACTATAATCTGGTTTTAGAAGATTATAGTGAAGGTAGTACTTTGTCCAATGCAGAGATTATGTTACCTGTGACGTCTAATAAGGCTGTTGTGGTACCGCGACCACAACAGCCTTATTAGACGTCACAGGTAACATAATCTCTGCATTGGACAAAGGAATGTGCACGCTGCTGATCCTGCTCGATTTTTCGCGTGCTTTTGATGCTATAAACGTCCCATTACTTTTGTCCAAATTAAGCTATTATGGTTTTGATCATAGAACAACAAACTGGTTCAAGTGCTTTTTTGATAAAATGGAAGATAATTGGTGGAGCTGTGTCTTGACGATAGAACCAAGGAAGTCTCAACAATAAGCTCACTGAATAGAAGTGTACCGCAGGTTCTAAAGTCACATAGCGGACGCAGCCAAAAACTGTTTTTTTCGTCTAAAGGTGCTTTATATAATTAGACCGTTTCTGTCAGAAGAGTTGCGGATACAACTGGTTGAGTCACTGGTCCTTTCCAAATTAAATTATGCAGATGCTGTTTATGGCCCCCGGTTGTTAGCGCAAACAGATAGATTACAGAGAGTCCAGAATGCTGTATTTCCATCCCACCGAGAACTCATGTCACACCCTTTTTAAACAATAAAATCATGCTGAAAATGAAATCCCGTAGGAAGCTGCACTTTGCGTGTCTGTTATTCGCTGTCATAAAGTTTAAGCAGCCTACATATTTGTTTAATAAGCTTGTCTGGGTCTCGGGTGGAAGAGAACATACAGGTAGAAAATGCGCACAGCAACTATCTATACAAAAACAAAACAGCTGCATTCAGAGGAAGCTTTCGTTATGCCGCTAGCAAAGTATGGAATAATATACCGCCACCTATTAAAACTGCTTATACTATTAACACATTCCGGGAACGCTTGCATCAATTCCTTATACTTACGCAGCTAAACTTTACCAATATAAACCAAAATAATTAAATTATTTAAATTTTGCAATAAGTTCTAATTTAGCTTCAGTATGTGTTTGTGTGTTTTATAATTATTTTGTATACTATTATTTGATGCAATCTATAAGTACAATTGTTAGCTATCGACCGAAGTATATTTGCAATGGGTTACGGTATATTGACAGCGAATCGGAGCAGTATGATTTTATTTTATTTTATGTTGATTTTATTTTAATTATCTTAAATTTAGATTTTTTTGGTTTTTTCTTTTAAACCGTATTCTTTTATTTTTTTCTATGTATAATTTTTAAGAAACGTATTGTCTTATGTGTCGTATCGTCTTTGTGTAGCACATATATGACTCACTGTGGCAGGTAGCTGAAAATCAGCGTTACAGCCATATTGTGGTTGTAACATCATGCTGTGCTACTAGCCATTTGAGCGCACTAAATCTGTTTTAATAACAATAATATACTATTTTGTACGGTATTTATACGGTATGTCTCCATTGTTACTCTGATTGTGTCTTTTTGCATCTTTATTATGTGTGCTCAATGAATGTTTTTTTCTTCTTCTTCTTTCTGAACAGCCTGCAGCGTGTGGTGGTCATACGGATCGCACGAGGATACCGAACGGTATCCTTTGAGGCCTCCTGCCTTTTGATCTCCCGGCGGCAGTTGACGCGACGGTTTACACCGAATTACACCGGAGCAGACGCTTATAGCCTATAGGCCGGATGCACGCCGGCGAGTACTTACACAGTGGCGTGCGCGGCTCGAATTGCCGCGGAACGCGCGCCAGCGTGCCGTTGGTGCCATCCTGCCTTACCTCGGGCCTGGATGGGAGGAGGGAGGGTTACGTCACCTACAGACTGACTCAGATACTCACCGGACACGTGTTTCGGTGAGTACCTGAGTTAGATCGGCCGAGAAGCGACGACACAGTGTCACCACTGCGGTAGCCACCTGGACTCTGCCCAGCATACTACACAGCTACAGTTACATCTGGAAGAGTGTCCGGCCTAGGAGGCCGAGAGGCGAGTCCTGGTTGCTGAGATTGGACGGGATCTTTTGCCGCCAGCATTTGTGTACGCGATGCTGGCAGGCAACGGCACCACATGGGACACCGTGGTCTCCTTCTGCGAAGCAGTCATGCTCCAGAAGGAGGCCGCCAAGCGGAATCGGGAGCGAGCCGATCCCGTTCGCAGACGGATGAGGCGTCGGGGCTGCGGTGGCAGTATGAGAGGTGTTCTATACTGCCGCCACGTGCAAGCAGCCCCGGGAAGACAGCGAACTGTTTGTGGCGCAGTCGCTGTGACACGGCGCTAAAGGGGGGCACCGGAGCAGCATACCCACGTTCCCGGGGCTCCCCTTATCAGGCGCCAGGAGAGTCCACGGCAGTTTAGTCGGTGCGAGTCCGACATACCCACCCGCAGAGACTTTTTGCGGGTGGCATGCGCATCCACCTGGTGCAGGTGGATGATTAGGATTTCCCCCTGCCCTATCAAAAAAAAAGCTTGATGTACTGGCGTCAGTACACATGTATTGGAACCAGTTCTGCGTAAAAGTAACGCAGATGTAAAAATTTATGCAGATGTTGTGAAGATGCTAATTGAAATTTCTAGCATTGCTGGTTCTCAATTTACTTATGTATGTTTATCTAACGGTTAATAAATTCACCTTGCCTCTTTGTGTCCCGGGTTTACTTTGAAGATATCATACAATAGAATTAATTTGTTTTTAGCAGTAGAGTAGTTACTCTACTGCTAAAAACAAAAACAACAATATTGTTTATAATACTTTATATAAATAAATTTTAAAGGATATTTATAGCGAATGTTCTAAACAATTTTTTGCTTGAATTTCCATGAGGACCTAGACCGTTTAATTTTAACAGTAGCACTTGTAATCACTAGCAAAAGTTTATAAATCGTAATTGTAATCGAAAATTACTGAGTGTAACTTCAGTAATTTTCTTTTATTCTTAGCTGCTATCGTCAGTTGAAATAACTTAATTGTATAGGTAGATATAGTACAACATGTTAAATTTAGCGCTTAGTTCACAATGTTCCGCCTGATAGAGCATGCCAAATATTACATCAATAATTCACACATGTCGCTAGAACCTCGCTTTACAAAATATTGATTTATATACGCGTCCATTTTATGTCTCATCAATTCACTACAACTCTATACTACTCAGTATTGACATAACATTGGTTTAACCCACCTAGGGTTCAACCAAGTGTTCGAATTGAGCTCAGCATAACCCATTCAGAATTAGATTTGTTATAACTAATCTATTGTTACTAACAAACTGTTATGGCTTTCGTACATCATCATAAAAGCAGCCGAAAGACGTCCACTGCTGTACAAAGGCCTCCCCCAAGGATCTCCACAATAGACCCTTGCAAGATCTGGGCGGCCTGCCCACGCTGCGTCTTGCGGTTCGTGGCTGCCACTCGAGAACCTTTCTGCCCCATCGGCCGTCGGTTTTACGAGCTATGTGCCCCGCCCACTGTCATTTCAGTTTGGCAGTTCTTTGGGCTATGTCGGCTACTTTGGTTCGCCTGCGGACTACACTATTTTGTACATATGGCTTTAAAAAAGAGTCTATCTCACCTATCAGAAAAGCGTTCCATTTTCACCGAAATGATTCGTAATTAGGACTTTCCGAACGGGATTGAAGGTTAATGAGCTATTAAGGGTTGTCGGTGACCGTTTGTTTGCTAGCCACCGCCCCTTTATTGACAAATTTGTTAAAAGCCCCGAAATTGATACTGTGTTATAAATAAAGTAGTTTGATATTGGCTGGCCGATGTATTTTTATTTGATTGGGCATTTTTTTTTAATTTTTATAAGATATTTCATCGCTCACCATGTAATAAAAACAATAAATATTGACCATACATATATTATATTTTAAATAACCATGATGAAAGTAAATTTAAATAAATTAGCTATTTAACTTAAGTATTACTATCAAAGAAAGATGAAAGAGAAATAAAGAGCAGATGATGCTATACAAATCTCAACATTTACCAATAATTACTTATCTATCGTTATCTTGAAATTCTAAAAACATGTTTAGACTAATTTATGAAGTCTATGAATAAAAATATTTTATTATTCTATTTAAGATTATGACGCAGCATTATAATTTATATAAAATTATATCAAACAGACAGAGTTTCAGGCCCATCTTGATTGCCTATAATTGGTCCATTTTGCCCAATCTGCTAAAACCAATTTCCTATTTAAATTCAGTTTTTGTTCATTTAGTGTCAAATGAATTCACAATGTCATCGCGCAAAAAAAAATTGAATAACAATTTACTGTCGGATACGTTGTCATGATTAATTTCGTAGACAAAATGCCTTCAAAAATATTTTGTTTAGCTAGTTAAAACTATATTTTTAAACGATTCAATCGCTTTAGTTTGCTATAGGATCTCCTGGCACGTACATATGTTAGTATAAAAAAGAGAGATATAGATATAATAATAACATTTAATTCGTACCTTTATATAGACATAACCATTCGACAATATGTAGTAAACATATAGCTAAAATTTAAAATTTTGTTAATCATACCTACACATGATCCTTGACAATAACTTAATTTAAGTTAGTTAAATATGGACAAAACTGTTATAAAATAAATCTTATTGTAAATTATTTCCTACAATCCGTGTACCTAAATATCTATATGTACCTAGAAATTATTATAAATTAATTATAAATTACTACGAATATGTTCTGACTATTTATTTATTATTATATTTATATAAATAAAGTCACATTTAAAGTTGATCGCGTTTGAATCCTGCACCAATAAATTATTTGTGTGCCCCCAAAATTATTGTTCTGGGTCAGGATGGGAATTATGTCCATCGGTTACTTGTTTGAAAAGTTCCCCGCGATACAAGGATTTAATTCCCTATTGCGTTGTTTGTGTTTTTAAGAAACAAACTGTTTAGCTACCTATTTTAAATACTGAGCTTATTTGATATCCTATGCTATTATATCTGTTTCATGTGTAATGTAATGTTCATTACACCCACATGCTAGCTGTACACAAAACGCTACCGCTATGTTATTCCTTTGTGATTATACAGACTTTGCACACTGGAAATTGATTACAACATATGTGGCCCTAATTGCGCCCTTGTGGAATTCCATAGTAATCTCATACATAATGAATAAGCCTCAAAACCCCTATAAACCCCCATACAAGCCAAATAAAACACACGCGGTCATGCGTAATATAATTACAAAGAGAAACATATTATATTTATGCCGGGTATCTTTAAGTTTTGGTAATATAATATTTGAAGAAATTAATTAACAATATATTTTTTCTCTAAGTAGCAATAAGTGCTTTAAATTGATGCATTATACCTTGAATACATTTTTTACACACCGCCATCTGATCCCAAACTAAGCAGAGCTTGTACTATAGAAACAAGATAACTGGTTACTACAGATGCAATTTTTTTTGTCAATACATACTTATGTAGATAATTACATCCAGAGTCAGGACAAACAGACATGTTCATGCACACAAATATCTGTCCTGGGTGGGAATCGAAACCACGACCTCGGGCGTGAAAAGCAAGCTTCGCCAACCACGCCAACAGGCCCGTCTTGAAGTTACTAAATTACTACGGAGAAAGATAATTATTTCGTAAGTGGCGTAGAAATCCCGAGGGAATACCGATCAGAGAACGGCATCAGCGATTTTCTGTGAACTATGACCATCAAACTGCGATCGCCAACCCGTCAGCCAAGCGTGGTGATTATGGCATATCCCCCCATTCGTCGGGGATATTTATGTCCAGCAGTGGACGAACTTTGGCTGACATGATGACTCTTGTCCGATTGAGAAACGGACAAGGCATTTCATCGATACTGTTTTAAAATAATATATATATCTCTACTTCTATATCTCGCGTCTCATTCCTTCCAATTCAGATTCTGAACACATCTAGAGCGGTAATTACGTATCTTGAAGAAGAAAACCGATAGCGAAATTGAACCCTTAAATTCTTTTTATTAGAAAAATCGTACCGACTTAATATTAGCGATCGACAACCCGCCCTGGCTAGACGAGTAGATAGAAAGCTAAATAACTATTATATATTAAAAGACTATTCCGAAAAACTTTAGATGGCATCAATTCCTGTCCACATTTATTTTGTATTTTATTTTACCCGCGTTTTGGTTTACTAATTTAAACTAAATGCGATCACAATCGCAGAAAAAAATATATAATCTCTGATAAAGTTTATGGCCTAAAGCGGTAGCAGACGGGGACAATGATGGGAAAAACCTAGGGTAAAAAAGGCCGCATACGCCGGAGATCTTTTGCTAGGTTTAACTGTAATAGTTGAATATAAATTTACGTTTCTTTTTGTAATGATGACGGTCACTGTAGCCTAGTTGGTAGTGCTCCTGCCTACAAAGCTGGTGGTTTCTATGTATATAAGTATTTATCTATCTATATAAGTATGTATATCGTCGCTTGGTACCCATAGTACAAGTTTTGCTTAGTTTGGAGCTAGGATGATCTGTGTGAGATTGTCCCGAGATATTATTATTATTATTTAAAAAAAATGATGTGTATAATAAATAAAATAAATAAATAAAAAAGGTTTTTATTCACGTAGACTTTAAAAAAGCGCTTGTAAATTTATTATAGTCTATTTTAAGTCCTAGCTATTAATCGTATCACATCGACAGCCTCGATACAGGCTTTGCCTAGTGAGGCTATCACTGTAAATCAAATTGTATAATTACTCGACTGCTAATAAATGATATTTTTTTTTTTTTTTTAAATAGTCAGAACATGTTTGTAGTAATATAGTTGTATACATTATTATTTCTAGTAACATAGATATTTAGGTACATCTTGTATGAAAACATTTATAAAATTTATTTTATTACAGAAATGATATTTAGCTAGCTCGTATCAAGT
This sequence comes from Pseudoips prasinana, assembly GCA_951640165.1. NCBI lineage: Eukaryota > Metazoa > Arthropoda > Insecta > Lepidoptera > Nolidae > Pseudoips > Pseudoips prasinana. Next base: position 9,923,128 of record OX621236.1, read on the forward strand.
TATTGTCAAGAAATTATGTTTAATAATCTAGTTTAAGTCTAATATTTTTACTACATATTGTCATAATTTTAGGTGTTAGTGTATAAAAAACTATTACGGTCTATTACCATCGGTCTTAATGACCCGGTGATTTCTTGCCAGTCGAGTCGCTAGTGAACCCATCTGAGAGAGATGGAATAAAAAGTACCCCTTTATGTGCACACGTGTCCCGGGCAGATGGCTAGCCTCTACTGATACTGGCCGTCATGGCTGAAATCTGACCGGGAAATTTGTTTGAAGTATATTCAATTTATGTCAGTCCTAAAATGATTCATCATATCAGTCGGAAGACGTCCACTGCTGGACAAAGGCCTCCCCCGAAGATCTCCACAATGGCCGGTCTTGCGCTATCCGCATCCAGCGATTTCCCGCACAAGATAATCGGTCCATCTTGTAGGGGGCCTGCACACGCCGCGTCTTCCGGTTCGTGGTTGCCACTCGAGAACCTTTATGCCCCAGCGGCCGTCGGCTCTACGAGCTATGTGCCCTGCCCACTGCCACTTCAGCTTGGCAATTCTTACGGCTATGTCGTTTGGTTCGCCTACGGATCTCAACATTTCTGATTCGATCTCGCAGGGAAACTCCAAGCATAGCCCTTTCCATTGCTCTTTGGGTGACCTTGAGCCGCCTTATAAGACCCATAGTGAGCGACTAAAATGATTATCACACTAATATTATAAAGGTGGTAGTTTGTGAGTGGGTATGCTTGTTACTTCTTCAAGTCTAAACGGTTGGAGCGATTTTAATAAACATTTTGGTATGGAGTTAGCTGAAACCCTGGATTACACATAGGCTATGTAATTGCTATATATATGGCTATATAATTTATAAAGTTTACACGGGTAAAACCGCGGGGCACAGCTAGTTATTTATAATAGTTCAAATCGCATATTTCTTTGAAGAATAATGACTGAACTGTGAACTGATTAGAGTGCAATTTGAATAAGAGTAGATTTATTGCGTCCAATAACTTATTTAGTTTCACTAGTATACGAGTTAAGTCCAATATCATACATACTTATGAATCTTTAATAGAGCAGCCTTATCTACATAAGAAATGGTCCAATATCATAAGGAATCCAATTTAAAAAAAATGCTGCGGTTCAATATATTTGTATATTTAAGTGCATGAATTATTCAATTGGTCTCCAATATCATAATAATCATACCTTAATATAGACAAAACCATTGACAATATGTAGTAAAAATGTTGGACTTAAACTAGATAATTAAACTTCAACATAATCTCTTGACAATAACTTGATATGAGCTAGCTAAATATTATTGATATTATAAAATAAATTTAATAAATGTTTTCTTACAATCAATACAATGTGTACCTAAATATCTGTGTTACTATAAATAAGAATGTATACAACTATATTACTACAAACATGTTCTGACTATTTACAAGCGCTTGTTTAAAGTCTACGTGAATAAAAACCTTTTTTATTTTATTTATTATTTATTAATACAGTTCAAAAATTTCAAACTGAATCATCATTTCATGCATGCATATGAAAGTAGATATCAATTAAATAGGTTCACTATGATTTACAGACAAATTGAATCATATACAAATTTCATTTATAATAACATTAATAATCCTTAAAACACTAAATAAACTCTCAAATAAGGTTCGTTCAAGACGTGGTAGAATTCTAATTTAATTATATCGTCGATGATTTTAGACCGAAGTCCCCAAAAATACCTTGGTATCTTCAAGACCGTATTTCCGAAGAGATTGGATTGAGATTTGGAAAATTTATAACCAGACTCGCCTTCAGTCTTACATTATATTTGAAATTAAATAAATCGAATTCGTTACTACGGCACAAGAGATTGGATGATAAAATTCGGTGCTTTAAAAATTCAGGTGTTAGACTGAACGTGTTTGGCCCTGATTTGCGTTACGGTGTGTCTATTTATTAATCAGATTCTTATTCATTATTGCACACAAAAAATATGCATCGTATATATGTGTATTTGTAAATTGATTTACAAAGGCGAGCTTAACTCATTGATGAGGTTTTAAAGCAAACCACTGACAGTGAGAGATTTGAAGAAGAAGGGTAAAAACAGTGTACAACATCAAAAGAAAAATAAAATTAAGAAATACAGGATTGTATTTTAAGTTACTTAATTTAATAATTATTTTATTTCGGATACTCCATAATGTAGTTATAAATGACTTATCCTATGTTAGTAACAGGGTTCGATCAAAATTTAAATTCAAATTAAAACAAGTTATATACAATCACAAATTAAAATCTAACATTAAAACTGTCATTAGAGAATGTTAGGTCACATGTCAAATAATAAATAAAACAACGCCAGTAATGCTCTGCTATTCTCCTCAATAGTAACTTTAAGCAGATCAACAAAACATCACTAATGTAAGTTGCTGCCCGGTTCTTAATTCATCCATTTAGTTTGGATAGGAAAATCCTGACGCGATGCTATCATCCTCAGGATACCATTGCTGATATCCCTGATCCGTGCAAAAAGAGAGGCAACTTTTTTTCTCATGAATTAATTCTATTAATACTTTCATTGCCCACGCTTTTTTATGTATACATGGATTGCCTGATTGGCGAGTTGAGTAGCATGCATGTAGGTTGTCATATTGATAGAGTCGTTGTCAACAATATAAGTTATGCTGACGACATGGTGCTGCTTGGACCGACAATGGGGCCCTTCTTCACCTACTGAGAGTTTGTGAGCGGTATGTCTAGAGTCATGGTCTCAAGTATAATTCTGCTAATGCGATCAGTGTATGATTTTTAGTTTTGGTGATCCAATCATGAACCTCCTCTAACTAGAGTTAAAAAGGTTAAGTATCTGGGGCACATTATCACCGATAAATTAAAGGACAACGAGGACATTGAACGTGAACGCAGATCGGTAATATGTTGGCTCGCAGGTTTGCTCGTAGCTCAGCTGAAGTCAAATTATCGCTATTTAAAGCATATTCCCAATCGTTCTACACGAGTAGCTTGTGGGTTAATTATACTCAAAGGCATACAGCGCTCTGCGGGTACAATATGATAACGTCTTCAGGATGTTGTTGCGGTTGCCGCGTTACTGCAGTGCTTCTGCGATGTTTGCCGAAGCGCGTACGGATGATTTTCACGCATTAAGACGCAAGCGTGTATCGTCAATGTTGGCTAGAGTGCGGGGCAGTAACAGCGACATTCTAAAGATGATTTCTAGTCAATGTCCGATACACTCGCTCTGGGTAAGCATCGTAGTTGGGATGGCAAAATAAAATAATTTAATTTGTATTTAGGTATTTAAATGTAAGATATATTTAAGTTATTTACTAACATAGTTTATAAGCTCCTGTTGTTACTAACCATGGTGGATCATTATATCTGATAATAAATGAATAATAATAACAATTAGGTAATAAAATTAATTCTCAAATCCTGTGCTAAACAGTAAAAAACTGCCAAACACGAGGCGAACTCACGCTCGAAGGATACTCTTCCGTACGATTGAGTAGATGGCAGTGTTTTAGTTATTCCATGATATTTATTTTTTATAAATATCTTGGAACAACTAAAATACTGCCATCTAATCCCAAACTAGGCAGAGCCTGTACTATGGCAACCAGACAAATAATATTATATAATAATAATTATAATAATAAGGAATAAAAACAAACTAGCCGTGCCAAGCTTTAGAGTAAGCAAAACTAATAAATCATTTTTAGGAAATTGTATTAGGTTTTATAACAAGCATCCTACTCAAATTACTGATCTGCCTGACACAAGTTTTAAAACACATATTAAACGTATACTTATAGCTAGGGGTTATTATACCACTAAAGAGTACATCGATGACAAAGACGTCTGGCTCTCACTACCTACCTGCACATTGCTCGCTGGAGATCTTGTAGCCATATAGACATGACTAATCTGCTGAGTTACGTGAACTATCTGTAAATGATTGCTATCATATACTTAATTTAAAATTATTGACTCTGTCTCAAAATGAATAATGTTATTGTTTCGAAGTTTTTCTTTTGTATACCTAAATATAATCCTAAATAATAAGCATTCAGACAACCGATCGAGCATATATTGTGTTTGCCTACTAAATAATTACTCTAATTGGACCAAATCCCGTGTTCATGCCCGCTTGAGTATGTTTCGCCGGACCGTCTCAACTGGGTCGTGTTGAAACCGGTAGTAGATGAACCCACTGAGTTTGTTTCGCTGGGTCTTCTCAGTTGGGGCGCATTGGATCCGGTGGTAGCATTAAAGCGCGACCGTCGTTATTAACACAAGGTCCGTCATAATAATAATACCTTTAATATAGACAGAACCATTGACAATATGTAGTAAAAATATTAGACTTAAACTAGATAATTAAACATGATCTCTTGACAATAACTTGATACGAGCTAGCTAAATATCATTTCTGTAATAAAATAAATTTTATAAATGTTTTCATACAAGATGTACCTAAATATCTATGTTACTAGAAATAATATCTAATGTATACAACTATATTACTACAAACATGTTCTGACTATTTACAAGCGCTTTTTTAAAGTCTACGTGAATAAAAACCTTTTTTATTTTATTTATTTATTTAATAAATATCCTTATATAATTAATTACGCGACAAAACGAGACGCGGCAAAAATAATCGTGCTCATCACACAAAGATTTGTCCTGGGTAGGGACCAAACCCACGACCTCTGGTTTAGGAGCCAGGCTCGTTGACCATTAGACGAAAAAATTAAATACTGGAGGAGGTATCTAATTTCTTCGTAATATTCGCAAAAAAGCTAAACCCTAAACCCTAAACATTACGCGTTTTTTTTTGTAGGGGTAAGAATCTCTGACGTCTGTTCAGAGATTTTTACCCCTTTTTAATATAAAATATATTTTATTAATAGATTGTGCATAAATTATTCAGTCTCTTGGTCGTCCCTTTTTGAAAACAAATTGAAGTTTTCGGCGTGTATCAAAGCACTCGTGTATATAAAAGTCTGAAATAGAATCGTGGACGTTGCAAGCTATTGTAACCGCATACCATCTGGCAGGCCAATATTTAGTTGCTTCATTATATAAAAAGTAGACAAGGTAAATTGACTTTCTGTGTCCAAATTTTGATAAGTTGACGTATTGGCCTATTATTCACCTTAGTGCCATAGAAACTGTTTTGGAAGACACGTATGTAGTCCTTCCATTTAACACCCTTTAAAATATAGCTGTTATTTTTTAATTCGATAAACAATTATGTATTTTTTATGTACTATATGGTTTGAAACATAAAAAAATATTCTTAAATCTAAATCAATAGAATTAAAAGTAATAAGTTTTAAGTATATTGGGTTTGTGTCAGTCCTAAAATGATTATCACACTAATATTATAAAGGCGAAAGTTTGTGAGTGTGTATGTTTGTTACTTCTTCACGTCTAAACGGCTGGAGGGGTTTGAATACAATTTGGTATGGAGTTAGCTGACACCCTGGATTAACAAAACATAGGCTATAATTTATAAAGTTTAACGCAAGTAAAATCTTGGGGAACAGCTAGTAATTAATAAGACTGGATCCGCTTCATTCTATATCCAACCAATTTAATAATTGGGTCACTAAGACGATAATATCGATACTAATTTAGAATACACACTATTATGTAAAAAAGAAAAGATATGGTTGGGAGCCTTTAGCAAAATTTAATGAATTTAAACAAAAGCATATAATAAATAAGTTTTAACAGAATGTTCACCCTCAGCATTAGTTTTATGTTATAGAAAGAGGCAGAGAGAAAAAGAACGACGCATAACGGATTTTCCTATATGATGATTTATACCAGTCGACTCTATCACTTAATTTTGTACCTAAACCTCAATCTACATATGTAAAAATTCAATCAAGATATCATTTTAGCTGACTGCAGTAAGTTATTGTCAGAACCAGAGTAGAACTACTGTGTTACAAGAAGTAAATTACTGGCGGTAGTAAAAACTCTTCAAAATAATAAGTTATATCTAATTGATTTAATTTTTTTGGTACGGACGGACCATACTGCATTTAATTGGTTGCTTGGATTTAGAAATCCAGAGGGACAAGAAGCCAGATGAATTGAACACCTTCATGAATACCAATTTAATACCGAACATCGTGGAGGAAATAATCATAGTAATGCCTTCTCCATAATATCTTATATAGAAGCCAATAAACAAAGAAAGGAAATTGTTTTGATTAATTAAGTTAATTGTCCTGAATTAATAATCAGTTTTAATCAATAATAATCCGTTCTTACTCAGGTAGTAGCTATTAAGTACTTTATTTTATTGTATGGGCAGTGGTTTTTTTTTAAAAGGGAACAAACATGCAAGTTGGTCACCTGATGGTATGTGATCACAGCCGCCCATGGACACTCCCAACACCAGTGCCTCTAGCACGAGTTCCTGCAGTTTACTTACTCGATCGCACGTACAGATTCCTCCCATACATTGAGCACCAGAGTTTTAGTTCTTAATAGTTTCCGCGAGAGGCGCTGGTGTTCAATGTATGGGAGGAAACTGTACGTGTGATCGAGTAAGTAAACTGCATGAACTCGTGCTAGAGGCACAGAGCGTCGCGGGTGAGTTGCCAGCCTTTATAAGAGTCAGCAAACCAGTGTTGCTGACTCTTACCCCTTCACCGATGAGCTCTGGCGACCTAACTCACACGCAGAAACACAACATTAAGTTATTAAAGTTATTATTAGAAATGTCTTCTGTAAGGTGGAAGTACTTCCCCAGTTGGGCTGCTCTTTGAGCAAATCAACGCTGCGCCCTACCTCTCTTGAAAGTTATAATAGTAATAATATACATATAGGGACAATATCACACAGATCATCCTAGCCCCAAACTAAGCAAAGCTTGTTCTATGGGTACCAGGCGACGATATACATACTTATATAGATAGATAAATACTTAAATACATAGAAAACATCCATGACTTAGAAACAAATATTCGTGCTCATCACACAAATATTTGCACTTACCGGGATTCGAACCCAGGACCACCAGCTTCGTAGGCAGGAGCACTACCAACTAGGCTACGATGATCGTCAAATAGTGGCGTAATTTTTTGGGTAATGAGAACAATTACGAGTAACAACATAATCATCATCATCGTATCAGCCGAAAGACGTCCACTGCTGGACAAAGGCCTCCCCCAATCCCGCATCCAGGTGCTTCTCGCGATCCTCGCAAAACTGTCTGTCCAACTTTCTGCCCCAGCGGCCGACGGTTTTACGAGCTATGTGCCCCGCCCACTACCACTTCAGTTTGGCAATTCTTTGGGCTATATATATAAATACTGAGATGCCCAGAAATAAAAAACATTTTGGTGCTCACTTATTAAGAGCATTTGTAAATAATCATATTTACTTCAATTATTATTATCATCTCACGTGTATTTCATTGTTACAGGTTATTTTCCGCTGCCCGCCGTGTACTGCCTCACTTGGATCTGCCTCGACGTTCTGCTTTGCACGGCATCCATTATGCATCTCTGTACGATTAGCGTCGACAGGTTTGTACTAAAATAATCATACATTATCTAGATAACATAAGATAAATAGATACATACATAGATACATACATACATACATACATAGACTCACGCAGACATACATACATACATACATAGACTCACGTAGGCAGAGACAACGGACTTCCATTTGTCACGATCCTTGCATACCTCTTTCGCTTCGTTTACTGACATAATATTCTTCATACATGCTCGCCGGTTTAAGGTACTTCTGACCTGACCTTTCTTAAGTACTTCTCCGATTTGATCAGAGAATGTTCTACGAGGTCTTCCCCTTCCGGTTGTACCATTCACACAGGCCAGGTATACTTCTTTTGTCAATCTTCTTTAATTCATCCTTTCTAAATGGCCAAACTATTAATAGATACATTTAAGATAAATGCTACTACGGGATTATAGTCCAAAGCAAATAATCCACCAGAAGAAAAGCCATAGAACAATCTTCAAAATATACATAGAGAGGAAGAAACATCTACAATTATTCATATTCCTACAAAACATGTTGCTGTTTATACAACATGTAACGTAATTAACGCACACCCTCAAACACCCCAATTAGAATATAATGTTGTCATCATAATACGTACACTGAATTTTTTATTTAACATGTATATGCATTGTTATTTACTAAATTAGTTTCTTGAAATAAAGTTTATTTTCTTTATTTTGTATTGAATAATGGACTTTGTATGAATACAAATAAAACTGCGATTTTAAAAGTCTTATTACTTTGACTTACGGTCCATTTCAATTTGTTTTGACTGTACAGGGTTAATATGACAATATTTTCGGTGGTATTAATTATATTGGAATAAAAAATTACCTATATTAAAAATGATATAAATCAATTCAGTAAACGATTCTGAACAAACTATTTTCAGGAAGTCCGTTAATTAAGTTACATGTTGTATATGTAATCCTTCTATGTATGGACTGAAATAAAGATTTATTATTATTATTATACAAGGTGTAACAAAAAAAATGGAAGAATCTTAAATACCGCTATGTAGCCAAGAAACTAAAAAATTAAAGAAAATCAGCTTGTGAAACGCGTTAAACATCTATTGGCTTCCCATACAAAATATATATTCTTGTATGGGAATTTAATGATATTTTTTTTTGTATTTTGCATTTTAATGTGCACAAGTTGTTAATTTTGATAGACAAATTAAGCATTTTAATTGACTTCCACTATGTTTAAGTTATATTATATCGATACATAGATGATTATGGAGACATTACCGGACCTTGATGAATGCGTCATGAAGATGTAGGTAATAGAGGATATATATGGCCTGTAATTAATTTCGACTAGCTTGTGGGCTTTAAATCAATGATTTTATTTATGTTTTGCTTATATTTATGTTTTTATTAAGAAAACCACAGCAACAACAATAAAAAAGCAACACACTGCCAATTACAGGTCTTATCTTTAAACATCTAGTTAAAGAATATGGACTTGAAAAATATTACCAGTTAGTACATAAACAAATGAAACCAAATTAGTAAATCTTATTTTTACCTGCATGTCCTTATATATACGAGTATAGAGGAAGATCAAAGCGTTTCGATACCTTAACAAAACACAAAGGTTGATGAAGAACATTTACCGTCGTACTTTATGAATTAATGTAGTAATAGTACTTTATGAACTGCACAAACTTTACTGAACCAACCTATTGAAATCCAGGGATCAATTCACCACAACTATGAATTAATCACTAGATTTCAATAAGTTTCGCTTACTTACAACAAATGGTCCTTGTAAATATTATTCTCGTTGTACAGACGCCGGCACATCTAGCTGCCCCAATCTGTCAAATTTCCCCAATTGAAAGTGAACCTTATGCTTTACTGGTAAAGTTGAAAATCTATTAAAGAAATTTGACAGATTGGGGTAGTTGGATGTGCTAGCGTCTGTACATAGTGCTTTGGTGAACTAAATGTGTTTATGGAAATTGAAGTTTTTATATAACGTAGACTTGGATTACTAATTCCTGATATTTAAATTAATTACAATGGCGTAAAAAATTGCGAAGATACGATCAATATCAATAATATATTTTAAATATCTTAAATTTTTGATAACCACTTTACTAATCGTAGTAGCTTCTCCACATCGGAGCTCATATGACCAGTCATTTATTAAATTCCATCTACTTACGTTGCCGTCTAGTCGCCTGTTGCCCCTGGGACATTATTATATTTCTTACACACGGTCATCTGATCCCAAACTAAGCAGAGCTTGTACTATGGGAACCCGATAACTGATATACTATGTAGTATATAGTACTTTTCTTTTTGTAAATACATACATATATAGATAATGAGAAAAACAACTAGCAATGAGAGTTCATAAATCAGTGTATGCTCTTCATGAACTTTCAAAAATATCCGATACCAGCACTTTGCTGACGGCGTACCATGGAATGGTGGCATCAGTCTTGCGGTATGGTGTGGTCTTTTGGGGAAACTCCACTGACAAGGAGAAAATCTTTAAAGCACAAAAAAAAATGCATCAGAGCTATGTTTGGACTTAAATATATGGAGAGCTGTCAACCATTATTCATCAAATATAAAAATTTTACATTACCATGCCTTTACATTTATGAAGTATCTATATTTGTTAAATTAAACCAAAATCTATTTAAGAATGCTTCAGACACTAACAATAGGCTTCAAAGAGACATGCACCGATTGTGTATGCTCAAAACTAATACAGCTCTGATGCATAAAAGCATATATCATATGGCTCCAAAAATATTTGATAAACTGCCCAAAAATCTAAAATATATGGACGACTTATCAACTTTTAAGAAAGAGCTTAAGATCTTGTTGATCAATAAATGCTATTATAATGTAGTGGACTATTTAAATGGTAAATTATAATTTTTAATTATTTTCATTCTTTGATTTAATAATAGCATTATGAAAATTGACAATATTTTTTGACTCTTACACTATGCATTGACCTTATTTTTTTAATTCATTATACTTATTTGACATTATTTTGCTACTTTGGACATAATTTTGATAATTTTGTTTCTTTTGACATTATTTTACTGTTAACTGTTTAATTTAATGAATTGTTATTTTAATGCAATGCAATGCGTGGTTATAATGTGATTCTTGAATACTATTTAAGATAATGTAAAAATAAAAAATACTGTTCGCATGCCTTATTTTAAGGTAGAATATAGAGCACTATACCAACACTGTAACAACTTGTACTTTTAACCTATATTCTGTGAATAAAGATTATTATTATTAATAACACCCAGACTACAGGACAAACAGACATGTTCATGCACACAAATATCTGTTCTGGGTGGGAATCGAACCCATAACCTTCCGGCGTGAAAAGCAAGGATTTGCGAACCACGCCAACAGGCGTCAATCTCATAGATAATTTTAATATTTTTAATAGTGTTAATATTTTTAATAGCATTCAATTAGATTAAAATCAAATACTAATTATTTTATAGTATGTATTGTATGTATAATGGTTAAGGTAATTATTGGTATTTATATTTATAATAAGTAAATATTTATTATATACTAAGTGCTCCTGCCATGATATCTCTGCACCACCCTAGCTACCTGCTAGCCCGGTAAAAATGCCGCCTATGTACCTACTGAAATTTAATTAGAAATAAATAAAATAATTCACTCATAGATTCATGTGTGGGTCGCTGGAAATCGCTGGATGCGGATAGCGCATGGCCGGCAATTGTGGAGATCTTTGAGGGAGGCCTTTGTCCAGCAGTGGACGTCTTTCGGCTGATATGATGATGATGATAGATTTGGTTTTCCCGGGCCGTTAGTGAACGGCGTGGTTAAATAGGCGGTCAGTATGTAGATGAGTCATCGCTAAAGAAGGCACGTTGAGCTGTCGGTCCCGGCTTAAGACTTTAGACAACAGACGATAGGCCTTTTGAAAGAGAGCATGGCAAGCTGTCGGTATCGGTTATGTCGATAGATAGCTTGAACGACTCTGGCATTAATAATAATAATAATATCTAGGGACAATGTCACACAGATCATCCTAGCCCCAAACTTAGCAAAGCTTGTACTATGGGTACCAGGCGACGATAAACATACTTATATAGATAAGTAAATACTTAAATACATAGAAAACATCCATGACTCAGAAACAAATATTCGTGCTCATCACACAAATATTTGCACTTACCGGGATTCGAACCCAGGACCACCAGCTTCGTAGGCAGGAGCACTACCAACTAGGCTACGGTGACCGTCAGAGTAAGGGTGATCATTGCCCATTCTTTAAATTCAAGTACACTTATGGTTTTTAGTGAAGAAGCATAAGTTTAGATACCCGCTCTTGGAAATAAATCCCAGTCACTTAAACATTATTACAAGAATTTACACAAAATTTAAGAACGAATTATTTAATAGTTTAATGTAGAATGATCCCTAAGTGTAACACTTCTCATTTCATCAGCGATACATTTTTAACAGGTACCTCTCACTCCGGTATCCAATGAGGTTTGGCAGAAACAAGACAAGAAAAAGAGTCACCATCAAAATCGTCTTCGTGTGGATCCTGTCTACGGCTATGAGTCTCCCATTAAGTCTAAAATATTCGCAAGTAAGTCATTCATATTACACATTAAAACTAGGAATTAGCCAAAGCTTCATCAATTTTATCAAATCAAAAAGTCATTTATTCCATTAAAATATTACATTTGTGTGGAATCGTCAATTTTTTTTACCCTACCGTGCAGTGCATGACGTGGCAGCTACTGAGAAACACTGCCAGAAAACTCAGTAGGAATCCTTTTTTTTATATTTATTTCTTACATAAAGTTACATTGTATTTAAATGTGTTAATTTAGAGCGACTCAATCCCAAGCTGTTTTGTCACTTAAATAATCAGAAATTTTGTAGTAAGCCCTGCTACACAAATTGGCTTTTATAATTCTTTTAAACTTATTCATAGACTTTTCTCGGATATAATGACACCACTTAACAAAAAAAAATCTGTCAAGTACCGCAAGTCTAAATATTTCCCATAAATAAGCATATGAACCTATGATCTTGTGAGAGTATAACATAATATCTGAAATATAAAACTAAAAAAAAATTCTTCGGCTTAACAACACAATATTTTCTATATACCATTATTGCGACTTTAAGAACCTTTTTGCGTATTTTTATCAAATTCACGTAATTGCCTCCTTTGATGGGTTGTTTCAATTCAAATTTATTTACGAATTTCAAACATTTAGGATAAATGAATCCTGGTATTCGTATATTAGTAACACTATTTCAGGATGAATAAATACACATCACATAAATTAGAATGTATGAAAATTGCCCAAATTTTTGTTTTAGTTTCTTACATTATTTCTGTAGGTACCATTAACAAAAATATATAATGGTTATTGTAGAAGCCGTTTTGACACATACGATACCTTAATCTCGCAACGGCCAGATATTAGAAGGCCGCTTAACTTGCGGATTTTCTTATATATAAAATTGTTAATAGATTATCTATCCAAAACTGCAACAGTCTTAATATACCTTACTCAAACTTTATACATGAAAGTTAACTACTGACTAAACTTTCTAGCTTCCTTTGGGATAGAACCGAACCCCAAGGAGCTAAACTAATACTAACATATATTTATAAGAGCAAGGCCAGATTACGTATCTATTAAACTGGCTTTTTCCATTAGAGGAAAAATATAAAATTCTTTCGCCGTTTGTTACTGAAACGAACCAATCTTCTATTATTATCAGAGCGTCGTAAAATTTTAATGTTGTTTGTCGCTTTAAATAGGTATGTCTTTTTTATGCTTTTAATCCGTTGTAGATGACAGCGTGATAATAAAACGCTACTCATAGTTCGTTGTTTTTGGATTGTAGAGTATTTTAGAATCATTGATTGGAGTAGCTAGCTCCAATCAATAATTCTTAATAGCTTAGTACACACGCCAGCACATCAAGCTACCCTGATCTGTCAAATTTTCCTTATTTAAAGTGAACCTTATGCCTTTGTGATAAAGTTATAGATTTGCATTTATTTTTTAAAAACAGACAACGCCTAGGGAATTTAATCCCTGTGTCGCGGGGTACTTTACAAACATAAAAGACGGCACAAATTACCTACATCCAGACTCAGAACAACTATTTATGGGTCACACAAATAGATGTCGGGCGCGGGACTCAAACCCGTGACACGAAGCGGCGAGGCGACTGTCTTAGCTGCTGCGCCACACGTGCAGTCAAATATAAAAGAAATTTGACACATAAAAGGCCTTAATCTCGCGATAACTAGATATTATCCGCCGCTTAGCTTCCTGATGTGTCTTAAGATTTCCCTGTTCTGTGAATTTGTACACCGACAAAATCGATAGAATATGATGATCCTACGTAAACATAAACATTTTCTATGTACTCGTAGTCCGACAAATAAATCTTTCATCCATTCATTCTTTCATTCCTGTCTTTTGCTCGTTCAAGCCAGTCGTTACAAAACGAGTTCAGGTAATCACACCAACTCCGTTTGGGCCTACCACGTTTACGTCCGCCATTTTGAGGAACCCAATTGGTTGTGATTTGCGCCCATCTGTCTGGGTGCATACGTAAAACATGTCCGGCCCAGTCCCACTTCAAATTCAATAATCATTTATTCCATAAAAATATTTCATTTGTGTAGAATCGTCAATATTTTTTACTCCACCGTGCAGTGTATGACGTGGCAGCTACTGAGAAACGCTGCCAGAAAACTCAGTAGGATTACTTTTTAAAAATATTTAATCTCACATAAAATAACATTGTAATTAAATATGTTAATTTAGAGCGACTCAATCCCAAGCTGTTTTGTCACTTTAATAATTAGAAGTTTTGTAGTAAGCCCTGCTATACAATTTGGCTTTTATTATAATTTTAACTTATTCGTAGACATTTCTCGGATATCACTGGAAAGTTTGTTATAGAATCTTATACATTGCCCCATAAAAGAGTTACTTACTTTGTGGAGATGGGTGATATGTAACACAAAGTTATTCTTATATCTAGTATTTATATTATGTGTTTCGCTCCTTTTACAGAAGGAGACTTTATGTTTATGCATATAAATTAGATTGACGTATATATACTGATATGCTACAGTCATAATGTTAATCTCTTTAAACTTCTCTCTTAAAGATTCTCACGGATCAAGTTTACATATGGCTCTTACAGCTCTTTTTTGCAATACAAATATGGTGTTAATGTCTGCAGCGTTACCCCAGAGAAGAATTGCATAAGACATTATAAACATAACTGAAATAAACCATTCTAGCTGTATCCACATCAGTAAGCCGTCTTATAGTTTTCACTGCATATGCAGCAGAACTTAATTTGCCTGATAGGCAAATTTAGGCTTTAGCCTGGCAGTCTTTTTAAGTTTTGGAGCGCAGTATTATCTTCAAGTTCCTATCTGACCTATAAGTTTATAGATGGGTGATCGTCAAGGTGTATTCATAGTAAACCTGCCTTCTTCGCATCGATGATCCTGGCAAGAGACAAATATTTTTGATCGTCATCATCATTTTTAGCGTTTCTCTGTATTGTATGTATATACGGGCCGGTTGGCGTGGTTGGTAAATGTCTGCCTTTAACGCCGCAGGTCGTGGGTTCGATTCCCACCCGGGACAAATATTTGTGTGCATGAAAATGTCTGTTTGTCCTGAGTCTGAGTGTAAATTATCTATATAAGTATGTATTTACAAAAGAAAAATAGTATATGTAATATATCAGTTATCTGGTTTCCATAGTACAAGCTCTGTTTAGTTTGGGATCAGATGGCCGTGTGTGAAATGACCCAAGATAAGCCAAGCCAAGGTGCGTTTACTAAAATATCTGTCCTGGCTGGGAATGGAACCCACGACCTGTAGCGTGAAAGACAAGTATCTACCAACCACGCCAATCGGTCCGTCTAAATAATAATATCAATATCTACGATACGATATATTGGTTATATACCTTCAAGTTTTACTAGAAGTTTTAGTTTTAGTGTTAGCACAACAAGATTAATTAATCTAAGTTTAATCAACTATTTACAATGTAATCGAAATATCAATTTAATAATTTTCACCGAAGAAACACCTTATAGGTCGGTAATTAATGTAATTATGGATGAACCAATTAGCAAAACCTGAAGAAGTTAACTTATTACAATTAACTTTGCTTAAACAGAGCGTTCTGTTACAAAATTAATTACACTTTATTAATTATGCATTAATGTAATTGAATTACATTTTGCGAAATAATTTTCTTTTCAAGAATTGTTCTGCATTTAGTTGAATTAAATGGATTAATGTTATTAACCCGAAGTATTTCAGGTATGTCAGGTTCCTTAGACAAAGGGACCAATGGAGCCCTATTATTGAGCATTCATTATCCATCCGTCTGTCTGTTTATCTGCGGGCCGTATCTATGTACCTATGTGAAAATTTCAACCGTCTATTACGATTCCTGCGTCACAGGTACACGGTTAAAATTGTCACAGAGTGTGTCTTACTATTGATGCTATTACAACGAATAAAAAAAATTTAAAATAATAGTTTCTAGATTCTTGCTTTATTTTTAATAAGACATCGTCCGCACTGCTGTAATGATTCCCTGTGTCACGGGGTACTAAACAAACTTATAATAGAAGGATAAAAACTACATTAAGACTCAGAATAATTATTTATGGGTCATACAAATAGTGTCCCTGTACAATCGGAATCGAATCCGGGACGCGAAGTGGCGAGGCGACTGTATTTACCGCTGCGCCATACGTGCAATCAAGATTGCACGGATCCCTTCGTGTGTGAATCTGAGTCGCAGTTAGCTAGATTTTTTATGCATTTTAATATATTTCATTTCAAAATGTACGAGTAGCTCAGATTAAAGACCTAATATAATCTTATATTATCTTAATATCTTAGGACATTATTCACGCACGGTCATCTAATCCTAAACTAAACAGAGCTTGTACTATGGAAACCAGATAACAGATATACTACATTACTACTTTTCTTTTGTAAATACATACTTATATAAATAATTACACCCAGACCCAGGACATACAGACATGTTCATGCACACAAATATCTATCCTGGGTGGGAATCGAACCCACGACCTGCGGCATGTAAAGCAAGCATTTACCAACCACGCAACAGACCCGTCAAATATGCCTCAACGGTGTTGCCTGTACTCTTGAATTACGACAAAAGCGGATTCTAGCTAATGTTACATTATTAAAATAGATAACCCATCGACACTGACCCGTTGTTCTCTCTTTCTTCCCAATCAGTATATTGCGCTTGCACCAGTTGCTGGCTGTTCTACAAGGACATTCACTGCGCAATACGCTCCAACCTACCAAGCTGTGGCCCCGCTTAATGGCCTTAAATAAATAAATAAAATAAAAAAGGTTTTTATTCACGTAGACTTTAAAAAAGCGCTTGTAAATAGTTAGAACATGTTCGTAGTAATATATAATTAATTTATAATTATTTCTAGGTACATATAGATATTTATGTACACAGATTGTAGGAAATAATTTACAATAAGATTTATTTTATAACAGTAGCGATATTTAACTAACGTAAATTAAGTTATTGTCAAGGATCATGTGTAGGTTTAGTTACCAAAATTTTAATTTTTAGCTATATTTTTACTACATGTATGAATGGTTCTGTCTATATTAAGGTACGAATTAAATGTTATTATTATGGCGGACTTTGTGTTTACAACGACGGTCGCGCTTTAATGCTACCACCTTATTTCCAGTAAACCAGATGCTGATAACAATGATGTTCACTACACGATTTATTTCCAAAACTGTAAGTGTAGTGAGCGTTTGTTTCATAAAATGAATGAAATTTCATGCATAGGTATTCATAATTTCATCACGCTAATATTATAAAGGCGAAAGTTTGTGAGTGTGTATGTTTGTTGCTTCTTCACGCAAAAACTACCAAAGGAATTTTGATGAAACTTTCTAATAATATAGCTTATATATCTGAATAACACATAGGCTATAATTTATATACTTTAACGCGGCTAAAACAGCGGGGTACAGCTAGTAAATAAATAAATAAATTTATTGGTAGGTTTATTACGTATCTTTCAAGTCCTATCAAAGGAAAAATTGCTGTTCAATTGGAAATTCTTATTATGTGCAGACGCCAGCACATCAAGCTACCCCAATTTGTCAAATTTCCTTTCCCTTATGCTTATGGAATAAAGTTGAAAATCTATAAAATAAATTTGACAGATTGGGGTAGCTAGATGTGCTGGCGTCTGCACATTAACTTGTGTTCTGGTTCGTCGTATGAATTTGTAATCAAAAACCAATTTTGGTGTGAATATTATACCGCCTATATTCGGCAAAATTGTCGTATCATCATTTCAGCTAAATGACGTAAACTTCTGGACAAAAGCCAGCTTCGACAATGGAGGTATATGCCATAATTACCACGCTTGGCATACTGGTTTGCTATCTCAGTATGTAGTTTTCACCGGGGATGACATTAACGCCCCCCATTTGGATGAGATGGGGTGATGGTATTCAGACACCACACAGCAAATAGGTTATATCCACGCAATGATATATATATATTTGAGTATATACAAAGACATGATATTTGATTTGTAGAGCGAAATCACTTCATGCCTCTGAAACCAAATATAACCCATCCTATCTACCCTAACCCTATATAGATCTGTGTCAAGCGTTGCAGATGGTCTTAAGTCTAATAGAATCTTACATCCAATCTAACATTTTAGATACTGAATAAATAAGTAGTAAAGAAGTAGAGTATCATTACCCAAAATACAATTAAACTACTTACACCACTAAGTTAAATAACCAACCAACCAAGTAGTTTATATCAATGACTTTCACACGATGAAACAAAAAACCAAAGTAGTCTCTAAAAATGATGAAAACATAAATAATTTAGAAAAACTGCAACTCACGTTTACTTATTAATTATAGTGCACTGTATGAGTAAACAAAAACTTTATTGCATTAGATTTGTGATAAGGATTATAATTTTCTCGCAATGACTTATTCAGTTATATTTTCTTTTCACCCTGTTGTATTTAACCCTCTTTTTATACATTTTTATAATTTTTTCAGCACTCCATTTTGAGCCTGATACTCCATTTTGATACTCGGTATTTATTACGGGCGATACGATAAAATTAGATGTTGTCATCCTCTTAACTCATCATCATTTCAGACAAAGTACGTCCACTGCTAGACAAAAGCCTCCCCAAAGAATGGGGGGATATGCCATATTCGCCACGCTTGGAAGACGGGTTGGCGATCGCAGTTTGATTTCTAGGGAACCCACGGGATGAAATGGGGCCATGATATTCTATGCCGTTACCACACAGCACCGTCTCCATACGGTCTCCTAACTATTTTCTGTTTATAATACACCTGAGGTAACATAGTCGTACATAGGTAATCCAGTTGTAACCATAACACAGCCTCGATAGCTAATTTAACGTATCCGTAAACTTTACATACGACAAGAATATATTATATTGAAATCTTGGCATGCACCAGGTAAGCTTGGATTGCTAAACTAACTACATGTACCTAACTCGCTACCTGCTTTGGTATATTCATTAGAATTACTCTAATGATACCTTGAGAATAAAATTGAGCGTAATGCACTCAATGCGCCGTGTTTGTTTAATAATTTGCAGTGAATTCAGCGTCTTTGAGGGCAGCTCAAGACGCTATATAATGAACGCTGCAAGCCAAACGCTTTTCAACAAGGGACGCTTTTGTTTAAACAATTATACATTCAGTTTATTAAAATTTTAATAAATAAAACACTTCGTTGTTTACCATTAAAATATACTTTTAATGCAAATAAATTTTTAAACATATTATAATTATTTTTTATTTTATATTTAGTGGTGACCTGTAATTTAGGTTCTTTAATACCTACATCAGGCTCCAGTCTCTCACAAAATAGGTTGTTTATACTCCTATTTACCAATAGTCCATGGGTGGCCCGACGAGCGCGGTTGTTGGTCATCCGAAGTATATTAAAATTATCAATACTTTGGTTCCTCGTGCCCAGTTTTATTATAATATTGTTTTTTCCATCCTTGGACACTGTGGACAGGTTTATATCGATGTATTATTCTTCAATCGTGTTTATCGTAAGCAATGTTTTGTGATGAGATACCTAATAATAAATAAAATAAATTTATAACCGTATATTTTCTTGCATAGAGTTGGAAGAAAATGTATGTTATGTTAAATTCGTAATTAAAATGGCATTTTGACTAAAGTGAAGAGATGACAGGAGGTACGTACATTATCATGATTTTGAGCTTATTAGGGAGGAATAATTCAAAGATTTATATGGGTTTGATGACATAATGACAGTGCAATACTATAATGTCGATGAGTTTGTCTGATGATGGTACCGAAAGGTGAAGGTGAAAGCTACATGAACTTAGTATGTTAAAACGCGACATAATCGAGATTTCTTTTGATTTGTAGTGGCGATTAATCGAAGTCTTGATAGCGTTAGTCAATAAAGCTTAAACAGTGGTTACTTTAAGTGAGGTAAAGTAAACAAGAATTCGGTCTAGTATGATAGCATGGCATTACAATATTATAATGTAGTCGGGCCAGTCTAATAATGCCGCTGGAAAGCGATCAATATTAAAAGCTGCAAAACTTTATACATTAACATTTATTCATAAAATTTGCGCTTTCCGATTTGTAATTGCAAGTTGTCTGAACCTACGTATTCCGAACATCTGGGAGCACCGGAGTAGCATACCCGCGTTCCCGGGGCTCCCCCGTCAGGCGCCAAGAGAAGTCTAAGTCTACGGGTGGGTATGTCGTTGCGAATCCGACATACCCACCCGTAGACACTTTTTGCGGGAGGCATGCGTAGACAAAAACCTGCCTTAACAAAAAGAAAGAAGTCTGAACCTAAATTGAATTAGTTAATGAAACTTAGAGAGTGCTAAGCGAACCTTAAGTGAAGCAAATAATACAAGAACCCCTTGTAGTAGGTATTCAGCCAGCTGTCTGAGTCGAGGTTTGTTGACGGCTCTCGACTTTAATTACAAATGAGTACATGTGCGGTAAATAAATACTGTGAACGTTCTGAAATCACATTAGTATATACGAAGATTCGAATGATTTTGAGGCGCTCCTAGCTCTCATCGGTCAGTAAGTCATCGGTGAGGTTACGTAACTAGGCTCGCGGCCAGTCAGCGACTCCGTGCTTCGGAGGGAACGTTAAGCTATCGTTTCCGATTGTAGTCATTAGAAAACAGTCGTTAAGCCATTTCAGAGGCCTAATGGGCAGCTTGAACAACTCTAACTCTAGGGTAATCACTGCCCATACGATAAGGACTTAAGTAGTAATGAAAATAAATTACTA
The DNA here is from genome assembly GCA_951640165.1 of Pseudoips prasinana. NCBI lineage: Eukaryota > Metazoa > Arthropoda > Insecta > Lepidoptera > Nolidae > Pseudoips > Pseudoips prasinana. The sequence continues at coordinate 9,944,165 of OX621236.1, forward strand.
AGAAGCGTATTTATGCATTATCATCATTGTCATCATGTCAGCCGAACGACGTCCACAGCTAGACAACGGTAAAAATTTTCACAACAGCCGGTCTTGCGATACTCACATCCCATGGTTTCTATATTTATTTCTTCAGTTCATTATTTATTAAAATTAAATCATTATTATATAACTATGTATAATTTAATCCTGAAATTATGCCTCTTAGCTTATTAAGGTAGCGAGTACTTAGTTATCACTAATGTAAACTTTAAAAAACAACAAAATGAAATACAACGTAACAAAAGATGTCATCTCATTAACTATACTTTAAATGTAATTTTTTCAATTAATTGGTAACAATCCATACATACATAGACTCTCGCCTGTTTCCCAGATGGGTAAGCAGAGGCAACACATTTCCATAAATAAAAATAGAGCATACTTTACAATTATTTTTTAATAATCATAATAGATGTACATAGATGTATGTGCTATGTGGATATACTGCTAGAGCATATACTATAACAGTACATCTACCTAGTACATATATCTACATCTAGTCTACGTTCATAATTGGTGTGTCTATGCATACACACACACACCAACCATGTTCATAAATTAAAAGAAGTGCTCTATTAATTTATGAACATGATATTAATTGCTCAATAATCCCTATAGAGGTGAATACAATAGCTTCAAATCGTTGTGTGGGTGAATGGAATATTTATAATATAATTTTTAAGGTATCCTTCACTTAACTGACAAGTCAGGAATTATAATTAATTTATCGTTCCATTTTACCATTTCTCACCATCCAATCCATTAATTCAATTTATTTCACAATTTCATTTCAGTTACATCCTTCACTGCCTACCAATTTCTGTTCGTTTACGTTAACTTTACATAATAGATAGGTACTTCTATATAGTGAATACCGATCTGTTTAAGTGGTAATGACTGTCTCTATAAATAGGAACGTAAATTGGTACAGCGGTAATAAAACAAAGAAAGAATTTATCGAAGGGTGTAAACGAAGCGATAAAAATAAAATGTACGTAGGTGCTACGGGAATTTCCGAATCCAGTATTGGAAAGTCTTCAGATTTTTTCGATTAAGCGTAGGGTTATCTATAGCAGATATAAATGCTTGTAACTATATGTAAGATGATTAATTTTTAAGATGGTAAAGGAGCTTGATTAAATCCTTTAATCACACTGGAGTCCGTTTGTAAGCTCCTTTTCTAATTCCATACGTATGATTATTTTTACTGATTGAAAACCGTTTCCTAAATAATATTGTAAAAAGCTCAATATTAAATTTAAGATTTTTATTTGAGTATTATGAACCAGCGGCCTAAACCAAGTGACTAGGTGGTTTTATTGACGGTCACCGTAGCCTAGTTGGTAGTGTTCCTGCGTACGAAGCTGGTGGTCCTGGGTTCGAATCCCGGTAAGTGCAAATATTTGTGTGATGAGCACGAACATTTGTTTCTGAGTCATGGATGTTTTCTATGTATTTAAGTATTTATCTATCTATATAAGTATGTATATCGTCGCCTGGTACCCATATTACAAGCTTTGCCTTTAATGGTTATACTAGAATTGGGTGTTTAGAGTTATCTAAAAAGCAGAAAAGTTTGTTCAGACTATATTACAAGAAAATACCACTTAGCAATATTAGTACCTATTTTAGAGGATGCCAGGATTTGACAATGATAGATTTAAATAGCTAAATTGCTCCTTTTACAACAAAACGAAAATGCAACAGTCACTTCAATTCTTCTTTTTAACAATAATAAGTTTTAAATATGTTTATATAACTTTAAAGCAGGAGCTGAAACATAAATTTCTGTATAATTATAATTAAACCCTGAACAGTTTTCCTACAAAGTCATTTACTGAAATTCGATAGGAAAGTTTTCATAACATTTTTATATAAAAACTTCAATGCGGCTTCCCAAAACGAAACCTAGTAACGGATTAATTTTGCAAATGTAACGAATCGAATGTAGATTTTCGACAACAAGCTTACAATCTTAATGGTTGTGGAAACACGTAAATTCTACTTATATTATAAACGTGAAAGTTTGTAAGTATGAATGGATGGATGTTTTTTACTCTTTTACGTAAAAACTATGGAATGGATTTTAATAAAACTTTACAATAATATAGCTTATACATCAGAATAACACATAGACTACATTTTATAAAGATATTGTGTGAATTGTCCAAAATATGATGATAAGTACCAAGTAAGTAGGAAAAATCTACCATCTGCGAACTATTCCGGTGTGCACTGCCAAAACCGCTAGAGGTACACAATACACATCCTACTCATATTATAAATGCAAAACTTTGTGAGTATAGATGTATGGATGTATGTTTGTTACTCTTTTACGCCAAAACTACTTTAATGCGGGTGAAACCGCGGGGCCTAGCTAGTATATACATAATACTGCACGTGTGGCGCAGCGGCTAAGCCTCGCCGCTTCGTGTCGCGGGTTCGAGTTCCGCACGCTGTACAACTATTTGTGTAAACCTTAAATAGTTGTTCTTAGTCTGGATGTAATTTTGTGTCCACCTATTATATGTTTGTAAAGTACCCTACGACACAGTGATTAGATTCACTAGTGCGGGCGTAGTCTTTAAAAAATAATAAAGAAATAATAATAATTTGTACTAAGTAAATACTGTTTTATCTGTTATACAGCACACGAAGGCTAAAAGCAAGGCAAACATTTCTAGGCAATCCTTATACAGGGTGGCCGAGGAGTTGATGTACAAACGCAAAATTTAGATACTTTATGATGAGGAGTAGCCGAATCACCCCCTTGTATGTTCCCCATTTTTTTTTAAATCTTTAAAAATTTATGAGTCTAACCCTAATTTTGAACGTTTTAATAAATTCTAAGTCAGTTCTGCAATTATTAGATAAACCATACTTTTTACTGTGTTAGGTTAAACTATGCTAATCAGTTATCACAAAAAACTGAACCAGAAATGTTCAACGGAACGAGAAAAAAAAATTACGTAATAAATCATTAAAAAATTCTATCTCAAATCTGCGCTATCGTACTTTTACAATTCTACTATTTTTTTTAGTTTATACAGGCTGGCCAAGGAGTTGACGTACAAACGCAAAATTTAGATACTTTATGATCTAAATTTTGCGTTTGAACGTCAACTCCTTGGCCAGCCTGTATAAACTAAAGGTCAATAAAAAGTTTATAATACTAAATTAAATAGTATAAATTTCCAATCCGTTTACTCATTTAAACATCTATTAAGTATTTTAACAGTAAACTTCAATTTTACTTTAATAGCTTTTACAGTTTTTTTTATACCAATAAACTACATCATCGTCATACTCCAATGTAGTTAAAGCAATACATTTTAAAAGCAGAAAATTGTCTGACGTAAAATTTGGCTAAAGTGCGTTGCTTGTTTTCAACCCCGAACAGCCTAATGAAGGTAAAAGTTGTTAAAAGGGAAGTGCGTGTTAAATTTTTAGTTACTTGTTAATTTTTGACGTTATAACTAGCTGTATGATTATTTTGAGTTTCATGGACAAATTGAGTTATTTACCTGTTGCTTAATGTCATGTAATAGTTTCTATCGTTATTTAGGGTGTCATATTATGCTGTTGTAGTAATATTATTAGAATAATTAATATGTAATAAAAATATTATTCTATTGAGTAATTGAAAACCGCAGTTTAGTTATACCTTTAGTATTAATATTGTCTTTCAAATGGGCCTGAAAGATTCTTGAACGTTGATCACAAATTGGAAAATGCAGCGTGGGCAGGCCCCCTACAAGATGAATTGTTGAACTTGTGAGGATTGATGGAAGCCGTTAAATGCGGGTAGCACAAGGCCATTGTTCAGGTCTTTTGAGGAGGCTTTTGTCCAGCTGTGGACATCCTTCGGCTGATAGGATGATGAAAAATATCCGTAATTTAACTACATTATTCTTAAGAGAAAATTACTCTAATGTACCTACGGTCCAATAACAATACCATACGAATACCTACATATAATAATTCTATTTCAATTTTATGTGCCTCCGTAGCTATAACGTTGGCATTTTGATGGCGAATGATCGCGTACCGTGAAATTAAAGACCACTCCATTGTTGAATTGAATCGAGTTTATATTTTATGTTTTTTTTTCTATGCTAAGATAAATAAGGAGATTGTAGTTTTATGTCCATTACACAAAGACTACCATTTCAGAGTAATTCTACTATTTCTCCCATTTAAATTCAGTAGTTCTTATCTGAAAGATTCATCGCTTTCGTGACGTGTACAGTGTACGCGTCTATTATGCACAGTCAAAAAATACTGTGTATTGTCTCAACACTATTACTGTGTACAGTACCTCTACCATGACTCCATATAGTTTACTTAATGGATGAAACTTACCTTACTATCTGTCTCTATAATTATTAATTTATTTGATATGAATATAGTATTTTAATATAGTATTATATTTATGGTATAGTATAATATAGTATTTTATTTACGTATATGTATGTGTAACAATGTATGTAAATAAATGTATCATTAACATATTTTTAGTTTTTAGTATACCTTTTTAATTATCTCTTTTCTTCTTTTTTATCTATGTACCACACTTTGTTGCACCATCCCCGGCATTTTTACACATTTAATTCCTATCCATACAAAGGTTGTCTGGAAGAAATCGCTTTATGCGATAAGACCGCCCATTGTACATTATAATAGTTATTAATGTTTCATTTGTTCTTTTATTTTTTGTGTACAATAAAGTGTATTTTATTATTTATTTATTACTTTGACGGGCCGGTTGGCGTGGTTGGTAGACACTTGCCTTTCACAGCGCAGGTTGTGGGTTCCCGCCCAGGACAGATACCGAGAAACAGGGATGTTCATTGTTCATATCTATATATCATGGACATTACAGTATGGAGACCAGATAACTGATATACTACTTTTCTTTTGTAAATATATACCTAATGCACACAAATATCTGTGTTGGGTGGGAATCGACCTGCGGCGTACTTACTTAACTCATTGACAGGGGTTACTCTAGTGTATGAGTTGTTCAAGCCGCTCATTAGCCTTCTGACATGGCTTAACGACAATTGCCTAATGGCTACAACCGGGACCGACAGATTAACGTGCCCTCCGAAGCACGGATACGCTCAAAAATTAAACCACTGTGGCAGTCACCCATCTATGGATTGACTGCGAGCCTAGTTGCTAACCTCGCCAGTCAGTAACGCCCGGTGAGAGCAAGACTGGACATCTTCACTTACCATCAGGTGAGATCGTGGTCAAGCGCAAACCCATTTGGCAAAAAAAAAAAAAAAAGACTGACTATGGGCGCCTGTCTGCGGCGTGAAACACAAGTATCTATGTCTATAGCAATTCATTCCTGACAAAATTTGTAACAAATGCATCTGAACGGGCTTAAGAGGCCTATTACAGTCCACTAGCGCCGCCAATCGAAAAAATGTCATAACTCGTAAATAGAATCAAAAATACAAAATATGTTCTATTATTACTGTGGAAAAGGCAATAACGTAATTGTATAACACCTTATCAACACTTGAAATATAGCTGTTTAGCTAAATCGTGCATTCAAAACAAAAACGGCCGTTTTTGTTACAAATGCACGATTTAGCTAAACAGCTATATTTCAAGTGTTGATAAGGTGTTATACAATTACGTTATTGCCTTTTCCACAGTAATAATAGAACATATTTTGTATTCTATTTACGAGTTATGACATTTTTTCGATTGGCGGCGCTAGTGGACTGTAAAAGGCCCCTTAATGCTCATCATTACAGCTAATTTGAGTCCACTTTGGACAAGCCTCCCTCAAGAATTATCTTGGTAGGATATGCCATAATCGCCACGCTTGGTGGTCATAGTAATAAAATCAAAAGGAAGCTGCTGCCCGTCCTCTGGTATATATTCCCTTGGGTCGACTTTTACCCCCACGGGATGAGATGGGGTGATGATATTCTGATTCTGATATTTGTCACCGAACCCACACTGCAAATTTGGATCATATATATAGGTATATATATAAATCATATATATTTAGGTTTAAACTAGCCGTCGTTCGATCTCATTGGTTGAGTTTCCGTTTTCTGGCTGTGGTGAATAGGCTTATAATAATATAACAAATGGAATGGAATAGCTAAGTAGGTTTATTGTATCGATTTGACTATACTTTTAGTATCTTGGCTACAGTTGTTTAATCGATCGGTGTTATTACTTTGTAGCTTATTATAAGGTTACTAGCGGCCCGATACGTGCTTCGCTACGCTTTTAAGTATTAGTAAAAATTGTTTGTATATGGGAGTATAGAAAGATGTTGATTTAACACTTATTCAAGACTTTTTTCAATTTTTCTCTACGTACAAACCTTCCCTGGACTTCCAAGAATAATTCAAGACTAAAATTAGCCAAGTCGGTAAAGGCGTCGGTAAAAGCCTACCGGGGAAACCAATTAAAAGAACGCACTAAGTATATATATATTGCACTCAGGCACTCAGTAAATACTGAGTGCCTGAGTGCAATTTATCTATAATATTAATGTATTTAGAAATATAAAGTATGTTTATCAGTTGACTGGTTACCATAGGCTTAGCCTAGTTTGGGATCAGAAGTCGGTGTGTTACTTCTCCCAAGATATTAGATATTATATTAATAGGTCTTTACCTATGAAATTGCCGTTTTGTATGAAAAAATTTAAACGAATTTTTTTCATGAATTTTTTTATTTGTATTAATCGAAGTAATCACCCATGCAATCAATGCATCTTTGCCATCGCAGTGGCAGTTTATTGATGCCCTTCTTAAAGAAATCAGCTGGACGGGAGGCAACAAATTCTTCAAAGGCATTTTGTACTGCCTCTCGGGTATTGAATTTTTTTCCCGCCAAGAAGTTATCCAAATTCTGGAAAAAGTAGTAGTCTGTAGGCGCAAGGTCTGGTGAGTAGGGCGGATGACGGAGAGCTTCCAACCCCAGTTCTTGCAACTTGGAGACCGTCTGCTGTGCAGTATGAGGTCGCGCGTTGTCGTGCAGGAGCAGCGGAGACGAGCGATTGACCAATGCTGGTTGGAGATGCGCCAGCTTCTCCATCATTGTGCTCAGTTCTTCACAGTACACATCTGCAGTAATGCTCACCCCGTTTGGTAAGAAGCTGTGATGAATCACACCGGCGCTAGACCACCAAACAGTGACCATCACTTTTCTAGGGGTAAGTTTTCGTTTAGGGCATTGTTTAGGTGCTGAACCAGGATCCAACCAACTTGCTGAGCGCTTGCGGTTATCAAACAGAATCCATTTTTCATCGCAGGTAACAATGCGGTTCAAAATTCCTTCATTTGTGTGTCTGTTGAGCAGTGCAAGGCACGTCTCGACGCGTACTTCGCGCTGGCGATCATTGAGTTCGTGGGGCACCCATTTGTCAAGCTTTTTTACCTTGCCAATTTGACGCAAATGGACCAATATTGTTTTGACGCTAACGTCGAAAGCTGCTGCTAATTCAGCCGTAGATTGTGTATCATCAGCTTCCACAACCGCCTTTAATTCGTCATTGTCGACCAAAGTCTTCGGACGACCGCGAGGTTCATTTTTCAGGTCGAAATTTCCAGAACGGAAGCGAGCAAACCAATAACAGGTGGTGCGTTGGTTTGTAGTGTTAGCTCCGTAAACGTCGTTGATGTTGCGTGCCGCTTGTGCCGCGTTGCTGCCACGACGGTACTCATATTCCATAATTACTCGAATTTTTTACGTATCCATGATGACGAAAAAGATTGAAATGCGATGAAAATGTAACACTAATCAATAAAGAAATGACTACTTTTGGAAAAAAGAATCCATGTTTTTAAAATAAAATTAATTTGAAATTAGAATTCTTAGCCAAACAAAAATTATTTTGATTTGAAATGGCCAGTACTGCAGAACGGCAATTTCATAGGTAAAGACCTAATATAATAACAATTTAAATTTGGTCGTAATTTTGTGGGTTAATTTTATTTTAAGCAATTTTTAGAGAAGATAATTTTTTTTTTGGACCTTTTTTTTACCTACTTACAAATAGAGTCAAATTTGTTATTGTATGCTTAAATTAATAACAGAAACCACAAATTGCCTAAAACACTATTTTAGGTATTGCCAGTACCTTAAACGGATCATAAAAGTCGTCATAACACATTCCAAAGAGATAATAATGGCTTTATGATGGCGAAATCAATAGACACAGTACAAAAGACTGATAATAGCATAACATTCCTAATAGTATTTACTACTATATAGGACGTTTTTATTTATATTTATTATGCTGAGATGGTTTGGGCATTTAGAAAGGATGAATGAAAGAAGATTGACAAAAGAAGTATACCTGGCCTGTGTGAATGGTACAGCCGGAAGGGGAAGACCTCGTAGAACATTCTCTGACCAAATCGGAGACGTTCTAAGAAAGGCAACGTCAGAAGTACCCTTAACCGGCGAGCACGTATGAAGAATATAATGACAATAAATGAGACCAAAGAGGTCCGTTGTCTCTGCCTACCCCTCTGGGAAACAGGCGTGAGCGTATATAATGTATGTTATTAGAGCGACAAGTATGAAATAGAAAAAAATGCCCACACTAAATAATTCAATCCCTGTATCGTGGGCGATTTTAAAAACATGAAATTCACGAACACAAAGAATAGCACATCCATCTATCCCAATCTTTCAAATTTCTTATAAAGATTTTCAACTTTATCACAAAAGCATAAGGTTCACTTTCAATTGGGGAAATTTGACTGATTAGGGTAGGTGGATGTGCTGGCGTCTGTACATAGGTGATCAACTGAACCACTGCGCAACGCGTACAGACTTACAAAAAGAGGTAATGTCCTTTCGGCCAAGATTAACCCAATGTGTATTGAAAATCATAATATATATAGTATTGCAGATGAGTTGGTACAGAGGCGACGTCTTTAAGAGTTTTTCGACGGACGAGGTGTTATACTTACATTTCCTGATACTGAGCAGCTATTGAGATCTTTTTTAGTATAATAATCATCACAACAAGTTCTGAAGCCAAGTCGGTAAAGGCGTTGTTGCGTTATAACATTACAACGAAAAGTGGCATTGATTTTTATATATATAGATTATACAGTCTTTTGGCTCAACAATGCATCATAAAAATGAAAATAAAACATGCGGGGCGGTATTTGAGACAGCCGATAGAAGTGAAAACTATTTTTTACTCTCTTAGTCTAAAATAATTTACGAGTATAATAGAATAGTCATACTTCACATTGAGATACACTCTTTGCATATAATATATTGACTGCCTCGTTGGTGTAACGGAAGCGTGTTTAACGGCAGATAATGAGGTTCTGGGTTCAAATCCCAGGTCGGGCTAAATAGTTATTTTGGGAATTTTATGTTAAGAAAATATCTCCCAAGATCAGCCCGATGTCTGTCTCAGAGAGCACGTAAAGCCGTCGGTCCTGTACCTGAGCTCGTTTGAGTCATGTCGCTAGTCGTCCCATCGGATCATGAGAGTGATGGAAAGAGAGTGCATGCCGCTGTGATTGCGCACACACTTCTGCACTATAATATGCTCCACGCCGATGGTTAGTCTCCATTGAGTCTGGTTCCCATGGCTTAAATCGACATATAGTACACATTATATTATATATATAATGTATACTAATAATAAACGGAGGTATATCTATGGGGCACGTGCACGGAATGGAATCCACTCGAATACCACGATGTGTTCTGTTGGGTGCCTTAAATTATTATTATATGGGTACTATTAATTAATCCCCATTCCCGCACCTGCAACTCTTATAAACAATTCTAAGCATGTCTAGAGTTTGCATCACATAATCTTAAAGAAATTTTTGGAGAAAGAAGAAGTTTAATTACAATAAACGAATAATAATAGGTCTTTACCTATGAAATTGCCGTTTTGTATGAAAAAATTTAAACGAATTTTTTTCATGAATTTTTTTATTTGTATTAATCGAAGTAATCACCCATGCAATCAATGCATCTTTGCCATCGCAGTGGCAGTTTATTGATGCCCTTCTTAAAGAAATCAGCTGGACGGGAGGCAACAAATTCTTCAAAGGCATTTTGTACTGCCTCTCGGGTATTGAATTTTTTTCCCGCCAAGAAGTTATCCAAATTCTGGAAAAAGTAGTAGTCTGTAGGCGCAAGGTCTGGTGAGTAGGGCGGATGACGGAGAGCTTCCAACCCCAGTTCTTGCAACTTGGAGACCGTCTGCTGTGCAGTATGAGGTCGCGCGTTGTCGTGCAGGAGCAGCGGAGACGAGCGATTGACCAATGCTGGTTGGAGATGCGCCAGCTTCTCCATCATTGTGCTCAGTTCTTCACAGTACACATCTGCAGTAATGCTCACCCCGTTTGGTAAGAAGCTGTGATGAATCACACCGGCGCTAGACCACCAAACAGTGACCATCACTTTTCTAGGGGTAAGTTTTCGTTTAGGGCATTGTTTAGGTGCTGAACCAGGATCCAACCAACTTGCTGAGCGCTTGCGGTTATCAAACAGAATCCATTTTTCATCGCAGGTAACAATGCGGTTCAAAATTCCTTCATTTGTGTGTCTGTTGAGCAGTGCAAGGCACGTCTCGACGCGTACTTCGCGCTGGCGATCATTGAGTTCGTGGGGCACCCATTTGTCAAGCTTTTTTACCTTGCCAATTTGACGCAAATGGACCAATATTGTTTTGACGCTAACGTCGAAAGCTGCTGCTAATTCAGCCGTAGATTGTGTATCATCAGCTTCCACAACCGCCTTTAATTCGTCATTGTCGACCAAAGTCTTCGGACGACCGCGAGGTTCATTTTTCAGGTCGAAATTTCCAGAACGGAAGCGAGCAAACCAATAACAGGTGGTGCGTTGGTTTGTAGTGTTAGCTCCGTAAACGTCGTTGATGTTGCGTGCCGCTTGTGCCGCGTTGCTGCCACGACGGTACTCATATTCCATAATTACTCGAATTTTTAACGTATCCATGATGACGAAAAAGATTGAAATGCGATGAAAATGTAACACTAATCAATAAAGAAATGACTACTTTTGGAAAAAAGAATCCATGTTTTTAAAATAAAATTAATTTGAAATTAGAATTCTTAGCCAAACAAAAATTATTTTGATTTGAAATGGCCAGTACTGCAGAACGGCAATTTCATAGGTAAAGACCTAATATAATAACAATTTAAATTTGGTCGTAATTTTGTGGGTTAATTTTATTTTAAGCAATTTTTAGAGAAGATAATTTTTTTTTTGGACCTTTTTTTTACCTACTTACAAATAGAGTCAAATTTGTTATTGTATGCTTAAATTAATAACAGAAACCACAAATTGCCTAAAACACTATTTTAGGTATTGCCAGTACCTTAAACGGATCATAAAAGTCGTCATAACACATTCCAAAGAGATAATAATGGCTTTATGATGGCGAAATCAATAGACACAGTACAAAAGACTGATAATAGCATAACATTCCTAATAGTATTTACTACTATATAGGACGTTTTTATTTATATTTATTATGCTGAGATGGTTTGGGCATTTAGAAAGGATGAATGAAAGAAGATTGACAAAAGAAGTATACCTGGCCTGTGTGAATGGTACAGCCGGAAGGGGAAGACCTCGTAGAACATTCTCTGACCAAATCGGAGACGTTCTAAGAAAGGCAACGTCAGAAGTACCCTTAACCGGCGAGCACGTATGAAGAATATAATGACAATAAATGAGACCAAAGAGGTCCGTTGTCTCTGCCTACCCCTCTGGGAAACAGGCGTGAGCGTATATAATGTATGTTATTAGAGCGACAAGTATGAAATAGAAAAAAATGCCCACACTAAATAATTCAATCCCTGTATCGTGGGCGATTTTAAAAACATGAAATTCACGAACACAAAGAATAGCACATCCATCTATCCCAATCTTTCAAATTTCTTATAAAGATTTTCAACTTTATCACAAAAGCATAAGGTTCACTTTCAATTGGGGAAATTTGACTGATTAGGGTAGGTGGATGTGCTGGCGTCTGTACATAGGTGATCAACTGAACCACTGCGCAACGCGTACAGACTTACAAAAAGAGGTAATGTCCTTTCGGCCAAGATTAACCCAATGTGTATTGAAAATCATAATATATATAGTATTGCAGATGAGTTGGTACAGAGGCGACGTCTTTAAGAGTTTTTCGACGGACGAGGTGTTATACTTACATTTCCTGATACTGAGCAGCTATTGAGATCTTTTTTAGTATAATAATCATCACAACAAGTTCTGATGAGTCTATAATTAATCCAGATTTAAATAAAGAAAAGATAAAGTACGTTGGCATTTAAGAAAGGAATAGTATCGTTTGATCTGCCTTTGTTGAGAACTTTGAACAATTGCACGTGTGGCACAGCGGCTAAGACGTCGTCTCGCTGCGTCGTGTCCCGGGTTCGATTCCCGCGCCGGACAACTATTTGTGTGACCAGAGGATTAGACTCACTAGTGCGGGCGTAGTCTTTTTAAAAACAAAAAACACAGAAACAAACAAACAAAAAAGAATAAAAAAAAAAGATTGTGTCGAAAATGGCTATTCGAGACCACTATACAAATAATATTGATTAAACATCGAAAACATTAATTTCGTCTACTACCTCTCTAAGAAGCACTATTTCTTTGATATTATGAATGATGCCATCAATAGTCAATGTTCTTGGCTCTCGTCATCTTTATTCTTTTCACGGGAGTCTCCAAACGATCTACGCTAAATTTGTTTAGCTTTCAACCGTTATAGCTACACGAGACTTGTCCATATTATTGACAGTAATAAATTCTAACAACCACCAAACATTAAAACCATAAATATCGTCTGCCACCTCTTTAATAATGTTTGGTGATTGGCATGCACCATTTCTTTTATGGTATAAAGGCTGGGAACCCATACACTCCGAAATATTTTACTCCGAATTTTGATGTTCCGATTTTCAAAAGTCCGAATTTCATAATGCCTAAGAATTTTAATGTCTATTATTAAAATCCACGATATTTATTTTACCGAAAATCGTTAATGCAATTTGTTAATTTTCCGATTTACATATGTCCGAAGACCCAAATGCTCGAAGGGTTCTCGGTCCGAAAAACGACTTTCCGATGTTCAATACTTCCGGCCAGCCTCAGCCGCGGCCGGGCCTTCAAACCATCTGTGACGATAACCACAGTGCTGTAGCCGTGCCAGAAACAAAGCTTGCTGCATGTTGCATGCCTGCTTGCATGTTGCATGCCTGCTTGCTTGCTGCATGCCTGCTTGCTTGCTGCAGGATGTTGTTAATCATTTGGTTTAGGTTAGGTAAGAACTGTGACCGGGGAAACAAAATATTTTTATTCATATTGTTGATATTTCGAATTATCATTAAGTCGGACTTTTTGTTAATCGATCTATTGAAGCTTGGTATTTTGAGAATAGTTATTATAAACGTTAGGAATATTGAAATTTGGGAATTATAAAACTAGGAGTAATGATAAATCGGAGTTGTAATATTCGGAATTTTCAAGCATTCGGAATTATGAAAATCGGTATTTTGAAATTTTGTGACTGTCGGAATACAGTTTTTCGTATTAATGTAGTGTATCCATAAATGCTGCCAGCAATAGTTCATGTTCTTGACTAGTCATTGCTCTCTCGTCATCTTTATCCTCTTCACGAGCGATTTTTAAGTCTCATATATACTAAAGGTAAACAGCTATTTTATTCATTGCTGTCTATAAAGTTCTATCTAAAATATTCATAAACTGTCTCTAAAGTTCCACCTACGCCACTTTGTTTTATTTTATTTTAACTCAAAGTTTAGGCCAACTTCATTACAAATCACAATATTATAATGTATTACTAGATGTGTATCATAACTAAAATGGACGAACAATTGTATATTAATTAAAAACGTGGGAACACATTTAAGAACAATTTGGCGTTTACAATGCATAGTTAAATTCTCTCTAAATGCCTCGTATTTTTACCGGCTCACGTAATTTTCCATAAATGTCCGATATAAAATCTGACATTTCTATAGTCAATATAAATATTTCATACTTATATATATTTCATGTAGGGTTTCACGTATCTGCCTTATTCCATATTTCCCTGGGCTTAAGAAAATGTGTTCCTAGATTTATTACAACTTGTTTGGCTTAAGACAATGGTTAAATTTATATATAATTTTTCTTAGACATACGGTTTAACCCACTCTAGGGCAGCGAGATGGATTATGAGCTATCATTGTGAGAGAGTACCGTTACCCCCAATAGTAATGATAGTAATGGACTGAATGATCATATGGTTTATATCCTTCTTTATTTTGTCTTTTTATAGCTATATTTTGTTTTCTTTATTGTTGTTAAGTTGTCATTGTCATCATCCGTGTCATTATCTTTTATAAATGATCTATAGTACCTATAGTATAGAATCTATAGACCTATAGTATAGAATCTATAGTTTCCAAACGAGATTTGTGAGATATTTAACTGCACGTGCGGCGCAGTGATTAAGACAGTCGCCTCGCCACTTCGTGTTCAGGATTCTATTCCCGCACTGGATAGCTATTCGTGTGACCCACAAGTAGTTGTTTTGAATCTGGGTATCCTTTGTGTCCCCCAAAGGATAAAAGGATGTATTACCTAGTGCGAACGATGTCTTTAAAAAGATTACAGCAGACATCAATGCTCTAATATATGTAATATTAATAATGTTTTTTATTGAAGTAAAAATGAGTACAAAATCTATTTACATTAAAAATATTTACTTATTAGGATAGCAAAATACAAAATATGAAACAAATAATAAAGTTCTTAGATTATTTTCTTTTGATGTAAAATAGTATTTAATTTTAACTTCAAATTCATATTTGTACGTGAATTGATCAATGACCCTTGTCATTCAGGTATTGTATTTTGTCTGGTTTCTATTAAAAAAAACATTAAAGGAATTAATACTTCTTTTACTTCCTAACAAGTCATTTTGAAGTAGCAATTTACTTTACTAATATTAATTTTTTTAATCGTTTGAAATTCGTAATCTATAGTATACCCTTTTAAAATATTATTATTAACGAGGAGTAGTATCGAGAATATGACTAATATTTACCAAGTATTAATTAGTTCCATCTATTGTTTTGAGTCTCTTAATGAAAAAAAAATTGCTCGGCACAAACAAAACAGAGTTAAGCTTAAAAATTAAATAAGTATAGTTTGATTTGGACAGATAAGGTACTCGAATAATAGTCCCGAAATGAAAGTCGAAGAACGCCATCGATCCAAAAATCGAAAAAGATTTTAATTTATAACTATCTACTTTGGTGTACCAAATTGAATTTAAATCCGTTCAGTTGTTTTGATGCGAATGCGCCACAGACAGACAGAGTTACTTTCCCATTTATAATATTAGTAAGGATAATATTTATATAGATACACAGGTCCAAGAATCATATATTAGTTACTCCACTTAGTCTAAGTATCAATAACATCGTATTGACTCGGTTATTTTTATATCGTTATTAAGATGTCAGCTTTTTGTAAAGGAGTCAACAGATTAGTAGAGCTATCTCTTTGGCTATTGGTCAGTATTAGTTCAATTACCTAACTTAGCATATGCATACTTCTCACTTGACGTAGATATTACCGGCGACATAATGACGTTTATGACTAACGTTTACCCACCTCACTTTTATGACGGATACCTTGGCGTGGTTGGCAAATGCTTGCGTTTCACGCCGGAGGTCGTGGGTTCGATTCCCACCCAAGACAGATATTTGTGTGCTTGAAGATATCTGTTTGTTCTGAGTCTGGGTGTAATTATCTATATAAGTATGTATTTACAATATAAAAGTAGTATATGTAGTATGTCAGTTATCTGGTTTCCATAGTACAAGCTCTGTTTAGTTTGGGATCAAATGGCCGTGTATAAATAATGTCCCAGGATATATTTCATATATATATTTTAATATATTATCTCTGATGTTCTGGTCTGGTAAAACCTTCACTACACAAAGCTAAGACAGTTTTAAGTGAGGTCTAGCATAGTTATGTTTTAATCTATGAGTAGTTAGACTGAGAAAGTGGAGGTACTTCTAGAACTTTAATGCAGGTAGTAATTAAATATATTTATAATTAAATAAAACGTATGGCGGCAGAACTCATTAGCGAAGGGGGAAGGGTCGATAACACGTAAGTCGTCATTTGTGCTGTAAGTGAACATAGGCACGACTTTATTACTTTATTTTTTTAATGAAAACTTTATACTTTTATGAAAACCCATATACTGTGTGCGTACACACGGCTACATATCAACCTATAAATTTCCAGTATAAGCTGATCTCGTGTTTTATAGGATTTACATACAATGAGAGGTCAGCTTATATTGGAAATTATAGCTTGATATATAGCCGTGTGAACTACGCCACCAGTATTTGCAGCAGATGATGAAAACGCAACTTTGTGCATTCATCAAGGACCGATGAAGAATAATGAAAAAGAGTTAAAAAGAAAACATTAAAAAAAGAGAGAAAGTTATATTTTTAACGTGGCGTTTATAGCTTACTTACGAAAGGGGCGATGGGGGACTCAATACGTATATCAAATAAAACTAGAACAAAGTTAACCGCGCCAGAAGGCACCTTTTTAGGGTTTCGTGCCCAAATGAAACCGTATTTCTAAGACTCCACTGTCTGTCTGTCCATCTGTCACCATGATGTATCTCATAAACCGTGATAAGATATTGCCGCTATAACAAAAAATACAAGAAAACAGAATAATATAAATACTAAAGGGGGTTCCCATGCAAAAAACGGTATTTATCCGCCATCTTTACAGTACCCTTCTCGCAGCCAAGTGAAACAATGGATCTAACTGTCACTGTAAGTTGGTTTTGTTGACATTTAACTTGCGTCTTAGAAAGCGGTTAGAATGTAAAGCTAGTCGATACCGTGCTCACAAAAGGGCTTTACTCTACGTCTCTATTGGCATACTACAACTAGGTAATCTCTATGACTTCACAGTGGTTAAGACAATCGCCACGCCACTTCTTGTTTGATTCCCACGTTGGACAACTATTTATTGTCACCCATAAATAGTTGTTCTGAGTGTGGTTGTTATTTGTGTCCGTCAATATATGTTTGTAAAGGAACCCGCGACACAGTGATTAATTTTCTGGTGTGGGCATTAACTTTTTTTATAAAAATCTACTTAAATATTTTGATACTTACCTTCCTCCTAGCCAGTACTATAGTTAAATATGAGACCTATTCGTATTTTTCTGACAATAAATTATTAATTGCAGACTGGTGTATGGCAATAGGCCCTGTTACAAACCCATGTCTGCAGGGGAGTAAGTGAATTGAATGTCCAAATAACCACATTCTCCGATCTTTACTTTGGTTGTTGGAAGAGATCACATTTAGTTCATTCTATACTTTTAGGGGTTTACGTGTTGTAATTTGTTGTATAGTTAAGAGTTAATTTATCTATCTATATTTGTGCAGACACTCGTGCAAGTGAATATGTGTGCGTCTAGCTAGTCTTAATCTAAGTTGGATGCAAGTCAATAGACCGCCAAGCGCAACATAATTCAAACTAACGATTCAACAAGCTGAGAAAGTCTATCTTATTAAGATATATGATTATAGTCGGCCAAGCGCAACATAATTTAAACTTACGATTCAACAAACCGAGAAAGCCTATCTTAATAAGATAAATCTTAATAAGTAAGTTCAAATTATGTTGGCCGACTATTGACTTGCATCCAACTAACCTTAAGGCTAGCTAGACACGACGTACATATTCAGTTGAACTAATTAAACATGCTTCCCAAGAGCCGATCGACAAGAAAACGGTTGACGCTCATTGAATTAATCTGAAAGCACCTTACTAACGTGATTTTCCTAGTACTAATAACAATAAAATGTTATGACGGTACCGAGTGGAGGAATTTCTAGATTGGAAGCTAAGTGGTATTGGTATTGGGTATGTTACGTGAATTATGATGTTGTGATGTTTTGACCCGCGACACAAAAGGAAGTTTATTGTACCAGTAAAATTTATATTAAATAATTATATAAACATAATAAAACTAATACACATAATGTAAGTTTATCAAAAAAATTTAGAAATATAATCCTACTTAATATTATAAATGCGAAAGTTTGTATAGATGTATGGATGTTTGTTTTTTTTGTGTTTGATTTTGATGAAACTTTGTAGTACGTAATATAGCTTAAATATCCGAATAACACTGTAATTTATAAAGTTTGATTATACAGGTATAGCTACTTAATTACTTTAGAAATTAGCTACATAAATCAGATATATACAGGACCATTTAGTTCCGTTCACCTCTATTAATTTATTTCATCTTATTAATTTAACCTTGTTTCACAGTTATTCTAGCCGCCCATTAGGCCTCTGACATGGCTAAACAAATGAATGAATAACGTGTTAAGGTACTACTTAACACATTATACAACAGTCGTTTAGCAACAAAACCAGTAATATTTATTATTTCTTGAAAATAATAGATTCCGAAGCATACTTACAATGTATATTTCACACCAACAACAGGACTGCGCATCCTTACAATTTTCCAAAATTCAAGCTTATGACATTAGTATAAGGCATGGAGATTCAACTAACAAACTCACGAACAAACAGACTTTCAAAATTATAATACAATTAGTAGGTATATAGATTGTAAATTTCACGGGCGATACCGTAATTAAGATCGCTTCGGTACTAACTGTGAAGGTGTCCTCGTGTTTTGGTTCGATTCCCGCACAGGGTAACAATTTGTGTGTCGCGTGTATAGTTGTCCTGAGTCTAGATCTAATTTTGTCCACCGTGATACAACAACTAATTTTCCGTAGTGTGGGCGTTGTTTTAAATTTTAATAAAGTCCAGATAAAGTCCCGAATAAGCTACTTGCAATTTATCTATCGAATAAAGACATCTAACTGGCAAATAAACTGCAAAGTAAACTATTAGCCAGATCAAGCTTCAGATAGCAACTTAACTGATAGATAAGTTATCTGACAGATGTCATTCGATGCTTATTTCGGTAGTGTTTATTGTTAGAATTGTGTTTTATTGCGAATAATTTAATAAAATGGTAATATTTGATACTATTGAAGACGAAATTCATGATTTTTTTGATCGTGTAACGGAACCGCGCATAAATCCGACACCGCTTAGAAAAACACCACTGAAACACCGCAACAAACAAAATGCATTTGTTGATATTAACATTTGACGTTTATTTATTCGACTTTCGTACATTTAATAACATAAAAACATCAATTAATGTAGGTATTTTTGTTTGATAAAATAATAGTTAGAAGATACATTTGAAAATATTTATGCAAACCTGAAAATGCTAACTATAAAAAATGAGTAAAAAGATATTTTAGGTCTGTTTATCATAAGAAATGTATTCATAGGTTGTCTGTTTTGTAAGACGGAACGACAAAATGCGACGTTGCCAAACTTACCTATTAGTAACTGCCGTATAGCTATCTGGCAAATAATTATCGGGAAGGTGGTGGTGAAACTCAATGTGTTTTATCCAGAACTTATATCTGTCAGTTTATTTATTTGTTAGTTAGCTATCCGATACTTTATTCGTACATTGTGAAACAGACCCTAAATGTAATTATATTAGAGAAATGCTCACCAAGAATCGTTTTTGTTGCAGAATGCTGACTACTTCCTCATCGATGGTTCCTGTCAAGTGCCAGATCCCACATACAAGGCGATTGGATCCATCATCTCGTTCTACATCCCTCTGGGTGTTATGCTCCTGACTTATGCTCTAACGATCCAGCTTCTGGCGAGGCAGAGGAAGGGCTTGGGAGCCGGCTGGGCGCCAGGGTGGCTCGGGGCACCTCCTATCGGTAACGTTTGCTTAAGTTTTCTAAAAAAAAATATCCTTATAACATATATACTTTCACTAGCTGTGTCCCGCGGTTTTACCCGCGTTAAATTTTACAAATTATCACAGCTCCTCCCCCGTAGGTGATAATATGTAGCCTATGTGTTGACCCGACCTCTAAGTAATATTCATGCCAAATTTGAAGTAAATCCATGCAGTGCTTTTTGAGTTTAGCCCGGGCATACATACAGACACACAGACAAAAATTCTATTTTTGTTTTCGGTATCGATTGTAGATCACGTCCCAAGTATTTTTTTTAAATATTCAAAGTACAGTTTTGACTTTCCTACGATTTTATTATATGTATAGATATAGATACTGCAAGTTTAGCGTAATGGTAAGTAGTTCTACGAGTAGTAAGTGGTACTACTTCAGCTCAATCGGTTCGATCTTCGCACAAATGTATATAGATATTCTGGTTCAGAGTGTGCTTTGTGTCTATGAATTGTATGTTTGTAAAGTACCCTGTAATTATCTGCATCACAGGGTAATTAACGAATATATCTCCTGCACAGTTGATTGTTTTCTACTGGTCTGTTGGTCTATTGGTTTTGAAGTTACGGTGTTACGTTTGTAAACAATTTCTATACCAGCTTTTTTCAGTAAACAGCTTATTTAGTTTTTAGTAGCTATTAAGTCTGAATACAGTAAGAATACATAAATAAAGCTTGTATTGATAAGTAAGTTGTATTATCTATCTCTATCTTATTAGAGTAAGTTGTATTGATCGTGGTCGCGGACTTACTGGCTCTGCAGTATTACTCCGCTACTGAAGGTGTCAAATTTTTATCTACCCTCACTAAGCCTTTTATCACGTTCATATAAGGTCGGTTTCTCGTTGCACTCACCGAGTTCAACTTTTGACGGCTTAAAATTAACGTCATCATGGAATACAGTAGTTAAAAGTTTTATCCAGTCGTCATATTGCAAGGTGTTAAATGTTTTACCACTGAAATTCACGACGCCGTTAATTTTAAGCCGTTTTTCCGACTGAAATCAACTGTCTAAATGACTTGACATTTTAAATCAATTTAAAACTTCAAAATGGTTTCGTTGATTATCGAATCATATTTATAACGCAATATTATGACTGAATTGAACTAATGGATTTGGAATTTGAATTTGATTGATTCCATTCGAGAACTATAAAGATACGTCGAGGTTTTATTAGCCAAAAGATATTAATATTATTTACGGTCCTACCTAATGACAGGCAAGTAAATGTCAATAAAACGTTTTAGTTCTATTTCGATTGAAAATCGAACGCCGAGTTTGTTATTTACATTAGGTTGTTAGAAAAACTATGACCGTGCACTGAAAATAGGAATTCGCACGTTTTACTAACTTAAGATTAAGCAATTTAGCTGATAATTAAGCTACGGGAATAAAAGTTCATCTGCAAATAAAAAAATTATAATAATTTTTTAATTGATTGCAATAAATTAAACATAAGAAGACCTTATTTTGACACGTCCAACTCGTGGCGCGTTCTAAAACAAGTGCCATTCCATTGGGCTCGTCTACTTGTCATATTTTACCGCTTGGTGTTGCCATACAAATAATTATTATAAATAATACATACTCATAAATAATTACTAGTTTTTTTTTGAGTTCCGTAAAAAACAGAACCCTTGTAGATTCGTCATGTCTGTCTGTCCGTTCGTATGTCAGCCATTTTTTTCCGAAACTACAAGGACTATACTGTTGAAACGTGGTAAGAAGATTTATTCTGTGAATTGCATTAAGATTTTCACATAAAAATAGAAAAAAAAAACAATAAATTTTGGGGGTTCCACATACTTAAAACTGTTGAAACTTAAAAGTTTTTTTTCATCAAACCCATACATATGGGGTATTCCAAAGTGGTAAAATGGGTATCTCCCCCCCCCCCTCCCCCTCCCCCCGCTGTTACTTCAAAAATAAGAGAGTGGTAAAACTAAAAAAAATTGTCTTGTACATTACTTTGCAAACTTCCACCAATAATTGGTTTGAATGAGATCTACTAAGAAATTTATTTTTAATACGTCATAAATTATAAACCGCAATTTCCCTTTTATTCAATCAACTACTACAAGAACTTTTACATTATTACTTTTATATTGTTACTTGCTGCTACGGAACCCTTCATGGGCGAGTCCGACTCGCACTTGGCCGCTTTTTTAAATATATATTATCTAACATAATACTACGAACTATACACACCGACAGATTATGTTTGCGAGTTCCATTAATAAAACCGGTGCCCTATATCAGTTTTGTTCTAGAAAGATCGTTGAGTGACGCCGCGGGCTGCCATTATTATTAATCAGTTTATTTCAGATCAAATTACAAGATCCATATAATGTGAGTAAAAGTCTTAACCTAGTGTTAGTAAAAGACACTCTTATACAAAACTAGAAACGACTGCACCTACGTGTGTAGCCGTATCCAGTGAGCAAGCATGGGCCTGTCCCATCTACCACACAATACACTCAGGATCCTGTGGGAGCCAGCACGTAATCTACCGAGAATAGAAGCGCACCGTTTCCGTATAATTGCATGGAAACCATCAACCCTGGCCTCGGTGAACATCTCGGAAGCGCTACAAAAGCGTGGTAGACCCAACAGCATCCTGAATACATTGTTATACTGGATATTGCCATGACGGTTGGTATAAAAATAAAAAAATAAATATCGTATGCATTACGCTCGCGGGATGTAGGTATAATCCAATGATTGCATAAGAACAATGAATTTGATATCAAAATTAATTCATCTATTCTAGGACACTGACGTTTTGTCAGACGTAATATATAAAAACTATACTTAACTAAATAGGTGCAGTAACTGGAGCAAATTGAATTAGGAATTCAAGGACTAATCCTTGAATTCCTAATTAAATTATCTTGTCAATTTAAATTTCTTGTGTAACAAAAGCATTTCAATTTATCGGGAAATCTGTTCAGTCTATCAAAAAGGGTCTACAAGATTAAAAACCTCTCATTTAGAGGAGGCTTGATTTTGATAGGATTTCAGGTTCAAGTAAATCCGGATTGTTATAAGGTTCGATAACTAGTTGCGCCCTGCGGTAACACCTGCGAGTTGATAAAAAACTGAATTTCAATTTGAACAATCACGAATCACACAAATAGTTATTTTGACCAGAGTCCCGAAACACGAGGAAACCGAGATGTCCGTGAACTTGGCAGATCATTTGTCAGCAGATCAAAAATAAATGAGAGTTCTCGTCGCATGCAGGTGAGTTCTATAGTTCCTGATACTATTTAAAAATAGTTCTGGCATTTTTAATCAGAAAAAAACAATCAAAAAAATGTTCTGCTAACTTCCCGTAGCAGATCATTTTCAAAAAACTTACAAAAAAATGAGAGTTCTCGATGCATACCAATGAGTTCTGGAGTTCCTGATACTTTTTATGAATAGTTCTGGCCGATTTCCCTAAGAAAATAATTAAAACAAGTGATAGATATGCCAATTTCCCGTAGCAGATCATTTCCAAAAATGTTACCTAATTTTTTTTTTATCATATTTCGATGAGTTCTAGAGTTCCTGATAATTTTTAACGATAGTTCTGACATATTTTCCTAGAAAAACAATAGCCTATCACTCGTTATATGTAAACTTCCCGAAAACTTACAAGTAAAACAGGATAAGGCGACATGTTTAAGAAAGTCGATTGTAACTAAGAAGTAACGACGCATGCTGATTAGTAATATTTATTTTCTGGTTAACTAAGGACCCAAGCACACATTCTGATACATTTAAGAAATAGTTCTGCAACTATTATGACAAAAAAAATATTTGAAGATTTATTTGAAATTCAGAAAATCACGACTTCAAGAACATTGCAATAAAACACAAAGTTCCACACATGCTGACAAAGTCTTTAATATTTAAAGTAAGGAAAACTTTGGGCATACAGCGAGATAGTTGTGACAAAAAGTTCAGTTTACCTGGATCAAAACCGCATGTCAG
Organism: Pseudoips prasinana; assembly: GCA_951640165.1. Taxonomy (NCBI): domain Eukaryota; kingdom Metazoa; phylum Arthropoda; class Insecta; order Lepidoptera; family Nolidae; genus Pseudoips; species Pseudoips prasinana. The sequence goes on from OX621236.1 coordinate 9,968,122, forward strand.
AAAAAACAATCTATATCAGAAAAAGACAGGTTTTTTTAAAAAGAGGTCATAAATTAGGAACAATTAGCATGCTGATAAGTTATATTTATTTTCTGGTCCATTAAGGACCCAAACACACATTCTGATACCTTCAAGAAATAGTTCTGCATCTTTTCTGACACAAAAAAAAAATCAAGAATTAATGAAAATTCAGAAAGTGACGACTTCAAGAACATTGCAATAAAATAAAAACTTGCCCGCATGCTGTCATCTTTTATGGTATTTAAAGTTAAGACGTAAGTTGTGAATACAGTTAGATACTTTAAAGAAATAGTTCTGTCAATATGGAGCAGAAAAGCATGTCAGAAAAAAATTTCATATCTGAAAAATACATGTTTTAGAAAAAGGGTCGCAAATTAGAAACAACGACGCATGCTGATAAGTTATATTTATTTTCTGGTTTACTAAGAACTCAAGCATACATTCTGATACCTTCAAGAAATAGTTCTGCATCTTTTCTGACACAAAAAAAAATCAAGAGTTAATGAAAATTCAGAAAGTGACGACTTCAAGAACATTGCAATAAAATAAAAACTTGCCCGCATTCTGTCATTTTTTATGGTTTTTAAAGTTAGGACGTAAGTTGTGAATACAGTTAGATACTTTAAAGAAATAGTTCTGTCAATATGGAGCAGAAAAGCATGTCAGAAAAAAATATCATATCTGAAAAATACATGTTTTAGAAAAAGGGTCGCAAATTAGAAACAACGACGCATGCTGATAAGTTATATTTATTTTCTGGTTTACTAAGAACCCAAGCATACATTCTGATACCTTCAAGAAATAGTTCTGCATGTTTTCTGACACAAAAAAAAATCAAGTGTTACTGAAAATTCAGAAAGTGACGACTTCAAGAACATTGCAATAAAATAAAAACTTGCCCGCATGCTGTGATCTTTTATGGTATTTAAAGTTAAGACGTAAGTTGTGAATACAGTTAGATACTTTAAAGAAATAGTTCTGTCAATATGGAGCAGAAAAGCATGTCAGAAAAAAATATCATATCTGAAAAATACATGTTTTAGAAAAAGGGTCGCAAATTAGAAACAACGACGCATGCTGATAAGTTATATTTATTTTCTGGTTCACTAAGAACCCAAGCATACATTCTGATACCTTCGAGAAATAGTTCTGCATCGTTTCTGACACTAAAAAAATCAAGAGTTACTGAAAATTCAGAAAGTGACGACTTCAAGAACATTGCAATAAAATAAAAACTTGCCCGCATGCTGTCATCTTTTATGGTATTTAAAGTTAAGACGTAAGTTGTGAATACAGTTAGATACTTTAAAGAAATAGTTCTGTCAATATGGAGCAGAAAAGCATGTCAGAAAAAAATATCATATCTGAAAAATACATGTTTTAGAAAAAGGGTCGCAAATTAGAAACAACGACGCATGCTGATAAGTTATATTTATTTTCTGGTTCACTAAGAACCCAAGCATACATTCTGATACCTTCAAGAAATAGTTCTGCATCTTTTCTGACACAAAAAAAAATCAAGAGTTACTGAAAATTCAGAAAGTGACGACTTCAAGAACATTGCAATAAAATAAAAACTTGCCCGCATGCTGTGATCTTTTATGGGATTTAAAGTTAAGACGTAAGTTGTGAATACAGTTAGATACTTTAAAGAAATAGTTCTGTCAATATGGAGCAGAAAAGCATGTCAGAAAAAGATATCATATCTGAAAAATACATGTTTTAGAAAAAGGGTCGCAAATTAGAAACAACGACGCATGCTGATAAGTTATTTTAATTTTCTTTTTGCACGAAAAACAATACCGTTCTGCAGTACAGTCAATAATTGCTTCCGGTACTAAATATATATATATATATATATATATATATATATATATATATATATATATATATTTATATATATATATATATATATATATATATATATATATATATATATATATCACAGCTTTAATTTGGTACAGGAGGCAATGAATGACTATTCCAGCGTAACGGTATTGTTATTTATAAAAACCCTAATACAACTCTCCATTCAATTAATTTGTATATTAAATACTGAACAATAAATTATTAATTACTAGCTGTGCCCGCGACTTTATCCCCACATTTTGTTATAAAACTCCGTCGATGTTCCATCAGAATATCTCTAATATTTTTCCTCTTAACCCAAACTTATTAAACATTCACATATACCTTCGATATTTCCATACTAACTTTTGTCCGCTATTCCGTATAGTTAATTTACACCCTTGGGGATAAAAAATTGACAAACTTTAAATGACATATTAATTTATATCGAACCAACAGCCTACAAAATAAGTTCAAGCCTCTAGATCTAAAAATGACAATACTTCAATGACACTTTTCATCACCTTCTTTCAACACCTTACAAACAACGTTATAACTCTTGATTTTTTTTTTGTGTCAGAAAAGATGCAGAACTATTTCTTGAAGGTATCAGAATGTATGCTTGAGTTCTTAGTTAACCAGAAAATAAATATAACTTATCAGCATGCGTCGTTGTTTCTAATTTGCGACCCTTTTTCTAAAACATGTATTTTTCAGATATGATATTTTTTTCTGACATGCTTTTCTGCTCCATATTGACAGAACTATTTCTTTAAAGTATCTAACTGTATTCACAACTTACGTCTTAACTTTAAATACCATAAAAGATCACAGCATGCGGGCAAGTTTTTATTTTATTGCAATGTTCTTGAAGTCGTCACTTTCTGAATTTTCAGTAACTCTTGATTTTTTTTTGTGTCAGAAAAGATGCAGAACTATTTCTTAAAGGTATCAGAATGTATGCTTGGGTTCTTAGTGAACCAGAAAATAAATATAACTTATCAGCATGCGTCGTTGTTTCTAATTTGCGACCCTTTTTCTAAAACATGTATTTTTCAGATATGATATTTTTTTCTGACATGCTTTTCTGCTCCATATTGACAGAACTATTTCTTTAAAGTATCTAACTGTATTCACAACTTACGTCTTAACTTTAAATACCATAAAAGATGACAGCATGCGGGCAAGTTTTTATTTTATTGCAATGTTCTTGAAGTCGTCACTTTCAGAATTTTCATTAACTCTTGATTTTTTTTGTGTCAGAAAAGATGCAGAACTATTTCTTAAAGGTATCAGAATGTATGCTTGGGTTCTTAGTGAACCAGAAAATAAATATAACTTATCAGCATGCGTCGTTGTTTCTAATTTGCGACCCTTTTTCTAAAACATGTATTTTTCAGATATGATATTTTTTTCTGACATGCTTTTCTGCTCCATATTGACAGAACTATTTCTTTAAAGTATCTAACTGTATTCACAACTTACGTCTTAACTTTAAATACCATAAAAGATCACAGCATGCGGGCAAGTTTTTATTTTATTGCAATGTTCTTGAAGTCGTCACTTTCTGAATTTTCATTAACTCTTGATTTTTTTTTGTGTCAGAAAAGATGCAGAACTATTTCTTAAAGGTATCAGAATGTATGCTTGGGTTCTTAGTGAACCAGAAAATAAATATAACTTATCAGCATGCGTCGTTGTTTCTAATTTGCGACCCTTTTTCTAAAACATGTATTTTTCAGATATGATATTTTTTTCTGACATGCTTTTCTGCTCCATATTGACAGAACTATTTCTTTAAAGTATCTAACTGTATTCACAACTTACGTCTTAACTTTAAATACCATAAAAGATCACAGCATGCGGGCAAGTTTTTATTTTATTGCAATGTTCTTGAAGTCGTCACTTTCAGAATTTTCATTAACTCTTAATTTTTTTTTGTGTCAGAAAAGTTGCAGAACTATTTCTTAAAGGTATCAGAATGTATGCTTGGGTTCTTAGTGAACCAGAAAATAAATATAACTTATCAGCATGCGTCGTTGTTTCTAATTTGCGACCCTTTTTCTAAAACATGTATTTTTCAGATATGATATTTTTTTCTGACATGCTTTTCTGCTCCATATTGACAGAACTATTTCTTTAAAGTATCTAACTGTATTCACAACTTACGTCTTAACTTTAAATACCATAAAAGATGACAGCATGCGGGCAAGTTTTTATTTTATTGCAATTTTCTTGAAGTCGTCACTTTCTTAATTTTCATTAACTCTTGATTTTTTTTTGTGTCAGAAAAGATGCAGAACTATTTCTTGAAGGTATCAGAATGTGTGTTTGGGTCCTTAATGGACCAGAAAATAAATATAACTTATCAGCATGCTAATTGTTCCTAATTTATGACCTCTTTTTAAAAAAACCTGTCTTTTTCTGATATAGATTGTTTTTTCTGACATGCGGTTTTGATCCAGGTAAACTGAACTTTTTGTCACAACTATCTCGCTGTATGCCCAAAGTTTTCCTTACTTTAAATATTAAAGACTTTGTCAGCATGTGTGGAACTTTGTGTTTTATTGCAATGTTCTTGAAGTCGTGATTTTCTGAATTTCAAATAAATCTTCAAATATTTTTTTTGTCATAATAGTTGCAGAACTATTTCTTAAATGTATCAGAATGTGTGCTTGGGTCCTTAGTTAACCAGAAAATAAATATTACTAATCAGCATGCTTCGTTACTTCTTAGTTACAATCGACTTTCTTAAACATGTCGCCTTATCCTGTTTTACTTGTAATTTTTCGGGAAGTTTACATATAACGAGTGATAGGCTATTGTTTTACTAGGAAAATATGTCAGAACTATCGTTAAAAATTATCAGGAACTCTAGAACTCATCGAAATATGATAAAAAAAAAATTAGGTAACATTTTTGGAAATGATCTGCTACGGGAAATTGGCATATCTATCACTTGTTTTAATTATTTTTTTAGGGAAATCGGCCAGAACTATTCATAAAAAGTATCAGGAACTCCAGAACTCATTGGCATGCATCGAGAACTCTCATTTTTTTCTAAGTTTTTTGAAAATGATCTGCTACGGGTAGTTAGCAGATCATTTTTTTGATTGACTTTTTCTGACTAAAAATGCCAGAACTATTTTTAAATAGTATCAGGAACTATAGAACTCACCTGCATGCGACGAGAACTCTCATTTATTTTTGATCTGCTGACAAATGATCTGCCAAGTTCATGGACATGAAACCGAGGAGGTATTTAGGCAGCCACCGCTTAAATACCACCTCAGTTTCCTCGTGTTTCGGGACTCTGGTCAAAATAACTATTTGTGTGAGCCATAAATGGTTGTTCCAAATGTGCTGGTGCTTCATGTCTGTGAATATCATATTTGTATACAACCTCGCGATACAGGGATTTTACTACACAGTGCGGGAGTGGCTTTAAAAAATCAGGGTGTATGCTTTCTTTCAATCCGAACCATCATTTTTAGTTTTATAGCATTATTCGCAATGCCAAGCGTAAGCATAATCTCAAAAAGAAGATCATAAATTTCGAACCAGCAACTTCTACCAAATTTGAGATAAGATTTGTACTTTGCAGATATTGCTGTAAACATTGATATATAAAAAAATATCAATGGCTGTAAAACTAAAATAAATAAAACAGTGATAGTTTGAATTGGTGAAAGCGTAAACCCTGATTTTTTTTAACGACAACCCCCGTAATGCCTATACAAAAATTGTAATTCTTACCAATTCGACTCAATCTTTCAATTTCACCAATTTTACAAAAGATCTGTTTTTGATATCTGTTGCTACGTAATTGGGAAACAAATATTCATATATAGTTATAATATTTGTAACCGTCGTACCTGGTGCGTCCTTTTTTTTTAACTTGGGGAAATCCTTTACGCCGCTGGGCAAGCGACAGGGTATGTCGGGCTCCCAGTAGATTACCGGTGTACCGACTAAAACCCCACGGTGTTTCCACAACTACCTATAGTCTAGGTCACGGGATTCGCGCACGAATGCACCGCAGCCTAAACAGGTTTTGACCCATCTGCACGTAGATGGGCCCCGTCGAACAGAGGGATCAGTCCCCCTTCCAACCGAGAGACGCACGAAAAACACGAGCGCCACCTTCTCGGGCCTGTTCTGATCAGGCGGCAGACTGCCCTAAGTCTGTCGCCCGCAGGTCATACCTCAAGGTGGATGAAGATCCACCACGAATGCTCTCTGACGCCTTCGAGGTCTCCTGGTGCGGGCTGGGTCGGAGCCACTAAGCTCTCGCTCCCGTTCCGCCAGTCTCTGGTGCGTCCTTAAACAAGTCAAGCCTACTAAAACTCTCGTGACAATGTATAAAATCCGATATATAGTACTCGCCGCCAGCTGAATGTACGATCACGAATACGCGATCACTATGACCCTTAACTGCACAAAACGTCCCTAAAAACCCACCCACTCTTATGCAATTGCACGTCAGTAACCTCCACCATGGTTCAAACCCTGAAGGGGCGTTAACTCTGTCGCGAGTCACATTTGCTTAACGGCTTGAGCCCCCGCTCACCTTTATTTTCTGGTGAAGCAGTGTAAAAGTCGAGTTTACTTCTTAATAATTTAATTGGAAAAGACAGACACTGTCACCCTATAAAATAATAACGGGACCTCGATTTTGATTATCTGCTTATTTCTCTTTCATTTTACTTTTTATATTTCTTTCCGCAAGAACTCCTTAAATTATATTTACAGTATGGTTGCGACTTATTTTGCTGACTTAATGTTTGCCACATCTTACAGAATCAATTTAATTTTGCTCGTTTGGATAAGTAATGAAAAGGTATTTCAGGCCTATCTACTTTTCGTACCTTCATCTTATTTGGACGTAAGTGGATTTGTAATTCAATGCAAAATGTCCTGCGCGGTACCCTTTTCAAAGATATCCCGTTATATTAAACATTCTTTGAATACATTTTTCTCCTTACCTGGGAATATTATAATATTATTATACTCATATTGGGATTCAGTAATTACGGTGAGACTGCTTTTGGATAAATTCTCGTTTTCCGCATTAACTAATGTAGCTCTGAATTCAGGATTCTTTGGACATAGATAGTCCGTTCTTGCCTAACGACAGACGGCTTTTGCATAAATTGGGTTCCAGTCCCGCCCAGGATAACTATTTTAGTGATCCATATTTTTTTTCAGAATGCTATTGAGACTGCCTCGTTACTGTAGTGCGTCGGAAATGTTTGCGCAAGCTGGTACCGACGATTATTATGCGATTATATGCAAAAAAACAGCATCTCTTGTGCGAAGAGTGAGAGACAGTCGGAATAGCATTCTGAAAATTATAGCCGAGAACCTGAACGCGCCAATTATTTGCCGTTTTGTACGATTAATAAAGAAAATAAGTTATTTTTATGTTACTAACACTCTATGGATTTATTTTTACGCAATAAAAGTTATACAATACAATAAATTATTCTTCTGAGTTTATAACTTTTTATTCTATTGACTATTTAGTCTGTTACCATAGTAGTGTTTCTTAGCATGAAAGGTATTGGTTCTTAGTATTTTTAATCACTCAATATATATTGTGTGAAATTTGGTACGAAGAGGATCTTATACAATAAACACAGAATTCTAAAAAAATCATCAATTTACTAAAATATCTAAACCGCAAAAATATACTACCGTAATACCAAAGAAGTAGTAAACAAATCTACTATAGACTTTTATACATTTGCGTATTTGTACTTATGATCCGTATCCAAAAAATCCTTAATCCTTAATTTACCAAAATATCTAAACCAGGAAAACATTCTACCGTAATACCAACGAAGTAGTACATCTATTATGGACAATTATACATTTTCGTATTTATACTTACGTTCCGTATCCAAAAAATCCTTAATTTACCAAAATATCTAAACCAGGAAAATATTCTACCGTAATACCAACGAAGTAGTACATCTATTATGGACTATTATACATTTTCGTATTTAAACTTACGTTCCGTATGCAAAAAATCCTTAATTTACCAAAATATCTAAACCAGGAAAACATTCTACCGTAATAACAACGAAGTAGTACATCTATTATGGACTATTATACATTTTCGTATTTATACTTACGTTCCGTATGCAAAAAATCCTTAATTTACCAAAATATCTAAACCAGGAAAACATACTACCGTAATACCGACGAAGCAGTACATCTATTATGGACTATTATACATTTTCGTATTTATACTTACGGTCCGTATCCAAAAAATCCTTAATTTACCAAAATATCTAAACCAGGAAAACATACTACCGTAATACCAATGAAGTAGTACATCTATTATGGACTATTATACATTTTCGTATTTATACTTACGTTCCGTATGCAAAAAATATCTAAACCAGGAAAACATACTACCGTAATACCAACGAAGTAGTATATCTATTATGGACTATTATACTATTGCGTATTTATACTTACGTTCCGTATCCAAAAAAATCTTGATTTACCAAAATATCTAAACCAGGAAAACATACTACCGTAATACCAATGAAGTATTACATCTCTTATGGACATATCATCATCAGTATAAGTACATCTATTATGGACTATTATACATTTTCGTATTTATACTTACGTTTCGTATCCAAAAAATCTTTAATTTACTAAAATATCTAAACCACGAAAACATACTACCGTAGGTACAACAAAGAAGTAAATCATAGACTTTTATATTTTATGGCTCCTTCGCAATTATTTAACATCAAACTCTTTTGTTAATTTGATTTTATCGTAACATAATTCTGAAACAAACTTTATTACGAAGTATGTGAGTAATGAATTAGCTTGTAAGGCGCATTTGTTTCATAACAAGATGGTGTTGAGTCAAAACCGACATAAAAGCCGCCAAGCGCGAGTCGGACTCGCAAATGAAGGGTTCCATAGCAACAACAATTTGAATTGATTGAATGAAAGGTAAATTGCAGTTTACGATTTATGACTTATTGAAAAAAACTACCTACTTACTAGATCTCGTTCAAATCAATTTGCGGTGAAAGTTTGCCTGGTAGCGTGTTCACCCGCAGAGAACGAGGTCCTGGGTTAAATCGCCGCGCCGGGCAAAAGTGATTTTGAGACTTTTCTGTAAAATGAAAAATTTCCCGAAGTTTGGGAGTTGGCGGCATTATACCCCGGGCCTCGGAGAGCACATAAAGCCGTCGTCGGTCCTGAACTTGACCTCTTTCCGATCGTGTCGCTAGGCGTCCCATCAGATCATGAGAGTGATGGAATAAAATGTGCTCCTGTGTTTGCATACACACTTATCCACTATAATATAGTGCCACGCAGATGACTAATCTCTATTGAGACTGGCCGCCGTGGCCAAAATTCGGCTGGCAGGATATTATTAATGTACATCATAAATTATTTTTAGTTTTATCATTCTCTTATTTTAGAAGTTACAGAAAGGGGGGGGGGGGGCACATTTTACCACTTTGGAAGTGACTCTCGCGCAAACTATTCATTTTCATAAAAAATGATATTAGAAATCTCAATATCATTTTTGATCCATCCATAGATACCCCACAGTTCAGTTCTATGTACCTATCCCTCAAATTTATTGTTTTTTTTTCTATTTTTGTGTAATAATCTCAATGTGGTTCACAATATACATCTACCTACTTGTGTATTATGGTCACACACAAACATTTTTGTAAAGTTTCCTGGGATACGCGAATGTGTTCCCTATTACGAGATTTTATTAGAAGAATGTATGATTTATAGAGATATGGACCATGATTTTATTAATGGACGACGAGACCTGCATGAATCCATTATTGTTACAAGAATCCATTAACGATGCCATTGTTAGTCCAAGCTTTTAGCAAGAGCATAAATCAGACTTGAAATAATATTACTTCCCACTCAACACCTAAGTAAATTTGCAATGCAGAGGCGGAACGGTGCAGTAATATTTTGGCAATGAGTAACAATTATATCAATATCCGTAGTTTTCACGTACAGCATGCCTTCTGGGTAAGCGGTAGCGTATTCAACTACAGATACTGAATGGGTTCAAATATAATAATATTAATAATAATGTCCTCCTAGCCGAATTTCGGCCACGGCTGTCTCAATAGAGACTTGCCATCTGCGCGGGGCAAATTATAGTGCACAAGTGTGTGCGTAAACACAGGAGCACTTCCTATTCCATCACTCTCATGATCCGATGGGACGCCTAGCAACACGACCGGAAAGAGGTCAGGTACAGGAACGACACCTTTACGTGCTTTCCGAGGCACGGGGGTATAATACCGCCAACTCCCAGACTTCGGGCTGATGCTGAGAAATTTTTCTTTTTACAGAAAAATCCCAAAATTACTTTTATCCCGACCCGGGAATTAAACCCAAGTCCTCATTCTCTGTGGGTGAACACGCTACCGCTAGACCCACGAGGTAGTTCAAATATAGGGTAGGGTCAAAACTGTAATTGGAATATTTCTAAAAATAAATCTCAGTAACAACCCTGACACTGAAAGTTGATTATGTCAGACGTCTGTTTCCAGAAAGTAATTTAAGCTGTCAGGTGCGTACCTGATTATCTTCTCATTGCGTCGGATAGCCGTCTCATTCATCATAACAGTTGAATGAAGTCAGTCAGTAGCATCGCGTGTGTATCGATACAGACGCGCTGGCGCCGCGCGTTTGGATCGATTCAAACGCGCGACACCGATGCGACCGCTAGCACGCGCGACTTCCCTACGGGCGGGGCTACCCCCGCAACGAGGGAAGTGTGAATCTACGCTAGTAGTAGCAATCGAGCAATGCGGTGCACTGCACGTCTTTGGAACAAAAAAATGGAGCAAAGCGCATGCAATCAATGCTGTCTCGACCGACGACATCTTACTATTGTTGACGAGGTTCTGCTTAAAAACGCAAAATACCAGCGCGTTTGTATCGATACACACACACATTTGTATCGCGTCTGTATTGCTACACACGCGCGATTGCATCGCGTCTGTATCGCTACACACGCGCGTTTGCATCGCGTCTGTATCGCTACACACGCGCGTTTGCATCGCGGCTGTATCGGTACACTCGCGCGTTTGCATCGCGTCTGTATTGCTACACACGCGCGATTGCATCGCGTCTGTATCGCTACACACGCGCGTTTGCATCGCGGCTGTATCGGTACACTCGCGCGTTTGCATCGCGTCTGTATTGCTACACACGCGCGATTGCATCGCGTCTGTATCGCTACACACGCGCGATTGCATCGCGTCTGTATCGCTACACACGCGCGTCTGTATCGATTCAAACGCGGATTTGAATTTATACCGATGTGCAAAGGCCACGACTGCGTCTGATTTGCGTGCGTATCGCGTCTGTATCGCTACCAACACGCGTCAACGGTGCGCTTTAAAAACGTGGTATGCATAGGCCCTTAGGCAACTGATCCAGTAAATAAAAAAATACACTTACTGGAACAAAATTCACGTCTCGACTATATTTAGCCGGACCGTATCGAATAGAGACTATTTAACCTGATAGAGAATTTACTAAAATAATCTACCACATCGTCCCAATTCTAGAGCCTTGGATCTAGTAATGAAATTATAGCAGGACTGTCGTCATTCACGTAAGGTTTGCTTCATTTACACTTAATATATGTACACTACTGTAAGATATAGCAAAACAGACACGATAACAAATTTTATTAATAAGGATCCTGTTTTCTCCAACCAATATCTTTATCATCATCATCACACATAATATAAATGAGTCGCTTATAGCATGGTTTAATTTCTTAGCGTCTCCATACTTCGGAGGGCACGTTAAACTGTCGATCCCGGTTGTAGTCATTGGCCAACAGTCGTTAAACCATGTCAGACGTCTACTGGGCGGCTTTTTACGAAAAATGTGCGCGATCGGAGTAGTATGAAATTTGGAACAGTTATAGTTCATATGGAGAAGGAGCGCAGCCAGCTAATATCTTTTTTATATTATAGGCATTAGAAGTAAATTATTTTAATAAAAATAAACAATACACACATTACCACGCTTTTGGCACGCTGACAAACCGAGAAGAGATTACAAACTGAGAGTCAAAACTGAGAACAGTAAAACCTTAATGTTCGAATTTCGAACAAGTGCGATATCTAGTTTATTAAGGGTCATTTGTAAAACACCAACAACCTCACAGGACTAGATTTCCAACATCATAAGCAACAACTTTTGTTCTATGAGTTCGGATATAACTCGATTAATGACAAAAAAAAAGGTTTTAAAAGTTTTTGTTGTACCGTCGTGACCTTTGTAGGTCTATGTTTCATTCATAAACGAAAGGACGACGCGCGAGCGTGAACGACGCATAGAACGCGCGCGTGTGGCCCCTTTGCGATTCTCGTAGAGTGATAAAATAAAATTTAGAAAAAAGTTATTGCTTATGGTGTCATCTAGTACTCCTGGGTTGTTGATGTTTTAGAAGAAGCCCTGTATAAAGTGGCACAAATAATAATAATAAATAATATTATTAAACACCTACTGAATTAAAATACCGAACAATCACAGATCTAATAAAAAAAGGCTTATTGGATGACGACACGAATTGAACATGCACGAAACGTGCGAATCGACTTCTTTAACTAATATTTAATTTTTCTGTAGGCGATTCGCATGAAATTAATTTATTGGTGTGCGTAAAATATGTAGTAGGCTATTGGCACGCATTTTATTTTTAGGAATAAAACCATGACCATGAACCGGAAGACTCAGCGTAGACACGCTCTCTACAAGGTGGATGATCTTGTGAGGGTATGTGGAAACCGCTGGATGCGAGAAGCACAAGACCGGCAACCGAGGAGATTTTTGGGGGTCTATTGACTGAGGGAATATCTACCAGAGGATGGGCAGCAGCTTCCTTCTGAGTACTATGACCATCTTACTGCGATCGCCAACCCGCCTGCCAAGCGTGGCGATAATGGCATATCCCCCAAAGACGATTCTTGAGGGAGGCTTGTCCAGCAGTGGACTTATTTAGCTGTAATGATGATGATGATGATGATGATTGACTGACAAACCAATTTCAGCGCACCTTAAATTTCACTAAAAAATCTATCAAGTTTGTGCTAACGACTAGTGCTGGATACTATTTGTTTTATTTAAATGGTGACAGTGCATAAATGTCATTAGCATAGTAATAAATAGCCTAACAAAATTTAATGCTGTGCAATCTCAGCATTAAATTTTATGACATGCGATAAATTTTATGCAGGATGTGTAAATGCTTCTCCAACAAACTTCCCGATGATATCAGGCAACCCAGTAAAACGTACTAAACATACACTTAAAAACCGAATTGAGTATTAGCACTTAACGAGAATGATAAAATGCTTCTGATTAGGAATCCGAATCAACGCAATAAAGTAAGAATTGTAATTAAATTTACGTTTCTATGATAAAAAAAAACATGCGGTACAGTATTTGGGGACTGCAGATAGAAGTGAAAACTATTTTTTTTTCATTTCTCATACTTGGAAAGTAGTGTTTATGTGACCCGAGTAGCGAGCGGAATATGCTACTTCCCACCGTTGGGCGGTAAAGACTCATAGTAATTACTTCCTTCCCTAAGGTGGGAATAAATTTAAAAAATAGAACTATATTTGGATGAGTAGTCGGCTGTAAAACTTAATCGTAATCTAACATAATTAACAAAAAAAAAGTGCATAACGCCGCTAAAGACGTATGTATTCATTTCAAAAATGCTGCGGTCATGCACGTGTATAAACGGCCAGTGTGAATTAAAACAAAAGATCCTCCGTCTTACTAATATTCACTCAGCTCACGTGTACTGACGGGAGTTTAACATTTTTACTCATCCATAAAAGTGCAAAAAGCCTCTGTTGAAGTCTACACTTAAAAAAAATCGTACTGAAATTTCTTGCAGTATTTATACAGCATCATGGCCTATTAGGCAGGGAAGAATGATCTTGTCTATTCAAAACAAAAACAGCATATATTTCGAATGGTCATGTGACTATCTATTTTAAACATTTGTATTGATGTATTCACTTTTCTGAAATGTATAAATTTTCTTCACTTACTATAAACATCAATCTAAACTCATTAATGTTATTTTTATATTTTTGTCTCATTCTGTTGAACATTTTTGTGATAACTAATTAGCATAGTTTAAACCTAACACCTTAAAAAGTATGGTTTATCTAATAATTGCTGAACTGACTTAAAATTTATTCGAAAGTTCAAAATTAGGGTTAGAGATCAGGACTCATAAATTTTCTGAGAACATACATGGGGCTGATTCGGATACTCCTCATCATAAAGTATCTAAATTCAGCCGCTGAACGTCAACTCCTCGGCCACTCTGTATATAAATAGTGAAGAAACATATAACGCATCCAGTTACCTTTCAATAAAGTAATAGAGCTCCTCAAGAAATGATTCCCTCATAGCAGCAACTAATTCTAGTGACATTTTAACGGTTATAGCACCCGGTAAAAAAATTACTAGCAAAAATGTCCTTGATCAATCCGTCTGGTTAACGCCATTTATGTAAATGTCTTGTCATTTACCAAATGCCAGATAACGCTTAATGGCTTCACGTATGTACAGTATCCTATGTGCTCATACTACACCACAGAATATTGTAGATAACAGAAGCTCAACTACTTTTGAAATTGTCATCACTAGAATGAATTTTGTACATATACACAATATGCACACAAGGTTGTGTAGGTTCTTGGCATTGAGGAAGCCATGATCACCACCGCGGGATGTACGTCTCGAAGAGTGTGGATGCTGCAACGGTACGGTGTTAGGCGTTTCCGGACCTGTTTGTGTCCACCGATTAGCAGTCATCATTTATTTAAATAACTAGCTGCGCCCCGTGCTTTTACCCGTGTTAATCCGAAGTGTCATCTAACTTCATGCCAAATCTTATTAAAATCGCTTCAGCCGTTTAGTCGTGAAGAAGTAACAAACAAACTTTCGCCTTTATAATATTAGTGTGATAAGTGTGATTTTAACATAAATATAAAATAATAATAATACATATTTTAATGGTATTTCATGATATCCACGCACGATACTGCCAACGTCTATTGAGAATTGATATTAAGGGCGGCATTTTAGAAGATCTATGAGATTGGACCTAAATATATACATGTGAATTACAATACAACTAAACACGGCAGAATAGATAAGCATTATAAAATAAAACTAATTTTTCATTTCTCATACTCGGAAAGTAGTGTTAATTTTATCCGTTTACAGCCGACTGCCTAAGCAAATTTGAAGGGAAGCAATTACTATGAGTCTTTACCGCCCAAAAGTAAGAAGTAGCATCTTCCACTCGCTACTCGGATAAAATAAAAAATACTTTCCGAGTATGAGAAATGAAAAAATAGTTTTCACTTCTATCGGCAGTCCCCAAAGACTGCCCCGTATGTTTTAATTTATAAATAAAACATGCGGGGCAGTCTTTGGGGACTGCAGAATGCCCCGCATGTTTTATTTTATCGGCTGTAAAAGATCGAACATGATTAAGAAAAAAAAGTACACAAAGAAGTTTTTAGTTCACAAATATGCGGTCATGTGAGTTTATAAACGTCCAGTGTGAATTAAAAAAAGATGCTCCGTTTAAATTTTTTTACGCACCCCAATAAAATGCATAACGCCGTTAAAGAAGTTTACACTTCAAAATCTGACCGAACCTTACAGTAAAGATCTGACATGTTATCATTCCGTATCTATATAAATAACATTGGAGTGACTGTTTGTAATATTGAAATAATCGTTTTGTTACATGTATATGAATATATTTTATTATATACGGTACATACTGTTTGTTCCGGCTAATATTTGAAACGGCCGGACCGATTTTGATGGGACTTTTATTGGCAGGTTACTGATGTAATAAAAAGTAACTTAGGCTACGTTTATTAAGAAAAACTTGAGAGGTGTCAAGGGACACCCGGATGGAACGAAGTTATTTCTTATTATTTATTATGTAAAAAAAAACTGTATACACTCAACAAAAATAATCGTCTCGACACCACACTGTTCAATGCAAAATAGAAATGAAAATATCTGGCTTGCTTTCTATAAGAGAGAGGGAGAGAGAGAGAGACAGAGAAACATGCGCACGCCGCACAGCTGCAAAAAGTGTCGTGCCAACTTTACGTAAGAATTTTTTCCGTCAAGCCCCCTTTCACAACGCGCGATAAGGAACTTCGTTCCAAAATTCTTTAATTTTAGAAAAAACTAAATAAACTAATTTACACACGAAACTAGTTAACACGTGGATGAAGCGTTTGGTATTATGATATCTTAATAATCAAAAACAAAAAATTAAAGAATCGACTGTTCGGAGGAATTAAATTTACCGGGTCAGCTAGTATAATATAATAAAATTGAGATGAAATGTATGTGAAGCCAATTTAGCGTAAGGTATGCGATGATATATTCGACCAATCACATCTATACATATAATAAAATCGTAGGAAAGTCAAAACTCTACATTGAATATTTTTTAAAAAGGAAACTTGGAGCGTGATCTGCAATCGATATCGAAGCCAAAAATATAGTTTTTAGATTTTTGTCTGTATGTCTGTTTGTCTGTATGTATGTCCGGGCTAAACTCAAAAATTACTGCATGGATTTACTTCAAATTTTGAATGAATATTACTAAGAGGTCGGGTCAACATATAGGCTACATATTATCACAATATCACCTACGGGGAAAGAGCTGTGATAATTTATAAAATTTAACGCGGGTAAAACCGCGGGGCACAGCTAGTTATGAATAAATTCATTTCATTCATTCATTCATAATCTTTATTTGTGAACACAGGTACATAAAAGGTCTTAAATATACAATATTATTGTAGACGAACTCTATGCTCTACCAATGAAATTGGTGTACAAATAGTAGGTGTTTAGGTTTAATTAAATTATAAAGTTTAGTCAATATCTAGATATAATATTACAGGAATTGTCATAACTTATCATTTAAAAAATCCTCAATATGGTAATATGTCTTATCAGCTAGAAACAAAAACAATTTACTTTTAAATTTGTGGACACTATCTTCACTTCTTATGCATTTCGGTAATTTATTATATATCCTGGGAGCCATTGCAAAAATACTGTTCCTATAAAGTGTAGTTTTAGACCCAACTGTTTGTAACCGGTCACAACGGCGCTGACTACTTACTCGAGCAAATTTGTGCAGATTATTTTTGACAAACATAGAAGTTTCAAATATGTATAACGAGGGTATTGTTAAAATTTTCGTATTTTTAAAATATGGTTTGCAACTATCAGTTGTTTTTACGTTATAAATGGCTCTTATGCATCTTTTTTGGCACTTAAATACTGTATCTTTACCCGTTGCATTGCCCCAAAATATAATACCGTATCTTAATGTTGAGGCCACTAGCCCATGATATGCTGTTAATACTGTTGCTCGATTGGCAGTTTTACTTAACATATGCAAGGCATAGGAGTATTGGTTGAGTTTACAACAAACTTTGTCAATATGCGAATTCCACTTTAATGTACTTTCTATGTTTAACCCAAGAAATTTTGTCACATTTGTTTCATTAATTACTTTGTCATTATATCTAATATCTAAGTTCAAGTTACGATTTGTTCTTTGTTGAAATGTCATTATTACGGTTTTGTCTAGATTTATAATCAAATTATTATGTCGCAGCCAATTTACAACCGACTTTAAATCAGAATTAATATCAGCCTCTAATGTATTTACTTCGTCATTATTGAAAAGTAAAGTGCTGTCATCTGCAAACATTGTCATAGGATACTTTGATGCTGTCGGAAAATCATTAATATAGATAGTAAATAAAAGTGGTCCGAGTACGCTACCTTGTGGTACCCCGTAAATTACAGTTCTCTGGCTAGATACATATGTGTGTTCAGTATTTTTATTAATTCTACTAATAGTCGTTAATTGCTTTCTATTGGATAGATAAGATTCTATTAAATTTAGTATATTTCCTCTAATTCCGTATGAGTTAAGCTTATTTATTAGTATTTTATGGTCCACGTGGTCAAAAGCTTTTGACATGTCCATATAAAGCGCTAGAGTTGGTAGTCTCTTATCTACTCTGCTGCTAACCATATGCAAGAAGTCATAGATGGCCATGTCAATTGATCTCTTTTTCCTAAAACCTTTTTGATTATCAACGAATAGATTATTTTTCTCAAAATATGTAGCAATTCGATTATATATAGCCTTTTCAAAAATTTTAGAGAAAATTGGTACTAAAGCTATAGGTCTATAACATGACATGTTGTCTCTGCAATCTTTTTTGAAAAGAGGTTTAGTAATAGTTATTTTTAATTCTTCCGGAAAATAACCATGCGATATGCATATGTTGATAAGATGACTTAATATAGGGGCAATGATTACAGATACCTGTTTAACAATTTTCGTACTTATATTATCATATCCAGTGCTAGATGTATTTTTTAGTGACATAATAATACGATGAATTTCAAGCGGTATTGTGGGCAACATAAACATAGATGTAAGTTTACTTTCTATTGGTGTATTTTTATTAGTGTTTGTATTGTTAACTGGATTTACTTGATCCACGAAAAAATTGTTAAAAGCTTGTGCTATTTCAAGAGGATTAGTTAAAATTTTATCATTTGATTTGATTTTCATTATAGCTTCACGTGGTAAATTATGTTTACTCTTGTTTTTGTTGATTACATTCCATGTTGCTTTACAGATATTCTGCGCTGAATGTATAAAACGACTGTTATGAGCTCGCTGTGTGAGATTTATTACCCTTTTTAGCCGATAAGATAGCTTATAGAGATTTGTTTTATTTTGCTTATTTGGCAATAACCTATACCTCCACAGCAATTCTCTTTTTCTTTTACTGCATATCTTAATGCCTCGACTAATCCATTTTGCTTTTTCTTTAGTCGATATCCGTGTTTTTATATTTGGAAAGCACAAATCGTATAGTAACCGAAACATATCATAAAACAATTTGAATGCCTTAATGGGATCATTTTCCTCATAAACGTCAGCAAAAGTAATGCTATTCACGTGATTTATGAATTTCTGAACATTATCTTTCGAGTAATCTCGTTTAGTTGAGTACCGGTAACTTATCATGCATGTCTGTCTAACTGGACATCTTAAAAGTTGTGCCGTATCATCGGATACTGCTAGTTCTAAAACCTCTCCTTTCGACCCTCGTACATTGTGGATTATGTTGTCTATGCAAGTTCCGCTACTTAATCGTGTTGGGACTTTAATTTCAAATTTAAGATTATAACCCAATAAAAGATATTTGAACTGCCTTAAACAAGACGTGCTTTTTAAAAGGTCAATATTGAAATCACCACATAATATTAGTTTTTTTCTGACGTGAAACGATAGAGATCTTAAAATAATATTTAAGTTATTAAGAAATATCTGAAGTTTATCTTTTACCTCTCTATTTTGTGGGCTCCTGTAGATACAGATTATAATTATTTTGTGATCAGTAAGTTCCACTGCGCAACATTCAATTATATTAGAAACACAGTATTTTCCCACTGACTCCAAGACTTTATAATTAATACCGTTACGTATCATAATACATGTACCACCATGTCTAGTTTTTCGAGTGAAGTGAGCAGCAACATTAAAATTAGGAATATGTAATAAGTTCACATCAGATAATATCATATTATGCTCAGAAAAACACAACACATCAATATTTTTTCCTGAATTAAACAGTTCCTCTAAAATAACAGTAAACATACCAGATTTATTCAGCAGACCATTTATATTTTGATGGAGAATATTAATATTTTTATACACGAAATAAATTATCGTGTTCATATATCTCATCACAAGACTCACATTGTAGTCTGTTATTGGTTATGGTTAAATATACATTTTGAAAAATATTACGCATTCCGCGGTCATTTATTCTTCTGCTCAATTTTGAGAACATTGTAAAATCATAAAATAAATTTAAATTAGAGTCAAATGCAGTTACGTAGTTGTATGTTTGTAAGTCAAGATGTAGTAGATTGTTAAAAGTCTCTATTCGCCAATTGAACATTGTTGAGTAATCACTTAATTTAAAAGTAGGAACACACAAAAATACATTTGTATTCTGTACTGTCATTAATGATTCCCTTAATTTAACAATGATATCAACGTAATTTTGCGTATGTAAAAAGTCTTCTTCTCCAATTAAAATAACACAATAATCCTTCTTGGAATAATCATCTAATTTTGTCTTTGTCTTGTCCTTGAGAGTCCTTGACAAGCTGTAGAGTGCCGCAGTTTGGTAAGATATAATGACAGACTTGGAAGTTTTTAAATGTATCTTGTGCTATAGACAAAACTATGTTGATTTTGTTCGCGCTGACTATGCACAGTTTATTTTTTGTCGAAACAGAAGAATGATGTTGCATGTCTTTCCTCTGTGCTACATTATCTAATTCCATTACAGAAGTATTAACCGTCACTTGTTTTTCTGAAATTAGTTGTTTCTTCACCCTACTGCTTTGTGTGTTGATTTGGGAGTTCGGGCGCGGAGTGGATGTACGTGAGGTTTTGTGGGGAGTTCCAACTTCACTGGTTAATTTTTTTGCAGCTTTTTTTAGCATATCGTTTTTAGTAGATAATGAATGAATAGTTTGTTTTAGTTTTGAATTTTCTATATTTAAGTTGGTTATCTCATCATGTGCTGAGTTTAGTTGTGTAGTCAGCTGTTCAATTTGGCTTTGGAGTTCTTGAATTTGTATATTATTCTCGTCGCTCGTTAAGTTTGGTAAACTACTGGTGCTGCCATCTATATTTGAACTAATACCATCGTTGCTTTCGCCGGAATTTTCTGACAAGGAACGGGCCTTTGGTTTTCGAAACGTGATAGTATTGAAGAAGCTCATTTTGTTGTTAATACAAATATTTTAAAAACTTATTAAGAAACTGGAAAAAGGATTACGTGCGCTGGGGTTAGAACGCACGTCGCAATATACTTAGGCGAGCGCTGTGCCACTAGACCAGCTGATCAGTTGTATGATAGCGCCAAATTGTCCTTCATATCGTACATGTGTATTTTTCTGTTGTATCTTGTTTATTGTTATTGACGGTGGTTCGAAATAATGTTGCGTTCCTATAGAGATGATTTTGAAAAATATTTTATTAATTCACAGTTCAGACTTAATTGCTAGCTCTGTTTGAAGTACGTGTTTTGATTATTTACACTTCTATTACTTGGTATTTGACGTAAACTTCACTCAAGTTCACCATAATTTATTTCTGTGTTCTCTTGATAAATTGATGCACTTAATTTAAATTGTTTACAACTTTATTGTTTGTATTTATAATCACTAGATAACAATGTAACAGATGTATTGTAGTCCACATTCACTGATTAACAACTTTGAAACACGTAAATACTTTTAAAACTATTATTAATTTTTAATTTATAGCGGAGCGGATACTGTTGACGTGACAGTGACGCCATTCACTTGATATATATTGGTATCACATATATTTCATCTCAATTTTATTCTACGGAACCGATGTTACAAGTCACATGCGACCTACTCTAAGGCTCGATCGTGCTTTTATATTATTAAAACTCAATTTTGAGTAATCACCATATTTCTTCTTAATGCTGTTTTGCTGAACGGTCGAATAATAACAAATTCAACATATCCATGTCATAAATTATTTATTTAAAAATAATCGTACTAATTAGCCATGTAGTTTCAGCTTAGAAGGAATAACAGAGCGACCACATACTATCCCGTGGGTGTCATAAAAAGGCGAACAAGGTATACACCAGGTAGTTGGGCAGCAGCGCTTCCTGTGTACAACTACCATCTAACTGATGATAACCTTAAATTGATCCTCGGTGCTTTTGCAGCTGGGTTCTCTAGTTGCAATTCTCTCGTTTTATTAGGCTATAGCCTCTTTACATCATCCTGACCCCGCTTTGCTCTGGAGGAAAGTGGAACTATTCATTTTCTAATTCCTCCTTTTTTCTTTCTGATTAAATTCGTTGCGGGATCCAAGACAGTTAAAGCGATTCTCCGGGACATACCTGAGGCTTACCACTCAGTGTCATTTTATTGTGTGCCACTGTTGATCCTGGCTTACAGGAGTTGCAGTGGTGGGTAAGAGGGAAGGACTAGTCCCGATACCATCTAACTGCGGCCGCTGACGCGCATGCCAAGTGTGGTGTTATAAACCTTTACCTTAGCAGTGGACGATTTCAGGCTGATGATGAGGATGATGATGAATCATTCTAATATTAAATTAAAACCCAAACAAAAATAATAATATCCACGTCATTTCTTGTAAAAAAAAAATTCAAATGTATTTAAAATAACACTCACTTTAATACCTGGTTCGTGGTAAAATTGCCACCAAATAAAAATTAACACCACAATTAAATCGCAATCAAATTAAGAATCACAGTCGAATTAACACGTGTAAATTGGATTTTTTGAATTAACATTTTTCAAGAGACGATAATTGAATGGGCTCGGACTGCGTTCGATTAAAGTAGATTAAAACTTCAATTTACACGTGCCGTGATGTCGACGACAAAATGGTGTGACCGATTGTTGTGTTATTGGATTGTGCTGAATGTTTGATGAGGTGCTTGTTGGTGATTAATGACTGTAGTTACCAAGGACAACATCATTATTGTTACTTGTTCTGTATTTTAATATTAATTTTATTCGAATGGTTTGTGAAAATGTGGGGATGGCATGGAATCCATTCACACCGTCATGAAACATTGCAGAAGCTGTGCTTCGGTATACTGAATGCATTATGTATTTGATGAGCAGGGCGATGTATAACTACATCTAGTAACGATCCACAATTTTTCACCAAACGACCAGTTCTAGAAGCGCAGTACTATTAATTATTTTAGTTTCTTTAATCTATTTAACTGTATTTATAAACGACTTCAGAAAGTAGGAGTTGACCAATTTGAGAAAATATTCTTTTTTATAGATGGAACTTACATTTTATTTACATTTTTAACAAAATTAATTGAAGCTATTATAAACACGTCGTGGGGGCAAGATAAAAAAAATAGATTTTTAAGCAAGCTCTTACATTTAACTATTTACGGAGGATAATAAGAGTGCTCTTGCTGAACTTATGTTCATACAAACGTAGCCTCGTCGAGAAGTGATCACATAACTGGTTATCACTCTCCGATGCGGCGACGTTTCTATGTATACATACATTATGTATGTTTTATATAGTTTATCTCATTTTAGTTATTCAAACCAAAATTAATTATAGCTTCTTTTTTAATCTTGTGTTCTTGGTTTAATCTATTTAATTGGATTTATAAACTATTTCGAAAAGTAGAAGTTTATTAATTTGAGTAAATGTTTCTATATATCAATGGAAGTTACGCAATTTCTCCGTTCTTTGTGAACTGATTTTTATAGTTATTTTTATTCTATAGAGATTCCATTCAAATTGGTTATTATGAAGAAAAGCTGATCCGTGTTAGATTGGGTTCGTTTAGATTTAAGGAAATCAAATTAATGTTAGTTTAATTTTCTCGTAAATTAAATATAAAATCATTTTTTTAAGGGCGTAATCACAGTGAGTTACAAATGTTATGTTAAGTACATACATATCTACATTAATATTAGCGATCAACTAAATACTAGATGTAGTCACAAAAATAAAATTATAGTAATCGAGTATTACAAATAGGATGGAATAATTTAAATAATTTAAACCGTGGTATATTTACGTATCCGCTGAAATTTGTATCTGCTGTTTATGTCTAGACAATCTGTTTTCAACATACATCACATCGGTTGGGTATTTAATAAAATTCAATTAGATAAATGTATTTTGGGCGACGTCATGATGTCTGTCAATTAATTGCTTCCTCTTTTGAATTAGTTTATTTTTGATGTGTAACATCTTTTATCTCGGTCGTTGGATATTTTTGGTGGTAGTGATCTTGGAAAACGGGCGGAAATGTGTTACAGAAAACCGCAGAAGCGCACATTCGCGCTTTTTGATTTGACCAATGAGCGCACGCGGTGGCGGAGAGATGGCTGTCAGATGGTGCCAAACCATTTTGGTGACACGACATGTGAAATAAACACAATATCGAACTAAAAACTTTTATATCATTTAATTTTTCGAAGCTTTCTGTGCTTATTTTTAATCAATATTTAATGACAAGGATATTTTAAAGTTATCATTTTTCGAACAATAGAGCAAAATAGAATTAGGAAGGAATACGGTGATTACTCAAAATTGAGTTCTAATAATATAAAAAAACGAGCGAGCCTTACAATAGTCGCATATAATAATAATATGTGGCAACTAATATGTTATCATCCCGTATAATAAAACTTGAGTTGCAATATATTTGAAGCCCAATTTATTCATAATGCGATATAGCTTCTTAGGTTTCTCAATCAAACTCTCCATCTACCAATATATACAACATGTAACGTAAATAACGCACACCCTCAGACACCCCAATTAGAATATTATGTTGTAATCATAATACATACACAGATTTTTTTATTTAATATGTACATGCATTGTTATTTACAAAATTCGATTTTTGGAATCAAGTTTATTTTTCTTTATTTGGTATTTAATGCTGGAATTTGTATGAATACTAATAAAACTGCGATTTTAAACGTCTTATTACTTTGACTTACGGTCAATTTCAACTGGCTTTGACTGTACAGGGTTAATATGACAATAATTTCAAGTTTTAATTATTTTTGGAATAAAAAATTGCCTATATTAAAAAATATATAAATCAATTCAGTAAACGATTTTGAACAAACTATTTTCAGAATGTGCGTTAATTAAATTACATGTTGTATATTGTAACATATAAATAATTATAATTGGCTTTATGTTTCCTATTATAGCAGTAATATTTTTTATGTATAGCTGTTGGTTTTCCAAACAATAAATAAATAAATAATTTCCTCGCAGGTCGGCGATGTACGTGGCGAAGATTCCTCGGTCCCCGGACGGGTACTCCACAACATTCAGCAGCTTCCACAGAGACGGAATTACCTCCTATAGACACGAGGGACCTTTGGATACAGGACTCCAGGTATTATTTTACTTTAAGCATGTTGATGTAAGACTGCCCTTTGATGAGCTTCGTAGTGTCTAATCATTAAATTACCCACAAGTTGAAAGCCATCTAAGCACTATCATAAGATGTTAAATACAAAATTTTAATAATTATAGACTTCGTACATCCAGTGCACCACTTCTGAAGACTTTCGCATGCAGAAGTAGAAAAATAGGTGTCGAGCTTAGATATAATTTGAAGCATGTTCTAGCTATGTATTACACACGACAAAAATTCTGTTTGGTATGGGTTACCTACACCTCGTGTACTAATCCCATACAGCAGTATTGCAGTGGGGTCAAATCGTAGAGTTAATCCGGTAACAGTACGAGTATAGTTTTTTTGACAGACCTAACAGTTATATAAGGACGTGATATTTGTTCTACTAAAATGGGTGCATCGAAAAACTGAAATAATAATAATAATATCCTGCGACGTTATACATACACGGCCATCTGATCGCAAACTAAGCAGAGCTTGTACTATGGAAACCAGATAACTGATATATTACATATACTACTTTTAATACTTATATAGATAATAACACCCAGAAACAGGACAAACAGACACGTTCATGCCCACAAATATCGGTCCTGGGTGGGAATCGAAGCCACGACCTGCGGCGTGAAAAGCAAGCATTTACCAACCACGCCAACCGGCCCGTCAAATTTATTTTATGTTAATCGTGATCAAGTTACGTACAGACGCCAGCACATCAAGTTACCCCAATATGTCACATTTCCCCAATTGGAAGTGAATCTTATGCTTTTGTGATAAAGTTGAAAATCTATAAAAGAAATTTGGCAGTTTGGGGTGGCTGAATGTGCTGGCGTCTGTACAACTATCAAACTGTGGTTAGAAATCCATAACAAAGCATGTAATAGGTTTCATTAAAATATGTTTTTAATGTTTTATAAATACTTACATAAACAAGTTTATTCCTCTTATGGACCAAGGCGTCAACCATGTGTGTACAGCATATATTTTGAAAAGGTACTACTACTGTTTCAAAGCAAAAAATATAATAAAATATCACATTAAGTCCCTTGGTGGATCTTACCTATTTAAAAGCTGTTGTAACAATACTGCTCCAACAATAGAGTACACAAGTCTTTTGTCAATTTATAAGATTATTTCAAGGAACTTCTAGGTATATATTGAATGCGACCTTTCAGAATCTTCTTAGGTTTAGTTCAATACCGACGGGAATTCTCAATAGAACTTAACAAAAAAAGTATTTGTGCTCCCTAAAAACCAATAGCTAACTGCCATTATCTCGATTTTAATAATAATAATAATCATTTAATTCAGGCAGAGTCCATATTCTTTGTTAGTAATACATCTTAACAACTAGTGTTAGTAATAACAATTTAAGTATTATGTGAAGGGCACAAGTCTAAACTAAGCCCAGAACACGACCACCTGTACAGTGGAGGGAGGTCCAGTGCCGGAGCATAGGCGAGTCACAGCGACCACTCAACACATTCAGAATGCTATTCGAACTGTATCGCATGCGTTGCATCATCGAGGCACATCGTTTCCTTATGATGGCATGAAACCCATCTACGCTCCTTTCTGCAAACATGGCCGAGGCACTGAAATTTTAATTATAATCGTATTAAAATAATTCTCATAAAATTAGGCAACAATAGATTTTGAACACATATTATTATATAATACTTTACTTGTGTTTTTATAAGACAACGCTCAATGTACGGTACTGTAATTATTCCCAAAATTGTAATTCACGGACACAGAGGACTTCCAGGCTCAAAAACTATCATACAAACAGTTTGTACTACTTGGGGTTGACTCAAAAATATTTACCACTGCGACATACATACAGTAAATAGAGGTACAGATTACCTTGACACATGTTTTATCTTACTCACTCAACTACATAATTACATTTGAATGACAATGACGAAGCATCACTTTTACTTATTAGCGTCTCAATATTTTGCTAGTGTAATTATGCTATAGTAAAAATGAGATTCGTTGACAAACGGGGTCGTATTATAAAAATATTTCGCATTTATTGTGCTTCACAATTCTTTATGACCTAAACTTTATTAGAATAAAATGATAAAATAAAACAATTGTTTGGACAAACAGTTGTTTTATTGCGTTGTTTTTTTTTTTGTTTACGTCCGTGGTAACTTACGAATTTTATTGAAATAGAAGAAATTATTATATTACCTAGGACACAATCCAACTAAGGTAGGGCCGCCAACTTCGAGCAAGAGGTCAATAATAGAGTCCAACTCGGCTGGGCCACATTAGTGTAGCTACGTAACATGTTCTCGTCCGAGAAGTCTCAAGTTGAAAATCTTCGACCAGTGTATTTTGCCAGTGATAACTTATGGAACAGAGACGTGGTCGTTTACTATGGGCCTTATAAGATGGCTTAGGTTCTCTCAAAGAGCAATGGAGAAGGCTATGCTCTAAGTTTCCCTGTAAGATCGAATCAGGATTGTTGAGATCCGCAGGTGCACAAAGGATCCTATGCGCTACGCTATGTCGTGAAAAATTGCCAAGCTGAAGTGGCAGTGGGTAGGTCACAGCTCGTAGAACAAACGGCCGCTCAGGCAGACGTAGACGTCTTTCGTTTGATATGATGAGAACAAACCCCAACTGACACTATGTATGACCGTAAGGTTTCTTAAAAGTTTAATAAAACTAATGCATTTCAAGGACAAATTTCACATGATAGTGACCCTAAATTTTCCATTAGTGTTACCTATCAACAACAACTCTATAAATTTGATATTGAATTTTAATAATTGATACATACATACACAAATAGACTCACGCCTGTTTAGGGTAGACAGAGACAACGTATTTCCCTTTGTCACGATCTTTGCACCTATTTTGCCTCGTTTTCTGTCATTATAATCTTCATACATGCTCGCCGGTTAAGGGTACTTCTGACCTGAATAATGATAACTTAAAATAAAACTTTAATTAGCATATAAAGTATACTAAAACATTGTAAAAGCGTAATAATTGCGTCTACCGTAATCGGTTCTTTATCAGCTTAATTTTTAAAAATAATTGTGAAAATATTATTTTCATATTATATTGGTTGACAGGAAGAGATCTGACCGAGTTAAAATGACTGTTCTTTATTTATCTACCTACTGTAATTTATTGACGCATTTAAGTGTACTTACATATTTTATTTAACGTGAAATCTCAAGAATTCACGATTACCATTTTATTCCGAAGACACGAATTTGACCTTTGAACTCATAAAAATATTCTATACCTCATATTATTATAACTCATAAAGTCGTTTGTCAAGCGACTTTGTACCCAAAATGAGTCAGCAGATTTACATATTATTATTTATTGAGTAAGGGCAGTGATTTCTTAAGAATTATGCAAACCGATTGTCCTATGACGAACGTACCTACTATGACGAAATGTATAATAATATAATTAGTTTTAAAAAAACATACGAGGCAGTCTTTGGGGACTACCAATAGAAGTGAAAACTATTTGTTGATTTCTCATACCCGGAAAGGAGTATTTATTTGATCCGAATAGCGAGTGGAAGATGCTACTAATATAATTACTATGAGCCTTTACCTTTCGACGGTAAAGACTAATAGTAATTGCTTCCCTGATGGGAATAAATTTAAAAAAAAGAACTAAATTTGGTTAGGCAGTCGGCTGTAAAATATCTAACATAATTAAGGAAAAAATGCTGCGGTCATGTGAGTGTGAATTAGAAAAAAAAACCTCCGTCTTACGAATATTGGATTAGCCCACGTGTCCTGACGCAAGTTTAACATTTTTGACCCATCCCAAGTACACAGCGCCGCTATAGAAGTTTTTGTTCATTTCAAAAATAAGTATTATCATTACACGCCAAACCAACCTGTATAGATTGACAAGTACGGATCAAATAGTAATTAATAGAAAACTATCGAAACAACTTGAAGAACAGATAACTGAACAAAACATGAATAGTCGACAAATATTTAAAGAAATATAAGACGGCAAAGATTTTCTTAAACACACAAAAAATTTTTTTAAAATTTCAATTTCGTTTGAGTGATGTTTCATGCGTTTAGAGTAGTATCGACCGATCGATGCTACCAGCCTCTTTAAGCATAAGTTGTACTTACTATAATTTTAACTACGAGTATCATCTACTATATAAAAATAAGTCGGGTTTTCCTTCCTGACGCTATAACTCCAGAACGCACGAACCGATTTCCACGGTTTTGCATTCGTTGGACCTTTTTTAGCAAAGAAAATGTATAAAATTTTACGTGGGTTACACCGCGGGGCACAGCTAGTTAAGTTTGGAAATTTGTAATGTACCACCCCCGTCCCTCCTGTAGCACGCAAAACTGTCACGCCTATTGACCCACGTTTTATAAGATTGATATCTAATCGAAATTTGGGAGTAAGAGAATAGAGAGTGCAACTATATTTGCGCACACACTTGTACAGTCAACGTTAAGAGTAGATGATCAAAATCGGACATTTAATACTAATATCATATCAGCCTAAAGAGATCCATTGCTATACAAAGGATTACCCCGAGGATCTCCCGAATGGCTGGTCATGTGCTCTCCGCTTTTAATGGCTTCCGCGATTCTTACAATATCGTCGGTCTACCTTTAATTAATACTAATTATCATAAATTACATCAAAATACTGAGGTGGTCAGGTTTTATAAAGTGCGTGAGTGTTTAGTGTAACAAATATTAGCCAGGGATATTGCCGCCCAATATAATAATTTAATTTAAGGAACATTGACACACGGCCATCTGATATCAAACTAAGTAGAGCTTGTACTATGGAAACCATTTAACTTATATGCTACATATACTACTTTTCTTTTGTAAAGACATACTTATATAGATAATTACACCCATACTCAGGACAAACAGACATGTTCATGCACAAAAATATCTGTCCTAGGTGGGAATCGAACCCACGACCTGCGGCTTGAAATGCAAGTATTTACCAACCACGGCAACCGGCAACCGGCCCGTTGACAATTCTAAGATCTTAATTAAATAAAGTTTTATTGCATGATTCGCAATGCAAAGCGTAAATCTTATCTTAAAAATGAGAAATCTTAAATTTAGTCGTCCGGCGGGTCTCGCACCAGCACCATCTCACAATCCGTGGTAGGTTACTCTGCGTTAAGCTACAAACGATACACGTTGGCAAATCAAATTAAGGATTGCCTCAACGGAATTTAGCCAAAGTAGTGTACAGTCTACAGCAAATGATCAAAATCGGACGAGAGGTTTGGGTTTAAGAATGATCATCGCAATGGCCAGAAGGATGTTAGCCTTCTGGTGATTTCATTTTGAAATTCTAAGATCAAATTTTTAGCTCACGCCAACCGGCCCATGGCGATGATCATTCTTAAACCCGAACCTCTCGTTCGATTTTGATCATTAATTTGCTGTAGACTGTACACTACTTTGGCTAGTTTTCGTTGAGATTAAACCCCACGCCGAAACCAAATGCGGCTATTAATAGTAGCGTTACTACTAACTCATTTGCGTTTCACGACTTATTATGAATTAAATGTATATTTACATATTCAAATTAAGCTATAAACGTAATTACTGAAGCATTTCAACTATTCTTTAAGTACCTAATATGCTTTCAAAATAAATTCCGAGAATTCACATTACGGTAATTTTAATGAATTAATTTAGAACGGACAGCGTTATGCGAGGTGTAATAATTCAATGTGGCTACTGTATACCTGGCTCGTTGGTTAAGCGGCGATTTCATTCACCGATAATTGAGTTCTGAATTAAAATCTCAGTTAGAGTCAAAATTACAGATTGGAATATTTTAGTCAAGAATGGCGTCATTGGTATGTCATTGGTCCCGTCGGTTCATTTGAGTGATGCGCTCAATTGTGCAATATGATTAGGGTGCTTTTCCACCAGATATGTGTTATTTTACGTTGCTATGGATGCGTGTGATATCCATCAGATGTATTCATACGTCCATAATACATATAACTAAGTACTGGCAGAAACGGGCTCCAACTAAGCTATGGTTTTTGTATCTCGAGCTATGGATGGTTGGTCTAGATATGTGCAGAGCAAAATAACTATAGTAGGTTTGCGTTTGTTACAGAAAGTAGACATGCCATCGAGGAGACAAAAAGTTTAATAATAATAATAATAAGTCATTTATTCTCTCTCACAAAGTACACACAGGTTTACAATTATAATAGTACCACAGCATATAACAAAACTTTGTGAGAGACTGGTGCTTGATGTAGGTTTGGTACCTGTATTACAAGTCACCAGTGCCCTCCCGCGGCTATTACATAACTATGTAACTTAAATAACAGTAACAATTACGATTTTGAGAGTGACTGTATTATCTATTAGTGTAAAGATATAGATGTAGGTGTGAGAGTGTATATGAATTATGTAGTGTATTAGTATGGATGTAGATGTAGGTGTGAGAGTGTGTTTAATATGTAAATTATTAAAAGTTATTCGCTAGTACAATGTTAAGATTGGTGCCAAAAAGTCGAATTGAGTGGGTTATTGGAGAGGAGTTAATAATTTTTCAGTAGTATCATAATCTTGAGTTTTAAGAAAAGACGTCAGGGTTGATTTACAGCTATTTTTGTTGAGTGGATAAATATTTAGTAACGTGTTGAGTTTGTTGTAAAGAAAGTATCCCGCAAAGCAAAAGAAGTTATGAGATAGGGATGTGTTGAGCTTCTGAGAAGGACACACACTACCCTTACGGCGCTTATCCTAGAGAAGATTAGGGTCGTATTTTTAAAAGGGAATGTTTTTTTAGCACAGTACGCATAATAAAGCTTTACCTAACTGTTAGCACTTCCCATTTTTTGTAACGTTCCTAACAGCACGCTGGGCTCTCTCAACCTCAATTCATGTTGTTATAGGCCAAAATGAGCTATCACCAGTGCATACAGTCACATAGTTAGCCTAACTTTCACATCCTCGTAGCTACCATTCTCTAGCGGAAAAAGACCCTATGTCTTGCGCACTCCTCGTTGGGACCTCCTCATTATTATTAATATTTGATTGACGTAATATTTAGAGGTTTGAGATTTTCTTCGAAAGTTCACTTTATTTATTTTAAGGAGTACGTTTTGACAAATCATAACATAAAGGAAATATAAACCAAAAATCTAGGCGATCCATATTTCAGGCGAACTATCGTTGTATTGAAAATTTTCGGGTTTATTCCTTTTGCTTTAATTGATCGTTTACTTTGATATCCTTTTGTTGTTTTATTCTTCATATCTATGTCACGATATGTAAAGGGTCCTTAAGGTAATAGACCTTTTGAAGAGCAACTTCGCTTACAAACGTCTTATTATATGTACGCGTATTTTTGTTTGTCCTAGAAACTATATTATTTACATCACCATTAAAATACAAACTAAGAAATTCGTGAAGTAATATTTTTGTCACACTATTGAACATAAAATGTTCTCCCCGCACTCATGATTTCTTCTACTTTTAAGAAAAGTGGCAACAGTTTCTTTAAAGGGGGGCCCCCTTCAAAGAAACTGTTGACCTGCAGAGAAATAGTAGTGAGGAATATTAAATCTCTTCCAAGTTAAATATTAGTGGACTAAGTAGGTTTTCAATGTTTTATTATATATATATTTATATATTTAAAGACATCTCCCGCACTAAGGAAATTAGTCCCGTTGTCGCGGGGTACTTTACAAACATATAATTCACGGCCAAAAATTACATCCAGACTCAGAACAACTATTTATGAGTTACACAAATAGTTGTCCTGCGCGAAAATTGAACCCTGGGCACGAAGTGGCGAGGCGACTATCTTAACCGCTGCGCCACACGTGAAGTCAATTGCTGACTTTAGTATATGATATTTATTTTAACACGACTCATTTCTGAGAAAAAAAAACTTACAGGTGGAAAACAAAGTCGTATCGTATAAGGTTTTCCTTTCTTTTTGAGCTACGGAACCATAAATGTCCTATGTATTAACTTTATACTTTATCAGTGGGAACAACAGCTAGGTATCTGCTTTTTTTTAATTTTTGTTTTTTACCTATTTAACTTACCCACCTTCCTATTTAATTATCATCACAGTATAAAACAAAAATATTTAGTGTCGCATGTCATAAATATCGCATGCGTGATGTTAAGTTATATGTGGCATATAGAGAATTTCTATGAAATGTTTAAATGGTTATTATTACACGGAAGGTTTTGACTGTCTTGTTGGTTTAGCGGTAGACTGTTCAACTGCTGATAATGAGGTCTTAGGTTAAAATCCCGGGTCAGGTCATAAAACTGATTTTGGCATATTTCTGTTAGGAAATTTTCTCAGTATCAGCCTGAAGTGTAAGAATATTATATGGCGGTATCACACCCACTTACTTCAGAAAGCACGTAAAGCTGTATACAACGTAAACGTATTCTGATAAAAATCTGTAAGTATTTTGGTTTCATAAATATAGAAACCTAAAATTATTTAAATATATAAAATCTCAGATTAACATATGCCATACTAATGATTAGAAAAATATTCAATATTAGGTCATTTCGGATTGCATATGTTTATGGTCTATAATAAACGGATGGTCCTAATTCTTCTTCGCAGTGACTTAACAAAACTTTTTCTTTAACTAGTATTTGAGCACCGCTGTTAATTATTTGTTGATTTTCATCTATTTTCAGTGATAAAAACGACGCACGATGGTCGTATTGAAAAATGACTGTTATTTTTTTCTAATGGACGAATAGGTAAAGACCATATTTGGGTTGAAACGGGAACATAATCAATAATATTTCAATTGAGGTAAGAATACAATATGGGTCGAGGAAAGAATATTTACCAAATGACTTCAAAGACTGAAACAACCCCAAAACTTACTACTTTAAAGTTCAACATTTTCCAGACGTGTCTCTGAATAGAAAAATATTCTGCATATACAATTTATTTAAGACTTATCTGATGATACCTTACTCAAAGGAATATACGATTAAAAAGAACTTTCACGTTTTACCTGTAAAGAAAGAGGTACAGGCGGCAGTACATCAAGCAACCCCAATCTGTAAAATTTTCCCAATTGAAAGTGAACCTTCTGCTTATGTGATAAAGTTGAAATCTATAAACGAAATTTGACAGATTGGGTTAGCTGGATGTGCTGGCGTCTATACAACTGAAAGGTAACGCTAAGTGTACATGACCTGTAATTGGATATTATTGACCGGTTCCTGTAAAAATACCTATAATAGGTGCAGCCGCAACCCCATACAAAATTGACATATTTGCGTCACATGGTGGTGTATCATATGTGACGTCATTTCAAATACACCGCACCTTACTAGAAATTCCCCGAACTTCCAACGAATGACTAATAAATTTATTTAGTCTAAAACCGCAGAATAATAATGCAATGAGCCTTAATTTCCTTAAAATTATACACGTAGCCACGTTTTAATACAAATTGCTTCTAATCGCCCACTGAAACGAGTAAATGTTGAGTAATGTAACATTATTATAGCTGTAATGTTATGTGTTAACAAAAAAGAAAAAAACAGCATTTAAACCACTTAAGTAACTAATAGTGGTCCTGACTGAATCTCCAACAATGCGACTATTATAATAATATTCTGGGACATTATTCACACTACTGAACCAAAACTAAGCAGAACTTGTACAGACGCCAGCACATCCAGCTACCAAAATATGTCAAATTTCTTTCATAGATTTTCAACTTTATCACAATGACATAATCATAAGGTTCACTTTTATTTGGGGAAATTTGACAGATTGGGGTAGCTTGATGTGCTGGCGTCTGTACTATAAAAGCCTGATAGCTGATATACTATATAAGACTTTTCTTTGGTAAATTGATACATAATATATAGATAATTACACCAAGAATCAGACAAACATGGGATGGGGTGCGATGGGACGACTAGCGATACAACCAGGTACAGAACCGTAGGCTTTACGTGCTCTCCGAGGCACGGGGGTATAAAACCGCCAACTCCCCGACTTCAGGCTGATAGAGAGAAATTTTTCTTTTTCCAGAAAACTCCCAAAATTATTTTTGGCCCGGCCCGGGATTTGAACCCAGTACCTCGTTATCTGCGGTTAAACAGCCTACCGCTAGACCAAAAAGGCACTCGAACTAACTAACAATTACTTAGAACGCTTTACTGCATAATCACAATTCCGTTGAAATAGGCTGAAACAAAATCCAGCATTTCTTTTAATCGATATGGAATAGCAATGACAAAGGAAAAAGAAAAAAACAAACATGCAATAGGAACATTAAGTGGTTCTATGAAACAATTAATCGTGTTTCGAGTCACGGGATTTACGGTGTATAAAAGAAAGACGGGTGGGTATATACTTAAAAACTCGCACAGACAGCTATAATAAAGACGATGTTGTTTATTCTGTACAGAGAATTAAGTTCTTCAGTTATGACGTTGATTGACTCGTGGTCTCTACACCTGCCGATGGTGCAACTACATGCAGCGAGTATATATTAAATTTTAAAAAGACTATAAGCGAGGGTTTTAAGCTTCTTCATCCCTCACCACAGGGATCATAGGTTTAATTTTCAATTGAAATGTTTAAGTATAAGAATATAATAAGTGGTTTTTGGGATTCCGTAAACAAATGGCAAAAAAATGAAACCCTTATATATATATTATATACCCTTATAATATATATATATATATATATATATATATATATATTCGTTATGTCTGTCTGTCTGTCCGTCCTTATGTCACAGCCACTTTTTTCCAAAACTATAAGAGCTTTACTGTTGGTAAGTAGATGTATTCTGTGAACCGCATTAAGATTATCACACAAAATATAAAAAGAAGAATAATTTTGGGGGTTCCCCATACATAGAACTGAAACATAACATTTTTTTTTCATCGTACCCATACATGTGGGGTATCTATGGATAGGTCTTCAAAAATGATATTGAGGTTTCTAATGTTTTATAATCTAAACTGACTAGTTTGCGCGAGAGAAACTTCCAAAGTGGTAAAATGAGTGCCTAACATATTATTATAGTGGTAAACGGTTACCGTAGCCCACGGTACTTGCAACATACATGACATTATCAAGTGAAACTATATAAGAATTAAAGATGCCCCATGATGATTTCTGCCTTACTAACATGGCCAGGATTACAATATTAACTATTATATTACCTGAACAGTAGAAGTACTTCCCCAGTCGAGCTTTATCATCATCAGCGTATCAGCCGAAAAATGGCTACTGCTGGACCAAGACTTCTCCCAAAGATCTCAACTGCCGGTCTGCGCTACCCACATTCAGCTGCTTCCACGCTATGATTTTTTTATTAAAATAACATCATACTGCGTAGATTGTGTTTGAATAGAACATTATCAGAATTTCTATGATTGCCACTAGATTAAACCGCAACATTTCATTTGAAATCCACACGATTTTTCCATTTCATTTCTCAAGTGTCAAGTGGTATATTACTATGCACCACTTCGCTCTACTAGGTTTATTTTCAATTTGCTGTAACTGCATGTGACAATAATGGCACCGATCGTGTTGCAGTTATTTTTGAACCCAACATGGGTGTCAATGTGGGGTATAAGTTTAAATTTTTATTTCCACGTAGCAAGCGTGCTATTGAGTGGGTAATTTGGGACGGTGGTTTTATTTCTTCATGTAGTTTAAAATAGCACGATAATATAGCTTAAAGGGTAACAGAACTCAGCTTTTGAGGGTTCTAACGATCCTCTTGCCTAAGAGGAACTACTTTTATTCCTACTTTTCTTGGTTTCTTTGGTATTAAAAAAGTTGCGGTTTCCAAGACAGTAGAAGCTACACCCCGCGACATGTCTGAGCCTAACCACTCAGTGTCATTTCATTGTGTGACACTGTGGATCCTGGCTTACAGGAGTTGCAGCGGTGGATAAGAGGGAGGGATTAGTCATCCTCCTGCCTAAGTGTAGTCATGAGCATAAACATATTAGTACTATGCACATTTTAACAGTAAATAACAATCCCATTTTTCTATAATAGAAGAGTATCTAAAAGTCTTGTACTATGTCAAAAATATTAATATTATGGCTTTATGTTTACAATCCACGAAACAAAAGCTTGTAAAAAGGTCACTTAATTAACTATTCTATGAACATACGTTCATAGAATAGTTAATTAAGTGACCTTTATGTTTAAGTAGATTACGTAAAACAGAAAATATATTAAATTATACTTGCTGCCACATTTATGTTGAAAATCTAGCTCAGTCTAATTATAATTTTATTAAATTTCACATATCAAAAAAGGAGAAATTTAAATGATGGTGGGAATAGAAACCATGAACTACGGAATATCATCATGGACTATCTTACCGAAACCTACACGGCTAACCATCCATTGTAAATATTGACATATAGGTCAATATTTACAATGGATGGTTACTAACAGATTATGCATTTTAACAGTTTCGTGTCGCGGGTTCGAGTCCCGCGTGACCAATAATATAGTTTTTCTGAGTCTGGATGTAATTTGTGTCCATCTGTTATATGTGTGTAAAGTACTCCGCGACAAAGGGATTAGAATACCTAGTAAGGACGTTGTTTAAAAAAACAGTTTTCATAGCAACAAGATATTACTAAAAAAGCAAAAACAAACACAACACGTTTGCAAGTTGCTCTTTACGGATGGGTCCCCAAAGTGCCACCAATCCCCGCGTTGTTGCAAATTTCAACAGATCACGGCGACCGCTTCTGCTGAGGACAGTATATTCGTTTGCTGCCCAGAAGATCTAGAAAGACAGTACAATATTAATGTGTAACTAGAATTGTCTGCTCCAATACTACAAGTTGGCATAATATCAACAGACCTTTGATTACCATAACCTTTGTTCGTGTCAAAATGACACACAATACTATTCTTGTAATTAATCCATCCAAAACAAGCTAATACAATTCCTTTGTTCTATGTTCTACCACAATGTGTCTGGGGCTAATGGACCCAAATTCGAAGAACTGTCGAAATCGTGTAGATATTGTATGTAACTAAATTGACAGGCAGGTAATGCATAATATCAAAATTGGTTGATCAAAGGGAAACAATTAGGTAACAAAGCGTAATTAATTGTTTGTATTCTGTTATAATTAAGGTCCAGAAGTTAGCTTGCAGCCATCTTGCATGAACGAGTACATTTAGATATTAGAAAAATATCAATACCATATTGTACATTAGATTAAAATAATTGTATGTACAGACGCCAGCACATCAAGCTATACCAATCGAATTTCGCCTATTGAAAGTGAACCTTATACTTTTGTGATAAAGTTGGAAATCTATAAAAGAAATTTGACAGATTGTGGTAGCTGTATGTGCTGGCGTCTGTACTTTCTAAAAATATGCTTCAGTTATCTTGTGAAATTTAGATTGCAAAACATGTTTTCAAATTTTATTATGACCACTAAACTTGAATAAAACAGATTTTTCCTTCTTGTTTTTGTGAATAAAAGTGTTTAAAAGTGAACATTTTTTTTAAAGATAATGCCTGTTCTAGTGAAACAATCCCTGTGGCCCGGGGTACTTTACAAACATATAACAGACGGACACAAATTACATCTATTTGTACTGAATATTTTGGACTAATCTCATAAAATGAGTAGTGCTAAATTCTGGGCTTAAAGTCTGCAATAGATAGGCCGTGAAGTGATTAATTGTTGAAAAAGGGAATAAGAACCAGACAATTGACAAATTACTTTCAGCCGTATTTTTAGGACGTTAGATTAAATATTAATTTATCTTATCCTTGCGTGCTTGAATGGAATAAATCTGTCCTCGAATTAGTTATATAACATTAATAATATTTCTTCGAGTGATAGCGGCGGTATACGTGTCTTGTAGAAACTTAACCATAACAAAACTGGCAAAGTAATTACTGTGAAATTGAAATTTAATAAGTTTATTTCTAAAGAGTAATAAATTTATTAAATTTCAAATTCACAGTAATTACGTATCATTATACGATATAAGAATTACAAAAGGAAATCTCCGAAAGAATGTGAGAGTGTGAGTGTGGAAATGGTGTATCGACATTACACTTCTAAAATACTTAAATCAAGACAATCTAGAATAATTTCGATATAAAATGTATTCTATGATGTATAAAATATTATGATTTAGAAAGCTTTTATTTTCATAAAGTTTGTATTTTGCCGGCTATTAATGTTTGTTTAAAAATTTCATAAAGTTAGGTCATGTTAGCCACTAAGGAGATCAAAAATACGTAATAATAATCGCTCTTTGTGAATTTATAATGAGTGTGATGATTGTTTGCGACACAAAAGAACTTTCTCATAATCGAAAAAATATCAAAACGGACAAAAAGATTCGTCAAGATTCGGGAGATAATGAGGTCGAGGGTTTAATGTCGGGCTGGAATCAAAAAGTATATTTATACTATGTATACATAAACTTTTTGGTCCCTCAAAAAAATCAAAAAGGACTTCCGTTCCAAGTACGGTTATCATGTAAAGTTAGTCACGGTCATACCTCAATTCTTCTCTCTACGGTCATGTGAGATTAATATAATATATAATATAATATCCTGGGGCATTTACACACGGCCAGCTGATCCCAAAGTAAGCAGAGCTTGTACTATGGAAACCAGATAAGTTTTCTTTTGTAAATACATACTTATATAGATAATTACAGCCAGACTCTGGACAAACAGACATGTTCATGCACACAAATATCTGTCCTGGGTGGGAATCGAAGCCACGACCTGTGGCGTGAAAAGCAAGCATTTGCCAACTACGCCAACAGGCCCGTCTAATAACGATTTAATAATGGTTTAACGAAAGCTCCGGTGTGCACATACTCTTTAGTATTGTAATATTAAGAATTAGTTACGACTGGCTTGATTCGATTACGACGCTTCTATCATAAGTAAGTAAGTAAGTAATTTATTTGCATAAACATGTGTATACATACAAATAAGTCAATTGCATGCAAGATGTTACATAGTTATTGTACTGATCAGAAATGTTTGCCATACAATGGCGTGCAAAAATTTAATACATGAGGTTATAAAAAAAAAATCTAAGTCATAAAAAACAAGAAACAGAATAAAAACATAATA
This sequence comes from Pseudoips prasinana, assembly GCA_951640165.1. Lineage (NCBI taxonomy): Eukaryota > Metazoa > Arthropoda > Insecta > Lepidoptera > Nolidae > Pseudoips > Pseudoips prasinana. The sequence goes on from OX621236.1 coordinate 10,008,301, forward strand.
ATATCATCAAAAAGAAGTTAATGTTAATTTAACAAACAGAATAAAAATTTTAATTTAATAAACAGAATAAAATCATACTTTAAATATTCAAATACCATCGATTAAAACATATAAATAAGTATAGATATATATATTTCCTATGATCGGACGTTATAGCATCTTAATTAAATTATTTTAATCATAACAGTATTAGACCCCTGCCGTATTGTGTTGCACCCAACTCTATCAGAACTTATTACTAACCGTAATAGAAGGGTTGACAGCCATTTCAAAGGACCCGATAAAATTTGTATTGATATGCAAATTGCTATTAATAAAGTGATGACAACAAGTTTGGAAGGATATAATAATAAAAGTTAACGACGGTCGACAAAATTATGGTAATTCAAGATTTTGTCCCTGTACCTAGATGAAAATGCTTTTAAAGAAGTAGATGCTTCTAAAAAGTCGTTAGAACTCCAACCAAAGTATGTGTAATTGGAAAATAAATACAATTTATTAAAAAAAAAAAAACAAAATTGGATGACAATGCGATGAGTAACCAGAAGATGCAGTGGGTCTGTAATTAATTTAATTTGCCGGTGGGTATCGTTTGTAGCTTAGAGGCAAAGTGCCTACCTGGAATAGAAGGTCAATGTTGGCCGAAATTTAGAGTACATAATTTTCCAATCCAGCAATCTAAAAAATACCGGCAAAGTCGCCAAGAACTCGGGGCGATAGTAAAAACTGCATTTTTAAACAAAATTCTTAAAACATATGATCTAACTGGCTATCAGATGAAAAATAACTTATTCATCAAACTACATATTATTATTCGGGTTAGTTCTTTTAAAGTTAGAGTTAAGTTAAATTTCTTGAGAGTACTTATAAATTGATTAGTTTTGACATCGTCATTTAATATGTTTATGTTGTCTCCTAGAATAAATATTTTTTTGTTAATCGACTTTTTATTTGGGGTCTATGATGTCCCTGACATATAAGATAAGATAGCTCTTTACTGTACACCAAAAATTACAGGATACAAGAATACAATAACATACATTAAATAAAAAATATTGCACAATTGGCGGCCTTATCACTAAATGTGATCTCTTCCAGACAAGCTAGGCAGGGACTGGAGTATGGAGTAACAGAGATAGATAGAAAGATAGATAAACTCTTTATTGTACACCAAAGAAATAACAAAATAAAAACAATTAAAACCTTAAAGTATACAATGGGCGGTCTTATCACAAAATGTGATCTCTTCCAGACAACCAAAGTAAAGATCGGAGAATGGAGTTATTGAGAGGGGCAGTTGTCGGTGTACAGGTACATTACAAATAGTACCTATGGGTACAATCAATAAAGAAATAAATAATAGGGTAGTTGTCACTGTACACAGCTGGTATAGAAACGGTACGCACTGGTATTAGGCGGACAGTGGTCAGCTGATCGCGCTCGCGTTCGGTTGTGTGTATTCGTGCGCGCGGACATACATATGTGACATGTAGCGAAAATGACCTCTAAAGTGATAAAATGCAATAGTTGCAATCTAGTTGTTAATGAAGTGCTCTCATTCATTCAAAATAAAATTGATGTAATGGACGAAGAAAGCCTCGTATCTGTGTGTGCATCGGCCTTTTCGAAGGACGATATTAAAGAAGCAAAATCACTGCTGTTTGAATCAGTAACAAAGCGTAGTGTGTTGCGAAAGGGTGGCCAAAAAACAAACAAGAACCTTTACGACGTTATAACCCTTCTTAAGGAGACTGATCCCGAGGAAATACCCATTTTTGTTGCCCGAGATCTTCAGAAGTTGCCACCGGTCACGTTTGACCACATCGACGTAACTAGACTGCTTAAGGACATTATTTTGATACAGAAAGAAGTACGCGATCTACAGGAGAAGTGTTGTAATAACGTTCTTTATGCGACGGTAGAAGATATAAAACTACTTAAGCTCGAAGTTGATATTTTAAAGAAAGACAAATTAAAGACGAACAATATTGAGCCTAATGTTAATACAAAGAGAGGTGGTTTTAGCATGCAGGAAAGTGTTATGCACTGTAAGGAGTCTGCGACTGAGCATGAGTCACCAATAACTCAGGCGCAGGTAAAAAAGTTGTCAGGCGGGTCATCGGACATGCAACGCGCGGCACCGTACTCAACTGTTGCGCGCGTGGAGGCTACCTGTACATCAACTGCGGTTTCGAACGGTGCGAAAGCGCCTAACAGTGAGGCGCCGCTGTCTTCGTATCTACGGAATTGTGCGGCCGAAATGTAAACATGCAGAATAATACATCAAATGAAATCCAAGTTGATGGGCATGGAACTGTAAAAGACCGCCTTGAAGGGGAATGGACTGAAGTGAAGAAGCGTCGTTCGATGAGATTTAAAGGAAAACAAGGATGTGCTCCGGTTGACTCATCCTCTAAGTTTAGAGCCGCTGACGTGAAAATTCCACTGTTTATATACAACGTTTCAAAGGACACATCAGAAAAAGATATTGAAGATTATATTATGGGGAAAACTAGTATACTAGTGGCACCAGAAAAAGTACCCATGAAATATTCCAAGGAGTATGACTCATATAAGATCTATATCCCTAGAAGTAAGCTAGACATATTTGTAAAAGACGGTTTTTGGCCTAGTGGGATTTTCTTTAGGAGGTATATAATATTTAAGGATAGGCAGAAGTATATAGTCGCAGAAAAAGAACGGAAAAATAAACATCAGGATGGGTGCGATAAATAAATCACTTAAAATATTGAGTTTTAATTGTAAGTCTGTAAAGAGATCAGTAGACTGTGTAAAAAGACTGTGTGACACGGCGGATATAGTTGCACTGCAGGAGACGTGGCTGCTACCTCACGATCTGGCCTATCTCAACGACATTCATTGCGACTTTGCGGCGGTGGGCGTCTCAGCGGTAGACACAGCGGATGGAGTGCTGCGGGGGAGGCCCTATGGTGGGGTAGCCATTCTATGGCGGAAGAGCGCGTTTAGTGTCGTCGAAATTATTAAGTGTAATAGTGTGCGCATTTCTGCAATCAAATGTGTGAATCAGTGTCAGTCAATGTTAGTGTTCTCGGTGTATATGCCCACAGACTGTCAGGACAACCTGCCTGAATTTACTGCGTGTCTCTCGGAAGTAAATGCGGTAATTGATGATTATAATATAGATACAGTCTTTATTTTGGGTGACTTCAATGCGCATCCGAGGGAATTGTTTTATAATGAAATGCTTGATTTCTGTGAGGAACAAAGTTTGCTATGTGCCGACGTAGAGTTGTTACCAAGTGATTTAAACACTTATACATACCTAAGTGAGGCTCATGGAAGTGTAAGGTGGTTAGATCACTGCCTGGTTACGTCAATGGCATTTCAAACAATTGAAAATATCAGGATATTGTATGAAGTGTCATGGTCAGACCACTATCCCTTAGAAGTTATGTGTAACCTTAAGAGTTTACCAAATAAAACTGTTTCATACAGCGATACTGGAAATAAAATATTATGGGGCGTAAGAAATAGGGACCAAATTTGTAAATATACGGAACTGTGCAACGGATCACTGCGTGGCATAGACTTTCCAGTGGAATTGCGGGAATGTTGTGACTATGCATGTAACAATGCCGATCATAGACATATAATAGATAAGATGTACGCTAACATTAAGTCTATCTTGTGTAGTGCCTCCGCGAAAACCCGAACTGCCAGTAAAATCACTAAAAATAGGTATATTGTAGGGTGGAACAAGCACGTAGGAGACGCTCACAGGAAGGCTCGGCTTAGTTTTAGTAACTGGGTTCTACAGGGTAAGCCACGAGCAGGGCCACAGTATATAGATATGTGTGAAACACGAAAAGTGTTCAAGAAAAAATTGAAGTGGTGCCAGGATAACGCTGAGCAAATAAAAATGGATTTACTAGCCGCAAAACATAAGGCGAAGGATTTTAGTAGCTTTTGGAAAAAAACGGGGCACTTAAATCCTAAGACGAGTGTTCCTTTGAGCGTCGACAGTGTATTCGGGGATCAAAATATTGCGAATGTTTTTAGAGAGTTGTATACTTTGGAACCATTGCCGTGTGACTTGGGTAACTTGTACAAACCAGATGTCAGACCTGGTGAGCCCTACTGTCGAATTACACCATCTGACGTGAGGAACGTCATAACGAAGATGAAGCGTGGAAAGTCACCAGGTCATGACTCTATAATATATATAATAATAATATAATAATAATGTATTTATTTATCTCTTTCACAAAGGTTTGGTATACATGCGAGTATTATGTAAAGAAATACAGTGAACAAAATACCTATCATACCTTTGTGAGAGACTGGCGTCTATAGTAGGTAAGACCTGTGTTACAGATCACCAGGCTCCCACCTATGGGTCACATCTTGGTGATAATTACAAATTATTGAAAATACTATGCACTTAATCTAAATATACTATATATAAAAATGAAACTTACTAATTACAATGTTTGTGTAGTGTGAGTGTGTGTGTGTGTGTGTGTGTGTGTTTGTGAGTGTGTGCAAGTGAGAATTTGTAAGTGAGTGTTTGTTTGTCCATTTAGCTTACTTATGATGTACTATATTTAATTAGATCGACATAGTTATCAGGTTTTCAGTATCATTGTATGATAAATTCTGCAACCACGTTGTTAACTTTACTTTTAATTTGAATTTATTCAAGAAGTAAATGGAAAGAATAGAGTTAATTTTGTTGTATAGATATGGGCCCAAATAGCAATAGAATCTGTGTGAAAGAGTCGTTCTGTATATTGTGTCAGCCTGGCAAATTATGTGCTTGCGGCGTTTTGTTGCGTTCATTAGCGGATCGTAATAAGTTTCAGAGTGACATTTGAGAACCATACCAGAAATAAAAAGCTGTCGTACCGTTAGGACATTGAACTTCTGGTATAGTTCAGCCGTGGGGTGTAGAATAGGCAAGAACATTGCCACTTTTAGAACTGCTCTTTGAGCTCGTTCTAACGTTATCAGGGTTGATTTAGCAGTACCGCCCCACGATGTAATACAATACGTCAAAATAGCTTGGCATAATGCAAGGTAGGTTACTTTTAGGATTTGAGTATCCGCGACGTGACGTAGGTTCTTAAAAATGTATATCAATTTTCTAGTTCTGGCTGCTAATAAAGTTACGTGAGCTTTAAAATTTAAGTTTTTGTCAATTATAACACCCAGATATTTAACAGTGTCTACTGATTGCAGTTCCTTACAGGTGCAACTATTGGTTGTATTTTGGTGATTCAAACAGAAATGTGCAAATATAGGTATATGTGCATTAGGATTACTGTTATTCTTTAACGTGAATGCTATGTACTTGGACTTGTCAACATTCAAAGTAAGAAGATTGTCGTTAAGCCAGCTAGTAACGCGATTCATACCATTCTGTGCACATCTATATGTGTCAGCCCAGGATTCACCTCTAAAAACTAGGACAGTGTCATCTGCAAATGTGATAACTTTCCCATTAGGTAACTGAGATTGGCAAAGATCGTTGATAAAAATTAAAAATAGTGTTGGCCCAATAATGCTACCTTGTGGTACTCCTACGTCAATAGAAAGCTCATCACTATGCGCGCCACCTAACTGAACACACTGTGAGCGGTCTGTGAGGTAACTCTCAAAGAATTTTCTTTGTGTGCCACGTACACCCAAACGTTCCATTTTATCAATCAGTAGCGGGACAGAGACCGTGTCAAATGCTTTGGCCAAATCTAAAAATATAGCTATTACGTTTTCCTTCCTATCCAAGCTGGTTACAATAGCGTTTGTCAGTTCGTGAACTGTGTCATCAGTCGATCTGTTTCTACGGAAACCGAACTGTGACTTGGATAAAAGATTTTTCGTTTCTAAGTAATTAACAAGTCTTTTGTTAACAGCTTTCTCAATGATCTTAGAAAGAGCTGGTAAGATAGATATTGGACGGTAATTGTTGACACAGCCTCTGTCCCCATTTTTATGGACTGGGTGAATAAGAGCTCTTTTGAATGCCTCTGGAAAAGTACCTGTAGAGAAAGACAAATTACAAATATATGTGAGCGGTTCAATTAGGATAGTCCTATATCTTTTAATTAAATTGTTAGAAATGCCGTCTAGTCCAGCGGCACATTCATTTTTGAGTTGTGATATAATTAAAATAATTTCATCCGCATCTACTGGAGATAATACAAATGATTGTGTTTGAGTTACGTTATTAGTGGATTCAAGAGAGGTCGGAAAGTTAGATACCGTTAATTTATTTGCTAAGGTCTTTCCAACATTAGCAAAATATTGGTTAATTGAATTTGCTGACTCTTTAGGGTTATTATTAGTTATTAGATGAGTTGTTGGGGTTTTAATACTGTTTGTGTATGTAATATTTTTGATAACTTTCCAAAGCTTTTTAGTATTATACTTAGCGTTATTGATTTCAGATTTTTCATATTCTCGTTTAGCATTTTTGATTAGTGAATTACAGAAATTACGATAGCGAACATAGGTTAATTTGTATACTTCATTTTTTGGGTATTTCTTTGTCTTCGCAAATAGTTTGTCCCTATTCCTCATACACCTTAACATGCCTTTTGTGATCCAAGGTTTAAGAATATGCTGACGTCTGGGGATAGTTGATAGTTTAGTGCAGATGTCTAATTTACTATTTAAGTAAGTAATGAGAAAAAGCACAGCCTCGTTGACATCCGTCATCGATAGTATTGGGTCAAGGTCTAGCTTAGTGAGATGTGCGTCAAGGGCTTCATAATCTACTTTTTTAATTACTCTAGTAGGTTTTGGACTGCTAGGTAGCGTAAGCAGGCTAAAAATGACACTGTAGTGGTCTGTAATGGTGGAGTGTACTACGAAACACTTCGCGGGAGATTTAGTCTTAAGGATGACATGGTCAAGGCAGGTGTGTGTGTGAGTAGGTAAACAATGAGCAGGTAACATACCATGTGCTGCCAAAAGATTTAAATAATTTTCAGCTCTACCATCTTTGGATTCTGCTGATATATCCAGGTTTATGTCACCTGTTATAATAACATTCTTAAATGCGGATAATTTGGAGAGTGAACTATCAAGTGATTCCAAAAAATTTGCAGTGTTTCTTTCTCCTGGGCGACGATAGATAGCAAGAATAACAGTACTACTATTAATTTTTATAATAAGACAGTTTGCATCCACGAGTAACTCTTCCGATATAATATAGCTATGTGCCGATTTGTAGTATACCACAACACCCTCATTTTGTGACTTATTATTTTTTGTAAACGCATAATTATAACCATCTAACTCTGGCACACAATCATTATTGTGTAGCCAGCATTCGGTCAATATAAGAAGATCCCAGTAGACATTACAGCTATGTAATAATGTTTGAAAATGCGGAAAGTTACAATGAATACTTCGAATATTCTGAACAATAACATTAAGTGACTTATTACTTGGATAAAGCACCTTAGTACTGATATTTTCCACCTCACATGCGGTGCTGCTGGCCAATGTCAAACCATCCAAATCTTTGTTCATTTGAGTATTATTTAGATCGAATTTTAGTGAATAAGTTTTTGACATTGCATAAATTAGGTTCGCCAGCAATGTTAATGAAATTAATGTGATATAAATATATAGTACGAACCAATATAAACTGGAAAAATATTTGATTGGATTGCTTGAATTTGGTTTTGTAAAATAATATTAACGCAGAAAATTGTATGCTGTCAGGGCGTAAAATAAAGTAACGTTCATGTAAGCGTGTTTTATGAATAATGCGGGTGTTGAGTAATTGAAAGTGTGAGTATGTAAGTTTTTGTTGTATAACATAATTAGAACAGTAAAATATAAAAACTAAAGTAATATTATTTGGTACATATTCTAGTCATTTTTGTGAGCTAATGTTAGCTATATCATCTTCACAGTCTATGCGGATAGGAGGTTGTCCTTCTTTGAGTCGCATAAACACCTTGCCGAATGCAGTCCAGCAGCTCGCCAGATGGTGTGTCTTTGTAAACTCCCGGGTCAATTGATACAGACGTCTAGTCCTGCTGGTTAAATTATCCGACACGTAAACAGGAACAGGGTTCCCTGGAATTTCAAGATGGCCAGTATTGATTTTTCCTTCATTCCCCTTATCTTTATTGAAGCTTATCACGGATTTAATCAGGTTTTCCTTTCGTAGGGCTGTCGTGAAATCTACTATGATAGGTCCAGGGTCTTTTTTAGTTCTAATCCTGAAAATATCACGGATTTCAGTTTCCTGGATCGTTTGGTTTACAGCTCCGCAAAGGCGCATAACATGAGTTTTTAAGTCCTCTTTTGTCTCTGGTTTAGCCAGAGGGATGTTACGAATTTCGATAGACGACGATTTAAGGCTTCTTTCTAACTGCTCAACCTTAGATTCCAGCGATTTTACACGGTTTATGTGAATAGAATTTTCTTTTTCGACCGCAGCAAATTTTTTTAGTAAGGAATCGTACTGGCTAGATAGAAATTTCAACGATGTCTGAGACTCAATATTTTGGTGTTTTATGGCTTCCATATCCTCTTTTAAAGCTCGGAATTCAGCTTCTTGTTTTTTCTGAATGTCACAGAGGAGCTTTTTAAGTTCAACGTTGGCAACATCATTATCTTTACTCTTGAGCCTCCTAGTGACATTAGAGTTTTCTGGTTCCTTATCGGATGGCATATTATTTTAGATTATGTACCAGATCTTGGTTTCTATAAAATTTATTTAGAAGGATGCTTAATATCGGTATATATGTTGAAAGTAATAAAGCCAAAGTAAACAGTCTGTATTAAAAATTATCCTATAATAATCCACAAAAAGTCATTCCGGAACATTGGTGGTTTGAACTTCGGACATGTAGATATATCCTTTAGTTCTGCGCCACTACGCCACCAGTACAATTAGAAAGGAACTTGAAATAACACATGTGTTTTCGCTTTAATAAGCTCTAAGTAAAACTGTGCTCCTGGTACTTGACGAAAAATAATTTTGATGAAAATATGGGTGTAGTGCTCTCACCCGTGGGCGGTGCCGTTGTTGGGGCAGCTACTGTCGTACATCAATCTCTTCACTACTTATGCACTCCTATTACTTTCTCCGTATAATTTTTGGTAATATTTAAATTATTTTACTTTAATTTAAAATTGCGTAGATTTTGCACACGTCTGCTCGATACCGAGATCCAGAGGGGAGGGGATAAGTATAGAACATCTACGCTATGCAGGTGTACATCTGCCCAGAGTCCTCAGTGTATTGTTTAATTTGTGTATAGGTCATTCCTTTATTCCGGATGATATGATGAAAACTGTAGTAGTTCCTATTATAAAGAACAAAACCGGGGATCCATACCATAATTACCGGCCGATATCATTGGCAACAACCATGGCGAAGGTTCTTGACAGTCTCGTGAACATGCAGTTGAACGAACACCTTCAAATACATGACTTGCAGTTTGGCTTCAGACCTAATCTGTCAACGGAAATGGCAGTCATGTGTCTAAAACAAACAGTTAGGTATTATACCGACAGGAAAACACCTATATATGCGTGTTTTCTTGATCTCTCAAGGGCCTTCGATCGGGTGTCTTATGATATTCTTTGGCATAAACTGCTTGAAGAGACTACTGTGCCAAGGGAGTGGATATCTCTCCTCAGATACTGGTATAATAATCAAAAGAATGCTGTCAAGTGGGTCAACACGCATAGTCAAGAATATCATTTGAAATGCGGTGTGAGGCAAGGCGGATTGACTTCCCCGAGTCTGTTTAATTTATTTGTAAACCAGCTGATTGGTGGGCTCAGTAGAGCCAAGGTCGGTTGCTCAATCGATGGTGAAATGGTTAATAATATTAATTACGCAGATGACATGGTTTTATTGAGTCCATCAGTTAGTGGGCTTAGGAGGCTTCTGGGTATTTGTGAAGCTTATGCCCTGTCGCATGGACTCAAATATAATACTAGTAAGAGTGTTATCATGCTATACAAAGCAGGAAACAAGGCTCCCTCTAACGTGCCGCCAATTAAGATCGATGGGTCGGCACTCGTTAGGGTGTCCAAAGTAAAATATTTGGGTCACATGCTGACAGACCGGCTGCACGACGATGAGGACATAGAAAGGGAAAGGAGGGCGTTGGCAGTCCGCTGCAATATTCTGGCCCGCAGATTCGCACGCTGTACTACAGATGTAAAACTGTTACTTTTCAGAGCCTTCTGTCAGTCTTTTTACACGTGCAGTCTGTGGATCAGCTTTACGCGGCGGGCTTACAATGCCCTGCGTGTTCAGTACAACGACGCTCTGAGGGCAGTATTGAGGAAGCCACGGTACTGCAGTGCTTCCGAAATGTTTGCGGTTGCATCCATTGATGACTTCTTTTCCATTATACGGAAAAGAACTGCATCGATGATGAGTAGGGTCCGTGGTAGCACCAATGCTGTCCTGAGAACGTTAGCGTCCAAAATTGACAGCCCTTTTATCGTGTACTGGGCAGGTGTACACCTGCACAGGAATAGAAGATAATAATAATTGTGTTAATCTGTTTTGTTTACTAACAAATTACTAACACTTTTTTTGTATTTATTTCTGTGTACTACTAACAACCCGTACTAACCCTAGTTTCGTAGTTAAATTATGGACTTATATCTGTCATTGTACATATTTGTCTGAAATAAAGATTAAATTAAATTAAATTACAAAAAAAATAGAGTTTTCTACGTCATATTACATAAATTACATATATATTAACCTACATGCTATATATATACATAGTCTAATGCATCTCAACATATTCAAATAAAAAGAAACGTAGCTGGGAATAAAAAAATCTTATATTATTTTTTATCAGCTACTAAACTACTTTCAGGAGAATTTCGCTGAAGGAAATACTTGATTACTCTGAATGATCCGCAAAATGGTTGGCAAAGGAATTTCAAGGTCGTCCCTCAACAGGATCGAGAAGCAAATTACAGAATTAATTCAATGACATTCTTGTTCATAGAATTTTGTGTTTTTATTCATGATTAATTGATTCTATTTTAGTATGAAAAGCATTTAATGGGTTTGTTAGTTTAATAAAAGGCAGCGAAAATAAGTTTGCTACCGAACAATGCCTTTCAAACACAATAATACGATTTCAATTTCAATTAATTTAATTTTGTTTTTGTTGAAGGTGGAGGTGAATACAAAGTTATTAAAATAGGAATATTCGGACGGGTTTGGACGTCCGAAGATTTTCTTTGTTGTTCAAAGACAAGATTTTATTTAATTTTCAAATAAATTAGGTAACAGTCTGGGCTACATTCCAAACTTCGCAAACATTTTTCAATTGTATTTTATCCCGATTATATATTATTTTTCAATAAAGTTGTTCTATAAGTGTCTTAGGACTAGACATAATAAATTTTAAGTGTCTGAATGTCTGTACTTTGAAGAATTTTCGCAGAAATAAGGCAATCGGGTAAGAAAAAGCTATAGAACTCAAATTCGTATTTTATTTAATTTGGAGCGGTCTCTCTTCGTAAACACATCAGAAAAAATGCTGTTTTCAAACAATATGGTATAAATTAAATCATACGGATGGTTGCGTGAATCTCAAAATAGCTTAAACCCTTGCAAGAATACGCTTAAAATCTTTAACAATAATAAAAAAACGTGTTGTTAAAAAATTAAATTTATAGACTTGATCAAGATGAATCTAAGTATTGTAAGAATGATTTCATAAAATCTGTCAGTTCGGAACCAATTTCATCAAAGATACTCAAAATTGACGTATAATTATTTGAACGGGCTGGCTAAAAACATTTTTATAAAAGGCCCTTAATTGGGAGCTATCAACGAATGCGAGAAAAGACCTTTTATTTCCAACATCAGACCATTTCGATGGTACCTTAATATTGAATTGAAATCCAATTTATATACATTTAGAAATATTCAAAACGATATATCAATTAGAAATTGGTTTAAATCAACGTCTTATATTTTACTAGCTGTGCCCTGTGGTTTTACCAGCGTTAAATTTTATAAATTAGCACAGCTCCTCCGCCGTAGGTGATAGCGTGATAGTATGTAGCCTATATGTTGACCGGACCTCTTAGTAATATTCACGCAAAATTTTAAGTAAATCCATGCAATACTTTTTGAGTTTAGCCTGGACATACATACAGACAAACAGACACACAGACAAAAATTCTAAAAACTGTATTTTTGGCTTCGATATCGACAGTGGATCGCCCCAAGTATTCTTTTAAATATATATTCAAAGTACAGTTTCGACTTTCCTACGATTTTATTATAATTATGTATAGATTATATTGTTAGTTAGTTAGCTTCTTAGTTAGTCAGTTATTTAGTTACAACGGTAACTTAATAAACCTTGTTATAAAGTACAAACTTCTCAGCGTGCAGGGATCCTCCACTCAAGGCTCTATCCAGTTTGTAACATAACATAACACGTTTTATTAGCTTAAGTGTTAAGTACAACTGATTCTTTGAAGTTCATTCGGTGTATTACGCAATAATAATCTCCTCCAGACCTAATTTCGACCACGGCGGCCAGTCTCAATAGAGACTAACCAAGTGCGCAGGACATATTATAGTTGACAAGTGTGCGCGCGAACACAGGGGCACTTTCTATTTTATTACTCTCATGTTCCGATGGGATGATTAACGATACGACCGGAAAGGGGTATAGGACCGATGGCTTTACGTGCTCTCGGAAGCACGGGGTTGTAATACCACCAACTCCCAGACTTTGGGCTGATACTGAAAAAGGAGACTAAGTTGAGATATGGTTTAAAATAAGCGTTATATTTTTCTATTTCAAACTGTAAAAAATTGATCCAATTTACAATCTAGAAAACGAGAAATCTTAAAATAAGTTGAAGTCATGAATTAAATTGGTTGTTGATTACTATAATCGATTAACGTTTCTGAGTTCAAACAATGTAATATAAATCCTCTTGCACCAGACACCAAGTAACCGATAATAATAATTATTAAATACATTAACATAATGTCAACAGTAAAAAATAAAATATCAACAAAATAAATAGAAATCATAATATCGGTTATCGTTAAAATCGATTTATTAGTTATTGGCAACTATATTTTTAATCTATGCTGACAGTGACTGGTGACAGATTTTGAATCCTAATCTATGATCGGTCACTCGTTTCTCGTATCGTTTAGTGCGTGTGTGATTGAGTATTTTTTTTTTGTTTATATATTCCTCGACAACTGCATTCTCTCTACGGACTTCAGATATTGCTTAGCGTGTATCTACGACTTTTGCTAACATACTGTCCACGGATAACTATTAAATAGCAATCGCCCTTAAAAATCAGCTGTTTATATTGGTTGGTACATAACCTCTCTATTAGGACTAAATCTTTTATAACTTTGCTCATATATTTAATAAATCCATGGAATTTTAGTGATTGGCTGATAATTTATAGACCCATTAATTGACATCACTTTTATCTTTTTACATCCGGGCCCATTATTGTATGAAAACGTATCCGTCTCCTTTCTGTTTATGGAAATATCCCAAAATCACTTTTTAGCCCGCCCCGGGATTTTAACCCATTTGAATCAAATCACATTTATTCAGCACACATTCACATAATATTATCATGTGCTTCAGAATCATAGAGTACAAATATAATGTAATACATATTAAAACGTTTGGGCAACGTTACTAGACGACTGACCTATGTAGCGTCCATGGCACTGATACCAGCATTCTGAGCACTATGTCCAACGGAAGCGATGACATTAATTTACGTCCAAAAATGAATCTAGACACGTGGTAGCGTGTCAAGCCAAGTTCAAGTTAACAGAATTGGAGCAATACCGTGTGAACTATTACATGAACCATTTGGAGCCACTTTTCACCCCCTCATAACTCTTAAAGTATTTCACATAAATATTTCTCCAAATTAATTCGTATATGAAATCTAGCCAAGTGAGATCTTAAACTTTAATATGTTATCCTAAGTTATAAGACGAAATTATATTTTAAGTTATTATAAAATATTTTATGCTGTTATAAATAAATTTCAAGACTGACCATTGAACTTGGCACCCATTTAGATGTCACTTCTTTTGTCATATGACATAATATTGCAGTTGGCTCTCATTTATGTTTTGATGATATAGACATATAACTGCAAGCATTATATTTTCGCTTATTTCTTTAAATTAATTATTTAATTTAAGTGTAGTATATTGTAGTCGTTAGATTTTTAAGTGACGTAAATATATATAATCAGATATCACTTTGCAAAAATTCAATACAAATAAATAAGTAGCTGACAAGAATTAACTTTGTTGTTTACGGATAAACTAGTTCGTACGATAATCTCGTGACGCACCTGTTATTCATACACATTTATATTCATTCAATTATAGCCAGTTTCCTTAGCGTTTCGTAACGATCAATGAGGTAAAGCATCTAGGTGTGTGGTATGTCTGTAGATGGGAGATAAGGATTTAAATTATCGAGGGTCTTTTTAATAATGTTATTATCTAGCCTCTTTAGATGCCTGGGTGGCTAGAAATATCTGACATTTAAGTAACCACTACCGTTACGAATAAATAAACAACTTTTATTTAGTTTATTTCAATTATAGACTGATAATCATCAAGTGTATTTGAAATAATTATCAGATAATAATTATCAAATCAATCTAGGCAAAACAAGCCCTTACGGGGCCCGTTGATAGATTATAACTATCAGCGCGGGCAGGCACGGAATCACAGGTCAGGTAGACCTCGTTGGTGAAGATCGCGATGAGGCCTCAAAACATGCGGCCTTAAAGGACCCTTTGAAGGATTATAACTATCAGCGCGGGCAGGCACGGGATTACAGGCCATAATCTCATCGGCGAAGATCGCCGACGAGGCCTCTCTGTGCTATCTAAACCGCTCACAGAATATCAATAAATAGATTTAACGAATTCTATATCATTTCTTATTCATTTTGTCATGACAAGCTTCTATTGTGGCTCAAAGATAAACTTCGAGCCTGTACATATAAGTCAAGGCTTTTAGTTGATTAATTTGGCAAAATAATAAAAAGAGGGCTTAGGATCTTTTTAATATTGAAAAACACGAAGAAAATTGTTGGTCATTTTCTTCCTGCTCTTAATGTCATTATATACATAGACCGACAAATTTTTGAACAAATTTCAGAGTATTGGTATGATGTATGATCTGACTGCCTCGTTGGTCTAGCGGTATCGTGTTCACCCGCATAGGACGAGGTCCTGGGTTCAAATCCTGGGTCGGGCCAAAAGTGATTTTGGGCCTTTCCTGTAAAAAGAAAAAATTCTCAGCATCAGCCCGAAGTCTGGGAGTTAGCGGTATTATACCCCCGTGCCTCGGAGAGCACGTAAAGCCGTCGGTCCTGTACCTGACCTCTTTCCGGTCGTGTCGCATAGGCGTCCCATCGGATCATGCAAGTGATGGAATAGAAAGTGCTCCTGTGTTTGCGCACACATTTGTCTATGTATATATACTATAATATGTCCAGCGCAGATGGCTAATCTCTGTTGAGACTGGCCGCCGTGGCCGAAATTCGGCTAGGAGGACATTATTATTATACCTAGTTTAATTTCATAAGTACGGAATTATGTTAGTTAGTAGTAGTAGTTATGTATTTTTTTATGTAATAAAATAGTGTTGTGTATGAGGTCGATGATGAATAAAATAGTAAATTTTTGCTACGCCGCAATTATTAAATCAAAGTAACAATATGACGTTAACCATTATGTTTAGAATACTTGTCTACATTGGTATATTAGAAGTTGGAAAATTTCAATAATATATCAGGAAAATTTCTAAACGATTATGTGGTTGTTCGCTATATTGCAACCACATACTAACAAATCGACTTGGCTGTGTATAAACAGATTTAATCAATTTTACAATAACACTCTAATAGATAGGCAGTGCCTCGTTAGTCTAATGGTATAATGTTCAACTGTAGTACAGACGCCCACATCAAGCTACCCCAATCTGTCAAATTTCCCCAATTGAAAGTGATACCTATGCTTTAGTGATAAAGTTGAAAACCTATTAAAGACATTTGACAGATTGGAGTAGCTGGATGTGCTGGTATCTGTACACGAGATTCTCGGTTCAAATCCTAGGTGAAGTCAACAAAAATTTTTATTTACTAGGTTTTTGAAGAAAATAACACACATTTTAACATTATCAGTCTGTAGTCGGAAATTTGGAACTCGTGCCCCAGAGCTGTAAAGCTGAAAATCCTACGCCTAATCTCTTCCCCAACTTGGTGGATAACCATGCGATCAGATTATGGAAATGAGAGAAAAGAGAGTGCTCCTGTGTCTACTCATGTGTTATAATAGGTATATCCGGCATACTTAGCTTATCTCCGTTGTAATTGGCCGCTGTATACAAAATTTGCCCGGATCAGTGTTATTAGATAGATTTGCCATGTACAGGGCTTTATTGTTTGATATTTTTTTTAGTATGTCATTAACATGCCATGACATGTAGATTAACATGTCATTTGATTATTTCGATGTTTTCAGTTATATGAACAAAAACATTTGTAACAACGGATTTGTTTCCTAATCCAGGTTTTGTCCAGTCAAAGAGAAAGATTGATGAAAAATAACATGAAATAAATATGAGATACATTCATCATGTTGCCAATTCAACAGGTTGTTTGTTTCTAAGGTTCCTCGTAGAGAGAATAAAACCCGATCCCTGCCCGTAAATAGGATTATACTATGACGTTCTGCAGCTTCAGATCGTCTTCAGGATCTTTTCTATATTGTAAATAATACACTGAACTTTATTTAAACGTCGTATATTTTCTTCAATTTCACTATGATAGGTAACAGGGCTTGTTATCCTATCGGGCTCTTTCGTAGACTCTATGACTTTTCGTTTTAAATCTTTTCAAACGCGTTCTTTTTTTAATGATTTCTTTTTAAATGTTTAGACGAACGAAGGTGCCAACCAAGAAGGTCGTCACATCTTCCCCGTCTCTCTTAAAAAAATTGTTTATTCTATTATTAGAATAAATAATTTTTTTCTCCGAAAGAACCCTTTACAACATTATACTAGCTTATTTTTACCTACCTAATGGAGGAATAATTACAATACATGACGGCCTTTACGACTAGACCGGCAGTTTCAATTTTATCATATAATGGATAACTATTGAAAGTGCCTTGTAGAAGCAAAACCTCCAAAAAAACTTTCCACACATCATGTGTGATTCTAAGCCAAAATGTTACAAAGGTCTTATTAATAAGTTTTTGATTAATTCTATTTATACTCTTTGCTCTTACTGTCAACCATGTTTGACACTTTCAAAAATAATACCAAATATGGAAGGGTCATAAATTAATTTTCATTATGTCACAGATAATACAATACATGGGAGTGTCACAACAGGTCTTATTGACATCATTGACCATACCGTACTATATGGGGTTACCATATAATATGTTTTGTCGACATCAAATACAACCTATAAATGGTACAACCATACACTGAGCATATCGGACATCAGCATAGACAACCTGTGGAGAGCATATTTGGTCTTATGGCAGAAAATGACAGACAAAAGGAAAAATTCTACCCGTCATACGTTGGCGTTGTCATTTAATTGCAAAGAACAAAACATGAAATCATCAGATAGATATACGTCCACCTTGCAATGATTAATTACAATGTGTTCGAATAATCCATGATGCACCATAAAGGCGAGTTCGTGTTCAAGGCAAGCTTGTGGCAAGGGCAGCGTATGCTCGTGAAGTGTGGGCTTGTAGCTAGACAATGTATGCTCAAGCGTGGACGTGTGGTGATGACAGCATATGCGTATGTGTGGCGTATGATGTGAGTAGCGTATGCCTACGTGTGGTGTCAGGACCCAGAAGTCTCAGTCTTCAGACAGCCAGTCTGATGTCCACCATTCCTTATGGAATTTTATGGACCATGGATAATCCCTAGACTTGTCAAGTAAAAACAAGACAAGGTGTGTGTGTGTTCGTGTGAGGAGTTCTCCAATATCACACAACCAGTCTGATGTCCATCATTCCTTATGGAATTTATGGACCCTGGATACTCCATGAGACTAAGTGAAAACAAGAAAATGTGTGTGTGTTTGTGTAACAAGTTCTAAAAAGAAGACTAAATTATAACCAGAAAAGCCTAGCTCCTACTGACCTGCCCGTGAATGTATTTTCGTTATTAAATAAATTACAAGTTATAGCTCCCTAGCTATACGTTTTTTTCTTTGTGGACGTATATCCTGCTGTCTCCTTTGGATCTTCGAGCAGATCCGAAGGCTGGTCATCTTCTCCCATCATGATAGCTCTCCAATAGTATTACAACATACATGAAACAAATTAAATAGTATTAGTGACATTCTTTTAAGTAGAAGCATCAATTATAATATACAATTATATAGAGCAATATAACATAAAAATTCAAACTTCTATCACTGAGTGATAAGCAGATGTGCACAATTTTATCAAGTACATACACGTAACACAAATTACATAACATAAGTAAACTAAAAGTAAATGAAAATTTAAGATATAATACAATAATAACATATTAATATTTTGTACTTTAACATTAAATAATAACCATAAGTTGTTCTAACTTCAACTCAATCTTATTTTACAAGACTTTAAACGATGTTGACTCCACATAAATAATACACTATTATTACTCATATATTTTATTAAATTATTATCATTTATTAAACGTTTTATTATTTTATATGGCCCTTTATATGGGCGAGAAAGTTTGTTACATACTCTAGTTACTCTTTTAGAACAACATAATAAAACTAGCAACTTTCGTTTAGACTGGGTTCGATGTAAATTATGTCGAACTTTGCGTTTACAAATTTTGTTCAATTTTAGTGTTTGTACATTTATATTTAAATTTTTTGTGTGTATCTTGTATATTATTAACCTTTATGGGCTGCAATGGGACAATATTATTTAAATGGCTATGGACTTTTTTTGGCAGATCATTAATTAAATTAAATTTTACTTTACTTTCTACAATTTGCATACTTACTTCGCATGGAAGTTTATCTGTATTTGTAGTCTTTTGGCAAAAATATAAGTATTCATTCTGTGAAAAAAAAATTTTATCTGACTGTACATCAGATTTATTATTTTCTAGTACATATTTTTCTTTTTTAATAAAATTACATGACATCCTATCAGTAAAAAGTCTACTTTTTTTAAAATCTAAAATAATATTGTGAGAAAAAAGGAAATCTTGTCCTATGACAAAATTTTGTGAAATCTTATCCACAACATAAAAACTATGATTAAACACAACATTTTCCATCAAAATGTTCAATTTAATTTTTCCTATCACCTCCAACTGCGCACCATTGATTGATTTTATTTGTGCATTGGAGAATTGCGGCATTTCTCCTAGCTTTTCTGCCATCTTTTTATCGACAACAGACACTGATGCCCCCGTGTCAATCAGGGCTAGAAAAGGGATATTTTTACACGTAATATTTATAAAAGGGGTAAACTCACACTGCTGAGTGATTTCACTTTCCGGTGGCTGTTGACTGGTCTCTTCCATCATATTAAATGCCTCTATTCTTTTGGGTACGGCTGGCTGACGCTCCGTTGCTCCTCGTCTGTATGGAACGTAGCCTGGTGTAGAGGTGGTATCCCCTGCTGTATCGTTTCTTGGGCTAAAACTATAAGGGGAAATTTTATTATCTGTTCGGGGATAAACAGCTCCTGGCGTAGGCTGGTTGATCCTCGATGCCCCAGCTCCGGTGTAACCATGCGGACCCGGTCGACCGTCATTCGCTTCGCTGCGACTCACTGATATTTGTGTATTTTGTCCAACACTTCTTATATTTACGGATAAATTTAATGACGTGTGATTTGGTGTCATAAAAAGGTTTTTAATTTGTCTAAGACATGTTTTTAGGTCTTTTTTGTTGGTAAACACTTGTATTCCAACCTTATTTTTAATAAATGAGTTGCAGCTTTTCAGAAATTGGTTAATAAATATACGTTCCGTAATCGCTGTACCCGCTTTGGTAGCCAGTTCATCTAAGGAATAAAAATAGGTAACTGGGTCTTCATTGTAGCCTTGTCGCCTTTCAAAGAAGTCGGCGAGTGGACTGCTTTGCCCGTCAAATTCGTCGGTGATCTTCTTCTGCAGATCAGCAAACGTATCACACTGAGAATAAATGGTTTTATAAAATGATAAAGCGGGCCCCTGTAGATATGCCCCTAAGATGAGTATTTTTGCATCTTCATCGTATTTGTTGATTGCGGCAATTACTGCGAATTGCCTAAAAAAATCGTTAACGTCAGCGGTTTCCCCGTCGAATTGCTCCATCTGAAATTATTTATGGAAAAAATACTTCTCGTGATATCCTCGATTCTTCTCACGTTCTTCAGGGTATACTTATCAATATACCCGGCGCCAGCACCATATGACGTTCTGCAGCTTCAGATCGTCTTCAGGATCTTTTCTATATTGTAAATAATACACTGAACTTTATTTAAACGTCGTATATTTTCTTCAATTTCACTATGATAGGTAACAGGGCTTGTTATCCTATCGGGCTCTTCCGTAGACTCTATGACTTTTCGTTTTAAATCTTTTCAAACGCGTTCTTTTTTTAATGATTTCTTTTTAAATGTTTAGACGAACGAAGGTGCCAACCAAGAAGGTCGTCACAATACCTTGATCTAAAATTTGTATTTTATTTGAAATTTCATGAAATATCTTGTATCCTGGGACAACTAAATAAATAAATAATTTATTAATTCATTTACAAATAGTGTCCTGTTCGGGACTCGAATCCGAAACACGAGGAAACCGAGGTAACAATGAGGCGACCACTTCAACCACTGCGTCTAATCGAATCGAGTATACCTTTATAACGAAATTAATGAGGGTTTTCGTGCTCTATGGAACCAGATGGAGTGATACCCTATTCACACTTGTTCGGCTGTAAAAATCCAATATAAAAGTAATTTAATAATAAAAAAAATAGATTACTTTTATTTTCGCTCGTGAAACACGACATGTGGATAGGCGAAATAAATAATATTAAATGGAAAACTTTTTAATATTCATGAAGTTGTCTCAACGTTGATTTTGGTAATCTGGCGTAGCAGGGATTTTGGCGGTTGATTTGTTTTTCGGATGAATAATGTTTGGTTGTGTTTAATTCTACTTGGTACAACAGTACCAAGTAGAACAACAAAGTGAGAACTCAACAGAGTTCTCACTTTGTTGGACAAACAATATATATTCTAAGGAATGAGACCAGAAGTAGCTTTTTTTAAAAAAAAATTTAATACAACTTACGACAACAATAATCACAAAAATATTAACAGACAAATAATTTTAATTCAAACAAAGAAAACGAACAAAAGAAGTAAAATCACCCGAACTACACTAGGCTAACAATTATAGACAAAGGCTACAAATCGATTCACAATCGGACAGAGTAACAGCCTCGACAACTGTTGGGTTGTAAAAGAGAGCGATGCCGGCGAGGCATCGCCTTTTTATAGAAAATCCCTACTCTTGTAGTTTTCCGCTTCTAGAATATATAATCACTCCCTTATTACTTTGTAGATTATTATTATAATGTCGGTGTCCTATGCCTAATCAAATGCCGAATAATCGAATATCAATTGATCCATCACTATAAAACGATTTTTTTAATTCTCGAACGTTCATAATATGAATGGCTAATAAATCGAACATTCATAAGACATAAGTTAGATTAGGTTATAACTATATTTCGTGCTCTTCAGTGAGTTTGGGCCTATCATCTTTATTACAAGTTATTTTAAAAATAACTTAGCGAAGATGCTAGTCACCACAAAAATCTATGTGACCTAGCATCGTAATGAACCTTTTTATTTTTATTGTACCAGTATGCTATACATACTGTATTTTTAAGCACACTTAGTATACCTAAATGTACTCAATGAATTCGATGTGTTGAAAATAAATAAATAATTATTATTATTATAGAATATTACTTATTTTTTATGTTTTTATTACTGTTATAATTACCAAATAAGGTCATTTTACAATTCACTTTACTAGTAAACTAGCTGGGCGCCGCGGATTTAACCGCGTTAAATTTTATGAATTATCACAGCTCCTCCCCCGTAGGTGATAGCGTGATAATATGTAGCCTATATGTTGATCTGACTTCTAAGTAATATTAATGCAAAATTTGAAGTAAATCCATGCAGTACTTATTGAGTTTAGCCCGGACATACATACAGACAAACAGACACACAGACAAAAATTCTTAAAACTATATTTTTGGCTTCGATATCCATTGTAGATCAACAAAATGCCCCAAGTATTCTTTAAAAAAATATTCAATGTATAGTTTGACTTTCCTATGATTTTATTATATGTATAGACGACAGATGTCAAACATGATCTATTAAATTAGCCCTACTATGTAATATGTAATAATCGCTACTGCTATAATATTATTGCAGTATGGTGCTCATAGTACACAGACAGACATTGCTGTCTATTTTCCGGTAGATAGTCCCTCATGGCGACTTGTACGCCCCCCAATGCATGAGATGGGGCTATATAAAAATCAATACATAATTTGATCTCATAACTAGGTATTTATGATATCAAAGAGAGGTAGGGCATAGTGTTCATTCGCTAAAAGAGCAGTCCGACTGGGGAAGTACCTCCACCTTACAGAAGACATTCCTTAATAATAACATTAATAATTTAATGTTGTGTTTCCGAGTGTGAGTAGCCAGAGCCAGAGCTCATTGGGGTGGGGGGAAGGGTTAGCAACCTGTTTGCAGACTTTTCAAGGACGGCAACGCACCTGCGACTCCTCTGGTGTTGCGAGTGTCGATGGGCGGCGGTGATCACTTACCATCAGGTGACCCACTTGCTCGTTTGTCGCCCTTTGATATAAAAAAAAATCTAATTGTAGAACATTTTGTAGTTCTACAAATCTAGCGCTATCTTACTTAACATTAATTCTAATCTGAATATAATATACAGAAACAACTAATATCTTTATTTTTTGTATGGTAATCTATATTTAGCGTGGTGACAATTAATTTCACAATCCCAGTTCTAGGCTCACCAGGCGTCACAATCAACTTGACGGTCTAATGTTATTAATGTTCTAAAGAATATTAGTTTACTCGTTTTTTCTCGTCATACATCGTGTTTTTAATCTTTCATGATTTTCTGTTGATATAGCCTGGTTTACCATTTGACTGTTCAGTCAGTGGCCTCAAAGTAAAACCCAAGACGCGCATAAAAATTAATTATCTGATCTTAAAACTGCAAATGGAAATATGCTGAGGAATTCTGATCATGCTTGAGCGGTTTGCAAAATTGCCTTGATCGCCGACTTGCAGTAGTGCAGTATAGTGTATTATTGCCTATGCCGTGGGACAGTAATAGGCTGCATTACGCATCAGTCTGATGACGTACACCTCCGAAAATAAGCTTCCATAACGTTCTATCGTTAGCTCTGTAACGATCTTCAGATCTCGTTTTTATGGATATAATTAGGACATTTCACATAACGGATAATTATAATGAATCGTTCACATTGCTCTTGTCATTTGTTTCGTCGTAAGCATTGCACTCAGAAAAAAATATCTAACTACTTTTTCTTTAATCCTGGTCTTTCAACGGTGGCCTATCATAAATACATTAATATTTAGTTGATCTTTGAGAATAACAAACTTCCTTATAGTATTGTAATAATATTGCTAGAACTGTTTGGGGAACTAAAATATATATATTTCCATTATCATCATCATCATTCTTCCTCGTTTTGTTGGTAAAGGCTGTTTACGAGTAGCCATCTTTTGTATATGAATTCCATGCTTTTATACTTGTGCATGTAGCTATAATATTGATATTAGGGAGTTAAATATTCAGTGACGGCCCAAAGCAACACACAGATCAACTGGTGTAACAATACATTTTTCCTATTCATTGCGGCTAAAACTTGCTTCATCTTTAATAAAATATTTTAAATAAAACATAAATTTAGTAAAGAAAATAATGCTTACTTTAATTTATATCGTGTTTGAATTTCGTGTTTAGTTTAAAATTCTTGAAAGATTCGACTCGTTGTATTGTCTCGGTAATATTATACTGTGAAATCAAACTTAGGGTTATTTTAATTTGGTGAAATTACCGTAAACTACAAGATTCATTGAAGCTTAATTGAATCTCCGGCCCCAAAAACGAATTTATTTTCAATAATATTTCGTTAACAGCTTTAATTGAATCTTCGGCATCAAACTCATACTTGTTTACGATCGTATTTCTTAAACAGCGAGCTTTTATCGGAAGCAAATTTTACATAGTTACTTAGAATATTGATGGTAAATAATGAAGTAGTCAAATCGAATCTGAATGCCTTTTAGTAACATTAAATTACACTCTCTTTCATGAAACTTGAAAGTCGCGTCATCTTATATATAACTAGCTGTGCCTGCGACTTCGTCCGCGTGTTAATTAGTTTATTTTGTTTTTTTATTCTAAAATAAAAGTAGCCTAAGTTACTCCTTATTACATCAGCTACCTGCCGATAAAAGTCCCGTCAAAATCGGTCCAGCCGTTTCAGAGATTAGCCGGAACAAACAGACAGACAGACAGACAAAAATTGTAAAAAAAATATTTTGGAGTATGTACCTTATATATATTTATATACATGTAGTAAAAATCGGTTATTTCAATATTGCAAACAGACACTTCAATTTTATTTATTTGTATAGATTAATAATTTTCACTTTTTAAATCGAAATACTAACTTCCTTGTTTTAAAATTTCTTCTAAGCGTGTCGATGGCAATCTAAATTAAGTCAGCCCAGAATTCAGCTATGATTTGAGTGTTGTCAGTAGCGTCCATTAGTTCTTGTAACGTGTGCCATAGTTTGGCGGACAGAACCACACTTGCACTCTAACATGGAACCGTTAAAAAATCCCCACCTCAGTAGGATTTCCTTACTTCGCCAACCTGGGTCCGGAGTCCGTTCAATTAATAACACTTATGTAATTTGATAAATTGTATTAATGATAACATAATGCCAATGGTAAGACAGCTAATTATAAATTAGTGTACAATTATAAAGTTTTCACTAATTTCAATAGTTAAAGTTATTCATATGTATTTGGGCATTTATGTGACTAATTTAATACGTTCATTGGGTAATAGACAATTTAATATCTAATAATGATTATACAATATATGATATGATTATTATTATTAGTATTATGATCTTTGGGGGAGGCGTTTGTCCAGCAGTGGACGTCTTTCGGCTGATATGATGATGATGATGAATGATTATACAAATTGATTTAAACTACCACTGATTCGTTTGACGAAGAGATGTCGCGTTTGTGATGTTTTTGCACTACTTGGCGATTGAACTTGCTAAGATATACAGGCAAATATTTTTTTTAAACACTCTCTGGCAAATAAACTTATGGCCCACCTGATGATAAGTGGTCACCGTAGCCTATAGAAACCTTATAACTCCCTTTTTGAAGGACCCCATGCTGTTGTATGCGCCAAATGAGCTACACCTGCAATGTTACTAATAATTTCAATAACTAAAGGCTGAAAATTTAATTTCCACTTGTACTTTTATGTGAGTTACCACTAATATAATCTCGCAGTAGATATTTTAACAAATCATTTTACGAGCTCTAAAACTTGAACTTAATTTAAGTTGATACCTACTAACGCTTTAACTAACTTTATATGTTTTATGTTCATTGGTGCACTGTGTGTGTATGTCAATGTGTAGTTTTCATGCATTTTGTGTTGTATTTTATGTACCCTTCCCCTGTACTTAAAACTGATGCAGTGCTATCATTCCTGACAGCACTGCATTAGTTTGAGACAGAAATGATGCGTCTATGTTGCTAGTACGTATATTTGGATGTCAAACTACAGCTTAGTTAGGCATCCAAATAAATGACTTTAAAAAAATTACGAGCGAATGGTTCAATTTCATTGCCATTTGGACTTTTAAGTGAGCTGCGACTATTATAATCAGCCCATTGATATTTAATAAAATTAGTCCTATAGCTTCGTAACTCCAGCTTGCTTCATGATAGTACTAACTAATGCATTTATATGTTTCATGTTCATCGGCGCCATGTGTATGTCAGTGTGTAGTCCTCATACATTATGTGTTGTATTGCACAGCGAGCCCGCCCCGTCAGCAATGACAGCACTGCATCAGTTTGGGGCAGAGATGTTGCGTCTATCTCGCGGCTTGGAAGCTTCTGCGGCGACAAAGCCACAATACAGAGGGTATACACAATTGGCATTATTTGTTTGCTTCAAAATTAACCCGCTCTCTCAGGTTTTTTTCTCTTCACCAATCTATGCTTTCTAACACAGAAATATTTTACAGGACGAATATATCAGAACGCGGTGGCATGCTCACGCCAGGATCACTAAGCGTATCTTCGAGTTCTCCGTCGTCGATGCTACAAGATCGACGTCGACCTTCGTCAACTGGTGATTCTAATACTCCAATCCACAGACCAAGAAGTGCTTCAGACGATGAAAGCAACGACGGTCTATTAGCACCAACATCTTTGACTGCCAAATCAAGAAGCTCCGAAGATGGGCTGCTTTTACCCCCACCTTGTACCTGTCCGTACTTCGGTTCGGAATCAACACCACCAAGACGTACTACTGAAGTAATTATAGTTCCGGGTGGTGATATCAATGGATGTAACGGCTATCCTCGAAACGGCAATATGAAAGAGGAGCCATCAACTCCATTTTTCCGGAGATCTAGTCGAGGAGCTGCGTCAATGGTAACTTGGGACGAAGCCAGAAGATTTCGTAGAGGCTCAAGTTTTGGTGGAGCTCGAACTACTCTCTCTACTCCTGTTAGGAATATTAGGACTCAGAGAACGATAGCTAGATCTCAGCAAATGACATGTAGCCCTCAACGTCAAACACCTAGGCCACATCATTCGAGAAACTCAAGTGTAATTTCGAGAAATTCTTCTCGCCATGGTAGAATTCTCCGATTGGAACAAAAAGCTACGAAAGTTTTAGGAGTCGTATTTTTCACTTTCGTTATCTTGTGGGCACCATTTTTTATACTGAATATGGTTCCAGCCGTTTGTCCCGCTTGCGAGGAAAGGATTGCCCATTGGGTTTTTGACTTTGCGCTGTGGTTGGGGTACGCTAGTTCAATGGTGAACCCAATTTTCTACACGATTTTCAATAAAGTGTTCAGACAGGCATTTAAAAAGGTCCTGTTATGTCAGTACTGTAAATCAAGAAGGTAGCCTGCACCCTGGGAGCGCGTTCGTCCGACCTCAGATCCTGGTTTCGGAGCGCTCTCAGTAAATAGAAATATCCGATCTCATTTTGTATAAAATCACTGAAGAGCTTTAATTATTACGCTTCTAGATTTTAGTACGCGTCAATGGGTTTTACTTAATAACAACGCTATGGAAGAGTATGTCATAATTTTTTTACTAACTTGGTTCATAAAGACCTATAACAGTACTACTATTTTGAAATAAATGAAAGTAAATGAGATAATTTAGCTGTTTCGCAGCCTGATGAAGCTTCAACAGGTTTGAAGCTCGTTTCAATACTTAATATTTTAGGCATGTGTATTGAAGCATGTGGCACGTGGCCATAAAACCTTCCTAATTTAGGTAAATCAACTTCATGAATATACATTACACGTTTATTTTTAAACCGTAGTGCTGTATACTAACCACAGATTTTAATAGGGGCGCACAAATAGAAATATTTACCTACCTTCGTTCCACCCTCAATAATTCCGTATATATATTGTATTCACTGCAAATTGAAGGTTACGTAATGACATATTATCATGTTTTAATCGATATTGTAATTACAATAGGAAGTTTTGTTTTATTTATAGTTATTTTACATACAGTTAAGAATAATTGTAAAATAAAACTGGATATACCAAATACATGACATTAAAAAATGGAATTAAACTATTATGCATATAAGTATGTATATTGATTTCGGATTAGCATCTGACGAGTGTGCTTTAATAAAATTACGTCAGTATACACTAACATGACTACTTTTCAACAAATGCTAAGCGGTTACTTGAAATATCAATTTAGCAAGAAACACTGATACGATGCCGGTTCTTACACCTCTCTTAGATTTAGCAATCTGAGTCTTGCCAAGATATAATGATGTCTGCGTGGAATATATTATAGTGAACAAATGGTGCACCAATACAGGTGCTCTTACAATATTACTCTAATATTCTGATGAAATGGGTTAGCTGGGATAACTGGAGAGGGGCCAGATCCTACTGATACTGTACTGATACTTTTACGTGTACGGGGTAAAATTTGTTGTCAGAAATATCCCAATAACGCTTTTTCGATGCAAGACTACTCAGGCAGTTCATTATTATAATGTTACACAGCGTGTTCTGTAAAATACACTGCGAGTACTTTAAATATTATGCAAGCTGGGTGTGCATGCTGAGTGTTGCGGCAAATTGCAATCTTTCTATTAATTTAAGAAAAATGTATGTAATTACTAGTCTGGAACACAGAGGTTATTTTATCGTTCAGTACCGTTTTAACGCTGATCATCTGCACCCCTGTCATATAAACGTTCTTTTGACAGTTTATATTACATAAATTTAATTCAGTTTCTATGTCAGAAATATACAATAATGAGAAAGACATTATAAGTCAAATATGATAAAAAAAAAAGAAATTCATTGTAACTAAACTTCCACAAATTCGGTAGGCGTGAGCTTATACAACCGGTCGCACGATGTTTGACTTCTCGAATCGCGATAGTACCCCGTAAACACAACATACGGAACCAACTAGTTCAGGAGCCTTGTTCCAAAAAGAGAATAGACTCGAAATTTAACCTTAATAAAGGAGGCGAAGAACACATTTGGCAGGTGTCAAAACGAACACGGTATAAACATTACTACTAATTATTCTATACATTATGTGAATCTGTTTTCGGCTGGGTGACAATTTTCACTTTTATATTACTGACAGATAATAATAATAATAACAACATATTTGGAGTTAGTTACTAATATAATACAATTGTATCTAATATCTGTATGTACCAAGATGTGTGGCAGAATCTGGAAAATTTGATTCCGCACTTTATTCCTTTATGCTGCTATTTTAACCATTTTGTGTGAAAATTCATTCTCATTAACATGACACCTAAGTCTGTAGATAAAGTCAATAGAAACTCACAAGTATTACTTTAGTGTGAATTTGTAGTTTGTCACAAACATTCATACAATCCATAATTATTTCTGGAGGTTCTGTATTTTGAGCTTTTTGAGAAACTGAAACCTCCCAATTTTATCAAATTACACTAATCGGGGCGGTATAAGCTACTGTGTAGAGTGAAATATAAAAAACATATAAATTGCGAGATAAATATAATCTTTTTGGTAAATCCAATACAATTTGCAAATTAATTTTAGACATGGGTCATTACGAGTACAGCCCGTGATCACGATTAATCATCAACAACTTGGACTAAAGTTTCCCGAATTTTAGTCAAAGGTAAGTTTTTAATACCAATAAGGTTAGTCCCGTTAATACACTTCAATAATGTTGGATAATCATACGACACGCAAAAGTTTAAAAGTGTATTCATGGTTAAAAGTTTCACGAATATATATTAATGTTAATCACTTTTAAATTATTTCTGCCGCATTTTGTTCATTTGCGAGTTTTTCAACAGAATTATAACACAAAATCAAATCTGTACGTAGATCCTAAGTAACAAGACACTTTAAGCGAATTTATTCAGTACACATGATTAATGTTTCAGTTTGAACATTATACACGTACATATGTCTCTAGACTACACATTTGTGAGTCATTATAAGCAAAATAATATATGTCCTTTTAATAGGTAGTAATGGATATTTTCAATGACTACGCAAATTAATTAAAAAATGGACTTAGGATACTATGCCTTCAGTGTACCGATATAAAGTGTATAAAACTGGATTTAAATTTAAGTAAAATTTTTAGATTTTGTCACACATTGGAATGCAGTAATATAAACTTATTAGTTTGATTCTATTTGATAACAAAAAGCACTTACTTAGGAATTGTTCTCAAAATCAGCACGTGGAAAGGTAAAAAGGACTTATTTTTTAAGACTGATTGTTTTCTAGGATATCTGTTTGGTTTCTGGTTTTCTTAATGGCGTATAAATATCTATCGATGTTAATATAATTATAAAATAATGAGTCGCGATTGATTATGAAAAATAATGGAGAATGTTTGATTGTCTTTAGTGTAATAATGTGGTAAAGCTCCATAAGACAACAATATAAATTAAATGTCGATATCAACTATGTGTTGTTGGTGAACTTTATGTTTTTTTAGCAGATTATAATTATCAATAGTTGTCTAGGGAGCTTTATAAAGAAGCATCTTGGACTTTCGGCGACTTTCGGCATTCGGCTAAGTCTGATCTCTTCTTTTATGTAATAAGAAGCTTAGTTACTATCATCTTGTTTTATATTAAGAAGTACACAATTACTTTAACAAAAATAGTTTACCAAAAAGTCTTAGACTATAAAAATGGTACTATTAAGTAATGGGCTATTTCTTACTAGATATTATATTTTTGCTTAATGTCAATGGCACAATTCATACATTATGTCACAGACATGAATTCGAAGTCACGTAGTTTAAAATTGACTCCAACCATTTTGTTATTCCATATAAAATACATTTTGTTATACCGTTTTGTTTGGCATATTTATTTTTTGTACTTAACAGATATGAATTAAAAGTCACGTAGTTTAAAACTTGACTCCAACCATTTTGTTATTCCAGAAAGAATAAGATTAAACCGTTTTGTTTGGCATATTTATTTTTAAACTAAAAAAATAGACTTCAACAAATTTAAGTGCCATTTTATAAATAGCTTTTATATAAATAACATTCAATGGAGGAGGCACAATAAAGTCAGCGCAGGCAAGAATATTGTCGCTCAAAAACATCGATACGGCAGTCGCGTGGGTCTGCAATTGTACAGACGCCAGCACATCAAGCTACACCAATCTGTCAAATTTCCCCAATTGAAAGTGAACCTTATGCTCGTGTGATAAAGTTGAAAATCTATAAAAGAAATTTGACAGATTAGGGTAGCTGGATGTGCTGGCGTGAGTAAGTACATAATTTGTCATTATGAAAATAATAATATCCCGTCATGATTAAAACAAAAGTTCGTTATCCGCTAAAGTTACCACTGACCAGCCATTGGACACGATGTCAATACCAGAATTTTCCTCTGAAATGAATATATCTCTAACAGAATACCGTACACTTGAGACTTTCTCGCAGTTGGAATAAGCAATGGTTCCAGTATCATACCCAAGCCACGTGTAGTTGCTTTTGATATTGAATGATGATTATGATTGTTCTGATAGATTTCATACATGGCGTCTACTTTAAATCTTAGTAAACAGGAACTAAAGATTAAGCTTGACTGCGACCGAAAAGGAGAGGAACTTTTTTTTTTGCGAAACCTTGAAGACGAACCTTTTGTTAGTTATATTGTAATTTTGATGTAATACCAAGCTTCTAGTCCTGAGTTTCTAGATTTAGAGTGTCCAAAGACATGATCCCGGTTTTGGCTACATCGGAACGTGACTGACCAGACCTTTTACTGCCAACCAAAAGTTTTAATTTGTAGTACCTCTCTATTCGCTATTCACAAGATTTCTTATATATAATATTATTCCAGTTTCAGATAGTCATTGAGGAATAAAATATGTACTTATTTCAGTTTAACAATTGTGATGTTACCGCTTTGTCGCTGGTTGCCAATAACGGAATCATGCCTTTATAATAGTCATAATATTTATCAATGTGATGTTAGTTAAGATTGCATAAATTAAATATTTAAGTTCATTTTAGTTAGCACTAAGATATATTTACATATATTTTTTCTTATATAATGGATTAAGTTATAGAGAATATAAGTTCTAACCAATTTTATTATACTTAAGCCAAATATTTTATTATAATTGACCAATTATGTAGCCAAAATAATCTGATATACTAAGATGGCCTAATTTTTAAGGACTTTTGCCCCCCAATATTAGATAGTTAATAATAACTGTCATTTGGGGAACGTGGAATGCACTTGTATTATTTAACATTAATAAATTATAATGTTTTACAAGTTTCTATATAAACAGCACTGCGTAAAAAAACAAAAAGAAACACTTTTTTGAGAACCTAATTTAAAATATAATTTATAAAAGGATTTTTTGTTAAACCGCGAATAAAAGGATTTTTTGTTAAACCGCGACAATCAAAAGCAGTCTTTTTATCTTATATATAGAAATAAGTGAGATATTACTGCCACAATTAACTTTTTTACGGTCTCTAAAGTTTTCTAAATGAGGTTAATTTTAAACTGTACCGACAGAGATCCCATAAAATAAATATTTAAATGATAAATAAACCCATGCTAATAAAATAGTAATTTGTATTAAAAACTGAACTCTGACTTATTTTCCTGTTCATTCTCCGTTCATTCAATTCATTAAATTATTTTATAGATAATTTCAAATTAAGTTGAATGCTCACTGCGACAAGAAAACCTCATTTTATTGCTGTTTTCTACTATGTTGTTAACATGAAATGAAAATAAGATTTTTTTAATTCATGTCATTCAATTATTCAATCCTAATTTATTATTCAAATTAAAAACACTATTTTGTGTTTTATTTTTAGAATCGGTTCGATTCTAATAAGTACTTGACACATTTTTCGCCTGATTAGGTACAGACACCAGCACATCCAGCTACCCCAATCTGTCAAATTTATTTTATAGATTTTCAACTTTATCACATTAGCATAAGGTTCACTTTCAATTGGGGAAATTTGACAGATTATGATAGCTTCATGTGCTGACGTCTGTAACTACCGATGAAAATATTTGAAATTATTTTAATGTAATTGTTTATCCAACAATTTCTCTGATTGCATGCAATACCAACAAAACTAATTTAAAAAATGGTTACATACCTTTCTAATATAGTTGTTATGAAAAGGACAGGGCATCTTTAGTTGTGACATTATAGTATTGGCGCGAAACACTGAGTAAAAATACGCGTCAAGTTAGGACCTGTCAGCTAATTATATGCCAAGTGCGCGTAAAACCGTTGACGCGCGTTTTGAGCGATACACACTCAAGTCAGACGTAGCCTTACAAATAACAACAAACTGCTCTGTAGCATAAAATGCGCGTTTTAAAAACGTGGTGTGCACAGGCTCTTAGTTTTCAGTTTTATTTGTCAGCCATTTCTATGTATACCCTGTTTTTTTCATACGCAGTATATTAGAAAGAGACGTAATGAAATTTAAATAACTTAATTGGTGTAAACGATAGTAGCGCCAGCATTATATGACTAATTATACTTAATTTTTCTATTTTTTTAAGAAGTCATTTTAGATAGATCCTAAAGAAGTATCTAGTCGTTTCACGCATTATTAAAATTGTAAATACAAAGAATATAGTATATAAAATGTCAAATGGAAGTAATAATCTATAAATGTAAATAAGATTAATTATATATGGGAATGTTTAAAGATATGGTGTCAATATGATTTCATCGTTATAAATAATAAAACGATTTGATCGCATCATTTGTTTTTATTTACCAAAATATATATTTAAAATGCTGTGTGGTTGACGGCAAAGAATATAGTCACCCCATCTCATCGCTTTGGCTTAAAAGTCGTCCCGATGGATTATCTGCCAGAAAACGGGCAGCAACGTTTCTCTCATGATCGCCAATCCGTTTGCCAAGCGTGGTAGCCATATCCCTCCAAAGGATGGACACAGCTCCATTGGTGAGTACTTTGTCCAGTGAACGTCGTCCGACTGAAATGATGATGCTGATATATTTAAAAAAAAACACTAATAATATATTTACATCAAAAGTAAAACGACCAATAATTGTGTAGTGCGAAGTAAGTATAATTTGATTAGAACCAAATAAAAAAGACAGATACACAAATAAACCATTAAGGCGCCACCAGTTCACGTAAAAATTTCATGCGAGGGGGTGAAGCACGCGCATAGCCCCCCGCTGCTGCGGGGCGGGAGGGATGCTACGGCACTCGTTGATGCCACGCGCGTGCAGATTCTTGTTATTATTTTCGTTTCGGTGTGCACACAGTGTAAAAATAGTAGTAGTGCAACTTAAATTTTATGGTAATTAATTTTTTTTGGGCATAGGAAGTGGTTGATGGGTAAGTTGAATAAATACAGTAATAACTTATGAAATGAAATAAAAATTTATTCAACACTTGTACTTGTCAAGCTCACAATGCAGTACATAAACATAGAAGATAGTATAAAAGTAAAAAAAAAAAAAAATTGTCCACCCGTGTGGTTTGTTGTATCACATATATATTCTGAAATTCTTAAATAAATAACAAGTTACTAATCTTTTATTTTGATATTTAGTTCTACCATATTAAAATTAAAGAATGGAAGACTAAAGCAAAAAGACGAAAATCTAAATGAGGGGATTACCGATCATGCATTAATGGGCCAAAGCGATCCTCGCCGCTGTGGAACCTACCCTAGCTAGCTTGCGGCTTTCTCTAGCTACCTAGGTGGACGACCCGGAGAAGAAAGCCACAAAGAAACTCCGGGCTTGCTTTTTTCGTCTTCTTTTGCTTTCAGTTTACGATTTTTTTAATGTCATTAATATTTTACTTACATTGTGATTGGTTGTTATGTAGGCTAATGCACGCACAGAACCGTTGTCATCCAGTGAATCATAATAAAATAATTAAGCAATACCATTCAATTTCACAAGCACTTAGAATATCCACTTGCTAGACGAAAAATCGGTGGGTGCATCCGCGAACTATTACAAAATTAACAAGTCACACGAAGTCTACCGGAGGCGAAAAAAATATGAGTACCCCAACAGCATTTCGATCAGTTACCGCAAGCAGCACCCGTTAACGAGTATGACGTGTGGGCCAGCCATCGCCTCCTTCGCCAAATTAGAGGGAAGGAAACGACCCGACCCACAACGTACACACCCACAATATATTTTATATCTATTAAATGGTATAACCTCTTTCAGGTTTTGCATACGATTCATTTAATTTACAATGTTTGTATTTTTTTTACATTATACAACTGATCTAATATGTAATGTAAATTTAAGATTAACAATTACAAATAACCTAAGGGCTGCAACTTTCGAACGGCAAGACCAATTTTCATGAAATGTCCTTCCCAATTAAACTAACTATCAGATGAAATAAATGCATTTTAAACGGTAGATCCCTTTAGAAGCTGCGATGTCCCAGACAGGCACACAGAATACACGTTAAACTTATGACACCTTGTTTTGTGTCAGGAGTTAAAAATTAGGTGGAAAATAAGTAAGTGATACAATCGTTTTACCGATCAATAATTTTAAAAACAGAAACTAATAGATAGGTGTAGTAAGTTTAACGTGTGTATCTGAGTGTATGTCTGTGGTGTCGTAGCTCCTTAACGGATTTTTTTTAAAATTAGTATTAAAAAAATATGTTTGAAATTCATAATTATTTAAAAATCTGCGAAATTAAGAACCGTTATCTCTTCTTCATCATGTATTCTGATACCTGCACTGAAAGAGACATCCTTATGGCATGCTATATTATTTACGTCTTCCGTAATCCATAGTACATTATTAGACTGGTTGTTCTCCTTGTCTGTTTCATCGTCCCTAAATGGTTATTCCATAGTATAGAACCTGCTCAACAAGAATTTGATTTTAGTAAAAATAACCTGCTATTGCTCCATCTTAATTTTTCCAAAACTGTTCGTCTTTATTTATTTTAATGACTTTTAATGGTGTTTTCTCACTTTCTCATATACCTAAACTACACTTTTCTCTGCCACTAATATTCAACTGAACTTGGGTATGAAAATACCAATTACAGTTTAGATTTTTTGGAACGAAGTTCCTTATCGCGCGTTGTGAAAGGGGGCTAGACGGAAAAAATTCTCACGAAAAATTGTTCACGACACATTTTGCAGATGTGCGGCGTGCGCATGTTTCTGTGACCACGTGATGCTAAGCGGTCACCGTAGCCTATAGACGCTTCTAACAAACAAGTATACGGACTACGTGATGCTAAGCGGTCACCGTAGCCTATGGACGCTTCTAACAAACAAGTATACGGACCACGTGATGCTAAGCGGTCACCGTAGCCTATGGTCGCTTCTAACAAACAAGTATATGGACGAGGTGATGCTAAGCGGTCACCGTAGCCTATGGACGCTTCTAACAAACAAGTATACAGACCACGTGATGCTAAGCGGATATATAGATATGATTACATTAATTTAATATAAGTATATGGACGACGTGATGCTTAGCGGTCACCGTAGCCTATGGTCGCTTCCAACAAACAAGTATACGGACCACGTGATATAAAGCTGTCACCGTAGCCTATGGTCGGTTCTATCAAATAATATGGACCACGTGATGCTAAGCGGTCACCGTAGCCTATAGACGCTTCTAACAAACAAGTATATGGACGACGTGATGCTAAGCGGTCACCGTAGCCTAAGGTCGCTTCCAACAAACAAGTATACGGACCACGTGATGTTAAGCGCTCACCGTAGCCTAACGGTTGGTTCTATGAAACAATATGGACCACGTGATGCTAAGCGGTCACCGTAGCCCAAGGTCGCTTCCAACAAACAAGTATACGGACCACGTGCTGTTAAGCGGTCACCGTAGACTAACGGTTGGTTCTATCAAACAATAAAATATTTTATTACAATTCCTTCACTAATTAATCGAAAGGAACTTCGTTCCATCCGGGTGTCCCTTGACACCTCTCAAGTTTTTATTGTATTTATAAATTTGTATTATTTGTTTTTATAGCTTCATCCATGCCAACTTTGGAAGGAGCTACTGGACATTTTATTTCAACCAATGTGTCATCACCTACTATTCCATCTGGACTCGCCCCAAGGAATGGATATACTTTATGAATAAATAGGCCACAAGGCTCAATTTTTATAATTTCTTTTTTAGCCAACTGCACTAGAGCAATTTTTCCATGTGATACAGAAGCCACCGCCGCCTTTCTATCTACTATAAGACCTTCTAAATTTTCTAAAAACTTTCAATTTATCCACGATGTGTGGTTACCAAACAAGCTAGACCAACGATTCCGTCAATTGTTCTACTGTTCAATCCTATACACTATGTACTGCCGGCCACCTACTAGCGCAGACTTCACTATTATGGACTTTATTACTAAAGAGTTTAAGTGCTATTAGAGAAAGATATTATCGGTCATTTCGTTGACGTATTTGACGTTTCCTTGTCCCAATTTAACTAAGTAATCTATGACGTTTATTTACCATTTTCACGAAAACAATTACTTCCAAAAATGTAAAAAACAGTTCACAAAAAATCTTAAAACCTACCTAATACTACAAAAAAATAATAGCTACTTTGGATAAAGTAATTTCTGTATTATATTTATTGAAATTTTTATTAAGTTGTTCGGCGCTCAGAGCGACACAGAAACCACGTCCCGGGGCAGCGTCTGAACGCGAACTGGAAGTACAAGTCCTTCCGACATTTGTTCTTGTCACTCGGTTAATAAGGTCGAACTTTGCATAACGAAGGGCGGTCGTCTGTAAATGCAGACGCTGAATCAATTTATATTTAAGGTATTTATTTAATTTTGTAAAAAATAAAGAGCAATATTATAAAATAAACGGTCTGTTCTTTTAGACACAATTTAAGGTACACACTTCTTAAAAAAAAATATGCTGTTGTCGCTTAAAATATGGAGAAATAGAAGCTGAAAATTTTAAATCTTAGGTCACTTCACATATTTTTTTTGCTTTAGACCTTTCTTGTTTTGGAAATCTACTCGGTTCATTATTTTATTCATATTCTTCGCTGCCTACTGTATTTTTCTTAGTTTGGTATCTATTTCGAGACGTGAGATTCGTAAGAAGAAAAAGGGGCTTCTTACTGAGTTTTCAACTACGACGTCGCCTTAAGTCAAATTGCCCTACTTCTTTGAGTAGCTAACTCAAATAAACAGATGGCTACGAGTTTGCAGGGTGAGAGAAAAGATAGGGTTGTCGATGTAACTGTTATACAATATGGTTTTCGACCGGTATAATTGTTATACAGTGTGGTTTCGAACCCAGAAAGAATACCACCACCCCATACCATCCCTTGGGCAGTCGGGCAGCAGCGCCACCTGTGTACTAGCCTAACCTAACTGCGGTCACCAACTCGCACACCAAGTGCGGCGACTACGGCAAACCCTCCAAATGGCAGTCGAGGATATCAGGGTGATAATGATGATGAATGTTATAAAAAATGAAAGACGTGTGGCACTCGGAGACTGCCGCGGTAAAGCTATTGCATAGCATTTTTTATCAAGTTATGCAATTATAATTATTTATTTATTTTATAATACTGCATTTGTGATAATAACAATAAAATGAATGTATATAGAGTACTAACTCATTTTCTTTCACTATTTTTTCGTGACTTTCATCATTAATAATTTAATGCACTTTGTTTATTCATATTTAAAACACTTTGTACACAAATTATACGCGTACAGATATTCACTGTTGTACGTTTCGTTACGGAATTTCTGGATTCGGTCACACGCTCAAGGCCTGCGATAAAAGCTATGCAAATGCTTAAAAGTTTTATTTTATTAAATGGATTTGTACTGTTTAATGAACATGTCGTACACTAAAACATAACACAGCCCGAAGAATTGCAAAACTGAAGTGGACGTGGGCGGGTCACATAGCTTGTAGAACCGGCGGCCATTGGGGCAGAAAGGTTCTTGAGTGGCGACCCACAAGATCTTGTGCGGGTCGCTGGAAACCGCTGTATACGATAGCGCAAGACAGGCATTTGGTAAGATCTTTGGGGGAGGCCTTTGTTCAGCTGTGGACGTCTTTCGGCTGATATGATGATGACACTAAAACAACAGCTGCAGTGACTTGAAGAGACGTAAGTAACGAGGATAATAACAATGGTAAGTATGAAGGCAACAATACCATAAATAGTTAAGGCAATTAATGAGACTAGAGATCGCACTTGTTAATTTTTGTTAAGTTTTGGCCGATTGCACGTTTTTATTAAAACTATTACCTAATGAGATTGACTGTCCCCATATTTTACAGAAACTGCACTTTAACGTTGCCCAAAGATCGCCTAGATTTAATACGACTAATTATAGGCAACATTCATATATAGTGCGAGTAAGCAATGATTTTAATAAATTATGTAAAAAGTGATTTTGACCCTTTTAATACCAAGAGCGAGGTGGCACGCAGGCAGCTGAACCTTAATTAATAACCTTAAATATTACTCTGATTAAGAGTAAAATTGGAAGTAGTAGAATCATTGTATGTGTGTATCAGTCGCTATCTGTGGAAACCTGTTATTGGCTTTATGTTGCTATTATAGCAATAATATTTTTTATGTATAGCTGTTGGTTTTCCAAACAATAAATAAAAAAAATATATAAATCTGTTGTCAGTTTTGACACTCAGCCTGTCATCACTTTTCAATTGGTCAGTGTGTAAAAACATGGTAGTGTGTGTAATGTATTTTATTAAAATAATTACTTCTTATGCCTATTATATAAAAGTTTCTGCACTCCTTCTCCATATGAACTTTAACTGTTTTAAATTTTTTACTCCTCTGTCCGCGCAATTATTATTATCGTAAAAAGGGCTCTGTACCCCTTTTTACGATAATTGCGCGGACGGAGGACTATGAAATTTAAAACAGTTAAAATACAACTTTTGCTTCATTCACGTTATAATACTCATTATGATTGACTTTTTTAAGTAATGTTTCTATGTCACGTTTTATTGTTTTTTTTTCTACATTATAGAGTTCTACTAAAATAATATTAGTTATATATTACTACATTTTAGGTTACTGTATAATATGGCAGGTACATATTATTTATTAAATTCATGTTTTAATTAAACCTAAAATACATAACAGTATTGCTAATAGTAAGTAAGTTCCTACTATTTGCCTCCATATTAAAAATAAACTGACGTAAAGGAATCCACTTGATATCTTTTAGGTAGTTTGTAGTTCAGGTCAAGCAATACATATCACTAATGATGAGTTAATTGAGGTGTATGATTTACGGGTTGGCGTGGTTGCTAGATTCTTGTCTTTCACACCGCAGTTGTGGGTTCGATTCCCACCCAACACAAATATTGTGCATCAAAATGTCTGTTTGTCTTGTGTCTGGGTGTTATTATCTATATAAGAATGTATTTACAAAAGAAAAGTACTACAGTTATCCGATTTCTATAGTACAAGCTCTGCTTGATTGGAATCAGATGGCCCCAGGACATTATTATTATACATATATATATAAAAAATAGTTCCTCAAAAGATTTCCTATTTACGCGCCTTTTAATAGTTCTTTAATATGTCGATATCTGTTTGCAGTGTCAGCTTATTAAAATTCTTTGGACTGCGAATGATATAGTTGTTACGCCTGTTAGTCGCGGCAAAAGATAAATCTAATAGTGTTTGCTGCCTAAGGCCTCTTTGGTTGGTTGTGAGCGAAATACACGATAGAAGCTTTATATATGTATAATATACTTAAGTTTGATGAATTTCTATAATAATAAGGGCACAAAGGGGTAATATGGATCGTATTGAAGAGTCCTGCTGAAGGGTCCCGGTCTAAGCATTAGCTGAGTAGGAAACACCTAACACTAATTTTCTGTAGTACTGTAAACCAAGTGCGGCAACATTAGGTAGTGTAGTTAAGGTGCAGATTTAAGTTTGCATTTACTACTTTTATTATAGACTATGCTTTATATACTATGTCAATGCGATGCTTTGGCAAGACACAGATTAGCTAATCTGGGACTAGCTAGAATAAGGAGACTACAAGGATCTACCCCTAAGACGCGTACTCAAGTACATATGTGCAGACTACACTTAGGGCTCTAGAAATAGAATTAAAAGAAATTGGGGTTAGTACAAAATATGCTGAATACTCGAAGTGATGTTCGTAAGTACACGCATACAACAATGACAAGGCAAGAACGCATTTAGAATTAAATAAGCGATATTCAAAATAAGCGATTATTATGAACTGATAATTTTCTTTTAATTTCTAAGACTGTTAACCTATTAC
Organism: Pseudoips prasinana; assembly: GCA_951640165.1. Taxonomy (NCBI): domain Eukaryota; kingdom Metazoa; phylum Arthropoda; class Insecta; order Lepidoptera; family Nolidae; genus Pseudoips; species Pseudoips prasinana. The sequence continues at coordinate 10,049,573 of OX621236.1, forward strand.
AACAATATATATATATATATGGAACCACATCGGAAACATGCCCATTACAAATTTAAACAACAAAATCACTTCGAATAGAGAACCTTCTTAGTTTTAAAGTCGTTTACAAATAAGTATTTACTCGAAGCTTTACTAATATCTTTGTAACAAATGCTAAGAGGAGTTAATATACCTAAATAAATTATTTAAAATTTTAAATCAAATGGAACTGCTTTCATTTTTTTTTATTATAATAGGATGGCAAACGAGCAAGTGGGTCACCTGATGGTAAGTGATCACAGCTCCTGAGGTGTTGTGAGTGTCCATGGGCGGCCCCATGGACACTCACAACACCTCAGGAGCTGCAAGTGCGTTGCCGGCCTTTAAGAAAAGAATAGGCTCGCTTCTTGAAGGTTGCCATGTCATACCGGATCGGAAATACCTCCGCA